>OX336400.1:142735880-145464442 GCA_946902985.2 Meconema thalassinum
CGATGAGGAGGAAGTTGTGGATTTATGTCACATTGCTGTGGAGGGTGATAAGTGTGATCAACTCCAGCAGGCTGTGGATAAGAGTGGTTTAAGTGTTGAGGAGAGGGATAAGTTGTTAGAGGTTTTAGAGCTAAACCAAGAAGTTTTCAGTGACAAGCCAGGGCTAACACATGTCTATACGCATCAGTTCGAAATTGTAGATCATTCTCCATTTTCAGGACCCAAGTACCCGATACCTCACAAATTTGCTGATGCTGTGGAGAAAGAAATAGGCATTATGCTGAATCAGGGTATTATTGAGCCTTCAACTAGTGCATATCTGAATCCCTTAGTTGTGGTTGGGAAGAGTGATGGCTCGGTCAGGTTGTGTATTGATGCCAGGCAGCTCAATTGTAGGATATCTGGGGACCAACAGAGGCCAGAATGTGTTGAGGAACTGGTTCAGAAATTCAATGGTAAGCAATGGTTTTCCACTATGGATCTGAGTGCATCATTTTGGCAGGTACCGTTGAGAGAACAGGACAGGAAGTTGACTGCGTTTAGCTTTAAGAGTGGTTTGTACCAATTCAGGGTCGTTCCTTTCGGAACAAAGACCAGCAGTTCAGCGTTGATTAGGGCCTTAAATCTAGTGTTAGGGAGGGACACACACGAGTTTGTGACAATGTACATAGATGATTTAATTGTTGCATCTTACACATTAAAGGAACACCTGGATCACTTAGACATTGTTTTGGGGAAATTAAGGGACGGGGGATTTACAATTAAACTTAAGAAGTCTCTGTTTTGCACAACATCAATCACATTTTTAGGGCATACTATCACAACACAAGGGGTGTCTCCCGAACAGTCACGATTAGACAAGATTCACAACAATGCTACACCACGTAACGCCAAACAATTGAGGTCAATATTAGGGGTTTTCAATTATTTTCGTAGATTCGTAGTTAAATATTCCTGTCTTGTAGAACCGTTTAGGGAATTGCTGAAGCAGGGTACTAAGTGGGTATGGACCCAGGTGCACGATGAGGCTTTTAAGGAGTTGAAGAGAGGCTTTGTAGAGACTGTCATGCTTAGGTATCCTCGTCTGGATTGTCCCTACATTTTGATGACTGATGCGAGCATGCAAGGCATCTCAGGCATTTTGTGTCAGGAGGATAGTGAGGGCAATCTAGGGATTGTCTCATTAGCAAGCAGAGGGCTAAGCATGGCGGAGAAGAGATATACAATTACTGAAATAGAGATGTTAGCAATCGTATACTCTCTAGGGAAGTTTAGGAGTTATGTGTTGGGCAGTAAGTTGCAGATACTGACTGACCATCATGCATTACTTTTTATTGGATCCTGCAAGCTCACTTCGAACAGGATGTCAAGGTGGATATTGGCTATAAGTGAATATAACTTTGAGGTAAGGCATATTAAGGGTACTGAGAACATTGTGGCTGACTTCATGAGTAGAAACATTGGGGGTGATGAGGGTCATCAGGTACTGGAGGTACAGGAAGGTGTTGTTATCTGCGTAACCAAGGTAAGCGAGTGTGATTATGAGATACGCTGCTTAAGGAATCTGCTTGTAGAGCAGGAGAAGGATGAGGTCTTAGGTGATATCTTGACTCAGTTGAGAGGTATGGATGTGGATAGTAGAATTAAGGTTGGAAAGTATTGGTACAAGTTGGAGTGTGGTTTCTTGGCTAGGCTGTGCCATGAAGGTGCCTGGAGAGTGTGTGTGCCAAGCTCATTGCAGGTAACGATGATTTGGTATCATCACAAGGCTTTAGGGCATTTTGGATCAAGCAAGGTTCTTTTTGCTGTTCAGCAGCATTTCATTTGGTAGAACATGGGAAGGCAGATTAGGAAAGTTCTGGCAAGTTGTGACTCGTGTCAACGGTGTAAATGCCCAACGAGGTTTCTTGAGGGACCTCGGCAAATGGTGATCACAGAAAAACCAAGGGATTTACTCTGTGTCGATCTGTATGGTCCATTGGTTAAAGCTCAGTTTGGATATCAGTATATCTTCGTGGTTGTTGACGCATTCAGTAAACTCATCAAACTGTATCCCCTGAGAAAAGCGACCGGGAAGGGTTGTGTCCTACAGATCACTGATAAGTATGTACCTGAGTTTGGGGTGCCTCTCAGGATACTATCAGACCACGGTAGTCAATTCACCTCAAAGATCTGGAAAACCAAGTTGAGTGAATTGGGTATCAAGCACATATTCTCATCTATTCGATATCCTCAAGGGAATTTGTCCGAACGAGTTATGAGAGAATTAGGGAGAGTATTTCGCACCTATGTGAGCAATCGCCACAATGCGTGGTTCTCCAAGTTAGGAGATATTGAACGATGGTTCAATAGTACGTTCCATGAGAGTGTAAAATGCACTCCCTATGAAATTCAGTATGGTAGGAAGCCTACCAATGAGCTTGCTAGAATGCTAGGTTTGGTCACGGGAGAGGAGATTGGGAAGGATGTTTGTATCCAGCTGGCTAGGGACAACTTAATCAAGGCAGGGAATAAGCGTAGGCGCCAGCAGAAGCGGGTAAAGTTTGATTCTTTTGAAGTAGGCGATCAGGTGCTTCTGAGGGTTCCATATCCGTCTTCAGCTGTAGATAAGGAGATAGGGAAGTTTTTTCATCTATTTCAGGGGCCTTTTAAGGTGGTTAAACGTATTGGTGAGTGTGCCTATAGTTTAACGGACCAGGATGGTAAGTCTGTCAGTACACATAATATTAGGAATCTCCGTAGATATCACTCTGTAAAATAATATGGCATGGACTCTTAGAGAATCAGTCAACATAACGTGATGGCATGACAAAACTCAAGAGATGTGACGAAGAATGCTAACCAGCAAAGTGGCATCGTGTGTTAGATGGATAGATGGTATGATAAGGCCTGTGCAGGCAAATACCATGGCTTGTGAAGCGATAGGGTCTCATGATGAGACGAAGAAAATGAAGTGGTAGACCTAAGACACTTGAGAGAAATCAGTGAGGCTAGGAAATGGACACAATAAGACATTCGAGAGAGTGAGAATGTGTGAAAATTTGACAAGTGTGTATGTATATATGTCTTCCAGGGTTTATTTATGTAATAGTGTAATTCTTTGTGTTTTCAGTGCGTTGCTTGTTTGAGTGTTTGTGATCCACACTTGTTTCACCCGTGTGAATCACATGGGGGCGTATTGTGACTGTTCCGGTCACAATGTTCCCAAACCCTTATTTGGTTGACTGCAAGAGAAGTCAGGTTAGGGTAATTTGTTCATACCATTTCTTTTCTTGTTCATCATCATCATTTAGGTTGTAGAATTTCATTTTATTTAGTGTATATATATCTTGTGTATCTCGGGGACTCAGTCAGGAATATTTCATTTAATTTGTATGGGAGATGTCAGTATACAAGACAGCGGATTGTGTAGGTAAGCTACAAGATGTTGCAACAGCAGGAAACTCTAGGCCAAATTTAGATTGGGCCGAGAATAACTTCCCTTGTCTTGAAGAAAGCTTTGTGTAAATTGTGTAAGGTTCTGACGTCAGAGAAGAGTTTCGCGCCACGAGTTGTAAGAAATATACATGGGTTCGAGATTATTGGTGTATTTTGTATGGGTTGGAGGGTATCATGACCCTGGCGGAGAAAGACGAAAACATGTGTTTACAAGATGAGAGGTGGGATTTTCGTGTATAGCGGGGCTTCACTTCTATTGTAGCGTCTGATTGGAAAGGTCGCGTTCTCGTAATTTGGCGTAGGCCTATTTGGAGAAACAGTTTTGTTGAAAGCATGGCTTGTGAATGTACTCGAAACGGCTACATATCACAACGATGTTATCTCTGTTAGCACAATTCAAGTTGGGTACGGAAGCACATTCATTTCTCTCGCAGAGATGTGGCTATGTAAACCAGTAAACATCTCTAACCTCAAACCACGTGTGGAAAATCTTAGAAATGCTGGGGAGAACTGATCTATCGAGCATGTCTCGTAGATTATCTGCTAGATCGTCGATGAGTGAGTAACAAACATCTTTATATTCCAACATTCATTTTGGGTCACATGTTTTCGTCATTGCCGAGGAGAGAAGATAGTAAACCATAGTCTGTTCGACGAGAGTCCCCGCCATATGTTTAAAGTTGATATTAATACACATATTTTGAAGGTTATAATTAGTTTTCTTTATAGGGAATTACACCTAATAGTTGAACGCCCAAATGATACCAGTTAGGTTGACCAAATGTGTGTCCAACACTCCACGACCCTGCCATTTCAATTGTGTGGTATATGATGAAGTACTTCCGATCAAAAATAGGAGGATGATTTTGGGAAGTTTTAAATCAGTCGCCCAAGAAGGGCTGGTAAAAAGTTACATCTTAACTCTCTGAACTAAGGTATCTTGCCAGCTGGGAATGTAATCAAGCTATGGCCCGTCCCGCTGTTGTGTAACGGTTGATGCTAGTCCAGGAACACTGACTCAACGCTCTCCGTGCAGCATGCGGCCCAAGAAAAGCTCGTTACTATAGAAACAAAGAAAGCATAAAGGGAAAAAAGAAGGAAATAAATAAAGAGAGATAACAAGTGATGCTTGTTTTGAATGATACATATTTATAAGGATCTTTCAGGCTGAATGGGGAAGGGGTTAACCCCCATCCAACCCCTTGAATTGACCCCACTGGATACATTTCTTGACACAAATTGCTGTAATTATCGGATGCTTGTCATCTTCAAATATTTAAGCTGTTCGATTTATTTTAATAATAGGCAATTCAAAGAAAAGTCAGAATATATGGAATACAAGCACCAATGTGAGAGGTACATGGAGGTAAATCGTGGCAAGATTAAGAGGACAGAGAAGTTTAAATACCTGGGGGAATGGACCCAACGCAACGGACTAGATAAGGAGGCAAATAAAGGAAGAGCCAGAAAACTAAACCTGGCCTATAAGCTAATGCAGAACAAGTACAACAAATGGGCATTATTCTACAAGGCCAAAATCAGACACTTTAGATTGGTAGTACAACCTCTTGTGGTCCATAGTTGGCCAAATTTGAAGAAAAAAAGACAATTCAATACAATTGAATGTGTCCCCACCTGAAAATTACAAGCGCGAAATTTATCGAAAATGAGTTTCAGTATTAGAATGTTCCTTGTCCCCTTCTCCTGTCATCTAGTGGCATCCGCCGGGGAAAATATTCACTTTCCAGGGAGTTATGATGAGTTGAAATTGGTGGTCAGTACCAGAACGTTGTAAATGAGCAAGAAAACGGCCATGTCAACGCACGTGTCACCAGTGGGTTCCGTATTTAATCATGTAAATAAAGGCAAGAAAAATGGTATTAACTACGAAAACAGCACATGTGTTGCAAGGGAACGATCGAGAAACGGTAGGAGTGCTTATTGGTCAATGGCCAGAAATCAGGTCGGTGATAAGAAGTGTCCTAATATTGTAAGCATCAGAACGTTGCACATCCCATTTGTTTGTTTATTGAATTTGCAATGGCGACGTTTCTATACCTCATAATTAACTTGCATGAATTCATGTAGTACCGTTTAAAATGTATCAATGCCGAAGGTTTATTATTGAAGACTAAACGTTTCCGGTATTTTATAGCTTACATATACTCGCTAAGTAAATACATTATTGTTGATCCTCCTACTCCATGTAACTGGTGAACCTGGGGCAGATGACCTCGTAGTTCTGCCCCTTAAAACCAAATAACTAAATATAATAACTGATGAACCGTAGATAGATTATTAATCCTTTAATACCAGTCGCTTTTACACTCGTATGCGAAAAATACCGGACTCAATTTTTATGAAATACCATTGATTCAAGAAAATCATCATAACTTCTGTATTTTTAACGATAATAACGGTGAAATATGTATTTCAAATACAAAATAAGTCTCTATAAACCACTAACATGGTCACTTACTACGAGTATATTTCATTTGTACTACAGGACATTTTTTCGTCCACCTCATTACGTAGTGGCTAGTACTCTTGGCTGTCACCACGGAAGCCCAGGTTTGATTCCCGGCTCTGCCCAGATTTAACTCTGGTCTGAAGGCTGGGATGGGCTACACTCAGCTTTGTGAGGCAAAAATTAGAAGAGGTGGGTACTATTCCCACCTCAGCCATTCTGGAAGTGATTTACCGTGGTTTCCCAGTTCTACTCCAGGTGAATACCGAGATGGCTCCTAGCTTAAGGCCACGGTTGCCTCCTTGCCAATCCTCATCTGAATTACAAATGCACACACTAATACAGCGATTACAATAGCACAGGTTATCACACAAATTCCACACACACTTAAGTACACGGAGCACCATTACCAACAATGTCGCAAAGCCCCTAATGAATCAACATAATGTTTTCAGATCAAGATTAATGAAATGAAAAATAAAAACACAAAATGTAAAGAAAAATACCATTAATGAAATCTAAAATTATACATTTACAAATTTTAATGTTTTGATATATATCAGGGTTTCCCAAACTTTTTCTGACCGTCGCCCACTTTCGAGATTTATAATTTGTTTTCACCCACCTCATTTCAAACAAGAAGTTCCGTGAAGAACTATACAGCCTACTTTTCATGCCAATTCTACAGAATATGAACCTATCTACAATAATGACGAAATTAAGTTGCTAATATCGAAATTTCCAATTAGTTCGAAATACTGTATACCTGGCATAATGTATCCTAATAGAGCACTACAGTTGGCAGCGCTGATGACTGAATATATTCTTAGTTCCATCTCTTAAGGTACAAAATACAAAATTTGGTTGAAGTCCAATGAATAGCATGGACGTTACATGCAGTTAAACATTGGATCTAACAGCGTGCGTAAAATCATGTTGGCAACAATGTCATGCATGTATTGGTCAGAAATAATCTGAAATAATATGATCTATTGTTGTGCCAATTTTGAATGAAATCCATTAGTTAGTATAGAAGTTACATGCATTTTAAAATTGGACCTATCAGCAGGCTTAGAATCATGTTGGCAGCACTGACGTATATTAGTTACTCCAAATTCGTCTAGAATGCCAGGTACTATACGTGTGCAAAGTTTAGAGCTATTGGCATGCATACTTTCTGAAATATTGATATTAGGGTAACAAAAATAGGGACAGCACATATTAACAGTTGGCAGCCCTGGTTGCTCCTTAGAATACGCATAGTCATATCTGTTATGGTACACATAGCACATACGAAATTTGGTTGAAATCCAAATGATAGTATGGAAGTTACATGTATTTAAAGTTGGACCTGTCAGCAGGCTTAGAATCATGTTGGTAGCACTGATGTATATAAGTTACTCCAAATTAATATAGATGGTCAGGTACTATACGTGTGCATAGTTTAAAGCAGTCGGCTTGCATACTTTCTGATATATTGGTATTTGGATAAAATAAATTAGGAGCATTTATTAACAGTTGGCAGCCCTGGTAGGTCTTAAGAATACGCTCAGTCATATCTGGTTATGTACACATACAACATACGAAACTTGGTTGAATATCAATTTATCAGGAGGCTTATAATCATTTTGGCAACACTGCCATGTTTGGCCTCCTGGAAATTAAACTGAAATATTATGATCTGTACGTGTGCCAATTTTGAAATAGCTCCCATTCATACTTTCCAAGATATCCAACATGGAGCTCAAATTTCAATTGCGATTTTTTAGCAGTTGGTAGCACTGACATCATTTTCAAATATGGCCGTGAGATATTCAGGTATAGATGTTTACTCCTACCAAATTTTGTTTCGATTGCTGCAGCCGTTTAGGAGTTGATAGGGGGACACACACACACAGCCAGACAGACAGAAGGACAGACAGACAGACAGACAGACACACATTTGCCCGATCTCATAAGTCTACTTTTTCCTCATTTTTGCAAAATGTGAAAAGTAGGCTAAAAACGCACAAATCTTAAAATTACTAACACATACATTCAAATACCTACATATAAGTTGAGAAATGAGGATTTTTACGGACATTTTTCTTAATAGGGGCCATCGTGTTAATTTAGGTATAATTATGTGCATTAAAAATTTACAAATAATATGTCTAAAAAAGGAATAACAATTAATGAAATGAATTAAAGAAAAAATAAAATTAAAACTACATGAATTGTATATATAATTAATTAAACAATATGAATACCTATTTCTAATTAATGTGAGGGATGGATTTGATGAGTTTCAATCAATTTGTTGATGTCAGGAGCCATTTTTGTTGGAAAAATTCTATGATCTCCTCGCTTTTCAATTTCTAACCTATTTCTAGATTTCGTGGCAAGATTATTTGACATAATTAAATTACTTGTTTGCAATCGTATTTTATTCCTTGTTTTTATAGGCAAAAACTTATCGGTCATATTGTATATATAAAAAACTGAATTATTTGCCCACCACTTTTTTTTTTTCAAATCGCCCATCGAATTCACATTCTGTCAGTTTCGCCCACTGCCGTGCTAAAATCGCCCACTACTGGGTGAATTTGTCCAGTTTGGAAATCTCTGATCTACATGATAGTTCACCCTCTAGAAAAATTCACTTGTCTATGTACAGCAGTTTGTGAATAAAAGGTGTTGCTCGTTAGAATGTGGAGCATGCTTAGGAACTGAACTGTCGAGATACAGCGGGCAGGGCTGGAACCTAGTGTCATATCCTACTAATACTTCACTAAACAACGCAGTCATTGCTGCCTACAGGTTCGTCTTCATTTCCATCACTCTTTGAGTCAGTAAAACTGTCACTGATAACAACACCACTAAGTTGGTGACCCCGCGAAATGTATTAGTCACTTTCGCCTCCCACATCAACATTATTTGACAACCCAGATATTGTCATATCTTCAGACAAGCGAGTCTTTTGCTCTTGTATCATGTAGACTCCGTGAATGACCTATGTGTGTCACTCGTACGGATCTGGTATTACAGTAGATCTATGACCATGAGAACAACTCCCACTCTTCAGTCTAACCAGCCTTCGACTAACTTGGCTACGCTGGGATGCTGAATAGGATGCCAAAATGAATATTTCCCTTTGAATTTTTATATTTTTCTGATTTTATTTTATATGAAAAATGATGTTTCTTTGAACAATATAGGAAATAAATACTTTTCTTTACATAATGAGAAAATAAATTCCTTTTCACAAAACGTTGCAAGTACTATAAAGGGAGCAGTGGAGTACAATATAAGAACGTTGCATGTACTGCACATGCAACGTTCTAACTCTGAAAGAAAAATGTTTTGCTCATAACTTGGTAGATTATCAGCTTTTAATATTGAAATTGAAGGGAGAATAGTTTAAGACACCAATTCAGGTTATACTATCTTAAGAAAGTATTATTAATCAATACATTTGAGAAATACACTTTTTTTTTTCAGTACCTGTAAAATTTGGTTTCTGGCGCTTGAAACATTCAATTGAGTAGCAGTGGCGGCCGGTAATATGGTTGCAATTATTTATTTATTTATTTATCGTATGGCTTTTAGTGCCGGGAGTGTCCGAGGACATGTTCGGCTCGCCTGAGTCTGCAGCTGCTTCCAGCTGACACCCTTAGGGTGAGCTACAAGTTCCGTTGCAATGTTGCACAATGACCAGATTCCTTTATGAAAAACAAGTAATACCATAATAATATTTTTAGTAATAAAAGCTGTACGTTTCCTTTTATATGTACTGTATAGGAATTCATAATCTTTTTCTTTAATAATTCAGGAAATCTTATAGTAAGTTACTGTGAACTGTCTGAGAGCGAAGCACGCCAACCGTTTAGGAGCGCTCGTCTGTTTGATCGTTGCCAGGCCCAAGCACCGACCAGATCTCAATAGTGAAGGGTATGGCAGAGATGCTAGACCGAGTAAGTCCTATCCTAACAGTTGACTCGGCAACAAGGGAGCCGAGGTGCGAAAGGAGACATCTGAGATGCTCCGTCAACTGCCGATACCATGTCTTGCAATGCAATTTGCACGTACTGTAATTAAGTACAAGTTTTTCGGACTTGTAGGCCGTGGTCCAGGCAGGATATCTCCCGACGTTTCACCGGAAACTGCGTCCGGCATTATGAAGGGTTCCGCTCCTTTCCTTGGTCAGCAGTGGAATGAGGAAGAGGCTTGAAATAATGGGTAACAGTTTGTAGTGGGGTATTGTTACTTGAATATGACTGTTGGTTGGGTGGATCTTGGCGATGAATTAACGGATCAATTTAGCATGGTGAGCCGAGCATTCTCTGCGCAATCCGGCTAGATCGTCTGGTCTCGCGTACATGTTGTGGGTTGCGGTGCGTGCTCCAGCTTCGGCGACTGAACTTGTGGGGGTCAGGTGTTCCCTGGGCGATTGCCAGGTTGCAGCGGGAAGGTTCTTCGGGTTGACGTGTGCGTGATATCTTGGCCTTGGTGTTCCCAAGGGCCGGGACCCATTTATTACGCACACGTTCAGCTTCTTCCTTTTGATAGAAGTTGTCGGGGTGTTTGAATATTTCTATGGCTTCCCGATGGAGCCTGGCGTGGTAGTGTGTGGTCGTGGAGAGTATCTCCGTGTCCCCGTACTGTACATCGTGACCGGGCAAGAGAGAATGCTCAGCGACTGACGATTTCTCAGTTTGACCCAGGCGACTGTGTCTGTTATGTTCCTTGAGTCTGGTGGTCACGCTCCTCTTCGTCGTTCCTATGTACACCTGCCCACAGGAACACGGGATTCTATAGACACCTGCAGTGGAGTGTGGGTGGCGCTTGTCTTTAGCAGATCGCAGCAAGTCCCAGATTTTGGCGGTGGGTTTATCAACCGTCTTCACCCCATACATCTTGAGTAATTTGCCTATCCTGTCCGTCACCTTCTTCACGTACGGCAGGAATGCGGTGGCCACCGGAGTTTCCTCAGATTCTTTCCTCGTGCTCCGGCGCCTGGGATGAGAGGCTCGCTCAATCTCCTTATTGCTGTATCCGTTGGACCACGGCCTAAAAGTCCGATAAACTTGTACTTAATTATAAACGCCGGCCGTGAAAGCCTAAGCTGCTGCACGTACAGTACTTGTGACACTCGTGGTTATTTCTCGCTCTGTTATACAGGGTCTTTATATTTGCTTGGCAAGGACATTTTCGCTCATGCACTCTGCCAGTGACGACTCAGTTGCCGGCTACCGCGCACGCATTTGTCCGCCAGAATACGGTGCTTAAATCAGTATCATGCATTTTTACTCACCATGTTTAAAGTAGATGCTGAAAATGTTACCAATAATCGGTGTCTCCTTATGAAGTTTCCGGTTACTCCGTTTAATTTCGTTTAATTTAGCTACAGTAAGGAAATAACGACCTTCACGTCTATTTTTATTGTATACTGAACCTGTACGTTTAAATCTCTTAGTCAGTTTTTTATTGTCCGATTTATAGGAATGGGTCTCCCTGGAAATTTCACCCGAAACTTTTGTCTCGATATCCTGTGCATTTTGAGTACATATTGTGAAAATATACATGTTCGCGTAACGAATATTTCACGTAGGCATTACAGCACTATACACAATCACAATAAAACACTATACAATACGATACACAGTACCTTTATAAAACACCCAATTAGCTCGGAGCTCACACGTCTACCTTAGTAAGAGCTTGGGAATACCCGGGGAATATGGCCGGAGACCGTGCGTGCCAACCTGTAACAGCAGCTATTGGCCGGGGACCGGCGGCCAAGGTCAAGCGAGAATGTCCTTGCCAAGCAAATATAAAGACCCAGTATAACTTACGTCGTTTTTTTCTCGTGAAGTTTTTCAAGTAGACTAGTTATAATTCATTTAATCCGACGACAATGTGATGTACTATGAACTATGGCATTCGTGATGAATGAGGAACATTAGTTATACTGTGCAATTGAATACTGTTTTCTCCGATATCAAGCAGTATTTCACCCTACCACCTCCCCCCTCTTAAAGAAAATGTGCAACGCCCAGAATAAATATCCGCCAGCCGCCACTGGTTTTAAGCGACAATACATCAGCAGTTTGGTATAATCCTATATCTCATTATCAACATGAGTTAAAGATGCTACCACCAAATTATGAGATGAAAGAAGTTGAGGTGAAATGTGCTATAAACTAATAAAGAATCAAAGTTTTACTAAATGCACACCCTATTATAAATATAGCAACCAATTACTGTAGTACTATTTTGACTAGAACAATATTCTTGGTACATATAGAATAATGCTTTGTTTTCATAAAATATGAACTATACACAACTTAAACAAGACTGTCTTTTTAAACTTAACACACACAAAAAATGTGATTGATGGTAGTTAGGCCTCATTCACAATACCAACATAACAATAAACACTAAATACTCAAATAGGAAAGCTCACAAGGAGCTGTATAATACATAGAAGAATGGAGATGGAAAGCAGCAATTTAGTGGTATGAACACCTCTGAAACACAATAGAATGAGATCACATGTATATAATTTTCGGGTGATTTTTCATCAGTGGGCAAGGATAAAAAGAGAAAGTCTCTGCTTTCCATCTATATTCTTCTATACAAACAACCACATTTTACAATTCACTCAACAAGATCAAGAAAATTTGGAGCTAGCAGACTCCAAGCCAATTTCACATCGAAATAAAGAACCAATAAAAATGGTACATAACTTATGATTGGAATATTATTGGCAACACTTATAAAGTAGAAACAATGGTTTTCATGAGCTTGCCACGGTGGGTGAGTGGATAGCGTGTCGGTCTACTAACCCCAAGATTGCAGGTTTGCTCCTGGCCGTGGTAAGTGATTTTTGAAAGGCGGCAAAAATATGACACGCATGTCATACGATGTTGGCATGTCAAAGAACCCATTTGAATTCATTAGGACGTGTTCATAATGGCAAAATTAATCTCGGGAGTTTCCGCCAACACAAAGTTCCTAATTTCTCTACTAGAAAGCGCTAGAATGTTCAAGGAGCTTAGATATCTAACCTCCTTGACTTTCATAGTGATTCAGCGAACAACGAAATTTGACATGCAAGCTACCCTCTGGGTGTCAAATTACAAAGCTTGCACCCGGCACCCGAGGACATACGATATTATTATTATTATGGTTTTCATGGTCAAGTAATTAACACCAGCAAAGCTAGAAGATTTTGACATAACTTCTAAAGTAATTATGCTCATGTAGCCCACTGGCGGTACCCTGGTGAAGAAGTTATGGACTAGTTGTAAACAATGGAGGTACAATCTATAAGGAAATTGAATCAGTATTGAGTACAATTAGAAAGAAAAATTCTGGAACATTAAAACCAGGATTAAATGGATCTCACAAATTAAGGATGATATTAAAGAACTCCAAATAACACTCGACAACCTGAAGAATAAAACTGACAGAATCAAAATTTTACAAGAATCATATATTAGACTGCCAACCAAAATTAATAAAAGAGCTAAAGGAAGGGCGCTCTCTGCTGCAGACAAGAAGTTAACATCTGAGAGGATGAAAACCTATTGGTAAGATAGAAGAACTAAATTGGTTAAGGCTATGTACAGTGAGATTCTTTTGTTGGAGAGGGGCCGACTGCCGGACGCGCGCGCCTTTCGCTAGCCAACCGAGCTCGGGCCGCAGGGTTGCGCGGCGTGGAGGCGAGCTAACCAGGGTCATTAAAGTCATTAAGTCACTAAACTTTCATCAACGAGGGTGTGTAGTGTCAGAGCACAGATAAGAAGGTAACATAAACAACAGTTGCAAGATTTAATTAAAGAAGCACAGATGCTTTTTATATTTCTTGGGAATCTGGATGACCTCACGTCACCAGTTAAAGGTTAGAACTTATCTTTTCACAGAAGATACTAAAAATGTTCTCCTTCAGCTGACATACAGTAACTTTGGAAGTTACATTGTTACATTATGCAGCAACTCCTGCACCCCCCTCGTGTTTACTGTGATTAATCGAGGCATGAACCTAAGCCCGTGGGTTAATTTAAAATACAAAGTGTACAGATCAATTACCCGTACTCTAGTGGAGCTGGAGAACAATATACAGCAGCAGATATCCCTCACAACAGAAGGAAATCACAACGTGTTAACGTTAATTTATTTACACGGTACAACGCCTGTCTGTCAGTTGAAGGAGAACACTTTCAGCATCTCCTGTGGATAGGTAGTTCTTTAATCATGATTTGCTGGTGAATTTACCATTAATTAATGTACTTTGTTACGGATTCCACCTGCGAGCTCGGTTGGCTGGCAGAAGGCGCACACGCCCAAGAGCCGGCCGCCGGTCCCGCTCCAACAAAAGAATCACCCTATATAACTGATTGTAGTGGTGCAATGTTGGCCATAAAATAGAAAATAAATAAATATGAGCAGTATTGAAACCCACTTAACAGGTTATCAGTACAGTTATGGTTTCCTTATTCTTAAACCAAACACATCTTGCTTAAAGATGTAAATAAGTAATATATTTCAGAATAATAAATATTTAAGTAAAAAAGCAGAAAATAATCATTTCTGATATGTTATTTCATCTGTTACTGGTAGCATTCCTGCTTAGTTATATTTGCATTGTGATTATAGCCTCACATAATTTAAGGCTATCTACTTCTGAAAATGACACATTGAAAGGATTTCTTTCATACATATCAAACAAAAAAACGAAATACTTCTCTCAGTCTTTTAAAAACAGAATGCCCTTTGCAATAAAAATAAATAAAAATGAGACATGCTTCTATCACTTAACTTAGTTAAAAAGATCCAAGCAATTTATACTCTCAATTGGAAAATTGCTCTTCCATGACTAGGAAGCAATCTACATGGTTCCAATTACCGGTAGTTCATTTATCCAGATGCATATTTCTATAAGAAAATTTAGGCAACCCATCACTAATGTGAAATCAGTCGGCATATTAAGAAACTAAAAAACACCGAAGGCTTGCTATCACAAATGGTATCTACCAAAACAAACTACTTTGTTGCCACATAATTAAATGGGAGAGACTAAAATGCTGCAAGGTACTCCATTTGTCAGCTCAAATTCAATTGACTTTCACAGCCTCAAGGGACGGGTGTAAGGTAGGGTACTGTCGTCATGGCTGCCACCAAAGACCCTGACGAGTACATGCTAAGGCCACTGCAAGGTGTATATAAACCATGAGCAATGCTAATGTACTGAGGGAAATTGAATTTCCATTTTCAAAATAATTGCCTAGCTGGAAACATCCAGTGAAAAATTGTCATTAGTAGCTCTTCCGTCGCTCAAAATGATTATGCCCAATGAATGGGCGGGGTACAAGTTATAAATATGTAAACACACTCCTGGAAAAAATTACATGTACAGTATTAGGGGTCAGACAAGGAGATGGCTTATCACCTATCCTCTTCAACATTGGAGAAAATCATGAGAACCTGGGAGGAAGCTTTGGACATGAAAGGAGTAAGGGGGATACATCTGGGAAGGAAAGGACAGAACCTGGAAATTAAATGTTTGGCCTTTGCTGATGATCTTGCCCTCTTAGCCCAAAGCCGAGATGATGCCCAAAAAATGCTGGATACTCTGCACGAAATCGCTGAGAAGACGGGTCTTAAAGTCTCCTATGAAAAGACAGAATACATGGAGTACAGACACCTTGGAGACACATAAAAGTGAAACATGGGACTGTCAAAAGAACTGAGAAGTTTAAATATCTAGGTGAATGGATAGAACCCAATGGGCTGGATAAAGAAGCAAATAGGGCAAGAGCTAGAAAATTGGATTTGGCTTATAGGTTAACCCAGAACAGATACAACAAACGAGCAATATCCTACAAGGCAAAACTCAGACACTATAGCACAGTAGTAAAGCCAGAGGGTCTGTACGCCTCGGAGTGCTTGACACTGAATAAAAAAGGGGATCTTCAGGAACTGGAAAAAAAGGAGAGGAAAATTTTGCGGAAAATTTTAGGACCACAGAAAACTGCTGACGGGACATGGAAGAACAGAAGGAATGATGACCTCTATAAACATACTGAAAAAATTACTGTCACAATGCGGAAGCGAAGGTTGAAATTCTACGGACATTTGGTGAGAATGGACGACAACCGACTGACTAAGAGGATATTCAAGTATATTACAGAGCTGAAGGCTACAACTAAGTGGGTAGAAGAGGTTAAAAGAGACCCCAAGGAAAGTGGACTCACAGTGGATGTGATCCACAACAGAAAAGAGTTCAGAAACCGAATTGACATCAAGATTTTCGAGGAGAAAACACCTAAAATTAGAGCCAAACTGGTAATATCCGAGGAGGAGCGAAAGATCAGAAGTGAACGAATGAAGAGGTTTTGGGAAGAGAAGAGGAGATTAACCAGAAAGCCTTAGGTTCCATGCGGTCCACAGGCGGCCAAATTCGGAAGAAAGAAAGAATTAGCTAATTATCACTATTAAATGGGACAATTTAGGATTATGCGTTTCGACCCTCAAGTGGCAGTCATCAGATCCTGATCACTATGTTGAGGTTTAAAAATTTACACTAAAATAATTATGCTACTATTGTAGTAGCTAGTCTTCTTCTGATGATGATCAGGTGCCATCAAGTCAGCGTAGACTCCTAGCGACTGCATGGATGGACTATCTCCATATGATTCGGTCTTCAGCCATATAGGCTACTTCAGATCCTTCACTGACATATTCATGTTGGATTTGATAGAGTCGATCCATCTCAATGCTGGCCGCCCTCGTCTCCGAGACCCTTCCACCTTTCCAAGCATAATTGTCTTTTCCAACGAATCAAAATGCCTCATAATGTGTCCAAAATATGACAGCAGTAATCGTGTTATCAATGCTTCAAGAGACAGATCTGGATTGATTTTTTTAAATCGCCCATACATTTGTCTTCTTGGCTGTCCAAGGAATACGCAGAATCCTTCTCCAACACCAGAGCTCAAAAGCATCAATATACTTCCTATCTCGTTTCCTTATGGTCCGGCTTTCGCAACCATATATAGCTATGGGAAAGACTAGTGCCTTAACCATTCTAACTTTAGTAGGCAAAGAAACATCGGAACACTTGAAGATCTTATCCAAGCCTTTAAAAGCTGCTCTTCCTAGGGCAAGTCTTTGGCGAATCTCTTGACTGCATGAGCCACTACTACTAATGGTTGATCCCAACAAACAGAAACTATTCACCTATGTGATTAACTTATTATCTATCATAATGTTTGATGGTCTTATACTACAATAATTATGCTACTATTATAGTAGCTAGTCTTATCGCAATTTGAATCTCGTTATCGAATCATACAAAATACACCAACGGCAAGCTACTACAACAGTAGCGTAATATTATTTTAGTGTAAATTTTAAACCTCAACACAATGATCAGGATCTGATGATGGCCACTTGAGGGTCGAAATGCGTAATCCTAAATTGTCTCATTAAAAGTGATTTATTTATCCGAGTCAAAACACATACAAATATACATATAAATTGCACTAAATGTCATTTCTCCAGTGTTCAACTGTTAGAATGGCACAGTCATTAGCTTCTATCAAGTCCTGCATATCACATGGTCTTGGTAACATGCTGCAATTCAGAAGATGCTCAGGGTCTTGTTTTTCACCACATCTACAAAGTTCTTCAGTGCTGTATCCCCACTTCTTCAAATTGCTTTTGCACCGATTCACACCAGTTCTCAGTCTGTTTAGCGTCTTCCAGGATCCGTATTGTAAATGGTAGCCTGCTGCCGGCTTCTCCTTCATTTCCCACGATCCTTCCGATGATTTTGTTTTCCAAAGATCAATTCAGCGAGCTTCAGCTGAGGAAGGAATGGATATCATTCTTTGAAGGAAGCTCTTTCTCGACTTTACCCTAGGTGGATGGACATCAAGTCCATACATTGGGTGTCTTGGATCTGTTTCTTGCTTTTCCTTCTCAATTTCTGCTGCTACTTGTCTTCTAACCTCTGGAGGTGCTACTCCCATGAGTGGAAAGATCTTATCGAGAGAAGTTGGGCGTAGACAGCCTGTCTCATGGAGGGCAACATCTATTTGGTTGGTATGAGCAAAATTTCCTCCAGACTGGGGCAGCATATTCTGCAGCAGAAAAACTCAGAGCAAGGGCAGTAGTACGCAGGACAATTAACTAATACATGTAATTGTTCCAGGAGTGTATTTACATATTTATATCTTGCACCCCGCCCATTCATTGGGCGTGTTGACCGACTGAAGAGCTACAAATGACAATTGTGTGTTAGTAAAATGATTTTTATTTTTAGTAAATGTTTTTTGAAGAAGGTACAGTATATGCAGAAAAGTAATGAACATTTCAATGAGGAAGGGCTCTATTTAAGCCCAAAACATATCATCATCATCATCTTGTACAGTTTCCAGCCCCAGGCTGGGTCTGTTTGGAACATAAGCCTCGCCACTTATTTCTTTCTTCCCACCATCTCTCCGCTGTCACTCTGGTCCAGTCCTCGCCTCTCTTCTTGACACATTCCTCCACTCCTTTCAGCCATCGATCTCTTGGTCTTCCCCTTGGTCGTTTCTTCTGCATCTGCATCTCATGTATCCTCTTGGGAATCTTCTTCTCATCCATTCTCTTTAAGTGTCCATACCACCTCAGTCTTGATGTCTCAATCCTAACTTGCAAGGGCTCCTCTTTCACCATTTCCCTGACCTTTTCATTCCTCACCCTGTCTCTTCTTGTTACTCCGATCCTACTTCGCAGGAACTTCATTTCACCTGCCTGTATTCTGCTTATGTCACTTTTCTTCATATACCAATCTTAATTTAAAAAAACACATATTGTATTGACAGGGCAGAAGAAACATTACCGTATATTTATTAGTTGTGAATAAATTTAACTATTGTGAAAAAACAGAAAAACCACTTCTATGGAAGCTGAGGTGGGAATCAAATCCACCTTTCCTCAGTTTTGCCTCATGAGGCTGAGTGTTCCCCCGTTCGAACCCTCGGACCAGAATTAAATTTCTTGTTGATGATGGTTTCTTTTTATTTTAATTTTTTATTATTGAAACAACTTTTTGAATATTTTTGGAAAAACAAAATGAAAAATAACTGGTTCAAGGAAGTACAAACAGATTTAGATGAATTAAACATTACAATGCAGCACATTGGACGACGAGAAGAGAAACATATTTTGAAAAACAAATATACAAGACTTCCTTTACAAATTGAAAAACGTAAGCAGTATGTCATATCTGAAGACGAAAGCGTGGTACGATGTATTCAAATGAAGAAATTCTGGGAGGTAAGAAAGATGTTGAAGAAATAAGTTATATTGTGGAAGACTCGATATTTAGGTATTTGGTTGGATTTAAGTGCTCCAATGTGGGTGTAAACTATACAAATAAATAATATTGAAAGCCTACCCCTTTGCAAGAAGAGAAATCAAAATAAATTTAATTTTCTTTACTATTACATTTTCAGTATATTCTAGCCAGCATCTAGGTGAGGTAAGCTATACAGGGTCTTGATATTTGCTGACAAGGACATTCTCGCTCTCGCGCTCCACCAGTGACGGCTGCCGCACGCGCATATCTACGGCAGAATACTGTGCTTAAAATCAGAATCATGCATTTTTACTCACCATGTTAACAGTAAATGTAATTGGTATTTTGCCCGAAGGCAGGTCCGAGCCTCCAAAGAAGCTATCCTCAGCCAGAGTTTACGTGCGGTAGGGTAGCCAGGGCCTTTCCGCTCCTCCTTATGTTGGCCAACAGCGCACAGAACCTAGAACCTATATACCATCCAAGTTCCGACGATGCCCAATGTTGCTTAACTGCGAAGTTCTCATGGGATCCGGTGTTTCAACATCGCCAGGCCGTTGGCCATGTTTACAGTAGATGCTGAAAATGTTCCACATCCGCTGCCAAACATAATTGGCATCTTCTTATGAAGTTTCCGGTTACTCCAGTTAATATTGCTCAGTAAAGAAATAACGACCTTTACGTCTATTTTTATTGTTCACTGAACCAGTACGTTTGAATATTTTAGCCAGTTGTTTTATTGTCCGATTTATAGGAATGGGTCTCCCTGGAAATTTCACTCAAAACTTTTGTCTTGTTCTAGCACACGATTTCCTGCACTTTATGTACACGTTCATGTTACGAATATTTCACATAAGGCATACACAATAACAATAAAACAACTGGCTAAGAGATTCAAACGTACAGGTTCAGTAAACAATAACAAGTAGGTCCGTAAAGAACTATACAGCCTATTTTCATATATCCTACTCATGTTAATTGCCTCTATCAACATACAAAATTTCAGTTTGATTGTTGTGATAGATTCGTAGATATTGAGAACCGTCTAAATATTTCAGATGGTCGCCAGGTTGTATTTTTATTTATGTACTATTACATGAACATTATTGTGTACGTGTGGTATTCAAACTTCAATCGCATGATTAGGACACAAGACGCTCGCCATTTTGGATTGTTATATGTATAGGCCATAGAGTTATGTATCATTAAAGGAAAATTATTGCGTAGCTTCATTATTCAAACTTTTACTTTGATCGCATGATTACGACACAAGAAATAAAAACTTAATTTTAAAATTTCGCACAGCCGCCAGCTTGAGGTTTTATAAACAATTGAACTAAATAAGATGCCATTGCCATTGCCAGGAAAGGAGAATCAAAGTATGGAAACTCAAGGAAAAGGAAGTCAAGGAAGAATTCCAGAAGATAATAAGGGAAAGGATGCCAACAGACAATCCTAAAACAGGGGAAGAGGAATGGAAGCAATTCAAGAACACAATGGTGGAAGCTGCAGTGGCAGTATGTGGAAGAACAAGCAACAGAAAGTGGTGTAAAGAGACACCATGGTGGAATGAGAGAGTAAAAGAAGCTGTGGGAAGGAAGAACTAGGCTTTCAGAGTGTGGTTCCAGGAAAGAACTGATCTGGCAAGGGAAGATTATAAGATAAAGAAGAAAGAAGCAAAGAAGATTGACGCAGAGGAGAGGAAGAAGTGGATGGTAAAGTGGACAGAGATGATGGAGGAAGAGAGCAGAGGAAATAAGAAAGTACTTTATGGGATGGTCAAAAGTAAGAGAAGAGGTCTGCGAGAGGATGTGGTAATGATGGACAAAAACGGAAATGAGGTACACAACAAAGAAACACTCAAGACAGTGTGGAAAGAGTACTTTGAGGATTTGCTGAATCCAACTGGTCATAGGGAGGAAGACAATGTATTGGAAGATGGAGAAGACAACACAGGAATGGAAAAGGACCTGAATTGGAGAGAACTGGAGATGGCTATAGACAAGATGAAAGGAGGAAGGGCACCGGGTGTGGATGAAGTGAGTGTTGAAATGGTGAAGGCAGCAGGGGAGGTTGGGAAACAGTGGCTGTACCGTGTGATGAGGGTGATATGGAAGGAGAAAAAGACCCCAGAAGATTGTAAGAAAGGATTAATTGTCCCAATATTTAAGAAAGGAAGCAGAAAGGAGTGCAGAAATTACAGGGGAGTCACACTCATACCTCACTGTGCCAAGATATATGAAAAGATATTAGAAAGTAGAATACGAGCCAAAGTGGAGAGAAAATTGAGAGAGCAGCAGTATGGATTCAGACCTGGGAGATCAACAGTGGATCTTATATTTTCAGTGAGACAGCTCCAGGAACACCACTACGAATTTGAAGAGGATCTGTTGATGGCCTTCCTGGACATCGAAAAGGCCTATGATAGTGTGTGTAGGGAGAAGGTTTGGAAAGCAATGGAAAACATGGGAGTGGAAAAAGGGACTGTAGGCAGTGTGAAGGAGATGTATTGTGGAAGTGTGAGTTGTGTGCAAGTTGGAGGGGAAAGAACAGACTGGTTCAGACAAATGAGTGGCCTGAAACAGGGTAGTGCGCTGTCACCCCTTCTCTTTATTGTGGTTATGGACGAGGTAATGACACGGGTAGCAGGAAAGATAGGAGAAGATAAGATGAAAGTAATGGTGTTTGCAGATGATCTCATGGTCTGGGGAAATAAGGAGGAGGAAATTCAGGAGCAACTGAAGGCTTGGGAAGAAACAGTGGAAGAGTACGGATGGAAGTTCAACATCATGGTCTGGGGAAACAAGGAGGAGGAAATTCAGGAGCAACTGAAGGCTTGGGAAGAAACAGTGGGAGAGTACGGATGGAAGTTCAACATCAGTAAATGTGAGATCCTGTTAACAACCAGGAAAAAGAACAGACCAATGAATGGGATAACACTTGGAGGTGGACAGCTGAAGAAGGTGGAAAGTCTCAAGTAGTTGGGAAGTATAGTAGAGGAAAATGGGAGAAATGACAAAGAGATTACGGAACGTGGCAGACAGGCAGAAGCATTTCTGAGAAGAATTAGGAGCTTAGTGTGGAATAAAGATGTCCCACAAAAAAGCAAGGAAGTGTTATACAGAAGCTACTATATCCCGATACTGACCTATGCTTCAGAAACGTGGACAATGAAGAAAAGAGACATAAGCAGAATACAGGCAGGTGAAATGAAGTTCCTGCGAAGTAGGATCGGAGTAACAAGAAGAGACAGAATGAGGAATGAAAAGGTCAGGGAAATGGTGAAAGAGGAGCCCTTGCAGGGTAGGATTGAGACATCAAGACTGAGGTGGTATGGACACTCAAAGAGAATGGATGAGAAGAAGATTCCCAAGAGGATACATGAGATGCAGATGCAGAAGAAACGACCAAGGGGAAGACCAAGAGATAGATGGCTGAAAGGAGTGGAGGAATGTGTCAAGAAGAGAGGCGAGGACTGGACCAGAGTGACAGCGGAGAGGTGGTGGGAAGAAAGGACTAAGTGGCGAGGCTTATGTTCCAAACAGACCCAGCCTGGGGCTGGAAACTGTACAAGATGACGATGATGAAGATGCCATTGCATTACAATATGATAATCATTTACTGTACCACATTTCACTGCGCTCAGATAGTTAAATCAAGAGAAAAGTCTAAAATGTTTCAACTTCGATGGCCGCCATGTTCGTTTTGTACTTTACAGGTTTTTGAAAGTCACATAGATAAACTTGTAACAGTGCCCTTTATCACCGTACAAAATTTCAGGGTGATATCTGTAATAGTTTCGGAGATATAGAATGCCAGTGAAATATTTCACACAGCCGCCATTTTGAGGTTATGTAAACAATTGAACTAAATTAGATGCCAGTGCATTACAATGTGTATAAACATTTGCTGTACCAAGTTTCATTACGTTTGGATGGTTAAATCACGAGAAAAGTCTATATAAAAGTCTCAACTTCGCTTGCCCGCCATGTCGGTTTTGTATTTACCAGGTTTTTGAACGTCTCATAGGTAAACTTTTAGTAGTGCCCTTTATCACCGTACAAAATTTCAGGGTGATATAGGTAATAGTTTTGGAGATACTGAATGCTGGTGAAATATTTCACACTGCCCCCATGTTGGATTGGTGAGACAGAATAAAATTTGAAGGTCGGGGTCGGCCAGAATGGTGCTATGATGATACCGAGTTTCATTGAAATCGCTCCAGCCGTTTAGATTTTATCAGGGACACATACGAATCACAAAAGGTGATCTCATAAGACTATTTTTTCATAAAATGAAAATAGGCTAAAAATAGACATAAAGGTCGTTATTTCCTTACTGAAGATAAATCAACCAGAGTAACCGGAAACTTCATAAGGAAATGCTGATTATGTTTGGCAGCGGATGGGTAACATTGTCAGCATCTACTGTAAACATGGTGAGTAAAAATGCATGATAATGATTTTAAGCACCGTACTCTGCTGTACATATGCACGCGTGGCAGCCAACAACTGAGTTGTCACTGGCGGAGTGCGTGGGCGAGCATGTCCTTGCCAAGCAATATAGAAGACCCTGTATAAGCCCAAGGGCATACATGGTCAAAACACTGGCATCTAGATTGAGAAGTCTGAAGAACATTAATTATTCTCTATCCCATTACTACTACTATCAACAGTTCCCAATTAATTGAGGTCGTCAGACCTAACCTAGCTCATTTTGGTTTTGACCGAAGATTTAATACCAGATGTATTTCCTGATGTCACACGATTTTTTTCACGTGAAAATTCCACCTAACTATCATCAGAATTCTAACTATAGAAGTACAGGTGAAAGGCAAGTAGATTATGGTATTCCAAACAAAAAATAATAGCTATATTAAACTAGTTATAAGACTCCCTTCAGAGTGGAGTTTTACCGAACAGCATTTTAGAAATTTCATCACAGTGCCTTCAAAAGCTGGTGTGTGATGTTCTTCCAGTTATTTTTCTTCAAAATGGTCATCATCACTCGTGAAGACATACAATCTTGTAGAAGAGTTTAGTTTGGATTATTTTCCTTGATGCTCTGTGGTACCTAGGGAAAATATACCATCCGAAATTGTTATCATATAGGCCTAATGTACATTCAATTATCCATTAATAATAAAGATCATTGTTAGAACAACTTCTGTATAAGGGAAATTTATTATATGAATTGATATTCTTGCCAAATGAAAGGAAGATCTACTATAATGAAAATTTTATCACTGCGGGATGCTACTGGTATTGCATATTTGTAGACTGCATTTGATTGGAACAATTAACACCGGTTATCAGACAGATTCTACACACACCCAAAGTACACGGGGCTACATGACCGCGTTGTCGCAGCCCCTAAACTTAAGAACCAACCAACCAACCTGATTGGAACTTGACAATCATTTAAAATCTTAGAGCTACTTTGCGTATTCCTTGCCCAAGGTTTTTTGGCTATTCCTACGTTTCCTTTTGTTTCTTGTTATTAGAGGTTATCACACTACCCAAATATGGGAATTCTGCGATTTGTTCAGTTACAGTATTAATCACTTTTATGTTTGTTCTAGTTGTAGGCTCTCTTTGGTCAACTACCTTTAATTTTCTTTTCTTAGTATTGATTTTTAGTTTGAACTTTTCTAAAGGGCCGTTTTCACCAACACTTCACTAACGATTGATTAGTTAGTTAATTCCCATTTAACTTAAATACAAGATTTAATGCGTGATTATCTTCGATGCATTTCACGAGGCCATTTGGGTTCACAATTAGTTAAATAAGATTTACGGCTCTCGCGCATGCGTAGAATCGGTTTCATCTCGGAGAGCATGGCGGACAGCGTGTAGCACTGATTGTTGTTTGCGATGCTTCCTAGAGACTTCCTGGAACATAATTATCAAAGGGAGGGAAATACAGAAGACCTTATTCGTGGCAAAAGCTTAAAATGATATGGACAAAGTATTTAGGAGAACTGGCAGTAGTGTGAATAGATCCCTTATTTGGACGCGCTACCCAGCTGTCTACGTAGCGTAAGCGGTAGAGGTGCAGACTCCCAATTTATTATGCAGCGCTGGAAGCAGTTCGAAACCCCCTTCGGATATATATTTTTTTTTATTTCCCTATTCGTCTTTCTTGGTATTAAACCTTAGTAGTGTGTGTGATCTTTTATAATTTCATTGTCATAAACATATTTTATATTCATATTGATGAAAATATGAGTGAAACTCGGAAACAACCCGCCTTTGTGGAATGCGCAAGGCACAGTTCAACTGTTTCCCGCCACTTTAAAGATGCTTTAGAGAGTTAAGTGGCCAGATTTGACCATTTAACGTAATTCCTTGTTAGTGGTAAGTTAACGAGCGTTTCTGTTTGGTGAAATGCTCGTGCAAATTAATGATGAATTAAGAGATAATTGACGTTGGTGAAAACGGCCATAAGGATTTGTTGAATATTTTACACACACCCTTTTCAGAATGAGCCAAGAGTGCAATGTCTTCTGCAAAGCGGATACTGTGTACCTGTATACAATTTAACTTCCCCCCGTTGTTTTCTCTTTCATTTCTCTAACTGCATTCTCGGATAGAAGTGTATGGAATGAAAATCATTATGGAGAAGAGTCAGACGGTAGTGATGATAAGAAATGTGCGAGATGGTAGGGGGAATATTACAGTAGATGGAAAACCATTAGAAGTTGTGAAAGCTTCAAATACTTAGGGAGTGTCCTTACAGACGATGGAGCGATAAGTGAGGAAATTGGTAAGAGGATCCAACAAGCAAATGGGTTTTAACAGAGTGTGAGGGGTCTGGTGTGAAACCAGGAAGTTCCCGAGAAATGTAAAAAAATCTTGTATTCAACATATTACACAACTATATTGACGTGTGCAGCAGGCACGTGGACAACAACTAAGTTAAACGAGATGAAAGTAGAATCCAGGCAGTAGAGATGAAGTTCCTTGGAGGTATAATTGGAAAGACTCGCAGAGACAAATTCAGAAACAAGGAAATTAAGGAGAAAACAGGATTCCCGAAGTTACATGACAAAATCGAGATCAGTAAACTAAAATGGTATGGACATATTATTAATATTATCAATACTTTTGATTTTTTAGTTTTTTGACTGCTACCTCCGCTTCCGTGATGAGTAGAGTGGTATTTTTCTTGTTGTAACCAAAATCCCAGTTAAATTGGGGACCTTTTTCTAAAATGTTAAGTTCTACTTCCAAAAAATTGGTCTGAGAAATGTTTTTCACAGAATCTTGGAATTTATGTGAAGGAATAGTCAGGCTTTGTGATGTTGTGTCGGAATTTAGACTCTTAAGGCGTATGAGTTTGGTGTTTAAGACGTTTTGTTTCTTAATAACTGCATTCGCGACGATGTTATGCGTGTAGATAAGGAATTCATCCCAATCTTTCTTTTCAGTTAATCTTGATGGACATATTATGCAAATGGGAGAAGACAAACGAGTCCCAAAGCGATTATTTACTAAGAAAGTCACGGGAAGGCATCAAAAGGGAAGGCCGAGGATGAGATGGAGCATTGAGAAAAGAGGAGTGAAAGTGAAGATATACTGGAAGAAGGACAAGAGTGGTGAAGAGACAGAATAGTATGGGGGTCCTTAATTCACACCCCTACCCAGATCACTGGAACCGGGAAATGAAGAAAAAGAAGAAGAGTAGGGTCCTCTTACAAATAATTTTAAAATACTGTAACGTAAAAAGTAAAGTACTATGTGTAGAATTGTGAGTCATGTTTCTATACAGTATATTCAGGTGAATGCTGCCTTTCATCCTCCTAATATGTAGAAACCGTACTGTATATCCTGTGAAACTAAAACCAGCGGTGCACGTGATATTCCGTTTCAGTTTTAAAAGTGACACGAGATATCAGACGAGCTAGGACAGTCCCACACCTCCTACTGTTCGGTGGCTACGCCCCCCCCAATCATATTGCGGCAGACTGTTGTGTCGGGCTCTATGTGCTTAGGAACATGGCGTTAATGTAATTTACTCTACTATTACTGATTTAGAGGGCAAGGCTATCATCTCATTTTCTGTCAAAGACTATTTTTTCTTGGGTGAGAGATAGAGGTGTGGTGGCTCAGCGGTCTAGCTGTATGCCTCTTACCAAGGCGGTCCGGGTTCGATTCCCGGTCAATGCATGTGAGATTTTCGAAGTGAAATGCCATGTCCTGTGGTTCGGATTCCACGTAAAAAGGAGGTCCCGTGGCTCATGATCTCGAGATTAACGGTCACGTTAAACTACAAGCTTCCTTCCTTTTCTTGGGTGAGAGAGATATGACCTAGAAGTTTTCATTGTACTCTGCCTTTCCTTACTCTATGAACCTGTTAATGAAAGTGCAAAAACTTGCGGTAATTGTTCAGGAGTGGTGAACCTGGATTCTACACTTGCACTCGGATAATATATGTCATTTATTAATTATATTCAATACGGAAAAATTATGTCTTATGTCAAGGAAATACAATATAGCCTAAGTCATTTTCATGATTTTCATACCTTATTTAATATTTTGGGAGTCATTACCAATTGAAATTACTGTCCATTATCACTACTGCACTGGAAATTTGCTAAATTACGTAAATATGTGTTTCTTGCTCAGTCAACAACCTACAGTATACTCTTGATTATCTGGGCATGGATTATCCGGTTCGCGGATTAACCGTGCACGTTTTCACCTAATTAAACATAATTGAGAAGGCAGCAATGAACGACTACAGTAGGGCAAAGATGAAGGTAATGTTGTTTGCAGACGATGAGGATGAGATGGAGGTACAAGAACAGTTAGACGTAATAAATGAAAAGATTGAGCAATGGGCATTGAAGATAAATGTGGAGAAGAGTAAAACAGTGGTGATGAGTAGAGCTAAGAAAGAAGGAAACGGAGTAATCAAAGTCGGAGATAAGGAATTGGAATTGGTGAAACACTTCAAATACTTGGGAAGTGAACTGACTGAAGATGGAAGACTAGATTTGGAAATTAGCAGAAGAATACAACTGGGAGTGCTTTCTACCAACAGGTAGGGGACGAGTATGGATCAAGGATATACCAATTAGGCTAAAGAAGTTATGTACAAAGCATATATGTTCCTATAATGACATATGCAGCAGAAACTTGGACACTGACTAAGAGGGATGAGAGCAAAGTACAGGCAGCTGAGATGAGATTCCTGAGAAGTATGGTCCAGAAAACGAGGAGGGATAGAGTGAGAAATGAAGATATACAGAAAGAACTGGGAGTACAGAAACTAAATGACAAACTGGAGCAAAACAGATCGAGATGGTTTGGACATGTCAAACGGATGAATGAAGAAAGGCTACCAAGACGAGCACTGGAACGACGGATGACAGGGAAGAGAGGACGAGGAAGACCAAGAATGCGTTGGATGGACTCTGTGAAGTATAGCATTAGAAAACGGAACCTGGATTGGAACACCGTGTCGGAACAGGAATGGTGGAACGACAGAACAAAATGGAGAGGACCCATATTTGCCCCACCCAGTGTCAGCTGGAAAAGGGGAAATGAAGATGATGATAAAAATAATTGAGAATACAGCAGACAGTACAAAAATTTCTCTGTAATTGATAATGTACTGTAAATTGAATACGTTTGAATTTATTTTTGTGTATACAATATTTTTGCAGTGCAGTCCCGGTGGGGGTAAGTTATTTTTAGTACGGTACTCTGTGACAGGTCGACGACTTCTTGCTTTGTCCAGTCTTGTTTTGTAACAGCGAAGTGTAAGTTCCGTAGGGAGGTGGGGTTAAGCATATTTCAAGGTTGCTGCAAGGCATGTGCTATCTGCATTCCATTGAGGGATCTGCTTAAATGGCCAACAGCTGTTAACAAATTGACACACAGTAAGATACGGCACGTTGTTGTGTGAACAAAGTCTGGTGTAAAACGTTAACGAGTAGTGCTAACAATCGAACAAATATTAAATATCATTCAGAAATTAGATAATAATGACGACTCTGCAAGCAAATTAGCCAATGATTACGTCTCAAGGTAAGGAAGCAGATGAACAACCGAAAGAAGAGAACCATTACAGACTTCTTCAGAGCACAATAATGTGGGTGAGTTATCTTTAAAAATGTATTAGGCCTATAGCCTACTTTACAATGTTTGACGTCCCTTAATAACTACTGCGGCTTTTGGAGACACCGGGGTGCCAGAATTTTGCCCAGAAGGGGTCTTTAATGTTCCAGCAAATCTACTTACACTGCTCCCTCGCATTTGTGCACCCTCGAATGCCAACTGGCTACGCCAGGATTCGATCCTGTAACCTTGGACACAGCAAGCGAGAACGTTACTACTCAGCCACGCAGCCAACCTATAGCCTACTTTATATGGTAGTGTTCAAAAAATAATAATAGAAGGCATTCTTCTTGCAATAAACACAATATGCTTTTGGGTTATCCATTCACCCCTGTCATTAGCCCGGATAATCGAGAGTATATTGTACTCAAATTAGCAGAAATGCTTTTTTTAATGATGAATAAGGAAAATGAAAATCCACAGCCTGCTTCCAGTCTCCGACCGGGTCAGGAATGGAATGAATGAAGCCCCCATCTAGCGGCGAGGATATGAACTGTGCTGGCTGCCGAGGCCTGACGCACTCCTCTGGGGCAATGATTAAATGGATGACAGATGAAATGAAGTGTTGCTGGAATGAAATTTTGACAGGGAAAACTGGAGTACCCGGAGAAAAACCTGTCTGCCTCCGTTTTGTCCAGCACAGATCTCACTTGGAGTGCCCGATTTGAACCACGGACCCAGCGGTGAGAGGCCGGCGTGCTGCCGCCTAAGCCACGGAGGCTCTTAATGATGAATAATAATTGTGGAAATGCTGTGATAGTTTCTCCTCCGCAGTCTATAATCCACCCACCATCACCCTTTTAGTAAAATAGCAAAATTCCATTTGTGTCCGCCATTATACACGTGAATTATGGGACAAATACAATATTGCCAACCCCACGCATTTGGTACTACTCATCAATAATCTTTACCCAGACCAATGGTTTTTGCTTAGATCAATAATTGCTAGGAAATAGGGTCCACATTGCCTAATAAATACACCCTTAGCTTTGTCATGCCCAGTGGAAGTACTCGCACATCAACAACTTTATCCAGACCAATCGTTTGCCAATTAATGCTTTTTCACATAAATACAAGGTGTATTTTGTACGAGTATCCCATGTCGGAAACAGTAATGTGGCGTCAATGTGTGTGCATCGGTAACAGTTGAAGAGAGATCTGATACGCCAAACAAACATGGCAATTGTCGTTGAATGAGCAAGAAACATAAACACATGTTAATGTAATTTAGCACATACAGAACAGGGTGAGTTAGCCGTGGTCGTTACGGCAAGACTGTTGGCAGTCGCTCACATCCGGGAGGCGAGGAGGTTCGAATCCCCCCGCCGGCAACCTTGAAGATGGTCTTCTGTGGTTTCCCATCTTCCTTCCAGGCAAATGCCGGGGTTGGTCCCTAACTATAGGCCACAGCCGCTACCTTCCAACTCCTCGTTCTTCCATTCCTACTTCCCTTCCCAACGGTACTCGTAGCTCACCCATTGGGTGTCCGTCTCGAAGCTGCTACAAAACTGGCGAGCCGAACATGTCCTCGGACACTCCCGGCACTAAAAGCCATACGCTAAAAAAAAAAAGTGCACATACAGAGTCTTTATTTTTGCTTGGCAAGGACATTCTCGCTCACGCGCTCCGCCAGTAATGCCTCAGTTGACGGCTGCCGCGCGCACGTATGTACGACAGGATACGGCGCTTAAAATCAGTATCATGCATTTTTACTCACCATGCTTACAGTAGATGCTGAAAATGTTCCCCATCCACTGCCAAACATAACCGGCATCTCCATATGAAGTTTCCGGTTACTCCAGTTAATTTAGCTTCAGTAAGGAAGTAACGACATTTTCGTATATTTTTATTGTTTACTGAACCTGTAAATTTGAATCTCTTAGCCAGTTGATTTTTTGTCCGATTTATAGGAATGGGTCTCCCTGGAAATGTCATTCGAAACTTTTGTCTTGTTCTAGCGCACAATTTCCTGCTCTTTATGTACGTTTTGTGCAGATATACTCGTTCACGTAACGAATATTTCACATAAGGCATTACAGCACTATACACAATCACAATAAAACACTACACAATAAGATATACAGTACCGGTACACAGTAGCTTTATAAAACACTGAAAGACTGAAACACCCAATTAGCTCGGAGCTCACACATCTACAGAAGAGCGAGTGAATACCCGGGCAATATAGCTGGGGACCACGCGCTGGACACTGGCGGCCAAGGTCGAATGAAGGACTGCATAATAGGCCTACGTGCCGTTCATAACATGCGCTAGAACAAGACAAAAGTTTCGAATGACATTTCCAGGGAGACCCATTCCTTTAAATCGGACAATAAATCAACTGGCTAAGAGATTCAAACGTACAGGTTCAGTAAACAATAAAAATAGACTAAAATGTCGTTATTTCCTTACTGAAGCTAAATTAACCGGAGTAACCGGAAACTTCATAAGGAGATACCGATTATGTTTGACAGCGGATGGGGAACATTTTCAGCATCTGCTGTAAGGATGGTGAGTAAAAAAGCAGGATACTGATTTTAACCACGGTATTCTGTCGTACTAGATGTATGGAACCAAGAGATAGAGAAATTTGGGATGAAAGTAAGCACAGAGAAGAGCAAGATAATGGTAATGTCAAGAGGAAGGAAGAAAGGAAGAGGAAAGATAGAATTGAATGGCAAAATTCTAGAAGTCGTTAAAAGTTTCAAGTATTTGGGAAGTGTTGGTTGGTTGGTTCCTTAGTTTAGGGGCTGCGACAACGCGGTCATGTAGCCCCGTGTACTTTGGGTGTGTGTAGAATCTGTCTGATAACCGGTGTTAATTGTGATGACTGTATTAGTGTGTGTATCTGTTTTTTAATTCAAGTAGGGACTGCAACTTTGAATTTTCAAATAGTTCCTACTTTTGCCGCCAAACGCCACCGTCAACGACTACTAGGCCTAGTTCAGAACTAGCTACTAGACGCCACCGCAGTCGGCTCTTGGCAACGAACGTAGCAACCTAAGAGCGTTGTTTATATTCTTAACCTATCCAATTTAGTTTCACACAGGTGTAATTAGTGGAAAGATCTTTAACATGCCATAAATCTATGACATGGGACCGCCGGCTTTACTTCCCCTCCGAAGGAAGGCATACTGAGGGATTTGGGAAGTGTGATCGCAGAAGATGGAAAGATAACTGAGGAAATTGGAAAGAGAATACAAGCGAACAGTTTTTACCAGAGTGTAAGGGGTATTGTGTGGAACCGAGATGTCCCAAAGAAATGCAAAAAAGTATTATATTCAACCTACTACAGACCCATACTAACATACGCAGCTGGAGCGTGGACTACTACAAAAAGAGAGGAGAGTAGAATACAAGCCGCAGAGATGAAATTCCTAAGAGGTATAGAGGGCAAGACCAGAAGAGATAGAGTTAGAAATGAAGAGATTAGAGAAAGAACAGGAATATTGAAGCTGCAGGACAGGATAGAAACAACAAAGTTAAAGTGGTATGGACATATTATGAGAATGGGAGAGGAGAGAGTACCAAAGAAAACTTTCTGTGAAAAGATGACAGGGAAGAGACCACGAGGAAGGCCCCGGAAGAGATGGGCAGATACAGTGTGGGAGTGTGTAGAAAAGAAGGGAGGAAAACCTGAAGATGTACTAAAATCAGGAGAGGAGTGGTGGAGAGACAGGCAACGATGGAGGTCCTTAATTCACAACCCGACCCAGGAAGCTGGAAACGGGAAATGAAGATGATGATGATTCTGTCGTACATACGCTCGCGCGGGCGCCGGGAACTGAGCTGACACTGGCGGAGCGCGTGAGCAAGAATGTCCTTGCCAAGCAAAAATAAAGACCCTGTATTTCCAGTGCAGTAGTGATAATGGACAGTAATTTCAATTGGTAATGACTCCCAGAATAATAAGAAATCAGGTACTTTATTGATACTTGCACCAATTTTGTAAATATATGCCTCATTATCATTAATGGATAATCTTTATCTTACTATGTACATACACACTATTGGTATCACAAAAAAAAATCAATCTTTTTTCTTTGACTGCTGTCTAAATTTCTGTACAGCCAAACTGACTAATGTCTTTTCTTCATATGCCCATGCACCTAATACAACAAGAAATGAAATACCCCCTATAATGAAGTGAATTAATTTTTGCCTGGCAAATAAATAATTATCTGACGTGGATGTAACACACCCTGCAATGAAAAGCGAGACAAGAAAATATGGTCCCGGTAGTAGACCGTGCCAAGGTTTGTAATCTGTATCCTTGTAGCGAAGATGAATAAACCACATACTGTGTAAAACTCTTGCTAACATATTGCAACAGTTGGCAAGGATGAAACCGACACCACCCATAAGGGTAGTAAAAAGAAATGATATAAATAAGAACAAGACTGAGAGAATTGCCATTAAGTAATTAAATCTGTCCAACTGTGCAGTGTTCATTGTTGCATTAGCATAACATTCAGTAATACCATTTACTGCTAGAAGTAACACGGCCAAGCAATGGGCACGCATCAGTAACAATCCAGGCCCCTCAATGAGCCTTTCACCTCCATACAAGAACAATAACAACCTAGAATATGACTGTCCAAATGTTAAAATAACTAAACCTATACAACATATACATCTCAACAGTTGATAAAGAACATTTGCTGATTCAGATATATGCTTTGGATTTTGTTCTTTGATTGGAGTATCTCTAGCTATCATCTGTGAAAAATAAAAATAAGAAGAATCTTCAATTGGTCGAAATATGAAACGGGCTGCTAAAGAGCCAAGATTATTTACAATATCATAGACACCTTGTTCGTAAAACGTAAGAACTGAAAACAAAGTCATCACATATCTCTCACCTTCTGTCAAAATCTGTTTCAAAATACCTTGTTTAAAGAAACTCCATGTTAAATTTACCAAACTATAGTCAACAGGAGGCTCATTTTCAATTTTGGATGGCAAAAAATCAACTAAGGATGAAAACGGAAATTCATCTTCATAATCTATGGATTCTCTTCGGTCATAAGCAGGTCTGTTAGGTTTGTTTTTAGCAACAGTCGAGTCTTCATTTTTCAAATACTTCATATAAAAGTAGAAGTAAACATAATAACCACTGATGTACACAACTGCAGCCAAAACCTGTGCAATTGAAAAGGCTACGACAGCTTTCTCAGGTTGACGCAAAATCAAGGTAACAAACGTAAACGTTCGCACCAGAATGTAAATAGTGTCCATAATGACCTTAAGCCTCACAAACAGAAAGGCTTGGGCAGCAAGATATAATGGTTCACCAAACATTTCAATAATGCAACTGACACAAATGGCCCATACACCAAGAGTATAATGGTCTGTTATGCTAGTACTGGGGGGGTACCAACACATACAGCCAAATGTACCCAAAAAATACACTTAATGTAGTACACAAAGGAACCATTAACCACAGTAAATTAATTACTTGAGGCCAATTATGTTCGGAAGTCTTGCTTAAACATGCTCTTCTGAAGGCTTCACGACTGAGGAATAAGATGGTAGATTCCAGCAGTAGAAGTCGAACATTCATCACTCCAACCACTGCCTGAGAGACATTACGTAGAACAAAGGCATTCAGCATAAATGTCACGCATCTAAATAAAACCTGGAAAATAATATTGAAAGTTGCATTCTGGAGACTGCTTCTCAGATAATTTTTCCCCATGTCTGAAGCTAGGTGAATTCAATAAAACTGTCGATGACAACTATTCAAGTAAATGTTCCAGATGATTTCAAGTCGAATCTGGCGCGTTTTCACAATTACTGGCCCGAATCCACATTCAGTATTTATTTACAAGACACCAGAAATAATGTGTACGTCTACACCAGGTCCACAATTGTCCACAATCCACATGTTTATGATGTCCAGACAGGAAATTAATCATGACGATTCTGCCAACCACAGCGCGCAAATTCCCACTATACTCAGACTGGATCGATAATTCTTATTTAAAAATAATGATTCAATGTCACATTTGAATAATAAATTTTAGTTGAACGTAAATAATCATTCCTTATTTAAGGCTATTATTACCATATCTGGTAATTTTATCCCAAATAAAGCACAATCAAATCCATAGTTAGTGAACACTACTGTTGTTTATACTGATAGTCTTCACTTGTTTCCAGCCATGCGCTCAGCTGTTTCGCTCAATTGCTGGGATATTGATGCGGAAGAAATCTCCGAAGTGCCCCCCAAACAACAAGTCCACTGTAAGTTGTGTTTCTCTCCAGTTATTAGCCTTAGATTGTTAGTCTTTTAAGTACTGGTTATTATGCACATTGTACGCAATAAATCTATTATCAAGTACTGGTTATTGCCAATGTTTAGGTTAGGGTAACCTGGTGTAACAGTCGTTATCAGGGGCACAGTATAGTAACCATACAGTAAGGACACATCAGGCCTTAAACATGTAAATTTTTCGTCATGGTTTTGAATCGGCCGGTTCCGGAAGCACCGCACGCACGCACGCATGGCGGCGACGGTTCACCATGTATCCGCGAGAGAGCAGTCTACCCGTATTCATTGAGTGCGGCCTGTCGATTTTGTCTGAAGAAAACATTGTTTGTAATTATTAAAATCAACTCAGAAATATAATTTTGCATTTTAACCAATGGCAGAAATGTGGGAAACCAACATCTGTGCGGTAATTTATTGCGCAGTTCTTGTCACACTGGACATAACAGCATTCCGGTTTCTCGTGCATTGGAGCGGTAAATACAAATATCACACGTTTCATCGAATAATTCTGGTTTTAATATCCATGAGATGTCAGTCCCTCAAACACCTATCCATTAATTCACAAATTCCTCATTCCTAATCCAGATATAATGACTGGATAAAGGCCTGTAATCAGGAGGATTTACTGGCAAACGTGGCAAATCTACACGCCAATATATAGGGTATGTAGCCTTTATTTCTCAAAGGAAGTGTTTTAAACCACAAGGAGGGCAGTGCTAGGCTGAGATTAGGTAATATTGCCCAACAAACATTAAATCTCCACCCTAGAGAAGCTATTGTCTCCTTTAATGTGTCCGTTTTCTAACCCCACTTAGCCTAGGAGGTAAATGGTTTCCTGACTGAAGTTAGTTGATGTGTTTTATTAACTGTAATTTGTTAAGCTGCAGCCCTTTACAGTGAATTAAGAGCTTTAATTACAAGCTACAATGCAAATCGGATTTAACATTTGCTCCCTCACCTATGGGACTTTGTGCTATTCCTGAAGAGTTCTGGAGAAGTTTGGATTGTCGTGTACCCAAAGCTACAATCCCATGAAATGACAAGGTACTCCAGTCCATCAAAATTGTAAATAGTGTTGCTTTCAGAGACAAACTATTGAGGTTAGCAACCCCTCACTACGCTCTGCATGGCATTAAGGCTGTGTGACTTAAAAACCAGGGCTGTTAACCTTGATGTTCCTAACTCATAGACATATCACAATGCCCTTAATTTTATTTAATTCTATGAGACCACTAAAAGTTTGCCCACCCATGTAAATGATAAGCCCACCCAATTTCTTCTCAAGTGATACCTCCCTCTCATTCCACACACGCCCAAATACACGGGGATATATGACCACGATGTCTCAGCCCTTAAAATAAGCAACAACGACTGTATCTTCGATACACACTGATCAAATTCCTGGATACTTCTATACTTTCAGCAACGATCGTAGGGATGATTTTTCTTCACTATGTCACATGCAGAACATGGTACCACTAAAGCAATACTGTATAGGTCCATGTTATTTGAAAATGAATACCGGTACATAATAATCATACAAGAGTGGAGCCTTGCATAAGTGAGGAGATGTAACACCAAACTCTGGGTGTCAACAAGCCTTGCACTTATATCACTCGGGAATTGAGAAATTGGGTGGGCTTATTGTGTGATAATCTTTGTTACTGTGGTGGCTGTACTAGTGTGTGTATTTGTAAATAGGGGATAGGATTGGGAAGGAGGTGGCTGTGCCCTTAAGTTAACAACCATCCCTGCATTTGCCTTGAGTAGGGAAACCACTTCCAGGATGGCCGAGGTGGGAATCGAACCCTCCTCTTCTCAGTTTTGCCTCACGAGGCTGACTGTAACCCATTCCAGCCCTAAGGCCAGAATCAAAATTTCTTGGCAAAGCCGGGAGTCAAACCCAGACCTACGGGGGTGACAGCCAAGAAAGCTATCTGCTGCACCACGAGGTGGTCTCGCGAAAATGTAATGTCTTGGTCATAAATATATTCTATATAAATCTACATGAAAATAGCCTACTGCCTATCCAAACATTTTCATAAATTTAAGTTTCATATACCATTTTAAAGCTCAATGGTTTTAAAATTTACAGTTATCTTAAGTCATAGCAACAGATTTCAATGTTTACATTAAGCCACATTGTTCAAACCTGTTCAGGGATGTCGGAAATTCCTCAGATAATGGCAAGCTGCAACTCACATCCTATTCTATTGTTGGGCAAGGACTTGATTCTCATCATTGCAGAAATAATCTGTTTAATACTAGCTGTAAACATGGCCAAGGTTTCATGTGATACAAGCTAAAGGTGTAGAATTTGGTATAAATGTTTATCTCAAGTATCCAGTACCAGTACCTCTATGTCAATGTTGCATAGGCATTGTGCTTGCTACACTTGTCATAGTATGTGGTACGGTATAAATTTCAGAATGTGCATCAATTTTAATTTCTACCGTTTGATTATTCATATTTTTGTGGGGGTCAGGAATCGTATGGTTTGTGAAGTGATGCTTAGGAAAAGTTGTCTCCTTTCTTTTTAAGGATGTGTGAAGGACAGAGTGGTGTGTCTTTATAATGACATACTAAAATTGTAATGGCTGATGAAGGATGTAATTAATATCCAGAACATGTCCTACTATTTGCACATTATTTATTCATTTAAGGGTTGATTAGGCAGAAAGATTTACAGAAGATTACAATTCAAGAAATATTATACTCATCAGAGTTAATTAGAGATGAATGAAACTGGGCAAGGTACTGGAAAAGCCTGTGACCTATTAAAAGGAAAGGTCCCGGCAGATTTCCCCTATATTGTTCAACCAGCCACATCTGGTTACGACCACTATATTCTTCCTGAAGTAACTCCACAGAGAGAATGAAAAGTGTCAAGAACAAACTTCTGCTTGCAATCGCACATTTTTCTGCATTACAGTATTACTTACTTGTTTACATGGTTTATGTAGAATCAACTCGTACAAATATTACAGTGAATTCTATGTCTGTGCCCCATCATATCCATAGTACCGTACCTAGAAGAATTTGCAGTAATTTATTTTCTGGCCATGAAAGCCTAAACATTCCAACTCAAACAGGCATATTTTTCTGCAAATGTTTGGGTATTCTGATATATTTTCATGGAAACATTTGACTTTTTTTTTTAAGAAACATTATTTTTTCCTGTTTTCAATTTTCAGAGGTGAAGCTCACCAATTTTGTGACTACATCCTGAAGTTGGTTGGCCTAGAAGCCTAGAGTATATAAAATATGGTAGCGAGTGTTTAATCGTAAAGAGGTTTTCTCAATAGTGATTTTTAATGCCCTGGCATTGTCATTGAGGAGCAAATTTAACTTCCTAAATACTGTAACATTTAAGTTGGTCTAACACGAAAGAAATTTAATAATACTATACCTGCAAGGTTTTAGCTACCTACTAAGAAAATTAATGTGCAATTTTTGAATGGAGCTACCTAGGCAAATCTTTACACCAAAAACCAACATATTGTTTATCGCTACCTTTTAGTGGAGAAACTAGAATTCATGTCAGATAACCTGCAGCTTCTGTGACTGATAACTATAGTTTTGTCTTGTTGTCAACAAATGTGATAGACAGGTCTGAAGCAGTTCATTATTTCAAAAACTGACTCTCTCTATCAGAAATCAAATCAGTGATTTGAGATCATGGCGATATCAGGAATGTTTGTTTATTGCATTACAACAAAGGATTTGGAAGTAATCTCATAAAGCAATAACTTCTAAATCAAAATAACTTACAATTTTATTGTTGGACAGCCAAAGGACTTAACATAATCCTCCATGGTTTTAGACAGGTGCAACGATCCATTAGTTCTGGGTTATCCCATCCCGTTAGAAAATGGAAGGATTGGGGTTTGAGGCCTAAGGATGTTGTACAACATTAACTGCAAATCACATCACCACACTGAAGACCTGGTTTGTGAAATAAGTTGGTTCATGTCCCTTCACCTGTCATTTCAAGTTAGCTTCCTTGTTTCTCATCTCAAAATGCTGAGATGGTGGCTTTCCCATAGACCACAGTCACTTCCCCATTCCTTTCTTAGCCTCTTCTACTTTCCATCTACGTTGAGGCTGCATGGATGATCCTTTTCTCTAGAATGAAAGGGCTCCATGACACTGTCAATTATGACGATAAAGACTTTGGGAGTGAAGTAAGGGGATAAAAGAAATATTCATATCCAAGAAATAAAAATAGCCAAACATATAAGCCCATTGTTTCCACAGCTACTGCCATGGTCTAGAAGTAAGCATAGCTGCCTTCTAACTGGTTGGCCCAGTTTTGAATCCTGGTTTTGCCAAGGAGAATTTAAATTTTGGCCTGTAGTCATGTGTACTTGGATGTGTGTATCATTTGTCTCATAAACTGCCTTATTGTGATGGCTGTATTAGTGTGTGCATTTATAATTTTAGGTGAGGATAGGGAAGGAGACGACTATGGCCTTACGTTAGGGGTAGCTTACCGTCTCGGCATTTACCTGCAGTAGAAGTGGAAAACCAAGGAAAACCACTTACAAGATGGCCGAGATGGGAATCAAATCACCTCTTCTCAGTTTTGCCTCACAAAGCTGAGTGTATCCCGTTCCAGCCCTCAGACCAGAATGCTAGTTGCTACACCACGAGGTGATCTAAGTGAAAAGGGATGGATTCTAATCCACCTCTTGGTCCTAATAGAAGTGAATTTCTATGGTTTCTAATTCCCCTTCCCCCCTCCCAGAATGCTCCATGCACCAAACATTCCATCTTCAAATTATTTTGCATGCCCAATTAAATGGAGTAATATAGCTCGGGTGGTGTTGGGGTAGCGCGCCTGCCTCGCATCAGGAGACCTCGGGTTCGATTCCAGGCTCCGTCAGGGATTTCAGAAACCGGCGTGAGGGCTGGAACTGGGTGTACACAGCCTCGCAAGGACAATTGAATAGCTGTCTGACAATGAGGCAGCGCCACGCTCATGGAGACCAAGATTAACGGCCGAGGGGACCCTAGGCGCTCACCACGCGTCACCACATAATCTGCAGGCCAAATGGCTGGGTGGCGATCGCTTAGTAGGCCTAGGCCCTTCATGGACTGTAGTGCCACTGGGTTGGTTTGTTTGTTTCGTTTTAATGGTAGTTCGGAGACTACGGTTTCAATAGTCTTCTTAGAATGTACAGTATATGGGTGTTAACTTTAAAAATACCCGCACGAGTCTCTCTGGAGGACTCACACATTATTACTATTACGTAAACATATCTTGCATAAGAATCATGGCCCTACTAATAATATAGTTCATCGTATCTTGGTGAGAAAAATACCTTACCTGTATGTGCATTTGCTCAAAGAACTTTTTCTTTTCTGAATTTTTATTCCATACATATTATTATTGTTTTTAAAATTAATATTAGGCATCCACCTATAAATTTTAACTCAACTAAAATTTGTATTATTTTGTGTTAAGAGGGACAGATGACCTTGCTGTTCCGCCCCATAAATAACAATAAATATCCATACTATGTGTGATGTTAATGAGCAATTCTGAGAATATTTACAGCAGATCTAGATTGCAGTCATGGACCACCTTGTGGCGTAATGACTACCATTCTTGGCTGTTGCCCCAGAGGTCTGGGTTTGATTCCCGGCTCTGCCAAGGAATGTAATTCTGGTCTAAGGGCTGCAACAGGGCACACTCAGTCTCGTGAGGCACAACTGAGAAGAGGAGGGTTTGATTCCCACCTCAGCCATCTTGGAAGTGGTCTTCCGAGATTTCCCACTTCTTCTGCAGGCAAATGCTGTGATGGTTCCTAAGTTAAAGCCAATGCCGCCTCCTTACCAATCCTCACCGGAATTGCAAATACACATACTCAGACAGGCATCACAATAACACAGGTTATCAATCAAAATTCCACACTCGTCCAAGTACACGGGGCTAAATGACCACGATGTCCAGGCCCCTGAAATGAAACAACAGATTGCAGTCGATGTACAGAAGTTGTCTAACATGGTGGCCAGATCGCTCCTTAGTGCCTCTTGGTCTATTGGAATGGCTGTAACATCCGGCGCATTATACCATAGTCGAACTGTTCCTCTATTGGAGCACGAAGATTGGGATTCTCTGCCGTCACTGTCTCATGAAGCCATAGCCAGGTGGCTATGCTAATGCTTGTTGTTTCATGTAGGAGGTTGTACATCATGGTCGTCAGCCCTGTGTACTTGGGCGTGAGAAGAAACCCATACAACAGGAGCAATCGAGTGTGGCAACGGGTGGGTGAGAGATTTCACAAGCTCTTCATCCAGGAACGCCTCCAACAGCAAGGAAATTGTCATGTTTTGTGGTGGGATCATGTTTGGTCGACGTACGCCTCTAATTCCTATCCACAGTAACATGACCGGTCTGGTACACAGAGACAACATCCTCAAACCTGTCGTTACAGGATTCGCTGCCACAATGGGTGAGGGCTTTACACTAGTGGACGATAATGCTCATCGAGCTAGGGTGGTCATCAGTTCCTTCAGATGCAAGGCATACTGAGAATGGAGTGGCCTGCATATTCTGCGGACATGAACAGTATCGAACATCCATGGGAAAAGATTAAGAGTGCAGTTTCGCACTGTCCCAATCCTCTAACAAACAAACAAACAAACATTCAGCAACTGATTGAAGCTGCTTTCAAAGAGTGGGATAATCTGCCCCAAACCCGGTTGGTTCGTAGTTCGGTATGCCTCTTAGTCGGCAAGCATGCCTTAGGGCTCGTGGTGGCCATACATGGTATTGATATGCCCCAACTAGAAAAAGATTGCCACTTTTGTTAAGCTTTTAGTGTTTGTCTCTTTTGCACAACATATTGTGTGTTGTTTTTCTTTGTATGCCATTACATACTACCTTACCAGGGAATTGTTACTGCTAGACGTGGAGCACGGCTGTTGTGTATACATTACGTCAGCTCGCCTCGCTATGGCTGCCGCGAGCGGTTGCTGGCCAAGAGGGGGAACGCATGCACAGTCGTACAATGAGAACACACCGCACAGCGCACGACCCAGCACGAATCATGCACACAAATGACATGCGATGAGGTTTCTCTGGCGACAACTGCACGTCTATCGCAGGAGTGTGGCTGGGCGGAGTGCATTAGTTCCGATTTCCGCCACCGGTAACAATTCGCTGGTAGGATAGTACACATAGCAAAACACTAAATCCCAATATGCAAAACCTTTTTTGGAGTACTGTTCAAGTTACAAACACTGCTAGTCACCATAACACTCTAGGGGCAGATGACCTCGAAGTTCCGCCCCTTAAAACAACAATTACATTACATTCACCACAACACTGATTATCAAATACCATGCACACACAAGTACACGGGTCATAGACCAAAGAGGTCCTAATTGGAACTATAATAATATATACAGTACCGGTATGTCAAAAAATATGGTTATATAAATGACTCCAGATTATAGCTTACCAAGAGGCATACATAGGCCTACTTTGAACCGGCCTTGGTGGCCGAGAGCGCTAATGTGCTATCTCGTGCCTCGCTGGCATCGGGAGAGCGTGAGTTCGAATCCCACCTCTACCGTCCTGAAAATGGTTTTCGTGGTTTACCATTTTCACTACCAGGCAAATGCCGGGACGGTTCCTTTCAATAAATCCACGGCCAATTTCCCTTCCCTGACCCGTCCTGAAAAGAAAAGTACATGGCCATTGGCTGCATTAATAAAATTATACATACTTTGAAACTTTAGTGTTTAAAATAAGACTGCTGTTAAGACTTGAAACTGAATCCCAGCACTCTGCGCAGAGTGTGAACTGATAACACCACGATAGCCCTTTGTTAACTCTTGGGCCTAGTAACTGAAACTATGGCATGTAGTTAGGCCTCCTAATGACCAGTATTAATTCTGCTATGATGTACATGTCGCTTACAGGTACCAACTGGAAAGACCTGCCCCAGGCCTCTCCAAAAGCAACACAGCATTATGAGCCTAACATTTCTCTCATCCAGGTGTAAAAACCATCCATCGCATGGAAAACTCATCCTACATTATCTCCATTTCTGCAGAATGGGGAGAATAAGGAGTTGACATACCACTGACAAGTAAAAAGTGCGGTGCGGATAGATGGCAACTTATTAGTCGTGACGAGGTTAAAGTTAGGTCTGATTGGTGTTAAGCTATGGTTAGAGCAAGTTTAGGACTGAGCGTTTTACTTGATTGATTGGCGACACCATTGCACATAGTGTTATTTACCAGTTATATTACTTTATTACATTCACTAGCGACAGAAAGCAAAGCAAACTTGTAGCTTCACGTGGCTCTCGTGATCATAAGCCACAGAACCTTTCTTTTTTATATTTGGAATTTGAACCACGGGATGCAACTCTGGAATTCTAACATGCATTAACCAAGAATCAAAACCCAGTCCAAAACTATAATATGACGACTTTAGGATCTCCGAATGGAGATCTGGGTGTGACCTTGGCTTCTAGGATTAAAGAAGCAGGCCTCTGTACGAAGGGTGGTTGGCCGGTTTACTTACTGTAAGCCCTGAGCTTGTATTTCAGCTTTACTTTACTTATTTTTAGGCCATCTGTAGGCTAAACAAAACAATCTACCAGTAAATGTAAGTTATAGTCTATTTGTTGAATCTGAAAGCTACTTGTTGCTCCTATAATAGGCATACAAAGACGTGGAACTAATAAAGGTAATGAAAAGAGATTCCTTAGCACATGACTTACAGTACCGGTATTGAATTCTTCTTGGAACACAAGATAATGAACGGAAGTGTGAGTAGGCTAAGAAATAAGGAGTAAGAAGTAGCCTAGGCATATCATGAAATGTGAAAATAACACTGCATAATAAGGCTGTCCCCACCCATCAACATGACTTTTTATTGACTAAATAAATTCCCGGGTATTTACGTTAGGAAGCTAAGAACATTAAAAATTAACACTTATTTACAGTTTCTGTAGAAAACTTGAATTGCATTATCTCAGACTACAAAAGTTTAAGAAACAAAATCCACATTTCCCCCACACTTTTCAATATATCGTGTGTTAATTTAATCATTAAAAACATATCATAACCTTTCATCGTCACGATGCAATCACAATGCGACACCACAGGACTGGAGGAGGAATGTGGTGTTAAACATTAAATTCCACACTTCTTAGAATTAAAACACAGTAGTATTAACACTTTCTATTTTCTTGTTATTTATTTTCCTAAAATATCTGATTATAATGAGAGCTAGTGTGTTGAAATAGAGTTAAATAAATGACATAAAATATACATTCATCAATCAGCTGTTTATCATGTGGTTGTCCATAAGTGGTGCTACCTAGCGGCTTACAGGTGTATTGGTGCTCCCCCTTATCAATTGTTTTTTTGAAAATCCGTTCTTCCGGTTTTGCCGAAGTGTCCATACTGTATTGGTATCTATACTGTGTCAGGGGTAGGTTGTAGCAAAATTCTATCAATATAATTTTTGTGGTTGTGACTTTTCCCCGACACAAAAAAAATCGCTAAATTCGCAAAACATGATGTATCTCTGATTTTTTAGTATGTTGTTTGAAACCCTTTAGTTCTAGACCTTTTTTGGACCGAAACTGCTCCGAAACCGTTGATCCTACGAGTAGGCCATGTAATTTGCTTTAAATTAAGTGCAGAGCGGGGTCTGTAAGCCTCGCAGTTCTCTCAAAATCGTTAAAAATACTTTTATAAGGTAAAATCACATTTTTCCAGAAATGTACCTAACCAATTTTTTTGTTGCATGAAGTGAGATTTAAACATGCAAACCTTGTTATGATCATATAGGTATGTAAGTTGAATATATTGTAGGTAGGTACCAATATGATTAGTCAACAAGCTAATGTGTGCAAAAAATGGTAGAGTGGCAAGCGCCTTTGCCCTTGAGGATTGTAGCAGTTCTTTGTTGTGCGTAGGCACGTGTTCATTGGTTCCCCTCTTCCAACCCTCCCTCGCATCGTAGGGGCCAGCTTAAGGCCTCTTTTTCTTCACCCCCTCTTTTATGCCACACTATCTGGTTTATTTCTGAGCTCACAGTACAGTTTTTGTTTCTCCTGTGAGTATGGTAGCTCGTAATTCAATTTATTTGTGAATTATTATCTTTACGGACTTTTAGAACAATAATAATAACTATTGGAGTAACCAAATAATCGACCGCCTTGCATGTACGACAGACCTCGTTGCCGCTGATGCCAGGCATCACCAATTATGCTACAAGAAATTCTACAGCTTCCCAGCAGCAGTAAGAGAAAAACTGTATCCAGAACCCAAGAATGTTGCACAGTGTATGGAATTCATATTCTCGTAAGTTTTAGAGAACAGGGATGAATGCCAGTTTTCTTTGGACCGCCTCATTGATCAGATATATGGTGATTACAAGCCTGACATCAGAACTGTCAAGACCCGCCTGATGAATCGCAGTCACCAGGTCTTACAAGACATTCGCTGTCAAGTGTATGACACAACCGCGTATCCTCCAACCAACGATTTCTTAAAAGATTCAGAGTCTGTTGTTCCATCACTCCAGCAGTTCCTCGAGACGATTTTGCTGAAACACAAACGCCATTACCTCGAAGGTTGGAAGAAAGAATCCGTGTCTACTGCAATAATCTCTGCAGCAAGAAGTCAGTCATTTCTCTCCTCCATCAAGATAGGCTTGGGTACCTACCTGTATCGGAAATTTGGATCCGAACACCTGGCCAACCTCTGTGCAGCGTCGTATCACCACTACCGCACATACCACCCGGTGCAAAAGTGGTTGGAGGTAGAGAAAGAGGCCACCGACTGGGGTTGGGAATTGACCTCGGCTGGACTCATCCCCATTACCAGTTGGCAAGCTCCTGCCCCCGCGGAGCGCCTAAAACTCCTCTCTTGCAAATGTAAGAAGGGGTGCAGAGGTGGCTGCACTTTCCTGAAAGCAGGGCTCAGATGTTCTGTGATGTGTGCTACCTGCTCTGGGGGAAACTTGCCAGAACACTGCCCTTATCATCATTGAAGAGGATGACGATGACGAGCCTCAAGACAACCTTGACGATCCACCAATACTGGAGTACCTACATATAGGGAACGAAGACTACCCACCAACGATCTCTCTTTCATATGGATAGTCACCAGGTCTAATATGACCAAGTGTTTTTAACATACTTTTAACACTTATTATGGATCAAACTCCGTAGGTTATTTGGACACGGAATCCTGCTATTATATTTTTATGAGAACTCTATAAGATTATTGCAAGAGTTAGATGACTTGCAGTTTAAGTTGCATTTTATTATGCTATTTTTATTTATTGTTCACTTTAGACCATCCTCCCTTTTAACAACTTTTAACACCTTAGCTTATTGAATATATATCATTTATGATATGCATACCTTTCGGGGAGTTGTTGGGAGTCGTTTCACAATCTCTTCATACTCAATAGCCACTGCTGCACCACAATAATTGTTATTTCACGGAAAGAATGCAATTTTTCGTCACTTTCTTCACTTACGGACGCCATCTTTGACAGTCATGTGACACCCGAAAGTCGATCATGTGACTACGTTACCAACTTGAATAAAGAAATTCACCACACGCCTTCGCTACTAAGTTAGGCACTGTCTTGTGGAAAATTACTGCTAGTACTACAACCAAGGGGGTCTGGGGCATAAGCCCCAGGTTAGGTCTGTTTTTGTATGTTAAACATTAATGAAAAAATAACATACAATTTATGTCCGCTACTAGGTTAGGTACTGCCTGGTCGAAAATTAATGCTAGTACCACTAGCAAGGGGGTCTGGGGAGTAAGCCCCAGGCTAGGTCTGTTTTTGTATGTAAAACATTATAAATACATAAATAAACTCAGGTAATAGAAGACTTCTGGGAACTTCTGGAGGAAATCACGAACAAAATTCCCAAACATCATGTCAAGATTCTACTGGGGGATTTTAATGGTCAGTTAGGAAAAGAAAAGAAATATAGGAGAATTACAGGACCATACACTGCTCATAGCAGAACCAATAAAAATGGTGAACACCTTATAAGCTTCTGTCAAAATTTCAATCTCCAAATTATGTCAACACAATTCCAGAAGCCTACGCGTACATCAACAACATGGATATCCCCCAATGAAACACTTGGAGAATTCCAGATTGACCACGTTGCTATCTCTAGAAGGAACGCTAAAGAAGTCCTTAATGTGAAAACCAGGAGAGGATTCTTTGACTCAGATCATCATTTACTACAAATCAAGGTAAAATTTCAACCCAACAAAGGACAAGGGGAACCCAGCTTTTCCGAACTGATCCAGAATACCTTGAATTCAACAAGATGAACATCATTGAAGAAATCCGTCAAATGGATACCACGAGCTGGTCTGAACTTGCAGAGAAAATGAAACAAGCAATAAGATTCTGTCAACCTCCGAGAAAGAGTAAACATAGGTGGTGGAACATCACATGCGATCATGCTATTGAATATAGGTTTAAAGCATGGAATAATTTCAATAGCCATAAAACAACAGAAAAATGGCAAGAATTTGTGCAGGTTTGGAAAAACACTTCTAAAATTATTCGCCGAGAAAAGCGCAATTATGATAATAATAGGCTAAATGAAATAGAACAGGACTTCACTAAGAACAACACCAGAAATTTTTACAAGACCTTTAGAGAAAATATAGCAGGCTTTCAACCTCCTAGTTTATGCTTCCAACGACCTGATGGATCTCTGGAAACAAATACGAGCAATAATTGTGAAATTCTAGCTAAATATTTCAGTACACTCCTTAATTGCGAAGCACCTTCTGAACAACTTCAATTTGCAAAACCAGTGCCCAACCTTGATTCACTTCCACCATCACATGAAGAAATAGTGGACATAATCAAGTCATTAAAAAATAATAGAGCCCCTGGTGAAGATGGACTTATTGCAGAAGTTTGGAAATTGGGTCATGAACACATAACACCAAAAATTCGCAGAATAATATCAGATGTCTGGAAAACACAGAAAATCCCAAAAGAATGGAAGAGTGCTTTGATACACCCACTCCATAAGAAGGGAAGCAAAACTGATCCAAATAATTATAGAGGAATTTCGCTTCTTCCAGTCGCTTATAAAATTCTCTCTAAAGCTTTGCTGAATTGACTCGAGCCACAGGTGGACCATCATATTGGAGTATATCAGGCAGGTTTCAGGAAGGGAAGGTCCTGTATTGAGCAGATCTGGAACCTCAAGACCATACTGCACATCCAACGATGCAGGAACACTACAGTCACATTTGTGGATTTCAAAAAGGCTTACGATTTGGTTGACAGACAAACCTTGTTTAACAGACTAGAAGAATTAGGAGTTGACAGGAAGACCAGGGCCATCATCCAGGAAACATTATTGGGAACTACCTCAAAGGTGAAATTCATGGGAGAAATCTCTAACTCTTTTGCAATACATACTGGAGTTCGACAAGGGGATGGTTTATCACCACTCTTGTTCAACATCGTACTGGACAAAATCATCACAGAATGGGAAAAGCATGTGAAAGGTATCCAAGCCGAGGCGATCGAGGAAACTTGCTCATGCCCGCCAGCATATCTCTGTCACCTCCTATCACACTCCCTTCCCTTGCTTGAAGCACAGCGGTGGCCAGCGGCTTGCTCCCTAGCTCAGCAAATAAGGCGAGTTCGTAGATTTGAATCGCTCGCCCGGAAGTAACAAAGTAACCTCATTTTCTCGAAGGGAAAAATTTTCTCCGCCAATCCGATTGCGGCATCGTCTTTTACATAACACGCAGAGCGTCCCTGAATTTTTTGTCGGTATAATTAAGATACACCCTGTATATCATGATACGTATAAACAAAATGCCAGTGTGGGGGATATGAAAAGGTTTGGAGTTGTATATATCATGATACGTATAAACAAAATGCCAGTGTCCATGACATCATGAACAACAGAACTCGACTCGGTCAACCTCCCGAACTACCCCAGTGTAGTCACCTTTCACTGCTAGAGTGATATAGTCTCTAAGGTATGCCGGCTTCTTTGTGTTCCTGTTGCTTCTCCTCAGCTGCTGGTGATCGTTAACATGACTTGGGTCCTCCGAAATATTTTGCCAGTAGGTATACTGGAATGTTAAAGATCCCCTTGGGGCCAAAATTCCGTCACCCCGGCGTCTCTAAAGGCAGCAGTTGTTAAAAGGCACGTAAAACCAATAGCATTATTATCTTCCTTTATACCTATCTGTCTTTGATTGGCATTGCAACCCATGCCGGCTATAGCTAATACATCTATAAAACCTACTTTTATCCATCACTAGCAACCCGCCCCGACTTTGCCCGGGAACAGTTATGAATGCATTACGTGAAAAGCGCTTTTTTTTTCAGTTGTCAATGAACTATGACCTATATCCGTTTTATGTCTCGGCATGATGGGTTAAAATCACTGACTAGACTATTAATTATTTCATGGAGATGCATGTGCAACCAATTCTTGTCGGACGCACTGTAATTTAAGAATGCCGAGGTGCATGAAACACAAATCCCCTTCCGTCCAATCTTACCTTGACTGTGTATTTTGCAGAACGAAAAGTTCACAGGTGAAATGAAGAAAAGCCGAGTTGCACTTCCAGGGAAACTTCAAACACAACCACTCTTCTCTGCGCTCCTCAACCTCATCAGGCAGCAACTGACTCCGCTTACAGCACTAGTGGATTAGTTGCATACATATAGGACTACAAACAGCCAGGCACTTGACCTACTTATATCGCATTACACCTGCAGTCACGTCGGTGTAGGAGCCGATCACCCAGCACCATATCATGACATAGGCGCTTTGCTTTTCAAATCGTTCCTACGTCCGTGGAGCTCTCAGCACAAGATAACACATCCACTCAATGTGCAAATTCCAAGTCAAGTAGTCGAATGAGTTTTCCACGATTTCTTATCTATAAACACATGTCAGCGTACTTTCAAAGAAAGTGCCGGAACAAAAGTTTCCACTTAGGTCAACATTTACCCACCAGTACAGCAAGTTATTTGGGTCATGGACACTAACTAAATATGCTCTTTGTTTTCTTGACACAAAAGTGATCAACGACTGCGCAATTTGACCATCGCACACCTAACAAGAATGTGCATAATAGTGATTATATAATTAAGTGGCTGATAACAGCAGGAATGTTTTATTGTCCATAAGCTTGTCATGTTTTAAAATGTTAATAGTTTTTATAGTGTTTTAATATTAGTGTGATATGTTTCTACATGGACGAGGTCATTTTGGTCTATGTAATGATGTTCCTAATATTAATTATGAAGGGCTGAAGAAGGAATTGACACAAATTCCGAAACATGTACCCAGAAGACGCTAACTAAAATAATAAATGTGTGTTGATTAGGCGGAAACTTTGAAATTTGTTATACTCAATGCACGAGCTCTACCGAGTTTAAGAACGGATTTTCCTGCAAAGTTTTAACTAGTTAGTTATTGTTGTTTTAAGAGGCGGAACTACGAGGCCATCTGCCCCTATGTTGTAACTAAATGGCGGTCTTCCTCTACAGTAGAAACCCGCTGTAAACCAGTGCCCGGTAGATGACCATCCTCCCTGACACCCGCCACTGCTGTATCCATCTTTGAGCAGATCTAGGTAGAACGCCACATCGGATTGCAGCCTCACGCACACTGTAATTGCTGTGTTCCACGAGAGCCAGAACGTACTCTCTGGATGCGTGTGTCTAGTGAGCCATGGCAGAATGTAATGACGCATTATCATCAACGTTAGCCAAGCAATTCAATCTTAAAGACACCTGGCGGAATGAGTGGACTTCTCCCCCACCACATGGCATTATAAAAATCGCAAATCCAACTGTGAATGGATTGTTTAGTGTAGACTTAACCGCATCAGGTGTGGACCGGACAAAAGAACAATATTCATGTACATGTTGCAAATACAACACTATATAAAATTGGTGTATTCCATGCAGCTATAACGCTATATAATCATTTGCCAAATAACATTAAAAGCACAGCAAATTATCTAAAGTTCAAAATAAAGACTAAAGAGTTCTTGCTGGATCACCGCTTCTACTCAGTTAAAGAGTTTTTAGAGTATCGATAGTTATGTATTCATATGACTAAATGTTAATGATGTAAGGTTATCCTCGTGTAGGCCTATAGGCCTATATTACATGGGTTGGTTTTTTAGTTTTGGCACCTTAGTTATAACTGGATTACTTTTTGACTTTTAAAGTCGGACATTTTTCCGTATTGACAGAATGTAATAATAAACAAAGTTTATATGGTTCCGCCTAGTCAATACATTGTTTTATTAGAGATTTTATCGTGACATAATCACTTGTCTTTGCGTATGTTGGGACATGTTTCGGTGTCTAGTGACATTGACACCATCATCAGCCTATGGTTATTGGCAACACTCAATGACATTAAAATAATAATTAAAACAACATACACATGACTAAAATAACACTTTAAAAAGTTTTTAAAACACTGTCATATTGAAAGTTCAATAAAAAGTCTTAAAAAAGGCTTGCTGCATTGTTTTGGTTTCCAATGTCCTGCTTCCGATAAAAACCTCCAATATCCAGCAAGAGGTGACCAAACATAACTGGAAAAGAAAATCCCTGTGTGAACTATGATAAGTATTAAAACCGAAAAAGTGGAAAGCTAAACAAAGAAAAAGTGGAAAAATATATAAAAAAGGAGTGTGGTGAACTTACGGTGTAGCTGTGGCAGCGAGAAATCGGGCCGTGCTGAGGCATACGGAGACTGTGCAGTACTGATATGGAATAGCTTGGGGGAAGCGGGCGAGGCTTCAGTCGAGAGGGGCGGGGGAAGGGTAAGGATACTGGCAATTTTGGAGGACAGGTGCGGGATGGGGGTAGAGGGGCGGGATAGGGGTATGGGGTTGAGGGGTGGAAAGAGCGGATTTGTAGATCCTCGATTAAATGATAAAATTAAGGTGGTTTGTATTTAACTCTGTAATTAGTTAAGGTCTCAAAGAGTACATTATTATTTTCAAAGTTGATCTCATTGATATTGGTTAGGGGGTCTGTTCTTTGGGCAAAATCTATTTCGATTTCTTCCAATATGTTCATTGTGGTACCTTTCTTAGCAAGATGCAGGATGCTCATGTCTTTGTTGATGTCAGTGAATTCATGTTTACTGTCCTTCATGTGGTTGGCCATAGCGGAAAATTTATTGTATTTTAGAGCGTTAAAATGTTCACCATATCTTGTAGCAAATGACCTACCGGTTTGTCCATAATAATTAGCTTCGCATTTGGTGCATTTCAATTTGTATATGCCTGATTTACTAAACTTGTTCGTGTGGTTCAATTTGTTGGTGTTAAATAAAATATCTTTGTTAGTATTAGTTGTTTTGTAGGCTATTTTTAGACCGCGTTTCTTAAAGATATTGGAAATGCTGTAAGATTTGTTGTTAAAGTATGTGAAGACTGCGTACTTGGGTTGCTCTTTTTGTTCTGGCGTTAGGTGGGTGACCGGTTTGTTTTTAATTTTATTAATGATGTTGTTAACTATCTGTGGTGCGAATCCGTTTATTTTAGCAACTTGCTTAATGATTTTTAGCTCTTCGTTTAGGCTTGCTTGGTCTAGAGGAAGGGAGAAGGCTCTGTTGATCATGCTCAGAAATGCGGCTTTCTTTTGATTACCTGGGTGATTAGAGTCCTGCCTTATAGTTGTATGTGTTTGGGTTGGCTTTCTGAAAATTTTGTATGTTAATCTATTATTAATCCGACTGACTGTGATGTCAAGAAAGTTTATTTTATTGTTTACCGCTGATTCTGCCGTGAATTGTATATTTTTATCCAGACTATTTAATTTGTGTACCAATCCTTCTATGTTCAGGGTCGTCTCATCTAATATTACAAATACATCGTCCACGTATCTTGCCCAAAAAAATATCCCATCAATTTTGTTTATGATTTCCTCATGCTCTAGGTGATCTAAGTATATATTGGCTACTATGCCAGAGAGCGGGGGAGCCCATTGACAGTCCCTCTTTTTGCTTGAAGATTTTATTATTAAAGGTGAAAAAATTATTTATAAGTGTGAACTCAAGTAGTGTCATAAATTCACTGATTTCTACTTTCGATAACGAGCTACTGCTAGACAGGTTTTGTTCAATGACCTTGAGCGAAGGTTTGATGGGAATGTTTGTATACATGTCCTTCACATCTACACTGTGTAAGGAGTGTTTGCTCATTAATTTAAGTTTCATTGTTTCATCGCAGAAATGGAGTGTGTTCTTCAGGGATTTGTTGGCTTTGTAGGTGTAATGTTTTTCAAGAAATTGTTGGCAAAATTTAGCGGTTCTGTAGAGAGGGCTGTTTCTAAAATTGATTACGGGTCTTATGGGTGTACCTTCTTTATGTATCTTGGGGAGGGCTCTCAAGGTGGGTAATCCCGGGTTCATGTTGATTAGATTATTTGTTTGTTTATCGCTAGAGATAAACATAGAGTTTTTCAGAATGCTTTTCAATTTTCTTTGTATGGACTGGGTGGGGTCTTTTTTGACTTCATCAAATTTAGAGTTTTTAAGGAAGTCATAGGTGTTATTAACATATGCCTCCCTATCCATCAGCACGACCGTGTTCCCTTTGTCCGCTTTTGTGACAATTATATCGTTACTATTGATTTTTCTTTTTAATTTTTTAAGATGATTTAGGTTCGGTTTCTGGTTAGTATTGGTGTTGATTATTTTTTGGATTTCTTTATTTGCCGTGAATCTAACCTCCTTCTGCTTGTCAATTGGGAGTCTTCGTATAGCAGTTTCTGTTTCCGCTACTAAATTTGTAAGTGTCTTATCGTTAATTTCAACTTCCCAGTTATGTTTTGGTCCCCTGCCTAGTATTTCGAGTTCTTGACGATCGAAATTGACGCTTGATAGATTTTTGACGGGTGGAGAAAATTGTCCTTTGGTATGCTGTTGGTTGTTAAATTGTAATTTACAATTCGTACAGAATAAAACCAGAAAAATCAGGGAATCTAAGGAACAGTTTAATTTACAATTCGTACAGAATAAAACCAGAAAAATCAGGGAATCTAAGGAACAGTTTAACAACCAACAGCATACCAAAGGACAATTTTCTCCACCCGTCAAAAATCTATCAAGCGTCAATTTCGATCGTCAAGAACTCGAAATACTAGGCAGGGGACCAAAACATAACTGGGAAGTTGAAATTAACGATAAGACACTTACAAATTTAGTAGCGGAAACAGAAATTGCTATACGAAGACTCCCAATTGACAAGCAGAAGGAGGTTAGATTCACGGCAAATAAAGAAATCCAAAAAATAATCAACACCAATACTAACCAGAAACCGAACCTAAATCATCTTAAAAAATTAAAAAGAAAAATCAATAGTAACGATATAATTGTCACAAAAGCGGACAAAGGGAACACGGTCGTGCTGATGGATAGGGAGGCATATGTTAATAACACCTATGACTTCCTTAAAAACTCTAAATTTGATGAAGTCAAAAAAGACCCCACCCAGTCCATACAAAGAAAATTGAAAAGCATTCTGAAAAACTCTATGTTTATCTCTAGCGATAAACAAACAAATAATCTAATCAACATGAACCCGGGATTACCCACCTTGAGAGCCCTCCCCAAGATACATAAAGAAGGTACACCCATAAGACCCGTAATCAATTTTAGAAACAGCCCTCTCTACAGAACCGCTAAATTTTGCCAACAATTTCTTGAAAAACATTACACCTACAAAGCCAACAAATCCCTGAAGAACACACTCCATTTCTGCGATGAAACAATGAAACTTAAATTAATGAGCAAACACTCCTTACACAGTGTAGATGTGAAGGACATGTATACAAACATTCCCATCAAACCTTCGCTCAAGGTCATTGAACAAAACCTGTCTAGCAGTAGCTCGTTATCGAAAGTAGAAATCAGTGAATTTATGACACTACTTGAGTTCACACTTATAAATAATTTTTTCACCTTTAATAATAAAATCTTCAAGCAAAAAGAGGGACTGTCAATGGGCTCCCCCGCTCTCTGGCATAGTAGCCAATATATACTTAGATCACCTAGAGCATGAGGAAATCATAAACAAAATTGATGGGATATTTTTTTGGGCAAGATACGTGGACGATGTATTTGTAATATTAGATGAGACGACCCTGAACATAGAAGGATTGGTACACAAATTAAATAGTCTGGATAAAAATATACAATTCACGGCAGAATCAGCGGTAAACAATAAAATAAACTTTCTTGACATCACAGTCAGTCGGATTAATAATAGATTAACATACAAAATTTTCAGAAAGCCAACCCAAACACATACAACTATAAGGCAGGACTCTAATCACCCAGGTAATCAAAAGAAAGCCGCAGTTCTGAGCATGATCAACAGAGCCTTCTCCCTTCCTCTAGACCAAGCAAGCCTAAACGAAGAGCTAAAAATCATTAAGCAAGTTGCTAAAATAAACGGATTCGCACCACAGATAGTTAACAACATCATTAATAAAATTAAAAACAAACCGGTCACCCACCTAACGCCAGAACAAAAAGAGCAACCCAAGTACGCAGTCTTCACATACTTTAACAACAAATCTTACAGCATTTCCAATATCTTTAAGAAACGCGGTCTAAAAATAGCCTACAAAACAACTAATACTAACAAAGATATTTTATTTAACACCAACAAATTGAACCACACGAACAAGTTTAGTAAATCAGGCATATACAAATTGAAATGCACCAAATGCGAAGCTAATTATTATGGACAAACCGGTAGGTCATTTGCTACAAGATATGGTGAACATTTTAACGCTCTAAAATACAATAAATTTTCCGCTATGGCCAACCACATGAAGGACAGTAAACATGAATTCACTGACATCAACAAAGACATGAGCATCCTGCATCTTGCTAAGAAAGGTACCACAATGAACATATTGGAAGAAATCGAAATAGATTTTGCCCAAAGAACAGACCCCCTAACCAATATCAATGAGATCAACTTTGAAAATAATAATGTACTCTTTGAGACCTTAACTAATTACAGAGTTAAATACAAACCACCTTAATTTTATCATTTAATCGAGGATCTACAAATCCGCTCTTTCCACCCCTCAACCCCATACCCCTATCCCGCCCCTCTACCCCCATCCCGCACCTGTCCTCCAAAATTGCCAGTATCCTTACCCTCCCCCCGCCCCTCTCGACTGAAGCCTCGCCCGCTTCCCCCAAGCTATTCCATATCAGTACTGCACAGTCTCCGTATGCCTCAGCACGGCCCGATTTCTCGCTGCCACAGCTACACCGTAAGTTCACCACACTCCTTTTTTATATATTTTTCCACTTTTTCTTTGTTTAGCTTTCCACTTTTTCGGTTTTAATACTTATCATAGTTCACACAGGGATTTTCTTTTCCAGTTATGTTTGGTCACCTCTTGCTGGATATTGGAGGTTTTTATCGGAAGCAGGACATTGGAAACCAAAACAATGCAGCAAGCCTTTTTTAAGACTTCTTATTGAACTTTCAATATGACAGTGTTTTAAAAACTTTTTAAAGTGTTATTTTAGTCATGTGTATGTTGTTTTAATTATTATTTTAATGTCATTGAGTGTTGCCAATAACCATAGGCTGATGATGGTGTCAATGTCACTAGACACCGAAACATGTCCCAACATACGCAAAGACAAGTGATTATGTCACGATAAAATCTCTAATAAAACAATGTATTGACTAGGCGGAACCATATAAACTTTGTTTATTATTACATTCTGTCAATACGGAAAAATGTCCGACTTTAAAAGTCAAAAAGTGTACGAAGCAAGCCAAGCTAACTGCGCCAAAAGAGCGCGTTACAAATATAAAGACCTCAAAGTCAAATTGGCCAGCACCATCAAGGACATTGGTTTTCTAAAGAAATGCCGAGAACACAACATAACCCCTTCACACTTCAAGGCTTACCAGAAAAAGGGCGCATTAAACAAGTACGAAGTTAGAACGCAAAGAATAATCAACAGCAGGGTTTTCCAAAGAGAAATTAAATTCCTATACATCAAGAAAAACAACCTTAATAATAAGTTATACCGTACGCATCTAGAAGCCGCAAACCTATCCAGCAAAAAAGACTGGGATGAATATTCTCTCACAGTTAATCAAATTCTTTTCAAGAAAATCAACAAAAAAGTGTTGTCATTGGATAACAAATTTAGGAATTTACAATTCGTACAGAATAAAACCAGAAAAATCAGGGAATCTAAGGAACAGTTTAACAACCAACAGCATACCAAAGGACAATTTTCTCCACCCGTCAAAAATCTATCAAGCGTCAATTTCGATCGTCAAGAACTCGAAATACTAGGCAGGGGACCAAAACATAACTGGGAAGTTGAAATTAACGATAAGACACTTACAAATTTAGTAGCGGAAACAGAAACTGCTATACGAAGACTCCCAATTGACAAGCAGAAGGAGGTTAGATTCACGGCAAATAAAGAAATCCAAAAAATAATCAACACCAATACTAACCAGAAACCGAACCTAAATCATCTTAAAAAATTAAAAAGAAAAATCAATAGTAACGATATAATTGTCACAAAAGCGGACAAAGGGAACACGGTCGTGCTGATGGATAGGGAGGCATATGTTAATAACACCTATGACTTCCTTAAAAACTCTAAATTTGATGAAGTCAAAAAAGACCCCACCCAGTCCATACAAAGAAAATTGAAAAGCATTCTGAAAAACTCTATGTTTATCTCTAGCGATAAACAAACAAATAATCTAATCAACATGAACCCGGGATTACCCACCTTGAGAGCCCTCCCCAAGATACATAAAGAAGGTACACCCATAAGACCCGTAATCAATTTTAGAAACAGCCCTCTCTACAGAACCGCTAAATTTTGCCAACAATTTCTTGAAAAACATTACACCTACAAAGCCAACAAATCCCTGAAGAACACACTCCATTTCTGCGATGAAACAATGAAACTTAAATTAATGAGCAAACACTCCTTACACAGTGTAGATGTGAAGGACATGTATACAAACATTCCCATCAAACCTTCGCTCAAGGTCATTGAACAAAACCTGTCTAGCAGTAGCTCGTTATCGAAAGTAGAAATCAGTGAATTTATGACACTACTTGAGTTCACACTTATAAATAATTTTTTCACCTTTAATAATAAAATCTTCAAGCAAAAAGAGGGACTGTCAATGGGCTCCCCGCTCTCTGGCATAGTAGCCAATATATACTTAGATCACCTAGAGCATGAGGAAATCATAAACAAAATTGATGGGATATTTTTTTGGGCAAGATACGTGGACGATGTATTTGTAATATTAGATGAGACGACCCTGAACATAGAAGGATTGGTACACAAATTAAATAGTCTGGATAAAAATATACAATTCACGGCAGAATCAGCGGTAAACAATAAAATAAACTTTCTTGACATCACAGTCAGTCGGATTAATAATAGATTAACATACAAAATTTTCAGAAAGCCAACCCAAACACATACAACTATAAGGCAGGACTCTAATCACCCAGGTAATCAAAAGAAAGCCGCATTTCTGAGCATGATCAACAGAGCCTTCTCCCTTCCTCTAGACCAAGCAAGCCTAAACGAAGAGCTAAAAATCATTAAGCAAGTTGCTAAAATAAACGGATTCGCACCACAGATAGTTAACAACATCATTAATAAAATTAAAAACAAACCGGTCACCCACCTAACGCCAGAACAAAAAGAGCAACCCAAGTACGCAGTCTTCACATACTTTAACAACAAATCTTACAGCATTTCCAATATCTTTAAGAAACGCGGTCTAAAAATAGCCTACAAAACAACTAATACTAACAAAGATATTTTATTTAACACCAACAAATTGAACCACACGAACAAGTTTAGTAAATCAGGCATATACAAATTGAAATGCACCAAATGCGAAGCTAATTATTATGGACAAACCGGTAGGTCATTTGCTACAAGATATGGTGAACATTTTAACGCTCTAAAATACAATAAATTTTCCGCTATGGCCAACCACATGAAGGACAGTAAACATGAATTCACTGACATCAACAAAGACATGAGCATCCTGCATCTTGCTAAGAAAGGTACCACAATGAACATATTGGAAGAAATCGAAATAGATTTTGCCCAAAGAACAGACCCCCTAACCAATATCAATGAGATCAACTTTGAAAATAATAATGTACTCTTTGAGACCTTAACTAATTACAGAGTTAAATACAAACCACCTTAATTTTATCATTTAATCGAGGATCTACAAATCCGCTCTTTCCACCCCTCAACCCCATACCCCTATCCCGCCCCTCTACCCCCATCCCGCACCTGTCCTCCAAAATTGCCAGTATCCTTACCCTCCCCCCGCCCCTCTCGACTGAAGCCTCGCCCGCTTCCCCCAAGCTATTCCATATCAGTACTGCACAGTCTCCGTATGCCTCAGCACGGCCCGATTTCTCGCTGCCACAGCTACACCGTAAGTTCACCACACTCCTTTTTTATATATTTTTCCACTTTTTCTTTGTTTAGCTTTCCACTTTTTCGGTTTTAATACTTATCATAGTTCACACAGGGATTTTCTTTTCCAGTTATGTTTGGTCACCTCTTGCTGGATATTGGAGGTTTTTATCGGAAGCAGGACATTGGAAACCAAAACAATGCAGCAAGCCTTTTTTAAGACTTCTTATTGAACTTTCAATATGACAGTGTTTTAAAAACTTTTTAAAGTGTTATTTTAGTCATGTGTATGTTGTTTTAATTATTATTTTAATGTCATTGAGTGTTGCCAATAACCATAGGCTGATGATGGTGTCAATGTCACTAGACACCGAAACATGTCCCAACATACGCAAAGACAAGTGATTATGTCACGATAAAATCTCTAATAAAACAATGTATTGACTAGGCGGAACCATATAAACTTTGTTTATTATTACATTCTGTCAATACGGAAAAATGTCCGACTTTAAAAGTCAAAAAGTGTACGAAGCAAGCCAAGCTAACTGCGCCAAAAGAGCGCGTTACAAATATAAAGACCTCAAAGTCAAATTGGCCAGCACCATCAAGGACATTGGTTTTCTAAAGAAATGCCGAGAACACAACATAACCCCTTCACACTTCAAGGCTTACCAGAAAAAGGGCGCATTAAACAAGTACGAAGTTAGAACGCAAAGAATAATCAACAGCAGGGTTTTCCAAAGAGAAATTAAATTCCTATACATCAAGAAAAACAACCTTAATAATAAGTTATACCGTACGCATCTAGAAGCCGCAAACCTATCCAGCAAAAAAGACTGGGATGAATATTCTCTCACAGTTAATCAAATTCTTTTCAAGAAAATCAACAAAAAAGTGTTGTCATTGGATAACAAATTTAGGAATTTACAATTCGTACAGAATAAAACCAGAAAAATCAGGGAATCTAAGGAACAGTTTAACAACCAACAGCATACCAAAGGACAATTTTCTCCACCCGTCAAAAATCTATCAAGCGTCAATTTCGATCGTCAAGAACTCGAAATACTAGGCAGGGGACCAAAACATAACTGGGAAGTTGAAATTAACGATAAGACACTTACAAATTTAGTAGCGGAAACAGAAACTGCTATACGAAGACTCCCAATTGACAAGCAGAAGGAGGTTAGATTCACGGCAAATAAAGAAATCCAAAAAATAATCAACACCAATACTAACCAGAAACCGAACCTAAATCATCTTAAAAAATTAAAAAGAAAAATCAATAGTAACGATATAATTGTCACAAAAGCGGACAAAGGGAACACGGTCGTGCTGATGGATAGGGAGGCATATGTTAATAACACCTATGACTTCCTTAAAAACTCTAAATTTGATGAAGTCAAAAAAGACCCCACCCAGTCCATACAAAGAAAATTGAAAAGCATTCTGAAAAACTCTATGTTTATCTCTAGCGATAAACAAACAAATAATCTAATCAACATGAACCCGGGATTACCCACCTTGAGAGCCCTCCCCAAGATACATAAAGAAGGTACACCCATAAGACCCGTAATCAATTTTAGAAACAGCCCTCTCTACAGAACCGCTAAATTTTGCCAACAATTTCTTGAAAAACATTACACCTACAAAGCCAACAAATCCCTGAAGAACACACTCCATTTCTGCGATGAAACTTAAATTAATGAGCAAACACTCCTTACACAGTGTAGATGTGAAGGACATGTATACAAACATTCCCATCAAACCTTCGCTCAAGGTCATTGAACAAAACCTGTCTAGCAGTAGCTCGTTATCGAAAGTAGAAATCAGTGAATTTATGACACTACTTGAGTTCACACTTATAAATAATTTTTTCACCTTTAATAATAAAATCTTCAAGCAAAAAGAGGGACTGTCAATGGGCTCCCCGCTCTCTGGCATAGTAGCCAATATATACTTAGATCACCTAGAGCATGAGGAAATCATAAACAAAATTGATGGGATATTTTTTTGGGCAAGATACGTGGACGATGTATTTGTAATATTAGATGAGACGACCCTGAACATAGAAGGATTGGTACACAAATTAAATAGTCTGGATAAAAATATACAATTCACGGCAGAATCAGCGGTAAACAATAAAATAAACTTTCTTGACATCACAGTCAGTCGGATTAATAATAGATTAACATACAAAATTTTCAGAAAGCCAACCCAAACACATACAACTATAAGGCAGGACTCTAATCACCCAGGTAATCAAAAGAAAGCCGCATTTCTGAGCATGATCAACAGAGCCTTCTCCCTTCCTCTAGACCAAGCAAGCCTAAACGAAGAGCTAAAAATCATTAAGCAAGTTGCTAAAATAAACGGATTCGCACCACAGATAGTTAACAACATCATTAATAAAATTAAAAACAAACCGGTCACCCACCTAACGCCAGAACAAAAAGAGCAACCCAAGTACGCAGTCTTCACATACTTTAACAACAAATCTTACAGCATTTCCAATATCTTTAAGAAACGCGGTCTAAAAATAGCCTACAAAACAACTAATACTAACAAAGATATTTTATTTAACACCAACAAATTGAACCACACGAACAAGTTTAGTAAATCAGGCATATACAAATTGAAATGCACCAAATGCGAAGCTAATTATTATGGACAAACCGGTAGGTCATTTGCTACAAGATATGGTGAACATTTTAACGCTCTAAAATACAATAAATTTTCCGCTATGGCCAACCACATGAAGGACAGTAAACATGAATTCACTGACATCAACAAAGACATGAGCATCCTGCATCTTGCTAAGAAAGGTACCACAATGAACATATTGGAAGAAATCGAAATAGATTTTGCCCAAAGAACAGACCCCCTAACCAATATCAATGAGATCAACTTTGAAAATAATAATGTACTCTTTGAGACCTTAACTAATTACAGAGTTAAATACAAACCACCTTAATTTTATCATTTAATCGAGGATCTACAAATCCGCTCTTTCCACCCCTCAACCCCATACCCCTATCCCGCCCCTCTACCCCCATCCCGCACCTGTCCTCCAAAATTGCCAGTATCCTTACCCTCCCCCGCCCCTCTCGACTGAAGCCTCGCCCGCTTCCCCCAAGCTATTCCATATCAGTACTGCACAGTCTCCGTATGCCTCAGCACGGCCCGATTTCTCGCTGCCACAGCTACACCGTAAGTTCACCACACTCCTTTTTTATATATTTTTCCACTTTTTCTTTGTTTAGCTTTCCACTTTTTCGGTTTTAATACTTATCATAGTTCACACAGGGATTTTCTTTTCCAGTTATGTTTGGTCACCTCTTGCTGGATATTGGAGGTTTTTATCGGAAGCAGGACATTGGAAACCAAAACAATGCAGCAAGCCTTTTTTAAGACTTTTTATTGAACTTTCAATATGACAGTGTTTTAAAAACTTTTTAAAGTGTTATTTTAGTCATGTGTATGTTGTTTTAATTATTATTTTAATGTCATTGAGTGTTGCCAATAACCATAGGCTGATGATGGTGTCAATGTCACTAGACACCGAAACATGTCCCAACATACGCAAAGACAAGTGATTATGTCACGATAAAATCTCTAATAAAACAATGTATTGACTAGGCGGAACCATATAAACTTTGTTTATTATTATATAACTGGATTAATAACTCAGATGGTTCCAAGTTTCACAGGCCCTTGATGTAGTCCCCACCGTTGCGTACAACGTGTTCCTAGCGATGCGGATGTCGTTGGATCCCGTTGGCACTGCCCAATCTATTGATGGTACGAAGAGAGCGCTTGGCAGCCCACTTAACATCTTCAGTGGTGCGGAAGCGCTCCCGGCGCATTGTCATCTTCATCTTCGGGGTGAGATCATAGTCGTAGGGACTGATGTCGGGATGCAGAACGATGGGCGGTGTAACCATGTGGTGGCGCCGATTCCTTCTCAGAGCTCCTCGGAGATGGTCTTGCAGAAATGAACAATAGTACGCCGCATTAACGGTTTGCCCTCGGGGAACAGTATGGTGAATGATCACACCATCCCAATCATAGGCAAGAATCAACAGTACCTTCACATTGGTGGGGGTTGGTCGAACTGACAATGCTAGGGCACACACAGCAGGTGTTGTGTCGGCATTGTTGGATCGCTGGAGCTGGGAGATCCTCTTTTATCACCCCCCATATTCTCCCGACATCAGTCCCTGCGGCTATGATCTCATCCTGAAGATGAAGATGACAATGCGCGGAGAGCGCTTCCGTGCCATTGAAGACATTAAGCAGGCTGCCGAGCGCTCTCTTCGTACCATCAATAGATTGGGCAGTGCCAACGGGATCCAACGACTTGCGCATCGCTGGGAACACGTTGTACGCAATGGTGGGGACTACATCGAGGGCCTGTGAAACTTTGAACCATCTAAGTGAGTTATTAATCCAGTTATAACTAAGGTGCCAAAACTAAAAAAACCAACCCATGTATTATTGTGATTGTTAATTAGTATTATTAGTATAATTTGTAAATTGAAGTGTCTATATCATTGTACAATGTACATTATATGATTCAATGGATGAATAAAAATGAAATGAAAGGAAGAACCGCTTCGGTTCTTTATAAATGGGGTTGGATAGATTCTCCACACTGTGATTGTGCTGACATCCCACAATCAATGAAACACATAGTGGTGGATTGTCCTCTCCGTGCCTTCCCTGATAGTTTGGAGGACCTGCACTCAGCTACTCCAGAGGCGGTGTGTTGGCTCAACGGATTAGATGTAAAAGTGTAACTTTCAGTGTGAGCATACTGTGTCAGTTGTTGTTGGTACTGTATTCTGTATTTTTTTTCCTGTGTTGTGTAGCATCATACGCCAAATAAATAAGTAAATCAACGTTAGCTTGGCCAAACACGCTTGTTTTCGTAGCATGACATCATCTGGTGTGTTACTTCACAAAAATAACATTTACGGCGTGACTCAAACTGTGGTTGCTCGGCGATGAACAACTTTACAACCTGACAGCTAACCTACTACGCTACAGCGGATCACACGTCATAGTGAGTGTATCTTGTCTTACCACGACACGGTGCGTGTGGGAGAGGGGCTGGCCGATGGCGAGAGAGCAAGAAAATTACGGACTGACCATGTTACAGGTACATATCTACCAAACTACACAGCCGACAGCAGCCGAAGTGACACTTAGCATTTTTCATGCCTCAAGAGATGCTATATTTTATGATTATCTGTACATTCCAGATTGGTTCACATTTTTTTTACCAGCATGTATTGATTGTTGTTTTTGTTTTCTTCTTTTTTGTAGGTGACTCCCTCGTCGGTGGTGGTGGGTGATCTCGCTCCGCTCGTTGTGCAGAAGAAGCTCACTGTTGCTGAAGAACTCTTGTTTCCTCAAGTCAGTCATAGAGTTCATTCAAGATTCCCCTATGGAGGATTGCCAGAATCCTAACATTTCAGGGTAAGTTTATTGGTGGAGTTGGAAACCTTGAATGTCTGAGCTGGTATTCAAACCTGCGTCTTCTATGTTTTGCCTCACGTGCCTGAGTCCCCATTACAGACCTCAGACCAGAATTAAATTTCTTGCCAAGCTGGCAATCAACATGGTCCTCCAGGGCAAAATACATGGGTTGTTTTTTTAGTTTTGGCACCAATGCTTCAGTGCCAAGTTGCAACAATGTTGGGCGCTGTCACTTTTACCGACGGTTGCTGCTCTGCATCCCCTCCCTCAGAGCACATGACCTCGCCCGTCCTCACCACCGCTCGTGCCTGTTAGATGAGTAGTGTGAGACCAGCGCTCGCGAAAGACAGTCGCAATGTTTTCCAAGCAGGAGCAGAGAACGTTGATAAAAATTCAGTGTGCTAGGGGTCGCAGTGCTAAGCAGTGTCACCGAGGATTGCAGGAAGCGTGCGGTGCAGCTGCGTTACCGTTCAGAACGGTAGCAAGATGGGTTGCAGCCTTTCGAGATGGGCGCGAACGTGTGGAGCACATGCCTCGATCTGGTCACCCACCAGTAAGTGATGACAATGTACAGATGGTGTCCGCATTAGTAGAGGTGGATCGGAACGTAACGATTCGTCAATTAGAGCAAGATACCGGACTGGCGCATTCAACTGTTTTCCACATTCTGAAGGACTTCTTCTTTTTTATTCATGGGGCCTCTTGTTTCCAAGTTCCTGTTTAGCATCGGCCTCCAAGATCTTTTGCTATCATGTGTTTCCTTCATTCCCACCGGGATATCTCTGCTCCCTTCACAAAGCTGCCGATCAATCTTATTGGGTCCTCTAGGATTTTCTCTTTCTTCACCCGGTAGTCCCAGTGTGGAGATTCTAATTCTTCCCAGTGTCTCACATTCAAAAAGTATGTGTTCAGCTGATTCTTCTGCTTCATTGCATTTCCTACATATATTGTCTCTTATTACTCCAATTCTATGTAGGTGATTCTTAAGATGACAGTGTCAATAGTCCCACTACCCATCTTATATTTCCTCTGCTAAGTTGTAGAAGTTCTTTAGTGTGCTTCTTACTTGGTCCTTTTATCATTTCCTTTGCAAGTCTGCAACCTGGAGTCTTTTTCCAGTTTTCTCTTTGCTTCTTTTGTACCCATTTACCTATTACATGTCGGGCTTGTCTGCAAGAGATCCCACATACAGGTTCTGGGCCTACAAAATGTATCTCTGCTCCTTTTCTGGCCAGTTCATCCGTCCTTTCATTACCTTCTATTCCTGCATGCCCTGGTACCCATATTATTTTAACTGTGTTGTACTCTGAGAGCTTCAGGAGAACTGAGTGGCAGTACCATACTAGTGCCTTAATGGCTGCTTGGCTATCCATAAAAATGAAAATGTTCTTATCTTTATATTTCATTTTCAGGTTTTCTTCAAGACATGTGGTGATAGCTAATCCTGAAGGGCTTACTGAAAATGAGGAAGATTACGTCCAAATGAGTTCCGCATGACTTAACCGACATGCACAAATGGCTGCAATATGACGCTTGTCGTATGCACTTGCAGCGTTATGAGCGCGAAGGAGAGGCCTTCTTACGGCCGTATCATAACCATTGACGAGACGTGGGCCAGATCTTTTGATCCACGGTTGAAACGCCAATCGAACGAGTGGCGGCACCACGGAAACAAACCGTTAGACCAACCCCCACCAATGTGAAGGTAATGTTGATTCTTGCCTACGATTGGGATGGTGTGATCATTCACCATACTGTTCCCCGAGGGCAAACCGTTAATGCGGCGTACTATCGTTCGTTTTTGCAAGACCATCTCCGAGGAGCTCTGAGAAGGAAACGGCGCCACCACATGGTTACACCGCCCATCCTTCTGCATGACAATGCTAGGGCACACACAGCAGGCGTGGTGTCGGCATTGTTGGATCGCTGGGGCTGGGAGGTCCTCTATCACCCCCCCCCATATTCTCCCGACATCAGTCCCTGCGACTATGATCTCATCCCGAAGATGAAGATGACAATGCGCGGGGAGCGCTTCCGTACCATTGAAGACGTTAAGCAGGCTGCCGAGCGCTCTCTTCGTACCATCAATAGATTGGGCAGTGCCAACGGGATCCAACGACTTCCGCATCGCTGGGAACACGTTGTACGCAATGGTGGGGACTACATCGAGGGCCTGTGAAACTTGGAACCATCTGAGTGAGTTATTAATCCAGTTATAACTAAGGGGCCAAGACTAAAAAACCAACCCTTGTATATCAGCTCTGAGGCACTCCAAGTTAATTTAGAACACATTCATTGAAGTGGTGGGTGCCATGTCAGGCAGTTAAAAACAGGGTGAACTACTGGGAAAATATGGTTTTTAAATAAAATATGCCAGTCATCCCCTCGATACTGTTTTCATACCATACTGTTGGGTCTACATATTACGATATCACGAGGAGGAAGGGGGGTCGAAGCTTATAATTTTGTTGATGACATGCAGGCAGGTAAACGAAATGATTACGTGATCACTTTACAAATAGCAAAAGATAAACTCATGTTATGCTCTAAAGTTTATTTTTGATTTACTTATTAAGTTAGCAGAAGCCTTACCTTGTTCAAAGATTAATTCTATTCATTTCATAAAGTGGTTCAAAATACACTGAAGAAAATGGAAATTGCAACACCCAGAAGGAGTGGTGCTACATTGCTGCAATTGAACATGCAGGACGATTGTTCGGTTGTGATTCGATGATTACACTTTCAGGTCCCTCTGACCACAAGTTTGGACAACAATCAATACAGGATGTGCTCACCACGAACTGCAATACATTGATGAATTCTTCGAGGCATGGAGTCAATAAGGCCCTGGATCGCTTCCTGAGGAATTGTGGCCCATGCTTGCTGCACTGCATGGGTCAGTTGTTCCAGAGTTGTGTGTGGCTGAGTGCAGTTGGCCAGTTGTCGACCCATCATGTCCCACACATGCTCAATAGGACTGAGGTCCGGGGATCTGGCGGGCCATTCTAAGGTTGTGATGTCGTGGAGAGCTTCTCTGGAGATGCGTGCAGTGTGAACCCGGGCATTGTCCTGCTGAAACATCCCATTAGCAATGTTCGCCATCATAGGGACAACCACTGGATTGAGTACCCTATCAACGTACTGTCGAGCAGTCATAGTGCCCTCAACAAGCACTAATTGTGATTTCACATTAAAACCAAGAGCTCCCCAGACCATAATGCTTGGTGTTGGCCCTGTGTGCCTCTCGACAATAAGGTCTGGGCGGCCCCTCTCCCTGGTATGTTGGCACACACGATTCCGGCGATCACTGCGGGCAAGACAGAAGCGCGATTCATCACTAAAGACGACCCTATGCCATTCGTCGACCCACGTCGATCGTTCTCGACACGTCGGTGTTGTGGGGTCAATGGAACAACCTTCTGCAGGGACATGGGATCGTAAGCCAGCTGCACGCAGGCGATTACCAACTGTTTGTTGTGTAACGTGGGGTTCCATAGCTGCTCGAATTTGCGCTGCTGTTGCATGGGGTTCCATCCGCGCCATCCAAGTGATGCGGCGATCCTCTCTCACAGTTGTCTGTCGCGCTGGGCCTGTGCCAGGTCTACGAGTGTGGGTACCTTCATTTGACCATGGCTGCCATACACGTTGTACCGTAGACGCCTGTCGGCCAACACGTGCGGCGACAGTCCTTAGCGATAATCCAGCCTCACACAGCCCAATTATCCGAGCCCTCTCAAACGACGACAGTTGTTGATAGCGTGCTCTTCTCTGTCGTCGAGGCATGTTTGACGGGTAACACTTCACTGCACAGACTGCAAGTCAACTACGCTACACCAGAGTCCGTATACTGGAGTTGATTCCTCCGCGACCAATCACGTGGGGAAACCTATAGCAACAATCCAATGAGTCTGAAACTTTGATCATTTACATACCTACATGGCATCGTTCCATATCTTGAAAATCAACACAAACGACCAATGCCTTCATGGTGTTGCAATTTCCATTTTCTTCAGTGTAGAACCGGGCAAAATGCTCCTCAGCTCCAATCGGTCTCGTGGGGCGAGAATGAACAACGAAAATGCTGGTTCCAGAACCGATATTATCGGTAACGTAGGATCGATAATGATAATTCTTAGACATTCTCCCTTGAGCAATATGGTGCTGCCTGAAGACACCGAGACTTGTTGTGTAAGGATTGAAAGGAAATTGTTCATTCCGTTGACTGGAGTCTGCAAATTGGATAAATCCACCCAACTTCAACGGTATCATATATATTGAGCATAGCTTATGATAGCCCTCGGTATTTAATAACAAAATATTACAATTTTAACAAAAGAAAACTATTTGACGTGTACATCTCAGTACTTGGGAAGCATAATTGAAGAAAAGGGAGGCAATAGGATGGAAATAAATGAAAGGGTAAGGTGCGCAGATGGATTTTTCAAGAGTGTTAGGGGGATGATATGGAATAAAGATGTACCACGAAAATGTAAAGGAATCGTCTACAAGACCTACTTTGTGCCAATTTTGACATATGGTTCAGAAACATGGGTGATGAAGGAAAGGGACAAGAATAAAATACGAGCAGTGGAGATGAAGTTCCAGAGGAGTAGGGTAGGAGTAACAAGAATGGACAGAGTAAGGAATGAGAGAGTCAGAGAGATGGTGAGAGAGGAACCATTGCAAAATAGAATAGAGCGATCTAGGCTGCAATGGTATGGACATGTGATGAGGATGCGAGAGGAGAGGATACCGAAGAAGATGTTGGAATGGAAATGAAGGGAAGGAGGCCAAGGGACAGATGGACAAAAGGAGTTGAGAAGAGTGTGGAGGAAAGAGGAGTGTGCTGGGACACAGTGGAAGATGCGAGATGGTGGATGGACAGGAAACGATGGAGAGGCTTATGTTCCAAGCAGACCCGACCAGCGGTCGGAAACTGCTCAAGATGATGATGATGATATCAGTGTAATACCACATTCAAACACTACGTAACGTTCATTCACTTCCAATAAGCTTTATGCATTGGAATTCACAGAATAATGCTGAACTTAACGCAACCAGATAAAATTTAGGCACCATTAATAACATTGATATTGGTATTCACCTGAAATATTCTCTGTGTATAATTCAGTTCTATCGGTAGAATTAACATGATAATGTGAAAACGGACTCTTGTGAACCCAAAGAACTACATAATTTGACGGACAGCAATGTATTGCCACTGACATTGACTAAATTAGTAACACGCAATATAAATTCATAAACAATAATGTATTTGACATATTCCGGTAATTCAGATATTTTAAGGTAGCACTATACTCCGAAATTGGTATGTTTAGCTTGTCAAGCAAGTATTATCAGTGTCTCCAAGGGATCTTTGATATAAAACGGTTATCAACATATTCTTGCGAGAATGAATTCTGGCAGCAATCTCATTATTAAGAGTTTCTATTTCTTTACTTTAACTAACTACTAGCAGTAGTGCCCGGCTTCGCCCGGTGGATTTATTTGTTTTATGGATGATAATGAATACTACAACAGAACTGGAGCGCTCAAGGATAAGGATCGGAAAGCACCAATGCTTATTGCAGCTGATAACCTCAGTATACTGCACCAACACCATTGACCTTATACAGAGGCATACTATAGTCATGATGATAACTCTGTTTTAAGGTGCCTAAGAAATCGTTTTGCACTAATTACTCCCTGTGACTGCAATTTATAAGCAGCTCGCAATTCTGCACCTGAAAACTGGGAGGGGCGACTTGATGCAGCCCGCATTGCCAGGCAACAATAGACTTCTGTATTATTGAAGCTGTTCTGGATCGCTTGTTCTTCTGACTTACTGAACAAAAATCAATCTCTAAGGTTACCTGAGAGGTGTAGCCTAATGCTACATAGCCTAAACTATTCCTCTTGAATCTGGCTATCATATACAAAAAGAATTTTTCGAACCCGACTGGTAGTTCCAGAGATTAAGCGCGTTTAAACACACAAACAAAGAAACTCTTCAGCTTTATTATACAGTATTAGTAAAGATTTTGCATAAGACTCAATATGACGGCATTCCTCGAAAGGGGATCAATTAATAGACTACTGTTTTATATTTGTCAACCAGTAAGAATGAGGAATGGTTTACATCCCGGGGGTTATAGAGGGCTTTGACTTGACATGTGCGGCGGCCTGAGTCCAATTTTTTTTAAAGTCGATAATGCCGAGAAAAAGGAGTTCCGGTATTATCGAGACTTGAGATTTTCACTCAGTGAAGAAGAGATGGTTCCTAATTTAAGATCATGGCCACTTCCTTTCCAATCCTCGTCTGAATTACTATTACACACACTAATTCATCCATCACCATGATACAGGTTATCAGACAAATTCCACACACACCTAAGTACAGGGGGCTACATGGCCATTGTGTTGCAGAGCCCCTAAATAAATCAACATCATCTTCTTTTGTTTCCTATAAACATTCACCAGTTAATATTGTGAATACAATGCCTACAGAATTTTTCTTTTCTTTCATAGTTAAAAACATGGATGCTTGTCAACAGTTCAACAAACTAGGAGCAGAGGCTCGGCTCGAAACCAGGCAACTAAAAGATCTACCAGTCAACCAGCCATTTCGCAGAGAATTCAAACACGATTTGAGCCAAGATTTTCTGCACAGTCTATGTGTTTCACAAAACATAAAGAGTGTTCTTCTTTCATACACCTACTACGTGTTATGTTATTGTGGTATGGACAACAAATTAGGAATAGCACTCATTTCAGTTTCCGTATTGACCGTATACTTCCTGTATGGACAACAAATTTTAAGGACTACAGATAGAATTCGTTGTAATGTGTAACACTTTTAGATTTTATTGATTCACAACCAATATTTTTCCTTTAATGTATAACAAACATACTCTGTACAGCCCTATGGATGGATGTCAATAAAAATAAAAAGCATACATGTTTCTGGAACCATTTCATTATCTTTGTTATTCAATGAGAGAACTATGTTCAATGTAATTAGAACAGCATGCATTAGATTAGAAAGATCAAGATTTAAAAAATCTTTGTGTTTTTTAAAGGTTTTCTTCTTCTTCTTCTTCTTCTTTTGAGACCACAAAGGATCACTTTACCCAACCATTAGTTCGTCGATTTGTAGGAACTGTACGAGCCTTGCGGTCCTCCCAGTACTTCTTCATGCGTATTGATCGTCTTGCCCGTTCTTCGGCGGAAAATATTCTTGTAGGAATTTTCTTCTTTGTGAGTGGAAAATGAAACGTCATATTTTTAAGTGCTGTAGTTAAACTTTTCTTATTTGCAGCATCTTCTGTTGTTAGGCCAATTTCTTTTAAGTCCTCTCTGATTTCTTTTAACCATCGGCATCCAGTTGTTGTGTTTTTTGAAGCAAGATTGTACTGCACTAGTTGTTTTAGAAGACGTGAATCTGGCATTCTCATGATGTGCCCAAAGAATCCTAGTCTTTTCTTTCACATGGTATCAGTAATGGGTTCTAGGTTGTTATAGACCATATTGTTAGGTATTATTCGCCATTGCCCATCTTTTTTATATCCTTTATTGATACAAGTTCTTCCAATTCGCCTTTCGATCTTCTGTAATCTGTCGGTTTTAGAATGTTCATTTAGATGGAATAATGTTTCTGCTGCATATGTGGCTTCCGGTTTTATGACTGTATTGTAATGTTTAATTTTTGCATTAATTGATAAGCATTTCTTTTTGTAAGTTTCCCATGTTAATTTTTGTGCCCTAGATAACTTGTTGGTTCTTATTTGAATTGACGCTTTCTCATTTAAATTGTTTGTTATTAGCTCTCCTAGATATTTGAATCGTGTTACAATTTTAATTTTTGTATCATTAATTTGTATTTCCTTTAATGGTGTTGGTTTTTGTGGCATGATTTCTGTTTTTTCGAATGATATCTTAAGGCCAATTTTATTTGCAATTGTTTGAAGCTCTGATATCTGTGTTTTGGCTTCCTCTAAATCTTTCGCCAATAATGCCATGTCGTCTGCAAAACCAAGACAGTTTGTTTGAATTTTTCTCCCTATTTTTATATTTGGAGGGCATTTCTTAGACCATTCTCGCATTACCATTTCCAATGCACAATTAAATAGTAATGGTGATAAGCCATCACCCTGTCGTAAACCGGTTGTGACCTCAAATGGGTCAGAGAATTCATCTCTGAATTTAACTTTTGATTTGGTGCCTGTAAGAGTTAGTTTTATGAGATTTGTCAATTTGGGGTGTAATCCCATGTGTCTTAGAATTTTTAATAAAGATTCTCTATGAATACAATCATATGCTTTTTTAAAGTCGATAAATGTTATCACCATATCTCTATTCCTTTTTCTATTATAATCCATTATCAATTTTAGGCTCATAATTTGATCTGGGCAACTTCTCCAGGGCCTGAAACCTCCTTGATATTCTCCTAATTCATTTTCAAGTTGTACTTTAATTCTATTGAGAAGAATTCGAGAAAAAATTTTATAGGTAACATCCAGGAGTGAAATCCCTCGGTAATTGTTAGAGTCTGTCTTATCCCCTTTTTTATGTAGTGGATGGATGATAGCTGATCTCCAATGTTCAGGGAATTTTCCTGTAATCCAGATGTTGACTAGTTGTTGGTGAAGAGCGATTTTTGCCGAATTTCCAGCATACTTCCAAATCTCTGCAAAAGTCTGGTCTTCTCCAGGGGCTTTGAAATTCTTCATCTCATTCATTGCTATATAAACGTCTTCTAATGTGGGCGGGTTAATGTTCTCCGGTGGTGGTGTTATTGGAGTGTCAACATCCAATTGGAGAAATTCTATGGGTTCTTCACAGTTTAGGAGTGTCTTAAAATATTTAGCCATAATTTGTGCATTATCCTGGTTGTTGTGGGCCAATTTACCATTTTCATCTTTTAACAATAAGGTAGGTGCTTCACATTTTTTCAGATGTTGTTTAAAGATTTTGTAATAATTCCGCGATTGTGAAATTTTGAATTCCTCTTCAATTGTTTGTAGGGTGTCAGTATGATATTGCCGTTTTATTCTTCTTAAAGTTTTAGTTGTTTCTTTTCGTTGTGTAACTAAATTTTGAAAAGATGTTTCAGATTTTTGGGATTGGTGTAATAACCACGCTCGGTGTCGTTTTTCAATCACCTCATCACATTCATTATTCCACCATTGATGTTTTTTCCGCGGTTTAATTGGAGCCAGGTCTTCTGCTATTCGTTGTAGGTTGTGAACCAAGTTTTCGAGTTTATCAGTTATTTTAATGTTTCCAGTTGCTTTTTGGTACTGTTCACTGTTGATTAACTGGATAGGATCTATTGTTCGTTTAGTTTTGGGGGTTTTCCTTTGTTGTCTCTTCTGGGGCGTGAGTTTAATTTTAATTTTGACTACGTAGTGATCAGAACCTGTGTCAATTCCGCGGAGGACTTTGACGTTATAGATCTCTTTATGGTGGTGTTTATCCATGCACACGTGGTCCAGTTGCCATTCTCCCTTAGTGTAATCAGGGTGTTTCCATGTTTTAAGTTTTTGAGGTTTTCGTTTAAAACATGTAGATTTTGAGATTAAGTTATGGTTTCGACACAGGTCAACTAGTCGCTCTCCATTTTTATTTGTTCTATTGTGTGCTGGCCATTTTCCGATGATGTCACGGTATTTTCTTTCTCTACCTAGCTGAGCGTTAAAGTCGCCAATTAATAATTTAACATGGTGTTTGGGGATGTTATCTATGGTTTGATCCAGTAGGTCCCAAAATTCTTCTGTTTCTTCACGGTCTTTGGGGGAAGTGTTTTTATCATTAGTGGGAGCATGGGCATTTGTGATAGTATAAATCTTATTAGATGTGTTAAAGGTGAGTGTTGAGATTCGAGGAGATGGTGAGCGGAATTCTTGAACTGAATTTATAATTTTAAGGTTGATCAGAAATCCTGTTCCAAATTGTGGAACATTCTTCATGACTCTCTTCCCCGGTATACCCTTATATAGTCGATACCCTTGAGATTCCAAAGCATCCTGGTCAGTGTTCCTCAATTCCTGTAATCCCATGATAAGAATTTTGTGCTGATACATTATGTCAGTGATCACCTTTAGCTTACCAGTTTGCATGAGGGAGTTCACATTATGTGTAGAGAAGTAAGTTATCTGCATTGGTTTGATTCTTGATCTCGTCTTATTCGCGTTTGTTGTACTGGGATGTTTCCGTGCCTCCGACATCACGGTATCTCGTAGGTTGCAGCCCACCGGATCCGAATGCTGCTTTCTCTGAACTCTAGGTTCAGCCGGTGGAGTATTCCTTGAAAGACTTTCCATGGTTGACTGTCACGGTAACACCGATGAGGGACTAGGTCCCGAGTTACAACTCTGGATGTGATCCAGAGAGGTGATAATAAGGCCGCTCCTCTGGAGTACAGACGCCTTGCGCAGCCGCCCCTAACCTGGAGAACAGACGCTGCATTTTCTACGCCGTTGACCACAAGTGGTTTTATTATACTGTAAAAATAAATAATTTATTAAATTACCTTTTTTTCTTCAACAAACCTTCTAGCCTCGGAGACCTGGGTTATGAAAGGAAGGGAGAAGAGCAAAATACAGGCCAGTGAGATGAAGTTCTTGAGAAGCAGTATTGGAGCAACAAAGATGGACAGAATAAGAAATGAGAGGACCAGAGAATTAATGAAGGAGGAACCATTACAGGGTGGTCTAGAGGAATCTAGACTTAGATGGTATGGGCATGTAAAACGAATGGAGGAGAAGAGGATATCCAGGAGAGTACACGAGACGAAGTGGGAAGGAAAAAGACCGAGAGACAGGTGGCTGAAGGGGGTGGAAGAGAGCGTAAAGAGGAGAGGACTGGACAAGGATGGAGGCTGAGAGATGGTGGGAAGACAGAAGACGTTGGAGAGGCTTGTGTTCCAAACAGACCCGGCCAGTGGCTGGAAACTGTGCAAGATGATGACAGACTGCAACTTAGAATTTTTCAAATAGTTCCTACTTTTGCTGCCAAGCACCACTGTCAACGACTACTAGGCCTAGTTGAGAACTTGGCTACTAGACGCCACTGCAGTCGTCTCTTTGCAACGAACGTAGAAACCTAAGAGCGTTGTTTACATTCTTAACCTATCCAATTTAGCTTCACACAGGTGTAATTAGTGGAAGGCTCTTTAACATGCCATAAATCTATGACATGGGACCGTCGGCTTTACTTCCCCTCCGAAGGAAGGCATACTGAGGGATTTTTAACGCTCTTAAAAATCCGACGGCTTCAGCCGGGTTTGAACCCACTATCTTGGGCTTAGAAGTTCAGCATGCTACCAACTACGCCACTGAAGCCGCTAGCAGAAGTCCCCTACTTCCTTTGGTTTTTCACCTGCCAATTCGAAATCCATAGGGGTTTCTGATTTCTTTCGACTGCATTCCTATATTTTTTGTTTTACATTTATTAATTTTCATCATGAATTCTTTCCTCAAGACAGAATCCATACCATACTCATTCAAATATCCAGTAAATCAGTTCAGATGACTATGTTATCAACAAATCTCAGAGTTGAAATTATTTCTCCTTGAATCTTTTTTTTTCCTATGAATTGTTCTCCAATTCCGTTCATTGCTTGTTCAATGTATGGAATGAAATAACTGATGTTAGGTTTCTGTAGAGAATGTAGAGCACCCTCCTATCCCTATTATTATTTTATTATTATATTATCCATATTGAATCAGTATAGAGAAAAGCAAGACCATGGTGATGACAAGAGGGGAAAGACAAGGAAAGGGCACTGTGAAAATTGGAAGTTTGGAAATTGTGGACACGTTCAAATACCTAGGAAGTGAATTGATGCAAACTGGTAGGTTGGACATGGAGATTGGCAGGAGGGTACACCAGAGCAATGCATTCTATCAAAGTGTAAGGAAACTTGTTTGGGATAAGGAAGTACCAAGGAAAAGCAAGGAGGTAATGTATAAAGTGTACTATGTACCCATATTAACTTATGCAGCTGAGACTTGGACCCTGACAAGCAGGCAAGAGAGTAGAATCCAAGCCAGTGAAATGAAATTCCTATGAAGTATGATAGGAAAGACAAGGAAAGACAGAGTGAGGAATGAAGATGTTAGGAAGGAAGTTGGGATGGGAAAACTAAATGAGAGAATTGAGAAGAATAAACTAAGGTGGTTTGGACATGTAAAGAGGATGGAGGAAAATAGAATACCAAGACAGATGCTGGAGGCGAAGTGCAAGGGTAAGAGAGCAAGAGGAAGACCTAGAACAAGGTGGATTGATTCAGTGAAGAACAGCATAAGAAAAAGAAATCTGGACTGGGACAAGATCGTGGAAGAAGAATGGTGGAAGGAAAGTGGAGAAGTGCCATAAATACCACGACCCGGCAGGAGCTGGATAAGGGGAAATGATGATGATTATCCATATTGAATTTTTAATTACAATATATTCAAGTTTTTTCCACTTTTCAATGCAATATTGAAATTATTATAATGCAATTATATATTTTACATCAGTACAGTAAAACTTTGTGCCAATTTTGACATATGGTTCAGAAACATGGGTGATGAAGGAAAGGGACAAGAATAAAATACGAGCAGTGGAGATGAAGTTCCAGAGGAGTAGGATAGGAGTGACAAGAATGGACAGAGTAAGGAATGAGAGAGTCAGGGAGATGGTAAGAGAGGAACCATTGCAAAATAGAATAGAGCGATCTAGGCTACAGTGGTATGGACATGTGAGAAGGATGCAAGAGGAGAGGATACCGAAGAAGATGTTTGGAATGGAAATGACGGGAAGGAGGCCAAGGGGAAGACCAAGGGACGGATGGACAAAAGGAGTTAAGAAGAGTGTGGAGGAAAGAGGAGTGTGCTGGGACACAGTAAATGACGAGAGATGGTGGATGGACAGGAAACGATGGAGAGGCTTATGTTCCAAGCAGACCCGACCAGCGGTTGGAAACTGCTCAAGATGATGATGATGACAGTAAAACTTGAGGGGGCTGCATGGCGCAGTCGGTAGAGGCACTGAGCTTCTAACTGAAAGGAAGTGGGTTCAAGCCCCACCCAGGTAGTGGATTTTAGAAACAAAACCACCACTTTTGGAAATGGAAATAGCCCTGGGATTCGCTCAGCCTACACCAGAAATGAGTACCAGGGTAATTCCTGGGAGCAAAGACGGCCGGGCATGGAGCGGACAACTCCATCCCATTTAGTGCCGATGTCACGAAGAGTGGCTACCTTCCACTACTCCCAGAGCCTCCATGGCCTGTACAGGGTCTTTCATATAAAGTAAGAACGGCAAGCGGCAGTTTTGTTATTCGCTGTTACGGTAGCCTTGGCCGAGCTTGTGGCGTGCCATGGCCCTCTGCTGTACTATTGAAAGCGCGCGCATAGTATATACAAGGGCTGTTTTCTTTTCAAGTTCCGATGGACTGTATAAAAATAACAGATTGACATACTAAACTGATTTTACTACTAAATGTTTGCTTGTTTTATTCTTATGTCTCAGCGTAATCGCCAAAACGATTGAAACATTTGTCGTATCGTTACACCAGCTTTCCAATGCCCTCGGCAAAATATTCTGCCGCCACTGAGGTGGGTACGTCTGGACAGTCTCCTGATGTTTTTTCTCTTTTTGACGAGGCGTTGCCGCCCAACCATACCTTCAATTCTCGAAGAAGGTGGACATCATTCAGTGCTGGTTTCGACTAAACGGCAGATGATCCAAAACTTCACACTTGAATTCTTTGTAAAAGTTCATCGTAACGTTGGTACAGTGTGGTCGTGAATGATTTTCACCTTTTTCAAGTATTGAAGGTATGGTTGGGCGGCAACGCCTCGCTAAAAAGGAATAACTTCAGGAGGCTGTCCAGACCTACCCACCTCAGTGGCGGCAGAATATTTTGCCGAGGGCATTAGAAAGCTGGTGTAACGATACAACAAATGTTTCAATCGTTTTGGCGATTATGTTGAGACATGGGAATAAAACAAGCAAACATTTAGTAGTAAAATCAGTTTGGTATGTCAATCTGTTATTTTTATACAGTCCATCGGAACTTGAGAAAAAAAAACCTCGTATGTACTATGTGCACGCTTTCAACAGCAGAGAAGGGGGCCATGACATGCCACAAGCTCGGCCAAGGCCACCGTAGCAGCAAATAACAATACTGCCGCTTGCTGTTCTTACTTTATATGAAAGACCCTGTAGTTGGCTTTGCTTTTTTTTTATTTTTTTTATAATAAAACTTGCTCAAGGCAGAACGTCTATTAAGCAGAAACTTGTCCAAAGTGAACGAAAGTTATTGTCCTAGGGCACTGGGTAAGACATCGCATATTATTTCTGTTGTATAAAGCGGAATCTGTTCAATGCGGAAACGGAAAGAAATTATTAATATGATTCTTTAAAACTTACTGTAAAATGTGGAACTTATGCTTTAGCTGTGTAATTTACCGTATTCACTTGCTATTTATTAAAGAATTACACACAATGTGCATTATATTTGTTGACCATAATCACACAATGATTTTGATTTATCTGGTATCTGCCACACCGAACATCACACAGTTCACACGCACACGAATCACAAGGTTCATGAAATTTCTTATTGGTGCAGACCGCTTGATGGAAACCATGACATGCAAACTCGGTGACAACATGTCTCAACTCTTAATTAGTCTGAGTTGTAATATGTATGATACTTCAAGCTTGCCACCTCAGGGTATAGGGGCTATAATATTAACTTTAAATGAATCCACAAAGACAGTACACCAACTTCTCAATTCACACACAATTTATTAATAAAAGGCAAGCTTCCATTACCTGCATTTCTGGCAAATCAAACTAACAATTCCTTGTTTGTCAACATATAAGCAAGCTTCAATTATCCTTGCCTAGCATCCCACACAAAATCAACACTTCCAATCATTCATTCCCCTTGTGCATTAACTGGCTCCCATTCAACATCAATTATCATTACCATTCCCCATTGTGCATCAACTGGCTCCCATTCAGCATCAATCCAACTAGCTTCCCATTTTGCCTGGCAATTCTCAACAAAAATCAACACCATTCTAATCATTCATAAAACCAACTAGCTTCAAATCAACATGGCAATTATCAATACCATTCCCATTGTGCATCAACTGGCTCCCATTCAGCATCAATCCAACTAGCTTCCCATTTTGCCTGGCAATTCTCAACAAAAATCAACACCATTCTAATCATTCATAAAACCAACTAGCTTCAAATCAGCATGGCAATTATCAATACCATTCCCATGGCAACCTTGCCCTAAGATCAAGAAACCTTTGCCAATTAGCCATGGCCACCTGGTCCAGCCACTGGCTGACCACCATCAAAGAATCTCAAGGCAGAGCACACAAGATTCTCCATGGCGGCCTACCAACAAGTGTCCATGGCTGGCAATCCGATAAAACAAATAAATAAATAAATACCAAGAAAACAAAAAGCAGTGTCTGTAAACTACTGAAAAGTTCGGTTACAGAGTCCAGTGCCTATTCGTCATCGCGTCTGAGCTGTAAAATTCCCACCAAATGTCTGCTCTTTTTTGTTCTCGTGTGCTTGTAGAATCTTGGAAAGCGGTCGTTTATGGCGGAAGCATTCTATTTCTGATCTCTTGTATCAGATAGTCTTCCTTAGTACATATACGAGTCTTGAACGAGTGAATTTCGAGACACCAAGTGTTCTCTTGAGGAAAGAGGCCTTCACTTTCTCTAGAGTTTCTAGATCACTCACTTATAATTGATCCCATATAAGTTCAATTCCATAAGTCAAAACCGGTATTATTTTTGCTCGAAAGAGTTTCATTGCGGTGGTCAGGGACAGTTTTTCTGGTTTTGGAATGTCTTTCAAAGCTCTAATCGCTGCTATTGATTTTTCTCTAACATGAAAGAGAAGGTGGTCCGTCCGTGCAGTTTGAAGGCAAATGCCTAGATACTTGGACTGATTCACAATGGCTAATTTGTTTCCTCCTAGGTACAATTGGTCTTGTAATGCATTTCTTCCTCTCTTCCAGAACATCATCTGAACTGTCTTTTTGGTCTTGGTTGTAAACTTATTTTCCATTGCCCAATCCGAGAGTCTTATCGATCGCATCCTGGACATATTTCAGGGTTGGTCCTCCAATGACATCATCGGCATACATGTTTATGTTTACCATGACTTTCTTATCCACATTAAACATGTGGAAGGAGACAGAAATTGTCTGGTTTTCAGTTTTTAAGTACATTGAGTACATAATACGTTGAGTGTGTTATAGTGCAGGCCTATGCGTGAGTAATAAAAATTTACATCAAGATCTTGTGTTACTGAGATATTGTTTTCACCACAACTAGACTAATGGATCAGGGGTAAGTAATTTGTGTATCTTTTTGCATAATTTTGTTCAATCCGGAAATTTGTCTATTTCGGAAATAAAACTCAGACCTTTAGGGGCAGATGACCTCGTAGTTCCGCCCCTTAAAACAACGATAACTAACTAAAACTCAGACCCTTACGATTCCGTTTTGAGCAAGTTTTGCTATATTACCCACACCATGCGTTTTCCATTTTAGATTTGTACTAGCTGACCCGCCCCGGCTTCGCACAGGCAGCCTTACATTATAAATATCTCCATATATGCTACGTTAACTGACTGCATCTGGGACCAAAACAAATAATTTTTCTTTTGGAAGTACTGTAACACGCAACAGGGCCACGTAGAGTTGACCGCGAGAAAAACATTCAACGTTGAGGTCTAGTTGACCTGTAACGTTTAGAGTTTGAACCTGTGCTTTATTAACGGTCATACTGAAACGTACTTTTACTGGAAATTAATGCAGTTTAAACTGAAATGGTAGGTCGGTTGGTATTCAAGGGACCAAAACAATTTCGCCAGCACCACAGCCAGTGGGGATCGTGCACTCAGGTAGGAAATTTTTAACCATTTTATTAGCAATATTGTACCATTGCACAATTTTGGTGCATTTAGGTTGTGGAGTAATTACCTTCAACCTATTAAGCTCGTGTGTCGGAAACTTCCCACATTAAGACATGGTATGTTGACACCGAGAATAACGTGTTTTAACAGAAGTTGGCGATTCTTGGATAACATCTCCATAGAGATAAGGCACTGCATGGTCTTTTGAACATAATTCTGAGGTTGCTTTGGGCAGTTAATTCGCAGAACGTATATCAGGGTGTTTACAGGTGGAAAGCTCAAACATGGCCTCACGTAAATCTACACTATACTCTGTATTTCAAAAGAATGAACGTGAAGGAAATGGCGGGAGCTCGGAACAGCTGACCGCTGCGGGCTCCTATTGGCTGGAATTTGACAACTAATACCATACGTTGCCAGATTATTGTAATTCATTCAGTTGCCTGTTAACTGTGTCGGAGTTTGTTTCATTGCCATAGTTTCGTTTACTTTTAGCATCAAGTCAATAGGTTGTAAATAATACCGCAGGAAGAACGTGGGAAAATGCTGGAAATACCGCTAGAGATGGTGCGCGCCAACCTGTAACGGCCGGCTATTGTTCATTTCGACATCAAACTATTTTCATGGTTAGCCTTGTTTGTTCAATTCAAATTTAAATACATGCGTGACGTACAAAATACGGTAGGCTATGTACATTTAGTCTTAATGTTTACGTATCCAGTAATGTTTCATTGCATACCGTAGTTTTCAAATTAACGCTTGTCATTCAATAACCTACAAATTGACAATGTAAAATCACTGCAATAATATCGCCACAGAACAGCTTGTTTGTATGCTTGGTGCTAAATACTTTACCTTAACATTACGTATGTGGAGGCTATTATTAACCTACAGAGTCGCGATACAGTGAGTGAGTGTGCTTGGTATTGTCATGATGTTATTTCTGCGTTCTGTGTTAACTGCTGTAAACTGTGAACGACCTTCACCCAAACTCTTGTTTCATCTTGAAGGATATAATCATTGCATGGTGAGTGTTGATATATTCATCATCATATTACTTTGTGTTTGTATTTTGTATTATATTTGTATAGCTATCGAGTGTTTGGCCTGTTTCTCGTATTTATTGAATAACGGTGACAAAGGTAGCCTAGACCAATAAAGGTTAGGTAGCGCGTGTGTGTTATTTATTCATTTTTTACCGTATTTCTCTATTTGAATGTGCTCGGCGTTGACTCAGGATCGACATTTGCATTATATTGCGCATAATAGTACCAAAATAATATCCGTAGTGTAGCCCTGTGTATTATTCGAATCAGCTGTTCTACATCAACAATAAAATCTTGGCAACACAGCTCAGCTGTTCCAAGCTCCCGCCATTTCCTTCACGTTCATTCTTTTGAAATACAGAGTATAGCGCCATTGTGAATGATTTGTATAAATCTGATTTTATGAAATTCCCACATAATTTTGACTTCCGGTTTCCTACCACCAACCTTTTAGTCTCTTTCAATACGGATATACCGGGTGAGTTAGCCGAGGTCGTTGCGGCATGGCTGCTGGCAGTCGCTCACATCCGGGAGGCGAGGAGGTTCGAATCCCCCCGCCGGCAACCTTGAAGATGGTCTTCTGTGGTTTCCCATCTTCCTTCCAGGCAAATGCCGGGGTTGGTCCTTAACTATAGGCCACAGCCGCTACCTTCCAACTCCTCGACCCTCCCTTCCAACTTTCCTCCCTAATGGTACTTGTAGCTCACCCATTGGGTGGCCGTCTCGAAGCAGCTACAAAACTGGCGAGCCGAACATGTCCTCGGACATTCCCGGCACTAAAAGCCATACGCTAAAAAAAAAAAAAAACGGATATTTTTCACAAACAAAATATTGAGAGAGAAATTTGATGAGACACATCAGTTACGATAAGAACTGATAGCGAGCAATAGAAGGTCATTCATTTCTAGAAAAGTAAATATTAATAGACTTATGTGGCAAACTAAACAAATTCGAGTGCTAAGGGTTAACATCAGTTTGTGGAGAGGAGTTCTAGGAGGAGTCAAAGAATTTAAAAATTCAGTGGGATAATGTACCGCCTCTTCTATATCCAGGACAGTATCAACTGAACAGTAAATTCTAGACGGTGCATCAAACCTAGACATTATCAAGTCATTTAATTTATTGACTTGCTAGTAAGTTGGAGACAGTGTAGCTCTCTTCTCAAACCAACTCTGCGTCTTAATAGATATATTTGATACATCCAGGTAAAACATGTTCTATCAAGTCCTGCAGATTTTAGGATAAAACATATAGGTCACTCAAATTCCTTTTATTGTTTCTGTCAGGTTTTTTTTTGTTTTTGTTGTGTAGCCTCCTGAGAGGCCGAGTGCAGGTCTTTCTAGTCGACGCCCGTGGGCGACCTGCGCGTCGGGATGAGAGATGGAATGGATGAAGATGAATGAAACTGGGCAAGGATGGGGAAGGAAGCGGCCGTGGCCTGTCAGAAGGTACTGTCCCAGCATTTGCCTGGTGTTGAAAATGGGGAAACCACGGAAAACCATTTCAAGGACAGCCGACGGTGGGGCTCGAACCCACGCGTCCACCGAGTCAGTAGAGAGCTTGGCCCCATGACCTAACGCAGCGCTTTAGCGCGCGTAGCCACTACAGTCGGTTTCTGTCAGGTTATTTTATTTATTTCGAGTCATAAGCACAGCAAAAAGAAACATAGGAAACAAACCAAAGTTGATAGAATATAATACAATGTAACACAGATCTTAAATGACAAACTAAACAATATCAGCCCAAAATTGTGCAACAGTAACAGCGTTGTCTGAAGCATCAACAAGCTCTTGTGTGGAACATGATGTAGGACAACTAGGACGGTTAATTCAGTGTTTAGTTGTCTGTTCCTCCCCGCAGTCACACAAGGTGGAAGATTCCTTCAAAAAGCCCCATTTGAACAGATTGTCCTTAGTTCGTCCGACGCTACTCCTGAGCCGATTTAAGGACTTCCACACTCTCCAGACTTGATTTCCACCAGGAGGAATGTTCTCAGAAGGAGCCATCCAATCATTACAATCAGATGCTGTTCACTGAGATAATCTGGCTGCTCCAGGCTGACCGGTGAGGGGAGTAGTAGTTCTCATGAAGCTCTTCCTAGATTTGAGCCTACTAAGTGGTGGCTGGTAACCATGTAACAGATGATCAGTGTTATGTTCTGCTTTATGTCTCTCAAGTTTGGCTGCAACTTCACGCCTTACATCTGGAGGAGCAATCCCCGTTAGCTTGTGGAGTTTATCAATAGGTAATTCACCATTAGCTATTTGAAGTAAAACATCAGCAAATGCCCTACCATTTTGCCCATATGAGAAATTCCTCATATTGGCTTTTAGTTCTAGTTGGGTTACATCTGCCTAATGGTAAGACCTCTTTAGTGATGCGTTGACTTTATCAGCTCTTGCCCCTCTTGCTACAATTGGTGGTATTTGGCAAAAATAACCAAAAAATGAGACAGTGCAACCATCCATTGATGTGTTCTTAATTGGTAAGTCTCGCAGTGTTCTATCTAACATCTCAACAAAGCTTTTATGTGACATGGAAGTTTCATCCCAAACAATCAACTTGCAATCCCGTATTAACTGAGCCGTGTTGCTTTGTTTTGGTATGTCATAAACATTGGATGCGTCGTCAGGGCAAATCTTAAGTGGGATCTTGAAAGTAGAGTTTGCAGTGCGACCGCCTTCCAAGAGCGTAGCTGCAATGCCAGATAAAGCAACAGTGAAAGCAATTATATTCTCTGACCTCCTTTTGGCATGCAATAAATTGATTAAAAAAAGGTTTGCCTGTACATGGTGGCCACTACTCCTGGAAATCCTGGAAAACTCCTGGATTTTTATTAGGTCTGGAAAACTCCTGGAAAATGACAAAAAAAATTGAAGACTCCTGGAAAATAGCCACTGTTAATTAATTATAAAAATCTTTCCATCTTAAATCGGCCGTCGGATTTTTTAAGAGCGTTAAAAATCTCTCAGTATGCCTTTCTTCGGAGGGGAAGTAAAGCCGGCGGTCCCATGTCATAGATTTATGGCATGTTAAAGAACCTTCCACTAATTGCACCTGTGTGAAGCTAAATTGGGCAGGTTAAGAATGTAAACAACGCTCTTAGGTTTCTACGTTCGTTGCCGAGAGCCGACTGCGGTGGCGTCTAGTAGCTAAGTTCTGAACTTGGCCTAGTAGTCGTTGACGGTGACGCTTGGCGGCAAAAGTATGAACTATTTGAAAAATTCTAAGTTGCAGTACTTAAATTTAAAAACAGATAACACACACTATTACAGTCATCACAATTAACACCGGTTATCAGACAGATTCTACACACACCCAAAGTACACGGGGCTACATGACCGCGTTGTCGCAGCCCCTAAACTTAAGAACCAACCAATACTCCCGCTGCGGTTTTGGGTGAGCACTCTATCGTTAACTAAAGAAATTTCCTCAGGCTTCCTGTTTCTGTGTAGGAGAACACGCGATTGTATTTTGGTAAAACATTTGAGTATAGACGACTTCACCACAATAAAATTGCAGGCGGCATTCTTTTTTTTTTTTTTTTTAAGCGGATATTTCAGTCACAAAGGCTTTTTTAAAATAACAATTAAATCATTTGTGTGTAGGCTTGCAATAATGCAATCACCACTAATTTTTGTCAACATCTGTATAAGTAAACCAAACTAAGTCTGGAAAAATGAGAATTTCCTGAAAACTCCTGGAAAATCGTTGACCGATTTGAGTGGCCACCATGCTGTAGCTCCAGGGACATCAAGGAAGAATATTTTGCCTTTGTTACTGTCAATTGAGGTCATTACTGCAGCATCATGAACTGTTTTCTGGTCCAAGTTTAAACGTATCTCATTTTGAACGGTTTGTAACAGATAGGAGTTCTCATAGGACGTCTCTCGTTTAGTCTCTGTTGTCATCCACTCTTGTGTTGTTTGAGAGAGGTATTCCAAATTTGTTGATGGTTTTTCCACAAATAGATTCTACCACTTTACTTATCTCCAGCAAAGCTTCGTTGAAAATATCACCATCATAGTTAATCCATCGCCGTCTATAATTCTCAAGCCGTGCTGTTGGTAGAATTGGTAACACAGGAACTAGACTCTTAAGATGTATGAACACGTAAGCTCACATGCTAAGTTTCGTTTATAAATACTGTTTATTTCGATAAGACAGTATCTAAAAGCAGTTCGTATTAACTATTTCAACACCCTTGAAATTCCTCGTGGTAAATCAGACCTGCTGAAAGTTGTTGAAGTGAGTATTTTCCGTATTAAGTTGTATGTGTAACCAATGCCTGGTAATGAATTTAACCAACAAATTCTTCATTAATATTTCATTAAACTATTTCAGATGCCTGGGAAGTGTTGTGTGCCTGGTTGTAAGTCAAATTATGGCAGCACTATTAAAATAACTATATTACTACGTTTTGATCACTTAATGCCCAGTAATTTAGTTTTGGAGACCCAGCGGAATGTTCAAACTATCGCCCAGTACGTCTTCTCTCACATACAATGAAGCTCTTTGAGAGGATTCTTGATCGACGCCTACGTGCCATCACCGAAATCAGCTCCAACCAGTGCGGGTTTGTCAAGGGGGCTGGAACCGCTGACGCCGTCTTCGCAGCACGGTTACTGATGGAGAAGCACCGTGAGAAAAGAAAGCCTCTGCATATTGCCTTTCTTGACCTTGAAAAGGCCTTCGATCGTGTTCCTCATGAGTTGATTTGGTATGCGCTCCGCAACCATGGTGTGCCAGAGTCATTTGTAAATGTGGTCAAGATGTTATACACGAACACAAGCAGTAGAGTACGTTGTTCTGTTGGCACCTCGGAAAACTTTCCTGTAAATGTCGGCGTCCACCAAGGCTCAGCACTATCACCGTCCCTTTTTGTTCTTGTGATGGACACCATCACTCGTGACGTGCAACGGAATGTTCCTTGGACCCTTCTGTATGCAGATGATATAATGGTTGCAGATGACACCCGAGAAAAACTCCAATGTCAAGTTGAAGATTGGAATAACCGCCTCTCCCAGTACGGCCTATGTCTGAATGTGAAAAAGACGGAGTATCTGGAGTTAAACCCAAGCGACGGTACCATTCAAGTCGCTGGACAAAATCTAGTCAAGACAGAATGCTTCAGGTACCTTGGATCTCGTCTTCAGAGTGATGGCAACTTCAATGATGAAGTAAGAGCCAGGGTAAACGCAACCTGGTTGCGGTGGAAGGAGGTCACGGGTGTGCTTTGCGACAAGAAAATGCCACTTCGTCTCAAATCGAAAATATACTGGACAGTGGTACGGCCAGTTGCGCTGTTTGGAGTTGAATGTCGACCATCCGACAAAATTTCAGGACGTCGCCTGCACGCCATGGAAATGAGAATGCTCCGTTGGACAATGGGCATCTCCCTTATTGACCATGTCAGAAACGACACAATTCGGGAGCAAATGGGTGTCGCCCCAATTGTGGACAAAATGAGAGAGAAACGGCTCCGATGGTATGGCCATGCCCTGCTTGCAGCGCCTGATACTGTTAATAACTCTGTCCTTCACTTTGAGGTTGAAGGCCTACGCCCCAGAGGACGACCGAAGCAGCGTTGGCAAGACACAATAAATGGTGATTTAAAAATTACCGGCCTAAATCCAGCTGACGCACAAAACCGGACAAAATGGAGGTCAATGACCAAACAAGCGGACCCTGCACCAGCGGGACAACGCTAGGAAGAAGGAGAAGAAGATATACACTACGGTATCTTCATGTGGTCTCTATATTCCAGTACATTATGAACTGTACTCAGTTGGCAAGTGATTTTAGGTAGATTTCATTAGAAAACTACCTATTTATAAATTAAGTGACGAGTGGAGTGCTATTGTTAAACTGTCGACATAAAGCTTGGAGGCCTATTATGACTGTGATGAGTACTACCTGGGATTAGCGATTTCATACATTTACTCGACAGCGCCAATGGTCACATTCTGAACTATAGCTCCAGAACTATACCACTTACAATTTAGATTATAATATTGTTGCTGCAACTAGTGAGGTTACCGGTAAATCAGAGTCCACTGTGAAGAGAATATTAAAGGAAAGCAAATCAGCTTCAGCAGGATCTGCAAAGTTTGTGTCACCGAAGAAAAGAAGAAACCCTCAGAAGAAACGTGTCGAGTTTGATAGTTTTACGTCAGGTGTAATATGCAGAAAAATACAAGAATGGTATACCGTAATAAATCAGTGTCCGTTTGTCAGAAAATTACTGATTATTTTGAGAAATGATGGGGTTCTGTAGTGTAGCAGGGAATATCTTCGTATGAAGATTCGGGAAATAGGCTTAAGATGGAGGAAATGCCAAAGCAATAGGAGAATTTTAATAGAAAAACCCAAGATCGCAGCATGGAGAGCAAAGTATCTTAGAACTTTCAGGCAGTTTCAGCGGCTTCGGTGGCGTAGTTGGTAGCATGCTGAGCTTCTATGCCCAAGATTGCGGGTTCAAACCCGGCCGAAGTCGTCGGATTTTTTAAGAACGTTAAAAATCCCTCAGTATGTCTTCCTTCGGAGGGGAAGTAAAGCAGGCGGTCCCATGTCATAGATTTATGGCATGTTAAAGAACCTTCCACTAATTACACCTGTGTGAAGCTAAATTAATATAGGTTAAACATTTGACTAACGTTCTTAGGTTCGTACGTTCGTCATCAAGAGCCGACTGCGGTGGCATCTGGTAACTAATTTATGAACTAGTTGGTCGTTGACGGTGGCGTTTGGCGGCAAAAGTAGGAACTACTTGAAAATTGATCGTCTGCAGTCCTTACTTGAATTAAAACAGATACACACACTAATACAGTCATCACAATTAACACCGGTTATCAGACAGATTCTATACACACCCAAAGTACACGGGGCTACATGACCGCGTTGTCGCAGCCCCTAAACTGAGGAACCAACCAACCAAACTTACCTTCATTAACTCACACAACTACATATTGTTGGCAGTCGGAGACACTAGTCCAACGGTCCTCGGTCAATAATTGTTCACGCAAGAAGCGAATCTGGTTTTGTTCCCGGTGTTCTGTTAGTGTTACATTATATTTTATTTTATTATTTTATTTATTCCATTATTTTCCCCGTGTAATTTCCACTCCATACTCTTTTGCACAACATGTATTGAATAGCATGAGAGCATTTCATTTGTGATACCAATGTTATGTCACTGAGAATGCTTCTATTTGATACTTTACGCTTGCATAATATACCATAACCACGACGAGCAGCAAGCAGCTCCAAACAGCTGTTGCAGCAGAGGGGGAATCTCGCGCGCACCTAGTGATCCCACCACTTCCCCTCCTTGACGAGACTCCGCCATTGACAGGCCAGGTCTAACTTGCCACGCTGTAATGTCCCATACCATGAAAATCTGGGAAAGAGTGGTACTGGTAGACGAGAGGATCCGGGATGAGACTAGCATTGGTGAGGAACAATTTGGCTTCATCCCAGGAAAAGGGATCACAGATGCAGTGTTTGCCCTGAGAAAAGTAATGGAAAAGTATTGTCATCATCAACATCAAATTCCAGCTCCAGTCGCCCGGGTGCTGTTAACGATCCCTCGCCACCTTTTCCTGTCCATGAATAGTTGGTCTTCATGGGTCCTTCTCCAGTCCAGCCCTTTGTCTTCAAGATCATCCTTGATTTGGTCTAACCATTTCTTCTTTGGTCTTCCTACTGGTCTTTTCCCTGGGATAATCTTGTTGAAACAAGCTTTTGTGTCCTCTCATCTCCCATTCTTTGAAGATGCCCATACCATCCTAATCGTTGCTTCTGCAAATATTTTGTAGCACTGATATCAATGCCAGCCTCTGTCCTGTTTGTTTCGTTCCTTACTTTGTCTCTCCTTGTCCTTTGAAGCATTGTTCTTATAAACGTCATTTCGGATGCCTGAATCCTACTTTCTTCTCTTCTGGACAGGGAGCATGTCTCTACTCCGTAAGTTAGAATTGGGATGTAGTATGTCTTAAACAGTACATGTTTACACTTCCTGGGCACTTTATTATCCCACAGTAGTGTTCTAACTTGTGCATAGAAGGAGGCTGCATTACTAGTTCTATTTGTTACTTCACTGTTGTTGTTATCCTTACACACTGTGCTACCAAGATATTTAAATTGATCAACAACTTGTAGATGCTGATTATTCAGGTAAATGGTTGCATTAGACAGTCCTGTTGTCATCACTACTGTCTTACTTTGGCTTATTTTCCACCCATACTCCATGAACAGCTTGTCCCATGAATCCAGATTTTCTTGTACCTCTCTGGCACTTTCTCCCCAAATCATGACATCATCTGCAAAGACAAGGGCATTTGTTTCATTACCCTGTTCTTCTTTTATCCTCTTCAGGATTATGTCCATCACTGTGATGAATAGTAATGGAGACAGTGAACTTCCTTGTTGGACTCCTTGTTTTGTTGTGAACCATCTGCTTTCCCCATTACCTATTCTTACACATGCCCTTGTGTTTTCATACAGCATTTTGATCTTGTTTATCAAGCCTTTTGGGACATTGTGCCTTTCTAAACATTCCCAAATTTTTGATCTTGCAATGCTATCATAAGCTTTTTCTATATCTAGAAATACCATTACTAATTCTTTCCCTTTTTCAAGATGTTTCTCAATAAGCATTCTTGCAGTAAAGATCAAGTCAATAGTACTCCTTCCTGGTCTAAAGCCATGTTGTTCTTTTTCTAAAGCCTTTTCTAAGTGTCTGCATAGTCTTTTCGCAATTATTTTTCCCAAGATCTTTAGACCCTGGGATAACAAAGTAATTCCACGATAGTTTTCACACTTTCTCCGGTTTCCTTTTTTAAACAATGGCACTATTACACCTTTAGACCAGTCATCAGGGATCTTATTGTCCTTCCATATAGCATGTAATACTCTGTACAACCAATGTATCCCATTAATTCCTGCTGCTTTTATCATGTCTGAACTTACTTCATCATCTCCAGTGGATTTCCCTTTGATCATGGCTTTTAAAGCTTCTTCCACTTCAGACCAGGTTGGGGGTGGTTTTCATCATTGGCCCCTAAATTGATGTTCGTGTCCCCACTGTCATTATTAGATGCATCATTTAACAGTTGATCAAAATACTGTCCCATTAATTACCTGATTTCATTTATGCTTCTTATCACTTCTCCATTATTTCCTTCCAAAGCTGAAACTGATTCCTGATGTCTTTTATTGTTTTTCACAGTTTTATATAGTAATTTCTTATTATCTTGTGTATCTTCCTCCAGTTTCTTCGCAAATTCATCCCAAATCTTATCCTTCTCTTCATTAATTATGCGTTTAACTCTTAATTTGTGCTCTCGATATTCTTGAGCAAGTGATCTGATTTTATCCTCATTTCTGTCATTCTTTTGTCTCTCCACTTCTAATTTTCTCTTTACTTTGTTCCTTTATTGAATTATTGTCTTGACTTCCTTATTCCACCAGGCAGTCTATTTATGTCGAACTTTACTACTTGTTTCGCCACATAATTTTCTAGCTTCTTCAACTAAGACATTTCGAAAATTTTGCCACTCTTCCTCTGCACTTTTGGTATCAGTTTTTGGAACTTTTCCTAAAATTATTCTCTGAAATTCCTCACGTTTATCAGATTTCTCCAGCTCCCAGACCTTGATCTTTTGTTTCTTTTCCATCTTATAATTAATCAGTTTAACACCAGTTATACTAACTAGAACAAGCCTATGGTCACTGTCGAGACTTTCACTGGGAACGACTTTGACATCCACAACTTGTTTTCCTGCTTCCCCCACTGTTATTACAAGGTCTATCATTGATCTATGTCTTCCATCCCAGCTGTATCTAGTTACTTTATGGCTTTCTCTCTTCTTAAACCAGGTATTTTGAATTTGAAGACTATTTCGACTGCATATATCAAGCAGGTCTTCCCCTTCTAGATTTCTGTTTCCATAACCAAATGGGCCAATCACTCTTTCTACACCCTCCCTTTTGCATCCCACCTGAGCATTTAAGTCACCTATTATCATAATGTTCTCCTTATCCAATTGGTTCTCAAGCTGTTCCAAGAACTTCTGTTTCTCTTCATCCTTGCACCCCGTTTGTGGGGCATAAACCTGCACTAGGGTTGGGATTTTTTCGTTTGATGGTACCTCTAATCTAATGATTCTGTCGCTAATATATTTAATATCTGCAACAGCATCTACCTTCTTACTTAGAATAAAGCCCACTCCATTATGTGACCCTTTCCATTTACCACACCAGTAAAGGGTATATCCTCCTCTTAAAATTTTCTTTCCTTTCCTTTTCCATTTGGTTTCGCTCAGACCTAATACATCCAGTTGCCTTCTTTCCATCAGATCTAAAGTTCTTCACATTTTCCAGTTAATGCCATTGCATTCAGTGTTCCTATTCTCATTTTGGGTTTATCTTTCTTTATTCTGTTTTTTCCCACAGCCTTACATTGTATAACATCAGGCTGGATGCCATCATTCCTGTCAACTGTAAGGCGTGTGAGCTGTCCATTTTGGGTATTCTTCTTTCCGAGGCTTGTTTTAACATTGAAATATTTAAACACAAATTGTGCTAAATGTTCCGGCATAACTCAACAAAATGACAGTGTTTCGCCCCGGTGTGCAATTGGGCTCCTCAGTTGGTTAAAGCACACCTCACCAAGACACTGTCTAGTACACACTGGGAAGGCCATTGCAAGACGTATTTGATACATGTGTATCCACGTCACGAGCAAAGACAAATACGTCTTGCAATGGCCTTCCCAGTGTGTACTAGACAGTGTCTTGGTGAGGTGTGCTTTAACCAACTGAAGAGCCCAATTGCACACCGGGGTGAAACACTGTCATTTTGTTGAGTTATGCCGGAACATTTAGCATCAAATACGTCTTGCAATGGCCTTCCCAGTGTGTACTAGACAGTGTCTTGGTGAGGTGTGCTTTAACCAACTGAAGAGCCCAATTGCACACCGGGGCGAAACACTGTCATTTTGTTGAGTTATGCCGGAACATTTAGCACAATTTGTGTTTAAATATATAATGGCTCAACGGACAATACATATTTTTCTTTTGAAAATTATATATTAACATTGAAAGCGCATAACTATTTACTCCTTTATTGGCTTGCTAGGCCTAACATATTGGAGTATTTTCTGTCAGGGTTGTCTCCCTGAGCCTTTGGAAAATATCAAAATAAGAGGAACATTGAAGGTTGTGGAAAAATCTATGAAGATACAAGAAAAGCGACTTCAGTGGTAGGGGCATGTGAGAAGAAGAGAGGAGTCCTACGTGGGGAGGAAGGTGTTATGGTACGATTTGGATCCTCGCCGCCAAGGCGACGCTGTCTGGGCAGTTGTGGTGTTTTCGTTCTTCGCCGTCTGGGCAGCGCGGCAGAGGTTCAGTAGGCTATTTACATTGAGGAAATTTAATAGAGGTACGATCATCATGTGTAGTGCCGCTACCAAAACGGGAATTAGAAGATTATTGGAGGAAGAAGACGATGATACCTTGATTCTAGCCCTATTGGTGCGAAAAAGAAACAGGAAAGTCACTAAAGAGATCTACAAAATGCAAGAGAGCGAGGGGTGTTTTAAAATATTGACCGAAAGACATCTGAAAAGGGACGACGATCTTTTTAGACAATACTGCAGGCTCAACTATGACCAATTTGAGATGTTTTTTTAGGTTGGTTTTCGAGGATTTGATGCCACTCCAATCCATACTTAATTTAGCTAAAGGACATATTTCCGTTATATAAAATTGGTCTAAAATTAAATGAAATACCATTTAAATGTTCTTTAGATGCCGTATTATTTGAATAATTTACTTAAAAAAGGCAAAAGATACAATTATGTTCCAATAATTGTTACGGGCAAATTAGTGACAAGTCGAGACATCTAGCGGACTTTTATGAAATGCCATTTTGGACAGCAGTTTTATGCTCCATTCCGGTATTTGTATGATTTCGTTGCCAACGGTGCGGCGCCGCACAGGCAGCGGCGGCGGAGTTCGAAATGTATCCCGTCTAAATACATGTGGAGCGGTAGTGAGATTCCGCCGCCTTGGCGGCGAGGATCCAAATCGTACCTTAAGACATGCAAATACAGAGAGTGAGATTGCGAGGCAGACCTAAACGACGATGGATGGATTGTGAACCTCAGAAAAACAGTTGTCGGAAGACCGGGCTAAATGGAAGAGAGCTGTCAGAAACATCGACCCCACATAGGAGTGGAAATGATAAAGAGAAAGAAGAAAAAGACAAGTTTTTGATTAAAATAATCTCCTACCAATATTTTTCAAGATAGAAAGTTGATATTTTTCCTGTGGCAAGTAAACATATTGATAATGTACGAGATGGTAATTAATATTTTTTTCATGTTATTTAAAAAATACTTTAAAAAAAATTATATTGGAAATTTTAATATAATTTTGGCAGCCTACAGAATCTAAATAGTATATTCTATGATATAGTACATGTTAATACTTATTGAATTTTGTATAGATATCCCAAGTTGGGGTTGCACCAATCAGTGACAAGATGCGGGAGTGCCGTCTGCGTTGGTTTGGGCATGTTCTACGAGCTTCGGACACAATTGCAAAGACTAGCTACAATATACAAGTTGACGGCAAGAGACATAAGGGAAAACCGAAGCAACGGTGGGATGATATGCTACATGGAGATCTGAAGAACGAACACCTTCATCCTGACATGGCCGGTGACAGAAACAAGTGGCGACAACGTATCCATATAGCGGACCCTGGGAAGAAGAAGATCCCAAGTTAAGAGTCATCATCATCATCATCTTGTACAGTTTCCAGCCCCAGGCTGGGTCTGTTTGGAACATAAGCCTCGCCACTTAGTTCTTTCTTCCCACCACCTCTCCGCTGTCACTCTGGTCCAGTCCTCGCCTCTCTTCTTGACACACTCCTCCACTCCTTTCAGCCATCTATCTCTTGGTCTTCCCCTTGGTCGTTTCTTCTGCATCTGCATCTCATGTATCTTCTTGGGAATCTTCTTCTCATCCATTCTCTTTAAGTGTCCATACCACCTCAGTCTTGATGTCTCAATCCTACCTTGCAAGGGCTCCTCTTTCACCATTTCCCTGACCTTTTCATTCCTCACCCTGTCTCTTCTTGTTACTCCGATCCTACTTCGCAGGAACTTCATTTCACCTGCCTGTATTCTGCTTATGTCTCTTTTCTTCATTGTCCACGTTTCTGAAGCATAGGTCAGTATCGGGATATAGTAGCTTCTGTATAACACTTCCTTGCTTTAAGAGTAATTTTATCAAATAGGTTTCGAGTACAATCCTACAAAGATATGTGTATACACTACTGTGACATTAGGTGGAAACTCGTCATCATCAGTCAATAATTCATTCTCACACACTTCACTCGGCGTTAAAACCTTGTTTCCCCTTCGTTCAAAGAGCTAGCCATATTTATCACCATGTGTCTTAATTAGCTCCAAGCAAGATCATAAACCTATAAGACTTTGAATGCTAACACAGGTGGGAAGCCATCTGACAGCAGCATGTTCAAATAATACTCATTATTAGGGTCCGGATGTTGATGCTGTAAAAAAGTTTAAAAAATGCACTTAAAATTTTCAAAAATGACTAATAAATGACTTAAAAATTCACTATGCTCTATAAAATGGAGAAAATGATCTTATAAAAATAAACTAACCAATATTTCAAAAATATCCAAAAATGCACTATAAAATTGAGAAAATGATATTTCAATAATAAATTCACCAATATTTCAAAATTGACATCTTATCCTCAAACTGAAAAGTCAAACAAAATAGATTTCTAGCACTTAACAAAAGGTTTATCTTCACTTTAGTCTGAGTTGCACTGCACTAGGAACGTCATTCTGATGTTGTCAAATGTAAATGATCTGCGGTTATCAGCCAACAAGTTTTATATCTCGAAAAGCTGCATTCAACATCAACTGATGTGATCGTAGCGTACTTGAAGTGAGGAAGGTCATGTGCTAAATCCTCGTCAATGCCATCCAAGCAGTAGTTTTCACCAGAAAGAATGTCTGAGATTTTGCATAATGTTTTATATAAACCGCACTCGTTCCAGGTTCCGTATTGACCATGTTTACAAGATGTATAACACAATTTACACTCGCCAAATCAATACTTTACTTTACTAAAAAATACTATAGGTACATGTTTCATTTAAAATCGGGAATTTATGAGCTCAGATGTAATTTTTTCAAATCAAACTACGCGGGACAAACAGGTAGGAGCATACGCACTCGTTATGCTGAGCATGTTTCGGCCATAAAGCACAGGAAGTTCTCAGCCATGGCGGTACATATGGAAGAAACGGGACATAAGTTCACGGACATAAATAATGATGTCAAAATTTTGCATTACGCATCGAAAGGCAGATATGAATGTTTTGGAAAATATTCATATCAACACTTATCAGAGATCTAATGAATGCAATAATCTGAACGAGATTAACTTTGAGACTAACGTATTATTTGATACATTAGCAGATCATTTAAATAACAAAAAAAGAAAACTGCCTCCTCAACCCCAGCCGTAATAGATCAATTCCTACATATATCATGACTTGATCAAAATTTCTTGACACCACACCCAATCATCCTTACAAGGAATAAATATTTAACGTTTCACGTAACTCATTCATCACTTCAAAAATAAGTGCTTATTCCATGGTTGACATTAATACGTCTAATGACACAGGCTCAACAAATGAAGAACAAGAGAAAAAGTACGAACTGTAATTCTTATTTTTGGTTAGGATTTCGATGTCATATGATGTTTCACACCAACATATGGGCTGAAGAAGGAAACATATCAAGTTTCCGAAACATGTACCTATAGTATTTTTTAGTAAAGTAAAGTATTGATTTGGCGAGTGTAAATTGTGTTATACATCTTGTAATGTTTTATACCCGGTGTTTTTGTCTAGCACTTTTTACCTTTTTGATGCAATACCCGCAGCAATTTCGCCACGATTGTTGCAAAGACTAGTTTCCACCCGGTTGATTAAGGAAATGGAATCAATATTTCAATATTTGAAATTATCTTGTATCAGCTACTAGCCTCTTCTTAACTCTGAGAGACGTAACTCCCTCATATAAAGAAGCTGTGACATGACTGAATTGGAAAAAAATGACCTTAAAAGGCCAATTTCTCTACAATAATACCAAAAAAAAATCTACCAAACTTTAAAAAATACTCTTAAAATGCAAAAAGATGCAAAATAAAAATGACATATTTGAAGACGGGGTGGCTCGTCCGGAGTTTCTATGTACTTCAGCATTGTTTTAGACAGCTCAGTAAAAAGATGACATGTAATCAACATCCGGGCTAGGGGCAGATGATCTCATAGTTCCGCCCCTTAAAACAGTGATAACTAACTAACATCCGGGCTCTACTCATTATAAATCCAGTTATTCATGGAATTTTAACACCATGATATATTCTGAGAGAAAATGATTCCTGCATAGTCTTGGTTACAACAGTGTAAGCGCTGAGTAGCTGGAAATTACACTACATTTTAGGAAAACAGGGCCAATAGATCAGCCGTTGGCATTTATAGCAGAAGCTCCCTCGGCCGATATATTGGCCCCATGGTACTATAGGGGTTAAATGCAAGGGAGGCATGTCAGTACATTTACTAGAATGTTAAAGATCCCCTTCTGGGAAAAATTCGGGTACCCCGTGGTGTATTTTTGGAAATACACGGAAAGAAAGAATTAGCTTTTGCTGTTCTTCATTACTTTATATCAGTCCATTTATTTACATTTCTTTCCCGCACACACCAACATCGAACTGTTACCTCCTGTTTGCCCCGTGCATTTGTTCATTTTTTCTGTCAGTTTTTTACAGAAACGCATATTCCGTCGAACCAGCCTGACAGCGTCCCATCGCTGCCTTCCGAACTTCCATTGATTCAAGCCATGAAGACTTCTACATTAATCCGCAGGGCGTCATGTTCTTCACCAACCAACTACTATCGAATATGGAAAACTTTCCAAATAATCTCCAACCAACTACTCCATGAAGACACCGCTCCAAGAAGAATTTTATTTTTGTAAAGTTTTTTCATGTTTATGTTAACCTCTTTGTTTCCTTCCCTTACTCGCCCGCTTCCCCCTCTTGTTCCCTCCTCCTACTGCTCGCTTCTCCGCGCGCGCAGCCCGCTCGCTCCTTCACTTCTATACTTCGTCTCGACTTGTCTCCGTGCTGTGAGCAACCGCTCACCCTCTCAGTGCACTCAACTTCTTGTTGGACATGCCGTCTAGGCCAGTGTACTTTCTCTGCGTCTAGCAGCCCTCACTTGTACATCGGAAGTCAACCCAGTCAGTTAGAGCTTAACTAAAGGTTGCCTCCTCAACTCAAGAGGCAAATTTTAAATTCGACGCCATGTTCGAATTTTAGTATCAACCGTCAACAGCAACATCGCCTTCTTCATGAAGCAAAGATAAGTACCGACTTCATGTTTTAACCTCATTCTCATCGCTTTTAAAAGGCTCAATGCTTTTATTTGGATTTTATAGACAGTGAAAGTTGCTATGTGAAAATAACTGCTTTCAAGAGATCTTCTTGATCAAACTTAAACTATCAAGTCTAACTTTCAATATGAAAGATTTTCTGAGATGCTATCTCACATCGAAGGATATTTCCAAAATACCCACTGTCTATATAATCTAGCTTTCCGCCGAGGGATTCTCTACCCAATTTAAACAAGTCATCATTGCTCTGGAACCTTCCAGAACCTGCACTCTATCTACCAGTTATACTGTCATGTACTTTCCACTCACATATGGGAATACTTTTTTCAAACTAAGGAATCTTCCTTATGAACTGCTAATCAATATCTAATTTTTCTTCCTCCGTTGGGATTTTTTCTGGTGCATTCAACTACACTGACCGGCAAAAAAAGTGGAACACTTTTAATTTGTTATGTAATTTCTTAATTTATTCCACTAAAATGTATCGGTTTTCCAATATTTGCATTATTCATGTAAATTTAGATGGTTGGCAACAGAAAATACCGAATCATGTTTTACAACACGCTTTAACTTGCAAATTTCGTTACATTTTGCAAATCTTACAATTTTCTATTTTTTAGTAATGCTCTTTTGGGCTGGTGTTTATCAAACGTATTGCCAAACAAAACAGTATTAATGTTTGCACTGCACTGCAAGAGAACACTGGTCACTAAAAACGGGTGTTTCCACCTTTAGCGTCTATGACAGCTTGTAAACGCTCAGGCATACTGTTCACAACTCGTCGAATGGCATCTGCCGGGATGCGATCCCATTCCTCCAGCAGCGATGTTCTCAGTTGTGCCAAGGTGGTGTGGTCATGCTGTCTGATGTTCCTTCCAAGCGTATTCCATACATGTTCGATGGGGTTCAAGTCAGGACTACGAGCTGGCCAGTCCAGGGTTTGAATCTCCACTTCCTGCACAGCGAGCAGTATGAGGGCGGGCATTATCCTGCATCAGCATGAAATTCTGACCAAGGAAAGGCGCAAAGGGCATCACATGGTTCATCAGGATCTCTTCGATGTACCTTTGGGAATTGAGCGTCCCGTGATCGATGCACACCAACTCAGTGCGGGCCATAACGTTGATGCCACCCCACACCATAACCGAGCCACCTCCAAATGGAGTCCTGGAGGAGAAAGCAACAGGGCTGTACCTCTCCCCGCGCCTTCTCCACACTCTTTCTCTTCCATCAGGAGATCTAAGGTTAAAGCGACTCTCGTCAGTGAAGAGAACAGAGGCCCACTGCTCGTTGGTCCATCACAGATGCTGCCTTGCGAAGCGAAGACGCGACTCTCTGTGATGCCGTTCGAGTGCGGGTCTACGTGCAGGTCTCCTGGACGAAAGATGAGCTTCTTCAAACCTTCTTCTTACTGTTCGCTCACTCACTCTCACATTTCTGACATTTTCCAGTTGATTTCGTGCCTGAACTGCTGTGGTATGCCGATCACGCAGAACTTGGAGGGTGAGAAATCTGTCATCCCTGGCACTTGTGCTTCTTCTACGGCCTGACCCTCGTCTCCTGTCGTATGTTCGGAGCTCTCTGTAACGTTGCACTGCACGATGTATGCTACCGAGAGATGATCCAATGACCTCAGCAACATAACGGAAGCTGCGGCCATCCTCCACCAATGCAACTGCCTGTGCAGCTTCTTCACGGCTAAGATGCATGTTTTAGTGTGAACTGCAAATGGATAACTTGCTAAAATGTGTGACAATGGTTCACACGTGTTCAACAAGTGCCAGTTGTTATCCCTAGAACAACAATAAGCGAGCGGCAACACTCATAAACCTTAAACGCTTCCAGTCCGCTTCCCGCCATAAAACCATTAAGATCGGCTCATCGTGGATTGGGGGTAATTGGTGGTAATAAACCACCCTAAGAAATGTCATATTATCAATTTCTATTCACGGATGTTTCAGATGTTTGTTCTAATGCATGAAAAGCTTTTAAAATGTGATTAAATCTTTTTTAAGGCTAGATTTATACTATTTATATTACTTTTTTTAACTGTTCCACTTTTTTTGCCGGTCAGTGTATTACCTACAGGTTTCTCAAGCAATAGACTCTCGCTAATCTAGTGTAACTAGTTATTTTCCACCATTGCAATAACTTTCCTTGCTATCAACGTTTTGCGCTACTACAGTGAACTCTTCAACTATATCTACAGACTATAGTGAAAACAGTGCCTGTTCAACTTTTCATCCGCGTCGCGCTCGTAGTTCAATAAATACGGCCATGAACACTTTTTCACAATCTCATTTGATCTTTCCCAAACCCTTTACTAACAAACCAAAATAATAAAATTGTTACTTTAGGGCTTTTTTCGATGAGGTGTCACTCTACATAAGTGCCCTCCCTTACTTGTTCCACGTACAACGAATTAATGTCTGTAAAACTTCGTGTCTAGTACACGCCTCAAATTATATTGTTTCTCCCTTCTAATGAGGGAATCCAATTCTTTCTACTCCAAAGTGAGTTATCTCTAGGTTTCACGAAAGGGAAACTTGCCCCATTTTTCTCGTGATCCCTACTTAAACATAGGAGTTCTAGAAACTTCCTTTCGATTGTTCTCTTCAGGTTTCACAATAAGTGACCTGCCCTATTTGTATAATCTCCTATGTATAATCATTAAGCGTATTTCTGTATCAATACAACAAGTTATAGAAACTTCTATTTCACTTCTTCCTGTTTTTTTGTTGTTGCTTTCGAAGTTGTTATTATTTCTAAGATACTTATCTAGAAATCCTTAAAGTACACACCTTGTACTTGATTTATTGTTTAACTTTAATTACGTCAGTTATCTTTAAATTTTTCATTTATTCATCTTAGCCATTTCAAAATCTTACGAAGATTTTAAAGCATATAAAAGGTTTAAAACCAAAAGAATTGTCAATTTCCTGGCGCAAGCTTTAGATGTCTTCGGAGGTCTGCGACCCCAATTGTTACAAAATCAAAATGATATATTTGTTACATAAACTACTTCCTTTTACATTGTCAAATAAATTAAAGATTTGTTTTTCGCTTTATCATTTCTCTAACATAACGGTTAGGCAAAATCCTGTCTTCCTTGACTCTTCCTATTTAATAAAAATAAATCTATTAATAGGGTTTGCACTACTTGTTGCATTTGAGCAAGAACTCTTAGTTATAACTTATGTCAAACTCTCTTTCTATTTCTCCATCCTTTTTCTCCAGTCCGAAACCCACTTCTCTTTCTTCATCATCTTCCCTTGGGGGTTAGGTTATTCCCAAGCTAATAATCTACCCACCCCGGCGTCTCTACAAGTCGCAGTAGTCAAAAGGGACCTTAAAACCAGTAACATTATAACGATTATCTACTTTGGACAATATGTATTTCTGCAAATATGTTCATACAATGAAACCTCTGTACAACGATAAAGCCGGGTACAGCGATATTTTTATAAGGTCCCGGCTGATTTCCTATATATATACTATGTTAATTACCCCTCATTACAACGATGAAGTAATTTAGCAACACCCTGTTATACGAAGACATTACTATTTTTTGCTTCTACCGTAAGAATGTGACCAAAATGGTACGTATTGATTGTTAAACCTCTTTACCTTCAGCGCTATATTTTCAGAAGCTTTTCTGATGGTAAGCAGGCAGTGAATAGGGTATAGCCGCGGGCGAGCTCTGCTGAGCGGCAAAGTAGAAAAAGTCATAGAGCTTCTGTGTTTGAACCAGTGTTAACTGTTTTAGTCTGTACATTGTTGAGCTCGAGTTGCAGTCAGAAGTGTTGTGTTGAGGTCATACGCAGATTATTTCAGTGATTTTTGCAAAGTATGCCTAACGGTTCTTCTCTGCAGCAACGCTTCAGGGACACACAAGTTGACACCATTGGTGATTGGAAGATCTACAAATCCCCGATGCTTAAAAATGTAAGAAGCTTACGGTACCAGATAAGAGTACATACAGGGTCATTATGTGTGTGCGCGCCAGTAAAGACGGCAAGCTAAGCCGGCTTTGACTGGCGCCGATCGCAGCCGTGCACACCTGGTTCAACTGGCGGTTGGCGCGCACTTTCACCAAACATGTTCAATAATGTGTACTTACAGTGCTCATAGGCGATGCTGAAAATGTCCTCCCTCTCTTGTAACACATACCTGACATCTTTTGATGAAAGAATGTCTGTCAACTCTTTTATTATTTACGGAGCCTGTTTCCTTGAATCATTTAGCGAGCCTCCTAATTGTACTGGCATTAGGCACAGATCTTCCTGGAAACTTGATACGAATTTTTTTTTCTCGTTTCAGATTAAGATTTTCTGCTTTTCATATACGAATTATGGATATACACATGTTCGCGGAATGTGAATTGGTGTCTAGGCATGACCAACAATCACAGTAATCACAACACTCACTAAATGTGTAACACTAACGTCTAAGCTTTGCAAATACACGCCCATATGAATGACAAAACACGTGTGAACTAACGATATGAGTCAGTGGAGCACGCCACCGCTGGATGAACCGGGTGTGCGCGGCCGCGATCTGCGCCAGTCACAGCCGGCTTAGGTTGCCGTGTTTACTGGGGCGCACACACATAATGACCCTGTGCATTTTATTTTACCCTTCCTTTCATTTATAAGTTGATTCAGTACCTTCAGCTGTAATGTCATGAGTAAGGTTCGGATGTTAAGGAAAAGTCATATTTTTTTCCTGAACTCATTTTACCCGAAATATTCATGAGACCACGAAAATGATATTGTTATGAATGACAGGTCCCTGACCACATTTAAAGCAATTTGATGTTGCCTATAAATGCATATTTCAGTCTTTTTTATTGTTTTGGTCATATATGTTCATATTTTAGTGATATACGGTCATATTTGGTTATAATTTCAGCATTTTTGTTTAAATTGAGGCGTCATTAACAAGGTACGTGTTATGTGCGTCGAGTTTCAAACACAGGATTTCCGAATAGTGTAGTAGATATATTTTTCTTTCTTTTCTTGGAACAGGCAGATAGCCGGTTTAGAAGACCTGATTCCAAGTAGGCGCTCCTCTACGCATGTCTTTTAGCACATCTTTCTGGAGAAGTTAGATTGTAACACTGTACGCATGAGGTCACGGAACATGACGATAGTGTGCCTCCACCTTTAAATAGAATGTCACTCCAGTAGATATATTTAGCTCAGAAGCAATTAGCAAACAAGGAAATGGCATGTCTTTTAGGTCACATTTTATAGTTTTTAGGGCATATTTGCTTGCATATTTTGTACTTCTTTAGGTCTTAAACTTCCGAACCCTAGTCATGAGTATGCATGAAGAGTACATACAGTACAGTACTCTACCAGGTTTTTTTTTTTTTTTTTTCTCATCATAAATGTACTACTGTATATACTGACCTTTAAGGTACAGTACTGTAGTAGTCACTGTTAACAAAACGTTATTACAACAATAATCCTGCTATAACAATATCATTTTTGTGGTCTCATGAATATTGTTCTATCGATGTTTGACTGTAGTAACTTTCCTTTTTCTTTCAGGAAACATTTCCTAATGCTTGCACAAATAGCTTCTGTTCCCCTTAATTAGCTCCAAGCAAAATCATAAACATACACGACTTCAAACTAAATCAATATGGTATTAGAGGTCTAGATAACAAATGGATAGAGTCTTACTTAACAAAGCGTAAACAAATAGTAAGCTTGAGACACAAGGATGATGGAACCAAATTGTCCAATGAAGGAATTATTAAATTTGGAGTACCCCAGGGATCGGTTTTGGGCCCACTGCTCTCTCTTCTATATATCAATGATATAACACAGAACGTTCATTCACATAAGGAAATTTTGTTTGCGGACGATACAACACTCGTAATAAAAGGTGAAACTAAACAGGTCTTACAGCAGTCTGCTTACTCCGTTACAGAAGAGTTAACCAAATGGTCACAAGATAATCGCCTCATAATAAACTATAAAAAAACATATATCTAAATTTCCATACTATACAGAATAGCAATCCTGCGAAGCCCAATATAACATTAAATGGTCATCAAATAGAAAATAAATCAGAAACAAAGTTTTTAGGACTATGGATACAACATGATTTGAAATGGAATAAACATATACAATATCAGAATACTAAACTGAACTCGTTGTGCTTTGCGTTACGTATTTTGAAAACCTGCACTAGCATGCACACATTAAGAAATACATATTTTGCTTATTTCCATTCATACTTAAGATATGGGGTCTTATTTTGGGGTATGTCACCAGATATACTAAGCACGTTTAGGATACAAAAGAGGGCGATTAGAATTATGGCAAATGTAAACACTAGAGAATCATGTAGACCTCTGTTTAAAGATTTAAACATTCTCCCACTGCCCTGCATATATATCTTTGAAAGTATTATGTTTTTTAAAAAGAATTTAATGAATAAAGATGTTTTTCTTACAACAAACAATGATATTCATAGGCATAACACAAGACAAAATCAAAACATTCATATTTTACACACACACACACATATCAAAAAGGAACTTTTCACACAGGAGTTAAATTATACAAAAAAATACCCCAGTATATAAAACTTGCCCCAAAAATAAAAACCTTTGATAGAATGTTGAAAGCTTCATCTGCAATGCCATTGTTTTTACTCTGTAGTTGAATATCTTAGCGTATAGGAGCAGTGAAATCTATAATTATATTTTACTTTTCTATTTTAATTGTAATACCTAGCTGTAAGTTGTTGTATTTATAGAATTAAGTTTTCATATTATGACAATAGAGTAAGGTGTAAATAGTTGTCCAATAAGATTGTATCTCTTAAGATCTGTTATTATAATAAGTTATAAATAGTTATAGTATTAGTAATATATACCCGTTAGTTCTTTTATTTTATAGTTGTTAATTTCTGATGTGTCCTATATTAAAAATGTATTGTATACATGTAATTGATCAAATGAGGTGCCTAGAATCAAAACCCTCCAAATCCATTCCTTCACTTTTTTGGCAAAGTGGCAAAAACTGTAACAAACAAACCAATACCCAAAAAGAAATACTTTTTTCACTAAAAAATGAATTAATTATTTTTAAAAACAGTGACGAAGTACGAAGCTGATCCCCGAAATAGTTAAAAATGTATGTAGAAAAATATAAATCAATAATTCGGATTTGTCAGGGTTTGTTACTGAGATTTGGATTTGGCAGGTTTTGATACCAAAGAGCCCTAATACATTTGAAGTTGCGAAGAGATTGTAGAAACTGCGTAAGCTTTATTAAGAAATTAATATTTTGAATGAAAGTTAACTAAATATAGGTTATAAAATTTAAAAAATCGTATAATTTTTGTGTTTTGTTGTTGTTGTTTTAAGGGGCGGTTTTTGTGTTTCATTGGAATAAACAGAAAAAGAATAAAACTAATATTACCCATTCAAGATTTGATTGCCACTGAGCGTGGCTGTGCCAGAGTTTATGTTTATTGTAGCATGAGCTCTGCGGGGCGAAGCGGAGGACACAGCGATGATAGAGTGCAATCTGCACATAGGTCAAGTTGCATTGCGTCAGATAAGCGTCACAGGAGCTCATGTCACCATGGACAGTTAAATGATGATTGGGGGTACTGGAGCTGAGTCATATCCTACACGCGCAACTGTACCTGTCAATGAAGCAGGCTGACGTGTAACACAAGTACATAAACAGTAGTTCCCATCTCCACCCCTGGCACTACAGCCCGTTAAGGGCCTAATCCCCAGCCATTTGGCCTGCAGATATTGGGGTGACGCATGACCAGCGCATCGGGTCCCCTCGGCCGTTAATCTTGGTTTTCGTGATCGGGACGCTGCCTCACTGTCAGTTACTAAATTCTCCTCACGAGGCTGAGTGCACCCCGTTCCAGCTCTCATGTCAGTTTCCAAAATCCCTGACGGAGCCGGGAATCGAACCCAGGGCCTCCGGGTGAGAGGCAGGCACCCTACCTCAACACCACGGGGCCGGCAATACTGTAGCCTACAGTAAAAAAAAAAAAAAGTCAACCCCTGGCACTATCCAGCCCATGACGGGCTAAGGCCGACCAAGCGACCGCTGCCCAGCCATTTGGCCTGCAGATATTGGGGTGACGCGTGATCAACGCGTCGGGTCTCCTCGGCCGTTAATCTTGGTATTCGTGATCGGAGCGCTGTCTCACTGTCAGACAGCTACTCAATTGTCCTCACGAGGCTGAGTGCACCCCGTTCCAACTCTCACGTCAGTTTTTAAAATCCCTGACGGAGCCGGGGATCGAACCCGGGGCCTCCGGGTGAGAGGCAGGTGCGCTACCCCAACACCACGGGGCCAGCGTAGCCTACAGTACTGAACAATAATAATAAGGAAAAACGTCAAATTAAATTCGTATTCAATTACTATGTTCCAGGCCCTTAGAGACAAACGTATTGTCATTCAACTACCTAGGTATTAAATCACATTCTTTACTGGAAGTTATAGCCACACAATTTCTGTTTCTACCTCATCCTCAATAGTAGTTGCTCAATCATCATCATTCTCTTCGTGTTCGCCACGACTTTCCAGATTGCAATAAAACTGCAGCTCTTCATTTTCCCTCCATCTTTCTCCAAAATGCTTCGAAAGCAGTCTCAAACCATCTTTCACTTCTTGTGCCTGAAGGACAATCTCTCTGTTTATGTCTTCTGGCTTTACGCGAGTCTTATCAAAATCAGGTTTCATGACACGTTTATGTTCGCAAATGTCATTTCTGTCGAAAACATCACCCAGACCAAAATGTTATTCTTCTTCTTGTCCTTTGTCAAAATTGTCCAAAACTAATTATTATTATCAGAAAGTATAACAACATAAACCATTCTAATCACGTCAGGCAGAGGTACATTCTCCGACTAATGCACGTAGGTAAAGAGTACACACTTCGCAAAGCATCATGGAAGGTAAGATTGCGGAACTGTGTGCTCCTATTGGCTGATGTGGATGTGGCGGGTTTTGTGACCAAAAATGGTGGAACTGTCTTTGGACTTGGCGGATATTGCAACTAAGCCTCAACTTTGACTTCGTTTTACAGTAGGATGTAGCGGGTTTTGTAACAAAATAATAGTTTTAATGAATTCAGCGCAGCAAAAGCTATATGAAACAATGCTTATCTCAATTTTCATAAAATATGGATTTGGCGGGTTTTGATTCTAGGCATCTCAAATGGATTTAATAAAAATCTAATCTAATCAAATGATAACACACGCGGGAAGCCATCTGACTGCAGGATGTTCAAAGAACACTTATTATAAATCCAGTTATTCACGGAATTTAAACACAATGATATATTCTGAGAGAGAATGATTCCCGTGTTGTCTTGGTTACAGATGAACTCGCTGTTCCGCCCTGTAAAACAATAATGACTAACTAACCCCTGTATAAACACATCTTAAAAATGTCATGCCCGAAATATCTTTTCATATTAGTCGCACCCCATTGTAACCTACCCAGGTACTAATTATCCCACCTTCAATAACACCAAGGAAGTCGCGGGATGTTAACACATAATATGAAAGGAAATAAAAGAAAAACTAAATATCAATTGGTATCTATTGTGAATAAATATATACTTTGCCGAGGTATCAGCCAACAAGTATTTTATTTATTGAAAATCAGCTTCATATTTTGATTGCATCTCTCCTTATTTTTAATATATTCCTGGGAATTCATTCCTAGGAGAACATCAACAAGCCCTTGGCTGGCAATTTAAATAACTTATTTTTCTCCTCCAACTTCACACAACAGGCTTGTCATTCACTTCTTCTCTTTTTAATGTTATCCATTCACACGAATAAACAATACGAGTCGCTTTCTTTGCTTTACAATCTTCTTCCACTAGTTCACGATATCGCCACTACAAAAGTTCCAAAGCCATCTTTGTGCTTCATGTAAAGCCTCTTTAGTTCCATGTTTCACCACTATATTTTCTCCAGTGTGACAGTACAAGTACATCTATGCATTTTCTCAAGAATGCTTCAATCACGTTTCCTTCCAACAACTCATCGCAATAGCACCAGTTTACCTCTAAATAGTCCTAACCGAATAGCTTAACCACTTCCCTTGGCATAAACCTGGCTTTACCTAAACAATAAATACCCTCTTAAATCTACATAATGGGATGAATGAAAGCATATACGCAATGGATGAAAACAAATGACACAAGTGATTCTAAAGTACATGGGTTCAACCCCTTGTAACCAACATGTGTAGCCAATATTCAAGTAATTACAGTATATAGGAACTCTAAATACTGTATCTATTGTTGCTGTTTTGACTTTCTTGTTTGGTTATTCTGTATCATTTATCATATTAATGAGAAAGAACATGTCAGTATCATCTGCCAACTAATAGGTGTACACCAGTGCTCCAGTTGTGTCTTCTGTTGCCTGGTTGATGGTTCACCGATGATTTCTTCAACCCATCAATTTGCTGGAAAAACAAAAAAAATATATTGTTCCCTTCGCAAAACTTGTCAACACACTTAAAGCTCACAATTGCTTTGTAGGGCTAGGCAAGTATTTTATATCTCAAGTCACAATTTCAAAAGTTGAATTCCGACAGCAAGCAGTGAATCACTGTGTGAAATGTATGATCTACTCGCATACTCTTCAAATATACACGTGACATTCTGCTCATAAAACTGCTTATACGATCAACATTTCATTTTGATTTTATTTATTTATTTATCGTATGGCTTTAAGTGCCGGGAGTGTCCGAGGACATGTTCGGCTCGCCCGAGTCTGTAGCTGCTTCCAGCGGACACCCTAAAGGGTGAGCTACAAGTTCCGTTCAATTTCAAGTAGTTCCAACTTTCGCCACCAGATATCAATGATACCTAGTGGTGAACGTTGGAACTTTGATAGAGCGTTCTGACGAAATCTAACCTAACAAATTTTGCTTTACACAAGTTTAGTCTGTGAAAGGATCTTTTACATGCCATAAATCTATGACATGGGACCGCCGGCTTTACTTCCCCTCCGAAGGAAGGCATACTGAAGGATTTTTAACGCTCTTAAAAAATCCGACGACTTCGGCCGGGTTTGAACCCGCTATCTTGGGCATAGCAGTTCAGAATGCTACCGACTACGTTCATTTTGATGAACAGCACCATCAGACTCACGGATCATTTTTGAAACTGAGTATAATTTTCTTTTTCAGTTTTTATTTTTATTCTTCCTTGAACTCTCACTCTTTTCTATTAAGGACAAGGGAGAGTAAAAGCAGTGTACAACTCGGAAGTGGTGACTCTGAAACATTTTATACAAAAAAAGGCCTCAAGCAAGGAAGTGCATTATCATCATTATTATTTATTATACTGATGCATGAAATTATAAAACGTGTAAAACAATCAGTAATGATGAAGTGAATGCTTTGGTATTTGCAGATGATGTGGTGATTTGGGGAAAGGGAGAAAAGGAAATACAAAAGAGACTGGACATTTGGAATGAAAATTTGAAGGAGTTTGGAATGGTAATTAGTAAAAAGACATAATTAGTCATGTACTGTGGAAAGGAGAAAAAGAAAAGTCTAGTGAACATAGATGAGGTTAGAGAATGCAGAACAGTTTACATATCTAGGTAGCACTAAATGGAAGTAATTAGATCAACATTGAAATTAATAACAGACTAAGTAAAGGTACAACATTTTATCACCAAGTCAGAGAACTTTTATGGAACGACAAAGCACCCAAGAGAACGAAATTAACACTATATAAACAGTATTTCATACCAATTGTAACATATGGACTGGTAACGAATAAAAGGCAAAATAGTAAGATACAAGCAGTAGAAATGAAATTTTTAAGAACTTCAGCTAAAAAGACAAGAAGGGATGGAATTCAAAATATTAAAATCAGAGAAGAGTTAAATATGGAACCGTTAAATCAGAAAATACAGAAAGGAAGGTTACGTTGGTTCGGACATGTACAAAGAATGGGTAAAGAAAGAGTAGCAAGAAGGGAATTAGAAAGAGAAGTCAAGGGAAAGAGAGCAGTTGGAAGACCAAGAAGAAGGTGGTTGGACCAGATTTTAAAGGACATTGGAGAAGCTGGATTGGATGTGGCAGAAGTGATGGAACAGGGAAAATGGAAGGGCCGAAAGGAGTGGAGGAGGCTTCTAAACCACACCCGGGTGACTGGAGTGGGACTTGATGATGATGATGATGATGATGAGAATCCACCATCCCCTCTCACTAGTGTATAACAGAACTTTCTAACCAACATTCTTGCTTTGTGTATGTCATTCTACCACGAACCACCGATGCTTCATGGCTTCGGTGGCGTAGTCGGTAGCATGCTGAACTGCTATGCCCAAGATCACAGGTTCAAACCTGGCCAAAGTCGTTGGATACTTAAGAGCGTTAAAATCCTTCAGTATGCCTTCCTTCGGAGGGGGAGTAAAGCCGGCGGGCCCATGTCATAGATTTATGGCATGTAAAAGAACCTACCACTACAATTGGTAGTGTGTATCCAAATGTGTAGGTTATATTTGGTTGGTTAGAAATGCTCTAACAAGTTCCAATGTTCACCGCTAGATGTCGGTGACAGTGGCATCTGGTAGCCAATGTTGGAAGTACTTGAAATGGAACTTGCTGGGAGCCTACAGGCGTTCAATTAAAATACCCTGCTATGGCCATTGGCTGTAATTCAATTATTGTATCGGTATGTTAGAAATGGACTGCGACAAAGAGAATTAGACAGTTAAAAATAATTTTCATGGGCCCTTTTAACATAAACTAGAAATGGAATTAAAAATAAAAGATCATTAAAACTAAGACAGGCTCATTTAAGTTTTTCATTACTAGGACTCGGATCGATATGCTCGATAAAATCTCCAGATATGCTCGAAAACCATGTGTTTTATGCTCGATAGTTATGCTGGGAAAAAAAACATTATATGCTCGATAGATATGCTCGGAAAACCCATTATATGCGGTTAAATATGCAGAATATGCTCAAAAAACACCGTTAAAAACTATAGAAAGGAAAGTGAAACCAAAAAAACAATAACATACCTTTATATACGAGCTTTATTTTCTAATTGTATGTATGATACACTGCAATATACTTGCATTCAAGTTTTTCAAGTATATAAAAGAGAAGTGTTCTTATAAAAGTTACAGTTTAAAAGTTAATTTACAAAATGTTCACAATTAGGTGAGTCAATGAAGTAGATCAGCATTGGTCTGTACAACAAGAATTTTCTGTTTTCAGTTTTGAATAATTTTCTTAAATCAATCAATAAAAGTTTCAATGACGAGAACAACTCACTAAAGGTTAAAAACCTGTGGTTCTATTATTCGCACCAGGCAGGCTTTTCAATAATTATTTCTGTTTTCGAACCTTAAGAATGGTCAGGGCCCGAATTTGGGGGGGGGGGGGGGGGGGGGGTGAAGATCAAACTATTTAGACGAAAACCAAAAGAATATGCATTTATATGCTCGATAAATTTCAAGTCTGTTGGTCCCAGAGAGGTGAAAATACCACCGAAAAGCTTCTTTCAATGTGTACTATTCAGGAAAAAAATATGCAAATATGCTCGAATCCGAGCCCTATTCATTTCCATTTGCACCACACTGACGGTGAGTTTATCAAACGCACACGCAAAAATGTGAACTACGTCTTGACTTTGTTTGCAAAGGCAATCTCCTGCCAGGCATACCTGTACATATATGTGAAGCACATTTCTAAAAATTAAAGAAGACAATCCACCTACCACAGTATATCTTGCGCAAATGACCGAGTATGGTTTTGAGTTTTAAGGGGGCAGGAAATTATGAATACCAACTTTGAGGGCATGAAATGCTCTAACAGTAGCTTTGAGAAGTTTCATGGAAATCCGGAATTTTGTACCTTGCGGGAAAGTATTGTGGGTTTGGCAATTAAAGTGAAACCGTGATTCATTGTTCTAGTCGGGACCCCAAGAAAAAAGAAGAAAAAAAAAACATAGACACAGGAAAACAATAAATGAGGGATTGTGTTCAAAATGCTTAATAATCCTGTTCCTATTCAAGGAAGTAGGAGACTTCTGTTACTTAGGAAGCAAAATAACCAGTGATGGACAAAGCAAAGAGGATATAAAAAGTAGGTTGGCTCAGGCAAGGAAAGCATTTCTACAAAAAAGGAATCTGTTGATATCGAATATAGATTTAGGCATTAGGAAGTAATTTTTGAAAGCCTTTGTCTGGAGCGTGATGCTCTATGGAAGTGAAACTTGGACTATTGGTGCAGCAGAAAAGAGGAGAATTGAAGCGTTTGAAATGTGGTGTTACAGGAGAATGATGAAGATCAGATGGGTAGATAGGGTTACAAATGAAGAGGTATTAAGACGAGTGGGAAAGGAGAGATGTTTCTGGCGATTGATAATGAAGAGAAGAGATAGGTTGGTAGGACATATACTAAGACACCCAGGAATAGCAAGCTTAGTTATGGAAGGAAGGGTCGAGGACAAGAACTATAGGGGTAGACCAAGGTTAGAATATGTTAAACAGATTGCCTCGGATGTAGGGTGTGGTAGCTATGTAGAGATGAAACGATTAGTTCAGGACAGGGAGGCATGGAAGGCTGCATCAAACCAGTCAAAAGACTGAAGACTCAAACAACATTGAATTCTTGCTTTTATGGGAACAAAGTAATAAACATCAGGATAGGCCAGTTTTTAAAAATCTAGGATGCATACTAACGGATGATATGAGAAGCAGTACAGGGGTAAGAACTCGCATTGCCGTTGCTAAAGAAGCCTTCAACAGAAAAAAGAGACAATTGTGTGGATGCTTTGACTTGAGGTTAAGGAAGAGGCAAAATGCTTTGGTTGGAGTGTGGCACTATACGGAGCCGAGACCTGACGCTAAGGAAGGAAGCGTTTGAAATGTTGTTATGGAGAAGGATGGAAAAGATATCCTGGGTGGAAAGGGTCCTGAATGAGGAGGTATTGGAGCGAGTTGGAGAAAATAAGAGACTTTTACATACCATCCATACGAGGAAGAGGAACTGGCTTGGGCACTGGCTGCGAAGAGAATGTTTCTGAGGGATGCGCTCGAAGGATCAGAGAGGAAGAGGACGGAGAAGGTACCAGCTGGTGGACAGTGTCAAGATAGCAGGAAATTACCACCAAACAAAGAGAACGGCTGAAGACAGGACTGCATGGAGAGCTGCTGTGTGAAGACCTGCCTAAGGGCAGAATACGTTATATATATGGGAAAAATGGAAGAAAAAGAGACCTAGAGGCGGATAAAGGGGTCGAGAGAAAAGGAGTTAATTGGACAACAGTGACAGAAGAGAAGTGGTGGATGGACAGAAAACGATGGAGAGGCTTGTGCTCCAAGCAGACCCAACCTGTGGTTGGAAGCTGCTCTAGTTGATGATGGTGATATGGGGAAAAGGAAGTAATAGGCCCCAGTCGAAATGTGAGAGGTTAAAGTCTTTTGCGCCACTTTCTAACATTCAGATTTTACGGAATCAAGTCAATCATTTTCGGACATCAATTAAGTGAAACAATGTATCGTTCAAAAAAATCTCAAGAACACCTCCATTTCTCAACCTTTTAGTGTCAACAGGAAAAAGAGAGGCACTTTGAGAAACATTGTTATTGTGCTATGTCAGAATGAGAAGCATATTTCAATAGGTCCATGGCTAATTTCCTTTCAATATCCCTTCCCTGACTCGTTCTGAAAAGCCATTGGCTGCATTAATAAAATTATTATAAATTGAGTCTAGGCACGAAAATGAAATTGAGTTAATTGTCACTTGCTCAGATATTGACCAGTCATTGGTAATATCATAACATCATTTGAAACAATAAGCTATATTTGAACAGCTGCTAACTTTGTGTATCGACTCAAAAATTTGGCATAACGGAGATGCGACAAGACAAATTGGGAACTAAACAGTATTGTTTTCTGTAAAGTGTTCACTGCTTTACCAACATGCACAACAGTATTCAACACATTTGTACTACTGGAACTGATCGCATTATGCCCTTGTACACAACAGCTGGAGAAGGGAGGTGGGTGGCACCTTAAGCCAACAGCTGACCCTTGGATACTTCAGGCAGGTATATTTACAACATTCTGGAATCATTTTGTGCTGAACTGATTGAAGAAGAGGAAGGGTGGAGCTGTTTTCAGCAGGATATTGCGACAGTCTATACAACTTATGCCCCCTTGCTAAACTGATTTAACCCTTTAGCGAGTACAGATCTTTGTGTTTAAATAGTGTTGTTGTTCCAGAACGTCTTTTGCTGTTTACGTGAAAAGGAGTAGCGCCGTTGTGGAACATCATTTACCAAGATTTGCGTAGCTCCTGTGTTTGGTTAGTTAATTATTGTTGTTTTAAGGGGCGGAACTACGAGGTCATCTGCCCCTCTTAACACAGGTTAAAGAATACAAATTTGGAATTGAATTAAAAATTTAGAGGTGGACACCTAAATTTGAAAAGACCTAAAATTAATCAAACAAAAAATTAAATAAAAATAATAATTATGAAAATTAACAAAAGTTACGGAAAAACAAAAAATTATCATTCAAAAACGAACAAGTCGTTGAGTCAATTTAAACTGGAAAATTTAGATTGCTGGCCCTAACCCACTCTCAATTATAAAGCGGATAACGCGATCAGCAGCCACTGCGTCATCGGCTAAATTAAGTTTGAGTGTCATCTGCAAACCAAGGTTTCTTCGTAAGTCAGCAAGATCCACACACTCGGTTAAAATGTGGGCCACGGTGAAAACGGTTCCACAGGTACAAAGTGGGGGGGTCTTCCCTTCTCTTTAGGTACGAGTGGGTGGATCTTGTATGACCTATCCTTAGCCTACACAAAATGACGGACTCTCTCCGTGACCGGAAAGAGCTCCGCCACACGTGAGTAGTTCCCTTGATCGCTCTCAGTTTACTGGGCAGTGGGTCAGCTAGCCACTGACTCTCCCAAAATGCCAGAACTTGTAGGCGTAACTGAGAGCGAATATCTCTAGCGGGTACCTCCATTGGTCAAGATGGTAGTGATACCGCCTCTTTTGCAGCTTGATCCGCTAACTCATTTCCCGCAATTCCCATGTGGCTTGGAAGCCACAGAAAGGTGATTCGAGTGTCAGCGTGGCACAGCCCGGCTAGTAGGTCGTGGATTCGCTGGACTAGGGGGTGTTGCGGGAAACATGTAGCAATTGACTGCAACGAACTCAAAGAGCCTGTGTTCGGATATCTAGCATGATTCTAATATGTTCTTATGTCCTCAATAAATTAGTGAAGACGCATAGTTAAGTGCCGTATGTGTATTGGTCTGTTCAGTAAGTTGTGGGAAGGGGTATTAGCTGTCGGGCGGGGTAGGTATAAGCTGGCGGGATGCACACGTGGCTGTAATAGATTCATAGATATTTTGAGCCGTCTAAATATTTTGGATGGTCGCCATGTTGGATTTTTATATATGTACTATTAGATGATGATTATTGCATAGGTTCATTATTCAAACGTTGACTTGGATCGCATGATTATAACACAAGAAATAAAAATATCATTTAAAAATTTTGCACAGCCGCCATCTTGAGGTTATGTAAACAATTGAACTAAATTAGATGTCGGTGCATTACAATGTGTATAAACATTTCCTATACCAAGTTTCACTGTGTTCGGATTGTTAAATCGCAATCAAAGTCTATTTAAATGTTTCAACTTCGCATGGCCGCCATGTTCGTTCTGTACTTATCAGGTTCTTGAAGGTCACATAGGTGAACTTCTAGTAGTACCCTTTATTACCATACAAAATTTCAGGGCGACATCAGTAATGGTTTTGGAGATATAGAATGCCGGTGAAATATTTTTCACAGCCACCATGTTGGATTGGTAAGTTCTGAAACATTGTATTTTAGGGCATTTTGAGACTAAAACATGTTTTTGGTGTGTAAACACTATGTTTATTTAGAACTGTCATAAATTTTAAAAACAATTTTTACTAATTATGGTCCTGATTTGGTCTATATTCTTACTCCTTAAAAGTTGTGAAATTGCGACGTTCAAGAACGTCAATACTCCTTAAAAGGTTAGGCGTCTGTGATCTCTGTTATGGGGAAGTCTTAGTTAACAGGAATATCCCCCAACTACGCAGAAGAATGAAAAGTCGGAATTAGGAACACAGTGCGTTCCATCAGTGTCCATGAATTGCAAGGAGTGTTTCAAAATCTCGTTACATGATGTGAAGCTTTCAGTGCAGCTCAAGGAGATAACTTTCAACATCTTTAAATACAGGCGAGTTCAGTTTCATTTATAAGTTTATTTCTTTGATTTATTTAATTGTTTTATTTGTCCTGAGCATGTACAGTATGTACCTGGTGAGTTTTGGTTGTATTTAGTTCCTATAGGCATACCGGTAATCATATTGCTTATTTGAGCCAATTACATCCATTCGCTATTAAAGGCATTGCATTCACTGTCTCTGCTTCTCTGTTCTACTCCTCGGTACTCTGCCAAAAAGTCTTCAACTGTATACCCTGTAGAACATAAGCAACAGTTTACTTCCACACTATAACATTTATACGCACATGAACTCGTTTGTATTGCGTGCCAAATAAAAATACTTACTATCTAACTTTTACTGGTGCGAACGCGGTTAAACATATTGTGGCTGTTGTGCGTATGCAATTCGCATGCTTTGCAAATTAGCCTGCCTGACGGAACACTTTGCAGAAAGGAGGAAGTCGTGAAGTCTGAAGGAAAAGGAAGGAAGCTTGTAGTTTAACGTGACCGTTAATCTGTAGATTATGAGCCACGGGACCTCCTTTTTACGTGGAATCCGAACCACAGGACATGGCATTTCACTTCGAAAATCTCACATGCATTGACCGGGAATCGATCCCGGACCACCTTGGTGAGAGGCATACAGCTAGACCGCTGAGCCACCACGCCCCCAGTCGTGAAGTCTTAATGAAATCGCAGCAAATTTGCACCACACTTTTCCCTGGCATTTAATATGATAATCTTGACAGGCTACTGTTATTTGGTCGTTTCAAAGCTTGATTCTTAATTAGCTGCACGCATTGAGCCATGGCATTAGTGTGTGATATTGGTATTGAACCCATGTACCATAGGCCTCAAAGGGAGTCGAATCCATGTACTTTGAGAAAGGAATGAAAGAATCATACAGTTTCTAAGGGAACGGAGAGAGATTTCAAGCCAGGATTACAGCTTAACATTGTGCAAGCGCTAGGGCCAGGTGTTCCTTAGATGAGCTCATGCCTCTTGACATTTATAAGGAGCCAGTCATGGGTATTATTAGAACGAGTGGAAAGTTTTGACTGTAAGACGAAGAAGCTGGACTCGGAAATTGCTCTTACGTTGCAGGAATATGGCAACTCGCTGCTGAGTCAGAGCAGGAATAATTAAATTTAACCCGTTTACGAGTATAAAAATAAGTAAACAGATACAGTACGGTGAATCAATTTGGATTAGAGATTTTTGTGTAAAGAAAAACCTTGTAAAAATTGCACAGGAGAAAACTGCAAACGCAAGTAGACGTCATTGGGGGTCTACCGAGACCCAAGGAGTGGGAGAATAAAAAAAAGAACAGCACCACCCACACAGTTGAGGACGAGAAATTAATTAATATCTCGGAAATGCACGATCGATTTCCATGCACAGGAAGATTATTTTACGTTTGGAAGACGAGCTTTCTGGATATATAATTTTTATAATTGTGCGACAATTAGTTCAAAAGTTGGTCACGAAAAGGACTAGAATTTTATCTTTTTGTGGCTGAATAGTATAAAGCTCCTGGCAGAGCCAGACCAAACATGCAGTCTACGAGAGCCCGTGAGGGGAACGTCACGCTGTATCGGTACATGCAGTATTAGTCCGTCCAGGGGGGCGTTACGCTGGAGCATCATAATCATCAGTCTACGAGCATTCCTTGAGCGGAAGTGCTGCACCACATCGTATACGCAGTATTCAAGAGCCCGTGAGGGGGACGTTAAGCTGTATCAGACATCGATCCAGAGCCTGTGGGAGGCTATGCTACAAGTTCACCGAGTGTAGACCAGTTACGATATAAGTACGCTACGCTGAGGGCTAGCAGTTCGAGACTTTGAAGAGTCCTAATTTATAAAGAACATTAAATATACGGACTTTAAAGCAATATCGCCAAAGTAAGACACAGCGATCAGTAGGGAACTTCGAGTTCCAGAAGAATACTAGTTCAATACAGTTACGAAGTTATAAGAACTCCAACAAATAAACGGCGTTACGTCTAGTAAAGACATTGTTAAAGACATTAAGTCCTGTAAAGGAACTTTACAGTAATTACGATCGCGAAAGATAGAAGTTCAGGCGAAAGGAACTTAGGAACTTAGGTTCGAAACCAGAGGGAAAACGTACTCTAGTGAGAAAACGTCAAAAATATACGATAGACAGTATACGGTCCTCGAAGGGAGGCCAAGATATAGAAACTAAACGGTACGATAGACAGTATACGGTCCTCGAAGGGAGGCCAAGATATAGAAACTATAGGGGGCGATAGACCACCATATATAAATAGAGGTGACGGCAAAGTAAAGACATTTATCGCCTAGTTAAAGCAGATAAAGTAAAGCCGAGTAATAGACAATAGAAGCGGTTTTGAGAGACTGAAACCAGTAGTTTCCATTGTAGGAGAGAGAAACTTTGAACGAGTAAAGTCACACGTCCAATGCAGGTCGATAGGATTCACATCAGGGATCATCAACAGCCGACAGAAATTGTAAAAATCGTTGAGATACGCCCGTGTGATAGGAGTGAAGTGTAAATATTGTAAGGAAAGAAATAAGAGTATCATTTTAAGTGTTTTAGGTAAAGTGAAAGCGTTTTATGCACAGTGATATGTGTTATAATATGTACCAGAGTAATATTTTTTAGTGTTTTAATGTGTGTTCAAAACGGATACACCAGTGTATTAAAAAAAATGTTGTCAGTGTTAAATATAGTGAATATGTGTCAAGAAATTTCTGTACATAAGATGAGATTGTACAATATGGAGTAGGTCAAGAAGGTGGGCCAAAATGTCACATCAAACGAGAATAAAGGTCAGAAAGCGACCTTAAACATGTAAGTAAAGATTTTCATTATGTTTTGGTGTCGGAAAAATTTTGTGTACAATTCCACCGGAGTTTTGAGTAGAAGGGATGTTTTTAAATGAATAATAACTAAATAAGAACGCGATCTGGACGGAAATAAAGTTTTAAGAAATAATAAATAAGTATGTGAAATAATAAATCCTGTAGAGGAAATGCATGGAATAAAATGTCAGTATTTAATGAATGTTATAAAAGCAAGCGTGATAATAATAATTATACAAAGATATTTACATAAAGGTAAATTTGAATTATATGAAAGAAATAGCTTTTGAGCTTTTGTAAGGAATGAAAACATGATGTGAATAACAAGGTAAAGAAATCTAAATAAAGATTAAATTGAATGATATAAAAATATAGAGCGTTGAAGCCTTAACAAATGTATAAGACATGATGTGAATGCATGTTCTTAGAAAGGGAGCGGTTTATTGTCAACGGAAAAGATTAATATAAGAATTAAGATATGTATCAATTGTTACTATGAAATTTATCAGTTCTTTGGAAGACATTCGGCCGTAAAGTAATGTGTAGCGTAATGGAACGCAATTAAATAAAAAGTCACGCTAGGAACGCGTAAAAGTTAAAGTACTTGGTAAATTACTTATGGAGGGTAGTTGATTGCAGTGAATTGAGATATGTTGTAAGTCCTCTAATTGTGACGTAGATCACGAGGCCATGTGTGTATTATTTAAAAGGGAGCTAATGTATGGTATTATTGAGCGTATGTCATGTAGGCCACGGCCGACTTTAAATCGCGTCTTGTATAAGTCCTCCAAATGTGGAAATGTTCCCGAGGCATGTTAAGAGATTCGAACCTAGAATCCTCTTGTTGTTAAAGCCCCTAATTATTCGTCGTAGAATGTGTATTAATCTTCCCAATCAATGAGGACCCTCTCATAATTAATAAATGCCAAGGTTACGAAAGTGGTTTATGAGCCAAAGAATATTGTTGAATGGAAATAAGTGAAGTAAAAGCCAGGTCTCTCCACAGAACTGAGAATAATGTGAAGGTTTGTTTTAAAGCATTGACGAGAGCTGCCACCGTAGGTTAGGCAGAGAGTCGCTTTCCTTGTCATAAATCACGCCCGAGTATAATGGCCTGACCCTCATAGAGCGAGGGTGGGTAAAAACCGTCTTGTAAGATGTGTTAAATACACCGTGAGTGTTTAAAGTTGTTAATGACCCGGGCGTTGAACCGAGGTCCTTGTAGATTGATATTATCGCTTGCCAATTCAGATCGTAGTTTTCTTATGTGATAATGGTCTTATAAGACAAATGAATTAAATAAAATCCCTATTGTAATATTGTATGAAAAAAAGGGAATCCACGAGTTTTGTGAAGATAACTAGGTTTCGGGAGTGATCATAGTTTTTGACTTTGTCAAGTAATCTTTATAACTCTGGAGTACACAAATAGTTTTCCCGATCACCGTAGTGAATTTGCAAAACTTGAGAGAGATAGTAAATATGGAGAACATGTGATATGCCCAAATATTGAAGTGAATAATTAACATGTAATTTTAAATGTAATTATATATTTGTTTTGATGATAAGAAAAGATAAAAATAATTCTTGAGGTGTACAAAAATATGACACCATTATTATGGGAAAGTATCGAGCCAAAGAAGCTCGTAGTTATTTGGAACTTTAAGATAAGTACTTTATGGAAGTAAAAATAATCGTGAATTGTTGGTTTTAAAGAAAACCATGTGTTTTAATCTAATATTTGTTTTATTTTTATGCTATTCCTTGTTCACTTTGGACAAGTAGAATGATATTGGTCAGTAGTTTATGTGTTTATTTGTTTGTAGCGCCATAATTTTTGATTAATTAAATGTGTTAAAACAGGAGTTGATTTTGTTGTTAATTTTGCAAGTGTATCCTCTATTTAATCCAAAATATGTAAGTCACAGAGTGGGAGAACTTACCGCAGCCCCGAAAAATCCCGAATTGAGCAATGCTGGCATACTGTGATTTGTATATTTCTTGCTGCAAGGGCACAGGGGGGTGAATAGAAATACTGTGCTTGGATTAATAATTAGAGGAACACTAAAGACGGTCGATTCATGTAAAAGTAAAGTAATGATAGTAGTAGCTACAACGTATAATGTTAACTGACCGCATTGCGTCCCTAGAAACTCACACCGAGCAGCCCTGGATTTAAACAACCCCCCCCCCCCCCCAGCAAATTATTTGTGTAGTGGCTTCATCGTGGGGCCTGTATGATTTGATCATACACCTAGGAAAACCATTATACCTTTCATGGCGCCCAGTACGCAGGGATGAGTTTTCCTAGGGAAAACCCGAGTTTTCTCGAAAAATCAAAATTTTCATGTTTTTGAAAAAAAAAATGGTTTTTCGAAATTTTGAATTTTAAATACTTCCATAAAGGTCTTTGAGTTTGAATAAGAATATCAAAAGGGTACGGTGTAGTAAACACCCGTACTGTACCCGATATCCTGATAGTAGGCTGTCAGATATCCGCCCCCTCAATCGGATTGCCAATAATCAAACGCACCGGCACAGCTACATCAATGAAAATGGCACTGACAGATACTATCGAGATTAGAGCACAATAGTTAACAAGAAAATTATTGTGGAACACACCAAAATATACGGGGGTTCATACTTACCTTTACTTACCTCTTAAATTTATCTCGGGGACTGGGTTGTCAACTGGATCACTTAAAGTATGCCCACACAATAACCTCCACCATGATATTTAAAATAAACCAGAACGAAGACGAGAAACTTTAAACTGCACAATAATTTATTTCACATAAAGAATGATTTAACAAAAAAAAAACAACAACGTGGCAATCAGAAGCCATCGACCACATAACCATGTCCTCCTGTAGGACCTGTATTCTCTACATATAATGTTTCAGCTTTCTCAAGCTCATAGCAACGTAAAAATAATAATGCATATGGAATGGAAACGGGATTTGGGATGAGACACATATATCAATTGTTTTGCGTGTTTATATACTTCACATTTTATTTATAGCCACAAGGCTATTATGGAACGTCCTTGGCCTCAGTAACACAGTTGTCCGGGCCAGCTGCAAGGCACCTGTATTGTCAAAGCGGACTCCCGTTCGTTCAACCCTAGCATAAGCGTGTTACCTCATAGCTTGGCTCTCCCTTTCAAACACGTAAATGTTCACATCTCAACTGAAATATTATCACGCAAATGTCTTACATGCTTCATTCAAACACCAGTGGATTACTCCAACAATCCCAAATCATGATTATTTGTTCAAACCACTTGCTTAACTTGCGTTGTTTAGAGTATAAAAAAAAACTCTTAATGTTAATAACAAAAGTTCATTAATTATTTATAACAATAATAAATTGTTTATAACAATTTCAAATGACAATTGAAAATTTTACACACGCCTGTATTAATCACTATCATTTCAAATTATTTAACAAAGATATTTACATAATTATTTTACAATATTATATTGTTTATATTATTTATACAAGAAATACATTAAACCACACGTTTATCCGGTTGATAATTACTCAAATCGTGATGATATAATCGACCAATGAAGGTTAGTTATATTTAACTGTCAAATTCAGGTTTAATAAGGTTTAATAATAATTATTAATATTTGTGACGGTAACCTCCATTCAAAATCTTTATCTCAAATTATTTAACACTCTTGTTAATTTTAACAGTATCTTCATATGAATAACTTTCAAAGAACAAGAACAATACAATCAGTGGGAAAATACTTCGCTTATAACGCACAAAATTGCACAACAATTTGCCCAAAATTCATCATATATCTTCATATATATGGCATAAAAATCTTCCAAACTACACACAAAAACCTCCACTTATTAATTCATCAACTTCATTAATTATTGTGGGAACCTCCTTCATTATTCAAGGGCATTACTCAACAGCGACTTTTACACGTCCACTGAACTAACGATTATACATCCATTGTTCCTCTTTAAAAATTCTTATATTCATCAATTGTAATAATGACTGTTATTATTTAACCTTCGTGGGTTTCATTCATGAATCGATATGAAGTAAAAATTTGCCAATCACAAATAAATTTAATAGCGAATACGATTAGACACTCCTGCCTGGTCTATCAAAATTGAGATTAACATCTTCAAAGTAACGCAGTATAAAAATACTACCTTCAAACAAAGTTCATCTAAACTGCAAAATAGTCGAATAGAATACAATCAGATTGTGGAATACAAACATTATTGTTCCAATCTATATTTGAGAAAAATTTCTATCAAATGTGCATTACTATAGTGTATTAAATAAATTGTAATCAAATTTCATTTTTCATAAAACTGTCTATAATGCAATGATAAATGTCTATGTTGCAATCATGTTCATAAGACGACTAGTATTTCAAAGATCGTCGATATCGTGATAGATTTTAACGCTCTAAAATCATTTAATCATTCTTCTTTCTTGAGGATGACAGAAAATTGGTCAAAGTAATTTACTGAATAGAATTACTTTAATAAAATGACACGCTGTCTGAATTCAAATCTGCCATAGCAAATCGTCAACTATACAGTCAAATCGTGACTACAAAAATATGCAAATTACTGAAAGAATCTAATATCAGTCTCAACTGATCCAAAATTATTAAGTATGCCAATGACATAGCAATGTCTCAAAAATCGAAGAAAAAGGCATAAATCATCGAAGTGTACTGAGTACAGAAATATCAATCAAGAAAATGGGGCAAAAGATAGGACAGAAAATATGGGAAGAATGGTTGCTCAGATATCGCTACAAGACTCAAATAATACAAGAAACGTTCACCACTACCTTATCTGTTGATTGAAGTTCCAGAGGAAAGTTTTCAAAGAAAACTGCTGTTGGTTCCATTTCACCAGCGTGAAGATGTGCTCCGTCCTCGAATTTGGAATCAGCGTCCTCGGAGAATCGAACTGCTTCCTCCTCCGAAATTGCATTGCTCCGTGGATACGAAAAACATCCTTCTGGCAAAACTCTTCTTTGTGCGCCGGGACAACCCTGGCCTCTCTTGAAAATTCCCTGGAGTTCTTGCAGGAATTCGCCATGAAGTTTATTGTAGTTATTTCCGCAGAAATATTCATAGTTGTGGAGTATGAAAATATTTCCACTGTTATCTGGTATAATTCAGCGATGGATTCACGATGCATGAGTGTAGTTGGATGTTCACTACATGCTCGCTTTTGTAGAAAGACGATTAACGAAGTTCCATGCTGTTACTTTACTCCAACGATATATGTCCCAATTGCATTGAAGCCTTAGCCTTCCATCTCAACTACTGTTATAATCATCGAAAGCATTGCAAGATTATAATGTTCCATAGTCGAATGTATCGTTGTAATACCAAACGTATTCTCCAATATCACTGTTGCACTCCACGTGTCAGCCGTAGTGTATAATGTGGAATTTAAACGTGTTTCTCATGTGGCGAGAAAATCACTTTTGTTGGCAGCCTTAAAGTTCCAATATCTTTCGAAGTATAACTGTGAAATCGTTCAAATCTTGTACACACCTCAATGTTATACTGCCCAATAGAACTATCATAAAGGCTGAAGTTAGCGCTTGATATCTTGACTGGTGGAAACGTTAATGTGAGCGTTTCAACTTCACCTAGTTTCGAGCAGCGTAAAATGGAACTGCTCCGAGTTCGTTCGATGCGCCGGTCTTTAACCACGCTAAAGACAACTTACTTCACTGAATCACTTGAAAATATCTCTATATCACCAGAAATATATATGCGATCTGACATATGAGATATGAGATTATGAGTTCTGAGCGCTCCTCTCTCCTGTGCACGACCTTTTATCAACTTCTTAAGGGGCGTATCCATCCCTTCCATAGCCTGTTGCTGCGTCATTGCTAGAAGTTTTAACTTTGGCTATACTTGACGGATTTTCAAATTTCAAAAACTCAAAATTAATTTCTTCAAAATTCCAAAACAATGCCATAACTGAAAATAGATTTCCACAAATCTGCATGCCAAAAGTAATCAAATATCGTAGTTTCAGCAATCTCCGTCTTCCTTCCAAACTATCGTTCATTGGTTCGAGTCTCTCCTCCAATAGCGTAGCTTCTTCCTTAGCACAATACCTTGTTTCCTGCGACTGCGTCGTAAATCTCGGATCTTTCTCGAACAAAATCATGACGTCACCAAGAATCTCAGCTCAACCAGCCTACTGGCATGAATCCTGCGTCATCCGTGCCTACGTCATGAGTATCCACGTCATAACTATGACATCCATAACTTTACTCATATTTGCCAATACAGCCATCGTGGTCTCAATATAATTCAATTTCCGGGGGCATTCTCCCTTCACCACGTTTTAAAAACAGTTGCAAATTGTTTTTAAACTCTGTGTTATAAATATCTCAATTCACTTGAACACGAAATTGAATTATTATTGGCTTACTCTTGTAAGATATTTCTTCTATGTTCCTTAGTCATAAGTCTCTTCTTCTCTGGTTTGTGTGTGGCTAATGCATTCTCTCCTCTCTACTGTCTCTTCTGTCCTGAATATCTGTTTTCCGAATTCTGCTGACTTGTAGAAGGACCAGGATCGATCACTACATCCTGTCTTTTCTTTTGATTTTCAGCTTCCTTTTCTCGTAATTCCTTCAGATATTGCTGACTTTCTTTCTCTCTCTCTTTCTTGATACTTGTCGGGTGTCATAACCTGACCTTGAGAATTCTGATTCTGGTACTGGTTATTTCTGTTATAATTTCGATTATAACCATTGTAGTATCTACCTCTTCCGTTGTTGTAATTCCCTCTATTATTATTCCAGCCTCGTCTTTGCTGATATGGACGGTAACCTTGGGATCTGTGGTTGCGGAAATAATTATTCCTGTGAGGACCTACATTTTCAGTTTTTCCTTCCTCAGGCTTGTCAGTTTGCTGCACTTGATCCATGTAGACCGTATTAACGTCTTTGAATTCGTGCCTCTGACCTTTTTGTACCAATTTTGGCATTGGACTCGTGTAGTCAAGCCTTCTCAACAATTCGTCCATACTTGTCAAATCTCTAATGTTTGACGATATGATCAGTCTTCTTACCTCCACAGGCAGCATACGTGAAATCGCATCTATCAACTGCTCTGTTGACAATGGGGGTTGCAAAAATCTCAAGCGTGATAGTTGACTCGTGAAGAAATCAGCGTACCGTGTTGGAAGAGTACCTGAATACTTCCTCGAGTATACCTCAGCTCTTAGTGAATTCTGAGCTTCTATTGACCAGAATCGTTTAATCAGTGCTTCTGCAAATTCGTCAAAATTGCTGAAAGTGTACCGAAATGCTCTAAACCATTCGAGGGGTCCTCCAGCTAGAAATCTTTCTACGATTCTCATCTCTCTCTCTCTAGGAATGTGGGCTTCTATGAAATAGTCTTTAAGATTCCTGATATATTCAATCGGTGTGAGACTATCAGTGTTGCTAAATTTTTGAGGTTTGTCTTCAAAATTCCGGATGACTCTCACATTTGTCGGATATGAATCCATATAATTCCTCCCACTATCGCGATACTTCCATTCGGGTTCAATATTCCGATCCTCTTCTTCTTCCCTGAATCTGGATATACGTTCCTCAGGACTAATATCTCTCTCTTCTGTAGTAAGGTGACCTCTTCTCACGTAATTTCTCTCCTCTTCACCAGTCAATCCTTCGGTATCCTTGTCTGTGATTTCCGTGATGACTTTCCTAATCAACTCTTCCTTATAGGTTTCCGTCTGGCTGCGTGGCTCAGGGGTAACGTTCTCGCTTGCTGAGCCCAAGGTTGCAGGTTCGAAACCTGGCGCAGTCAGCTGGCATTTGAGGGTGCGCAAATGCGAGGGAGCCGTGTCAGTAGGTTTATTGGCACGTTAAAGATCCCCTTCGGGGCAAAATTCCGGCACCCCGGCGTCTCTAAAAGCCAGTGTAGTTAAAAGGGACGTAAAACCAATAACATTAATTATTAATTATTATAGGTTTCCATCATGCTAGCTTCTCCTAGTTTCAAATTCTGCAGCTTGCTCGTAGTTTCATTAACATCAGAGACAACCTTATGAATTTGTTCCTTTAATGTTTGCACGTCCTGACCTATCTGTGTTCTATCCTCTACCTGCTTTTCGGATAGCGAATCCATCCTTACATTCAAGTCTTTCCTAATCTGAACTACTTCGTTATTAATGTCTACTTGTGTACTGGCAAGTTTTCTTTCAATTCGTTCCTGAATCTGTTCTACATGTTCCCCACTTGACCTGTTCCATTCATCTTTCCACGCTGTTACATTTGCAGTTAACATTTCTGCAATATCTACTTCGATGTCCTCCTTAAGTAAACGATTGTGATCTAATACTTGGGTTCTCATGACCTCTACATCGTATTTTAAACCAGCTAGAGAAGCCGTTGTCCTAACAGACTCGTCAACTAATCGAGTTGTTAATGTACTAATGTTACGAGTACAAAGTGTTTTTGAAGTTTCAATTTCCTCCCTAACTTTGTTGACATCAGTCTGAACTTTAGCAATGTCTCCAAAAACAGTATTGACTTCTACTTGTATTTTATTGATATCGCTTTGCATATCGTTAACATCTGAATGAATATTATTGATGTCTACTTGAACATTTGATACATCAGTTCGAACATTACTAACCTCTCTTTGAACTTCTTCTACTTTATCCTGTACAGTAGCAACATCATTCCTTACAACAATTACCTCTGCTCTAGCACATGAAATATCACCCCGGACATTAGCAACATCAAGATTCAACATAGTAAGGTCTTTTTGTACCTTGGACACATCATTTTTAACCTCAGACACATCTTTATGCACATTGGACACGTCTGTGCGCATGTCAGTTACAGCATTCTCGATTCCCTGGGTACTGATCTGTAAACGCGACACATTATTTTCTAGGTTTGCAGAACTGGTCTGAAGAACTTTCAAACTTTCATCCATCCTAGTAGACAAATTACTAGCATTCTCCTTCATCATCTCCTGCATTCTAATAGACAAATTAGCAGACATATTACTAGCATTCTCCTCCATTCGACTAGTATTCCCAGCTTCCATTTCCTTTACAATTTCATTCATGCTAGCTTTCATTTCTCTTGCACTTTCATCCAGCCTAATAGACAAATTAGCCGACAAACTGTTGGACATCTCCTCTAACATCTTCCTCAGACTCTCGTCTGCCATTTCAATAATATTTCAATAATAAACTGCTTTAGGGACATACATCAAACAGAGCAAAATAACAACATCTGAGCAACATTTTTCACCATATATAAATTTGAGCAATTTTCTGTCTTAAATCTAACTTATAATTACCTTATAATTAACCTTCGTAGACACTTCATGTTGAAATAAACTCAAGCACATGTTCAAGTTTCTTTGGTTCATTTTAAAATATCCTAACACAAATAATTTACATTTATAATCCAAATAATTTAAATTTATCTTTAATATGACTATACATGTCATAAGCCGGTCAAATAAAATAAGATTCCAGATCATAGGCGATTTTTCTAAGTTTCCAGCCTATTTAACCTCTTTCAAGTCGTATAAGATCTGATCTTTTCTGAGTGTAATTTTCCTAATACAATACAACATTTATTCCTATATAATCACACTCTCAAATTCTACAATTGGCTAAGACATCTAACAAAGAATCAACCTCTTTATTTGAGTCTTCACAATCCCTTTGACATCGATAACTTGGTAATCCAATGTTATTCGAACACTCCACAAAATTGCGGTGTCAATTCTACTGCAATAACTTGGTAATCCAATGTTTTGCTGATCGTGCCAATCGAGACAATCGTTCCCCACCGAATTGCGGCGCCAATCCTACTGTACCCGATATCCTGATAGTAGGCTGTCAGATATCCGCCCCCTCAATCGGATTGCCAATAATCAAACGCACCGGCACAGCTACATCAATGAAAATGGCACTGACAGATACTATCGAGATTAGAGCACAATAGTTAACAAGAAAATTATTGTGGAACACACCAAAATATACGGGGGTTCATACTTACCTTTACTTACCTCTTAAATTTATCTCGGGGACTGGGTTGTCAACTGGATCACTTAAAGTATGCCCACACAATAACCTCCACCATGATATTTAAAATGAACCAGAACGAAGACGAGAAACTTTAAACTGCACAATAATTTATTTCACATAAAGAATGATTTAACAAAAAAAAATCAACGTGGCAATCAGAAGCCATCGACCACATAACCATGTCCTCCTGTAGGACCTGTATTCTCTACATATAATGTTTCAGCTTTCTCAAGCTCATAGCAACGTAAAAATAATAATGCATATGGAATGGAAACGGGATTTGGGATGAGACACATATATCAATTGTTTTGCGTGTTTATATACTTCACATTTTATTTATAGCCACAAGGCTATTATGGAACGTCCTTGGCCTCAGTAACACAGTTGTCCGGGCCAGCTGCAAGGCACCTGTATTGTCAAAGCGGACTCCCGTTCGTTCAACCCTAGCATAAGCGTGTTACCTCATAGCTTGGCTCTCCCTTTCAAACACGTAAATGTTCACATCTCAACTGAAATATTATCACGCAAATGTCTTACATGCTTCATTCAAACACCAGTGGATTACTCCAACAATCCCAAATCATGATTATTTGTTCAAACCACTTGCTTAACTTGCGTTGTTTAGAGTATAAAAAAAAACTCTTAATGTTAATAACAAAAGTTCATTAATTATTTATAACAATAATAAATTGTTTATAACAATTTCAAATGACAATTGAAAATTTTACACACGCCTGTATTAATCACTATCATTTCAAATTATTTAACAAAGATATTTACATAATTATTTTACAATATTATATTGTTTATATTATTTATACAAGAAATACATTAAACCACGCGTTTATCCGGTTGATAATTACTCAAATCGTGATGATATAATCGACCAATGAAGGTTAGTTATATTTAACTGTCAAATTCAGGTTTAATAAGGTTTAATAATAATTATTAATATTTGTGACGGTAATCTCCATTCAAAATCTTTATCTCAAATTATTTTACACTCTTGTTAATTTTAACAGTATCTTCATATGAATAACTTTCAAAGAACAAGAACAATACAATCAGTGGGAAAATACTTCGCTTATAACGCACAAAATTGCACAACAATTTGCCCAAAATTCATCATATATCTTCATATATATGGCATAAAAATCTTCCAAACTACACACAAAAACCTCCACTTATTAATTCATCAACTTCATTAATTATTGTGGGAACCTCCTTCATTATTCAAGGGCATTACTCAACAGCGACTTTTACACGTCCACTGAACTGACGATTATACATCCATTGTTCCTCTTTAAAAATTCTTATATTCATCAATTGTAATAATGACTGTTATTATTTAACCTTCGTGGGTTTCATTCATGAATCGATATGAAGTAAAAATTTGCCAATCACAAATAAATTTAATAGCGAATACGATTAGACACTCCTGCCTGGTCTATCAAAATTGAGATTAACATCTTCAAAGTAACGCAGTATAAAAATACTATCTTCAAACAAAGTTCATCTAAACTGCAAAATAGTCGAATAGAATACAATCAGATTGTGGAATACAAACATTATTGTTCCAATCTATATTTGAGAAAAATTTCTATCAAATGTTCATTACTATAGTGTATTCAATAAATTGTAATCAAATTTCATTTTTCATAAAACTGTCTATAATGCAATGATAAATGTCTATGTTGCAATCATGTTCATAAGACGACTAGTATTTCAAAGATCGTCGATATCGTGATAGATTTTAACGCTCTAAAATCATTTAATCATTCTTCTTTCTTGAGGATGACAGAAAATTGGTCAAAGTAATTTACTGAATAGAATTACTTTAATAAAATGACACGCTGTCTGAATTCAAATCTGCCATAGCAAATCGTCAACTATACAGTCAAATCGTGACTACAAAAATATGCAAATTACTGAAAGAATCTAATATCAGTCTCAACTGATCCAAAATTATTAAGTATGCCAATGACATAGCAATGTCTCAAAAATCGAAGAAAAAGGCATAAATCATCGAAGTGTACTGAGTACAGAAATATCAATCAAGAAAATGGGGCAAAAGATAGGACAGAAAATATGGGAAGAATGGTTGCTCAGATATCGCTACAAGACTCAAATAATACAAGAAACGTTCACGACTACCTTATCTGTTGATTGAAGTTCCAGAGGAAAGTTTTCAAAGAAAACTGCTGTTGGTTCCATTTCACCAGCGTGAAGATGTGCTCCGTCCTCGAATTTGGAATCAGCGTCCTCGGAGAATCGAACTGCTTCCTCCTCCGAAATTGCATTGCTCCGTGGATACGAAAAACATCCTTCTGGCAAAACTCTTCTTTGTGCGCCGGGACAACCCTGGCCTCTCTTGAAAATTCCCTGGAGTTCTTGCAGGAATTCGCCATGAAGTTTATTGTAGTTATTTCCGCAGAAATATTCATAGTTGTGGAGTATGAAAATATTTCCACTGTTATCTGGTATAATTCAGCGATGGATTCACGATGCATGAGTGTAGTTGGATGTTCACTACATGCTCGCTTTTGTAGAAAGACGATTAACGAAGTTCCATGCTGTTACTTTACTCCAACGATATATGTCCCAATTGCATTGAAGCCTTAGCCTTCCATCTCAACTACTGTTATAATCATCGAAAGTACTGCAAGATTATAATGTTCCATAGTCGAATGTATCGTTGTAATACCAAACGTATTCTCCAATATCACTGTTGCACTCCACGTGTCAGCCGTAGTGTATAATGTGGAATTTAAACGTGTTTCTCATGTGGCGAGAAAATCACTTTTGTTGGCAGCCTTAAAGTTCCAATATCTTTCGAAGTATAACTGTGAAATCGTTCAAATCTTGTACACACCTCAATGTTATACTGCGCAATAGAACTATCATAAAGGCTGAAGTTAGCGCTTGATATCTTGACTGGTGGAAACGTTAATGTGAGCGTTTCAACTTCACCTAGTTTCGAGCAGCGTAAAATGGAACTGCTCCGAGTTCGTTCGATGCGCCGGTCTTTAACCACGCTAAAGACAACTTACTTCACTGAATCACTTGAAAATAACTCTATATCACCAGAAATATATATGCGATCTGACATATGAGATATGAGATCTGAGATTATGAGTTCTGAGCGCTCCTCTCTCCTGTGCACGACCTTTTATCAACTTCTTAAGGGGCGTATCCATCCCTTCCATAGCCTGTTGCTGCGTCATTGCTAGAAGTTTTAACTTTGGCTATACTTGACGGATTTTCAAATTTCAAAAACTCAAAATTAATTTCTTCAAAATTCCAAATCAATGCCATAACTGAAAATAGATTTCCACAAATCTGCATGCCAAAAGTAATCAAATATCGTAGTTTCAGCAATCTCCGTCTTCCTTCCAAACTATCGTTCATTGGTTCGAGTCTCTCCTCCAATAGCGTAGCTTCTTCCTTAGCACAATACCTTGTTTCCTGCGACTGCGTCGTAAATCTCGGATCTTTCTCGAACAAAATCATGACGTCACCAAGAATCTCAGCTCAACCAGCCTACTGGCATGAATCCTGCGTCATCCGTGCCTACGTCATGAGTATCCACGTCATAACTATGACATCCATAACTTTACTCATATTTGCCAATACAGCCATCGTGGTCTCAATATAATTCAATTTCCGGGGGCAGTACCAAAGTAAATTTTTTGAAAGAAATTGGGACACAATGGTTCAGATTACTATCTCTCAAGCATGTTCTAGCGATGTGGCATTAGTGGCCCACTATATTCTAATAAGATGGCATTGAGTGAAGAGATGCAACGGCTCTTGGAGGCCATAAACAATAAATTGGGAACAATAGACAATACATTGGGCCTCCAAAAGGATGAAAATAAAAAAGAGTTCGAATCCATAAATAAGAGTTTGAATCAATTGGATAGCCAACAGAGTGAAAATAAAAGGGATTTAGAATCCATAAATGAGAGTTTGAATAAGTTGGACAGCCAACAGGAGGAAAATAACCAAAAGTTAGGATCCATGAATCAAAGTTTAGAGTCACTAAAAACTAATAGTGATAATATGGGAACTAAATTAGAAGCTATCGAAACTAATAGTGATAACATGGGAACTAAATTAGAAGCTATCGAGGCCGACGGTATAAAAATGAATAAGGAACTGAAGGCTGAGATAGAAAAGATTAAAACAGAAAGTGGGGATAACATGGCAGAACAGCTGAAAGTTATAAAAGATGAGACGTTAAAGTCTATAAGAGCCGACAGTAAAGCAAATAACGATGTACTGACGGCTGAGATAGAAAGCAAATTCGATAGTATAAAAACAGAAAATTCAAACCATTTTTCAGCACAATCCAAGGTTTTGGAGGAAACAATGAATAATAAATTTCAAGGTTTTGACACTAAGTTTGAGAGTAAGTTAACTGAGTTAAAAGAGGAAAATAAAGGATTTCATTCAGGATTGCAAGCCCAAATAAATACTATGAACAAAAATATGGGAGAATCACAAAATGAATGCCGAGAAAATTTTACAATTTTAGAGGATAATTTTGGTAATATAGAAACTAAATTAAATAGCATGGAAAAAGCATGTAAAGAAAATGTAGAGGAATGTGAAAAGAAACTTGTAACCCAGATCCAAGATGTGCAGAAAAAATTAGAAGCTCAGATAAAATCTAACAGCGATATCTGTAAAACATCCCGGGATGAAATAAAACAAAGTGTGAATGAGCTAGGAACCCGATTTGGAAAGGTTGAGGAGAAAGTAGGAACCCTCGAGAACAAAATTGGTGTAGTTCAGACCGAAGTAACTGAGATGAAAAATCAAAAGGATGCGCGGGATATGAAAAGTCAATTTGAGCTGTTTACCGGGCAGGTAGATAATAACTTAAAGAAGTATGAGGGTGAAATAAATCGAAGATTAGGTATATACGAGGGGCATCTCCAGAGTGAAAGAAAACAACGAGAGGACGAAAATAAGGAAAGTAACCATAAGATAGATGAAATAAGTCAGGGTATTAATGATGTTCAGGGAACCATCGGGACATTAAAGGTCGAAGTAGGAAAAACTCATATGGAAGTAGGCCAGATCCAAAATGACTTGATGATATTATATAAGAGTCAAGGGAAAACTGAGGAAAAACTGGAAGGAATTAAAGTAAATATGGTCAAAGGACAAAGAGAGATGGAGAAAAAGATAAAGGAAATACGAGAAGACCTAGATACCAGAGGTGACGTTAAACCAGAAATTATAACAGAACAGGTCATGGTCATCAAGAAAGAGGTAGAAGAACACTTAAATGAAATCAGGAATAGCTTCAGGAACGACAAAAACCAACACAAACAAGAACTGGAAACCAGTAAGAAAAATCAGGAAAGAATTCAAAATGAATTAGGATCCCGGTTGGAGAGGACTGAACATAAGAACAGTCAAATGGAAATCCAACTCATGGCTAATGAAGAAAGTGCCCGAAGGGAAAGGAAGTTAGAATTTGAGAATCAGGAGGAGTTTCCAAAGACAGGATGGGTAGATTCCCGTGAACAAGGCACAGATACTGATAGGGACTTAGGAGGGGAGAGCCCTTATAAGAACCCAGGATATCCGATGGCGATGTCAACCCCATACATGAACCAGACAAATGGTCAGATAATAAACATTATCAAATCGAATGAGGACAGACCGGTAAAATTTACGGGTAATAACATGTCAATTACTCCAAAATACTGGCTAAAGGAAGTCGCAGAGTACTTAAACGAAATGAAGGTTCCTCAGGATCGGAGACTGAGAGCTATTGAGAAGTTGTTGGCAGGTGATTGTCTCACTTGGTTCAGAAGCTTCAGGTACACCTTTGATACGGTGGAAGGCTTTAGAGAAACCTTTTTAAAACGATATTGGGCAGCAGACGTCCAGGTGAATTTGAGGCTAGATCTGTACTCTAGGAAGTACAGCACAAATGCACCAACTAAGTACTCGGAATTTTTTACCGCTCAGCTGTGTAAATTCCGCGAACTTGACATTGCTCCAGCTGAGAACGACCTGTGTGCCGCCATTGCAAGACAACTTCCATATGAGATTCAGAGGCTGTTAATCTCATCCAAAGCCAGAAGTGCTGTGGAAGTGGAGAGTGTATTACATCAATTAGACATGACGACGTCACACGTAACTCCTAGGCACTAAAGACAGACTGAACAGGTACACATGGCCAGCAGTCAGGAAACCAGCGAAAAACCATCGACCAGGAATCAGTCCACCAGTACTGATACTCAAGGACTAGGTCGAGAGTATGGGCACCAAGAGGAATACAGCCATACCACAGAGGAGGATATCGAGGAAGAAATCCTAGGAATACGGGTTATAGGCAACAAGAGAGCCGACCCTATAACAATAACCATCAGAGGCAAGAAAACAGAAAGAAATGGGAGAATTATCCCCGAAGGAACGTAAGGCCAGAGGATAGGGATGATGAATATCGGGCCGAAATAGAGGAAAGATATCAGGAAAGTCTTCGTTACATGAACGAACGACCAGACGAACCTGAAAGGCAAAAGGTCGGTTGGAGTGAGGCAATCAAGAACCGGAAATCACCCGACCGACTAGATGGAGCTCAAAGCTTGGAACTACAAGCTCAGTTAAAGAATGAGGGAAAAGGGAGCCCTCAGGATAAAAAAAACTCCAAATTTAAATCGTCAAAAGTGGAAACATACCAGGAGCTGGGAGGAGGTAGAAATTGTGAATTGGATAGCAAGACCAGATGAGCTAATTAATGAGGATGTGGAAGGAATCCCACCTATCAAAAGAGAATTACCCATAATTATGCTAAGAATAGAAGGATTACTGGTCAGGGCATTGATTGATACTGGATCAACAATAAGTTTAATTACGCAAACCCTTCTGAATGAATTGGAAACAAGAGGCCGCGTATTAAAAATCCCCACATCAAGTGTAAAGATTAAGGGAATTATCCCTGAAAAATCTTTAACATGCAAATTTCAGGTATACATTGATCTGATCATGGGTAACGCTGAAATTTCGCAATTGTTTTTGCTGGTAAATCAATTACCGTATAATGTCATATTAGGTATTGATTTTATCCGTGAGAACAAGGTCATCATAGACCTAGCGCAAAACTGCATTAGAATCCAAAGAGAGGATGTGGATGAACAAAACATTAACCTACAGGAACAGGATGTGAAAATAGGAGAACAGGTATGGCATGGGGAAGAAGTAACGGAAGAAGGTTGTAAGGACAGAGAAAGGATATTTGAGGTCCTCAACATAGAACTCGAAGATAATTTGGAAACTGAGTTCGAGACCAACCTGTCAGGAAAAGTAGAGGAAGCTAAAGTGAACCTCGAAAATAAGGAACAATTAAAGAAATTATTATTGAATTTTAGGGACGTATTTGATTCCAAGCCAGGGAAGATTGAAAATTTTAAATACGCGTTCCAAGTCAATGATTGGGCACCGTTCAGACAAAAACCATACCCGGTTGCGGAAAAACATTACCCACAAACTAAGAAAACACTGCAGGAGATGATGAATGCAGGTGTTATAGAAAAGATGGCGACACCATATGTTAGTCCATTAGTGATTGTGAGCAAACCGGATGGCTCAGTAAGGGTGTGTCTAGATGCCAGAAATTTAAATGCAAAAAGCATACCAGAAAATGATTCGGCACCACCCATAAAAGAAATACTGAGGAAGTTCAAAGGCAAGAAGATTTTCACAAATATTGACATGACTTCTTCGTATCATCATCTCGAACTGGAAGAGAAAACCAGCTTGTTGACTGGATTTCAGTTCGACCAACAAACCTATTGTTTTAGGAGATGTCCGTTTGGATTGAAGACCGCGGGATCTGCCTTAATAAGAGCGCTTGATCGAAACCTGTCAGAGGAAGTGAACGAGTGCACTATCCGTTATGTGGATGATATTTTGCTTACCTCGGAGAATATTGAGGAACATTTAGAAAAATTGAAGAAATTATTGGAAGACTTAAGAAGGGCAAATTTTAAAATCAATTTAAAGAAGTCAAATTTTTGTCTAAGACAAGTAACATTTTTAGGGCATGTGATTGATCAGGATGGTGTTAAACCAAATCCATGCAAATTGGAATCGATAAGGGATTTTCCAAGGCCTTTGAAGATGAAGAACGTTCGCCAGTTTTTGGGATTGATTGGGTTCTTCTCAGGACATTGTCCATCATACACAAAAACGGTTGCACCACTACAGGACCTTCTGAAGAAGGGGGGCAAGTGGAAATGGACGGAGGAAACAGAAAAAGCATTCGTGGAGGCCAAGGAAATGCTCTTAAACTATGTGAAGCTAGGATATCCTGATTTTAATCAGAAATTTATAATTCAAACAGATGCATCCCAGATTGGAATAGGGGCAATGCTATATCAGGAAAACCCGGATAACCCTGATAAGAAAATTTATCTAGCTTTCACAAGTCGGAGACTGAAACCACACGAGAAAAATTATACGATCAGCGAAATCGAGCTGTTAGCGATATTGCACGCGCTGCAATATTGGCGAAAGATCGTATATGGGTTTCAGGTCATTCTAAGAACGGATCATAAAGCCTTAACCTTTTTGATGAAGACTGATTTATGCAGTCAAAGGTTGATGCGTTGGGCTTTATATATTCAACAGTTTGATGTAAAGATAGAATACTGCCCAGGAAAAGAAAATATAGTTCCAGACTACTTAAGTAGACAGCCAGAGTCCACAGAAGAGGAAGTAATGGCTATTGATTTGGAAGACAGGGATCAGCGTACTCTAAATGAGTTAAGGAGCATTAGTCAACGGCAACGTGAGGATCCATGGATGAACATGCTCATATCTTTCCTCGAAGGAAGTTTGATAAGGGGAACACCAGCGTACACAGAAGCTAATAAGATAGCTCAAGATTACACATTTTATAATGGATTATTATATAAGTTTGTGGACTCTGACCATACACGATTAAGGATTGTTGTACCTGCAATTTTGCAGAGGAAAATAGTATGGCTAGCCCATAGATCGTTCGGACATATGGGAGTCGACAAAACAGTCTCGATGCTGAAAGAAGCATTTGTATGGCCGAGACTGAGAGAAACTGTAAGGGACACGCTTAAGACATGTGATTTATGTCAAAGGATCAAACCAAATGCATTTCTGATGAGACAAAAGCCTATACCATTGTTGCCCGAAAGGCCAGGTCAAATCATATCTATTGATAACTTCGGACCTTTGCCAAAGGCAAGAAGAGGAAATCGACACATAATGGTGGCTATGGATGTCTTCACTAAAATGGTTGTCCTTGCTCCCATACAGAAGACTAGTACCAAACAGGTGTTAAAACGACTCAAAGAAAAAGTGATACCGATTCTGGGAAAACCTGAGAATTTGTTGTCGGATCACGGTAGTTGTTTCACCAGTGTAGAGTTCAGACAAGAATTAGAAAGACTTGGAATACGTCAGATTTTGTCAAGTATTCGCCATCCTGAGGCAAATCCTGTAGAAAGAGTGATGAGGGAGACGGCCAAGTATTGTAGGATATACTGTGCCGAAGAAAATTGGAAGTGGATAGATATCTTGGATATTATCGAATTTTGTATAAACAACACAATCCATGAATCTACGGGAGAGATACCAATAACGTTACATCGGAATGAGCAACCAGAGAGACCTTGGAGTCTGGTAATTCCTAGGCCAGCAGACGCTCAGCCTGGAAGAGATGTACGTATAAGAAGAGCCTTTGAGAATCTAAAAGCTCAAGCCGACAGGAGACAAAGAAGAAATAGGCACAAGAGGTATCATCGGCCACTATTAGCAGGGGAAATGGTGTTAGTAAAAAGACCCGCCATTTCAGATCCAGGGAACCGCGTGTACAAAAATTTCCAGAAAATGTACCACGGACCGTATCAAATAATAAGGGATTTGAGAAATAACGCCTATAGAATTCGGCACTGTGAAACGAATCATGAAGTGACCATGAATTCAGCAAATTTAAAAGTGTATTACCCTCCCGAAGACTTCGATGAAGCCAATGAACAAGCCCTGGTTATGGAAACATTTAGAGATGAAGAATCCAATGTTGATAGAAACGAGAGTGAGATAGAAAAAGGAAACAGAGCTCAAACATTCGAGTGCGAATGCGAATTGGAGAAATTATATTGGGAAATAAAAGAAATAATTGATTTTATTGAAGAAGAAATTTTCAATTTAAGGAAGGAGAATGATGAAATAAGGGAACGGGTAGGGATAGACCACACCCGTAAAGAAGAATGAGGTTCTGGAAACCTGATATCCAGACAAATAAAAAAGAGAAAGAAAGGGTAGGGACAGAGCGTACCCAACCGACACAATTACCGGATATGACTTAAAAAGATGAAAGAAATCAAATTATCGTGGGATTTTTAAGGAAGAAAAATCAGAAGGTACGGATAACGTTATGATGGCTTCGACAGTTAAAAAGGAAAAATAAGATTTTTTTTTTGATAATTAAAATAAATTTCCTCAACATTTTTCGAAAATGTATTTACCTAAGGAGGGGAGAGATGAACCCATGTACCATAGGCCTCAAAGGGAGTCGAATCCATGTACTTTGAGAAAGGAATGAAATGATCATACAGTTTCTAAGGGAACGGAGAGAGATTTCAAGCCAGGATTACAGCTTAACATTGTGCAAGCGCTAGGGCCAGGTGTTCCTTAGATGAGCTCATGCCTCTTGACATTTATAAGGAGCCAGTCATGGATATTATTAGAACGAGTGGAAAGTTTTGACTGTAAGACGAAGAAGCTGGACTCGGAAATTGCTCTTACGTTGCAGGAATATGGCAACCTCGCTGCTGAGTCAGAACAGGAATAATTAAATTTAACCCGTTTACGAGTATAAAAATAAGTAAACAGATACAGTACGGTGTATCAATTTGGATTAGAGATTTTTGTGTAAAGAAAAACCTTGTAAAAATTGCACAGGAGAAAACTGCAAATGTAAGTAGACGTCATTGGGGGTTCACCGAGACCCAAGGAGTGGGAGAGTAAAAAAAAGAACAGCACCACCCACACAGTTGAGGACGAGAAATTAATTAATATCTCGGAAATGCACGATCGATTTCCATGCACAGGAAGATTATTTTACGTTTGGAAGACGAGCTTTCTGGATATATAATTTTTATAATTGTGCGACAATTAGTTCAAAAGTTGGTCACGAAAAGGACTAGAATTTTATCTTTTTGTGGCTGAATAGTATAAAGCTCCTGGCAGAGCCAGACCAAACATGCAGTCTACGAGAGCCCGTGAGGGGAACGTCACGCTGTATCGGTACATGCAGTATTAGTCCGTCCAGGGGGGCGTTACGCTGGAGCATCATAATCATCAGTCTACGAGCATTCCTTGAGCGGAAGTGCTGCACCACATCGTATACGCAGTATTCAAGAGCCCGTGAGGGGGACGTTAAGCTGTATCAGACATCGATCCAGAGCCTGTGGGAGGCTATGCTACAAGTTCACCGAGTGTAGACCAGTTACGATATAAGTACGCTACGCTGAGGGCTAGCAGTTCGAGACTTTGAAGAGTCCTAATTTATAAAGAACATTAAATATACGGACTTTAAAGCAATATCGCCAAAGTAAGACACAGCGATCAGTAGGGAACTTCGAGTTCCAGAAGAATACTAGTTCAATACAATTACGAAGTTATAAGAACTCCAACAAATAAACGGCGTTACGTCTAGTAAAGACATTGTTAAAGACATTAAGTCCTGTAAAGGAACTTTACAGTAATTACGATCGCGAAAGATAGAAGTTCAGGCGAAAGGAACTTAGGAACTTAGGTTCGAAACCAGAGGGAAAACGTACTCTAGTGAGAAAACGTCAAAAATATACGATAGACAGTATACGGTCCTCGAAGGGAGGCCAAGATATAGAAACTAAACGGTACGATAGACAGTATACGGTCCTCGAAGGGAGGCCAAGATATAGAAACTATAGGGGGCGATAGACCACCATATATAAATAGAGGTGACGGCAAAGTAAAGACATTTATCGCCTAGTTAAAGCAGATAAAGTAAAGCCGAGTAATAGACAATAGAAGCGGTTTTGAGAGACTGAAACCAGTAGTTTCCATTGTAGGAGAGAGAAACTTTGAACGAGTAAAATCACACGTCCAATGCAGGTCGATAGGATTCACATCAGGGATCATCAACAGCCGACAGAAATTGTAAAAATCGTTGAGATACGCCCGTGTGATAGGAGTGAAGTGTAAATATTGTAAGGAAAGAAATAAGAGTATCATTTTAAGTGTTTTAGGTAAAGTGAAAGCGTTTTATGCACAGTGATATGTGTTATAATATGTACCAGAGTAATATTTTTTAGTGTTTTAATGTGTGTTCAAAACGGATACACCAGTGTATTAAAAAAAATGTTGTCAGTGTTAAATATAGTGAATATGTGTCAAGAAATTTCTGTACATAAGATGAGATTGTACAATATGGAGTAGGTCAAGAAGGTGGGCCAAAATGTCACATCAAACGAGAATAAAGGTCAGAAAGCGACCTTAAACATGTAAGTAAAGATTTTCATTATGTTTTGGTGTCGGAAAAATTTTGTGTACAATTCCACCGGAGTTTTGAGTAGAAGGGATGTTTTTAAATGAATAATAACTAAATAAGAACGCGATCTGGACGGAAATAAAGTTTTAAGAAATAATAAATAAGTATGTGAAATAATAAATCCTGTAGAGGAAATGCATGGAATAAAATGTCAGTATTTAATGAATGTTATAAAAGCAAGCGTGATAATAATAATTATACAAAGATATTTACATAAAGGTAAATTTGAATTATATGAAAGAAATAGCTTTTGAGCTTTTGTAAGGAATGAAAACATGATGTGAATAACAAGGTAAAGAAATCTAAATAAAGATTAAATTGAATGATATAAAAATATAGAGCGTTGAAGCCTTAACAAATGTATAAGACATGATGTGAATGCATGTTCTTAAAAAGGGAGCGGTTTATTGTCAACGGAAAAGATTAATATAAGAATTAAGATATGTATCAATTGTTACTATGAAATTTATCAGTTCTTTGGAAGACATTCGGCCGTAAAGTAATGTGTAGCGTAATGGAACGCAATTAAATAAAAAGTCACGCTAGGAACGCGTAAAAGTTAAAGTACTTGGTAAATTACTTATGGAGGGTAGTTGATTGCAGTGAATTGATATATGTTGTAAGTCCTCTAATTGTGACGTAGATCACGAGGCCATGTGTGTATTATTTAAAAGGGAGCTAATGTATGGTATTATTGAGCGTATGTCATGTAGGCCACGGCCGACTTTAAATCGCGTCTTGTATAAGTCCTCCAAATGTGGAAATGTTCCCGAGGCATGTTAAGAGATTCGAACCTAGAATCCTCTTGTTGTTAAAGCCCCTAATTATTCGTCGTAGAATGTGTATTAATCTTCCCAATCAATGAGGACCCTCTCATAATTAATAAATGCCAAGGTTACGAAAGTGGTTTATGAGCCAAAGAATATTGTTGAATGGAAATAAGTGAAGTAAAAGCCAGGTCTCTCCACAGAACTGAGAATAATGTGAAGGTTTGTTTTAAAGCATTGACGAGAGCTGCCACCGTAGGTTAGGCAGAGAGTCGCTTTCCTTGTCATAAATCACGCCCGAGTATAATGGCCTGACCCTCATAGAGCGAGGGTGGGTAAAAACCGTCTTGTAAGATGTGTTAAATACACCGTGAGTGTTTAAAGTTGTTAATGACCCGGGCGTTGAACCGAGGTCCTTGTAGATTGATATTATCGCTTGCCAATTCAGATCGTAGTTTTCTTATGTGATAATGGTCTTATAAGACAAATGAATTAAATAAAATCCCTATTGTAATATTGTATGAAAAAAAGGGAATCCACGAGTTTTGTGAAGATAACTAGGTTTCGGGAGTGATCATAGTTTTTGACTTTGTCAAGTAATCTTTATAACTCTGGAGTACACAAATAGTTTTCCCGATCACCGTAGTGAATTTGCAAAACTTGAGAGAGATAGTAAATATGGAGAACATGTGATATGCCCAAATATTGAAGTGAATAATTAACATGTAATTTTAAATGTAATTATATATTTGTTTTGATGATAAGAAAAGATAAAAATAATTCTTGAGGTGTACAAAAATATGACACCATTATTATGGGAAAGTATCGAGCCAAAGAAGCTCGTAGTTATTTGGAACTTTAAGATAAGTACTTTATGGAAGTAAAAATAATCGTGAATTGTTGGTTTTAAAGAAAACCATGTGTTTTAATCTAATATTTGTTTTATTTTTATGCTATTCCTTGTTCACTTTGGACAAGTAGAATGATATTGGTCAGTAGTTTATGTGTTTATTTGTTTGTAGCGCCATAATTTTTGATTAATTAAATGTGTTAAAACAGGAGTTGATTTTGTTGTTAATTTTGCAAGTGTATCCTCTATTTAATCCAAAATATGTAAGTCACAGAGTGGGAGAACTTACCGCAGCCCCGAAAAATCCCGAATTGAGCAATGCTGGCATACTGTGATTTGCATATTTCTTGCTGCAAGGGCACAGTATGTCTCATAAAATTAAGTCCGAAAAGTTTTTGCATATTAGCCCCAACCCCTATTTTAAGACCTTGAATTTGACCAATATGCATATGCATTGCAAAAAACATATATCGTCCATACCGTTACTCACATTGGCATGAAAATTGATATACCTGTTATTAGTAGCCTACAATGAGCTATAATCTCTGCATTTTTCAGTGTCTTAAAATTTGGATTTTATATTGAAATTCCAAATAATGTTTAAATATTACTTTACGATCCTTTTACCAATCAAATTTTCTGAAAATTGAGGTTGTATGTCCCCAATAGTGTTGAAACAAATGAGTGGATGAATATTTTTCTTGGTATAATATCAATGTATTTATAACATTTTAAAATTTTGCATCAAAAAATAGTGAAAAAAGCCCTTTAAAAATGTTCATTGTGCAAATATAAGATTTCTGTTACAGTAAAACATGAGTTCTTCACATTAACTGTAAAAATTGTAACTCCCCTTTATAGTGTCTGAATAAAAGATCGCAACATATGGACACATTTTAAAGGCAGAGACCCTGAAGTACCTGTAGCCTATTAGACCGTGTAAAAGCAAGTTTTTTGAAACGGACACTTGCTGTTTCAAAATTCACTCCCACACGATTAGTATATGAACTTACAAAGGAAACTTTCTTCATTGAGGAACTTAAAGTAAAATTGCAACTACCAACTACACCAGCCTCAGAAAAGCACCTAATTGATAGGAAGGAGAAATGGGAAAATATCTGGGAAGAATTCTACAGCACTGACGCAATGGTAAATAAGGAATGGACTCAAACCAACTACACTCTCAGGCACACGGTGACTCGTTTTGCTGTACATGGGTTCCATCATTTGATATGCAAAGTAAAGTCTTTTCATTCACCGGACGAACACTGCTTTTGTGAACTCTGTGATATGCAATGCGGGAGATATCATCTACGGGACTGTTCGAAATTATTAAGATCTATCACGAGTTATAGTGAAAGAAATTAAAATGTATTTATATACTGTATATAAGGGACAAGAGATTGAAAATAGGGAAGAACTGAAGAAAATGTGGAAAGAATATTTTGAAGAACTTCTGAACCCAAATGGAAAAGATGATGAGGAGGAAGAAATCGGGGAAGAGGAAGATGAACTGCAAACAGAAAAGGACTTAACATGGAAAGAAGGGGAAGATGCAGTGAACAAGATGAAAGGAGGGAAGGCACCAGGTGTGGATGAGTTGAGTGTGGAGATGGTGAGAGTAGCAGGAGAGGTGGGGATACAGTGGCTGTACCGAGTGATGAGGACATCATGGAAGGAAAGGAAGACCCCAGAGGACTGGAAAAAAGGAATAATTGTCCCGATCTTCAAGAAAGGTAGTAGAACAGATTGCAGAAATTATCGGGGAATAACACTGATGAGTCATTGTGCAAAGATCTTCGAGAAAGTTTTGGAAAAGCGAATTAGGACAAGGATAGAAGGAAGGATGAGGGAAGAACAACATGGCTTCAGAGCAGGAAGGTCCACAGTGGATTTGATTTTTGCTGTAAGGCAGTTACAAGAACAGCACTATGAGTATGGAACAGATCTACTGATGGCCTTCCTGGACATTGAGAAAGCATATGACAGTGTATGCAGAAACAAAGTATGGAAGTCCCTGGAGGATAGAGGAGTAGAGAAATGGACTATAAAGAGGATAAAGGAGATGTACAAGGGAAGCGTGAGCTGTGTGAAAGTGGGAGGAGAGAGATCAGACTGGTTGGAACAGAGAAACGGCCTGAAACAAGTGCACTGTCACCGTTACTTTTAATTGTGGTGATGGATGACATAATGACCCGAGTGGCACAAGTAATTGGGGAAGGAAAGATGAAAGCAATGGTGTTTGCAGATGATTTGGGGAAACGAGGAGGAGGTACAGGAACAGTTGGACGTGTAGGAAGGAATAATACAAGGATATGGGATGAAATTTAGCATAAATAAGAGTGAGATGGTGATCACAACAAGGAAGAAGGAAAGAACCACAACGGGAATAACAATTGGTGGGGAACAGCTGAAGAAAGTGGAGAGTTTCAAGTATCTGGGAAGCCTGATACAAGATAATGGAAGAAACGATAGAGAAATAAATGAGCGGGGGAGGCAGGCAGAAGCATTTCAGAGGAGTGTGAGAAGCATGTTATGGAGCAAGGATGTCCCTCAGAACAGCAAAAAGATCATATATCGGACGTACTATGTCCCTATCCTGACGTACGCCTCGGAGACCTGGGTTATGAAAGGAAGGGAGAAGAGCAAAATACAGGCCAGTGAGATGAGGTTCTTCAGAAGCAGTATTGGAGCTACAAAGATGGACAGAATAAGAAATGAGAGGACCAGAGAATTAATGAAGGAGGAACCATTACAGGATGGTATAGAGAAATCTAGACTTAGATGGTATGGACATGTAAAACGAATGGAGGAGAAGAGGATACCCAGGAGAGTACACGAGACGAAGTGGGAAGGAAAGAGACCGAGAGACAGGTGGCTGAAGGGGGTGGAAGAAAGCGTGAAGAAGAGAGGAGAAGACTGGACAAGGGTGGAGGCTGAGAGATGGTGGGAAGACGTTGGAGAGGCTTGTGTTCCAAACAGACCCGGCCAGTGGCTGGAAACTGTGCAAGATGATGATGATGACTGTATATATTGGCCATTGGCTGTAATAAATCTATTAATTAATTAATTAATTAATAAAAGGAACATTTGTTTAAAAAATATGAAAGTAGCCTACAGTACGGTAATCAATTCATCAATGAAAGTTTGTTGCTCACAAAACTCTAATTCATAGGCTAAAATGCTACAGGACTGTAGTCTTTGTGTTCCTCATCTGCTCCTCTCTTTTCACCCTTTTTGTGTTGTCTTCTTCGTTTCATTCCAGCCAGAACTTCAGTTTCAGCTGCAGCAACACGTTTTTTGGTCCATAATTCTGAGGATGTGGTAACTTACCGTATGTGAAGGCTCCAGTCTTGAAGTCCTTATTTATAATGGTTTTAATTCTTTCTTCATTTTCATCATCATCTGTGACAATTTTGACAGTGGTGAACAAGCAAAAGGAAATTTTATGGCCTAGTTTCCATATCACTGAGTTCAGGGATTCCATGGGATTCTGGATTTTTCCATGGAGGAGGTCAGGTTTTGAAAGTGCTGGGTATGCCGGCTTTATTGCTAATAAAACTGGTTCAGATAGACTATGTCCATGGCCCAAGATCGAGGGTCCAAATCCGGCCAAAGTCGTTGGATTTTTTAAGAGCGTTAAAATCACTCAGTATGCCTTCCTTTGGAGGGGAAGTACAGGAAAGCCGGCGGTCCCATGTCATAGATTTATGGCATGTTAAAGAACCTTCCACTAATTACACCTGTGTGAAGCTAAATTGTATAGGATAAGAATGTAAACAACGCTCTTAGGTTCCTACGTTCATTGCCAAGAGCAGACTGCGGTGACGTCTGGTAGCTAAGTTCTGAACTAGTAGTCGTTGACAGTGGTGTTTGGCAGCAAAAGTAGGAACTACTTGAAAATTGATCGTCTGCAGTCCTTACTTGAATTGAAACAGATACACACAATAATACAGTCATCACAATTAACACCGGTTATCAGACAGATTCTACACACACCCAAAGTACACGGGGCTGCATGACCGCGTTGTCGCAGCCCTTAAACTTAAGAACCAACCAACCAACTGTGTTCATGTTAATAGATAGTGCCAACTCCTTGTGGTTGTTTGAAGTGGCAGCAGCTTTCTTTACAGAGCCAGTGTTTGAGACGTGTGTCATCTTCATTTCTATCACTTTTTTCCGTGTTTACATTTTGTCTTCTGAACATTATTTATCAGCGATTTCTTGTGATTACTAGAAATTCTGCTACTTCTAGGAATATTAGCTGTTACGACAAGACACGAACACTGCTCAGATAAACAATCAACAATGCACAGCAAATTACTGGTACCCACAGAGATTTAAACTGAAGCAATTCTCGTGCCAATTTCACAGCCTTCTCAATCTAAATCCATTGTTCTGAACTTTGCCGGTCAAGTTGTAGTTATTTTACCCATTCTCGTACAGCTCAAGACAGGGAAGCATGTTTAGCTGCATCAAACCAGTCGAAAGACTGAAGACTCAAACAACAAATAATAACTTACCGAGTAAAATTCCATCTGTGTCCGTCACTATGCGCGATCGTCAAATACAGAATTGCCAACCCCGCACTTACGGTACCATCATGGAGGAAAGAAAGGAAGGAGATGCCTTCGCTGCGCTGCCTAGCGCAAGCTATTGAAGCCAAACGGCTCGCCCACTTTGATCGCAAGAAAATGGCTGTCCCTATGCTTAAAGCCGTAAACCACTCCAACTAGTAATGGATTTTAGTGACATAAAACTGCAATGACAAGTCAAGATATTTTCTTGGATAGGCAGAATACACTCTGTACTTCACGGTACTTGGCACAATAAGCTGCGTTATCGTTTTAAAAGCCAATTTAAATATAAATATTAGAGCACCTTTGCGAGGCTAGTTGTGTAATGAAGACGCGGCAAAAGGGAATAATACGCTGAAACACTGATTAAATTGAATACATGTGTCTGAAGATGCGAGTTATACCAAATAAGGAACATCTTGGGAATTAATGATGCCGAACTAATAACGGTATTTACACCAAATTGAGTTTTATGTTCGTATTGGTGTTGAGGCATTCATCAGTTTTTAGGTCTAATTTCGAGCACAGCCACTTTCACTCATTGGTCTACACATTTTGATATTCAAGAATACGAACCTCAAAATTAATCAACAGAACAATTAAAAAGGGACGCATATTTGCACAAAAATACGGTATAGCCTATACGTTTCGGTACCGTACGGTATTTTCTTTGTGGGGGGTAGAAACTTGACGATTAGCCTCGAATTGATTAATTACGTAGGCCTACCGTAATTATTGACCGACAGCCGTTTGATAATTTGGGATTTGCAGAGGAATGATTTTTTTTTTTTTTGGTATATAGGGTAGGCCTACACATGCTGAGATTAGAATTGAAGATATTTTTAAATAACTTATCACTACTGTTATTACGTTTCCAAAGTTGTATAACCGGAGCGCGATAAAAACCAGGGCCAAAATAAGGTTTAGCCATGCACAATGCCCCATGCAAGTCACAGAACACCGAATACGAGTTAAGGTTACGCCCACTTTGGTTGCAGCGCTTGGCTTCACTCAAACGAGCTCAGGGCATCTCCTCTTATTCTTTCCTCCATGGGTACCATAGAGCAGGGGTTCTCAACCTTTTTCAACCATCGTACCCCATTACAAAAATTAAACATCCTGCGTACCCCCTACTAACCTTTATTAGGTAGTAATAATGGTTATTAAAAATGTAAAAGGTATTTAGTTAGTATGGTTTAACCTTTGTAATTTTATAAGGAAATATATTTTAATAAAACAAAATATAGTTGTTGTTTTTCAATTCCTTTTCCCAAAGGGTGATTTTTGTAATCATTGCGTTAGTTTCCATTTCAACATAGAACATATCAGAAACACTACCTCGCATACACTTATTCCAAATGTTCAGTTTTTCAAAAATATCATTTAAATAGGCCAATTTTAAAAGGAAACCAAAGTCATTGAGTACTGATGATAAATTAGAATTGTGCTCGGTAAAGAAAAGATGCAATTCTTTGTGGAGTTCAAATACACGCGCCGTAAATAACTCACAGTAGTCACGGCACGAAGCTCACTGCGGATGGCCTGCCGCGTACCCCTGAAATGTTTCGCGGGGTGGGAGTTACGCGTACAACAGGTTGAGAACCCCTGCTGTAGAGGCTTGGCGACCGAAGGAATCGAGTTCAAACCTTGACCTTGTCATGAAAGTCAGATCAAGGATGAGAATTCCCTTTCTCCTGTGTACAAAGAAAAGGGCAAGGGTAAATTAGGTGTGTGAAAAAAAACACGTTCCAAAAACGTTCAACGCGTAGGGCCTATGGGTATGGTGGCTGGTGGCGTAAATCGGCAGAAATTGATCCATGGCCAATCACGAGCTCGTCGTTTCTGGTAGCTCATCTACCGGTATATTAATAATGTGAACTGTATTGCAGCCAATGGCCAAATTAATAAATTAACATTAAAAACAAAGATTGCCTTAGTCTTCACTACAAAACATTGTAGGTGTGACCCGTCTTTGTTGGCACATCACGTGATACCTATCACACTGCTCTCCACACAGCAAACAGATGCACTGCTGGTCCGGCTGATGATATTTCTTCTTGGTGCATACTTTATAGTTTTTTTTTAGTTTTTTTTTTAGCGTATGGCTTATATGCCGGGAGTGTCCGAGGACATCTTCGGCTCACCAGTTTTGTAGCTGCTTCGAGGCGGACACCCAATGGGTGAGCTACACGTACCGTCGCGTGTGGAGTGTTGTCTGGGGAGGAAAGTTTGAATGTAAGGACGAGGAGTTGGAAGGTAGCGGCTGTGGCCTACAGTTAGGGACCAACCCCGGCATTTGCCTGGAAGGAAGATGGGAAACCACAGAAGACCATCTTCAAGGTTGCCGGCGGGAGGATTCGAACCTCCTCGCCTCCCGGATGTGAGCGACTACCAGCAGTCACGCCGGAACGACCACGGCTAACTCACCCGGTATACTTTATAGTGAAAACCGAAAATCTCGTTAACTATATGACGCAAATCATACAATGCATTTGTCCATTCAGTTGAAAGCATATTAACTAGCAACCCGCCCCGGCTTCGCCCGGGAACAGTTATGAATGCAATAGATGAAAAGCGCCTTTTTTTTTCGATGTCAATGAACTACGACCTATATCCGTTTTACGTCTCGGCATGATGGTTAAAATCACTGACTGGACTATATTATATTATCATGGAGATGCATGTGCAACGAATTCTTGTCAGACGTATTTTAAGAATGGCGAGGTGCATGAAACACAAATCCCCTTCCGTCCAATCTTATTTTGACTGTGATTTTGCTGAACGAAACGTTCACAAACGAAATGAATAAACACCGAGTTGCACTTCCAGGGAAACTCCAAACACAACCACTCTTCTCTGAAGTCTTAACTCAACACGACTCGACAGTTTGCTGCTGGCTGTATCTGGGGGTAATAGGCTCGGCTGTAACTGGGGTGATAGGCTCACCTCTAGCTAGAGGGTTGTTTTTTTGTTTTTGTTTTGAACTGTTCATGCTGAACAATTATTACGCTCATAGTATATAACTTAGATATTTTTAACGATTTGCCCAGCGTAAGCTTGAAAAGCGCACGGATGCCAGGCGTTTTTATTTATTTATTTATTTAGCTAGGCTGTAACTGGGGTGATAGGCTCTCCCTAACTAGTTAGTAAACTGGCGCCTCAGTAATTGATTGGAGATTGTTGGAAGAAATGAAAAATAAAACAAAAACACTTATTGTGGGCGATGTATTGAAGATAGAGATATGATCTCCCGGACATTTTTGTAGAACTTTTCATGCTGAACAATTCTAAGACTCATATTATGTAAATATTGTTAACGGTTTGCCCAGCGTAAGCCTAAAAACCGCTCGACGCCAGTTTTTTTTTACTTTTTCACTGAGATCGTTACTGCTTGGCTTCCTTTGATCATAAATAATTTTCTACCGAAACCTTCCTCGAGATATCCTTTACAGAATGGTGAAAACCGCATCAAAATCCATCCAGTGGTTCTCGAGATTAGGCTACCCGTGACATCCAAGAATCGGGGACTTAGTTTTATACTACCGTAAGTAGAGATTAGCGAAAGAGACCTTTCTCATAGAAGACTTGAGGACTTGACTGACACTACCAAATAGGCCTACCAGCGCATCAGAAAACTTACTAAGAACACTACACAGGAAAAGAGAAGAAATATGACAAGACTTCTATGGCGCAGGGGCCATGATTGACCGAACTTGGACAAAATAAAATTTCGAAATGAGACTTGTCTTCACGAGACTGGCTGTTCATGGCTTCCGCAACCTTATCTGTGAAAATGCATCCTTTCATGACCCAAATGAAAAGTCCAAATGTAAACTATGTAAGCAAACCTGTGATCGGCGGCTTCGGTGGCGTAGTCGGTAGCATGCTAAGCTTCTATGCCCAAGATAGCGGGTTCAAACCCGGCCGAAGCCATCGGATTTTTTAAGAGTGTTAAAAATCCCTCAGTATGCCTTCCTTCGGAGGGGAAGTAAAGCCGGCGGTCCCATGTCATAGATTTATGGCATGTTAAAGAACCTTCCACTAATTGCACCTGTGTGAAGCTAAATTGGATAGGTTAAGAATGTAAACAACGCTCTTAGGTTTCTACGTTCGTTGCCAAGAGCCGACTGCGGTGGCGTCTAGTAGCTAAGTTCTGAACTTGGCCTAGTAGTCGTTGACGGTGGCGCTTGGCGGCAAAAGTAGGAACTATTTGAAAAATTCTAAGTTGCAGTACTTAAATTAAGAAACAGATAACACACACTAATACAGTCATCACAATTAACACCGGTTATCAGACAGATTCTACACACACCCAAAGTACACGGGGCTACATGACCGCGTTGTCGCAGCCCCTAAACTTAAGAACCAACCAAACCTGTGATCACTATCACTAGAGACAGTCAAAATTCGCGACTCGTGAAATCACGATAATAATTAAAACAAATACCTTAAACATTGGTTCAGAACATGTTTTACATAAAAAAATATCATATAATTACACGCTTCAACTCGCGGTGCACTCGCAAAAATTTGCAAAAAAATGTATGACTCGCGAATTTAGCATCCTTTTTTGTTGCAATATAATGGCCGCCATGCTGGTTTTGTAGTTACCAGTTTTTCAAAAGTCACATAGGTGAACTTCTAGTAGTTCCCTTTATCAGCGTAAATAATTCCAGGGTGATATCGGTAATAGTTTCAGAGATATTGAATGCTGGTGAAATATTTCGCACAGTCGCCATGTTGAATTGGTGAGACGTAACAAAATTTGAAGGGCACAGTCGGAGTCGTTCGGAATAGTGCTATCAACTTACTGAGTTCCATTGAAATCGCTCCAGCCGTTTAGAAGATATTAGGGGGACACACTCACACGGACAAAAGGTGATCTCATAAGCCTATCTTTTTTAAATTGAAAATAGGCTAAAAAATCCTTTCAAAGGGTCGTCCAGATGAAAAGTATTAGTAAGTTGCTGGTTTTGTTAAACATATTGCCTTGGATGTTAGGTGTGATAGCTATGTAGAGATGAAACGATTAGCTCAGGACAGGGAGGAATGGAGCGCTGCATCAAATAAGTCAAAAGACTGAAGACTCAAATACACACAGGCTAAAACTATATTCCTGAAATTTTTCAGTAGCTGTATTTTCGGATTGGGAATTGACTGGAACTGAAGTTTGAATTAATATATCTTGTTCCAATGAAAGTGAATGAGAGGCTAGGCTAATTTACCTTATACGGTAGGTACTTCAACATGTTTATGTTCCGTGTCATTAACTTCCTCAATATAGCCGTTTTACTGCGCTCGTTGGTAGACATTCAGCGCTCCTCTGGAGAACAGTAATATACTGTATATTTTTTTTGTCTACGTTCGACCGCTTCATGGCTAGAAATTTTCGGGTTTAGTCTACTTTCTTCCACCTCGTGGTGTGGTGGCTAGCTAGGGTTGCAAGACGTACCATTTTACCCGGAACAATTCCGTTTTTTCTTGTTTTGTTCCGCGTTCCGTTTTCATCTTTAACGCCGTCAGTTCGTGTAACGCTGGAACCGGGGTGACCTTTGTGTGGCTTCCTAGCCACATGGGTATTGCGGGAAACGAGCTTGCTGATCAGGCGGCGAGAGAGGCAGTCGCACTGCCCTCGCTACCGTATAAGGTGCCTGTTAGTGATATGCGCTCTCAGTTGCGGCATTCGATCCAGTCGCATTGCGAGGAAGCGTGGCGCGCCACGCCCCCACCCAACAAACTGAGAGGCATCAAGGAGACAACGAAGGTGTGGAAATCTTCCTTCCGATCTCTCCGGAAGGAAGCTGTGGTACTCTGTCGACTCCGGATCGGCCATGGGATTGCTACGCACTCCCACTTGCTAAAGAGAGAAGATCCCCCTGTGTGTACTTGCAGTGACCACCTAACTGTGGCACACATTCTCTTGGAGTGTGTGGATCTGGCTGATCTGCGAAGGACTCTTAAACTGCCTAATATCCTCTCCCTTATTCTCCGTGATGACGGACCGTCAGTAGACCTCATCATCCGGTTCATGAGGGAGAGTGTGTGACTGTTCCGGTCACAATGTTCCCAAACCCTTATTTGGTTGACTGCAAGAGAAGTCAGGTTAGGGTAATTTGTTCATACCATTTCTTTTCTTGTTCATCATCATCATTTAGGTTGTAGAATTTCATTTTATTTAGTGTATATATATCTTGTGTATCTCGGGGACTCAGTCAGGAATATTTCATTTAATTTGTATGGGAGATGTCAGTATACAAGACAGCGGATTGTGTAGGTAAGCTACAAGATGTTGCAACAGCAGGAAACTCTAGGCCAAATTTAGATTGGGCCGAGAATAACTTCCCTTGTCTTGAAGAAAGCTTTGTGTAAATTGTGTAAGGTTCTGACGTCAGAGAAGAGTTTCGCGCCACGAGTTGTAAGAAATATACATGGGTTCGAGATTATTGGTGTATTTTGTATGGGTTGGAGGGTATCATGACCCTGGCGGAGAAAGACGAAAACATGTGTTTACAAGATGAGAGGTGGGATTTTCGTGTATAGCGGGGCTTCACTTCTATTGTAGCGTCTGATTGGAAAGGTCGCGTTCTCGTAATTTGGCGTAGGCCTATTTGGAGAAACAGTTTTGTTGAAAGCATGGCTTGTGAATGTACTCGAAACGGCTACATATCACAACGATGTTATCTCTGTTAGCACAATTCAAGTTGGGTACGGAAGCACATTCATTTCTCTCGCAGAGATGTGGCTATGTAAACCAGTAAACATCTCTAACCTCAAACCACGTGTGGAAAATCTTAGAAATGCTGGGGAGAACTGATCTATCGAGCATGTCTCGTAGATTATCTGCTAGATCGTCGATGAGTGAGTAACAAACATCTTTATATTCCAACATTCATTTTGGGTCACATGTTTTCGTCATTGCCGAGGAGAGAAGATAGTAAACCATAGTCTGTTCGACGAGAGTCCCCGCCATATGTTTAAAGTTGATATTAATACACATATTTTGAAGGTTATAATTAGTTTTCTTTATAGGGAATTACACCTAATAGTTGAACGCCCAAATGATACCAGTTAGGTTGACCAAATGTGTGTCCAACACTCCACGACCCTGCCATTTCAATTGTGTGGTATATGATGAAGTACTTCCGATCAAAAATAGGAGGATGATTTTGGGAAGTTTTAAATCAGTCGTCCAAGAAGGGCTGGTAAAAAGTTACAAGTGGTTACTTTTTTAAGTTTTAATGTGTAGTTACGACTTTTAATTCAGGTTAAGTCTGTTTTATGTTTTTATTGTGTACATCTATTTTATTGTTCACTATGCCTTATTTGTTTTATTCTTTTTTTTTACCATCCGCCTTTTATTCTTTTTATTCAAATAAGGCATAATTTTTGGGGCTCACTGTCTGTTTCATAAACACCATTTTCGTTTCATCCATGGCAGCTAGCTGTTTTTATCTCCATCCTTTCATTTCACGCCATTTCATTTCATTAGGGGCCGATAACCTCGATGTTAGGCCCCTTAAAACAACAATTATCATCATCATCATCATCATCTTTAACGGAACGCCAAATATTCCGTTGTGTGGTTAATTTGATAATATTCAATTTCTCACCAATGTCCAAATGTCCCGCTTCAGAATTGATTGTAATATCTAGCTTGTTTTGTGGTGATACAGGTGCAAGTTTGAAAGAGAAAACGATTTCTATGTATGTGTCAGATAGATGGGTACATATTATAGATTTATTAGTGGCAACAAAATTAAGGAATACCTTTGTCCTTGTGAAGTTTATACTCAGCATTTTCCCCTCCAATGCTTTTACGGAGAGAGTTTTTTTCTGTCATGAATATCAAATGGAGAGATGATAGAAACACAAGCTCCATTAGTTTGATAACACAAGAATTGTTTACATATTACAATTATGACGAAAATTGTAGTGAATTTTATCAGAAGGTACTAACAAATAAAAAATCCTTGCAAATGGTCGTTCAAATGAAAAGTTGCAGGTGTTCTAGGCCTATCCTATGATATGTCAGCAATATCTAGTTTTAATTTTGTGTATTTGATTATGTAATGCTTATTTAATACATATGTTTATTATTTATTAAAACATTTCACAACATTGATTTAAAAAAAAGTCCTCTCGGCACGTCGGAAGGCGGAGGTAGATTTCACCGGACAAACTTGGGGATAGGCGAAAATAGGCAGAATATGCTGATTTTCGTAGAAGGATCAGACCTCATTTATTGCGAGAAGGTATTTTATAATTGGAGCTTAATTAACTTTGTTTTTCGTCATTTTATGCTTATTTTAAACATTTTATTGTCTTATGGGAACGGTAACCTTCTTGTCATTTGTGGTCCATTTTTATACTTGTGGTCACACTGCCCTTATGCAAGGTTTCGACACTGATGTGTAACTATGTAACGGTCTGTTACTTCTTCACGCAAAATTACATCTCCCGCAGAGATTTTGGTTGGTTCCTCAGTTTAGGGGCTGCGACAACGCGGTCATGTAACCCCGTGTACTTTGGGATGGCTGTATTTGTCTGTAATTCAGGTAAGGACTGCAGACGGTCAATTTCAAGCAGTAGTTCCTAATGTTGCTACCAGGTACTACCGTCAACGACACCTAGCTGTGAACTTGGCTACTAGATGCCACCGCAACCAGCAACTCGCAACGAACGTTGGAACTTCCCCTCCAAAGGAAAGCATACTGAGGGATTTTTAGCGCTCTTAGAAAATCCGACGACTTTGGCCGGCTTTGAACCCGCGAGCTTGGGCATAGAGGTTCAGCATGCTACCAGTTACGTCACCGAAGCCGCTTCACACTTAGTCAGATGGAAATCTGAATCTGATCTCGTGCAAGTGCGTTATCTTGGCAACGTCTGATGGCTCATCCCTCATCAATTTAGTAGTGTTGCCATGGCAACCACTGATAGCTCTTGGCATTTTCTTATAATTCCGAAATTATTTTTCTCATCCCTTGGCATAATGGTGGGTCATATCAAAAATTCTTTCAGACAAAAGTTTTAGGTAATTATTAGGGGAATATTGTCCATTTCGTACGGTTTTGATATTGTGCCTATTAAGAGAGATATGATTAATGTTTCCCGAAAACCCCACTTTTTCCCATCACTTTGGTCAGTGGTTGGTGCTATAAAAAAATCTTCAAACATAAATGTTTGGGCTTTATCCGACACATAGTACGAACGTTGAACAGATTCGATATTTCACATATTAAGAGAGTTATAGCAATATTTCACTTTTTCGAAAAAAAAGACCCCCCATTTTCACCCCCTTCGACCGATTTAGCCCAGTAACGAACTCGACCGAGATTTTATAGGAATACATATTCGGTAAAAAAATCAAAGTGATTGGTGCAAAATTACGGCAGTTATCGTGTCCACAAGAAACTGATATACATATACATATATATATATATATATATATATATATATAACTTTTGAACTGACGGTGGTTTTGGGGTCTGGGGGATGTGAAACGCGAAGATATGTCGAAATTTTCCGGAAGTCGAAACATGGGACCCATTGCAATAGTTAGCTTTCTAATGAAATCTACCTAAAAGCAGATAACACACACTAATACAGCCATCAGAATTTGACGTCGGTTATAAGACAGATTCTACACACACCCAAAGTACATGGGGCTACATGACCGCGTTGTCGCAGCCCCTAAACTGAGGAACCAACCAACCTACATAGCTCGGGTAGGCTTTGTTTTGTCAAGTAAATATGCGTTCAGTCTCTGCCCGTTCCATGGATCTAGGATAATCCTCAGATTACTCCATCTTGAAATAGAAGGAACATTATCGTTAGTCTTCGTTACTGCAAAAGTAACTGTTACCAGTCTAGTAACGGCGTGACAAGTAACGATAAACTCCTCAGCCCTGAATACTATGTTTTAGCATTGCAGGTCCTTATACCGTGCGTCAGTGGCGTACCGACAGGGGGGGTTGCGAGATTGCAAATTCTAGTTCAGTTTTAGCATAGGGAAGATTATGGTTCTCTGATTGACTGTTGTAAGGGAAGATGGTGGCCAAAATCAGTTGCGCGGTGGTTGCAAGGCTGCTTGCTGCTGGAGTTCATTGAAAGTATAAGAATTTGGTATTGTTACGTAGTTAAACTTAATCATAATGTTCGCAATGCGTTGTTAGTAAAAATATTCCACCAGTAATTTATGTTGGAAGAAAGTGTTGTAATAAAAACATTAGGCCACAATTGAAGCTTGCCAGTGTACACTTAATTATGTGTTTTCTGGAATAATAACCCAAGTTTTAAAGACTTGGGACACCATGGTCATCAGTGTATTAAACTTTCTGTCTGATAAATAATATGTGACTAAGGTTCGGATAAAAGCAGCCATAGATTTCTTGAAGGGGCTATCCCAGCATTTTTCTGAATACAAAATGTAAGACCACGGAATACCTACCATTTCTAAGAGGGTCAACGGTGGCACTCGAACCTACTGTACTTCTATCTTAAGATCAGAATCACGCACTTATTTATCATGATTGGCGAGGCTTTTGATTTGAAAATTATTATGGATATTTAAAATCTCTTTAGTCCTCTGGTCTCTTTACCAGACAGGGGGACGGATGACCTCGCTGCTCTGCCCCTTATACAAAACTAGTCATAATTACTAGACTGGTATCTGATTGGTTCACGGCGTTTACTACACGGACTAACCACAACCAACGATTCCTTGTGAGAGCCAATTAGGAAGCCTTATTCCTCCTATTGCTAAAAATGAACTAGAATCTGCAATCTCCCAGGAACATTTGTTTTCTTGAATCTTTATATTGCCCCATTTATCACCTATTTTACACTACACTACTGCTAGCGAGTCGTGATCACGTTCGTCACTTGGTAAATGCTCTGCACTCTACTCGCAGCGAGACGAATCCTTCAGATTTGGTGCAAGCCATGGAGAAGTTTCGCTGTTGAAGTGTGCGATCGGTAACCTTTTGATGTGTAACATCTTTCCACTCGGTAGCTGGACATTTTTGTGGGAGTGATTTTGTAAAAGGGACGGAAGTGCATGGGACGGAAACAATGAGCGCGTGGTGGCGGAGATCGGTACAACGACGAACTGTAGGCCATGTGCCTATGGGGAATGTATATAGCAAACAGTTTAGTTCAAGGTTTGGAGACCACATTTAAGATATTCATACAATAAATCATCTTCAAGTTGTCGTTCTTTGGTGTGAAAATATTCATTTTATCATATTTGCTGAAAACAATTACGATTTATTAAATCTTCATACTTTTGCTGTATTCTTATTTAATGTAAGCACTCGATGTACTGTCGGCCATGTGGCTATATGGAATCTATATCGCATCAACAAACACGTGTGTTCCGTTTTTCCATTCTTGAAATCTGATAACCCTATGGCGAGCAATCTTCGGTTTTAGTCTACTTTGGACCTCATGGTGTGGTGGCAATATCGCAAAATTGCAAAATCTCTAAAATCAATCAACAACAACACGTTTGTAAATTCTATTCGGAACTAGCAGTATTTTGCGGACCTCGGTGGCGTAGTTGGTAGCATGCTGAGCTCCTATGCCCAAGATCGCGGCTTCAAACCCGGCCGAGTCGTCGGATTTTTTTAAGAGCGTTAAAATCCCTCAGTAGGTTATGCCTTCCTTCGGAGGAGAAGAAAACCGGCGGGCCCATGTCATAGATTTATGGCATGTAAAAGAACCTTCCACTAACTACAATTGTGTGAAGCTATATTTCTAGGTTAGATTTGATTAACGCTCTATGAGTTCCAACGTTCGCCTCCAGGCGCTGGTTGCGGTGGCATCTAGTAGCCATGTTTGCAGCCAGGTGTCGTTGACGGTAGCATTTGGTAGCAAAAGTAGGAACTACTTAAAAATTGGTCTGCAGTGCTTACCTGAATTACAGATGTTAACACACACTAATACAGTCATCACAATTAACACCGGTTATCAGACAGATTCTACACACACCCAAAGTACACGGGGCTACATGACCACGTTGTCGCAGCCCCTAAACTGAGGAACCAACCAACCAGCTAGGAGTTTTCTTACAGTGTGACTCAGTGAGCAATAACTCTTTGGAGAATTATTTCGCAAACGTGAGTAAGTTTTAGCACCAACTAGTGGATCAAAATAGAGCTTACCGAGCGGTCTTTATAGCAGAGAGACTGCCAAGTTTACACGAGCTGCAGGAAATGTGACAGATGCCACCATGTATCGCAGACGGAAGAAGAGAGACTAAATCCTTTGTAACCAGTGACGTCGCCAAAGGAACGGGGTCCAGGGGTTTCGGACACAAGCCCCTGAAAGTTTTGAACCAACGACTAATAATGAAGGTGAAAAAAGAAGGAAGAAATTGAGCTGGTGGGGAAGCTTCTGCTACGTTGTTGTTGTCGTCGCTTATTTTAGGGGCTATGGACATTGTGGTCATATAGCCCTGTGTACTTGGGTGTGTGTGAAATATGTGTGATAACCTGTGTTATTGTGATGGCTATACTAATGTGTGTATTTGTAAACTGGTGATAGGATTGGGAAGGAGGCGGCTGTGGCCTTACGCTAGGAACCATCCCCTGGAAAATCAATTCCACGATGGCTGTTTTGCAACCTGGACAGTATGGCATCCAATAGGCCTAGAGGAGGAACCGCAGTGAGCGTCGAAAAGGAGTTCAACAATGTCAAAAAAGGCCTTCGCCCAGCTTCAACTAGTGTGGTGATCCCGTGCAGGCCCAACGAAAGGGAGGGGTTCACTTGGCCCGGATGAGACAATCTGCATTTCATTGCTGTAGAAGTCTTTTATATTAATACAAAAGAAAAATGTTCCATAATACATGGGTTGGTTTTTTAGTTTTGGCACCAATGCTTCAGTGCCAAGTTGCAACAATGTTGGGCGTTGCCACTTTTACCGACGGTTGCTGCCCTGCATCCCCTCCCTCAGAGCACATGACCTCGCCCGTCCTCACCACCGCTCTTGCGCAGTTGCGCCTGTTAGATGAGTAGTGTGAGACCAGCGCTCGCGAAAGACAGTCGCAATGTTTTCCAAGCAGGAGTAGAGAACGTGGATAAAAATTCAGTGTGCTAGGGGTCGCAGTGCTAAACAGTGTCACCGAGGATTGCAGGAAGCGTGCGGTGCAGCTGCGTTACCGTTCAGAACGGTAGCAAGATTGGTTGCAGCCTTTCGAGATGGGCGCGAACGTGTGGAGCACATGCCTCGATCTGGTCACCCACCAGTAATTGATGACAATGTACAGATGGTGTCCGCGTTAGTAGAGGTGGATCGGAACGTAACGATTCGTCAATTAGAGCAAGATACCGGACTGGCGCATTCAACTGTCCTCCACATCCTGAAGGACTTACTGAAAATGAGGAAGATTGCGTCCAAATGGGTTCCGCATGACTTAACCGACATGCACAAATGGCTGCGATATGACGCTTGTCGTATGCACTTGCAGCTTTATGAGCGCGAAGGAGAGGCCTTCTTACGGCGTATCATAACCATTGACGAAACGTGGGCCAGATCTTATGAGCCACAGTTAAAACGCCCATCGAACGAGTGGCGGCACCACGGATCACCACGGAAACAAACAGTTCGACCAACCCCCACCAATGTGAAGGTAATGTTGAGTCTTGCCTATGATTGGGATGGTGTGATCATTCACCATACTGTTCCCCGAGGGCAAACCGTTAATGCGGCGTACTATTGTTCATTTCTGGAAGACCATCTCCGAGGAGCTCTGAGAAGGAAACGGCGCCACCACATGGTTACACCGCCCATCGTTCTGCATGACAATGCTAGGGCACACACAGCAGGCGTTGTGTCGGCATTGTTGGATCGCTAGGGCTGGGAGGTCCTATATCACCTCCCATATTCTCCCGACATCAGCCCCTGCGACTATGATCTCATCCCGAAGATGAAGATGTAATGCGCGGGGAGCACTTACGTACCATTGAAGACGATAAGCAGGTTGCCGAGCGCTCTCTTCGATCCATCAATAGATTGGGCAGTGCCAACGGGATCCAACGACTTCCGCATCGCTGGGAACACGTTGTACCCAACGGTGGGGACTACATCGAGGGCCTGTGAAACTTGAAACCATCTAAGTGAGTTATTAATCCAGTTATAACCAAGGTGTCGAAACTAAAAAACCAACCCATGTATTTATATTGAAATATGAATTCGACTGAATTTTGGAAATATTTTCAAATGTCTACCCAGGGAACCCTCAAACACGCAAAGAGAATAAACTTAAAAGTAGACTAATATTTATAAACTACTAGCTGAAGTACCTGTGCTTCGATACGGGTCATACATAAATTAAAATGTGAAGGTGACAGTTAAAACAGGGAATAGGCGAGGTACTGCGCGGAGGGAGAGTAAGGATGGAACATTTTGTCCAATTACACCGCTCGGCGTTGACCGTGTTTTATAGCACACATTTAGGTTTTACTCGCTAACTGTTGGAGATACACGAAAAGTGATTAGGACCTTTCGGATAGAAAATTAAACTTCAACCCTCGCATATACCATCAAAAGTTTGCTATTTCTTAGCGTTCTCTTTTTATTTGAAATGGAAATATGAACGTTTGAAACCAAAGGGTGTAGTGACGTCACTACAATGGTTGCCATCTTTAAATAGTGCAACGTATCGAAATCAAAAGTAGCCTATATACACACATCAAAAAATGTTTTGCATCACCTCGGTTCCAAGAGTTCCGGAACCGTTAAATACAAAGGGAATAGAGATCAACACAAACAACATTTCAGCTCGTTTTATTGCTCATGAGACCCACACATTGCATGTTGTACCATCATACAGCTAGACTTTCAGCATTTGTGGTCCAGATTGCAGTACACACCACTACCTCTAATACCCAGTAGCACGTCCTCTTGCATTGATGCATGCCTGTATTCGCCGTGGCATACTATCCACAAGTTCATCAAGACACTGTTGGTCCAAATTGTCCCACTCCTCAACGACAATTCGGCGTAAATCTCTCAGAGTGGTTGGTGGGTCAAGACGTCCATAAACAGCCCTTTTCAACATATCCCAGGCATGTTCGATAGGGTTCATGTCTGGCGAACATGCTGGCCACTGTAGTCGAGCGATGTCGTTATCTTGAAGGAACGCATTCACAAGATGTGCACGATGAGGTCGAGAATTGTCGTCCATGAAGACAAATGCCTCTCCAATATTCTGCCGATATGGTTGCACTATGGGTCGGAGGATGTCATTCAGGTATCGTAAAGCCGTTTCGGAGCCTTCCATGACCACCAGTGGCGTACGTCGGCCCCACATAATGCCACCCCAAAACATCAGGGAACCACCACCTTGCTGCACTCGCTGGACAGTGTGTCTAAGACGTTCAGCCTGACCAGGGTGCCTCCAAACACGTCTCCGACGATTGTCTGGTTGAAGGCATATGCGACACTCATCGGTGAAGAGAACGTGATGCCAATTCCGTGGGGTCCATTCAGCATGTTGTTGGGCCCATCTGTACCGCGCTGCATGGTGTCGGGGTTGCAAAGCTGGACCTCGCCATGGACGTCGGGAGTGAAGTTGCGCATCATGCAGCCTATTGCGCACAGTTTGAGTTGAAACACGACGTCCTGTGGCTGAACGAAACGCATTATTCAACATGGTGGCATTGCTGTCAGGGTTCCTCCGAGCGGCAATCCGTAAGTAGCGGTCATCCACTACAGTAGTAGCCCTTGGGCGGCCTGAGCGAGGCCTGTCATCGACAGTTCCTGTATCTCTGTACCTCCTCCATGTCCGAACAACATCGCTTTGGTTCACTCTGAGACGCCTGGAAACTTCCCTTGTTGAGAGCCCTTCTTGACACAAAGTAACAATGCGGACGCGATCGAACTGCGGTATTGACCTTCTAGGCATGGTAGAACTACAGACAACATGAGCAGCGTACCTTCGTCCTGGTGGAATGACTGGAACTGATCGGCTGTCGTACCCCCTCCGTCTAATAGGCCCTGCTCATGCATGGTTGTTTACATCTTTGAGCAGTTTTAGTGACATCTATGAACAGTCAAAGGGACTGTATCTTGGATACAATATACACAGTCAACGTCTATATGCCGGAGATCTGGGAACCGAGGTGATGCAAAACTTTTTTTGATGTGTGTAGTTAACCAGGTAAATCAGTTACTTTCATGTAAAATTTCATGTAAATCGGACCAGTGCAGTTGTTGTTGCGTGATTGAGTAATATACAGACACACACCATCTCATTTTTATATATTAGTATAGATGGAGATTGTTGAGCCCCTGTAGAGTAGAAATATTTAAATCCAATCTACTTGCTCCAATTTTATACAATTCTAGATTTTTATTTATTTATTTGCATATTGCTTTTAACTTCGGTAACGGGCTAAATTTCAAACGTTACAATGCCAACGGAAACGTGGGAAATGTAAACAAGTTACCCCCCACCCGAAAAAAAATGATGTTGTTGCTTCTTTTAGAGGCTTTGCGACATCGTGGTCATGTAGCCCCGTGCACTTGGGTGTTTTTTGAGTTTTTCTGCTTATCTGTGTGACTCTGCTGTCTGTTCCAGTTTGTGTGTTTTGTGTGTTTATACTTTAAGTAGGATTTGGACCGTTTACTGTGGCGAAACACTGTATCGATCACTGTCAACTTATTTGGAGAAGAACGTCGCAGACATGGAGAGGGCAAGCAACAAGTAAGAAAGCTCCGGCAATTACAATCCCGTACTCCCCAGGGGCGTATATACAATTTTTTTTTTCGGTTGGGGAGCTGACTATCCTGGAAAATTGTGAGTATTCTCATGGAATTATCACCTCAAAATACTCAGAAATATCTTAGAGCATATAACTTTGTGTAATTATATTACGGTAAGAGTTAATTGTAAAATTCTAAGTTTATATAGCCTAATTTGTGGCAATGCAAAACAGTTGTAAAATACAACACAACACACAAATAAAATTTTATAGCAATTAATTTTCTACCATGGCCTGTGGAGTATGAATGGCTAATATCTAAATATTTGTCAATTTATTAAGCAGAAAGGTAAACTTTTTTTTTTTACAAATTGATAATTTTTCCAAAGTACCGTACAGTGGAATTCTCAGTTTTGGCTCACAAGGCTACAGCCCCGTTCCAGCCCTCAGACCAGAATTAAAATATCTAGGCAGAGCCAGGAATCGAATTCAGACCTCCTGGGTGGCAGCCAAGAATGCTAGTCACTACACCACGTGGTAGTCTAACTTCAATCTTAATGTTGTTTATATTTAGCCAATAAGTTAAGATTAGGGTACAACCAAATTTACAATTATTTTATGCTTTTACCAAAGCAACACTTTCTTAATATTTATTGGCTTTTTCGGGGGGGGGGGGCAGGGGGCACAGCTCCCTCCTTATATACGCCCCTGGTACTCCCCCAACCATTCAGTGCAATTTAAGTGGGTGCATGTTTTATGCCAGGATTGGTCTGTTCAGTCATAGGAAACACATTCACACGCTGGGTTGAAAGGCTCTTTTATAAACGCAGGAAGAAGTTATGTGTATTCGGAATCGAGTTACAGACGACGACGAGGATTTGGGTAGAAAGCGACCGTGTCCTTAGGTCAGGTTCCATCCCGGCATTTTCCTGTAGTCCAAGTGAGGAAACCACGGAAAACCACTTCCGTGTTGGCTGAGATAGGAATTGAACCCGCCTATTTTTCAGTTTTTCCTCACGAGGCTGATTGTACCCCGTTCCAGCCCTCAGACCAGAATTGAAGTTCTTCGCAGAGCCGGGAATCGAACCTAGGCATCCGCGGTGACAGACAAGAATGCTACCCACTACGCCACTAGGTGGACACAAAAAATAAGAGAGAGAGAGAGTATACGAGTCAACAATATGACTGGATGACGGAATATCAATAAATCGAAAAGACTTAACATATCACACAACCAGATTTTTTAGAAACAAATTGATTTGATTTATTTATTTATTTATTTTACAGCCACCTGTAGAACTCAGAAGCTCCTCTATTGTAGCACTCTACGAACACATCTTCATTTTGTACGTAGACTGAGCGGGTACGTTCTCGCTTGCTGTGCCTAAGATTGCAGGATCGAATCCTGGCGCAGTCAGCTGGCATTTGAGGATGCGAGCGAGCCGTGTCAGTAGATTTACTGGCACGTTAAAGACCTCATTCGGGGTAAAATTCCGGCACCCCCGCGTCTCTAACAACCGCAGTAGTTAAAAGGGACGTAAAACCAATAACATTATTATTATTATTATTAAAACTCAGCTATTTTTCTAGGTTTATGCCGTGTCTTGTGTGGGGTTTCGCCAAGGACACCAAGCTGGCTCATCAGCTGGCTCTTGGTGTCTGCGCCAGACCCCCACAGGATTAGCGAGCTGCGAACTACCTCCCTTTTTATTAAGCGCCCTGCACCTCTTAACTGCGAGAGCTAAAAGCTGAAGCAGCTTTAACCCATCTCTCTATTTAGCTCTCGCAGTTAAGAGGCGCAGGGGCGTTTCATAAAAAGGGAGGTAGCGCGCAGTTCGCTACTCCTGTGGGGGTCCAGGCGCGGACACCAAGATCCCGCTGATAAAATAATAATATCGTATGGCCTCGGGTGCCGGGTGCAAGCTTTGTTAATTGACACCCAGAGGGCAGCTCTCATGTCGAATTTCGTCGCTCCTTTGAACGCTATGAAAGTCAAGGAGGTTAGATACCTAAGCTCCTTGACACTAAAGCGCTTTCTAGTAGAGAATGGAGGAACTTTGTGTTGGCGGAAAATCCCGACATTAATTTTGCCATTGAACACGGCCTGCTGAATTCAAATGGGCTCTTTAACATGCCAACAACGTATGACATCCATGTCGTCATTTTTGTCGCCTTTCAAAAATCACTTAGCACGGCCAGGGGCGAACCTGCAATCTTGGGGTTGGTAATCCGACACCTTAACCACTCACCCACCGTGGCAAGCAGCCCGCTGATGAGCCAGCTTGGTGTCCCTAGGCAAAACCCCACTGAATTGGAACATTCAAAGTGAAGAGGCAAGATGTAAGGCCACCAAAGTTCTGGGTTTCTTGTACAGAAACATGAGAGGTTGTAAACCTAGAGCCTTCAGGATGGCTTACATATGCATGGTCCGTCCGAAATTAACGTACGGCTTACCTGCTTGGCATCCCACTACAGCGGAAAACATGAACAAGCTCCAGCGTGTACAGCGCCGCGCAGAAAGGCTAATAGCTCGTTATTCCCCTTCCCCTTTGTCAAAATTTCCGTCTATAGAGGCAACAGCCAAACAAATTGATCTAATTTTTCTTAAAAAATCCCTTACAGGTTCCATTAATATTGACCCTTTTTGCCGACTGTCATTGGCATATCGCTCAGTTCGGAGAGGACGAGGTGTAACCCTCGTTCCGCCCTTCGCACGTAGCAATGCTTACCTGACAGGTTTCTACGGCCGCTCTGCGCGGTTATGGAACGCGCTGCCAGGGGATGCCAAGATCTTGCCTCTTAGGAAATTCAAGCCGTACGTAAAAAAGTACATTGTATAAATAAACGTATGTATGAGTGATTGATTGTCTCGCTGAATGAATGAGTATCTGAATGGAATGAATGTATGTATCGCGTGATCGAGGTTATGAAAGTGCGTGCGTGAGAGAGTGAGTGAACAGGAAAATGTACTATGTCAATATTCTAAATATGTAAATACTGCAAATATCTTTGTAAAACTTGTAAATATTGTTAAAACAAATGTAGATGTAAGCTGTGCCTGTGAAGCATGAAATATGTATGTGGGGCTTGCCCTTTTTCACTAGGCCTTCGATACTTCGTGTACGATTTATGGTAAATAAATAATAATAATAATAATAATAATAAGACATGGCATAAACCTAGAAAAATAGCTGAGTTTTAATTCACTGGCCGTTAAAGCCAATATACCATCTACAGTATTATTACATTACATTACATTATGCGAACCGGCCAAAACTAAGGACCACGCAAATATCATTTCATTTCCTTCTCATAGTTGTTTCTTCCTTTCTCTTCCTCTACACTTCCTTCATTCTTTCAGAGTGTTGCGCCTTCTCTCTGCTGTCCATCTTCCTCCCCTGCGTTCTCTCTTTTCTCCCACAAGAACCTTTATGTTCGAAAGTATTTCCCTGAATTGTGTTCTGTCTCGACAGTCGTCATCTGTAATTCCTAGCCTCCGGAGTTCTTCCTTCATCTGCTTGGTGTAACCCCTTGGCTCTTCAGATTATATAATCTTGTTGGATCCATTCTAACCATATGTCCATAGAAACGTAAACGTCTTTTCCTAATTGTTGTTTCCAGGTCTTCCACCCGGTTACATCTCAAAACTCACGAGTCTTAAAACTCACGAACTAAAAATAGTAACAAATAGTCTCAAAACTCACGACTCCGGAGAGCACGTGCCTTCGATAACCGCAGGAAGTATGAGCTGTATGGTGACTCACACTGCCCGGGATTTCGTTTGTATTGTTTTACCAGGAAGATCCACAGTGGACCCAATCTTTAGCTTGAGGCAGGTGATGGAAAAGAACTGGGAATATGGAGAGGATTTGATCATGACTTTCATAGATCCAGAAAAGGCATATGATAGTGTCCCCAGAGAGAAGGTATGGGAAACCATGGTTAAGAAGAGACTGGGAAGAGAAATGTTGGAAATGGTGCAAGCAATGTACAACAACTGTGTTAGCAGGGTACAGACCCCAGTTGGAAAGACAGATTGGTTTACGAACAAGACTGGACTAAGACAGGGGAGTGTGCTGTCACCTCTCTTGTTCATAATGGTGATGGATGAAATTGTAAAGGAAACAAAGGAAGCATATGGACATAAAGAAATGAAGTTACTGTTATTTGCAGATGATATTGTGGTCTGGGGAAGGGACACCGAAGAAGTGCAAAAACAACTAGATGCACTGAACGAAAATATTCAGAAGTATGGCCTGAAAATCAGTATAGAGAAAAGGAAGACCATGGTGATGACAAGAGGGGAAAGACAAGGAAAGGGCACTGTGAAAATTGGAAGTCAGAGTTTGGAAATTGTGGACACGTTCAAATACCCAGGAAGTGAATTGATGCAAACTGGTAGGTTGGACATGGAGATTGGCAGGAGGGTACAGCAGAGCAATGCATTCTATCAAAGTGTAAGAAAACTTGTTTGGGATAAGGAAGTACCAAGGAAAAGCAAGGAGGTAATGTATAAAGTGTGCTATGTTCCCATATTAACTTATGCAGCTGAGACTTGGACCCTGACAAGCAGGCAAGAGAGTAGAATCCAAGCCAGTGAAATGAAATTCCTAAGAAGTATGATAGGAAAGACAAGGAAAGACAGAGTGAGGAATGAAGATGTTAGGAAGGAAGTTGGGATGGGAAAATTAAATGAGAGAATTGAGAAGAATAATGTGGTGTTTGAAGCCATATTTTCAGTGTTGCCTTAGTAAACAAGAGTTTAGTGCTTTTATTAATCTCATGTAATTTATTTCAGGATTAGGGCATAACCCATCTCTTTTGGGTACATTCGTGTTGACCGACTGAAAAGCACTAAACTCTTGAGAAGAATAAACTAAGGTGGTTTGGACATGTAAAGAGGATGGAGGAAAATAGAATACCAAGACAGATGCTGGAGGCGAAGTGCAAGGGTAAGAGAGCAAGAGGAAGACCTAGAACGAGGTGGATTGATTCAGTGAAGAACAGCGTAAGAAAAAGAAATCTGGACTGGGACAAGATTGTGGAAGAAGAATGGTGGAAGGAAAGAGGAAAGTGGAGAAGTGCCATAAATACCCCGACCCGGCAGGAGCTGGATAAGGGGAAATGATGATGATGATGATGTTTTACCAGGAATTATCGACCTACCACAGACCAAATTCTCCAAGTATAACTCAGCCATTCTGCTTGGTGATATCAAGCAGGCCTAAAAATCTTCATTGGAATCATGGAGGTCGTTATTTTGTGTTTTCAAAGAAGAAATTGGCTCGTGAGTTTTCAGACTGGCCCAGGTACAGAAACCGGCTAGAACCTACTTTGACTAACCCTCATCTTGAAATTCGTGAATTTTGAGACTCGTGAGTTTTGAGACGACACGTTCCACCCTTTCATATATCTTCTTGTTTGATCTTAGTCTGTAGGTTCCCTGTACCACTTTTGGGCCGTAAATCCTCCTCAATATCCTCCTTTCAATCTTCAGAAGCTTTTCCAGGTTCATCAAACTTGCCGTCTCCACACCATATAAGATCACCGGTTTTACCACAGCATTGTAGTGTTGTAGTTTGGCATTAAGGGAGAGGTTCTTTTAGTTGTATATATTTTTAGTGGAGGAGTTGAGTTTTTCTAGATTAATTCTTCTGTTTTCCATCGACTCTTTGTCCAGTCCATTGTTGCTAATGATCTCACCAAGGTATTATTATTATTATTATTATTATTAGCCTATTTTCAATTTTGAAAAAAATAGGCTTATGAGATCACCTTTTGTCCGTGTGTGTGTGCTTGTGTGATTCGTGTGTGTGTCCCCCTCTAATAAAATCTAAACGGCTGGAGCGATTTCAATGAAACTCGGTAAGTTCATAGCACTATTCCGGGCAACCCCGACCGTGCCCTTCAAATTTTGTTACAACTCACCAATCCAACATGGCGGCTGTGCGAAATATTACACCAGCATTCAATATCTCCGAAAATATTACCGATATTACCCTGACATTTTGTATGGTGATAATCGGAACTACCATAAGTTCACTTATGTGACATTTGAAAACCTGGTAACTACAAAACCAACATGGCGGCCAAGCGAAGTTGCGACTTTTAAATAGACGTTTCTCGCGATTTAACCAACCAAACGCAATGAAACTTGGTACAGTATATGTTTATATACATTGTAATGCACCGACATCTAACTTCGTTCAATTGTTTATATAACCACAAGATGGTGGATGTGCAAAATAATTCACCGGCATTATATATCTTTGAAACTATTAGCGGTATCTCCCTGAAATTTTGTACGGAGATAAAGGGCACTACTGGAAGTCCACCTATAAGACTTTCAAAATCCGGTTAACTACAGAACGGACATGGCGGCCAAGCGAATTTGAAAATTTTAAATAGACCTTTCTCGTGATTTAATGTTCCAAACGCACTGAAATCTGGCACAGGAAATATTTATACACATTGTAATGCACTCGTATCTAATTTAGTTCAATTCTTTACATAACCTCAAGATGGCGGCTGTGCGAATTTTAAAATTAAGTTTTTATTTCTTTTGATGTAGTCATGCGATCGAAGTGGAAGTTTAAATAATGAACCTACGCAATAATTTTCCTTTAATGGTACATGACTCTATGGCCTATACTTTTAACAATCCAACATGGCGACCATCCGAAATATTTAGACGGCTCTGAATATCTACGAATCTATTATAGCAATTAAACTGAATTTTTAAATGTTCATAGGGGCTATGAACTTAAGTTCACATATAGGACTTTAAATTACCTGGTGATCACAAATCCAACATGGCGGCGACGCGAAGTATAAATATTCACATGGACGTTTCTCGCAATTTAACCATCCGAATGCAGTGAAACTTGGTACAGTAAATCCTTATACGAATGTTAATCCACTGGCATCTAATTTGTTTCAATTGTTTCCATAACCTCATGTGTCCTAATTATGCGATTTAAGTTTGAATACTATACTAGGACCTACATATATAAAATCCAACATGGCAACCATCCGAAATATTTAGTCGGTTCTCAATATCTACGAATCTATTACAGCAATCAAACTGAAATTGTGTATGTTGATAGTGGCAATTAACATAAGTAGGATATATGAAAATAGGCTGTATAGTTCTTCACGGAACTACTTGTTTATTATACCGATTGTTCCTCTTTAAGAGAGCGGTTGAACTTGAATTCACGATTTTTCATCTTCGGGCGTTTTCCCTCTTTGCTTCCCTAAATCTCTTCGTCCTCTCAGAATGCTCCTTCCTCCGCTCAGCTGTCCATTTTTTTTTCTTCAGGTTGTCGTGATGTTCTTTGCTCAAACTTAACATTTGTGATTTTATCCGCCACTCGGTGCGGTCCTCGAGATTTTCTATGTTGATCTGTTGTTGGTCCCTCTGGATCTCTGTCAGCCACTCCGTAACGCATTTACTCTTTGTTATGATGTTGAGTAGTTTCTTTACCGTTCTAAAGTTTTCCAACCTGTAGATGTGTGTGTGTAAAACTTTGCTCGGCGTTTTCTGATTTCTTCCGTTATTGTGTTGGTCGTTTGATAGAGTTCGTTCCGATGTCTCTTCATCCAAACGGCGTATTTATTGACTGTCCCGTAAATCTTCCTGCGATTTTTTCGTTCCTGCTTTTCTATGTCCTTAATTTTGGAATGACCGTCGATCAACATTGTTTCGGCTGCGTAGGTTGCTTCTGGAAGAATCACTGTTTTATAGTGCCTTAATTTTGCGTTTATCGAAACGCACTTTTTGTTATAGTGAGCCCACGTTAGCTTAGCATTCTATAGCTTGGTGATTATTTGTTCATTGGCGATGTGGTTTAGTCCCGAGAACATTATTATTATTATTTTATCATTTCAAAGGATCTTGTCGACTTCGTCGTTATGGTTGGGGTCCATCGTTATGCGTTACGGACACGGAGACGGACGTGACGTCATGCAGCCGCGCGGGAAGTGACGTCATGCAGCTGTGCGGGAACGTGACGTCATGCTCACGCGGGGAGCGAGAAGCAGACGCTAATGATTATTGGAGTCTGTTGAAAGAGGCCTGGCGTCGAGCGACCTGGGGCTTTGAGCGAAGCGAACACAAGAATACAGGGTGACTTCTAAAGAGATATGCAAGATGCCATATAAGAATACAGGGTGCCTCCTAAAGAGGTGTGCAGGATGTCAGAGCAAAATACAGGCGAAGCGAACACAAGAATACAGGGTGACTTCTAAAGAGATATACAAGATGCCATATAAGAATAAGAATACAGGGTGCCTCACCAAGAGGTGTGCAGGATGTCAGAGCAAAGCATCGAACCAGTCCCAATATTCCATCCCTACACTTACTCAAAATAGCCCCCCCTTATGTTCAGCCCGCCACTGCTCGCTCCCAGGTTCTACAACTCATCTCCCAACTCTTTACCGTTACACTAGTCTAGCCAGATCGAACACAGGCCTGCCTGGGGCAAAAACACTCCTTTTCAGAGAAATAACAACCCCGCAACAAGCTTCACGAAAACCCGAATTAAAATCGAAAATTACATTCTACAAACACCAAATTCAGTAAACTTCCCTCATTTCAGTTACTCTATACTTTAAACAGACACAGAATGCATAGTCATGACTCCTTCATGGAGTAGGCTATTGTCTAATCATGTCCACCTCTCCTTCACCTTTACCATAAATTTCATAAACTCTATTTAAAAATCAGGAACTCACTCCACAAATCTGTAAATCAGTATTCTTCCCTTATTTCAGATACACTATTGATTAAACAAACATATAAGGCATAGTCATGACCCCTTCATGGAGTAGGCTATTGTCTAAATCTGGACACTCATACTACATCCTTACACTAATTCAAATTTACGGCCAAATGATCCTTCTAACAGGGAGGCAAAGGTTTCCGCCGGCTTGCCTGGGATGATGGGCCACAAAACCGCTATCAAAAAGTACACAAGTTACGCTTTATTCAACCAAACACATCTCTAATACAAGTACAAGAAACACATTTCTTCCCGTGACCCTTAAATAGGTGCCCGCGTTGGAAGTCTAAGTTAATGGGTAATGCAGTCTGTTGAAAGAGTCCTGGAGCGAGAAGCCCTCCTGAGCTTTTCTAACATGTGTAGCATTTGTAGCAGGCGTCATTTGAAATGATACAACGTCTAGTATTTCAGACTGACTGTGATTTTTTATTATTCATTTTGTGATGTAACCATTCAAAACGTACATTAGTTATAGTTCCACAAAGCAGAGAGTGACGAAGAGAGAGGTTACAAAAGGAACTCAATTATGGGTGGGGGCCCGGTGGTCATTGTCGTGGGGTCCGTGCTCGCTCTTCACGGCCCTGATCCCGTGAACTGTTGCTGAGAACGAAGGGAGGTAGCGCGCAGTTCACTTAGGGTTGCCAGACGTTCCGTTTTTTCTTGTGTTTTCCGCGTTCCGTTTTAATCTTTAACGGAACGCCAAATATTCCGTTGTGTGGTTAATTTGATAATATTCAATTTCGCACCAATGTCCAAATGTCCCGCTTCAGAATTGATTGTAATATCTAGCGTGTTTTCTGGTGATACAGGTGCAAGTTTGAAAGAGAAAATTATTTCTATGTCTGTGTCAGATAGATGGGTGCATGTTATAGATTTATTAGGGGCAACAAAATTAAGGAATATCTTAGTCCTTGTAAAGTTAATACTCAGCATTTTCCCCTCCAATGCTTTTACGGAGAGAGTTTTTTCTGTCATGAATATCAAATGGAGAGATGATAGAAACACAAGCTCCATTAGTTAGATAAAACAAGAATTGTTCACATATTACAATTATGAAAAAAAATTGTAGGGAATTTTATCAGAAGGTGCTTACAAATAAAAACAAGAAGTTCCGTAACGAACTTAAGAGCCTACTTTTCTTAAAATTTAAGATCTATGCCAATGATTAATCTATATGGATCTATCTAGAATAATGACGAAATTAAGTTGGTAATATCGAAATTTCTAATTAGTTCGAAATACTGTATACCTGGCATACTGTAGCCTAATAGAGAACTACAGTTGGCAGCCCTGGTGACTGAATATATTCTTAGTTCCATCTCTTAAGGTACAGAATACAAAATTTGGTTGAAGTCCAATGGATAGCATGGCCGTTACATGCAGTTAAACATTGGATCTAACAGCGCGCGTAAAATCATGTTGGCAACAATGACATACATGTATTGGTCAGAAATAATCTGAAATAATATGATCTATTGTTGTGTCAATTTTGAATAAAATCCAATAGTTAGTATAGAAGTTACATGCATTTTAAAATTGGATCTATCAGCAGGCTTAGAATCATGTTGGCAGCACTGGCGTAGGCCTATATTAGTTACTCCAAATTAATCTAGAATGCCAGGTACTAAACGTGTGCAAAGTTTAGAGCTATTGGCTTGCATACTTTCTGATATATTGATATTAGGGTAACAAAAATAGAGACAGTATTTACTAACAGTTGGCAGCCCTGGTTACTCTTAAGAATCGGCATATACATATCTGTTATGGTTCACATAGCACACACGAAATTTGGTTGAAATCCAAATGATAGTATAGAAATTACATGTATTTAAAGTTGGACCTCTCAGCAGGCTTAGAATCATGTTGGTAGCACTGACGTATATAAGTTTCTCCAAATTAATATAGAATGTCAGGTACTATACGTGTGCATAGTTTAAAGCTGTTGGCTAGCATACTTTCTGATATATTGGTATTTGGATAAAATAAATTGAGAGCATTTATTAACAGTTGGCAGCCCTGGTGGATCTTAATAATACGTTCAGTCATGTCTGTTTATGTACACATAGCACATACGAAATTTGGTTGAAATCCAATTGATAGTGTGGAAGTTATATGCATTTAAAATTTGGACCTATCAGAAGGCGTATATTCATTTTGGCAACACTGCGATGTATGGCCTCCTGGAAATTAAACTGCAATATTATTATCTATACGTGTGCCAATTTTGAAATAGCTCCTATTCATACCTTCCAAGATATCCAACATGGAGCTCAAATTTCAATTGCGATTTTTCAGCAGTTGGTAGCACTGACATCATTTTCAAATATGGGCGTGAGATATTCAGGTATAGATCTTTACTCCTACCAAATTTTGTTTCGATTGCTGCAGCCGTTTAGGAGTTGATAGGGACACACACACACACACACACACACAGCCAGACAGACAGAAGGACAGACAGACAGACAGACAGACACACATTTGCCCGATCTCATAAGTCTACTTTTTCCTCATTTTTGCAAAATGTGAAAAGTAGGCTAAAAAATTCCTTGCAAGGGGTCGTTCAAACGAAAAGCATTTGGAAGTTGCTGGTGTCAGAGGCCTATATGATGTGTCAGCAATATCTAGTTTTAATTTTGTGTATTTGATTATGTAATACTTATTTAATACATATACTGTATGTTATGTTTATTACAACATTTAACAACCCTGATTTTTTTTAAAAACCAATGTTTTGGGACTTGTGTTCCGTTTTTCCATTCCTGAAATCTGACAACCCTATTGTTCGCTACTCCAGCTTGGTGTTCCTAGGCGAAGCCCCTACACAAGACACGGCATCCATAAACCAAGGAAAATTGCTGAGTTTTAACTTTTTTTTACATGTGCCAATCTTCCACCGGGAAAGAGATTTATTTACAATGGACTCCCTTCTCGGCTCCTTAGTGCAGACGATACTGTGTTTCTAAAGCAGTGGTTCTTAACCGGTGGTCCGCGAGTGCCTCGGGAGTGGTCCGCGAGTGCCTCGGGAGTGGTCCGCGAAGAAAAGGGTCCACCAGCACGTATAAAAAAGTGGCCAATAAATGGGGATTTCGAAAACGGTGTGCGTTGAACGAGAATCGTCCGAATGTATTCGCTGCGATGACTATCAGATTTTGAATTGAAATATCTTTAAAATAAGTGTTATTGAGGAAGGGTTACGATGGTGGTGATGATGATAATTGTTGTATTAAGGGGCCTAACATCTAGGTCATCGGCCCCTAATGGTTTGGGTGATCGTGAAGATGATAATGTAATGGAAACTAAAACTAACTTATATACTAGAAGAAGAAATGGAAAACAAAAGGAGAATAAGGCAAATAAAGGACAGGAGGAAAAGAAATGCCCTCAACCCTCGAAGAATGCGGATTGAGGTACTTGGAAGGAAGGAGAGCCATGAAAAGCAGATAGGAAAGTGAAAGAGGAGAGGGTCCGCTCTAGAGGTAATGAATTAAAGGGGGAAAACCGGACCAAGCTCAGGAATCCCTCGGGGTCACCAACTCCCGAACTCACCAGCCGTGAGCCCCTGAAGGTGTAGCAATATCCAGAAGTGGAGGGGCTACATACACCCTGCCTCCTTGAGGGCCTCGAGCAGAAGGCAGGAGATTACATGAAAAGAAAAAGAAGGCTGACCCCTCACAGAAGGAGGGTATCAGAAAAGATGAGAAAAGGTCCAACTAAGGCGGGAATCGAAGAGACTCCCTAGGCCTCGTATACGCTAATACCGTCGGGGTCGGAAGAGAACAAGAGTTGACCAAGTGAGGTCGACAGGAAAGAAGACGGAGAGGAGTCCGGCACAAGTAAGTAGAAGCAATGCCGGACTCATCTGGGGCCCCGTGGTCGCCAACCCACGTCCAACTAGATGGTTACAACTGATTAGGTGTATTGGGGGAGGGGTCCGTACATGATTCAATTTCAGGCTGAGTGGTCCGCAGATTTCTACGGGTTCAGAACCACTGTTCTAAAGGCAGGACACAGCACGATCTCACTCACCTCCAAGCCAAGTAGCTGTGAAAGTTACGGGTGCCTGCCATGTGTTGTATCAGTAAGCATGTGTGACCGCAATACTGAAGCAGATTTAGGCTAGGTCACACACACACCATATTATACACATGTGTTAGCACTGTTGGATTTCATAACCTCTCAACGTTGGCTACCTGTAGCCACTTCTCAAACACCTCCACTAAAACAAATATGGTGGATATATGAGGCGTTCCCGACCAGAATTTGCGGCGAACACAACAAATGCACGTTTTGAAAAAAAAATGCCATTACAATTTTCTACCAAAGGCGAACTCGACATATTATTATTCTTTTGTGATTTCATCCAAAAATATAGCTTGCCACGTTGGGTGAGTGGTTATCGTGTCGGTCTACTAACCCCAAGCTTGCAGGTTCGCTCCTGGCCGTGGTAAGTGTGTTTTTTTAAAGCGGCAATAATTTACGACACGCATGTCATACGATGTTGGCATGTCAAAGAACCCATTTGAATTCAGTAGGCCGTATTCATAATGGCAAAATTAATCTCGGAGTTTCCGCCAACACAAAGTTCCTCATTTCTCTACTAGAAAGCGCTATAGTGTTCAAGGAGCTTAGATAGCCTATCTAATCTCCTTGACTTTCATAGTGCTTCAAGGAACAACGAAATTCGACATGCAAGCTACCTTCTAGGTGTTAAATAACAAAGCTTGCACCCGGCACCCGAGGTCATACGATATTATTATTTATCCAAAAATATACACTGAAGAACATGGAAATTGCACACCATGAAGGCATTGGTAGTTTGTGTTGATTTTCAAGTTATGGAACGATACCATGTAGGTATGTAAACGATAAAAGTTTCAGACCCATTGGATTGTTGCTACAGGTCTCCCCACGTGATTGGTCGCGGAGGAATTAACTCTAGCATACGGACTCTGGTGCAGCGTAGTTGACTTGCAGTCTGTGCAGTGAAGTGTTCCCCGTCAAACATGCCTCGTCGACAGAGAAGAGCACGCTATCAACAACTGTCGCCGTTTGAGAGGGCTCGGATAATTGGGCTGTGTGAGGCCAAATTATCGCTAAGGGCTGTCGCTGCACGTGTTGGCCGACAAGCTTCTACGGTACAACGTGTATGGCAGCAGTGGTCAAATGAAGGTACCCACACTCATAGACCTGGCACAGGCCCAGCGCGACAGACAACTGTGAGAGAGGATCACCGCATCATTCGGATGACCCGGATGGAACCCCATGAAACAGCAGCGCAAATTCGAGCAGCTGTGGCACCCCATGTTACACAACAAACAGTTGGTAATCGCCTGCGTTCAGCTGGCTTACGATCCCGTGTCCCTGCAGAAGGTGTTCCATTGATCCCACAACAGCGACGTGTAAGGCTGGCCTGGTGTCGAGAACGATCGACATGGCTCGACGAATGGCATAGGGTCGTCTTTAGTGATGAATTGCGCTTCTGTCTTGCCCGCGGTAATCGCCGGAATCGTGTGCGCCGACGTACCGGAAAGAGGGGCCGCCCAGACCTTATTGTCGAGAGGCACACAGGGCCAACACCAAGCATTATGGTCTGGGGAGCTATTGGCTTTAATGTGAAATCACAATGCTTGTTGAGTATGACTGCTCGACAGTACGTTGATAGGGTACTCAATCCAGTGGTTGTCCCTATGATGGTGAACATTGCTAATGGGATGTTTCAGCAGGACAAAGCCCGGGTTCACATTGCACGCATCTCCAGAGAAGCTCTCCACGACATCACAACATTAGAATGGCCCGCCAGATCCCCGGACCTCAGTCCTACTGAGCATGTGTGGGGCATGATGGGTCGACAACTGGCCAGCCGTCCTCAGCCACCCACAACTCTGGATCAGCTGACCCAAGCAGTGCAGCAAGCATGGGCCACAATTCCTCAGGAAGCGATCCAGAGCCTTATTGACTCCATGCCTCGCCGAATTCATCAATGTATTGCAGCTCGTGCTGGGCACATCCTATATTGATTGTTGTCCAAACTTGCGGTCAGAGGGACCTGAAAGTGTAATCATCGAATCACAACCGAACACTCGTTCTGCATGTTCAATTGCAGCAATGTAGCACCACTCTTTCTGGGTGTTGCAATTTCCATTTTCTTCATTGTAACTTAGATGGTAATAAAACAAAACTTTTATCACATTATTAATTTATTATAATCGACACGTGACATGAATGGAATGATAATAATAACTAGCACACCCGTGCGAGAACTCTCGCATAATGGGTTGTGTGCGCCCCATGTGTACAGACTACCCTCGCGGCTATAATGCTATGCGGGCTGTACGCGACACAGTTCCGCAGGGGCTATCGTCATGTTTATTTGTTTAAAAGCACTTTATCAAGAAATAAATATATTTCAGTTGCGAAGATTTTGGTACAAACCACACCTTCTAACTCCCTCTGGTTTAGGAGCTTGAGTTTTGAGAAACATACACCTTAGCGTATTATATAATATGATACAAAGGAATGCGTACAATAGATTTTTCATACTGAACAGAAATATCGCCTTCACAATATTCGATGCCATTTTCGATGGTTGAACAGTTTGTTGTTGTTGTTTTTGCTTATTTAAGGGGGTTTGTGACATCGTGGTCATGTCGTCCCATGTACTTGGGTCTGTGTAGAATTTGTGTGATAACCTGTGTTATTGTGATGGCTGTACTAGTGTGTGTATTTGTAAATGGGAGATATGATTGGGAAGAAGACGGTAGTAGCTTTACGTTAGGAACTGTCCCGGCATTTAACCACGGATGGTTGAGGTGGGAAATCAACCCTCCTCTCCTCACGAGGATGAGTGTACCCTTGGAGTGTCTGATGAAAAGTGGGTTTGGAGTTGGGACACCCCGGTCTCTCTTGAGTTCGCCCTCCTGTCCCGCGCAGCTACTGGTCGTACCGAACTTCCCTGATTTGCATCTGTCCATTTTTAGCCTATTTTCAATTTTGAAAAAATAGGCTTATGAGATCACCTTTTGTCCGTGTGTGTGTGTCCCTAATAACTTCTAAACGGCTGGAGCGATTTCAATGAAACGCGGTAAGTTCATAGCACTATTCCGGACAACCCCGACCGTGCCCTTCAAATTTTGTTACGTCTCACCAATCCAACATGGCGGATGTGTGAAATATTTCACCAGCATTCAATATCTCCGAAACTATTCCCGATATCACCCTGGAATTTTTACGGTGATAAAGGGAACTACTAGAAGTTCACCTATGTGACTTTTGAAAAAATGGTAACTACAAAAACAACATGGCGGCCACGTGAATTTGCGACTTTTAAATAGACGTTTCTCGCGATTTAACCAACCAAACGCAATAAAACTTGGTACAGTATATGTTTATACACATTGTAATTCACTGACATCTAACTTGGTTCAATTGTTTACATAACCACAAGATGGCGGATGTGCGAAGTATTTCACTGACATTATATATCTCTGAAACTATTAGCGATATCACCCTGAAATTTTGTACGTATATAAAGGGCACTACTGGAAGTTTATGTATACGACTTTCAAAAACCGGTTAACTACAAAACGAACATGGCGGCCAAGTGAATTTGAAAATTTTAAATCGACCTTTCTCGCGATTTAATGTTCCAAACGCAATGAAATCTGGTACAGGAAATGTTTATACATATTGTAATACACTGGTATCTAATTTATTTCAATTGTTTACATAACCTCAAGATGGCGGCTTTGCGAATTTAAGATTAAGTTTTTATTTCTTGTGTCGTAATCATGCGATTGATGTGAAAGTTCGAATAATGAACCTACGCAATAATTTTCCTTTACTGGTACATGACTCTATGGCCTATACATTTAACAATCCAACATGGCGACCATCCGAAATATTTAGACGGCTCTGAATATCTACGAATCTATTATAGCAATGAAACTGAATTTTTTTATGTTCATAGAGAGATCATTATCGTAGGTCAGGCTGTGCAATGCCAAGATATACATATTGCACTAATCAGGCGATTCCAAGATAGAATAATACCGCCCCATGTTACCTGGACCAAGATAAGTATATGGTGTTTATCAAAATTTATTTTTGTTTGTATCGGAGCTTAGCTAAGGTTAGGTGCGGTCCTTCCCCTAATTCGTTTGATTCGTTACGTTAATAGAGTTGTTTACATAAGATCTTGACCGACTTAAGTTGTACCTTTAGCTCAAATCACTGTACAGGGCACCAAATCTCATGTACCCATGTGAATAATTTCCATGGAAAACATGCTTCTGCCTCCAGCTAGCATCAGTCCTCAGGCGTGTACCGTTCACCCACTGAGCAGTTGCATATTTTTGATCTGAGACTAAAAGGTATCAACTCTACAATAATAAGGCACAACTCTATTCTAAAGACTTTAATTGAGCTCTAAATCATGGCTTCACACAAACAAAAAACACAATCCCAACAATAAAACACAAAACAATGCAAAACGTATACCTTCAATCCACTATTATTCGCATTTTATCCTCGCAAATCCAAATGATTATTGATTCATTTACCATGAGATTAACATGAAATTCATTCTCAGGTGCACTGATGCACTGGTAAAATACACATACAACTGTACTTACAATCTTACGTCACCTATTGTCACCACTTTAATTTTACAATCTAGTTGTTTATTCTCAACACATCCTACTTTACATTATGCGTACAATTATGTTCTGTATTTCTTTTCCCACCAAAATGCTCTACCTTGCATTAACCAATTTATGAGTTGCACATCAGATTTACTTGCAACTCCACTGTTACTTGTAATTCTACCCTTTCTGCAGTTCCACTGTATGCCGTAATGAGTTCAATTTCAATGATTCCGTTACCGCTGTGTCGGGTGGGATTTTATGCTACCCTTGCGTGGGCGTAGCGTGTGACATCTGGTATCCACCTTCGGAAATAGGTGACAATGTCAGTATAAAAATGCAACTTTTAACATCTCATAAGTTTGCCAAGTATTAAGTTATCAGAATGATCCTTAAATATCAATGTGTTTCAAACCACATGATTCATTTATAACAAACAGGGTTTCAAAGTCTTTCCACTTTAAACGTCACCCTCCAAGCCTGGGTAGTTTAAAGCCTCTTCCCCCTGGCCCTTCCTGTACACAATGGGTCCGCGACGGGCTGTAACAAAACGCTCGTTACCTCCCTCGCCCTTCTCCTTTTCTTTCCAAGCAGTAGCACGTGGCTTCAAATACAATAGTGCCGTCTCAATGACCCGCACAACACAGATGATCTAACTCAACTGTATGCAAGATGGAATATGGAATTGTTTAAGCATTCATTCCTATCCTTAGGATATTAATAGCTGGCCTCAACAGGTCCATTTACATTTATATGAAGGAACGTGATTCATGAAACACATGTCGAATTGGAATAGCCGGCGTCTTTTTGTCAAAGAACACGGTCAGGCACAACTTCCTGCCGTCCAAATTCACTCCCAGGAGCTGAATTTATTCACACAATAGCTAGTTCTCGGTCGATATCAAGTGTCATGCTGAGGTGTCCATTGTTATCCTCCCATGCACCACTGGATTCGAACCCGGAACATTTCATAGCAATACTCAGAGCTAGGGTCTCCTTCACTAAATACGCTCGATTGCAACAATAATACCTCTCTGTATGCCCTTGGCTATAAGAGATTTCACACGTCGATTAGACTACCTGGCTCCCATGACCATTGTGAGATGATCCCGTCCTTTAATTAATATGATAATCTCTATCAATTACTCTTATAAGCTTATTCGTCAAGCTGCGATTCAATTCACTATTAAACCCTTCCAGTTCCTATATTCTTGCATATTTCTTTATCAATTATCATAATATACTACTGATATTAAATTCCTTTGCTTAGCCCATCATTTGTAATACTACTGCTTGGATACACAAGTATTCCAATTAGCATATATATTGCTTACAAACATTTTCCCCTGATGTATTCATTTATTCTCATTATTATTATTATTATTACTGACATAAATTTTCCCCTATACCGACACAACGTAACCGTATTTATATAATCAATAACCGAACATCCGTGTTCATTACGTTAACTTTCTATTTAACTCAATTGCCATTTTTACCTTAGTGGTAACGATTTATCCACTCAATGATGTACAAAGACATCTCAACTTGACTAAAATCAACACAACATTAATATCTGAAGGTTCTACCTCCCAAAATTGACTCTTATTGGCATATTCTACAATTTTGACATCACTCAACATACAGTGGACTACATATTCTCTACAAAATCATGGTTTTGGTTACTTACATTGGCTAATCTGGCGACTCCGACCATACATTTTCTCCCTTAATGCCCGCCATAATTTGCAAATTAGCAAGGCATTATCACACTTTACACACACATTTTACATAATTTTTGCATTACAACACACACTGCACTTTACTTCTCCATGTCGAAGCTGTCGCTTCCCTTTCCACAAAACACGTTATATCAATTATTACACTGGTAATTTTACACATATTTAAATGACCATCACTAAAATCACACGATCACTATGTACATTTATTAATGGTTGACCCTTCCTTGCAGAATTTAAGAAATGCAGGCGTTGAAGATCTCTCCTTCACGAATATCCCGCATCTCGTTCGAAAGTCTCTATACACTGCCTGACGATTCCTAGCGGTCCCCAATCTGTCTATCAATTTCTATACTTAGATAATTTCCCGATATAGCATAGATATGCTTCCATATCGTCCTGAGCATTAATTACAATGGTATCCCTGCGAAATTGCATCACTCGTATAACAAAGTTTATACCTGCGCTGTTCGACATCTTATTATTATGTCTAACCAATAGCTTATATATTGCGCTCGTCCATTGTACATTGTACTTGTACAATTACCACTTTCAATTGTCCTTCGGCCGAACTTACAGCCTCCTTGAATGATATGCTTATAACAAAGCCTCGGACAGTTCCACGTACATTATTATGATACCTCATAATATCTCCTCGTCATGAGGTACGATTTGCCTAATATGACATTGTCTTAACTTGTATACCACACTGTACATTTACTGCGTACTCAATAGTAATCACTTGTAATGCCGACTATAAAAGTATGGCACGACTGTCCTTATTAATTGATCTAATTAGTGCGTTATACTGCATGGTTACTATGTTGAACACTAAATATGTTAAAGTGCGCGCGTCCCCCTCCTGGACTCAGGCAACGTGCGCTCCGCACTACAGTATGGTTCAACTGACCTCGACTGCTCGCTCCACTGACCTTATATCTGTTTGGAGGCGAAAAGTAGGTCTAAAGTTTCCTTGGAGCTTCATCTCCTCTCTCCGTACATTTCTGGTCTTGAAATAACGTTTTCATGGTCCATTTTGCCTCGCTGATTACATATCCGCCTGTGTGCCCGAGGATCGATCGGCCAATTAATTAATATTAATTGCCGTTGCCAGTGCGTCCCCACGCCGCGTCATTGGTTCTTCCCCGAAGACATGGTCAGATTATGGCGCTGGACTCATTCCTTCAGTGTCTGCCTCGATTTCAATGTTTGACGGCTTGATAATTAGCCTCCTGGCAATCCACTCACCTAGGTGCAATCCTCATGTCTCTGAGTTACTCCCATCACGAGTAATCATTAAATTATTCTGGCATCTTCTCACCCCACTGGACCTTTTATTATGTGGCGGGGATTCACTTGCCCATATATTACTGTCCTGCCTTGTCTCATACAGCGTAAATAGGTCCTAGTGACTGGCATGGCGCCACGAAACCACGCCCATATTCCAGGCTCATTTGCAATCTGTCAAGAGAACTCTCTGCACTAAGTCCAGAATTGTATGCCTCTTACAGCCCAATACTGCCGTATTCTGCTAATATTTTCTACATTATGTTAACAAATAATGTCAGAATTTGTTTATATCACAACAGTGATTTAATGTGTCCTTTCTCTAGGGGTTTTTATAGCTTAAACTCCCTCAAAAGAACTTGTGTTCTTTTTTTGCTGGTATCTCTAGTCTGTTCTCATTTATCCCAGAGATCCAGGTTCGACACCAGTCAGCCTAATACCGTAGGGTTCAATATATAGGCTATAATACGCTAAGGTGTATGTTTCACAAAACTCAGCTACTAAACCAGAGGGTGTTAGAAGGTGTGCTTTGTACCAAAATTTTCCAAATCGTCTCAATAGTACAGGAAAAATCTTGCATTTCTTGAACTGAATCCTTTTTCCCCCTTCTTTTGAACAAATTGCTCAATAATATGCCATTTTAATGGAGCAGTATTTTTCTATTGTAATTCTAGTACAGAAGATTGTTAGAACAATGATAAGCTTTTTTTTTGCGCAAATTTTAATCCTGTAGTATTTACGCAGTCCATTGATGTGAAAAGGTGTGAATAATGTTTGAAAACGCGTGTTAACTACCAGTCTTTGAAGTACAGTATTTTGAATCCGAATTGCATTTTGTAAGTATTTTCTATCTAAATTGCATTTTGTAAATATTGTCAATTCAAATAAAAGTACAGTAAGTATGTAGTTAGTTTTAGTTGTAAGTAGGTAGTTAGTTTGTCTATTAGATATAAGTCTTTGTTCTATTAGACTGTGGTGTGTGAGTGTGTCTGGTAGCAGTTGCATTGTTTATTAATTATAGTTCATTGTTTCAGTAGACTGTGATGTGTGAGGGTGCATGTGAGTGTGCCTGGTGACAGACTGTTTTAGTGGTAGTATTTGTTGTTGGTGGAACTTAAAGTTTTTTGTTAGTAGAATTTTGGTATTTAATTGTTAGTACGGTAGAAGGTTAGTATTTTTGTTAGTAGAATTGCTCTTTACTTATTCTGAAAGGGAGTAGCAGCCTTTCAGAATAAATCAATTCTTTACTAGTCTTATAGACGGTTAAGATATTGATAATATAAGCCAAATAATGGCTACACTGCGTGCTGCTGCACGGCTGAAAGCAACGGGAAACTACAGCCGTATGCTATTCCCGAGGATATGCACCTCTCTGTGCATAATTACATGTGATGATGGCCTCCTCCCTTGTAAAATTTCAATCCGGAGGTAAACTAGTCCCCCGTTCGTATCTCTGGGTGGGGACTACTCGAGAGGGGGTTAACATCACAGAAGTGACAAAGAGGAAATCTGACATTCTACGGATCGGAGCGTGGAATGTTAGAAGTCTGCTAGGAAGTGGACGGTTAGAAAACTTAGAAAGGGAAATGGATAGGTTGAGGTTGGATTTGGTTGGGATTAGTGAAATGCGCTGGCAGGAAGAACAGGACTTTTGGTCAGGAGACTATAGGGTCATTAGCACTAAATCAAACAATGGCCAAGCAGGGGTTGGTCTCATATTGAGTAGGAAACTTGGACAGCGGGTGGAATATTATGAGCAATATAGTGAACGGATTATTGTAGCAAAAATCAATACTAAACCTACCTGCACCACAGTGGTACAAGTCTATATGCCTACCAGTCAAGCTGATGATGAGGATGTTGAAAAGGTCTACGAAGAAATAGACGAAATTCTGAGGTATATCAAGGGTGATGAAAATGTTATAGTAATGGGAGATTGGAATGCTGTGGTAGGAAAAGGGAGAGAAGGGAAGATAGTAGGAGATTTCGGATTAGGTGAAAGGAATGATCGAGGAAGCAGGCTGATGGAATTCTGCACCGAGCATGAGTTGGTCATAGCTAACACCTTATTCAATAACCACAATAGAAGAATATACACATGGATGAGACCAGGAGATACAGGGCGTTACCAAATCGACTTCATTATGGTCAAGCAGAGGTTTCGAAACCAGATTTTGGATTGTAAAACATATCCTGGTGCTGACATAAACTCTGACCACAATCTGGTTGTAATGAAATGCAGATTAAAGTTGAAGAAACTGAAGAAAAGTCAAAAGCCAAAAAGTGGGCAATAGACAGACTGAAAGAGAAGGATGTAAACGAAAGATTCAAGAAGAGTATAAAGGATGGACTAATGAAAAACCCTAAACAAACTTCAATTGCAGACGAATGGGCACTTTTGAAGAATGAAATAACAAAATCCGCAGAAGAAAACATTGGTAGGAAAGAAAGAATAGGTATAAAACCGTGGATCACTCAGGATATACTAGAATTGATGGATGAAAGGCGGAAACACAAGAATCTAAGAGATGAAAAGGGGAAAGCAGAATACAGACGTCTGAGAAATGAGGTTAACAAGAAGTGCAAGGAAGAGAAAGAAGAATGGTTGAAAGAGAAATGTGCAGGTATAGAAAATTGTCTGAAATTAGGAAAAGTAGACACAGCTTATCGAAGGATTAAGAATACTTTTGGGTAAAAGAAGACTAAGTGCTGTAATATTAAGGACACAAATGGAAAGTCTCTAACAGATAGGGAAGAAAAGGTTGAGAGATGGAAAGCTTACATAAAGTACTTGTATAAGGGAAAGGAGATTGAGAATCATGTAATGGAAAGGGAGGAGGAAATTGATGAGGATGCAAAAGGAAATTTAATATTGAGATCAGAATTTGACAGAGCATTAGAGGACTTAGGCAGGAACAAAGCATCAGGCATAGATGATATACCGATTGAGTTGCTACGCTGCATAGGAGATGAAGGTCTGATCAGGTTATTTCACATGGTGTGTAGGATTTATGAGACAGGTGAGGTACCCCCTGATTTCAAGAAGAATGTAATCATCCCTATACCAAAGAAAGTGGGAGCTGACAGATGTGAAGATTACCGTACAATCAGCTTGATTACTCATGCTTCAAAAATCCTGTCTAGAATAATTTACACGAGGATTGAAAGCCGGATAGAAACAGAGTTGGGTGAAGACCAGTTTGGTTTCAGGAGAAATGTAGGAACAAGGGAAGCTGTACTAAGTCTTAGGCTGATTTTGGAAGGTAGAATAAGGAAAGATAAGAGAACGTTCAAGGCATTTGTAGACTTAGAAAAGGCTTTTGATAACGTTGATTGGACTAAATTGTTTGACATTTTGAAATCTATTGGAATAAAGTACAGGGATAGGAGGGTAATCTACAATCTATACAGAAACCAGACAGCAGTCATTCGAGCTGAAGGACATGAGAGAGAAGCTGATATTCAGAAAGGTGTTAGGCAAGGCTGCAGCTTATCACCCATACTTTTCAATCTTTACATTGAACAAGCAATGAAGGAAATTAGAGAAAAATTTAAAGTGGGAGTGAAGATTCAAGGAGAAATAATTTCAACTCTGAGATTTGCTGATGACATCGTAATCTTGGCCGACAAGCCTGAGGATTTGAATGAGTTTTTGAATGGTATGGACTCCGTCTTACGGAAAGAATTCATGATGAAAATTAATAAATGTAAAACAAAAATACTGGAATGCAGCCGAAATAAATCTGAAAACTCTATGGAGATCAAATTGGCAGGTGAAAAGCTGAAGCAAGTAGGAGACTTCTGTTACTTAGGAAGCAGAATAACCAGTGATGGACGATGCAAAGAGGATATAAAATGTAGGTTGGCACAGGCAAGGAAAGCATTTCTACAGAAAAGGAACCTGTTGACATCGAATATAGATTTAGGTGTTAGGAAGTCATTTTTGAAAGCCTTTGTCTGGAGCGTGGCGCTCTATGGAAGTGAAACTTGGACTATTGGAGCAGCAGAAAAGAGGAGAATTGAAGCATTTGAAATGTGGTGTTACAGGAGAATGATGAAGATCAGATGGGTAGATAGGGTTACAAACAAAGAGGTATTAAGACGTGTGGGAGAGGAGAGATGTTTCTGGCGACTGCTAATGAAGAGAAGAGATAGGTTGGTAGGACACATACTAAGACACCCAGGAATAGCAAGCTTAGTTATGGAAGGAAGGGTCGAGGACAAGAACTGTAGGGGTAGACCAAGGTTAGAATATGTTAAACAGATTGCCTCGGATGTAGGGTGTGGTAGTAATGTAGAGATGAAACGATTAACTCAGGACAGGGAGGCATGGAGGGCTGCATCAAACCAGTCAAAAGACTGAAGACTCAAACAACTTGAAAAGTCAACTGAAATATATGTATTTGTTTATAAAGTTCTTTTAAACAAATAAGCAAGACGATAGCTCCAGGAAGAACTGTCGCGTAAAGCCCGCATAGCACTAGAGCCGTGCGGGTAGTCTGTACACATGGGGCGCAGCAGTGATGAGTTGCTCTCTGGTTTCATAAATATCAACAATAAAAAAGTGTATTTAAAGAAATACACATATTTATACCAGCCCGCATAACAGTAATGCCAGGCGGGTGGTTTATACACATGCGAGAGTTCTCGCATGGGACCACTAGTAATATTGATATTATGTGATAGAAAAATAATGTTTCGCTCTCCGTGTTCTTACTGCCATAAGGCTACTATTGACTCTCAAATTCAGCCTATCTTGATGACTTTATCTGCATCGTTGATAGAAATAAATTTCAGAAACTCCTCATGTACTGAATTATCTTTAACGAAACGACACACACACTTAAAGCAACCTGAAACGATGTGAAAAAGGTTACCGATCGCACACTTCAACAGCGAAACTGATCCATGGCTTGCTCCAACTCTGAAGGATTCATCTCGCTGCGAGTCGAGTTCAGAGCATTTACCAAGTGACGAACGTGATCACGACTCGCTAGCAGTAGTGTAGTGTAAAATAGGTGATATATGGGGCAATATAAAGATTCAAGAAAACAAATGTTCCTGGGGGTTTTTAAACCCTAACCCCCCCCCGCGAGATTGCAGATTCTAGTTCATTTTTAGCAATAGGAGGAATAAGGCTTCCTAATTGGCTCTCACAAGGAATCGTTGGTTGTAGTTAGTCCGTGTAGTAAACGCCGTGAACCAATCAGATACCAGTCTAGTAATTATGACTAATTTTGTATAAGGAGCAGAGCAGCGAGGTCATCCGTCCCCCTGGTAAAGAGACCAGAGGACTAAAGAGATTTTAAATATCCATAATAATTTTCAAATCAAAAGCCTCGCCAATCATGATAAATATGTGCATGATTCTGATCTTAAGATAGAAGTAGATTCGAGTGCCACCGTTGACCCTCTTAGAAATGGTAGGTATTCCGTGGTCTTACATTTTGTATTCAGAAAAATGCTGGGATAGCCCCTTCAAGAAATCTATGGCTGCTTTTATCCGAACCTTAGTCACATATTATTTATCAGACAGAAAGTTTAATACACTGATGACCACGGTGTCCCAAGTCTTTAAAACCTGGGTTATTATTCCAGAAAACACATAATTAAGTCTACACTGGCAAGCTTCAATTGTGGCCTAATGTTTTTATTACAACACTTTCTTCCAATATAAATTACTGGTGGAATATTCTTACTAACAACGCATTGCGAACATTATGATTAAGTTTAACTACGTAACAATACCAAATTCTTACACTTTCAATGAACTCCAGCAGCAAGCAGCCTTGCAACCACCGCGCAACTGATTTTGGCCACCATTTCCCTTACAACAGCCAATCAGAGAACCATAATCTTCCCTATGCTAAAACTGAACTAGAATTTGCAATCTCGCAACCCCCCCTGTCGGTACGCCACTGACGCACGGTATAAGGACCTACAATGCTAAAACATAGTATTCAGGGCTGAGGAGTTTATCGTTACTTGTCACGCCGTTACTAGACTGGTAACAGTTACTTTTGCAGTAACGAAGACTAACGATAATGTTCCTTCTTTTTCAAGATGGAGTAATCTGAGGATTATCCTAGATCCATGGAACGGGCAGAGACTGAACGCATATTAACTTGACAAAACAAAGCCTACCCGAGCTATGTAGGTTGGTTGGTTCCTCAGTTTAAGGGCTGCAACAACGCGGTCATGTAGCCCCATGTACTTTGGGTGTGTGTAGAATCTGTCTTATAACCGATGTCAAATTCTGATGGCTGTATTAGTGTGTGTTATCTGCTTTTAGGTAGATTTCATTAGAAAGCTAACTATTGCAATGGGTACCATGTTTCGACTTTCGGAAAATTTCGACATATCTTCGCGTTTTACATCCCCCAGACCCCAAAACCACCGTCAGTTCAAAAGTTTATATATAATGTATGTATATACATACATATATATACGATAACTGCCGTAATTTTGTACCAATCACTTTGATTTTTTTACCGAATATGTATACCTATAAAATCTCGGTCGAGTTCGTTACTGGGCTAAATCGGTCGAAGGGGGTGAAAATGGGGGGCTTTTTTTTTTCGAAAAAGTGAAATATTGCTATAACTCTCTTAATATGTGAAATATCGAATCCGTTCGAAGTTCATACTATGTGTCGGATAAAGCCCAAAAATTTATGTTTGAAGAGTTTTTTTTATAGCACCAACCATTGACCGAAGGGGTGGGAAAAAGTGAGTTTTTCGGGAAACATTAATCATATCTCTCTTAATAGGCACAATATCAAAACCGTACAGAAAGGACAATATTCCCCTAATAATAACCTAAAACTTTTGTCTGAATGAATTTTTGATATGACCCATCATTACGCCAAGGGATGAGAAAAATGATTTCGGAATTATAAAGGAAAGGAAGGAAGCTTGTAGTTTAACGTGACCGTTAATCTGTAGATCATAAGCCACGGGACCTCCTTTTTACGTGGAATCCGAACCACAGGACATGGCATTTCACTTCGAAAATCTCACATGCATTGACCGGGAATCGAACCCGGACCGCCTTGGTGAGAGGCATACAGCTAGACCGCTGAGCCACCACGCCCCCGGAATTATAAGAAAATGCCAAGAGCAATCAGTGGTTGCCATGGCAACACTACTAAATTGATGAGGGATGAGCCATCAGACGTCGCCATGACAACGCACTTGCACGAGATCAGATTCAGATTTTGCATGCTGAGCTCCTATGCCCAAGATAGCGGGTTCAAACCCGGCCGAAGCCGTCGGATTTTTTAAGAGCGTTAAAAATCCCTCAGTATGCCTTCCTTCGGAGGGGAAGTAAAGCCGGCGGTCCCATGTCATAGATTTATGGCATGTTAAAGAACCTTCCACTAATTGCACCTGTGTGAAGCTAAATTGGATAGGTTAAGAAAGTAAACAACGCTCTTAGGTTTCTACGTTCGTTGCCAAGAGCCGATTGCGGTGGTGTCTAGTAGCTAAGTGCTAACTGCTACATGGGGTAAGTGAAACTCCAAACGAAGACGTGTACGCTAGAGTAACGGAGGTACTTAAGGACAAGCTTAATATAGAACTGACTATGATGAGCATCGATCGGTGTCATCGATTGGGGAAACCAAAGAGATCGTCTGCGGATGTGGTGGTTACCGGTAGAAGACCAATTATTGTCAAGTTCACCCGCTACCACGAGAGGGAACGTGTCTGGCGCGCCAAGAGACTTTTAAAAGGAACTCCTATCCTCATAACTGAGTCCCTCACAGCATCGCGCAAGGACATGCTCAACAAGGCCAGGGATCACTTTGGAGCAAGGAACACCTTCACTCTGGATGGGCGAATAGTGATAGTGGATTCTGACGGTAAAAAAACATTACGTTAACACTCCAGCAGAACTTGCCTGCTTAATGAAAGGGCAGGTATCGGAAGTTAAGTGAACAGGTTAATGTGTGTAATTGTGAGTGTGTGTTTAATATGTTATTTTAATTTTAGTGTGAGTGATTGCATAAGTGATAGGTGGTTTAATTTTAAATTCAGTGAGAGTGGTTGTTTAACTGCTTCTAGTGGCTTGTGCATACATGAGGAAACAACGGTAAGTTGCATGCTCCCTTCTGTTTTATGGCCAGTGTAGTTGGTACCGTTACATTCAGTCCCGACAGAGATAATGACCTTCACCTTGACAATGAGCCTCCCAGCCCTCCCCAACCCCTGTCTTCGTCTCCCCCCACCCGCAATCATCTGGAAAGGGAATTTTCCGCATTTCCCCGTTCACTGCTGTGTGCACATGTTAATGCCCAGTCCATAATAGCACATCACGCTGAGCTCCAAGCTATTTTTGAAGGAAGCATGGTAAACCTTGTAGCAATTAGCGAAAGCTGGATGAGAGACTCTGTCCCTTTAAACATGATAAGTCTAGTAGGATACAATTCGCTCTTTCACAACCGACTGAAGCGTCGAGGAGGAGGAGTAGCTTTATTCTATAAAAACAATTTGGCGGCAAAGATTATAAAAACATCGAACCTATCTACTGACCCCTTGACCGAATATATGTTTGTTGAGCTCACTGTTGACGTGACTAAAGTGCTTATTGGTGTAGTATATAAACCACCTAAAGAAGGGAACTTCATGGATTTTGAAGAAACTCTACTAAGACTGTTACCTACCTACGAACACGTACTTATATTTGGTGACTTTAACACAAACATATTAATAGACTCCACTGACGCAAATCGTTTACGGAATATGTTTACCTCTTGTAACATGACAATATTACCACTCGGTCCTACTCACCACGTACACACCCCCCAAGGATCTTCACGCACTCTAATTGATTTAATTATCACAAATAACCCACAGAAAATACTAAAACACGGACAGATTTCAGTACCTGGCATATCTTTACACGACCTGATTTATTTAGCTTATTCTCTAAAAACTCCAAAATTTGCACCTAAATATATAACATATAGAGACATGAAAAGATTGAACCTTCAAGAACTAACACAAGACGCAATTCTCTGTCCATGGAACGATATACTACACTTGGCTGACGTTGATGAAAAGGTGAGCAGATTTAACCAAATACTGCTGGAACTATATGACAAACATGCACCTAAACGAACAGCAAAAGTCACTCGTAAAGCTGCCCCCTGGCTATCAAGTGACATTAAATCCGCAATGGCCGAACGGGACGCATTTCACAGACGTTATAAGCAGACCTTATCAAGTGACGATTTTGAAAAATATCGTGTGCTTAGAAATCGAGTTAAACAAATGATTCGAAATAAAAAAGTATGCCTACTTCCAACAGCTAGCCGGCAACTTGAATGCTAGGAGCACCTGGCAGCAACTCAGGTCGGTAGGTATTGGGAGGCGCACTAAAAACACCAATGAGCAGGATATTAATCCTAATGAATTAAATGCTCACTTTGCTCGAGAAATAATTAGTACTGATCCCCAAATAATACAAACAACAATAAATACACTGCAATGTGTCCCACTACCTCACCGACCGTTATTCAAGTTTCGTGAAATAGATGATACTGTCGTAAGAAAAAAAATAATATCTATCAAATCACAAGCAGTCGGAATAGATGACATCCCAATTTCCTTTATCGTTAACCTGATAGAAGTATTACTGCCAATTATTACGCACATTTGTAACACATATCTTTTAGAAGGTTTCTTCCCAACAATATGGAAAGATGCTTTAGTTATTCCAGTTCCGAAAAATTCTCTTGCAAATTCTCCATCCGACTATCGACCTGTAAGCATACTTTCCTCAATTTCCAAAATACTAGAAAAACTTATGCATGAACAACTACTTCAGTACTTGACGCAATACTCACTACTTGATCCGTTACAATCTGGATTTAAGAAAGGACACAGCACATCTACTGCACTCATTAAGATCATCGATGACGTAAGACGAGCAATGGATGAGCGTAAAGTGACAATACTCATTCTCCTAGACTTCAGCAGTGCAGTCGACACCATTAACACGGACATACTTATGGCTAAATTGCAATCCTTCCATCTTAGCCCCGTTGCTCTCAAATTATTCGCCTCCTATCTTCATAACCGAAGACAACGTGTACTCCTTAATGAAAACAGAACTGATTGGAAGTTCAAAATAAATGGAGTACCTCAGGGTTCAATTCTCGGCCCCCTTATATTCATTTTATATCTGAACGACATCTCTTCGAAACTGGAAAAACTGCAATTACCATCTATATGCTGATGACCTTCAGATATATTGCCACACAAAAGTAAATGACATAGATGCGGCAATTGAAAATATGAATCTAAATCTAAAGAGGATCAGCCGCTATGCAACTGAAAATTCTCTTGCCATCAACCCAATTAAAACACAAGCTATCGTAATAGGGCAGACTAAATTGCTTTTCCATTTACACAGTAGACCGCTTTCTTTAATTCAACTAAATGGTGTTGCTATCCCGTTCTCTAAATCGGTAAAAAGTCTTGGAGTCACACTAAATGAAACTTTGAATTGGGATGGGCACGTTACTAATACATGCAGGAAAGTTTACTCGTCACTTCATCCACTTAAGATTCACCAGTCCGTTCTACCCCGTAACTTGAAAATAAAACTCGTCCAAACCTTGATACTCCCTATATTTAACTACTGTGATGTTGTATTAGTAGATGCTACCGGTGAACAAAACAAGAAACTTCAGAGAGCTTTAAATTCCTGCATTAGGTTTATTTTCTCCTTGAAATTTTCCTCACATGTGTCTCCTTTTTATGATCTACTTTCCTGGCTAAAAGTAGAACAACAAAGGAACCTGCACATATGTACCCTCATCTATCGACTTCTCAATGAAAGTACTCCTCACTATCTCTCTTGTAATTTTCGTTTTCTTTCTTCCTTTCATGATCGTCACACGCGATCTGGATCTATAATTGCAATTCCTCTACATCATTCTTCTGCCTTCAGCAACTCTTTCCTCGTGTCGGGAACTAGAATTTGGAATAATTGTCCTCGTGACGTCAGAAATTGTACATCCCTTACAACTTTCAAACGTGCATGTAAAGATTTCCTCTTGAATTCGTAGGCCAACTAGAACAATTTGTGTATGAATGTGTGAGTGAATGACCATAGTATAATTTTGTTAAAAATGTATGTCATGTAAATTGTATAGCTTAGCTAATATCACGCAGTCGCCAATTTAATTTAATTTAATTTTATTTTATTTTATTATAGTATTTAAGGTTTTCCTAGTATTTAAGTTTGGTAGGTTAAGAATAACATATGTGAGTATTCATGTAAGTTGCACTGTATGTGGTTAAGTGTAAGAGAGGGCCTAGAGCCCTAACTTCGCCACAATAAAGGCACCAATAAATAAATAAATAAATAAATAAATAAGTTCTTAACTTGGCCTAGTAGTCGTTGACGGTGGCGCTTGGCGGCAAAAGTAGGAACTATTTGAAGAATTCTAGGTTGCAGTACTTAAATTAACAAAGTCCTCTCGGAACGCCGGAAGACGGAGGTAGATTTCACCGGACAAACTTGGGAATAGGCGAAAATAGGCAAAATATGCAGGTTTTCGTAGAAAGATCAGACCTCATTTATTGCGAGAAAGTACTTTATAATTGGAGATTAATTAACTTTGTTTTTCGTCATTTTATGCATATTTTAAACATTTTATTGTCTTATGATGACGGTAACCTTCTTGTCATTTGGAGTCCATTTGTATACTTTGGTCACACTGTCCTTATGCAAGGTTTCGACACGGATGTGTAACTATGTAACGGTCTGTTACTTCTTCACGCAAAATTATATCTCCCGCAGAGATTTTGGTTGGTTCCTCAGTTTAGGGGCTGCGACAACGCGGCCATGTAACCCCGTGTACTTTGGGTGAGTGTAGAATCTGTCTACTAGGCCAAGTTAAGAACTTAGCTACTAGACACCATCGCAATCGGCTCTTGGCAACGAACGTAGAAACCTAAGAGCGTTGTTTACATTATTAACCTATCCAATTTAGCTTCACACAGGTGCAATTAGTGGAAGGTTCTTTAACATGCCATAAATCTATGACATGGGACCGCCGGCTTTACTTCCACTCCGAAGGAAGGCATACTGAGGGATTTTTAACGCTCTTAAAAAATCCGACGGCTTCGGCCGGGTTTGAACCCACTATCTTGGGCATAGAAGCTCAGCATGCGAAATCTGAATCTGATCTCGTGCAAGTGCGTTGTCATGGCGACGTCTGATGGCTCATCCCCTCATCAATTTGGTAGTGTTGACATGGCAACCACTGATAGCTGATGATTTTTCTCATCCCTTGGCGTAATGATGGGTCATATCAAAAATTCTTTCAGACAAAAGTTTTAGGTAATTATTAGGGGAATATTGTCCATTTTGTACGGTTTTGATATTGTGCCTATTAATATGATTAATGTTTCCCGAAAAAAAAACCACTTTTTTTCCACCCCTTTGGTCAATGGTTGGTGCTATAAAAAAAACTCTTCAAACATAAAATTTTGGGCTTTATCCGACACATAGTATGAACTTTGAACGGATTCGATATTTCACATATTAAGAGAGTTATAGCAATATTTCACTTTTTCGAAGAAAGCCCCCCCCCCCCCCCATTTTCACCCCCTTCGACCGATTTAGCCCAGTAACGAACTCGACCGAGATTTTATAGGTATACATATTCGGTAAAAAATCAAAGTGATTGGTGCAAAATTACGGCAGTTATCGTGTCCACAAGAAACTGATATATATATATATATATATATATATATATATATATATATATATATATATACACAAATTATATATAAACTTTTGAACTGACGGTGGTTTTTGGGGTCTGGGGGATGTGAAACGCGAAGATATGTCGAAATTTTCCGAAAGTCGAAACATGGTACCCATTGCAATAGTTAGCTTTCTAATGAAATCTACCTAAAACAGATAACACACACTAATACAGTCATCACAATTAACACCGGTTATCAGACAGATTCTACACATACCCAAAGTACACGGGGCTACATGACCGCGTTGTCGCAGCCCCTAAACTTAAGAACCAACCAACCAGATTCAGTGTGAAGCGGCTTCGGTGACGTAACTGGTAGCATGCTGAACTTCTATGCCCAAGGTCGCGGGTTCAAAGCCGGCCAAAGTCGTCGGATTTTCTAAGAGTGCTAAAAATCCCTCAGTAAGCTTTCCTTTGGAGGGGAAGTTCCAACGTTCGTTGCGAGTTGCTGGTTGCGGTGGCATCTAGTAGCCAAGTTCACAGCTAGGTGTCGTCGACGGTAGTATCTGGTAGCAACATTAGGAACTACTGCTTGAAATTGACCGTCTGCAGTCCTTGCCTGAATTACAGACTAATACAGCCATCACAATTCACACAGTTTATCAGACAGATTCTACACTCACCCAAAGTACACGGGGTTACATGGCCGCGTTGTCGCAGCCCCTAAACTGAGGAACCAACCAAAATCTCTGCGGGAGATATAATTTTGCGTGAAGAAGTAACAGACCGTTACATAGTTACACATCAGTGTCGAAACCTTGCATAAGGACAGTGTGACCACAAGTATAAAAAGGACTCCAAATGACAAGAAGGTTACCGTCATCATAAGACAATAAAATGTTTAAAATACGCATAAAATGACGAAAAACAAAGTTAATTAATCTCCAATTATAAAATACTTTCTCGCAATAAATGAGGTCTGATCCTTCTACGGAATCCTGCATATTCTGCCTATTTTTGCCTATCCCCAAGTTTGTCCGGTGAAATCTACCTCCGCCTTCCGGCGTGCCGAGAGGACTTTTTTAAATTCAAGTAAGGACTGTAGTTCCTACTTTTTCTACCAAACGCCACCGTCAACGACAACTAGTTCTAAACTTGGTTACTAGATGCCACTGCAGACGGCTCCTGGAGACGAACGCTGGAACCTAAGAGCGTTGGTCAAATCTAACCTATAAATTAGCTTCACACAAGTGTAGCCTAATTAGTGGAAGGTTCTTTTACATGCCATAAATCTATGACATGGACTGCCCAGTGCCGGATTTCTGCCTAGGCCTACAAGGCCCCGGCCTAGGGGCCCAGCCAGCCTAAGGGCCCCGGTGGCGGAATATTTACATAAGCTCAAAAGCCTGGCTTGCCTTATCAAAAAGCTTTATCGAAAATAATATTACAATAAACATTTTGCCAAAACTTACAGCCCTGCGCGCAACAAAGCTAGAATTAGGCATCTTCGTTTCCCCTCTCTCAGGCCTGCAGTATCCATGCTTATCATTGCCAGGCCATGCGCAGGCAGTCCATTCTATAGGCTCCGTGCGTCACTTCTCTGGAATAACATCTTGGAAAGGTTCAAAAAAGTAAGCAAATCTCTCAAATCTGTTAACATCGACCTGGGTACGATCGTTGTACTGTATCAGTCTTTGGTAACATACCTAGAACACTTAAGGAAACCCTGATCATTATGAGTCGAAAGTTATTGAAAAATCCGGTGAAAATAGCTTTGCATATGACATGCAGAGAAAACGTAAGCGTGAAGTCCAGTTCGACGAAGTAAAAGGAAACGAGACCGAATTCTTTGGCAGGGACAAATTCAGAGTTACCATTTTTAACGTCATTATTGATAGACTAATTACAGAACTACGGAGACGCGGATCTGCTTATGAGAAGTTAAGTAAAAAGTTTGACGTTCTCACGAAACTACATCGTTTGGAATCTAAAGACATCCGTGAAGGAGCCAGAAACCTTATAACTTTTTATCCGGGGGACTTGGATAGGACTTTGGAAAACGAGTGTCTGCACCTGCAAGCTCATTTTGTCGTCGAATGATGCAGTTATGGAGTTATCGTCACTGAAGCTATGCAAATACTCATCGGAAAAAGGCTTTTTGGACATTTATTCAAACGTAGGAATTGCGCTCCGAATGCTGTTGTGTACACCAGCGTCAAACTGCTCAGCAGAACGGTCGTTTTTAGCGCTAAAGAGAGTAAAGAATTAAGATCTAACATAGGAGAGAACGGGCTCAATTCCCTCTCTGTAATGTGCTTAAAGTCAGAAATAATGCAGTCAATTGACCATGATGACGTCATTCGTTCTTTTGCACAGAAGAAAGTGTGTCGTATGATTCTATAAATGTTATAGAATAACGTAACTATAGTAACATAGACTGTATTATCCTGATGTTTATTAAAGTCATTAAAGGTGGCTTCGGTGGCGTAGTCGCTAGCATGCTGAGCTTCTATGCCCAAGATAGCAGGTTCAAACCCGGCCGAAGCCGTCGGATTTTTTAAGAGCGTTAAAAATCCCTCAGCATGCCTTCCTTCGGAGGGGAAGTAAAGCCGGAGGTCCCATGTCATAGATTTATGGCATGTTAAAGAACCTTCCACTAATTGCACCTGTGTGAAGCTAAATTGGATAGGTTAAGAATGTAACCAACGCTCTTAGGTTTCTATGTTCGTTGCCAAGAGCCGACTGCGGTGGCGCATAGTAGCTAAGTTCTGAACTTGGCCTAGTAATCGTTGACGGTGGCGCTTGGCGGCAAAAGTAGGAACTATTTGAAAAATTCTAAGTTGCAGTACTTAAATTAAAAAACAGATAACACACACTAATACAGTCATCACAATTAACACCGGTTATCAGACAGATTCTACACACACCCAAAGTACACGGGGCTACATGACCGCGTTGTCGTAGCCCCTAAACTTAAGAACCAACCAACCAAAGTCATTAAAGTCGATTAAAAATTATATGTTCTGTACTAGTGCATTTAATTTGCTACATTTCCAAAACAGCTTCGAGATAGTGGGCGGCCCAGATGTCAAGTGCCTAGGGGCCCTGGATCTCTAAGTCCAGGCCTGGGACTGCCCGCTTTACTTCCCCTCCCGTGGAAGGCAATACTGAGGGATTTTTAACGCTCTTAAAAATCCGACGACTTCGGCCGGGTTTGAACCCGCGACTTTGGGTATAGAAGCTCAGCATGCTACCAACTACGTCACCGAAGCCGCCCCGTGCTATGTTGTTTTATTTAGGGCTTGCGAATTCATGGTCATCAGTGCGGGTCATTGGATATGTCTAGAATCTATTTGGAAGCCTGGGTTATTGTAGTTACTTTACCTTATATATCCGGAAATTGGTTCATTAAATAGACTAAAACCTAAGAACCCGGGCTCTAGTAAACTAATAACCAGGGCCCGGAAGTTGATGACCTATAAAATGACGGCAAAATCCCACAAAATGACCCGAAAACTTAAAAAAAAAATGACCCAAAAATGTGAATGGAACTCACATAATTTCATGACACGAAAGTGCAATCAGACTACGTCAATGAATGTTAAAATGATTTTAATAGCTACCTAATATAATTCAATTATTTGACAAATACGAATTATTTGCACACAAATACTGGTTATTATTTCAGTCTAGTGTGTCTCCTGGACTGTGGATATTCCAAGAAATAAGGGTTGAACAAAGTAGTGAAGATTCTCATGTCTTCGTATTCATCCTCACTTTCAGTTCCGTTAATATCCAGTACAATACGCAAAAAATGCATCATAAACCATTAAACATGAGAGGAAATGACTCAAAACGAATAAAATTTTCTAATAAATTCCATAAAATGACATAATAATGACACAAAACACGAGAAAATTACCGTACCTAAAAATACAATACTTAGAAAAATGACAATCTAATGACTTAACAAAATAGTATGCATTTCTGTAATGTGGGGGCCATGAACAGGATTTGTATATAAAGCCTCGTCCACACCGGCAGATTTGTTTCCAGAAACACTGTATTCAGACTGTTTGCATACTTATTGAAAACATTCTACATACAATCGGGAGACTCGAGTAATGTTTGGAAACAGTCTGCATACAGTTTGCATACAATTGACATACAAATGACAAACAAATCTCGTGTTTCAAGATACAAGATACAATGTTTTCTGTTTTCCAACGAAATGGAAAACATGCATACAAGAAACAAGTATTTTGTCTCAAGTCTTCCTGTGTGGACGTGTTTTGAAACTGTAGACCGGATACAAACCACAGACGCATCCAGCTAGTCACGTTTTTCCACATCATATTGTGTTGATCAGGTTCAATTTCTCATCCTTCTTTATGGTGCACCATTTAAGGTTTAATATCAAGGGATTTTTTGTTGTTACGCTATACATTTCGTGTGTCTTTGACATTTATTAATTCACATTGGCTGAAGAAGGGACCAAAACTAATTAGGCCTTGAAACATGTCCCACCAATGACCACACAGTGATCTCATTATATTGCCACAAAATGTAGTTTAGTGGGGCTACCGGCGGGGTGTCAAATTTCACCCTATCCCCACAAAAAGAAAATAGCGGTTGTTATATGAAATATTAGTAGAAAGAGTATTTTGGTTAATTATTCGACTAATACAAGAGGTACACCCCTCCCACCATGATCGTTTCACTTTGATCCCCCAATTTACACATTCGCAGACTTTATAAGAAATCACCCTGTGGTAAAGGTATGAATGTGGACTAGAGGTCTAATTCTGGTGTGGACGCAAAACAAGTAACATACTTGTATCGGATACAATGTTTCAATACAGTCTGCATACTGTATGCAGACTTGTATGGAGACTGTGTATACAAACAATCTACATACAGTCTGCAAACAAAGCTGCCGGTGTGGACTAGGCTTAAGTTAGCAATGTCTGTGGTGAACAATTTAAAAGATGACATGTCATGAGAATCCGGGCCCTGCTAATAACAGTAATGTTGCCATGAAGGACGCACAGTACTGTATATACCAGACTCCCTGAATGGAACACGGCACAGTACAGCGGCAGCGGCGTAGCATAACCTATGTCAAGGTCGCGAATCCCTCACGCCTGCCTGCTCCAAGCTGGAGTGTTCACTAGGTTACCTTGCGCAGTATTTGTGCCAAGGTTACACTTACATTTAACGTTATGTAAGGAAACATCGTTCCACTCCTCTTCTAACTTATACCAGGGGCGTATATACAATTTCTTTCGGAGGGGGAGGGGCTGACTATCCTGGAATATTGTGAGTATTCTCAGGGGATTGTACCGTTATACCCAAAAATATCAACCAATATCTTAAAGCATAGACTATAACTTTGTTTAATTATTTTAGATAAGAGTTAATTGTAAAATTCTAAGTTTATATTGGCAATACAATAAAAGTTGTAAAATACAACACAACACAAAATACAATTTTATGGTCTACTTAATGAATTACAAATTGAACATTTATTTCTCAAAGGTACCGTAGTGTAGAATTCTCAGTTTTGCCTAACAAGGCTGAGTGTACCCCGTTCCAGCCCTCAGACAGGAATTAAAATTTCTTGGCAGAGCCGGGAATCGATTTCGGACCTTCGAGGTGGCAGCCAAGAATGCTAGCCACTATACCACGAGGTAGTCTAATTTCAATCTTAATATTGTTTATAACTTAGCCAATAAGTTAAGATTAGAGTAGAACCAAATTTCCAATTATTTTATACTTTTACCAAACCAACACTTTCTTAATTATTATTGTTTTTTTCGAGGGGTGGGGGTGCTGGAGCCCTCACTTATACCTACATATAAGGGAACTGGCGATGTATTCTTTTGGGTGGGCAAAGCCCTACTCTAAGGGGCTTCATGTCAGCCTTGCCCACTTATTAGTGGTGACACCTCTGTTGGACTTCGTCAAGGACGACTTGAGAATGAAGACATTGGACGCGTGTATAGGATAGATAAGAGTGGCAAAGGGCAATAAGGAACAGCAATCCCTAAGTAAGAGGAAAAGCTGCAGAAGACTGCCAAAACAGTAGCGGAACATGATAATGTGTCGTATTAACGATATCAGTTTCCTGTTTGAAGATCATTAGGCTATATAATCACACCTGCCTATTCAAGATAAGAAAGTAGTCTATATCTGACAGATACAGTAAAACTGCCTGGAAGCAACCCATTAAGATATCTAGAGATTAACTTGAATTGTTGGAATTGCCTTCAAGTACAGTCTATTGTGCTGCTGTAAAACAGCTTCTCTTATCGTACTGTGAAGTCATGCCATTACTGCGAGGATACAAAATGGATGAGGACTAAGGTTGTAACTCGCGTGCGAGATAGAAGCGACTTGCCTAGCCGAATGCATTAAGTCACGCTGTACGATTGTAATGAGTAGCTGGGAGTTCGGAGATCTGATGTTAGAATCCTCACGCTAGTCGCGGCTTCAGCAATCCTATTGTTATAGTGTAGCCAAGTACGTGCTGATTTCTGATTGACTGCGCCTTAAGTTGGACGCGAGCTGCCATACTTCGCCCTGGCACTGCCTTCTATACACGTTTCAATGGTAGTGGTTAGCAATTTATTTATATATTTATCGTATGACTTTAAGTGCCGGGTGTGTCCGAGGACATATTCGGCTCGCCAGATGCTGTAGCTGCTTCAAGCGGGCACCCATAGGGTGAGCTACAAGTTCCGTTCAGTTTCAAGTAGTTCCCACTTTCGCTACCAGATGTCAATGATACCTAGCGGGGAACGTTGGAACTTTGATAGAGCGTTCCAACGAAATATAACCTAGAAATTTAGCTTCACACAAGTTTAGTCTGTGGAAGGATCTTTTACAAACCATAAATCTATGACATGGGGTCGCCGGTTTACTTCCCCTCCGAAGGAAGGCATACTGAAGGATTTTATTGCTCTTAAGAAATCCGACGACTTCGGCCGGGTTTGATCCCACTATCTTGGGAACAGCAGTTCAGCATGCTACCAACTACGCTACCGAAGTCGCTGGTGAAAAATTAACGCGTTGTGCATTCGGCTGTACGAACAGACCAGGCTTCCTCCAATATCCCTTCCCTGACTCTTCCTTAATTAGACCCAAGTTAGCGGTCAGCCTGTCACCATCCCCAGTTGTATCTGCTGACAAAGTGTGCTTAGCTCCCAGACTCCATCCTTGCGACGGTAGAGGAATGATCCCTCGCAGAGACCGTGGTTGAAGCCGAGCAGGAAGGATAAGCGATTTTTTTAAGTAAGAAAGTCCCTCCACTACACTGATAAACATCGAAAAAGGATATATTTTTCAGATCTAGATGATGAATACCTCTTAACCTTTCTAACAAGTGTTTTACACCATTCGCAATTTGCATGAGGATAGGTCTGTAAACCAGTTTCTTTATAACGTTGTTGACACACAAATTTAGTTATTAGCCTACTTTTCACATTTTGCAAAAATGAGGAAAAAGTAGTCTTATGAGATCGATCCAGGAAAATGTGTGTCTGTCTGTCCTTCTGTCTGTCTGTCTGTCTGTGTGTGTGTCCCCCCCTATCAACTCCTAAACGGCTGCAGCAATCAAAACCAAATTTAGTATGAGTAAAGATGTGCACCGGAATAACTCACGTCCATATTTGAAAATGATGTCAGTGCTACCAACTGCTGAAAAAACGCACTAGAAATTTGAGCTCCACGTTGGATATCTTGCAAGGTATGCATGGGAGCTATTCCAAAATTGGCACACATGTAGATAATACTATTTCAGTTTAATTTCCAGGAGGCCAATCAAGACAGCGTTGCCAAAATAATTTTAAGCCTTCTGATAAGTCCAATGTTTAAATGCATATAACTTCTACACTATCAACTGGATTTCAACCAAATTTTGTATGTAATATCTGTACATAAACAGATATGACTGAGCGTATTCTTAAGAGCCACCAGGGCTGCCAACTGTTAATAATTGTTCTCTCTATTTTTTAAAATCCAAATACCAATATATCAGAAAGTATGCAAGCCAACAGCTTTAAACTATGCACACGTATATTCTGACATTTTAGATTAATTTGGAGTAACTTATATATGTCAGTTCTACCAACATGATTATAAGCCTGCTGATAGTACCAATTTTTAAATACATGTAACTTCTATACTATCAGTTGGATTTCAACCAAATTTCGTATGTGCAATGTGTACCATAACAGATATGACTATAAGTATTTTTAAGAGCAATCAGGGCTGCCAACTGTTAATAAATGCTGTCTATATTCTTTTTACCCTAATATCAATATATCAGAAAGTATGCAAGCCAACAGCTCTGTACTTTGCACACGTATAGCACCTGGCATTCTAGATTAATTTGGAGTAATTAATACAAGGCGGTGCTGCCAACATGATTCTATGCCTGCTGATATATCCAATTTTAAAATACATTTAACTTCTATACTAACAAATGGATTCCATCCAAAATTGGCACAACAAGATAGCATAATAATTCAGATTATTTCTGACCAGCACACGCATGGTATTGTTGGCAACATGCTTTTACGCGTGCTGATAGATCCAGTGTCTAACTGCATGTAACGTCCATTGGACTTCAACCAAATTTTGTATTCTGTACCTTAAGAGGTGGAACTAAGAATATATTCAGTCACCAGGGCTGCCAACTGTAGTGCTCTATTAGGCTTTATTATACCAGGTATATTTTGAACTAATTAGATATTTCGATATTACCAACTTAATTTCGTCATTACTCTAGATAGGTTCATATACTGTAGAATAATCATTGGAATGAAAAGTAGGCTGTATAGTTCTTCACGGAACTTCTTGTTTTTGTATTGAAGTTGCGTAAACAAGTACAAATCCAGAATCAGATGAGATGCAGATAGTATCTGCGCACGCCCGTTTAGGGGCAAAGTGCGCGGTAGACCGTCACATTTAAGTACTTGTGCATAACACAAATTGTGTCACGCAAAGTTTGGCTTGATCCTCATCCCCAAAACATATATCCATGTTAGAGAATAAGATGTTATAGAAATTATGTAAGTTTCAGTCTGTTCCATTTATTTTAAAAATCGTACTTTCTTTGCTTCCCCTTCCCCCTAACCTTGCAGTGATACGATCAGTTGATGAAGTGGTTGGGAGGAATATGGCAGCTGCGGATATTCATGGTTACTGGTGTTCTGTCACACTGACTACAGGCGAACTGAGTGCCTTATCCTCAAGATGATCATTAGAGACAGTCAAAATGTTGCGGCTTCGGGAGATATGGAACTGCGCCCATAATCAGTGGTATTTCCAGATCCTTTTAATTAGGCCGATTGAACTGCGCCCATAGTCAAGTCGGCTGTTAGCCCAAGGTCGGTTTAAGGGGAAGTGACGGACTGTCTCCCACCACTAGCTTCTGCACTGCTGAGAATAAGAGGTAATCCCCCATTCCGATAAGCAGCTGTACTACGGGCCTCCGGGGACGACAGCTAATCACACTAACCACTACACCACAGAGGCGAATAATAATAATAATAATAATAATAATAATAATGAATATGAATATCCACAGACTTTTTCCAGTCATTGGATCGGGTCAGGGTTGGAATGAATGAAGCCGCCATCTAGCGGCGAGGATAGGCATTGTGCCGGCTTCCGAAGCTTACCTCAAACTAGATTAAATAACAAAACTAGTTTTAAAATATGGTTAGGTTGTCGAAAACATCCCAATGTACCAGTTAATGCTAATATTGCTAGAACAAAAATTAAATATTAGTCTGTTTTGAAAACTGTACCTGTTTTATGTATCCCAGGCCAATACCAATCTCTTGTCCGCAATCTGGACAGGGTATATTTAGTTGTTCGCAATCTGGACGTTTTATGACTTGTTCGCAATCAAGACACAACCGATTTGAATTGAGTCACTTCAAATTCACACCACTCGACACAACATAATTCGGTAGAGGGGTGGAGGGAGGAAACCTACCTGACCGCTCTCAATGGGCGCAGTTCCACTACCACTTTTAAAGGTTGATGCTAATGACCAGGGTCATTAGTGAAGCTTGGGCGCAGTTCCATACAACCCGCGGCTTCGGAGGCGAAGTTGGTAGAATGCTGAGCTTCTATGCTCAAGGCCACGGGTTCAAACACGGCCGAAGTCATCGGATTTTTTAAGAACGTTAAAAATCCCTCAGTAGTCCATCCTTCGGAGGGGAAGTAAAGCCGGCGGTCTCATTTCATAGATTTATGGCATGAAAAAGAACCTTCCACTAATTACACTTGTGTGAAGCTAAATTATAGGTTAATTGAGACTAACGCTCATAGGTTCCAAGTTTGATAACGCTATATTAGTTCCAACGTTCGCCGCCAGGAGCTGACTGCGGTGGCATCTAGTAACCAAGTTCAGAACTAGTTGTCGTTGACTGTGGCGTTTGGTAGCGAAGGAACTACTGAAAAATTGAATGTCTGCAGTCCTTACTTGAATTAAAAACAGATAACACACCCTAATACAGTCATCACAATTAACACCGGTTATCAGACAGATTCTACACACGCCCAAAGTACACGGGGCTACATGACCGCGTTGTCGCTCCCACTAAACTGAGGAACCTAACAACAGTCATATTCGGGACTCGCGAAATCACGAAAATAATTAAAACAAATAAACATTGGTTTAGAACATTTTTTACATTTAAAAAAATCATATAATTACATGTTTCAACTCGCGAATCACTCGCGAAAAAACGCAAAACATCTATGATTCGTGAATTTAGCATCTTTCCTTTGTTATTCGCGAAAAAACGGAATTTTTGAACAATTAATAAATAAATAAACTAAATTTGAAAAGAAAAAAAAGATTGTTTTTTCATAATATTTATTGACCGAGTTCCAAAACAGAACTGTTTTCTGCCTTGTCATACCTGAATAAATCCTAAAGGTTTGGAATGTTGTCGCCTGGGGCGGATCTAGGGGAGAGCGAGAAGGGCGACCGCCCAGGGGCCCGCGGTCCACGGGGCCCCGCGCCATGGATTTTTTTAAATTTAATTAATTAATTAATTATACTTTTCAAACTAATTTATAATTCATATTCCTTTTTTCAGGGCAGTTATGACCTCCCGTGACCGTTTAGCAAGTTTAGATTTCAGTGAAATAATAGTAGACTTCAGCCGGGGAAAAGTCGCAAAGTAATATTTTAATATTTCATAGTTTACATAATCTTCTTCAAGGGGACTTAAAGGTTTCTTTCATATTAAAATAATGTAGTGTATTCAAAATATTGTAACTATTCTTTATTTTATTATTATTACACACATCAAAAAAAGTTTTGCATCACCTCGGTTCCAAGAGTTCCGGAACCGTTAAATACAAAGGGAATAGAGATCAACACAAACAACATTTCAGCTCGTTTTATTGCTCATGAGACCCACACATTGCATGTTGTACCATCATACAGCTAGACTTTCAGCATTTGTGGTCCAGATTGCAGTACACACCACTACCTCTAATACCCAGTAGCACGTCCTCTTGCATTGATGCATGCCTGTATTCGCCGTGGCATACTATCCACAAGTTCATCAAGACACTGTTGGTCCAAATTGTCCCACTCCTCAACGACAATTCGGCGTAAATCTCTCAGAGTGGTTGGTGGGTCAAGACGTCCATAAACAGCCCTTTTCAACATATCCCAGGCATGTTCGATAGGGTTCATGTCTGGCGAACATGCTGGCCACTGTAGTCGAGCGATGTCGTTATCTTGAAGGAACGCATTCACAAGATGTGCACGATGAGGTCGAGAATTGTCGTCCATGAAGACAAATGCCTCTCCAATATTCTGCCGATATGGTTGCACTATGGGTCGGAGGATGTCATTCAGGTATCGTAAAGCCGTTTCGGAGCCTTCCATGACCACCAGTGGCGTACGTCGGCCCCACATAATGCCACCCCAAAACATCAGGGAACCACCACCTTGCTGCACTCGCTGGACAGTGTGTCTAAGACGTTCAGCCTGACCAGGGTGCCTCCAAACACGTCTCCGACGATTGTCTGGTTGAAGGCATATGCGACACTCATCGGTGAAGAGAACGTGATGCCAATTCCGTGGGGTCCATTCAGCATGTTGTTGGGCCCATCTGTACCGCGCTGCATGGTGTCGGGGTTGCAAAGCTGGACCTCGCCATGGACGTCGGGAGTGAAGTTGCACATCATGCAGCCTATTGCGCACAGTTTGAGTTGAAACACGACGTCCTGTGGCTGAACGAAACGCATTATTCAACATGGTGGCATTGCTGTCAGGGTTCCTCCGAGCGGCAATCCGTAAGTAGCGGTCATCCACTACAGTAGTAGCCCTTGGGCGGCCTGAGCGAGGCCTGTCATCGACAGTTCCTGTATCTCTGTACCTCCTCCATGTCCGAACAACATCGCTTTGGTTCACTCTGAGACGCCTGGAAACTTCCCTTGTTGAGAGCCCTTCTTGACACAAAGTAACAATGCGGACGCGATCGAACTGCGGTATTGACCTTCTAGGCATGGTAGAACTACAGACAACATGAGCAGCGTACCTTCGTCCTGGTGGAATGACTGGAACTGATCGGCTGTCGTACCCCCTCCGTCTAATAGGCCCTGCTCATGCATGGTTGTTTACATCTTTGAGCAGTTTTAGTGACATCTATGAACAGTCAAAGGGACTGTATCTTGGATACAATATACACAGTCAACGTCTATATGCCGGAGATCTGGGAACCGAGGTGATGCAAAACTTTTTTTGATGTGTGTATTATTATTATTATTATTATTATTATTATTATTATTATTATTATTAAGAGCCTCCGTGGCTTAGGCGGCAGCACGCCGGCCTCTCACCGCTGGGTCCGTGGTTCAAATCCCGGTCACTCCATGTGAGATCTGTGCTGGACAAAACGGAGGCAGACAGGTTTTCCTCCGGGTACTCCGGTTTTCCCTGTCACAATTTCATTCCAGCAACACTCTCCACTATCATTTCGTTTCATCTGTCATTCATTTAATCATTGCCCCAGAGGAGTGCGACAGGATTCGACAGCCGGCACACTTCATATCCTCGCCGCTAGATGGGGGCTTCATTCATTCCATTCCAGACCCGGTCGGAGACTGGAAGCAGGCAGTGGATTTTCATTTTTATTATTATTATTATTACCAAACTATTTTCCATTTGATTTGATATTTTTTATTTCCTATTGTTGCGGGCCCCACCTTATCATATCGCCCAGGGCCCCGCAAGGCCTGGATCCACTACTGATTGTCGCTAGATGTTATGAGTTGAAATGGTTCGTGCAATGGCTTGTAATGTTGACTGTGACCGTTCTTCTTTCACAGTTCTCGTGTGTGCTGACAAATACAGTAGAAGAACGAACCTTTCAATGACAAATATTGAACTGTTGTCTGCATACAACTTTGAAAGTTAAATAATATTAAGTTTCTTAGAACTGTTGTCTGCGCACAAATCTCAATAAATAATTACTGACTTAATCCCTATATCCCTATAGGCCTATCCCTATATATAAGGTGCGTTCAAAAAGTAACTAGCCGGAGGCTGTAATGCGCACCCTGGCGTTTCTAAGAGCCAGAGTAGTTGAATCCAATAACATTATTATTAAAACACGATAAGAACATTAGATCTAAACACGATAAGAACATTAGAAATCTAAACGGTCTAACTTAATAAAGCAGTGTGAATAATTCAGTTTCACTCAAGAATTTTTCAAATTCACTCAATAATTTTTACCCTTATTAACCATGAATTTTAGCCCCTTTCATTCAAGAATTTGACTGTCGAGTGATCAATCTTAATTCTCAAGTGTGTATTTACTGAAATAACTTGTTGTTTTTTAATGTCTGATTTTCCCCCTTATATTTTTGTTTATTGTGTGTTTGAGTCTTCAGTTTGTTGACTGGTTTGATGCAGCTGTCCATGCCTCCCTGTCCTGAGCTATTCGTTTCACCTGTACTTAGCTACCACACCTTACATCTCAGACAATCTAACCATGGTCTACCCCTACAGTTCAATGGCTTCGGTGGCGTAGTTGTTAGCATGCTGAGCTTCTATGCCCAAGATCACGGGTTCAAACCCGGCCGAAGTCGTCCCTCAGTATGCCTTCCTTCGGAGGGGATGTAAAGCCGGATGGCCCATGTCATAGATTTATGGCATGTAAAAGAACCTTCCACTAACCACATTTGTGTCAAGCTAAACTGTGTAGGTTAGATTTGACTAACGTTCTTAAGTTCCAACGTTCGGCACCAGGTGCCGGTTGCGGTGGCATCTAGTAGCCAAGTTCACAGCTAGGAGTCGTTGGCGGTAGCATTTGATAGCAAAAGTAGGAACTACTTGAAATTAACCGTCTGCAGTCCTTACCTGAATTACAGATAACACACACTAATACAGCCATTGCCACGATGGGTGAGTGGATAGCGTGTCGGTCTACTAACCCCAAGATTGCAGGTTCGCTCCTGGCCGTGGTAAGTGATTTTTGAAAGGCGGCAAAAATACGATACGCATGTCATACGATGTTGGCATGTCAAAGAACCCATTTGAATTCAGTAGGCCGAGATCATAATGGCAAAATTAATCTCGGGAGTTTCCGCCAACAAAAAGTTCCTCATTTCTCTACTAGAAAGCGCTATAGTGTTCAAGGAGCTTAGATATGTAACATCTAACCTCCTTGACTTTTATAGTCAAGGAACAACGAAATTCGACATGCAGGCTACCCCCTGGGTGTCAAATAACAAAGCTTGTACCCGTCACCCGAAGCCATACGATATTATTATTATTATTATTATTATTAATAATAATAATAATAATAATAATACAGCCATCACAATTAGCACCGGTTATCACTGTTATCAGACAGATTCTACACACCCCAAGATACACGGGGCTACATGCCCGGTTTTCGCAGTCCCTTGAGGACCAACCAACCCCTACAGTTCTTGTTCTCAACCCTTCTTTCCATAACTAAGTTAGCTATTCCTGGATGTCTTAGTATATGTTCTACCAACCTATCTCTTCTCTTACTTAGCAGTCACCAGAAACATCTCTCCTCTCCCACTCGTCTTAATACCTCTTCATTTGTTACTCTATGTACCCATCTGATCGTCATCATTCTCCTGTAACACCACATTTCAAACGCATCTATTCTCCTCTTTTTTTGCTGCACCAACAGTCCAAGTTTCACTTCCATAGAGCGCCACGCTCCAGACAAAGGTTTCCATAAATAACTTCCTAAACCTAACAACGACATATTTTAGTTAAGGTGATGCGGACTAAGACATCTCTACTTAGTATAAAACAAAGTCCCCGATTCTTGGGTGTCACGGGTAATCTCGAGAATCATTGGATGGATTTTGATTCGGTGTTCACCATTCTGTAAAGGATATCTCGAGGAAGGTTTCTGTAGATAATAATTTATTTGTGATCAAAGGAAGCCAGCGATTTCAGTGAAAAAGTCGGGGGGAAAAAACAGGAGTCCGTGCGATTTTTAAGCTTACGCTGCGCAAACCGTTAAACATATCAATAAGCCTCTACTATGAGTGTAAGAATTGTTCAGCATGGAAAGTTCTACACAAAATTCCACGAGAGCACTATAAGTACACTATACTATAAGTACGTTTTTATTTCTTCCAACAATCTCCATTGAATTACTGAGGCGACAGTTTACGAGCTAGCTAGGGGCGAACCTATCACAGCTTAGCTAGCGGATGAGCCTATTACCTCAGATACAGCCAGCAGGAAACTGTCGAGTCGTGTTGAGTTAAGACTTCAGAGAAGAGTGTTTGTGTTTGGAGTTTCCCTGGAAGTGCAACTCGGCTATTCTTCATTTCGCCTGTGAACCCTTCGTTCCGCAAAATACACAGTCAAGTTAAGATTGGACGGAAGGGGGATTTGTGTTTCATGCACCTCCCCATTCTTAAATTACGTCTGATAAGAATTCGTTACACATGCATCTCCATGATAATATAATTAATATAGCCCAGTCAGTGATTTTAACCCATCATGCCGAGACGTAAAACGGATAGCTTATAGATCGTAGTTCATTGACATAGAAAGAGAAAGCGCTTTTCACGTAAAGCATTCATAACTGTTCCCGGGCGAAGCCGGGGCGGGTTGCTAGTTATGAATAAATGCACGAGTGGGAGATAACTCGCGGAGTGAGCGTAAGTGAACGAACATAATCTCTGCTGGTCGCTGTTTATTTTCCTGGTCTGCCGTTTGAAGAGGATGGGCTATGAGGCGGAACAGTGAGTGACCTTGCTCAACTCCCTCTCCTTCATGTGGGCGGAAGCCTTGGTGTAAGAAGTTTGTGATGAAGCCGCAATATTCTTATTGATGATGATGATACGGTATCATAGATTATCTCTCCCAAGCAGTGTAGCAGGTCTCGATGTTGTAAAGCTCCAGCGCATTGAATTATCCCTCATGTAGCGGTACATTTTGGCGTTTTCTGTTGGCCTAATATAAGATGCGTTCAAAAAGTAACGAGCCGGAGGCATAATTACAGAAACCAGTACCTGTATGTTAGAAGTATTGGCCCTGGCTGTTGAGGCACTTGTCCCACTGTGACACGAGGCGGTGAATGACTGTCTCATAAAATTCCCTGGGCTGCGATGTGAACCATTTCCGCCCGTACAGCTGGAGGTCAGCGTCCGAGGTGAATCGTTGGCCCCGCAGAGCCCTTTTCAGGGGACCAAACATGGCGTGATCACAGGGAGAGAGGTCTGGACTGTATGGAGGGTGGCCGAGAACCTCCCATTTGAATTTCTGCAGGAGTGACGCAACTGTGTTGGCCGTATGAGGTCGTGCATTGTCGTGGAGCGACCACGGCGGCTAAGGCGTTCACTGTCTATCGGCGGTCCTGGGCAATGAGTGCATCAACCAGCTGAACGTTGTCATCGGTAATGCAGGGGGGGGGGGGGGGGGGTGCCCCAGACCAGGCATCATCGGCTAACGACACCCGTTTTTCCCTGAAGCGCTTGTGCCACGCCTTGACCCTTGCAAGGAACATGCAGTGTTCGCCGTACACTTGTGACATTCGGCGATGAATGTCCGTTCCCCATACTCCTTCCTCTGTCAGAAACCGAACAACACCACTTTGCTCTTCGGTTGACGCATCCATGTCACTGTTTGCAATGCGACTGGCAGCGTTGGACGATTGATGCATGCTGCTGCTCGCTTTGTATCGTCACGTGACGTGCACGCGTGCCCTCTAGCGACGCTCTGGTAGGAAACACACCTCGTTACACACGCCACGATTAGCCGATGTAGTCACCGGATTTTCGCATTCCAGTCTCCGGCTCGTTACTTTTTGAACGCACCTTATAAATAAATAACATTAATATTTAATACATTTAATTGCAGCCGAATGGCCAAACACAATTCATGTTTGTTCTTTAGTTTACAGATCTTTACTATACTCCAAAACTGATTTTGTCCTATTTTTGCATCGGTTGATGTGATAGCGTTCACATCCTTCACCGCACAAAGTACACTCACACTCCTTTGTTACTTCATGGAAATGTGTCGTGGCACATAGTTTGTGGTGATATCCATGAACCGCCAAACTTGTGATGACTTGCCTGAAGTCTTGATTCGCCTCCGTCCAGTGTCGGTCCCACGTGGCGTCTGTACAATAAAATTCAAAGCAAATATCCTCCCTTTTTTGTTTTCTCTCTTCAAGTACCTTGGCACTATTTTGAGTGGGTGGTAGTAAGAACCTTGCCTTTATGCCATCAATATAGAAAGTCTCTTTGGCCATTTCATATACCAGTCTTGACTTTGTGTGTATTCCAACACAGAGAGCTCTTTAAAGAAACATTTCCTTCACTTTTCCTATGGATCGAAGGTCTGCGAGTGTGGTGATCCCATATATAATCTGTATCCCATATGTTGCTACTGGGCTCACTACTGCATGAAACAGTTTCATTGCTGATTTTATTGATACATTCTGTAGATCTTTTATTGTATATATTGCTCTAATTGCAGCGGAGACTCTTTCTTTTATGTGCAGTCTGTAGCAGTGACCTGTTTTTTGTAAAGCAATCCCGAGGTATTTTAATGCCCGAACGATTGGAACATTTTCCCCTCTTGTCTTTATGTGGTCGTCTTCTGCAGGCTTTCCTCCTTTTCGAAAAGTCATTTGCATGGTCTTGTCTGTGTTAATTTAAAGACAATTTTTATCTGCCCATAACGTCAGCTTTTTCTTGCCCATCGCAAGCTTAAAAGGCGCACGGACGGCAGGATTTTCATCGACTCGATTTACTGAAATCGTTATTGCTCGGCTTCCTTTAGTCATAAACGAATGTTTTCTACAGAAACCTTCCTCGAGAAATCCTTAACAGAATGGTGCAAACCGCATCAAAATCCATCCAGTGGTTCTCGAGATTACCCGTTACATCCAAGAAGAAAGAGTCTCCGCTGCAGTTAGAGCAATATATATAATAAAAGATCTACAGAATGTATCAATAAAATCAGCAATGAAACTGTTTCATGCAGTAGTGATTACTATATTCTTCTTCTTGTTTCGTACAGGCCATCTAAGGACCACGATATTCAACTGTTACATTTGGAGTGGGCTTTGATGATTGCCCAGTAGTTACGCATCCTCTGGCTGTGTTGCGCCCTCCTCTCCTGGGTCCAGAGGGCACCTGTTTTCTTTCTTGGCGGTTTGTCCTGGAACCTCAATTGCTGAAGCATCTTCCTGAGAGATGTCCGGTATTTTAAGTCTCTTTCCGTCCCTCGAAGTTCTTGCAGATCTTTGCTCACTTTCCACAACCATGGTGACTTGGTCTTCCGCTTTTGCCAATAACCGAGGAGCTGGTTGGTCAACCTGGTAGGATGCATCCTGTAGACCTGTCCATAAAATGCTAGACGTCGTTTCCTAACAACATCCGTGATTCTTTCACAGTACTTGTAGAGCTCTTGATTAGGTCGCTTTCTGTATTCATTACCTTCCGTAACAGGCCCCAATATCTTCCTCATTATCTTTCTCTCCTGTACTTCGAGTTTGTCCGTGAGTCCCTTCCGGTTGAATACCAGACATTATGAAGCATATAAGGCTTCAAGACGTATAACTGTCTGGTAGTGTCTCATTACTGTATTATTATTATTATTATTATTATTATTATTATTATTATTATTATTAAAACAACTCAACTGCTTCTTTTTTTAAATTTATACGGAATTCTTCCTCTTTTTGACATGATAAAAGCGCTTTAAGCGGGATTTAGAAGCATCATAATAGAGTAAAATGATGTAGTTGAGGGACCTTACAAAAAGCGCTATAAGCGGGATCTAGAAGCCCTTATAATAGGGCAAAATTATACATTATTATACAAACCGCCCAGGATCCTTACAAAAATAACGTAATAAACGGGATAGCGTACTAAGCGGGTACGTAACAACGGGGTTTTACTGTAAAATGAGAAACATTTATGGCATTCATTGTTCAACGTTGAAAAAGTAACGAGGATTTTTGATATTTACTTACTGCTTAATGTAGCCGAGTTGCAGTTACTGAATTTAATTATTATTATTATTATTATTATTATTCTAGTATCAGAAACATACATTGTAAACATATAACACAGTTATGATATTATCTTTGCCCAAAACTTGGCCACTTCCAGTGCACTCTGTGCTCCCCGACGAAGATCTTCTTCCGTGCAGGATGCCGGGCACAGTCGACACTCGGTCATATGCTGAACAGTGTGGTCTTCTCCACAATCACATTGAATATCATCCTGGTCAATGTAACCCCATCTTGCCATATTAACCCTTGATCTGCCTACTCTAGAGCGCAGTCTATTCAGGGACTTCCAAGTCGTCCATTCCACGTCATAGCCAGGAGGTAGAGTTTCAGAAACTTTTTCCCAACCAGGGGGAAGGTTGGTCGTAGCCCTCCACATTTGCAACCTAGCTTTTTCAGCAGTGGTTCTAAGTTCCTTTGATGTTCTAAGGAAACTCTTCCTCGACTTCAGTCGTTGCGACTGCGGTTCTTGTCCATTTAGAGGATGAGTTCTTTCATGCTCCACTGTCTTTCGTTCCTTATTCGCAGCTATTTCACTTCGAACAGGGGGTGGTGCTATTCCTGCGAGGAGATAAACTCATTCGACCGGAGTTGATTTCAAGCAACCTGTTATAATCCTGCAGGTATCATTGAGTGCTACATCCACCTGTTTGGCATGTGTTGAATTATACCAAAAAGGAGAAGCATACTCTGCTGCAGAATAGCACAGTGCCATTGCTGAAGTTCGGATCGTTTCAGGTTGACTACCCCACTATGATACAGCCAGTTTGCGTAGGAGATTGTTCCTGGAAGAAACTTTTGACTTGGAATTCATGCAGTGCTTCTTGAAAGTAAGAGATCTTTGTGGTGTTTGAAGCCATATTTTCAGTGTTGCCTTAGTAAACAAGAGTTTAGTGCTTTTCAGTCGGTCAACACGAATGTACCCAAAAGGGATGGGTTATGCCCTAATCCTGAAATAAATTACATGAGATTAATAAAACACTAGGATGACCAGTTTCGATCGTCAAGCGATCATCATCAGATCCAATACACTTAGGCTATAAAATCTATGTTTGAAATACAGGTGAAAATATTTACAATATGTACAATTATTTAGTTGCAGTATTGGTATTGTACTTTAGAGAGATTATATGGTTGTAAACTATGGTTAAACTATAAAATTTTTAGGCTAACTACTTATCTGATTGTCTTCCGTACTACAGCTATTCGCAGTTTCCGTGCTCACTTGAACTCGCTGTGCGGTCGACTGCGGTGGTTATCTTAACGACTGGTTTTTCCCTGCCTTCCCCCCCCCCCCCTGTCCCTACGTGCTGTGGGGAGTGATCGCGATGTGTTTATGTGAGGTGTTGCCAACCTAGATAAGATGTATGTTATTGAATGAGGTGGATCTACAACTATTAAAGACCGTGGATTAGTCCTCGCCACGCGTGGAGCATAACCCATTCGAACTAAGCGTTGACGGTCTTATGAGGACGTCCCGGCACCTTTAATACTGCCTCTAATATGGGCCTTGGTTTATTGCAGAAGAAAAGTACATCGTACACCTGATCCAGATAACATTTACCTATTAAAAACCCCCTAATTTCCCCCCTTTTTTATCTAGCTTGGCTGTGTCGCTAAATTGTGTTTTGTTTCCGACAGGGTGTGTTTTTTTAGTAGCGTGAAGAGGGGTGAGCTCTCCATGAACGTGTGTTCATTTAGATTGTTGGGATTGTTTCGTTTGGCTAGGTGTATCTCGATTGCTTCCTTTATGTCAAGAGCTCTGCCTTTCGATTCGTGATGGATTATTTTAAGGTCCGACTCTATGTTGGTAAAGCTATCGAGTAGACACACGTTATAATGAACATAGAAATGCGATAAGATACGGAACACATTCAGCCGTGTGCGAACATATGTGTGATGCAGGGCATAGCTTTACCAACATAGAGTCGGACCTTAAAATAATCCATCACGAATCGAAAGGCAGAGCTCTTGACATAAAGGAAGCAATCGAGATACACCTAGCCAAACGAAACAATCCCAACAATCTAAATGAACACACGTTCATGGAGAGCTCACCCCTCTTCACGCTACTAAAAAACACACCCTGTCGGAAACAAAACACAATTTAGCGACACAGCCAAGCTAGATAAAAAAGGGGGGAAATTAGGGTTTTTTTAATAGGTAAATGTTATCTGGATCAGGTGTACGATGTACTTTTCTTCTGCAATAAACCAAGGCCCATATTAGAGGCAGTATTAAAGGTGCCGGGACGTCCTCATAAGACCGTCAACGCTTAGTTCGAATGGGTTATGCTCCACGCGTGGCGAGGACTAATCCACGGTCTTTAATAGTTGTAAATCCACCTTATTCAATAACATACATCTTATCTAGGTTGGCAACACCTCACATAAACACATCGCGATCACTCCCCACAGCACGTAGGGACAGGGGGGGAAGGCAGGGAAAAACCAGTCGTTAAGATAACCACCGCAGTCGACCGCACAGCGAGTTCAAGTGAGCACGGAAACTGCGAATAGCTGTAGTACGGAAGACAATCAGATAAGTAGTTAGCCTAAAAATTTTATAGTTTAACCATAGTTTACAACCATATAATCTCTCTAAAGTACAATCTCCGGATAGCCATCACCATTTAGCATTTCACCTAACATATATACTGCATTTAGCATGCACTGACAGTTGCAGTACCAATACTGCAACTAAATAATTGTACATATTGTAAATATTTTCACCTGTATTTCAAACATAGATTTTGTAGCCTAAGTGTATTGGATCTGATGATGATCGCTTGACGATCGAAACTGGTCATCCTAGTGTTTTATTAATCTCATGTAATTTATTTCAGGATTAGGGCATAACCCATCCCTTTTGGGTACATTCGTGTTGACCGACTGAAAAGCACTAAACTCTTGTTTAGTAAGAGATCTGTCAAGTGTCACTCCTAGATATTTTGGAGTCTCACAATGTTCCAGTTCGACCTCTGACCATACGATCTTTAACTTGCGAGTAGCTTCCCTATTTCTCAAATGAAAAGCACACACTTGTGTCTTTGAGGGGTTTGGCTTAAGAGGCGGCCGTAGTGAGATCCTATTTCACATTTCATTTCAAAACGTTGCCACTAGTTTCGTTGTAGTCGCTCTCCCCTAGTAGTTGCATGGCCCGTACATAGGTATCAGCACGGATTACCCCCTACTGTGAGGGGTGGTTCAAGGTCGCGCGTGCGAGAAAGTTCAAACTGCCCCGGGGTCCGACACGGAGAAATGCAATCTCGTGGCAATGTGCCTCACGAATATCGAGACCAGGAAGTTCGAAGTGATAGTCTGTATAGGCTACGGTACTTCCAATTGAATGGCCGAAATATTTTGCTATAGATAAGCTAATAGTTAAACTACGGATTACGGAATTCACAAGTGACTGAAATATCCTTGGCGTTCCTCGTGATGTAGCGGCTAGTATTCTTGGCTGTCGCCCCGGAGGTTCGGGTTCGATTCCCGGCGCCGACAAGAAATTCGATTCATTCTTGTCTGATGGCTGGAATGGGGCATTCCAGTGGCAAAATTGAAAAGATGTGGTTTCGATTCCCATCTCAGCCATCTTGGAAGTGGTTTTCCGTGGTTTCTCACTTGTACTCTGGCTGCGTGGCTCAGTGGTAACGTTCTTGCTTGCTGTTCCCAAGATTGCAGGATCGAATCCTGGCGCAGCCAGCTGGCATTTGAGGGTGCGCAAATACGAGGGAGCCGTGTCAGTGAATTTACTGGCAGGTCAAAGATCCTCTTTGGGGCAAACTTCCGACACCCCGGCGTCTCCTAAAGCCGCAGATGTTTAAAGGGACGTAAAACAATAACATTATTTTTATTATTATTATCACTTCTACTCCAGGCAAATGCAGCCGACTCCTTCACAATCCTCATCTGAATGACAAATATACTGTACACACTAATAGAGCCATCACAATAAGACGGGTAATTAGACAAATTCCAAACACACGCCAAGTACACGGGGCTAGATGACCACGATGCCGCAACAATTACTTTGAAATGCGCTAATGAGTTTCAAAAAATACGGGAACTAGTCCTCGCACGGGGAAACGTGTTTTACAGGTGTTATAAGGATGCGCAGTGACCGACCGCAGTAGTTACACTTGCTAAGGTACAGCACAAAATCATGGGTGCCAAGCTATCTTCAAACTCGATAAACAAGTGCGTTCGAACCCATGGGCCGTTGTTTCAATGTTTAACTGCATTATTATGCATATTTTATATTATCTTGGTAAGTCTTTATTATTATTATTATTATTATTATTATTATTATTATTATTATCATCATCATCGGGATCTTGCCCGGTGTGGACCCGTCTGTCCAGCCCTCTAACACCGGCGGTTCTTCTTCTTCTTCTTATTATTATTATTATTATTATTATTAACTGGCCTCGGTGGCCGAGAGCGCTAACGCACTACCTCGTGCCACGCTGATATCGAGAGAGCGTGGGTTTGAATCCCACCTCGGCCGTCTTATTATTATTATTAATAATAAAAATATTTTCCGGATCTTGCATGGGGAGGGGGGGGGGAGGAACGCCTGTTCAACCCCCTACCATCGGCGGCTTCTCTTACTAATGCTATTATTATTACTAATAATAATAATACTATTTCTAAAATTATTATCAGTTTCTGCAAATTTAGGAGGATTATAAATTAATATTACATAATTTGGCAATAGAGGTGGGGGAGGGCAGGATTCTCCAGCCCCAGGACCCATCACCACTCTCTAAGGCCTTGCATCCGGGGGTGACACACAAGAACGCTTCACCACGAGATGGTCTTTAAAACAGTATGTTATACTTAATGTGATAACGGAGAAAGAAATTAAAATGTTATTCTTAAAGCTCTACCATTTCCTTACAGATCTCACTTACACAAAACTGCCTATGTTGCGAAGTTCGAAACCGAACCACAATAAGGTTTCACGCCGGCGTTGTTGTTGCTCATGCTCCATTTGATTGTGCATATTCAATCATTTACTTTCATAAACATCTTCATACTGACATTATGGGGTTTGAAGCCATTTTTCAGTGTTTCCTTAGTAAACAAAAGTTTGGTGCTTTTCGGTCGGTCAACACGAATGTACCCAAAAGAGTTGGGTTATACCCTCATCCTGAAAAAAATTACAACTCTTTTGGGTACATTCGTGTTGACCGACTGAAAAGCACCAAACTTTTGTTTTATCTTCATAATAACCTTAATTGTGATAAAGAATCGTTCAGACTAAACTAATTCCTGAAAAAAGTTGAAAAGTAAATTTTCAAACACTTTTGTTTGAATATTTCAGTTTACGATAACATCGAAAAGATACGTAAGGAAGCCTACACCCTAGTATACCTGTAACTTAGTAGTATGGTGAAAAACTGCTGTTTATTTCCTAGAATTATACGTATTTTCGTGTTTTTGTAAGTAACCATGACAAGTTATTTTTTTCTTTTATTCTTAACAAAGGAGATATTTAAAGAAATGTAGAATACATTTTTTGAAATTACATTTCTCATCACACAGGATTCAACGATAAGCTATAGCATATTATTATCAGGACAGAGTGACTTCAGCTCATCCTTTCGCATTGCCTTTTCCTCATCAACAACCAAGAAATTTCCAGAAACTACAAATTCAGTTGCTCTAGGGAAAGAAAACTAAGATCCGTTTCCCACGATTATCACATCACCATTCATGAACAAATATGGTGCAATTAAATGGGGCAATTGTGATAAATAACTAATACATGTAACTTTTTCTATGAGTGTATTTACATATTTATATCTTGTACCCCGCCCATCATTGGGCACAATCGTGTTGACCGACTGAAAAGCTACGAAAGACAATATTATAGCCTATATAAAAAATCAGTAGTAGTGGTGAAAGATTTCAGTCTATTCCTGTAACAACTTAGACCAGGAACTCATCCTAGCATCAACTCTTACCGCAGATTCATTATAAACACAAATACGGTACTTTTGATTGCCTGTAGCAGCCTTCCCTGGATACCATAATACTGTACTTCAGAATCCTCAGTTTCTTTTCTCTTGGTACTCTTCCGTACGCCTTCTCTAGATCTACAAAATACAAAAGTCTATTCCTCTCGTAGTATTCCTCAATCACTTGGCACATACTAAAAAATATATATCCTCACATCCTCGTTGTGGTCTAAAGCCACTCTGGGTTTCCTCCATCTTACTCTCGGCCAATGATTATGCCTGAGTATACTTCAACCTGACCGCGTTGCCTACAAAAGTAAAGAACCTCAAGTCCATAACATTTGTGAGATGAAGTGTGCATTTGGGTCATACACATTTTATCCCCCAATAAATGGTTTGAATAATGAAGAACTATTTACATACCTCAAGATCAACAAGGGATATACAGTAGATACCCGATTAGAGTTCCTGGCTGTATCAAGGGACAACTAACAGGCGTCCTGAGCCACAGCGACTGGCTGCGTGGCTCAGCGGTAATGTTCTCGCCTGCTATGCCCAAGATAGCGGGATCGAATCCCCGGACAGTCAGTTGGCATTTGAGGGTGCGCAAATGCGAAGGAGCCGTGTCAGTAGATTTACTGGCACGTTAAAGATCCCCTTCGGGGCAAAATCCTGGCACCCCGGCGTCTCTAAAAGCCACAGTTGTTAAAAGGGACGTAAAACCAATATTATAAATATGAGCCACAACATCCGGCAGACTCCCGCTTAGCATCACGTGGCTGGGAAGACCCCACACCAGACCATACCAAGACTTAAATTCTTGGCAGAGCCGGGAATCAAGCCCGGGACCTCTGAGGTAGCCGACAACATTGCTGGCCACTGCGCCACGAGGTGTTTTATACATAGCACAGTATGTATTAAAAGGGCATATCAATAAACAGTATGGCTGTAAAAATTATGCTATACGCGTGTAGTCTCCACCCCCGCCCCACCAATTACGTAGACATGAAAAATGAATGAAGCTTGTAGTTTTACGTGACCGTTAATCTCGCGATCAGAGCTATGGGACCTTCATTTTTACGTGGAATCTGAACCACAGGACGTGATATTTCACTTCGAAAATCTCACTTGCCAGGAATCGAACCTTGGTGAGAGCCAAGCAGCTTGACCACTACACCATTACGTCCCCCAAAAAGTGAAGGAACGTGGGAATCATATAATCCCCGACTACTGTCGACCAAAATATTATGTGCACTCGAGCTTGAAGGTGGTTTGTGAAGTAACCAATGGACCTACATAAAATCCTATAACATCATCATTTTCGTCGTTCAGTTTACGTTAGTTCATTTAGGCTTGGAATGTTTAATTTATATTTTAATATTTTTTATCGCAGTTGGAACACAAAAAGTGCTCGTTTTAAAGTATGTTTCAACCATGCGTCACATTTACGAACTATTATCTCACAAACCCGTCATCAGATCGAATCCAAATTTTAACACTATGTGCATTGGAATGTTGTATAACTGGTTTATTAAAATATAAATTAAAAATTCCAAACCTACATAAACTAACGTAAAATAGAACGACGAAAATGATGATGTTACTGGATTTTATGTAGGTCTATTGGTTACTTCACAAATAACCTTCAAACTCGAGTGCACATAATATTTTGGTCGACAGTAGATACGTAGACGTCAAGAACAGATGATGAATTAGAATAAACCAGGCTTAAAAATAATGCCGGGATAGATCGTTGGTTTCTTAATATACGTATTTGGGCCATAATATATTTTGAAATATATATTTAAAAATCTGAACTCAAGTCCTAACGATTTCAAAATGCTATACCACACAGAAGTGAGGAATGGATTTCGGGAGTGAATCCACACTGCGAAATAATTGACGTTCATCTTTTTACAGCATATAAACACATCACTCCTCGGCGCCTGGAACATTACCAGTACTCAGTAAAATAGAGGGTACATAATAATGTAAACAGAGTTTCATATTGGCATATATCATCTACTCTGTTTTGAGTCTCTAATCTCCGGAAGGACGAAATGTTTGTAAAACCGGTCAAGTAACGGGAAAAAATACTCTCCCAAAAGTCTATCATATCTCTGTATGAGTTCCGTTGTAGGCTAATCCTTTTTGTCTTCTTGTAGTATGAAGCTGCCCTTGAGTCTGGTAGTGAAAATTGTGTTTGATGTCGAAGTTTCCTATTTTCTTTTCTCCCACTTTAATTGTAATAGTAATACTACTAATAATAATATTGGTTTTACGTCACTTTTAACTACAGTGGCTTTTATAGACGCCAGGGTGCCGGAATTTTGCTAGTAAATCTACTGACACGGCTCCCTCGCATTTGCGCACCCTCAAATGTCAGCTGACCGCGCCAGACTTTAATAATTGTATAGCCTCTTCCGGGATAAAATTGTTCGTGTAGGATGGGCATTTGATTTAAAAACACAGTATTCACCAATAAGTCAATCCGTGCTCATTACAAAGCCTTACTATTTTTTTTAAAGTCATAGTACTAATAAAAATTGTTGCACGGTAAAAGGTATAACGTGCACTTTAAAGTTCTATTGCAGCTTTTAAGACAATAGCAATACCGTAGTGGAATGAGCTTGTCCGCTGCTCATTGTATGTGAAAGGGAGGCATGTGCTGATCTCCCCACTCCCCTGCATGGGGAAAAGCCTGAGCTGGCCTAGGCCAAATGTCTCAACTAATCTCTGTCTCTGTCTTGACCTGTTTCAAGGACAGGACTTTGCGACGTGACATCTGACGGAAACTGTCTGAACTACCAGCACCTCGACACGGCTAGCATTAGCAACTCAATATGCTTACATTTTCTAAAATCACGATTAAACATATACAGAGTTCTTAATTTGAAAATATGATTCAGTAGCACAATAGAGAAAACTATAAGCTGTCTTGCAGTGGAGTTTGTTTCTGTTTTCAACATCATCTGAAGGCATTGAAGAGGTTTGGAAAATTGCAGTTCAGAACTCTATTTTATATGGAGAATTGTGATTTTAACTACACTTTTTATAACTATCTTTGTATTCCTGTTCGATATGCTTTTGCACCGATGAAAAGTGTATAAAATATTACAGCGGGCTATAGGAACAAAATAATTTTACCTTGTCCCGTTTCTTTATAAAACGTTTCACAAACTTTTCACCCATGTTACAACAAGTGCTGGGCTGGCGGTCGGCCGTTCCCACTCCGGCCGGCTCTTAAGCTGGTTTGTGTTGTAGAATCTGGAAAGATCTTTAAGGGCATCCGTGAGGGTGTTCTCCACTGATTCAAAATCTGCGCTCTGAGTGGCTAGATGATGATGATGATAATTGTTGTTTTAAGGGGCCTAACATCTAGGTTATCGGCCCCTAATGATCTGGGTGATAGCGAAAATGATAATGAAACGGAAACCAGAACGAAAATTAAGTGAGACGGAAAATACTTACAAAAAGGAACTCAGATTGAAACAACTCACAAAATGTTCTTACAGAAGAGAATTTAGAACGAACAGATTCACAAAAGGAATAGATTGAAAAATACCCACAAAATGAAGGCTAGGTTCAAAATACGTACAAAATGCAATGTAGCATCGAAATACCTACAAAATGCAATTGAAATTCAAAATACTTACAAAATGCAAATGAGATCGAAATTACGGACAAAAGCAATTGAGGTTCAAAATACTTACAAAATGCAATTGAAATTGAAAATACACGATGCAATTCAGATTGAAATATCCCAGTTCCAATCCAAATTATTCACAAAGTGCAATTGAAATTCAAAATACTTACAAAATGCAATTGAAGTTGAAAATGCTTACAAAATGTACGGTAGATTCAAACGACTCATGTGGATTGACAATACTTACAAAATGCAATTTAGATTAAAAATACTTGACAAAATGTAATTTAGATTCAAAATACCCACAAAATGCAATTAAGAATCAAAATATGTGCAAAATGCCCACCAAACAAAATGCAATTTAGATTCAAAATTCGTGCGAAATGCGGTTTTGGTTGAAAATACTTACAAAATGCAATTGAAATTCAAAATTCTCACTAAAAGGCCCGGCTACCTGCATTGAAAGACTTACCAAAAAGCAATTTAGATTGTCAATCTTTACAAAATGCAATTGAAGTTGAAAACAATCGCGAGATGTAATTTAGATCGAAAAAACTTACAAAATGCAACGTAGATTAAAAATACCTTAAACATCGCTAAAAGGGAATTTAGATACACGGTGAACCAAGTAACAAAAACAGTGCGGGAATCTTAAAGAGAAAGGAAATATAATGAAAAGAGGAGAGGAGAGGAGAGGGGAGAGAGGAGATGGTCCGCCCCAAAGGTAAGGTACAAAAGGGGAAAACGGACCCAGCTCAGGAATCCCTCGGGGTCGCCAACTCCCGAACTCACCAGCTGTGAGCCCCTGAGGGTGTAGCATTATTTAGGGTGCACCATAAGGGGTGGGGCTACATACACCCGGCCTCCTTAAGGGGCTTGAGCACAAGGCAGGAGGTAAAAGGAAAAGAAAAAGAAGGCTGACCCCTCACAGAAGGAGGGTATCAGGAAAGATGAGAGAAGGGCCAAAGAAGGCGGGAAAGTGAAAGACTCCCTAGGCCTCGGATACCCTAATACCGTCGGGGTCGGAAGAGAACAAGGGTTGACCAAGTGAGGTCGACAGGAAAGAAGACGGAGAGGAACCCGGCACAAGTAAGTGGAAGCAATGCCGGACTCAGCTGGGGGTCCCGTGGTCGCCAACCCACGCCCACTAGAAGTGAGCCCCTGGGGGATGAGTGGCTAGAGCAAGGTCATCAGCATACAGGAAACTTGTGCTGTTCGGGGCTATAGGTTGGTCGTTTGTGTATACATTGAACAGGATTGGAGCCAGTACACTTCCTTGCTGGAGGCCGTTTTTCTGTAGTCTCCATCGACTACGCTGTCCTTGAAAGTCGACGAAGAACCTGCGATTTTGCAAAAGAGTGGCGATGAGCCTGGTTAGGCTAAAATCCTTGATGAGGTTGTAGACCTTGACTAGTAGTAGCTGATGGTTGACAGTATCATACGCTGCTGATAAGTCGACAAATACCACTCCTGTCACCTTACGAGCTTCAAACCCATCTTCTATAAACTGTGTGAGATTTAGCAGTTGTCCAGTACAGCTTTTACCAGGGCGAAATCCAGATTGCTGAGGTATAAGTAAGGGGTCAATTACAGGTGATAGGCGATTTAAAATCAATCTTTCCAGCAGTTTGTAGAGGTGACATAGTAGTGCAACTGGTCTAAAAATCTTTGGAGTATTTCCTTCTTTGCCAGGTTTCAGCAAAGCGATCACTCGGCTCTTCCTCCATATTAAATAATGAGTAACTTTGTTAACCCCTCGAACTGTTGCTAGTAACGTCGTTACAGGCAACGTGTTACCCCATCAAATACGAGGGTCGAGTCATAAGTCATGGCAACTATTTGTTTTCTCACGAACAGGACACAACACGGAAAATCTACGATATGCATTTGGAAACGTACGGTATGTACTTGCGTAGGATGCCACTAGATGGTGTATGTAAACAACAGTGTGGGTCTGAGCATGCCCCCCAAGTTCAGTGTGTGAGTGAGAGCGTCACACAATGGAAGTCAACAAGCAGGAGCAACGATCGTATATTAAAATCGCAGTTCTCCGCGGCAGAAATGCACGCCAATGCCATAGACACCTTGGGCGATTATTTCGAAGGTCTGTAACCAGTGGAGACCTGTCCTTTGTACGTAGTCTTGTGTATTTGCTGTCTATACCATAATAAAACAATGTTTACCAATGGCCTGTGTTCTGTCACTTATCTACGATCTACGAGCATCTCCTGACGTCTGAGTTTATCTTCAGGCACTATGCATACGTACATGCCCTATATTTCCAAATGCATATCGTAGATTTTCCGTGTAGTCTCCTGTTCGCGAGAAAAAGAAATAGTTGCCATGACTTATGACTCGACCCTGGTATGTAGTTAACACCATGTACAGTAACGAGGACTAACCTGTCAACGACTGGTATAACAGTTGGTCTAATACAATCACGTCCAATAAACAATACGGAGTAATTTGCAGCTGATTGTGATAAGAATCAATGCCCAAGTCTATTGTTCTAGACTGCACGGCTCATTAAGAACTATGGTCACGCTTCAAGAATGTTATTGTGTGTGCTATGCCATTGAAGATAAAGCGTAAGCACCTGTCTTTCCTCGAGTTAGACTAGTCTGTCTCACAATCAGGAAAGAGAACGGCAAGTACAGTGGTCTGCCATATTATTATACTCATAAAGAAAAATATTTGGTAACATTCTGGCCAAAAAAAAAAAAGAATATTTTCGGTAAATATTAGTGCATTTTCTTCGCACGGTATATCTTCATACAAGCCTTAATATATTGACGACTAATTCAATGGAATTTTATGAGAACTAAAAATGGCGGCTGCGCAAAATTTGTAAAATTTGGTATTTCTACCAACATACATATATATATTGCTTGATTCGGACACAAGAAATAAAAACGAGATTTTTAAAAATATTGGTATTTATACCAACGTACATTTATATTGCTTGATTAGGATATAAGAAATAAAAACGAAATTTTAAAAATTTTGCACAGCCGCCATTTTAAGTTCCCATAAAATTCCATTGAATTAGTCGTCAATATACAGTGGAACGTGGCTAATTTGAACTTCTATGATTCGAAATCTTCTTTAATTCGAATTTTTCTCTTGGTCCCTAGCATTTTATATACAATCAATGCTAAAAAAAATCGTGGTTAATTCGAATTATATTTTGGATAATTCGAAGTTTTTAGTGTAAAAAGCCGATCGGAAGCCAAACATTTGGGTCAGTTGGGCCAGTTCCCGAAAAAAACTGTTCCGAGTGAGTGGTTCTGTTTTCCGTTCCTTAAATTTGTTAGATTCTTTTGTGATGGCTGTGAGACTTAATTGTAGGAAACAGCTGAACATCTCAAACTATTTTGAAAAAAAGTAGATTTCTCTAAGACTTAACCAGATTGCTAGATTACTACTGTCGTTAAATAGGTGAATAGTACATTTTGGTTTTATTTTTTATTTGGAACTTTTGAGGTTATTCACGATACAGTCTTTATAAAGAACCGTTGTCTGTTAATCTGCTTTGTTGAACGTAAATCATTATGTAAACGTAATACAATATATTTTCTCTACTCTTTTCAAAGAACTTTCTTAATTCGAATTTTTGGATAATTCGAATTTTCTACTGGTCCCTTGAGGTTCGAATTATCCAAGTTCCACTGTATTAAGGCTTGTATGAAGATATACCGTGCTAAGAAAATGCACTAACATTTACCGGAAAGAATTTTTTTCTGACCAAAAAGTTACCAAATACTTTATTTTCTTTCTGAGTATAATAATATGGCAGAAATGTAGGCTATAGATTTGAAGCTACACTTTTCAGTGTTGCCTATACAAAATTGTTAATTTGTAGCTCTTCAGTCAGTCAACATGATTGTGCCCAATGATAGTGCTTGCTAGCTTCATGTTTGTTTTGTGGACTTACTACTATATTGTTTTTATTAGCTTGCCACGGTGGGTGAGTGGATAGTGTGTCGGTCTACTAACCCCAAGATTGCAGGTTCGCTCCTGGCCGTGGTAAGTGATTTTTGAAAGGCGGCAAAAATACGACACGCATGTCATACGATGTTGACATGTCAAAGAAACCGTTTGAATTCAGTAGGCCGCGTTCAAAATGGCAAAATTAATCTCGGGAGTTTCCGCCAACACAAAGTTCCTCTTTTCTCTACTAGAAAGCGCTATAGTGTTCAAGCAGCTTAGATATCTAACCTCCTTGACTTTCATAGTGATTCAAGGAACAACGAAATCGACATGCAAGCTACCCTCTGAGTGTCAAATTACAAAGCTTGCACCCGGCACCGAGGCCATACGATATTATTATTATTATTATTATTATTTATTTATTTTACACGTTACAGGCCTATTAGACCACGCGAAGCAATCATGATTTTTTGTTCTTCCTGTCTTGCTAGTACTCTTTCATTCGTGCACTAAAGGCCCTCTTCCTTTCTTCGGTCCACTTTGGTCTTTGGGCTGTAGGTGCAGCTCTCTCTGACAACACTTCCCACTTGTACACTTTGTGTCTAAATACGCTATTGTCTATGACGTCTTCTGGGTCGACCTGTGCTTTTACTAGATCAATTTTGACTTGCATCATCCAGGGTGTAGTAATCTTGAGCCGCTGTATGTATCTAAGAATTTTGTTGGTGAGTCTGGTATGTGGGAGTCTGCTGATGTGGCCGTAAAATTTTAGTCGCCTCTTTCTGATGTCTGCTGCGAGGTTGGACAATTTCTCTGTGGTGTCTCTGGAGTGAAGCCTGTATCCTTCATCTGTGTGCTTTGGTCCAATTATTTTCCTTATTATTTTTCTTTCCTCTGTGAGGATTTTTTCCAAGTCGCCCTTTGTGTGTAACGTCAACGTCTCACTAGCATAAAGCACCTCAGGTTTAATAACCGTGTTGTAATGACGAATTTTAGTGAATGTGGACAGACATTTTTTGTTGTAGACACTCTGTGTCTTGTATAAGGCTCTCTTCATTTTCATTAACCTAGTGTTCTGCGCGATTTTCTCTTTTCCCGTCGGTTCAAGCACTTCACCTAGGTATTTAAAGTGGGCGACTCTACTGATCTTGCCATATTTCGTGTTTAAATTCTGTATGTCGAATTTCGTACAGAAAAACTCTGTCTTTTGGAACGAGATCTGTAGTCCTACTTTTTCGGCGCACTCTTGGAGTACTTCTATCTGTCTGATTGATGTGGTTTCGTTATCTGAGAGTAGAGCCAGATCATCCGCGAAGGCTAGACAGCCAACCTCCAGTTCGTCCTTTGGTCGTCCTAGTCGTACTGGCCTCCAGTAACCTTGAAGTCTCAGCTCTTTCTTCCATTCCTTGATAACTTTGTTCAGCACTAGGTTGAAGAGGAGCGGAGAGAGCCCGTCACCTTGGCGAACACGTGTATTGATCTGAAATGGTTCTGAGATTTCCCCCATGAATTTCACTTTTGATGTCGTGTCTGTCAGTGTCTGTTTGATCAATCGCAAGGTCTTGCTATCCAAACCTTGCTCGTGTAAGATGTTGAACAATGACTGACGGTCAATGGAGTCATATGCCTTCTTGAAGTCAACGAAGGTACATATAACTGGAGTATTCCTGAGGGCTTTGATTTTCAATATACTTTTTAAGTTGAAGATTTGTTCCGCGCAGGAGCGACCAGGACGAAATCCCGCCTGGAACTCGCCAATCTTGTGTTCCAGCTGGTCCCGAGCCCTTTGGAGTAGGCACGCTGAGAGGATCGTGTACGTAACTTGTAATAGTGAAATGCCCCTGTAATTGTTTACGTCAGAGCGGTCGCCTTTTTTGTGTAATGGGTGGATCAATGCACATTTCCACTCATCTGGTAGCTTTTCTGATGTCCAGATGTCAGTGATAATCTGTGTGAGTTCCCTAAGTGAGTGTGGCCCTAGGTTTTTCAGTAGTTCGGCCACCATGCCGTCTTCACCAGATGTCCTGTTGTTCTTAAGTTTGATGATGTGCCTGTGAACTTCCTCTTGTGTCGGAGGTAATGAGTCTGCGTTCTTGACTGTAGGTTCTTCCTCTGAGAATCTCTCTATTGGTTCTGGACAGTTGAGAAGATCAGAGAAGTATTGTACCATCACCTTGCAATTCTCCTTATTCGTTAGTGCTAATTTTCCATCACATTTTCTGAAGCACAGGTTTGGTGGTGTGTACCCTCTGATGTGTCCTGCAAACGTTCTGTAGAAGTCCCTTACGTTGTAGTTACGGAAGTTGTCCTCAATGGAGTCCAACTGTTCCTTCAGGTATCTCCTCTTGGATTGTCTGATAATGTTTGCGGTTGCTTTTCGTGTTTCATGGAAAGTCTGTAAATTTTCTGGGGATTTTTTACTGTTGTATTTCTGATATGCCAATTTCCTGGTAATGAGTGCATTCTCACAATCAACATCCCACCAAGGATGTTTGGAATTCTTCTTCAAAGGAATGAGAGCTTGTGCTGTTTCTATGATTTTTCGGTGGAAATTTTGCCAGTCATTGGCATGTTCTTTTTCCCAGGCTTCCTTCACTCCAGAATCTGCGATCTTTTTTGTGTCAAATTTTGGTAGAGGGGTTTTCTTACAGAAAGTTCTCTTTGGGATGAACTTGACCTTGACGCGGGTTAGGTAATGGTCAGAGTCAATGTTGGCTCCTCTACGTACCTGTACATCATGAATCTCCTTCTGTACTGGATATGAAATTGCCACATGGTCGATTTGGAACTCACCTAACTGCTGGACTGGAGAACGTCAGGTTTTCTGTTTTCTAGGGTGTTTTCTAAGAGATGTTGACATGAGCTTGAGGTTATTCTGCTGGCAGAGTTCTATGAGTCGTGAGCCATTTTTATTTGTGAATTTATATGCAGGATAGTTTCCGACTGTTTTCCTGTACATCTTTTCTCTACCGATCTGTGCATTGAAGTCGCCCATGAGGAGTTTGACGTCATCCCTGGGGACTTTGGACATCACTGTGTCAAGGGTCGACCAGAATTTTTCTGCGGACTGTGGATCGCTCTTGTTACTTTGGTTAGTGGGGGCGTGTGCGTTGATCAGTGTGTATTTTTTGTTGGCGCACCGGAAGCGCATGCTCATCAATCTGTTGTTTACTGGAGTAACTTCTTCTAAGGATTCTACTATGGTCTTGTGGACCATGAAGACAATCCCCAGAAGTGGAGCGCCTTTGGCAACGCGCCTGTCAGTCTTGCTCTTGAACAAGCGGTAATTGCCGTAGTCCATGGTGTCTTCATCTGTGATACGTGTCTCCTGCAGCGCGAGGATTAGAAGCTCCTGTCTATCGAGTTCTGTCACTAGATTGTGCAACTTTCCAGGCTGTATGAGAGTGTTGATGTTTAGAGTGCCTACGTAAGTTGGTGTCTTATGTGGAAGTTTGCCAGAGAACTCCGATTTTCTCTGTGGCCGTGGTTGCCCGGGTCCCCCAGAGTCCGAACGCCCGGGTGCCGTCAGTTGACGGGTGGATTGGTTACCACCTGGGGTAATACTGTTATTATTTGCACGCGCCATGGTTACTTGTAAGAAATGGGGTCTAGTGGTTATCCACTAGGTTTCTTAGAACCAGGGATTGTTAGTTCCCGGAGCATGTTTACAGCCGCACCACTTGGTGAACAGACTCTGACCATAAGCCGCCCAATCCGGGAACAAACGCTTTTGGATTTAGAGTTCTTTATTGGTGGGGAAACTACCTGGCTCTTCCGCTCCATCCATCGTTGGGAATCTTAGATTCCTCTTCCGCCATCAGGACCGTTGACCAATTTTCACCTAGTAACCCTAGGCAGGGGCCCTTACAGGGTGCTACCATCCGGAGCCAGATGGACCCAGGTTTTTTAACGAGGTGTTACTCCTCCCCCTCCTCCTTCCTCATCACTTACGAGATGAGGCCCCGGGCTTGGGCTATATACATTTTTAATCATTTTTATTACGTAATTCCGTAGTTGGTTGCATGCTGAGCTTCTATGCCCAAATCGCGGGTTTAAACCCGGCCGAAGTCGTCGGATTTTTTAAGAGCGTTAAAATCCCTCAGTATGCCTTCCTTCGGAAGGGAAGTAAAGCCGGCGGTCCCATGTCATAGATGTATGGCATGTTAAAGAACCTTCCACTAATTACACTTGTGTGAAGCTAAATTACAATAGGTCAAACATTGACAAACGCTCTTATGTTCCTACGTTCGTCGTCAGGAGCCGACTGCGGTGGCATCTGGTAACCAAGTTCTGAACTAGTAGACGTTGACGGTGACCTTTGTGCGAGCAACGACCAGCCCAGTTAACTGTTGGATAAGACTTACTCTGCCATGCCCTCAACTATTGAGATCTGGTCGGTGCTCGGAACTGACAACGACCCCACGGCGAGCACTCTTTTATAATTATTAAATTTTATTATACAGAAGTGTTGGAGCGCTTAGCTTTCTCAAACAGTTCACAGTACTACACGTTTTTCTGAATAATTGCATACAACTATGAATTCTTGTGCATGTAAGAGGCACATGGATTTGTATCGGTAAAATGTTATTATTATTATTATGCTTGCCACGGTGGGTGAGTGGTCAACGTGTCGGTCTACTAACCCCAAGCTTGCAGGTTCGCTCCTGGCCGTGGTAAGTGATTTTTGAAAGGCGGCAAAAATTACGACACCATGTCATACGATGTTGGCGTGTCAAAGAACCCATTTGAATTCAGTAGGCCGTGTTCATAATGGCAAAATTAATCTCGGGAGTTTCCGCCAACACAAAGTTCCTCATTTCTCTACTAGAAAGCGCTATAGTGTTCAAGGAGTTTAGATATCTAACCTCCTTGACTTTCATAGTGCTTCAAGGAACAACGAAATACGACATGCAGGCTACCCTTTGGGTGTCAAATAACGAAGCATGCACCCAGCACTCGAGGCCATACGATATTATTATTATTATATTATTCATCATTATCATCATCTTAAACAGCTCCAGTCACCCGGGTGCTGTGAACGAGTCCTCTCCATTTCTTTCCATCCATGAATAGTTGGTCTTCATGAGTGCTCTCCCAATCCAGCCCTTTGTCTGCCAAGTCACCCTTAATCTGGTCTATCCATTTCCTTTTAGTTCTTCCAACACATCTTCATCCTTTGATGTTCAGATTGAAGTATGCCTTTGCCTTTTGTTCATCTTTCATCCGTTGGGTATGTCCACACCACCTCAGACGAGACCTCTGTAAGGTCTTCATTACCGAGGTGTTAATACCTGCTTCTGCACGATTTATTTCATTTCTTACTTTATCTTTTCTTGTCCTCTGAAGCATGGTACGCAAAAACTTCATTTCGGATGCCTGATGTCTACTGTTATCTCTTTTAGAAAGGGTACATGTTTCAAGTGCGTAAGTCAGTATGGGTATGTAGTACGGTATGTTTTAATGTTTACACTGTATAGGTGCTTTGTTATCCCACAGTAGTATTCTGACTTATTATTATTATTATATCATTTTTGCCCTTGTGGACAGTGTTTGAACTTAAATATCTCGTGATGACACAATTGTCACTTTTCTCCCTTCTTCTTTCTTCTCTTCCCAAAATCTCTTCATCCTTTGAGTGTGCACCTGTTTCCGTTGTTCAGTCCACAATGATCTAGTCTTCATCTTTTCATTTGTTTTAAATTTTGTTTTCTTAACTTTGTTTCTGAATTCTCCTCTGTCACCAATCAATTGCCTGTTGATCCCCACCTGCCTTAAATCTTCCTCTATTTCATGATACCAATTAGTTTTCCTGCTTGAGCTGTTTACCACATCGAAGATCTTCTTTGTAAGTCCGTATGTTGTTCATCCTCTGTATGTGCCCGTAAAAAGTTAGTCTGCGTTTTCTGATCATATCGGTGAGTTTGTCTGTGTACTCGTATAGCTCTTTGGTAGGACTTTTCATCCATATGCCATCTCGGTGTATTGCTCCAAATATTCTTCTGAGAATTTTGCGTATTACAGTATTATTTATTTATGTATTTATTTATTTACTTAAAAAGTCTGGTCGTTGTACAAGCTTATTACCAGACGCCACTGCATCTCCTAACGTGACTCAACGACTTGTTCGTTTTTGAATGATAATGTTTTGTTTTTTCCGTAATTTTTGTTTATTTTTATAATTTTTATTTTTTATTTGTTTTTGTTTTATTAATTTTTGGTCTTTTAACATTTAGATGTCCACCTCAAAATTTTAAATTCAATTCAAAATTTGTATTCCTTAATCTGTGTTAAGAGGGGCAGATTACCTCGTAGTTCCGCCCCTTAAAACAACAATAACTAACTAACTAACTAACTATCTCCTAACGATTCAGGATATCGAGGTACTAGGTTTTGAGTAGGGAATGAAAATAAAGTACCATCCCAGCATTTGCCTGAAACGGGTATGGAAAGTCCCGGGGAAAAGTCACAGTTAGAATGGTGTCTGTCAGTGTCAGGATTCAAACCTTCAATCTCCGAACTTCCAGCTCCCCATGCAGTCGTGTTGCGCGACTGAACGCGCATGGCTATATTGCGGAATATGAAAAAAGACAAGCATGCCCTTACTAACTTACGATTAAAAATAACAAAAAACTTTAGTAAGGTAGATAACGGGAGAATCAGGACACAATCATCGGAATGTTAAAGTGTGGGTTTTCACACGATAAAACGACATACCCACAAGTTCAAGGTAATCAGCGAAATGGCTAATTATTTTGTGGAGATAGATAGTATCAGCAAGAAGTTACGGGCTTTAATGATAAACTTGTGATTGTAGCCGAGTAGTCTAAGTGACTCTTGGTTGGTTGGTTCGTTCCTTAGTTTAGGGTCTGCGACAACGCGTTCATGTAGCCCCGTGTACTTTGGGTGTGTGTAGAATTTGTCTGATAACCGGTGTATATTGTGATGACTGTATTCGTGTGTGTTATCTGTGATTCAGGTAGAAGGACTGCAGACGATTAATTTTTTCAAGTAGCTCCTACTTTTGCCACCAAATGTTATCATCCACGACACTAAGCAGCACACGTGGCTACTAAATGCCATCGCAGTCACCACCTGGTGGGGAACATTGGAACTAACAAAGCGTTATCATACTAACCTATAATTTAGCTTCACACAGGTGTAATTAGTAGAAGGTTGTTTATCATGCCATAAATCTATGACATGGGACTTCGGCTTTACTTCCTCTTCGAAGGAAGGCATACTGAGGGATTTTTAACGCTCTTAAAAATCCGACGACTTCGGCCGGGTTTGAACCCGCGATCTTGGGCATAGAAGCTCAGCATGCTACCAAATACGCCACCGAAGCCGCTTTAGTGACTCTTCATGACTGGACTGATTAGCTGGCTTTCGGAAATCCAAGAATTGAATTCCGGAGTAGAAATGACTAACCTTAGGGAGGATTTTCTCACTCATTCAAGACAAACACTTATGAAACGTCATTACAATAACTCATGCAATTCCATATACACAAGTATCTCCTGGGGGAAAGAAATCTTTAACTACTGAAATTAGCCAAAATACCTGTGATAATGGTCGGGAAAAAATATGGAGATGATGTAGTAATACTTTTCAATCTTGACATTGAACAAGCAATGAAGGAAATTAGAGAAAAAAAATAAAGTGGGAGTGAAGATTCAAGGAGAAATGATTTCAACTCTGAGATTTGCTGATGACATCGTCAGCTTGGCCTACACGCCTGAGGATTTGAATGGTATGGACTCCGTCTTGAGGAAGGAATTCATGATCAAAATTAATAAATGTAGAACAAAATTATTGGAAACCTCTATGGACATCAAATTGGCAGGTGAAAAGCTGAAGGAAGTAGGAGACTTCTGTTACTTAGGAAGCAAAATAACCAGTGATGGACGAAGCAAAGAGGACATAAAATGTAGGTTGGCTCAGGCAAGGAAAGCATTTCTACAGAAAAGGAATCTGTTGACTTAGAATATAGATTTAGGTATTAGGAAGTCATTTTTGAAAGTCTTTGTCTGGAGCGTGGCGCTCTATGGAAGTGAAACTTGGACTAATGGTGCAGCAGAAAAGAGGAGAATTGAAGCGTTTGAAATGTGGTGTTACAGGAGAATGATGAAGATCAGATGGGTAGATAGGGTTACAAACGAAGAGGTATTAAGATGAGTGGGAGAGGAGAGATGTTTCTGGCGACTGCTAATGAAGAGAAGAGATAGGTTGGTAGGTCACTTACTAAGACAGCCAGGAATAGCAAGCTTAATTATGGAAGGAAGGGTTGAGGATAAGAACTGTAGTCTAGACCAAGGTTAGAGTATGTTAAACAGATTGCCTCGGATGTAGGGTGTGGTAGTAATGTAGAGATGAAACGATTAGCTCAGGACAGGGGCATGGAGCGCTGCATCAAACCAGTCGAAAGACTGAAGACTCAAACAACAACAGAGGTGTGCAAATTATTAGACTATATTCCAGTTTTCCAACATTTCATTTTTAATTTTCACGACTTATTGCAATAAATATGTGTGCGATGCGCCGAAATTATTTCAAATGTTTAACCAACGGTCTTAATGACAGTTCCCTTTACGAACCTCACAGTAAAATTATATTTTACCATTTACACTAAAAGAGAGGGATTGGTGATGCAAAATGCAACATTTTTGTTTTGATGCATTATTCTACAGTGCGTCAGGGAATGTTCTCCGCAGTGCCTAGGCACTTAGGTGAGAGCCGGAGTTAAGTTGGCAGATCTTTCGCTTACTCGCCGACAGCCAGGTACTAGCTTGTCTTCTCCAAAGTCGACAGGATATCAGAACACACGTGTGAGCTGTGCTGTGCTGTGCTGTGCTGTAGTAAGCGTCAGTGTGAATGCAGTAAGGGAGCGTGTAGATTATTGGAATAGTGCAACAGGATACAGTCGGTAATGTTAACTACTGAAGAGAGAGCGTTTTTGGTGGAATACGTTTTTCGTGAAGGCGATCGGTTTACAGAAAATGTAAAACTAAAATTTCAGGCGCAGTTTCCTTATTCAAAGTGTCCAAACCGGGATACCATTCGGGATTTGATAAGTAAATTCCGTGTGTCCGGCTCAGTTCACGATGTACCAGGAACAGGCAGGCCTACGCTGTTAACAGACGAAAAATTTGATGAAATTTCCGATATAATGCTGCGAAGTCCAAGTAAATCAATACGCAAATTAGCTCAAGCAACAGGAATCTCTAAGTGGACTGTTTGTTGTTTGTTTGGTTTGATACAAGCGGCGGCAGACGCGCTGTCAGCAGCAACCATGCTGCCAACTTAACTCCGGCTCTCACCTAACGTAGCAGTGCCTAGGCACTGCGGAGAACATTCCCTGACACCCTGTACTTTTCGTGTGAATTTGGAACCGAGGGATTTGGAGTCCTTTTTTACTGATGGTCAGGTTTTGAACTATTGAAAGGTTGGTGGTCCAATGATTGAAATCACCTGATTTAGAGGGCACATTCCAAGATCATTGAAAAAAAAAAAGAAACCGGACTCAGCTCTGTTGTCCCTCAGAATAACAAATTCCGAAATTTTTACATGTAATTCTTTACGGAATTTTTTTTAAGTCATTAGGGAAGAAAATATTACTGAGAGGGTAATAATAGCTGGTCAGAAAAATGATTTAGAACGAAAAAATATGAAAGATTTAAATTCTGCATTTGAGCCTAATAATATGCACACCTCTGTAGATGTTTACTCCTCCGCTGACTAACCCACCCACCATCCTCTTTAATTATAACAACAGCGGTGGCCTTATTTAGGGCACTTATGGCATGGAGATAATCTGGGAACATTTAAAACTGGAGACATAGCTGCAATAGAGTCGACAAAAGCACGATTCCTGAAATTAGCTTTAGGAATATCGAAAATGACAAAATCACGATTGGCATACGAACTGACAAGAGAAACCTTCTTCATCGAGGATATTAAAACCAAGATGCTACCACCAAAAACAAAGCACATTGAAGACCACCTAAAACGAAGAAAGGAAAAAGAACAGAAATAAACACGGACTTCTACGGCATGGACGACATGACAGACAGAGGCTCGATGGGACCGAATCAAGAACTACGGAGTGCCCTCACGAGACTGGCGGTTCATGGCTTCCACCAGAAGTTCTGCGAGAAGACTCACTTCCATCAAGTGAATGAAGAATGCGTGTGTAAACTCTGCAAGAAAACGTGCGAGACGTATCACTTCAATAAATGCGCCCAACGAACAAAATCGCTCAGCGAATATAGCAAAGAATAGAGAACTCAGAATAAACTCTCATGCACATTCGTGCGCTTTCCTGTTATTATTATTATTATTATTATTATTATTATTATTATTGGAATAATACCGGCAATAACGAGAACTGCTTCCTCAGAGACCGTGCGATATGCAGATGCCACGCGCAAAGCACCCCGCCTCTGCACTTGCGCCAGTGACTTCCTATAAATATCCTTATCCAGGGCATCCGCCCATATTTCCGCTCCATGCAGCAGAACTGAATGGATGGCTGTCATCAATAGTCTTCTCTTACTAGATTTTGGCCCACCAACATTGGCCATGAGCCGACTGAGGGTCGTTACTCCTCTGGTTGCCTTATCTGCAGCCCGTCTAATCTGTTCTCCGAAATTCATTTTACTGTCGATCATGATGCCCAGATATTTTGCTGCTGGCTGCGTCTCTACTTGAATTTGTCCTACCTGTATTGGAAGTATTGTCTGAATTCTCTTCTTTGTTAGGATGACATTTTCCGTCTTACTAAGTGCTAGAGACAGACCATGTTCCTCCATCCATCTATTGATTTTGCGCATTACCATATTGAGTCGCAACTGTGCCTGCTCGACACTTCTTCCTGCTACAAGAGCAGCAACATCATCTGCATACCCTACTAGAATAGTTACTTCAGGCATTTCAAGCCTCAACAAGCTGTCGTATGTAACATTCCAGAGATCAGGTCCTAGAATCGAACCCTGGGCAGCCCCAGCCGTGACTTGTATTCCACGGATCCCTTCTGTAGAATCGTAGAGCAGAGCACGATCCTTCAAGTAAGAGTCTAAGATCCGAAGGAGATACCTTGGAACATGGAATGAAAATTCTAGAGCATCCATGATATCTGTCCATTTGACAGAATTGAAAGCGTTTTTAACATCCAGTGTAACAAAGAGAATCACCCTGCGAGAGTAATGATTATAACTCTCCGCTCTTCGTACTTTATCGGCGACTTCTTGCATTGCATCCAGTGTCGACCGACCTAACCTGAATCCAAATTGTCTTGGTGATAAATCGCCGGCTGCGATTATTGCTTCAAGCAATCTCCGTCTTATGAGTTGCTCAAATAGTTTGCCTGATGTGTCAAGCATACAAAGTGGGCGGTACGATGATGGTAACTCAGGGTCACCCATGCCCTTACTAATGAGCACTAAGCGACAGATCTTCCAGCGAAAGCTAAAGATTCCTGCTTTCAAGCACACATTGAACATTCTCAACAATAACAACATATCTTGATCAACTATTAGTTTCAGAACCTCATTAGGAATCCCATCCGGCCCCGGAGCCTTGTTGTTCCGTAAAGAATGCGTTGCAACCCGAAGTTCATCTTCAGTAAACAGTGGGAAATCTAGATCACTTTCAAAATTCCTCTCAGGTCTTGTGGGATGAGTTGGAAAAAGGGTTTGAACAATGGTGTTCATAATATCATCCCCCATGATGCACGATGTTCTGTGACTTCCAAGTTTCTGTTTTACAATTTTGTAACCCAAACCCCATGGATCAGTGTCAATATCTTCCTGAAGCTTTCTCCAACTCTGAACCTTGCTCGTAGTTATGGCTTTCTGAAGTAGCTTCTTTGCTGCTTTATGCTCCGCTGATTTTTCATTAGCTTCTTCCCGATTTCTTGCTCTCTGGGCAAAACGGCGAAGCCTGAGGCAGTTCTTCCTTAATTCTGCTATCTCTCTGGTCCACCAGTATACAGGGCTCTTTCGGTGACGTGGTACTGAGGAGGGCATCGAAACATCACAAGCTGACGTAATAATTTTGATGGTTGCAGAAACCAGATCCTCAACCTCAAACTCTCTCCGTGCTTCAGCACTTCGAATCTGTTCTGCACCCTTCCCAATGATATCTTTGAACTTGTCCATGCTAATCCTATTTACATTCCACCGTTGACATTTCTTGGGAGGTACTTCCCGTCCCTGAACATTTGATTCAAAGTCAAAGGCGATGAATTGATGATCGCTAGCACAATAATCTTCCAACACTTTCCATCTCTTAATGAATGGCACAATTACTTCTGATGCCAGGGAGACATCCGGAATTGTTCCTTCACATCCTGGACGTCGGAAAGTTGGAACTGTACCAAAATTTAATATTAGAAAGCCTATCCTGGATGCCATCTCTAGAATGTACTTACCCCGGGAATCTGTACTTGGCATACCCCATTCCACTGCTTTGGCGTTAAAGTCTCCAGCCACTATGACACTATATGTGGCGTTTAGAATTGCATCTTCCAAAGAATTTACTTTGCGGCGGAAGTGCTCAATTGCCTCATTAGGAGTCAGGTGAACACTAAAATAGGTGACCCTTCTGGTCTTCACCCAAACATAACCATCAGAACTTCCATGATCCTTTATAATAACTTTTCTAGAATCCAACACCCAGATTGCAGAAGTGCCAAGTGTGTCACTGAACCAAAGAGATGACTCTTTATCTTTATACTGTTTATACTGTTCGCTGATTAGCAAGAGATCGCTTTGCTTCTCTGTGACTAGCTGATATAGCAGATCATTGGCTGTCTTACTTCTTTGTAGATTGGCTTGAAGTATACGAATCGTTTGAACCTCAGTGCCTTTTCTTTGTCCAAAGCTTCTCTGAAGACCTTACACTGGCCAGATCCCATAGCATGTGCTAAATCTTTGATAAAACCTCGTTCTTCACAAAGAACACATTTCTTTGAGGCCGTACATCCTCTAGCTTTGTGACCTGTCCCGCCGCAATTGTAGCAAAGTTTACTTCTATCTGTGCCTTTGCAGTTGCTAGCAACATGTCCATAGTCCAGACATCTATAACAACGAGATACCATGATCCTCCGTCTAATCCTGCAATTGACCCATCCTATGGTGATATGATCTTGCCTCAAGAGCACATCTGCATCACTAGTTGTTAATATGACAACAGCCATCTTCACTTCCCTCGTATTCGTCCTCGTCACCAGCACTTTGGTATCTGGACAGAGTTCTGGGATAGTTCTCTGGATAGCTTCCATGACCTCTTCGGAAGTAGTTAGAGAATCAAGGTCTCGGATTTCAACAGTTGCCTTCGCTTCAAGCCTACGAACTGTAGCATTGGACCCCAGAACATTTCGCAGAGAATTACCAAAAGCTGCTTTATCCCTGGAACTTGCTCCCAACTCTACAAGGACGTCTCCCGCTTTAGTTTGTCGAATGGACCAGACTTCAGTTCCTGTATCATTAGGGTTTGCTTTTTGGCGAATCTCCTTCAGAATATCGGCATATGATTTACCTTCAGCTGGTCTGATCAGTAAGGCTGCTCGCCTTGGCCTACTAGGTCTCTTCTGTCTGTTTGGGGTTGCTTGGTGGGTAGATATGTCAACATTATCAGCAAAATCCTCCTGCATATTCTCAGCATTTTCTCTAACCTTTACCAATCTTCTGTCTCTCCTCGATGTAACAGGAGCCCATATATCTGACGACTCTGTCTCATTCTTCTTATCCCCCTCCTGAGCAGCTACAGTTCCTGAAGTAACTTCCTTCCGGCTGTTAGAATTGGGGGTCATGTCCTTCGGTAGGTCATTCACTACAACCTTGTGAGCTTCGTATTATGCCGCATGTGAAGTACGATCACAATAGGCTATCGAATCAATGGCCTCTTCTAGTTCCACTATGCCATTCTTCACATCTTTGGATATATTACGCTGCCTGTCAGTTGCAAGCTTCATCTTATTGAGAATGTTTCGACACCGTTGCAAAAGATCCTCCATACTCGGTCGAAGATTCCCAATGCTCTCTTGTTTTGACTGGTCCTCAATAACAGAAACTCTCTCTAAGCGCTCCGCTTTGGTAAGTCACTTCACAATACAATAATAATAATTTAAATGTTTTTGCGCACCTGTAACACTTCAGCCTTATTCCGTCTGCATGAGGTATCTAGTTCATTTTCCTGACTGAAAGTCTTTACACATTGCTATAGGTTGGTTACTATCTCACTCAGTTCTTGACTGGCCATGGGTACTTCTGTTCCTATCTTAGGAAGATGGGGAAGGTGGATTCAACAGATTGCATCTACTGTATCAACGAATTAGATAATGCTAATCACACCTTCTTCTCTTGTGGACGGTGGGTCCAAAATAGGCAGTCTCTTCAAGATCACATTGATGTAGAGATATCCCCGGACAATATTGTTGCAGTGATGCTACAAAATGAGGAAAACTGGAAACTGGTAGCAAGCTTTGTTGAAGATATCCTCCGAACAAAGAAGACGGATCTGGATCGCCACTGAAGATGATTCATTACGGAAGAGTGCCGTACAGGCTAATATAAAATGACTCTAGCCTGAAGTAATGTGATAAACGGTTCCAGGCTAGTGTTCAGAAGTAACGGGGGAGTTTTAGTCGGTAGTCTGCTACTCAGGAGCAGGAGCCCGACACTCTGTGCGTAAATGCATTTCTTCCCCTAAAAAAAAATAAGTTATTATTATTATTATTATTATTATTATATAGATGAAATTCTAGTTGAGTCCGCCATTATACGCCTGATTTATGGACAAGTGCAGCATTGCCAACCCCACGCATACGGTATCACTTCATATCCGGTATCGAAAAACAAAGAAGCGCCGCCAAATTAATGTGAATGTGCGCCAAGTTCCAGTCTACGTTTGACATGGATGGATTGTACGAGTTGCGAGATAAGCATTTCCAATTTCATGTTCAATAAAACTCAACTTCAATAATGTTCACCCAAATCAAATGGTTTTTGCCTTACTTAATATTTTAATCCAGACCAATGGTGTTTACCGAGACCAATAATTGTTAGGTACAGTTGCCAATTGTTTTGCCAATTATTGCTTTTTCACAAAATTACAACATTACCTGTGTCGTGTGGTGTATTTTGTATCCCATATGTAGGTAATAATAAACTGTCGTCAATGTGTGCGTCAGAGTAACAGTTGAAAAACTTCATGCGCCTCATTTGAACAATCTTATTATACAGGGTCATCAATTTAAGTCTCGCATCCGATACCGATACACTAAGGTGTATGTATCACAAAACGCAAGCTCCTAGACCAGAAGGAGTTAGAAGGTGTGGTTTGTACCAAAATCTTCCAAATCGTCTCAATAGTACAGGAAAAATCTTGCATTTCTTGAAAAGTCAATGGAAATAATGTATTTGTTTATATAGTGCTTTTAAACAAATAAACAAGACGATAGCCCCTGCGAGAACTCTGTCGCCTACAGCCGTACAGCACTAGGGCCGGGCGGGTAGTCTGTACACATGGGGACGCACACAATCCATTATGCGAGAGTTCTCGTACGGGTCCGCTAGTACCTTATAATTACAGAGAATCCAGTGAGTGGTGCTGGAACTCATAAGATAGAAGTTAATATTCTACCTAGGCATTTCATAAATTCCAGCATCACCTTTAAAATATATTTATTTATTTATTCATGTATTTATTTATAGATTTATTTATTCATATATTTATTTATTTATTTATTTATTTATTTATTTATTCATTCATTCATTCTTCTTCTTCTTCTTCTTCGTCTTCTGCTTTTACTGCCTCATTGGACCACTTCAGTCAATCACTTATTCATTCATTCATTCATGTATTTTTTATTTATTATTAATTTATTTGTTTATTTATTTAATTATTTATTCATTAATTCTTTTGTTCATCTTGCGTTACGGTCCTTATAAGGACCACGTTACAATTTCAATTAGTCCTCCTTAGTTGTTCTTTCCTTTTCTTCCAGTATTTCTTCATTGTTGCACTATGCTTCTTGTTCCTGTCTTCAGTCCACTTTGCGCCTGTTTTCTTTTCCTTCCTCCCTTGGAATCCTTCCAGTTGCAAGACCTTCGTTCTAAAAACCTCTCTTTTCAATAATTCTTCTTCTCTTAAGTTGTTCCTTTCCAGATCTTTCTTGTCTTCTTGAATCCAGGTGGTGGTTGATTTCTATTCCTAAAGATATTTGAAAATTCATTTAGTTAGTCTATTGTCATCCATTCTGTAAATATGTCCAAGAAACATCAATCTTCTTTTCCTTATTGTTTCTGATATGTTTTATATGTTCTGATAAATGTCATTGTTACTATTTAATTTCCAAACCACTGCCATTTTAGATGACCTAATATTTTCCTTATAATTCTTATTTCTAATACTTCTAATTTATCAAGCGTGTAATTCTTTAATCTAGTTATATTTTTTTATATTTTCTTTTCTTTCTTTCTTTCTTTCTTTCTTTCTTTCTTTCTTTCAGAAAAGAAATGCCCTTCCCGGTATGGAGGATATAGCTATCAACAAGATACCCACGCTTAACTCCCTTGTGATACTGACTAATCGCTCTGCCACTCCTACTTTCCGTAGCAGACTGTTTACGGAGGCCTCCTGTACAAATTCAACATCTAGACTTCAATATACCGTAACAAAGTACTGTTAAAATTTGAAATATCACTCAACCTGTGTTGTCAATTTTGGGGGGGGATACTAAGTTTAGAAGATTTTAAAATCTCTGTGGAAAAGAAAACGCTTTTCTGATTAGCAAATTGTATAGGGTATTTTTTGGACCTTAGGAAAATAGTAAAAGCCTAACTCAATTATACACACACTAGCACAGACATCACATTGACACAGGTTATCAGACAAATTCTACACACACACCCAAGTACACGGGGCTACATGACCACAATGTCGCAAAGGCCCTTAAGAATCAACAGCAATATCAACTATTAGTGAAATTACGGAACAAAGGTTTTGAAAGATAACCGCTTGCCATGTCGGTAGTTATCACAAGTAGTTATCTCTTACAAACCTGTCACTCTGCGTGGCTTGTCTTGGCTGTCATCCTGGAGGTCAGGTTCGATTCCCGTTCTGCCAAGAAACTTTAATTCTGGTGTGAAGGCTGGAACGGGATACACTTAGTCTCGTGAGGCAAAACTGAGAAGTGGCGGATTCGATTACTACCTGAGCCATCTTGTAAGTGGTTTTCCCACTTCTACTTCAGGCGAATGCCGGGATGGTCTCTAAATTAAGGCCACGGCCTTCTTATCTGAATTACAACTACACACCCAAATACACGGGGTTACAAGACCACAATGTCGCGAAACCCCTAAATGAATCAACAACAACATGAACGAATGTATAGTCATCTAAATAATCCCCTCATTTGTAAGAGAAGTATTTTATTATGGGGAGCCGGATGTGCTCAAATAAAAATAATACAAAATAATTTATTTTTTTATTACTAAAAATTAATGTGAACGTTCCTTTTCAAGGCAAACTTTGATGTATCATTCATTCTACTCGCCCTAGAAGTGGAGTTATTGCTTTTTTTTTTTTTTTTTTTACATGCGCTTGCATAGGAGATGGGCATGGTGGCTGAATCCAACTGACAGCTTCTCGAGAGTTCTTAGTGAATTACTCAGCAGTGCTGAGTTAACCTGATTCCTGGAGACAAACAGGCGATAAGTCGGGCATGGATCTGGTGCATGATACCTTCTCCCATTACTAACAATAAACACTCGTGTCCTTCCACATTCCTTGCATGTGCTGTCACCGAACTGCCAGGTTTTACGTGTAGGCAATCTTTCCTTTCTACCTATGCGGTTTTCCCCTGGCCGTTCAACTCAACCCTAGCATTTCATGTTGAAAATGAAAATCCACAGCATGCGTCCAGTCTCCGCCCGGGTCAGGAATGGAATGAATGAAGCACCCATCTAGCGGCGAGGATATGGACTATGCCTGCTGCCGAGGCCTGACGCACTCCTATGGGGTAATGATTAAATGAATGACAGATGAAATGAAATGATAGTGGAGAGTGTTGCTGGAATGAAATTTTGACAGGGAAAACCGGAGTACCCAGAGAAAAATCTGTCTGCCTACGTTTTGTCCAGTACAGATCTCACATGGAGTGACCGGGATTTGAACCACGGACCCAGCGGTGAGAGGCCGGCGTGCTGCCGCCTAAGCCACGGAGGCCAGCATTTCATGTTAATATCCTCAAATGATGCCTGGCAAATTGCAACTGCAATGGGACAGGCGCGAAGCCTCGCACGGCATTATCCTTCCAAACCCCCATTCTGTCTCTTCTACTATCGTAGCCTAACGGTAACAGCATGTCGGTGGCAGCAGTAGGAAGGTCGGCTGCCACGCCGGGGGGTGCGGGAACCTTTTCTCCCCCCGCCCCGAAAAAAAAAGAAAAAAAAAAGGTGAATTATCTGGGCAAATGTGTGTCTGTCTTTCTGTCTGTCTGCCTGTCTGTCCTTCTGTCTGGCTGTGTGTGTGACCCCCCTATCAACTCCTGAACAGCTGAAGCAATCAAAACAAAATTTGTTAGGAGTAAAGATCTATGCCTAAATATCTCAATGCCGTATTTGAAAATGTTGTCAGTGCTACCAACTGCTGAGAATCGCAATTGAAATTTGAGCTCCATGTTGGATATCTTGGAAGGTATGAATGGGAGCTATGTCAAAATTGGCACACGTATAGATAATAATATTTCAGTTTAATTTCCAGGAGGCCATACGTGGCAGTGTTGCCAAAATGATTATAAGCCTGCTGATAGTGTAGAAGTTATATGCATATAAAAATTGGACCTATCAATTGAAATTCAACCAAATTTCGAATGTGCTATGTGTACATAAACAGATATGACTGAGCGTATTCTTAGGAGCCACCAGGGCTGCCAACTGTTAATAAATGCTCTCAATTTCTTTTATCCAAATACCAATATATCAGAAAGTATGCAAACCGACAGCTTTAAACTATGCACCCGTATAGTACCTGACATTCTATATTAATTTGGAGTAACTTATATACGTCAGTGCTACCAACATGATTCTAAGCCTGCTGAGAGGTCCAATTTTAAATACATGTAACTTCTATACTATCATTTGGATTTCACCCAAATTTCGTATGTGCTATGTGTACCATAACAGATATGACTATGCGTATTCTTAAGAGCAACCAGGGCTGCCAACTGTTAATAAATGCTGTCTCTATTTTTGTTACCCTAATATCAATATTCAGAAAGTATGCAAGCCAATAGCTCTGAACTTTGCTTACGTATAGTACCTGGCATTCTAGATTAATTTCGAGTAACTAGTATACGTCAGTGCTGCCAACATGATTCTAAGCCTGCTGATAGGTCCAATTTTAAAATGCATGTAACTTCTATACTAACTAATGGATTTCATTCAAAATTGGCACAACAATAGATCATATTATTTCAAATTATTTCTGACCAATACATGCATGATTTTACGCGGGCTGTTAAATCCAATGTTTAACTGCATGCAACGCACATGCTATCCATTGGACTTCAATCAAATTTTGTTTCCTGTACCTTAAGAGATGGAACTAAGAATGCATTCAGTCACCAGGGCTGCCAACTGTAGTGCTCTATTAGGCTACATTATGCCAGATATACAGTATTTCGAACTAATTAATAGATCCATATAGATTAATCATTGGCATGAATATTTAATTTTAAGAAAAGTAGGCTCTAGTTCGTCACGGAATTTTCTTTTTATTCATAGCTTTCAAGTATTTCATTGTCGTGCGTATTGTAATATTATACTCCTCGTGTATATATCTTAAAATACGAAATAAACACGCAATTTTCGATACTAATGAAGTTGACAGGTTAATAAAAGCATCAAGATCAATCATAATTAGTAATAAAGTTAACAGAAGACATCCAAAAGGGCAGGAGTTTCGCAGTGAGACCAATTTACAAAGACATTATACATTATATTCCAAATTATAGAGACGACTTTAAGAAGGATAGGAGACTTCAAATTGGATAAGACATCCACAAGACCCATTCCACTTATGAATTCTAGAAATCAAGACACATTTATTTTATGTACGACTAACTTTAGAATTTTGTGTTTTGATTTTAATACGATTTAAGTTTTTCAAAATTGTGAATATTGTAAGGACGTCCATTTCGTGCTAGTCATCATCTTCTTCATTTCCCCTCTTCCAGTTGACACTGGGTGGGGGCAAATATGGTTCCTCTCCACTTTGTTCTGTCGTTCCACCATTCCTCTTCCGACACAGTGTTCCAATCCAGGTTCCGTTTTCTAATACTATTTTCCACCGAGTCCATCCAACGCATTCTTGGTCTTCCTAGTCCTCTCTTCCCTGTCATCCGTCGTTCCAGTGCTCGTCTTGGTAGCCTTACTTCATTCATCCGTTTGACATGTCCAAACCATCTCAATCTGTTTTGCTCCAGCTTGTCATTTAGTCATTTAGTTTGTTTATATTGTTATTTAATGTCATGTTTTCGTAAATAACACAATTGAAGATATTATGCTAAGCACATAAACTGAAGGAGGTCCCATTGAAGGACCGAAAACATGTTCCAATAATGATTTAGAGCATATTGAGTATTAGCAGGTGTAAATCAGTTTTTGTAAGATTTATTTAGTGTTTTAGTTAGTGTTAATGAGGTGATAGTTGTTGGCAACACTGCAGGCAGGGCTGCCCTAGGCTCGACATGGCCTGATTACTCATGACTGCAGGAGATAAATTTGTCACTCCCTCCCACTAGCTCGCATCGCGTCTCACTGACGACAGGTCAAACAGTATCAAGACTCTCAGCTTTGCTTTTTCACCGCGCAACTTCCTTTCATCTCTAATATTTACCGCCCTTGGGCATCACTTATTCGCTTTCGCGGGTAGAGTCGTTATTAGCCTAATTTCATTTATGAAAGAAAAAAAAAGGCTTATGAGATCACCTTTTGCCTGTGTGTCCTCCTAACAAAATATAAACGGCCGAAGCGATTTCGTTTTTGAATGTTATATTTTTTCACCCCGTAATTTTGGTTTGTTCTTATAATTATTATTTTTATATAATTTTTTGTTTTATTAATTTTAGATCTTTTTAAATTTATGTGTCCACCTCTAAATTTTAAATTCAATTCCAAATGTGTATTCTTTAATCTGTAGTTCCACCCCATAAAACAACTAACTAACTAACATGATTTCAATGAAACTCGGTAAGCACATATTACTACCTCGTCCAACCTCGACCGTGCCTTTCAAATTTTATTCCGTTTTACCAATCCAACATGGTGGCCGCACGAAATATTTCACTGGCATTCTATATCTCCGTAACAGTAATAGATATCACCCTGAAAATTTGTACGGTGATAAAGGGTACTATTAGAGTTCATCTATGTGACTTTCATAAACCTGTTATGTACAAAACAAACATGGCGGCCAAGCGAAGTTGAAACATTTAAATAGACTTTTTTCGCAATTTAACCATCCGAGCGCAGTAAAACTTTGTACAGCAAATGTTTATTCACATTGCAATGCACTGCCATCTAATTTAGTTCAATTGCAAGATGGCGTCCGTGCAAAATTTTAAAATTAAGTTTTTATTTCTTGTGTCCTAAAAATCCGATCGAAGTGAAATTTTGAATAATGAACCTACGTAATAGTCTCCATCGAATGGTACATAACTCTATGGCCTACATTTATAACAATCCAACATGGTGACCATCCGAAATATTTAGACGGCTCTCAATATCTACGAATCTACTACAGCAATCAAACTGAAATGTTGTATGTTTGATACAGGCTATTAACATAAGTTCACCTGTAGGACTAGCTTGCCACGGTGGGTTATTATTATTATTATTATTATTATTATTATTATTACCTATGGGACTTTCAATAACCTGGTGATCACAAAACCAACATGGTGGCCAAGCGAAGTTTAAACATTTAAATGAAATTTACTCGCGATTTAATCATCCGAGCGCAGTGAAACTTGGTACGGTAAATGTTCATATAAAATTTAATTTACTGACATCCAATTAAACTCAATTGTTTTGATAACCACAAGATGGCGGCTGTGTATTTTTTTAATAAATTTCGTTTTCATATCTCGTGTCCTAAGTAAGACCAGAAGGATATATGAAAATAGGCTATTTAGTTCCTCACGGAAATACTTGTTTTTCTTGATGCATTTAGGGGCTTTGTGACATCGAGGTCATGTAGCCCCGTGGAGTAGGGTGTGTGTGTGGAATTTGTCTGATATTCTGTTTTATTAAGATGGCTGTTATAATTAATATAATTGGCAAAATGTTGGGTTCATAAAGCCATATGTCTGACCCAACCTAACTGGCACGCGCCCCTTATTAGTGAAATTCCGCCTTATTGCGTTGCAGCGAACATTCTTGGCTGTCACCGCGGTGGCTCGGGTTCGATTCCCGGCTCTGCCCAAAAAAAAGTAATTCTGGCCTGAGGGCTGGAACAGCCTACACTCAGTCTAGTAAGGCAAATCTGAGAATAGGCGGGTTCGATTCCTAATTCAGCAATCCTGGAAGTGGTTTTTCCCCCCAATTCCACTCCAGGTAAATGCTGGGATGGTACCTAACTTAAGGTTATCGTCACTTCCTACCCAAATATCACCTCAATTACAATTTCACACACAAATGTAGTGCAGACATCTCAGTGACACAGGTTATCAGACAAATTTTACGCACACTGAAGTATACGAGGCTAAATAATACAACAACAACAACTATGAGTGAAATTACGGAACATCGGCTTCTTTCCTAATCCCCCTCACCTACAAACACTCACATTAATACAGCCATCCCAATGACACATGTTATCAGACAGAAAATTCCACTACCAAAGTGCACGGGGCTAAATGACCACGGTGTCCAAGCCCCTCAAATTAAACAACAACTAACTGGACTGAGCATTCAAATGATCACTAACGAACTAAACGTATGAGCAAAAACTGATGCAACACGAATGCTCCTCTCTTTCCTTTTCCTGTCCCTCACCCTCTTCAGAGATGCTCACCAGGCACGCTGCAACTGCTTGCATGACTCATGAAAATAAGATACATTTAGGCCTACGCCTGCGTGTGGACAGTCGAGTCAATTCAGTGTCGTGTTACACATAAAACAGGGATGTCCAATTATACAGTATTTACTATACATTAAAAAACACTATTTCACAAAATGCTAAAATTTCTGTCAAAACTTCTAATGAAAACACTAATATTCTGGGGCGGCTTCGGTGGCGTAGTTGGTAGTATGCTGAGCTTCTACGCCCAAGATCTCGGATTCAAACCCGGCCAAGGTCATCGGATTTTTTAAGAGGTTAAAAATTCCTCAGTATGTCTTCCTTCGGAGGGGAAGTAAAGCCGGCGGGCCCATGTAATAGATTTATGGCATGTAGAAGAACCTTCCACTAACTACAATTGTGTGAAGCTAAATTTGTCCGTTAGATTTGATTAATGCTCTATTAAGTTCCAACGTTCATCGCCAGGTGCTGGTTGCTTCGGCGTCTAGTAACCAAGTTCGCAGCTAGATGTCGTTGACGGTAGCATTTGGCAGCAAAAGTAGGAACTGCTTCAAAATTGATCGTCTGCAGTACTTACCTGAATTACAGATAACACACACAAATACAGTCATCACAATTAACACCGGTTATCAGACAGATTCTACACATACCCAAAGTACACGGGGCTACATGACCGGCAATCAATTCGTGAAAGGTAAATTTAATAACAGCACGAAATTTTATTTAAAGAGCACCAGGTTACAAGTAAGTCCTGCAATGATTATTATGGCAGAGATAATAAGCAGCGTAATTCAGGATTTCAGCTCATTGCACGGATGTTGCGTAAGGCAGCTGGATTTGTTTATAAAAGAACAACCTTTGTACTTCATTCCGGACAGAATATTGCTATGTCAGGACAGTCTCTCTCTTTTGCAGATTAGGTTGCCTTACTCATATCGTGATTGATGTTAACACGTGCAATGTTCCATATAATATAAACTGTGATGGTGACATCAACCTCATCTCGGTCTTATCGCTATTTACGGTCTGTCAGCATCTCGCCTCACTAAATGATCACACTTCCTTCACATCCCTCACTTTCGTGACCCATTAGCATCTTTAATCTTCCCGCAATGACTAACAGTCGGACGTGCTATGGTGACCATGGTACCTCAACTGAGTACGGCATTGCTTGGTGTTCATCAGAAAGCTACCTATTGCAAAAGGTGCCATGTTGCGACTCCCAGAAATTTTTGACATAACTTCGCATGGAAAGCATTTCTACAGAAAAGGGATCTGTTGGCATTGAATATAGATTTAGGTATTAGGAAGTCATTTTTGAAAACCTTTGTCTGGAGCGTGGCACTCTATGGAAGTGAAACTTGGACTGTTTGAGCAGCAGAAAAAAGGAGAATTGTGTTGGTTTATCATACTAATATATAAAAATGAGATGGTGTGTGTCTGTCTGTCTGTCTGTCTGTCTGTTACTCAATAACTCAAGAACCACTGGTCCGATTTAAATGAAATTTTGCATGGATGTAGCTGATTTACCAGGTTTACATATAGGATACTTTTGATTTCGAAATATTTCACTATTAAAAAATGGCGACTATTTTAGTGACGTCATTAGACCCTTTGGTTTCAAAATTTCATATTTCCATATCAAATAAAAAGAGAACGGTAGGAAATAGCAAACTTTTGATGGCACATACGAGCTTTGAAATTTAATTTCCTATCCAAAAGGTCCTTATCACGTTTCGTGTATCTCCAACAGTTAGCGAGTAAAACCGACATTTGTGACGTCACTACACCCTTTGGTTTCAAAATTTCATATTTCCTTTTCAAATAAAAAGAGAAGGCTAAGAAATAGCAAACTTTTGATGGTTTACATGAGCTTAACATTTAATTTTCTATCCGAAAGGTCCTTATCATTTTTCGTATATATCCAACGGTTAGCGGGTAAAACCAGAATATGTGCAATAAAACACGGTCAACACCGAGCGGTGCAGTATATCTCTCTATAAATAAAAATGAAAATGTTTGTGTTTATCTCTGAATTTCTACGGAAATTTGAGATGTTTACACGTTTCAGACTGTTTTATGATGGATGCGCGCGAAAATAATTTGTTTGTTTGTCTGTTTGTTTGTTTGTTTGTTTGTTTGTTTGTGGACAAATTTGTTCCCTTATAACTCGAGAACGGCTGGGTGTATCAACGTAAAATTTGGTACAGATATCCATCAGAGGCACGACACTAATTATTGATGTAACTCTTCTCCGTACCTCTCATAAAAAGGGGCCTACCCCGTTAAAATACATGCTGAAATAGGCGTAGAAGGACGAGACAAAACTCATTTTCAGACCCTCAATGTGAGAGACAAAACTCGGGGCCCCGAAAACCACATTTTAAGGACCAAAGACCAACCGTTGTTGAGATATTCCCAGAAAACTAATTTAATTTAATAAACTAATGAACGAATGCAAGCCAGTAACCATGCCAACGGATTCTCAGAGGTCCTTCTATTGCTGTAAGACGCAATGCAATTCCATTAATTACATTAGTGTGAAAGTTTGCAAACGGCTAGAAGGTTATCACGGAACCAAATTAAGCCGTAAAATTCATCAATACGTATATGCGCTTAAGGGGATCAAGGGGTACTCTAGAATTTTTTCACGCGATTTACACCTGCGGGTGTGGTACGGCAGGTCTATTATATTCCTATCCCCGTATTATTCATTCATTCATTCATTCATTCATTCATTTCGTATAGGCCATCTATGGACCGCGTCATTCCAACCGTCTCCTACTGGCTTTGATGTTGGCCCTGTACGCCCGCATTCGTTCTCGGTGGACTTCCTTCCGTTCCTGGGTCCAAATCTTTCCCGTTTTCTGCTTTGGTTTTTCTTGGAAACCTTTACAAGCTTGAAGTTTCCTTTTGAGTGGGACGCGCTCCTGAATGTCTGTTGGTGTAATCCCCACTTCTTTCAGATCTTTATCCAGTTCAATGAACCAGGCCCATTTTGTTTTCCTCTCCTGAAAGTAAGTTATGTTGCGGTTGGTCAGTCTCGCTGGGCTCAATCGTTTCACATGCCCAAAAAATGGTAACCTCCTCTTCCGGATGACGTTGCTTATCTTCTCCACATGAGTATATAGGTCATGGTTATGCCGTCTTCTGTATTCCCCATTGTCTTTGATGGAACCCAATATCTTTCTCAAAATTTTCCTTTCTTTGGCCTCCAGTTTCTCGATCAAGCCTTTTTTGTTCATCGTGAGGCATTCAGAAGCATGCAAGACCTCCGGACGGATGACACTGCAGTAATGTTTTAGTTTTGCGTTGAAGGATATTGACCTTTCCTTATTGATGTCCTTAGTTAAATGGTAGGCCATTTCCATTTTGCTCATGCATGATATGAATGCTTCTTTCTCTGATAATATCCCTTCCCTGACCCGTCCTGAAGTACATGGCCATTGGCTGAATTAAAAATAAAAAAAATAGGTGTTATAATTTCTCCCTATATTATATTATTATTAGTATTATATTATGGCGTACAACGACGAAATAAATCCCCTCGGTGCCAGCAACAAAACTAGGGGGCCCTAAATGGTCCTCGAAAACTACATTATAAGGCTCTAAAGCCAACAGTTTCTGAAATATTCCCAGAAAACTAATTTAATTTAATTTAACAAACTAATGAAGGATTGAGATCGGTAACCATGAGAACATTATCTCAAGGGGTGGCATACAACTTTCCTTCTATTTCTGTAAGAAGCAATGTCACTCCATTTATTACATTTCTGTGAAAGTTTGCAAATGGCTATAAGGTTATCACGGAACTAACGTAGACCGTATAATTCATCAATGCAATTAAGGGGGTGAAGGGGTAACCTAGAATTTTTTCATGCAATTTTCACTTTCGACATATAGTACAGAAGGTCTATTATATCTCCAAACAACAACATTATTTTCAAAAATTCCTGAATTGAACCAGCATTTTTTGCGGCTTTTAGGAATTTGGGCAATTTGAGGCTAAAGAACCTGAATTTTCATGCACCCAAAGCCTTTATAATTTATGAAAGGGGTCTTCCTGTGAATGGGCATCTAGCACAACGTAGAGGTTCAGTTTTTATGTGACGTGTATTGCGTTTCGTTTACAAGGCTTTCAATTGTATTTCACGTCAGGAAGTACACGTTAGGTGAATTTAGTCTGAGAGCACATTTTAACTATTTTTTTTTGTCGACAAACGAGTTCATCGTAAGGATGATTTTATTTGATACTGTGTGGTAGATATACCCATATTTGGATATCTGGGTGATATGTTGTAGACAATAGAATTGTCTGTCTGTCTTTCTGTGTATCTTTATGTACGCCTATACCTCGTGTTCGGATGCTTGGTGCATCGTAAAATTAGGTATGGTAACCATGAGAGTCAATACACCAATCATTTATAAAACTCTTCACCGTACTTTTCATACAGTAGAAGGGTGGACATAGAGAAAAACTTCTCAATATATGCTAAAATAGGCGAAATATAAAAATTATCCTAGAAGGACGACCAAAGCATATGTTGCGCTTCTCAATGTGAGACCCAAAATTCGGGAATTTATAAAGGGTCTCCAAAAACTACATTTTAAGGGCCTTAAATTAACAGTGTGTGTGATATTCCCAGTAAACTAACTTCGTTCTGATAAACTTGAAGGAATGACAAACCGCTAACCATTGCAACAGTAGCTCAATTGATAATGTCTGGTTTTAACAACGAACACCGTTCGAAGAACGGGTACTTCTGCTAGTTTGAAATAAATTAACAAACATGAATGAATAAACTTTGAAAGCGATCTTTGTTTTTAATCAAAAAAGGCGACTGAATAGTATTATTGTAGGGTCAAAGTGGTTACTCCAGCTTTTGTGAGTGGGTGTTCTCACATATGGCGCTAGTGTAGTTAAATGTTTGAAATGTGGTGTTACAGGAGAATGATGAAAATCAGACGGTTAGGATTACAAATGAAGAGGTATTAAGACGAGTGGGAGAGGAGAGATGTTTCTGGCGACTGATAATGAAGAGAAGAGATAGGTTGGTAGGACACATATTAAGACACCCAGGAATAGCAAGCTTAGTTATGGAAGGAAGCAGGGGCGGATCTAGGGGAGGGCGAGGAGGGCGACCGCCCAGGGCCCCGCCGTGAGGGGGGCCCCGCGCCATGGATTTTAAATGTAATTAATTAATTAATTAATTAATTATACTTTTAAACTAATTTATAATTCATATCCCTTTTTTCAGTGCTGATATGACCTCCCGTGACCGTTTAGCAAGTTTAGATTTCAGTGAAATAGTAGAAGACTTCAGCCGTGAAAAAAGTCGCAAAGTAATATTTTATAGTTTACATAATCTTCTTCAAGGGGACTTAAAGGTTTCTTCCATATTATTAAAAACAATGTGCTCTAGTGTATTCAAAATATTTTAACTATTCTTTATTTTATTATTATTACCAAAACTATTATGCATTTGATTTGATTTTTTTAAATTTCCTATTGTTGTGGGCCCCACCTTATCATATCGCCCAGGGCCCCGCAAGGCCTGGATCCGCCACTGAAGGAAGGGTCGTGGGCAAGAACTGTAGGGGTAGACCAAGGTTAGAATATGTTAAACAGACTGCCTCGAATGTAGGGTGTGGTAGCTATGTAGAGATGAAACGATTAGCTCAGGTCAGGGAAGCATGGATAGCTGTATCAAACCAGTAGAATGGCTGAAGACTCAAACAACAACAAACCAGTAGAAAGGCTGAAGACTCAAACAACAACAACAACAACATCAACTTCGTGTCTCACTTTCCCCAGACTCCAAAACCACCGGCAGTTTAAAAGTGTATGTAATTTATATATAGGGCCTACTTTCTTGTGGACGCGATAACTGCCATCATATTGCAACAATTACTTTCAAATTTATACATCGAATATTACTCTATACAATCTCGGTAGTTAGGTGCTTCGGTGGCGTAGTTGGTAGCATGCTGAGATTCTATGCCCAAGGTCACGGGTTCAAACCCGGCCGAAGTCGTCGGATTTTTAAGAGCGTTAAAAATCCCTTAGTATGTCTTCCTTCGGAGGGGAAGTAAAGCCGGCGGGCCCATGTCATAAATTTATGGCATGTAAAAGAACCTTCCACTAACTAAACTCGTGTGAAGCAAAATCTGTAGGCTATGTTCGTTTAATGCTCTTAAGTCCCAACGTTCGTCTCCAGGCGCTGGTTGCGATGGCATCTAGTAGTAGCCAAGTTCACAGCTAGGCATCGTGGACGGTAGCATTTGGTAGCGAAAGTAGGAACGACTTGAAATTATAGTCTGCAGTCCTTACCTGAATTAAAAACAGATAACGCACTCGAATACAGTCATCACAATTAACACCGGTTATCAGACAGATTCTACACACACCCAAAGTACACGGGGCTGCATTACCGCGTTGTCGCAGCCCCTAAACTAAGGAACCAACCAACCAATCTCGGTTGAGTTCGTTAATGGGCAAGATCGGACCAATGGGGTGGGAATGGGTGCCTTTTTCGAAAAAGTGAAATATTACTATAACTTTCTTAGTAGGCCTATGTGAAAAATCGAATCCCTGCTTCGGATCTCAGTAAAGGTTTTTGATAGCTCCTACCATTGACCAAAGGGGTGGAAAAAATTGAGTTTTTAGAAAAAAAATTACACCTCCCTTAGTAGGCACAATATCAAAACCGTTCTTAATGGTAGATACTAAGTTGAATGAAACCATGCGCTGCATAACTGGTACTGTCAAGTCTACACCTCGCCACTGGTTACCCGTTCTTAGCCATATCCCACCACCCCACCTGAGGAGAAAGGAAGTTCTGCTGAGAGAAGCAAAGAAGATCAGGTCATTTCCCTCTTTACCAGTTCACCAGGAATTTTGTTACCCATCGCCACAACGACTTCGATCTAGGAGACCAGCAAGTGTATTGGCCGGCCGACTCTTGAGGGACAATTTTAACCTAAACCGGAGCTGGCAGGAAGAGTGGTCAAATTCAACATCTGGTGCTAATGCCCATGAGATAAATCCAACTCGGAAAATGAATGGATTTGACCTCCCAAGAAAACTATGGTGTCGCCTCAACAGACTGAGAACTGTGCATGGGTGCTGCAATTTCTTGAGCCGTAAGTGGGGCTGGATGGATTCTCCAATGTGTGAATACCATGAAGAGGAGCAGACCATGGACCATGTCATCCTGCGCTGCCCTCTTCATGCCTACTCCGGAAGCCCCAGCGACCTGTTTCATTTTTCAGAAAGTGCTGCTGTGTGGTTGAAGAACTTGGACCTGGACTTATGAATTCCTTGTTCTACTCACCATACGATTAAATAAATAAATAAATGGTCAATAGTCCTGTAACATTACCTAAAGCGTTTGTTTGAAAGATCTTTTTGATATGACCCATCCTTGCGCCAAGGGATGAACTAAATGTTCTCGAAGAAGATGCCATAATGATTAGGGAAGAGCTAAGCCGAAGATAGGTATCACAAATAACATTATTGCTGACTGTACTAGGGATGTCATCAAAACAATATTGATGTTTGGACAGCTGTGTGGAGTGTGGTTCTACAGACGAAGCAAAGATAGCGTTATCTCCAACTCCTGTCTGGCTGGTCGGCAGTTGTGCTTGTGTAAGGTAAATAGCAATCGACTATCTCTAAATATAAAACCAAGTCCCCGATTCTGTGATGTCACGGATAATCTCGAGAACCACTGATTGGATTTTGATGTGGTTTTCACTATTCTGTAAAGGATATATCTAGGAACGTTTCTGTAAAAAATAATTTATTTATAATCAAAGGAAGACAAGCAGTAAATATTTCAGTGAAGCAGCCGAAAAATAACCTAGCGTCCGTGCGCTTTTTCGGCTTCCGCTGGGCAAACCGTTAAAAATATCAATATACTATGAGTGTAAGAATTGTTCAGCATGAAAAGTTCTACAAAAAAGTACATGAGAGCGTATCTCTATCTTCAATACATCGCCCACTATAAGTGTTTTTACGTTTTCATTTCTTCCAACAATCTCCATTCAATTACTGAGGCAACAGTTAAAGAGCTAGCTAGGGGCGAGCCTATCACCCCAGTTACAGCCTAGCTAGCGGGCGAGCCTATTACCCCAGATACAGCCAGCAGCAAACTGTTGAGTCGTGTTGAGTTAAGACTTCAGAGAAGAGTGGTTGTGTTTGGAGTTTCCCTGGAAGTGCAACTTGGCTTTTCTTCATTTCGCCTGTGAATTTTTCGTTCTGCAAAATACACAGTCAAGTTAAGATTGGACGGATGGTGGATTTGTTTTTCATGCACCTCGCCATTTTTAAATTTCGTCTGACAAGAATTCGTTGCACATGCATCTCCATGATAATATAATTAATAGTCCAGTCAGTGATTTTAACCCATCATGCTGAGATGTAAAACGAATATAGGTCGTATTACCCATTTAAGATTTGATTGCCGCTGAGCGTGGCTGCGCTACCGTTTGTTGATTATTGTAGCAGGTGCCCCGCGGGGTAAAGAGGAGGACACAGTGATGACAGAGTGCAGTCTGCATATAAGTCAAGCAGCATTGCGCGCGCTACCTGTCTTAGAAGCAGAGTGACGTGTGACACAAGTAAACAGAGAATAGTTCCTATCTCGACCACCGGCAATCAATTCGTGAAAGGGTAATACTGCTCGGATCCAAGCTCTATGAACTTGCGGGGTGAAGGGAAAGAGCAGGGAAGGGTCAGGCGAGAAGAGAAGGATCTGTCAACAACCCGACGTGATATACGGTATTCCTTTCTATTCCAATACTGCTAACATTGGACCGTTGCTCAAACAACTGTGGTGTTAGGAATGAGTGAGTGTCACCGACCAATGTATTTGGTTCTGTACTATGCACGGACCGAGAAACCTCATCACTCGTCAACACCACTACTCATAGTCCGCGATGCACATTCCTCTCAGGTTCACGCAGCTTAGACCCGAGCAGTAGTTCATTGACATCGGAAAAAAAAGCACTTATCACATAATGCACTTATCACTGTTCCCGGGCGAAGCTGGGGCGGGTTGCTAGTGTTATAATAAGAAGAAAATGGGGCTTCTTTATGATAAATAAATATGTAGAATGTTTTGAGGTATACAACAACTGGCAAATTTAGTGAATTCGAAATACAGTATTTTTCTTAGTCCGGTGGAATCTACCTTCGCCTTTCGGCGTGCCGAGAGTTTTTTAATTATTTTTATTGTGCCAGGCTCCACACTGTCATCTTTCATTTCTCGGCCAACTCTTGTTCCTTTCCGACCCCGAGAGTAAGAAGCACCAGAATATCGAAAATCTTCAACATTTTCGAAAATTTCAGGTTTACGTCATATTAAGCTACGGAACCTTATATTTCTAACGTTTAATTTATTTCTTCTCTTTACTAACACTGTGGAGGCTCGGGTTTGATTCCCGGCTCCGTCAAGAAATTCAATTCTGGTCTGAGGACTGGAACGGGGTGCACCAAGGCTCATGACGCAAAAATGAGATGAGGTGGGTTCGATTCCCAACTCAACCAGCCTGAAAGTGGTTTTCTGTAGTTTCCCACTTCTACTCCGGCAAATGCCAGAAACTAGTGGCAGATGACCTCGTAGTTCCGCCCCTTTAAACACAAATAGCTAACAAATGGTTCCTAAGTTAAGGCCACGGACGTCTCCTTCCAAACCCTCATCTGAATTACAAATTCACACACTAATACATCCATCACAATAACACAGGTTGTTGTTTGAGTCTTCAGTGTTTTGACTGGTTTGATGCAGCGCTCCATCCTCCCTGTCTTGAGCTAGTCGTTTCACCTCTACATACTGTAGCTACCACACCCTACATCCGAGGCAATCTGTTTAACATATTCTAACCTTGGTCTACCTCAACAGATCTTGTCCTCGACGCTTCCTTCCGTAACTAAATTTGATATTCCTGGGTGTCTTAGGATGCGTCCTACCAACCTATCTCTTCTCTTCATTAGCAGTCACCAGAAACATCTCTCCTCTCCCACTCGTCTTAACACCTCTTCATTGTAACCCTATCTATCCATCTGATCTTCATCATTCTCCTGTAACACCACATTTCAAACGCTTCAATTATCCTCTTTTCTGCTGCTCCAACAGTCCAAGTTTCACTTCCATAGAGCGCCACGATCCAGACAAAGGCTTTCAAAAGTGACTTTCTAATACCTAAATCTACATTCGATGTCAACAGATTCCTTTTTCATAGACATGCTTTCCTTGCCTGTGCCAACCTACTTTCTATATCTTCTTTGCTTCGTCCATCACTGGTTATTTTGCTTCCTAAGTAACAGAAGTCTTCTACGAAAGTTTGATGCTTTTCAGTTGGTCAACACGATTGCACGCAAATGAGATGGGTTATTCTCTAATCATGAAAAAAATACATAAGATTAAAAAAGTGTATTTATTAATGTCAAGTTTTTTTTTCAGGATTAGGGAATAATCCATGCCATTTGGGTGCAATCGTGTTGACCAACTGAAAAGCATCAAACTTTCGTTTACTAAGGCAATACTGAAAATGGCTTCAAATGCCATAGAAGTCCCCTACTTGCTTTAGCTTTTTACCTGCCATTTTGACGTCTATAGGGGTTTCTGATGTCTACAGGCTATCAGACAAATTCCACACTCTCCGAACTTGGGGCGTATATACATTTTTTCTTGGGGGGGGGGGGGGGGGGCTATCCTGGAAAATTGGGAGTATTCTCAGGGGATTGTCTCCGCAAAATACCCAGAAATATCATCCAATATCTTGGAGCATATAACTTTGTGTAATTATTTTAGATAACATTCAAAGTTTATATAGCCTACAATTACTGGCAATACACAAAAAGTTGCCAAACACAACACAACACACAAACAAAATTTTATACTTAATGAACTTTCTATTATGATCTATGGAGTATGAATGGCAAATATCTAAATATTTATCGATTTACAAAGCAGAAAGGTGAACGGTTTTTGTTTCTTTTACAAGTCGATAATTTATTTCTCTAAAGTACAGTACTGTGGAATTCACAGTTTTGCCTCACAAGGCTGAGTGTACCCCGTTCCAGCCCTCAGACTAGAATTAAAATTTCTTGGCAAGTGCCGGGAATCGAATTCGGACTTCCTGGGTGGCAGCCAAGAATGCAAGCCACTACACCATGAGTTAATCTAATTTCAATCTTAATATTGATTATAACTTAGCCAATAAGTTAAGATTAGAGTACAACCAAATTTACAATTATTTTATGCTCTTACCAAAACAAACAACGCTTTCTTAATTTTTATTGGCTTTTTTCGGGAGGGGGGGGGGGGGAGGGCTGGAGCCAGGGCTGGATTTACCAATTCATTCAAAGGATTTAATTTTAGAAATAGGCCCCGGCCTAGGGGCGCACCATGCTGTGGGGCGCAAAATTAATCCTCAATTCTTTTTGTCAGAAATTTTCCATAAAATGTTATAGACTACAATACACGTCTACATCTACCTGCTCTCCACGAATCAAAATGTTGACAATTTCCAATTTATATTGTGGCCAACATTTTCCAACAAATGTTTTGCATCAGCAGATTTTTCAGCTTTAAAACAGGAATGCTTTATGATTTATTAGGAGAACATCTAAGTCTTGAAGTTTAATATCAGTACTGTATGATGTAGTGTATGTCTGTAAGTGTATAATGAGTCTTAAATGGTTTAAACTTATTTTAATATCTCGTTGGCCTATTCATTTATAGTTTATATACGAGTCGTCCAGTAGCAAAACTCGTTTAATCCACTTGTGAATAAGGATCATTTTCATAAGAAACGTTTCTCTGGACTTTGCCTCACGCTTTTTTTTTTTTGTTTTTTTTTTTTGTTTGTTGTTTTCTAATTTTTGCTTTGTGTTTTTGGTTTTTGGGTTGCTTTGTGTCTTTGCTTTTGAATTTTACTTTTTGCTTTCCTTTCTTGGTTTTGTGTTTGTTTTATGCTTTTGCTATTTTGAATTTTGCTTTGTTTCTCTTTTTGTTTTCTGCTTTCGCTTTTGTGTTTAAATTTTGCTTTTTTGCTTTGTCTTTTTTTGGGTTTGTTTTCTGATTTTGCTGTTTTTGAATTTTGCTTTTTGCTTTGTGTTTCTTTTTTTCTGCTAATTGCTTTTTTTGTTGGAAAGTTTGCTTTTTGCTTCGCCTTTTTGTTTTGATTTTGTGTTTGTTTTCTCCTTTTGCTGTTTTTTGAATTTTGCTTTTTGCTTTGTGTTTCTTTTTTCTTTTTGTTTTCTGCTTTTGCTTTTGTGTTCGAATTTTGCTTTTTGCTTCGTGTTTTTTGTTTTTTGTTTTGTGTTTGTTTTCTGGAAAATCAAAATAAACAAAACAAAATCCAAATAAAATAAAACAAAAGAAAAAAAAACAAAATAAACAACACAAAATAAAAACAAAAGAAAACAAAACAAAAAATAAAACAAAATACAATAAAATAAAGTAAAATAAAATAAAATAATTGAATACATAATTTTACAACATTATCCTTATTCACAAGTGGATTAAACGAGTTTTGCAACTGGACGACTCGTATATAAATGTAGAAGCAGTTGATTCTGTCATTATTTTCATTTATGTAATTTATTTTACTTCACGATACATTAGAATAAAATATAAATGACCTTCACAAAGACCTTTCTGAGGTCTAAATTCTCCCTCCTTCACGATGGTATGAAGAGGGGGCGGCAAAAATCCACGGGCCTAGGGGCGCATAATATCTAAATCCGACCCTGGCTGGAGCCCCCTCAGCACCGCCCCCCCCCCCCCCCCTCTTATATACGCCCCTGCACCCAGGTACACGGGGATACATGACCATGATGTCGCAAAGCCCCCAAATGAATCGTCATCAACAACAACCAACAACTGTGTGTTTGTAAACAGTACATTACATTCGGTGCGCTATCGATCGCAACTTGACTCGGTCGGATACGGGGAAGAGTAATCGCAGCGCCGGTAGTCAGCCCAACCAAGAGACGCAGGACCCAGCAGCTGCAGTAGAGCTAGCACCCCGAGTGTGCAAAGGCTGAACGCCGCTGCTTTAAACGATTCTTTTTTGCAAAATTTTATCTGTTCACAATATTAATAATCTGCTCAAGGTCCTAAAGGAGGTGTCTGGTGGAGTGCTACACCCTCAAATGCTCAAGGCTGGTGAGTTCAACAGTTGATGGCCCCGATGGATTCCTGAGCAGGGTCCGGTTTCTCCCCTTTTTAGCCCATTTTTCTCATTTTGCAAAAAGTAGACTTATGAAATCGATACGAGAAAATGTGTGTCTGTCTGTCAGTCCTTCTGTCTGTGTGTATGTCCCCCCCCTATCAACTCCTAAACGGCTGCAGCTATCAAAACCAAATTTGGTAAGAGTAAAGATATATACCTGATTATCTCACGGCCATATTTGAAATTTACGTCAATGCTACCAACTACTCAAAAATCGCAATTGAAATTTGAGGTCTATGTTGGATATCTCAGAAATTTTGCATTCGAACTATTCCAATATTGGCACACATATAGATAATAACATTCCAGATTAATTTTCTGAAGTCATACATGCCAGTGCTGCCAATATGATTCTAAGCCTTCTGATAGGTCCAATTTCTAAATGCATGTAACTTCTATACTATTGATTGGATTTCAACCAAAGTTCGTATGTACTATGTGTACTACAACAGATATGACTGTGCGTATTCTAAAGAGCCACCAGGGCTGCCAACTGTCAATAAATGCTCTCTCTATGTTTTAACCCGCTAGATGGGGGCTTCATTCATTCCATTCCTGACCCGGTCAGAGACTGGAAGCAGGCTGTGGATTTTCATTCATCAATATATCAGTAAAGCCTCCGTGGCTTAGGCGGCAGCACGCCGGCCTCTCACCGCTGGGTTCGTGGTTCAAATCCCGGTCAATCCATGTGAGATCTGTGCTGGACAAAACGGAGGCAGACAGGTTTTTCTCCGGGTACTCCGGTTTTCCCTGTCAAATTTTCATTCCAGCAACACTCTCCACTATCATTTCATTTCATCTGTCATTCATTTAATCATTGCTCCAGAGGAGTGCGACAGGCTTCGGCAACCGGCACAGTTCATGTCCTCGCCGCTAGATGGGGGCTTCATTCATTCCATTCCTGACCAGGTCAGAGACTGGAAGCAGGCTGTGGATTTTCATTCATCAATATATCAGTAAATATGCAAGCCAACAGCTCTAAATTTTGCACACGTCGAGTACCTGATATTCTGCTGTAGTTTTGTGTAACTTATATACAGTACATCAGTGCTGCCAACACGAATCTAAGCCTGCTGATAAATCCAGTTTTTAAATCCATATAAGTTCTATACTAACAAATGGCTTTCAACCAAATTTCGTATGTGCTTTGAGTACCATAACAGTTATGACTATGCGTATTCGTATGAACCAGCAGGGCTGCCAACTGTAAATAAATGCTCTCTCTATTTGTTTAATCCGAAATATCAATATATCAGAAAGTATGCAAGCCATCAACTCTGAACTTTTCACATGTATAGTACCTGACATTCTAGATTAATTTGGAGTAACTAATATACCTCAGTGCTGCCAAAATGATTCTAAGCATTCTGATAGTTTCAATTTTTAATTACATGTAACTTCTACACTAAAAAATGTATTTTATCCAAAATTGGCACTATAATAGATCGTAATATTTCAGATTAATTCTGAGCATCACATACATCATGAAATTGCTCCCAACATGATTTTACGCGCACTGATAAATCCATTATCAAACAGAATGTAACGTCCATACTATCCATTAGACTTCAACCAAATTTTGTAAGTGCATTCTATACCTTAAGAGATTGAACTAAGAATATATTCAGAGTCACCAGGGCTGCCAACTGTAGTAAGTTACTCTATCAAGCTACACTATTTCAGGTGTATTTCAAACTGCAGTACTTAGAAATGTTAGTGTTACCAACTTGATTTCGTCATTATTCTAGATTGGTCTATGTTGATTGGCATGAATCTTAAATTTTAAGAAAAGTAGGCTCTTTAGTTCGTCACGGAACCACTTGTTTCCATTGCCTTTGGGGTGGACCCTTTTCTATCTAGTACAGTATACCTTGCATGGTTCTACTTCTTTCCGAGTCCCGCAGTTCTCATTCTTCGAGACCTGAGGGCATTTCTTTACCCTGTTTTTTATCCTCTAGTGAGTAAGTTGTCCGTAGTTAGTTTACTTATTGTTGCTTTAAGTGCCGGAGCAGTTTTAGTTGTGGGTAACATGTCATTGCGTTTCATTTTAATTATCATCCTAACCATTAAAATCCCCGTGGCACTACAACCCATGAAGGGCCTACGCCTACCAAGATATTCATTTTGAAACGCCCTGTTCTATGCATCGCTTCTCACTAACGACAAGTCAGTCGGGGTCACTGTGTCGTCTCATCTTGATATGACCCTATCAGGAAAATAAAAATCGCGTCATTGGCCTATGTATTACATATGAAATGTTTCCAATACGGTAGCTTTAATGAATCATTAGCACAGCTGCTCGATATGGTGTAATGATCCACCGTTTGATTCCTGGGCGATAGTTCTAACTAGATATTCACACTGAAGGTTGATGATAATGATATGGGGACTTAACGCGTTTTAACCAACATTCCTATCATTTCAGAAGTCCGTGCTCGTCATTGTTTTTATAACCTACATTGATCTTGGTCAGGGCCACCTCGTATGGCTGTGTTCTCGCTTGCTGATCCCAAGATAGCGGGATCGAATCCCGGCGCAGTCAGCTGGCATTTGAGGGTGCTTAAATGTGAGAGAGCTATGTCAGTAGATTTCTTGGCACGCTGAAAATTCCGGCACCCCGGCGTCTCTAAAAGCCAGAGTAGTAAAAAAAATAAAAATAAAAAAGGCCGGACTTTTGTTTTAGAAATTAGACGAATGAAAATTCTTAATGGAAGCCTGGAGGCGAGCACAATGCTTGGATGTTGACAGTACTGCACGGTGGTGATGTCACGTGCTCAAGTCTGGAATTCCAGTACATCAGACCGGTGATGGCAAATGTAAAGCGTTAGGGCTAGAGAGTGACTGTGTACAGGCTCACCCGCAAGCTTCAAGGTCACGGGCAATCGTCTAAAACGAACGTCTAAAACAAAGCAAAAAGGGGCGTACAGCCCATTACATTATTAATCGCATGGCTGTCGCCCAGGAGGTCCGAGTTCGATTCCCGACTCTGCATATAATTATATTTATTTCTGGTCTGAGGGCTGGAACAGGGTACACTCAGCCTCGTAAGGCAAAACTGAGAGGATTTTGGTTCGATTCCCACCTCAGGTAAATGGTTCTCCGTGGTTTCCCCCCTTAAACTCTACGCAAACGCCGGGATGGTACCTAACTTAAAGCCACGATAATCTCCTTCCAACCCTTACCTTAATTACAAATAAACACAGATACCACAACAACACAGACTAGCAGACAAATCCTATACATACTCCCAAGTACACGGGGCTAAGTTACCGCGATGTCCAAAACCCTCTTAAAACACAACAATGACGACTAGCCTTGGCAGAATGTAAATCTCTACACAGTAGGCTATAAAACGAAGTCCCGAGATTCTTGGATGTAACGGGTAATCTCGAGACCCAGTGGATGGTTGGTTGGTTCCTCAATTTAGGGGCTGAGACAACGCGGTCATGTAGCCCCGTGTACTTTGGGTCTGTGTAGAATCTGTCTGATAACCGGTCTTAATTGTGATGGCTGTATTAGTGTGTGTTATCTGTTTTTAATTCAAGAAAGTACTCCAGACGTTCAATTTTCAAGTAGTTCCTACGTTTGCTACCAAACGCCAGCGTCAACGACAACTAGTTCTTAACTTGGTTACTAGATGCCACCGCAGTCGGCTCCTGGCGACAAACGTTCAAACCTAAGAGCGTTAGTCAAATCTAACATATAATTTAGCTTCACACAGGTGCAATTAGTGGAAGGTTCCTTTACATGCCATAAATCTATGACATGGGACCGCCGGCATTACCTCCCCTCTGAAGGAAGGCATACTGAGGGATTTTTAACGCTCTTAAAAAATCCGACGATTTTGGCCGGGTTTGAACCCGCGACCTTCGGCATAGAAACTCAGCATGCTACCAACTACGCAACCGAAGCCGCCTCCCAGTGGATGGATTTTGGCGCGGTTTTCTGCAAAGGATTTCTCGAGGAAGGTTTCTGTAGACCAAAGGACATGGAGCAGTAACGATTTCAGTTAATCGAGTCGAAGAAAAACCTGTAGTCCGTGCGCCTTTTAAACTTACGCTGGGTAAACCGTTAAAAATATCTATATACTTATAGGCCTACTATGAGTGTAAGAATTGTTCAGCATGAATTCTACAAAAAAGTCCCGGATATCATATCTCTATCCTTAATACAACGCCAACTATAAGTGTTTTTACGTTTTCATTTCTACCAACAATCTCCATTCAGTGGAATTTTAAATTACTAGCTTCGGAGCGTGTTTACGTGCGTGCCTATCACCCCAGCTTCGGCCAGCATCTAACTTTCGAGTCGTGTCGAGTTATGACTTCAGAGAAGAGTATAATGTGTTTGGAGTTTCGCTGTTCCCAAGGTCACGGGTTCAAACCCGGCCGAAGTCGTCGGATTTTTAAGAGCGTTAAAAATCCCTCAGTGTGCCTTCCTTCGGAGGGGAAGTAAAGCCGGCTCGGCGGTCCTATGTCATAGATTTATGGCATGATAAAGAACCTTCCACTAATTACACTTGTGTGAAGCTAAATTATAGGTTATATTTGACTAACGCTCTTAGGTTCCAACATTCGTCGCTAGTAGCCGACTGCGGTGGCATCTAGTAACAACGTTCAGAACTAGTTGGTCGTTGACGGTCGCATTTGGTAGCAAAAGTTGGAACTACTTGAGATTCGAATGTCTACAGTCGGTGGCGAGGTTGGTAGCATGATGAACTGCTGTGCCCAAGATAGCAGGTTCAAACCCGGCCGACGTCGTCGGATTTTTGAAGAGCGTTAAAATCCTTCAGTATGCCTTGCTTCTGAGGGGAAGTAAAGCCGGCGGTTCCATGTCGTAGATTTATGGCATGTAAAAGATCCTTCCACAGACTAAACTTGTGTGAAGCTAAATTTCTAGGTTAGATTTCGTTGGAACGCTCTATCAAAGTTTCAACGTTCACCACTAGGTATCAATGATATCTGGTAGCGAAAGTTGGAACTACTTGAAATTGAACGTAACTGGTAGCTCACCCTATGGGTGTCCGCTTGAAGCAGCTACAGCCTCTGGCGATCCGAACATGTCCTCGGACACTCCAGGCACTAAAAGCTATACGATAATTAAAAATTAAAATAACCGAATTACAGATAACACACACTAATACAGTCATCACAATTAACACCGGTTTATCAGACAGATTCTACACATACCAAAAATACACGGGGTTACATCAGCGCGTTGTCACAGCCCCTAAACTGAGGAACCAAGCAACCAGTTTCGCTGTTCACCTCGGCTTTTCTGAGTTGCGCCTGGGACCTGCCGTCTGTGCGCCTTTTAAGCTTACGCTGGATAAACCGTTAAAGTTACCGGTCGAAGCTGGGGCGGATTGTTATTATTCTCATAAAAGTGTCCTAAAAGGTTTCCGACTGTCCCGGGATTCAACTCTTGAATTATCGATTCCTCTTCTACTTGGTTTTTTTTTTCGCTATTGGCTTTTCCCACGGACTAAGCGAGGGATCCCACCTCTACCGCCACTGAGGGCAGTGTCCTGGAGCTTGAGACTCTGAGTCGAGGATACAACTGGGGTGTGTGACCAGCACTACGCCCAGGCGGCCTCACCTGCAAAGCGAACAGGGGACCTGATGAAGGGATGGGAAGAGTGGGACGGTTAGGCAAGGAAGCGGGAAGGAGGCGGCCGTGGCCTTACGGTAGGTTCTATCCTGGCATTTGCCTGAAGACAAAGACGGAAACCACGGAAAACCACTTCGAGGATGGCTGAGGTGGGAATCGAACCCCCTCTACTCATTTGGACCACCCGAGGCTGAGTAGACCCCGTTCCAGTCCTCATACCACTTTTCAAATTTCGTGGCAGGGCCGGGAATCGAACCCAGGACCTCCGGGGCGGCAGCTAACCATGCTGACCGCTATGCTACGGAGGCGACCTACTTGAATATGTCTATCTTATTTTCACTGTCAGATTTGCTTGCCATGATTGCACTTTAGATAGTAGGCTATAATAGTAGTGGGACACTGTGCAACGTACATGTGACCGTGTGGCCTAATGGATAAGGCGTCGGACTTCGGATCCGAAGATTGCAGGTTCGAGTCCTGTCACGGTCGATTTTTTTTGCTCGAACAATTAGGTAGGGCAAGTTAGTAAGTAGCTTAAGTATAATAATATAATGTCGTATCAATGGCCTCAGGTTATTTGACGCCCAGAGGGCAGGGTGCAAGTCGAATTTTGTTGTTCCTTGGAGCGCTATGAAAGTCAAGGAGGTTGGATATCTAAGCTCCTTGACACTATAGCGCTTTCTAGTAGAGAAAGGAGGAACTTTTGTGTTTGTGGAAAATCCCAAAATTAATTTTGTCATTATGAGCACGACCTACTGAATTCATATGGGTTCTTTAACATGCCAACAACGTATGACATGCGTGTCGTGATTTTTGTCGCATTTCTAAATCACGTGCGTGGCCAGGAGCCGTGCGTGGCCAGGAGCGAACCTGCAGGCTTGGGGTTGGTAGTCCGACACGATAACCACTCACCCACTGTGGCAAGCAATATCTTAAGTAAGTGGGTAGGCACTACGGAGTGTTGGAACGTGTGTGCTTGAAGCATGGCCTCCTTCATAGGCATGGCGTGTTCTGAAACACACTAGCGATACAAGCCGGTGCCAAACTGAAGCTCAAGAAGACAGTGCTTCGCAACATCCTTTTTTTTCTTCTTCGAGGCATTAAAATATTCTTGATGAGGTATCAATGTTTGTTTCGAGTAAAAGTCAAAGACAAAATACTAGCTATATCTATAAATTCCTTGTACAAGTCGACTATCAAGCAAGCACTTTAGTACACTAGCTACTACAAGCTCCGTGAGTTGAGGTGAGAAATGCATCGCTGGGCTACGAGTGGCCAAACTTATAAGCTCGTGAATGATACCATGACCGAGGTGGACCGATGTGCAAGTAAATTCTGAAGATGAACATGAATAAATGAGGGATTTCCAGACATCCTAGAAATATAAAACTTAGTACTAGTCTTACCAGAAAGTCTTGAAGAACTTCCCTGAAAAATGTCCATTCATTCCTGTCAATAATAGTTTCTGCGAAAATAAAGAGTTGGAAATGAACATGGGCAATATAGCCTAGGACATTCCAGAGTCCCTTGAAGGGTGGAACACAGTGGGGGCTGGTGCAGAAAATCGGGTGTGTGCTGTAACCCTCCATAAAATAAAAATATGTGTAAACATATAGACGCCTCCATAGCGTAGTGGTCAGCATGGTTAGCTGCCGCCCGGAGGTCCTGGGTTCGATTCCCGGCTCTGCCACGAAATTTGAAACGTGGTTTGAGGACTGGAATGGGGTCTGCTCAGCCTCGGGTGGCCCAAATGAGTAGAGGGGGTTGGATTCCCACCTCATCCATCCTCGAAGTGGTTTTCCGTGGTTTCCCACTTCGTCTTCGGGCAAATGCCGGGATGGTCCCTACTGTAAGGCCACGGCCGCCTCCTTCCCTCTTCCTTGCCTATCCATCCTAACCTTCCACTCCCTTCCCTCGTGAGTCCTCTGTTCGCTTAGCAGGTGAGGCCGCTTTGGCGAGGTGCTGTTCCCACCTCAACAGTTGTATCCACTTCGATTAGATGTTCCCAGCTCTAGAACACTGCCCGAAAGGGCGGTAGGGGTGAGTTCCCTCGCTGAGTCCGTGGGAGCCACCACTCTGGAGGGTAAACTCGATTTTAAAAAAGTCCTCTCGGCACGCCGGAAGGCGGAGGTAGATTTCACCGGACATACTTGGGGATAGGCGAAAATAGGCAGAATATGCTGGTTTTCGTAGAAGGATCAGACGTCATTTATTGCGAGAAAGTATTTTATAATTGGAGATTAATTAACTTTGTTTTTCGTCATTTTATGCATATTTTAAACATTTTAATGTCTTATGATGACGGTAAGTCGCCTCCGTAGCGTAGCGGTCAGCATGGTTAGCTGCCGCCCCGGAGGTCATGGGTTCGATTCCCGGCTCTGCCACGAAATTTGAAAAGTGGTACGAGGACTGGAACGGGGTCTACTCAGCCTCGGGTGGCCCAAATGAGTAGAGGGGGTTCGATTCCCCCTCAGCCATCCTCGAAGTGGTTTTCCGTGGTTTCCCACTTCGTCTTCGGGCAAATGCCGGGATGGTCCCTACCGTAAGGCCACGGCCGCCTCCTTGCCTCTTCCTTGCCTATCCATCCCAATCTTCCCCTCCCTTCCCTCATTAGGCCCCTGTTCGCTTTGCAGGTGAGGCCGCCTGGGCGAGGTGCTAATCCCACCTCACCAGCTGTATCCCTTCCGATTAGATGTTCCCAGCTCTAGGACACTGCCTGGATAGGCGGTAGGGGTGAGTTCCCTCGCTGAGTACCTGGGAGCCACCACCCTGGAGGGTAAACACGATAAAAAAAATGATGACGGGAACCTTCTTGTCATTTGGAGCCCATTTTTATACTTGTGGTCACACTGTCCTTATGCAAGGTTTAGACACTGATGTGTAACTATGTAACGGTCTGTTACTTCTTCACGCAAAATTATATCTCCCGCAGAGATTTTGGTTGGTTCCTCAGTTTAAGGGCTGCGACAACGCGGTCATGTAACCCCGTGTACTTTGGGTGAGTGTAGAATCTGTCTGATAAACGGTGTGAATTGTGATGGCTGTATTAGTCTGTAATTCAGGTAAGGACTGCAGACGGTCAATTTCAAGCAGTAGTTCCTAATGTTGCTACCAGATACTATCGTCAACGACACCTAGCTGTGAACTTGGCTACTAGATGCCACCGCAACCAGCAACTCGAAACGAACGTTGGAACTTCCCCTCCAAAGGAAAACATACTGAGGGATTTTTAGCGCTCTTAGAAAATCCGACGTCTTTGGCCGGCTTTGAACCCGCGACCTTGGGCATAGAAGTTCAGCATGCTACCAGTTACGTCACCGAAGCCGTTTCACACTTAGTCAGATGGAAATCTGAATCTAATCTCGTGCAAGTGCGTTGTCATGGCGACGTCTGATGGCTCATCCCTCATCAATTTAGTAGTGTTGTCATGGCAACCACTGATAGCTCTTGGCATTTTCTTATAATTCCGAAATCATTTTTCTCATCCCTTGGCGTAATGATAGGTCATATCAAAAATTCTTTCATACAAAAGTTTTAGGTAATTATTAGGGGAATATTGTCCATTTTGTACGGTTTTGATGTTGTGCCTATTAAGAGAGATATGATTAATGATTCCCGAAAAACCCACCTTTTCCCACCCCTTTGGTCAATTGTTGGTGCTATAAAAAACTCTTCAAACATAAATTTTTGGGCTTTATCCGACACATAGTATGGACTTTGAACAGATTCGATATTTCACATATTAAGAGAGTTATAGCAATATTTCACTTTTTCGAAAAAAAAGACCCCCATTTTCACCCCCTTCGACCGATTTAGCCCAGTAACGAACTCGACCGAGATTTTATAGGTATACATATTCGGTAAAAAATTCAAAGTGATTGTTGCAAAATTACGGCAGTTATCGTGTCCACAAGAAACTGATATATGTATATATATATATATATATATAAAAAAGTCCTCTCGGCACGCCGGAAGGCGGAGGTAGATTTCACCGGACAAACTTGGAGATAGGCGAAAATAGGCAGAATATGCAGGTTTTCGTAGAAGGATCAGACCTCATTTATCGCGTGAAAGTATTTTATAATTGGAGATTAATTAACTTTGTTTGTCTTCATTTTAAACATATTTTAAACATTTTATTGTCTTACGGGGACGGTAACCTTCTTGTCATTTGGAGTCCATTTTTAGCCTATTTTCAATTTTGAAAAAATAGGCTTATGAGATCACCTTTTGTCCGTGTGTGTGTGCGTGTGTGTGTGTGTGTGTGTGAGGTGTGGGTGTGTGTCTCCCCCTAATAAAATCTAAACGGCTGGAGCGATTTCAGTGAAACTCGGTAAGTTCATAGCACTATTCCCGGCGACGTCGACCGTGCCCATCGAATTTTGTTACGTCTCACCAATCCAACATGGCGGCTGTGCGAAATATTTCACTAGCATTCAGTATCTCCGAAACTATAACGGATATCGCCCTGAAATTGTGTACGGTGATAAAGGGTACTACTAGAAGTTCACATATGAATCATTCAAAAACCTGGTTACTACATAACCAACATGGCGGCCAAGCGAAGTGGAGACTTTTAAATAGACTTTTCTCGCGATTTAACTATCCAAACGTAATGAAACTTGGTACAGCAAATATTTATACACATTGCAATGCACTGGAATCTAATTTAGTTCAATTGTTTACATAACCTCAAAATGGCGCCTGTGCGAAATATTTCACTGACATTCTATATCCCCGAAACTATTACAGATATCACCCTGCAATTTTGTACGGTGATAAAGGGTACTGATACAAGTTTACCTATGTATAATTCATAAACCAGTAAAGTACAAAACGAACATGGCGACCAAGCGAATTTGAAATATTTTAATAGACTTTTCTCGTGAGTTAACTCTCTGAGCGCAGTGAAATGTGGTACAGTAAATGATTTTGCAGATTGTAATGTACTGCCATCTAATTTAATTCAATTGTTTACATAACCTCAAGATGGCGTCTGTGCGAAATTTTAAAATTAAGTTTTTATTTCTTGTGTCGTAATCATGCGATCGAAGTGAAAGTTTGAATAATGAACCTAGGCAATAAGTGACCTTGAATGGTACATAACTCTATGGCCTATACATATAACAATCCTAAATGGCAAGCTTCCGTAATATTTAGACGGTTCTGAATATATATGAATCTTTTACAGCAACCAAACTGAAATTTTTATGTTCATAGAGACTATGAACATATGTTCACCTATAGGACTTTCAGTAACCTCGTGAGCACGAATCCAACATGGCGGCGACGCGAAGTATAAATATTTAAATGGACGTTTCTCGCGAATTAACTATCCGAGTGCCGTGAAACGTTGCACGTTTTAAATGCTTACACAAATGTTGATCCACTGGCATCTAATTTATTTCAATTGTTTGCATAATCACAAGATGGCTGCTGTGCGTAATTTTAAAATCTCGTTTTTACTTCTTGTGTTCTTATCATGCGATTGAAGTTTGAATACCACACTTACACACTAATCTTAATATAATAGTACAAAAATAAAAATCCAACCTGGCGACCGTCTGAAATATTTAGACGGTTCTCAATATCTACGAATCTGTTACAGCAATTAAACTGAAATTTTGTATGTTGATAGAGGCAATTAACATGAGCAGGATATATGAAAATAGGCTGTACTGTTCTTCACGGAACTACTTGTTATACTTGTGGTCACACTGTCCTTATGCAAGGTTTCGACACTGATGTGTAACTATGTAACGGTCTGTTACTTCTTCACGCAAAATTATATCTCCCGCAGAGATGTTGGTTGGTTCCTCAGTTTAGGGGCTGCGACAACGCGGTCATGTAACCCCGTGTACTTTGGGTGAGTGTAGAATCTGTCTGATAAACGGTGTGAATTGTGATGGCTGTATTAGTCTGTAATTCAGGTAAGGAATGCAGACGCTAAATTTCAAGCAGTAGTTCCTAATGTTGCTACCAGATACTAACGTCAACGCCACCCAGCTGTGAACTTGGCTACTGGATGCCACCTCAATCAGCAACTCGCAACGAACGTTGGAACTTCCCCTCCAAAGGAAAGCTTACTGAGGGATTTTTAGCGCTCTTAGAAAATCCGACGACTTTGGCCGGCTTTGAACCCGCGACCTTGGGCATAGAAGTTCAGCATGCTACCAGTTACGTCACCGAAGCCGCTTCACACTTAGTCAGATGGAAATCTGAATCTGATCTCGCACAAGTGCATTGTCATGGCAACGTCTGATGGCTCATCCCTCATCAATTTAGTAGTGTTGCCATGTCAACCACTGATAGCTCTTGGCATTTTCTTATAATTCCGAAATCATTTTTCTCATTCCTTGGCGCAATGGTGGCTCATATCAAAAATTCTTTCAGACAAACGTTTTAGGTAATTATTAGGGGAATATTGTCCATTTTGTACGGTTTTGATATTGTGCCTATTAACAGAGATATGATTAATGTTTCCCGAAAAAAAAAACACTTTTTCCCACCCCTTTGGTCAATGGTTGGTGCTATCAAAAAACGTTTCAAACATAAATTTCTGAGCTTTATCCGACACATAGTATGAACTTTGAACGGATTCGATATTTCACATATTAAGAGAGTTATAGCAATATTTCATTTTTTCGAAAAAAAAAAGTCCCCCATTTTCATCCCCTTCGACCGATTTAGCCCAGTAACGAACTCGTCCGAGATTTTATGGGTATACATATTCGGTAAAAAATTCAAAGTGATTGGTGCAAAATTACGGCAGTTATCGTGTCCACAAGAAACTGATATACATATATACATATATTACATAAATTATATATAAACTTTTGAACTGACGGTGGTTTTGGGGTCTGGGGGATGTGAAACGCGAAGATATGTCGAAATTTTCCGGAAATCGAAACATGGTACCCATTGCAATAGTTAGCTTTCTAATGAAATCTACCTAAAATACTGCCGTCATCGACGCCTAGCTGTGAACTTGGCTACTAGATGCCACCTCAATCAGCAACTCGCAACGAACGTTGGAACTTCCCCTCCGAAGGAAAGCAAACTCAGGTTTTTTAGCGCTCTTAGTAAATCCGACGACTTCAGCCGGGTTTGAACCCGCGACCTTGGGCATAGAAGTTCAGCATGCTACCAGTTCCGATACCGAAGTCGCTTCCCACTGACATATGAAAACTGAATGTGATCTCGTGCAGTGGCGTTGTCATAGCAACTGCTGATGGTCATCCCTTATCAATTAAAAGTAAAGTTGTCATGGCAACCTCTCTTGGCACTTGGCATTTTCTTATAATTTAAATTATTTTGTTCACCCCGTGGCGTAATGGTGGGTCATATCAAAAATTCTTTCAGACAAAAGTTTTAGGTAATTATTGGAGGAATATTGTCCATTTTGTGCGGTTTTGATATTGTGCCTATTAACAGAGATATGATTAATGTTTCCCGAAAAACCCACTTTTTCCCACCCCTTTGGTCAATGGTTGGTGCTATCAAAAAACTTATTTGACATAAATTTTTGGCACTTATCCGACACATATTATGAACTTTGAAGGGATTCGATATTTCATGTTTTAAGAGAGTTATAGCGATATTTCACTTTTTCGAAAAAAGCCCCCCATTTTTACCCCCTTTGACCGATTTTGCCCATTAACGAACTCGACCGAGATTTTATAGGGATACATATTATGTAAAAAATTCAAAGTGATTGGTGCAAAATTACGGCAGTTATCGTGTCCACAAGAAACTGATATATATATATAGATATAGATAGATAGATAGATACATATATACATAAATTATATATAAACTTTTGAACTGACGGTGGTTTTGGGGTCTGGGGGATGTGAAACGCGAAGATATGTCGAAATTTTCCGGAAGTCGAAACATGGGACCCATTGCAATAGTTAGCTTTCTAAAGAAATCTACCTAAAAGGAAGCTTGTAGTTTAACGAGACCGTTAATCTCGCGATCATAAGCCACGGGACCTCCGTTTTACGTGGAATCCGAACCACAGGACATGGCATTTCACATCGAAAATCTCACATGCATTGACCGGGAATCGAACCCGGTCCGCGTTGGTGAGAGGCATACTGCTTGACCGCTGCGCCACCACGCCCCCCCTATATATATATATATATATATATATATATATATATATATATATACATATATACATACATTATATATAAACTTTTGAACTGACGGTGGTTTTGGGGTCTGGGGGATGTGAAACGCGAAGATATGTCGAAATTTTCCGGAAGTCGAAACATGGTACCCATTGCAATAGTTAGCTTTCTAATGAAATCTACCCAAAAAATCTAGTTTTTTCATTCTGCACAAACACGCAAACAAACTCAACACATTCCTCATACAAAATTAATTAAACACACAATATCACCTGCAATAACAATATACTGTACTCGTATTACGAGCTCATAAACATTTAGTGTGGTGGCTTCAGTGGCGTAGTTGGTAGCACGCTGAGTTGCTATGCCCAAGGTCGCAGGATCGAACCCGGTCGAAATCGTCGGATATTTTAAAAGTGTTAAAAATCCCTCAGTATGCTTTCCTTCGGAGGGGAAGAAAAGCTGGCGGTCCCGTGTCATAGATGTATGGCATGAAAAAGATCCTTCCACTAACTACACTTGTGTGAAGCCAAAATTTGTAGGTTAGAATTGATAACGCTCTATTAGTTCCAGAGTTCAACGCCAGGTACTGACTACGATGCAATCTAGTAGCCAAGTCCACAAGCTAGGTGTCATCGACGGTAGCATTTGGTAGCAAAAGTAGGAACTACTTGAAAATTGACCGTCTGCAGTTCTTACTTGAATTAAAACAGATAACATACACTAATACAGCCATCACAATTTAACACCGTGTTGTCGCAGCCCCTAAACTAAGGAACCAACCAAACATTTGGTGTGAGCGCGCAAAATCAGAACCTCTCAGTGTTACTAAAACCATAAAAATGGAACCGGCAACCCCGTAATGTTATTTTGCTGTTGTGAAATTTACAAACTACATATTTTTTAGCCAAAGAAAATCACAATATCATGTCCTTACTTTGACAACACAAAAAGTATAATTTTCATAGTTCAACCCCTACTTACTTCCCATATTGACCTATGGTCTAGAAGCTGCTACAATGACTCCCCGGGGCAACAACCGGATACAAGCAACTGAGATGAAATTTCTAAGAACAAGTATCCAGAAGACCAGACGAGGCAAAATTGGAAATGAGTCAGTCCACCTAAAGTTAGGGCTGAAACGAAGTGTGCTTGACATTCTTAAGGAGTCGAGATTGAAATGGTTCGGTCATCTGATGAGGACGCCCTATAGTAGAACACCCAAAGCCTATTTTTAAAGGGAGATAATTGGCAAGAGACCAAGAGGTTGACCTCGAGATGGGTGGATGAAGCAGGTCCACAGAGCTTTGACTGAGAGGAGCGTAGAATAGAGGACAGTGGTGGAAAAAGAAGGGTTGTATGGAACTGCGCCCTATCTTCACTAATGACCCTGGTCATTAGCATCAGCCTTCAAAAATTGGCCGTGGAACTGCGCCCATTGAGAGCGGTCAGGTAGGTTCCCTCCCTCCACCCTTCTACCGAATTATGTTGTGTCGAGTGGTGTGAATTTGAAGTGACTCATTTCAAATCGGTTGTGTCTTGATTGCGAACAAGTCAAAAACCGCCTAGATTGCGGACAAGAGATTAGTGTTGGCCTGGGTTACATAAAACAGGTACAGTTTTCAAAGCAAACTAATATTTAATTTTTGTTCTAGCAATATTAGCATTAACTGGTACATTGGGATGTTTTCGACAACCTAACCATATTTTAAAAATAGTTTTGTTATTGCAAATGTTTAATAATCTAGTTTGAGGTAATCTTACCATTTAGAAGATTATTATATATTTTTTTTATTGTATAACAAAACTAGAGGGGTAGTTATTTATGGTGGATTAGAGAGAGTTGTATTATTATTATTAGTGTAGCCTCCGTGGCTTAGACAGCAGCGCGTCGGCCTCTCACCGCTGGGTTCCGTGCTTCAAATCCTTGTCACTCCATGTGAGATTTGTGCTGGGCAAAGCGGAGGCGGGACAGTTTTTTCTCCGGGTACTCCGGTTTTCCCTGTCATCTTTCATTCCAGCAACACTCTCCATTATCATTTCATTTCATCTGTCATTCATTAATCATTGTCCCAGAGGAGTGCGACAGGCTTCGGAAGCCGGCACAATGCCTATCCTCGCCGCTAGATGGGGGCTTCATTCATTCCAACCCTGACCCGGTCCAATGACTGGAAAAAGGCTGTGGATTTTCATTATTATTATTATTATTATTATTATTATTATTATTATTATTATTCTCTGTGGTGTAGTGGTTAGTGTGATTACCTGCCACCCCCGGAGGCCCGTAGTACAGCTGCTTATCGGGACGGAGGACTACCTCTTATTCTCAGCAGTGCAGAAGCTAGTGGTGGGAGACAGTCCGTCACTTCCCCTTGAACCGACCTTGGGCTAACAGCCGACTTGACTATGGGCGCAGTTCAATCGGCCTAATTAAAATGATCTGGAAATACCACTGATTATGGGCGCAGTTCCATATACCCCAAAAAGAATGGTGGCAGGGCAGACAGCTATGGAAGGGGCTTGTTCATTCCCACACCCGGCCTGCTGGTGTGGAGAATTGATGATGATGATGATGATGGTTGATTTACAAACTGTGGCTATAGAATAGGTAAGTTGGGAGATTAAAATACCTTCTGGCGGGAACAGCTAAAGGGTTCCTCAAATATTTTCTCCCGTTTACCTTGAGCGATCAGCTCTTAAATGCTACTGCTGATTCCACCTGCTCCGTTCTCATTTCGTGTGACCAGTGCTGCCTCTCTTGTGTTTGAACGAAGAATCGCTGTGATGCGCTGGCTCTGGTCTTGGCTGTTGACCCAACAGCACAACGAGAAAGTTGGGCACGCATGCGCAAAAGCCGGAGTACATGTTTGCTGGCAGTACACTTAGAAATGCTCGCCGAGCTGCGATCTGCACAGCCAGCACCGGACGCGGAGTGGAGGGGAGTTGAAATATTTGATTATCTTCTTCTTCTCCTTCATCATCATCATCATCATCATCATCATCTTCTTCTTCTTCTTCTTCTTCTTCTTCTTCTTCTTCTTCCACCTTATCCGATACGGACGTTGGCTACCACCATGGCTAACACCTTCTTATCCTGTGCAATCCTGAAGAATTCCGTGGAAGACAGCCCAAACCACGTTCTTAGATTATCCATCCAAGTTATTCGTCTCCTTCCCGGTCCACGCTGACCTTCAATTTTACCCTGAAGTATAACTTGGAGCTGACGATATTTTGGATTCCTCATCATGTGTCCCAAGTATTCCAATTTCCTGTTCTGAATTGTGTTTAACAGCTCAGGTTGGCTGCTCACACGCTGAAGAACCTCGGCATTACGCACATGTTCTGTCCACGACATTTTAAGAATCCGCCGTTATATCCACATTTCAAAATCTCGAATCTTCTTTTCTGTAGCTACGGACAAGGTCCAAGCTTCAAGACTATAAAGAATGGTGGAGACAACATAACACTTCACAATATTATTAAAGTAATGTATTTTCAAATTAAAAAATGTGCTGCAGCACTCCAAAACATAAGTTTCGGCCGTCCCTGCGCGGAACAGCGGGGCCATCTGCCCTTTGACCAAGAGAGAAGCCCGGCAATTGTAAGTGGAGGCTGTGTCTCACTCATCTGAGGTCCTGGTCAACAACCCACGCCCCACTGCTTGTGAGTCCCTGGGGGTTAAAATGGCATTTGATCGCTAGTACGGTAATTCATTTTACGTATCATATTACTGTATTCTATTTCTTTTTAAGAAAGGAATGCTTGTTTTCTTATATATATAAGTTGCGTTCAAAAAGTAACGAGCTGGAGGCATTATTACAGAAACCAGTACCTGTATGTTAGAAGTATTGGCCCTGGCTGTTGAGGCACTTGTCCCACTGTGACACGAGGCGGTGAATGGCTGTCTCATAAAATTCCCTGGGCTGCGGTGTGAACCAATTCCGCACGTACAGCTGGACGTCGGCGTCCGAGGTGAATCGTTGGCGTAATCACAGGGAGAGAGGTCTGCACTGTATGGAGGGTGGTCGAGAACCTCCCATTTGAATTTCTGCAGGAGTGCTGCGACTGTATTGGCCGTATGAGGTCGTGCATTGTCGTGGAGCGACCTCGGCGGCTATGGCGTTCACTGTCACTCGGCGGTCGTGGGTAATGAGTGCATCAACCAGCTGGACGTTGTCATCGGCAATGCAAGGTGGTGCCCCAGACCGGGCATCATCGGCTAACGACACCCGTCCTTCCCTGAAGCGCTTGTGCCACGCCTTGACCCTTGCAAGGGACATGCAGTGTTCGCCGTACACTTGTGACATTCGGCGATGAATGTCCGTTCCCACTACTCCTTCCGCTGTCAGAAACCGAACTACACCTCTTTGCTCTTCGGTTGACGCCTCCATGTCACTGTTTGCAATGTGACTGGCAGCGTTGGACGATTGATGCATGCTGCTGCTCGCTTTGTATCGTCACGTGACGTGCACGCGTGCCCTCTAGCGACGGGCTGTGACCTTCCACGCTGTGGTCGTAACCACACCTCGTTACACACGCCACGATTAGCCGATGTAGTCACCGGTTTGCGTATTCCAGCCTCCGGCTCGTTACTTTTTGAACGAACCTTATATATATTCTCCAACTGGTAGCTCTACTGCTCGGGTCTAAGCTCTGTGAACTTGCGGAGTGAGGGGAAGGGGCAGAAAAGGGTCAGGCGAGAAGGGAAGAGCCTGTCTACAGCCCGCCGTGTTATCTGGTATTCCTGTCTATTCCAATACTGCTAACATAGGGCCGTTACTCAAACCACTATGGTGTTGCGAATGAGTGACTGAGTCACCGACCAATGTATTTGGTTCTGTTACTACACAAGGACCGGGAAAACTCATCACTCGTCACCATCAGTTCTCATAGTTCGCGATCCACATTCTCTCAGGTTCACGCAGCTTGAACCCGAGCAGTATGCTACTAGTCATTTCATACCGCATTCAGTATGAGTCACCGGATAACGCGAAAGCGATATCGCAGCTGCATTCTTCTCGTATTTTCATGATAGCAGGCTGAAAATAGAATTCTCAGATTTCAGCTTTGTACAGTAGCATTTTATCAGTCACTACCTCAATAGAACACCGCGGCATCGTCATGCGCGCTAAATCGCGTCCCACGACCGTTATCGGGCACTTCATCAAGTCGAAAAATCTGAGGTTCAAAAATCTTGGCACTGACAGCGACTACCCCGAATGTGGATTTTCTTCGGTTTTAGGTGTATTTCGTGAGAAAGCTAGCTATCGCAATGGGTACCATGTTGCGACTTCCGTAAAATTTTGACATATCTTCATGTTTCACATTTCCCCACCCCCAAAACCATCGTCAGATCAAAAGTTTATATATGCTGTAATTTAAATATAGCCTACTGTATATACGGTATATACCACTTACTTGTGAACACGATAACTACCGTCATTTTGCACCAATCACTTTCAAATGTATATCTATACTAATATAATAAAGCTGAACGTCAACAATAAAAAGGAAAAGGTTGTTGTTTTATGGACACATTTTCAGAATGTTCAACGATCGTCTAACAAAGAAAATTTGGAATTTCGTGAAACCAAAGAGGAAAAAATTGGCATGGTTCGAAGAATGCAACAGAGACCTTATAGAAATTGGTATTCCGGACCGCAAAATTATGAACAGGTGTGAATTCAGACACCGAATTAAAAATTACCAGGGATTTAAGGTAGGGGCAGAACCCAAAAGACGGAGGGGACCTCGTTCAGAAGATCGGAAGAAGGCGCTGAGTGATGGGCTCAAGAGATACTGGCAGGACATCAAAGCTGGCAGACGATCTGGAACGAAATATTGATTTTGATTGTTACTCCGTAGTCCATAGTGGCTCAATTCGAATGTAAAAAAAAAAAGATGAAGAGTTTGTGTGTTTGTTTGTGTGCTTAGGCTATGTGTTTAAACGCGCTAATCTCTGGAACTACCAGTCGGATTCGAAAAATTCTTTTTGTGTATGATAGCCTGATTCAAGAGGAATAGTTTAGGCTATGTAGCATTAGGCTACACCTCTCAGGTAACCTTAAAGATTGATTTTTGTTCAGTAAGTCGGAAAAACAAGCGCTCCAGAACGGCTTCAATAATACCGAAGTCTATTGTTGGCATGTAATGCGGGCCGCATCACGTCGCCCCTACCAGTGTTCTGGTGCAGAATTGCGAGCTGCTTATAAATTGCAGTCACGGGGAGTAATTAGTGCAAAAAGATTTCTTAGGCCCCTTAAAACAGTTATCATCATGACAATAGTATGCCTCTGTATAAGGGCGATGGTGTTGGTGCAGTATACTGAGGTTATCAGCTGCAATAAGCGTTGGTGCTTTCAAATTTACTTTCATTTATTCCGATCCATATACTTGAGCGCTCCAGTTCTGTAAAACAAATAAATCCACCGGGCGAAGCCGGGCACTACTGCTAGTATAAAATATAACCATTCAAACTCACTGCAGAGTTCGTTAATGGGCAAGATCAGACCAAAGGGTTGGAAATGGGGCGCCTTTTTCGAAAAAGTGAAATATCGTTATAACTTTTTCAGTAGCCTATGTGAAAAATCGATTTCATTCAAAGTTCACACCATTCTTCGGAAAATGGCCAAACATTTATATAGTTAAGTTTTTTGATAGCACCAACCATTTACCAAAGGGATGGGTAAATATAGTTTTGAGAGAGAAACAAGATATTCAGTAAAGAACATATAGCCTACTTTCTCCTAAATGCATGGGTATTTTTATAACTCTTTGTCCTTTTCAAGGAGTATAATTGAATGTTGGTTGTAGTAGTATAACGTGTTATACGGATATTAAACATGAATATGAGGTGCCCTTTGCTAGTGCTACCTCTGTACAAAATTTCATTCAATTCGGTTTCATCGTGTTTGAATTGATATGGTGAATCAATTTACACACATGCATGGCCGCTATCTGCGAACTATTGGACTTATGACCTTGTATCTTGGTCAAAGAACGCTTCTCACATAAAGGTATGTTGTTGCAAAATTTGGTAGAGATCAGATGATTAGGTTGGACGTAATTTGATTTAAGATTTTAACATTTGGGTGGCCGCCATTACGTTTCCGTCAAGATGGCGACGATATAAAACATGAAACTGAGTTGCCTTTTGCAAGCGCTACCTCTGTACCAAACTTCGTTCAATTCGGTTTCACCGTGTTTGAATTGATAGGGGGAATCGATTTGCACACATACATGGCCGCCATTCGCAAATTATTGGGCTGATGACCTTGTAGTTCGTTCAAAAGATTCTTCGTACATAAAGGTATAATGTTGCAAAATTTGGTAGAGATCAGATGATTGGTCGAATTTGATTTAAGCTTTGAACATTTGGCTGGCCACCATTACGTTTTCGTCAAGATGGCGGCGATATAAAACATGACACAGAGGTGCCCTTTGCTAGTGCTACCTCTGTACCAAATTTCGTTCAATTCGGTGTCACCGTGTTTGAATTGATAGGGGAATCGAATCGCACACATACATGGCCGCCATCCGCAAACTATTAGGCTGATGACCTTGTAGTTTAGTCAAAAGATGCACGACATCCAAATATATGTTGTTGCAAAATTTGGTAGGGATCGGATGATTAGGTTAGTCGTAATTTGATTTAAGCTTTAAACATTTGGGTGGCCGCCATAACGTTTCCGTCAAGATGGCGGCGATATAAACATGACACTGAGGTGCCATTTGCTAGTGCTACCTCTGTACCAAATTTCGTTCAATTCGGTTTCACCGTGTTCGAATTGATAGGGGGGACCTACAGTACATTCAGAGTACACACACTCACACACAGACTCACACACACACAGACACAGAATTTTTTGCCCTGTGTTGATCTCATAAGTCTACTTTCATTTTTTTGCAAAAATCGAAAGTAGGCTAAAAATCATACCTCCCTTAATAGGCAGAATATGGAAACCGTTTAAAATGGTTGATACCCCTCTAAAAATTACCTCAAACTTTTGTCTGAAAGAATTTTTATATGGCTCACCCTTTACGCCAGTCATGGGCAAAATGTTTTCGGAATTAAAAGAAGATGGTGGTTCTCGTATGCTAATCATGTAGGCTAGTACGTTTGTAGGTATACAACAATTATTGGTAAATTTATTGAATTAGAACATTTTTATTTGCCCGGTGAAATCTACCTCCTCCTTCCGGCGAGCCCAGAGGGATTTTTTGTTCATAATCCCTCCAGGCAAATGCCTTACGGGGTCATTTTTAGGGCTCGGATATTTAGGTGCTAAAAATCGGGAATTAAGATAAGCAGATGTGAGGGGTGCTGAAACAGGTTTCAAATTGGCTGGAGTAGAGATCCCAACAGCAAGTTCATTCAGATATCTTGGTACAGTTATCCAACAAGATGGTGGACTGGAGGAGGAAATAAAGAGCAGGATACGGTCGGGATGGTTCAACTGGAGGAAAACATCAAGTGTAGTCTACTGTGCGACAAGAAGGTACCTGAAAAATTAAAAGGGAAGGTACACAAGGCGTGGTGAGACCAGCAATGATATACGGGGCAGAAACCTGGCAGATAACAAGGAGATGGGCAGAAAAACTGGACGCGGCAGAAATGCGTATGCTGAGATAGGCAAGTGGACATACAGGGTTGGACAAAGTGAGAAATGAAGTGATTAGGAGACGACTTAGCATGGTGCAAGTTTCTGAGAAAGTCAGAGAAGCTGGCCTCAGATGCTATGGCCATGTTAAGAGAAGAGATGAAGATTATGTGGGTAATAGGATGATGGAAATGCTTCCACCAGGGAAACGGAGTCGAGGACGGCCAAAAAGGCGATGGATGGACAGCATTCAAGAAAGCATGAAACAGCGGGGGCTTGTGGAGGAAATGGTCCGGGATAGAACAACGTGGAGGAGGAATATCCGCATCAGTGACCCCACATAAGTGGGATTAATCATGATGAAGAAGAAGAAGAAGAAGAAGAAGAAGAAGAAGAAGATGATGTGACAAAAGAAGTAAAAATATTTAATTTTAATTTAGTTTACTAATGACAATATAAACAATATGCAGTATTCACGAATGCAATTTATGCTATGCCTCACTTACTGCTGAAGAATTACAATACACAGATACATCTTCAGGTTGTCCATCACATATGACCGACGATTATCGTGAAACACTTCTTCTGAAGTCGCGAAACTGCGGCAAAATGTTTCTTGCCCTTGGGGTGTGGTGTAACTTGAGTTCGCTGTTCAGCCTTGATTGCTTTACCACATGGTTGGCAGAACAGAACGCCCCCATCAGAAGTAAAATTATACTTAAATGCTGCAACATACTGCTGCAGATGATAACTTGTAGTTTTTTTTATTTTAGGCATCCCCGGCTTCCACAGTGAATGGGACGGGGCGACTAGATGAGAAAAACACAGTTCCAAGCTGACATACGCTCTGCATGAAAATTAGATAGCTCACAGGTTCTTCTCCGTTGAAGTAACACAGAACAAAAATGCAATGAACTGAAAGATCTAGCATACTGACCTCATGATGTCAAAGATGGCATTTATGTAAAAGGTTTATATTCTAAACGTATGCAAAATTAAGAAATTACGCAGGTTTACCGAGGATATGCGAATGACTAAAGTGTTAAATATTGTGTGAACAGTGTAGATAAAATACGTAGGAGAAATACAATACTTAACTTGTTAAAAGAGAAGACATATAACATTTAATATCATGACGGTCAACTGTGCCCCATGCGGCAAAAAGATCAAGAACAATCAGTGATGGTGAGTGTGGACGCTGGTTCCATGTAACATGCATGAAAATGAGCAAAGGCACGTACCAACAATTCCGGAAAGATGATACTTTCAAATGGTCATGCAATCGTGAAGACTGCCTCCCGCAACCTAACCTCAAAGAGGTTATGGCATCTTTTTTCCAGAAACTTGAGGAATCCATTTCGGTGATGAGAGAAGAAAACCACGAAGTAAAAAAACTAGCAACTTTCTTATCAGAAAAGTATGATGAACTCCACCGGGAAATTGAAACTTTGAAGAAAGAGAGAAAAGCCGTCAAGGACGCAGAAATGGCAGCATCTAGAGCTATCAACAAATTGGAGGAACTAAAACAGTACCAGCGCAAGAACAACTTGATAGTATATGGAATACCCACTGAAAGAGAGGAGGATGTATTTCACAAAATCTCGGACATTGGCAAGGCGTTAGGAGTTGAAATCACCAGGGCAAACATATACTCAACTCACCGCCTCCCAACAACAAAGCCTGGGCCTCAACCGATAATTGTGAAATTAAATAATAGGTGGAAGAAGGAAGAGATTCTCAGTAGCAGAAGACAAAAGAAGACCCTGAAGACGAGTGAAATTGGTTACAGTGATGGCGGTAATATATATATCAATGAACATCTGACCCCAAGAAATGAAACCATCGCCAAAAAGTGCCGTGAATTGAGACAACAGGGAAAACATCTTTGCAACTTGGGTCAGAGACTGCAAAATATACATTCGGAAAAATCAAAATGGTCCCTCAAAGCTTATATCAAGTGCTGAAATATTGGATGAACTCGCCCTCGCAAACTAAAATCCATGTAATAGTAAGATATCTACTAATTATCCCATATGGAACTAGAATTACAGAAATTAAATGTCTTAGGTAATGCAAATATTAATACACTAGAGTTAACCGAGAGTAACTGTAATACACTTAGCGATTATTATAAAATTAAGGACAGTAAACAGATAATAACCGATACCAGTACACTAAAATGCGTACACATAAATGCACATAGCATAAAAAACAAGTTCGATGATATCCAAATAATTTTAGACAGAATCAAAGGGGTAGATGTCCTAGCAATCTCCGAAAATTGGTTAACAGAACATTTTTTTTTTTTTTTTTTTTCAATATTAAGAAATATGTTGCATATCACATAGTTAGAAAGCAAACTGGAGGGGGAGTATCTTATATTTCAAACAAATGTAGCAGTACCCTTGTAAAGGAAATAAATTCCACCCACACCCTGCATATTACCGTGAGAAAAGGCCATCAAGAATACAATATAATCACTGCTTATAACCCTCATAAAAGCAACATTCCACACTTTCTAACTGATCTCGAAGTAATTATTAGTTCTTACTCAACGAACCCTGTTATAATGCTAGGTGATATGAATATCAATCTATTATTTGGGGACAGATATACTAGTAGTTATATTAACCTAGTCAAATCATACGGTCTAGTCTTATGTAATACAAAATATCCAACTCGTGTAACACAACCAACTCTACTCTAATTGATCATGTATTGGTGAACGACTTTGACAAAATATGTAATGTCTATAATATTGATAATGATTTGAGCGATCACCATTTACTAATCTGTGAAATGAGAAACAAAAAGATAAACAGGAACTCAATATGTGATGATAGGCCAATAGAAAAGGATAAAATAAACTTACAAAAAACATAATAAATATTTAATAACTCAAGAATTTGTATGCAATGAAACCAACATCAATGACAACTACAATAAATTCTGTGATTTTATTAATAAAGGATTAGAAGCCTGTACAATGAAATATACGAATAAGGAGCCAAGTGCCCCACCAATGAAACCCTGGATCACACAAGATCTTTTAGCACTAATACACAGGAAAGATACGATATATACAAAAACCAAAGTTAAAAAACCATCTGCAGAAATTTTAGAAGAATATAAAATTATTAACAACCAAGTTACAAAACTTAAGAGAAACCTACAAAGAAACTACTTTGACCAAAAAATTCAAAATGCAAATAATCAGTGGGAAGTGTGGAGTGTTGTTAATGAGATGTTAAATAGGCCAACGAAGGGGAAAAATGAAATTGTCAAACTTATAGTCGACGGCACAAATATCGAAAAAAAGGGAAAATATATGTGATGAAATTAATAAATATTATGTCAATATTGCTAACAGTATATGGGAAAATCAAGGAAACGGTTCTACCTCGGACATTACAAGCTATAAAAATACTACTAGCACTAAGACAATCTTTATGTTACCTACTGATGCTAATGAAATACAATCAATTATAAACTCCCTAAAACACAAAAACAATATAAGTGAGGACAACACTTCTAATGTCATGCTACAATTGTGTCTTGAGGGCCTTACACCATATATTGTCAAAATAATAAATCTTTCACTGATGACTGGTATATTCGCCGATGCCTGTAAAGTCTCTAGGGTGGTCCCGATCTACAAAAAAGGAGACAAAACCCACCCATCAAATTACAGACCAATTAATATTAGTCTCTATCTGCCATCAGCAAGGTTCTAGAAAGCGTTGTTAAACGAAGACTTATGAATTTCTTTATGAAAAATGATTACTTTGCAAACTGCCAATATGGGTTTATTCCAAATAGAGGAGCTGATAGTGCTATATTTGAAGTAGTAACTGATGTAGAAAAGGCATTAGATGAAAACAAACTAGCTGCTGGTGTACTAATTGTCCTTCAAAAAGCCTTCGATCTGGTTAACCATAAAATTCTCCTTAATAAACTAGAATTTCCAGGCATCAGAGGAGTGGCACATGATTGGTTCAAGAACTACCTCACAAACAGAAAACAATATGTTGCAATCGATAATGTAAACGGATCTCAAATGAGAATTGACACAGGAGTACCTCAAGGTTCTGTCTTAGGACTGTAACGTAATCTTGATTACGGTACAAATTATTATTATTATTATTTTTAATGTCATTGTGTAATTATTATTATTATTATTATTATTATTATTATTATTGAAATATCAAAGTTATATCGTTTTATTCACCCATTAATATCAATGGAGGGGCTATACCATATTCACGTCATTACCATAATCATATATAATATTGTCAAGTGCTTAGATTAAGAAACAGGGTTTTTATAGAGGTCTAGGGCTGTTTTATTAGTTAAATTGTAAAGACAGGACGGGCATGGTTGGAAGAAGTTACGGACGGTGAAGCAACATATTGCAAGAAAATGTATTTCTGGAACGAAGCCACGCTGACTGGAGACAAGGGCTTGGAGAAAGATTTGGGCGGAATATATATATGCGCAACGAGAGGAATAGCGGGTTCTGAGTGGAATATTTGAAGTACGCGGGCCTGTATTCCCGCTCGGAGAAGTTTTAGCGTCGCTTGAGGACTGAGAAATGCTTTGCTATAATTGGTCTGATGGGTCGCGGGCAAATTTATGCCGCGAAACATCGGGACCATTCAGAGTGTATAAAAGCCCAGCGCGACTTCAGCACTGGCTATTCTATAGATTCTATTCTGTCATTCACTTATTCGATCACGCACTCACTCATTGACTTTGTGAGTCGTAGACTCCGTCAGTCGCTCAGTAAGATGGGACTTAGTGAATTCAATTAGCCTGGTTTGTTCAAATTTGCTTACCATGGTGATCAAACTCAGAAACAAGCAGCAACAACAACAACAACAACAACAAGAAGAAGAAAACATATGTTTTCAAAGGTCAATAAACGTGTGTTGGCGTAAGATCTCAAATTAGACTGCAAGCAGACCAACGAGATGGACTTTGAACCACAAGGCACCAGGTATGTGGACCGAGTTATTATCAACACAGAAGATCAGCGCTAGCGAGAAGACAGTCAATATTGCCCCGCAATTAGGGAATATTAATGCACATATTGTACACAGCTCGAAACCTCAGATCAAATGTTAATAATTTTGTTGTAAATAAACCAGTATTAGTTAAAATGTCTTGTTCATTGGGAGTTGAATATATAGGATAGTTGGAATGCAAAGAGTATCTCATAGAGCAAGTTTATTGCCCTACGCTCCGATGATAGATCTTGGCTCAAGGAAGGGAGCGGCCGTGGCTAAATAAAATTTTAATGTGTTATCTCTACGATAACTGGCGCCCAGTAAATCTAAATTAATAAAGTGTATGTCGTCTGTCTAGACAGGCCAATGCTAAATAAGAACGATGAGGTGGTTTTAAGGAGTCTTGAGTGTAATATCTGTAGAAACGTTATAAATGATCGCCCAACTTGTAGAGCGATATCCAACGACGAAGGTAGCCGTTACAAATGGCACAACCAATGTGGGGCTACGAAATATCGTACTGAAGTGAATGGATATTATGTATAAATCCAGTTTATTTCAAGTATGTTAAAGTTTAAAGTTGTTTTCATGTACGATATAAACGAGTACTCTTTGCATTCATTCCGAGTTTTCCAATAAAGAGGCATATATCAAGTTAGGGAACTACGGTTATAAATTAGGAGTGTTCTTTTGATGAGTTGTTTTTTGGGTAATGAGTAACAGGGATAATTTGGGGAATATACATTTGAGAAACCGTAGTATTATAAGATCAGTTAAAATGTCGAAATTAGATGTGCAGGGTACCAATGATGAGATGTCAAAAGTAAGCGAAAATCAGGAAACTGAGGAAAATAAACAAGACGGGGCTACAAACATCCAGATTAATGAGGGGGAGAATCCTTCCTGGCTTCGAAACCTGACGATGCTGATAACGGAACAAAGTAAGAAATTTGACGTGCGTAGTGATCAATTAGAAAAAGCAATAGATCTTAAGTTCACTGAGCATAGTAAGAAGCTTGATGAACAACGTAAGAAGTTTGGTGAAGCTACAGAGAATTTCAATAGACAAATTAAAGAAGTAGGCCGAGAATTTCACAATAAGTTAGAAAACAGGATTACTGAGGTGGAGGAATCATGGTCACTTAAGGTTGACGCCAGAATGCAACAAGTGTCGGAGCGAGTTGACAAAATTGACGAGGAAGTGAAAATTAAATGTAGTAAGGTTAGGGTTGACTTAGAAGGAGAAGTCAACAGCATGAAGGTCAAGTGTGATAATAATATTGCTAAAATAGGTAATTTAGAAAATAAACTAGAGAGCGATAATCAAGAAATTAGGGAAGAGGTTAACAGTAAATTTAACAGTATCAGTGAACAAGTAGCGAGTAAAACAGATAAAATGGAGGAGAAATTTCAGAGATGTCAGAAGCAAATAGCAACAAATAGCGGTAATGCACAATTAGGAAATTTAAGTAGATTTCTAACTAAAGAGGCAGATTTGCCAGTATTCACAGGCAAGGCATATAACCCAATGGAATTCTTAAAAACAGTAGAAAAGAAGTTCGCTAAAGATTTAGAAGAGGGGATCGTTCAATGGGAACAAGTACTTGAGATGCTAGATAAATCCTTTGTTAGGGATTCAAGGTCATGGTTCAGTGTGTATAAATACCAGATGACTAGTTTTAGAAAATTTAAAGATAAGTTCATAGCCAAGTACTGGAATGAAAATGTGCAAGAAAGAGAAAGATGTAACATTATTTTTGGAAAGTACCAAAGGAGAGATGGTGTTTCGTACACAGAGTATTTCTTAGCGCATGTACTTATATGCCAGAATTTAGAAGGTTTAGAGACTGAATCACAGGTAATTAAAACATTATTAAGGCATTTTCCCGATATAATTAAAGAAGCATTCTTCATGCAGAATATTACTACTATTGACGGATTCGAGAAGCTATTGGAAAACTTTGACTCTCTTGAAAATAGTAGGACCGACCGCAAGCCAATAAGTAGAGGAGATAATTTCGTGCAAAGTGAGAGAGAGAAGGGAAGAGAACAAGGCAGGAATGCGAATTACGAAAGACGACTTGACAATGGTGGACGCACAGCAAATACGAGGAACGAGAATTTGAACAGAGGAGGGGAAGGTACTAGGCCAGACAGACGTACAGGTCAACAACAACAACAATCTACACCAGGGGCAAGTAGGCCTAATTTAAACGAATAACGGGTTGCAGTGAGGTCAACAGACAGCCCGAAGTGATTGCAGTTCAATGTCCTAGGAATATTGAGTATTTGGGAGATTTTAATATAGATGTTAGAGAAGAACTGCTTTATGACCTAAATGGTGGAAATTTAGACAATATTGAGAATGAGATTATGTCACCAGTAATTAAACTTAATGTGTGGGGTAAAGAAGTTGATGTTTTATTGGACAGTGGAAGCGAAAACTCTTGTATAAATTTAAGATTTTTGGAAGATGTAATGAGAGAAGGTATTCATGTTGATATAATTCCAGTTAAGTCCACTTTCATTGTCACAGCTGTAGGTAGTAGGTCTCAGAAAATATGTAAGCAAGTCGCAGTTCCAATTAACATTAGTGAGTTAGTTAAATTTCAGCCCTGTTTGGCAGTTCCAAATTTATTATATCCGGTGATTCTTGGTGCAGAATGGTTATCATTACATCAAGTTAAATTGGATTTTCATTTTGGCAGGATATGTTTATTTTGGCAGGATAAAGAAGTTCAGGTTACGTATAAGGTGTCTAAGACTGACAAACAGATGAAAGTGTGTATGTTTGAGGAAGAAAGCAACGTGGTTTTAAGTGATGAGTTTCCTGAAGTAAATGAGGTAGATCGCGGAGATGCTAGTGAGAGCAAAGTTTTTAAGGTGTGTCAGGTTGCAATGGAGTCTGAACTTAAGAGTAAGATCCATGATGCATTGTCACAATGTAAGCTGGATGAGGTGCAAGGTCATCAGTTACATGAGGTATTAATAAAATATAAGGAAATTTTCAGCTCAAAACCCGGAGCAACACACTTATATGAGCATAGTTTTGTCGTTAAAGACACAAGTAGTTTCGTAGGGCCTAGGTATCCTGTCGCAACTAAATATATGAAAGCCGTCGAAGAACAGATAGAATTAATGTTGGAAAACGACATAATAGAGCCTTCAGCTAGCCATTGTTTAAATCCATTAGTTGTAGTAGCCAAGAAAGACAATTCAGTGAGACTGTGCATAGACGCCAGAATGTTAAATACTAGAGTCGAAAGCGACCAGCTGAGAACTGAAGCAGTGGAGGATTTAGTTCAACGTTTTCAGGGGCGGAAGTGGTTCTCAACAGTAGATTTTAGTAGTAGTTGCTCAACGTTAGTGAGGAAATTAGGTAGGACACTAGGTAGTTATTTCAGGTATGTATTGTTGACTCATGTGACGTTATTCAGGCTAGCCAGTGTTTTGTTGAGACGTAGGAAGTACATGGAAGTTTGTAGCAACGATTGTTACGTAAGCCGTTGCCATCTTGTGCATTGGAAGGGAAAATGTCAAAGCTGTTTTTATTGTTTACTGGACCTTACGTCGTTTCGAAGAGGATAGGAAAAAATGCCTACTTATTGAAAGATCAGGAAAATTGTGTCATAGGTACATATAACGTTTACAATCTGAGGAAATATCATAGAAAAGAGCAAGTGCTGCAAGAAGGGCAGACTGCCGTGTGTTTATAATTAGAGTCGTGTCGTGGCTCTAAGGAATTGGTGGAAGAGAGATAAATCACTTGTGTTGCGTGAAACAAGAAGCAATATATTGCGTTCTGTTATTGTAAGGGACTACAAGAACAAATGTAGCATGTAAATCATGTATGACTGCACAGGACAATCAGAATGTTTATGTAGCATTGCAAGAAGAGTGCAGATCAATCAAGGAAAATGAAAAGGGTATAATCATTATGTATGTAATTTGAAGGGTCATATATGTATATTCAGTGTATTTCCTGTTAAGTTTTAAAGGGAAGATTTGTGATTTCATCATTCATTACATTCTTTATGAAACCATGGGGACGTTTTGTAACGTAATCTTGATTACGGTACAAATTATTATTATTATTATTATTTTTAATGTCATTGTGTAATTATTATTATTATTATTATTATTATTATTATTATTATTATTATTGAAATATCAAAGTTATATCGTTTTATTCACCCATTAATATCAATGGAGGGGCTATACCATATTCACGTCATTACCATAATCATATATAATATTGTCAAGTGCTTAGATTAAGAAACAGGGTTTTTATAGAGGTCTAGGGCTGTTTTATTAGTTAAATTGTAAAGACAGGACGGGCATGGTTGGAAGAAGTTACGGACGGTGAAGCAACATATTGCAAGAAAATGTATTTCTGGAACGAAGCCACGCTGACTGGAGACAAGGGCTTGGAGAAAGATTTGGGCGGAATATATATATGCGCAACGAGAGGAATAGCGGGTTCTGAGTGGAATATTTGAAGTACGCGGGCCTGTATTCCCGCTCGGAGAAGTTTTAGCGTCGCTTGAGGACTGAGAAATGCTTTGCTATAATTGGTCTGATGGGTCGCGGGCAAATTTATGCCGCGAAACATCGGGACCATTCAGAGTGTATAAAAGCCCAGCGCGACTTCAGCACTGGCTATTCTATAGATTCTATTCTGTCATTCACTTATTCGATCACGCACTCACTCATTGACTTTGTGAGTCGTAGACTCCGTCAGTCGCTCAGTAAGATGGGACTTAGTGAATTCAATTAGCCTGGTTTGTTCAAATTTGCTTACCATGGTGATCAAACTCAGAAACAAGCAGCAACAACAACAACAACAACAACAAGAAGAAGAAAACATATGTTTTCAAAGGTCAATAAACGTGTGTTGGCGTAAGATCTCAAATTAGACTGCAAGCAGACCAACGAGATGGACTTTGAACCACAAGGCACCAGGTATGTGGACCGAGTTATTATCAACACAGAAGATCAGCGCTAGCGAGAAGACAGTCAATATTGCCCCGCAATTAGGGAATATTAATGCACATATTGTACACAGCTCGAAACCTCAGATCAAATGTTAATAATTTTGTTGTAAATAAACCAGTATTAGTTAAAATGTCTTGTTCATTGGGAGTTGAATATATAGGATAGTTGGAATGCAAAGAGTATCTCATAGAGCAAGTTTATTGCCCTACGCTCCGATGATAGATCTTGGCTCAAGGAAGGGAGCGGCCGTGGCTAAATAAAATTTTAATGTGTTATCTCTACGATAACTGGCGCCCAGTAAATCTAAATTAATAAAGTGTATGTCGTCTGTCTAGACAGGCCAATGCTAAATAAGAACGATGAGGTGGTTTTAAGGAGTCTTGAGTGTAATATCTGTAGAAACGTTATAAATGATCGCCCAACTTGTAGAGCGATATCCAACGACGAAGGTAGCCGTTACAGGACCAATTCTTTTCTTGGCTTATATTAATGATATAGTATTATAAGAATTGAAAGGCAAGCTTAAACTATTTGCAGATGATATTTTTATACTCTACCTGGGAACATCTGAACAGGAAATTATGCTAAATATTAATTATGATCTCAATAAGCTGGTGGATTGGTTGAGAGCACTCAAAATGGTTATCAATATCACTAAAACAATATATTTATTCCTCCATAAACCATCATACAAGATTGAGACCACAAACATAGTCAACATAGCCAACAAAGAAATAGAAAGGGTTAAATCGGCAACATACTTAGGTATCACACTAGATAGTACACTAACCTGGGAAAATCATGTAGAAAATGTAAAACATAAAATCAGCCCTATAATTGGTATTATTTTCAGATTAAGATATAGCTGTCTTACTAGCCAACAATTGAAAAATATATACTTTGCTCTGATACATTCACATCTAATGTACATGCATTTCATATGGGGGTATTGTAAGATGGAGCTGATAAAAGAACTTGAGATACTCCAGAAACGTGCTATAAAATCTATCTTTGGATTTCCTTGGCTCACACCCTCAAATGAATTATACTCAAGAACTAAAATTATGCCACTGCAAAAACAAATAGCTATGTCAGCAACAGTGTTTGTATACAAATTAGAAAACAAGTTGATACACACACACATCCATTTTACCCATGCAAATGACATTCATCATTATGCAACAAGAGGAGTAAATCGAATATTCACCAGCCATTCCCAATCCATTAAATTTGGAACTAAAGGAATTATGCCCTCTATAATAAAGGAATACAACTCGCTACCATTCGGCATAAGGGAAAGTTTCTCTATAAAAAACATTTAAGAGGAAAACAAAAGACTTCCTATTAAGGAATGAATAGCCCATATCCAATAGCCTTAAGCAATGCAATGTATCATACCGAATCATCTCTGTAAAGTTAGTCACTAGCAATCTAATATAAGTTACTATTAAACTAAACAATATAATGTTACAAAAATTAAATATATGCCATGCTGTAACTATGTTACTTGATTGTCCCTAACACGAGCTCAGGCTCATTGGGACCTATGTAAATAAATAAATAAGTAAAAAATAAATAAAAATGTAAATATTTTGTCTTTTTATGTGATAATAAGTGAAAAGCAGGAATTTATGTATTTATAGACAAAATGTTTAAAATATATATTTACATAAAAACATATTTATTTACCTAAAAATCCGAGCCCTGGTCATTATAAATGATTAGGAGTGGTTTCATTAATTCATTCTGGCTATATTATTAGGCATAGCATCACAAAACTTTCCCGCAATATAGAAAATCTCAAACAGCTTTTTGATATATTTTATTTACATTTCAAAAGTGCTCCCTGTGTGCTCCCCTACTGAAGCTGCAGATATCAAGTCATACTCGATGTAACATGTTCCAATTAATCTGTTGAAAGGTATTGTTGATGCGAGTTCGCACTTTTGGTAGGTCTGCTGGTAAAGGAGGTACACTGAATCTTTCACATAGCTTCCCACACACAAAAAGAATCACAAGTAGTTAGGTCAGGAGAGCATGGAGGCCATGCCAGGAAGTTGTGACCATCATCCCCACCACGGTTACCCAAAATGTGTATAAGAATTCACGAACATTGCAATGGAAGTGAGGTGCAGCACCATCCTGTTGGTAAAATAAAACAAAACTTTGCGAACTACCGCTGCTGCTGCGCTCTAGTGGCATAAAACCGAAGTGCAGCTGAAAAAAAAACAGTTTTGTGATGCTATATTAAATAATGTAGCATCACAAAACTAATGATGATGATTGAGTCTTCAGTCTCTTGACTGGTTTGATGCAGCACTCCATGTCTCCCTGTCCTGAGCTAATCGCTTCATCTCTACATAGCTACCACACCCTACATCCGAGGCAATCTGTTTAACATATTCTTACCTTGGTCTACCCCTACAGTTCTTGCCCTCGACCCTTCCTTCCATAACTAAGCTTGCTATTCCTGGGTGTCTTAGTATGTGCCCTACTAACCTATCTCTTCTCTTCATTAGCAGTCGCCAGAAACATCTCTCCTCTCCCACTCGTCATAATACCTCTTCGTTTGTAACCCTATCTACCCATCTGATCTTCATCATTCTCCTGTAACACAGTCAGCTGGCATTTGAGGGTGCGCAAATGCGAGGGAGCGGTGTCAGTAGATTTACTGGCACGTTAAAGATCCCCTTCGGGGCAAAATTCCGGCACCCCGGCGTCTCTAAAAGCCAGTGTAGTTAAAAGGGACGTAAAACCAATAACATTATTATTATTATTATTATTATTATTCTCCTGTAACACCACATTTCAAAAGCTTCAATTCTCCTCTTTTCTGCTGCACCAATAGTCCAAGTTTCACTTCCATACAGCGCCACGCTCCAGACACAGGCTTTCAAAAATGACATCCTAATGCCTAAATCTATATTCGATGTCAACAAATTCCTTTTTTGTAGAAATGCTTTCCTTGCCTGAGCCAACCTACTTTTTATATCCTCTTTGCTTCGTCCATCACTGGTTATTCTGCTTCCTAAGTAACAGAAGTCTCCTACTTCCTTCAGCTTTTCACCTGCCAATTTGATCTTCATAGAGGTTTCTGATTTATTTCGGCTGCATTCCAGTATTTTTGTTTTACATTTATTAATTTTCATCATGATTTCTTTCCGTAAGACGGAGTCCATACCAGTCAAAAACTCATTCAAATCCTCAGGCTTGTCTGCCAAGATGACGATGTCATCAGCAAATCTCAGAGTTGAAATTATTTCTCCTTGAATCTTCACTCCCACTTTAAATTTCTCTCCAATTTCCTTCATTGCTTGTTCAATGTAAAGATTGAAAAGTATGGGTGATAAGTTGCAGCCTTGCCTTACACCTTTCTGAATACCAGCTTCTATCTCATGTCCTTCAGCTCGAATAACTGCCGTCTGGTTTCTGTATAGATTGTATACCACCCTCCTATCCCTGTACTTTATTCCAATAGATTTCAAAATGTCAAACAATTTAGTCCAATCAACGTTATCAAAAGCCTTTTCTAAGTCTACAAATGCCATGAACGTTCTCTTATCTTTCCTTATTCTACCTTCCAAAATCAGCCTAAGACTTAGTACAGCTTCCCTTGTTCCTACAAAACTAATAAGTATATAATAATAATACAGGGTCATCGAAAAATAATGCCAATATTTAAAAACATGATAGCACCGAAACCCTTTCTGTTAAACGTGTAATTCTTTAACTGAACGCCAGCTGGTTAAAGTAAGTTTTGTTTTGGAGGGGGCGTGACCTTGCTATGCGCACACTAGATGCGCAGTAGCCAAGGTCGGCCGTGGGCGCGCGCGCCAATGAAGTCCTGACCTCACCCCTTTGGATTTATTTTCTGGGGGTACATTAAAAACATTGTGTATGCAGAAAAAATCGGTTTGGAGCACCTGCGGGAGCGAATTTCTGCCGCCATCTTGACAGTTACTCCTGAAATGATTGCACGTACCAATCCAGCCATTGCGAAAGCGTGCGTTCACTGCTGATGTTGGTGGTCGGCCTGGCCTAGATTTTTTCTCTACAGTCCCTGTTTCCTTAAACTGATTAAACCATCGAATGACAGCTTTGTAATCAGGTGCAGTTCGTCGGGCCGTGCAGTCAGAGGCGCGCGCGCCCCCGACCAACCTTGGCTACTGCGCATCTAGTGTGCGCATAGCAAGGTCATGTCCCCTCCAAAACAAAACTTACTTTAATCAGCTGGCGTTCAGTGAACTAATTGCACGTTTAACATAAAGGGTTTCGGTGCTATCATCTTTTGAAATGTTGGCATTGTTTTTCGATGACCCTGTATAGCTACAGTGAATTAATGAAACTGCTCCAATAATTTGTAACAACCCTGGCATTGGGTTCCCGGAATACCTATCCCAATCCTGTCCCTAGTACAGCGGCATCCAGCCTTTGCACGCACGCCGGCGCCGGCAAGCTGGCTCCTGCCTCTCTTGGCTGTGCTGCCTGCACTGATTACAGGCGTTGCGACAGCTCTTCGCCGCATCTCATCGAGTAAAGGTGGGATCTCTAGCGCATCAGACGCAATGTAAAACAACTGTTCGTCCAATGTGTAGGTTGTCCGACACATCTACTGTACATTGCGTTTCGCGCATTTCTTCGCGTACGGGTACTTGCAGATTACGTGCTGAGCATCAAAACAGTCAGAAATATTGATAAGCTATCGTGGAAGTCATTTAATTTATTGCATAATAAAGAAAAAACACAAAATAAAAATAAAAAAAGAGAAAAAACAATAAAATTGGCCTATTAGCTATTACGGCTATTAATTATACTCCAGCAATCCTTTTAGATTATTAGTTGTTGTTGATTATTATGCAGTGGCTATGCTACATCGTGGTCATGTAGCCCTGTATACTTGGGTATGTGTAGAAGCTGTCTGATAACTTGTGCTACTGGGATGTCTGTAGACTACTTGTGTGCACGATGTAACACATAAATGAGAAAAGGTACCGTACATATCTTAGTTGTCAGATAGGAATTCCAGGTTAGGTTCTATCATCTGTAGAACATTCTACACAGAAGGTTTCGACAACCGAAATCTCATAATAAATTCTTTGTCGTCGAATTCATCAAACTAATTCCTCCGTTCTTTATATGAGGTGCGTTCAGAAAGTAACGAGCCGGAGGCTAATTACAGAAGCCAGTACCTGTATTGGCCATGGCTGTTGAGGCACTTGTCCCACTGTGACACGAGGCGGTGAATGGCTGTCTCATAAAATTCCCTGGGCTGCGATGTGAACCCCTCTGCACGTACAGCTGGACGTCGGCGTCCGAGGTGAATCGTTGGCCCCGCAGAGCCCTTTTCAGGGGACCAAACATGGCGTAATCACAGGGAGAGAGGTCAGGACAGTATGGAGGGTGGCCGAGAACCTCTCATTTGAATTTCTGCAGGAGTGCCGCGACTGTGTTGACCGTATGAGGTCGTGCATTGTCGTGGAGCGACCACGGCGGCTATGGCGTTCACTGTCACTTGGTGGTCCTGGGTAATGAGTGCATCAACCAGCTGGACGTTGTCATCGGTAATGCAAGGGGGTGCCCCTGCCTGGGCATCATCGGCTAACGACACCCGTCCTTCCCTGAAGCGCTTATGCCACGCCTTGACACTTGCAAGGGGCATGCAGTGTTCGCCGTACACTTGTGACATTCGGCGATGAATGTCCGTTCCCCCTACTCCTTCCGCTGTCAGAAACCGAACACCTCCTCTTTGCTCTTCGGTTGACGCCTCCATGTCACTGTTTGCAATGCGACTGGCAGCGTTGGACGATTGATGCATGCTGCTGCTCGCTTTGTATCGTCACATGACGTGCACGCGTGCCCTCTAGCGACAGGCTGTGACCTTCCACGCTCTGGTCGGAGCCACACCTCGTTACACACGCCACGATTAGCCGATGTAGTCACCGGTTTGCGCATTCCAGCCTCCGGCTCGTTACTTTTTGAACGCAACTTATAATTTCGAGGTCGTCGAATATCTAGAACATCGTCATCGTTCAGAATAAAGTTTGGTTGGTTGGTTCCTTAGTTTAGGGGTTCTGACAACGAGGTCATGTATCCCCGTGTACTTTGGGTGTGTGTAGAATCTGTCTGATAACCGGTGTTAATTGTGATGACTGTATTATTGTGCGTTATCTGTTTTCAATTCAAGTAAGGACTGCAGCCATTGATTTATTTCAAGTAGTTCCTACTTTTGCCGCCAAACGCCACCGTCAACGACTACTAGTTCAGAACTTGGTTACCAGATGCCACCACAGTCGGCTCCTGGCGACGAACGTCTGAACCTAAGAGCGTTTGCAAAATGTTTAACCTAACCTAATTTAGCTTCACACAGATGTAATTAGTGGAAGGTTCTTTAACATGTCATACATCTATGACATTGGACCGCCGGCTTTACTTCCCCTCCGAAGGAAGGCATACTGAGAGATTTATAACGCTCTTAAAAATCGGTTACTACATTCCACCGCAGTCGGCTCCTGGCGACGAACGTTGGAACCTAAGAGCGATGGTCAAATCTAACCTATAATTTAGCTCCACACAAGTGTCATTAGTGGAAGGTTCTTTAACATGCCACAAATCTATGACATGGGACCGCCGGCTTTACTTCCCCTCCGAAGGAAGGCATACTGAGGGATTTTTAACGCTCTTAAAAAATCCGACGGTTTCGGCCGGGTTTGAACCCGCGAACTTGGGCTACCAACTACGCCACCGAGGCCGCCAGATTAAAGTTTAATGCACACTCCACTTTGGATTGGAATGCCACGTAAATTGACCGTCAACCATTGTATTGTATGTAGACACAGCAATTAGTTTTAATGACTCGTTAGGGATGCTAATGGATTGTTATAGTTTGGTGAACCACGACATTTCGGTAATCGTCCGAACTGCCTTTAGTGGTTTGTTAACATTTTGACAAACTACGGAGTACCCGGTCCTAATGATGGCAGCATTAAGAACGGTGCCTTTCTAATACTGTTTCGCAGCCGCACAGTTATAAATAGGGCTCGGATCGATATGCTCGATAAAATCACCAGATATGCTCGAAAACCATGTGTTTTATGCTCGATAGATATGCTCGAAAAACCCATTATATGCTCAAAAAACATTATATGCTCGATATATATGCTCGAAACCCCCATTATATGCTGTTGAATATGCAGAATATGCTCGAAAACACCGTTAAAAACTATACAAAGGAAAGTGAAACGAAAAAACCAATAACATACTCGCATTCTAGTTTTTCAAGTATATAGTCTATAAGAGGAGTGTTCTTATAAAAGTTACAGTTCAAAAGTTCATTTACAAAATCTTCAGAATTAGGCGAGTCAATGAAGTAGATCTGCATTGGTCTGTACAACAAGAAATTTTCTATGTTTTCAGTTTTGAACGATTTTCTTCAATCAGTCAATAAAAGTTTCAATGACGAGAACGACCTCACTAAAGGTTAACAAGAAGTTCCGTGAAGAACTATACAGCCTACTTTTCATGCCAATGATTATTCTACAGTATATGAACCTATCTAGAATAATGACAAAATTAAGTTGGTAATATCGAAATATCTAATTAGTTCAAAATATACCTGGTATGATGTAGCCTAACAGAGCACTACAGTTGGCAGCCCTGGTGACTGAATATATTCTTAGTTCCATCTCTTAAGGTACAGAATACAAAATTTGGCTGAAGTCCAATGGACGTTTCATGCAGTTAATCACTGGATCTATCAGCACGCGTAAAAGCATGTTGCCAACAATACCATGCGTGTGCTGGTCAGAAATAATCTGAAATATTATGATATCTTGTTGTGCCAATTTTGGATGAAATCCATTTGTTAGTATAGAAGTTACATGTATTTTAAAATTGGACATATCAGCAGGCATAGAATCATGTTGGCAGCACTGCCTTGTATTAATTACTCCAAATTAATCTAGAATGTCAGGAGCTATACGTGTGCAAAGTATAGAGCTGTTGGCTTGCATACTTTCTGGTATATTGATATTAGGGTAAAAACAATATAGACAGCATTTATTAACAGTTGGCAGCCCTGATTGCTCTTAACAATACTTATAGTCATATCTGTTATGGTACACATAACACATACGAAATTTAGTTGAAATCCAACTGATAGTATAGAAGTTACATGTATTTAAAAATTGGTACTATCAGCAGGCTTATAATCATGTTGGTAGAACTGACGTATATAAGTTACTCCAAATTAATCTAAAATGTCAGAATATACGTGTGCATAGTGTAAAGGTGTTGGCTTGCATACTTTCAGATATATTGGTATTTGGATTTAAAAAAATAGAGAGAGCAATTATTAACAGTTGGTAGCGCTGTTGGCTCTTAAGAATATGCTCAGTCATATCTGTTTATGTATAGATGTTACATACAAAATTTGGTTGAAATCCAATTGATAGTGTAGAAGTTATATGCATTTAAACATTGGACCTATCAGAAGGCTTAAAATTATTTTGGCAACACTGTCATTGTTGGCCTCCTGGAAATTAAACTGAAATAGTATTATCTGCATGTATGCCAATTTTGAAATAGCTCCCGTGCATACCTTGCAAGATATCCAACATGGAGCTCAAATTTCTAGTGCGTTTTTCAGCAGTTGGTAGCACTGACATCATTTTCAAATATGGACGTGAGATATTCCGGTGCACATCTTTACTCATACTAAATTTGGTTTTGATTGCTGCAGCCGTTTAGGAGTTGATAGGGGGGGGGGACCACACACACAGCCAGACAGACAGACAGACAGACAGAAGGACAGACAGACAGAAGGACAGACAGACAGACATTTGCCCGATCTCATAAGTCTACTTTTTCCTAATTTTTGCAAAATGTCAGGAGTGCATGTCCAGGCCTTGAAAACTTCATTGGAATCACGGAGATCGTTATTACTGTATATATATATATATTCTTCAACTGGTAGCTCTATGCTATTACTACTACTCGGGAATACCATAGAGGAAAGAACGAGTTTTCCTTCATGTGGAATAATCATAATTAGCAACCCTATCAAGTGGCTTAAGGGGAGTTCCAATGGCCTACCATCTTAATGTTAATCTCTACTTAGTATAAAACAAAGTCACCGATTCTTGGATGTTACAGGTAAACTAGAGTACCGCTGGATGGATTTTGATACGTTTTTCACTATTCTGTAAAGGCTATCTCGAGGAAGGCTTCTGTAGAAAATGATTTATTTATGATCAAAGGAAGCCTAGCAGTAACGATTTCAGTGGAAAGGTCGAAAAATACTGGCGTCCGAACGCTTTGTAAGCTTACGCTGGGCAAACCGTTAAAAATATCGAAATGCTATGAGTGTAAGAATTGTTCAGCATGAAAAGTTCTACAAAAAAGTCCGCGAGAGTATATGTCTATCTTCAATACATCACCCACTATAAGTGTTTTTACGTTTTAATTTCTTCCAACCATGTCCAATCAACTACTGAGGCGACAGTTTATGAACTAGCTAAAGGCGAGTCTATCATCCCTGTTACAGCCTAGCTAGCGGGCGAACCTATTGCTCCAGATACAGCCAGCAGTAAACCAATGAGTCGTGTTGAGTTAAGACTTCTGAGAAGGGTGGTTGTGCTTGAAGCTTCCCTGGAAGTGCAACTCGGGTTTTCTTCATTTCGCCTGTGAAACACAGTCAAGTTATGATTGGATGGAAGGGGGATTATACTATATTAAATTATACTGATTGGCGTATAATCTCTACTTAGTATAAAACAAAGTCCCCGATTTGTGTTTGTTACAGGTAATCTCGAGAACCATTGGATGGATTTGGATGCGGTTTTCACCATTCTGTAAAGGATATCTCGAGGGAGGTTTCTGTAGAAAATAATTTATTTATGACCAAAGGAAGTCAAGCACAAACGATTTCAGTGAAAAGGTCGAAAAAAAAACTGGCGTCCGTGCGCTTTTTAAGCTTACGCTCGGCAAACCGTTAAAAATATATAGATACTATGAGTGTAAGAATTGTTCTGCATGAAAAGTTCTACAAAAAAGCCCGGGAGAGCATATTTCTATCTTCAATACATCGCCCACTATAAGAGTTTTTACGTTTTAATTTCTTCCCACCATGTCCAATCAACTACTGAGGCGACAGTTTATGAACTAGCTAAAGGCGAGTCTATCACCCCAGTTACAGCTTAGCTAGCGGACGAGCTTATTTCCCCAGATACAGCCAGCAGCAAACTGTCGAGTCGTGTTGAGTTAAAAACTTTAGAGAAGAGTCGTTGTGTTTGGAGTTTTCCTGGAAGTGCAACTCAGCTTTTCTTCATTTCGCCTGTGAACGTTTCGTTCCGCAAAATTCACAGTCAAGTTAAGATTGGACGGATGGGGGATTTGAGTTTCATGCACCTCGCCATTCTTAAATTACGTCTGACAAGAATTTGTTGCACATGCATCTCCATGATAATATAATAGTCCAGTCAGTGATTTTAACCCATCATGCCGAGACGTAAAACGGATATTGGTCGTTGTTCATTGACATTGAAAAAAAAAAGCGCTTATCACTTAATGCATTCATAACTGTTCCTGGGCGAAGCCGGGTCGGGTTGCTAGCATTTAATCAATTACTGTTCCTATATCGTAGAAACTACTGGGTATATTTAGATGAAATGTTATTGCCGTAATTAGAGATCAATTCTTAGTACTTTAACACGGGCGTTTGGTGTTTCTACTATTGTGACCATAATAATATTTTTTTCTAATCTCAAAATTTTTCGTTTAAAAAAATCTATATAATATATCTATTTTTTCATAATGTATTTGACCTAGAATAAAATCCCTGTGTTAAAATCTCATTTACAAGCCACGCTATGGGTGGTAAATATTTGAGACTTCTGTGATAAGTAACAACTGAAAAATATGGAACAATTATGTGCAAAAAGTATGTTCTGAGAAAATGCCTATGTATGTTCTAATTCTCAGTGTTTTCTAACGCGCACTACATTATTTAAATAAATATTAGACATGTTTTGCAAATAAAAATTATCAAGTGTTATACATCATTTTAAACTTCAAATTTTTACATAGTATACAAATCTGAAAATTGATATTTTTTTCATATTTTATCCATTGGAACTCCCCTTAAGTGTATATTGTGTTGGTCCTGAACAGAAACAAATGACTATAGCCTTATTCAACAATAATAATAATTAGAGAATCATTTTGTAACGTGGTCATAGTTCTGTTCCCAATAATATTATTGTTATTGTTAAAATGAGGTTATTGCATTTGTGTGCGTAGCTAGTTGAGGGACTGTTTTAGGTAGATTTCATTAGAAAGCTACCTATTGCAATGGGTATCTAGTTGCGATTTCCAGAAAAATTCGACATATCTTTGTATTTCACGTCTCCCAGACTCCAAACCCACCGTCAGTTCAAAAGTTTATATCTGTATATCACTTTCTTGTGGACACGATAACTATCGTAATTTTGGACTCATCACTTTCAAACTTTAGTTACATAAAATATAACCAAACAGAGTCTCGGTCGAGTTCGTTGATGGGAAAAATCAGACCAAGGGCATGGATATAGCGAGCTTTTTTCGAAAAAGTGAAATATCGTTATAACTTCCTTACTGTGTGAAAGATCGAATCTATTCAAAGTTCATACTATTTTACGAATGAGGGCCGAAAACTTATCTCAGTAAAGCTTTCTGATAGCACCAACCGCTGACCAAAGGGGTGGGAAAAATTGAGTTTTTGGAGAAAAAGAAGTCCTGTCACATTTTTAATATGCACAATATATAAACTGTTTAAAATGGTCAATAGTCCTCAAAAAAGTACCTAAAACGTTTGTATGAAATACTTTTTGATATGACTCACCCTTACACCAAGGGATGAGCAAAATATTTTCGCAATTATATTAAGATGCTGAACATGGGCACGATTGTAGGCAGGGGCGGATCTAGGGAAGGGCGAGGAGGGCGACCGCTCAGGGCCCCGCGGTCTGGGGGGCCCCGCGCCATGGATTGTTTTAAATTTAATTGATTAATTAATTATACTTTTCAAACTAATTTATAATTCGTATCCTTTTTTCAGTGCAGCTATGACCTCACGTGACCATTTAGTAAGTTTAGATTTCAGTGAAATGATAGAAGACTTCAGCCGGGGAAAAAGTCGCAAAGTAATATTTTAATATTTCATAGTTAAAAATCTTCTTCAAGGCGACTTAAAGGTTTCTTTCATATCATTAAAAAAAATGTACTGCAGTGTATTCAAAATATTGTAACTATTCTTTATTTTTTCATAATTACAAAACTATTTTCCATTTGATTTGATTTATTTCTTATTGTTGTGGGCCCCACCTTATCATATCGCTCAGGGCCCCGCAAAGCCCGGATCCGCCACTGTATGTCGGTATACAACAATTGGCAAATTTAGTGAATTCGAAATATTTTTCTTTGCCCGGTGAAATCTACCTCCGTCTTCCGGCGTGCCGAGAGGGTTGTTTAAAATTTAATTTTGTTATTCCTATTAAATCAGAATGTGATTCTGATGAATGGAATCAACATCCCATATTTTACATGATATGGATGAAACTGATGCTCTGCCGACCTCTTCATGGTTCATTGAACCTCAGAAAGCAACTTAACTTCCTTGTAATATCATATTGTCCCCAAATATGCTTACAGTATAATCAATGTAAAACAAACAAGTACAGGGAGATTCTTTTGCTGGAGCGGGACCGGCGACGCGCACGCCTTCCACCAGCCAGCGGATTGCGCGCCGGTGAAAACCGTAACAAAGTACATTAATTAATGGTAAATTCACCAGCAAATCATGATTAAAGAACTTACCTATCCACAGGAGATGCTGATAGACAGGCGAGTTGTACTGTGTAAATAAATTACGTTGTAATTCCCATCTGTTGTGAGCGATATCTGCTACCGTATATTGTTCTCCAGCTCCACAATTGAACATCAAACGGGCTTAGGTCCGTGATTCGATTAATTACAGTAAACACGCAGGGGGTGCATGAGTAGCTACATAATGTAACGATGTAACTTCCAAAGTTACTGTCTGTCAGCTGAAGGAGAACATTTTTAGTATCTTCTGTGAAAAGATAAGTTCTTTAACTGGTGACGTGAGGTCGTCCAGATCCCCAAGAAATATAAAAACATATGTGCTTCTTTAATTAAATCTTGCTGCTATTGTTTATGTTACCTTCTTATGTGTGCGCTGACACTACACACTCTAGTTGATGAAAGTTTAGTGACATAATGACTTTAATGACCCTGGTTAGCTCGCCTCCACCTCGTGCAACCGTGCGGCCCCAGCTTGGTTGGCTGGCGGAAGGCGCGTGCGCCCGGCAGTCGTCCGCCGGTCCCGCTCCAGCAAAAGAATCTCACTGTAGTTCCGTGACGAACTATACAGCTTATTTTCATATATCCTACTTATGTTAATTGCCTCTACCAATATACAAAATTTCATTTTGATTGCTATAATAGATTCGTAGATATTGAGAGAACCGTCTAAATATTTCGGATGGTCGCCATGTTGGATTTCTATATATGTAGGTTTTAGAGTTATGTACTATTATATGAAGATTATTGTGTAGGTGTAGTATTCAAACTTCAATCGCATGATTAGAACACAAGAAATAAAAACGAGATTTTAAAATTTCGCACTGCTGCCATCTTGTGGTTTTGATAACAATTGAAATAAATTAGATGCCAGTTGATTAAAATGTGTATAAGCATTTACCGTACCAACTTTCACTGCGTTCGGATGGTTAAATCGCGAGCAACGTTCATTTAAATATTTCTATTTGGCGTCGCTGCCATTTTGGATTTGTGCTCACCAGGTTATTGAAATTTCCATAGGTGAACTTATGTTCATGACCTCTAACAACGTACAAAATTTCAGTTTGATTGGTGTTATTGGCAACTCCTGCTATCAGATATGACATCTAGCGGTAAAAATGAGAAACTTACCAAGTAGGGTACATTTGTCACGTGGTGACTGTTTGTATATGTATTCTTGTATTGGTAAACAGATCGTGGTAAATTGTTCGTGTCTTTATACATAAGTAATAAGTTTTACTCGTTGATAGAGTGAAAAATGAGTAAAAGCAAAGTGTATTGCTCAGTTTACGGCTGTAAGTCGATGTATAAGAGGGCTGCGGATATACATTTTCATCACTTTCCAAAAGATGCAAATAGCAATAGCCGAAATGTGATGATACCTAATACCTAATAATAATACCTTTCCACCCCGGGAAGGATCTAACACTTGTCGAGGTAGACAGACAGAAGACCTGCGACGTAAAGCCAGCGAAGGTTATTCAGTTTAAAAACAGCTGTTACGATGGGCGCGCTGGTAAGATTGAAGTTACTTGAATAATTAATTAAATAATTAATTATTGGCTGCTTGGTAGGGAGAAGGGATGAGTTTAACTTGTATTAAAACTCGTGGGGCGACAGGAATTGCTTGATTTGGATGGTTAAAAGGTGGGTTTGGTGTTGAATATTTGAATGGTAGCGGAATCACTCATTCTACAGTGCCCACGGGGAGGCAAATTAGGCCTATATGGCTGATAGTGGAATAGCTCGAATATCGAAGAACTTAGCGATTACGAGGTGTAGGCTTGGCGGAAAGGCTGGCGGATCATCAGTTTGACATCAATTCACGATATAAGTCGGAGCTTGGAACAGTGGCGTCTGGTTTGCGTGGATGCTAGTCTCGGAATGATAAAAGTAGCACAGCTTCGGTGTGTTATTTATTTGTTTATGTACCGTATTTCTCTATTTGAATGTCCTCGGCGTTGACTCAGGATCGACATTTACATTATATTGCGCATAATAGTACCGAAATAATGTCCGAAGTGTAGCCCTGTGTAAATTTGAATCAGCTGATCTACATCAACCATAAAAACTGATGCTTGATAATATGCAAATGACACCAAAAATCCAGTGGAACACACAAATTAGATCACGTGTATCGCACAGTTATACATATATACAATTAAAAATAACACTGTCATTACTTTAGAGACCACATTTACTGATTATAACCGAAAAATAAAAAGTGTTCCATATCAAACGCGTGTTATTGAGTATTTTAAACCCTACTTATCCAGACCGACCGCAGCGCCCCAAGTGTTAGTTTGAGTTGCCAATAGATTAATAGATATTGAGAACCGTCTAAATATTTCGGATGTTCGCCATGTTGGATTTTTATATATGTAGGCCATAGAGTTATGTACTATTCGATGACGATTATTGTGTAGGTTCATTATTCAAACGTTCACTTTGATCGCATGATTAATACACAAGAAATAAAAACTTAATTTGAAAATTTCGCACAGCTGCTATCTTGAGGTTATGTAAACAATTAAACTAAATTAGATGCCAGTGCATTACAATGTGTATAAAAATAAATTCTGTACCAAGTTCCATTGCGTTTGGATAGTTAATTCGCCAGAAATGTATATTTAAAAGTTTCAAATTCGCTTGGTTGCCATGTTCATTTTGTAGTTAACAGGTTTTTGAAAGTCCCATAGGGAACTTCTAGTAGCGCACTTTATCACTGTACAAAATTTCAGGATGATATCAGTAATAGTTTCGGAGATATTGAATGCCGGTGAAATATTTCGCACAGCTGCCATGTTGGATTGGTGAGACGTAATAAAATTTGAAGGGCACGGTCTGGGTCGGACAAAATCGTGCTATGACTCTATCGAGTTTCATTAGATTTAATTAGGGACACACACACACACACATACGCACATACACACGCGGACAAAAGCTGATCTCATAAGCCTATTTTTAGCCTACTTTTCACATTTTGCAAAAATGAGGAAAAAGTAGACTTATGAGATCGATCCGGGAAAATGTGTGTCTGTCTGTCTGTCTGTCTGTCTGTGTGTGTGTCCCCCTATCAACTCCTAAACGGCTGCAGCAATCGAAACCAAATTCAGTATGAGTAAAGATGTATACCGGAATATCTCAAGCCCATATTTGAAAATGATGTCAGTGCTACCAACTGCTGAAAAAACGCACTAGAAATTTGAGCTCCATGTTGGATATCTTGGAAGGTATGCATGGGAGCTATTCCAAAATTGGCACACATGTAGATAATACTATTTCAGTTTAATTTCCAGGAGGCCATATATAACAGTGTTGCCAAAATAACTTTAAGCCTTCTGATAAGTCCAATTTTTAAATGCATATAACTTCTACACTATCAATTGGATTTCAACCAAATTTTGTATGTAATATGTGTACATTAACAGATATGACTGAGTGTATTCTTAAGAGCCACCAGGGCTACCAACTGTTAATAATTGCTCTCTCTATTTTCTTTATCCAAATACTAATATATCTGAAAGTATGCAAGCCGACAGCTTCAAACTATGCACACGAATAGTACCTGACATTTTAGATTAATTTGGAGTAACTTATATACTTCAGTTCTACCAACATGATTCTAAGCCTGCTGAGAGGACCAATTTTTAATTACATGTAACTACTATACACTCAGTTGGATTGCATCCAAATTTCGTATGTGCTATGTGTAACATAACAGATATGACTATAAGTAATCTTAAGAGCAATCAGGGCTGCCAACTGTTAATAAATGCTGTATATATTTTTTACCCTAATATCAATATATCAGAAAGTATGCAAGCCAACAACTGTATGCTTTGCACACGTATAGTACCTGACATTCTAGATTTATTTTGAGCAATTAATATAAGTCAGTTGCTTGCTGATAGGTTCAATTTTAAAATTTGGTTTAACAAGATATCATAATATTTCCGATTATTTCTAACCAGCACATGCATGACATTGTTGCCAACATGCTTTTACGTGTGGTGATAGATCCAATGTCTGACTGCATGTAACGTCCATTGGACTTCAACCAAATTTTTTATTCTGTACCTTAAGAGATGGAACTAAGAATATATTCAGTCACCAGGGCTGCCAACTGTAGTGCTCTATTAGGCTACATTATACCAGGAATATTTCGAACTAATTAGACATTTCGATATTACCATATACTGTAGACTAATCATTGACATGAAAAGTAGGCTCTTTAGTTCGTCAGGGAACTTCTTGTTTCGTAAATGAAAGAAGGCTAAAATCAAGCCCTACTGATGAACTTCGTGAGAAGCTTTAGAAGTTATTGTACCATAATGTTACGAATTTCAGCAATAGTTCACCTTTTATTTTTAAACCAAGCTGGGACATTACGAAGAACGATTCTCCTGTACTCCCCTTCCAAACTCTCAATAACTTAAAAATGGGCAAATAAAGCCACGAGTGATTCATCTAAATTAGCGATGTTACCAACATTGTGGAACAAAACTAGTGAACAGATCTTAATTTCCGCAGGCGCATTGCATCCTAACATTGCAGATTCTGTATTTTTTCTTTGTTCTCGTACGACACAAATCCGTTGTTTAATACAATCAATACTGTAATGATCTATGTTGGTGACTGATCTGATAATTCACATCTATGAGTTCACTTTCATTGCATAAGTTGGCACATGTAGTCGGCAAAACTCTTCTAGTAGATCATTCTGTCACTTATGTTCTTTGCTTCCATGTATAGTCAGTTCTTGCCATTACCGGATTGAGGTAAATTGAGGCCCAAGTCCCTCAGATTTTTGGGGCCCCTTTATTTTTTCCAAATAATTTGTATTATTTAGCACCTGTACATTTAATAAAGTATATACAAGAGTTGTTTTTCTCAAGATGAATAATACACTTTTTATTAAATCATATATACATTTATACATACATTTCAATTGAAACGATCATTGTTATTTGAAAACATTTCAGATGATTTGATGAACAATTTAACAAATCATACTATTTTTTTTTTTACTTCTGTAAAATGTAATCAAAAATATTTTTTCTGTTTTTTCGGTCAATGAAATCTTCTACAATGTCATCAAAATCAATTTCCCGCGGAACATCGGAATCGATATACATTAAACTTAGCATGTCTAATCATTCTTGTGACATGATACTTCTTTGCGCTCTTTTGATCCGTTTCAATTAGCCCTTCTTAGGGTTTTCCAGCTAAGGCATAAGAAGATCGAAATATCAAGTACTACAAAAAATCCTATTACAAAATGAAATCCAATATTTGTATACCAATTTGTGTAGATAGTTGTAACAGCTGGAATTTGTGTCAAACTCATGTATGTGATAATTTAATGTTTTAATGTGCCATACGCTAAATAAATAAATCCGTTTCAATTCTGAAAACGAGCGCTCCGCAGAACAATTCGTTATCATGAGGGTCAGGAAAATGCGAAAAGCAATTTCAACGTTCGGAAAAACAGACTCAAGCTTGTCTCAAATAAGAATTTCGTAAAGTTCAGAATGAGTGAACTCAGTTTTTAAAGGATATTGTAATTTAATATAAGGCTGAAACTGTCTCAGTTCTGTATTAAAAAAAACTAAATCTTCGGAATAAAATTTGGGGGGCCCCAGATAATTGGGGGCCCTAGGCCTGGGCCTAGTCGGACCTAATGGGTAATCCAGCACTGGTTCTTGCATATAGGCTAGGTGGCGTTGGAATTCTGCACGTGCGTGGCATTCGTACGCAAAAACTACGTCACGGTCTCATCTAAGAAGTTCATTATTTGTATAGAGTGCCTTCTCTGACATTATATGCTCCTTGCTCATGTCACCACGGAGAGGAGAACGATGACTGACGCTACGAGCTGAGTCATATCCTACCCGTGCGACTGTGCATGTCGGTCAAGCCAGTTGACAGCGTGACACAAGTAAACAAAGTTTAGTTCCTACTTTGACCGCCGGCACTCGTACCTTCAAAGAATAATACAGGACGCCCGGAAATGTTCTCCGCAGTGACTGCCGGCTTCTGCCACAGCTAGCATCAGCAGTTTAGTTGGTAGCACGGTGTCCCTGACAGGGTGAATCCCACACGTGTGGGCTGTAGGCTGTCGAAATCGTCAGTGTGTATTGCAATAAGCGAGCGTGTGTGTCATCAGCACTTCCAGCATCTATTATGAATGGCTGTGGTGAGTAGGCCTACAGAGTTTACTGTTGGTTTGTTTGTTTGTTTGTTTTAATACAAGCGACAGGCGTGCTGCCAACGTAACTACTGATGCTAGCCCCTGCAGACGCATGCAGGCACTGCGGAGAACATTTCCTGGCGCCCTGTACTACAGATTCTTTTGATTTGTTCCGTGTTAAGAGAGCCTAACTGTAAACCGCCTGAAATACCAACCAATTGCGCCGGGTTTCGATTCCACAATCTGGGGTACACAGGCGAGAAACTCACAACAACAGGAGTTTTAAGGCCAGCCTAATACAGTGAGGTGCTTCTCTAAATGATGGAACCTTGATAGGGCCGCGTGGCGGGCGGGTCATTGTGTGAAGCAGGGTGTCGAGCAAGGCACTGCCGCTAACAGCAGCGTAGCACCCAACTAGTTTAACGCATTTAGGCTACACTTTTTAACGTATTTAATAATAACCATTACTCACATGAATTTCAGAGTAGTTGCTGATAATACGGTCCTTCATTTTCTCGATGCACGTTGCATCGACGTAGGAAGTTTTGGTACACTCGCTGTAATTCGTCATCACTGATATTTCGTATGAGTGCAGTTATTTCGTTCCTCCAGAGTACGCGGATTGTTTTTGTATACCTTTTGTTTGAGGTTCCCACACAAGTAAAATTCGCATGGCGCTGACCTTACGAACACATTTACTGTTTAAGACTTCTTCTTGAGAAGATAAGTTTCCACTAGGAAAATTCTTCTTCTTGTTGTTCTATACCAAACCATGTTCACGGGTTACGAGATAGGCTACAGTAATACCACAAGTCTTAACTCTCTCAACTAAGGTATCTTGTCAGCTGCGTATGTAACCAATGCTATGACAACATCCAGGGCTTCCCAACCTGCTGTTTTGTAATCGGCACATGCTAGTTATATATCCCGATCCACCCGCCACTCGACCCCTGTAAAGTTCCGTCATTTAGAGAAGGATCACTATACAAACTGGAAACTGCGTCACACATCCCGACCTCCTCGAAGATGCCCACTTATATCCCCCACTCCTTCCTCTTCCTTCCCGAGGGCAAAAATAAAAATTATTGTAATACTTTTAAAGCAAATGCTTATTAGCCTTCTTCCAATTTTTTCAAAAAAATAAAAGTAGACTTATGAGATCAACACAGGGCGAAAAATTGTGTGTGTACTCGGAATGGCTGCCCCCCCCCCCCCCTGCCTATCAATTCGAACACGGTGAAACCGAATTGAACGAAATTTGGTACAGAGGTAGCACTCACAAAAGGCAACTCAGTGTCATGTTTTATATCGTCGCCATCTTGACGGAAACGTAATGGCGGCCACCCAAATGTTAAAATCTTAAATCAAATTACGACCAACCTAATCATCTGATCTCTACCAAATTTTGCAACAACATACCTTTATGTGGGAAGCGTTTTTTGACTGAACTACAAGGTCATCAGTCCAATAGTTTGCAGATAGCGGCCATGCATGTGTGCAAATCGATTCACCATATCAATTCAAACACGATAAAACCGAATTGAATGATATTTTGTACAGAGGTAGCACTATCAAAGGGCACCTCATATTCATGTTTAATATCAGTATAACACGTTGTATTTCAACAAGCTACTACAAACAACATTCTATTATACTCCTTGAAAAGGGCAAAGAGTTACAAGTATACCCATGCATTTAGGAGAAAGTTGGCTCTATGTTCTTTACTGAGCATCTTGTTTTGTTCCTTAAGAACTAACATGAAAGATTTTAAATATGTTGACGCTTCATGTTAAATCGCTTACATTTATAGAGTTTTACAGTGCCCTAAACTGCCTAATTGGTCCTGTAGATTCTATTTGACTAGTTTAGTGCCTGAAACGCTTATTTTGTACATTTAACCCACGAGAGAGCGCGGAAATTTTTTTCACTCGAAAAGGTGTTCAGTGATTTTAATATTAAGGTTTTAGTTCAGTACCGGTACTGATTATGATTCTCCATATAACCCAAAACTGCTTTAGATAAATATCTTTTAAATTGTCTTAATTTTGCAGTTATTTATGTTAAGAATAGGTATGCCACGTTTCTTGAAGTAGAAAAAGATCACGTTATACAGATTAAATGACTATTGTACGGTAATATTTTAAAGTCCACTTAACCTACATATTTTTAAAGCATATTTTAAGTGCCTATTTTCTCTTTTAAAAGCCTATTTACTAAATTTTTAGAGCCTTAAATACCAGGTCTAGTAGTAATATGTAGGCCTATGCGTCTTCAATAAAATTCTTTGCACATAGCCTACTTGGTGTTTTTAAAAAGAAGCACGGAAATCAAATACCGGTAGGCTACTTGAGTGTTGGTGACATATTAATTTAGTCTCTAATTAATTAAATATTGATCTACTACTGTGCACAAACGCTTCAATGTTCATATGCTATCATAAAAATGACCATTGCTTTCATTATGGGATTTCCAAAACCTCACTTATGTACCACGTTTGCCTAACTCCCACCCCCTCACACTGCTACCCATGGCTAAGAAATTCATTGAAATAGAATCGAATGGACAAAGAGGAACCAGGCATTGAATTGGAAACTTTATTCAATCATAAGGGAGGGAGGATGCATCACGGAATAAGTGATGATGCTGATTTGTCTATCTCACAAATAGTTGTAAACATACCAGAGCACGTATTATTCAAGAAAGGAAGCTTTTAGTTTTACGTGACCGTTAATCATGCGATCATGAGCCACGGGACCTCCTTTTTACGTGGAATCCGAACCACAGGACATGGCATTTCACTTCAGAAATCCCACATGCATTGATAGGGAATCGAACCCGGTCCACCTTGGTGAGAGGCCAACAGCTTAACCACTGCGCCACCACGCCCCCTTACGTATTATTCACACTACAAATAAGTAATATAGCAATAACTTTTCACAGTTCTTGTAACGTATGAAATGTGTTTTGAGTGAAAGAAAATCAGAAGACGAAACCACAAACTACACAAGGCCGCAAGGAAGCACCACTTCGAAACACAATTCAAAGAATACAAACAACTCCCGACGCTCTGTTCGGAGTGAGCATTGGTGAGTGCCAACTGCCAAAATTAATTGCTAGAATTGACTCTTCATTTATTAGCAGAACTGCCATAACGAAGCTTAATTATAGTGCTGCTCGCGCTCCCTATTAAAATAATGTCGTGGGCCTGATGCACAGGCAGACCGCAAAGGGGAAGACGTGTCTGCAGGGTTCCACGTTAAAGCAAAGCCATCTCCGTTCATGCCCTTAACGCAGTGGAACCAGGCAGTGGTGGCGTAGTCGGTAGCATGCTGAACTGATATGCCCAAGATAGCGGGTTCAAACCCGGCCGAAGTCGTCGGATTTTTAAGAGCGTTAAAAATCCTTCAGTATGCCTTCCTTCGGAGGGGAAGTAAAGCCGGCGGTCCCATGTCATAGATTTATGGCATGTAAAAGATCCTTTCACAGACTAAATTTGTGTAAAGCAAAATTTGTTAGGTTAGATTTCGTCAGAACGCTCTATCAAAGTTCCAACGTTCACCACTAGGTATCATTGATATCTGGTGGCGAAAGTTGGAACTACTTGAAATTGAACGGAACTTGTAGCTCACCCTTTAGGGTATCCGATGGAAGCAGCTACAGACTCAGGCGAGCCGAACATGTCCTCGGACACTCCCGGCACTAAAAGCCATACGATAAATAAATAAGTGGAAAGTAGAAGTTTTCACACTTCGTGACATCAGCATTATAGGGGGTTGTTGTTGTTGTTGTTGTTAATTCATTAGAGGGGCTCCAGAATGCCGAACACTTCAACATTTTTCAAAATACAGTCGAACTTCTATATCTCGAACTTTCGATATCTCGAAGTAATTTTTATTTCCCGGCGAAATTCTACACAATTCGTATGTCATGTTTTTTTTTCTATTATTCGAAGTTCTACAGGGTGCTAGGGAATGTTCTCCGCAGTGCCTAAAAGCTGCTGCGAGAGATTACGTCGCCAGTTACGTTGGCAGCATGGCGGTCGCTTGTATCGAAACAAACAAACAAACAAACAGTAAACTTACTCAGCACAGCCATACATAACATACTGTTGCACTCTTCCAATAATCTAACTATACGCACTGACGATTACGACAGTCCACAGCCTACACATGTGGCCTTCACCCTATCAAGGACACTGTGCTGCCAACTAAACTGATGACGCAACCTCTCCCAGCTGCACGTAGCCTCTGCGGAGAACATTTCCTGGCGCGCTGTAGTATTCGAATGTCTCGATAACTCGAATTGAAGTGATAGAAGCCATTTTCAGTGTTGCCTAATTCTATTATAGGAAGCTTTCCAGTCGGTCAACACAAATTGTGCCCAATTACATTAGGCAGGAAATAAATATTTACATACCCTAACCTGAAAAAAAAAACTAGATATTATTACAAATTAACACGCTTTTATGTACAAAATGGGGTGTTTAATTGGATGACATGTTTCGAACGTCAAGCGTTCATCTTCAGATCCTGTTCACTTATTCTTAATTAGTATACGATGTTTATGAACCTGATCTGATCTGAAGATGAACGTAGTCAGGCGCGGATCTAGAGTTTGGTTTTTTGGGGGGGGGGGGGGGGGTCAGAGATTCGATCTAGAGTTTGGCTTTGGGGGGGGGGGTCAGCGAATCGAAATTGTTAAGAAAATGGTATCACTAAAAACGCAATCACAAAATAACCAAACGTTCAAAACCAGACCAATTTTTTTGCAAGCTTCATGGATAGAAATTTGATGCGTTCGTACAAATTGCAACGGCGTGTTTTGCGACTTTTACATCGAGCTTCGAGAAAAGGATCAAGGTAAGTTACAGTTTCGGCAAGTCGAGTTGATACGGACAAAGGGAGAAAGTCACAGCTTAAATTGCCAACCAAGCTTGCAGTTTGGACGTCGGCAAAAATTTTTGGTGCGAAAAAAGCCCCAGTTTCCTATCCGTGCATTGCTGTACATTCATCGTGACATCACTATAAACATCGATTCGGTAATCACAAGGTTTGCTAAACAAAATAGACGAGTTGATTTTGTTGTATAACTAATAGTTTTTATACAAGAGGTTTGAAGTTGTAAATATGTACACTTGTAACAGAACATAATAATTGCAATAAAGATAATTCAGTATTGAATAAAATGAAAAAAAAAACCTGTTTTTTAGTTAAAATTCGTTAAGTTTTATTTGTCTGGTAATTGTGTTTTCGTTTTTTGAGTTTGCAAAAAAATTTAGTCTCCGTTTGGGGGGGGGGGTCATGACCCCCGTGACCCCCCCCCCCCCCTTAAATCCGCGCCTGAACATAGTGGGGATTGGGATGAGATAGGTGCTCCGAGATTGAAATAAGGTACTATCCCAGTATTTGCCTGGAGGGATAATGATGATGATGATGATGATGATGATGATGATGATGATAACTGTTGTTTTAAGGGGCGTAACATCAAGGTTATCGGCCCCTAATGGTTTGGGTGATCGTGAAGATGATAATAAAATGTGAACTATAACTAAAACTAACTACTAACTTATATACTAGAAGAAGAAATGGAAAACAAAAGGAAAATAAAGGACAGGAGGAAAAGAAATGCCCTCAATCTTCGAAGAATACGGATTGAGGGACGTGGAAGGAAGGAGAGCCATGAAAGGCAGATAGGAAATTGAAAGAGGAGAGGGTCCGCTCCAGAGGTAATGGATAAAAGGGGGAAAACCGGACCCAGCTCAGGAATCCCTCGGGGTCGCTAACTCCCGAACGCACCAGCCGTGAGCCCCTGAGGGTGTAGCAATATCTAGGGTGCACCAGAACTGGAGGGGCTACATACACCCTGCCTCCTTGAGGGCCTTGAGCAGAAGGCAGGAGATAACAGGAAAAGAAAGAGAAGGCTGACCCCTCGCAAAAGGAGGGTATCAGAAAAGATGAGACAAGGGCTAATTAAGGCGGAAAAGGAAGACTCCCTAGGCCTCGGATACCCTAATACCGTCGGGGTCGGAAGAGAACAAGAGTTGACCAAGTGAGATCGACAGGAAAGAAGACGGAGAGGAGTCCGGCACAAGTAAGTGGAAGCAATGCCGGACTCAGCTGGAGCCCCGTGGTCGCCAACCCACGTCCCACTAGATGTGAGCCCCTGGGGGGGGGGGGGGCCTGGAGGGAGTGTGGGGGAAAAAACACACTCGGGATATCCATTGTCAGCGCCGGGATTTGAACCTCCAATCTCTGGATTTGCTGCAGCTGCCCTCGCGACCGTGGTGCGTGATTTAACGAGCATGGCTATGCCGCGGGATCATTATAGAAGGGATTGAGTTGTCAGCTCCATGCCTGATCGCCTTTACTCCTAGGAATTACCCTGGTATAAAAATAACCGCGTACCCACCGGCGAACAAAGATTTTGGCTTGCATTTGATCCTCAGCCCTTAGAAGTGTTTTCTGCCCAGCAGGGGAGTGCTTTTATGGGGGGTAATAGCTTTTAAATAGGAGCCACACTTAGCTTTCTATTCTCCAAGGGGAGGGGGTACACCCTATCTTCACAATGTTAAAATTGCCAAGTCCATGTTCCTAATTCTCAAAGACTATTGCACAGAAGTTAATAGAAGCTACCACAACGAAGGATGAAACTTGGTGCATACATTTGCATTTTGTTTTATGAATATTAACCAACAGGTAAGCTATACTTTTGTATTTTTTTCTTGGAGGTCAATTTTTCTTTAAAAAAACGTTGAATTGCCATAATTTTGAAAATATATAAGACAGAAATATTTAAAAATATCAATATACTTATAACCCCTGACAGAAGATGAGATGGAAATTTCATGTTCCTAGCACTTGTGGTTCTGAAGAAAAATGAACACAATTTTTAAAACATATATACATTGAAACAACGATGAACAGTAGTTCAGTGTATTCCTGGACCATCTGGATCAATATCTGCATCTTCACATGATATCTTCACATTTCTCTGTTGCTTTCTGGTAACCACCTCAGCTTGCACGTGTATAATATTCACATTGGACTGTGGCTCTACCTGTTGATCTTTCTACCTAATAAAACATTCATGCATAATATGCATACGTAGACGTAAACCTATAACACAACATTAGAGGATAACCTCGTTTAATTAACAAGATCCACTGCGAATCATAAATACTTCTTCTTAATTTCTACCTCATGCGGGGTCGATATTTTTGACAAGTCTTTTCCATTTCCCTCGGTCCCAAACGGTGTTTTCTGTTAACTGCTTCCCTGCGAGGTCATCTCGCACGCAGTCCATCCTTCTTCTTCTAGGAAAACCTACCATAGGACAATATTTCACTTCTTTCCAACTACAACAAAAAAAAAAACACTAGAAGGTCTATTCTCTCTCTTCTATCTACATCATGTAAAACCCCCGTAACTGCTGACAACAAAGGCCATGGCAACGAATTAAATGATTAACATCTAATGCCGCTGCAAGGCTGATGGTCAATAACCCCAGTAGCTGACCAATAATCATCACTCGCAGCTATTCAGGTATAAACGCAGTATTAGTACTCCCTACCACCATTAGGAAAGTCATTAACAAAAAATTAATTACCAAAAGGAATAATAACTAACCAATCGACAACATTCCTCTCACATAGGGCATTATAAATAATGCATTGTGAGAGAAAAATTACAACCAATCGAAAAATGAAAAAATATAAAATAAAAATTTAACCATTAAACAGCAGAGTAAAAGGAGCCCTTAAGGGCACCAGACTCGAAAAATTTTCAATCGCCTATAGGCGATAGGACAAAAGAGAAAACCGTACTACTCTGCCTGTCTCCCTCCTGCCTTCTACCTCCAGGTCGAGCAGTCTTCTTCCTGCATAGTTCTCTTCTCTGCACTTAACACGACCATACTAAAGCAATTGTCTTACGAATCATAAATACTAACCAAACGAATTATACAAATGCATAATAAAAATCACAATCCTAACTACCCCTCCTCCTTATTTATCAGTGAATAATAATAATAGACTATAATATTAATACATGTAGGCCTAATTTATTTTAGGACCAGTGTTATATAAAATATAGTATAACCCAGGGACGGTGCTTCATTAAGGGCCGAATGGGCCTGCCCGACCAAGGCCGTTAGGCAGCAATGCAAAAATTGTGTTTAATTTATGTCTTTTAAAATTACTTTATATTGCAGATACTCAACTTAAAATAAGTGTTTTACCCTTCTAGAATCTCTAAAGAGAATTCATTATAAATAAATCATCCCTAGCTTAAGATCCTGACAGTCTCGTACGGTGTATCGTCATAGCGAGGGCCGCTCCACAGAAAGTTCCATGTATGGCTTCATGGGCCGGGTTAGGAAAATGTGGACATAGCACTGTCTTGCACGCGAATTCGACAGTGCTATCAAGGGAATTTTCTCTCTCTTCAAGGGCTAGCAGATAGGGCCCATAGCGTTGCTTTGAAGCGAAATAGAATATCTCTCCATTTTACTTCCTACTTCTGTCTCTGTTAAACTGGACAACGGGAGAAGGGTCCACCCCACCCCACGCCCTTAAACAGGTTTACAGCTATTGTTCGCAGCTTGCTGACATAGGACAAAAATATATTTATACATTTTCAGTTGTCTGATGTTCCAAGCACAGTACAAATGTGTTAGTGAGTTATGTGGATGAAGTTAATTTCTACTGTATAAAGGTGTTTTAACATTTTGTGGCACGGTACGTAGTTATTCAATATGTCGATTGTATGCGACATAGAAAAATGAAAGTAGAATTTTTATTAACAAATCCATTTTCTTCTATAGCTCTGAACACAATGTTAGAAATTAAATAATTATGACCTCATCAACCAAGCTGATAGATACATTTGCCTCATGCATGCAGGCACAGGAGTGAAGAATATATTTATAAATAAAGAGCCATTTAAGTACAGTTTTTAATGCATCAACTATTCATTAAAACTTGTTTCAAATGTTGTGTTGTGTGGAATTATGAAAATGGCAATATTGGCAACAATAAATGCCAAATATAAAACAATATTTAATATGAAACAACAATAGTATCATCTGGCTCATCCTAAAATTTTAACAAGGAGCCGCCCCTGGTATAACCCCACTCAGTCTTATTGGTGAAAACGCGAATTGACCGATAGAGAAGTATGAATTGAATGACGAATACGTAGAGCCCTGCGCGGATAAACAAAACGTTATCCGCATCCGCCCCGCATCCGCACGACTGTTATCCGCCCCCCCCCCGCAACCGCACGACTGCTATCCGCATCCGCCACGCATCCGCATGAGTATTATCCACATCCGCCCCGCATCCGCATGACTTTTATCCAAATCCGCTGATATTTCAATATTATTTTTAATTTATTAGATAAAGCATAAAGTGTTAAACCAACGCATTTAGACATTTGAGGAGAAAGTCGTTCCCCTATGCTATGTTTTAAATGAATGTTACACAGCCAGAATTGCAACCCTTTTCAGTTCGGACTGTTAATTATGCTTAATGACTTAATTTGAATGAGATTAGCTTAAACCATCATCTTACATTTGTTATGGAAGAAATATAACGGAAAATTATGATATGTCATAAATATCTGGTTCCTAATAATGATATTCAACAATTTCGGATGCTAGAACTACTTTTTATTTACACATAATATAAAAATATACATATCGCACTAAAACGTTTTGTTTTGTAGGCTACAGTATATACGATTTGGTGCAGCATCTTCTAGTTTATTATTTTCCAGGAATGCACGTCTACCGCAGTAAGTTTGATGTGCCTGATTTGTGTCCTGAGTATGAATACACGTTTTTACAGGTAAAACATCCTACTATATCGTTCATCTTTTCGTTTCCATTGAAAATGTAACCAAATGTCTGCCATATCGTTGACTTGAGCTTTGATTCACGCACTATAGAATATTCGCCTTAATTCATTTTAGTAGATATTTTATCCTTGTTGGTGAAATGATGTTCAAACTCCTGGCCGCGGTAACATTCACTAAGTGACTTCTCATTACGCTTGGAGAAAGGGATTGGCATTTGGCCGGAAATTCCAAGTCAGTCATCATCCTTCTGCCTCTTGATCCATCCATGTTCGAATAGTTGATGTCATAATTCTCTCCGTTGCAATATCACAGCCCACGTGTTTCAGTGCCAAGTTGGAAATAAATCTACACATCTTCCAGGATAGCTTAGACTGCGAAGTATAGCTGACTTGAGGAATGTTGATGATGTCACCACGATGAACTAACAAGCTCATTGACAGCATGATATCTCGTACGTGTAGTAATAATGGCAGTGAGAATTGATGAGATGTCAAGACCATCTACTACAAACATACGGTACTTTTAAAAAAAATGTACTTGAAAGCATGTGGGTAAAATAATCTTCTCGTGTACAAGTGCAAAACCTGCCTGAATATTTCGTACGCATTATAGGAGTATTCCTCTTCTAAGCATAAAACTGTAGATTGGCATATCAAATATGTGATATTATCGTATGTTCCACATTGTATTCTAAAAACTATCCTCAAATTTACTCCAAACAGTATCCGCAGCGTATCCGCTATCCGCACAGCCATGCAAATTACATCCGCGTGGTGAAATATTTTGCGGATATCCGCGGGTTTATCCGCGGATATCCGCATCCGCGCAGGGCTTTACGAATACGCCGAGCAAGATAACATCAATTTATTACACTTACTGATTATGGCAAAATACAGAGTAACCCAGATCATACAGTAACGCGTTAGCAAACAACTAAACACACAGTAGCTCACTGACACAAGGGACAGATGACCTCGCTGTTCCGCCCATTAAAACAACAACAATAACTAACTGACACAATGGACAGCACAGAAGAATTGCCGCGTGATACGCTGGCACATTAACACTTCTCTACCTAATATAACTCAACTGGCCACATTGGACTGTGGTCCTACCAACTAAAGTAATGACCTAAGGCACATTTACCGCTTACCACCACCGGGTGAGTTAGCCGTGGTCGTTATGGCGTGGCTGCGGACATCGCTCACATGCGGAAGGCGAGGAGGTTTGAATCACCCCTGCCGTCAACCTTGAAGATGGTCTTCTATGGTTTCCCATCTTCCTTCCAGGCAAATGCCGGGGTCGGTCCCTAACTATAGGCCACAGCCGCTACCTTCCAATTCCTCGTCCTTACATTCACACTTTCTTTTCCTTTCCTGGAGCGTGGTGGCGCAGCGGTCAAGCTGTTGGCCTCTCACCACGGCGGACCGGGTTCGATTCCTGGTCAATGCATGTGAGATTTTCAAAGTGAAATGCCACGTCCTGTGGTTCGGATTCCACGTTAAAAGGAGGTCCCGTGGCTTATGATCTCGAGATTAACGGTCACGTAAAACTACAATCTTCCTTTCCTCTCCTGACAACACTCCAACCGCGACGGTACTTGAAGCTCACCCCATGGGTGTCTGTATAGAAGCAGCTACAAACTCTGGCGAGCCAAACATGTCCTCGGACACTCTCGGCACTAAAATCCATACAAATAAAAATATTACGAGCCTTGCAGTAGTCGCATATGATGTGTAACATCTGACATGTTATTCCAATAATTCCATATTACTTACTCGCATTTTTTAAAGAATGAACTCATAGTGCTACCTTGTGCCAGCAAACATGAAGTATTCCTTCATGTTATTACCATCGATAAGTTCTCATTACTATTATTTCTGCCATAACTACTTGTAAAACTCCAGTGACAAATCATTTCAGCAAATATGATATAATAGTGCTGTATTTTGACCGACAGTACCTCGAGTGCTTATATTAAATAAGAATACAGCAAAAGTAGTAAGATTTGAAATGAAAATCCACAGCCTGCTTCTAGTCTCCGACCGGGTCAGGAATGGAATGAATGAAGCCCCCATCTAGCGGCGAGGATATGAACTGTGCCGGCTGCCGAGGCCTGACGCACTCCTCTGGGGCAATGATTAAATGAATGACAGATGAAATGAAATGATAGTGGAGAGTGTTGCTGGATTGAAATTTTGACACGGAAAACCGGAGTACCCGGAGAAAAACCTGTCTGCCTCCGTTTTGTCCAGCACAGATCTCACATGGAGTGACCGGGATTTGAACCACGGACCCAGCGGTGAGAGGCCGGCGTGCTGCCGCCTAAGCCACGGACGCTAAAAGTAGTAAGATTTAATAAATTATAATTGTTTTCAGCAAATATGAAATAATGAATATTTTCACACCAAAGAACGACAGTTTGAAGATGATTTATTGTAGGAATATCTGTAATGGGGCCTCCAAACCTTGAGGTAAGCCGTATGCTATTTACATCCCATATAGCCACATGGCCAACAGTACGTCGTTGTATTAATCTCTGCCACCGCGCGCTACTTGTAAAACTCCTGTACCAAATCCTTTCAGCAAATACGATCTAATGAATATTTTCACACCAAAGAACGACAACTTGAGGTTGATTTATTGTAGGAATTTCTTTAAAGGGGCTTCCAAACCTTGAATTAAACCGTATGCTATATACGTTACACACAGTGCTGTATTTTGGCCGACAGTACCTCGAGTCAACAACAACAACAAAAAGTCAACCCCTGGCACTATACAGCCCATGAAGGGCCTAGGCCGACCAAGCGACCGCTGCCCAGCCATTTTGGCCTGCAGATATTGGGGTGACGCGTGATCAGCGCATCTGGTCCCCTCGGCCGTTAATCTTGGTTTTCGTGATCGGGGCACTGCCTCACTGTCAGACTGTGACAGGCTGAGTGAACCCCGTTCCAACTCTCACGTCAGTTTTAAATCCCTGACGGAGCCAGGAATCGAACCCGGGGCCTCCGGGTGAGAGGCAGGTGCGCTTCCCCAACACAACGGGGCCGGCGACACTACCTCGAGTGCTTAGATTTAATAATTTTTGGAGTGCTGAGGCGTTATACAATTGAGCGTTATATTGTGGATTTTGCAATGGAAAATATATATATTTAATTATAACAAAGTTCTCCAATGCATCTGCAGTAGTGCCATATACCTGCAACTGTATGCTGGAGCAATCCACTGCCTACTTGATAGCGCACTGCCAAATATAGGCGCGATTAAAAATTAGGTGTGCAGTAGGTATATTAAATGCGTTTCTCCCAGTGATACGTTTAGACCAACGAAGTTTCAGTTATTGTTAGTAGTCGGTGTTAATATACTGAATTCCTACGTTGTTTGGAGTGTTGGTTGATGCGATATAGCACTCGAGGTATCGAGTGCTTACATTAAATAAGAATACAGCAAAAGTATGAAGATTTAATAAATCGTAATTGTTTTCAGCAAATATGATATAATGAATATTTTCACACCTAAGAACGACAACTTGTAGATGATTTATTGTAGGAATTTCTTTAAAGGGGCCTCCAAACTTTGAGGGAAACCGTATGCGATTTACATTCCACATAGTCACATGGCCTACAGTACGTCGTTGTACCGATCTCAGCCACCGCGCGCACTCATTGTTTCCGTCCCATGCACTTCCGTCCCATCCACTTCCGTCCCTTTTCCAAAATCACTCCCACAAAAATGTCCAGCTACCGATTGCCACAAAAATATCCAGATACCGTGTGGAAAGATGTTACACATCAAAAAATCGTTTACCACCAAATGCGGCAGGGCTAATACCGGTATATCACTTTATTTTAAAAAAAACTTTCACCATTTTCCATCGTTGGTCCTCAATTACACCTGTAGGACAGCTGAGGTGGGAATAGAACTCATCTTATCTCAGGTTTTGCCACACGAGGATGAATGTATCCCATTCCAACCCTCAGACAAAAATTAAATTTCTTGGAATAGCCCGGAATCTAATCCTGGACCTCTGCATCCGGAGTCTCAATACGTACCCCGAGACCATAGGATGGGGCGATTTTTCTTTGTATTTATACAGTGAGAGCCTTCCCTATAGAACGGACTTGGCCGGGCCGTGTGGCGGGCGGAGAGTGATTAGTCACTACCAGTTGACTAGCATCTACAACAGTGGGTTGGGAATAACCGCATGCGGTCATTGAATTGGTTACATTCCCAGCTGGCAAGATACCTTAGTTCAGAGAGATAAGACTTGTGGTGAAATGCTTTAGCCTGTCTCGTATCCCGTGAACATGGTTAGATATTGAATAAAACATCGAATTTTCCTAGTGAAAACTTATCTTCTCAAGAAGAAATCTTTCAGTAAATGTGTTCGTAAGTTTCAGCGCCGTGCGATTTTATCATTTTAAAAGATTATGTCGACTTCGCTGGGGGTCTGGCGTTACGTTACGGTGACGGGACGAAATGTACCGAGAATGCACTGAGGTGTGTGACGTCATAGTACTGCTTGAGCTTTTTCCTTTCCCCACGCGCTCCGGTGAGCGTGACGTCATCCAGCCAGCTACCTCCTTTGACCTTGATTTGCACTTGCTTTTTTATTTTGTTAACGGACTTTGAGTTCACGTAGCATTTGTAGCATATAAATGATATAAAGTCTAGTCTTTCAGACTGACTATCAGTGTCTTTTTTACTTGTGGGGAACCTCGAACAAAACGAATTAACTGCACAGATATGATTTATTAGTGAGGATACAGTACAGTGAGTCAGCGAGTGTATCAAAACGTTGGTGCAACGTGTGTTTAGAAAATAAAGGACAACATTTCCAGCAACTACTCTGAAAATTATGACAGTAAATATGATTATTTATTTATTTAATCGTATGGTAATTTATACAATATACAATTATACATAACAAGCTATATTCAAACTTTAAAGTCCATCCTTCTCAACCATTCGGTTAAGTCGGGTGTGAGAGCGAACAAATCGTCAGGAATGCCAGGGTACGAATAAAGAGGACAGCGTTGGGACAGATGTTCGATCGTCTGTTATTCCAGGTTACACTGACACATTGGTGAGCTGATCCAGCCCCACTTGTACCTAAAATAATTGCTGCAACCATGTCCAGTCCTCAGTCTGTTGATGCGGCACCAGAAGTTCCTCGGTAAGTCAAAGCCGTTTGGTTTCTTCTTGGGATCAAGATAAGTAAATATGATTATTAAATACGTTAAATGTGTATATGTGTTGAACTAGTTGGGCACTACGCTGCTGCTAGCACCAGTGCCTTCCTCGACAGGCGGCTACACACAGTTGTCCTGCGGCCCTGCCGGCACGCGGCGACTGCGAGGGCCCGCTATATAGCCTAGGGAAGGATCTCTCTGTATAATAAACTAGCGTAAGTACCCGGTCTTCGACCTGCTTTTTGTACTTACAGGAAAAAACCTTTCACATAATCACGAATTCACAATGTAGTTACTGATATCGCGCCAGAAGTTGGCAGTTGGGTTTGAACTGCAGGTGTCTTCCCGCTCACTGCGTATCGCGCATTCCAAAAACATTAAGTTAGTCACTACTTGCTTCACTCACTCAGCACATTCCTTCTTTCACTGGCTGCATGTCGTGTGCTGCGATGACAAAGATTGGCATGCAGGAAGCCAATATATTTAGTTCTGGAATAGGCGGGCCGCGCATACGTACTGCAAGACCCGCACCCCATCACAGCGAGTTCAACTGCCATCTCCTAACGCGATGACATTTTATTGCCTGTTGATCGATGAAGCTGGGTACACACTTGCGAGCACGGTTCGCGCGCTTTCGTACGATGCGTGCTAGTTGGGACAATGCTCTCGAGCGGCGCGCGCGTCCTGCAGCGCGATTCATTTCTTATCGGTTTTTGCCGCGAACACATGCGCATGTTCAGTTGGGACGTGTTTGTTATGGTTCGTGGCATAGATAGAGCGTGCAATGCACACACTGGGTAAGGGACGATCTATTGTCTGTTTCTAGATTCTAAATAAATACTGCAGACTGACATATGAGTCTCCTGAAGCCAAAAATCGGAGGGTAATCGGTAGCTAACCTCAACACACATTGTGTTTGAGTCTTTTGACTGGTTTGATGCAGCGCTCCATGCCTCCCTGTCCTGAGCCAATCGTTGCATCTCTGCATAGCTACCACACCCTACATCTGAGGCAATCTCTTTAACATATTCCAACCTAGGTCTACTCTTACAGTTCGTGTCCTTGACCCTCCTTCCATAATAAAGTTAGTTTGCTTCCAAGTACCAGATGTTTCCTACTTCCTGTAGCTTTTTACCTGCCAATTTGGCGTCTACCGTAAATTGGGGTAACGTGGATCACGTGTGGTAAAGTGGATCACGTGGGCACTTCTTTGATAAACCAGTGCTGCTTTGCTGACGTGTCCAAAGAAATTCAATTTTGCGCCATTATCAGACGTGTGTGACTTCAGAGTATGAATGTCTGCGATATTCTCTGCTTAAAAATTGTAAGTAGACTTTTAAATAATGTGTAGGTTAGGTTAATATGTTTAAACATTTTATTTTCATTGAAAACGAAGCATTATGTAGAGGAAGTTCTGCGAGTGGCAAAAAAAAACATATAGTATCAATCAAAAGTATGGTTATGTGCGATTCTCATAACCTCAACTTGTCTACTTATGATGTATATTTTTCGAGCTGTGAGTATAAATATGTGTTTTTTTGACATTGCAGGGTAAAGCGGATCATGCCGAGAAATTACGTAAAAAAGGGTTGGAGCTGAGGGGAAGAGAAATTACAATGAAAAATACTTGCATGAGGCTGATGAAAAGGTTAAGTGTGGTGAGATGTCCATTCGTAAGGCATCTGAATATTATGCAATGCCTTACACCACACTTAACAATGGGTGAAAGAAGGGGAAAAAAAACTCTTGAAATACGGGAGACAAACGGTTCTCAATGAGGATGAGGAAAATTGCCTTGTTGAAGCCTTCATTATATGTGCCAAATGGGGTTTCCCTCTTCATAGTGCGGATGTACGAAACATTATACAGCAGTACTTGAACAGAAAGGGTGTTGTAGAGAAGCGATTCAAAGAGAACAGACCAGGACTGGAATGGTTTCGCTGTTTTATGAACTGCCACCCTGAACTCACAGTTAAATTTGCTCAAAACGTTAAAAGGTCAAGGGCTGCCATGACATTGGAATTGCTGCAAGCATACTTTGACCATCTACAGAAGTCATTAGCAGGTGTTCCACTGTCAAACATCATTAACTATGATGAGACTAGGCTATATAAAGGTTGTTGTGAGACGTGGGATGAAACACCCAGAAAGGATCATGGATTCAAGTAAAGCAAGCACCAGTGTAATGGTCGCAGCAACAGCTGATGGACAAGTACTCCCTCCCTACATAGTTTTTAAAGCCAAACACATGTATCCTGGGTGGACTGAAGGAGGAATAACTGGTTCAGCATACAATAGGAATTTGAGTGGATGGTTTGATGCATCTCACTTTCAGGATTGGTTTTCCACCGTTATCCTTCCATACTGCAGAAAAATGGAGGGTTCAAAGCTATTAATACCGTAGGTGACAATTTGTCCAGTCACCTTACACTGAATGTCTTTCAAGAATGTGAGAAGAATAACATTCGCTTTGTCTTGCTTCAACCTAATTCGACTCATTTGTGTCAGCCCCTCGACGTTGCCTATTTTCGACCTCTGAAAAGAGCATGGCGAAAAGTTCTAGATGAATGGAAGACAAAGAACCGTGGCTCCCTTCCAAAAACTGAATTTCCAGAATGCTAGAGGGCTTTTGAGCAAATCAGTTCCACTTCTTCTCAGAATGTCAAATCTGTTTTTGAGGCTTCTGGGATTGCTCCTTTTAACCCAATGAAGGTCATATCAAAGCTGCCAGGATCTAACCCAAACTGTCCAGATACCGATATGCAACAACTATGGGCTCGTTCTGTAATTGAACACCTCAAGGTGGCTTGATAAAATGAAACAGCCACCCAAGAAACAGGAAGTCAACGCAGAGCAGGGAAGAGAATGAACATCGAACCTGGAAGAAGTGTTGTAGGAAGAGACCTGACTAATTTGCTATCAGAGGAAAGGGTAGATGATCCAGCATCAGAAGATGAACCAGAGCCTGTTGACAACAATGCTGATGGTGAAGCAGAACCTGATCAAAGCGTGGTTCAGTGCAGTGAAGGTGACTATTTGTTGGTTGGCTTCAGTACAAATAAAAGGGATCTTTCTTTGTGCGCAAGATCGAACAGGAGAAGGAAAATTATAATTTCGTAATAAAATTCCTAAGGAAGCGGCAGGGTAAGAAAGAGGATTATTTTGTGTATCCAGAGGTGTCAGACATTCAGACAGTTTCCAGAAACAACTTCCTAGTGAATGTTGAAGTAAGAGACATTAGGAGGGGTCGATATGGTATGAATCTAGAAAATATTGAGTAAGATGAATCCATTACCGTCATTAATATTACTTTATGAATTTACCAATTGTTCGGCGTTGTATTAAGTGTACTGTGTATTTAGGTTAATGTTAGGATATGAAGTTTTGTGTTGCGGTATTTGTTCCTGCAATTTAAATTACAATAAATCAATAAATACTAAGAATTTTTGTCAGCTAATTGCCTTTCAGTTGTAGCATTTCCTTAAAAAAAGTGCCACAGTGATCCATTTTTCCCCTACAGTGGTATAAAGAGGGTTTATAGTTCAAAAAACATAGATGATCCGTTTTACCCCAACCTATGAGGTAAAGCGGATCACACTTTTTTTTTATTTTCTAACAACAACACTAAAAGAGTGATCATTTTGTTTTCAACGGAATATGAAAGCTCTTAAGTCTTACATATTAACTTAAAATCTTGGATTTTTTAAATCAAAATAAATAACCTAAACCTTTAAAAAACCTAAAATTTTGATCCACTTTACCCCATTTTACCGATATGGGGCAGTGGCGGATCTAGGCCTTGCGGGGCCCTGGGCGATATGATATGGTGGGGCCCGCAACAATAGGAAATTTTAAAAATATATCAAATCAAATGGAAAATGGTTTGGTAATAATAATAAAATAAAAATAGTTACAATATTTTGAATACACTAGAGTAGGCTATATATTTTTAATAATATGAAAGAAACCTTTAAGTCCCCTTGAAGAACATTATGTAAACTATGAAATATTAAAATATTACTTGGCGACTTTTTTCCCGGCTGAAGTCTTCTATTATTTCACTGAAATCTAAACTTGCTAAACGGTCACAGGAGGTCATAGCTGCACTAAAAAAAAGGAATATGAATTATAAATTAGTCTGAAAAGTATAATTAATTAATTAATTCATTAAATTTAAAAAATCCCATGGTGCGGGGCCCCCTGGACCGCGGGGCCCTGGGCGGTTGCCCTCCTCGCCCTCCCCTAGATCCGCCCCTGTAATGGGAGTTTCTGAATTCTTTCGGCTGCATTCCATAATTTTTGTTTTCCATTTTTTGATTTTCATCATGAATTCTTTCCTCAAGACGGAGTCCCTACCATACAAAAAAGGAAAATTTCATTACAATACAAACTATTCAATAATTTCAAGTTTGCATTCTGGTGCCTTGGTTTGCATGTTCCGTAATTGATTGAGTTCTTTTTTGCACAATTCTATGTGGTCGCGTTCACATGTTTGTCCGCATAAGTTGCGCACACACACGTCTCAGCTGGCTCATGGTACAGAGAGTTTATTTTGTATCTGACGGAGACCCTCGCTTGCCCGCTCGCCCACGGCGCGAGCCGGTCTCCCGCCGAGCACTTGGCCGTAATCCGCTTCTTGGCGCCACAAGTTTCCCTCATTTGCAGTCTGCTGAGAGCTTTAGCAGTGTGAGGTTCTGTTTAGTCAATTGTTCACGTGTTTAGTGCTCAGTGTGCTGTTCCAATGCGATTTTCATTACGAGAACATGTGTATATATATATATGTAATACCTTCATAAAGTACAGGAAATCTTGCGCGAAAACACGACGGTAATTGCGTCAGAAATTTCCAAACAGACCCCTGCCCAGCGTCAATACAATAAAAGATCTAGCAAAAAAGTGCAAACAGACAGCTTAAAGACTCTATTACAGCTGAAATACAGTAATCGGTGCTGAGGAACTTCAGAAAGTAAATGCCAGTTTCTAAAAAGGTGCCAGCGATGTGTAGCAGTGAATGGCGAACATTTTCAGCACCGGCTGTGAACTAGGTAAGTACAAATTCCTATACTCAATGACTCAGTGCAGTGCGGGCGTCGCATAACGGCAAAGTGCGTGGCGGGAGACAGGCTCGCAGCGCGGGCAAGTGGGCAAGCGAGGGTCTCCGTCAGATACAAAATAAACTCTCTGTATGATGTGTTCTCAGTCATTCATACTCTCTGGTGAATCGGCTAAGATGACGATGTCATCAGCACATCTTAGTGTTGAAATTATTTATCCTTGCATCTTTACTCCTACTTAAAAATCTTCAGCTTTCATTACAATCATTAAATTATTACACAGTTGTTTTGTTTTTACAATTACAATACTACTGCTAATAATAATATCGTATGGCCTCGGGTGCCGAGTGCAAGCTTTGTGATTTGCGCCCAGAGGACAGCTTGCATGTCGAATTTTGTAGTACATTGGAGCGTTATGAAAGTCAAGTAGGTTAGATAACTAAGCTCCTTGGCACTAGAGTGCTTTCTAGAAGAGAATGGAGGAACTTTTGTGCTGGCGGAAAATCCCGAGATTAATTTTACCATTATGAAAACGGTCTACTGAATTCAAATGTATTCTTTAATATGCCAACAACGTATGACATGCGTGTCGTGATTTTTTTCGTGTTTCAAAAATCACTTACCATGGCCAGGAGCGAACCTGCAAGCTTGGGGGTTGGCAGTCCGACACGATAACCACTCACCCACCGTGGCAAGTAATTACAGTACTAAACATATAAATAAATATTGTATTAACATTGTACAACACAATTAAAACAGTACTAATCAAATCAATGAATATCATTGTACACTTATCTGTCTTGAGCAGAGGTACTGCCCCCGTAAATTGAATTATATTGAGACCACGGTGGCTGTATTGGCAAATATGAAGAAAGTTATGGCTGTCATAGTTGTGACGTGGATATTCATGACGTAGGCACGGATGACGCAGACTTCATGCAAGTAGGCTGATTGAGCTGAGATTCTTGGTGACGTCATGATTTTGTTCGAGAAAGATCTGAGATTTACGACGCAGTCGCAGGAAACATGGAATTGTGCTGAGGAAGAAGTTACGCTATTGGAGGAAAGGCTCGAACCAATGAACGATAGTTTGGAGGGAGACGGAGATTACTGAAACTACCATATTTAATTACTTTTGTAATGCAGCATTGTGGAAATCCATTTTCAGTTATGGCATTGATTTGGAATTTTGAAGAAATTAATTTTGAGTTTTTGAAATTTGAAAATCCGTCAAGTATAGCCAAAGTTAGAATTTCTAGCGATGACGCAGGAACAAGCTATGGAAGGGATGGATACGCCCCTTAAGAAGTTGATAAAAGGTCTTGCACAGCAGTGAGAAGCTCTCATATCTCATAGATATCTCATGTGTCTCATATTTCTGAGGACATATAGTCGTTTTTCTGAGTTGGTCAGACTTCGAGTGATTACAGTGAAGCAAGTCGTCTTTAGCGAGTGTGGTAAAGCCCACCGCATCGAACGAGCACGGAGCAGTGCAGCAGTACCATTTTACGGTGATTGAAACTAGGCGAAGTTGAAACGCACACATTAACGAGTCTACAAGAATATACATCAAGAGTTAGCTAATGCCTATAAGCTAATTCTATTGTGCATAACAGTATTAAAGTGTGTAGTAAAGTTGAACATTTTCACGATTATAATTTGGAAGATATTGGCATTTTAAGACTGCCGACAAAAGTGATTTTCTCGCCACCTGAGAAGCACTTTTATAATATCACATTCTACGCTACGGCTAACACGTGTATTGTAACCGTGATACTACATAGTGCATTTGGTGATATAACGCTACATTCTACAATGCAACAATATAATATGGCAGTTCTTTCAACTATTATAACGGAAATGGAGATGGAAGGCTAAGGACTTTAATGCAATTGGGACATATATCGATGGAGTGAAATAGCAGCATGGAACTTCGTTAATCGCCATTCTACAAAAGCGAGCATGTAGTGAACATCCAACTACACTCATGCATCGTGGTCCAACGCTGAATTATATCAAATGGCAGTGGAAATATATTCATACTCTACAATTATGAATATTTCTGCGGATATAAATGCAATAAACTTCATGGCGAATTTCTACCAGAACTTCAGGGAACTATCAAGAGAGGCCAGGGTGGACCCGGCTCACAAAGAAGAGTTTTGCCAGAACTTCAGGGAACTTTCAAGAGAGGCCAGGGTGGACCCGGCTCACAAAGAAGAGTTTTGCCAGAAGGATGTCTATCGTCTACACGGAGCAGTGCAATTTCCGGAGGAGGAAGCAGTTCGATTCTCCGAGGGCGCTGGTTCCAGGTTCGAGGTCGGAGCACATCTTTACGCTGGTAAAATGGAACCATCAGCAGTCTTCTTTGGAAATTTTCCTCTGGAACTTCAATCAACAGATAAGGTAGTCGTGAACGTTTCTTGTTTTATTTGAGCCATTTAGCGATATCTGAGCAACCAATTTTCCCATATTTTCTGTCCTACATATATTTTGCCCCATTTTCTTGCTTGATATTTCTGTACTCAGTACACTTCGATGAGTTATGCCTTTTTCTACGATTTATTAAGACATTGTTATGTCATTGGCATATTTAAATAATTTTGGATCAGTTGAGACTGATATATTAGATTCTTTCAGTAATTTGCATATTTTTGTAGTCACGATTTGACTGTAAAGTTAACGATTTTCTTTGGCAGATTGGAATTCAGACAGCGTGTCACTTTATTAAAGTAATTCTATTCAGTTAATTACTTTGACCAATTTTCTGTCATCATCAAGAAAGAAGAAGAATTAAAAGATTTTAGAGCGTTAAAATCTATTACTGTATCGACGATCTTGGAAATACTAGTCGTTTTATGAACATGATTGCAACATAGACATTTAATGCAAATACATTTGCCATTGGAAACAAATGTTTTAAATATCCGTATTGATGTTAGAATTAAACGTTTAAATTATACGCCAAATCAATACATAAACAAATATATATTTTATATATTAGTACATGTTTCGACCCACAGTGGGGTCATCCTCAGCCTAGAAAGAAAATCAATTAAGAATTGGAAAACTAAAATGGCATATGCGCCTTAAATCTAAATTAAAATGAAAATTAAAGATAATAATTGATAAAATATAGTAATAAAAATGGATATCCTTACAAAGTAGTATTAATTAAATAAATGTAAGATTGGTCTTTTAACAATAATTTTAAAAAAGTAGTTAGAAATAAGAACTATTAGACGGTGAGTGTAAGAATGTTAAGCTTTAATTTTTTTATCAAAATATACACAAAATAATTTAGAAAATCAATAAAATAATTCAGCTCGGCCCTTGAGTTAAATAACTTGAATCCTCTTCAATACGGAGACTATTAACGATTTTAAAAGGTGCCAACCAGTATTATGATGACATGAAATAACCTCGTTGTATGGGATGTAGAAATTGGGAAATTCGTACAAGAATTTGAGTTGAAATGCCCAATATGGATATGTGGCAATTCAAATAAATGTCCAAAACGTTGAGAAGAGAAACCGGGATTCTTGAGATGGAATTGCGGTATCAGAAGTTCCACTTTAAAATTTGCCAGTGTTAGGTTATGTATATGCTGATCTAATGCAACCGTCGTGTTGAAAATTCTCCCGTAGTACCATATGTACTGCATACATTAAGTATTTATCAAATCAATGAATTATAGGAGGCATGTCATTATTCGTAATCTAGGTGAGGTACTACGGGAGAATTTTCAACACGACGGTTGCATTAAATCAGCATATACATAACCTAACACTGGCAAATTTTAAAGTGGAACTTCTGATACCGCAATTCCATCTCAAGAATCCCGGTTTCTCTTCTCAACGTTTTGGACATTTATTTGAATTGCCACATATCCATATTGGGCATTTCAACTCAAATTCTTGTACGAATTTCCCAATTTCTACATCCCATACAACGAGGTTATTTCATGTCATCATAATACTGGTTGGCACCTTTTAAAATCGTTAATAGTCTCCGTATTGAAGAGGATTCAAGTTATTTAACTCAAGGGCCGAGCTGAATTATTTTATTGATTTTCTAAATTATTTTGTGTATATTTTGATAAAAAATTTAAAGCTTAACATTATTACACTCACCGTCTAATAGTTCTTATTTCTAACTACTTTTTTAAAATTATTGTTAAAAGACCAATCTTATATTTATTTAATTAATACTACTTTGTAAGGATATCCATTTTTATTACTATATTTTATCAATTATTATCTTTAATTTTCATTTTAATTTAGATTTAAGGCGCATATGCCATTTTAGTTTTCCAATTCTTAATTGATTTTCTTTCTAGGCTGAGGATGACCCCACTGTGGGTCGAAACATGTACTAATACATAAAATATATATTTGTTTATGTATTGATTTGGCGTATAATTTAAACGTTTAATACATAGACATTTATCGTCAGTTATGAAATACCATTGCATTATAGACAATTTTATGAAAGTTGAACTTTGATTACGATTTATTGAGTACACTATAGTAATGAACATTTGATAGGAGTTTTTCTCAATTCTAGATTGGAACAATAATGTTTGCATTCCAAAGTCTAATTGTATTCTATTCGATTATTTATGCAGTTTAGATGAACTTTGATTGAAGATAGTATTTTGATACTACGATACTTTGAAGATATTAATCTCAATTTTGATAGACCAGAGAGGCGTGTATAATCGTATTTGCTATTAAATTTATTTGTGATTGGCAAATTTTTACTTCATATCGATTCATGAATGAAACCCACGAAGGTTAAATAAAATAACAGTTTGACACAATTAATGGATATAAGAATTTTAAAGTGGAACTATGGATGTATAATCGTTAGTTCAGTGGACGTGTAAAAGTCGCTGATGAATAATGCCCTTGAATAAGTGAAGGAGGTTCCCACAGTAATTAATGATGTTGAAGAATTTGTAAGTGGAGGTTTTTTGTATGTATTGTGGAAGATTTTGATGCCATATATATTGAGATATATGATGAATTCTGGGCCTATTTTATGCAATTTTGTGCGTTTTGAGCGAAGTATTTTTCCGCGGAGTGTATTGTCCAGGTCCTTTGAAAATTAATCATGTGAAGTTGCTGTTAAAATTTAACAAGAGTGTTTAAACAATTTGAGATAACGATTTTGAATGGAGGTTACCGTCGCAAATAATAATAATAATTATTAAACCTTATTAAACCTGAATTTGAAACTTAAATATAACTAACCTTCATTGGTCGCTTATATTAACCCGATTTGAGTAATTATCTACCGGATAAACGTGTGGTTTAATGTATTTCTAAAATAAATAATATTAATATTGTAAATAATTATGTAAATATCTTTAATAATAATTTTGAAATGAAAGGGATTAAGAGAGGCGTGTATACATTTTTCAATTGTCATTTCACAATATTATAAACAATTTAAATTGTTATAAATATTTATGAACAATTTGTTATAAACAATTTAAAATGTTATTATACTCTAAACAACGCTATATAAACATTTGGATTAACAATTAAACAAGTTTTGGGATTATTAGAGTAATCCAGTGATATTTGGATGGAGCATTTAAAAGATTTGCGTGATAATATTTGAGTTGAGTTGAGGACATTTAAAGTGTTTTGAGAAGGAGCTAGGCTCTGATGTAACTAGCAGATGCTAACGTTGGCTGGACAGGTGAGTCCATTTGACGATGTAGGCATGCGACATGATGCAGGGTGGATCGCAGCTGGCCAGACAACTGGTAGATAGAGGCCAAGGTCTCCTACATAGCAGCCTTGCGGCTATTAATAAAAGTGTGATGTTTATTAAAAAGAAAACGATTGCTATATGTCTCGTCCCAACTCCCTTATCCATTCCAAGTGTATTATAATTATTACGTTCTTATAAGCTAGTGAAAGCTAAATATTTGTATGTAACGTCTACAAGTCCTACAGGAGGACATGATTATGTTGAAAATGGCTTCTGATTGCCACGTTTATTTTGTTGTTCAATTTTTGTTATAATATTCCTTTATGTGAAATAAATTATTGTACAGTTTAAAGTTTCTTGTCTTCGTTTTGGTTCATTTTAAATATCATGGTGGAGGTTATTGTGAGGGCATACTTTAAGTGATCCAGTTGACAACCCAGACCCGAGATTAATTTAAAGAGGTAAGTAAAGGTAAGTATGAACCCCCGTATATTTTGGTGTGTTCCACAATAATTTTCTTGTTTACTGCTGTGCTCTAATCTCGGTAGTATCTGTCAGTGCCATTTTCATTGATGTAGCTGTGCCGGTGCGATTGATTATTGGCAATCCGATTGAGGGGGCGGATATCTGACAGCCTACTATCCGGATTATCGCAAGTCAAGCCTTCTGGATCCTTATCGGTGATTTCCGTGATGACTTTCCTGATCAACTCTTCTTTATAGGTTTCCATCATGCTAACTTCTCCTAGTTTCAAATTCTGAAGTTTGCTCGTAGTTTCATTAACATCAGAGACAACCTTATGAATTTGTTCCTCTAACGCGGTTTTTAATGCTTGCACGTCCTGACTTATTTGAGTTCTATCCTCTACCTGCTTTTCGGATAGCGAATCCATCCTTATACTCAAATCCTTTCTAATTTGAACTACCTCATTATTAATATCTACTTGTGTACTGGCAAGTTTTCTTTCAATTCGCTCCTGAATCTGAGTGACATGTTCCCCACTTGACCTGTTCCATTCATCTTTCCACACCGTTACATTTGCAGTTAACATTTCCGCAATATCTACTTCAATGTCTTCCTTAAGTAAACGATTATGATCTAAGACTTGGGTTCTCATGACCTCTACATCATACTTTAAACCTGCTAAAGAAGCTGTTGTCCTAACAGACTCGTCAACCAACCTAGTTGTTAATGCACTAATGTTACGAGTACAAAGTGTTTTTGAAGTTTCAATTTCTTCCCTAACTTTATTAACATCAGTTTGAACTTTGGCAATGTCTACAAAAACAGTGTTAACTTCTACTTGTATCTTAGTGATATCGCTTTGCATCTCATTTACATCAGAATGAATATTATTAATGTCTACCTGAACGTTTGACACATCGGTTCGAACATTTTTAATCTCTCTTTGTACTTCTTCTACTTTATCTTGTACAGTAGCAACATCATTCCTAACAACAATTACTTCAGCTCTAGCACATGAAATATCACCCCGGACATTAGCAACATCAAGATTCAACATAGTAAGATCTTTCTGTACCTTAGAAACATCAGTTTTAACATCTGAAATATCTTTATGCACATTGGATAAATCTTTATGGACATTGGACACGTCTGTGCGCATGTCAGTTACAGCATTCTCGATTCCCTGGGTATTGATCTGTAAACGCGATACATTATTTTCTAAGTTTGTAGAACTGGTCTGAAGAACTTTCATATTCTCCTCCATTCTACTAGTATTCTCCTCCATCATCTGCTTCATACTGTTATTCATGCTAGCTTTCATCTCCCTCGCACTTTCATTCATGCTAGCTTTTAACTCCTCCAACATCATCCTCATACTCTCATCTGCCATTTCAATATTATTTCAATAATAAACTGCTGTAGGGACATACATCAAACAGAGCAAAATAACAACATCTGAGCAACATCTTTCACCATATATAAATTTGAGCAATTTTCTGTCTTAAATCTAACTTATAATTACCTTATAATTAACCTTCGTAGACACTTCATGTTGAAATAAACTCAAGCACATGTTCAAATTTCTTTGGTTCATTTTAAAATATCCTAACACAAATAATTTACATTTACAATCCAAATAATTTAATTTTATCTTTAATATGACTAAACATGTCATAAGCCGGTCAAATAAAATAAGACTCCAGATCATAGGCGATTTTTCTAAGTTTCCAGCCTATTTAACCTCTCTCAAGTTGTATAAGATCTGATCTTTTCTGAGTGTAAATTTCCTAATACAACGCAACATTTAATTCCTATATAATCACACTCTCAAATTCTACAATTGGCCAAGACATCTAACAAAGAATCAACCTCTTTATTTGAGTCTTCACAATCCCATTGACATCGATAACTTGGTAATCCAATGTTATTCAGTCGAACGTGTCAATTCTACTGGCGTTCAACCTGGTAATCCAATTTTGTTGAACGTTCCCCACGTTGGGCGCCAATCCTACTGTCCCCGATAATCCGGATAGTAGGCTGTCAGATATCCGCCCCCTCAATCGGATTGCCAATAATCAATCGCACCGGCACAGCTACATCAATGAAAATGGCACTGACAGATACTACCGAGATTAGAGCACAGCAGTAAACAAGAAAATTATTGTGGAACACACCAAAATATACGGGGGTTCATACTTACCTTTACTTACCTCTTCAAATTAATCTCGGGTCTGGGTTGTCAACTGGATCACTTAAAGTATGCCCTCACAATAACCTCCACCATGATATTTAAAATGAACCAAAACGAAGACAAGAAACTTTAAACTGTACAATAATTTATTTCACATAAAGGAATATTATAACAAAAATTGAACAACAAAATAAACGTGGCAATCAGAAGCCATTTTCAACATAATCATGTCCTCCTGTAGGACTTGTAGACGTTACATACAAATATTTAGCTTTCACTAGCTTATAAGAACGTAATAATTATAATACACTTGGAATGGATAAGGGAGTTGGGACGAGACATATAGCAATCGTTTTCCTTTTAATAAACATCACACTTTTATTAATAGCCGCAAGGCTGCTATGTAGGCGACCTTGGCCTCTATCAACCAGTTGTCTGGCCAGCTGCGATCCACCCTGCATCATGTCGCATGCCTACATCGTCAAATGGACTCACCTGTCCAGCCAACGTTAGCATCTGCTAGTTACATCAGAGCCTAGCTCCTTCTCAAAACACTTTAAATGTCCTCAACTCAACTCAAATATTATCACGCAAATCTTTTAAATGCTCCATCCAAATGTCACTGGATTACTCTAATAATCCCAAAACTTGTTTAATTGTTAATCCAAATGTTTATATAGCGTTGTTTAGAGTATAATAACATTTTAAATTGTTTATAACAAATTGTTCATAAATATTTATAACAATTTAAATTGTTTATAATATTGTGAAATGACAATTGAAAAATGTATACACGCCTCTCTTAATCCCTTTCATTTCAAAATTATTATTAAAGATATTTACATAATTATTTACAATATTAATATTATTTATTTTAGAAATACATTAAACCACACGTTTATCCGGTAGATAATTACTCAAATCGGGTTAATATAAGCGACCAATGAAGGTTAGTTATATTTAAGTTTCAAATTCAGGTTTAATAAGGTTTAATAATTATTATTATTATTTGCGACGGTAACCTCCATTCAAAATCGTTATCTCAAATTGTTTAAACACTCTTGTTAAATTTTAACAGCAACTTCACATGATTAATTTTCAAAGGACCTGGACAATACACTCCGCGGAAAAATACTTCGCTCAAAACGCACAAAATTGCATAAAATAGGCCCAGAATTCATCATATATCTCAATATATATGGCATCAAAATCTTCCACAATACATACAAAAAACCTCCACTTACAAATTCTTCAACATCATTAATTACTGTGGGAACCTCCTTCACTTATTCAAGGGCATTATTCATCAGCGACTTTTACACGTCCACTGAACTAACGATTATACATCCATAGTTCCACTTTAAAATTCTTATATCCATTAATTGTGTCAAACTGTTATTTTATTTAACCTTCGTGGGTTTCATTCATGAATCGATATGAAGTAAAAATTTGCCAATCACAAATAAATTTAATAGCAAATACGATTATACACGCCTCTCTGGTCTATCAAAATTGAGATTAATATCTTCAAAGTATCGTAGTATCAAAATACTATCTTCAATCAAAGTTCATCTAAACTGCATAAATAATCGAATAGAATACAATTAGACTTTGGAATGCAAACATTATTGTTCCAATCTAGAATTGAGAAAAACTCCTATCAAATGTTCATTACTATAGTGTACTCAATAAATCGTAATCAAAGTTCAACTTTCATAAAATTGTCTATAATGCAATGGTATTTCATAACTGACGATAAATGTCTATGTATTAAACGTTTAAATTATACGCCAAATCAATACATAAACAAATATATATTTTATGTATTAGTACATGTTTCGACCCACAGTGGGGTCATCCTCAGCCTAGAAAGAAAATCAATTAAGAATTGGAAAACTAAAATGGCATATGCGCCTTAAATCTAAATTAAAATGAAAATTAAAGATAATAATTGATAAAATATAGTAATAAAAATGGATATCCTTACAAAGTAGTATTAATTAAATAAATATAAGATTGGTCTTTTAACAATAATTTTAAAAAAGTAGTTAGAAATAAGAACTATTAGACGGTGAGTGTAATAATGTTAAGCTTTAAATTTTTTATCAAAATATACACAAAATAATTTAGAAAATCAATAAAATAATTCAGCTCGGCCCTTGAGTTAAATAACTTGAATCCTCTTCAATACGGAGACTATTAACGATTTTAAAAGGTGCCAACCAGTATTATGATGACATGAAATAACCTCGTTGTATGGGATGTAGAAATTGGGAAATTCGTACAAGAATTTGAGTTGAAATGCCCAATATGGATATGTGGCAATTCAAATAAATGTCCAAAACGTTGAGAAGAGAAACCGGGATTCTTGAGATGGAATTGCGGTATCAGAAGTTCCACTTTAAAATTTGCCAGTGTTAGGTTATGTATATGCTGATTTAATGCAACCGTCGTGTTGAAAATTCTCCCGTAGTACCTCACCTAGATTACGAATAATGACATGCCTCCTATAATTCATTGATTTGATAAATACTTAATGTATGCAGTACATATGGTACTACGGGAGAATTTTCAACACGACGGTTGCATTAGATCAGCATATACATAACCTAACACTGGCAAATTTTAAAGTGGAACTTCTGATACCGCAATTCCATCTCAAGAATCCCGGTTTCTCTTCTCAACGTTTTGGACATTTATTTGAATTGCCACATATCCATATTGGGCATTTCAACTCAAATTCTTGTACGAATTTCCCAATTTCTACATCCCATACAACGAGGTTATTTCATGTCATCATAATACTGGTTGGCACCTTTTAAAATCGTTAATAGTCTCCGTATTGAAGAGGATTCAAGTTATTTAACTCAAGGGCCGAGCTGAATTATTTTATTGATTTTCTAAATTATTTTGTGTATATTTTGATAAAAAAATTAAAGCTTAACATTCTTACACTCACCGTCTAATAGTTCTTATTTCTAACTACTTTTTTAAAATTATTGTTAAAAGACCAATCTTACATTTATTTAATTAATACTACTTTGTAAGGATATCCATTTTTATTACTATATTTTATCAATTATTATCTTTAATTTTCATTTTAATTTAGATTTAAGGCGCATATGCCATTTTAGTTTTCCAATTCTTAATTGATTTTCTTTCTAGGCTGAGGATGACCCCACTGTGGGTCGAAACATGTACTAATATATAAAATATATATTTGTTTATGTATTGATTTGGCGTATAATTTAAACGTTTAATTCTAACATCAATACGGATATTTAAAACATTTGTTTCCAATGGCAAATGTATTTGCATTAAATGTCTATGTTGCAATCATGTTCATAAAACGACTAGTATTTCCAAGATCGTCGATACAGTAATAGATTTTAACGCTCTAAAATCTTTTAATTCTTCTTCTTTCTTGATGATGACAGAAAATTGGTCAAAGTAATTAACTGAATAGAATTACTTTAATAAAGTGACACGCTGTCTGAATTCCAATCTGCCAAAGAAAATCGTTAACTTTACAGTCAAATCGTGACTACAAAAATATGCAAATTACTGAAAGAATCTAATATATCAGTCTCAACTGATCCAAAATTATTTAAATATGCCAATGACATAACAATGTCTTAATAAATCGTAGAAAAAGGCATAACTCATCGAAGTGTACTGAGTACAGAAATATCAAGCAAGAAAATGGGGCAAAATATATGTAGGACAGAAAATATGGGAAAATTGGTTGCTCAGATATCGCTAAATGGCTCAAATAAAACAAGAAACGTTCACGACTACCTTATCTGTTGATTGAAGTTCCAGAGGAAAATTTCCAAAGAAGACTGCTGATGGTTCCATTTTACCAGCGTAAAGATGTGCTCCGACCTCGAACCTGGAACCAGCGCCCTCGGAGAATCGAACTGCTTCCTCCTCCGGAAATTGCACTGCTCCGTGTAGACGATAGACATCCTTCTGGCAAAACTCTTCTTTGTGAGCCGGGTCCACCCTGGCCTCTCTTGAAAGTTCCCTGAAGTTCTGGCAAAACTCTTCTTTGTGAGCCGGGTCCACCCTGGCCTCTCTTGATAGTTCCCTGAAGTTCTGGTAGAAATTCGCCATGAAGTTTATTGCATTTATATCCGCAGAAATATTCATAATTGTAGAGTATGAATATATTTCCACTGCCATTTGATATAATTCAGCGTTGGACCACGATGCATGAGTGTAGTTGGATGTTCACTACATGCTCGCTTTTGTAGAATGGCGATTAACGAAGTTCCATGCTGCTATTTCACTCCATCGATATATGTCCCAATTGCATTAAAGTCCTTAGCCTTCCATCTCCATTTCCGTTATAATAGTTGAAAGAACTGCCATATTATATTGTTGCATTGTAGAATGTAGCGTTATATCACCAAATGCACTATGTAGTATCACGGTTACAATACACGTGTTAGCCGTAGCGTAGAATGTGATATTATAAAAGTGCTTCTCAGGTGGCGAGAAAATCACTTTTGTCGGCAGTCTTAAAATGCCAATATCTTCCAAATTATAATCGTGAAAATGTTCAACTTTACTACACACTTTAATACTGTTATGCACAATAGAATTAGCTTATAGGCATTAGCTAACTCTTGATGTATATTCTTGTAGACTCGTTAATGTGTGCGTTTCAACTTCGCCTAGTTTCAATCACCGTAAAATGGTACTGCTGCACTGCTCCGTGCTCGTTCGATGCGGTGGGCTTTACCACACTCGCTAAAGACGACTTGCTTCACTGTAATCACTCGAAGTCTGACCAACTCAGAAAAACGACTATATGTCCTCAGAAATATGAGACACATGAGATATCTATGAGATATGAGAGCTTCTCACTGCTGTGCAAGACCTTTTATCAACTTCTTAAGGGGCGTATCCATCCCTTCCATAGCTTGTTCCTGCGTCATCGCTAGAAATTCTAACTTTGGCTATACTTGACGGATTTTCAAATTTCAAAAACTCAAAATTAATTTCTTCAAAATTCCAAATCAATGCCATAACTGAAAATGGATTTCCACAATGCTGCATTACAAAAGTAATTAAATATGGTAGTTTCAGTAATCTCCGTCTCCCTCCAAACTATCGTTCATTGGTTCGAGCCTTTCCTCCAATAGCGTAACTTCTTCCTCAGCACAATTCCATGTTTCCTGCGACTGCGTCGTAAATCTCAGATCTTTCTCGAACAAAATCATGACGTCACCAAGAATCTCAGCTCAATCAGCCTACTTGCATGAAGTCTGCGTCATCCGTGCCTACGTCATGAATATCCACGTCACAACTATGACAGCCATAACTTTCTTCATATTTGCCAATACAGCCACCGTGGTCTCAATATAATTCAATTTACGGGGGCAGTACATTCCCTTGTAGGCGGGGTATCTTTTTTGGAATTTTGGGGATCTACTTTGTTTTGTTTTGTTTTCAATCGAAACCTAAGTTAGCGACACCTTAAGATTCAGCCTATTCTCGTTCTGTCTCTCATAGCTGGAATGTTTAGATTATAAATATTTCATAAACGGTTGATTCTAGGGCCTTAAAACATGGTTTTCAGGTCCCTTTTGGACCATCCAAGTTCTGTTTCTTACGTCACAGAATACCTAATACGAGTCATACAATTGTGATCGTTTGACGGAGGTCCCACGTCTACATAAGCGCACATCTAAATAACAGCAGAGCACAAGACTCAAAAACATCTCGGGGTAAAAATATGAGCAAACAGCCAACGTTGTAATCTTATATTCTTATATATATACTAGCAGGTACCCGCGGCTTCGCCCGCGATCAAGACAATGGGAACGATGCATTATTGCTGATAATTGGTCTGTTCTATTACAGCAATCGCGGCTATAGGTGGGTCCATTCTAATTCCGAATATTCTGATACACACAGTATATTGATATGAGCAGCAAAGTGGGAATTTTATAGAGTTGTGAAAGTCTGCAGGGTTCGATGTTACATTATGTTAACACATTTTAAAATTACGTTTTTGGTTTTGCCATCTTCTGCTGAGACATAACGATTTTGTTGTCCGAATGCTCGCGAGCACGCCACATACAGTTGCCCATGGTAAAAAATTGTTTTGTCTAAATGTACACGTGCTACTGTTAAGTGTGTGTCATTGGGCTTTGTTAAAGAAATTGCGAATATTGTTTGAAGAGGGAACTGCACTCTTGCACACTGGAATGGCAAATATATCGGAATATGGGGAATTAAAAGTATTCTTACTTAAGCTGTTCTGGATGTAATTTGGCCATACTTCTTGATGATTTGAACGTCAACATATCGCTATTAATAGACCTATAGTTAAACATCTCTCACCTTGACCGCTGATGTACATAATGCAGTCTCTTCCAATGTTACATCCCAGGGATTGAAATTCTCCAACCACCATTTTGCCTCACATGCCTCTTTAAGTAATTAAAATTCCTGATTGTTGTTGTTTGAGTCTTCAGTTTTTTAACTGGTTTGATGCAGCCCTCCATGTCTCCCTCTCCTGAGCTATTCGTTTCATCTCTAAATAGCTACCACACACTACATCCGAGGCAATCTGTTTAACCCTGGTTTACACCTACAGTTCTAGTCCGCGACCCTCCCATCAATAACTAAGCTTGCCATTCCTGGGTGTCTTAATATGTGTCCTACCCTCCTATCTCTTCTCTTCATTAGCAGTCGTCAGAAACATCTCTCCTCTCCCACTCGTCTTAATACCTCTTAATTTGTTACCCTATCTACCCATCTGATCATCATTCTCCTGTATCACCACATTTCAAAAGCTTCAATTCTGCACTTTTCTGCTGCACCATTAGTCCATTAGTCCAACTCAGCAACTTTTCTAGGTTCAAGCCGTGCCTTGTGAGGGGATTCAATGGCCGTGAAAGACAAAATACCAACATTATTCCTCAGTAAGAGTAATTAAGAAAAAATAATAATTAACGTGACAGCCGGTAGAATACGACACATTCGACTGTGAATATGCGTTGCTGATCATGGTAAAAAAAACGAAAAAGAGCAGATCAAAATTGGCAAACAAAAATATTCAGTTAACAAAAAACAAATTTATAAAGATAATGAAAGCATACCGTGCAAAATAGAAATAATCTGAATATTGTAAATTAGAGTAAAGATCTGAAAGCTCGCTTACAATAACCAGCTAAAAGAGTATAAAATTAGACTCAAAATCACGATCGTATCCGACCCCCAAAAGCCACCACTATAAATAAAATATATCGCATTTTACGCGTATCAATGCGAGGAGCAATGTTCGTGGTTAGAAGTGGGAACCGAACCCCGCGTTTTAAGGCCCTAAAACGAACGGTTTTCGAGATATTGCCAGAAAACTATCCCCGGTCTGGGAAATTTCAGCGGTTGCCATAGTAACGTTGATCTGTTTCTCAGAGGGAACACAGTTATTTGGGAATATCTCCGAAACCGTTCATTTTAGGAACTTAAAACGTGTGTTTTGGGGTCCCTGCAGGACCTCCGAGTATTGTTTCTCGTATCTGGCGGTTTAAAATGAGCTAAATCCGACCTTTGTACCGACTGTCCTTGCTCAGTGCCAAAGGGCCGAAAAAAGTCACTTACAAATTGCATTTTCAAAAACCGTTTCTTAGTGAGCCTCTACATACTCGGATCAACCAATATACAAAATTTCAGCTTTCTAGGTCTAGTGGTTTGAGCCCTGCGGTGATAAGTCAATTTTGGATTATATATAATAGATAAAAAGGAATGTCTGTGTGTTCGTCTTTTATGCGTTCATAAACCATTCATCCGATTGCGATCAAATTTTGGTGAGTTGTTGTAAACACTTCCGGGATGATCATAGGCATAGTTAATCCGTTTCACAATAGATAGCGCGCGTGTAGTTTAAACAAATGCGTAATGGCGATGCGTTCATATACAATTCGTCCGATTGCGATCAAATTTTGGTGAGTTGTTGTGCACAGTCCCGGAAAAGTAATAGGCGTAGTAAATCCAATTTACAATAGATGGCGCGCGAGTAGCTTCAACAAAATGGAGTGCGTTTGTTTCAAGAAAGTCCCACATGTGTTCATATACCATTCATCCCATTGCGTTGAAACTTGGGTGAGAGGTTGTGTACACTACAGGCAAGGTTTCTGGCTTAGTAAATCCATGTTATAATAGGTAGCGCACGAGTAGATTCAACAAATGAGCGACGACGTGCAAAGCGTTTCAACAAAATCCCGTATGCGTTCATATACCATTTGTCTGATAGCGATGAAACTTGGGTGAGAAGTTGTGTACACTACAGGGAAGGTTTCTGACTTAGTAAATCCATGTTATAATTGGTAGCGCAAGAGTAGATTCAACAAATGAGCGATGACGCGCGAAGCGTTTCAACAAAGTCCCGTATGCGTTCATATACTATTCGTCTGATAGTGATGAAACTTGTCTGAGATGTTGTGTACACTCCAGGGAAGGTTTCTGGGTGAGTAAATCCAATTAACAATAGGTATCGCACAAGTAGATTAAACAAATGAGCGACGACGCGCGAAGTGTTTCAACATAGTCCCGTATGCGTTCATATACCATTCGTCCGATAGCGACTAAACTTGGGTGAGTTGTTGTGTACACTCCAGGGAAAGTTTAAGGCTCAGTAAATCCATTTTTCAGTAGGTAGCGCACAAGTAGATTCAACAAATGAGCGAAGTCGCTCGAAGCGTTTCAAGGAAGTCCCGTATGCGTTCATATACCATACGTCCGATAGCGATGAAACTCGGGTAATACGTTGTGTACTCATCAGGGAAGGTTTCTGGCTTAGTACATCCACTTTACAATAGGTATCGCATAAGTAGATTCAACAAATGAGCGACGGCACGCGAATCGTTTCAACCAAGTCCCGTATGCGTTCATATACCATTCATCCGATTGCTATGAAACTTTGGTGAGTTGTTGTGAACACTTCCGAAATCATTATAGGCATAGTCAATCCAATTTACAATGGACATCGCGCGAGTATTTTATACAAATGGGTGTTGGCGATGCGTTCATATAGCCTACAATTCATCCGATTGCGACCAAATTTTGGTGGGTTGTTTGGCACACTTCCGGGATGGTTATAGGCATAGACGCATAGTTAATCCAATTAACAATAGATAGCGCACCAGTAGTTTAAACAAATGAGTGTTGGTGATGCGTTCATATACAATTCATCCGATTGCAATCAAATTTCGGTGAGTTGTTGCGCATACGCCAGGAAAAGTTATAGGCATAGTAGAACCAATTAAAAATAGAGCGCGCGAGTAACTTCAACAAAATGGCGTGCGTGTGTTTCAACAAAGTCCCACATGCGTTCATATACCATTCACCCCAATGCGATGAAACTTGGGTGAGGTGTTGTATACACTCAGGGAAGGTTTCTGGCGTAGTAAATATACTTAACAATAGGTAGCGCACGAGTAGATTCAACAAATGAGCGACGACGCGCGATTTGTTTCAACGAAGTCCCGTATGCGTTCATATACCATTTGTCCGATAGCAGTGAAACGTGGGTGAGATGTTGTGTACTCTTCAGGGAAGATTTCTAGCTTAGTAAATCCATGTTACAATAGGTAGCGCACGAATGGATTCAACAAATGAGCGACGACTCTCGAAGTGTTTCGACAAAGACCCGTATGCGTTCATATGCAATCGTCCGATAGAGATGAAACTTTGGTGAGTTGTTGTGTACACTCCAGGGAAGGTTTCTGATTTAGTAAATCCATTTTACAATTGGTCGCAAACGGGCAGTTCTAATAAGCGACAGCGCGTGAATCGTTTCAATAAAGTCCCGTATGCGATCATATACCATTCATCCGAGTGTGATAAAACTTTGGAGAGCTGAGTACAGTCCTGCGAAGGTTCATGAATTAGTAAGTCCGTTTTTCAATGGGTGGCGCACAAGAAGATTCAACAAATGAGTGATGGTGCGGATCGTTTAAACAAAATCCCGTATGCGTTCATATGCCATTCATCCGATTGCTATGAAACGTTGATGAGATGTTGTGTACACGCCAGGAAAGGTTTTCGAGTTATTAAATCCATTTTACAATAGGTAGCGTACGAGTATATTCATGATGATGATAATTGTTGTTTTAAGGGGCCTAACATCTAGGTTATCGGCCCACGAGTATATTCAACAAATGGGTGACGGCGCTCTAATCGTTTCAACAGTCCCGTATGCGTTCATATACCATTCATTTCATTGCGATGTAACTTTTGTGAGTTGTTGTTCACGCTCCCGTGAATGTTTCTGAGATAGTAAATTATTTCTTTGTAATAGTTTAGAGGTGGTTAACGGAAAAAGAAGAAAATATTGGGAATCCAAAAGCACTGCAACTAACAAAGTGAAACCCCAATACTTTCTTTGATTGGCATTGCAACGCATGCCGGGTACAGCTAGTTTAATATAAAAGCTTAGCTGTTATTCCGATGCACACTACAGCAAGGATAGAAAGGAGTTAAGTTTCAAGAAATCATGAATGACCCCAGTTTTCTATAAGATAAAATGCATCATGTCAATTTATTCATTCAACCATCCTACTCTAATAGAGTCCTTCGTTCCGCAGGGAGATCACTAAATACACTCCTGAAATATTAAAAAAACACCCTATCGCTCCCCCTGGGACCCTGTTATAAAGATGCTCTATTCGATTAACGGCAATAATTAAATCCAAAAAATCAAAATTTAAATAAAGAAATTTGTCTAATGTTCCTCCAACATTTAGTGAAATTTATAGTTTATCACTGGAATGTGTGTTATTCGAAACACCATAAACACATTGATGATGTGCAGACAATTAATAGTCCAGTCTGACATCAACTCGAAAATTATATACAAGTCACAACAGCATTATATTTCCAAAATACCCTCTAAATTATTTTTAGTTTCAATATCAAACATGTGAAAAGTCATGAATAAACATTCTGAACTAGTTATCTCTATTATTATTTAACAAGCCATCAAAACTATTGGCTATGAACTATCTATTCCTCCATGTTATCTGATGATAAGTCAGTTATTTCACAATCGTAAATTTCCCCACCTGGAATTTATTAATCACTCCAACAACCATGTTGATTTAATATAATTTCTTAAAGAAATAAAATTTATTCACTTATTAAATTTGGGTGTAACTCGCTACTATCATGAAATTATTAAATTTTATATGAATTATGGATCAGTTATAACGGCTAACAAATTCATCTGAAATCGAGGTCAGCATTCCCTGAATGCCCCATATCACTAAGCATTAATAGGCTTCACATTTTATGTCTCCACATAATATTGAAAGTTTCAAAATATATTGATCGTACTGTAATATCAAAGTCATTCCGTAGAATATTTGTAAGATGAGAGCAAAGATAAGTAAAATACGGAATTCTACTGATGACGTTATCTGGTTTAAGGCGTGGGGTTGCTACTCTGGCTAGACCCTTCTTTTTGAGACACGTAACACGAGGATTCATCCACCAAAATCATTAATATCAAACACACACAACATCATTTAATCATTATTACTATTTCCATTTTTCTAAATTCCATTGAGCCTCATTGTTTCAATTAATGGATTTGAATAAATACTGTGGGATAAGTACACGCATGTCTTCCCAATTTAACTCAACTACCATGCCAGATAAATCATTTAGTTGTCATTAACAATTATTTTGCCTTCCAATAGTCATCTTACAAAACACTCCCTATTTGACACAACTGCTCTACACCGCAACTTCCTTTTCGAAAATATTATCATCATCTCATTAGAGAAATCCAAATTACATTATTAATTTATTAATTACGACCTCATTACCTCTTGTCTATAATATGATCCAAAAATCGATTATGTGAACACCACAGAATGGTTCACTATCACCCAATAAATTTATTATTATTATTAAATATTTCAACAAGTCAAAAATAATTAAATTCCAAGTTTACGATCCCAACAGATCTTCAAAATCCCGATAATCATTCAACATGATTCAATCAAGTATTATCGAAAGTATTACAATCATCAATTATTATTCTTTCTTTCTTTCTTTCTTCCGAATTTGGCCGCCTGTGGACCGCATGGAACCTAAGGCTTTCTGGTTAATCTCCTCATCTCTTCCCAAAACCTCTTCATTCGTTCACTTCTGATCTTTCGCTCCTCCTCGGATATTACCAGTTTGGCTCTAATTTTAGGTGTTTTCTCCTCGAACATCTTGATGTTGTCAATTCGGTTCTGAACTCTTTTCTGTTGTGGATCACATCCACTGAGAGTCCACTTTCCTTGGCGTCTCTTTTAGCCTCTTCTACCCACTTAGTTGTAGCCTTCAGCTCTGTAATATACTTGAATATCCTCTTAGTCGGTTCTCGTCCATTCTCACCAAATGTCCGTAGAATTTCAACCTTCGCTTCCGCATTGTGACAGTAATTTTTTCAGTATGTTTATAGAGGTCATCATTCCTTCTGTTCTTCCATGTCCCGTCAGCAGCTTTCTGTGGTCCTAAAATTTTCCGCAAAATTTTCCTCTCCTTTTTTTTTTCAGTTCCTGCAGATCCCTTTTTTTATTCAGTGTCAAGCACTCCGAGGCGTACAGACCCTCTGGCTTTACTACTGTGCTATAGTGTCTGAGTTTTGCCTTGTAGGATACTGCTCGTTTGTTGTATCTGTTCTGGGTTAACATATAAGCCAAATCCAATTTTCCAGCTCTTGCCCTATTTGCTTCTTTATCCAGCCCATTGGGTTCTATCCATTCCCCTAGATATTTAAGCTTCTCAGTTCTTTTGACAGTCCCGTGTTTCACTTTTATGTGACTCTCTCCAAGGTGTCTGTATTCCATGTATTCTGTCTTTTCATAGGAGACTTTAAGACCCGTTTTCTCAGCGATTTCGTGCAGAGTATCCAGCATTATTTGGGCATCATCTCGGCTTTGGGCTAAGAGGGCAAGATCATCAGCAAAAGCCAAACATTTAATTTCCAGGTTCTGTCCTTTCCTTCCCAGATGTATCCCCCTTACTTCTTTCATGTCCAAAGCTTCCTCCCAGGTTCTCATGATTTTCTCCAGAACAGTGTTGAAGAGGATAGGTGATAAGCCATCTCCTTGTCTGACCCCTGTTTTTATTTCAAAAGGAACAGAGATTTCTCCGAAGAACTTCACTTTTGACATGGTATCCGTTAGAGTTTGTTTGATTATTTGATTGGGACAACACATCCTCTTGTCAGAGCAATTGAAAACATTTTAAAAGTCAATTTTGTACAGATTGAGGATACAGTCGACGTATCAGACACGTTCGAACAAACAAATGGAGTCCTGCAGGGAGATCCAATGAGCCCCTTGTTGTTCAACATCGCCACAGCAGACATTACAGACATCCTTCAGCGCACATCGAATACGAAACTTATCGTATACGCGGATGACATGGTGTTGGGATCACCAAATAGAAAAGACCTGCAACGAGCCCTAATAGAGCTGGAGAAATGGGTACTGGAAAACCGCCTCACCATTAATTTGGAGAAGACAGTCCAAATGACATATCGGAAAGGAGGAAAAATTGCAGGTAGTGACTTCCTTACTCTTAATGGAGAACATCTGAAAATTGTCAATCAATTTAGGTATCTTGGAATTACCTTGCAAACTACTACAAAGTCGTTTAGATGCCATATTCAGGAGAGAACTGCAGCTGCCACAAGAGCAATCTCAGCCATAAAGAACCTTCCAGCTCTGTCCTTAGTTACAGCAATGAGACTTTTTAACGCCGCCATATCCCCTATAGTAACGTACGGATTAGAACTGATCTGGGAAAGTCTAAAACTTAGTGACTTTGAAAAAATAGAACGAGTCAAAGCCCGCTTCCTCAAAAATGCACTGAGAGTGGGAAAAGCAGCACCAACAAGAATGGTCTATAGACTAACAAAGGAGACCTACTACGCAGAAGACCTAAGGACCCAACTGCTTCTACCAGCTACAGAACATTACTCTAAACATCTGGAGAGGAGGAAAGCCAAAAGCGAAGATATAGATCCGGACTTCTACGCTACAAGCGCCATGGTGGACAGGAACTGGATGAAGGAAAACCAGGAACTGAGACATGTCGTGACGAGACACGCCATCCACGGTTTTCATCACAGAGTGTGTGCAACAAAATCGTGCCATAATCCAAGCGAAAGCTGTGTATGTGAGCTGTGTAACAAGAAATGTGACAGGTACCACCTATCAATGTGCTCCAAAAGAACATTATCATTGACTGAGTACAGTAAGATGTAAATTCTCTTCTTTTGGCCTTTCGGCTGCAATAAATTCTTATTCACAGTTCAGCAGCACTTTGAAATTATAATAATTATTATTAGAAAATCCTAATCGTGTGAAAAATCAAATTCATTAGGTAACGATTAAGTATCTAATCTCCTCGAATATTACTAAAATCAACTCCCGAGAATCATTAAGTAACGTAATATCATCGCAAGCAACTATCCAAGAAAGATAGCCTTCGATCAAAAATGCAACAAAGAAAAATGTTATGTGACTGTACACCAGAAAATCTATGAAAAGTGACTAGCTAACTATAGAAGCATGGATGCATTGAAAGAATGTCATCACCCCACGACAAAACTGTATCGTGGATATGCTAGTCTTCGTAACACGCAAAAGTATCGCCTAGTATTCCATAAAGTGGTCCAGTCATTATGCTCTGGCATAATTCAGAAATAAATGCTGGCATCAAACGTTGATCTCTAAAATGGTTGAATGAAATAGTCTACAGTCTGCAAATCAATGGGGTCTACAATAATGAGAAAAGTTTCACCAATCACAATATACTGTATATATTCACGTTATCAATAGTATAAGCTATTTATCCGCGGGCCGCGGATTGTGCACCCCTGGTCTAGTTGCTCTCGATATTATCCGTTACATCCAACAATCGGGGACTTGGTTTTATATTATGTAGAGATTTCTTAGTGTAAGACAACATGATATAATATTTCAACAAAAAAAGACTACGGGTAAGGTTGCCAGATTTCAAGAATGGAAAAACGGAGCACGTCCCAAAACATTGTTTTTAAAATCAAGGTTGTTAAATGCTGTAATAAAAATACACATATATTAAATAAACATTACATAATCAAATACACAAAATTAAAACTAGATATTGCTGACATATCATATAGGCCTATGACACCAACAACTTTTCATTTGAATGAACCTTTGCAACGATTTTTTATTTGTAAGTACCTTCTGATAAAATTCACTACAATTTTCGTCTTATTTGTAATATGTAAACAATTTTTGTATTATCAAACTAGTGGGGCTTCTGTTTCTATCATCTCTCCATTTGATATTCATGACAGAAAAAACTCTCTCCGTAAAAAACATTGGAGGGGAAAATGATGAGAATGAACTTCACAAGGACTAAGATATTCCTTAATTTTGTTGCCCCTAATAAATCTATAACATGTACCCATCTATCTGACACAGACATAGAAATAATTTTCTCTTTCAAACTTGTACCTGTATCACCAGAAACAAGCTAAATATTACGATTCTGAAGCGGAACATTTGAAAATTGGTGCGGAATTGAATATATTATCAAATTAACAACAAACAAAAAACAGAATATTTAGCGTTCCGTTAAATATTAAAACAGAACGCGGAACAAAACAAGAAAAACCGGAATTGTTCCGGGTAACCGGAACGTCTGGCACTGAACCAGTTAGGGCAGACATTATTATCGATAATACCATAATTGAACAAGTCTATTCATTTAATTACCTTGGATGTTGGATCTCTTTCTTTAGACCAATAGATGCAGAAGCAAAATTACAGAACCTGGCCAGATTGTTATAATCAAGTACCGATACACGTTTGTGGTGATGTTTCTCTCCGTGTTCTGCATTTCTTTACCTTCCTGATATCCTAAATCTCAAACATTTCATCTTCTTTTCTTGATCAATCCCACAGATATTTGATAGGTCACTTTCCTATTTGTGGCATATTTCTGTTTGTAAAGGATTGCAATTTGTAAGTTACACGAAAATAGAGGCACTTTTCCAGGGCGAATTATTTCTTAATTTTCCCATCAAAATGAAACTTTTTTAAAAGTCGTGAGATAAAACTAACCACAAAAATGAGACTTCTTCGCTGATGTGTGTTTCTGTTCTTTATTACGGAGTTTAAACATGGACTTATACAAAGTCACTCAATAAATAAATAAATAAATAAATAAATAAATAAATAAATAACAAGTAGTTCCGTGAAGAACTATACAGCCTATTTTCATATATCCTGCTCATGTTAATTGCCTCTATCAACATAAAAACTTTCAGTTTAATTGCTGTAACAGATTCGTAGATATTGAGAACCGTCTAAATATTTCAGATGGTCGCCAGGTTGGATTTTTATTTTTGTACTATTACATTAAGATTATTGTGTACGTGTGGTATTCAAACTTCAATCACATGATTAGAACACAAGAAGTCAAATCGAGATTTTAAAATTACGCACAGCAGCCATCTTGTGATTATCCAAACAATCGAAATAAATTAGATGCCAGTGGATCAACATTTGTATAAGCATTTAACGTGCAACGTTTTATGGCACTCGGATAGTTAATTCGCGAGAAACGTCCATTTAAATATTTATACTTCGCGTCGCCGCCATGTTGGATTTGTGCTCACCAGGTTACTGAAAGTCCTATAGGTGAACATATGTTCATAGTCTCTATGAACATAAAAAAATTCAGTTTGGTTGCTGTAAAAGATTCATAGATATTGAGAACCGTCTAAATATTTCGGAACCTCGCCAATTAGGATTGTTATATGTATAGGCCATAGAGTTATGTACCATTCAAGGACAATTATTGCCTAGGTTCATTATTCAAACTTTCACTTCGATCGCATGATTACGACACAAGAAATAAAAACTTAATTTTAAAATTTCGCACAGCCGCCATCTTGAGGTTATGTAAACAATTGAATTAAATTAGATGGCAGTGCATTACAATCTGCAAAATCATTTACTGTACCACATTTCACTGCGCTCAGAGAGTTAACTCACGAGAAAAGTCTATTAAAATATTTCAAATTCGCTTGGTCGCCATGTTCGTTTTGTACTTGACAGGTTTATGAAATATACATAGGTAAACTTGTATCAGTACCCTTTATCACCGTAAAAAATTGCAGGGTGATATCTGTAAAAGTTTCGGAGATATAGAATGTCAGTGAAATATTTCGCACAGCCGCCATTTTGAGGTTATGTAAACAATTGAACTAAATTAGACTCCAGTGCTTTGCAATGTGTATAAATATTTGCTGTACCAAGTTTCATTACGTTTGGATATTTAAATCGCGAGAAGAGTCTATTTAAAGTCTCAACTTCACTTTGCCGCCATGTTGGTTATGTAGTCACCAGGTTTTTGAAAGTCTCAAAGGTGAACTTCTAGTAGTGCTCTGTATCACCGTACACAATTTCAGGGCGATATCGGTAATAGTTTCGGAGATATTGAATGCTAGTGAAATATTTCGCACAGCCGCCATGTTGGATTGGTAAGACGTACCAAGATTTGAAGGGCACGGTCGAGGTCGCCGGGAGGAGTGCTATGAACTTACCGAGTTTCACTGAAATCGCTCCAGCCGTTTAGATTTTATTAGGGACACACACACACACACACACACCTCACACACACACACACACGCGCGCGCGCACACACACACGGACAAAAGGTGATCTCATAAGCCTATTTTTTCAAAATTGAAAATAGGCTAAAAATTAGAGGCCTTTAAGATGTGGCTCTATCGACGGATGCTAAGAGTATCATGGACAGAGCATATCACAAATATCGAGATCCTTCGAAGAATGGGAAATGATATGGAAGTACTGGCCACTGTAAAAACGAGAAATATGCAATACCTCGGATACATTAAGCGCAACAGAAGCAGATACCATCTACTGCAAGAAATTCTGCAAGAAAAAAAAAACAGGGAAGAGAAGTGTTGGCAGGAGACGAATGTCCTGGCTAAATAGCCTCAGAGACTGGGCTCTCAAAATATCGGAAGAGTTTCCAAACGGCTCAGAACAGAGAGAGCACAGAAAAGATGGTTGCCGACATTCGGAACGGATAGGGAGAAGAAGAAGAAGAAGAAGAAGAAGAAGAAGAAGAAGAAGAAGAAGAAGGCACAAATAACTAAGAGCAGTATAAATGATTTTTTTTTAGCAAAGAGCAACAATATCTCACGAGTGGTTTCATTTGGGGATGTGATAGGCCTACTCGGCATATTAACTAATGATTTTAAAAAAATAAGCAGACACGTGTCTAAGGGTTTTTCGATGTGGTGTATATTATGAGGTGAAAGGGAGAAACTGTGGACTTAGAGGTCTTTTACTCGTGTAATTTTATGATGTGTACTTTTTTTCATAGGAATTTAGGAAAATGGATTTTGTGTTTACTCAGTGTGTTTAATACACTGTATCTCATTTATTTCCTATTTACGTTTGTGGTCGGAAACCGTGTTGTGATTTTGAGTCGAGTTTTATACATGCGATGAGACCGCATTGTCGCAGCCCCTAAACTGAGGAGGACGTGACGTTCGTAAGATTTTGATAATGTATGTGCCATTGTTGTGTTATATTATCTTTATTGTCTGATTGTTTACGGTCTTAAACAAATTATTATCATTATTATTCAAAATTAAACGATAAATCCGTCATAGCATTCATGATTGAGACGTTGCTAATTGTACAATATACTACAATATTCGCGGGCGAAGCCGCGACGGGTAATGCTAGTAGCAGATAAATACAAAAAAAATCTAAGACTGATCATAATAATCTGGCTCGGAAAAATGGGTACTATTGGTGAGAGAAAAGAACTGGATACAGGCAGCGGAGATGCGTTTGATGCGACCTCTGGCTGTCTTTTACACTGTTAGACCAGCGGTAACTCGGTGCACCTAACGTTATAAACATCATTGAAAATAACAGAACGTCTGGGTACCAATGGAAAGTTCTCGGCTTCCTGCACAAATCTATAATTACCAAGCAAGTGGTAGAAGAAGAATTGGTAAACCAAAGAGGAGATGGGTGAACCAAATACATCTGGAGACGGAACAGATCTGATGGCCTAAACCGTGCAATGATGATGACATCATGGTGAGTGGTTTATAATGATATTTCAGAAACACTTAAACATCAAAATTCAACGAATAGAATGCCTGCCTTAGATTCATCCTTGATGTAGGGTACGCAGAGATAAGCATATCACATCATACTTCATTCACCTTCAGTGGTTTAAATTAAATGACCGAAGTTTACTGGCAATAGCAATTTTAACTATGAATATACTTAAACTGTAGCCTCCGTGGCTTAGGCGGCAGCACGCCGGCCTCTCACCGCTGGGTCCGTGGCTCAAATCCCGGTCACTCCATGTGAGATCTGTGCTGGACAAAACGGAGGCAGACAGGTTTTTCTCCGGGTACTCCGGTTTTCCCTGTCAAAATTTCATTCCAGCAACACTCTCCACTATCATTTCATTTCATCTGTCATTCATTTAATCATTGCCCCAGAGGAGTGCGTCAGGCCTCGGCAGCCGGCATGGTTCATATCCTCGCCGCTAGATGGGGGGCTTCATTCATTCCATTCCTGACCCGGTCAGAGAATGGAAGCAGGCTGTGGATTGTTGTGGATACTTAAACAAAAGTCGCCACCATAGGCTATCTTCATGATCATTGTTCCTGAATGGAGGACGTTCATGGTCAATGTAATAATTCACTCAATTCACGATGCAGATACCTCACCATCGTACGGCCAAATTTAATAAATCATTTATTTGTACCGCGTCACCACGCAAGTTGTGTATTTATGAGAATTCACATCGTTCAGTACTCGAGACACCAGTGACAGGCTGTAAGTAAAGCTCTGCGGGGATATCCGCACATTTTTTCGCCGTGCGGATATAGTTTGCATGGCTGCGCGGATAGCGGATAAGTTGCGGATAATGTTTGGAGTAAATTTGCGGATAGTTTTTAGAATACAATCCGAACTTGTTGAATATCATTACTAGGAACCGGATGTTTATGACATATCATACTTTTTCCGTTATGGTTTTTTCATGACAAATGTACGATTATGATTTAAGCTTATCTCAATCAAATTAAGTCATTAAGCACAATTAACACTCAGAACTGTAAAGGGTTACAATTCTGGCTGTATAACATTCATTTTAAACACAACACATGACATACATAGGGTGGTTGGTTCTTCAGTTTAGGGGCTGCGACAACGCGGTCATGTAGCCCCGTTTACTTTGGGTGTGTGTAGAATCCGTCTGATAACCGGTGTTAATTGTGATGACTGTATTAGTGTGTGTTATCTGATTTTTAATTCAAGTAAGAACTGCAGACTTTGAATTTTTCAAATAGTTCCTATTTTTGCCGCCAAACGCCACCGTCAACAACTACTAGTTCAGAACTTAGCTACTAGACGCCACCACAGTCGGCTCCTGGCAACGAACGTAGGAACCTAAGAGCGTTGTTTACATTCCTAACCTATATAATTTAGCTTCACACAGGTGTAATTAGTGGAAGGTTCTTTAACATGCCATAAATCTATGACATGGAACCGTCGGCTTTACTTCCCCTCCGAAATGTAAATGTTCTAAATGTAACGTTGTCCTAACCACATACACCATATGCTTTAAACTAACCTATGATCACTTTCCATCACGTCGGGTTTCTTAAAGCCGCTTTGTTTTGAAAAGGCTATATTTGGATCTTTAAGCATACAGGCTCTTCATTGGTTATAGAGCTACACGGATTGGTGAAGTATTGATGTTACATATCTACCATTTCAAGGAACTACTATTTGTCATGAGCAGCTGATCACCGTCACCATCTGTTTCTCTTCATTTTATTCTATTCTTATACCCTAAATTTTATGGTGCACCATATTAGGTTTTAAATACGTATCTTATTACTGTGCTACGCTTTGTTTTTTCAACAGCTGATGAAGGGGATAAAATATAATTAATCCCCGAAACATGTACTGTAAACAAGTTAAATAATTAATTTTATCTGTATAGTATTGATTTAGGCAGATGTTCATTTCTTGTTAATAACTATTCCTCCCAAGGAAGGCATGCTGAGGGATTTTTAACGCTCTTAAAAAATCCGACAACTTCGGCCGGGTTTGAACCCTCGATCTTGGGCATTGAAGCTCAGCATGCTACCAACTACGCCACCGAAGCCGCATGACATACACAATCTAGGGGAATGACTTTCTCCTCAGATATCTAAATGAGTTGCTTGAATACTAAAAATGTGTTATCTATTAAACAAAAAATTGTAATATCAGCGGATTCAGATAACAAACGTCCGCACTTATTCGGATAAAAGTCATGCGGATGCGGGACGGATGCTGTTAACAGTCTTGCGGATGCGGATAACAGTCGTGCGGATGCGGGCCGGATGTGGATAACGTTTTATTTATCCGCTATAAGTGGTATTTAAAGAGGATTACGAGATCTTGGCACGTGCATCAATGATTTACATAGATAACTTTAGTGTAGTTTTAGTGTAGATCAGAAGTGTTCATACAGCACGCAAGCGTACTTCTGACGCGGACGGCCTTGCAGCGATGGTGCTTTCCCGTCTCACTCCCTCCCGTACTGCCTTCGCTGTGTTGTGGTTGATCGGTCGAGCGTCAAACAATGAAAACAAATTGAAACAAAACGAAAACAAGGAGAGAGAAAAAAACACAATTACGTTACCGAAATTCCAATGCCTTAAATTAGTTCCATGATTCCATAGCTACCTTTAACCAGGCCTTGGCGACACCGAATTTCAACAACGCGTCGCTAGCGTCATACGACCGGATCCGGTCATGCACCTCTCAAAATTCTAATTTGAAATCGGGTTATTGGAAAGAAGTTCACTAATATGTATGGACGGGGGAAGGTGCGTATACTGGAGATGACAAAAGGAGATTCTGATGTAAGTTATTTAATAATTTGCCCTTAGAACGATAAAACTGATAAAATTACTTCACATAAATTTAACTTATACTAAACCATGACAAGAATCAAATAAATACTTCATATAAGTGTTAACAATTTTCGTTTCCTACTTTCACTTGAAGTAGGCGTGTTCAATCCGTCTGTCTAAATAATAATATTAATAATTTAATTTATTTATTAAATACTATTGATATTACATTGCTAGTTGTAAGACCCTGGGGGCTACTGCACTATTAGCTATAGGCCACTGGGGGACAAAAGACTACTACACTGGTAGTTGTAAGCCACTGAAGGTTACCTACTAGCCCCTGGGGGCTCTTTCACTATTAGCTGTAAGCCCCTGGGGGACAAAAGACTACTGTCCTACTAGTTGTAAGCCCCTGTGGGACAGAGGGCTACTGTACTCTCAGTTGTAAGCCCTTGGGGAACACAAGACTACTGTCCTACAAGTTGTAAGCCCCTGTGGGACAAAGGGCTACTGTACTCTCAGTTGTAAGACCCTGGGGGACAAAAGACTACTGTCCTACTAGTTGTAAGCCCCTGTGGGACAGAGGGCTACTGTACTCTCAGTTGTAAGACCCTGGGGAACACAAGACTACTGTCCTACTAGTTGTAAGCCCCTGTGGGACAAAGGGCTACTGTACTCTCAGTTGTAAGCCCCTGGGGAACACAAGACTACTGTCCTACTAGTTGTAAGCCCCTGTGGGACAGAGGGCTACTGTACTCTCAGTTGTAAGCCCCTGGGGAACACAAGACTACTGTACGTGTCATACTAGTTGTAAGCCCCTGTGGGACAGAGGGCTACTGTACTCTTAGTTATAAGCCCCTGGGGGACAAAAGACTACTGTCCTACTAGTTGTAAGCCTCTGTGGGACAGAGGGCTACTGAACTCTCAGTTGTAAGCCCCTGGGGAACACAAGACTACTGTACGTGTCCTACTAGTTGTAAGCCCCTGGGAGACACAATATTACTGTACGTGTCCTACTAGTTGTAAGACCCTGGGAGACACAAGATTACGTGTCTGCGAGCGGAGGCAATGGCAACACGTCAGTGGGCGGTCACAATTCTTAAACGAGCCATAACCAAGATTATAATGTGGGCCCCGCTACACAGCTTTTTATCAACACTGCAAGTAGTAAATCGCACCACCACACTCGTAACTCCATTGTGTGTTTGGCTTATAGCTGTAGTAGAATCCGGCGTGATCCAGTGGAAGGGCCAGGAATCCCCTTTCCCGGACAGTTCTTGTCAATAGTAGTAGTAATAATAATAATAATAATAAATGGGCATAAAGTTAGAATGGATCCAACAAGAATAAATAAACAAATTTTTGATAAAATATATAATCTGAAGAGCCAAGGGGGTTACACCAAGCAAATAAAGGAAGAACTCCGGAGGCTAGGAATTAGAGATGAGGACTGTCGAGACAGAACACAATTCAGGGAAATACTTTCGAACATAAAGGTTCTTGTGGGGGAAAGAGAGAACGCAGGGGAGGAAGATGGACAGCAGAGAGAAATGCGCAACACTCTGAAAGAATGAAGAAAGTGTGGAGGAAGAGAAAGGAAGAAAGAACTATGAGAAAGAAATGAAATGATATTTGCGTGGTCCTTAGTTTTGGCCAGTTCGCATAATGTAATAATAATAATAATAATAATAATAATAATATAAGGTACGTTCAAAAAGTAACGAGCCGGAGGCTGTAATGCGCAAACCGGTGACGACACCGGCTAATCGTGGCGTGTGTAACGAGGTGTGGTTCCGACCAGAGCGTGGAAGGTCACAGCCCGTCGCTAGAGGGCACGCGTGCACGTCACGTGACGATACAAAGCGAGCAGCAGCATGCATCAATCGTCCAACGCTGCCAATCGCATTGCAAACAGTGACATGGAGGCATCAAACGAAGAGCAAAGAGGTGTTGTTCGGTTTCTGACAGCGAAAGGAGTAGGGGGAACGGACATTCATCGCCGAATGTCACAAGTGTACGGCGAACACTGCATGTCCCTTGCAAGGGTCAAGGCGTGGCACAAGCGCTTCAGGGAAGGACGGTTGTCGTTAGCCGATGATGCCCGGTCTGGGGCATCCCCCTACATTACCGATGACAACATCCAGCGGGTTGATGCACTCATTACCCAGGACCGCCGAGTGACAGGGAACGCCATAGCCGCCGTGGTCGGATTGAGCGTCGGAAGTGTGCACACCATCATGAAGGAACGACTGCACTTGCGCATAGTGTGTGCCCAATGGGTGCCCCACAGTCTTCAACCACACCTGGAAGCATGTCGAATGACCTACTGTCTTGGTCTTGGTTGGACGATTGATGCATGCTGCTGCTCGTTTTGTATCGTCACATGACGTGCACGCGTGCCCTCTAGCGACGGGCTGTGATCTTCCACGCTCTGGTCGGAACCACACCTCGTTACACACGCCACGGTTAGCCGATGTCGTCACCGGTTTGCGCATTACAGCCTCCGGCTCGTTACTTTTTGAACGCACCTTATAAAATAACACAAGTGGAAAGTTTCAAATACCTAAGAGAGATTATACAGAAAACAGGACTGAACTTGGCATCCAATGAAGACAGGATCGCTAAATTGCAGAAAGCATACCGACTTACATGGAACCACTTCAATTATAAAAGTATTTCCATCAATGCCAAATTACGACACTATCGTACAGTAGTCTTACCAGAGGCCTTATACGCTTCAGAAACGACAGCAATCAAGGGACGAACTAAAATCAAGGAATTAGAAAAACAAGAGAGAAAAATTCCGAGTAAGATCTACGGGTCAGTTCAGAAAGAGGGAATATGGATAAAGAGACCGACAATAGAACTGTACAAGCAGACAGAGACGATTACAAACAACATAAGGAAAATGAGGGCAACGTTTTATGGACATATACATTGGACGACCGAAAAAAACTCATGAGTCTTAAAACTCACGAGTCTCAAAATTCACGAATTTCAAGATGATGGTTAGTAAAAGTGAGTTCTATCCGGTTTCTGTACTTGGGCCAGTCTAAAAACTCACGAGCCAAGCCAGTTCTTCTTTTATTAGGAAAGGGTCCATTATTAGCGCCAGCCGGAACTGCGCAAAATTCCGGCACCCCGCCGTCTCTAAAAGCCGCAGTAGTTCAAATGGACAAAACATTATTCTTATTCTTCTTATTATTATTATTCTAACTATTGTCGAATAAGGCCAGGGGCGAATATAGAGTTTTATTTCGGTTACGTGCCGGGTGCGACCGTGCCGGATGCGACCCACCAAAAATCGTGCCAGTAGCGATCCTGCTAGTAGCTTACAGTGCCCCATGCGATCCATTGTTCGAGAGAAGAATTTTTACGTTGCGCCGTTTTAACTTAATTTACTCCTACTGTCGACCAAAATATTATGTACACTCGAGTTTGAAAGTTGTTTGTGAAGTAACCAATTGGCCTACATAAAATCCAATAACATCATCATTTTTGTCGTTATATTTTATGTTAAGTCATGTAAGTTTGGAGTTATTCATTTATATTTTAATATTTTTTATCGCAGCTGGTACATAAAGCGTGCTCGTTTTTAAGCGTGTTTCAACCATGCGTCACCTTTAAGAATTACTTTCACAAACACCCGTCATCAGATCGAATCCAAGTTTTAGCACAATGTACATTGGAATGTTTTATAACTGGTTTAATCATTTTAAAATGTTGTGTGTCCAAGGAACAAAGTTATCACTTTTGTAAGGTAACTTATTCTCGGCTCGGGGTGGTTGAAAAATTGCGTTCTTGGTCGCGTTGTAATCCTTATATATATATATATATATATATATATATATATATATATATATATATATATATCAAAAGGTATGCTGTATGACTGTGAAATACGTACATGAATGTACTTATTTTATATCGGTTTGTATTTGTACGGGATAAAACGACTTCGTTCACCAGCTTGCCGATACGTGGAAAGCTGTACAGCGTTGAGTAGTCTTGTGAACTCGGTATGAATACAATCCAAACACTAAAGATGGCTTTCCTTTTTAGTTGTAATAACATAGGATTCTTACATTGCACAAATCACTTGTAAAGCAAACTTAACACAAATGTTGACTGGTTGTAAGTCACAAGATAAATAAAGGCTCATAGTGTCTTTCAATCAGTCTACAGACGGGGTAATCCCTTCTCCCCCAGAAAGATGTGTTAGAAATTCCCAGATTCCACCGATACATCAGTGCTTGGGTCGCTAGTGGCACGATGGCAAATTGGTGGGTCGCAACCGGCACGGTCGCATCCGGCACGACACCTTTATTTCGGGGGGTGCCCAACCGGGGGTTAGGGGGCATGGTATAGGCCCAAAGAATAGGGGGTCCGGGGTTTTCCCCGGGAAACTTTTGTGTAATTTGGTGCAAAATTATGTGTTTTAAGGCTGTCTGGCATCACTTTTTCAACCAATTTGTTGTGATGTTTAATGTTTGGTTAATGTCAAACACAACTAAGACCATTTTATGATACCTTTTATTAATACAATCATCTTGCTCACTTGATAGTATGTACCTAATGGAAAGAATTAATGTTACTGTTTTGATTTACAACTCCCACTAAGTCAAGATTTCTTGAAGCATTGCCAAATCAGTTCATAACTTCATCGTCAGTGAGATGTATGTCTCTGTGAATAGATGACAATACTAGACCGTTGAGTCTGTTTTCAAAAGTAGATTTTCTTAAGTATGTTTTCAACCAACTCAAACTCCGTTCGGCAGTACCAGTAGCTACAAAGAGGGGCAAATTTGCCAAAAGTTTGATAAGGGTATAAAAGTTACGGAAAAAAAACTTTTGTCAAACGCTTCAAGGGCACTTGTTGCTGTTCTTGGTTCGTTCATAAGAGCGAAAGCACTGGAGAGTAATACGAGGTTATGTTGTTACACATAAGATCAGAGCAAACTAATTGTCACACTGTTTACATCGCTCTACCTTCGCCTTGCTTTGCAACGTTGCCATACGTCTCTTAGTAACAATAGTACGTGATTATATTGGTTTTTTAATGTTTCAATTCATAAACAAATAATATATGTGACAAAAATTTGTGGGAGGGGACGGGCCCCCCCGGCTCCCCCTCCCCTTATATACGACCCTGGAATAAGCCGCTAGTCATTTGTTTCTTTACAGGACCAACACAATAGTCACTTGATAGGGTTGACTGATATGAGCATTCAACGTGCTTACTAGGCGCATTTAAATTGTTTTGCTAATGAACATTGGCTGTCGCTTTGTATCCAAACACGCAGATGACCTCGTAGTTCCGCCCCTTAAAACAACAATAACTAACTAACTAACTAACAAAATAACGACCTCCATGATTCCAATGAAGTTTTTATGGCCTTCTCGATTAGACCAAGCAGAATGACTGAGTTAGAATCAGTGTTATACCTGAAGAATTTGGTCTGTGGTAGGTTGATAATTCCTGTTAAAACAATACAAACGAAATCTCATTCTAAAACTGGGTGGACAAACATGGGTTGAAGGGCAGTGTAAGTCATCGTACAGCTCACACTTACTCTCCGGAGTCGTGAGTTTTGAGACTAATTAGAATGTTAATAATTCAGCTACTAGTTTGTAGTCATGAGTATTCACACTATTTGTTACTATTTTTAGCTCGTGAGTTTTGAGACATAACCGGTGAAATCTACCTCCGCCTTCCGGCGTGCCGAAAGGGTTTGTTTATAAAGGCTTTTAATCTGCTGTTCACATTGCCTGGTTCAGAACATATATCAATAACTGTAGTAGATTATTATTTTCATGAATGGTGAATTTAAATGAAATAATTTACAATTTCGGGATCTAACGTGTAGAACGTGAAAAGAGAGAAAATTAATTAGTTCTATAGAATCAAATTTACCTGTTATTATTTTTCTTAATGTTTGTAATGAAATAAGCAGCATTCTAGTCTTCAGGGATGTGATGGTGAACATATTTCTTAATAGTTGTGTTAATGTATCAAAAGAACAAAATATCTTTAACGAGCAACCCACCCTGGCTTCGCCCGGTATCTTTAACGGTTTACCCAGCGTAAGCTTAAAAGACGCACGGGTGGCAGGTCCTAGACGCAATTCAGAAAAGCCGAGGTGAACAGCGAAACTCCAAACACATGTACTCTTCCCTGAAGTCTTAACTCGACACGACTCGACAGTTTGATGCTGGCTGAAGCTGGGGTAATAGGCTCGTTCACTAGCTCGTAAACTTGCTCCGAAACTAGTAATTTAAATCTCCACTGAATGGAGATTGTTGGAAGAAATGAAAACGTAAAAACACTTATAGTGGGCGATGTATTCAAGATAGTGATATGCTGTCGTGGACTTTCTTGCAGAACTTTTCATGCTGAACAAGTTTACGGTTTACCCAGCGTAAGCTTAAAAGGCGCACGGACGGCCGGCTTTTCTTCGACTCGATTCACTGAAACCATTACTGCACGGTTTCCTTTGGTCATAAATGAATGTTTTTCTACAGAAATCTTTCTCGAGAAATCCTTAACAGAATGGTGAAAACCACAATAAAATCCATCCAGTGGTTCTCGAGATTATCCGTTACATCCAAGAATCGGGTACTTTGTTTTATACTATGCAGTTAGTTTTTGAGTTTATTTGGGGGGGGGGGGGGGGCGGAACTACGAGGTCATCTGACCCATACTATGTACAGTAGAGATGTTCTGTTATACATATACCTTAATAAAGTACCTTCGTAGTATGTAGATAGCGTATGTATTTACATTGCTAGCTGTGATTATATGGAAGCTACTGAGGTATGGGTGGTGCTTAGTAATGACATTCGGGGCACAGTCAGTGCCTGTGAATGCTGTGAAAGGTTCAACTCATAGGGTTAGGACTACTGTTCTGACTCAGTGCGGAAAGCAATGGCAAACTACCTCACTCCTCTTCTTGCCTAGAACGCCTCAAAATAGCGCTGCCTTGGGTTTTTGTGGGTATCTACTCACATAACGTAACGGCGGTACTTTTTGAGGATCCAACCAGCCTTCGGGCTGACTACCTAACAGATCTTGAGAATTCAGAGCTTGTTTCCCTGTTAAGCCAGGAATTCACATTACGCACACAATTTAAAAAAAAAACACCAAAATATTTATACAACACTCAGAAAGTAAAAAGTAATAAGTAAAACGTAAAAAGCAAAAAGCAAAAAGCAAAAAACAAAAAGTCCAAAGTAACTTAAAAAGTAAAAAATGAAAATAAGATTTAAACAAGTAGTTCCGTGAAGAACTATACAGCCTATTTTCATATATCCTACTTATGTTAATTGCCACTATCAACATACACAATTTATGTTTGATTGCTGTAATAGATTCGTAGATATTAAGAACCGACTAAATATTTCGGATGGTCGCCATGTTGGATTTTATATATGTAGGTCCTAGAGTTATGTACTGTTACATGCAGATTATTGTGAACGTGTAGCATTCAAACTTCAATTGCATAATTAGGACACAAGAAAAAACAAGGAGATTTTAAATTTTTTCACAGCTGCCATCTTGAGGTTATGGAAACAATTGAAATAAATTAGATGCCAGTGGATTAATATTCGTATAAGGATTTACTGTACCAAGTTTCACTGCACTCGGATGGTTGAATTGCGAGAAACGTCCATGTGAATATTTATAATTCGCGTCACCGCCATGTTGGATTTGTGATCACCAGGTTATTTAAAGTCCTATAGGTGAATTTAAGTTCATAGCCCCTATGAACATTAAAAAATGCAGTTTGATTGCTAAAATAGATTCGTAGATATTCAGTATCGTCTAAATATTTCGGATGGTCGCCATGTTGGATTGTTAAATGTATAGGCCATAGAGTCATGTACCATTAAAGGAAAATTATTGCGTAGGTTCATTATTCAAACTTTCACTTCGATCGCATGACTACATCATAAGAAATAAAAACTTAATTTTAAAATTCGCACTGCCGCCATCTTGAGGTTATCTAAACAATTGAACTAAATTAGATACCAGTGGATTACAATGTGTATAAATATTTCCTGTACCAGGTTTCAGTGCGCTTGGAACATTAAATCGCGAGAAAGGTCTATTTAAAATTTTCAAATTCGCTTGGCCGCCATGTTCGTTTTGTAGTTAACCGGTTTTTGAAAGTCTTATAGATGGACTTCCAGTAGTGCCCTTTATCTCCGTACAAAATTTTAGGGAGATACCGCTAATAGTTTCAGAGATATAGAATGCCGGTGAAATATTTCGCACATCCGCCATCTTGTGTTTATGTAAACAATTGAACGAAGTTAGATGTCGGTGCATTACAATGTATATAAACATATACTGTACCAAGTTTCATTGCGTTTGGTTGGTCAAATCACGAGAAACGTCTATTTAAAAGTCGCAAATTCGCTTGGCCTCCATGTTGGTTTTGTAGTTACCAGGTTTTCAAAAGTCACATAAGTGAACTTATAGTAGTTCCCTCTATCACCATAGAAAATGTCAGGGTAATATCGGTAATAGTTTCGGAAATATTGAATGCTGGTGAAATATTTCGCACAGCCGCCATGTTGGATTGGTGAGTCGTAACAAAATTTGAAGGGCACGGTCGAGGTCGCCGGGAATAGTGCTATGAACTTTCCGAGTTTCATTGAAATCGCTCCTGCCGTTTAGATTTTATTAGGGGGGGACACACACACGAATCACACACACACACACACGCACACACACACGGACAAAAGGTGATCTCATAAGCCTATTTTTTCAAAATTGAAAATAGGCTAAAAAATGCAATTACTCGTATTGAAGAGATAACGACTAAGTTAGAAATTTATTTATTTAGCGTATGCAGTATAGGCTACATGGAAGAAATGGTTTCAGGAACAATAATAAACCGATTATAAATAGAACCCGTTAGTTAAATGAACCGTTCGTTTGAGCCGATTCAGATGATGGGTTCATGTGTTGAGGATGGGGAGGAGAGGTTACATATTAGGTTAATAATTTCAGCTGTAGAGGGTAAGAGAGGCAGAGGTAGCCCTAGTAGGAGATGGTTAGATTCAGTGTTTAACGACTTCAAAGTGAGAGGTGTAGAAGCAGAGGAGGTCACAGTGCTAAATGCTAATAGGGGATCATGGAGGCGACTTGTTCGCAAACAGAGGCTTGCAGACTACACTGGACGCTGGAAGGCAGAACAGTCTCAAATGAAAATGATTTATTATTATTATTATTATTGTACCGACAGTAGTGGCTACGCTGGCTAAAGCTCAGCATTAGGTCATGGGGTCAAGCTCTCTGCTGACTCGGTAGACGCGTGGGTTCGAGCCCCACCGTCGGCCGTCCTTGAAATGGTTTTCCGTGGTTTCCCCATTTTCAACACCAGGCAAATGCTGGGACGGTACCTTCTGACAGGCCACGGCCGCTTCCTTCCATATCCTTGGCAAGTTTCATTCACCATCATTCATTTCATCTCTCATTAACTCCTCTCGTGAGGTTGGCGTCAGGAAGGGCATCCGGCCGTAAAAACCATCGCCACAAAGTCTTCCATCGCATCTCATCCGTGACCTCGTTGGAAAACGGGAATAATAAGGGGTAGACATACATTATTATTATTATTATTATTATTATTATCGGCCGCGGTGACCGAGAGCACTAACGCGCTACCTCGTGCCTCACTGGCATCGGCAGAGCGTGGCCCCAAATCCCACCTAGGCCTTCCTGAAAATGGTTTTCGTGGTTTCCTATTTTTACCACCAGGCAAATGCCTGCATGGTTCCTTTCAACAGATCCACGACTGACTTCCTTTCAGAATCTTTTTCCCTGACCCGTCCTCAATTAGACCCAAGTTAGCGGTCGCCTGGCACCATCCCCAGTTGTATCTGCTGGCAAAGTTTGTTCAGCTCCCAGACTTCGTCCTTGCGATGGTAGAGGAATGATCCTTCGCAGAATCCTTGGGTGAAGCCGAGCTGAGAGGATAAGCGATTTTTAAAAAATATTATTATTATTCATTGCACCCCATCAGTGGGTACAAATCAACATTCGTCGGCTTTTTGCAAGTCGGTATGGCAACTTCAGTTAAGGTGGCACATTGAGAAACAAGCGAACTATGGAACCGGTCTCCAAGATGAGGCCTTCTGCATGCTGATAATGCAGACCAGGATGTATACTCATTTTTTCTAGATTGTGAGCCAGTGATTTAGGAATGATGCCGGCAGAAGAGATGACTATCGGCAACACCACTACACTTTTCTGTTGTCATATTTGCCGTATTTCCTCTGCCAAGGACAGATACTTGGTGATTTTGCCACAGCAGGTTTGTTGCAAATTTTGGGAATTGGGCACTGCAATATCAATGAGAAAGGTTCTCTTCCGCACTTTGTCCACAAGAAGGATATCTGGCCGGTTTGCTGGTATGGTTTTATCAGTAACTAATAACTGATCTGTCCCATAACAACTTGCGAGTAGGATTTTCCAAAAGGGCCTCAGGAACATACCGGTTCTGATTGTAAGGCAAAGTATTTTTAGATAGTAAGTACTTTTGAGCAAGGTGTGCACTATTTTGGCCACTTGGTTGTGCATTTTCATGTAATCAGTACAGGAGATTGCTTGGCAGCCTCCTGTAATGTGTTGGATTGTTATTATTATTGAAAAGTGCCTTAGAAGCGACAGTCCAAGGGAAAATCCGAAGAGGAAGAAGAAGGTTTCAGATGCTGGATTCCATCAATATTGATAAATCGTATGAGCTGATGAAACGTGCTGCTGAAGACCGGATAAGGTGGAGAGAGCGACTATGATGAAACCTGCCATCAAGCAGATCAGGGGCGTATATAGAGTTTTATTTCGTGGGGTGCCCAACGGGGGTTTAGGGTGCATGGCATAGGCCCAAAGAATAAGGGGTCCGGGAAACTTTTGTATAATTTGGTGCAAAATGATGAGTTATAAGGCTATCTGGCATCACTTTTGCAACCAATTTGTTGTCATGTTTAATATTTGGTTAATGTCAAACACATTTTATGATACTTTTTAATAATACAATCATCTTGCTCACTTGATAGTATTTACATGGAAAGAATTAATGTTACTGTTTTGATTTACAGGGGCCGATAACCTAGATGTTAGGCCCCTTAAAACAACAATTATCATCATCATCATCATCATCATGTTTTGATTTACAACTCACACTGTAATATAAAGCCAAGGTTTCTTGAAGCATTACGAAATCGGTTTATAACTTAATCGTCGGTGATGTGTGTCTCTGTAACGATACTAGACCGTTGAGTCTGTTTTCATAAGTAGAATTTATTAAGTATGTTTTCAACCAACTCAAACTCCGTTCGGCAGTACCAGTAGCTACAGAGAGAGGCAAATTTGCCAAAAGTTTGATAAGGGTATAAAAGTTAGGGAAAAAACTTTTGTCACACGCTTCAAGGGCACTTGTTGCTGTTCTTGTTTCGTTCATAAGAGCGAAGGCACTGGAGAGTAATTAAAGAGGTTATGTTGTTACACATAAGAACAGAGCAAACTGATTGTCACACTGTTTTCATCGCTCTACCGTCGCCTTGCTTTGCAACGTTGCCATACGTCGCTTAGTAACAATAGTACGTGATTATATGGGTTTTTTAATGTTTTAATTCATAAACAAATAGTATATGTGACAAAAGTTTCGCCCCTGAAGCAGATAAGCTGATGATGATATTATTATTATTACATTGTGCATTGATGAGGCTGATGCGCTGAGTGTGAAGCGTTATGAAAATGAATACCAATCTATAGCTACAAGTTGATGATCTAATCCCGGCTACCCGGCTTGCACAACAGAGCAGGCTTGTTTATACGCTCGATACCAGGCTCTTCCGTGTAGTGTGTATGTACCCGCTTCCTGCAGCATCCACTCGCCTGCGTTCTCTGTCCCACACTCGCCGTGTTTTGATATGAATGGCCACCCACTCAACATGCACATCCATACCGGCAATATATAGGGTATTTCAGAATTCCAATCACACACGTCTAGAGGTTGTAGAGAGTTATTAGTATTAACATTCGCATGAGGAATTAGTATTAACATTCGCATGATGAATCCATGTTTGGAAACGTACTATGTTGATGCTAAATTGATGACAAGGTGGAAACATACTAAATGAAATGTTGTTAGGTTAGTTCGAGGTGGATCAACTCCATGGCCACCACGATCGCCGTATTTTACGCCTTTCATGTAGGGGCATATGCAGTGCCGGATTTCTGCCTAGGCCTACAAGGCCCCGGCCTAGGGGCCCAGCCAGCCTAAGGGCCCCGGTGGCGGAATCTTTACAGAGGCTCAAAAGTCTGGTTTGCCTTATCAAAATACTTATAAATAATATTACAATACATATTTTTACTACATTTTGCCAAAACCTACAGCCCTGCACGCAACAAAGCTAGAATTAGGCCTCTTGGCTCCCCCTCTCTCCCGCCTGAAGTATCCACGCTTAGCATTGCCAGGCCACGCGCAGGCAGTCCATTTTATAGGCTCCTTGCGTCACTTCTCTGGGATGACTTCTTGAAAAATCTCTCCAATCTGTTAACATCGACCTGGGTACGATCGTTGAACTGTATCAGTCTTTGGTAACATACCTAGAACGACTAAAGAAACCCAGTACCTTTGATCATTATGAGTCAAACGTTATTGACAAATCTGGTGAAAATAGCTATGCATATGACATGCAGAGGAAACGTAAGCGTAAAGTCCAGTTCGACGAAGTAAAAGGAAACGAGACCGAACTCTCTGGCAGGGACAAATTCAGAGTTACCATTTTTAATGTCATTATAGATAGACTAATTACAGAACTACGGAGTCGCGGATCTGCTTGTGAGGAGTTAAGTAAAAAGTTTGACTTTCTTACGAAACTACATCGTTTGGCATCTCAAGACATCCGTGAAGCAGCCAGAAACCTTATAACATTTTATCCGGGGGACTTGGATAGGACTTGGGAAAACGAGTGTCTGCACCTGCAAGCTCATTTGTCGTCGAATGATGAAGTTATGGAGTTATCGTCACTGAAGCTATACAAATACTTATCGGAAAAAGGCTTTTTGGACTTTTATCCAAACGTAGGAATTGCGCTCCGAATGCTGTTGTGTACACCAGCGTCAAACTGCTCAGCAGAACGGTCGTTTTCGGCCTAAAGAGAGTAAATAATTACTAATCTAACATAGGAGAGAATGTATATAGTCAGAAATAATGCAGTCAATTGACTACCATGACGTCATTCATTCTTTTGCACAGACGAAAGTTCATCGTATGATTCTATAAAAATGTTATAGAATAACGTAATTATAGTAACATAGACTGTATTATTCTGATGTTTATTAAAGTCACTAAAGTCGATTACAAATTATATGTTCTGTACTAGTGCATTTAATTTGCTAAATTTCCAAAATAGCTTCGAGATGGTGGGGGCCCAAATGTCAAGTGCCTAGGGGCCCTTGATCTCTAAGTCCGGGCCTGGGCATATGAAGAGTCTTTATTATCATTATTATTATTTATTGTGTGGATGTATTACAACAATGTGTACAGAATAAGTACATAAGGAATATACAAGAGCTCTGGTCTTAAAGAGTGATGTCGAGTGAGTCTATCCATTTCAATGCTGTTGAAGAGTCACCACTGAAACGTCTCTTGTAACATTCCTCTACAATGTGGTCTATGGTCAGCTCTGAAGCTTGACAGTCACACAATGGGGAGTTTGAGAGTCCCCATTTGTGCATGAAGTACTTAGTTCCTCCATGTCCACACCGGATTCTGTTTAGTTGACACCAGGTTCTTCTAGGCAGTTGCAACGCTGCAACCCTGATATATGTGTGTGGTCTTCGAGACCGTGATGATGTATACTGGCGTTGCTATTCCATGTATCCTTCCACGCATCTTCTATCCTTCTATGCTTCTCACGAGCTGTCCAGAATGGTTTCCTTGATTTGAGACGCATGTTGGGTGGACTGAGCACTATTTTCTGGACAGGTACTTGGGAAAATATCCACTTTACTGACATGTACACTCTGGTACCATACTGGTGCACAATATTCAGCCACAGTCTTATTCATGAGACTCTTGTACAGGGTCGTCACGGGCCCTAGGACAAGGTCTTCCGGGCCCCTCCATTTTTATTCAAGCATAATTTTGGAATTACGGCAGTAAGCTTGCAAATTTTAGCACCCCTCCCCATAAAAAAAGCTCCACGCTGTTCAGCCCGTTACAACTTCAATCATCATCATCCGTGGAATTTAGCTTGCCAAAGTGATATTATATTAACTAGCAACCCACCCCGGATTCACCCGGTGTCTTTAACGGTTTACCCAGCGTGAGCTTAAAAGGCGCACGGACGGCAGGTCCCAGACGCAATTCATAAAAGCCGAGGTGAACAGCGAAACTCCAAACACATATAGGCCTACTCTTCTCTGAAGTCTTAACTCGACACGACTCGACAGTTTGATGCTGGCCGAAGCTCGCTCGCTAGTTCGTAAACTCGCTCCGAAGCTAATTAACCCGCCATCGGTAGCGTTGTCCTCACTTACGCGAGAGGTATCGTGTATAGGCGCTCCCTAACATCAGCTTGGTAAATGATTTAGTGCTTATACGTGCTCATCTTGGCATTTAGAATAAATGATACTAGTCTTTGGTTATTTATTAATATATCTAGGTAAGTATATACTTACATATTTGTATATATCCACAATAGTTTATTACCTAAAAGTTAAAAACTACAATTTTGACTTCTACATTATTTTCGTTCTTTTAGTAGGTAATTATAATTTTGTTTTATTAGACTAGTTTTATGTTACCCCTTTATATAGACTACACATAAATCTACATACACATTAATAAATATTATGAAAAGCAACAAAAAACCTTGGCATTGCATTGCTAAACAACAAATTTGATCATGATTTGTAAACAACAATATTTTCTATCATTGTCCTATTCACTCATTTCACTATCTGAATACTGGGTGAGTTAGCCGTGGTTGTTACAGCGTGGCTGCAGGCAGTCGCTTGCATCAGGGAGGCAAGGAGGTTCGAATTCCCCCACCGGCAACCTTGAAGATGGTTTTCTGTGGTTTCCCATCTTCCTTCCAGGCAAAAGCCGGGGTTGTCCGTAACTATAGGCCACAGCCGATACCTTCCAATTCCTAGTCCTTACATTCACACTTTCCTTCCCCAGACAACACTCCACACGCGACGGTACTTGTAGCTCACCCCATGGGTGTCCGCTAGAAGTAGCTACTAACTCCGGTGAGCTGAACACTCCCAGCACTAAAAGCCATATGCTAAAAAATATATATCTGAATCGTTGGATTGCTCAGTATCAGTTTGATGCACGGAATGTTCACTAGGAGCATTACTTAGACAGTCAAAAGCACAGCCTTGGTTGTCAACATTAAATACGTCGTCCTCTTCTTCGATGCAGCTCAAAATAATAGATTCACTAGGCCTATTAGCCTTTAAAACTTCGCTTTGACACTTCTCACAAAAATGTTACACCAGCACGGAACCCGCAAAAAATGTAACGCGAAAGGTATCGAGGCTAGAAGCCACCTAACACTGCCTGTGGCACTGAATTCCCACCTTCCCACGCGTAATACGTGTGCGTGAATCATCGCATAACAAAGCAAAACATGTGACTCATATACTCATTTGAGAATACCTGGAGTTTGAAAAGGCTGAGTCTTAAAACAAAAGACTTTTCTTAATAAGGAATGTTTTTGTTAGGAGGAACCTGGCAACGATACCGAATGCGGGTTAAAGTATTTAAAATTTCCACTGAATGGAGATTGTTGGAAGAAATGAAAACGTAAAAATCACTAATATTGTGCTATATATTAAAGATAGAGATATGCTGTCACGGACATTTTTGTAGAAATTTTCATGCTGAACAATTCTTACACTCATAGTATATACTGTAGAAATGTTTAACGGTTTACCCAGCATAAGCTTAAAATGCGCACGGACGGTAGGTTTTTCTTCGACTCGATTCACTGAAATCGTTACTGCACGGCTTCCTTTGGTCATAAATGAATGTTTTTCTACAGAAACCTTCCTTTACAGAATGGTGAAAACCGCATCAAAATCCATCCAGTGGCAGTGTTGCCAAATCTTGAAATGGGAAAGAACTAAACCCTGCGCTTTAAAACACCAGGAAAGCACCAGCTGGACTCTATGATTCAAAACACTAGAAAAACACCAAAAATATATAAATATATGTCACGGATTTTCCTTTAACTTACATTTTCTCATGAAAAATCTTCCTTTTCACTTTCGGAGCCAGCTACCGCTGTTACATCTTTAGAGCAGGAAGGTGTAGTGATGATGATAATTGTTGTTTTAAGGGGCCTAACATCTAGGTTATCAGCCCAGGAAGGTGTAGTACTGCTGTGTCTCTGCATACTTCCAATTTTGGCTACTAGCCTACTAGAGAACGAACAAACAGCGACCGTGAGTTTGAGATAGATATACAATACTGACTGTGGTTGCGTTAAGAGCCTTCACATGAAATTGGGAAATCCCCTGGCAGCTGGGAAGAAAATAGAGGATAGGCGGATTTTTTGTACAAGTGCACTAGCACTGAGCCCTGCATGTTGCGCTTACTTAGCATTTATGCACGAGAATGAGAATTTCAGGGACTTCCCCTGCTGGAGTGTTGACCTTGACCCGTGTAAGGCTCACCCGTGTAAGGCTGAACTTCGCCTATCTTTATTGATTAACTTTATTAAAATTATTACATGGCTTTCAGGATTTACTTATTAGTCACAGGAGACAATTTCATGGAAAAATCCGTTAAGCACCAGATTTGGCACTGGATTTATTGAAATAACACCAGATTTCGCTATGGCGCTATATGAAAATTTACGGCACCAGATGAACTTCAGAAACGCCAGATCTGGTGCTAAAAGCACCAAATTGGCAACACTGTCCAGTGATTCTCGTGATTACCTGTTACATCCTAGAATTGGGGTCTTTGTTGTGTACTATGTAGAGATGTACTTTGTTTTAAACATTTCATAGCAGACAGTAGCGTAGCCAGGATCGACCAATGGGAGGGGTTATAGGTACTCAAGCCAAATTCTACAAGCATTTCGTCCCGCGGCGTAGCCACGTTCGTCAAACGTGCACCATGGTCGCACGGGCAGCTATGGTAAGTATGGATATCGTAGGTTCGAATCCCGGTGCTGACAGCGGTTATCCTGTGTGTGTTTTTCCCCGGGTTTTGCCACACTCCCTACAGGAAATTGCCGGGATAGTGCCTTGCTCAAGTCCCGGAGCGTCTACTCCATCCCTGTCCCAGATACATTTACACATACAACTACAATCATCACAGCAATACAGGTTGCCGGACAGCTTCAACACACTCCCAACTACTCGAGATTGATGACCAAGGTGTCTCAAGCCCCTCACATGAATTAACAACAACTCTACAAGTATTTCCATTTCTCTATGAGATACTATTACACAAGAAAAGTTTCATGTATTTTGATCCCGAATTTTTCGAGTAATACAATATGCTCAAAAGACAAAAACAAATCAGTTCTTTAAAAAATTAAGTTAATTTTTTACTAAAATATCTCACCTCGATGGTAAATCTAGAACATTCCTGTTCCCCCGACAGGAACAAAATAACTCAATATCTGTGCTACCAACATGAAGACTGCGTATCTCTCAACAAGAGAAATTATTTACAGAGGTCTCAGCAAAAGTGGGCATGTCCTCTCACGATGTATCATGTTGATTTAAGATATGTTTATCAGTTTTTCCAACAAGATCCTGTGCTTTATATTGCAATTAGTCCTGAATGCCTAAAGTATCATTTTCGAAGATTTTTGTCACCTACCAAGGTCCTTCTTACCATGCAAATGCTACTTGAAGCCGGAATAAGGTTTAATTGCTTATACTACTCTGGCGACAAATTTCACTCATTCGTAACTGGGGGATAACCGTAATTCGGGGAATTGCTGGACATAATCTTTACGTAATATGAAGCAACTCGGCTGATGGTTATCTCATGCTCAAGATGTTAATAATGATCCCAAAATTAGTGTTAATGTACCCATGAAATTTTCTAAGTCTTTATTAAAAGCGCGTTATTTTAAATTAAAACTAGATTAATTTACATATATCTTCTCTCACGCCAAGGGAAAAAAAAAGCTAATATTGTCCCGCTGTGTGGGAATCTAAATTATCTGGCGCTAGCCTCAGTTTGAAATAAGCTATAAGTTATTTCGCGGGGGAAAAGTTAGATTGGCAACCCTGGGAGTACGGAGTTGTATTACCACAGTCTAAAATACAGTCGCGAAGCTCGCTGCGTTACGTAATTGCATCCTCTTTGTAGGTGAATCGACACTACCGCTCGCGGCGGCCAGCAAGCAGGCAACTGCCTTGAGCACGTTATTCGCGGTACAGATGATTTCATTTTGCAAGGGTTTTTTGAATTTTAACTCACCTGAGTGATTATTTCCATTTTAAACATCAGTCACGTTAAATCACCAACTACTACAGAAAAAAGCCACAATGTTGATATACTGTACACTTTTAACTCATAGAAACATAAAATGAATGCTCCGTTTTTATTAGTTCAGTCCTCTATAAGTATCTCTAGGTACAGTTGAATGACGTACGGTATTTAATGAGTCTTACGTGGAATTCATAGTCCATACTAGTTATAAATTCATGTATTGGTTTAATGATAGTCGCTGGCATCTCTACATCAAACCAAATCCACGAATCCTGGATGTAACAGGTAATCTCTAAATCCACTGAATGGATTTTGAAGCGGTTTTCACCATTCAGTAAAGAATTTCTCGAGGAAGGTTTCTGTAGGAAAACATTCACTTATAACCAAAGGAAGCCGAGCAGTAACGATTTCAGTGAATCGTGTCGAAGGAAAACCTACCGTCCGTGCGCCTTTTAAGCTTACGCTGGGTAAACCATAACAAATATCCATGCACTATGAGAAGTATAAGAATCGGTCAGCATGAAAAGTTCTACAACGAAGTCCGCGACAGCATATCTTTATCTTTAATACTTCGCCAACTATAAGTGATTTTACATTTTAATTTCTTCCAACAATCTCCATTCAGTGGAAATTTAAATTACTAGCTTCGGAACGAGTTTACGAGCTAGCGAGCGAGCCCATCACCCCAGCTTCGACCAGCATTAACTGTCGAGTCGTCCGTCCGTGCGCCTTTTAAGCTAACGCTGAGTAACCCCTTTAAGATACCAGGCGAAGCCGGGGCGGGTTGATAGTATGGGCATAATATAATATCAAATTCTTAACCATATCAAAAGCTAGTTATTCCGTAAAATTGAGTAACATTATAGTTAATTAGTAAAAATACCAGTGTGATTTGTGAAACGAAAAGTATAAAATGATCTTAAGGTCTTAAATGACTAAATTGTAGGTACTTCGTATTTTTTCTGTGGGTTTGAAACCATTCATTCCTGAATTTGACAAAATAATACAATGCCAATTTTACAAAATATCGGCAATAACAATAATTGTGTACCATACCTTCACAGCAGCCATGTGGGAGACCAGGTAATTCATAAGAGAATTAACAAACAGTGTACCACATCTAAGTTTGTGAGCATTATCCTGACGACATAAATTGGCTTGCTTCCAAAGGATTCGATAATAAGTTTATATTATTGTGCAAAATCTTTATTTATTAAATCAGCTCTCTGACTATTAAAAAGCCATTTTCTACATCTGAAAATTAAAATGTCGGCACGCGTTTGAGATGACATCTTTTACGTTCACGGTAGGCTAACTACCATATGTCTTACTTTTCAAAATGCATATATATTTATATTTAATTTGCAGCCAATAGCCATAGCAGGGCATTTCACATGAACGCCCGTAGGTTCCCCAATTTCGATGCCAAGTAGTTCCAACTTAAGCTACCAGAATTGAAACCCAACGGCGAACGTTTGAACTTGATAGAGCATGTCTAACCCAATAGCCTACAAATTTTGGCTACACACTACCAATTGTAGTTGTAAGTTATTTTACGTGCCTTAAATCTATGACATGGGCCCTATGACTTCGACTGGGTTTGAACCCGCGATCTTGGGTATAGCAGTTCAGCATGCTACCGACTACGCCACCGAAGCCATTCATAGATATCCTACCGAGACATGCTTCTGATTTATAACCGACTGGCTCCGTGGTTCAGCGGTAACGTTCACGCCTGCTGTTCCTAAGGTTGCAGGATCTAATCCTGACGCAGTTAGCTGGCATTTAAGGGTGCATGCATGCGAGGGAACCGCGTCTGTAGATTTACTGGCACGTTAAAGATCCCCTTCAGGGCAAAATTCCGGCACCCCTGCGTCTCTAAAAGCCACAGAAGTTAAAAGGGATCTAAAACCAAGAACATTATTGTTGATTTATAGCCAGTTAAAGACCTAGTTCCGTTGTTTGATTGAAAAGCTTTATAATACTTTCTATTGCGTATCCCAATTCATTGGGATCGCCGGAGCCCATCTGGCTCATTTTGGTTTTGGCCGGGGATTTAAGGCCGGATGCCCTTCCTGACGCCACGTAACTTTACAGGTGAAAATTCCACCCCACTGCACCGGGTGATTGACGAGCAGCTAAGCCACTGCATCATCACGCTCCCCTTGAAAAGCTTTATAATACTAGCCTAAAATCCATAGATCAAATCTTACCTTTTAGGGTCCTTTGGAAACTTGGGTGTCGTCTTGCTATTTCAACAGTCCGACTTCCCAGTCGGTCAACACGAATACACCCTATTAGATTGGGCGTGGAGTAACTAATTTCCCTGTGTAATTCATAATACAATAATTATTTATACATTTAATAAAACGCTTCTCATACAACCCCCCCCCCCCCCAATTTACGTGAGAAGTGTTTTATTAAGTGTATAAACTATTCATGTATTTTAGGCATTAGGAGATAAATTGCCACTGCCCACCTAATGTAATTGTGTACCGTACACTCGTGTTGACCGACTGTAAAGCGACCATATAGGTTACTTAGCAACACAGAACTATTGCATCTAACATTAGATCTATTGTGGATATTAAGGCTTTCACGGCCCGGATTATGTAAATAACTCATGTTTTTTGGGCTAATGCCGTGTGTATTTAGATTACGTTTCGGAGAAACCTTGCCTCCTTTTTCAACGTAATCTAAATACACACGTCATTAGCCCAAAAAAACATGAATTATTTATATTAGATCTATTTATTGAACTGCACATCTCCTCTTGTGAAGCACATGTTAAATTAAAGAAATAACCTTTCCACAATGCTCACATACAGTAAATCCAGCAACAATAACATACACCAACATAGCGCAGTCGGCACATTCTTGCTGGCTGCATGAGAGCGAGAGCATTATTGTCTCGCGTTAGAAAAATATGAGCCAAGCTTCTCGATCTGTAGGTAGATTGTGGTTATACGTTGTCATGAAGAATGCGTAGCCACAAATGGGGACCCAGGCCTAAAGGCGACAACAGTGCATCACCACAGACACAAATCACAACCTGGCAATTTTCCAATGGGAGGGGTTCTAACCCCCCCCCCCCCTAACACCCCCCTGGCTACGCCACTGATAGCAGACAAGGTAAGGCTCCATCTTAGCAAAAACGCACTCCTCTGGGGCAATGATTAAATGATTGACAGATGAAATGAAATGATAGTGGAGAGTGTTGCTGGAATGATATCTTTGACAGGGAAAACCGGAGTACCCGGAGAAAAACCTGTCTGCCTCCGTTTTGTCCAGCACAGATCTCACATGGAGTGACCGGGATTTGAAGCACGGACCCAGCGGTGAGAGGCCCGCGTGCTGCCGCCTAAGCCACGGAGGCTTCAGAAAGTGTATAAATAATTCATGTAATTTATTTCGGGCACCAGGAAAGTAATTTTAGTTCAAAATTGAATGTTTTTCAGTCGGTTAACACGAGTGTAGTTCCTCGTCCATCTAATTTGGGCACTCTCCTGTTGACCGACTGAAAAGCTTCCAATAATAGATTACTTAGGAAAAACTGAAAAATGACGCCTAATATTTCAATAGTAGGCCTACAACTAATTGTAAGCCAAAAGTATAGTTTTTAATACAAAATGAATGCACTCGACTTTTAGACCGTATCAAAACACTTAACAACCTAATCTGATCTTTAAAACTTTCGTGAGCTTAAAATAAGGTAACATTTTTAGCCCATATTCATCATATGAAAAAAAATAGGCTTATGAAGGAAGGTAGCAGTTTTATGTGACCGTGAATCTTGTGATTATGAGCCACGGGACCTTCTTTTTACGTGGAATCCGAACCACAGGACATGGCATCTCACTTCGAAAATCTCACATGCATTGACCGGGAATCGAACCCAGTCCACCTAGGTGAGAGGCCAACAGCTTGACCGCTGCGCCACCACGCCCCCTAATAGGCTTATGAGATCACCTTTTGCCCGTATGTGTGAACTGTGCGTGTGTGCCCCCTAATAAAATCTGAACGTCTGGAAAGACTTCCATGAAACTCAGTAAGGACATGATCACACTACCTTCGATTGGAATTTTACAGACACCGTATCAATTGTAAACTGGCTTAACTTCACGTCAGTAAGAGGTTAGAGCTTTTCTCCGTGGCTCTGGCGTGTTGTCATTTGACTCTCAACTTATATAGAATAAGAAATAGTAGCCAAGTTCACAGCTAGGTGTCGTTGACGGTAGCATTTGGTAGCAAAAGTAGGAACTACTTGGATTTGATCGTCTGCAGTCCGTACCTGAATACAGATAAAACAAACTTATACAGCCATCACAATTTATTAACACTGGTTATCAGACAGATTCTACACACGCCCAAAGTAGGCTACATGACCTCGTTGTCGCAGCCCATAAACTGAGGAACCAACCAACCTTATGTGTGACTTTCAAAATCATGAAACAGAAAAAAAAATGGCAGCCAAGTAATTTTCAAATATACTTTTCTGGCGATCTAATCATCTGGGTATGGATATTGTGTTTGAAATTGCTGCTCTATACTTTATCACAACATAGGTCGTGCATCAAATGCTATTTAGTACATCACATGGAAGACCCTTTTAACTGGCGGGGGAGTTTTTAATGGAAAAGACCAGTAGGATAAATGAAAATACGCTATTTCGGTATTCACGGAACTATCGGTACCGTACTTGTTCTTACTCTAATATTTTGTCACAGGAGTGACATTCGAGGTTGAATTTATTATTAAAGACAAAAGATATCAACTAACAAATTAACATTTTTCATGTTAAAAAAAAAAACACATAGGTAAAATATATTTCGTTCATGCTTTGAATTGATACAGGGAAAATTACCTAACTCAGATATGCAATTGTATGACCATTAGAAATAATTAGTGTGTCCGTAAAATGTGTTTTTAGGGAAGCAGGCCGAGATGTTTCTAAATGTGATTTAAGGACCCTATTTTAACCCCTGGCACTACAGCCCATGGGGGGCCTAGGCCTACCAAGCGCCCGCTGCCCAGTCATTTAGCCTGCAGATATTGGGGTGACGCATGGTCAGCGCATCGGGTCCCCTCGGCCGTTAATCTTGGTTTTCAAGACCGGGGCGCTACCTCTCTGTCAGACAGCTACTCAATTGTCCTCACGAGGCTGAGAGCACTCTTTTTCCAGCCCTCACGTCAGTTTCTAAAATCCCTGCTGGAGCCGAGAATCGAACTCGGGGCCTTCGGGTGAGAGGCAGGCGCGCTACCCCTATTTACAATTTTTTAAAAGATGGTTGCAGTATTAGAACACTGTAACTTACCGAAAAAATTGTTGATATGAAATTCCTTATTTTGTCAATACCGGTATCAATGACGTGAGCTGTCTTTCACACCGTACGAAGTAAAATATGGTATTAAATGGTATGTCGGGTGATCGTCCTAGTGCTTAGATCTTCTATTTTAAATACCGACTCATACTTTAAACCGAAGAGTGAACCTACAATTTGAATTAACCGCGTTGTGTTTTACATCTTTGGACTAATACTTCATCACAGTTTAGCGGCACGCAAAGCTTACGTTTCCCATTAATAGCACAACTGATAGTGATTTTGTAGAGTAGAAGATAATAACACTGGTTAAATGTTACATTTAGTTTAATGTGTAATGGTCAATGTAGTAGTAATTCATTCATATTTGTTTAAAAGAAAGCGAAAGTTCCATTTCGCGAAATTAAAACTTTCGCGAAATACTGCTGGCAATGCAATTTCCTTGATTGGGTGGCACCCGGAGTACCAGCTGATCATGGACAGCAGCGGGCGGCAGTTGAGAGTTTTAGGTACTGTAGTTTGAAATCGAAAGCAATCTTTCTTTACATTTATGACATAAAATATGTCATAATGTAATTAGTTAATACGACTGCATAGAATTAAGTGACACGACAGCTAATGAGAGAAGTTTATAGCTTAGAAGGCGTGTTGCCAAGTTTGTAGGAATGTCGATTGACTACGCCAGTGACGTCACAGCATTATGTGGTGATATTATGGCGAGTGAAGCGGTGAAGAAATCCGTAAGTATTTTTCGATTTTGTTCATGCAATACGAGTTAATGCAAGAATTGCTCTGTTCCTGATGATTCTTTAGGTAATTCTGTGTGTAGTTTCAGTTTGGTTTTGGCATGTGCATTAAAATTTCATTTAGAAATCCTTTCGCGAAATGGACGATGCCGTATAGACAACTGCTAGGCTTATTGAAAGATGGAATAACCTTGAGCAACACTTTATGATATCGGCTGCTAGTGTTTATGTGTAAACTTGACCAGGGCATAAGTGTGGAAGTATTCTTTTAATTCTCCTGTTCAATGGTATGTAGTTATTTTATGTGAACAGCAGTTGTTTATTATGGTATAAAAACATCTGTCATGTCAGGATGGTATAGAAATGTCTATTTGAGAAAGTGACGACAATTTTTTTTTAAAGTAGGTCGTGAAGGTGAGATGAGGAATGTTGCAATGCTGTTCGGACGTTGGATAATAAGCTTAATGTTGTGTATTTTTGACAATTCACCTAAAATTATCAAATGACTTTATTTATGCTTTTTAAACATATAATACACAGATGCTAAATAAATGTCAAACGTAACTTGGTTGTTGTATACATGTCATTACACGAAGATTAGATAAGCAGTGTCGCTCATCGGGCAATTGACGTGATACGCTGTTACATTCGGTCAAGAAAACTAATCATTCTTTACACAAACTAATGCTGTATTTGCTCTAAATATTGATGCGTTAACTAAATAACGTTAAAGAGTACTACCATTTGACCTTATGTGACCCTTTTACTTTTATTATTAGTTAAATGTGAAGCGACATCAAGGGCGTCCGTATGTGTGCGATGGTAAATATTTTTTTCTGATTATACTGTATTTTTTAAATTAAAGTGAATGAGTTATTTTCATTTCTTATTTGTGGTGATGTAGGAGCATATGTTTCACCTATCAGTTTGTGATATATTTGGGTGGGAGACGATTTTATTTTATTGGAATAATGTTAGGAATTTCTAGTTTGTCATTTTATGTAGCATTACTATGTTACAATTGGGATTAAACTCAATTTATATGAGTAAGTATAAACCTAGCCTACAAGACTTTTTACCTGATGATAAAAAATCTAAAATTGGAATCTGATACCGGTAGATAGCCTTCTTAATAATCGAAATTCAAGTGGGGATAAATTCAGTTTTCTTCAAATATACAAGGAATTTTCAGAACTACTGTTTTTGCACTTAGTTTAAAGAAGAGTGTAGCAATTTGGGGCAGATGACCTCACTGTTCCACCCCTTAAATCTCCAATAACTAACTAGAGTAGCAATGCAATGTGCATGGATTTATTTTCCTCAATTATGTTGTATAAATATTTTAATTGTGACTAGGCCTCGATACTGGTAGGTCCACTGTTGTCGTTGGATTTGGTATTTTAGTGAAAGCTGAAAACTGTTTGTATAGTTAATGTCAATCCTGTATCTTGATATTTTATTCCTAATAATCCTTAGAATGGTGAATGTTTACTTAGTGTAGGCCTATATAGTCATCAACATCCTGCGTTTAGAATCCTCGTGAGATCACGAATTTGTTTGTTATGAAGGCATACACAGCCTGTCATAAAAGGCATCTGCAAGAAATGCCTTCGGAAGGCACACACTGGACCTATTGCTTTAGGCATACAAGTCTTGAGAGTATATGAAATGCCAGTACTAATTCTTTAATAGTTGCGGTGGTGTTGCTAATATTACACGTATTCTTTCTCATGCCCAAGTTTTCTTGTTCTGATGCTTATTACTCTTCAAGGCAGGGGATTCTTTTACTTTCTTAAAGAATTTGGTTAAAAATACTAGGTCACATATAGAATTAAATTTTTAAACAATATTGCTGGTAGACTGTTCGCCATTTTGGAAGAATGTGGTGTAATCTGATGAAATATCTAAACACCTCTTCTGAACCTTTCCCCTCCCCTTTGTTATTTATTCCAGAATTCAACTCAGGATGAGCCCCATGAATTGAACTTGTCATTCCAACATGTTGTGTAGGTGCTAGATTGAATTCAGTTCTGTTACACTCTTTCATTTTCTCTCGCATGCATTCTAGCCACTGCCAGGGATAACTACACCTGTAAAAGCTCAAGGCCTTAGTGCCAGACAATCTTGTGACCTTGTGACCTGGCCACTCTGTATTGCAGCATGTCGAGCAAGGCACTGGCGCTAGCAGCAGCGTAGTGCCCAACTAGTTTAGCACATTTATACGTTTTAATGTATTTAATAATCATCATTACTTACTTGAATTGCAGAGTGGTTGCTGGAAATGCTGTCCTTTTCCTAGACATAAGATGCACCGACGTAGGAAGTTTTGGTACACTCGCTGTAATTCATCCTCGCTGATATTTCATATGAGTGCAGTTATTTAATTCTCGAGAGCCTCTAGAGTACGCGGATTGTTTATGTATGCATTTTGTGGTTCCCCCACAAGTAAAAATTGCACGGCACTGAAATTTATGAGCCCATTTACTGTAAGACTTCTTCTCGAGAAGATAAGTTTCCATTAGGAAAATCGGTTGTTCTTTACCTAACAATATTCACACGATAGAAGATAGCCTACAGTACTTCACCACAATTCTTAACTATCTCAACTTATCTTGCCAGTTGCTTATGTAATTAATGCTAAGACAGCATCCAGGGCATCCCAACCCACTGTTTTGTAATCTGTACATGCTTTGGATTCAATTCCCAGCCAGGCTTCAGAAATATTAATCTCCTATGATTTATTCCCCTGGCTCGTGTACTGGGTGTGTGACATAATTTCTTCCTCATCACGATGCACAGCTCGTCCATGAATGTCAACTTTAAAGACCTGTACCAGGCCTCTTAGGAGGCAACATAGCATTTCATTTAATTTCTTATTACCTCCTCGGATAAGGGTGTTAACAGAAGGGCATCTGGCCATAAAATCCTTCTGCCACGTAGACTCTCCTCTAGCTTCATCCCAGATCTCATAGAGATGGGGATGCACTTACATTCTGTCCACTCTGCCACAGATGTAAAGTTTCGAATTGAAAGGGGGTTGCAATTTCAGTGATCTCCTCTGAGCGACTGTAATCGGTGAGTTGTAGGTGGTGACCACATGGTCTCAGACCTGTGTATAGCATAGGTATCTCTCCTTCTCCTATTTTATTATCTTCTGACATCAGCCGAATGATCAAGGGCATGGAATGTACTGTCCGTCCACCAGCTCAAGGTCTTAGGGGGCTGAAGGGAAGAGGAGAGACATTCCAGCTGCGTTGATTGAGTTGGCGTGCCACTGCAGGTATTGCCAACTCAGCACCGATGTTATTCACGCCATGGTTACTCACTGCTACTTTTGTTTAGTTTCAGTTGTGGAATCGTACGGGTCAGTAGTAGGTTGGCACTATTGTCGTTCGCTCAGAGTCCAGCTGTCTCCAGCTGACTCGTTGCATTCCTTCCACGGACCTTAAGCTGGTGGACAGACAGTACCTCACTTTTCCTTCTTTTATGACCCTTCTCTCCTTATCATCTTCTCTTCAAATTCCCTCATTGACTGCTAGTTCATCTCTAATTAATACTTTGCTATCATGGCAAATGTATTTGCATTCTCTGCTAGTTCATAACTTTTCCTTCTTCAGTGGATCGGTAAGTTACTAGGAGTAAAGAACAGAACGATCTCATCTCTACATACTTTAAAACAAAGCCTCAGATTCTTGGATGTAACGGGTAATCTCGAGAACCACTGGATGGATTTTGATGTGGTTTTCACCATTCTGTAAAGGATTTCTCGAGGAAGGTTTCTGTTGAAAAGCATTCATTTATGACTAAAGGAAGCCGAGCAGTAACGATTTCAGTGAATCGAGTTGAAGAAAAACAAGCTGTCCTTGCACCTTTTAAGCTTACGTTGGGTAAACCGTTAAAAATGTCAATATGCTATCATTGTTAAATATTGTTCAGCACGAACATTTCTACAAACAAGTCCGCAACAGCAAATCTCTATCTTTAATACATCGCCAACTGTAGCCTAAGTGGTTTTACGTTTTCATTTCTTCCAACAATCTCCATTCAGTGGAAATTTAAATTGCTAGCTTCGGAGCGAGTTTATGGGCTAGCGAGCTAGCCTATCACCCCAGCTTCGGCCAGCAACAAACTGTCAAGTCGTGCCGAGTTAAGACTTCAGAGAAGAGTATATGTTTTTGGAGTTTCGCTGTTCACCTCGACTTTTCTGAATTGTGTCTGGGACCTGCCGTCCGTGCGCCTTTTAAGCTTATGCTGGGGAAACCGTTAAAGATACCGGGCGAAGCCGGGGCGGGTTGCTAGTTGATCTATAAAATAATTAATACTTTAAAAAATAACATTAAAAGACCACATATTTTTAAAATCTGAAATATAACAATTGGGTAATAATGGGGTTAGAAAAATCTTTGTTACTAATGTATAATTAAGAGTCAAATGCATCCTGATGGTGAACATAATTTCTCAAAATCACTAGCTGGTTGTGGAGAGAAATTAATTGAACATATTTGATGCAGAATAGTGTGCTGCATCTGTCATAACTCTTTGTACATAATTTGAAGTTCTCAATAAATTATTCCTGGTGAATAGGAAACATTAAAAATATAATTTTGTAAACTTATATTGTGAACAGATAAGTTAACTTGATTTTCCAAGAATTAAAATTATCCTTTAAAATGACAATTTCTTGTAAAATATGGAGAGGAATTGCTTAGTAGGAGATACGTCTTTTCTTCAAGTAGATATTGTTCCTGATGAAACCAAAAAAAAAAAAATACAAAAATAAAACCTCTTGAATCTGCGTTGATCTTGCCCTCACTTGGCGCATCCTCCGTGAACATGGCACTTAAGTATTTGAATTCACGGACTTTCTTGTAGGATTGGTTCCTGACTGTGTCAGTAACCGTGCCACACCTGCTTGTGCTCGGCTGAGTAATAGGTACTCAGGCTTTGCCTCAGTGATGTGTAAGCTAAACTTGCTAGCAGTAGTCTGCAGCACCTAGCTCACACATATCAGCTCCTCCATGGAGTTTGACAGCAGGCCTAATTCATCAGCATATTGTGTGAATTTTTGATCTCCAATTTCTAGGCCGTTGAAGAATATTTTGCAAATGTTTTCAACGGCTAGGTTGAAGAGAATGAAAGACAAAACATTGCCTTGCCTCAGTTCTATAATAATTTCAAAACTCCCTGTCACATGATTCCTGATCTTCACCTTGCCACATGTTCCACTCAAACAGACTCTTACAAGGTTGACAAGCTTTCTTGCCATTCCAATCCCCATGAGGCAGTTGAAATAGTTCTTTCTGAGAACACATTCCTCTGCCTTGTAAACATCTAAAAAGGGCACTTGCAGATCTTCGTCAAGCTCCCAGATCTTCTTGATCAACTGCCATAGGATGAAAATGTGATCCCTTGTAGAACGTCCACCTCTGAGACCACCTATGGATCTATTCTTTTGCAAGGAGGTAGTTTTAATAGAATCTTATAGCAGGTGTTGAACAGAACTATTTAGTCATGTCACAGCTTTATATGAGGGAGTTACGTCTCTCAGAATTAAAAAGAAGTTAGTAACTGATACAAGATAATTTAAAATATTGAAATATTGATTCCATTTCCTTAATCAACCGGGTGGAAACTAGTCTTAGCAACAATCATGGCGAAATTACTGCAGGTATTGCATCAAAACTGAAAAAAATGCCGAGCAAAAACACCGGGTATAAATCATTATGCAAAATCTGACCTTTTTTCTGGTGAAAACTACTCCACGGATGTGATTGAGGAGGATTTAGCAGCAAACGGCCTTCCTCACTTCAAATACGCTCCGATCACATCAGTTGAGATATAGCTTTCCGAGATATAGAAACTTGTTGGCTGATAACCGCAGATCATTTACATTTGACAACATCAGAATGACATTCGTAGTGCAGTACAACTCGACTAAACAGAACATAAACCTTTTCTTAAGTGCTAGAAAACTATTTTGATTGACTTTTCAGTTTGAGCAAGATATCAGTTTTGAAATATTGGTGAGTTTATTATTATAAGATCATTTTCTCCATATTATACTGCTTTTTTTCTCGAATTTTTAGGACATTTGTTACAGTCATTTTTGAAAATGTTAAGTGCATTTTTTTAACTTTTTTACGGCACCAACATCCGGGCCCTATTCACCAGTCTCCTTATTTGTTTCCTGATCTCTTCTAGGATGAGTGGTTTGTTACTTGGGACCTGACATGGCTGATGGCCCTAAACTAGAAATTGATATGGTATATTGGCTTTCACGGCCGGTGAATTAAAACTCGGCAATTCTTCTAGGTTTGTGCCATGTCTTGTGTGGGGTTTCGCCTATGACACCAAGCTGGCTCATCGGCGGGCTCTTGGTGTCCCCGCCCAGACCCCCACAGGAGTAACAAACTGTGCGCTATCTCCCTTTATATATAGTGCAACTGCACTAATTGACTGCGAAAACCAAAAGCTCAAGCAGCCTCAACCTCCCATGAAGGCTTCCAAAAAGATGGTATATTGGCCTTCACGGCCGGTGAATTAAAACTCAGCAATTCTTCTAGGTTTGTGTCGTGTCTTGTGTGGGGTTTCGCCTATGACACCAAGCTGGCTCATTGGCGGGCTCTTGGTGTCCCCGCCCAGACCCCCACAGGAGTAACAAACTGTGCGCTATCTCCCTTTATATATAGTGCAACTGCACTAATTGACTGCGAGAACCAAAAGCTCAAGCAGCCTCAACCTCCCATGAAGGCTTCCAAAAAGATGGTATATTGGCCTTCACGGCCGGTGAATTAAAACTCAGCAATTCTTCTATTGAGCTTTTGGTTCTCGCAGTCAAGTTGTGCAGTTGCACTATATATAAAGGGAGGTAGCGCGCAGTTGGTTACTCCTGTGGGAGTCCGGGCGGGAACACCAAGAGCCCGCCGATGAGCCAGCTTGGTGTACTAGCGAAACCCCACACAAGACACGGCACAAGCCTAGAAGAATTGCTGAGTGTTAGAAATTGTTATTCCAACTTTTCAGTCTGTCAACACTGGAATTCCATCAATTCCAGTAATTGGAATGATTTTTGTGTTGACCGACTGAAAGCTACAACATTAATTGTCAACACAATATAATCCCAATTACTTTGAATTGCAAAATATAACCCGAAAAAAATTACATGTAAACTATATTATTATTATTTGTGTACATTCCCCTTTAAGGAGAAGCTCTAAATTCACAAAACTCTAGCTTTTGGTGGTGTCTTTTCTTCTTTTTATCTTCCCAAAAACCTTTCATCTGTTCACTGTGTGCCTTCTTCTCTTCATCTGTCCATTTACACCTATTTCTGGCAGCTTCGGTGGCGTAGTTGGTAGCATGTTGAGCTTCTATGCCCATGGTCGCGGGATCAAACCCGGCCAAAGTTGTCTGATATTTTAAGAGCGTTAAAAATCCATCAATATGCCTTCCTTTGGAGGGGAAGAAACACTGGCGGTCCCATGTCATAGATTTATGGCATGACATAGAACCTTCCACTAACTACACTTGTGTGAAGCCAAAATTTTTAGGTTAGAATTCATAACACTCTATTAGTTCCAACGTTCACTTTTATTTATTTAATCGTATGGTGAATTACATAAAAACAAATCACAAATCCAAGTTCAAGTTTTGGAGCCATTCCACAGTACATTCTCGTAGATGAAACAGATCACTAGGGCTCCCGGAGTAGGCGTGTAGAGGGCAGCGCTGGATGATATGGTCCATGGTCTGTTCCTCCTCATTGCATTGACACAATGGGAAATCTATCCAACCCCACTTATGGCATAGGTAATTGCAACGGCCGTGCCTGGTTCTCAGTCTATTGAGGCGACACCATAATTTTCTAGGAAGGTCAAATCCTTGTATTTTTACCATTGGGTTGATCTCCTGGGCACTAGTTCCAGACGTTGAGTTTGACCACTCGTCCTGCTAGCATTGGTTTAGGTTGAATCAATTTGCCAGAAGTTGGTCGGCCAATAAACTGGTTGGTCTCCTCGAATGAAGTCGCTTCGGTGGTGGGTGGCAGAACTCCTGGTGTATTGGTAATGAGGGAGAAGCATAGATCTTCTTTGCTTCTCTGACCAGAGCTTCCTTCCTCCTCAGGTGAGGTGGTGGAATGTGGCTGAGTACTGGTAGCCAGTGGCGACGGGTTGACTTTATGGTGCCGGTTATGCAACGCATAGTATCATTCAGCTTGGTATCCACTTTATGCACATGTGCACTTTCCAACCATACTGGAGCACAGTATTCCGCTGCAGAATAGACTAGACTGATACCCGTTAATCTTAAGCAGTCACTGCCAGGTGCCGACTGCAATGTCATGTGATGGGAAGTCCGCAAGCTAGATGTCGTGGACGGCAGCATTTGGCAGCAAAAGTAGAAACTACTTGAAACTACTGTCTGCAGTCCTTACTTGAATTAAAACAGATAACACTAATACAGTCTCACAATTAACACCGGTTATCAGACAGTTTCTACACACACCCAAAGTACACGGGGCTACATGACCGCATTGTCGCAGCCCCAAATCTAAGGAACCAACCAATCATCACGTATTTCTTTTGGGTTGTGATCTAAATTCAAATTTCTGGTTTCTGACTTTTTCTCTACAAATACTGTGGTTGTGAATGTCTTCTATGGTGATGTGTAATTGTTGTAAGTCTTCCATAGTTTCTTTGTACCAAAAAGTACCCAATTTCGACATAGAATATTCTTTTAGTCAGTCTGGTATCGTTCATCCTGGCGATATGTGTAAAGAACTTCACTCTGCGTTTTCTGATGAGTGTCTTGATAGATTTAGTATTTCTGTATTATTCTTCTGTTGGTCTTTTTTGCTAGAAATTATCTCTGAAAACAGCGCCGTAAATTTTTCGCAGAATTTTCCTTTCTTGGTTTTTCAATCTCTTTAATAAATATATATCATCATCATCATCATCATTTCCCCTTATCCAGCTCCTGCCGGGTCGGGGTATTTATGGCACTTCTCCACTTTCCTCTTTCCTTCCACCATTCTTCTTCCACGATCTTGTCCCAGTCCAGATTTCTTTTTCTTACGCCGTTCTTCACTGAATCCATCCACCTTGTTCTAGGTCTTCCTCTTGGTCTCTTACCCTTGCACTTCGCCTCCAGCATCTGTCTTGGTATTCTATTTTCCTCCATCCTCTTTACATGTCCAAACCACCTTAGTTTATTCTTCTCAATTCTCTCATTTAGTTTTCCCATCCCCACTTCCTTCCTAACATCTTCATTCCTCACTCTGTCTTTCCTTGTCTTTCCTATCATACTTCTTAGGAATTTCATTTCACTGGCTTGGATTCTACTCTCTTGCCTGCTTGTCAGGGTCCAAGTCTCAGCTGCATAAGTTAATATGGGAACATAGTACACTTTATACATTACCTCCTTGCTTTTCCTTGGTACTTCCTTATCCCAAACAAGTTTTCTTACACTTTGATAGAATGCATTGCTCTGCTGTACCCTCCTGCCAATCTCCATGTCCAACCTACCAGTTTGCATCAATTCACTTCCTAGGTATTTGAACGTGTCCACAATTTCCAAACTCTGACTTCCAATTTTCACAGTGCCCTTTCCTTGTCTTTCCCCTCTTGTCATCACCATGGTCTTGCTTTTCTCTATACTGATTTTCAGGCCATACTTCTGAATATTTTCGTTCAGTGCATCTAGTTGTTTTTGCACTTCTTCGGTGTTCCTTCCCCAGACCACAATATCATCTGCAAATAACAGTAACTTCATTTCTTTATGTTCATATGCTTCCTTTGTTTCCTTTACTATTTCATCCATCACCATTATGAACAAGAGAGGTGACAGCACACTCCCCTGTCTTAGTCCAGTCTTGTTCGTAAACCAATCTGTCTTTCCAACTGGGGTCAGTACCATGCTAACACAGTTGTTGTACATTGCTTGCACCATTTCCAACATTTCTTTTCCCAGTCTCTTCTTAACCATGGTTTCCCATACCTTCTCTCTGGGGACACTATCATATGCCTTTTCTAGATCTATGAAAGTCATGATCAAATCCTCTCCATATTCCCAGTTCTTTTCCATCACCTGCCTCAAGCTAAAGATTGGGTCCACTGTGGATCTTCCACTCCTGAAGCCATACTGTTCCTCTTGCAACTCTCCTTCCACCTTTCTTCTCATTCTTCTTTCTAATATCCTTTCCAGTATTTTTACTATCTGTGATATGAGGGTGATCCCTCTATAGTTATCACACACCTTCTTGTCCCCCTTCTTAAACACTGGTATTATTAGCCCTTTCTTCCAGTCTTCTGGTACACATTTCCATTTCCACACACACTTTAGCAGTCGATACAGCCATTGCATACCAACAGGTCCAGCAGCCTTTATCATTTCTACACTGACTTCATCCACCCCTGTTGCTTTTCCCATCTTCATTTTCTGTACTGCTAATTCCACCTCCAGCATTGTTATATCATCTTCTGTTATAGAGTCGTCAGGTTGTGTCACTTCCATCTCACCAGTACCATTGCTCACATTCAAAAGCTTATCGAAATACTCCTTCCATCGTCCCTTTATCTCTTCTGGGTGTGTTAACAACTCTCCATCTTCCTTTTTCACTAGCTTTGTAGTAACTCTTTCTTTCCTCTTACTTCTTAGAAGCCCATACAGCATCCTTTTACTGCCACTTACATCTGTTTCCATTCTTCGTGTAAATTCTTCCCAACTTTTCTTCTTTTCTTCTCCTACCACTTTCTTACACCTCCGTTTGCTGTCGTGATACTTCCTTTTGCTTTCTTCTGTTTGATCTCGGTTCCATTCTTTCCATGCAGACTTCCTTTCTTTCACTGCTTTCCTCACTTCCTCATTCCACCATGGTGTCTCCTTCTCTTTCACTCTTGTTGACGTCCTACCACAAGCACTCTCTGCTGCACCAACAAATGCCTTTTTAAAGTGAGACCATTCCTCTTCTATGTTTTCCACTTCAGTAACTGGGATTTGTTGCTTCAATCTCTCCTGAAAATCTTCCTGTACAGTTTTGTCTTTCAATTTCCATACTTTTATTTTACTTTCTCTGATCTCCTTTAGGTTTTCCAATTTTTCCCATCTAAATTTTGCCACCACAGCTCTATGGTCCCCATCAAATGCTTCTCCTGGTAAAGCTGTCACATCTATCAGCTTTCTGCGATTAGTCCTTTCCACCAGAAAGTAGTCAATTACTGATTTTGTTCTTCTATCGCCCCAACCATATCTCGTAATTTTCCTGCTGTTTTTCTTCCGAAACCATGAATTACCCACTATCAGTCCATTCCTTTCACAAAAGTTTACAAGTTCCTCTCCTTCCCGGTTCTTTTTCCCATATCCATATGGTCCAATGACTTCTTCCTTTCCTTGTCTCTCGTTTCCAACTTGTGCATTCATATCTCCCATGATCACCACTTCATCTGAAATTACTCTTTCTACATCCTCCAGGAATACTTCAATATCTTCTTCTCTGTTTCCAGTCTGTGGTGCATACACTTGTATGAAGTCAATCACGTCATTTTTCATCTTCATTCTAATTTTCATTATTCTGTCACTCACACACTCGACCACTTCAACATACTCCTCCAGTTGTTTCGAGGTTATCAGTCCCACGCCATTTTTGGCCTCTTGGCCACCACTCCAGTATAATGTATATCCTTTCCTCAATTTCTTCCTTCCTTTACCTTTCCATTTCACTTCACTCAGCCCCATCAATCCAACATTCTCCCTCTCCATGAAGTCTACCACCTCCTCCACCTTGCCTGTCAGGGTCATGACATTCATGATTCCCACTTTCATTTCGGTTACTGGTCGCCCATTTCTCACAGTTCCCCCAGTACCAAAAGAACTGCGCGTCGCCTGCAGGGTACGCCCTAACCTTTTCCGATTCATTCGAAGTGCCATTTCCATTTTAGGCTATTATTACGATGGGGTCGCCACTCCCAAAGGCATTTTATGAAGCTACTGCCAGCTATTATACAGGCCGCCCCTAACATGGGAAACAGACGCCCTTGCAGCCGCCCCTAACCTGGGAAACAGACGCTGCCGATTGATGCTGTACTCCTACTATTCCCTGAGTACTGGGTTGCCTCTTCCGCAATCTCCACCGTTCCGAAGTCCATCTTCTCCGCTGCAGATTCCGTTGAGGTCTTCGCACGTAACCCTGTGCACGGGGCCTATGTTATACCCCATAGGACTGGGTCCTCACCAGAACTTAGCCGGTACTGTAGTTCCATGGTATATTACAGTACCGTTGCCCACCCCCGCGACGTGGACGCGCCTGGCAAGAGTTATCCATGTAGCCAATTAAAATTGCCTCATGGACCGGGTTAAGGAGCTGTCTAAATCCAGCCTCCAGCCTCCAAGGCTTTATTTTTGTTTGGCAAGGTGTTTCCACTCGACCTTAGCAGACTGTTACAGGTTGGTGCGCGCGGTCTCCGGTCGTAATCCCACGCTCTTGCTGCGGTAGATGTATGAGCTCCGAGCTAATTGGGTGTTTTATAAAGCTACTGTATACCGTACTGTATAGTGTTTTATTGTGATTGTGTATAGTACTGTAATGCCATATGTGAAATATTCGTTACGTGAACATGTATATTTGTACAATACGTACACAAAGTGCAGGAAATCGTGCACTAGAACATGACAAGTATCGAGTGAAATTTCCAGGGGGACCCTTTCCTATAAATCGTACAATAGAACAACTGGCTAAGAGATTCAAGTGTACAGGTTCAGTAAACAATAAAAATAGATGTCGTTATTTCCTTACTGAAGCTAAATTACTTACTTACCTCCTCTTCATGGATTAGTCTGTTAGCCTCGGACTTCAATCTTCATGCTATCTCTTTCTAGGATGATCAACGTCTTCTCTTCCAGTAGGATGATATTCAAAGGCAATCTTCGGTAGTCTGTTGTTATCCATCCTGAGAATGTGGTTTTTCCAATTTATCCTATTTTGGTATATTCTGTCATTCAGTGAGAATATATTTAGTTGTCTTATTTCTTTATTCCGTACTTTATCTCGTAGGGAGTATCCTTTCACTGATCTGAGGAATCTCATTTCAGATGACTGTATCTTATTTCTATGGCTGGTTTTATTCACCCATGTCTTACTTCCGTACATCAAACTTGGTACAGCCATAGTCTTATAGAATTTAAGTTGAGTTCTTGTACTTTTCCCTTCAGAGTTCGGCGAATTATCCCACACTTAAATTGAAATCGATGAAGCTTTCTCTTCACCTCGTCAACATTAAAAGATAAATCACAACCAAGGTAAATAAAACTTGAAACTTGTTCCATTGGTTGATCATCAATTACTAAATTAAGCTAAATTAACCGGAGTAACCGGAAACTTCATAAGGAGACGCCGATTACGTTTGGTAGCGGATGAGGAACGTTTTCAGCATCTACTGTAAACAGGGTGAGTAAAATTGCACGATACTGATTTTAAGCACCGTATTCTGCCGTACATATGTGCGCTGTCACTGGCTACTGAGCTGTCACTGGCGGAGCGCATGAGCGAGAATGTCCTTGCCAAGCAAATTTGAAGACCCTGTATATGGACTACAGTAGAGGGAGAAAACTAAGGGATGACATGTTTCACTCTTGAAGTGAGGATTATCAGATCCAAATCATCATCTTCATTTCCCCTTTTCTAGTTGACACTGGGTGGGGGCAAATATGGTTCCTCTCCACTTTGTTCTGTCGTTCCACCATTCCTCTTCCGACACAGTGTTCCAATCCAGGTTCCGTTTTCTAATACTATTCTCCACCGAGTCCATCCAACGCATTCTTGGTCTTCCTCGCCCTCTCTTCCCTCTCATCTGTCGTTCCAGTGCTCGTCTTGGTAGCCTTGCTTCATTCATCCGTTTGACATGTCCAAACCATCTCAATCTGTTTTGCTCCAGTTTGTCATTTAATTTCTGTACTCCCAGTTCTTTCCGTATATCTTCATTTCTCACTCTGTCCCTCCTCGTTTTCTGGACCATACTTCTCAGGAATCTCATCTCAGCTGCTTGTACTCTGCTCTCATTCCTCTTAGTCATTGTCCAAGTTTCTGCTGCATATGTCATTATAGGAACATAATATGCTTTGTACATAACTTCTTTAGCCTTAATTGGTATATCCTTGTTCCATACTAGTCCCCGTACCTGTTGGTAGAAAGCACTCCCGAGTTGTATTCTTTTGCTTATTTCCAAATCTAGTCTTCAATCTTCAGTCAGTTCAATTCCCAAGTATTTGAAGTGTTTCACTACTTCCAATTCCTTATCTCCTACTTTGATTACCGCTTTCCCTTCTTTCTTATCTCTACTCATCACCACTGTTTTACTCTTCTCCACATTTATCTTCAATCCCCATTGCTCAATCTTTTCATTTATTACGTCTAACTGTTCTTGTACCTGCATCTCATCCTCGCCCCAGATCACGTCGTCTACAAACAACATTACCTTCATCTTTGCCCCGCTAAATTCTTTCATTGCTGCCTTCATGATGTCGTCCATCACCATTACGAACAACAATGGTAACAACACACTTCTTTGCTTTAGTCCAGTGTCAATTTTAAACCTTTCCGATGTCCCGACTCAAGTCTTCACACTACTGTAGCACTCCATGCACATTCCTTTTATCATGTCTCTCAGTTCCTTGCCTATCCCCCTATTTGCTAAGCTTTCCCAAACTTTTGTTCTAGGGATGCTATCATAGGCCTTTTCTAGATCAATAAAAGTCATTACCATATCCTTCCCATATTCCCAACTCTTTTCAATGTTCTGTCTCAGAATGAAAATGGGTTCCACTGTTGACCTGCCCCCTCTAATTCCAAACTGCTCCTCCTTTATTTGGCTTTCTACCTTTACTCTAATTCTTTTTTCTAGGATTCTTTCCATTACTTTGGCAACATGCGAGATGATAGTGATTCCTCGGTAGTTACCACACACCTTCCTGTCTCCTTTCTTGAATATTGGCAATATTATTCCCTTTTTCCAGGCTTCAGGTACTTTCTTCTCTCTCCACAGACTCCTGAGAAGTCTGTATGTCCACTGCAGTCCCACTGGTCCTGCCGCCTTGATCCAAATATACAAGACAAAATAGCTCTACAATACACTACCAAACCTTCAATGACGCCCACAAACGGTGAGTGCCCTCCAAAAATAAAAAGTATGTTTAAAACTTACAAAGTGTGGCAACTATTGCTGAGAAATACTAAAGCATTGCGCTCCCGAAAAAATAACTATTCACTTTAACATACAGTACACAACGTGACAAGACAGGGAGACTGTTTGTTGATGGGATTGTCATTATTCAGTCTTGCAACATTGGAGATGCTAAAATAAATAGTTCTTTTTTCGGGTGCTTAATGCTTTAGTATTTATCAGTAGTTGCCACACTTTCTAAGTTTTTGACTTGCATTTTGTTTTTGGAGGGCAGAGACCGCTTGTGGGCGTCATTGTAGTTTTGATAGTGTTTTGTAGAACTCTTTTGTCTTGTGTATTTGAATCTTATGATTCTCGCTTGATGAGTGAAACATGTCATCCCTTAGTTTTCTCCGTCTTCTGTAGTTCATAACAAATAAGTTACATATGTTAGGTATATATATTTTTAATCACATGTAACTTTTTTCCGATTATTTTTTTGCCACGTCCCAGTAATTGGGATTATATTGTGTTGACCTACTGAGAAGTTGCAATATCAATTGTCAATATGGTAACACTGGATAATTGCTTCAAGGCTATTTATGAAGGCCGGAATTCAGACAACTCGTGGGGTTTATTGCAGTTAAGATGATAGGATGATGCCTTCCCCCTGTCAGGAATGGCTTGTCCGTTGGTCAAGATCTGCCCATTCGTGTCCTTGACAAATTTTTCCCGGTTTTTGGTGCCTTGTTTTATTTTCTTTGAAGAAATTTACCTTAACGTACATTTCCCTGATCCTGTTTCCCTAGAAGTCTTCATCTGCCTCCAGAATTATATTCTTTCTCCTGAGAGTTGACTGGAAGCTGCTTCGGTGGCGTAGTTGGTAGCATGCTGAGCTTCTATGTCCAAGATCGCGGGTTCAAACCCGGCCGAAGTCGGCGGATTTTTAAAGAGCGTTAAAAATCCCTCAGTATGCCTTCCTTCGGAGGGGAAGTAAAGCCGGCGGTCCCATGTCATAGATTTATGCCATGTTAAAGAACCTTCCACTAATTACACCTGTGTGAAGCTAAATTATAGGTTAAACAACTCTCTAATTAAGTTCCTACGTTCATCGCCAGGAGCCGACTGCAGTTGCGTTTAGTAGCCAAGTTCTGAACTAGTCGTTGATGGTGGTCTTTGGCGGCAAAAGTAGGAACTACTTGAAATTCAATGTCTGCAGTCCGTACTTGAATTAAAAACAGATAACACACACTAATACAGCCTTCACAATTAACACCGGTTATCAGACAGATTCTGCACACACCCAAAGTTGACGGGCTACATGACCGCGTTGTCACAGCCCCTAAACTAAGGAACCACCGGGTGAGTTAGCCGTGGTGGTTACGGCATGACTAATGGCAGTCGCTCACATCCGGGAGGCGAGGAGGTTCGAATCCCCCCGCCGGCAACCTTGAAGATGGTTTTCTGTGGTTTCCCATCTTCCTTCCAGGCAAATGCCGGGGTTGGTCCCTCACTATAGGCCACAGCCGCTACCTTCCAACTCCTCGCCCTTCCCTTCCAACTTTCCTCCCCAACGGTACTTGTAGCTCACCCATTGGGTGTCCGTATCGAAGCAGCTACAAAACTGGCGAGCCGAACATGTCCTCGGACACTCCCGGCACTAAAAGCCATATGCTAAAAAAAAAAAGGAAAAAAAAACAAAAAAAAAACTAAGGAACCAACCAGAGTTGACAGGGTCTTTCTATGGACTTCTTCAAACTGTGCCTTGACCTGTATAAGGTCTGTTTCCTCTAGCCATTCTTCTCTGTTCCACTGCCTCATCACACTCCTTTCCAAAGCCGATAATCCATGTCATGATCACTTTAAAAGGGCGTGGCTGACCAAGTGATCAAGAAATGGAATGTCGGCAAGAAGATCGGCTTTGTAAAGGAGTGTGATGAGGCAGTGGACCAGAGAAGAATGGCTAGAGGAAACAGGCCTCATACAGGCCAAGGCACAGTTTGAAGAAGTCCGTAGGAAGACCCAGTCAACTGTTATGTTCTGAATTATTTTCATACTGCACGCGAATAAAAGCAGTTTGTATATTGCTGTTGAAAGTCGACCGTCATGTCTGAGTCTTTGAACTTGTTAACATGATACCGTATAGTAGAAATATATTCTGCACTATTTATTTGTTCATAAATGACTTTGATACAGACCCTCTCCTTTCTGCTTACCATGGCTCTACTTACTTTTCTTATACTTTGAGGGTTGAGGGTATATCTTTTATCTTGTATTAATTTATTTATTCTTTATCCTTCTCTGTATTTTTAGTTGGTATTTTTCTAGTAGGTTAGTTTTAAGTTAATAGTAATACAGTAGTAGTAGTTGTAGCCTAATATTTGCTTAGTAGTAGAAGTAGTATCATTGGTCTTTTTTATCACCACCATTAGGGACTGATTCCCATTGGTGCAACTTTGGCTCATCGTTGGATCTAGTGGTATATTTTGGTTACAAAATGTCATGAATAAATAGGAATTTAGTGACTTATTAAAGTTTCTTTAGGCGGCTTCGGTGGCGTAGTCGGTAGTATGCTGAGCTTCCATGCCCAAGATAGCGGGTTCAAACCTGGCCGAAGCCGTCGGATTTTTTAAGAGCGTTAAAATCCCTCAGTATGCCTTCCTTCGGAGGGGAAGTAAAGCCGGCGGTCCCATGTCATAGATTTATGGCATGTTAAAGAACCTTCCACTAATTGCACCTGTGTGAAGCTAAATTGGATAGGTTAAGAATGTAAACAACGCTCTTAGGTTTCTATGTTCGTTGCCAAGAGCCGACTGCGGTGGTGTCTAGTAGCTAAGTTCTGAACTTGGCCTAGTAATCGTTGACGGTGGCGCTTGGCGGCAAAAGTAGGAACTATTTGAAAAGTTCTAAGTTGCAGTACTTAAATTAAAAAACAGTTAACACACACTAATACAGTCATCACAATTAACACCGGTTATCAGACAGATTGTACACACACCCAAAGTACACGGGTTTACATGGCCGCGTTTTCGCAGCCCCTAAACTTAAGAACCAACCAACAAAGTTTCTTTAATGACATAAATATTTTTTCTCTGCATATAGTGTGCAAATGTAGCGACTTTTTGACTACTACTTAGTGATTTTTTACAAATTAAATTGGTACCACTGCCAAACCTTTAAAATAACAACAATAATCATATTTTCTTTAGAATCATAGAAATGAGTTTTAAAATGAGTTTAAAATCTAAGACATGGAAATCAATCTTGTTCGTGGCGTGGCTGCTGTGATGTAAGTGGAAAACACGCCTGCTTGGACAGCAGGAGATTCCAATCGGAGTCCCGATTGCAGTCTCATTTTCAATCTTACTCAACAATTATCATTCCCCAAGGGATGTTGTTTGGCGACCATGGGTACCCCTCCGTGTCCGGAATTGCTTCCACTTACTTGTAACAAGCACCTCTCTAGTCATATTTCCTGTTGGCCTCCTTGGGTTAACTCTTGTTCTCCTCCGACCCCGACAGTATTAGGGTATCTTAGGCCTAGGGAGTCTTTCCTTCTCCCACCTTAATTGGCCCTTGTCTCATCATTCCTGTCTTTCATGGCTCTCCTTCTGTTCCAAGTCCCTCAATCCTCATTCTTCAAAGTTTGAGGGCTTTTCTTCTCCTCCTGTCCTTCATTCTCTTATTTCTTTTAACATCATCTTCTAGTATGTAAGTTAATTAATTATAAGTCAGTAGTTAGAAGTAGTAGTAGATTCATTTCATTCTCATTTTTCCACTTTCACTTATTTCATCAATCTTTTGAAATCTTTGAAGTTCGATGATGTGATATTATTAGGGGCCGATAACCTACATGTTAGGCCCCTTACAACAGTCATCATCATCAACAATGATCATATTTGTTTGTTGTTAGCTTACTTGTAACTTGTAACTAGCTAACAAAAGTAAAGTACTGTACTGAAGAACATTGGACGACATCAAGCAGCATCATGAATCATTGATCAACATTCACTAGAAATAGTTCATCAACTCTTCTCCGTTTTTCAATATTTTAATGCAATGATATGAATAGAATGTTTGTTTCCTTAATTGCAAGGATGTGGAAAGCAAAATGGTGCAATTTTGAAACATTAATGCCGGTAGCTATGAGAAGGAAAAATCCAGCATTTCCAGAACTGGAATTCGTCTTATTAAAAAGCAGAAAGGATTAACTTAAGTTACCGTGCATGGCAAGGATCATCAGTTTCATTATTAAAAATTAAAGAGAGAGGAAAGAAAAAGGAACAACTTTCATTGATCTGTATAATGTTGCCTGAGTGAAACAGTGGCTAGAAAATTATCTCTTCTTTAAAAAAAATCAAAACTGCATTGTTCTCTGAGTTTGCCTTGGATTTGGCCAAACCGTTGTTCGCCTCTGGTTAACATTTTACAGACTTCAGACACTACTTATCATCTTGATCTTGCCTGTGCCCTCATCTAAGGATCTAAAATATAAGCCCTCTTTTTTATAATAAATATTTAATGATGTGTTCAGTGGGTTGGATGGAATCAATGATGCTGAAGGCAGATATGATCATCTTTCAGGAACCACCCACTGAACAAGACGAGGCAACAGAGGGCGAGTTGGGCGTGGCCCATTTTGTGGAAGGGGTGGTGGAGTGTCTACTTGGCGAGCCAGCTCACCATGCTCGTCGCCCTATGAACGCATTCCTCATCTTTTGCAAACGACACCGTGGTGTGGTTCGAGATCGTTACCCCCACCTTGAAAACCGTTCCATCACTAAGATCCTTGGTGAGTGGTGGGCTAGTCTGGAACCAACACAGAAGACGTCCTATACAGACCTTGCCAAACAGGTTAGTTGTTAATGTTAACTGCCGCTGCGATCGTGAATAGTGAAAATGTGAAAAAGAATGACGCTGCCATATTTCTCCCTTGCCATCCTTTGGCTAGATAACATTGAGCCAAAGTATTATCATGAGCAGTTGTCACTGTTGCTGTTGGTGCTAATTACTTGTGTGTGAGAGAACAAATATAACTAACACCACCAAGATTTGGCTTGTTGAGACCTTATGTTTTCTATCTTCTCTTTATGGCTATGAGATCTAGACCGTCTGGCCTTGACAAGCAATACATTGAAATGTGGTGCTGACACTGGACTTTTATGTATTTCCTGGACCACAAGAAAATCTAATACATCCATTCTTGAAAAAACGAAAATTCTCAAAACGCCTTTCTTCCTGCATCAGTAAGAGAATTTTACAGTTCTTTGGACACATTACGAGGCTGAAAAAAATCCACAGAAATCTATTATGGAAGGGATAGTTGAAGGTAGTAGATACTGGAGAGAGGAAACACGTTGGAAACTGTTTTACAAGGTGAGGACTACTAGAAGAATTGTAAATTTTCAATCACCTTTTTCGTGCATCAGTAAGAGAATTCTCCAGTTCTTTGGACTCGTTGTTAGGAGAGATGGAGGAAATCCGGAGAAATCCATAACAGGAGGGATAGTCGAAGCTAGCAGACCATGAGGAAAGACTATATTTGATGATGTCTTTACAGGGTGCCCAGAGGAAATCTGAAGACTGTACAGGATGGAGAATCTTCATTAGAAGCAAATCAGTGGTGACACGATACTTGGAGATTGGCAAGCCTATTAATGATAGTAATGAACTACCTGATGCCTTCAAAACACATGAAAGTTTGCCTTAGGATTGCATAGTCCTATGTTTTGATGATTGGCTGATGAAGGGAGCTGATACATCCTGAAATATGTACCATCAGATGTAAATTGTACATAAGAATGTTATAAATGTATTGATTTGATGGAAATATTCACAAATATGCTGTACTAATATCAGTAGTGCCACTAAAGTGTGTCTGGTCAAGACCTGAATATGCTTCTCCAAAACAGACCTGATAGATATACTGTATATTGAAGCATTTGATACATACTGTTGGGGATAAATGCTGGAAATACTGCTGAACAAAACAATGAATTGCCATGTGCTTTTGGGCATATCATAAGAAAGGCTGTTATGGGCAAGTTACAAAGTAGGGAACAGTTGAAAGATCACAAAATCAAAAAAGGAATGTGTAGTTTTATGTTTTTCTTGACTGATCAGAAGCCCCAGGACCTCCTTTTTATATGGATTCTCAACCACTAGACATTTTGAGCGGCTTCGGTGGCGTAGTCGGTAGCATGCTGAGCTTCTATGCCCAAGATAGAGGGTTCAAACCCGGCCCCTTCGGAGGGGAAGTAAAGCCGGCGGTCCCATGTCATAGATTTATGGCATGTTAAAGAACCTTGCACTAATTACACATGTGTGAAGCTAAATTGGATAGGTTAAGAATGTAAACAACGCTCTTAGGTTTCTACGTTCGTTGCCAAGAGCCGACTGCGGTGGCGTCTGGTAGCTAAGTTCTGAACTTGGCCTAGTAGTCATTGACAGTGGTGCTTGGCGGCAAAAGTAGGAACTATTTGAAAAATTCTATGTTGCAGTCTGTACTTAAATTAAAAAACAGATAACACACACTACTATCAACCAAAATATTATGTGCACTTTAGTTTGAAGGTTGTTTGTGAAGTAACCAATATGCCTACATAAAATCCAATAACATCATTTTCGTCGCTCTATTTTACGTTAGTTCAAGAAGGTTTGGAATTTTTAATTTATATTTTAATATTTTTTTATCGCAGTTGAAACACAAAAAGTGCCTGTTTTTAAGCGTGTTTCAACCATGCGTCACATTCAAGAATTATCTCACAAACCCGTCATCAGATCGAATCCAAATTTTAACATAATATACATTGGAATGTTGTATAACAGGTTTTTTTAATTTCAAAGTTTTGTGTGTGTTCAAGAACAAAAGTTATCATTTTTGTAAGGTAACTTTTTCTTGGCTCGGGGTCATTGGAAAATGTAGTTCTTGGTTGCGTTGTAATCCTTATACCTCAAAAAGTTATGCTGTATGACTGTGAAATACGTAAATTAATTCACTTATTTTATATCGGTTTGTATTCGTACGGGGAATTAAGACATGGTTCACCAGCTAGCCACTCCGGGAAATGCTGTACAGCGTTGCTGGTATGTAGCCCATCAATTCCGAGCTAGGCGTGCCATGTCTCGTAATGGAGCCCACCTTGGCAATGCTGTACAGCTTTCACCGGAGCGGCTAACTGGTGAACCATGTCTTAATTCCCCGTACAAATACAAACGGATATAAAATAAGTGAATTAATTTACGTATTTAACAATCATACAGCATACCTTTTTGATGTATAAGGATTGCAACGCGACCAAGAACTACATTTTGAAACCACCCAGAGCCGAGAAAAAATTACCTTAAAAAAATAACAACTTCGTTTCTTGGACACACAAAATTTTAAAATTAATAAACCAGTTATAGAACATTCCAATGTATAGTGTGTTAAAATTTGGATTCGATCTGATCACGGGTTTGTGAGATAATAATTCTTAAATGTGACGCATGGTTGAAACACGCTTAAAAGCGGGCACTTTTTGTGTTTCAACTGCTATAAAAATATTAAAATGTAAATTAAAAATTCCCAACCTACATGAACTGACGTAAAATAGAACGACGAAAATGATGATGTTATTGGATTGTATGTAGGTCTATTGGTTACTTCACAAACAACCTTCAAACTCGAGTACACATAATATTTTGGTCGACAGTAATACAGTCATCACAATTAACACTGGTTATCAGACAGATCCTACACACACCCAAAGTACACGGGGCTACATGACCGCGTTGTCGCAGCCCCTAAACTTAAGAACCAACGAACCACTAGACATGATATGCTTTTTGAAAACACCCCAGTTGAGGAAAGGCTCCAATTAGGTTCATAGCTCAGATCAAAGGTAAATTAACTGCTCCACTTTGGTTGTCCATGAGCGTGGTGGTTGACTGAGGAGCAGATGACCTCGCTGTTCCACAGTTAACAGATGGCATTAGTTGGTAACATCGTGCTACTCAGATTGAGTGACCGGGGAGGAAGAAGAAGCCTCTGGTAGAGTCGGCTGTATGGAAGCAATTTTATGCAAGGTACTTCAGTGTTTCCAACCTCCACATCATAAACGAAGAGCCTGCCTGGGTCTAGGCAGAGAGAACACCCCACAGCATAATCCTGCATGTTAAGCACCACGACTGCACGGATGAAGCTGGAAAAGTCCAGAGATCAAATGTTCATCCCGGCGCTAACAATTTTCTTCCTGAATATGGTTCTCTCCCAGGGTTTTCCACTCCAAGGACTTCAGTAAGGCGTTTGATGATGAACATGCTGGAGGAAATAACCTCCCGTGAGATGCAGCTACCAAGAGGCCAAACACACTGTGATTAATGGAGAAGGAGAATTGTTGGGGCAAACCTATCACAAGACCACAAATACATTTCAATTAAAGTTAATTCTACAGAAAATAGCGCAGAACTAACGAAGAAAACCCACACTCGAAGTCAGGTGTGTATTTGTTCATAAGCCAAGAAGGATGTAAGGCCAATTGTATTGGACAAAGGGACAGCTCTTCGCCTCTATTTCCTCTCGATAATCCAGCCCATTGCAAACTACTGCTCTCCCATTTGGACAACTTTTTGCCTGTCAAACATAGATAAATTAAACAGAATTCAATCCTTCTTTGCTGCCATTTTAAGGAACAGAATACCAAGGTTTAGACACTTCACCACTAAGCAGGTACTTTCAGCCATAAACATCCCTTCCCTCAACTTGACAAGACAGTTAACCGACTTGTCCTTCCTACATTCTATTTTAAATGGCCATTAACGTTCGGACCACCTGCTGTCACTTTTCAAGCTAAGAGCCCCTTTCTGTTCTACCAGGCTCAAAGATATTCTGCACATTCCACACACTAAGTATTCCATAATCCAAAGATCCGCATATAATCCCTATACAATAGTGTAACAAGGAAATGCGAGCTGGACATATCCACAAACAAGAGGACATTTCTGAAGCAGGTGAACAAGAACCTAAGCTGTATTTAGAGCCGTCATCTTTGCCATTGACGACACGGCTACGAACAAGGACATTACACCGGTTCTTGATCTGGACTTGTTTTGGTAGGAGATTTGTTTAATTTGTTTCATATTTTACTTTTGAGATTTGGTTGTTATTTGTACAAGCGTGAATGGCTCGCATATCTGTAGTTTGTGCTCTGATTAATAAATAAATAAAATTAAAAAAAAACGAAAATGAAAATTGCAACACGATATTAAGAACATAAAAATGCAATAAAACACAGTACTGGCAATTGGTGAACATGTGTACGACAACAACCATCGTTTCACAAACATAGAAACAGACCTAGAGATTTTACACCACAAAAGAAAAAGCTCTTGACAACCTATAAATACGAATATCCTATGAAAGGACGGAAACTATGTTAACTAATCCACCACTGTGTTGCCTTATTAACACAAGGCTTGTGTTTGAAGATGGTATTCAAAATTATAATTTAACAAGTAACATTTGCAGGGTAGAGTTTGTAACTGCTATGAAGAAAATGGAAAGTGGAAAAGCAACGGGCCCCGATGAAATCCCCGTAGAGGCCTGGAAATGCCTGGGAGAAGAGGGAATAGATATGTTGCTGAGCCTATTCCAACAAATATTTCAAGAGGAAATAATGCCCAACGAATGGCGGAAGAGTACCATAATTCCCATCTATAAAGAAAAGGGGGACATTCAGGATTGTGCAAATTACAGAGGAATAAAACTCATGTCGCACACTATGAAGATCTGGGAAAAAGTCATTGAAGGTTAGGCAAGAGACAACAATAGCAGAAGAACAGTTTGGATTTATGCCAGGGAAAGGAACCACAGATGCCATTTTTTCTCTGAGACAGCTCATGGAAAAACACAGGGAAAAGAAGAAAGAATTGCATATGGTGTTCATAGATCTAGAGAAGGCTTATGATCGTGTCCCCCGCCAAGAAGTATGGAGATGCATGAGATTCAAGGGAGTACCAGAGAAGTATGTGCGCCATGGGGCAAAGACGCAAGTTAGAAGCAGTGTAGGGCTAACGGGAACCATACCAGTTGAAGTTGGTCTCCATCAAGGATCTGCACTGAGTCCCTATATCTTTGATCTGATAATGGATGTTATCTCTGAAAGCCTTAGAGAACCTGCTCCTTGGTGCATGCTATTTGCAGATGACATTGTACTATGTAGCACTAATCAAGAACAACTCGAACTTAAACTAGAACACTGGAGAAAAGCATTAGAGGACAGGGGTCTTAAAATCAGCCGGAATAAGACTGAATACATGTGCCTTGGTGGAAAGGGAAATGACAGTGTGAAGATGGACGGAAATCAGCTCCAAGCAAGTAATAGTTTCAAGTACCTTGGATCAACGGTATCTGACGATGGCAATCTAGACCTGGAAATTACCCACCGAATTCAGGCTGCCTGGTTAAACTGGAAAAGGTTGTCTGGTGTCCTCTGTGACAGGAGACTAAATGTCCAAGTAAAGGGGAGAGCCTATAAAAGTGTGCCATGCTATATGGAGCAGAAACTTGGCCAATAGTACAGTCGCAAAATAAACGGCTGGATGTAGCCGAAATGAAAATGCTGAGATGGATGTGTGGTGTTACTAGGAAAGACCACATCAAGAACAGCTTCATACGAGGAAGTGTCAAGGTAACCCAAGCATCAAGGAAAGTTCAAGAAAGGCGGTTGCTCTGGTATAGTCACATTAAGCGCAGGGATGAGACCTATGTGGGAAGAAGAGTGCTGGATCTTGAGCTGGAGGGCAGGAGGGAGAGAGGCAGACCTAGAAGAAGATGGATGGACTGCGTGCGGGAAGACTTCGCAGAAAAGCTTGTATTGATTGGGCGGAGACCACTCAACCCATTGAAATTGTCATTGTACACGTCAATACGGACCTTGCGAAATGGATATTCTTCCAATTAATCTTGAAAAGCAGTTAACCGAAAACACCATTTGGGACCGAGGGAAATGGAAAAGACTTGCCAAAAACATCGACCCCGCATGAGCGGGAAAAGATGAAGAAGAAGAAGATGTTGCCTTATTAACAAATGATTTTTGAAAATTACAATTGGGTCAACACGAGTCCATTTGTGGTAGGTATTGTGGGTTTTGGTAGTGTTCTATAGAGCAACTTTTTCCGTATATATTTGTTTTTTTTTTTACTGTGGATCTGATGACAAGCAAAATATGCCATCCTTAATGTGATGTGGCATAATAGAACTCCTGTTGACCAATTGAAAAGCTTCTACTAATAGATAACTTGGGCAACACTTAAAAAAGACTTCTAATATTGCAATATAATAGAATAAGCAAATTGGCTTAAGCACAATATATCACTAAGATCACATAACAAAAAAGATTCGTTCAATAGCTACAAAATTCTAGCAATGCAAAACAGTTACTCGGACAGAAATAACATAGTACACAAGTGAAACCATCTTCAAAACCACTAGCACTGCAGAAATAGGGGTGTCATATTTGCTCCGACCCGACCTAGGTTGGAAAACGGAAATTGATGATGGTGACTCAAAATAGAAAGAAGAATAATTACTTATAGTTAAAAATATTATTAAACAAAAGTTTCCGTCTAGTCAGCACTTTTAATGAGTGGTTGTAATACAACATATTAATTATTAGGTATATGTTTCGGGGCCTCTCACTTTAAATGGCCCCTTCAGCAGCCTCGTAACAATCTCATTGACCAGTAATAATTTGAGACATTGATTAAAATACTGTGAAATGTGATGGAGATGGTAACACTAAAAGATAATGCCTATGTGAATATGAATTATGAGACATTGTTATGAATGACACCCTTAAAATGACATAAAATATTAAAGACATTGAACATCGTTAGTACATCAATAATTGTGGAAACACTATTTTATATTAATGATCTAGGATAAGACCTATAATTAATTTAGAGTCCGATGTGAACAATTCGTGTTAAAATAATGTTTCTTGAATGTTAGTGATTAAACGTATGACATCGCTGAAACTTAAATTTTCTTGGTCCTGTTAAATGATGATTATGATGATCATCATCATTTCCCCTTTTCCAGTTGACACTGGGTGGGGGCAAATATGGTTCCTCTCCACTTTGTTCTGTCGTTCCACCATTCCTCTTCAGACACAGTGTTCCAATCCAGGTTCCGTTTTCTAATACCATTCTCCACCAACTTTTTGACTTTTAAAGTCGGACATTTTTCCGTATTGACAGAATGTAATAATAAACAAAGTTTATATGGTTTATATGTATTGACTAGGCGGAACCATATAAACTTTGTTTATTATTATTCTCCACCAAGTCCATCCAACGCATTCTTGGTCTTCCTCGTCCTCTCTTCCCTGTCATCCGTCGTTCCAGTGCTCGTCTTGGTAGCCTTACTTCATTCATCCTTTTGACATGTCAAAAACATCTCAATCTGTTTTGCTCCAGTTTGTCATTGAGTTTCTGTACTCCTAGTTCTTTCCGTATATCTTCATTTCTCACTGTCCCTCCTCGTTTTCTGGACCATACTTCTCAGGAATCTCATCTCAGATGCTTGTACTCTGCTCTCATCCCTCTTAGTCATTGTCCAAGTTTCTGCTGCATATGTCATTATAGGAACATAATATGCTTTGTACATAACTTCTTTAGCCTTAATTGGTATATCCTTGTTCCATACTAGTCCCCGTACCTGTTGGTAGAAAGCACTCCCGAGTTGTATTCTTCTGCTAATTTCCAAATCTAGTCTTCCATCTTCAGTCAGTTCACTTCCCAAGTATTTGAAGTGTTTCACCACTTCCAATTCCTTATCTCCTACTTTGATTACTCCTTTTCCTTCTTTCTTATCTCTACTCATCACCACTGTTTTACTCTTCTCCACATTTATCTTCAATCCCCATTGCTCAATCTTTTCATTTATTACGTCTAACTGTTCAAGCCTCCGCGGCTTAGGCGGCAGCACGCCGGCCTCTCACCGCTGGATCCTTGGTTCAAATCCCGGTCACTCCATGTGAGATCTGTGCTGGACAAAACGGAGGCAGACAGGTTTTTCTCCGGGTACTCCGGTTTTCCCTGTCAAAATTTCATTCCAGCAACACTCTCCACTATCATTTCAATTCATCTGTCATTCATCTAATCATTGCCCCAGAGGAGTGCGTCAGGCCTCGGCAGCCGGCACATTTCATATCCTCGCCGCTAGATGGGGGCTTCATTCATTCCATTCCTGACCCGGTCGGAGACTGGAAGCAGGCTGTGGATTTTCATTTTCACGTCTAACTGTTCTTGTACCTACATCTCATCCTCGCCCCAGATCACAACGTCGTCTGTAAACTACATTACCTTGATCTTTGCCCTACTATATTCTTTCATTGCTGCCTTCATGATGATCAATGATTTAATAATTGCGTTGGGTTGTTGATTAACTTGGCGTGACCTTGAGTCATTAGTTTCAGCAGTTAAATTAAACACCACTGGAATAGTCTTGTCATTCTATATTTGCATTTTATGCAACCGGGGATTTATATGGCCAAAGAAAAAGCGAACATATACTACATGGCATCATAGCTTTAATTTTTCTGCAAGGACATAATTTTCATTCAATAATCCAATGTTGATTTAAGAGTTATAAAAATAATTTATTTGTTCAAACAATTGTCTCACATCATCCACACTCCATTCCATCTGTTTCATTCATAATCAGGATTTTTTGTAAAGATGAAGACATTTATTTAAAGCTGAAGATGAGCTTTTTGACCTGAAACACATTTAATAAAAAGCATTGACTAAGTAAGAAATTCATTGCGTGCACATGAGCCATCAGGTAATAATCCTGGTCTAACAATGGAAGATAGAACTTGAATGAGAAAGTAAAAAACTGTATTTCTATTCCTTATTATCCCCCTTTTCATGGCGTTGGGGATGAGATGAGTTGAGTTTCTATGCAGAGGTGGTTTTTATGGCCAGATGCCTTTCCATGCCAATCTCATGAGAGAAGCTAATGAGAGATGACATCAATGAAGATGGACAAAATTATAAATTGGACAAACTTGGAGTATCAGAAATGAGAGAAAAATCTTAGGCTCACTGAAAACAAAGTGTGGAAATTAAGATCTAATGATGACATATAAAGGACTATAGAAGCATGACGGAAATGATAAAAAGGAGAAGGATGTTTTTTGGACATATTTACAGAATGGATGATTCCAGATTAACAAAAAGGATTTTAAAGTACCTTTGGGAGAAAAGGTTAACGACTAGCTGGATTTAAGAGGTAAAGATTTAGAAAGAAATAATATAAGAGAAGAAGGCACTGTGGACAGAGAGGTTTTTCGAAAGGTGTTGTTAAGTATGAAAGGTTTCTAGGGAAGAGTGGAAAGGAAACCTGGGGCGAAGCGGTCTGAGGACAGAAAAAAGCAGCATAGTCTAAGAATGAAGAGAAAACAAAGAGTGAAGATTTGAAATTGGTGCGTGGTCCTTAGCAGACCTTATCGGAAAGAAGAAGAAAGAAGATGAACAAAACTGGGCAAGGAAATGAAAGATGACTGGCTTTCTAGAGAGTAGAACAACATGGACCTAATCATGTTTTGGTAAGCGTCTGTATTGATGTGATGTTGATGGAATTTATTTTGTAAAATTTGGTCTCCCTAGTTGATAGTTTGGAAATTGAATTATATACAGTAGTTAGTTTGGAATAATGTTCCTGTTCTAAGAGTATCAGTTCATGACCACTACTGCCATCTGCTATGTGCGCATCTCACTCGAGATGCATGTTTTTGTTTTGAGTATTCTTTGACATCCATTATTGTAGGACGATTAGTAACCGTGCTGTTTCATCGCGTGGTGTGCTGCGATAGCAGGTTATGGGCCCAGGTACACGGATATAAACAATAATAGGCCTACCAGTAATTATTATATACATAGATCGTAGTAAACGTGTTCGAGTAGATCGAAAATAAAGATGGACGGTCAAATATATCGAGAATTGAGCTCCTTAGCAGGAACAATTTCGATACCTGGAGCCTGCAAATGCAAGCTATATTGATTACGAACGATCTGTGGGAATATGTCGATGGTACATCAGTAGTGCATGAAATCTGCTGGTCTGAGTGAGATCAACTGAACTTGATTTAAAATCGGGAGTTTATGAGCTCAGATGTAATTTTTGCAATTCAAATTACGCGGGACAAATGAGTAGGAGCATACGTACTCGTTATGCTGAGCATGTTTCGGCCATAAAACACAGGAAGTTTTCAGCCATGGCGGTACACATGGAAGAAACGGGACATAAGTTCACGGACATAAATAATGACATCAAAATTTTGCATTACGCATCAAAGGGCAGCTATATGAATATTTTGGAAAATATTCATATCATTGCTTATCAGAGGTCAAAGGAATGCGATAATCTAAACGAGGTTAATTTTGAAACGAATGAATTGTTTGATTTATTAGCAGATTATTTAAATACTAATAAACGCAAACCACCTCCTCAACCCCCACCGCAATAGTTTAATTCCAACATACATTCCTGACTCGAATTATTTTCATGACGCCACACCCAATTACCTTCCTGGGTGCTGGTTAGTTGTTTTCTCCGCTTTTGGCAAGGTTATACGACACTTGTGTGCATTTCAGCAACCCACGTTGAAACTAGCAATGAGTAATGTGTCAATGTGTCAATATTCATTACTTCAACTAATAAGTGTTTATTCCGTAAGTGCATTAATGTGTCGAATGACACAGGCCTAACAAAGGAAGAACAAGAGAATAAATGTGAACTGTGTTTTTGTTATTTAGTGAGGTTATCGATGTTATATGATGTTTAACACCAATAAGTGGGCTGAGGAAGAAAACATTGTGTGTTTTCGAAACATGTACCTATAGAATTTTTATGTAAGTAAAAAGTATTGATTTGGCGAGAAATTTGTTATACTTCATGTTAACTGAACTTGACTCGAGGGGAAGTGTTAGTTTGGAATAATGTTCCTGTTCTACGAGTATCAGTTCGTGCGCACATAGCAGAAGGCAGTAGTGGTCCTGAACTGATACTTGTAGAACATGAACATTATTCCAAACTAACAGATTACCCATCCTTCAGTTAAAAATGTACGTGTGTGTGTGTGTGTGTGTATGTATGCATGTAAGCATGCAACTTGGTCCATGGGAAGGACTGTTCAAGATCATCCTATGACTCCTGTGCACAATAGAGGTGTTGGGTGCTACCCGGCATGACCCTCACAATAGGGTCATCCATACCATCTCCATTTACACAGGAGAGTAACATATCCACATTGCTGGAATACATCTCGAGAGTGTGAATAAGCTTTGCGTTATGTTGTGATCTGCCTCAAGAGGGCAGGGAGAGTTTGCGTACCTGTTTGCCATCGCATGTTGTTATAGTTTGTATCTGTGTTCATCTTACAGGTTCACTCGTGGGACCTATAATGAATTAATAGTGGCACTCACAATTCCTGCAGCCTTCCATCCGGTAACCACATTTATTTATACGTGTAAATGTTGCATGTTTTTTTCTTTGTATAATTTAACATTTTGTTCATGCAACATTTCAGAAAAATCGGTGGAGCAGTTTTTGTGTGAAAGAGTAACAGACAGACTCCACTAGATTTTTTTATGTATTAGTGTAGATACTACATGTTTGGAGCTAACATGAGTTCATCAGCAAGTATATGTTAGAAGTAGCAAGTTAAACTTTACGGGGGGAAAAATCACTCTTCTGATGATGAATAGGTAGCACATAAATTCAATCAAAGAAATGATTCACTGGTCCACCCTGTCAGTACATTTATTTTTCTTTACTACTAGTACATCTTTCGGGCCTTAAGCTTAAGCTAGGTATTAAAATATGATTTCAATTAGCACATCAACAACATTTTTTAAAGTAATTGCCGAAGTTTTATTAGTGTTTCTACATAAACATAAATGGAAGACCCATGCCATTAGTTTCCATAAATAGATGTAAGTTTTACAGAAACATTTTATATGGTTTTTTAAAATGTATAAATTTATGTTGCCTGTTTTTTCTTTGCATAATTTAAGATTTTGTTGTCATCAAATGGCACTTTTGTACCTACATATGATGTGCTTATTTGACATAGTGTTTCTAATTGAAATATGGCTCATTAGTTTATGCGAGGCGGGGAAGAGATTGTTCGTTAATAGTTGAGATCGGCCTTTACAATTGACATGCATCATAGGTTAGGTCATTGCCAGCTCAAGACAACCAAGCAAGATTTGAAGAAGCACCAAACAAATGGTTCGGACAACATTTTGGTGTAGTGCTTATAACACAGTACACAAAACCACAAGTAGAGAGCAGCACTATAGTGTGGTGGTAGCGAACAGACCTCACAGATTTTAGTCCGGAGTGAACAGGAGCGGACGCCATAGGGCTCTTTCGAATAACAGATAAGTTTAAATTAACCTTATTCCATTCTAGTCCAGTGTATATTTTGTGCATTATAACCACACACAATTGGCCACCAATTTAAATAGGAATGGTTGATTTAGAATATAATTAACAAAATAGTGAAGATATAATTCCTGAATTTGGTCACAATAATAATTCATTAGAACACAGGTTAACAATAACGCAACACCCAGGGAAGTGAACAACATCTAAGGTACATAAGATTGACGCATTACACAAGTTTTTACAAACGCATGTAATCTGAACATTGTATATATATTTGTGCATAAGTGTAATTCATAAACATTGTATATTAACTAAGCCTAAGTAAGCAGGATCTGAAGATGAACGCTTGACTTTTGAAACATGTCATCCAGTTAAGGTATCCCCTTTTTTATACATAAAATCGTGTTATTTTGTGATAAATATCTTATGTAATGTTTTTCAAGTTAGGGTATATTATAAATACTTGTTTTCCCACCTAATGTAATTGGGCACAAAATTTGTGTTGACCGACTGGAAAGTTTTCTTTAATAATTGAAATAATTTAATACTTAGGTGAAGAAGCGCCAGTTCAGGCCCGAAACATGTACTAGTAGTGAACGCAAATAAATGTATTGAACAATGAATCATTTCAGTTGATTGTATTTAATTTGCAAGTCAATACGGATCCAAAAAGTAAAAATGGTCAACATAAAAACCATACATAGGTAGCACATAGTAGAAAGGTAAAGTCAAACACAGATAATCTTAGTTAAACAACACCTTCCGGGTGATATGAATAAAACTGAGTATGTGCTCATGCTCTCCAATTTTGGGAATATATACTCAGAATGGTATGAATGAAAAGTTGAAGTACAAACTCGCTCAGAAGTACATACGGTACTCAGTGACTATATAGTCCAATGTGGTATGAATAACAGAAGTATATACTATTTAAAGTGGGAGTGAAGATTCAAGGACAAATCATTTCAACTCTGAGATTTGCCGATGACTTAGTCATCTTGGCCGACACGCCTGAGGATTTGAATGAGTTTGAATGGTATGGACTCCGTCTTGAGGAAAGAATTCATGATGAAAATTAATAAATGTAAAACAAAATATTGGAATGCAGACAAAATAAATCAGAATCCTCTATGGACATCAAATTGGCAGGTGAAAAACTAAAGGAAGTAGGAGACTTCTGTTACTTAAGTAGCAAAATAACCAGTGATGACGAAGCAAAGAGTACATAAAAAGTAGGTTAGCTCAGGCAAGGAAAGCATTTCTACAGAAAAGGATTCTGTTGACATCGAATATAGATTTAGATGTTAGGAAGTAATTTTTGAAGGCCTTGTCTGGAGTGTGGTGCTCTATGGAAGTGAAACTTGGACTAATGGTGCAGCAGAAAAGAGGAGAATTGAAGCGTTTGAAATGTGGTGTTACAGGAGAATGATGAAGATCAGATGGGTAGATAGGGTTACAAACGAAGAGGTATTAAGACTAGTGGGAAAGAAGAGATGTTTCTGGTGACTGCTAATGAAGAGAAGAGATAGGTTGGTAGGACACATACTAAGACACCCAGGAATAGCAAGCTGAGTTATGGAAGGAAGGATCGAGGACAAGAACTGTAGGGGTTGACCAAGGTTAGAATATGTTAAACAGATTGCCTCGGATGTAGGGTGTGGTAGCTATGTAGAGATGAAACTATTAGCTCAGGACAGCGAGGCATGGAGTGCTGCATCAAACCCGTCAAGACTGAAGACTCAAACAACATACTACAAACCTGAAGTATATAAGATACTCACAATTTTTGAAGTCTGACCATTACCATGCTCAGCTGTCTAATTTCAAGATCGCTGAGTTTATGTATGTAGATGTAAATTACTTGCGGGTTAGGAAAGTGTATAAATACGAAGAACTGTTTCAGAGAGGGATTGCAGAACATTATATCCTTGACAACAACTTTTTTATTGTACATTCTTTTGAAATCGATCTTCATATTTAGTCGGGATTTCATATTGTTAATTTTCTTCTGTATGTGACTCTCAGTAACACCTTTGCCAAAGTTTGCAGCATAACGGATCTTTATGGCTTTTAAACATTCACTTTTTTCCTTTCGTAACTTGGGTGTTTTAGACTTACCAAATACTGGAGGTTAGTCGCAAACTATCCTTACAAATGACAACTCGGAAACTTTAGAAATATCACCACATTCCTCCCCACCAACAGACATTTCAATACACTGGGAATTTTTGGCTAATAAACGATATGTAAACCAGACAAGTCTACAACAGACGACTGGTTTGTGTTAACAATTGGCACTTTCAACAGTTGACTAAGCGCGTCGATGAAACAAGAGCAACTTCATGTCGCAAGTGAAGTATATACTCCAAAAAGAGGGGAAATTTTGTATATACAAAAGATCTTTTATTCATAACAGAGTATATACTCAACACTGATGCTCAAGCTGGGGGAAGTATATACTTCGAAGTTTGTGCTCATTTTTTTTCCCTATCGCCCTAAGTGTTTTTCAAAACATATGTAGAACTAGGTCATGAGTCTTGAATATAAAAACACTCTTCAAGATTGTCCATCGATTCAATCTTCAAGGCTTACATAATATTTTTCATTTCTTTTTCAAAACTTTTCAAGATCAACTTCACCTTTCTATCAAGATCATCAGAACAGTGTTTTTTTTAAGTTTTGCTTGCTACTTCTAGAATAGTTGCTGAGTAAAAACTTGTGTTAGTTTGATACATACATAAATAACTACCAGAAGAGCTTACCACTGAGATTTATAGACACATCCAGCAACACTCGGGTGAACTCACTCGATCAGATCTGCCTTCCTCCCCACACACCCCCCGTTTTGCATTGTAATAGTAAGATCAGCTCGTGCTGCCTGCAGAAAGCAAATTAATATTAAGTCTCTATTTAAAGCAATTGAAACTACGAGGAACAAGGCATCAGCATGTGGAAATGGAAGGCTAGTGGATGCCTGGTCGCTTCAACAAGGTAGCGGATGACTGCCTTCCATTTCCACGCGATGATTCCCTGTTCCGAGTCATTTCAATCGCTTCATGTTAATTTGGGCCGATTTGAGGCATCGTATAGAGTGAGTGTGACCTTCCAAGAGTATCCTCTGCCAGTTGCAATTTTCATATCTACACAAATGACCACCGCTTGTGAAATTTACAACGGTGTGCTTGCCGGAAGGTAAAACTTCAATCGATTCTTGGTGCTATATTTCAGTAATGCAGTTGTTCAGTTCAAGAATGTAATTTTCTCCATTTCACAATACAATCATTTTTTTACACTTTCATTCTTTCAACAGTATGTTTCGGTCTGTATTTGACCTTCATCAGCTGACACAAATGTACTTTCCATTACAGAAAGGAAAAACGCAATTGGCACCAAGTCAAGTCCCCAAATCAAGAAGAAGATCAAATGGGACAATAAAAGGATTAGCTCAAAATGGTTTTTAATTTTTACTAAGACAAGACCTGAATGAGGTGCAACAATTTTAATTTTACACAACAATAGAAGAAAACAGTACTTCTTCATATGAGGAAGAAATTATTTTTTCAGAATTTTAAATAATTTTAATTTTTAAAGATTTTAAATCAAGGAATTTTTATTTGTAACAATATCTTAATTTACATATGATGCAGAAAATGTACACCAAGATATATTTAATTTAATATAAGAAAGTGCTAAATTTTAGGCTGATGGTCAATGACGGACCGAAACATGTAGGCGTACTGTTGAAAGTGTAATAAAATTATTGTATTGTTAAGTGGAGAAGGCTAAAGAAGTAAGACCTATTACTTAGTAGTAATGACATATGGAGCAGAAACTTGGCCAATGACGAGGAGAAATGAAAGTAGAATACAGGCAGCTGAAATGTAATTACTGAGGAGTATAGTTCAGAAGACTAGGAAAGAGAGAGTGAAAAATGAAGACATTTGAAAGGAAATGAATGAACAGAAGCTGAATGATAAGCTGGAGCAGAACAGATTGAGATGGTATGGACATGTGAAAAGGATGAATGATGAAATAATGCCAAATCAAGTGATGGAGAGACGGATGACCGGAAAGAGAGGACTAGGAAGACCTAGAGTACGGTGGATGGATTTAGTGAAGGACAGTGTGAGAGTACCGATCACCGAGAAGACACGGGAAAAGCGGCTCCAATGGTATTGTCATGTCCTACAGTTACCTATTTCACTTCTTCCTTTGAAATGATTGGACAACGTCCACGTGTACGACCAAAGCAGCGCTGGCATGACGCAGTAAATGCTGATCTGAAAAATCTCCACTTAAGACCTCAAGATGCCCAAGATTGTGCAAAATGCGAGCCAAGATTAGAACAGCGGACCCTGCACCTGCGGGGAAATGCTATGGAAAAGACGTGAGAGAACGGAAGCTGGAGCGGATCAGTGGTTGGGGAAGGATGGTGGACAGACGGAATAAAATGGAGGGGTGACATATTTGCTCCATCCCGGCCCAAGCTGGAAAAGGGAAATTGTTGATAATGAAAGTGGAGAAAATACTCCATGAAAATTATATTGTTATTCTAATCAATATGGGCTGGCCCCGTAGTGCTGGGGTAGCATGCCTGCCCCTCACCCGGAGGCCCCGGGTTCGATTTCCGGCTCCATCAGGAAATTTAGATACTGGCGAGAGGTCTGGAACGGGGTGCACCTTGCCTCGTGAGGACAATGATTGGCTGTCTGACAGGGAACATTTCAATATTTTCCGTGGCGACAGAGAACCAAAAATGCAGACCCTGCTAATATGTGGGACAAATGCTAATGAAAAAGAAGGAAGAAGACCAAGATCAGGATTAACCGCCGAGGGGATCCTATACGCTGACCACTCGTCACTCCAATATCCGCAGGCCAAATGGCTGGGCAGCGGTCGCTTGGTAGGCCTAGGCTTTTCATGGGCTGTAGTGTCAGGGGTTATTTATAATCAATATGGACATGAAATGGTATCTTTGTCACACAGTTTACATTCACATTCCTGCGGTATTCTGGTCTCTTGTATAGTTGATGAAAAAACCATGCGTCAGACTTATTGCACTGCATTGTTTATTTGGTCCTGTCTGGTTTAGGTTAATCATGATATCTGTCTGGTTTAGGTTAAATATGGCATTAGTTGCATAGAATTCAGTCTCTATCCGTGCACTCTTTCCTCGTTTCTCCCTTTTTAGTAGAGTTTCTTGTTGTTTAGTTAGCAATGTGAGCATGATGCATCCCTCTTTTAGAAGGAACCTTGGGCCAGCTCGTATGCTAGTCTGGAGGGTGTGTATTTTGGAAGCCTTCCAGTTCTGCTTTCATAAATGTTGCTTTCACATTTTCTATGGTTTATAGATTGTTGTATTTAGTTGTTGTTAATTCATTTAGGGGCTTTGCGGCATAAAGGTCATGTATCTCCATGTACTTGGTTGGGTGTGTATGGAATCTGTCTGAAAACCTATGTTGTTGTGATGGGTGTATTCGTGTGTGTGTTTGAAATTGGGAAGGAGATGGCCATGGCCCCAAGTTATGAACCATCCCAGCATTTGCCTGGAGTAGAAGTGGAGGGAAACTGCCAAATAGTACCTGTAGGATGGCTGAGGTGGAAATCGAACCCACCTTTTCTCAGTTCTGCTTCAGGAAGCTGAGTGTACATTATTCCAGCCTTCAGAACCTTGGCGAGAGCAGCGCATGGCTTAAGTGGCACTCTTTGTCTGGTGTCTTATGTGATAAGATGATTCTACTCTGGCTAAATTCTAAAGTTTATCGTTCTGTGGTCCATCCCGTTGTTCTGTATAGGGCAGAATGCTGGCCTTCAACTAAGGAGTTGGAACAGCAACTTAGTGTGATGGAGACAAATATGCTCAGGTTGGCATCTGGCTTGACACTCTATGATCATGTCAGCAATAATGGCATTTGCAAGCGATATGGAGTAGCTCCAATTACTGAAAAGATGAGGGAATGCCATCTTGGACATGTCTTACGAGCTGCTGAAATAACAGTTGCCCACCCATGATTGGCATTGCGGATAGATGGGAAGAGACCCAATAGGACGACCAAGACAGCGTTGGCTTGACACCCTACATGACGATCTAAAATTTGCCTGACTTCATCCTGACATGGCACACAATCGTATAATATGGCGACAGAGAACAAAAAAATGCAGAGTCTGATAATTTGTGGGGCAAATGCTAAAGAAAAAGAAGACCAGATTAAATTTCTTGGCAAAGCTGGTAATCAAGCCCAGACCTCGCGGGTGACAGCTAATAATGCTAGCCAGTGCATCACTAGGTGGTCTGTTGTACAAGGTGTCTGCGTTAATGGTATAATAATATAAAATTTAATAACTTGAGAAATAATGGAGATATTTATTGGCGGTTTGTTTCTACAACTAGGGTAACTCAAAATGTTTTCTCTGTTCGCTTGCGGTGGTACCATTTGCGCATGCGCGTAACTGCATTGTTCACGAGAAGTGCGCCAGTAGCCATGTGGACTCCACAGCAGAAGGTGTTCTGTGTGCTTTCGCTCGCGGAGCTGAAATCTGTTACACTAGTACAACGTAGATTTCGGCGTGAGTATGGACGGTTACCAACTGATGATGATCCCACTTTCGTAACAATCAAGAAATGGAATTTCTTGAATCGTGAGTTCCGAGATCGCTGTATTGGGAGAGGTAGTCCGTCAATTGCTTGGCCTCCTAGAAACCCCGACATTACGCCACTTGATTTTTTCCTGTGGGGGTTTGTCAAGAATCAAGTGTACCAGACACCAGTTCGTGATCTACCAGATCTGCGTCATCGCATTCGTGCAGCTATTGTAAATGTTACGCCTACAATGCTGCAGAACACTTGGAGAGAAGTGGAATACAGATTAGATGTCTGCAGTGCCACTAATGGTGTGCTTATAGAGATGTATTAGGTATGTAAATAAATATTTTGAGTTACCCTGTTCGTAGAAAGAAACCACCAATGAATATCTCCACTACTTCTCAAGTTATTAAATTTTATATTATACCTTTAACCCGGACACCTTGTATGTAGGTGCGGTCCATGTGATATGTAGGCTGCATACTAAGATAGGAAGTACCTTGGCGTCAAGTTCATTGCTGTTGGGAGCGGTAGTTAAGTCATGTTTGATATATAATGTTATTTTTAAATTGCTAATGTTCAGCTGGCTTGTTTTACAATGGTTATGGATGTGTTCTTTTTGTTGTAGTATAAAGAAGCCTTCCTGAGGGCGAATCCCGACTTCAAGTGGTACAAATTGCCTGCTCCACCACTGCGAACACTAATGACTCGACCGTCCAACCAGAACAAACCTCACAAGCTGGAGTGCCAGCTGACTTGTGGGCCCATCACGCCTGGCAAACTGGCTGGTGAGGATCTTTCACAATGCTTATTTTCATGTAGCCTACTCTGTAGTGTCTTCACTGTGGAGCTCATTGCTATCAGTTTGCACTGTAGGATCCATGACTTCACTTTCTTGTGTTTGCCAACTCTTCGAGTTCGTTGCAGTCTTTATTTATTTATATAGTTTACGCCAACATTGGAGCACTTAAATCAAATACATTTATTGATGATTAGGGCCCAGATGTTGATGACGTGTCATCTTTTTACTGAGCTGTCCAAAACAATTCTGAAGTACCGGTACATAGCCTAGAAACTCCAAATATGTCATTTTTATTTTGCATCTTTTTGCATTTTTGGCTATTTTTCTATTTTAAGAGCATTTTTAAGTTCGGTAGATTATTTTGGTCTTATTTTTAGAGAAATCGACCTTTTATGGTCATTTTTGCCAATTTAGTCATCTCAGAGTTAAGAAGTTAGTAGCTGATACAAGATAATTTAAAATATTGAAATATTGATTCCATTTCCTTAATCAACCGGGTAGAAGCTAGTCTTAGCAACAATCGTGGCGAAATTGCTGTGGGTGTTGCATCAAAAATGGACAAAAACACCGGGTATAAAACATTCTGCAAAATCCCAGACATTCTATCTGGTGAAAACTACTGCATGGATGGGATTGAGGAGGATTTTGCAGCAAACGACCTTCCTCACTTCAAGTACGTTCCGATCACATCAGTTGATGTTGAACACACCTTTTCAAGATATAAAAACTTGTTGGCTGATAACTGCAGATTATTTACATTTGACAACATCAGAATGACATTCGTAGTGCAGTGCAACTCAGACTACAGTGAACATAGATTTCTAGCACTTAACAAAAGGTTTATTTTGATTGACTTTTCAGTTTGAGCTTATGATGTCATTTTTGGAATATTGGTGAGTTTATTATTATAAGATCATTTTCTTCATTTTATAGTGCATTTTTTGAATTTTTAGGTCATTTATTACAATCATTTTTGAAAATTGTAAGTGCATTTTTAAACTTTTTTATGGCATCAACATCCGGGCCTTAAGATGATTGTTGCTTTAAGGGGCCTAACATCTAGGTGAAATACATTTATGTCCTCTACGGATTAACAGGGAATTTAGCTATCATCATCTTCTCCCGAAACCTCTTCATTCTAGCCGTCCTGGCTGCCCTTGCCTCTACAGAGGACATATTGTTTTTGTTGATTAATTTTTAGTGTCAGCCTTATATGTTTGTTCTACAGAATCCTTTTTTCTTCTCTATTTTCAATTTGTTTCATTGTAATATTCAACTCATCTAAATCATTTTGAATCTTTGAACCAATTATTTTTTGTTTTATTTCTCCAAAAGTAGTTCAATAGTTGTTTTAGTAGTCTATTGTCATGCAATCTCTATAAAGGCAATTCTCCTTTTTCTCATTGTGTCTATTACTGAATCACTTTCCCGGTAGACAACTGCATTAGGCAAGAATCTCCATTGCACATCTACCTGGGTGTTTTTTATTAATGATTGTTCTGATTATCCTTCTGTCAACCTTCTGCAGTTGATCTGTTGTTGATTTGGTGTTTAATTTAAATAGTGTTTCACAAGCGTAGTTCGCTTCAGGTTTAATAACGGAACAGGAATGTTGAAATTTAGCATTTATTAAAAGAGATTTCTTATTGTAAAAGCTTTCTTTATTAATTTTATTTATAGACATTAAATTACTTGTGTAAACTAAACCAATTACTGGAAATGCATGCATGCTTTGTTTTTAAATGCCACTTTATATGTTTTGCAGATGAGAGCCAGATGGGTGGGCTGAGCAGTTTGCTGGCATCACAGCCCAACTCGTCCTCATCGACACCCAGCACTCCCACCACTCCAAGCATGCCAACCTCACCCACCGTACCAAAGCCGCCCAAGAAGCGTTATCTCCAAGAAACCATGGGACTATCGGAAGGTAGCGTTCAGCCGCCTCGGTTTCACTTAAAAACAGAAAAGAATGACACGGGCCAAGATCCAGAGGTAAGTTACCTACCATAAACCTACATGTTCGCACACTCAAATAATGTGTACATTCTTAACATACAAAGCTTTGAGTAATAAATAGGTTAAAAGTATTGATTAGGTGGAACTTTCAATCTATTTATTTGTCCATTAGTTGATCAATACGGAACCAGAATGAACCTTTTAAGTTCTAAAATACAAAGCTTTGACATTTCTTGTTAATAAATTTGAACCACTGTGGTTCAATAATTTAGGTATTTTCATATTGACTTGCAAATATATTAAGTTTTAACTCTTTTTGATCCACCTAGTTCAATTCCTTTATTTCTATTCTTATAACTAAGTGTTATCATATTTTCAAGTCGCCTGGCTCCGTGGCAACGTTCTTGCCGGCTGTGCCCAAATTGCAGGATCAAATCCTAGCAGTCAGATGGCATTTGTGGGTGCACAAATGTGAGGGATCCGTGTCGGTAGATTTACTGTCACGTTAAAGATTCCATTAGGGGCAAAATTCTGGCACCCTGGCACCTCTAATAGCCACAGTAGTAGAAGAGGGACATAAAACCAATAACAATATTATGTTTTCAAGTCTACTGCTTCTCTTCGTTAACACTTAAATCTATTTTCGCATTTTGCCGCAAAACTTATTAAAAAGTTGTTTACAGCTCATGGAAAGTGAGAATTTAAGTCTACAAGCCATTATGAGCATTTTGCGCTTCATCCCATTTGCGAAAAAACACCACTCCTACTTTAATAATACCTACTACAAAATTTAAGCTAATTTTATACGTGTGTAAAATATTCAGATGAATGGAAATAGTAATATGTTTGATAAACCAGTAACAAACTCTTAGTTAACTCTATTGTAATTCTTCTATTTCCAGGATAATTTGGAAAGCCACTTTTATAGTAGCACAGTTGACACAGACTGTGCCAGTTCCTCGCCCATGACTGACGTACTGAAATCAGCTACACCTATAACATATCCATCACCATTCACGAAACTAAGGAGCCATGCTGCCGATCAGCTGATTTCACTCCGAGAACGTAAGATCCACCGTCGTCGCAGCAGTACGGAAAGTAGCAGTAGTAGCACTAGTAGCAGTACTACCAGTAAGTCAAAAGACTCGCAAACAAAGAGTAGTCTAAGTCCAGACGATTCGTCCGTCATCCCAAATAAAGCTAGTCCTCATTCCTCAGAGACCACCATCAAAGCATCACAGCAGCAGATCATCGATAGGGTCGTCGATCGATTGTGTGGTTTCTCTGATCAGTCATTGTCTCCACCACCAGTAACTAACACTGCTAATACCACCTCAGTCGTATGCACACAAGCTGATTCCATTGCAAGTCAGTCAGATCAGTCTTTCAGTTCTTCAGAATATCAGGAGACTATGATTGCTACTGTCGCAGCTGGAGTAAAAACAGAGAAAGAAGTTCCTTCTTCTGCCAAACATCTGAGCAAGGAACCATTAAAATGTTCCACACCTCCAACACGACATAAAAAGTTTGCTAATAGTGTCCCAACTTGGATGGTTGAAGGAGGCGAAGATTACGAAATGAATATGAATAACAATGTTTATGATGGCATTCTGGGGCCTCATGGAGATTCTAATAAGACTGGATCAAATTGTAAAACTATGGAATGTTTTGCCAATGCTAATAGTTTTGTGAATAAAAGTGAACCTACAGAGAACTCTCGGCTTAACGAAATAAAAGACAGTAAGTCTAGTCTCTCGGGTATTTGTGATGCATTGCTTCAAGCCTCGGCCAGTCAAAGTGAAGATTTAGATGTAAAGGGATTCTGCGAAACAGATAAAAAGGAATCTTATAATAGTAATCGTCTGGGTAAGATTTTGAGTGGCGAGTGTAACAATGTTACTTCAGGAATGCCACGCATTAAAACTGAACCATTATCCTCTGATGATGTAAGTACAACATTTGTGTATGATGCTCAGTCAAAAAACTCTACTGCAATCAATGTGAAGACTGAACCTTGTAGTACACCTCCTCCTGACATGATTAGTGGCGAATTCTCACGTCAGCAACAAGAAACTATGCTTCTCATGCCGGTCACATTGTGCAGCCCTAAACTGCATGTTGACTCATCCAAACAGTCCACAAACTTTCTTCCTACTCAGGTTATTAAAGGCAAAGAATCTTTGAAAACCGAATTTAGTGACAGTGTTTCAGGTGTGAAATCGGAAATGATAGATACCAAATCTTTGCAATTATTGCAAGAAGCAATCGAAAAAGTAACTTGTGAAAATCGATCTAGTAACAGCAGTATTCTTCACATTTCTACGACTGATAACCATCATGAGATACCTGCCAAACTGGACTGTGTTCCTAAAAAGAACAGTGGAGACTCTGGAAAAGTACAAATTAAAGCACAGTCTAATCATTCACGGAGACCAAAGACTCTTCCTGTTCCTTTTTCTGCTTCTTCGCCTGTGAAGACAAAGGTGAAGTGTATTAACAACAGTATTTCCGAGGTGGATTCTCCCGTTACCTCACACACAGTCACATCTTCATCTTCCTCTTCTTTGGTACCTGTGAGTTCCGGCGAGGGAACGCGGCGTCAGTCCTTTAGAACTTGCAAGGGAATGCGTTATCGAGAATTCATGAGTGAAGGAAGGCTTGCTGTCGGCAAGAGGAGTCGTCGCAACTTGGGTTCTAGTTTTGACAGGTAAGTGAATATCTTTGGAATATTCATTTTTCTGGATTGATTGACTGCATGAACCTTTTATAATTACCTAGTAAGCCAGCTGTCCACAGTTCAAGTTCCTGCTTCTCTTGTTCAAGTACCTGTTTCTGATGCTCGTATTTGTGTTCATAGTCTTGCTTCTAATGGTTTTAGGTAGATTTCATTAGAAAGCTACCTATTGCAATGGGTACTGTACCCCTAATTACCTACCAATACCTGATGAAATCCCTCGATGACAGCTGGATCGTAGAACTTGAAAATCCCCGGCTAGAAAAACCCCCAAGTCCTACCACCAGGTAAAGGAATAATAGGGTAATCGGGTATCCTAACAGGTTGTATTAAGAATGACCCTAGCTTCAGAAAATCACTAGCTCTAAGATCACAAGACTCCTCCAAAAGGAACTATCTCGAAGGATGGTACACCCTGAAAATACCTAGCGATGGCCTTCTTAAAACGATCTCCCATCACCTCGATAAAATATCACGCAATAAGATTTAAAATAGGAAACCAAAATTATTTCATTCATGAAATTCCATGAGAAAGAAAATCCATGAGTGAATCAAATAGTTCACCACTCAAGTATGGTGTCCATAATTGGAAATGAGTTCCAATACAAAAACAACAATTACCTAACAATGATCTCAGAAGAATAAAAAGAAATATATACCGTATTTACTCGAATACGACCCGCCCCCGAATAAGACCCGCACCCTGATTTTGAAGAACAAAATTTAAAAAAAAAAAATTTTGACTCAAAATTATTTACTATCTTCACTAAATAAACAGAATTGCATTTATCCAAAATAGTTTCCAACAGTTTTGAAGTCGTCCTAAAATAACACACATCAAACTATTAAAAATACAAATAAAAGTACACAAACACGTCATTCATCGTCATCAGAAGTACCAGCTTCGGAACTTTTATCACCATCACTTTCCCACTAAATGTCGTTATCACTGCCTCCATAGCATTCGAAATACTACATTTCTTGAAGCTCTTCCGTATGAGATCTCCAGAGATACGATTCCATGCCGTCAAAATCCACGAACACAGCAGCTGAACTTTCGGGCGCTGAATACGACCAATTGGAGTCGGTTTGTGCTTATCGGCCGCCATCCGCTCCGTATACAGCTGTTTCAAGGCTGCTTTGAACGGGCGGTTCACGCAGACATCCAGTGGTTGTAGCATAGACGTCATCCCGCTCAATCACGAATACATGACTCGTCAATATCATATTTCCTACCGGGCACGATTTCCAATAACTTCGGCTTCCCTCACAACTTTCAATTTCTCACTCACAGTAAATGACAGCAAACGTTTCGTAGCATTCATGTTTACACTCGGAGAGCGTGCGCGGGACCTGCGCGGGACTGTATGACGCCGCGTGCGTACGGTAAAACAAAGTTATAGCCGGAAGAAGACTAGCACCATCTAGCGGATACTCGCAACACCCGATATCGCACGCGGCGGGCAATTTAAATCTTTCAAATTTGGATGACTCAAATAAGACCGCACCCCAATTTTTCATGTCCGAATTTGTTTAAAAATGTGCGGGTGGTATTTGAGTATATACGGTATATATCGGACTGTACACCTGACAAATATGTGATCACTCACATGATAACTTGAAGTAGAATGTCAATAATTTCATAAATATCATTCGTGGCCATTATTAAATGCTGTGGCATTTCTTTAAATGTTATTTACAATATCTTACAAAATTTTATACATAATTATATCTAGGACAATCTAAGTTTGTCCAAATACTGACTTGGATCATAGCATTCGCATCTGTAGAATTTATTAATGCGTGGTAAATGTATCTGAAGGGTCAGGGGAAAAAAGTAGGTAAGTCAATTTTTGGTGAAATTGAGTTGGTGTTACCGTTAGATTCAGACTGATCATACGCATCTTTTGAGAGGTCGGAACTGGGAAAAAGCAGGCGAGTCAAGAGATACGAACATTCAAAGTTCTGCTGCAAGGGGAAAAAACAGGGAAGTCAAGCGCACAGAGGAAAGAACCAGGCAAGTCAATGGTGACTCAGTCGGCCCCGAGAGGGCATAGTAAGCAATCACTGCTGACTTAGTTTTGTTTCTGTGTTTCCCTTCAGTCTGTTGATGTGTTGTTTGTGTTAATGGACGTAGTTAAGACTGTTGTAAGTGTGTGATTAATAGTCATGTCTTCGAATGTGTATGAACATGTCAACCTTCATAATGAGCCAAAAATGAACGGAAGAGGACTGGACGGATGTCGGAGGTAAACAAGAAACTAAGACTTGCTACACAGGAACCTGGCCCTCCTTGCAATTGTAAGTGATTTTACTGCTACAACATCACGAGCTACAATCTCACGATGATCAAAATAGGTATTTGAGAGGGTTGATTACGGTTATGCCCGTGGCACAGAGAACTTCCCAGGTTCGCTTATGAAAATTTTATTTGTCTGCTCCACAATAGCTAAATTTGTCGTAATATACTCCCACATTTCCGTCCTTCACTCTAGGTCTCCTGCCTATTTGATGATGATAATTGTTGTTTTAAGGGGCCTAACATCTAGGTTATCGGCCCCTAATGGTTTGGGTGATAGTGAAAGATGAGAATGAAAACTATAAATAATACTAACTACAAACTTGCATACTAGAAGGAGAAATGGTAAACAAATGAAGGAAAGGAAGAAAAGAAATACCCTCAACCCTCGAAGAATGAGGATTAAGGGATTTGGAAGGAAGGAGAGCCATGAAAGGCATATAGGAAAGGGAAAGAGGAGAGGGTCCGCCCCAAAGTCAGTGGAAAAAGGGGGAAACGGACCCAGCTCAGGAATCCCTCGGGATCACCAACTGCCAAACTCACCAGCCATGGGCCCCTGAGGGTGTAGCAATATCCAGGGTGCACCAGAAATGGTGGGGCTACATACACCTTGCCTCCTTGAGGGCCTTGTGCAGAAGGCAGGAGATAGCATGAAAAGAAAAAAAAGGCTGACCCCTCGTAGAATGAGGGTATGAGACAAGGGCCAATTAAGGCGGGAAAGGAAGAGATCCTAGGCCTCGGATACCCTAATACCGTCAGGGTTGGAAGGGAACAAGAAAGAGATGACCAAGAGAGGTTGACAGGAAAGAAGATGGAGAGGTGCCCGGCACAAGTAAGTGGAAGCAATGCCGGACTCAGCTGGGGTCCCGTGGTCGCCAACCCACGTCCTGCCGATTTCCGGGCCAAAGTATAAAGATTTACAAAGCCTGATGAAGTTTTGCCGTCCTGGTGCTGTCAAGTTCTTCAGTCAGCCGTCCCACAACTAAATATAGGTGTTGTGAGGACTATCGCTAGGTGGATGTCGTGGAATTACTTCATTCTGGGGACACACTAGATGACAACCTCTTGATTCTATGTTTCCTGAACCAAAGATGATTTTTCTGAAGGACCAAAATGATTGTATATGCTGATATATTGATGTCGTAAGATTTTAAACACTAAACTTGCCTTTTCTCAAGTTTTATAAAAATTGACTTACCTACTTTTTCCCCCTGACCCTTCATCTCAATTCTGGATTGATTCTATCGAGCGATCAAGCTTAGTAAAATATCTGGTTAAAATCCATATTTAATAAAAAATATCATGATCTCATTAAATTGTATAGGCATCTTTATTAAGCTGTAGTTACATAGTTTGATTATCCATACAACTTATCCAAACATTGCTCAGAATGAGTTAGTTCCATCACGTAGGTCTGATTTAGCAATAATAAACAGCTGACTATGCCTCAAGGGACATCTAATACCAAAACCACCATTGGTTTTAAAATACACCAAACATCAGGTGTGAGACTACACAAAGTCTAATAATGATTGGCACTCCCTGGCTCAATCTTCAATACAAAAATGCTTCACCAAGCATTACACCAAAAAACAGCATTATCTAAAAATATGCCTGATATACACAACTGTGCACCTTGAATATGTTTTAACAACCTTTAAATTGCTTGTTTATAAATTAAGTTGCTTTCACAAAAGCCCTATATTCGTGCTTGAAAATAAATAACTGGACTGTAGCACGTTGTTCATCAATGTATGTATGTATGTCTACCCCTTATTATTCCAGTTTTCCAACGGGGTCGGGGATGAGATGCGATGGAAGCCTTTGTGGCGATGATTTTTATGGCCGGATGCCCTTCCTGATGCCAACCTCATGAGAGGAGTTAATGACAGATGAAATGAATGATGGTGAATGAAACTGGGCAAGGATGTGGAAGGAAGCGGCCGTGGCCTGACAGAAGGTACTGTCCCAGCATTTGCCTGGTGTTGAAAATGGGAAACCACGGGAAAACCATTTCAAGGACGGCCGACGGTGGGGCTCGAACCCACGCGTCTACCGAGTCAGCAGTTGTTCATCAATATGGAATCAAAATATTCCAATAGCCTACAAATCTCGCCTTACAATAAATCTTACATCATGTGATATGATTAATACATTGACGTAGTCATACCTCCCTGGGATTTTTTTTTTTTTTTTTAACTTGGATGGTATTCATAAATACTGTATGCTAAGGTAATTCCGCATACTATTGCATTAAAAGCAATCATTTACTTTGTTACTTAAATATGTCTCAGCATGATATCAAAATACCAAATTCCACTCAAAATGATGCCAAATAGAAAGTTAAGATTGATCCTTTCCAAGACTGAGATTGCCTCTGACTTCAGTGAACTCGGAAATATTAATAGACAACACCTACACCATGAATGCAGGTCAACATCTAAGGCTGAACAACTGATCATCCATTAGGGAAGACCACCAATAAATCCTTGTACACAAAAGCTAAGTGCTCTCCACAAAATAATTGAGAAAAGAGAATCAAAACTGTCAAGATATCACGCTTCGAAAACTTCCTAATATCAAGTTGATGTGAGGAAAAACTAAGTTCCTCATCCAAAACACGATGCAATAAACGAAAATGCACATACAAGTATGCACTTGCCACAAGAAAATGACTATCAGTGTTCTCAACGCTATTTAAAGAAATCACAATAATAATATTTTTATATAAAATTCTGGAGATCTTCCCCTGAATGTTCTTCTCGACAATGAAAATATGCATATCTATTTAAATTACTATGAATTTACCAAAAGTTAATCATCAGATCTAGAATTACACAAGGGATGTATTCATTTAATTGAACCAAAACCCCGGAGATACGACAGGTCAGTTTTGAAAGAAACATCGAACCTGGACCTGTGTACGTCCATTTACACTACAAAAGAAAACTATGGCAATTGTGATTACTTACAAATGCTTCACTAAGCTATCGTAAAAAGCTGACTTTCCAGTAACTTGCGTTGAATGTTGGAGCGACGTAAAAACGATATATACTTGTCATGTTAGCCTCCATGCTAAAACAAGACAAAGTATTCTTCTTCATCGGTCCTCACCTCGAACCCAGGAACACACCAGGCACGATCAGCTGTCGGGCTGACTTCACGTTCCCTCTCGGCCTAGCGAGCACCATCCGCCCACACTCGTAAAAAGACGCTTGTCCCAGATAGTTTGCCAGAATGTTACAGCTTTTAAAAGCACTCGTGAACAACCACTAACGAATTCCATGCTAAAGGAATCGTTTCCTGACCGGATGATACAGGCAGTGAGTTGCGCGATACATCTTGCTTTCGCTTCGACAGTAGTTGCCCCATTCAATTTAGCCTGCCATATTAAATTCATGTTAAAGTTTCCCTCCGACGTCTCATTCAAAAATATGTCGTTCATAGTGGCATAATCCACTAGGGATATAGTCCTGATACTGACATGTGTTCTGACGATGAATACACACTGCCATATGTCGAGAAAGTTACAGAATATTTCACACAATGGCCACATGAACTAAGGACACCACTCGGATATGAATATGTATCAATCCGCGTGTCGTTCATTAACTGTTTGTTCTATCACAACTATATTTTCTGCACCTGGGTTTTATACAGCGTTTAAACTCCATTGAACTGGCCTTTCGATGCTTTTTAACAGATATATGATTATCACGCATTAGCGCGATCACTCGCGACTTCATAAGTAATGGACCGGCGAAATGTAGCTTGCCTCGTGGCTACAAGTTTGGTTGGTTGGTTCTTAAGTTTAGGGGCTGCGACAACGTGGTCATGTAGCCCCGTGTACTTTGGGTGTGTGTAGAATCTGTCTGATAATCGGTGTTAATTGTGATGGCTGTATTAGTGTGTGTATCTGTTTTTTAATTTAAGTGCAGACTGCAACTTAGAATTTTTCAAATAGTTCCTATTTTTGCCGCCAAACGCCACCGTCAACGACTGCTAGGCTTAGTTCAGAACTCAGCTACTAGACGCCACCGTAGTCGGCTCTTGGCAACGAACATAGAAACCTAAGAGCGTTGTTTACATTCTTAACCTATACAATTTAGTTTCACACAGGTGTAATTAGTGGAAAGTTCTTTAACATGCCATAAATCTATGACATGGGACCGCCGTCTTTACTTCCCCTCCGAAGGAAGGCATACGGAGGGATTTTTAACGCTCTCAAAAAATCCAACGGCTTCGGCCGGGTTTGAACCCGCTATCTTGGGCATAGAAGCTCAGCATGCTACCGACTACGCCACCGAAGCCGCCGCCGGCTACAAGTTTACCGTATCTAGCCGTAACTGTTTGTGTGGAAACTTCCCTGCATGCACGCTGCCGTGCGGAGGTAAATCATCCCCACTCTTCGACGTCACATTTCAATATCTATCGCTGCTGCTTGGGTTAAATACATGTTATTACTTGAATTCACTTGATAATATCAAATCTACATGTATGATAGCTTTCTGCTATTTAAATATGTATTCTAACATCTCCAGTATTTCATATACAGCTCTTGTTCTCTTCAAAACAATATAAAAGTATCTCAGGTTGAGGTCGATGCGAGACATTACGTCATTGATTGAATTATTGATTGGTTGCTGCTTCGTTCATCCCTTCGGGAATGTTCATTGGCTGTCATCGGGTAACTAAGGAACTCCTCCTGCTTCATCTCAGCTGTGAAGAATGGCCTGGCGTGCGCTCGAAACTATTTCACGCCACGTCAAATAACTGTACACACTACTTGTACTTAAAACCTAAAAAGTAACGGTACAGTACCATGTTATGACTTACGGAAAATTTTGACATATCTTCGAGTTTCACAACCCCCAGACCCTAAAATCTCAGTGGGTTCAAAAGTTAATATATAATTTGTATATATCCTTGGGGAAAAAGAACAAGGGGACGACCAAGACAATCTTATCTCAAGAACATTGTCAAGGAAATGGAATATGACTCATATGCCCACATGAAGAGAACTGCTGAAGACCGTTAGAAATGGCTGCAACGACAAGGTTTTTAGCCTTTAGAAGCTGATGATGATGGTATATATATCCACAAGACCAGGAATGATAGAATCAGAGAAGAGGTGAGAATAGAAGACTCGATACTACAAAAGATCCAGAAGGCTAGAATGAAGTGGTTCGGCCACGTGAAGAGAATGAGCGTCGATAAAACTGCAGAGTATGAAAGAGACCTAGGGGGAGGAAACCAGCTGGCATACCTGAGAAACAATGGACAGATCTGGTGAAGAAAGATGTACAGGAGAGAGACCTGGATTGGGAGAGGATTGTGAACGAAGATTGGTTCATGGTTCGACAGAGATGGAGGGGGCTCGTATACCACACCTGGGAAACTGGAGTTGGTCGATGATGATGACTTTCATGTGGACATGATAACTATCATCATATTGCACCAATCACTTTCAAATTTATTTATAAAAATAAATATCCCGGAAGTAAGCTTACGAGAAAAGTAGACATGAGGAAAGAAATTTGGTTGGTTGGTTCCTTAGTTTAGGGGCTGCGACAACGCGGTCATGTAGCCCCGTGTACTTTGGGTGTGTGTAGAATCTGTCTGATAACCGGTGTTAATTGTGATGACTGTATTAGTGTGTGTATCTGTTTTAGGTAGATTTCATTAGAAAGCTAACTATTGCAATGGGTCCCATGTTTCGACTTCCGGAAAATTTCGACATATCTTCGCGTTTCACATCCCCCAGACCCCAAAACCACCGTCAGTTCAAAAGTTTATATATAATTTATGTATATATATATGTATATATATATGTATATCAGTTTCTTGTGGACACGATAACTGCCGTAATTTTGCACCAATTACTTCGAATTTTTTACCGAAGATGTATACCTATAAAATCTCGGTCGAGTTCGTTACTGGGCTAAATCGGTCGAAGGGGGTGAAAATGGGGGGCTTTTTTCGAAAAAGTGAAATTTCGCTATAACTCTCTTAATACGTGCAATATCGAATCCATTCAAAGTTCATAATATGTGTCGGATAAGTGCCAAAAATTTATGTCAAATAAGATTTTTGATAGCACCAACCATTGACCAAAGGGGTGGAAAAAAGTGGGTTTTTCGGGAAACATTAATCATATCTCTCTTAATAGGCACAATATCAAAACCGTACAAAATGGACAATATTCCCCTAATAATTACCTAAAACTTTTGTCTGAAAGAATTTTTGATATGACCCACCATTACGCCAAGGGACGAGAAAAATGATTTCGGAATTATAAGAAAATGCCAAGAGCTATCAGTGGTTGCCATGGCAACACTACTAAATTGATGAGGCATGGACCATCAGACGTTGCCATGACAACGCACTTGCACGAGATCAGATTCAGTATTTCCATCTGATTAAGTGGTTGGTTGGTTGGTTCTTAAGTTTAGGGGCTGCGACAACGCGGTCATGTAGCCCCGTGTACTTTGGGTGTGTGTAGAATCTGTCTGATAACCGGTGTTAATTGTGATGACTGTATTAGTGTGTGTTATCTGTTTGTTAATTTAAGTACTGCAACTAACAATTTTTCAGATAGTTCCTACTTTTGCCGCCAAGCGCCACTGTCAACGACTACGAGGCCAAGTTCAGAACTGAGCTACTAGACGCCGCCGCAGTCGGCTCTTGGCAACGAACATAGAAACCTAAGAGCGTTGTATACATTCTTAACCTATCCAATTTAGCTTCACACAGGTGCAATTAGTGGAAGGATCTTTAACATGCCATAAATCTATGACATGGGACCGCCGGCTTTACTTCCCCTCCGAAGGAAGGCATACTGAGGGATATTTAACGCTCTTAAAAAATCCGACGGCTTCGGCCGGGTTTGAACCCGGTATCTTGGGCATAGAAGCTCAGCATGTTACCGACTACGCCACCAAAGCCGCCTGATAAAGTGGGAAGCGGCTTCGGTGACGTAACTGGTAGCATGCTGAATGTCTATGCCCAATGTCGCGGTTTCAAAGCCGGCCGAAGTCGTCGGATTTTCTAAGAGCACTAGAATCCCTCAGTATGCTTTCCTTTGGAGGGGAAGTTCCAACGTTCGTTGCGAGTTGATGGTTGGGGTGGCATCTAGTAGCCAAGTTCACAGCTAGGTGTCGTTGACGGTTGTACCTGGTAGCAACATTAGGAACTACTGCTTGAAATTGACCGTCTGCAGTACTTACATGAATTAAGACTAATACAGCCATTACAATTCACACCGTGTATCAGACAGATTCTACACTCACCCAAAGTACACGGGGTTAGATGACCGCGTTGTCGCAGCCCCTAAACTGAGGAACCAACCAGAGGTAGATTTCGTTAGAAAGCTAACTATTGCAATGGGTACCATGTTTCGACTTCCGGAAAATTTCGACATATCTTCGCGTTTCACATCCCCAGGCCCCAAAACCACCGTCAGTTCAAAAGTTATATATAATTTATGTATGTATATGTATATCAGTTTATTGTGGACACGATAACTGCCGTAATTTTGTACCAATCACTTTGAATTTTTTACCGAATACGTATACCTATAAAATCTCGGTCGAGTTCGTTACTGGGCTAAATCGGTCGTTGGGGGGTGAAAATGGGGGGCTTTTTTTTCGAAAAAGTGAAATATTGCTATAACTCTCTTAATATGTGAAATATCGAATCCGTTCAACATTCATACTATGTGTCGGATAAAGCCCAAAAATGTATGTTTGAAGAGTTTTTTTTATAGCACCAACCATTGACCAAAGGGGTGGGAAAAAGTGGGTTTTTCGGGAAACATTAATCATATCTCTCTTAATAGGCACAATATCAAAACCGTACAAAATGGACAATATTCCCATAATAATTACCTAAAACTTTTGTCTGAAAGAATTTTTGATATAACCCACCATTATGCCAAGGGATGAGAAAAATAATTTCGGAATTATAAGAAAATGCCAAGACCTATCAGTGGTTGCCATGGCAACACTACTAAATTGATGAGGGATGAGCCATCAGACGTTGCCAAGATAACGCACTTGCACGAGATCAGATTCAGATTTCCATCTAAGTGTGAAGCGGCTTCGGTGACGTAACTGGTAGCATGCTGAATGTTTATGCCCAAGGTCGCGAGTTCAAAGCCGGCCGAAGTCGTCGGATTTTCTAAGAGCGCCAAAAATCCCTCAGTATGCTTTCCTTTGGAGGGGAAGTTCCAACGTTCGTTGCGAGTTGCTGGTTGCGGTGGCATCTAGTAGCCAAGTTCACAGCTAGGTGTCGTTGACGGTAGTACCTGGTAGCAACATTAGTAACTACTGCTTGAAATTGACCGTCTGCAGTCCTTACCTGAATTACAGACTAATACAGCCATCCCAAAGTACACGGGGTTACATGACCGCGTTGTCGCAGCCCCTAAACTGAGGAACCAACCAAAATCTCTGCGGTAGATATAATTTTGCGTGAAGAAGTAACAGACCGTTACATAGTTGCACATCAGTGTCGAAACCTAGCATAAGGACAGTGTGACCACAAGTATAAAAATGGATCCCAAATGACAAGAAGGTTACCGTTCCCATAAGACAATAAAATGTTTAAAATAAGCATAAAATGACGAAAAACAAAGTTAATTAAGCTCCAATTATAAAATACCTTCTCGCATTAAATGAGGTCTGATCCTTCTACGAAAATCTGCATATTCTGCCTATTTTCGCCTATCCCCAAGTTTGTCCGGTGAAATCTACCTCCGCCTTCCGGCGTGCCGAGAGGACTTTTTTAATTCAAGTAGAGACTGCAACTTTGAATTTTCAAATAGTTCCTACTTTTGCCGCCAAACGCCACCGTCAACGACTACTAGGCCTAGTTCAGAACTAGCTACTAGACGCCACCGCAGTCGGCTCTTGGCAACGAACGTAGCAACCTAAGAGCGTTGTTTACATTCTTAACCTATCCAATTTAGTTTCACACAGGTGTAATTAGTGGAAAGATCTTTAACATGCCATAAATCTATGACATGGGACCGCCGGCTTTACTTCCCCTCCGAAGGAAGGCATACTGAGGGATTTTTAACGCTCTTAAAAAATCCGACGGCTTCGGCCGGGTTTGAACCCGCTATCTTGGGCATAGAAGCTCAGCATGCTACCAACTACGCCACCGAAGCCGCGGAAAGAAATTTCAGAGAGGCTAAAAATATAGCTCAAAATTTTATTATTATGTGTCAGATATAATTAGAAATTGGGAAATACAGTGGAACCTCGTTAACACGTTCCTCATTAGTACGTTTTATCGCATATGATGTCGTAATTTTCAAGTCCCGATTCTTATCATATGAAAATAACGTAAAAGTACCTCATTTATCACGTTGCATATTTTGCGGCACATCGCTCAGTACGATCGCATTTTCGTCAGTCCTGAAAGCATTCTTTGTTCACCCCTAGTGGAATGTGGACCAGGCCTCTCTGGGACAACATTCCTTGCCAGCAAGCGGGCGAGGGCTGGGACATGACAGGTATAGTTGTCTCACTTTCCTGCTCAACTTGCGGCGACTCAAATGTAAGTAGCATGCGCCGACAATGAGCATTGTTCGCTACTGACCAATAGCTCGATCACTCCACCAAGACTCAAGTCCCGCCCTGGCACGGCTATTTTGTGTCTCTCAGGTATCAGTGTCCAATGTTGCACATCTGCACATAGTTCAGCCCAGTCTCGCTGCTTGCATTATGTCTCGAACTAAATGTACCGAATGTTTATGTGACTGCATTCACGCAAATACACATTACACTACCGAAGAAGTTGTGAAACCTAGTGATCATTTTGTTGCGTCGTATTGAAATAATGGATAGGCCTACGAAAGTACTGTGCCTACAAAAGCAAAGTCATATTATTTACCAATTTCGACCTACGGATCAGAATGTTGGACCTGGACAAAGAAAGATCTACATAGATTACAAGCTACTGGAATGCGTTTTCTATGAGGGATCCTGAGTAAAATGAGACAATACGATACATGCTTCAGGCCAAGATCTTAAAAGAAACTATGGGGGGAAAAAAGCTGAATTGGTTTGGCCTTGTAAAAATAATGGGAAAAGGGGAGATTACCAGGAAGAGTTCTGGAATGGACAGAAGCTGAAAGAAGACTAATTGGAAGACCACGAACAAGGTGAAGAAACCAGGTGAAGGATGATGTGCCCCAAAGAGAAATAAAGTGGGAGGAAATGCTGAACGATAGATTGTGAGTGAACAGAGAAGATAGAGGACGCTATGTGAATGACGTGCGCACACAGAAACATTTTAGGAAGAAGGAGAAGAAGGAGAGACAAAAAATATAACGATTTAAAATCTCGGTTGAGTTCGTTAATGGACAAAATCAAACCAAGGGAGTGGAAGTTAGTTATTAGAGTTTTAAGGGGTGGAAATCTGCTCCTAAGGGAGTGGAAATGAGGGGGGGGGGGGCTTTTTCGATAACGTGAAATATCGCTATAACTTTCTTAATAAGTGAAAAATCAAATCTATTCAAAGTCTGTACTATTCTTTGGGTAAGGACCTAAAACTTATCTCAGTAAAGTTGACCATTGACCAAAAAGGTGGGGAAAATGGGAGTTTTGAGAGAAGCAAAAACCATACCTCCCTTAATAGGCACGTCATCAAAACCATTCAATATGGTCAACATTCCTCTAAACATTACCTAAAATTTTTGTCTGATAGTATTTTTCTTATTATCCACCCTTACGCCAAGGGATGCGCAAAAAGTTTTCGCAATTAAAAGATGATGGGGCTTCTCGTATAGGCTACTAAACATGTGGAACTTTTATAGGTATAATTTGAAAATTTAGTGAATTCAAAACATTTTTCTTTTCCTGGTGAAATCTCCCTTCGCTTTTCGGCATGCCGATAGGGATTTATGTTTTTCATGTTCCCGCTCCGAAACTAATGTTCTGGTCATGTTCCTGTTCCTTATTCTCATGTACCTGCCCATCTTTCTTCATTCTGTTCCTGCTCCTCAGGTTTGTGTTCATGTTCCTATTCCTGCTCTTACTTCTCTTGCTCAGTTATTTGCCCAGTCATTCATCCGTGTGAAATGAGTCATTTGAAGGAACCAAACCTTCCTCAGCTTCTGTTTACTGGGAATATTAAATGCCATTTTTGGTCCGTATTGACAAATATGATTTAATTTATTAAACAACCTCCGTCAAATCAATACAACTCTGTTTAATAAATTAGAATTATGTTTACTGCATAATGTCGCTTATTGTGGTCCGTATTGACGTTAATATATTGAATGAATATTAAGTTATCTGCCTTTTCAATACAATTTATTAAATAGTACTCACAGGTACATGTTTCGGAGGCTTTCACACTTCCCCTTCATGTAAATGTAAATAGACAATCTTAGTATTCTATAGAAAATATCTTAAATGAATTATGCACTGTAATTTTCATCCATTCTTACGTCCACATGTGAATAGTAGCCAAGATATCTTGGTCTCCTTAACAATAAGCAGTGTAATATGTGTGTTTTTATTATCAAGTTTTTATCTTCTTGTGATTTATATGTGTTTGGAACAAGGAATGTTCTTAAAATGTTTGAATATAACAAGTTGCAAAGTTTCCGCCTAATCAACACACATTTAATTTTAAGTTAGCATCTCATGGGTACATGTTTCGGAATTTATGTCAATTCCTTCTTCAGCCCTTTACATTAATATTAGGAAACACAGACCAAATTGACCTCATCCATGTCGAAACATATAATACACTGATATTAAAACACTATAAAAACTATTAAAAAATTAAAACATGACAAACTTATGAACAATTAAAACATTCCTGCTGTTTACAGCCACTTAAATATGTAATCGCTATTATGAACATTCTTGTTTAGTGTGCGATGGTTAAAATGCACAGTCATAAATCACTTGTGTGTCAATATTTCAAGCGCTGGGAGGTTAATTGCAACACCACATCCACTCGACTATCGTTGACCAACTGAAATATTGCAAGCTATTGGGTCATGGACACTAACAAAATGCTCATTGTTTTTCTTGACACACAAGTGATTTATGACTGCATTTTAACCATCGCACACTAAACAAGAATGTTCATAATAGCGATTACATATTTAAGTGGCTGTAAACAGCAGGAATGTTTTAATTGTTCATAAGTTTGTCATGTTTTAATTTTTTAATAGTTTTTATAGTGTTTTAATATCAGTGTATTATATGTTTCGACATGGATGAGGTCAATTTGGTCTGTGTAATGGTGTTTCCTAATATTAATATAAAGGGCTGAAGAAGGAATTGACATAAATTCCGAAACATGTACCCATGAGACGCTAACTTAAAATTAAATGTGTGTTGATTAGGCGGAAACTTTGCAACTTGTTATATTCAATTCTAAACGTCAACACGGAACCTGCAGTGGATTCTTCTTCGAATAAACTTAAAAGGTTTGTCAAGCAGGCTGATGAAGCAGTGTACTTTTCTCATTGTATTATGTTATCTATTAGTAGAGCATTTCTGTTGGTCAACGATAGTCGAGTGGATGTGATTGTAACGTGTTTTTCGAGGGATTTTTATGCCACTGACATAAGTCAGTAGGAAGCCATTCTATATTTATTTACGCGGCAAATTGTTCAGCCAAGAGAATTTTTCATGTTAATTTATTATTATTATTATTAATTTATTATAATTATTATTAAGAAATTTTCGGAGCATTTTATAAAAATTATAAGCATACAGATAGGTTTTCTATGTCTTAGAAAAGGCTAGCAAGCAAATTATTACGAACGACAATATCATAGAAAATTATGTGATTGCGGAATTTTACGGAGTTTTCGTCAGTTAGGGTATATTGAGAGACGTGACTCACTGGGAATTCAAGTACAGGCTTAATCTTGTCGGAAAGCATGACGCAATCCTGGGTCGCAGCGTCAAGGAAAGGCGAATGTATGGAACGGAAAACGACTTCTCCCTCCCGCCGAGTGTAATGAGCCAGAGTGGGGATCTAGCGCTTAGGGAGCAGCCAATCAGTGGAGACCACGCAAGCTAGAAGTCGGATGAAGAGTGGGGATGCGACGGGTGCATATATCGTTCAGTGTTCCGTGGAACGAGGACAATCTATGTAGAACTTGCCGAGTATGGTTATACGCGGGGGTCGCTCCGATGTTCCGTGTAACGAAGACGATCTGTATAGAACTTAACGAGTACGGTTGTACGCGGGAGTCGCTCCGATGTTCCGTGGAGTGGAGGACTAACTTTGGTAAAACTTAACCAGTGTGGTTGTACGAGTGTTTGGGTCCGATGTACGGACCATAGAATTATCTAATCTACCAGAATCTCATCAAATATCGACGGAGATGTCGACGTCCAGGAGACTGTGGGAAGCTCACAGCATCATCCAGTACGAGGGAAATGTATCGGCAATTTCCAGTGGTAAGCGCGAATGACGCAGAAATACGCAATCTCTCATTTCTCTTTGTTTTATATTTCATATTTCAGTAACTTCATAGCTTGGGAATAAGAGTAAAATCAATAATTTATCAGACTCCGTTTTCACGTAATTTTCTATCGGTAATATTAAAATCGCAACGCTCCAATTTAAATTTTAAACTTATTATTATTATTAATTTTGCTATACTTGTTTTATATAATAAATTCATTTCTTTTACAATGCAATCTTTGCTTTCAGTAGGTAGCATTAGATATAGACCTTCTCCTGATACAATTGTTTGTTGGGTTAATGATCAAATCATACCACGATCTGAGTGAATAGATTCTTGAAGGTGTTCTACCAGAGCTAGACGTTGTTAAATACAAATTTAGATTTCAACATTGCGTTGAGGTCTTGGCGCCCATTAAAACAACATAGCTTAGGCAAAGGTAAACAGTTACATTTATCTCCCAACAGTTAGGGGCAGTCAAACCGCTACACTTGTCGCTCAACGTGTGGGCTAGCAAAACATTACATTTGTCGCTCAAAGTGAGGGCTAGCAAAACTGCTACAATTGTACGCTCAACGTGGAGCAAAGTAAATACCGTTTCACTTGTCATCCCAGCCTAAGGAAACCTGCTACATGATGTTGCAATTAATCTCCCAGCGTCTGAAATAAAATGCATGAATACATGAAACCCGGGTTATGAAAGAAAGGGAGAGAAGCAAAATACAGGCTAGTGAGATGAAATTCTTGAGAAACAGCATTGGAGTGACAAAGATGAACAGGTTAAGAAAAGAAAAGATCAGGGAATTGGTAAGAAAAGATAAAGACAAGGGCAAAAAATAAATTGCAAGCCTCAGATACTCGAATGCCATATGTGAAATTGTGAAGTATATACAAAGTATAAATTTATACTTTTCAGTTGGTCAACATGCTTTTTGCCCAATTTGATTAGCCAGGTTATATTTATAACTATTTCTGAAGGAAATTACATGTATTAATATTATTCACTGGTAATAATTAGGATCGTATGGCCTCAGATGCCAGGTGCAAGCTTTGTTATTTGATGCCCAGAGGGCAGTTTGCATGTTGAATTATGTCGTTCCTTGGAACGCTATGAAAGTCAAGGAGGCGGCAAATGGCATTAGAGTATCCAAGACTCACAATGTAGTTTTTGCCCTGTCTTAATTCCCCCCCCGATAGACTACTCGCTTATTGAGGGGTCAGACTCTTATTTACTTTTCATCGTATCTTCTGCACAAAGCCCTAAAGGACACAGGATGTATGTAGCCCCACCACTTATGGTGCACCCTGGATGGTTCTACACCATCGTTAATGGCTGGGTTTGTTTTCCCATCTTCCATTGTCTTTGGGGGGGGGGTCCCTCTCTCCTCTTTCCCTTTCCTCAATTCTCATTCTTCGAGGGTTGAGGGCATTTCTTTTCCCTGTTGTTTATTTCCCTTATTCATTTTTTGTCTTTTCCATTATCTGGTATTTATGATAGTAGTTAATATCATTTCCACCATCATCCCAAACATTAGGGACCAATCATCGTATCTCCTGTCTTCTGCACAAAGCCCTAAAGGACACAGGATGTATGTAGCCCCACCACTTATGGTGCACCCTGGATGGTTCTACACCATCGTTAATGGCTGGGTTTGTTTTCCCATCTTCCATTGTCTTTGGGGGGGGGGGGGGCGGTCCCTCTCTCCTCTTTCCCTTTCCTCAATTCTCATTCTTCGAGGGTTGAGGGCATTTCTTTTCCCTGTTGTTTATTTCCCTTATTCATTTTTTGTCTTTTCCATTTTCTGGTATTTATGATAGTAGTTAATATCATTTCCACCATCATCCCAAACATTAGGGACCAATAACCTGGATGTTAGGGCCCTTAAGTCAAGAAGTATGTTTTATTCTACTAGACTGAAAATATGATGTTGGTTACAACACAACTTCTCACATACATGACGAGTGCTTTATTAAGTGTATAAATAAGCGGAACACTTGTGTTTTTCTTAGAATTATCCACTTAATATTCATAGTCAATACGGAACCAAACACTTAAAGTTGAGATTCTTATCTTATTACCTCATGCTCACTTTGCTAATTTACATAATTATAGCCTCCTGTAAATCTGATAATTGTAATATTATGTTAAATGGTCCTCTGGCATATTCATTGAGAAGATGGGACGTAGTTGTTAGGCCCAATAAACGAACTATCTTCATGTTACTAACCCATTGAACAGTATGGATTTACATATTTTTCATTTTCATGTCCCGACCCACTGTAGTACGGACGTGCATGTATGTTTTGAATTTTATACCAGAGTAGTACTGACATCAAGTGACGTTCAGCTTGTATTTTACCTCCAAGTGTGCTGGCATCTATCGGTCACTTGATGGAACTTTGTTCTCCAATTAACTTTGCTTTGGACAAGTGTTATTCTTCCTTTTATCTAAGTTTGCTAAGAAGTACATCTTGTGGCGCTCTGTACCAACGTGTTGAGTGTAGCAGAAAGGCTGCTTTTCTTGAGACAGTGACTGGCCTTGGAACAGCATAGGTATATTGATATTCCTTTCATTTTTTTCTTAGCTGTTCCTCGGTAACAACAGTGAGATATTTCTTCATAACTAGCCCATGAAATATAGCATCTAGTCATGCAAAGAGTCTTGATGTAAAGGAGATTTCGAATATACTGACACAAAATTAACAGTAATATTCTTTAAATTTTATTCTTCGTGAAAGTGATATCCTATATAAAATAAATTGCCTGTGTCCATTTTTCTTTTAATTTCATGAAAAGAAAAAACTCTCTACAGGGTATTCGGTAGCATCCAAAAAACTCACTTCTCAAGGAGTTGCATATAACATTCTATATTATGTGTAGCCTGGATTCCCACTCCACCTCCACGCCCTCTTCCATCTCGACAACATCTGCATCGTCGGTGGCATCTACTAGTCCAGTCAACAAGAAGGAGCATGTTGATTCCGAAGCATCCTCGACTACAAGTGAAAGGACAGATTCCTTGTTTTCCGAATGTTCTCGAGATCAGGAAATGGATGCTCAGCTCTCTGCCCGGATAAAAGTAGAAGGATGTACAAGTCCAAAATATGGAGCATACAGTTCAAGACCCAGGTAAGGATATTACTTAACAATTATTGTAACGATTGAGTTTTCGGTCTGTCAACCAGGCCTGACAAGAGGGAGGGGCAAGTGTGGCTGCTGTCTTATGGCCCAGACTTGCTGAGGGTTGTGGAGTAGTAAAAGTGATTGGAGTAGACGAATGCAATTCATTTAAATTCCAAACAAATTTGAAATTTTCTGGTAGGCCTATATTTACTGCAACTGAATCCCGAGAACAGACCACAAAACATTGTCAAGAGAATTGATGAGATAGAAGCCATTTTTCAGTGTTGCCTAGTTCTATTAAAGCAAGCTTTCCAGTCGGTCAAATTGTGCCCAATTATATTAGGTGGGAAACAAGTGTTTACATGTCCTAAAGTTAGGGCATGTAGACACTGAGCATATGTAATTGGGCATAATTGTATTGACAGACTCGAAAGGTTTCTTTAATAATAATAATAATAATAATAATAATAATAATGGCCAACATTGGACCACTACAATCAATTATATATAGCCTCAGCCAATTTAGTTCCTACTCGTATTTTGCCAATAGGTTTTCATTTTTTAACAATAATTATACAACTGCCTTAATCAATACATAAACAAAAATAATTATTATTAGAGTTGCTCCTGGTACATGTTTCAGGGATTAATCAACTACATTTTTTATCCCCTTCATCAGCCAATAGTAAAGCATAAAGACAATTATGAAGTAGCGTGGCACTTAAATGGTTGTTAAACCTAATATGGTGCACCATATAAGTAGGTTGTGGTATAGAGCAAAATGAAATAGTAACTATGTGACGGTGATAGTATTCAGCCTTCAAATATAAACGAAGATATGCGAAGAAAACCAGTGGACAGGTTTTCATCCCCTCAGATGTTAACCCTTTTGCTTTCAAGGTAACGATCCATCGGTACCCGCGGGTCCTGCGAAAACTGACACGGTAACAATCCGTCATTACCCATCTTTATTATTATTAGTTCATTATTTACGCCAGATAGCAGCATTTTTGTACAGAATAAGAAGTATACAATTTTAACTTACGTTATACTCGCGGGAACTGCCGACTATCCGTATTTATCGATACTCTAGAGTCTGAAACATATGCTCACTGGAGTTCCGTAGCATGTTTACATGGTTATTGGTGGCAAGCTTGCGTTCATTTCTCTGCGTTTTCATTCGTGATTATATAGTGAAAATAAGGTGTATCGTAGGCAATTTATTTAGTTTACTTGTTAGTTCATTATTTTAATAGTTTTCTTAGGTAATTAGGTGCCTAGTGATAGTGGGTTACGCCTAGTTATTTATCGTGTGCGACATGGCGAATAAGTTCAATTAGCTGACGATGATATCACTAAATTTCTTAACAGTTATTCAAGTGATGATGATGTTTCCCTGTCTGAATCGGAAAGTGTAGATGATGATAATCCAGCACCTCCAGACAGTGATGTTAGTGTAGATAGCGATGAGTGTTTTATACAAAAATGGCTGACATTTTCCACCACTGTTGCATCACTTTAAACATTTTGATCTATCTTTGGATCTAATGCATAAAGAATCTTGATATTTACCATGCTAGTAAACAATAATATAGCCTTCCTACTGACATGAATAACAAACTTGGCCTGTGAATGCCATTTCCTAGAATTACTTTCAAATTCTGAAACTTGTAACTTTGTTTCATTATTATTATTATTATTATTTTTTTTTTTTTACATAAAACCGTTTTGGTTTAGAGACATGACTTACTTGGAGTGATGATAATTGATGTAACTTTCATGTTGATAATTTCAATGGTGTGCCTTCCATGTAATTTTAAAAGAAGTGCATGCATGTTCTTACAATCTCCGGTTAAATCTTTACTGGCACTTTTACGGCACTTGATTCTTACAATACCCGGTTAGCGACAAACTGACAGTAAAGTAAGCCTTAACCGGCAGTGAACTTTACTGGAGGATTCTCCCCCCGTAAACTGCTTTACTGCCAGATTTTCTATTATGATCTCAAAGCCTGCCATTGTTCTGTGACGCCAGCTGATCACATACATCGTCAATATGCCTAGAATTATCCGTAATTTTATGGGTTTCGTAAATGCTGATGCTGTTCAAAGAAGGAGGCGAAAAGTATATAAGAATCGAAGTGATTATTACGAGGAGTTAGATGATCAAGACTTTTTTAGACGATTCCGTTTGACGAAGCTTTCAGTTCGGCTAGTACTTGGTCGTATAAATGCAGCGATACGACATAAGACCGAAAGGTAATAAGTTCAAAGTTACTGTAGGCCATATTTATTAATACACTAGCAGTAGTACCCGGCTTCGCCCGGTGGAATGATGATAATGTTTTAAGGTCTCCTTAGAAATATAATGGACTTAAAATCTAAGTCATTTGCCCCCAAAGACAATGAGGAAGTAATATCTAGGTCATTTGCCCTTTTGATAAGGATGATAATAAAAACTACTGTTGAATTGACACGTCAAACTTACAAACTACCGTAATAGAAATACATATTTCAAAATTCACAGGCGAGGAAGACTTATTGTGTGTGGTGATTAATGGTGTAATGGGCGTAACATCCACTGTAGGTCATTTGCTCTTATGATGAGGATGATAAGGGAAACTACTACCGGTATTGAATTGACACTTCAACTTATAATGTACACAATGTACTGTAATAAAAATATGGCGGCTTCGGTGGCGTATTTGGTAGCATGCTATGCTTCAATGCCCAAGATAGCGGGTTCAAGAGCGTTAAAAATCCCTCAGTATGCCTTTCTTCGGAGGGGCAGTAAAGCCGGCGGTCCCATGTCAGATTTATGGCATGTTAAAGAACCTTCCACTAATTGCACCTGTGTGAAGCTAAATTGGATAGGTAAACAACGCTCTTAGATGTCTACGTCCGTTGCCAAGAGCCGACTGCAGTGGCGTCTAGTAGCTAAGTTCCGAACTTGGCCTAGTAGTCGTGACGGCAAAAGTACGAACTATTTGAAGAATTCTAAGTTGCAGTTTGTACTTAAATTTAAAAACAGATAACACACACTAATACAGTCATCACAATTAACACCGGTTATCAGACAGATTCTAACACCCCCAAAGTACACGGGGCTACATGACCGTGTTGTCGCAGCCCCTAAACTTAAGAACCAACCAACCAAAAATAAATATTTTAAAAATCACAGTCGAGAAATACTTTATGCAGCGGTGATTATTGGTATGATGCGCGTAACATCTAGGTCATTTGCACTTATGATGATAATAATAAGGTAATGAAAAAATTACTACTAAACGAACATGGTGTTATTTTAAAACTGATATAGGTAATTCAGGTGTCTAGCTTCGATGTCTTCCAAAGTCTCTACCTTATTTTCTGGCTTAGGCCTGTACTCGATGCGTCTAGTGAAAGAGCGTACTGCTCGGCAAAGACAAAGAATATAGGTCCAAGCTGCACGAACCTGAGATGATCGCAGATGATGACGAAATATGATGACACGCGTTCGGGGTTCCCCGTCCTATTTAGATTGACCGGGAATCACTCACTGTTTCGCAACGGCCCTGTGCTGGCATCAGCATAGACAGCAGGAGATAACACGGCGGGCTCTGGAAAGTACTCTCAAGTCACCTCGCGATGAATCAGCAAGCTATTCTAACAACTGACCTCCCCCCCAGGGTCTCACAACTTGTGGGACGTGGGTTGGCGACCACGGGACCCCAGCTGAGTCTGGCATCGCTTCTGCTTCCTGGTGCCGGGCTCATTTCAGTTTTCTTTCCTGTCGGCCTCCCTTGGTCAACTCTTGTTCTCTTCCGACCCAGACTGTATTAGGGTATCCGAGGGCTAGGGAGTCTTTAAATTTCCCGCCTTAATTGGCTTTGTCTCATCTTTCCTGATACCCTCATTCTTCGAGGGGTCTGCCTTCTTTTCCTTTTCATAATATCTCCTGTCTTCTGCTCAAGGCCCTCAAAGAGGCAGGGTGTGTGTAGACCCACCACTTCTGGTACACCCTCAAGGGCTCATGACTGGTGAGTTAGGAAGCTGGCAACCCCGAGGAATTCCTGAGCTAAATGCAGGGAATGGAGTGGTATGTGAGAAATTTCAAGTGGACAGTGTTACGCATCGGGTTCCAAAGGGTAAGTAAACACACTTTGTTTTCGATCGGTGAATGATGTAGATTTGTACCAAAAGGCCTTAATGCGGGAAATGGAGTGGTCTGTCCGAAATTTCGAGTGGACAGTGTTACTCGTCGAGTTCCAAACGGTAATTATGTAAAATCTGGTTGAGATCGGTGAAACGGTGTAGTTTTGTGCCAAAGGGCCAAAATGCAGGGAATAGAGTGAGTGGCCTGTCCAAATTTTAAAGTGGACAGTGTTACTCATCGGGTTCCAAAGGGTAAGTATACACATTTTGTTTTCGATCGGTGAAAGATGTAGATTTGTGCCAAAGGGCCTAAATGCATGGAATGGAGTGGTCTGTCCGAAATTTCGAGTGGACAGTGTTACTCGTCGAGTTCCAAAGGGTAATTATGTAAAATATGGTTGAGATCGGTGAAACGGTGTAGTTTTCTGCCAAAGGGCCAAAAAGCAGGGAATAGTGTGGTCTGTCCGAAATTTAAAGTGAACAGTGTTACTTGTCGGGTTCCTACGGGTAAGTATATAAAATTGGGGTCAGATCGGTGAAACGGTGTAGATTTTTGCCACACAGCCTAAATGCAAGGGATGGAGTGGCCTCGCCGCAATTTCAAGCAGACAGTGTTAGTCGCAGTGTTCCAAAGGGTAAATATGCACATTTTGGTTGAGATCGGTGAAACGGTGTAGATTTGGGACAAAGGGCCTACATGCAGGGAATGGAGTGGTCTGTCCGCAATTTCAAGCAGACAGTGTTACTCGCTGGGTACCAATGGGTAAGTTTCCGAATATTGGTTCTGATCGGTGAAACGGTGTAGATTTGTGCCAAAGTGCCTAAATGCAGGGAATGGGGTGGTCTGTCCAAAATTTTAAGTGGACAGTGTTACTCGCAGGGTTCCAAAGGGTAAGTATACAAATTTTGGTTCAGATCGGTGAAACGGTGTAGATTTGTGCCAAAGGGCCTAAATGCAGGGGATGGAGTAGCCTCTCCATAATTTCAAGCAGACAGTGTTAGTCGCAGTGTTCCAAAGGGTAAATATACAAATTTTGGTTGAGATCGGTGGAACGGTGTAGATTTGGGCCAAAGGGCCTAAATGCAGGGAATGGAGTGGTCTGTCCGCAATTTCAAGCAGACAGTGTTACTCGCAGGCTTTCAAAGGGTGAGTATACAAATTTTGGTTCAGATCGGTGAAACCGTGTTGATTTGTACCAAAGGGCCTGAATGCAGGGAATGGAGTGGTCTGTCCGCAATTTCAAGTGGACAGTGTTACTCGCTGGCTTTCAAAGGGTGAGTATACAAATTTTGGTTGAGATCGGTGGAACGGTGTAGATTTGGGCCAAAGGGCCTGAATGCAGGGAATGGAGTGATCCGTCCGCAATTTCAAGCAGACAGGCAGGGTACCAAAGGGTAAGAATACGAAATTTGGTTCTGATCTGTGAAACGGTGTAGATTTGGACCAAAGGGCCTAAATGCAGGGAATGGGGTGGTCTGTCCGAAATGTCAAGTGGACAGTGTTACTCGCAGGGTTCCAAAGGGTAAGTATACACATTTTGGTTCAGATCGGTGAAACGGTGTAGATTTGTGCAAAAAGGGCCTAAATGCAGGGAATGGCGTGGTCTGTCCGAAATTTCAAGCAGACAGTGTTACTCGCAGGGTACCAAAGAGTAAGAATACGAATTTTGGTTCTGATCGGTGAAACGGTGTAGATTGGGACCAAAGGGCCTAAATGCAGGGAATGGGGTGGTCTGTCCGACATTTTAAGTGGACAGTGTTACTCGCAGGGTTCCAAAGGGTAAATATACAAATTTTGGTTGAGATCGGTGAAACGGTGTGGATTTGGACCAAAGGGCCTAAATGCAGGGAATGGGGTGGTCTGTCCGAATTTTTAAGTGGACAGGTTAAATATACAACTTTTGGTTCAGATCGGTGAAACGGTGTAGATTTGTGCAAAAGGGCCTAAATGCAGGGCATGGGGTGGTCTGTCCGAAATTTAATGTTGACAGGGTTACCCGCAGGGTCCCAAAGGGTAAGTATACAAATTTTGGTTCAGATCGGTGAAACGGTGCAGATTTGTATACATAACAGACAGACAGACAAACTTCGTGCTTTATATATGAGTCGTGTATTTTCAAACACCCCTATCTCCAAGTAAATCAATTTTTCAGGAAGGGCAAAAAACTGCCATGACTGCATTTTACATTCTATTTTAAAATTTTCTTTACGTTTATTTAAATTAGCTCATACTGAATAATACATACAATATTTATGCAGTTTCATCTCTACATTTTTGTGCTAGGGCAATATTTGTCTTGAACATAGGGGGTTTTGAAAGTCACAGGTGGACATGGCGGGGTTTGGAAGTAAACATGGATATTGCAAACACTCGTACTCTCTAATGCTCAAAGAAACTATTTTTACTTCACTTACTAACTTCTATGTAGCACACTGAGATGGAAAACGAATTGCAAACATGAAATAATATTAAATGTTTAAATGTTCGTTGAGAATATGCAATGTATTTGCCTGATGAAAAATAAAAATATTATGATCGTTCCAATCTAATATAACAAGGATAAGGAGTCATCCCTTAGTTCACAGTATTCTTCTTCCCCCTGCTCTTCTGTCATACTCTGACAATGTTCAGCCTGACGCGTTTCCAGTGAAACATAAAACTGGAGATCTGCAAGCTCCCTCCATTTAGCCCCGTAATGTTTCTCAACCAATCTGCAGACATCCTTCACTTTTGCATTGTTTAAAGGAACCTTACCTTTTTCCATTAACCGTGGAACCAGTCCGGAAAAGGTTTTGCCTCTCTTTAACACACCCTTTGGCAGGCCAAATGTGCAACGGTAAGCAACTTCTCCTTGTACCAATATGTTGTTTTTGCTCCTTTTTAGGACAATTCTTTTCGCAGGACTGGATTGAAAATGCCACGAGCCGACAGGTTTGAAAACATCTCGAACCTTCCAGTCAAATATTGACACTTCACAACCAGGCTGGAAAAGCTTACCATGTCCGCTGAAAATCTCATCGTATACCTCCGGCTTAAGGATAGCCTCTCTTTTTCGCACAACTTTCTCTATACGTGCGAACACCCTGTCGGGTGGTAAAAAGGAATGGCCAACTACAGGTCGTAGCTTTGAAGAAGTAGAACATTCTTTGTCCTGTGCCTTTGAAGAACTTGGTCGATACTATCACAGAAATAATTTGAAGCCAAATCCAGCCAAAACGCAAGTTTGTGCTTTCCACTTGCGAAATAAAGAAGCAAAGAGGACATTGAACATTAAGTGGCAAGGTGAAACAATCCTTCATTGTTTTACACCAAAATATCTTGGTGTCACCCTCGATCGAACTCTGTCTTTCAAGCAACATTGCTTGAACACCAAAAGTAAAGTATCTGCTCGAAATAACATACTAAGATGCCTAACAGGAAGGACATGGGGTGCTCACCCCACCACTCTCAGAACTTCAGCCCTTGGACTGAGCTTCTCAGCTGCTGAATATGCAGCACCAGTTTGGCTTTCTTCTCCACATTCCAAAGAGGTGGATATAGCTCTGAATGAGACTTCCAGGATTGTATCTGGGTGTCTTAGACCAACACCACTTCAGAAGATCTACCCTCTTATAGGAATTTCTCCACCTCATGTCCGAAGAATGGTAGCAGCAGCATCTGAGAAGAAACGGCAAGAAACCGATTCAAGGCATCCACTTTTCGGCCAACAACCAGCCCGACAGAGACTTAAGTCTAGAAACAGCTTTTTGAGGGAAGTAACAGCCCTCGAAGGCTCACAAGAAGCTGCCCGTGTGAAGATATGGAAGACAGAGATCACAGACCCAATTATTCCTCTATCAGAAAAAATGGCACCTGGTCACAACTTGCCATATGGAATTTGGAAATCATTGAACAGGCTGAGGACGGGGGTTTCACGCTGCAAGAACAATCTCAAGAAATGGAACATGCTCGTCAACAATGATGAGTTCTGTGACTGCAGCATTTTACAAGACCCAGAACACCTGCTGATCTGCCCCTTGATGGAGGACATATGTTCAAAAGACGATCTTTTGGCTGCAAATGTTAGTGCTATAACTGTTGCTACTTACTGGCAAAAACTAATTTGATTTGGACACGGAAAATAAATAACTACAGGATAGTAAATTTCAATTTTTTTCACATTCACTGGTGCAGATAGAAGCCATTTACTAACCATACAAGAATACTGTTCTTATTCTGTCCACCGCATCCATCTGCAAATAGAATCACGGTTTTCTTTTTTGACAGATCGATACTGTTAAGAGCATGAAACAAACAACTTGCAATTTCATTTGCACCTCTACGAAATTCAGCTTCATTCCACGAATAGATCATCACATTTTCGGGCGTCACCGACATCTTAGAGCTTCCAAAATCTACGGTGAAGTTATACACATTATTTGCCTGCTGAAGTAAGCACTTTGGTCATTTAGCTTGGGCAATAGCATGTTCTTCTGTCAATCAAAGGAAACAGTCTGAATAGACCCATCTTCCTCTCTTAAATATTCATAGAATGCACAGTATTTTAACTTGTGGACTCGTTTCTTGGTCTGCAAATCAACTTTTGCTCTTTCTGATGTGCAATTTTTCAGTTCCTCGTCTAGTTGTGAGCAAGTTGAACAAACATCAGTCTTTGGACTTCCAAAGCCAATATTGTAGTTTCGATTGAAGATCTTTCTGAAGAAGGAGTGGTTTACTTGCAATTCAGTTTCAACAGTGGTATTGTATTGTCTCCAATTTTTTTTTTATATTTAGGTCACATGGCAGGTACATTCGTGCCGCTGACTTGGTACGGCAGTAGTGCGGCTCTTTAGCACGAAACGATTCAATAAATTTACAGATGGCCGCACGTTTTGATCTATTAGCATAGGGTCTTCTGTCTCCCCCTCTTCTCTCCACAGGCATTCCCCCAGATTCTAAATGACGCTTTATTACCCTTTGAATTCTGTCCTTCTTCAATAAGAGAGCTCCCATAAATGTTTCTCGGCAAACTGGCACCATCGTACCATCCCGTTTCCGAATAGTGTACTTGTATGTGTGCGCTTTTCCGGATCTGATATTATTAGCCGGCCTACGTCTCGCCACTGGTATACAAGAAACATGCTTGATAATGAAACTATCCTGCTGCAGTTTTGATGATGTAGAGTAGAATACCGAGTGAAACTTCTTCACATCCAACAAAGAAATATCTCCGCACTTATAAGCCTTGGATTTATGGCCGCACTTTGGTGTGACAGGAGGTCCAGCCGGCGAGTACCTGCGTAATAAACACCCTTGTCACTTACGAGATTGTGTATGCTTACTAAATCACAGCTATTTATGAATGGCCAGCATCGGGAAAGAAAGGGATGTTGCCTTCTCAACGTGACCATATAAGGTAATAATTATCAGAAGCTGCATAATGCCACCCACAATGGTACGGGCTTTAGGGAATCGAATGTGCACTGGCCGAGATTCGAACTGCGGTCACCTCTGTGAGATGAGAACAACCGATCCGGCACAACACCACACGCTGACTTCATGCAACAGTGCATGTTTTCTAAAGCTTTTTTTTTAACTGCAGTTTCTGATCCAGTACTACAATTACGCTGACAAGAGAACGTAATAACATAATGTTACTATTAGAAAACATACCTTGATATTTTTGCTTCATTGCATTTCCACTGCTGCTCATTACGTAACTTCTTCCTACCCTTGCCAGGGCTACACTTCTCAATACATTTATGAGATGAATCCATTAGTGATAGACATCTACACGGCACTCTGTAAACACAAATGCTACCTCTCACAGTCGCATCAAGAGCTCCTTGCCTGCCTGTCACATGGCCGCGTATTGCCTCCCTATTGGCAGTTGGAGATGGCGGGTTATGTTACTTATGTCCGAGCGCAAAGCATTGGAGATGGCGGAATTTGAAAATAACCCTCAACTTTGACATTGAATTTCGAACGGTTAGAGCGGGTTTTGATGCGTACTAGTAGTATACAGCAGTAGACATGTCCACAGAAAAATCCAAACGGCATTTATCTCCATTTTCGTGAAACTTGGAGATAGGGGGTTTTGAAACTACACGACTCATATATAGATTATACATATAATTACGGTACTAGAATGCGATACGCTTCTGTTTGTATCTAATATTTAATTTATAAATCGCCCACTCTAACCTAAAACTTAGTACATGGCTATTAGCTGCAATAAATGATCCTAACCTAAAACTTTCTTCCTCCAGAAATAATGCTGTGTTACCAATGGACCAACTTCTACTTACTCTTCGATTTTATGCATCAGGAAGTATGATGATTGCACTTGGGGATTTCATTGGAGTTAGTACAGCAGCAGCTTCTGAGATAGTGAAGCGAGTGAGTGTGGCAATCACAAGGCTTGCGGAAGAATATATCCGACTTCCGGAGACAGAAGGCGAATTGCAAGCAAGAAAACTTTCTTTTTATTATGTAGCAAGATTCCCTAAAGTTCTGGGTGCTCTGGATTGCACGCACGTACGAATTCAGTCACCCGGTGGAAATGATGCTGAAATTTATAGGAAAGGATACTTTTCCATGAATGTGCAGGTTATGGCAGACATGAATCTCTGCATTAATGACATTGTTGCTCGCTGGCCTGGCTCATCGCATGATAGCAATATATTTATGAACAGCAGGTTGCGGGCTCGATTGGAAAGAGGGGATTTTAAAGACTCCGTAGTTCTCGGAGACAGTGCTTATGCCCTCAGAAGCTACTTGTTGACCCCACTTGTTAAGCCCTCAAACAGGACTGAAAATCTGTACAACGAATCACACATCCGTACACGAAATGTAGTGGAGCGTTGTTTTGGAGTTTGGAAAAGGAGATTTCCTGTCTTATCGCTGGGACTCGGAACAAAAATTGACACGACAATGGCCATTATTGTTGCTTGTGCGGTACATTGCTCAACAGCAAGGTGAAGATGAACCTCCTCTGGAGAGACCAATTGTTGAAGAATTCTTTATAGAATTACCACCCCTTCGAGATCAACATGCACACACTCTGGTACTAGACACACTCATTCAGGAATACTTCTCACATCTTTAACTTGCCACATGAGTCTGTAAAACCTTATTCAGGATAATGAAAGGAACATTATAAATACAGTTTATTTAATTTAAATTATTTTATTAGCATAGGCTTACACAGTTCTTACATAAATAAATCAATCAATTTTTTTTTCCAATTTAGCTTGGAGTATGTCCATTTTCAGTGCGTGTTGTTCCCGTTCCCACTCGTGTTGTTCCTGTTGCCACTCGTGTTTCTCCCGCGCTCTCTTCTCTTCTTCTGCGAAGAACACCCTCTGCTCCTCCATATGACCCTTGGTTTTTTTTTTTTTTTTTTTTTTTTTTTTTTTTTTTGTGCAATCTGCCCATCGCGTTGAGAAGATAAGGGTTTGCTTATTGGTGTCTTCAGCAGCACTGGCGACCAACTTGACCATGAAGTCGAAGCCTCCCCCAAGGAGTTCACCTGTGAACAACAAAATGTATATAATAAGAAACATTAATATACTGTAATAAAAAAGGAAAAAGTGGATAAGGCCTTGAAATAATTTGATGAAGTACGACTACCTAGTATTTAACAAATACAGGGTCTTTCATAGAAAGTAAGAACGTTGAGCAGCGGCTTTGTTATCCGCTGCTGCAATGGGTTTGGCCGAGCATGTGGCGTGCCACGGCCCCCTGCTGTAGTATTGATAGCGCCCGCATAGTACATACTGTACTCGACCTTGCAATAAACGTGCAGGTGTTCAATCGCCTGTCTGAACCTCAGATGCTAACATGGTGAGACAGTTATCATTACAACATCGTAATTTTGTATGTAAAACATTCAGAAGTAGAATTTCTTAAGTAGTGATGGGCAAAAGTCTCGTTCGAGATACTGGAGACTGACGTCAGTGCTCTCGATGCATCTCAAGTCATGCTCGAATCAGACCTCAGCGGTGGAAGGCCGGTAATACACTATCAAAGAAATTTGTCAACGATCTTTGATAAAATACCTTTTATAAAAGATATGGCAGTGTAATGGGGAAATCATTTATAAAAAGGTGGTTTTATAAAATTCATTTTATAAAATGTATGAGCACCATGCTATCTTTGATGAAAGATTCAAATCAAAATGGCGGATCATAACAGCTGGAATATTACCACAACAAACATGCTCATATCAGAGTGTGAAATGCATGAAATGTTACATAATTAATTTTATGTTCGACCCTGACTATTATATGTCAGAAAACTGTATATAATGAGGCTCATTATAATACTATTTTTCATTATAAAACAGTTTCTCCCACCAATCAGAGCTCAAGAAACAGTTGTTTGACTAATTAGATAACGATAGCATCGCTACTGCGCTCTCATGCGCTCTATTCAGTAGATAAAACTGGTGAAATCTCGACAGATATTTATGAATATTTATGTTCGAACATAAAATAGTTATAATAATTATCGTCGAACATAAACAGTCGTATGCAACTCGCCTGTAATGGTAATTAAGACACTCGAATACGTGTTTGAGATAGCAACATACGCTTGTTTTATAAACATACTCGTGTCTTAATTATTGCCATCATAGGCTAGTTGCGTAATGTACTATTATACAATGTAAAACATAAATACCAGATGTAAAGTGTAGATAAAATAGCCGAGGCTATAAGCGCTGCCTAAGATGGACGCACATTTCAGAATATAAAGAAAAATTAAATAGTTAAATAGGCTAAAATAAGCCATGAATAGCAGTGTATTTTATATTGTAATACTTGTATTGTAGGTCATCATCATCATCTTGTACAGTTTCCAGCCCCAGGCTGGGTCTGTTTGGAACACAAGCCTCGCCACTTAGTTCTTTCTTCCCACCACCTCTCCGCTGTCACTCTGGTCCAGTCCTCGCCTCTCTTCTTGACACATTCCTCCACTCCTTTCAGCCATCTATCTCTTGGTCTTCCCCTTGGTCGTTTCTTCCGCATCTGCATCTCATGTATCCTCTTGGGAATCTTCTTCTCATCCATTTTCTTAGTGTCCATACCACCTCAGTCTTGATGTCTCAATCCTACCTTGCAAGGGCTCCTCTTTCACCATTTTCCTGACCTTTTCATTCCTCACCCTGTCTCTTCTTGTTACTCCGATCCTACTTCGCAGGAACTTCATTTCACCTGCCTGTATTCTGCTTATGTCTCTTTTCTTCATTGTCCACGTTTCTGAAGCATAGGTCAGTATCGGGATATAGTAGCTTTTGTATAACACTTCCTTGCTTTTTTGTGGGACCTCTTTATTCCACACTAAGCTCCTAATGCTTCTCAGAAATGCTTCTGCCTGTCTGCCACGTTCCATAATCTCTTTGTCATTTCTCCCATTTTCCTCCACTATACTTCCCAAGTACTTGAGACTTTCCACCTTCTTCAGCTGTCCACCTCCAAGTGTTATCCCACTCATTGGTCTGTCCTTTTTCCTGGTCGTTAACAGGATCTGACATTTACTGATGTTGAACTTCCATCCGTACTCTCCCACTGTTTCTTCCCAAGCCTTCAGTTGCTCCTGAATTTCCTCCTCCTTGTTTCCCCAGACCATGAGATCATCTGCAAACACCATTGCTTTCATCTTATCTTCTCCTATCTTTCCTGCTATCCGTGTCATTACCTCGTCCATAACCACAATAAAGAGAAGGGGTGACAGCGCACTACCCTGTTTCAGGCCACTCGTTTGTCTGAACCAGTCTGTTCTTTCCCCTCCAACTTTCACACAACTCACACTTCCACAATACATCTCCTTCACTCTGCCTACAGTCTCTTTTTCCACTCCCATGTTTTCCATTGCTTTCCAAACCTTCTCCCTACACACACTATCATAGGCCTTTACGATGTCCAGGAAGGCCATCAACAGATCCTCTCCAAATTCGTAGTGGTGTTCCTGGAGCTGTCTCACTGAAAATATGAGATCCACTGTTGATCTCCCAGGTCTGAAACCATATTGCTCCTCTCTCAATTTTCTCTCCACTTTGGCTCGTATTCTACTTTCTAATATCTTTTCATATATCTTGGCACAGTGAGGTATGAGTGTGACTCCCCTGTAATTTCTGCACTCCTTTCTGCTTCCTTTCTTAAATATTGGGACAATTAATCCTTTCTTCCAATCTTCTGGGGTCTTTTTCTCCTTCCATATCACCCTCATCACACGGTACAGCCACTGTTTCCCAACCTCCCCTGCTGCCTTCACCATTTCAACACTCACTTCATCCACACCCGGTGCCCTTCTTCCTTTCATCTTGTCTATAGCCATCTCCAGTTCTCTCCAATTCAGGTCCTTTTCCATTCCTGTGTTGTCTTCTCCATCTTCCAATACATTGTCTTCCTCTTGTAGGTAATTCGTCAATTTCACTTATGGTATTACAAGCAAGTGTAATTAGGAATTTTATCTTTACCGGTTGATAATATAATATGCTACAAACCGTTAATAGCAAGTGGTCGTTGGCGGAAGGGCTAGAGCGTTCGACTCCCGTGCGATATGACCAAGGATCGAATTCCACTTATTGCTTACTTTTTATTTCGTATGTTTCAATTTTATTTGCACGGGCAGTGGTTGTTTGGAACATCATAATTATTAATAATTAAATATTATGGTCATTTTTCAAGTCTTCGTACTGCAGCTCGTTCACCAAGATTTTACTCGTGTGACTCATGGTTTAACCCATAGACGTTCACTTTATCTTTCCGTTTCTTGTATACACCGGTATTGCCACCACAGAATTTCAACTACCATAATATACAGTAGTTCAGTGAACAAGGAACTGTCCTTCATACATTTTGCTGAACCATGATACATTATTTGATGTAGTGTACTGGTGTGATGATTGCTTTTTATAAATTTTATAAAAGTACAGTTTTATAAAATTCCTTTGATAGTGTAATACCGGTCTTACCGTGGCCAGGAGCAAACCTGCGAGCTTGGAGTTGGTAGACCGACACGATAACCATTCACCCATCGTGGCTAGCACAGTGATCGGCAGGCAAACAGACTACAGGCGAGGAACAGCACACAGCAAGCGCCTGACGTCTCGATACATCGAGAGCTCTGAAGCACGCTTGCCAGCTTTAGTTCGAGAGAGAAACCATATGCGCCTGACGTCACATACAGCATCGAGATAGCATTACAAGGCATGGACTGCATCGGTTGCTCAGACTGGATCGAGAGCTCTGCATCACGCTTCCCATCACTATTCTTAAGTATGTTTTCATCCAACCAACTCAAACTCCGTTCGGCAGTACCAGTAGCTACAGAGAGAGGCAAATTTGCCAATAGTTTGATAAGGGTATAAAAGTTAGAGAAAAAACTTTTGTCACACGCTTCAAGGGCTGTTCTTGGTTCGTTCATAAGAGCGAAGGCACTAGAGAGTAATAAGAGGTTATGTTCTTACACATAAGATCAGAGCAAACTGATTGTCTCGTTGCTTACATGGCTCTACCTCCGCCTTGCTTTGCAACGTTGCCATACGTCACTTATAGTAACATGATTATGAAATGAAATCCACAACCTGCTTCCAGTCTCCGACCGGGTCAGGAATGGAATGAATGAAGCCCCCCATCTAGCGGCGAGGATATGAACTGTGCCGGCTGCCGAGGCCTGACGCACTCCTCTGGGGCAATGATTAAATGAATGACAGGTGAAATGAAGTTATAGTGGAGAGTGTTGCTGGAATGAAATTTTGACAGGGAAAACCGGAGTACCCGGAGGAAAACCTGCCTGCCTCCGTTTTGTCCAGCACAGATCTCACATGGAGTGACCGGGATTTGAACCACGGACCCAGCGGTCAGAGGCCGGCGTGCTGCCGCCTAAGCCACGGAGGCTCTTAGTAACATGATTATATTGGATTTTAATGTTTTAATATCGAGTCACCTTATGTGGCCTAGCGATTACTTATTGATGAGACTGCTGGATTAGCCAGAGTGTATGTTATGGCATTAAATTAAAACTACCATCGTATTCAACATATTCAAGAATTCAATATAGTATTTAAATATATTTTTGTGTCATAAATAAGGTAGATGACCTCGCTGTTCTGCTCCTTAAAACAATAATAATCATCATATGTGACAAACATAGTTAAAAGGTCTATCTAAACAGTACCTGTACACTCGTAGTTTCAGGCTGCTCAAGCTGCTCTATCACCTTCAACATGTTACTGTCCATCTCTTCGATGATTATAGGGCATTGCACGAAATCATCTGAAAAATAAAACCCACAGCCTTATATTAGTTAAGGAAAATGTGAAATGTAGGTACATTTACAAGCTAACCTTAAAATAATTTTAAATTGCGAGAGTCCCTAGGCCTACAATAATACTGTATCTTGAAACTTACCTATTTTATCTCCATCAAATGGATTGTACAGTCCCTCAGCCGATGTTCCCATTAATGAAATTAATTTCTCAGCATGGGCTGTTTTATTTGTTGGAGTTTTGCTTCCTCCACCCGTCAGAAAAACTTGCTTTTTCTCCTTGGCCACGTCTTTCTTCTTCTTTTTTTTTTTTTTTTTTTTTTCATATTCTCATACTTGTCTCGTAAATTTTTGACAGGCCTTTTACAGCCCGTCAATGCCTCAAATGTTTGGGCTACTTCTTCCCATGCCTTGCATTTCTGCTCCCACGTAATAGCATCGGACTTCTTATTTTCAATGATGCACCTTTTCTCTTCCACCAGAGTAATGAGGACTTCCTCCTGTGACGAAGAGAAATTAGTATGCCTTTTCCTCTTGAGGCCTTTATTTGTCTCATTTGGAGATTGTCCTTCCATTTCCATATCTCGATTAAATAATTAAATAATTTCTCTTCACAACTACGTACTGTACCCGATACCTAGTTTAGGCTATCGGCTACGCCAGCAGACATTAAGCTGTAGTTGAGGTTTTAGGAAGAATTAAGAAAAGATAGCGCACCGATCGCGTCAAGAAGAATGTGAAGATGACGTAGGAGGTCTAGAATCAAGGAGGCATTGAAATCTGTGAGAAGATGGAATTATGGATAAAGATGTGTAGCTTTATTGAGATATTTATGGGATTATAGCAATTAATCATCTTAGAAGAGGATATATAACATGCATTATATGTGGAAATAATTTTATGGAAGTAAGTTATTTTATAACAGAACAGCCGAGATGATACGGGTTCGAGACTATGACCGTGACGCAAGAGCATTGTGTTGGGGGACTATACCACGTGTCCGCCCCAAGCAGATAAGGGAGTGAAGACAGTGTCAGCACATTCAGTTGAGCTCAATCAGACGAGCAGGTAGGAGCAAGCTCTATAGCGCAGCGAGACGCACATTGAAGGTCACGTAACATACAGAAACTGTCACGGAAAGGTGTAGGTGACAGTGCCTGCATCACCGAGCAGCGAAGGCCGAGCGGGTCATTGATCCAGGCGGGCTGGCCGAGGAAGCAATTACAGACGGCCGGGATATATCAGAACTGCACTGCTAGTAGTTGAAGACTTTATTATAAGCTTCATTTCAACACAGTTTGAACATTGCTTTTACGAATAACCTTATAACTATGCTGTTCTATAACACATTCAAAGCGACTTTAACTATTTCAATTATACGGAATGTTGTTAGCATAGGCACAGATGAACATTAGATCGTGCATTAATAAGATTTATATCTTATGCAGTTTTCAGGAATTACCTAATACAGACAGATACAGGGTGTTTCGTAATCTTGAACACTCTCAAGTAAAATTTTATTTTACGCAAGTGGGACTTTGCAGTCATTTGAGATTGAACTTGCAATACTCAAACTGAACATTTAACGGAACAGTGGCGTATCTTAGAAGAGGAGTAGGGGGTCCGCTGTTTCCATGAACTTTTCGAGAAGGAGTTGGACAATATCCGCTATGGGTAATCCGAAGTTCAACATGTCCGAGTAGACGCAAATAGAGACAAGATGGCACCGCAGAGCGATGGATTCAATTCCTGACGAGAGGAGTCCACCAGCTGATTCACTTGGGATTTCGAATGCAATCGTCATTTCATGGATGGAATGCTATGCACGCCGATCTTTCGAGAAATTCTTTATGTAGGGAAAATCGACGATCTTGGAAATTAATTACAGCTGATTATGAAAGGTACTGTAAGAGTCATAACTACCTGATACGATTATTTTCATGAATACTGGGCACACATGTATATTTTTCTAATAGGAGTGATATGATTATTAAGACATGGTTTGAATTTATATACTTCGAATTTGCTAGAATATGGAGTGACCATATGATATGGCAGGCATCATTATACGATATTCTCACCATTGGTTGGCTTTATTAAGCAGATGTTTGGTCTTTTAGACATTTTTCCAGCTAGGATATTTTTCATGAATAGTTTTTTTGTGTAACGAGTATTTCGAACTCGTGATCTGCAATTGATTATCAGAAATTACTTCGTCAGTTCATTGCATACTAGCGAGTGTGTATTATTCATCAGTAGGGATTTTTTCCATTGGATTGTTTGGAGATGTTAAGAAGTTATTCACTTTAGTGAATGAACATCGCTTTTATATGACAACTAGAAACTTGTTGATTCCTATCTGGTACATTAACTCATACAGTCTACGAGATGGGGTCTTTCGTATTTATACGATTGTATGGTGGCTACTCACCTTACCCATCGCTTAGGGAACTATCATCCAAGTCGACGGGGCGAGGTCTTTCGTATTTATACGACTGTACGGTGGTTACTCATCTTACTCGCCATTGAGGGACTCATTTTTATCATCCGAGTGTACACGAGATGTAAGTGAATCAAACAAGGAACTACTAGTCACATATCAGTCGAAATTTTGTTAAATAAAGTAACGATAAATGTCAACAGGATTGCATTTAGTAATTCTTGTTTGCCAATCCAATATTTTGTTGCTGTACTCTTTTGAGAGTAATTTCAGTTTAACAGCTGTTACAGCTGATGCTTTTGATGATTTTTATAATTGTGTTTGATACCTTTGAGAAGGATTTAAAGTAATTGAATCTTGTAAGATTAATCATTAATGGTCAGATTTATTTTAAGGCAGATCAGTATTGCAGATTTTGATATGAGATTATAGCACATTGGTGTTTTTCTGCGATGTGAGTTATGAAAATTGTAAGAGAATTTATGCTATTTGAAAGCAGATCTTAAATTACTGAGGTAATATTTTTCCAATTGTTTAAGAAGTTGTCTAGATGTGATCAGATTAATTACAGTTATTGGAGATTGTGTGCGTTGATAATTTGAAGCCAGTTATATATTTTTTGTAGATCATGCAACATGGTTAAGTGGAGTTTGTGATAGGCATTTTGTGGAAGTTGCCAAGTGATAGTAGCAATGTTGCTAATGTATTTTGAAGCAGACATGAGGTCGTCGTACCCAGTCTAGCGCAATTGTTGAGATTCATGCTGTATGTGCTGAATATTTATGGAGTTTTGTGGAGTAATTCTTGTATTCAAATGTGATATTTGAAGTATTGAAGAAATGTAATGTCGTTGTGGATAGTTTGATCCAACGTGATGTCGTGGAGACAATAATATTTTTTGGCATGAAAATTAAATACGAGATATAACTTGGAAGTGATAAAACTGTAAGACAACGTTCTATAAACCTTATTAAACAATTTGTTAGGAAATTAAACAAATAAATAAAGTTGATAATACAAGATTTTCTGAAAATAATAATTAATGAAATAATAATCTGAGATTTAAGCATATTAACGATCTGACCTAATGAAATAAAAATCAGAATGACTAGATGAAATAATGAAAAAACTAAATAACCAGATGATTGAAATTTAAATAATTTGATAAATTAAATTTTGAAATAAATCGATGAATTAAATAAATGGATGAATTAAAGATTGGATAAATAAACTGATTGAAATAAATTAATAGACGATTGTAATGATGATGAATAACTGAATTAGAAGGTGATAATTAATTAAAGAAGCTGATGATTAATGAATTTACATGGAATTAAATAAATTTAATTGAGAGATAATTGGAAGGAATTGCAACTTGAGTTGAGAATTTAAATGATGTAATGGTGATGAATTAAGGATTTTGACAGGGATATGTAGAATTTTGAAGTGAGAATTAATGTGAGAAATATTTAATTTTGATGATGACGATAATGATTTTCAATAAGCTATGAATTTTCTGTAATTCACAGATAAGTGATTGTTAATGACGATGTAAATAGTGTAAATTAATTATTCAATGTTTAGGAGCATTTGATTAACATGTTCAACATTCAAATTATACCATGCAAACCATAATTTACGTGATATTTAAGTGTGTGATTATTATATGTGTATGTTTAGACAGATTAATAACTTTATTAAATCCACATTGATGTTAAATTAAAGAGAAATTAGGTCTCAGGTTTCACAAATGTCATTGACGAAAGACATAGTGCTACAGTGATCCTGAGAACCCAAGAGAACTTTATAAAATTTTCTTGTTATGTGGATAAAAACAATTTTGAATTAGAAAAGAGATGGTTCGATTTTTGGACAATGACAATTTAACTTTGGCATTCGACCATACTCTTAGGTAGGAATTATATTTAAAATGTCTGTCTGACTATCAAAGTAAAACAAATTTGTTTTTATCTTAGTTGTGATCTGATGATGGTGTGATGTTCCTTTTTCTTTCCTTGTCTTGAGTAAGGCTTGTCCGGAAAGGAAGTGGTTTGCTAGGAATTCAGTTGATGGCGCCCATTTATATTTGCATTATTTCTATTAAACTTAAGCCCGTAACGACCCTAGAGATACTTTGTCTCGTGATACCCACTGCTTTTTCGAGAACTCAGCTGAATTTCCGACACATTCCTTATTTGACTAGAGGTTCATTTAACTCCGCTCTGTCCCGGAACTCCAGGAATGCGATGTTATAGCAGATGGGTCATCGCATCCCCAGGACGAACGGGTACAGTACCAAAACCAAGACCAAAACAAACAGATTGCACCAAGATGACAGATCAAGATCAAGGAATATAAAATATATATGTATTATTTACTCTCTGACGCAGATCCATTCATGCCAACTATTGAAAGATATCAAGAAAACTGCAAATAGTCAGAAACATGTACCAACTGTTGAAAATAATGCGCAGATCTGCTAACCTACCGTAAACATTAACCGGAACATGGTAAGATCGATCGAATGTTTACCGGGACTTTACTCCGACCGTAAAGCAAACTGTCAGTTAGAGTTTACTGTCACTTTACTGGAGATTGTAAGAACGGACCATAGTGTGATAAATATGGCTGACAGTTTTCACTCATTCATCAGCTGAGAGCTTGAAAGCGAAAGTGTTAACTTCTTGTCTGCAGCAGAGAACACCCTTCCGTTAGCTCTTTTATTAATTTTGGTTGGCAGTCTAATATGTGAGTCTTGTAAAATTCTGATTCTGTCAGTTTTATTTTCTTCAGGTCGTCGAGTGTTATTTGAGTTCTTTAATATCATGCTTAATTTCTGTGATCCATTTAATCCTGGTATTGATGTTCCTTAATTTTTCTACTTTTTTTCTACTAATTCTAGTTTCCGGTGTTCGAAGATGTCCAAAAGATGAGATCTATTTCTTTCTAATTGTACTCAATACTGGTTCAATTTCCTTATAGACTGTATTATTTGATGCTATTCTCCAATTAATAATTATTTATTTATTTACATAGTTTACGCCCACATTGGAGCACTTAAATCAATCCATATACACTACAGTCATTACAATATTAGTTGTAATGGCTTCTCAACTTCCTCTTCTCCTTTCAGAGCTTCTTTAATCTCTCTGACCTGGCTGCTCTCTCTTCATTTGTAATGGTGTACTGTTTTCGTTTGACTGTTTTTAATTTCAATGTTGTATCCCTACTTCCAGAATCATCTTCTCTTTTCTCTCTGCAATGTGTTTCATTGTAATGTTTAGCTCGTCTAGATCATTCTGGACCTCAAGGAACCAGTTGTTCTTGGTTTTACTTTTCCAAAAGAAATTGAATAATGGTTTCAGTAGTCTGGTGTCTGGTAGTCTTACTATGTGGCTGAAAAAGGCAATTCTCCTTTTTCGCATTGTATCATTTTCCCGATAGATTATTTCATTAGGCAGCAGTCTCCATTGTCCATTTACTTGATGTTTTTTATTGATGATTGTCCTGATGATCCTTCTGTCTATTTTTTGGATTTTATCTGTTGTTGCTTTGGTATTCATCTTAAACAGGGTTTCACTTGCATAAATTGCTTCAGGTTTAACTACTGAACCATAATGTTTGAATTTGGCGTTCATCAAGAGAGATTTCTTCTTATAAGTTGACCATGTGACTCGTCATTATCAAGAGAACATAACCATTCATTTTGTAAATAACCATTATGTTTATATCTTCACTGCCAAAGATATAGCAGTGTTACCACACACTAAATACCATATTTCTTGACATAATAGTCACATATATTTAGCCTAAAAGTCTTACAAGAAACGCATGGTGTGATGCTTATGCGAAGAATATTATAAGTTCAAAGAAAAAGAAAATATCTTAAAAATTTGGGATAGGGTTTCACAAGCATATGTGGCTCCCAGGAGAGGTACTGTTTTAAGTTGTTGGATCTTCGTGGCTGTTGACAGGCATTTATTTCTATACTGTGTTATACAACATTATTAACTTAATTCATAATCCAGTATATCACTATCAACTTCAAGCTTACCATATAATTCTTGTACAGGGTGCGGCAGAAATAACTGACGAAATTCAAACGTAAATAACACAGCAACGCAACATGATATTCACAAATTTATTGCGCAGTTAAATAGAGCAGTGTTTGACATTTGCATCATATACACATACACACTAGGTTTTGAAAATGCCATCCAAATGCCGACCTCCCTTTTCGATGCACTTCTGAAGCTCTCCCTGAAGTTCCGCGTGACCCTCCTAGTTATGTCTAGTGGTATTGCCTCATTTCCTCACGGATAGCGGCTTTCAGGTCGTGTAGTGTTCGCGGCTTACGTTGGAAGACGTGAGCCTTCAGGTATCCCCAGAGAAAGAAATCGCAAGGGGCGAGAACAGGGGAACGGGCTGGCCATGGAACTTCACCCCGTAAGGAGATTAAACTTTCTGGAAACATCTCTCTGAGGAGGCTCATCGACGCCCTGGCTGTGTGTGCAGTGGCACCATCTTGTTGAAACCACACAGAAGGATTCCCTAAGTCGTTGAGTGTTGGCTGCAGGAAGTTGCGTAACAGCTGTACGTAATGGCAGATGTTACTGTCACAGTTTTGTCCTACTCTTCAAAAAAAAGTAAGGGCCTACAATTCCGAAATCAGCGACGGCGCACCAAACAGTCGCACGTTTGCTGTGGATAGGTTATGGATCTGTCGAGGATTGGTTGCAGACCAGTACCGACAATTTTGTTTATTAACTTGCCAGTAGACTAGTCAGCTGCCACAGCTTCCTATATTGTTATGTGGCTTCCAGAATACTCTCGCAACATGCTCTGCGGTTGGCCCAATCACGTTCACTAAGTTCCTGCACACCCACCATTTTATACGGATGGAACTTCATATCGGTGTGTAAAATTCTCCTTACGGTGCGATCTGTAAGTCCCATAGCACGTGTATGCCTACTAACCGAATGTTGAGGAGATTGCGTAATGGCATGTCTCACTGCACGGATGTTCTCTGGTGTTCTGACGCTAAGAGCCCTACCAGGCGGCTTCGTTTTAACACTTGAACCAGTTCCTCTCAAATTATTCACCCATAACAGAATGGTATTCCTGCTTGGAACTTTTCACATGTCTATATAACCTGAAGTGTCTACGAAATAAACGCTGTGTTGTGGTAACATAGACAGCATTTTTGAAGTACGTTTCAATCACGAAACCTCGATGCTCGCCACTCCACGCCATGCTAGCGACTGACTAGCCCTGACGAGGCGATGCACGTGTTCTCAAGCCACGCGCACTTCGAAAATAACACCTGCTTAAGTGCTGTGGCCAATATAGGTGTTAGATCTGTCGCTCCAATCTATGTAACAAAAATGGCAAACACTGCTTTCTTAAACTGCGCAATAAATTTGTGAATATCGTGTTGCATTGCTGTGTTATTTAAGTTTGAAATTCATCAGTTATTTCTGCCGCACCCTGTATTTTCTCATTGTGAACAACGTGTAACATCACTTTATTTTCGTTTTAATTTCTTCGTCTGGGCCGGGTAAGCAGGAGTGAACGGTGAGTGTTGAAGTGTTGCTTTGTGTTGTAACTTGTGTGTTATGGTGTCTTGGCGACTGCTTACATTACATACTTGTGTGCAGATAGGGGAATTTATTTTGGTGGGTTGGTAATGCTTATTGGGGAAATTTGATTTTGGATGTGCGATGGATAACAGTGTTTCTGGTTTGGTTCTCTCGTTCGATTGTTTTCTAAGTCATCGTAATCTCTCAATGTCTTGAATTTGTTTACTATTCTGTTGTTTCTCTCTGTCTGTGCTCATGCAGCAAATCTGGTGAGAAGAAAAGATTTTTAAAATTATTATTATTATTCAGAGTTTTTCCCCTTTTCCCAGTGCCTCTTTTCCTTTCCTGGCTTTTGTGGCTTTCCTTCCTTCATAGTCCACCAATCCTAAGTCTTCGAGGGTGTGTGGTGTTTCTTTTCCTCCTGTTTTTATTTCCCTTTTCTTATTCTAATATGTAAGTTAGTGATAAGTCTGTAGTTAGTGAGAGTAGTTGTAGCAGTAGGTACCGTTTCATCATTTTCACTATCACCCAAACCATTAGGGGCCGATTACCTTGATGTTAGACCCCTTAAAACAACAATTATCATCTTCTCATACTTAACTATTTATTCTTTACTATTTGGCTGACAAGTAATGTATGCTTCACATGTCTTTTTTTCTGTAGTAGTGCCCAGTCGATTCCAGCCGATAGGAAATTCAGGAAACACTCCGAGACATCGGAGGACTCTATCTCAGATTCATCTCCAAAGAAGAGGTTTCGAGCTGCGTAAGTGTTCCATCTCCTCGTAGTATATTATACACATAGTGTTCTTAGATGAATTTTGGGAGATATTTTAGCCTAATTCCGTATTAGTTTTAGAAGCCATTTCTTAAATTTTGCCTTCGTAATGTAATAAAAGAATCATTTTTCAGTCGGTTAGCACATTTGTCATCAGGGTCAATCCAGGCCAAGTGGTCCAATATAAAAATAAATGGTTGCTTGACCATAAAGTTATAAAAGATGGTATATTGGCTTTCACGGTGAATTAATTTCATTTTGACTACCTGTAGTATACTTTCATCTTTCCTCATCAGCCAAGTTTCTGCTCCATACTGTGCCCGTTAGTCCGGAGACCGTGAAAGCCAATATACCATCTTTTTGGAAGCCTTCATAGGAAGGTTCAGGCTGCTTGAGCTTTGTTCTCGCAGTCAAGGAGTGCAGTTGCACTCTATATAAAGGGAGGTAGCACGCAGTTCGTTACTCCTGTGGGGGTCCGGGCGGGGACACCAAGAGCTCGCCGATGAGCCAGCTTGGTGTCCTAGGCGAAACCCCAAACAAGACACGGCAGAAACCTAGAAGAATTGCTGAGTTTTAATTCACTGACCGTGAAAGCCAATAAACCACCTGAATAATACTTGATATTAACTCAGCTAGAATAAATAGAACTAAGCTTGGATATGCCAGACTAAGCTTGACAAACTACCAAGACATGGTACGGTACTTACTTCAGATTTTGCTGGACATCATTTAGGCCTTCAGCTCGGCTATGGTTAGTGTGGTCCGGTTCCTCCATTTGTTTGGTTTGTGCCCCCATAGCACACATGACTGCTTCAATCCCTGGCTGGAGTCTGCAACGGCTTCATACAGCTTTCTATTTGATCGCCCATCATGGATGTTCATGGTCTCCACATGGCCTGGAATCGACATCTGCTTCCTTCTTCTGTCTTCTTTCTCACCTAACCATCTCCGGTGTTTAGTGCATATTCATATAAATTTTCACAGCGTAGAAAGATCTAGCAAAGCTATTCTTCAGATTGTCGCAATGTTCCGCACACATGTTGGCAATGTCAATATAATAGCTGTTATACAAATGGTATGCCACTTAAGCTGTAATTTCAGCTGCTAGTTCGTCGCATAGAATATTTTGCTGTTCAATGCTTGATTCATTTCCTGCACTAAGTTAATGGATTCTAACGTGTGCACACTCTAACAGAATGTTCTATAGTGCGGGACAAAGCATTGGAAGCCTGAAGGTCAACCGGCTCTCCGCTCCGCTCTCCACCCTGTGCCCGGCGGTGTTGCCTTGCTATTGCATCCTACCTTCAGTCGCGTGCTGGATGTGAGAACGTACAGGACAACAGCGCACCGACTACGCGTGACCTTCAGGCTTCCAATGGTTTGTCCCGCACTATAGTACCTTCCGCACCCTGGGATATCACTGCGGCGTTCTTACGTGCAATCGCCCTACCGTTCATGAATCATTGCCTCGGCTTATAACGAACGCACACAGCCCTGGTGCACTATAAATGTTTCCACAATAAAATAAGAAGTTTCAAAGCCAAGCACACTTCAACTTAAAAAAAGAGCAGCGAGATGGTAGTTTTCAATCACTCACATGTAACGGCACAAACGTATGTTTTCTGTATTTATTAAGCGTACGGGCTGGCGGACTGGCCGCATGGCTTAATCCCCGGAGCTCTGGTAACACGGTGATGCGGTGTTAGCACTTCCCGCAATAACAACATGGACTGCTATCGAAGAGATTGCTCACGCACATATAGCTGACGCAAAGAGAGTTGCCACAAAGCTAGCTGCTGCGACCTTTATACTGCTCGGAGGTGCGGCTTAAGGTCCGGATGACGTAATGCCTCAAAGCTTCTTTCATTCATATCTCATGAATGCATGACGATAGAAATAAAATTCTTTTTGTAGATTCTTCATAAAATCAAGCCTATTTTATAACGTAGTCAGCTCCTCTGTTGGGCAACGGGATAAGCTTTAGTCAGATATTCTGGCAAATTCGATGGTTCAGCTGATGACTGGCTCCCCACTCTCACGGCGCTCGTTTGAAAATGCAGCATGGCGCTTCATTTAAACTATTTAAGACATGACCGCTCCCGGCTATGTGTGCAATTGGTAAGTAATAGGTCTTGTACATCACGTTAGTCTTCAGTGGTATGTCTTTATCCCAAATTAAACTCCGAACCTGTTGATAGATAGCACTCCCACATTGTATTCCCTTGTATTGTCATTATTCTTCCAAAATATATTGTGTTCTTGTACAAATTGTCTGTGCTTTCTGAAGTTCTTTATGGGTTATTGGGGAATTGTATTTGGAGTTTGGTAGTTGTATAATCCTGATTTTTATATTTTTTTGTAGGGATTTCAATTTGGATGACAAGATTGCAGCTTTACCCTCGCTTAGTTTGGAGGAGTTCCAGATGAAAAAGAAACAAAGGAAAAAGCGATCCCATCCAATGATGAAGAAGGCTATAAATACTTTTGTTCCTGCATCTATAAAGAAAGAAAAATCAAGTAAGACTGTTTTTCAGATTGATTAATTAATTATTGGAGAAATAATATTTAAAACAAAATTGGGTTTTATTGGTTTGCAATAAAAACACACATTACTTTCAGGTTATTAAATGATAATTCATTTGTCTACGCACACATATGGCACCTTTGAAACTTATTTTCAAATCACGGAATGTAACAATAATGCTAAATGATGATTTTGTGAAATCACCTTCATTTCTATTTACCATTTCATTAATGCTAAGTGTTTTAACCAAGCTTTAATTTAGCCTTCCATAGTCAAACAAGTGAAGGTACCACAGTACCTCCACTTTTGTTCAACGAAATATCACATTACCTATTTGCCCACAACAATCATCGTGATTTCTGCTTTTGTGAATTATTTGCAATTGCCAGAGCATTGCCCATTAGCTCCATACCAGCATTTTCAATTTAGCAACCTTGTGCTGAGATATTGGGACTTAAAATATTATTTGGTGGCTGTATACAAGGTCTCAAAGGTCAGAGCATTAGGCGGTGTTTTCACTCTCTGCTACGGCAGATGCCCCAGCCGAGCTAATGTCGTGCATTTACTGTTTTACTTACAGTTCTTACTGAAACTGAGCTACCGTAGATTATTCAAGCGTACGAAACAATACCGTGTTACAGAATAACAATTCCAACGCCAAAACAAAAGTTTGCATATTTGTCATTAAATGCTACCAGTTTCTCTTATAGGCTGTACTGTTGCTGTGTTCTTGTCAGTCTGAATCCCAAGCCACTAAACTTTCATCAATGGTGATATGAAGTGTCAGCACACAGTTAAGAAGGTAACATAAACAGCAGCTTCCTGCAAGATTTAATTAAATAAGCAGAGGTGTTTTTTTTTATTTCTTGGGTGTCTAGAAGACCTCACGTCACCAGTTACAGGTTTTAAACATGGCAGAACTTACTCGCGTCAGCCAGAATGTGGTTACCGGATAAAAAGCCTGTATAACCAAGGAAGGACAACACTTCCAGCATCTTTTATAAGATTGTATACGCGCGACACTGAAGAAAGTTGAGAGTTTCAAGTATCTGGGAAGCCTGATACAAGATAATGGAAGAAACGATAGAGAAATAAATAAGCGAGGGAGACAGGCAGAAGCATTCCGGAGGAGTGTGAAAAGCATGATATGGAGCAAGGTCCCTCAGAACAGCAAAGAGATCATATATGGAGGTACTATGTCCCTATCCTGACGTATGCCTTTGAGACCTGGGTTATGAAAGGAAGGGAGAAGAGCAAAATACATGCCAGTGAGATGAGATTCTTGAGAAGCAATATTTGAGCTACAAAGATGGACTGAATAAGAAGTGAGAGGACCAGAGAATTAATGAAGGAGGAACCATTACACGATGGTATAGAGAAATCTAGACTTAAATGGTATGGACATGTAAAAAGAATAGAGGAGAAGAGGATACCCAGGAGGATACACGAGACGAAGTGGGAAGGAAAGAGACCGAGAGACAGGTGGCTGAAGGGGGTGGAAGAAAGGGTGAAGAAGAGAGGAGAATACTGGACAAGGGTGGAGGCTGAGAGATGGTGGGAAGACAGAAGGCGTTGGAGAGGCTTGTGTTCCAAATAGACCCGGCCAGTGGCTGGAAACTGTGCAAGATGATGATGATGATGCGCGACACAAGCCCGACCGAGGCCGCGACATAAGCTCGGCTGGGGCAACTGCCGTAGCGGAGACTGAAAACGCCGCCTGACGGTCTGACTTTAACTGGGAGACCCTGTATACAGTATCTGAAAAGGGCCCACTTTTGGCTACATAGCTTGCACCATTTCCGGGCTGTATACACAGGTATAACTAGTTGATTGTAGTTTATTTAAGGTCATTTATCATGTAGAAAAAAAGAACTTAAAATTTCCAATCATGAAACTTCAACACTGATCTAAGTTAGAGCTTGGTGCAATTTGAGAAAAACAGGAGATTAATGAGCTTAATGATAGTACAGTGAACTCCCGATTTAACGTTTCTCGAAATAACGTTGATCCGCAATTAACGTACATTTCCGTAGGTCCCGGCTATTATCCCATAAGACGCAATGTATATCAGGCTTCATTTTAATGTTTAGTCGATTTTACGTTTAACCTCCATTTTAGGCTCGAATCCTTGGACCCCTGGAATAAAATCTGTGTCGATTTAACGTTGGTAGAGTCCCAAACAATATGCAAGTGGTATTTTATCCCTTCCTTTTTGAAGAGTATGATGTCACTCCCTCTACGATGCCGTATGATAAACAAATAACTAAGCCGTGGCACAATTTGTTGTGAATGGGAACACGCTTAAAAAAAAAAAAAGTCAAGTTGTTGCCGCACAACGGCGAGACATAAGATACCCACGTGTGACCTGCACGTAGTCTTAATTGCCCGAGGAAATGTATGAATATGTACGCGTGTTCTAGCTCTACTTCCAAACATCCGCCAGAAGACTCTTTGTCATTGGCCAGTCACGCAGAAACCTTGACAAACTGACCAGTCACTGCAGGCGTACTGCAGGCGAGTTCAGGCGCATTTATTTTCATGAGTCGTTAAAGGAACAAGGAAGGAATAGTTAATGAAAAATATATCAATCCCTTTCGCTGGCTTTTAAAAACTTAACCGAACAGTAAATCTACCATATTTTTCCAATTCTGAGTTATCGGAACGAAATGACAAAGCGACCTTTTAATGGCAAGCCGTCTCGTACATTTGGCTGCTTACCGTCTCGTAGATGCGGCTAGCCTACGTGTGGAACAGCTTGCCTGAAACTCTAGCGCCCGTCAGAACGCTGTACTCCCAAACATCCGCGAGAAGACTCTCTGTTATTGGCCAGTCACCCAGCAACCTTGAGAAACTGACCAATCACTGCAGACGCACCGCAGACAAGTTCAGTCGCATTTGTTGTTATCATGTGTCAAGTTAAAGGAACAGGCGACTAGTTAATGAAAAATATTTCAATTCCTTTCGCTGGTTTTTAAAAGCTTTATCGATTAATAAATCCACCCCATTTGTCCAATTGTGAGTTAATGTCACGAAATGACAAAACGATTTTTTGACGGCAAGGGGTCTCGTACATTTGGCCATATATCATCCCCCGAATATGGCTATATAGCTAGACTTCGTTTGATGCCTTATGAAGTACACAATCAGTTGATTCCTTCATAACAGATATTAAGTACGGTGGTGCTCTGAAATTAAATATTAACGCCAGATTAACGTCAGATGACTTAACCTCTTCCTTTATTTGAACAAGAACGTGTTTGTAATAACTGCGCTAGCTCCGATTTAGGCTTGATTTTTGGGCCGGGAAAATAAAATCTTCATTGACGTATGTGTGTGAAATAAAAAATACAGTATGTCGATTTTAACGTTTCTACGGTCGCAAACCATTTATGATTTGATATGAACTTTGAAATAGCTAAGATTATTTTTTATTTTTTTTATCTACACCTCTGTTGTGATGTCAGATATATGGCAACGTTGGATAGGACGTCAACAATAAATGTAAATTATTTACAACAATATTTCTGTTTAAAAACTACCGTATTTACTCGAATACGACCCGCCCCCGAATAAGACCCTCACCCTGATTTTGAAGAATAAAATTTAAAAAAAAAAATTTTTACTCAAAATTATTTACAATCTTAACTAAATAAACAGAATAGCATTTATCCAAAATAGTTTCCAACAGTTTTGAAGTCGTCGTAAAATAACACACATCAAACGATTAAAAATACAAATAAAAGTACACAAACACTTCATTCATCGTCATCAGAAGTACCAACTTCGGAACTTTTATCACCATCACTTTCCCACTAAATGTCGTCATCACTGACATCCATAGCATTCGAAATACTACATTTCTTGAAGCTCTTCCGTATGAGATCTCCAGAGATACGATTCCTTGCCGTCAAAATCCACGAACACAGCAGCTGAACTTCCGGGCGCTGAATACAACCAGTTGGAGTCAGTGTGTGCTTATCAGCCGCCATCCGCTCCGTATACAGCTGTTTCAAGGCTGCTTTGAACGGGCGGTTCACGCAGACATCCAGTGGTTGTAGCATAGACGTCATCCCGCTCAATCACGAATACATGACTCGTCAATATCATATTTCCTACCGGGCACGATTTCCAATAACTTCAGCTTCCCTCACAACTTACAATTTCTCACTCACAGTAAATGACCGCAAACGTTTCGTAGCATTCATGTTTACACTCGGAGAACATGCGCGTGACTGTATGATGCCGCGTGCTTACGATAAAACAAAGTTATAGCCGGAAGAAGGCTAGCACCATCTAGCGGATACTCTTAACACCCGATATCGCGCGTGGCGGGCAATTTAGATCTTTCAAATTTGTATGACTCAAATAAGACCCACACCCCAATTTTTCACGTCCGAATTTGTTTAAAAATGTGCGGGTGGTATTAGAGTTTATACGGTAACTACAGTGGAGTGGGCACACATAAATAATAAGTTACACGCTCTCTTAGGAGAGTTCAAAATAAGGTCTAAGTCTCCTCGAAAGTGGTTTACGGAATAGGATAACGGAGAAGGTCTTATTTTTACTGCTTTCCTCACGGTACAAGTTGGATTTGGGAGAGAGGGTAAATGTTATCGTAAGACTCCCACTGGTCTTGATAAAAAATAAAAATACAGTATATCGGAACTGTACTTACTCAAAACACACACAGTACATCTTCATATTGTTGATGAATGAAGCCTTGTCAGAAAATGAAGATATGTGGGTCCATTTCTTTTGTTCCTTGTTAATCCCATTTCCTAAATCTATAGTGATTGCACAGAATTTTATAGCATATTTTCTTCTGGTTCATATGTTGTAACACTTTGATGAGACTGAATATTTTTTGATAGCTTTTTCAGCAAAGCCTATGGAGATTCATGTACCTGAAAGTGCAGCCGAGGATAGGCCAGCACAGAAGACTGTTCTAGTGGGCAGCCAAAAGCGCAAAGCACGCAAACAAAGTATCACACGTCTTGATACGGACAATGCTCGTGCAACTAGAGGTAAGGTTTAATCAAATTCTGTCCTTTAATTGTTTACTTTGATTGTGCCATTATGTTACCACATTGTAGGACTTAGAGTAATTGGGGAAGGTACCAAAACATGGCTAAATTATCAGTTGGAATCTTGACTCGTTTATGAATTCTTCGAATTAGACCACCTGCTCTCACCATTATAATGAATCTTGGGAGTTAGTTGGATTGGAGTTGCAAATGAGTTTGCGATTGTCAAATTTCTAAATTTATTTAGGATTTTACTATTATTATACTGTAATAAGCATGATTAAAAGAAGAAAAATATATTGTATAAGTCTGTGTACAAAATATAAGAGAAACTTTCTTCCATTTTTAGAACATTGTATTGTTATATTTTTTGTATTATTTCGGGCTGCAAAATCTAGGCTCAATAGGCTTTATCTTGAAATAGCAATTGTATCAGCTGTGGGGCATATCTTCAAAATTGGAGAAGACTGCCTATGAACACACACTCATTTTGGAAGTAGGTGGTAACAGACTATCCATCTCAGAACGTTAAGTTAATAGTGGGATTTTAATCTACTAGTAAAATTAATCTCATGCAGACTTACATTTACGAGCAAAAAAATGCGTAACATTATTTTCTCTTTTTTTTTTTTTTTTTTGTGAAATGCAAATATAATGTACTACGGCGGTGGTCAGAATATAAAATAACTTCATAATTTTTCAAGACTTCTTGAGAAGATAAGTTCTCCCTAGGAAAATTCAATGTTTTGTTCTATATCTAACCATGCTCACTGGATACAGTATTTCAAAAGTCTTAACTCTATCAACTAAGGTATCTTGCCAGCTGTGAATGCAATCAAGCTATGACCGCTTGCGGGGCTTCCCGACACGCTGTTGTGTAACGGTAGATGCTAGTCAACTGGCACTGACTCGACGTGCTTCGCCCATCACACGGCGCAGGCGAAGCTGCGTTCTATAGGGAAGGCTCCCACTGTATTTAAAAAAGTGAGTAGTGTTCACATCACATCGCTGGGGCTTTTTTTCTTTCTCTCTTGCAAATGTTGCAACTGCTGAAATTACAATTCAACAAATACACTCCAATAAACCCACAAATTAACCATCCAAGAAATATCTGTAGTGCATTTTAAGTAGAGAAATACCAACATGCACAGAGGAGCATTTTAAGAATCTTGAGATCTAGTAGTTTCATACATGTAAATAGGTAGTTACAATGAATTCTTCTTCTTCTGCTTCTGCTTTTACGGCCTCATTGGACCACTTCAATCATTTCTTGGTCCTCTTCTTCAGTAAGTTTCCTTTCCGAGTCGCCCAGTAGCTTTTCATTCCCTCTGATCTTCTCAGGCGTTCCTCATCTGTAAATACCCTTTTTACTGTATTACATTTGTCTATTTTAGCCTGAAATCTTATTTTTATCTCTCTGTCTTTTTTAAATTGTTTTATTTTGCAAGTCATGCAAGGTTATACAAAGAAAATTTTTTTTTTTTTAAGAATTACATGAGAGTGGATTTGAAGTTTCAATACCGTATTAGCCCTCATATAACTTGCTACCGAATATGTCTTGCACCCCATTTTTTAATTGAAATTGCAGGAAAAATAAATCCTCGCATTAATTTCTGACCCCGTCATACGTATGATCGTAGCAATTTTAAGAAAGAACCCCCACCCACTGGACATCACAAGTCTTGGCCCACGATGTTTCTGTTTGTTTTGGCGGCGGTGCTTTCCTTTCTTTCACGGCATTTGTTGCCAATCGGTTGCATTGTCGAAGTACCAGTATTGTCTTCACGTGCCATTGTTGTTTCTCAGTTGACTTAAGAGTGATTGTTTCCTTGTGGAGATCGATCTCTTGGTTATATAAAACAGTGGAAGTTATACAGCTGGGTTAAAAATTGGTGATAAAATATAGAGAAGACAATGGTAATGCAGCCTCGTTCTCGTCGAGCTGCCTGTCCAGAATTCAATGTGACTGAATGTAATATTTGTTACTGGCATATGCAGAAAGACAGGCTAGAAACCACTAACCAAACACATCAGGTGTTTTCAAATTTGGCAACTAAAACAACACACGGGGTGTGATAGTCGACTGTTTAGTTGGTGCTCCACACGCTAAATAAGTAATTGTTAGGTTCCAACACGTCGAGATCTGGTATTGTTTGTTACGATAAGCTGACGACAGAAGACAAAATAAAGAAGGCTGTGAGTTGAACTCTTGGGTGATTGGGATATACGGGTATGGGCTATGATGACGACAGATGTTGTTATGAAGAGCGTCTTGAAGATGGACTTCGCAAATGCGTTGGTCGGAAGTCAGGATGATGCACGCGAGAGTAGCTCAGAGATTGTCTTGTTTCAATAATGCAAATTTTACAATTTATTGGGAATACGGTCTTTCTCACTCGCATCCCCGCATATATCACGCACCGAAAATTTGCACACCTATTTTCGGTCAAAAAAGTGAGTTACATGCGAGCAAATGCGGTATACTTGGCTTTTCTTTTATAAATATTTGGTCAAAATATAACACTGTTATGTCAGGAAATTTTTATTTGGAAGATATTTTCTCATTAAGTTTCAATCTCTCTAATTAAATTAACCTAAAATATTGTTATAAATTGTTTCCATAATCTGTATTTGCTGGTCAGTCAATGCATCGTCTCAAAGGTTAATTTCTGTGCTCCATGTCTAAAGGCCTTGTTCATCTTTCTTCAGATACTGCTGTAGTTGAGCAAGATGTGCTCAATAACATTGGATTGGCAACGCTTGCTGAAGTGGCCAGTGCCAAGTGCAAACTGACAAAGTGAAGAACAGAGACGGTAAGACAAAAAAATACTTAGCTGTAATCTGCTGGATCAGTATTGTGGGGTGAATTTCTAAATAGAGAGGTGTTTTTCTGCTGTGGTACAAGTAGGTTTCGGTCCATCTCGTGGCTTAGTTACTAACACTCTTGGCTGTCACTGCAAAGGTAGGATGGATTCCCAGTGCCACTCAGAAATTTACCGTATTTACGTGTGTATGCCGCACAGTTGTGAAAGCCTTACATCCTGATTTTGAAGTACAATAAAGCGATAAAAGGCACTTGTTTTTCATAGTGGACTACACATGGCACGATTTCGTTCTTTTCCTGCTTCCTTGGCCATTTTAAGCTATTCTCCCTCGGTAAGCGTTCTTATCTTTTTTTCCGCGCTCTTTTTTCACCTGATCATTAGAATCTAATAGGTTATTAAAATGGTTTGTTGTATGCAAATTGTTTATATTATTCAAGATTTTTCAATTCAATATTTTTTTTTTTACATTAGTGGTAGTCATATTATATAAGTACATTAATAAAAAGTGTCATTTACAGTTCTACTTTACATTAATAATAATAATAATAATCATATCGTATGGCCTCAGGTGCTGGGTGCAAGCTTTGTTATTTGCCACCCAAAGAGCAGCTTGCATGTCGAATATTGTTGTTCCTTGGAGCGCTATAAAAGTCAAGGAGGTTAGATATCTAAGCTCCTTGACACTACAGCGCTTTCTAGTAGAGAATGGAGGAACTATTTATGTTAAAGGAAAATCCCGAGATTAATTTTGCCATTATGAACACAGCCTACTGAATTCAAATGGGTTTTTTAACATGCCAACAACGTATGACATGCGTGTAGTGATTTTTGCCGCCTTTCAAAAATAACTTACCATGGCCAGGAGCGAACCTGCAAGCTTGGGGTTGGTAGCCCAACACGATAACCACTCACCCACCGTGGCAAGCTACTTTACATTAATTTTAAAAAATACACTTACTCTGTCTTGGCTCGAATTTTTTATCATTAGATTACATTCTACATGTATACAACAACAAATTTAAAAATGCCTCTAGCGAGGTCTAGTCCATATAATTGAAAAGTGAAAAAATACTTGCAAATTGTTTTACTACATTGAAATCTTTTTATAAAAATATTCTCAGATTCTTACAAGCAGCAATTGTGCCTAAGTATGACTGATGTTCAAAACATGTTTGTCTGATATTTATATTTTTTGATTAATGTGCATTCTATTTGAGAATATTTTGAAACATGTAGTTTTTTTATTTTTATAATGAAGTATTGACTAGGCGGACAAATCCAATCTCTGATAAATTTTATGTAATACCAGTATACAACAACTGTGTTAGCAGGTTACTGACCCCAGTTGGAAAGACAGATTGGTTTAGGAACAAGACTGGACCAAGACAGGGGAGTGTGCTGTCACCTCTCTTGTTCATAATGGTGATGGATGAAATTGTAAAGGAAACAAAGGAAGCATATGGACATAAAGAAATGAAGTTACTGTTATTTGCAGATGATATTGTGGTCTGGGGAAGGAACACCGAAGAAGTGCAAAAACAACTAGATGCACTGAACGAAAATATTCAGAAGTACGGCCTGAAAATCAGTATAGAGAAAAGCAAGACCATGGTGATGACAAGAGGGGAAAGACAAGGAAAGGGCACTGTGAAAATTGGAAGTCAGAGTTTGGAAATTGTGGACACGTTCAAATACCTAGGAAGTGAATTGATGCAAACTGGTAGGTTGGACATGGAGATTGGCAGGAGAGTACAGCAGAGCAATGCATTCTATCAAAGTGTAAGAAAACTTGTTTGGGATAAGGAAGTACCAAGGAAAAGCAAGGAGGTAATGTATAAAGTGTACTATGTTCCCATATTAACTTATGCAGCTGAGACTTGGACCCTGACAAGCAGGCAAGAGAGTAGAATCCAAGCCAGTGAAATGAAATTCCTAAGAAGTATGATAGGAAAGACAAGGAAAGACAGAGTGAGGAATGAAGATGTTAGGAAGGAAGTTGGGATGGGAAAACTAAATGAGAGAATTGAGAACAATAAACTAAGGTGGTTTGGACATGTAAAGAGGATGGAGGAAAATAGAATACCAAGACAGATGCTGGAGGCAAAGTGCAAGGGTAAGAGAGCAAGAGGAAGACCTAGAACAAGGTGGATTGATTCAGTGAAGAACAGCGTAAGAAAAAGAAATCTGGAGTGGGACAAGATCGTGGAAGAAGAATGGTGGAAGGAAAGAGGAAAGTGGAGAAGTGCCATAAATAACCCGACCCGGCAGGAGCTGGATAAGGGGAGATGATGATGATGATGACCAGTATTCTCAGTTAAGTGTGATTGTTTTCTTGTGTAGGTTGATCTTTGTTATGAAGAAACGCAAAAGTTATAGGGATAGGGTTAAACTCGGTGATAAAATATGCATAAAGATATGGTAATAGAGCTGCTGGTCGAGAATTTACTGACTGAATTTAATATTCTCTACTGGTGTATACAGGAAGACTTGCTCGAAACCACTAACCAAACTCGTAAGGTGTTTTCAACAGTGGCAACGTAGTAAAACAACACACAGGGTGTGATCGTCAGCTGGTTTACTGGTGCTCCGCATGCTTAATAAGTAGAGAAGTTACATGTATTTTAAAATTGGACCTATCTGCAGGCATAGAATCATGTTGGCAGCACTGACATATTGATTACTCCAAATTTATCTAGAATGCCAGGATCTATACGTGTGCAAAGTATGGAGCTGTTGGCTTGCATATTTTCTTGTTAGGTGTGAGCACATCGAGATCTGGTATTGTTAGATACGAGAAGCTGACACCAGAAGGCATAAGATAAAGGCCATCAGTTGAACTCCTCCATTATTGGGTTATATGGGCATGGGTTATGATGTCGACGGACATTGTTGTGAAGAGCTTTTTGAAGATGGGCATTGCAAATGTGTTGGATGGAAGTCAGGATGATGCAGTATGGGACGATCACCAGAATGATGCATATGGGAGTAGCTAGATGGGCAGCAGTGACAGTGAATAGGGTAAGTAAACCAGTTGTCGTTTCAATAATGCAAATTTTGTTTCTTTTTGGAAGTGTGGTCTTTGCCACATAAATCCCCGCATATATCACGCACCAAATTTATCACACTTATATTTGGTCGAAAAAGTATGAGGTACATGCGAGTAAATCGGTATTTAGCTGTGTGGTATGACTTGCCAAAGTTCGTGGAATGGTTGATACAATGAAATTACTTCTTCGTGGCGTGCCATCTTCTAATGAAGGTTGATGGCTATTTGAGATTTGGATACTGCCACATGGAAAAGTTCACCCATGGGGGTCTAGTACCAGTCTTTGAGGTTCTTAAACCAGGAATTCTTTGTCGGCCAGATCCCCAATATCTTACAATTCTTCCCAGCATCACCAGTGGTAAGATCTTGTACTTGTCTTTCCACATCATGCATCCAGAATATTTAAGCTTCCATCTTTTAATGGATAGCGGAACTTCTGTACTTCTACCTAGCCTATCCAACACCTTGGTATTTCTCACTTTTTCTGTCCACGAGATGCAGAACATTTGCCGGTAGACCCACATTTCAAAGGCTTCCAGTTTTTTTTTTCACAGGGCTTGGGTTAAAGTCCACCCTTCCATATCATACAATAAGTTTCTTCGGCTTTTCCCAATTAATTGGGGTCGCCAGAGTCAACCAGGCTCACTTTGGTTTTGGCCGGGTATTTAAGGCCGGTTGTCCTTCCTGATGCCACGTGATTTTTCAGGTGAAGATTTCACCCCGCTGTAACCAGGATTCGAACCCTGGCCGTCTGGGTGAAAGACGAGCAGCTAAGCCACTGCGCCATCACGCTCCCCGTTCCATATCTTACAGTAGTGTTGGAAAAAAAAATCCTCAAATCATTCTCCGCCTAAGATCCCGGTGCAAGGTGTGTTTAGAGACAAGGTTCTTCATTTTAATAAATGTGCTTCTCACCTGCTCAATCCTGATCTTTATCTCTTGACTGTCCATCATATATATTATTTCAGTAGTGTAGATCCTCCTGTGGCGCTCACAAGTGACCGATCGTGCAAATCGAGCATTCAAATGAAATAGAAATACATTATCAGTGTCGCATTGCCCTCTAATTTTATAAATATCTATAATTTCTTTAAAAAATTACTTTTTAAAAACTGTACGAAGTGTGCGATTTGCAGATACTGTTGCTGCAGGAAGATACACTCCTTAATTGCTGTCCACTTCACATTTTGGCCACTGTGACGCCTGTTTCATGTCATTTTATCATTTTGCATGGATTTCAGAAACAGTAATTTAAAGGAATAGGTACTCAAATCGTATAATTTCATAAATATCGAATAACCAGTGAGTGTTACGGCTAAGCTGTCAATCAATGGACTTAGCACACAAATTACATTAGCAGTGACGAATTGCATTCTAATTTCATAAATATCAATTTTTTGTAAGAAGTGTGCGATTTGCAAATACTGTTACTGTAGGAAAATATGAGACATCATTGCTGTTCAGTTGGCATTTTGACCGTAGGGACGCCTGAAACATAAATAGTGTTCTATAATCATTTGGTTCAAATAATAACATAGCAAGCTTTCTCAAGTCTCTTATTATAAACCTATTGGGGAAAGTGTGGCTTATGAACATGCGAGATTTCTCTCACGGGTCCACTAGTCCACTTTTAATTCAGAAACACTCCAAGGTATTAATAATGCTGAACTCATTCAATTTCTACATTCTCCAGTTGGAGCTTAGCCTGAATATTCTTTTGTTTGATCATGATTATAAACTTGGTCTTCGTTATGTTAATTACAGAGTGTATAACATACAGGTAATACAAAATAAAAATGTATAAGATACAGAATCTAAATTTGGAAGCTGGTAAGTTTCTTAGTACAGTATACTCTCGATTATCCAGGCTAATGACCGGGGCGAATGGCACGGATAGTCCAAAAGCATGTGTTGATTGCAAGAAGAATGTCTTCCATTACTTTTTTTAAATACAGAACCATATGAAGTAGGCTATAAAGATAACTCACCCACATTATTGTGCTCTGAAGAAGTCTGTAATGGTTCTCTGCTTTTGGTTGTTCATCTGCTTCCTTGCCTCGAGACATAATCATTGGCTAATTTGCTTGCAGAGATTTCATTACTGCCTAATTTGTTTGATTGTTAGCATTACTCTTTTACGTTTTACACTAGACACTGTTCATACCACAACGTACCGTATCTTACTGTAGGACAATTTGTTAACAGCTGGTTGGTTCCTTAGTTTAGGGGCTGCGACAACGCGGTCATGTAGCCCCGTGTACTTTGGGTGTGTGTAGAATCTGTCTGATAACTGGTGTTAATTGTGTTGTCTGTATAGTGTGTGTTATCTGTTTTTAATTCAAGTAAGGACTGCAGACATTGAATTTTAAGTAGTTCCCACTTTTGCCGCCAAACGCCACTGTCAACAACTACTTGTACAGAACTTGGCTACAATACGCCACTGCAGTCTGTTCCTGGCGACGAACTTAGGAAACCTAAGAGCGTTGTTTAACCTCTAATTTAGCTTCACACAGTGGAAGGTTCTTTAACATGCCATAAATCTATGACATGGGACCGTCGGCTTTACTTCCCCTCCGAAGGAAGGCATACTGAGGGATTTTCAACGCTTGTAAAAAATTACTTTTAAAAAACTGTACGAAGTGTGCGATTTGCAGATACTGTTGCTGCAGGAAGATACACTCCATAATTGCTGTACACTTCACATTTTGGCCGCTGTGATGCCTGTTTCATGTCATTTTATCATTTTGCATGGATTTCAGAAACAGTAATTTAAAGGAATAGGTACTCAAATCGTATAATTTCATAAATATCGAATAACCAGTGAGTGTTACGGCTAAGCTGTCAATCAATGGACTTAGCACACAAATTACATTAGCAGTGACGAATTGCATTCTAATTTCATAAATATCAATTTTTTGTAAGAAGTGTGCGATTTGCAAATACTGTTACTGTAGGAAAATATGAGACATCATTGCTGTTCAGTTGGCATTTTGACCGTAGGGACGCCTGAAACATAAATAGTGTTCTATAATCATTTGGTTCAAATAATAACATAGCAAGCTTTCTCAAGTCTCTTATTATAAACCTATTGGGGAAAGTGTGGCTTATGAACATGCGAGATTTCTCGCACGGGTCCACTAGTCCACTTATAATTCAGAAACACTCCAAGGTATTAATAACGCTGAACTCATTCAATTTCTACATTCTCCAGTTGGAGCTTAGCCTGAATTTTCTTTTGTTTGATCATGATTATAAACTTGGTCTTCTTTATGTTAATTACGGAGTGTATAACATACAGGTAATACAAAATAAAAATGTATAAGATACAGAATCTAAATTTGGAAGCTGGTAAGTTTCTTAGTACAGTATACTCTCGATTATCCAGGCTAATGACCGGGGCGAATGGCACGGATAGTCCAAAAGCATGTGTTTATTGCAAGAAGAATGTCTTCCATTACTTTTTTTAAATACAGAACCATATGAAGTAGGCTATAAAGATAACTCGCCCACATTATTGTGCTCTGAAGAAGTCTGTAATGGTTCTCTGCTTTTGGTTGTTCATCTGCTTCCTTGCCTCGAGACATAATCATTGGCTAATTTGCTTGCAGAGACTTCATTACTGCCTAATTTGTTTGATTGTTAGCATTACTCTTTTACGTTTTACACTAGACACTGTTCATACCACAACGTACCGTATCTTACTGTAGGACAATTTGTTAACAGCTGGTTGGTTCCTTAGTTTAGGGGCTGCGACAACGCGGTCATGTAGCCCCGTGTACTTTGGGTGTGTGTAGAATCTGTCTGATAACCGGTGTTAATTGTGTTGTCTGTATTAGTGTGTGTTATCTGTTTTTAATTCAAGTAAGGACTGCAGACATTGAATTTTAAGTAGTTCCCACTTTTGCCGCCAATCGCCACCGTCAACGACTACTAGTTCAGAACTTGGCTACTAGACGCCACTGCAGTCTGCTCCTGGCGACGAACTTAGGAAACCTAAGAGCGTTGTTTAACCTCTAATTTAGCTTCACACAGGTGTAACTAGTGGAAGGTTCTTTAACATGCCATAAATCTATGACATGGGACCGCCGGCTTTACTTCCCCTCCGAAGGAAGGCATGCTGAGGGATTTTCAACGCTCTTAAAAAATCCTACGACTTCGGCCATTGTTAAGAGCTGTTGACCTTTTAAGCAGATCCCTCAATGGAACACTAGAAATGAATACCTCCATTATGGTCCGCATTGATTTATGTATTATTTAAGCTACTGAATTGTCCGCCTTTTCAATACTTTTATATTATCACAATCACAGGTATGTGTTTCGAGTGGTTGGTACCCCGTGCATCAGCCTTCGAAACTTACTCAAGACATTGGTAAACTTCTATGATATTGAGCAGGTCACAGAACGCAGCACATTTGGTGCAGTTAGCATTAATGAAAATGCAACATGGCTTGTCTGGAGTATCTCACAGCATGAATGTAACATCTATGCAGCACTATCAGCATGTATTTTTTTGTATATTTTAATATTTTATGGTGTTCTCTTGTAATGAATTTATCAATGTCTTGAGAGTCAATAGAAAGTTTCAAAGGCTGATGAAGGGGGGGGGGGGGTACCAAACCCTCGAAACATGTATCTGTGATTGTGATAATATGAAAGTATTGAAAAGGCGGACAATTCATTTGCTTAAATAACCCTCAAAGAAATGCACACAGCACTTGCCTTCCAGCAACCTTGAAATAAGCCTACCCCTACCTCCTTACGGAACTTGCACTTCGCTATTACAAAACAAGACTGAACGACTTCGGTGGTGTAGTTGGTAACATACTGCCCAAGATTGCGGGTTCAAACCCGGCCGAAGTCGTCGGATTTTTAAGAGCGTTAAAAATCCCTCAGTATGCCTTCCTTCGGAGGGGAAGTAAAGCTGGCGGTCCCATGTCATAGATTTATGGAATGTTAAAGAATCGTCCACTAATTACACCTGTGTGAAGCTAAATTAGGTTAAAAATGTAAACAACGCTCGGGTTCCTACGTTCATCGCCAGTAGCTGACTGTTGTGGCGTCTAGTAGCCAAGTTATGAACTAGTAGTCGTTGACGGTGGCGTTTGGCGACAAAAGTAGGAACTACTTGAAAACTTCAGTATGCAATCCTTACTTGAATTATGAAACAGATAACACACACTAATACAGTCTTCACAATTAACACCGGTTATCAGACAGATTCTACACACACCCAAAGTACACCGGGCTACATGACCACGTTGTCGCAGCCCCTAAACTGAGGAACCAACCAACCAAAACAAGACTGGACAAAGCAAGAAGTCGACCTGTCACAAAGTACCGTACTAAAAGTAACTTGCCCCCATCGGGATTGCACTGCAAAGATATGTATAAAAATTAAATTTAAACTTATTCAATTTACAGTACAGTATCAATTGCAGAGACATTTTTGTACTTTATACTGTATTCTTAATAATTATTAATTAGGCACAAACATGCACTGTTAATCCGCAAACCGGAAAATCCGCGCACGGATAATCGAGAGTCAAATGATGTGCAAATTTCAAGAAATCCTAGCAACTATAATGTAATAAATTGCTTCCATTAACTGTGACTTAATTATTTGTTAAATGCACTGATTTCTTTGATTAGGCTTAACTTTGTTGTATTATTTCCTGTTCTTGCCGCTTTCACAATACTCGTCATACATCATAATCATCATGAACCGGCTCCAGTTTCCCGGGTGCGGTGAATGAGCGCTCTCCATTTAGTTCTCTCCAAGAATGTCTCCCCTTCCACAACCTGCTGCAAATCCAGACCTCTCCCTGCAAGATCATTTCTAATCTGGTCGATCCGTCTCTTCCTTGGTCGACCTCTTGGTCTCTTGCCTTTCAGTTCTTTCTCAAACCACACTCTAGCTGTTCTCTGTGTGTCCATTCTTTTGAGATGACCGAACCATTTCAGCCTGGCTTCAACACAGATCTCATTAAGAGATTGCTCTACAGGGTCATTCATATAAAATAAGAACGCCAAGCGGCTGCTTTGTTCTCCGCTGTTGCGGTGACCTTCGCCGAGCATGTGGCGCGCCACGGCCCCTGCTTTAAGCGTGAGTACAATCCAGATATGCTACAGATGCAGCGGCCTTGCTAGTGTGTGTACAATGCTGAAATCTTACTTCAGTTAATTAGTTAGTTATTGTTGTTTTAAGGGGAGGAACTACGTGGTCATCTGCCCCTCTTAACACAGATTGAAGTATACAAATTTGGAATTAAATTTAAAATTTAGAGGTGGAAAGACCGAAAATTAATGAAACAAAAAAACTAATTATAAAAATAACTAAAATTTACGGAAAAACCAAAATTCATCATTAAAAAACGAACAAGTCGTTGAGTCTTACCTTATAAAAGATGTTGGAAGTGTCGTCCTTCCTGGGTTATACAAGCATTGTATCTGGTAACCACATTCTGGCTGACGCGAGCGAGTTCTGCCACTGTAATGTTCCTGATTTCCAGCGTAATGTTTTCTTTCAGTTCCTCCAATGTGTGAGGATTTGTTCGATACACTTGTTCTTTCAGTTTACCCCACAAGTAAAAATCACACACTGTTAGATCTGGAGAACGAGGGGGAAATAGACCAACACTGATCACTCTGTCTGCAAACACTTCCGAGATTGTAAGAAGGGAATCTTCTGCTGTATGAGCAGGGGCTGAATCTTGTTGAAACCACCCTCGCGATTTTTCTTCTTCCGTTAACTGATTGAAGAACGGCTTCAATATGTTATCTTGGTACCTCTCTGCATTTACTGTCGTCTCGATAAAAATTGGCCCTATTATTATTCCGGCACGAACAGCACACCAAACACCGATCTTCCTATCATAATGAGGGACTTCATAAACACCATTAGGGTTTTCTGCACACCAATAGCGAGAGTTATGACTGTTCACACGCCCATTAAGGTGAAACCAGGCCTCATCCGAAAAGAACATAAGCTGTGGGTCAAATAAACGATCATTCAATGATGCAAGATACCACTCACAATATCTCACTCTTGTGGCTGGATCAGCAGGTTTTAAACATTGGGCCCGTGTAAACTTGTACGGTTTGATATTTAACAGCTTTGTAGCTCTGTATGCAGATGAAACCGAAACCCCTACTTGTTGTGCTAATTTTGTGAGTGATTTATTCCAAGACCGTTCAAGATTCTCGCCAATGTCTTCTAACTTATCCACTGTTAAAACTGTTCGTGAGCGCGTATGTTTTTTATTGAGCACTGAGCCAGTAGTGTCAAACTTATTTGCAATTACGTGAATCTGTGCTAGTGAAGGTGGCACTTCATCAGGAAATTGCTGAACAAATGCTTCACGTACCCGCCGAGCCGACTCGTACTTAAAATACGTTTTACATAAAAAATACGATGTTGCAATGATAACTGTCTCACCATGTTAGCACTTGAGGTTTAGACTGGCGACTGAACACCTGCACGCTTATTGCAAGGTCAAGTTTGGTAATGTCAATCTGTTATTTTTATACAGTCCATCGGAACTTGGAAAAAAAAAGAAGAAAAATAACCAGCCCTCTTATGTACTATGCGCGCGCTTTCAATACTACAGCAGGGGGCCGTGGCACGCCACCTGCTCGGCGAAGGTCACCGGAACGGCGGAGAACAAAGCCGCCGCTTGGCGTTCTTATTTTATATGAATGACCCTGTACTTGAACAAGATGGTGTATCTCATCATTTTTTATTTTGTCCCTCCTTGTCTTCCGATTCATAGTTCTTAAAAACTTCATCTCCACCGCCTGTAGTTTGCTGGTATTTCTCTTGGATTGGGTACAGGTTTCTAAGCTATATGTAGTAACATGTTCAAAGAAGCTCTTGTAGAGTATTAGTTTTGATCTTAAAGGAACTTGCTTATCTTCATACAAGCTGTCCTAATTTGCCAAATAAATGTTAGATTCTAATAGTTTTGTAAAATGTTTGAAAGAAAACGTTGGCATGGTTTGGCAGGAATAATATATAAAGTAAATTTTACGATCTTGATTGTTAATTAAATAATAATAAACAAAGTTTATATGGTTCCGCCTAGTCAATACATTGTTTTATTAGAGGTTTTATCGTGACATAATCACTTGTCTTTGCGTATGTTGGGACATGTTTCGGTGTCTAGTGACATTGACACCATCATCAGCCTATGGTTATTGGCAACACTCAATGACATTAAAATAATAATTAAAACAACACACACATGACTAAAATAACACTTTAAAAAGTTTTTAAAACACTGTCATATTGAAAGTTCAATAAAAAGTCTTAAAAAAGGCTTGCTGCACTGTTTTGGTTTCCAATGTCCTGCTTCCGATAAAAACCTCCAATATCCAGCAAGAGGTGACCAAACATAACTGGAAAAGAAAATCCCTGTGTGAACTATGATAAATATTAAAACCGAAAAAGTGGAAAGCTAAACAAAGAAAAAGTGGAAAAATATATAAAAAAGGAGTGTGGTGAACTTACGGTGTAGCTGTGGCAGCGAGAAATCGGGCCGTGCTGAGGCATACGGAGACTGTGCAGTACTGATATGGAATAGCTTGGGGGAAGCGGGCGAGGCTTCAGTCGAGAGGGGCGGGGGGAGGGTAAGGATACTGGCAATTTTGGAGGACAGGTGCGGGATGGGGATAGAGGGGCGGGATAGGGGTATGGGGTTAAGGGGTGGAAAGAGCGGATTTGTAGGTCCTCGATTAAATGATAAAATTAAGGTGGTTTGTATTTAACTCTGTAATTAGTTAAGGTCTCAAAGAGTACATTATTATTTTCAAAGTTGATCTCATTGATATTGGTTAGGGGGTCTGTTCTTTGGGCAAAATCTATTTCGATTTCTTCCAATATGTTCATTGTGGTACCTTTCTTAGCAAGATGCAGGATGCTCATGTCTTTGTTGATGTCAGTGAATTCATGTTTACTGTCCTTCATGTGGTTGGCCATAGCGGAAAATTTATTGTATTTTAGAGCGTTAAAATGTTCACCATATCTTGTAGCAAATGACCTACCGGTTTGTCCATAATAATTAGCTTCGCATTTGGTGCATTTCAATTTGTATATGCCAGATTTACTAAACTTGTTCGTGTGGTTCAGTTTGTTGGTGTTAAATAAAATATCTTTATTTGTATTAGTTGTTTTGTAGGCTATTTTTAGACCGCGTTTCTTAAAGATATTGGAAATGCTGTAAGATTTGTTGTTAAAGTACGTGAAGACTGCGTACTTGGGTTGCTCTTTTTGTTCTGGCGTTAGGTGGGTGACCGGTTTGTTTTTAATTTTATTAATGATGTTGTTAACTATCTGTGGTGCGAATCCGTTTATTTTAGCAACTTGCTTAATGATTTTTAGCTCTTCGTTTAGGCTTGCTTGGTCTAGAGGAAGGGAGAAGGCTCTGTTGATCATGCTCAGAAATGCGGCTTTCTTTTGATTACCTGGGTGATTAGAGTCCTGCCTTATAGTTGTGTGTGTTTGGGTTGGCTTTCTGAAAATTTTGTATGTTAATCTATTATTAATCCGACTGACTGTGATGTCAAGAAAGTTTATTTTATTGTTTACCGCTGATTCTGCCGTGAATTGTATATTTTTATCCAGACTATTTAATTTGTGTACCAATCCTTCTATGTTCAGGGTCGTCTCATCTAATATTACAAATACATCGTCCACGTATCTTGCCCAAAAAAATATCCCATCAATTTTGTTTATGATTTCCTCATGCTCTAGGTGATCTAAGTATATATTGGCTACTATGCCAGAGAGCGGGGAGCCCATTGACAGTCCCTCTTTTTGCTTGAAGATTTTATTATTAAAGGTGAAAAAATTATTTATAAGTGTGAACTCAAGTAGTGTCATAAATTCACTGATTTCTACTTTCGATAACGAGCTACTGCTAGACAGGTTTTGTTCAATGACCTTGAGCGAAGGTTTGATGGGAATGTTTGTATACATGTCCTTCACATCTACACTGTGTAAGGAGTGTTTGCTCATTAATTTAAGTTTCATTGTTTCATCGCAGAAATGGAGTGTGTTCTTCAGGGATTTGTTGGCTTTGTAGGTGTAATGTTTTTCAAGAAATTGTTGGCAAAATTTAGCGGTTCTGTAGAGAGGGCTGTTTCTAAAATTGATTACGGGTCTTATGGGTGTACCTTCTTTATGTATCTTGGGGAGGGCTCTCAAGGTGGGTAATCCCGGGTTCATGTTGATTAGATTATTTGTTTGTTTATCGCTAAAGATAAACATAGAGTTTTTCAGAATGCTTTTCAATTTTCTTTGTATGGACTGGGTGGGGTCTTTTTTGACTTCATCAAATTTAGAGTTTTTAAGGAAGTCATAGGTGTTATTAACATATGCCTCCCTATCCATCAGCACGACCGTGTTCCCTTTGTCCGCTTTTGTGACAATTATATCGTTACTATTGATTTTTCTTTTTAATTTTTTAAGATGATTTAGGTTCGGTTTCTGGTTAGTATTGGTGTTGATTATTTTTTGGATTTCTTTATTTGCCGTGAATCTAACCTCCTTCTGCTTGTCAATTGGGAGTCTTCGTATAGCAGTTTCTGTTTCCGCTACTAAATTTGTAAGTGTCTTATCGTTAATTTCAACTTCCCAGTTATGTTTTGGTCCCCTGCCTAGTATTTCGAGTTCTTGACGGTCGAAATTGACGCTTGATAGATTTTTGACGGGTGGAGAAAATTGTCCTTTGGTATGCTGTTGGTTGATAAACTGTTCCTTAGATTCCCTGATTTTTCTGGTTTTATTCTGTACGAATTGTAAATTCCTAAATTTGTTATCCAATGACAACACTTTTTTGTTGATTTTCTTGAAAAGAATTTGATTAACTGTGAGAGAATATTCATCCCAGTCTTTTTTGCTGGATAGGTTTGCGGCTTCTAGATGCGTACGGTATAACTTATTATTAAGGTTGTTTTTCTTGATGTATAGGAATTTAATTTCTCTTTGGAAAACCCTGCTGTTGATTATTCTTTGCGTTCTAACTTCGTACTTGTTTAATGCGCCCTTTTTCTGGTAAGCCTTGAAGTGTGAAGGGGTTATGTTGTGTTCTCGGCATTTCTTTAGAAAACCACTTTTTCTTTGTTTAGCTTTCCACTTTTTCGGTTTTAATATTTATCATAGTTCACACAGGGATTTTCTTTTCCAGTTATGTTTGGTCACCTCTTGCTGGATATTGGAGGTTTTTATCGGAAGCAGGACATTGGAAACCAAAACAGTGCAGCAAGCCTTTTTTAAGACTTTTTATTGAACTTTCAATATGACAGTGTTTTAAAAACTTTTTAAAGTGTTATTTTAGTCATGTGTGTGTTGTTTTAATTATTATTTTAATGTCATTGAGTGTTGCCAATAACCATAGGCTGATGATGGTGTCAATGTCACTAGACACCGAAACATGTCCCAACATACGCAAAGACAAGTGATTATGTCACGATAAAACCTCTAATAAAACAATGTATTGACTAGGCGGAACCATATAAACTTTGTTTATTATTACATTCTGTCAATACGGAAAAATGTCAGACTTTAAAAGTCAAAAAGTGTTAATTAAATATGGGAGGAATGTGTTTCAGAGTTTCTTTTATTATTATTATTAATCTTGATTGGTCACATTGGACCACTTGAGTCATTCCACAATCACTTCTTCTTTGAAGGTAGTACTGCTTGGTTCTTGCGCTCTTTCCAGTACTTTTTCATTCTTTCAGATCGGGATTTTCTCAACTCATCTGAAATCTCCATAGGCTTTCTGTGTGTCATTTCTGCAGAAAATTTGTGAGTTTTAAGTATGGTGTTAATTTTATTTTTCTCCTCGGCATCTGTTATCTTGAGTCCAACTGCTTTGAGATCTTGTTGGATTTCTTGGATCCATTTACCTCCAGTTTTCTTTCCTAGATTTCTCATCACCAGTTGGCGTACAATTCTGTTTTCTGAAAGCCGTAAGATGTGAAAAAAATATGAAATTCTTTTCTTCTTCATTGTGCTGGTGATTGGATCAATCTCACGATAGACAGTTTCATTTGGGAGAATCCTCCAGACTCCCTCAACCTGATACTTTTTATTTATGCACGTTCTTATGATTCTTCTTTCCGTTTTGAGGAGCTGATCAGTTCTTTGTTCATTTTTAATTTGGAACAGTGTTTCACAAGCATAAGTGGCTGCAGGGAGAGTTACAGTTTTATAATGTTGGATCTTAGTAGCTATTGATAGGCATTTTTTATTATATGTTGACCAGGTTAGAGATTGTGCCTTTTTCATTTTATTTGTTCTATTTATCCAAGTTACTTTTTCGTTTAAGTTATGTGTTATAATTTCTCCAAGATACTTAAATTGAGGAACTAGGTTAATTTTATGATCATTTATATAGACTTCATTTATATCTAAGGGTTTCATAGGCATGATCTCAGTTTTTTCAAAGGATATCTGTAATCCTATCCCTTGAGCAATTTCTTGGAGACTAGTGATCTGAGTACAAACCTCTTCCTTGTCTAGTGCTAAAAGAGCCAAGTCATCTGCAAATCCTAAGCAGTTTATTTTTATTGATGGTTTTGTTCCAATTTTGATCTTAGGAGGGTTTTCCTTTTGCCAAACCTTCATGATATAATCAAGAGCCACATTGAAAAGCAGAGGGGATAATCCATCACCTTGTCTGAGACCAGTTTTTACTGTGAAAGCTGTTGATATTTCTCCCCTAAATTTAACTTTCGAATTTGTGTTTGTTAATGTTAATTGAATGATTTTTATCAATTTAGGATGGAGACCGTATGATCTGAGGATTTTTAGCAGTGTCAGTCTATGAATACTATCATAGGCTTTCTTGAAATCTATAAAAGTGATAAAGAGTTGCTTATTTCTGTTTTTGTAATATTCCATTATTAATTTCAGGCTAAGGATTTGGTCTGGACAACTTCTGTAAGGGCGAAATCCTCCTTGATATTCTCCAAGTTGTGGTTCCAGAATGATTTTGATCCTGTTGTAAATTATACGAGAGAAAATTTTATATGTGCAGTCCAGAAGGGTAATTCCTCTGTAGTTATCTGGGTTCGTTTTGTCTCCTTTCTTAAATAATGGATGGATTATTCCTGTGGTCCAGTGTGCAGGAATTTCTTCAGTAATCCACATTTTAACTAGATGTTGATGAAGATTTATAATCGCAGGTTTACCAGCATTTTTCCAGATTTCAGCAAAGACTAAGTCTTCGCCACAAGTTTTGTAATTTTTTTGTTCTTTAATTGCGAGTTCTACTTCATTAATGTTTGGAGGATTTATTAAATCAGGTGAAGTTAAAATAGGTGTATCAGTGTTTACTTGCAGGGTTTCCAGTGGATCATCACAATTTAACAGTTTCTCGAATGCTTCTGCAAGGATCTCTGTATTTTCTTGGTTAGAATGTGCTAACTTTCCTGTTTGATTTTTCAACATTAATGTTGGAGCTTCAAATTTTTTTAGATATTTACCAAATGTTTTGTAATAATCTCGAGATTGCTTTTTCTTGAAATCGTCTTCTATCTTTTCCAGTGTATTTTTAAGATGATTACGTTTCGTTTGTCTGATGATTTTATGGGTTAATTTTCTTTGTATAGTTAGTTCTAAATTTGATTCTTCTGACTTTAGAGCTTGATGTTTTATCCATGCTTGGTGTCTTTTCTCTATTGCTTGATCACAATCTACATTCCACCATTCATGTTTTTTCCTTGGATTTATTGGTGCTAACTCCTCTGCTATTGATTTTAATTTAGTGATTAATTCGTCCAATGTTTTAGTGTTGAGAGATTCTTCTCCTGTTCTTTCACAGTACTCTATATTTTTTATTAAGGTAGATGGATCAAATTTCCTCCTATTGTTATTATTAGTTTTTTTCTTGGCCATTGGAGTTAATTTTATTTTTATCTTTACCACATAGTGGTCTGATCCTGAGTCAACTCCCCTTAGAACCTTGACATTGTGAATTTCGCGATGGTGAAATTTATCCATGCAGACATGATCCAACTGCCATTCACCCCTTCTGAAGTCAGGATGTTTCCAAGTTTTCAATTTATGGGGCTGTCTTTTAAAACATGTTGATTTAGAGATTAATTTGTGGTTTCTACAAATTTCGACCAATCTTTGACCATTTTTATTGGTTCGTTTATGTGCTGTCCATTTTCCAATTATATCTCTATATCTTCTTTCTTGTCCAAGTTGCGCATTGAAATCACCAAGGAGAATTTTGATGTTTGATGAAGGGATGTTTATTAAAGTTTGATCCAAAAGATCCCAGAATTTTTGTACTTCTTCTCTGTCCTTAATGGTGTTGTTTTTTTGATTAGTAGGAGCATGTGCATTAATAATTGTATATGTTTTATTTGCCGATTTCAAAGTTAGGGTCGTAAGTCTGGAGGATTGAGATTTAAATTCTGTTATCGAGTCAATGATTCTGAGATCTATTAAGAATCCGTTACCAAATTGTGGACAATTTTTCATAACTCTTCTTCCTGGAATTCCTTTATATAGTCTATATCCTTGTGATTCCAGATGGCCTTGATCACTATTTCTAATTTCCTGAAGGGCCATAATTAGAATTTTATGACTTCTCATGATATCCGTGATGATCTTCAATTTTCCAGTTTGAACCAGAGAGTTAACATTATGTGTAGAAAAGAATGAGACTTGTTTAGGTTTGATTTTCCGTAGTATTTGTTTGTTTGCTTTTTGATGAGTTTTCAGACGCTCCGATTCGTCATTATCTTCCGCATGACAGCCCACCGTATCCGAATGCTGTCTTTTCTGTAATCTATCATTACAGACGGCGGAATTATTCTTCAAATGACTTTTCATGGTCGACTATCTAAGGTTTCACCTTGAGGGGAGGATAAATCCTCGAATTACAATCCTGAATGTTATTCAGAAAGGTGAAAGAACTGAGAAAATAATTCTCAGTCCCCCCCAACACTAGTCTGTTCACTGACCCAGTTTCCCGCTGTTTCTTTTACTTTACTGGCTAAATATTTTCTATGTGATGCTAGATCTTACATTGAAGGTAAGTTCTTCAAATGTGTTTCATTTTATTAACTTATTTTTTGAAACATTGCAAAAGGAAGGCCAAGTGATAGGTGGATTCTGGGTGTGAAGGAAGGAGTGCAGAAAAGAGGAGAGGAGTGGTATAGAGTGACGAGTGAAAGATGGTGGGAGGCTAGAAAACGATGGAGAAGCTTATGTTCCAAGGAGACCCAGCCAGGGGCTGGAAACTGTAGATGATGATGATGATGAGAGTAGTTAGAAGAAGGATGAAAGAAGTTAGTGTAGCGACGAAACTTTCCCTACATCGCTCAGTATTTAGACCGACCTTGCTGTATGGAAGCGATACATAAGCTAGAGATAACTGATATGAGGGTAGCACGAATGATTGCTGGGACAAATAGATGGGAGCCAAGGCAGGAAGGTATTCGTAATGAAGAGATAAAAGGCTAAGTTAGAAATGAACAGGTTAGATGCAGCTGTTGGTATGAGCCAACTCAGATGGTGGGGTCATGTGAAGAGGAGAGATTACCTAAGATGATGATGATAATTGTTGTTTTAAGGGGCCTAACATCTAGGTTATCGGCTCCTGATTACCTAAGAGGTTAATGATTTTGCCTGTAGATCATAAGAAGAGCAGAGGTAGACCTAGGAGGCAATGGTTAGATTCAGTGTTCGATTTCAAAGTGAGAGGTGTAGAAGCAGAGGAGTCCGCAACTGCTAATAGGTGCTAATAGGGGATCATGGAGGAGACTTGTTCACAAGCAGGCTGGCAGACTAGATTGGATGCTGAAAGGCAAAACAGTGTCAAAGGAAGATGAATGTATGTATGTATCTATGTACATTGATGAGAACATAATGCTGCAAGTTCATCATAATCGATTTTGGCCAACTAAGGGCCACGTAAATTACTCTTCACGCTTTCAGTTTTCTTTGGCGCCAGTATTCCTTCATTATCTTGCTCACAGCTTCTTTCTTTTCAGCTGTCCAATGTTGTTTCTCCTTGGTCGCTGTTTCTGGCTCTAGGAACCCCTCAAATGTGTGTATCTTATTTCTGAAAGTGGTTCTGCTGCGGATGTCTTGATCAGTGATATTCATTTCTTGTAGATCCTTCTTGGTGTCAGCAAACAATTTTTCATTAGAGTTGCCTTTTCTATTGGACTTGTTGAAGTGGTTACAAATTTTCTTAGTAAGTCGGCAGGCATTCTTGAAACATGTCCAAATAATTTAACCCTTTGTTTTCGTATGGTATTTGAGATTCTGCTGCATAATTTTTTATGCATCAAGACATGTGCCACATCCACTCTAGGTGTCACGAAACCAAGTTGACGCCTTATTGACAAGCAGACATGGTGGTGGAATGATGATGTGCAGCAGGTAACCAGGGAGAAGAAAGCTGCTTACAAGACACGGCACCAAACACGCAGCTCGGAGGATTTAGATAAGTACCGGGCTTTCAGTGCAAACGAGTTGTAGCAACTGCAAAAGCAGCACATTACAAAGCCATCTATGACTAGCTAAATAAGCCTGGTAGCACAAATAGAATCTACAAACTTGCCCGCGCTCGCGAGCGTGCCTGCAAAATGGTGGGAGCTATGTGGAAAGAAAGTTTGAGTTATAGTTCCGCCTCGACTGACAGCTATCCAAGGCCCTGTGCCCATTATCACTACAGAAGAAGTGTCCACTGCCATCAACAAAATGAAGTCTGGGAAAGCGCCTGGTGCAGATGATATAACAGCCGAAGTAAGGAATCTCCTGGAAGAACAAGGTGTCATATGGCTTACTGACTTATTCAACAAAATTATTATGGAAGACACAGTACCAGAGGCCTGGATGACCAGTATCACAATTCCTATTTGGAAGGGGATATACTGGAATGCTCCAATTATAGGCCAATCCGCCTCCTATGCCATACTATGAACATTTTTGAACGTGTTCTTGATGCGAGATTACGAAACATCACTGTTTCATCTAACCAGTGTGGCTTTGTTAAAAACAGCGGAACAACAGACTCTCTCCATGCACTTCGTCTATTAATGGGACTCCATGAGAAAAGAAAGACAGTTCACTTAGCCTTTCTTGATTTGGAAAAGCCGTTCGATAGAATACCACGTGATCTCATCTGGCTGGCACTGAGGCTACACGGTGTACCTGAAGCCTATGTAAACTGGGTAAAACTTCTGTACCGAAAGACAACAAGCTCAGTGCGGTGCGCAGCAGGAATGTCCGATATCTTCCAAATCACTGTTGGTGTCCATCAAGGATCAGCCTTGTCCCCCTTGCTCTTCATACTCTGCATGAACGCCATCACAAATGACATCCAAACCAGGCATACATGGACATTATTATATGCGGATGATGCCATGTTAGCTAACGAGACCCGTGGGCGCCTCGAGCAGCAAGTACAAGAGTGGAATATGCGTCTTGAAGAATTTGGGATGAAATTAAACCTGAAGAAGACGGAGTACCTGGAATGCGGTGACCAAACTGATGGCACGATCACTGTGGGTGAGGTTCAACTTAATAAAGTGATCCAATTCAAATACCTTGGGTCATGCATCACCTCAGACTGCAGTACGATTCCTGTTGTCACTGCCACATGGATGAAATGGCACCAAGTTACTGGAGTCCTATGCGATAAGAAAATTCCATTCCATCTAAAATCTAAAGTATATCGCACAGTGATTAGACCGGTGGCCCTTTATGGATCTGAATGCTGGCCTACAACATCGAAACACGAACAGGCGCTTCATGTAATGGAAATTAAGATGTTGCAGTGGTCCTATGGCTTGACTCGACTGGACCCTATTAGAAATGATGCTCTGCGGAAGTATTTCAAGGTTGCCCCAATTACAGAGAAAATGTGTGAATCACATCTGCGGTGGTATGGACATGTGCTCCGTAGCAGTGAAACCTCAGTTGCACAGACTGTCCTTCAACTGAACGTGGAGGGTCGTCGACCTCGAGGGCGACCTCAAACACGCTGGCTGGATAGGGTGAGAGATGACAAGCGGCTCACTAAACTCCGCCCTCGGGATGCTATAGATCGATTGAAGTGGAGGAATCATTGCAGGAAGGCAGACCCCACATAAATGGGAAAATGCAAAGATGATGAGTTTGCCTTGCAATAAATAGTTTGTCTGTGTCCGTACTCATGTTGTTTTTATTAGCAAACGGAACTTACTTTCTGGACGTGCAATGTATATTAGGTGGGAAATATGAGAGACTACCTGAACGTAATGGCATGCACTAGGGGTGGCGACCAAATAGTCAATGTGCTAATGGATGGTGAAAAACTAGCCCAAGTAAAGGATTTCAAATATCTGGGGAGCTTGATCACATCAAATGGAAAGTGTACGAGAGAAGTAAATGCTCGAATCGCACAGGCAAAAGAAGCCTTCTCAAAAAAGAAGTCTTTACTAACATCCAAGACTGTTAACTTAGAGGTGCGAAAACACTTTGTGAAAAGTTTTGTATGGAGTATTGCAAGTTATGGCTCTGAAACATGGACTCTGCGACAAGCAGATGTATCAAAACTTAGGGCATTCGAGATGTGGTGCTGGCGACGACTACTAAAGATACCTTGGACTGATAAAGTCACGAATGAGAATGTTCTCAAAAGAGCAAAGGAGACACGTACCTTGGTTGAATCCTTAAACAGAAGAAGGAATAGTTTTGTAGGCCATTTGATTCGTCATTCTGACTGGTGCACCACACTCTTCGAAGGGAAGCTAGAAGGATAGAGGAGTCGAGAAAGACCAAGGACTCAATTCATAGACAGCATTAAAGGCAAGCACAATTATTGCCATTTGAAACTCAAGGCCAGAGAAAGAAGACGTTTTGGAAGACATGCATGTCTTGGTGGGTACCAACCTAGCGGTTGAGGAGGAGAAGAAAAAGAAGACCTGAAAGACGGCTATGTTAATAATTAACGCATTAGATGAGGCTGTTCGTATGAGCCGACTCATATGGTGGGATCATGTTATGAGATTAGGGGGAGAGATTATCTAAGAGGTTAATGAGTTTGGCTATAGAAGATAAGAGAAGCAGAGGTAGACCTAGAAGGTGATGGTTAGATATGAAGTTTTACAATTTCAAGTTGAGGGGCATAGAAGCAGAGGAGGCTACAGTGCTGACTGCTAATGGGGCATCCTGGAGGCAAAGCTTTCGCAATCAGAGGTTTACAGACTAGACTTGTCACTGAAAGGTAAAACAGTCTCCAATGAAATTGAATTAATGAATGAATTAATTAACAGAAATAACTGCAAAATTAAGATAATTTAAGAGACATTTATCAAAAACAGTTATAGATTATATGAAACATCATAATCAGTACTGAACTAAAACCTTTCGAAAATCACTGAACACTATATTGCAGCACTGTAGACATCCCAGAATGGTGTGAATGTGAACGGAATATGTGTTTAGTTATTTATTAATTAATTAATATAATTATTTTTTTTTGCAGATAGTCTTGATATCTCTCACCTCATATTCATCATCATCAATTTCAATCTTTCTACGAACTTTCTCACAAATTTCAAATGACTACACAGGCAGCAACGTTTTATGAAGAAAGCATACATAAACTTGTGCCACGTTATGACAAATGTCTCTAAAATGGTGGGAGCTATGTGGAAATATACCTCATATTATTGGGCATAATACATGTTGACTGACTGAAAGATATAAAAAAAAAAAATCCTATATAGTATTAATAAATTAAATTGTAAGTTTGGGTATGTTAAATTTGTGTTTATTTTCTGAGATTTGCAGTGCCTCGATGTATGGTCAATGTCCCTTAAAAAAATAACAGGTGTATGATTCCAGGGCTGAGTAACTTCTATAAAAGCATTGAATATTGATTGGCTCCGTTGTTTGTTTTTATATATATGAAGTATTTTAGGTTATTCCCATGCTCAGGAAATTCATCTGCCTGTTTACAATCATTTCAGATGGTGATGCCTTGGGAATACCGTATTCTTCAAGGCCTCATGCATTTTGGCAACTAAGAGAACAGTAATCCTTTTTAAAACCAGAAGCCAAGTTTCTTCTGAATTAGTCAACCATCAAAAGGATTGGACTTGGCAACTTTTTTGAAGAGTTGGACGTGTGAATGTAGGTTACTTCAAGTGACCTGTGTGGGCTGTGACTTTTAATTTTCTTTTATTAATGTTTTTTTTTTCCATATGGTGATTTAATATTGGTTACAAGTAGTTGGATTTTTTTCTTACTACCTCTTATAAAGAAAAGCCTTGCTAAATTGGCTGACTTGAATATTTTCTCTTCTTCCTATACCGGTACCCAAAATGGTTAGAAACTCTTAGCCAAATGATATTACTACAAAGAGGCATCCTATGGTTAGATCAAAATGATATTTATACACTTTTGACTGTCCTACTTTTATTAGGATTGTTATAAATTCTATTGAGCCTCCTTTTTTAAATTTCAAGAACAAATCTATTGTTGGTATAGATTTGAAATTATGAGCTAGTCTGAATGTATGCTATAGTGCACCCTATTATTATTTTTTAAATTGTATTTTTTTTGCATTGTTATTTATAATTATGTAGTACATTGAAAACAATTTCCAATGTAAAATCCTATTTAACACTAACCAGTGCAGCTTTGTAACATAGAAAATGTGCAGTTAGTACAAACAGGATGGAGTAATATGTTGCTTTCTGGAAGGTCTGATCTATTTCTTACACCATTAAGAGTAGTACAGGTTTGAAAAATTGGGTACTGCTAAATAGCGATTACCGGTAACTAGATTTTCAGAATTATTTACTAAAAATCAACCCCCCCTCTGGTCCACAGATATGTTTATCGATTAAGGCGGTCGAGTATTTTGTTTCTCCCAGTCCTAGCCGTAACTTGAAGATTTTGTTACTTTTTTTAAAATAAGTATTAGTCTATTTATAACTATAATTCTTTTTTATCCTTGCTTTGAAGGTACAGTACTTCTAACAAAATCCATTTTAAGCCTACCAGCTGAGTTTATACCATGGATTGCCTTCTTTCAACAAAATTCTTAATGCTTTGCCTTTGGGTGAGTAACTATGACAGAGTAAACTTTTTATGTATTTTAAAACAAAGAAGTTTTCAATAAACTAAAAATTATGTTTAAATGGAGATTGATAATAAGGAAATGTGCACAATGTGCAAATTACAAGAATACTTATAAATCAGTCACTGAAGATTAGAGAAACATTCCTCATTTGGCACCTTTTGGCAAGGTTATGTTTGCATCATTGTTCACATAGCATACACACGCAGCTGTGGTTTGGTTCATGGAAGTTCTTTGTATGGCTCAGCTTGTAGTGGAATCCATAGACCACATAGCCTACCTATCTGGTCGTTAAGTGCTGAAGTTCGTAACTGACCTCTGACCAATCCTGTCGGGTCATTGTGCTAGTGGAGTAAGTCTTCCCAGATCTTGTCCTTTTTCTTCTTTTCAATGTAGGAGTCCTATACAGTAGGAAGTTCCCCTGCACACTTCATAAACCAACCTTGATCTCATAGATTTGAACAAATAACTGAAGATGAAAGACACCTATATCAAAGAAAATGCTTCAAGTTCCTGAAGAAATTATATTTTTACTGAAACATTTACACATTAAAGGTAAAATTCTGGCACTCCAGCATATCTAAAGTTGCAGTAGTTAAAGGTGGTATAAATCCCATAACATTTCTATTGAATCGATTGTCCACTGAAAAGACTGGCCCCAATATCATTCAGGACTAATACTGAACATTTCTGATTGAATCCTTTGCAGAATAAAGGCTGTAAATAGTGTTATGCAAAATTTTTCTATCTTAAACTTCTATTATATTCTTTCGACAAAACTAACCTTAAACAAGTTGGTACCTTATAGAATAGCAACAAAAGACTACCTTAAGATATTTAAATTGACTTTTCTAGTTTACGGGGGTCTTATGTTCTTTCAAACTCAAGGGCTCATTTGAATATTAAACTTCTATGTCACAATTTGTTCCCCAGCATGTAATAATCAGTTCTAATCTTTGAATATAGTGAAGCTTTCACCAATGTATGAACTTCAGGATATAAGAAGAAATAACTTTTAAGATTGTCACTTTGAACATGTATGTAATGGAAATCGGCCGTTACACAAGCAGGGCTGCCACCAATATAAATTTCAAATCCTTGTCAAATACCTGAAAAATCCCTGAAAATCCGCAAAATCAACTAATTTATGAAAAAGAAGAAAAGGATACGCACGTCAATCCAAACATTATTTAAAAATTACTAATTTATTTTTATCCCTAGGTATTATAAAAGAAACATTACAGCACACTGTTCCTTTAAACAAGACTCTGTTTATTTTATTTCTATTGTTTAAATTTGATGAAGTATTGGGAAAATGGCTAATTTACACGTGACAATAATGCTGTGCGAGGAGTAGTAGTATAACAGTAAAAACTGAATAATTTTAAATATTGCCATATTTTGAAAGTTACTTTGAAGGTTAGTCCCATGGCATGTTATGAGGCGTTATTTTAAAAACATTTATAATTCGTCAATTGAAAAGAAAAAATGTGGCTTTTCGTGTTAATATTAAATTCTCCCCTTCTAATACGAATTGTTAGGTGCCTACGTACTTCCAAGATGTACCCGCCGAAATGGCACCTTCAAAACAGCCAGCGTTCTGCTCAACATGCCTGTGACTCATTACTGCAGCAAGAATCTTACCCAATGGACCAAGAGCGGTGTCAATCGCGTAACCAACTTGTGAGCTTTCTCAGTGCCTGACAGCAAACTTGTGACTGCTGCTCTGTTAGAACAGTGGGAATGTTAACGTATCGGGTGTAGTGTCGGATCACTAACTCGGAACCAAAATGAAGACAGCGAGTCTTGCCAAATGGGCTGGAGAAAGCTGCAACTGTCGGACTCTACCGCATACTTTGCCCCAAAGCAGGCGCGTGCAGATACTACCCACAGCTCATTGCTTCCTGTGCCAGTTGAGACGTTTCTCATCCTCAATAATCGGCCACTTTCATACACTGCCCACAGTTCATTTCTTCTTGCAACGCTCTGTAATTATGTAAGTATTCACTGTGAGTAGTGCATCTCATCCTACGTTATTCATGGGATAAATAAATAAATCTTTAAAAATCCAAACTAAATCCATCAATCAGTTTCAACATCCCAAAATCCATTAAAATGGATTAAGTCCATTAAAACGGCTGCCTTGGGCTACTGATCTTGGACAATATTGTGAGGACTGTTGATATTTAGCCATTATGTTGCACTTTTCAGAAAGAAGCTCAGCAGGCTGCTGGTTGAAGACACATCCCCTGCTGCTCTAAGTTAATTTCTCTAAATAATAGAAACCAAAATCGCTTTACGATGTACACAAATAGCTCAGAAATATCATTAACTCAACAGCAAACAATGTGTCTCTTTTTGTAAGTGTGAACACAGCCCTGTAGAACTTTCTGCTCTTCTTCTGAGATATCAAAGTAAAGCACTGGTGGTGTAAGTTCTTGTTTTTTGAAATATGATTACATTGTTTAAAAACCATTCCTTTTAATCCTGCTTTTAAAATGCCTTGTAAATTTAAAAGTACTTTTAAAATCAGTTCCTTATTTCTTGTTTTATGTTGGTGCTATGTTGATTAAAAAGTTTCCATGGGTGCTTATGTGGTTCTAGGCACACAAATCATTTCAAAAGTGATTAAGAGATGACCCCTAAAGAGCAATACCGTATATCGTCGGCTTACAAGCTCATTTACTCATGAATCTTGTTCTCTGATTCCTAGCATGTTTAACTTGCAAGCTGGCAATATGTTGTTTGTGAGGTTTTATTCCTTAAGGCACATTGAACTATGGTTTTACTGTAAGTATATTATGATCTGATTAGATATTTTTGTTGCTGCTTTGTTGGCCTAGTTGATTTGTTGTAAGAAGGTAAATATTTTGGGAAGAGGAAAAAACAATATCATATGAAAGTCTAATTTTATATTGTACAAACCTGTGTAGAAAAAGTCATTTTTGCCTCCAACTTACTTGAAACCATCATAATGTAAGAAACATTTAGATAAAAACTACATTCAATGGTGCTATGTCTCGTCATGTTTAGAACTGACCTGAACCTCTGACAAAAACTATTGAGAACATTGTGGTTGGTTTTCTGTTGTTTTATAGACAATATATGTTATATAACAGAAAAATGTTTTTTAGAAGTATATTATACACAACTTGTGTATTAGAGTGTATAATATTTAAAGTATATAATTTATATATGTAGATGATGTTTCTAACATAACTACTGTTGCAAATTTTTATTGAAAAACTTGAATATTTTGTCAAATAATTTTTGTTTTATTCAAATCAGTCTATCGATTTCCATTGGGTGCTAACAGACAATATCAAAATCTTGTGCATTTCCCCCCTACTTTTTGGCATCAATTCTACCCTGGCCAGTATTTTCTTACCTCTTTCCATAAATATTCAATTTGATGGCACCATCATATCTCACCTGCTAAACCATTGCTAAGGTAGTATGGAAGGGCTTTCCTAGATCTTAAGGAGTCCTCCTCCAGAACTGTCAAGGCCAAAGGTGATAATTTTGAATGAGAATGGAAGTGATATGTCTGACATAAGTGTATTCATCTTAGATTGAGAGAATAGAGAATGTATATGATAAAATATTCAAGCTTTTGATTACAATTTTGTAGTAATATTTATGATTAGACTTTTAGGCCTAAGTTATTGGTTGATATCAAAGCAACCATATATGAGTATATATATGCACTGTGTATGTATATGTATATATACACACACAAATAAATTAAAATTTTTATTACATGCTCATTACCCTATTATTAATAAATGTTGAAATAAGAAATATCTTATAACTATTGTATTATAAAATGTGATAATACTGTAGTTATAGATTGCAAAATATCTGAACTCTAAAGAACATGCCTCTTAAAAGAGCTATATTTTATTGGATAGAAATCATCGAATGATGGGAATTTTATACATTTTCAGATGCATGATGCAGGAAATATGCCATTTTTACTATTTTTATTATTGCTTGTACTACATTTCTATAATCTCAGGGTAATCTGAAAAATGAAGTCAAAGAATTTAGAAAATATAAATTGTATTTGATGGTAACAGTATTACTGTATTTTCTTAAGTGCCCAAAACCATTGTATAACCTTGTTGGTTTTTCAAGACAAAAATCAGCAAAAACAAATATGGAATGATATATTTTTTGCTATAAACATTCATTTACTGAATGAAACACATATTTGTGTCCATAAATGTGGTTATCACATTGTACTAAAATTTGGCCATGCTAGTGTCTGTTTTAAGGCCACGTCATTGTGTTGTGAACTTCTGAAATCCTTGCAGAGTAAATAAGAAAACTAAGTACTGGTATATGAAATAAAACATAAGCCCATGCCATCCAAATTTATAACCCCAATGCAAGCTATTCCACTTATCAATGCTGTACAAATCATCTACTCTAGTTATAACACAATAGTGGTCTCAGGGCTGGGCAGAATTGATACGAAGTCGGTTCGATTCCCTCCTCAGCCTTTATAGAAGTAGTTTTTTATGGTTTCCAATTCTAGTCCAGCAAATGCTGAAATAGTGCTTCTCCTAATATAGCCATACACACCCAAGTACATGGATCTACCATAAATGATCTCTGATGTTGGAACCCCCTAAATGAATCAATTTCGTCTTGTGTTAAATTTTTGGAATTCTTCCAGCTTATTACCATTCTTAGTTCCTGCTTGGTAATATACAGTAGACTCGCTAATCTGGCGTTTATCAGTCAGAGGCTTGTCAAATTAGCAAAGTTGCCGGATTGTAAATAAAAAAAGGAAACTCATTTTAATAACAAAACTACTGTAGGCCTTTACTATATTTTTATAACAAAAGTAGACATGAACTGATAAAATAAACTGAACTTAATCATCAATTTCCGTTTTCCAGCCTAAGCCTAGTTGGAGCAAACATGACACCCCTCCACTTTACTCTGTCTGTCCACCAAGCTTCCTCTACCACTGAACTCCACTCTAGGTTTCGTTCTCTCACACTGTCCTTCACCAAATCCATCCATTGTAAAACTGAACTTCATAAGTCATTTTAAATCTTGCATAATACATTTGTACGTTTCGTAAGCATTCATTATTGATTCCCAGTAACCATATACAGTAATGCCATTGGAGTGAAATAATTGCTATTGATGTTTATGTATTACACTTATGTACAAACGCATGCTGTATATACAATATTTTAAGTACAAAAGTTTGTAAAAACTTGAGTAACATGTCAATCTTTTTACAAACTTTTGTAATCTAAAGATAGTATATATATTTGAAAAGTGCAATACATACATTTCGTACCTTATCTAACAAGGGGAGGATACGATGCATGGGTCATCAAATCGAACCATCTTTAGTACACTTGTAGGGGGCATGACCAGACGAATATCAGGTGCAAGTAGTAAGGTGCCCTTCACAGCCGGTTCCGAGAAATTAATTAATTGCAATTACAGTGCGGTGTCTATGTGCATTGTATGCTAGTAGGAAGCCAACAAGCGCGTGGTGCATCGTTAAGAGCCCTGCTTCGTAATCGCTGGATCGAATCCCAACAGTGAGCCTTTGCAGTGTGTTGTGTTTCTCTCTTTTTTGATTTTCTTATTGTAACCTTTGGCAATTTCCAACCAATACGCATAGCATGAGTCACTGCTTCCGGGTACGGGGTGGTCTGATGGTTCACAGACGTGCAATGAACGGAACGGACTGGGGCTTCAATGTATAAATGTATACATATAATAGAATACACCTGACCGTGTATAATACCAATGTATTTGCAATGCCGATACTGTACATTATGTAATGTCACAAACAATGACCCCCCATGCGATGATTTCAGAATCTCTTTTCCCGCTCACATAACACGCTAATGCAATTGACTGCAAATTAAACATTATTCACGACACCTACAGTTGTACAAATTGCCAACGTTTACAAAAAAAAAGCAGTGCTCTTATCACTGCACCATGAGTTTGTTGCCTTCTTGCTTGCGTACAACGCATAGACACCGCACTGTAAGTGCAATTAATGAATTAATTTCTCGGAAACGGCTGAGAAGTGCACCTTACTACTTGCACCTGATATTCGCCTGTTCATGCCCTATACGTGTACTAAAGATGCTTTGAATCGGTGACCCATGCATCGTATCCTCCCATTGTAAGCCTAAGTGAGCAGGATCTGATGATGATTGCTTGATGATTGAAACATGTCATCCAGTCAAGTACCCATTTTTTTTTTATTTACTCATAAAAGTATGTTATTTTGTGATAAATATTTCATAATATTCCTGTTAGGGTGTTTAAATACTTGGTTTATTGTATACACAATAGTGTGTGCAAGGCTTTCAGTTTGTAAGACCCATATTCCCCTTTCAGAAGTGAACTTTTTTGAGGAATGGTGTGCTGGGTAATTGAAAAAATACAGTAATACAGTTGCTGAGTAATATTTGGTAAACTACTCAAATTGATAATATAGCTTGCACAATCAAGCAGTTGCAGACTCATGCCTTTGGTAGTGCCTAGGGGCGACTTCATTATACTATTTAAAATTAATCTAGGATGAAATTAGGTATATTTGTATGTAGTCAGGGCTATCCCAAGGGTAGGGCGAGCATAGTGATCGCTGCAGTGTCCCTTATAACCCACGAGAGGGTGTGCACCTTCAAGGTCACACAAGCTTATGTTGCCTTCCTCAGAGTACCTTCAAATAGATTCATCCTCTGTCGCCTGCACTTGGTGCTGACAATCTATTTTTACACAGATGTTCTTCAAACCGTGTTATTTGCCAAACCTGTCTCGAAGACTGTGCACTACTTGTCAAGTTACTCATTGCATATTCTTGAAAATTTGAATCCTAAAATATTTGTACGAATTCATAACTTTAACTAAGAATGGACGGCCGTTAGAAATGTGCACTTTTTTACTGCAGAAAATGCTATGACATCGGTGATTCAAACAATCACCAACCAAACAAAAGAAAGTAATAAATATAATGTAACTTAACTGTGTTGATAAATATTTCCCATCTGTGTGTATGTCTCTATGAAAATTATAAATATTTGTCATGTAAAGTAACACTCCTATTCATAAGAAAACAGAAAATAGCGTTAGGTCGAGGACCTTCGTATATTATAATTTTTTTACAGTCAAGGTCGGAAAGACCGTGCGAGCCTTCCCGAGTGAAAAAATGTTGTAAAGTATTGTATTATGCAAGAGGGCAGCCGTTAGGTAAAAACATTTTTGGAATAAAAGGGCACGACTACAGATATTTTCTAAAACACGAGTCAATAATATTTTATTTCAAGGTTGGAACGACCATGCGCGCCTTCCCGAGTGAAAAATATTGATGCGCCCTCTCGTGGGTTAAGTATTGTGTTATACAAGGAAACAAGATTTTTGGAATAAAGGGCATGACTATAGATATTTTCTATTACATGAGTCTATAATATTTTATAAATGACCAGTTAGGTCCAATGCAGTTCACAAAGCCATAGGGCCAGACTGGCTCCAACCTCGGGAGAAGAGTGGGTTCTAACCCCACCATTGGCCATCCCATTTTCAACCCCAGGCTAATGATGGAACAGTACCTTCTAATAGATTATGGTTGCTCACTCCCAAGCCTCTCATACACTTATTTCTGTGGAATTTTCCCTTTGGCTATTTATTACACTTCTTTAAATAAAACCACTTATTTGTATACCCTCTCAATTTCTTAGTGGCCTGCTATTAATAAGTGTCGGACCGGTGATCATGCACTTGGTTTTCTACTGTACGTGTGGTGATCTAGTCCATTATCTTCACTGATAGTGAATCCCACAATAGGATTGTATTTATGCAAAGAGGAAAGGGTTGTTGAATCTCGCTCCAAATATTTATGGTCAGCACGACGGCTCTGTATGTAGTTAAGTGTAAAGTGCTCCTATTTTCTAAATGGCACAGTGGGATGCAATATTAAGAGTTGCAAGGCAGAGGTTATGAAGTTCTGAATCAAGATTTATATGAGGCATTAAATTTGAACCTCTAGTTTTTGCAAATTAAGTAAAAGTTCAATAAACTGTAATAACAAATTTAAACAGCCTACACAAATTGTAGCACCAACCAGGGTAATTCATTAATATGCAATGCCTCGGCCTTCAGACTTGGAAGACAAGTCGGTTCAAACTCCACAGTTGGCTGTCCTTGAAATGGTTTTCCTGCGGTTTCTCATTTTCATGTCGAGGTAAATGCTGGGATGGTACTTTCTAATAAAAACCATTTGGCTCTTGGAGAATCATCATTTCATCCCCGACCCCATTGGAGGTAGAAATACAATATGAAATGATCTAGTCTTTGTATTCTAGTAGTATAAATTGGAAAAAGAAGGCGTATTTGACATGGTTTTCTTTTAGGCTAACTCAAAGTTGATAATCAGCAATAAATATACCAACTAAATCGGGGGTATTTCCCAGAAATCCCAAACTTCTTTCATTATCGAATTATGGCGGACTACACCAATTAAAACTTGTTAGTTTTGGCATTGCTGTAATGCCAATGTATTAAATTTTATATGTACAGTATAATAAATTAAAGATTTTGTGGTTGTTAGCATTTGTGATGCGAAATTTGTCCGATATTCATCACATCCTGTGTCTTCATGCTCGATGGCAATTTAATTAGCAATAAAATACAAAATTATCTCAAAATGCAACTTTTTTTTAAGGTGATTTTGTTCATTATTTTTAATTTAAAAAAAAATAATAGTGGTGTATACCTTTGCAAGAGCAGTAAAAATTCTTGAAATATTTATTTGTTACCTAAAATTAGCTTCCTTTAGGGTGAAATTTTAGAAATTTTACAACAGAAGATATTTCTTTCAAAGTCAACGACCAAAATATGAAACTCGTACTGAACTAACTGTTCATATATACAATTATGGTCTGTTTGAATTTGCATCTTTTTATTGGTTTTCTAAAAAATTTTGAAAATAATATGCTAAGCAATTTGATATTATTGAAGTAAATTATTTTAGTCTTGATTGATAACATATGGAACAAAATCACCATTTGTAACAAATTTCCTATTAAATGTTAAACTAGAAAATAATAATAATAAAAAAGCTGCAAAACTCAGAATTCAAAATTTTGTATATTTTAATGCTAAAAGCCACAAACCTCTTATGTATAATATAAGGAGTGTTGTAATAAAAAACATATTCCACTTTTGCTGGATTTGTGGTATTGTGGATCTGGGGTGGATATTGGTTGATATATGGTTTCAAATATGATAAATCTGCCTTAAAATCTATTCCGTCTTTTGAAACAATAATAACTAACTACCTTAAATCTACACAAAGTTCTCAGTGTTTACTACAGACAGGATCAAATTATTATGATAGACAGAATGATATTAATATACAGAGAAGACTGTCTGCATGGCTCAGTGGTTACGTTCTCGCTTGTTGCGCCCAAGGTTGCAGGATCGAATCCTGGCGCAGTCAGCTGGCATTTGAGGGTGCGCAAATGCAAGGGAGTTGTTTCAGTAGATTTACTCGCACCTTAAAGATCGCCTTTGGGGCAAAATTCCGGGCCCCCCGGCGTCTCTAATAGCCACAGTAGTTAAAAGGGACATAAAACCAATAACATTATTAATATACAGAGATATTTTTTTTGTGTTTCCTCGGGTTCATTTCAACACACCTGCAGCATAGCTGTGCTTGTTAAATCATGCACTATGGCCGTGAGGGCAGCTTCAGCAAGCCCAGAGATCGTAGGTTGCGCTCCCCCAACCATGTGCGTTCCCACCAAAATTGTGGTGCAGTTGTTTTCTTCTTGTTGAAGTTTTCTGCCTATAGATGTATCTAAGAACTTTCTACAGCTGGAAACGTAGTGTTTCTTCGAATATGACTCTTAGGTGTCCTTAATTTAGGCTAAAAACAGATTTTTTACAACAACAACAAAATAATATAACAATTATCAGAATAACCTCAATTAAAAAGGTTTAGATGCCATATTTACTTTTATGAACATAATGTATGAAAGAATGAGGAATTGGTTATAATGCAGAGCAAAAATAATGATTCTATCGTTGGAAATGTGGTATTTATGATTATTTTTTTCGAATAGTCTGCATGACCAATGAAAATGGCTTGGCATTCTTGGCAAGTATTTCAGGAAATGGCTTGGCACTAAGAGGGTTAACACAACACCAGGGCAGCAAGAGTAAATGTTAGATGGTATGTTAAAAATTGGTACGTGTGGAATTTCTCTGACTGGATAAAAGATGTTTGTAAAATAATTACAGGCATCTGAGAAAATTATTAAATTTATATATGGCATTTAGTCGAGCTAGATGGGTAGTTTTAATCAAAGGAAACAAGCCTTTAAAATATTTTTCAGTACATTGAGAGTCTGAATATCAAGGGGTTCTTATAGTTCGAATTTAAAGTAAGGAATTGTGTGCACTTTTGTTCCTTTGTTTTAATTAATATCGATAGATTAGTGAAAAATATACTCTGAAGTTTTGAGTGTATGTTGGTATTCAAACTTGTGGGGGCTGATGGCCTTTCACCTAGGAGGTTGAGGTTAGAATCCTAGTGACTGCTGGCTGAAATTTTCATCTGAAGAATCATGCAGCATCAGGCCTCAAATCTCCAGTCAAACCTAAAATGAGCCAGCAACCCCAAATAATTACTATGAATTGAAGTTTACATTGAAATTCCATCTTTAATGCTTTATCATTGTTAGTTTCTTTCTTTTTTTCTGCTGAAATCTAGTATGGTATTTTTCCAATTTCACTTTGCTTAGCAATATAAAGATATGCATTTAGTTTGATAGTAATGCATCATCATCAATACTATGCAGGGTGTAAGCTATAACAGTGTGGACGATTCTAAATGGATGTAGGAAAAGAATTGAATCATGAGTTTATTTTTGATTGTGGTAAAAACTTACAATGTACCAAAGAATGGACTTTTTTATCTAATGTAAATATATAATTGAATTACAGATTTCATAATCCTGAAATGCTTAATTCATACTAAAATCAGACAGAGGCATGTTCTTGGTGTTTAGTATTCATTCTTTGAAAATGAAAAAGTTTGCTGAACTTGAATAATGGTGAGAGAAATATGGCTTTGTTCAAGAAAATTACATTTTGTATGTAACTTTTATATACAGATATATAATAGCTATACCATCATGGTATTTGAAATTTGTATCTTCTACAGAAATTTAATGATACCGTAGAGCTTACCATGGGACTCGGATCAAGACCCTCGTATGAAAGCGCTATCCAACTAAACCAGTCAGCACATACCTGGACAAGGAAATAATTTTGACTTATTATGTGGATAGCGTTATGGATCAGACTTAGGAAAATATTTTGCCAACTTCGAAAACTTGAGAAAGTGGCAGAGAGACTGCAAAGAGTGCAGTGAATAGGGGTAAAGTTTGTCTTAGCATGTGGCTAATTGGTGCAATGAATTCACAGAATGTGACAAGATTCTAAGCCAGAGTTCTGATTTACAGTTATGTACTGTATTCTTCCATGAGGATTTATCTCAAAACTCAAAATGCTTCTTTGTTCAGCACAAAAGGACAATCTGCTTTATCAACAGCAGCTGACAACAACGTTGCATTCCTTGTCTGCATTTTCAACATTTTAAGTTAAGATTTTAGATTTTTCTGACAGAAATTGATTTTCAGTCTAAATTAGTTATTATTTGCTTCCTACTGCCATCCAGTGCAAATGTCTTGCATTCTTTCTCCTTTTCCTTTCATGCAGAATTACCTGTATTTTTTTTTCCTCTAACTCATATTTTTTGGTTGTATTGTTACCATTTAGGGTGGATGATTTTTCCAGTGCTTATTAAGAATCACTGTACTTGTTTCACAAGTCTTTAAGTTATTTCATATAGAGGTTTTGGTGCTGCTCTTCCACTCCTGTCTATTCTTCCACTTCTCCTGCTCCATTACTTCTGCCACATCCAGTCCAACGTCACATATATGTTGTCGGATTTGGTCCATCTATCTCTTCTTTGGTCTTCCAACCAATCTAATACCGTCAATGTTTCTCACCATCTTCCTCTTTGCAACTCGATCCATTTCCAACCTTTGCACATGGCCAAACCATCTTAATCTTGACCTATGTATTCGCTGTACTAATGGTTCCTGTATATTTAGTTCTTGCCTGATTTTATTATAAATATTTGGGTCAAATTACAAAAAAATACATCATTACAGAAAACTAGACATGGAAATGCTGGTCAATACAATGTTCAGTATACAATAGTAAATTCCTTACTTCTAAATACAAAAATACTTCAATAATTTTCTGAAGCACACTCATTTCTGTAGTACCATACCTAGAAAAACCTAAATGATATGGGGGGTACCTGAAAATACCTAATTGCAGTTTTGTTCCATTTTTTGTAGTATATTTGAATTTTTGGATTATAATTTTTAAAATCTCCTTGCTCTAGTTGAAAGAGAGAAATCATACCTGCCAGAAAATTCAAATACTATCAGCACTTTGGTTATTTACTGTCAGGAAAGTGGGGATGAATCTTGTATAGTTTCCAAGTTCCCTATATTCTAAATAAACAAAATTAATTAAACGGTACACAGTGTAAAAATCACCTCTGGCATCCTTGGTTTTATTGAATTTTGATAATAAATTAACATATTTAAGGAATTTATTATGACATGAGTATGACCATGTTAGCCCTGTTCCTTATTGACGAAGTATCAGTTGTGAAGATTAAAAACCTTAAGTGAATATTAATTTGTACTTTTTATTGTAGTGGTTTCAGCCACTTTGTGTCCTTCTTCAGCGCAAATAATAATATGAATAGAAATGCAAGACTTAGACCCTACATTTTTTTTTACCATAAATAAAAGTTGTTCTCAAATCTATTTCTAAAGGAATTAACCATCTAAATTTTAAAAATCCAGATTTGTTACAGAAATATGTTAAATATGAAAGAAATAAATCTTTATAAAAACAGCTTGAAGAAAGAACATTGATGTGGATGTGGATAAAAAAAATAGGTTAGGATTGAAGTTGTCAGTATGGTTAAGAAGATGTAAAATTATGAAGAAACTGTGGAATGTAATCGTTGAAATTAAATATTCCAAGTTGTAGATAGGGCAATGTACAGATTGTTTGGAGTAACCCTGATACTAAGAATTTAAATCCTAACCTATTTTTTTTTTATGTCTATAAGCTATAACATTCACATCACTGTTTCTACTTCAAGCTGTTTTTATCAAGATTTATTTCTTTTGTATTTAAGATATTTTTGTAACAGATCTGGGTTTTTATACTTTTAATGTGTGTTTAGACGATTCATTTTATAGAAATAATTTTGAGAACAACCTTGGGTGTTTTTTTTTTTTTTTTTCAATGTAAGTCTTGTATTTCCATTCATATTATAATTTGCGCTGAGGAAGACCACAATGTGGCCGAAAGCGGTACAATAAAAAGTACAAATTAATATTGACGTAAGGTTTTTAATCTTCAGAACTTACTGTAAGGAAAGCAAATATTGCCTGAAAGTATCAAGTTCTCGGTGATAATTTGATAAAAGACGTATCATTATGTAAAATATTTACACTCTTGTTGCAATCAGATTTTCTACTAACAACTAGGCATTAATCAGATTAGATTAGATTTGTTTATCCATTTGATCAACTACATGTAGGCTCTATAATTCATTCTTGACATAGGACACGTCAGAAATTACATCTATAAAATAAAAGAACTTACAGGTATATATTACAAATACAATAACTATTTATAACATATTATAATAATAGATCTTAAGAGATACAATCTTATTGGACAACTATTTACACCTTACTCTATTATCGCAATATGAAAACTTAATTCTATAAATACAACAACTTACAGCTAGGTATTACAATTAAAATAGGAAAGTAAGCTTTGTGCAGTTTGTCAACTTTTCCTACACTTTAAACATAAAACCTATTTAAAAACCTATTCTACGTATTGACCCCCTCCCCCAAATCTATTTTATGTTTTTGAAAACTTAAAGACAATTTTAATAAAAACCTAAAAATCCAGTCCCTACTCATGATAATATTCATGCACATTGTCTCTTAATTCCTATATGGAATATATTGACATGTTATTTTTTTAAATTGTGACAAATATGCAAATGCTTATTGCTTTTCGTTAGAAAGAGACTTTATACACCAAGTAGTCCAAACCGTTCTAAAGGGATCAGTATCGATCATGAAGAATCATCTGTCCTTTGCCTTTTTGAGCCAATTTTGCATTTTATTGTGAATTCAGTTCTGAAACATAAAGTTTATTATCAACTGTTCTTTCCTGATTCAAGGTTGCCTTACAGACAAAACTTATGAACGAAACACACATATATTAATTTTCACTATTTTTAAACATTTTGGAAAACTCATCATTTTTCCTTTATAAGATTAAAAATGTTTTAAAATATCTATTAGTCGGTAAAATTGTCTGTATTTGAGATCGATTGCGACGGAAGGCTTAAACTACTTAAAATTAGCACCAGCAAATCTTCGAGTTTTGTACCAAGTTGGACTTATTAGCAGGCTTTTGGGACACCTTGCATGGACTTTGATGGGATAACAGACTGTGTACTACACTCCATTCTTGGCCCTGAAAGTCTATATTCCATCTACTTAAAATATTTCTGTATTTTCAATGAATTCATTGTCATGAGGCAAACCCATATCATTTTAGGTTTGTTCAATAAATTAATAGGAAGATACCACAGATATTGTCTAGTAAATCTCTGATCTGTACCAAATGGTTTGAGAGAGATCAATAATATTTTGATATACACACATGAAAAGAAAGTTTTTCTTACTGCCATGGAGCACAGTGGGGATGAAAGTGAGGACGGACTTATTTATTACGCAGTGTCCAAGTCTGTTCTTCACAATTGAGATCGGGAGCATAAGCAGGCCATACCATTCTCCTGAAGAAAGGTATTGACAATGCCAACTCTGTGCGGGCGAGTGTTATTGTCCACGAAAGTGCAATTTGGGCTGAAATTGTCAGCGTAATCTTTCACTACAGGTGCCAGGATAGTATGCCTGCCAAACTCCTGGGATGTACACGAGGGGTTCGGCGACCATACATGATGCCACCCCAAAACATTGCACCACCTCCTCCCTGTTGGTATCGGTCTCGGATGTATTGGTCGTGCATACGTTCACCGGATCGTCGGCACACTCGCACAGATCTATCCTCATTGACACAGGCGAGTGTACACGGCCGATATACATGCACGCAAGAACTACTAATGGGTTTGAGACCACTACGACTCTTGGCCAGCAATACGCAAAACTTTTTTTGATGTGTGTATGTTGATGTCAATTGACAATGTACAAACACTAAGATGAAAATGTAAATTATACACCCTTTTTGTAATGGCTTCAATCACTCCATCTGTATACAGTTGATTCCAATTTAGGGGCAGTTTTATTTATTAATTCATTATTTATTTATTTATTTTTATTTATAACCTTGAAACAACTAAGTAAGATTGCCTTCTAGACAAAATTCAACACCCTAGTACCTCTAAAACCATGATATTAACATGAACATAATCATCATGTTACAAATCAACCTGTTAAGACTTGTGAAAAAAGCTATGCTTTTCTACCTCTCTTAAAACTATCTAGGCTATAGACCTGATAAGATTTTCTATAAAATATTTAATAAAAGTTTCTTCCGAAGGTAACAGTCTGAAACAAAATATTGCAAACTTACAATATTCCTACATCGAGGCTTATTCCATCCATTGGTGAGATATGCTATAATTGTCATAGTAATCCCAGAATTTATCTTCTGGGTTCCATTGATAGTTTATTCTCAGTTATACTACAGTATTGCGTGAGATTTTTATAAAAAGTATTTTTGAACAAATCTCCATGATGGTACAAACTTAAAATGTGTGAATCACCAGTGTTGGTGAATAAATTTGTTTTTCTCTTGTATGATCAAATATAGGGTATGTTTTTATCACTGGAATAAGGAATCTAGCATCATTTGCTACTGCCATACCTGCCAGATGATAATAAAGACCATGAAAAATAATTATAATAAGGAAAAATTAATTTTACTTTCAAATACGGGTTATCTATTAGTCAACAAATATGAGAAAAACCTGTTTGTATTCTATTTCAGTGGAGTGTCTGTTTGTTCCAACATGTCATTCTTAGGTAAAAAGAAAAAAGAAATATATGTAGACTGTGATTCGTTGAACTAATTATATTCTATTTATAAGTTGAATGTTTTTCATTGTTTAATTCCTTCTTACAAGGGAATTTATTGAAATGTTTCACTGTGATTCTATTCAAATTTGGCATATGGGTAACTGATTTAGTGTATGTGAAAACTGCATAGGCCCAGTTTTAATAATTATATAACGGAATTTGTAACTTACAGGTGGAGGCATGGAGTAATGTTCTACTGAGCTAAGGGGAGTGAGAACACTAACGCTCTTATATGATACAACCAAAATATCGACTGGTACGTTAGGTCTGAAATCTATGCTACACACTAGGACAAGACGAAGTGGTGGTCAGTACTGTTTGCATACCTAACTTAACATACTCGTTAATGTTTTGTTTACATCATTCTTGAACTCTACCTTATTAGAATGCTACCATGCATAAGTTAGCAACTTCAACGTTAAATAAACTCGGGCAGTGCAATTTTCACTGGAATAATGTTCACTAACTTACTTGTAAGTTATGCTAAATTTGAATGAAGTCTCAGGGAAACACTTCAAAGACTTTCTTTGTTAATACTTCTGTATAGTTATATTTCAGCTAATCATGACCATGTGTGCTGTGAAACTTTGGTTATTTGCCTGTTTAAGTTATAAGTTATTTTGTAAAAAAAAAAGGAAAAAATGTAATATATGGCATTTTCTTTATTTACTGTATTTGTTTCAAACTAACACATACAAAGTAATAGTTTTGGTAAATAGCAATAGCTCTCTACAAGTACGGTATGTTACTGGTATGGTAACTGTTTTGTGATTAGCTATCTAATACAAAAGTGTCCAAGTGGAAGTAGACAATGAACAAGTTGGACCTCCCAAGTTATTGATGCATATCTGTAAGTAACCTTTTTATGATCTTGTGCATCCTTTTATGTATGTGTCATAACTACTATTTTTGTGTAGGGAAATGGCACAGGTAGACTACAATCATAAGGCAGGGGAAAAGGACAAGCACAATAAGAAAGCTGAATAGGGGTAGACATTTTTTAATATTTTAAAGAGTTGTATCTTAAAAGTAACCTTCAGTATTAGGCTTAATGATAGAAGGAAGAGGGATCATTCCTAGATTTAAAAAAAAAACTTCAAACTTCCTAAGAACTTCTGCAGTTGCTGTGCTCCATTTCAACATTCAGGAACCATGTGTATGGGCCTTGAAACATCAGGCACTTTCTCCCCTCCAGCATGGTGGTGCAGTGGTCAAGATTCTTGCCTTACATCAAGGCAGACCAGGTTCAACTCCTGGCTCATGCATTTGGTGATGATATATGGTATTAGTCTGATTTCTACTTTGTCTTCTTCTTGTGCTGTATCATCATTAGATGTTGGCCGTCATCAGGGCAATTTCGTACTTATTTTTAATGACTTGGATTAGTATTGATTCCATACTATTCTCGGAAGTTCTTTAATGATCAAAAGATGTTTATATATTTATTTATTTATTTATCATTACGAATGATACGGCCAAAGTATTCAAGTTTTGTCATTTTGATATTGTGCTAAACTTCCAGTTCTTTGTGCAGGCATTCGAGCACTTCAGTTTTACGTAATGAACTCAATCGATCCATGATAATTCTAAGCAGGCATCTATAGCACCACATTAGGCTTGAAGTTTTTTTTGCTGGTGTTTTCTGTGAGGGTCCAGTCTTCAGCACCTTAAAGCAGGATAGAGAAATGGAGACTGTCTTTGGGGCACCCTAATCACATTGAGTCATAGTGGCTTTTTTTCCATTTTTGTAGTGGGAATTGTGCAGTTGCCATTGCCCATGTGTAACCTGCTGAGAGCAGAGCATATTTTTTTGAGGAACCATGTGGTGAAGTCCTTATAATTTGTGGCTTAGTCGAACTAGGCCTACTATTCAATATACTGTAGGCCTCAACCCACTCAATAGCTTTTCAATGCTACAGCCTCTTGACAAGTATGTTTTGATGTGACTTATCAGGATGGTGGACAGCAATCAATTTGCCACTCAAAGAGTGTACTGCTGAAGGCATTCTTCAAGTGGATGGTTTAGAAAAGGAGTGACAGAAGTTCTGGTTTCTGCCCACCCTCATGACGAGAACTATTGTGAGAAATGATGGCACGATTGCCCACCTATGAAGATGGCTGTGGAGTTTCTTTGCATATATTTGTCATTATGTTCGTCCTCTTTCATATTTCTATACTCTTCCTGCCTGTTGATAACTGTATTCCATAGATTTTATGGGTCATGCTCTGGGTGAAAAAGAACCAACATTGGATATCAGTTACTGTACCATCATGTCAGAATTGGCCTTTTATGTTTGTTGGAAAAGCACTTTTTCCGAAAACTAATTTTTAAGGATACAGTAACTTGATTATACGATAACACATTACATACGGTACATACCTTTATTTCATTAAGGAGTTCCCAAAAATTACTCCTCTTTTATCAAGATCAAGAAATACAAATTATGCTTGGATGATATTTCACAGGAAAAGAGACCTCAGGATGAAAACTATCCAGATTGATTTTTTGATGTAATTTTAAAAAGCATTTCAAGCTAAATCTCATCTACTTAAAAAAGATGCCTATCTTAAACAAAATGTGCTAAGGTTTGTATATAGAGTAATCAAATACAGTACTGTAACAATTTTTGCATATATCGAGGTTAAAGTTTGCTAATATTCTTTTTCATTGCAGTCATCCAGTTTTAGTATGAAATTAACAAATTACAGCTAACGAGAATTATTCTTAAAAATTGTTTCTATGATTCTAAAAATAGAATTTTAAAGCCCACTTTAGTCAGGTTCATACCATGGTACATACAGAGCTCGGGAGTCATCTCTGATATGTAGTGGATTCCCCATCATTTAAGACTCAAATGAGTCTTGGTCAAGCACTAATAGTTCACTAACATTCCTGTCGAGGAGACCCGGGTTTCTAAGCCTCACTTAACAGATACATTTATTAGTTGCTCACAAAGTTTGTTGTAACATTTTCTTACAAAAAAACAAAAAGTGAAAATTTCACCCTACTGCCTTCCTTTAAAATTTTGTCCAAGATGATAAGGTCTCTTTTCTTGTAGGACACTTGTTATTCAAGGAAGGAATATACATCAAATAAAAGTAGTATAGCTACACAATTGGTAATTGGTCTATAAAGTTTGTGGGATTTGTGCATTTATGGATCCAAAATTTGCAGTTTAATTTCTGAATTAAACATTTTGTAGCAAATTTGATACAAATAAGGATTTTGTGCAATATTATAATAGCCATTAGCACTAAAACTAATATAATATGTTATTTACAAATTATAGCAAACTAAGACAGAAGAATCCATACATACAGTGAAACCCCTCAAATCCGAACCCCAGAAATCCGAAATCCCAGGTAATCCGAACGAGTTACGGTATTTTCCACAATTTCAAGTTAGTCATAAAACAATTATATATTGTACAATATAACGTTATTTAACCGATATATTGGACCAACACAAGATCTTAATAACAGCACTTCAAGAACTTAGAAACACAGATCAAGACCCCATTGAATCTGGAGGATACAGTCTCTACAAGGGACCTCCAGGACCACGAGTTATGAAAAATGTCCCCCAATTTGGTATGGGATTTTTAGTACATACCAGTATTATTGATTCAGTGGAAGACTTTTCGTCGAACTCATCAAGGTTAGCAACTTTAACAATTAGGACAGGAAACAAAATATACTCTTTGATAAACGTTCATGCCCCAACTAATGACAAGAATGTCAAAAAATTTAGAGATGAAACGGACAATTTTTGGGAAGAACTTGCCTTACTAATATCAAACATTCCAGACACTTATGTTAAAATCTTGCTTGGGGATTTTAATGCAAAATTGGTCGTAAAAGAAAATTTCGTCCAATAGCCTCCGTGGCTTAGGCGGCAGCACGCCGGCCTCTCACCGCTGGGTCCATGGTTCAAATCCCGGTCACTGCATGTGAGATCTGTGCTGGACAAAACGGAGGCAGACAGGTTTTTCTCCGGGTACTCCGGTTTTCCCTGTCAAAATTTCATTCCAGCAACACTCTCCACTATCATTTCATTTCATCTGTACTTCATTTAATCATTGCCCCGGAGGAGTGCGTCAGGCCTCGGCAGCTGGCACAGTCCATATCCTCGCCGCTAGATGGGGGCTTCATTCATTCCATTCCTGACCCGGTCGGAGACTGGAAGCAGGCTGTGGATTTTCAGTAGGTAAGTGGCCAGCTCACAAATTCACTAACAAGAATGGTCAAAGATTAATCACCCTTTGTGAAGAACATGGCCTACGTCTCGAAACTACTAGATTTAAGCGAAGACCACAGAAACTTATGACCTGGAAATGCCCTAATAGTGCACTAGGGGAATTCCAGATAGACCATGTTGCAATGGATAAAAAGTTCTACAAAGAAATATATAACGTGAAGGTACTACGTGGGGTCGATGTTGACTCTGATCATTAGATATCCAAGATAAAGATAAAGTTAACTCCACGACGTAAACAAAAATCGTCAAACTCGACCATGCAAAGGCAATATGACCCTAGTTATTTAATAAATAATGTGTCCTATAAGGAAAAGTCTAAAACTCTCTTAAGTGACAAGCTAGAAACGATGGTTGACACACTGAAAACCGTTGCTGTCGAAATTGCCCCTATTAGGAAAAGGAAAAAGCATGCATGGTGGAATGCGGAATGTGATGCTGCAATTCGGAAAAGACACACAGCATGGCTCAATGATCAGCAAAAGAGGACCACACAATCGCGAGAAGAATTAACCATTGTTCGAAGGGAAACTGTCAAAGAAATTAGGAGAATTAAAAGAGAAAATCAAAAAAAGTCCATACAAATTATTGATGATTCCTTTAAACAACACAAAACAAGGGACTATTACAGGACATTTCGTCAATATCATTCTAAATACAGCCCTCCTACACTATTAATGAAAGATAAATCGGGTAAACTAGCCCACAATGATACTGATAATGCTAAAATTCTAGCAGATTATTTTAGAGAACTACTAAATGCTGATTAACCTAAGGAATATCTTGATTTTGAGCCTAATCCAAAAAATAAAACAAATTTACAGAACATTATTCCTCCTGACTTGACTGAAGTATGTGCAGCGATTAATTGGCTCAAAAATTATAGAGCAGCAGGAGAGAATTCATCGGTAGCAGAACTATGGAAATATGCAAATGAACAAACCATCTCCAACCTCCATAAACGCCTCATCGATGTATGGAATTCGGAACAAATACCAGAGGAATGGAGAATGGCTGTAATCCACCCAATTCATAAAAAGGGCGATAGATCAGACCCGAACAACTACCGTGGGATTTCTTTGCTTGATGTAACATACAAGATTCTATCTAGAATTATCTTGACAAGAATTCAACAACAACTCGACCAAGAACTAGGAGAATATCAAGGAGGGTTCCGACCAGGTCGCAGCTGTTCGGATCAGATCATCAGTCTGAAATGGATAATGAAATATCATAGAATGAGACAAAAGGATTTGGTCATTACTTTTGTGGATTTTAAGAAAGCTTATGACAGTATCCATCGAGGGTCATTACTTAACATCCTTAGGGAATTTGGGTTACATCAAAAGCTTATCAACCTCATCGGCGTTACTTTGAAAGATACTAAATCAAAGGTTAAATTTCGAGGCGCCTTGTCTGAACCATTTGATATCCGGACTGTACTTCGACAGGGAGATGGTCTATCGCCGTTATTATTTAATTGTGTTCTTGAAAAGATCATGCGTGAGTGGAACAAAACTTGTCCTCCAAATGTAAAGATTGGTACTAATATAAAACTGAATTGCTTGGCCTTTGCGGATGACCTTGCACTGCTTGCAACCAGTATAGATGAGGCTAAACACCAAATTGAAGAACTTGGGTCTATTGCAGCAAAAGTAGGACTTCAAAATTCATTTGAAAAGACTGAAATCATGGCATCCTTTGATGTGGAAACACAAGCTATTACATTGATCAACAATAAAGAAATTAAAGTTGTACATAAATTTAAATATTTAGGAGAGATTATAACATGGAATTTGAATGAGAAAGCGTCAATCGAAAATAGAACAACAAAGTTAAGACAAGCGCAATACATTACTTGGTCTAGTTACAAAAAAAAATCGCTCTCCATAAATGCCAAATTACGACATTACGAATCAGTTATTAAACCGGAAGCAATATATGCTTGTGAAACACTTTTCAAGTTAAACACTCGATCAGTTACTGACACATTACAGAAGATTGATAGAAGAATTCTCAGAACTATAATTAATAAAAAACATCAGGTGGATGGTCAATGGCGTCTATTACCAAATGAAGTGGTTTATAAAGAAACTGAGTCTATAGTCGATACTATGCGAAAAAGGCGAATTGCTTTTTTTTGTCATCTCTCACACCTGCCGGATACCAGACAATTAAAAGTATTATTTAATTATTTTTTCAAAAGTAAAACAAAGAACTCTTGGTTTATGGAAATTCAAAATGATCTGGATGAACTCGGCTTGACAATGTCCCAAATTGCTAACAAAGATGAGAAGAATATCTTGAAAAACAAGAACATCCGACTTCCCTTAAAAACCTTTACCCGCAAAACTTACACCATAAGCGATGCAGAGAGAGCGGCAAGGTCGACTAGAATGAAAATGTTTTGGGAAAAGAAGAAAAATAAGAAGCTGAATCATTAATATTGTTTTTTTGAGATATGTATATACTTGTTTTGGTTAAGTGCTCCAATGAGGGCGTAACATATGTAAATAAAATAACGTTATTTTAAATAATTAGTTGAAAAATTAACAAAGTGTACATACTTATCTCATCCAGGATTGAAAAACTGAAAAGTTGTTTATTGTAATTCCTTAGGTTAATCACTTTGCAAAAACAAATGAAATAACAATAGAAAAACACAAAATATCACTTAATCTTTCACTTGAAATCAGTTATCTTCAATTGTCGAAGCGAAGAAAACATTTCCGCGGTGGCAATCGGGCGCCAGCGTCGCATGAACATGACATCGTTTGGCGTGACTACTGCGTGTTGTTCTACGAAGCGCAATGCGATGTCAAGAGCAGATGCAGCTTCAGTATAAGTCACATTGTCTGTCGAAGTTTCTTCTTCCTCACTGTCGCTAGCTAAACGTACAGTCCTATACCGTAACGAGGGCTGGTTATTATGTTATGGATATTTTCGGCTAATCCGAACAAATTGAAATCCGAACAGGCTACAGCCCCAATTAGTTCGGATTTCAGGGGTTTCACTGTATAAGAAAAAATGCAAACTTACTCTGCGACTTTACATAACTTACAAAGAAACCCAGGAATAGCAAAGTTATGGAAGGAAGGGCTGAGGACAAGAACTGTAGGTGTAGACCAAGTTTGGAATATGTTGAGCAGATTGCCTTTGATGTAAGGTGTGCTAGCTATGTAGAGATGAAAAGATTAGCTCAAGACAGGAAAGCAATGGAAAGCTGCTTCAAACCAGTCAAAGGACTGAAGACTCAAACAACATCAACATTTGTGCTGCTCTTACAAGGATATATGCCACTATTTTATTTAAAATTTATTTTGAAATTTGAGGCAATTTGACACATTATCACTAATTAAATGCCGCTAAATTGTGTCTAGAACTTGAGGATTCATGATGTGATGAGTTTTAGACAAATTTGGCATGGTTAAAATGCTAAATACTACAAACTCTAGCCAGGCTACATGTTCATGTCTAAGGAGTCCAGATGTGCTTGAGTTTGTGTTTTGCCGAATGACCAGATTGTTTTCTTTCCTTGTTTGATGGACTTAATTTGCTAGATTTTTGAACGTACTGCAATTCCTTCCCACTTTCAAGATGTAGTCACTATTTATGATATTTTTTTCAATATTATTTACTTTCATTTTTACAAAGAGAGAAGCAAATGATGAAGGAACTTGGGTTATCCAGCTATAGGAAAAGCTGGAAAAGAACTTTCTTCCTGTTAACTGAATTTTGAGTTCGAACTCTGCTTGATAAGGGATTGTACTTACAATAATCTTACCATAAATGCTGTCACAAATGGCTTTCCTCCATATTTATCTGGACATCGTCCCTTCTGTAGTATCCTAGAAGAGAATTCCATGTCAACCTGTGACCATTACCTTGTGATTATTGAAAACTGGAATTATTTAATTACTTCTGACTTGGATAACTTAAACAAATATTTGAAATTTGAGGTACATTATTTTATTCATAATATTAAATGCTCTATCTTTTGGATTATTTGACCAGAAGTACATTTTGTTTAAAGTTATTGTCTATAAAGGTAAGGTACCTTATTCTTTGACTGAACAGGTCGTGCAGTAGCAAATTAAGTTTCGACATTGCCTCCTATGCAAGAGAGCATTCTCAGATCCAAATATGCAAGACAAAATAGCTGTGCAAAACACTACCAAACATACAATAACACCCACAGACAGACTGTCCTCTAAAAGAAAAAGTTAGAAAACTAAAAAAGTGTGGCAACTTTTACTTATAAATATTAAAGCATCCCGAAAAAGGAACTATTTATTTGAAATGTTGCAAGACTGAGAAATGACTTGTCAACAGTCTCTCCTTCCACCAACTAATATATATATGTAGGTGTAGGTACTATTGCTGTGATAAACTTGAGCAATAAGCCGTGAACTATTGTAGAATTATAAACTAATATCTGAAAATGACCTAGTACTCTGCTGTGATGATGGTAAAAAGCTAGATCTACAACATACAAAATATTGTTGACTACTATTAATATGTTGAAAGATCTGATATAGAGACTTATCTGAAATTGTGGAATGTCTACAGGTCGCTCAACCACTTTTCTGGTGTAAATAAAATCTGTATGTTGAAACTTCATTCCACGCAGTTGATAAAGGGGATGTAAAACCAATAACATAATTATTTTTATTAACATCCTTCCTCTTTCAGTTTTGTCCTGTATTGTCTTTCAAATATTTATTTTCAGATATTTAAGAGTCCTATGTATTGTTACGGCTGTGAGTTTGTGTCATCGCTCGCCGCATGAGTCACAACTGCCCCAGGGCTGGGCTGTGCCCTGCCTCGTGTATTGCGTACGCCTTATGCAACAGGGCTACTAGGACAAAGGGATAGTCCAGAATATTCGTGACTGAGCCAGCGATGGAAACCTCGGGAAGCCGTGAACCCTGGATGGATCTAGAAGCATTTATTGAGTCACCGGCCTGCTATATAAGTGCGACCTGTCAAGAAGTGGTGGTTGTTGTGTTTTACGAGCGAGTGCGAGCGCTTATCCTGAGCGACAGAAGTGTGGGGACTTGCGAAACCCCTAGTGAAGCTGATTCTCTTGACAGCGAAGGGAGTGAGGAGCTTACAGGGGACTGCCTGTGTTTTGAGCGAGTGTGCTTACTCAGTGCGAGAGAGGTCATTGTGGTGAGTTGCAAAACAGTGAGTGACAGACCTAGTGCAGCTATTTCTAGCCAGCGTACGGGACCGGACTCATTAGCGAAAGGATTACCTGTGGTCTGATAAGTGAAAGGAGAAGTATTCTCGACGTGAGGAAACTGGAGTAAGGTAATAATTGCTAGTATTTGCTGTTGAGGAGTGTATCTTTCTGGCCACAATAAAGTTAATTATTTCTTTAAGCAGTAATTGGTGTTGTGCCTTCTTCTCACCGTAATCCAGTTAACAAAAGTGCCACTAGGGGGGTGGCACGTAACAAGTGGTGTCAGAAGCCGGATTACGAACTCAAGCACAACACCTGACGGTCCTGGAAACCAAGATGGAGGACGGCCAGAAGAATTTAACCAAGGAGCTAACTGCCAAATTGGAAGACAGCCAGAAAAGTTTAGCCGAGGACCTAACTTCCAAATTAGGAGGAGGTCAGAATAAGCTAGCAGAGGACCTGAAGGACGGCCAGAATAAGTTAGCAGAGGACCTAACCGCCAAATTTCTGGATGGCCAGAAAAGTCTGGAAGAGTGTCTGTTGACGAAATTAGAGGAGAGCCAAAGGAAATTAGAACAGGGCCTACGTGAGGAAGTCGCAGCAGTGGAAAAGAAGTTCCACGCCTTACAAGTGGAAGTTGCCGAGCTGCGCCAACGCCCGCTGATGGGGGTGGAGGAGAAATTCAACGCCTTGCAAGTGGAAGTTGCCGAGCTGTGCCAACGACCGCTGATGGGGGTGGAGGAAAAATTCAACGCCTTACAAAAGGAAGTTGCCGAGCTGCGCCAACGCCCACTGATGGGGGTGGAAGAGAAATTCAACGCTCTACGAGAGGAAGTTGCCGAGCTGCTCCAACGCCCGCCCACCGTTACACCGGGAATATCAGGAACGGGACATAGCAGAGTCACGCCCCCAACCTTTGACGGAAAGGTCCCGTGGAGCACCTACTAACGTCAGTTCGAGGCGGCCTGTTCCATAAATAACTGGAACAACACAGAAAAGGTTACAGCTCTCATTGTAGCGCCGAGAGGTGACGCCCTTAACGTCCTTCAGGCCATCCCGACTGGATCCCAGGACTACGGTTCACTGATCGCCCATATGGAGTCCCGATATGGAGATAGCCATCTTCAGCAGGCCTACCAGATGCAACTCCGGACCCGGGTACAGAAGAACGCGGAAACCCTGCAGGAGTTCGAGATGGACATCGCACGTCTCGTAAGGCTCGCCTACCCAACAGCGCCGGCCGACTTTCTGGAGCAGATAGCGACGCAGACCTTCACCGACGGGCTACGAGACTCGGACACTCAACAGGCGCTGCGACTCGCGTGCAATAAGACCCTGACAGATGCGCTGAGCCACGCACTTGAGTTCGAGACGGCAAAACAGGCATCCAGAATGCGCGCGGGTGCGTCAAGTGGACGTCGACGAACCAGTAAAAACCAACGAGACCAAGCCCCTGGCCGACGAATTAATGGAGGCGCTAAGCCGTTTCTTCGATAGTCGCGGCGCCACCAGCAACGACACAGCCGGAAGGCAACTAGAGAGGCGGCCCGGAAGAGGACTACCGACCTGCTGGACCTTCCGTAAGAGAGGCCACCTGAGCAAGGACTGCGGTGATCGCCGCCGCCAAGGGTTTCCGTCGGGACAGTCAGTCGTAGGGAAACCGCGCGGCCCAGGAAAGCAAGTATCAGCCAGCCTAGGGGGGCAAAGGTTGGCTTGTGACAGTCGTCAATCCCCGGCAGTCCAAGTTCGTGTGACGCAGTTAACGGAGAGAGCTGGCCCATGCTAATCGACACGGGAGCATCGAGGACCATCGTCAGTCCCACCGTGATCCCGAAGTGGAGAGTGCAACCCACACAAAGGAACCTTCAGCTAATAACCGCGACCGGAGAGACCGCACCGGTACATGGCGAAGCATCACTGGAGTTCGTCATTGGTCGACGGGCGATAAAGCATCCAGTGCTTGTGGCTGACGTATCAAATGAAGTGCTCATCGGACTGGACTTCCTGGACCAGAACATCATCTTGGATCTGAGTACCAACACTCTGCACTTCGGAGGTGAGGAACTTGCTTTGCAACCTGCGCACGAGTCCATCACCGCACGACTATTAAGGATGAGAGAAGACGTCATCGTTCCCGCCAGGACGGAGGTCAGCGCTGCCGTAATTGTCGACGGAACTGCTGAGGGAGTGGCGGCTGTCATTGAGCCAAAATATGAGGACATCCAGACAAAAGGATTGCTGGTTGCCAAGACTCTCATCAACACGACGTCTCGGCCGTAGGTCCGTCTGTCCAACCTGAACGACTACGACATTACGGTTCACCGGGACACCAACCTAGGAGTCTGCGAGCCCGTTACCTGGATTGCCCGCATCACAGATACGACAGACGGACACCTGAAGACGGACAACCGAAGAAGACGCACACTGCCAGAAGAACTACAGAAGCTGTACCAAGGATCCCAGGACCATTTAGACGAGGAACAATCACGCCAACTTCAGGACCTGCTACGCGAATTCCAGGACGTCTTCTCCGTCGACAGCAAAGCCTTCGGCAGGACAAGCTTGGTTCAGCCCAGAATCGACGTTGGGGACAGCGCACCGATTAGGGCCCCATTCCGACGTGTCCCGCTCGCCAAGCAAGCCGAAGATTAACTGGAGGGTTATCCACTCACTATTTCGATAAGCAAGCCGAAGTCGACCGGATGGTGGAAGAGTGAAGGAGCAAGAGGTGATCAAGCCATCACATAGTCCTTGGAGTTCTCCGGTCGTGCTAGTGAAGAAGAAGGACGGTTCCACCAGGTTCTGCGTGGATTACAGGCGGGTGAATGACGTCACGAAGAAGGACAGCTACCCTCTACCCCGGATCGACGACACCCTGGACACCATATCAGGGTCGAGATGGTTCTCCACCTTGGATTTGAAGAGTGGCTACTGGCAGGTGGAGGTCCACCCTAAGGACCGCGAGAAAACTGCGTTCTCTGTGGGCAGCGGGCTCTGGCAGTTCACCGTCGTGCCATTCGGTCTGTGCAACGCCCCTGCGACCTTCGAAAGGCTAATGGAGTCCATTCTGAGGGTACTACACTGGAAGACCTGCCTGGTCTACCTAGACGAAGTCATCGTTCTGGGGAGAAGTTTAGAGGAGCACTACAGCAACCTGAAGGAGATCTTGTTGAAGCTACGGGCTGCCCAGCTGAAGTTGAGCCCCAAGAAGTGTCAGCTCTTCCAGAAGCGGGTCCAGTACCTTGGGCATATCGTCTCCGAGGAAGGGGTGCGCACCGACCCAGAGAAGACCGCAGCTGTGAGGGAGTGGCCAGCTCCGAAGGACAAGTCCCAACTACGAAGCTTCCTGGGACTCTGCACTTATTACCGTCGCTTCGTGAGAGGATTCGCCGACATCGCCAAACCTTTACATCGACTGACTGAGAAGGACCAACTCTTCACGTGGACAGCAGAATGCCACAGTGCCTTCGAACAACTCAAGCAGGCTCTGTGCACCGCGCCTATTCTGGCCTACCCCAGACCTGGAACAAGGTTCATCGTCGATACCGATGCCAGCGACTTTGGCATAGGGGGAATCCTGTCGCAAGTAGTGGACGGCGAGGAGAGAGTAGTGGCCTACTTCAGCAAGGACTTGTCAAAGCCAGAAAGGAACTACTGCGTCACCAGGAAGGAGCTGCTCGCCATCGTGAAGACCATTGAACACTTCCACAAGTACCTGTACGGGCAAGAATTTCTCATCAGGACCGACCATGCATCCCTGCGGTGGCTCCTGAACTTCAAGCAGCCCGAGGGTCAACTCGCGCGGTGGTTAGAGAGGCTTCAACAGTACAACTTTGAGATTCAGCACAGGAAAGGCCAACTGCATTCTAACGCCGACGCCCTGTCACGAAGACCGTGCCCCGAAGACTGTACCTTCTGTGCCCGAAGGGAGGAGAACACCGGGATACAGTGCCAAAGGACTACCGTGGAACTTCAAGGGAGCTGGAGCCGCGGATCTTTCACGCGGGCACAAGCAGAAGATGATGACCTGGGACTGATAGCCGAATGGAAGAGGGCCTATGTCCCCAGACCCGGGTGGAACATTGTGAGTGACTGCAGCCCAAAGTTTAAGTCCTACTGGGCACAGTGGGACTCGCTGATTGTAAGGGATGGCCTCATCTGCCGTACCTGGGAGAGCACCGACGGGAAGACATCTCGGGAACAAGTCGTCGTTCCAAAGGCTATGACGGAGGAAGTCCTGAAGGAAGTTCATGGAGGATCATCTGGTGGACACCTAGGGATAAAGAAGACCCTGGAGAAGCTGAGAGAGCGGTTCTACAGGATCGGATGCCGAACAGACGTGGAGAACCACTGCGCGAGGCGCCACGATTGCGCAGCCAGCAAGGGCCCAGGACGAAGACGACGGGGTCCACTGAAGACCTACAACGTGGGCGGCCCCATGGAGAGAGTGGCCATCGATGTTGCTGGGCCATTCCCGTTAAGCGAGGCAGGGAACCGCTACATATTAGTCGTCAGCGACTACTTTACCAAATGGCCGGAGGCGTATGCGCTCCCTAACCAAGAAGTCACGACGATTGCAGAGACCCTGGTGAAGGAATTCGTCAGCCGGTACGGAGTACCCCTGGAGCTGCACTCCGACCAAGGGAGGAACTTCGAGTCGCAGGTGTTCCAGAACCTATGCCAGCTGCTGGGAATCCGGAAGACAAGGACAACGCCGCTACACCCTCAGTCCGACGGGATGGTAGAGCGATTCAATCGCACCATCGAGAACCATCTCCGAATAGTCATCAGCGAGCACCAGAGGGATTGGGACAAACATCTTCCACTATTTCTCCTGGCCTATCGCGCCGCTATGCATGAAGCCACCGGGTGCATACCAGCCCGGGCCATGTTTGGGAGGGAGCTCCGTCTACCTGTCGATCTTGCCTTCGGCCGACCTGGGAATGATCCGATCCCAGTAAGCCAGTATTGTCAAGAACTGGTCGACCAACTGGAGGACGTTCGCGAGGAGGAAACTGCGGATCGAGACCGACCGAATGAAGACCCGATACGACCAACAGACGGATGCTGGCGGATTCCACGAAGACGACCTGGTCTGGCTCTTCAACCCATTACGGAAGAAAGGCCTGTCACCCAAACTGCAGAAGTCCTGGGAGGGCCCGTACCGAGTCGTGAAACGGATCAACGATGTCGTCTACAGGATCCAGCGGAGCCCGAGGGCGAAGATGAAGATCGTGCATCGAGATCGCCTGGCAGCCTACGAAGGGACACAGACGGACCAATGATTGATCGGGACGATCAGCCTTTTTAGGAAGGGGGTGGTGTTACGGCTGTGAGTTTGTGTCATCGCTCGCCGCATGAGTCACAACTGCCCCAGGGCTGGGCTGTGCCCTGCCTCGTGTATTGAGTACGCCTTATGCAACAGGGCTACTAGGACAAAGGGATAGTCCAGAATATTCGTGACTGAGCCAGCGATGGAAACCTCGGGAAGCTGTGAACCCTGGATGGATCTAGAAGCATTTATTGAGTCACCGGCCTGCTATATAAGTGCGACCTGTCAAGCAGTGGTGGTTGTTGTGTTTTACGAGCGAGTGCGAGCGCTAATCCTGAGCGACAGAAGTGTGGGGACTTGCGAAACCCCTAGTGAAGCTGATTCTCTTGACAGCGAAGGGAGTGAGGAGCTTACAGGGGACTGCCTGTGTTTTGAGCGAGTGTGCTTACTCAGTGCGAGAGAGGTCATTGTGGTGAGTTGCAAAACAGTGAGTGACAGACCTAGTGCAGCTATTTCTAGCCAGCGTACGGGACCGGACTCATTAGCGAAAGGATTAACTGTGGTCTGTTGACAAGTGAAAGGAGAAGTATTCTCGACGTGAGGAAACTGGAGTAAGGTAATAATTGCTAGTATTTGCTGTTGAGGAGTGTATCTTTCTGGCCACAATAAAGTTAATTATTTCTTTAAGCAGTAATTGGTGTTGTGCCTTCTTCCCACCGTAATCCAGTTAACAAAAGTGCCACTAGGGGGGGTGGCACGTAACAGTATTATAAAATAGAGAAATTACTTAATCTCATACTTTCTATTAATATTCACATACTTCATTTGATTTCTTTTAGACCACCTCGTGGTGTAGCGGCTAGCATTCTTGGCTATCGCCCCTGCGGTCAGGGTTCGTTTCTCACCTCTGCCAAGAAATTTTAATTCTCTTCTGAGGGATGGAATTTGGGTACACTCATCCTCGTGAGTCAAATCTGAGAAGAGGAGGATTCGATTTCCACCTCGGCTATCCTGGAAGGGGTTTTCCGTGGTTTGCCAACTTCTACTCCAGGCAAATGCTGGGATTGTTCCTTGCTGAAGGCCCTGGCTGCCTCCTTCCCCATTCTATTTCCAGTTTACAAATACACACACTAGTACAGTCATCACAATAACACAGGTTATCACAAATACACAGGGCTATATGACTGCGATGTTGCAGCCCCTAAAATTAGCAAAACCTGATTCTCTTCAAACAACCAAGATAGTTGTGTTATTGAATTAATGTATAAAATCTATGTCCTCTTGGTTGCTTTGTTACGTGATTATATTAATCCAGAGAGCCAAACCAAGCCCCATGGCACTACAGCCCATGAAGGGCTACCAAGCGACCACTGCCCAGTCTGGTGGTAAGTATACTGTTCGAAGCTGGACTTTCTAAGATTTGGCTCTTCCTTCTATTTGGAAGCGAAAATTTTCTTAGGAAGACTGTATATTTATAATTTTTACCCAAATGCCACTTACATGAGTGTCTGGAGGTTAAGCCAACCCGCACATTTTATCCCCTCGTTATGGGGCCACTGGATCTGCACCTAAAACGTTTGTGTGAATTTTTTTTTTTGATTTGACCCACCCTTACACCAATGGATGATCAAAATGCTTTATGAATTATAAGATGATGGGGCTTCTCGTATGCTAAACATGTGGAACTTTTGTAGGTCTACAACAATTAGCAAATTTAGTGAATTTGAAATATTTTTCTTTGCCAGGTGAAATCTACCTCTGCCTTCACGAGTGCCAAGAGTTTTTTTCTTTTTACCATTTACTTTATTCTCGTGGAGAAAAAATATCTAAAGAAATCGGGGATCAGACCCACGTAACAACAAATATTGAAGAACAGGAAATTTGAGAAAAATATCTCTTAAAGCTGAGGTACACAGGGCAAAGTAGTAAAACATTTCTTCCATTAGTCAAAATAATAGCATTTGGTTAGTACTGCCATCTGCCTCCCACCAGGTAAACTACAGTCAGACCATCCCCTTAGAACAGAGCTTCGTATGCGACGGGCAGGCAAGGCACTAGCGGGAGCGAGCACCCATCTAGTTTAACACATTAACACTTTTTTACATATTTCATCATCATCAAGTAACAGTTCCTGTTTCCCGGGTGCTTGTGACGAGCCTCTTCCACCTTCCTCTATCCTTAAACAGCTCCTCTTGGATTCCATCGCACTGAAGACCACTTACAGAGATGTCCTTCTTAACCACATCGATTCATCTCCTCGTTGGTCTTCCAACAGGTTTTTTCCCAATAACAACCATTTCAGTGAGCTTTTTAGCAACTTTTGTTCCTTCCATCTGCTATGCAAGACCATACCAACTTAGCCTACTTCGCTGTAATTTTTCCAATACACTGAATTTTAAACCTGCTTCCATTCTATTTGTTTCTTTCCTTATCTTGTACTTTTTCGTTCGTCTTAGCAAAGATCTAACAAACTTCATTTCAGCAGCTTGAATTTGATTGTTTTTATGTACTTAATAATCATATTTACTTACATGAATTTCACAGTCTGTCTGTTAGGTAGTCAGCCCGAAGGCTGGTTGGATCCTCAAGAAGTACCGCCGTTAGGTTATGTGGGTAGATACCCACAAAAATCCAAGGCAGCGCTATATTTGATGCTTACTAGGCAAGAAGAGGAAGAAAGTGGAGAATTTCAAGTATCTGGGAAGCCTGATACAAGATAATGGAAGAAACGATAGAGAAATAAATGAGCGGGGGAGGCAGGCAGAAGCATTTCGGAGGAGTGTGAGAAGCATGTTATGGAGCAAGGATGTCCCTCAGAACAGCAAAAAGATCATATATCGGACGTACTATGTCCCTATCCTGACATATGCCTCGGAGACCTGGGTTATGAAAGGAAGGGAAAAGAGCAAAATACAGGCCCGTGAGATGAGGTTCTTGAGAAGCAGTATTGGAGCTACAAAGATGGACAGAATAAGAAATGAGAGGACCAGAGTATTAATGAAGGAGGAACCATTACAGGATGGTATAGAGAAATCTAGACTTAGATGGTATGGACATGTAAAACGAATGGAGGAGAAGAGGATACCCAGGAGAGTTCACTAGACGAAGTGGGAAGGAAAGAGACCGAGAGACAGGTGGCTGAAGGGGGTGGAAGAAAGCGTGAAGAAGAGAGGAGAAGACTGGACAAGGGTGGAGGCTGAGAGATGGTGGGAAGACAGAAGACGTTGGAGAGGCTTGTGTTTCAAACAGACCCGGCCAGTGGCTGGAAACTGTGCAAGATGATGATGATGACTAGGCAAGAAGAGGAGTGCGACAGTATTTGCTGGAAATGCTGTCCTTCATTTTTCTAAAAACACATTACGCCAACGTAGGAAGTTCTGGTACACATATATTTTGTATCAGTGCAGTTAGTTTGTCCTCGAGAGTAGGCTATGCGGATTGTTTCTGTATACCTTTTGTTTGAGGTTCTCCCACAAGTAAAAATCGCACGGTGCTGAAACGTACGAACTCAATTACTGGAAGACTTCTTCTTAAGAAGATAAGTTTCCACTAGCAAAATTTGATGTTTTGTTCTATACCTAATGTTCATGTGATACGACGTAGGCTACAGTACTTCACAGAAAGTTGTAATTATCACAACTAAGGTACGGTATCTAGCCAGCTGTGTATCTAATAAATGCAATGCCAGCGCCCAGGGCTTATTGGCATGCTGTTGTAATCGTCACATGCTACAAATGTGACGGTGAGGTATTGCGACCTGTCGGCGACACAGCATTTGGAAAGCCCCGTTCTTTAAGGATGGCCCTCACCGTATATTCTGAGTATGAAAAATAAGTCCTGAATTAAAAAGAAATACGGAATAAAGATCAAGTGGCAGCTACTGGAAAGTGTGACATCAATCAAAATAGATTAATTAGCTAACGAACAAGAAAACCTGAGGCGCCTAGAATCAAAACCCGCCAAATCCATATTTTATGAAAATTGAGATAAGCATTGTTTCATATAGCTTTTGCTGTGCTGAATTCATTAAAACTATTATTTTGTTACAAAACCCGCTACATCCTACTGTAAAACGAAGTCAAAGTTGAGGCTTAGTTGCAATATCCGCCAAGTCCAACGACAGTTTCGCCATTTTTGGTCACAAAACCCGCCACATCTACATCAGCCAATAGGAGCACCCAGATCCGCCATCTTACCTTCCATGATGCTTTGCGAAGTGTGTACTCTTTACCTACGTGCATTAGTCGGAGAATGTACCCCTGCCTGACGTGATTAGAATGGTTTATGTTGTTGTACTTTCTCATAATAATTTGTTTTGGATAATTTTGACAAAGAACGAGAAGAACAATAACATTCTGGTCTTTGTGATGTTTTCCACAGAACTGACATTTGCGAACACAAACGTGTCACGAAACCTGATTTTGATATGACTCACTTAAAGCCAGAAGCCATAAACAGAGGGATTGTCCTTCAGGCACAAGAAGTGAAAGATGTTTCGAGACTGCTTTCGAAGCATTCTGGAGAAAGATGGAGGGAAAATGTAGAGCTGCAGTTTTATTGCAATCTGCAAAGTCGTGGCGAACACGAAGAGAATGATTATTGAGGATGAGGTAGAAACAGAAATTGTGTAGCTATAACTTCCAGTAAAGAATGTGATTTAATAGTTGAATGACGATAGTTTTGTCTCTAAAGGTCTGGACCATAGTAATTGAATATTAATTTAATTTGACGCTTTTCCTTATTATTGTTCAGTACTGTAGGCTACAGTATTGCCGGCCCCGTGGTGTTGGGGTAGCGCGCCTGCCTCTCACCCGGAGGCCCCGGGTTCGATTCCCGGCTCCGTCAGGGATTTTGGAAACTGACATGAGGGCTGGAACGGAGTGCACTCAGCCTCGTGAGGACAATTGAGTAACTGACAGTGAGGCAGCGCCCCGATCACGAAAACCAAGATTAACGGCCGAGGGGACCCGATGCGCTGGTCATGCGGCACCCCAATATCTGCAGGCCAAATGGCTGGGGATTAGGCCCTTCACGGGCTGTAGTGCCAGGGGTTATTTACTGTACAGTATTATTACCCTTTCAGGAATTGATTGCCGGCGGTGGAGATGGGAACTACTCTTTATGTAATTGTGTCACACGTCAGCTTGCTTCGTTGACAGGTACAGTTGCGCGTGTAGGATATGACTCAGCTCCAGTTTTGGATTAACTGTCCATGGTGACATGAGCTCCTGTGACGCTTATCTGACGCAATGCAGCGTGACCTATGTGCAGATTGCACTCTGTCATCGCTGTGTCCTCCACTTCGCCCTGCAGAGCTCATGCTACAATAAACATAAACTCTGGCACAGCCACACTCGGCGGCAATCAAATCTTGAATTGGTAATATGAGTTTTATTCTTTTTCTGTTTATTCTAATAAAACACAACCGCCCCTTAAAACAACAATAACAACAAAACACAAAAATTATACGATTTTTTTATTTTATAACCTATATTTAGTTAACTTTCATTCAAATATTAATTTCTGAATAAAGCTTACGCAGTTTCTATAATCTCTTCGCAACTTCAAATGTATTAGGGCTCTTTGGTATCAAAACCTGCCAAATCCAAATCTTAGTAACAAACCCCGACAAATCCGAATTATTGCTTTATATTTTTCTACATACATTTTTAAGCATATCGGGGATCAGCTTTGTACTTCGTCACTGTTTTTAAAAATAATTCATTCATTTTTTAGTGAAAAAAGTATTTTGTTTTGGGTATTGGTTCGTTTGTGACAGTTTTTGCCACTTTGCCGAAAAAGTGAAGGAATGGATTTGGCGGGTTTTGATTCTAGGCACCTCACCTACTGTATTGGCCCGAAAATAAGCCGCCCTTATTATTCGAAGAGGAAGAAGGACATGAGATAAGCTGGTATTCAGAAAGGTGTAAGGCAAGGCCGCAACTTATCACCCATACTTTTCAATCTTTACATTGAACAAGCAATGAAGGAAATTGGAGAAAATTTTAAAGTGGGAGTGAAGAAGATTCAAGGAGAAATAATTCCAACTCTGAGATTTGCCGATGACATTTGGCCAACACGCCTGAGGATTTGAACGAGTTTTGAATGGTATGGACTCCGTCTTGAAAGAGTTCATGATGAAAATTAATAAATATAAAACAAAAATATTGGAATGCAGCCGAAATAAATCAAACCTCTATGGACATCAAATTGGCAGGTGAAAAACTAAAGGAAGTAGGAGACTTCTGTTACTTAGGAATCAAAATAACCAGTGATGGATATAGCAAAGAGGATATAAAAAGTAGGTTAGCTCAGGCAAGGAAAGCATTTCTTCAGAAAAGGAATCTGTTGACATCGAATATAGATTTAGGTATTAGGAAGTCATTTTTGAAGGCCTTTGTCTGGAGTGTGGCACTCTATGGAAGTGAAACTTGGACTATTGGTACAGCAGAAAAGAGGAGAATTGAAGCGATTGAAATGTGGTGTTACAGGAGAATGATGATCAGATGGGTGGATAGGGTTACAAACGAAGAGGTATTTAGACTAGTGGGAGAGGAGAGATGTTTCTGGCAACTGCTAATGAAGAGAAGAGATAGGTTGGTAGGACACATACAAAGACACCCAGGAATAGCAAGCTTAGTTATGGAAGGCAGGGTCGGGGACAAGAACTGTAGGGGTAGAACAAGTTTAGAATATGTTAAACAGATTGCCTCGGATGTAGGGTGTGGTAGCTATGTAGAGACGAAACGATAGCTCAGGACAGGGAGGCATGGAGTGCTGCATCAAACCAGTCAAAAGACTGAAGACTCAAACAACAACTTGCCAACGTGTAAACATTTTTTTTCTGACATCCGTATTTTCTTCCAGCCTCTCTGATGGTTGTGCTTTTGGCATGGCACAACTGCAAGTTTGAAGGCTGCATCTTAAGCACGCAGAATTCCTTTGCTTGATGAAGCATTTCGCTCTACCGTTAAATGATCGCTCATTTTTGCATTAAACAGGCTTTCTTTCAGATCTTACTGAGACTGAGCTACTGTAGATTATTCAAGCTTACGAAATAATACCATGTTACCGAATAACAATGTCACTGCCAAAACAAAAGTTTGCAGTGTTATTAAATGTTTCTAGTTTCACTTACAGGCTGTAGTGTTGCTTTGTTGCTGTGTTCTTCCTAATGAGCATCCCTTTTTAAACATGACTTATAAAAGTGTAGGTAGCGAATATAAGCCGCACCCAGAATTTTTAGCCAAATAATTTTAATAATAAGTGCGGCTTATTTTCGGGCCAATGCTGTATATAAATTATGTGCTCTCTCTCTTACCTTTTTTTTTTTCTTTCTTGCTAAGCTGAAAGCAATAACACAGGCCTGCGATGAATCAAATACAAGGGAAGTGATATCTGAACTTTGTGTTTATCGGTGCTGATTTCAAAAACAGTAATTTAAAAGGTCTTATCACATCACATTTTCTTGAAATACAATTGTACTTGATTTTTATGAACATTTGCCTCAGATTGAACATAATAGAACATCAAGAAGTGTCCAAGGAAAAAGACTACGTAATTAAATAGACACTTTGTTTTGTGCTGAGTTTAAAATTTGTTTCAAACGTTCATGCAAACATACATAATACTTGTTCCTCTTGGTCAATCGTCTATTTTATATTGGTTTCTTCTAGAAACTGCAACATAATTTAATGTAAAACTCGAAGGATTTTTTTTTCCCTCTCTATGTTAGCAAAAATATCTCTTATCGATTTTATTTAAAAAAAACTGATGTGATGGGGGAAAAATGGAGGTCATTTTCGAAATAAGCACACCGAATATTATAAAAATTGGCGAAAACTTCTCTTGTATTTTTCAAAAAATTAAATTTCGCAGGACTGTAAATCAATCTTCCCCTCACCCCACATGGTGTGATCATTAATATGCATACATTTAAGTTTTATCTACATTCTGCCATCTTTATGGTCAGAAGATTATGCTTGTAACCTGCATTGTTAGCCAGACTTTGGGTTCCAAGCAAATTTCCAATTTTTAGTTTCTATAAAGATGGTATATTGGATTTCACGGCCAGTGAATTAAAACTCAGCAAACCTAGAAAAATTGCCAAGTTTAAGTTTCTATATTATTCAATAAAATTACAGATATTAAATTTACAGTTCATTGTTCTGGCTATCCCTTTACTATTGATATACAGCAAATAAACCAATTATAGTTTACTCTTAGTGCTCACATTAAATAGGATTCCATTCCAATAAGCCATGGTTCAAACATCTCGTTATATTTATGGCACATTTCTTCATCATCATGAACCGGCTCCAGTTTCCCGGGTGTGGTGAATGAGCGTTCTCTATTTAGTTCTCTCCAAGAATGTCTCCCCTTCCACGCCCTGCTGCAAATCCAGACCTCTCCCTGCAAGATCATTTCTAACCTGGTCGATTCATTTCTTCCTTGGTCTCTTGCCTTTCAGTTCTTTCTCAAACCACACTCGAGCTGTTCTCGGTGTGTTCATTCTTTTGAGATGACCGAACCATTTCAGCCTGGCTTCAACACAGATCTCATTAAGAGATTGTTCTACTTGAACAAGATGGTGTATCTCATTTTTATTTTATTTTGTCCCTCCTTGTCTTCTGAATCATAGTTCTTAAAAACTTCATCTCCACCGACTGGTATTTCTCTTGGATTGGGTACAGGTTTCTAAGCTATATGTAGTAACAGGTACAAAGAAGCTCTTGTAGAGTATTAGTTTTGATCTTAAAGGAACTTGCTTATCCCAAAGAAGCCCTGTCACGAGATCATAAAATTGTGCTCCATGTTGAACTCTACTAGCGATTTCTGCAGATGGTTTGTTAACCGTGGACACTATACTGCCAAGGTAACAGAACTGATGTACTTGTTCTAACTTTGTACCATTCAGAGTGATGTTAGTACAGATATTTTGTCGACTAACGGGCATCACTACCGTTTTGGACATGCTTATATTCAGACCAAATTGCTTCAATATAGCATTCCAATCATTCAGCTTCTTCATACCACTTTTAAATTAAAAGTGCATTACAGTTTACTAACCATACGTAAATGGTAGTAATTTGCAGAGGCCTACATCACTGCACATTTCATTTCTGTAGGAGCTGTAAATATAAAATTACAGACTACTGGTCTGACCCAACACAACCACCCTCCTATATTGCTGCAAAATACCGGCTTTGAAATGCATTTGAAAATACACGCTCATCATCATCATTTCCCCTTATCCAGCTCCTTCCGGGTCGGGGTATTTATGGCACTTCTCCACTTTCCTCTTTCCTTCCACAATTCTTCTTCCACGATCTTGTCCCAGTCCAGTTTTCTTTATCTCACGCTGTTCTTCACTGAATCAATCCACCTTGTTCTAGGTCTTCCCTTTGCACTTGGCCTCCAGCATCTGTCTTGGTTGAAAATACACGCTATTTTAAGTTATATTTTACTTCCAAGTATTGTGTATTAAAATATTACTTCCGTTCTGAACAGTAAATGTTTCCATCTCCACATTGAACAGTTCCCGTCTTATTCAGGAAAAATACCATATAATTAAAATGATTTTTGTGGAGACAAATTCCAAAACAGACAGTATTTCTGTTTATTCAGGTTCAAATTTGGGCAAGTTTCAATGTACTAACTTTTATATGGTATAATGTTTGGCCATGCGCTTAAACTAATTTGTGAAAGGCCTTGCTATTTTTTTTTATTTTTTTTTTATTTTTTCCCACTGTTAAAAACATCCAAAATTGCATCAAATAACTGTACAAATGTAAACAGATCGAATTCAGAAATTTTTGATTGATGGAATATAGAAAGATCAAGCTTGGTAATTGGTTGGTTCCTTAGTTTAGGGGCTGCAACAACGCGTTAGCCCTGTGTACTTCGGGTGTGTGTAGAATTTAATTAAGTATAACAAACTTAAAGTTTCCGCCTAATCAACACTCATTTATTATTTAGTTAGCTTATGGGTACATGTTTCGGAATTAGTACAATTCCTTCTTCAGCCCTTCATAATTCATATTCGGAAACATCATACACTAAAAAGACTAAAAAGACCACGTCCATGTGAGAAACATAACACACTGGTATTAAAATACTATCAAAACTAATTAAACACTTTAAAACATGACAACCTTATGGACATTACATACAATAAAGCAATAAAAACATTCCTGCTGTTAACAATCAAATTGATTAATAATCACTATTATGCACATTCTTGAAAGGTATTCGAAGGTCAAATTGTGCAGTCGTTAATTTCTTTTTGTAAATAAAAACAAAGAGCACATTGCATTAGTGTTCAGGACACAAATAACTTGCTGTACGGATAAATGTTGACATAGGTGGAAACTTTGTTCGGCACTTTATTGAAAGTGCGCTGACATGTGCTTAGTAGATGCAAAACGGAGAAAACCTTCCGATTATTAAACTTGTATTTTGCACATTAACTGGGTGTGTTTATCTTGAGCCGAAAGCTCCACGGACGTGCAACGTTTAAGAGCAAAACGCCAAGGTCAATGAATATGGTGCTGGGTGTAGGCTCCTACATCGGCGTGTCTGCTAATGCGAAGTGATGTAGGTAAGGTCAAGTGCCTGGCTGTTTGCGGTCCGATGTGTATACTTCTCCACCTCTGATGGAACTGTCTCTATCCATCGTCTCCTTGGTCTCTTCCCTCTAACATCCAGGTTGAAGTACTTCTTAGTTGTTCTAGAGCTATCCTTCCTCATTTCATGGCCATACCACTGAAGTCTGCGTTTACCCAAAAAGATGGTAACAGGGACCCTAATGCTGCTGTTGCTCTGTGTACCTCATTTCTGATCTTGTCTCTCCTGGTACTTTGGTTCATAGTCCTAATAAATCTCATTTCTGTGGCTTGAATTCTACTGCAAACCTTACTTAGCAATGTACATGTTTCCATACCGTAAGTACGGATTGGAACAAAGTAGGTGTGATACAACGTTGCCTTTGCTGCCAAGAGTATATTTTTGTCCCAAAGTAAGTGCCGAACTTGGTTATAGAAATGTGATGCTTTCTGTGTCATTTAGAATTTCTTGTTTGAGGGTGTTATCCTTGGAGACCATACTTCCAAGATACTGGAAGTGAGAAACAGATTCTAGTTTTGCTCCTTCCAAATATATGTTTAAACTTTTCCTCTCTCTGCTAATGGTCATTTCAACAGTCTTGGCCTTGCTGATCTTCAGGCTAAATTCTTTAAATTTGTTGTTCCACTTCTGTTTCTCCCCATAAGACCACGTCATCTGCAAATACCAAAACTCGTGATTCATTTGCAGTTTCTTTAATAGATTTTAAAATTCTGTCCATAACAGTGACAAACAATAGTGGTGACAAGGCACTTCCTTGCTGGACTCCCCTTTTTGTCTGAAACCATTCAGAATGACCAAATAAGGGTCCTAAATTATGCTAAGTTTCCAATTTTTACTACCAATTCTTTTATGCAAACCTTAATTGAGGTTATGAGTCCAATAGTGGTTAACCCTCAATTCCTTTAAAGGCTATTTTCCACTCTAAATCATGGAAAACTAGCCCTTAGTGAATTGTGGATTGGGCCACTATTGCACTCGTAGCCTTAATTTTATTACATATTATTTTAAGAGTTTCTTCTATCCCCACCTATTGGTCAGTTTATCTTCAAAAAATCCCCAAATTCATAAGTCCACAAAGTTACATGTAAAATGCTACCTCAATTACAAATGCACACAATACAGACTTCACAGTGACACGGGTTATCAGACAAATTCTCCACACACTCAAGTGCATGGGGCTACATGACCACGATGTCGCAAAGTCCATAAATAATTAACAACAACAAAAATTTCACAAAATTGAGAATAACTGAGTAAACCTATTTCTAAATCAAAACTGCCCAAAATTGACTTGTGGACAATATTTCTGTTCTACTTCTTGCAAACAAAATACCATTTGCAATATATTTCACAACTGGTTAAACTTAATATGCTGTCGACATTAACTAATGCCCAATGATATTGGTTATTATTTTATTACAAAACTAGCTGTTACCCGCGGCTTTGCCCGCAATAACATTTGGAATCCCGTTATAACATTAATTATATAGATAGTTAAGCATGGTCTATCACCTGAAACCAAAAATGCATGGGACGGAAAAAAAACATCAAAATATCATGTTGGTTTCGGACCCTAAAAGACGTGAAAAATATAATAAAAGTATTAAAAAAAATCTTTTTTGAAATTTCATTCGAATCAATTTTTATGTCATTCCTGGGACTTTGAAAATTCCGGCCAAAAAGTACAAAATCATTAATAACTCCGTAAGTATTCGCCGTATGATGAAATAGCAAGAGACAAAAAAGATGTAATGTGTTATTGTCTACAACATAGGCCATGTATAATTTTACACACAGACATATTACGTTTCCACCCCCCACCACTATAATTTCACCCCTCCCCATGGGCCCCTTAAATTGGATTTACGAAAAAACGGTCAAACACCTGTTTAATTATTTTTTATGGTGATTTTTTTTCGGCTGAGTTCCAAACTCCTCGCCTATGTCGTTTAAGAGATATACGCTCCGTTAGGAATCCTTCAACCCCCACTTTTCACCCCTTTCACCTCATAATATACACCACATCGAAAAACCCTCAGACACGTGTCTTTTTATTTTTAATGATGAGTTTATATGCCGAGTTTCACATCCCCCAATGAAACCAATCGGGAGATATTGCTATTCAATGAAATGCAGGTCTACCCCCTTAACACTCCTTTAGAACCTGAATATCCAAAAATCCTTTCTTAGTGGGCGTTTGCGGCCCTTGAGGAAGCTGCATACCAAATTTCATTCCAATCCGTTCGGTAGTTTCTGAGATTTCGTGATGAATGAATCAGTCAGTCAGTGGTATTTGAGCTTTATATAGTACCCGCGGCTTCGCCCGCAATAACATTTGGAATCCCGTTATAACATTAGTTATATAGATAGATAAGCATGGTCTATCACCTGAAACCAAAAATGCATGGGACGAAAAAAAACACATCAAAATATCATGTTGGTTTCGGACCCTAAAAGACGTGAAAAATATAATAAAAGTATTAAAAAAAATCTTTTTTGAAATTTCATTCGAATCAATTTTTATGTCATTCCTGGGACTTAGAAAATTCCGACCAAAAAGTACAAAATCATTAATAACTCCGTAAGTATTCGTCGTATGATGAAATAGCAAGAGACAAAAAAGATGAAATGTGTTATTGTCTACAACATAGGCCATGTATAATTTTACACTCAGACATATTACGTCCCCCCCCCCCCGTAATTTCACCCCTCCCCATGGGCCCCTTAAATTGGATTTATGAAAAAACGGTCAAGCACCTATTTACTTATTTTTTATGCTGATTTTTCCCGCTGAGTTCCAAACTCCTGGCCTATGTCGTTTAAGGGATACACACTCCGTTAGGAATCCTGCAACCCCCACTTTTCACCCCTTTCACCTCATAATATACACCACATCGAAAAACCCTCAGACACGTGTCTTCTTATTTTTAATGATGAGTTTATATGCCGAGTATCACATCCCACAATGAAACCAATCGGGAGATATTGCTATTCAATGAAATGCAGGTCTACCCCCTTAACACTCCTTTAGAACCTGAATATCCAAAAATCCTTTCTTAGTGGGCATTTGCGGCCCTTGAGGAAGCTGCATACCAAATTTCATTCCAATCCGTTCCGTGGTTTCGGAGATTTCGTGATGAATGAATCAGTCAGTCAGTGAGTGAGTGGTATTTGAGCTTTATATAGTAGATAAGCATGGGTCCTAGAGGAAAATAATTCTATCACCTGAAACCAAAAATGCATGGGACGAAAAAAAACATCAAAATATCATGTTGGTTTCGGACACTAAAAGACGTGAAAAATATAATAAAAGTATTAAAAAAAGCTATTTTTTGAAATTTCATTCGAATCAATTTTTATGTCATTCCTGGGACTTGGAAAATTCCGGCCAAAAAGTACAAAATCATTAATAACTCCGTAAGTATTCGCCGTATGATGAAATAGCAAGAGACAAAAAAGATGTAATGTGTTATTGTCTACAACATAGGCCATGTATAATTTTACACACAGACATATTACGTTTCCACCCCCCACCACTATAATTTCACCCCTCCCCATGGGCCCCTTAAATTGGATTTACGAAAAAACGGTCAAACACCTGTTTAATTATTTTTATGGTGATTTTTTTCGGCTGAGTTCCAAACTCCTCGCCTATGTCGTTTAAGAGATATACGCTCCGTTAGGAATCCTTCAACCCCCACTTTTCACCCCTTTCACCTCATAATATACACCACATCGAATAACCCTCAGACACGTGTCTTTTTATTTTTAATGATGAGTTTATATGCCGTGTTTCACATCCCCCAATGAAACCAATCGGGAGATATTGCTATTCAATGAAATGCAGGTCTACCCCCTTAACACCCCTTTAGAACCTGAATATCCAAAAATCCTTTCTTAGTGGGCGTTTGCGGCCCTTGAGGAAGCTGCATACCAAATTTCATTCCAATCCGTTCGGTAGTTTCTGAGAGTTCGTGATGAATGAATCAGTCAGTCAGTGGTATTTGAGCTTTATATAGTAGATACAGTTGATATTAACTGTATACATACAATTGTAAGCATTTGCACATGCTGTCGTAACAAGCAGAGAGGCTCATTAGTTAGCATGATCCACGTCTATGTTCATGCAGGTTCAAGAATTTTCTTAATTAATCCTCGTAGACCACTTATTGTTCATAGAGGGGCGTTGTGGCGCAGCAGTCAAGCTGTTGGCGTCTCACCACGGCGGACCGGGTTCGATTCCCAGTCGATGCATGTTTGATTTTCAAAGTGAAATGCCATGTCCTGTGGTTTGGATTCCACGTAAAAAGGAGGTATCGTGGCTCATGATCGCGAGATCAACGGTCATATAAAACTACAAACTTCCTTTGTTATTGTTCATAGTGAAATAATACATGCTTCCCAAACATTGCAAAGCTCGGTAGGAAGAGAATCGGGTTGGAAATCTGAAGGTCCTGATCACCTCAGACATTTTAACTCGCTGTTTAACATCTTGATGGCTTGTACTTCATGTACGCTACACAGCTGAAAAACCCCATTTGGTACCGATATTCAAACAGTCTTGAAAATATAAATTTGTGTGTGTTTAGTTTTTACATATCAAATTTCTTCAAAACAAAATATTGCATCAAGATGAAACTGTTAACACTAAGATTTCCTGTTTACTTTCCCCCCCATTTTTGTTGATATTCGGGAGTCTTTTCTAACTGAACTGACAATTCAAATTACATGAAGAATACAATCACATCACACAAACTTACTTTTCAAACTCTACAAAATAACTAGTTTTACCAATTTAAGAAGTACCATGATGAAGTCTTTTATTTTTTTATTTATTAAATATCAGAAAAGAAGTTCACAGGAAGCAAATGTGTTTTCATCTATCCTTATTGGGAGAGAGATAAATGCTCCCCTTGTGTTGTCCATTTGATGTTGTTTTGTAACAATTTGTAAGTATTTTATTGATCTTCTAGTAATTCAATTGGAGTTAAATGTAATTGCTGTGTAAACAAACTTATTGTGTGATGTGAAGAATTTAACAGTTGTATTTCATGTTTATAGGTGTATAATTGTTAACATTCTTGTGTGAGAATTAATAAAATGATATATTCAATGAATTTTAAAAGTAATTACGTTAGTCAAGATATAATTATATATTGGTGGAGTTACGAGGGCTGTTTTTACGTAAGGGCCGTTTTTTTTAAATTAACCCAACATTTTATTTTGAAACCACATTTATTTTTAGGTTTTACATACCTTCGTCTATTTTTTGACATAGTTGCTTTGCTTATTTAGGCACTTGTCATACCTTAAAACTAAGTTCTGAAATCCCTCTGCATAAAAGTTTGCTGCCTGCTCTGACAACCAAGAATTCACGGCTGTTTTCACTTCTTCGGGGTTTGTTTGGGTTTGACCTTGACAGGAGAGGTTAAGTGTCGCCATTCCTTTGACTGTTGCTTGGTTTCAGGGGTGGAATGGGAGACCAATGTTTCATCTCCAGTTAGGGGCAGATGACCTCGTAGTTCTGCCCCTTAAAACAACAATAACTAACTAACTTTCATATCCTGTGATGATTCGACTCAACATGTCATCCTCTTCTTGCTCCGAGCGATTTCCACCTCTTTTCGCAGCTGAAATGTCATCTTGGTGGGAAGCGCTTCGCCGAAAATGAAGAAGTGAAAACAGCCATGAATTCTTGGTTGTCAGAGCAGACGGCAAACTTTTATGCAGAGGGATTTCAGAACTTAGTTTTAAGGTATGACAAGTGCCTAAATAAACAAGGCAACTATGTTGAAAAATAGAGGAAGGTATGTATAACCTAAAAATAAATGTGGTTTCAAAATAAAACGTTCGGTTAATAAAAAAAAATAAAAAAACGGCCCTTACTTAAAAAAAGCCCTTGTATATTGTGAGTAGGAAGATAAAGCTGTGGAGTTCCAAAGTATTTCTATATGTAAATGTCTAATCTGCAAATGAGATAAGAAATTTGTGTAAATGTTTGTGCAGTTTGGGATTTGAGAGAGTTCATGTGAAACATAAATGGTAAATGTTACTTGTAAATTTGGATACTGTACTTGGAAAACTTTCCATTCTTCATGGTAACTAAAACAGCACAATTAACTCAAAGTATTTTTTAAGGAAAAGCTTTAATGAGTGAGTTATGCCTTGAAATGTACCCCTCAAAATATAGGTAAGGGGCATATCGTGAGCAATTTATCATAGCTGGCAAAAGAGACGTATATAATGCACCCAACATCCTTTTGCTGACAGTTGTAAATAATGAAATTATTCCAGTCTAGGGACCAGTGCTCCCACCATAACAGCTAACCCACTCCTCAGCCAGGAAGTGCAGTTGTTTTAGTCCAGCCTTTCTGCTGATGTCACTGTATAATGTTATACTTCTTCCTCGGATCTTCAGTTCGAAGACTGCTTGGTAAATTTTATGATTTGTCCTCTGTTGTACGTACTTGTTCACTTCAACATGGACTTGGAAGGCATAATGAGAACTCCTTTCTCGGCAAAGATTTCATTCTGATATCAAAACTGATGACCCTCAAATCATTCTTCTTCTTCCTCGCAAATGGGTCTCTTAGGACCACAGGGAATCAACATCTATTGGCCTTGATGTTCACCCAATAACTCTTCATGCGCAACGACTGAGCGAGGTTCCGTTGCTGCGACCAGACATGTCTGGTAGGTCTTCTCTCTTCCTCAAAACTCCATTTTGAATAATTTTTTTAATTTCCTCTCGATCCTTGAGATTAGGAAAGCCTAATTCAGCCAAGTCTTTTTCTGCCTGTTCAAATCATTCTATTCCATAATCTCTTGAAGATTTGTTCTAAAAACTCTTCTTTCTTTGTCCATCAAGACACCTTGGTATAATATGAGAGCTATCTGACCAGTTATTTTAGAACTGAACTGTTGATATTAAGTTTTCATTTATTCTTTCATTCTTGACTCATTTAATTTTTCTTCATTGTTCAGGGCAGACATAAACAGGCTGCCTATGGACTAGAAATGGCCCTTGGAGGATTCCTTGCTGCCCTACTATAATAAATATTACATAGAAAAAGGAAGAAGAATCACAAGAATGTCAAATAAGTTAATCTTCTTCTTCAAGTGCCATGTTCGGTCCTCCAAATGTTGGCGATAACCATGACAAAGGCATTTCTGTCTTTAACAAGCGGAAACAATTCTCCAGCAGATTGAATCCCTGACCACTCCTTTATGTTCTGAAGCCAGGACAATTGTCTTGTGCCACGTCCTCGTTGGACATCTATCTTGCCTTGCAATATTAGTTGAAGCAACTGATATTTTGGCCTGTAAGTACATGGTCTAAATAGGCAGTTTTTTGACATTTAATGGCAAACAAAAGTTTAAGATCACTATTTGCTCTTCTGAGGAGATCTCTGTCCATAACTATCAGTTCAGGGTAATTTTTAGCATTCTTCGATGGATCCACATTTCGAATGCCTCTAGTTTAATCATGGTGAGCCTTCCAAGTCCGTATGAGAGTGTCGACCAGATGCAAGTTCTAGCCATTCTTTGACGAAGCTTCATATTTAAGTTGTCGTTGTTGAAACAAGATAACATTTTTCTACATACACTGTGTGCTATCTCTGTGTAAGTTCTGATTTCAACTATAATTAAAACTCTTAGACTTTCCACCTAGACAATATTTTATTGAAATATCCAAAGTTAAGTCGTTGGACATGCTTCGAGTCAATAGATCACTAATTCTTAGTAAAGACACAGATAATTTAAAACTGCAAATACATTGCTTAATCTAAAGACTTGACAGATGCATTATCATAAAATTTAAAACAAATCTTATTTCCAAATTTATTTTGACAATATTATTCATCAAAAATACTTGGTTCAAAATCACTTCAAATTAAGATATTCTTTTATTGCCATTTTTTATAGTCTTAAGAATATATTTAAAGTATTCTGATGTCAACATCGGGATCTAGAAATAAGTTAATACATTAGATTATCTTTAATTTTTGTAGACTGTAGTGAAGATGAGGTAGATAGTGGTTGTTTACACAGCTATTAATCACACTGTGAATATGTGGATCACAATTCAGATCTTATACACATTTATACCATTTGTATTTTATCTTCTGGTGTTTCTCAATCATGTTATGGGTAAAGCCCTGCGCGGATAATCCCATGGATATCCGCAACATTTCCCGCCATGCAGATATAGTTTCCATGGCTCTGCGGATAATGTTTTGAGTAAATTTGCGGATAGCTTTTGGAATACAATCCGAACTTGTTGAATTTCATTACTAGGACCCGGATATTTATGAGATGACATACCCTATTTTTTCTGTTATGTTTTTTTCATGACAAATGTAAGATGATTATTTAAGCTAATCTCATTCAAATTAAGTCATTAAGCATAATTAACACTCCAAACTGAAAAGGGTTGCAATTCTGGATGTCATCATCATCATCTTCATTTCCCGTTTCCAGCTTCCTGGGTCGGGTTGTGAATTAAGGACCTCCAACGTTTCCTGTCTCTCCACCACTCCTCTCCTGTTTTTAGTACTTCTTCAGGTTTTCCTCCTCTCTTCTCTACACACTCCCACACTGTATCTGCCCATCTCTTTCGGGGCCTTCCTCGTGGTCTCTTCCCTGTCATCTTTTCACAGAAAGTTTTCTTTGGTACTCTCTCCTCTCCCATTCTCATCATATGTCCATACCACTTTAACTTTGTTGTTTCTATCCTGTCCTGCAGCTTCAAGATTCCTGTCCTTTTTCTAATCTCTTCGTTTCTAACTCTATCTCTTCTGGTCTTGCCCTCTATACCTCTTAGGAATTTCATCTCCGCGGCTTGTATTCTACTCTCCTCTCTTTTTGTAGTAGTCCACGCTCCAGCTGCATATGTTAGTATGGGTCTGTAGTAGGTTGAATATAATAAATTTTTACATTTCTTTGGGACATCTCGGTTCCACAGAATACCCCTTATGCTCTGGTAAAAACTGTTCGCTTGTTGTATTCTCTTTCCAATTTCCTCAGTTATCCTTCCATCTTCTGTGATCACACTTCCCAAGTACTTGAAACTTTTAACCACTTCTAGAATTTTCCCATTCAATTCTATCTTTCCTCTTCCTTCCTTTCTTCCTCTTGACATTACCATTGTCTTGCTCTTCTCTGTGCTTACTTTCATCCCATATTTCTCTATTTCTTGATTCCATACATCTAGTTGTTTTTGTACTTCCTTTTCATCCTCGCCCCATATCACTATATCATCTGCAAACAGCATGGCCTTTGTTGCCTCTTGTCCCAATCTCTGTTTAACATTCTTGTGAATTTCATCCATGACTATGATGAATAGTAAGGGGGACAATACACTTCCCTGTCGGAGACCTGTTTCCACTTTAAACCATTCTGTTTCTCCTATACTGGTCTTCACGCTACTCACACAATATTTGTACATAGCTTTTAACATTTGGACATCAGCTCCGTTAACTCTCCTTTTCCTTAATACATTCCAAACCACCTGTCGAGGCACACTGTCGTACGCTTTCTCAATATCAATAAATGTCATCACCATGTCTTTTCCAAATTCCCATCTTTTCTCCATCATTTGCCTTAATGCAAAGATTAGGTCAAATGTTGATCTGTCTTTCCTAAAACCATACTGTTCTTCTTCCATCTCTCCTTCTATCTTCCTCCTCAGTCTGCCTTCCAGAACTCTCTCAAAGATCTTAGCTACATGAGCGATAAGAGTGATCCCTCTGTAGTTATTGCATTCCTTTTTGTCACCTTTCTTAAAAATCGGGATAATTAATCCCTTTCCCCATTCTTCTGGAATCTCTTTCTTCTTCCAAATTATTCTAAATAATCTATACAACCACTGTACACCTATTGGTCCCGCTGCTTTTATCATTTCCGCGGACCCCTCATCCTCTCCTGCTGCTTTACCGCTCTTCATCTTCTGTATGGCTTCCTCTATTTCTAGCATAGTGATCTCCTTTTCTTGTTCTTCTTCCATTGTTTCTTCTTGTTCTTTTTCATCTTCCAGTTCAATGTATTTAACATTTAGTAGCTTTGAAAAGTATTCTTCCCATCTTTTTAATATATCATCTCTTTGATACAATATCTGTCCTGCTTCAGTTTTTACAAATTTTGTGTTTTCCCTACCTTTTACACTGTTTTTCACCAACCCATATAGAACCTTTTTACTTCCTTGGATATCCTCCTTCAAAGTTTCCGTGAAACCTTCCCAACTTTTCCTTTTTTCTTCTTGTACAATTTTTTGGCATGCCTTCTTTGCTTCTCTATATTTTTGCCATTTCTCTGCATTTTTACTGCCTATCCACTTCCTCCATGCCATTTGTTTTTCTTTAACAGCCTCCTTTACCCTGTTGTTCCACCAAGGAGTCTCCCTTTCCTTTTTCTTCCCTGATAGTCTTCCACAAGTGTTTACTGCACACTTCGCAAAACAATTTCTAAAACATGTCCATTCCTGTTCGACACTTTTTGCTTCGTCTTTGGGAATTTCCTTTTTCAAGTCTTCTTGGAACTTTTCCATTGCCTCTCTCTCTTTTAGCTTCCACACCTTTATTTTTCTTTCCCTTTTCTCCGCAAGCTTTGTGATTTTCCCAAGCCTTAATTTGGCTATCACCACTTTATGGTCTCCTTCAAAATCTCCTCTTGGCATAGCTGTCACATCTACCAGTTGTCTACGTTTATCCTTTTCCACTAGGATAAGATCGATCATTGTTTTTGTCTTTCTGTCTCCCCATCCATACCTAGTTATTTTTTTGGGAGTTCTTTTTCCTAAACCATGTATTTCCAACAATTAATCCATTCCTTCTACAGAAATCTATTAACATTTCTCCTTCTTCATCCTGATTTCCATAGCTAAATGGGCCAATTATCTCTTCTTTTCCCTGCCTATCTGTTCCCACATGTGCATTCATATCCCCCATTATTATAACCTCTTTGTCTTCTATACACTTTTCCAGTTCTTCTAAGAATTCCTCTAAACATTCATCTACCTTCCCTGTCTGGGGTGCGTAAATCTGTATAAAATCCTTTGTTCCACTCTCAAGTCCTAGTCTAATTTTCATCATTCTGTCATTAATTTGGTCTACTTTCTCAACATACTGCACTAAGTCTTCTCTCAATATTATTGCAACACCATTCATTGCCTTATTTCCTCCACTCCAATATATTCTATATCCCTTCCCTTTCTTGACTTCTTTCTCACCTTTTCCCTTCCATTTCGCTTCACTGACTCCCATTATTGCTATTTCCTTCTTTTCCATGTAGTCCACCAATTCTGGCTGTATAACGTTCATTTTAAACATAGCACTTGACATACAAAGCCTAAAGGAACGACTTTCTCCTCAAATGTGTAAATGTGTTGCTTTAATGTATTATGCTTTATCTAATTAAAAATATTATAGTAATGCCAGTAGATTCGGATAACAAATGTGCGGATGCAGGGCGGATAACAGTCGTGCGGATGCGGAATACAGTCGTGCCGATGCGGATAACGTTTTGTTTATCCGCGCAGGGCTCTAGTTATGGGCATACCGTATTAGAAGCATATTATCTTGAATTTTACTAGTGGTAAAATATTCCTTTGTGTTCCTAAAGAAGATAATGGAACAATGAAGAAAATTGTCGATTTAAGAGAGCAGATCAACCAATTTGTCATGGTGGGTCCAAATATTTTATTTTTATTTTAAGTCAAGTATTTGTTTCATTCAGAACATAAATATCTGTCTGTTTAGTTGGTTTTTCTCAGTAGCATCAGCAAACTCATGCCTTTCTTATTTATATAACTTAGAACCTCAAGAATCAAAAATAATTGTGAAACTGCTCTTTTTTTTTAGCGTATGGCTTTTAGTGCCGGGAGTGTCCGAGGACATGTTCGGCTCGCCAGTTTTGTAGCTGCTTCGAGACGGGCACCCAATGGGTGAGCTACAAGTACCATTGGGGAGGAAAGTTGGAATGGAAGGGCGAGGAGTAGGAAGGTAGCGGCTGTGGCCTATAGTTAGGGACCAACCCCGGCATTTGCCTGGAAGGAAGATGGGAAACCACAGAAGACCATCTTCAAGGTTGCCGGCGGGGGGATTCGAACCTCCTCGCCTCCCGGACGTGAGCGACTGCCAACAGTCATGCCATAACGACCACGGCTAACTCACCCGGTTGAAACTCCTCTAACTGGCCTTAACAAAAAAAAAAAAAAAAGAGAATACTTTTTATAAGTTTCTTATGGATACGTTGATGGTAAGTTGCTGTATTTCTCAGAAATTTTGTTTTTCAGCAGCAGTTCTTTTTAAAACTTTTTTTTATGTCTACTAGTGTGATTGAAGAACTGATGATTTTGGGGAAACATGTAAGTTAAAACAGATACACACACTAATACAGTCATCACAATTAACACCGGTTATCAGACAGATTCTACACTCACCCAAAGTACACGGGGCTACATGACCGCGTTGTCGCAGCCCCTAAACTAAGGAACCAACCAAAACATGTAAGTTACATGATTCCTATAATAAGGTATAGTTAACAGAATTCAAATTAAATTTTGGAATGGTCTCACTCGTTATCATTAACTCTTTGAAAATATTCTGATATTTTTGATACTGGTATTCATAAATGTTTATCTTCTGTGCATATACTTTCTTGGGCTGGCTCCTTATAGTCTCAAATTTGTAAGTTTTGGCTCGAAGTATCAGTGACTAATGTCGCCATCATTTCAATTCTCGGTGCTTATCGTTCCTGGCATGAATCTTATCTGTGCAAAAGTTATTGCAGTTTGTAGATATTTTCATCAATGTATCATATAAAAAATTCTTATATTATTTGTGGGTATAGTAACATTGATACATTTAGTATATTTATTATACATGCAAAGTTTCTGGTGCAGTGGAGGATGGAAAGTACAGTGAAATTTACTGTAAACAGTTGTTGAAATTTGATGTAAAATGTTCTTGATGTTGAATTATATCCTGAATGTTGTCAGCTATATTTACTGATTCATGTTATATAATCACCATCACAATCTATACCGTATGGATTTCTATTATGATCATTGAGAGGAAAATAAGGCTGGAAAAAAAGAAATATAATATCTTGATATACTGAGGAATATTTGACTCAAGTGGTTTTGGTCATCATTGTCATCATGACTGTGCTAATCTTACACTGTACTCCCTCTTTGGGACCATCATCATCATCAAAACGCTTGCCACCAAGGGACTCGTTCAGATAAAAGAAAAGGTGGAAATCACTTGGCATTAAATCAGGACTGTAGTCATGCACATGTTAACAGCTTTCATTGGACATTCAAACCCATTTCCTCGCCATTTCATCTGACATTGCTTGACTTACTTCCTATGTCCCTTCTCGGAGCAAAGGGCTGCAACAAAATTCCTCCACTGATTTCTTCTCCCAGCCAGCCTCTGCAGGTCTGTCCAGGATTTGCCAGTCGCCTTCCTCTCCTCCTCGACATTTCTTCTCCAGGTATTTCTTGGCCTACCCCTTCCTCGGATGCCCTGGGGGTTCCAACTAAGTGCTTCTTTTTCAATGGCGTCCTGCTTTCTCAGACAAGGGCCTATCCAATTCCATCTTCTACATTTTATTTCTAGATGTATTGACCTTTCGTTTGTTCTCGTCAGAAGTTCCTCATTTGAAATAGTTTCTGACCAATAGATGCGTAGAATCCTTCTCAGGCAATGGTGAGTGAAGACTTGGAGACTCCTGGTGATCTGGGTTGTAACTTTCCAAGTTTCACTTCCATACAGGAGAACTGCTTTGACATTTCTACGAAAGATTCGTAGTTTCGTCCTGGTCGAGATTTCGCGAGCTTTCCAAACCGGATATAATTGAACAAATGCAAAGTTTGCTTTTTTGATGCGGCTCCTAGCATCTGCGCTAGCACCACCGTCCTCTGCAATGATGCTACCAAGATATGGAAACTCTCTCACAGTTTCAATTTCTTCTCCATTTATTTTACACTTGCGGTTTGTATTTATTAAACTGTTTACTCGCATTTCTTTGGTCTTGTTGCAATTTATCTTCATTCCTGCTCTTGCTGCCTCTTCTGTGATGCGCCTTAACTTCATTTCCATATCCGTAAAGTTCTGAGAGATTACACAAACATCGTCAGCAAAATCCAAGTCTTCTAGCTGATGCATCAACTTCCATTGCAATCCAGTTCTTGTTCCAAACATTACCTTTCTCATAACCAGGTCCATAACAATAAGGAAGATGGTAGGAGATAGGATACATCCCTGTTTAACTGCTGAATTGACATGTATTGGTTCAGTAAGCTTCCCTTCATGGACCACCTGGCATCGATAATTGCTATAAAAGCTCTTTACAAGGCTGATGATCTTCTCAGGTATTCCATATCTGGCCAACGCCTTCCACATGAATTCTATCCTCAGGGAATCAAAAGCTTTGCAGAAATCCACAAACATAAGGTAAAGTGTAGTATTCCATTCCACACACTGTTCCACTATAATCCTCAACATGTTTATCTGGTCAATGCATGATCTGTTTTTCCTGAATCCAGCTTGTTCTCTTCTCAGTTTCTGATCCACAATATTTATAATTCCATCTAACAGAATCCTTGTGAACACCTTACTTGGTATTGAAAGTAAGGTGATACCTCGCCAGTTGTCACATAGTGTCCTATCCCCTTTCTTTGGCAGTTTCACCAGTAAACCTCTTTCCCAGTCTTCTGGAATCTTCTCCTGTTCCCATATCTTTATAAATAGGGGATGGAGTAGTTCAGCTGATAGTTCTGTCTTCTTTCAGGATGGATATTATCACCCCCAGGTGCTTTCCCACTTTTTGTCTTCTTGATAGCTGAAATAATTTCTTCCTTAGTTGGTGTATCAATGTTTATTATTTCATCTGGCATTATTTCTTCCTGCATTTCCACTTCTATCCCATCATCTTCCATATTTAACACCTCTGAAAAATGCTCCTTCCATCGTTCCAGTTGTTCCTTTTCACCAGTAATCATCTCACCATTTTTGTTTTTCACAGGTTCTCCTCTCTGAGTCTTCTTTTTAGGTAGAATTTTCGTTACCTCATAGAGGGTTTTAAGGTCTCCAGTTCCTGCAGCTTTTTCTGCTTTTAATGTTTGTTCTTCTATCCACTGTCGCTTGTCCTTCCTTGCATTCCTTTTTACCTCCCTGTCTTTTTCATTATACTTTTCCTGTGCAGTGAGCTTTTGTTGTCGTGTTCTGCTTCTGATGATTTCCTGTTTGATGTTCTTCCTATCTTCAATCTTCTGCCATGTGTCATCTGACATCCATTCTTTTACCCCTTTCTTTCTGAAGCCAAGCACTTCGTCACTGGTTTCCACAAAGACATCCTTAACTTTTTTCCATTCCTCATCGATTGTGTCTCCATCTGTCCTATCTAAGACTTCAAAACGGTTTCTCAACTTTATCCTGAACTGATATTTATGCTGTTCATTATTTTTTAACTTCTGTATATCATATCTTTTCCATTGGGATTCTACAGCTGGTTTATTTACTTTGATCTTAATACGTAAGTGAGCTATCACAAGATGGTGATCGCTTCCTGCATCAGCCCCTGTCTTGTTTCTCACATCAAGTAATGATCTTCTCCACTTACAGGAGATGGCCACGTGATCAATCTGGTTTTCTGTCGAGCCATCGGGAGATACCCATGTTACTTTGTGGCAGTTTTTGTGTGGAAAGATGGTTCCTCCTATCACCATATCTCGTTCTGCACAAAAGTCCACAAATCGTTCTCCGTTATTGTTTTGCTCTCCCAATCCGTGCGTTCCCATGATGTGTTCAACTCCCTCATTTTCATCACCAACCTTTGCATTTAAGTCACCCATTAGGATTACTATATTTCTTGTTTTTATTTCCTTCATGGTTGCATTTAACTCTGAGTAAAAGTTGTCCTTTTCTTCATTTGTCGCCGATTCAGTTGGAGCATAGCAATGCACTATGCTGACATTTCTAACATTTGTCTTAAATCTTGCCAACATAATTCTTCCTGAAATGGGTTTCCATGCGATAAGGCTTTTCTTTGCAATTTTACTTAGTAGCATTCCCACACCCTCTACATGGTCTCTTCCCTCTTCATTTCCAGAGTAGAGAAGGGTAAATCCTTCAGTTGTTCGTTGTTCTCCAAAGTCCTTCACTCAATCCTAGAATGTCCAACTGGTAGTTTCTCATTTCTGCGCAGACCTGCTTTAGCCTGCCTGTTTGGCGTAAAGTTCTTATATTCTAGCATCCAATTTTCGTAATAATTTTCATGCCAAAAATCGTCAATTGTTGATCAGTCCGGTTATTTTCTGTTGCAGTTTCAGTAATCGAATAAGTTCACATGTGTGAGTGATTGGCCCACAGCACCCTATCATGGTGGAGGGGCTGCCTCCTCACTGTGTCAATGCTCTCAGATGCGGAGTTAGATGTTCAACTCTTCTCTAGTTTGGTTTTCCAGAGCGGGATGAGATATCCACTCCAACCCTCCTCCTTTTTCATCCGGGCTTGGGACCGTCCTTGGCGGAGTTAGTATACCTCACACACTTGGCGATAAATGTCAATTGGTTTAATGTTCCGTGCATTCAAGAAACTAATCAGACTATATCTCACAGTCAATGGGCTGATCTGTTGTCTTGAACATTTTAAACACTCGCTACAAGATGGCCACGCAATCTGATGTCTCCAACACTGCATGTGGCATGTCAACTGTTGAAGGAAGCCATTGGGCATGTCTAACATTGCAATTGCAGTGTTGTAATGGAAATATATGGAAACAATTCTTATTTAAAAAACACACCTCATACCTTACAGCATTTCCAGTGTTAGCCTGCAATCTTTATGTGGTCCACGAGTCTTTTGTACACCGTCTGGAATGTCGACATTGCCCATCATTTCCACTCAGCTTAATTGCATTCACTACCATCTAAAAGAATTGGGTTCAGCCTCATAAACATAGATCTTAAGATTGATTTATTTTACATAGCATTGGGAATGAAACATATAATTCTGAATGTTGCATGTTCTCTTGATGTACGGTGACAATATCTTTATATGTACATCTTAATACATTGATGTAACAGTTTAAATGAATTGTAGTCAAAATTTGCAGTCAAAATTCCTACCAAAACCAACTTGTAAGGCACATTTCTTAATACATCATACTCTGATTCTGCTCGTTGCAGTTTCAACATCAGGAGATGGTTTGCAAAAACTGGCATGCTTAAGTGTGGAACTGGGCTTACGGCTGGCAGTGGTAAGAAGTTGTGCATACCTGTGAGAACAACCCAGGCCTTACAGAGTTGTTTGTGTAACAATGTGGAGCTTGTTTTAACAACTATCTGATTTATCCAGAGACATAGCATCATCAGGAGCATTCCATTACCAGCATTTTAACATAATGCTCGTAACAAGGTCTAGTTCAGAACACTTAATAATAAACTTCTCACAGTAATAAGAACAACACATTTGCAAAATAGTAAGGCAGGCCAGGACTGATTGTAAATAATTAACACTGACAAATTAGTAATAAACTAATTATCTTGTAGGTGTATAAGGTATATAATTGAGCTAACTAACTAATAATTAGCCTGGATCTGAAGATGTTTACATGACAAATGAAACTTGTCATGCCCCTAAATATTTTTATCTAGTGAAGTACACAATTTGTTGGTGGTTCTGTATTTCAGGAGTCAAATATATTAAAGATACACTAATTGTAGATGTTGAGCGACCGAAGAAGAATTATTATGGCCCATTTGATTAGAAAATAGTTGAATATCGGGTGTGGAAATTTGGGAAATGCTAGGAAATTAACCTAACTCAAGATTGACAGGAGATTAGAACAACTCTAAAACAATATCGCAAGGAATGCTTATAAAAGAGATTAATATTGGGATCGTGCTTTTAAAGCAGAAAGGTTTGTATAAATGTAATGAATATGATGTAAATTAAAAAAAAAAAAAAACTTGCTAAGATCTTTGCTGCCATAGGTTTTCATATGGAATTTTCTTTTTTAGTATTTTGCATCATTGTAATGGAAAGCCATACTCTTTTATTTATTTATTTATTTACACTGTTTATGCCCACATAGGAGCAACAAAAATCAAACCTAATAATACAAAGTTCAGTTCTTAATACTTGATGATTTATTTCTTTCCCAATTCTTCTTCATTCTGGAAGATCTTGCAGCCTGTTCTTCTGCAGATATAACATATTGCTTACGCTGTGAAATTTTGAATGTTAGTCGAGTGTATTTGTTACCGACAGTAGTGGCTACGCTGGCTAACGCGCAGCATTAGGTCATGGGGCCAAGCTCTCTGCTGACTCGGTAGACGCGTGGGTTCGAGCCCCACCGTCGGCCGTCCTTGAAATGGTTTTCCATTTTCAACACCAGGCAAATGCTGGGACGGTACCTTCTGACAGGCCATGGCCGCTTCCTTCCACATCCTTGCCCAGTTTCATTCACCATCATTCATTTCATCTCTCATTAACTCCTCTCTTGAGGTTGGCATCAGGAAGGGCATCCGGCCGTAAAAACCATCACCACAAATACTTCCATCGCATCTCATCCCCGACCCCATTGGAAAACGGGAATAATAAGGGGTAGACATACATACAGTCGAGTGTATTTGTTATTCAGAAGCCGTTTCTCTTCTCTATGCTCAATTTGATGCTTAGTAATTTTCAATTCTTCTAAATCCATTTAAACCATGGGATTTTTTTTTTACTGTTCCAAAAGAAGTCAAGAAGTTGTTTCAGGAGTCTAGTATTTCGCAAGCGGGATATGTGTCCAAAATCCGCAATCCTTCGTTTTCGCGTCATGTCAATGATAGATTCATTTTCCTTGTAAAGTATTGAATTGGGCAAAAGTCTCCACTGGCCCTCAATCTGGTGTTGTTTATTGATTATTGTCCGAAGTATCCGTCTATCAACCTTCTGTAGATTGTCAGTTGTTGATCGGGTGTTTAGTTTCACTTGCATATATGCTTAACGACGGAGAAATAATGTCGAAGTTTAGCATTAATGAAAAGATACTGTTACGGCTGTGAGTTTGTGTCATCGCTCGCCGCTTGAGTCACAACTGCCCCAGGGGCTGGGCTGTGGCCTGCCTCCTGTATTGCGTGTGCCTTATGCAACAGGGCTACTAAGACAAAGGGATAGTCCAGAATATTTGTGACTGGACCAGCGATGGAAACCTCGAGAAGCCGTGGACCCTGGATGGATCTAGAAGCATTTATTGAGTCACCGGCCTGCTATATAAGAGTGACCCGTCAAGCAGTGGTTGTTGTTCTGTTTTACGAGCTAGTGCGAGCGATTATCTTGTGCGACAGAAGTGTGGTGACGAAGTGCTGTGCGAGTTACGAAATCCAGTGACATTGTTTCTCCAGCTTGTGGACAGCGAAATAGCCTGCAGCAAGTGATCGTAAGTAATTGTGGTCGGTGAACATAAAGGAGAGGAGCAGGTAGTTTCTGTCAAGGCCACCGTACTCATTAGGACGGATTAACTTCTGTGATCTGTTGACAAGTGGAAGGGCCAAGAGCGCTCAAGGAAGAGACTTGAGGAAACTGGAGTAAGGCTCCTAATTGCTTGTATTTGCTGATTAGTGTAATTTTCTGGCCACAATAAAGTTAATTATTTCTTTAAGCAGTAATTGGTGTTGTGCTTTGTACCCCCACCGTAATCCAGTTAACAAAAGTGCCACTAGGGGGTGGCACGTAACAACTGGTGTCAGAAGCCGGATTACGAACTCAAGCACAACATCTGACGGTCCTGGTTTCAAAACCCGAGCAGGTAATTTTCTCTAATTTTCCTGTGAGTGCATGCCCTTTACAAGACAAACAACTAAAATGGAGGAGAAATTGGCAGCATTGCTAGAAAAGTTAAATGGCATGGAAACCAAGATGGGGGACGGCCAGAAGAAGATGGAGGACGGCCAGAAGAAGTTATCCGAGGACCTCACTGCCAAACTAGAAGACGGCCAGAAGAAGTTAGCCGAGGACCTAACTGCCAAACTAGACGGCCAGAAGAAGTTAGCCGAGGACCTAACTGCCAAACTAGAAGACGGCCAGAAGAAGATGGAAGACGGCCAAAATAAGCTAGCGGAGGACCTGAAGAGGATAGAGGACGGCCAGAAGAAGATGGAAGACGGTCAGAATAAGTTGAAACAGGACCTGAAGAAATTAGAACTGGGTCTGCGTGAGGAAGTCACGGCAGTGGAAAAGAAGTTCGACGCCTTACAAGTGGAAGTTGCCGAGCTGCGCCAACGCCCGCTGATGGGGGTGGAGGAGAAATTCAACGTCTTACAAAAGGAAGTTGCCGAGCTGCGCCAACGCCCACTGACAGGGGTGGAGGAGAAATTCAACGCCTTGCAAGTGGAAGTTGCCGAGCTGTGCCAACGACCGCTGATGGGGGTGGAGGAGAAATTCAACGCCTTACAAGTGGAAGTTGCCGAGCTGTGCCAACGCCCGCTGATGGGGGTGGAGGAGAAATTCAACGCCTTACAAAAGGAAGTTGCCGAGCTGCGCCAACGCCCACTGACGGGGGTGGAGGAGAAATTCTACGCTCTACGAGAGGAAGTTGCCGAGCTGCGCCAACGCCCGCCCACCGTTACACCGGGAATATCGGGAACGGGACATAGCAGAGTGACGCCCCCAACCTTCGACGGAAAGGTCCCGTGGAACACCTACTTACGTCAGTTCGAGGCGGCCTGTTCCATAAATAACTGGAACAACACAGAAAAGGCTACAGCTCTCATTGTAGCGCTGAGAGGTGACGCTCTTAACGTCCTTCAGGCCATCCCGACTGGATCCCAGGACTACGCTTCCCTGATCGCCCATATGGAGTCCCGATATGGAGATAGCCATCTTCAGCAGGCCTATCAGATGCAGCTCCGGACCCGGGTACAGAAGAACGCGGAAACCCTGCAGGAGTTCGAGATGGACATCGCACGCCTCGTAAGGCTCGCCTACCCAACAGCGCCGGCCGACTTTCTGGAGCAGATAGCGACCCAGACTTTCACCGACGGGCTACGGGACTCAGACACTCAACAGGCGCTGCGTCTCGCGCACAATAAGACCCTGGCAGATGCGCTGAGCCACGCACTTGAGTTCGAGACGGCAAAACAGGCATCCAGAATGCACGCGCGGGTGCGTCAAGTGGACGTCGACGAACCAGTAAAAACCAACGAGACCATGCCCCTGGCCGACGAATTGATGGAGGCGCTAAGCCGTTTCTTCAAGAATCGCACTACCACCAACAAAAACGTAGCCGAAGGACATCCGGAGAGGCGGCCCGGAAGAGGACTACCGACCTGCTGGACATGCCGTAAGAGAGGCCACCTGAGCAAGGACTGCGGTGATCGCCGCCGCCAAGGGTTTCCGTCGGGACAGTCAGTCGTAGGGAAACCGCGCGGCCCAGGAAAGCAAGTATCAGCCAGCCTAGGGGGGCAAAGGTTGGCTTGTGACAGTCGTCAAGCCCCGGCAGTCCAAGTTCGTGTGACGCAGTTACGGAGGGATAATAGCAGCCTGATGGTCGACGGAGTCGTAAACGGAGAGAGCTGGCCCATGCTAATCGACACGGGAGCATCGAGGACCATCGTCAGTCCCACCGTGATCCCGAAGTGGAGAGTTCAACCCACACAAAGGAACCTGCAGCAAATAACCGCGACCGGAGAGACCGCACCGGTACATGGCGAAGCATCACTGGAGCTCGTCATTGGTCGACGGGTGGTGAAGCATCCAGTGCTTGTGGCTGACGTATCAAACGAAGTAATCATCGGACTGGACTTCCTGGACCAGAACAACATCATCTTGGACTTGAGTACCAACACTCTGCACTTCGGAGGTGAGGAACTTGCTTTGCAACCAGCATACGAGGCCGTCACCGCATGTCGAGTAAGGCTGAGAGAGGACGTCATCGTTCCTGCCAGGACGGAGGTCAGCGCCACCGTAATTGTCGACGGAACTGCTGAGGGAGTGGCGGCTGTCATCGAGCCAAAATATGAGGACATCCAGACAAAAGGATAGCTAGTTGCCAAGACCCTCATCAACACGACGCCTCGGCCGTACGTCCGCCTGTCCAACCTGAACGACTACGATATTACGGTTCACCGGGACACCAACCTAGGAGTCTGCGAGCCCGTTACCTGGATTGCCCGCATCACAGAAACGACGGACAGACACCTGCAGACGGACAACCGAAGAAGACGCGCCCTGCCAGAAGAACTACAGAAGCTGTACCAAGGATCCCAGGACCATTTAGACGAAGAGCAATCACGCCAACTTCAGGACCTGCTACGCGAATTCCAGGATGTCTTCTCCGTGGGGAGTAAAGACTTCGGCAGGACAAGCTTGGTCCAGCACAGAATCGACGTTGGGGACAGAGCACCGATTAGGGCCCCATTCCGACGTGTCCCGCTCGCCAAGCAAGCCGAAGTCGACCGGATGGTAGAAGAGATGAAGGAGCAAGGGGTGATCGAGCCATCACATAGTCCTTGGAGTTCTCCGGTCGTGCTTGTGAAGAAGAAGGACGGTTCCACCAGGTTCTGCGTGGACTACAGGCGGGTGAACGACGTCACAAAGAAGGACAGCTACCCTCTACCCCGGATCGACGACACGCTGGACACCATATCAGGGTCAAGATGGTTCTCCACCTTGGATTTGAAGAGTGGCTACTGGCAGGTGGAGGTCCACCCTAAGGACCGCGAGAAAACGGCGTTCTCTGTGGGCAGCGGGCTCTGGCAGTTCACCGTCATGCCATTCGGTCTCTGCAACGCCCCTGCGACCTTCGAAAGGCTAATGGAGTCCATTCTGAGGGGACTACACTGGAAGACCTGCCTGGTATACCTAGACGACGTCATCGTTCTGGGAAGGAGCTTCGAGGAGCACTACAGCAATCTGAAGGAGATCTTGTTGAAGCTACGGGCTGCCCAGCTGAATTTGTGCCCCAAGAAATGTCAGCTCTTCCAGAAGCGGGTCCAGTACCTTGGGCATATCGTCTCCGAGGAAGGGGTGCGCACCGACCCAGAGAAGACCGCAGCTGTGAGGGAGTGGCCAGTTCCGAAGGACAAGTCCCAACTACGAAGCTTCCTGGGACTCTGCACTTATTACCGTCGCTTCGTGAGAGGATTCGCCGACATCGCCAAACCTTTACATCGACTGACTGAGAAGGACCAACTCTTCACGTGGACAGCAGAATGCCACAGTGCCTTCGAACAACTCAAGCAGGCTCTGTGCACCGCGCCTATTCTGGCCTACCCCAGACCTGGAACGAGGTTCATCGTCGATACCGATGCCAGCGTCTTTGGCATAGGGGGAATCCTGTCGCAGGTAGTGGACGGCGAGGAGAGAGTAGTGGCCTACTTCAGCAAGGCCTTGTCAAAGCCAGAAAGGAACTACTGCGTCACCAGGAAGGAGCTGCTCGCCATCATGAAGACCATTGAACACTTCCACAAGTACCTGTACGGGCAAGAATTTCTCATCAGGACCGACCATGCATCCCTGCGGTGGCTCCTGAACTTCAAGCAGCCCGAGGGTCAACTCGCGCGGTGGTTAGAGAGGCTTCAACAGTACAACTTTGAGATTCAGCACAGGAAAGGCCAACTGCATTCTAACGCTAACGCCCTGTCACGAAGACCGTGCCCCGAAGACTGCATCTTCTGTGCCCGAAGGGAGGAGAACACCGGGATACTGTGCCGACGGACTACTGTGGAACTTCAAGGGAACTGGAGCCGCGAATCTTTCACGCGGGCACAAGCAGAAGATGATTACCTGGGACTGATAGCCGAATGGAAGAGGGCCTGTGTCCCCAGACCCGGGTGGAACATTGTGAGTGACTGCAGCCCAAAGTTTAAGTCCTACTGGGCACAGTGGGACTCGCTGATTGTAAGGGATGGCCTCATCTGCCGTACCTGGGAGAGCACCGACGGGAAGACTTCTCGGGAACAAGTCGTCGTTCCAAAGGCTATGACGGAGGAAGTCCTGAAGGAAGTTCATGGAGGATCATCTGGTGGACACCTAGGGATAAAGAAGACCCTGGAGAAGCTGAGAGAGCGGTTCTACTGGATCGGATGCCGAACAGACGTGGAGAACCACTGCGCGAGGTGCCACGATTGCGCAGCCAGCAAGGGCCCAGGACGAAGACGACGGGGTCCACTGAAGACCTACAACGTGGGCGGCCCCATGGAGAGAGTGGCCATCGATGTTGCTGGGCCATTCCCGTTAAGCGAGGCAGGGAACCGCTACATATTAGTCGTCAGCGACTACTTTACCAAATGGCCGGAGGCGTATGCGCTCCCTAACCAAGAAGCCGCGACGATTGCAGAGACCCTGGTGAAAGAATTCGTCAGCCGGTACGGAGTACCCCTGGAGCTGCACTCCGACCAAGGGAGGAACTTCGAGTCGCAGGTGTTCCAGAACCTATGCCAGCTGCTGGGAATCCGGAAGACAAGGACGCCGCCGCTACACCCTCAGTCCGACGGGATGGTAGAGCGATTCAATCGCACCATCGAGAACCATCTCCGAATAGTCGTCAGCGAGCACCAGAGGGATTGGGACAAACATCTTCCACTATTTCTCCTGGCCTACCGCGCCGCCGTGCATGAAGCCACCGGGTGCACACCAGCCCGGGCCATGTTTGGGAGGGAGCTCCGTCTACCTGTCGATCTTGCCTTCGGCCGACCTGGGAATGATCCGATCCCGGTAAGCCAGTATTGTCAAGAACTGGTCGACCAACTGGAGGACGTGCACGCTTTCCCGAGGAGGAAACTGCAGATCGAGACCGACCGAATGAAGACCCGATACGACCAGCAGACGGATGCCGGCGGATTCCACGAGGACGACCTGGTCTGGCTCTTCAATCCATTACGGAAGAAAGGCCTGTCACCCAAACTTCAGAAGTCCTGGGAGGGCCCGTACCGAGTCGTGAAACGGATCAACGATGTCGTCTACAGGATCCAGCGGAGCCCGAGGGCGAAGATGAAGATCGTGCATCGAGATCGCCTGGCAGCCTACGGAGGGACACAAACGGACCAATGATTGATCGGGACGATCAGCCTTCTTAGGAAGGGGGTGGTGTTAAGGCTGTGAGTTTGTGTCATCGCTCGCCGCTTGAGTCACAACTGCCCCAGGGGCTGGGCTGTGGCCTGCCTCCTGTATTGCGTGTGCCTTATGCAACAGGGCTACTAAGACAAAGGGATAGTCCAGAATATTCGTGACTGGACCAGCGATGGAAACCTCGAGAAGCCGTGGACCCTGGATGGATCTAGAAGCATTTATTGAGTCACCGGCCTGCTATATAAGAGTGACCCGTCAAGCAGTGGTTGTTGTTGTGTTTTACGAGCTAGTGCGAGCGATTATCTTGTGCGACAGAAGTGTGGTGACGAAGTGCTGTGCGAGTTACGAAATCCAGTGACATTGTTTCTCCAGCTTGTGGACAGTGAAATAGCCTGCAGCAAGTGATCGTAAGTAATTGTGGTCGGTGAACATAAAGGAGAGGAGCAGGTAGTTTCTGTCAAGGCCACTGTACTCATTAGGACGGATCTGTGATCTGTTGACAAGTGGAAGGGCCAAGAGCGCTCAAGGAAGAGACTTGAGGAAACTGGAGTAAGGCTCCTAATTGCTGTATTTGCTGATTAGTGTAATTTTCTGGCCACAATAAAGTTAATTATTTCTTTAAGCAGTAATTGGTGTTGTGCTTTGTACCCCCACCGTAATCCAGTTAACAAAAGTGCCACTAGGGGGTGGCACGTAACAATACTCTTTCTTATATGTTGGCCAGGTAATCTGTTGTGCTCGTCACAATTTTAGCGCTTTACTATCTACTGATGCTCTTTCATTGGCATTCCAAGTGATGATCTCACCAAAATAACTAAATTTTTCCACAATCTTTATTTTCTGGGCATTATGCAGTTTAATATGTGATGTGTCAACTTGAAAAGATGGCATCATTTCTGTTTTCTCAATAGAAATTTTCAATCCAACCTTTGCTGCTAATCATTCCAATTCTTCTACCTGAAATTTAGCTTCTTCGATACTAGTTGCTAATAATGGTAGATCACCTGCAAAGGCGAGACAATTTAATCGAACCATACTCTTTTAGTTAAAATAAATGCTAACTACTAATTTAAAATTTTTAAAAGTCAAAATTTGAAATGATGTTGTTTTTTTTTGTTTTTTTTTAACAACTTAACAGCTATTTTACATCATCTTGCACATTCCACGATATTTCTATGTGAATTGGTAAGATATCTTGATGCTGTTGGAGAGTAGCAAGACTTTGCTGACCCTTTCAATACTTGGTACTCAACCAACCCAGTTCTTGTATCAGTATTTATAGTCCAGAAATTATTGCTTAAGCTTACAAATTAAGAAATTTATATTATAATTTTAAAGTATAGGGTACGTAGATATATCTTTTTTGCGAACTTCTGCTGTTATATAAATGATTTTCTGCCATTTTCTGCAAATATATTTTAGAATGGCAAATAACTTTTTGTACACTTCTCTGTTTCATCTTCCTAAAGCATTTATTGAAACCACATTAAAATGTTTAAATGATGAAAATGTTGAAGATGAGCTACAAAAAATTGCTCTAAACATATCTAATTAATTTAAAAAGGATAATTAAAATTCCAAAATCTTCATATAAAATTCTAAGGTCATATTTGTAAACTTAAAATAGTTTGAAAGTTTTTAAAAGTGTAAATTTCACAACAATTTTTCTTGAAGTCTTGAAAGCATAAAAACACATACATTTTGTACAAATGTTGGTCTAAAATATATCCAGAATGTTTAATGTGATTAAAATGGAACTTAATTTGTTCAATACTGCAAAATGAAGTATTCAAACATTTGAATTATTTGAATTTCCAACCTAATCGAACATTCAAAATATTCACATTTGTGAAATAATCTAACTATTCATTCAATAGCCTGTTATAAAGTTAACCATATTGCTTAACTTATTAAAATAAGAACAATGAACAAGTCCAATCGTTCAAATAATTATAATAAACATATAGACAAATAGAAAATAAAGCATAAAGGAAAAAGAACGAAAGGAGGAGAAAACAAGGGATGTTTGTTTTGAATTATGTTTATTTATAAGGATATATCAGGCTGAATGGGGAAGGAGTTAACCCTCATCCATCCCATTGGTTTATCCCCTGCTTTGAACAACTATTTACCCAAATTGCTGTAATTTTTGGGTAATTATCATCTTTGAATAATTCAAAAATTTGAACTATTCGATTTATTTTAACATTCAACTATTCAAAATACTCTAGTATGATTCAAACAACCAAAGTATTCGGACATCTGCATTGTTCAAACATTCAAACAAATTATTTGAATTTCGAATTGCCTAATATTCAAAGTGGTTGAATTAATCAAATAATACGTACAACACTAGTTCACACCAACCTGTGATGACGTAAGCGAGGCGGCAATAAATCATTTGCTTCTTACAGAGCCTCCACGCTCAAGCAAAGGATGGACAAGTTATTTAACTAATCCCTCTTTTTACCTACTTACTTCAGAATTTGTCTGTGTGTGTTAAGGTGGAGAAGGCTCGTGGTGCAGTAGTGTAGATGACCCCAAATAATTGGGATGGACTGAAGAAAGTTTTAACCAACCGGTCTTATTACGCGGAATAACGTGCAAGGCCATGGGACAAGGCTATTTTGCAGACTCTTAAATACGTCTAATCAATAACATTCTTCTAACAAAACTAAATGCAGGGTAAGAATTAAGAATTCACATGGGTGACAGCCGAACAAGGGTCCAAAGAATCCGAAGGTCTTGCCACAGCTCGCCTATTAATGCCAATCTTGGAAGTGTTTATGTCAAAGAAATAAACTATTTTTATTTAAGGCATCTTGCACTGTAAGGGTAATGAAAGTTAATTTCTAATACGGGATACTTCAATGTTGGTTGAATAATGCACAGTTATATTGGTTGCTTTCCTGTCATCAGTGAAAGGATTATATAAACAAATTTGTTATGTTAACACAATAGAATTTCCATTTAATACAGAAAAAAGGGAAAGAAAGATTAAGGTCTGGAGACTAAAGGAAAAGGAGGTTGCAGAAGAGTTTAAGAGAGAATTGCAAGAACAGATACCGAGGATGGATATTACCCATGTGGAACAAGAATGGGAAAGGTATAAGAGTGCATTTGTAAACAGTGCAGAGAAAACATGTGGTAGAACATCAGGAAAGGTACGGGAAAAGGCGACAAAATGGTGAAATGATAGAGTGAAAGAAAAGATAAGAGTGAAGAAGAAAGCTTGGAAGGAATGGAAAACAAAAAAGACTGAAAAAAGTAGAGCAAAATATATAGAAGCAAACAGAGATTGCAAGAAAGTAATTGCACAGGAAAAGAAGAAAAGCTGGGAAGAATTCACTCAGGAAATAAGGGAGGATTTACATTGTGGAAAGAAATTGCTGTTTGGAATTATAAAAAGCAGAAGGAATGAAATGGTGAACACTGGGTTCGTGAAAAACAAAGAAGGTGAAATATTGACAAAACCAGAAGAGATAACTGACAGATGGAAAGAATATTTCAGCGAGCTGTTGAAGGTGAGACGCCAGGCATGCAGAGAAGACTAGGATGGAGCGCCCGGAATCCTCGAAGCAAGATAATTGTTGGGAGCTGTTCTTTGCAGAACCACCGCCACAATAACCAAGAGAAAAGGATCAACCAGCTGTCGTAGAGGAACCAGTCTCTCAACCCGAAATCGGAGAAGATGATGAACCTTTCCTCGGTTTCGATGTGACGCCAGTGGATGATCATGATAGAACGACTGTCGAAACATCCGATACTATGCCTCAATTGATGCAAGGACCTGGTCGACCCAAGATTCTGCGAACTGGAAAAAGGGGAAGACCGAAGAAACTTTTTCAAACAAATCTCCAAGACCTGGAGGAGCAAGAAGAAGACGAGGAGATTTTTCTAGCAGAGATTTCATTCAAGGAGGCAATAACATGACCTAACCCTAATGAGTGGCATGGTGCCATGGTCATGGAAATGGAATCTATCCTGAGAAACAATACATGGGTGCTGGTGGATCCTCCCCGTGATGCCATAGTCATCGGATGCCCGATGGTGCTGCGCTACAAACTAAAACCTGATGGAACACTTGAGAAGAGGAAGGCCAGGCTGGTGGCTCAAGGTTTCAACCAGGAGTATGGAATCAACTACTTTGGCATGTTCACACCGGTGGCGCGAATAGAATCAATTTGATTGATGGTTTGTCTCGCTGCCAAGCTCGGTGTAAAAATCAGACAGTACGATATCACAACGGCTTATCTGTAAGGTGACCTAGACGAGGAAATATTCATGAAACAACCGAAGAACTTCAGGGAGATGTTAGAGAGCATTGCGATGTCTGGAACTGACGACGAAACCAAGGAGAAGGCCAAGAACATGCTTCGCCAGTTGCAGGGAGGCGACAAGGTCTGCTTACTACAAAACTCACTGTACGGATTGAAACAGGCCGGGAGAAACTGGTATGCCAAGCTGCGTGAGGTCTTGAGGAAGTGCGGTGCCAAACCAACCGCATCGGATCCGTGTCTATTCCAAATTGGTTCCGGAAATAACGTAACTTTGATTGCCGTTTATGTTGATGACATGATGGTGCTGTCAAAATGCAAAAATACGATCGCCGAGATTTCCAGAGTCCTGAGTGAAAATTTCAAGGTCAAGGACTAAGGATTGGCCAAACACTTCCTAGGCATCGAACTAACCCAGGAGACCGGATGTATAGCCATGCTACAGCAAGGTTACATTGAAGAGCTTCTCCAACGCTACGAGATGGCCGACTGCAACCCTGTAGTCACACCACTCGACCGTGGAACGAAGTTGAGCAAAATGAGAATCCCAGTACTGACGAGTTGAAGTTGCCTTACCGCGAATTGGTAGGTGCGCTGACATATCTGTCGACAACTACACGCCCGGACATTTCGTTCGCTGTGAGCTACCTGGGTCAGTTCAACAATTGCTTCGGAGTCGAACATTGGAAAGCTGCCAAGAGAGTGCTGCGGCACTTGAAGGGGACTTCGAACATCGGGCTGATCTACGAAGCAGACACCGAACCGATCCAAGGATTCGTCGACGCCGACTGGGGAAGCTGCCAAGAAGATAGGAGGTCCTACACGGGGTACGTGTTCCTGCTCGGTGGATGCCCTATATCGTGGGACTCAAGAAAACAAAGAACCGTGGCCCTTAGCACCACGGAGGCCGAGTACATGGCGTTGTCAGAGTGCGCCAAGGAAGCTCTGTACTTACGTCGATTTCTACTCGAGTTGGGCTTCAAAGACTTGGCCACTATGTTCATCTTTTGTGATAATCAAAATGCAATTAATTTGGCAAAGAACGCGATGTATCACAGTAGAAGCAAAATATGTTGATATCAAACATCACTTTGTTCGTGAAGTCTTTGAGTGTAAATTTTTTGTTTTGAAGTATATCTCTACGAATGATCAAGTTGCTGACTTTCTCACGAAGAGTTTAAGTCGAATGAAACATGAACGTTGCTTGAAGTTTGCTGGTTTGGAGAGTGTAAAGATTGTATGAACCTCTACTTGAGGGGAAGTGTTGTAACTTCAGTAGTTTTATTCTTATTTATCAAGTATGCGGTTCTATATATGTAAGGTGCTGCCACCTGCCCTTTTATGCTTCAGTTTGTCTAAAACTCGCGCCATGTTCGCACATGTTTAGTTTGAGCGGTTCCGCTATTGCCATCCATGTGCATCAGTTCGTTATTATTATTAAACTCACATCAGTTCGCTTTGCTTAAATATCTCTGGTTTCCTTATATCCTCTTACATATTCAAATAAGGCATAATTGTTGGGGCTCACTGTCTATTTTCGTTTCATCCATGGCAGTGAGCTGTTTTTATCTTCATCCTTTCATTTCATTAGGGGCCAATAACCTCAATGTTAGGCCCCTTAAAACAACAATTATCATATTAGTTCCAATGTTCGCCGCCAGGTGCAAGTTGCGGTGGCATCTAGTAGCCAAGTTCACAGCTAGGTGTCGTTGATGGCAGCATTTGGTAGCAAAAGTAGGAACTACTTGAAATTATCATCTGCAGTCCTTACTTGAATTACAGATTGTAATGACTCCCTCATACTAGTCCATTTGTAACTCAACTGATTTATTTCTAAGACGTGCCAACATAACATAACATAAGAAGCAGTACCAACATTACAATTTACACATATCATATATACACACATAATACTTATTACATTACACTCTTTCCTCCCTTCAATGACAATATCTACTCATTAGAAATCTATAAATTCAGTCTAACAGGAGGTCGACTGATGCGCTCAGATCTGAGCACTCGAGTTCCAGCAGGGGGAACGATAATTGTTGATTTCATGTCCTGACTGGATGATTCTGATACAGGTGCTACCTCAGTTAGGTTGAGGTATAGTTTCAGCTTCTAGGTTTATTGCTAGCGGAGTTGCCTGTTTCGCTAACATGGTTGTCTGGTTATGGAGCACAACTAGTTTGTCTGTGTTTGAAACATCTTGATTAGACCTTTGTTCCCCAACTTAACTTGAGTATTTGGCTTAGAATAATACATATTCATTTGATTTATATGGCATAAGGATTGTTTACCTTTTAAATCTACCAAGTATGTACCTCGCCCAAGGGCTTTTAACACTGTACCCACTTCAGGGATATCTTCCTTTCTCCTACGTACACGAACTTGCTCCCCTATCTGAAATGTAATTACATTTGGCACATAAGACTGTTTAGCAGCTGGTTTCAGCTTGCTGAGAGGTGTTCGTACCGGAAAGGTAAAGATCATTTCTGCTGGAGTGATATTAGTTACTGTGCTTGGCGTATTTCGGTACTGGAAAAGGAAATTATAAACTTTATGCTTAATTGACAATTTTGACTCAGACATTAGCATTTTCTTAAGACCAGTCTTTGCTGTTCGCACTCCCCTTTCTGCAAGGCCATTTGCCTGAGGATGATAAGGTGGGCTTTTAGAAGCTATTATGTCATTATCTGTACAAAATGATAAGAAATTGAAGGAATCAAAGGGGGGACCATTGTCGGTCACTATTTGAGCAGGAAGTCCGAACGTGGCAAAGCATGCTTTCAATCTGTCAATTACAGCTGTGAAGGAGGTACCCCCAACATCCCATATTTCCAGCCATTTACTATGACTGTCAAGCAATATCAAATACACATCAGTATTAAAATAAAAGAAATAAGCCTCCGTGGCTTAGGCGGCAGCACGCCGGCCTCTCACCGCTGGGTCCGTGGTTCAAATCCCGGTCACTCCATGTGAGATCTGTGCTGGACAAAACGGAGGCAGACAGGTTTTTCTCCGGGTACTCCGGTTTTCCCTGTCAAAATTTCATTCCAGCAACACTCTCCACTATCATTTCATTTCATCTGTCATTCATTTAATCATTGCCCCAGAGGAGTGCGTCAGGCCTCGGCAGCCGGCACAGTTCATATCCTCGCCGCTAGATGGGGGCTTCATTCATTCCATTCCTGACCCAGTCGGAGACTGGAAGCAGGCTGTGGATTTTCATTTCATTAAAATAAAAGAAATCTAAGCGCAGACGGGTCCAATTACTGTTCGTTGAAGGCCAAACATGTTGTATTGGTGAAATCGCCTGAAAATTTACTCTAGCACATGGTTCACACAGTTTAATATACTCGTCAATATCTTTGGAAAAATTTGGCCAGTAAACCACATTCCTTGCTCTCATTTTCATCCTTACTACCTGGATGTCCACCATGAAAGGTATCCAGTACTTTACTTCTTAATTCAAAGGGGATTATCACACGATCTACCACTGACAGGCTATAGCGTATTTTAAAATACGGTTTGAGCGCTGGCATTGTCACTTGTTGTGGCCAACCCGACTGTGTTAACTCAATAGCCTTTATCAATACAGGATCCTTAAGAGTAACATCTGCTACAATTTCAGCATTTATGGGTAACCCTGACAGTTCAGTTATTAAACTTTTTACACTTTCTACAATTTCATCTTGACTGGGAAGTCTAGACAACATGTCTGCAGGTCCCATATTTTTACTTTTCCTATGCTCTGCTTTGTATTTGAATGCTGCTAAAGTAGTAGCACAACGTTGTAATTTGGCAGCTGCTACTACTGGCATGGGTCTTTCAGGTGACAATATGGATTTTAAGGACAAGTTATCTGTAACTAATATAAACTCTCTCCCTGCTAAATACTTATCGAATTTAGTTAACCCATACTTTATAGCCAATGCTTCTTTTTTAATTTGTGAATATTGTTTTTGTGTTTCGGAGAGTGTTGACGAACCAAAATAAATAACAATCCCATTTCTTTTCTTTTTGACTTCTCCCAGTCTTTCTCCTACATCCCTCCAATTTACTAGAATTTCTTCCAACCAATCCCTACTGGTACCAATCAAAGGCAATAACAACTGAGGTGTGTCACATACTACCAACTTCAGCTCATGTTCATCTCCTACATTGTCACTAACCTTAACATTTACTGTTCCTTCCACTTTAATCGAGCTACCATCTACTGTTTTAAGCCTAGCATCACATCCGCTAATACTTAAATTTGGAAACAATTCTTGCAACTGCTTTACCTTTACACAATCAATATTGGCTTTCACTAACAATGGTTCATTATTATGTGTAACAAGGTTTACCTCCACTCCATTCACATAGTTCCCAGTATCTCGAATTACCTCATTATTTCTGTTTTTATTACTATCCTCAGTGTCATTTTGTTTAAATCCTATTCCTTCTTCTACTACACACATGTCCTCATCTACTAGCCTACACATTTCCCTTGCTTCTTTTTCATTAAATGATAGTTCCCACTCACATGACTCTTCTATTACATCCCCATTATTTACTCTGTTTATGACTAATTGATCATAATCACTACTCACGTCATAGTCCAGAATACTTTCCTCACATTGCTCCTGTTTAAGCCTATCACACGTGTGTTCTGATCGTCCGTCGCCGCTAACAATAGCTTCAGCTGATTCCCTACAATACGGAGCATACCGCCATTGTTCACTACACTCCTCTTGTTGCCCTTCGTCACTGACAACTGATTTAATTTGCTCTCTATGATAACGAGCCGTATGACCTATTTTTCCACACGCAAAAAATTTACACTTTTGGACCAGCAATTATCTGGATGACACTTTGACGATCCACATCTCCAGCATCCTTGTGACGCCTTGTTAGGTTGTCTCCGCCCTAAGTGTTGACATCTAGGTACTGCGTGTACTCGTACGCAATTTCCCTGGATTTCCTTTGTCTCTGCTTGGTGCCGGAGATTGAAACTGTAGACCAAAAGCTCCGCGTCCTGGGATAGTGCCTCGTCCCCAAGCCCGTCCTCGCGTCCCGCTATTATTGGTGAAACGGCTACCTCCGCGATTTTCACTGTATAGGCCTACAGGCCCATGCTGAATTTTACTGACCTGATATCCTTCCCATTCTGTGGCCATCTGTTGTGACTGTGTTGGCCACTTCTCCATTTGTTTAGTCACCTCCACCGATCTATCATAAGTAAGATTTGGCTCTTGGTATAATCGATCTCTAGTTTTGTCTGATGTGAGACCAAACATGAACTGATCTCGTAGGCGAAAGTCCAAATTGTTCCCAAAATCACACGTCTGAGCTGCGTCATTAAATTTAAGCACAAATTCCGCAACTGTCTGAGATGGCAGTTGTGTCATACGTTGAAACCGCACTGTCTCAGCGAGCGCCAAACCGGCAGGATTAAAATGTTCCTTTAATCTTTTCTGAAGGTCCACAAGGGTAAGATTTCTGGGTTCCACAGGTCTGCACAAACGATTTAGAGTTGCCCATACTTCGCGATTTAAATGATTAAGAAAAAGCAATTTTTTTCTCACGGCGTTTGATCCATCCGCTGGAGAATCGTTTCGTTCAGTTGCCGGTGCGTCCGGACCCAACGCATGGTTATTCATTAAACAGTAGTCCTCGAATCTGCTGTAAAAGTCTTCTATTTTCTCATCCTTTGGATTGAAAACGTCCAAGTTTCCAATAAGGCGAAGCTCCTTTATTATATTTTGAAGTGCTGGTGCTCCCGTGAGCTGATCGCGGCTTTCAACAATGCACTCGTCCGTTCCAAATCCTTCAAAATCAAGGTCCATCGTATTTAATTGACTCCATTTAACTGTACTTTCCACATAATCACTATTTACTTGTCCTTTTCACTTAACTTACGTTTTTAACCACTGCACTCTGAAAGTTCTTTTTATTAAATCCGTTTTCCACTCGTCGCCAGTGTAATGACTCCTTCATACTAGTCCATTTGTAACTCAACTGATTTATTTCTAAGACATGCCAACATAACATAAGAAGCAGTACCAACATTACAATTTACACATATCATATATACACACATAATACCTATTACATTACACTTACAATTTACACATATCATATATACACACATAATACCTATTACATTACACAGATACAGTCATCACAATTAACATCGGTTATCAGACAGATTCTACACACACCTGGGGCTACATGACCGCGTTGTCGCAACCCCTAAACTAAAGAACCAACCAACCTTGTATTTATTGATGAGCAATTTCTGCCTGTATCTGATGTGCAGAGGAAAATCGTTTTGCTGTTCTGTGCAGTAATGTCATCAGGGAGACAAGTGGTGTTCTCATCATGTACATGGTTAGAGTATACAATCTCAAATTGGTATAAATCCCTTTGTTGTTTTCATTATTGGAAGGATACCTAGTAGAATTGTAGGCTTTAAAACTGAGACATGTGTTTTATCGTTGAGCTCACTTAAAGCCAGTTCTCCCTGTCTGCAATGATTTGATGACATCACTAAGAGAGAAAAAGAAATTGTTCTCTCGTACTGCCCAAGGTTGGATGGTTGTTTACAGCTTGATATAAATACTGATATACTGTTGATGAGTGTACTGATTAGTGGATTGTCTCTCATTCTGCATGTATTACAAATACAATGATAAAACAAAAATAAATACTCTGTCTCACTCTGCAGAAGAAGCAGGTTTATTTTAAAATTATATTAATATCACCGTCTCAATTGTGTGATCATTGCAGGGTAGTCATGAACAGATAGATCCAGTCAGCATTTGTGATATGCTTTGAAGTATTATGAGGGGGGTGTGATGGTTATTCCCGGTCAATGCGTGTGATTTTGGAATAGAAATATCACACCCTGTGGTTCAGATTACATGCAAAAATGGAGGTTCCTTGGCTCATGATCGTGAGATGCATGGTCCCCCAAAACTACAAGCTTCCTTCCTTGCAGTTTAATATGAAGTAAGTGCCTTAATTCACCTGTTTTTCTGTATTGTAATTTTGAAATGCATTTGGTACACTACTAAATAGCATTATTTGTGCATGCTACGTGCGTATATATTTTTAAATTATTCATAGTGATGATATTTATTTGCGTAAAATAGACAAATACTATGCATGGAGATAAGGCTACCAATATTGTGTTTGTATGTTGGCTATTATGTATCTAAGAAAGAGACTAGCAATGCCAAACTGTGCTGTGGCTGCTTGTGAAAACTATAATCAAAAGATCAAACGCACTAACATCACCCATCACGTGTTTCTTAAAGATACCACAGTTTGCAGACAGTGGCTTCATGCTGCAAGCGGAAGGATAAAATAAATGTTAAATATGGCACTGTGTGTTGTGTTCACTTTGGTGAACATGCATGACTTGGCTTACTGCCCAAAAGGTTGCTGAAATCCGGTGAGGTACAAAGCCGTTAAGGTGACCTCAATATACTTAACGCTGGAACAAACTAACAACGAACACACATTTTTTATTCACTGACAGAAAACATGTACATATACAGATGTTGTATAAATATTCCTCTATACAGTATTTGTCTTTTTAATAATTGTCTAAAAAAGAGCTTCATTTATTATATATCAACGTAAGTTTGGAATGAGTTTTTTAATGTTACGGACTCCGTCTTGAGGAAAGAATTCATGATGAAAATCAATAAAATATAAAACAAAAATAATGGAATGCAGCTGAAATAAATCAGAAACCCCTATTGACGTCAAATTAACAGGTAAAAAGCTAAATGAAGTGCTTTGAAATCAACTGGTTGCTGACCTCTTGGTTACTATGAAGCAAAATAACCAGTGATGGACAAAGCAAAGAGGATATAAAAAGTAGGTTGGCTCGGGCAAGGAAAGCATTTCTACGGAAAAGGAATCTGTTGATATCGAATATAGATTTAGGTATTAGGAAGTCATTTTTGAAAGCCTTTATCTGTAGCGTGGTGCTCTATGGAAGTGAAACTTGGACTGTTGCCGCAGCAGAAAGGAGGAGAATAGAAGCTTGTGAAATTATTATTCTTGTATCAGAAACATACATATTCTCAGTTATATTATTTTGCCGAAAACTTGGCCACTTCCAATGCTTTTTCTGTTCCTTGATGAAGATCGTCTTCTGAAAGGTGATGTTACAGGAAAATGATAATCAGATGGGTAGATAGAGTAACAAATAAAGAGATATTAAGACGCATGGGGGACGAGAGATGTTTTTGGCGATTGCTAATGAAGAGAAGAGATAGGTTGGTAGAACACATATTAAGGTACTCGGAAATAGCAAACTTAGTTATGGAAGGAAGTTTCGAGGACAAGAACTGTAGGGGTAGACCAAGATTAGAATATGTTAAACAGATTGCCTCGGATGTAGGGTGTGGTGGCTATTTAGAGATGAAACGATTGGCTCAGGACAGGGAGGTATGGGGGGCTGCATCAAACCAGTCAAAAGACTGAAGGCTCAAACAACATCATTATGGACCTCAGTTTAGAGGATATTGTTCCGTGTATTCAATATTTACAGTCAAAAGGTCTAGAAATAGATGATTCAAAATTGTTCGACCGGTTTTGCAATGTAAGTGCTTATTCTAAAAGTTCAACTTAGGATATAGACACAACACTACACTAGACCAATAATGGTCTGTTTTCTTTGATAAGAACCAGAATATTGAGTTTTTTATGAACTTTTGTACATTTACCAGTTTGCCATACCAGGCAGCAATACCTCCCTTGAATGTGTTTTAGGTAGATTTCATTAGAAAGCTAACTATTGCAATGGGTACTGCGCCCGAATTCCTCTAGGTCACAGTCCCAAATCCGCGCAGATGGAAAATGGATCGTAGGGATGTCAATACCGGCTAAGAATTGAACATATCCTACCGGACTAATGACTAGGAAACCCTGAACACACATAACGCACACCTATGCTACCAACTAGTTGCATACAGAACAGCTTAAGAAAATAAAAAAAAATACAGCACTAATGAGCAACTCGACTCTCGGGTAATTAAGGTAAATGTGTCGATAGACTGTCTGCATCTAGCTAGCGGTATCGTTATCGCGTAATTAAGCATTGAAATAAGAATCAGCTCTATAAAAAACGTAGCAAGAGTATAAAAATGCTTACCTTATATTAACTAAAAATGGCATTACATAAATGTCCCTAACACTGTTGAAAGATAAAATAAAAACACTCAAAATAAAATAGCTGCCCTTCTCTAGGCTTAATATGACTAAAATGAGTCTCTTGTGTATCACACACAAATTATGTGAAAATAATATCTTTCCTTGAAAGATGTTGCCAAAACAAACAACATTATTACAATGCAAAATGCTGTAGTTCTACTTCTGTTGTACTTCACTTTAACGTTCAACTTCTACAAACATGTTCCCTGTTTAATACAGCCGTCCTGTTTAATACAGCCGTTAAAGTCTCCGCAATATAGCGTCAAATCTACAAATCTAAATAAAATAATTAATAATAATAATACTGTTTATATACACTATCGCGTCCTGCACGATTTCTTCATATTTGTCTCCAATTGTATAGAGTTCATTCCTACCTCCTGCTCTCGTATATCACATAATAAAATTGTCAAATCCTGTATTACATTGTTATAACCAATGTGAATTATTGTTACAAACAGTTAAGTTCACGACTATTCACTTAAATATACAAATCCGGTATTTAATAATCAATAATATTACAAACTTGCGACGCATGACTTTCAGATAAGCTTCCAAAATAAAAATATAAGTGTGCATGGCATTAACCCTCACTGCACACACTCGTGATTCTCCAAAAATACATATTACGGCTTTACTTAATAACACATAGTATTTCACAACCTTCCATCATAAATTCTACCGGGTGAGGTAGCCGTGGGCGTTAATAAGACGCGTCTAGCGAGCGGAAGGTCTTGCTCCAGTGCGCATGCGTCAGTGGTGAACAACCAAAGCTTTTTTCTCCGTGGTCAGTAATGTAACCGGAAGCTGCTTTATAAAATCAAATATGGCGCGGTAAATAATGTTTGACGATGTGATGCAATCTGGAAGCAATAAACCATTCGCAAATTTTTCCAGGATGGAAACGGTGATAGAGACTGGCATTTATAGCAATCTATAAACTGCATTAAGTCACGGAATTAAACTTGTGATGGTTCATTGTTTTCCATAATGATGTAGGCTACTGTGGAATAAAATTGTGGCGAGGAAGCCTTCTGTGATATTTTACCGTGTAAATTAATTATACTTTCGATGGAAATGCAATTTTGGGATATTCGTTCTTTGTGGTGACGGCTGAGGCCGGGATATTACAAGTCCGTAAGACACTACAATGCGCAGGCGCGAGCCCACCGCGCGCATGCGTACGGTGGGCTCGCGCCTGCGAACAAATGAAGTACCGGAAGTACACGAAATGCAGTCAATATCAACACAACTTCTATATACTCTCTTGGCTCTGGGGACAGCAGTCATCTGTTATTCTATGAAGGCAAAGAATATCGCGAGAAAGAAGAACACAGAGACATACTGTTACGGCGCAAGTTTTGACATATCCACACCATCAGATGAAAGGGGGTTTTGAATCCCGACATTCAAGACCGCTACGGGTGACTTTTCGCATATCGAATGCAAGAAATGTCTTAATATAATTAAATCAACACAACGCCTTAACAATCGGGGCCAAACATCGCAAATTCGATTATTCCATTTAGTACATGGGTGGGGAATCGAATCCCGAACTTCAAGGGTCTTACGGGTGACTTTTCGCATAACCAATGCAAGAAACGTCTTAATAATAATTAAATCAACACAACACCGTACGGTTCCGGGGAATAAATCGCAAATTCGATTATTCCACTTAGTACATGGGAGGGGAATCGAATCCCGAACTTCAAGGGTGCTACGGGTGACTTTTCGCATAACCAATGCAAGAAACGTCTTAATAATAATTAAATCAACACAAAAACGTACGGTTCCGGGTCATAAATCGCAAATTCGATTATTCCAATGAGTAGGCCTACATGTGAGGGGAATCGAATCCCGAACTACAAGGGTGCTACGGGTGACTTTACGCAAATCCAATGCAAGAAACGTCTTAATACTAATTAAATCGATACAACGCCGCGCAAATAGTGGCCATACATCGCAAATTCGATTTTTCCTCTTAGTACATGGGAGGGGAATCGAATCCCGAACTTCAAAGGGTCCTACGGGTGACTTTTCGCATATCCAATGCAAGAAACGTCTTAATACTAATTAAATAAACACAACGCCGCACCAATCGGGGCCATACGTCGCAAATACGATTATTCCATTTAGTACATGGTAGGGGAATCGAATCCCGAACTTCAAGGGTGCTACGGGTGACTTTTCGCATATCCAATGCAAGAAACGTCTTAATAATAATTAAATCAACACAACAACGTACGGTTCCGGGTCATAAATCGCAAATTCGATTACCGGTATTCCAATGAGTACATGTGAGGGGAATCGAATCCCGAACTTCAAGGGTGCTACGGGTGACTTTTCGCATAACCAATGCAAGAAACGTCTTAATACTAATTAAATCAACACAATGCCGTACCAATCGGGGCCATACATCGCAAATTCCAAGCGAGACGCGCCACGATGCGTGTGGACACCATTTCGCCAACACTCGGAGCGGCTTGCTGGTGAAACATGTGTTATTTCCCTGTAGAAATACAAACCGATATAAAATAAGTGAATTAATTTACGTATTTCACAGTCATACAGCATAACGTTTCGATGTATAAGGATTACAATGCAACCAAGAACTACATTTTCCAACCACCCCGAGCCGAGGAAAAGTTACCTTACAAAAATGATAACAACATTGTTTCTTGGACACACACAATTTTAAAATTAATAAACCAGTTATACAACATTCCAATGTATATTGTGTTAAAATTTGGATTCGATCTGCTGACGGGCTATTGAGATAATAATTCGTAAATGTGACGCATGGTTGAAACACTCTTAAAAACTTGCCCTTTTTGTGTTCCAACTGCGATAAAAAATATTAAAATATATGTTAAAAATTCCAAACCTACATGACTAACGTAAAATAGAACGACGAAAATGATGATGTCATTGGATTTTACGTAGGTCTATTGGTTACTTCACAAACAACCTTAAAACTCGAGTGCACATAATACCTTGGTTAACAGTAGTGCCTGTCACGGGAATGGAACTCTCGTCCCCTAAGGCGTTAGGTGTGACTTATCGCGCAGCCAACATAGGAACGTCTTCATACCATTTTTATGAACATCATACCGTAACATTCTGGGTTACACACCGCAAATTCGAATTTATGACTAGTGCCTGGCACGGGAATCGAACCCTCGTCCCCAAGGGCGTTAGGTGTGACTTTTTGCACAACCAATGTAATGAACGTCTCCATACTATTTTTAAGAACACCATACCGTAACATTATAGGTTACACACCGCAAATTCGAATTTATGAATTAGTGCCTGGCTCGGGAATCGAACCCTCGTCCCCAAGGGCGTTAGGTGTGACTTTTCGCACAGCCAACGTAGGAACGCCTTCATACTATTTTTATGAACACCATACAATAAAATTCTGTGTTACAAACCGCAAATTCGAATTTATGACTTAGTGCTTGGGAGAGAATCGAATCCTCGTCCCCAAGGGCGTTAGGTATGACTTTCTGCACATCCAATGTAATGAACGTCTCCATACTATTTTTATGAACACCATACCGTAACATTCTGGGTTACACACCGCAAATTCGAATTTATGACTTAGTACTTGGGAGAGAATCGAATCCTCGTCGCCAAGGGCGTTAGGTGTGACTTTTTTCACAGCCAATGTAATGAATGTCTCCATACTATTTTTATGAACACCATTCCGTAACATTCTAGGTTACACACCGCAAATTCGAATTTATGACTTAGTGCCTGGCTCGGGAATCGAACCCTCGTCCCCAAGGGCATTACGTGTGACTTTTCGCACAGCCAACGTAGGAACGTCTTCATACTATTTTTGTGAACACCATACCAAAATATTCTGGGTTACACACTGAAAATTCGAATTTATGACTTAGTGCCTGGCTCGGGAATCGAACAATCGTCCCCAAGGGCGTTAGGTGTGACTTTTCGCACATCCAATGTAATGAACGTCTCCATACTATTTTTATGAACACCATACCGTAACATTCTAGGTTACACACCGCAAATTCGAATTTATGACTTAGTGCCTGGCACGGGAATCGAACCCTCGTCCCCAAGGGCGTTAGGTGTGACGTTTTGCACATCCAAAGTAATGAACGTCTCCATACTATTTTTTAGAACACCATACCGTAACATTCTAGGTTACACACCGCAAATTGGAATTTATGACTTAGTGCCTGGCCCGGGAATCGAACCCTCGTCCCCAAGGGCGTTAGGTGTGACTTTTCGCACAGCCAACGTAGGAACGCCTTCATACTATTTTTATGAACACCATACCATAAAATACTGGGTTACACACCGAAAATTGGAATTTATGACTTAGTGCCTGGCTCGGGAATCGAACCCTCATCCCCAAGGGCGTTAGGTGTGACTTTTCGCACATCCAATGTAATGAACGTATCCATATTATTTTTATGAACACCATACCGTAACATTCTAGGTTACACACCGCAAATTGGAATTTATGACTTAGTGCCTGGCCCGGGAATCGAACCCTCGTCCCCAAGGGCGTTAGGTGTGACTTTTCGCATAGCCAACGTAAGGAACGTCTCCATGCTATTTTTATGAACACCGTGCCGTACCATTCTGGGTTACACACCGCAATTTCGAATTTATGACTTAGTACTTGGGAGAGAATCGAATCCTCGTCCCCAAGGGCGTTAGGTATGACTTTCTGCACATCCAATGTAATGATCGTCTCCATACTATTTTTATGAACACCATACCGTAACATTCTAGGTTACACACCGCAAATTTGAATTTATGACTTAGTGCCTGGCTCGGAAATCGAACCCTCGTCCCCAAGGGCATTAGGTGTGACTTTTCGCACAGCCAATGTAATGAATGTATCCATACAATCTTTATGAACACCATTCCGTAACATTCTAGGTTACACACCGCAAATTCGAATTTATGAATTAGTGCCTGGCTCGGGAATCGAACCCTCGTCCCCAAGGGCATTAGGTGTGACGTTTCGCACAGCCAACGTAGGAACGTCTTCATACCATTTTTATGAACACCATACCATAAAATTCTGGGTTACACACTGAATATTCGAATTTATGACTTAGTGCCTGGATCGGGAATCGAACAATTGTCCCCAAGGTCGTTAGGTGTGACTTTTCGCACATCCAATGTAATAAACGTCTCCATACAATTTTTATGAACACCATACCGTAACATTCTGGGTTACACACCGCAAATTCGAATTTATGACTTAGTACTTGGGAGAGAATCGAATCCTCGTCCCCAAGGGCGTTAGGTATGACTATCTGCACATCCAATGTAATGAACGTCTCCATACTATTTGTATGAACACTATACCGTAACATTCTAGGTTACACACCGCAAATTATAATCTATGACTTAGTGCCTGGCATGTGAATCGAACCCTAGTCCCCAAGGGCGTTATGTTTGAGGGGAATCGAATCCCGAACTTGAAGGGTGCTTCGGGTGACTTTACGTATATCCAATGCTAGAATCGTCTTAATACTAATTAAATCAACACAACGCCGCACCAATCGGGGCCATACATCGCAAATTCGATTATTCCATTTAGTAGGCCTACATGGGAGGGGAATCGAATCCCGAAATTCAAGGGTGCTACGGGTGACTTTTACACATATCCAATGCAAGAAAAATCTCAATACTAGTTAAATCAACACAACGCCGTATCAATGGGGGGCATACATCGCAAATTCGGTTATTGCATTTAGTGAATGGGAGGGGAATCGAATTCCGAACTTCAAGGGTTCTAAGAGTGACTTTTCGCAATTCCAATGAAAGAAACGTCATAATACTAATTAAATCAACACAATGCCGCACCAATTGGGGCCATACATGGCAAATTCGATTTTTCCACTTAGTACATGTGTGGGGAATCGAATCCAGAACTTCAAGGGTGCTACGGGTGACTTGACGCATATCCAATGCAAGAAACGTCTTAATACTAATTAATTCAACACAACGCCGTACCAATCGGGGCCATACGTCGCAAATTCGAATATTCCATTCAGTTTATGGGAGGGGAATCGAATCCCGAACTTCAAGGGTGCTACGGGTGACTTTACGCATATCCACTGCAAGAAACATCTTAATAGTAATTAAATCAACACAACGCCGCACCAATTGGGGTCATACATCGCAAATTCGATTTTCCACTTAGTACATGGGTGGGGAATCGAATCCGAACTTCAAGGGGCGCTACGGGTGACTTTTCCAATACCCAATGCAAGAAACGTCTTAATACTAATTAAATCAACACAACGCCGTACCGATTCTGATCACACATCGCAAATTCGAATTTACAAACTTCTAGCGGAAAGGAGCCTCCGTGGCTTAAGCGGCAGCACGCTGGCCTCTCACCGCTGGGTCCGTGGTTCGAATCCCGGTCACTCCATGTGAGATCTGTGCTGGACAAAACGGAGGCAGACAGGTTTTTCTCCGGGTACTCCGGTTTTCCCTGTCAAAATTTCATTCCAGCAACACTCTCCACTATCGTTTCATTTCATCTGTCATTCATTTAATCATTGCCCCAGAGGAGTGCGTCAGGCCTCGGCAGCCGGCACAGTCCTTATCCTCGCCGCTAGATGGGGGCTTCATTCATTCCATTCCTGACCCGGTCGGAGACTGGAAGCAGGCTGTGGATTTTCATTTTCATATATAGCGGAATGGGATTCGAACCCTCGAATCTCAAGGGCGCTACTGATGAATTTTCGAATATCAGTCTAGTGTTATTCAAAATATGTCTTCAGAACACGCATAATAAGGCATTAACTTAGAATTATGGCAAAAGAAATGAATACAGTCGAACATCGCTATAACGACATCTAAGGGACCGTAAAAGTTATATTATTATGAACAAGTGTTGTTGGGCGTCTTCGGTGGCGTACTTGGTAGCATGCTGAGCTTCTATGCCCAAGATCGCAGGTTTAAACCCGGCCGAAGTCGTCGGATTTTTTAAGAGCCTTAAAAATCCCTCAGTATGCCTTCCTTCCGCGGGGAAGTAAAGCCGGCGGGCCCATGTGATAGATTTATGGCATGTAAACGAACCTTCGACTAGCTACAATAGTGTGTAGCTAATTTTGTAGGTTGTCTCCCTCAAATCCAACCCCTCGTCCTCGTCGTGGGTGATGGGCAACGTAATTAAGTAGGGGATTGCCTGTAGGGGTGAAGTGCAATGGGGACTTTGTGTGCCTCAAGACCGCTAAGGTAGCTGTGAAGGCCCTGCAGGAACCCTGAAGAAATTACGGCTAACGGGGCTCTGGTGAAACAACTGCTGCCTTGTAGTTTGGAGTTGGTTCTTCAAAGGCTAAGGGAAGTAACCCAGACAGAAAATCAGCCTGGTGCCTCAGGCTTAAGGTGGCAGCCCCTCCAAGGCACTCGGAGGCAGTGGGTTAATCACTCGCTCCTCTTAAATAAACTGATTACGGAAACTGAAGCGAAATTACAAAACCAGACGGATAATCTGATGACGACTTTTGGCATGAAGAGGACTACGAAAATCGGTTTCTGGAATGTGAGGACCTTGATGGAGAAAACCAGACTGAAACAAGTGACACGGGAGATGAAAAACTATGGGCTGGATATCCTAGGATTGAGTGAAGTGAGGTGGCCAGGATTTGGTGAAATACAGACAACAGATGGAATTACATTTTTCTATTCTGGGGGCGATGATGAAGAACACAGGGATGGAGTGGGGTTGCTGCTCAACAGAAATGCAAAGAGAAGCCTTATGGAGTGGAAGCCAATTTCTAGTAGGCTCATGTTTGCTAGGTTCAAGACAAAGATTAGGAATGCGATCATCATCCAATGTTATGCGCCTACAGAACAATCGGAGCCAGAGAAGAAGGAAGAATTCTACCAAATGCTGCGAGATGTCACAAGACAAACAAGTAAGAAGGACATTCTCATTGTTATGGGAGACTTCAACGCGAAGGTGGGCTCAAACAATGCGGGGTTGGAGCAGATCATGTGTAAACATGGCCTTGGTGAGATGAATGACAATGGGAAGAAATTTACGGAATATTGCGCCAGTCAGGATTTGGTGATGGGTGGCACGGTATTTCCTCATAGGCGGTGCCACAAGGTCACCTGGGTGTCTCCTGATCAAGTCACAGAAGATCAAATTGATCACATCGCGGTGAGCAGGAGGTTCAGAAGAAGCTTGGAAGATGTAAGGAACAAGATAGTAGCGGACGTTGGTAGTGACCATCATCTTGTGGTTGCCAATTTCCGCATGAAAATCGTCGCAGTTCGCCGAAAGTTTAACACTCGGCACAACAAGTTTGATGTGGGCAAGCTTAAGAACCAGCAGAGATTGGACCAATTTAAACTGGAGCTCAGAAATCAATTCCAGGTGTTGGACTCCGAGACAGAGAAGGACGTGAAGACTGTGTGGAGCGAGGTAAAGAATATCTTCATGGAAACCAGTGAGATGCAGCTCGGGTACAAGAAATACCTGCGGATAGAATGGATATCCGATCAGACCTGGGACAAGATAAATTATAGGAAGGAGATTAAGGCCAAGCTCAACACCTGCAAGACTAGGCAGCAGAAGGCTCTCACACAAGCAAAGTATTCAACAGCAAACAGGGCGGTAAAGAGGAGTGTACGGAAGGATCATAGGAGGTGGATTGATGAGCAGGCGGAGAAAGCAGAAGAAGCGGCAAGAAGGGGGGACGTTAAGGAGCTCCATGGCATCACAAATATGCTTTCGAAGAAAGGTTTTAATAAAACTAGGCCTGTGAAGAGTAAGACGGGCGAGATCCTCACGACGTGTGAACAGCAGCTGACAAGATGGAGAGAACACTTTGCGGAGGTTCTTAATAGAGATAGAGGACCAGAAAGTAAGCAGCGAGGAGAAGATGAATAGGAAGCAGAAAGTGACCCAAGCATCAGCCTCGACTCCCCAACTCGGGACGAAATACGGACAGCGTTGAAGCAGATGAAATGCGGGAAGGCACCAGGTCTGGATAATATCCCAGCGGAAGTACTGAAAGCAGACCTGGATATTACGATCGATCTGCTGCACCCGCTGTTGGAGAAGATCTGGAAGGAGGAGAAAATACCAACCGACTGGAAGAAGGGGTTGATAGTCAAGTTGCCGAAGAACGGGGACACTACAAACTGTAACAACTGGATGGGTATCACCTTGCTGTCCATTCCAAGCAAAGTGCTAGCGAGAGTCATCCTGAATCGTATAAAAGACTGCGTAGAAAAAAGGCTTCGGAAGGAACAGGCTGGATTTCGACAACAACGCAGCTGTGTGGATCTCATCAACACCCTCCGAATCATCCTGGAGCAGAGTGTGGAGTGGCGGAATACCCTTTACCTCACATTTGTTGACTTCGAGAAAGCCTTCGACTCCGTAAATCAAAGAATCATGTGGAAGACCCTCGAGGAATATAAAATTCCAACAAAGATCATCAGAATCATGGAAGAGATGTACGAAGGGCATGAGTGCCAGGTTCTTCACGAAGGCAAATTAACAGAAAAGATAAAGGTCAGTTCCGGAGTGAGACAGGGGTGTGTCCTTTCCCCCACTCTGTTCCTGTTGGTCCTGGATAGTGTGATGAAGAAGGTAATTTGGAGGACGGAAGAGGGGTATTCAATGGGGTATAAATGACAGGCTTGAAGATCTGGATTTCGCAGACGACATTTGTCTTATGGCACAACGGTACCGAGACATAGAAGATAAGCTGGGGAGGTTGCAGAGAGAAGCAGAACGTGCAGGACTGATGATCAACACCAACACGACCAAAGAGATGAGGATAAATTCTGACATCACGACTGGTTTGACAGTCAACGGAAAGGAAATTGAGCGAGTTGAGTCCTTCCTCTACCTTGGAAGTATAGTCACAAATGATGGGGGAGCAGAGGAAGATGTTCGAAGCCGTATCAGGAAGGCAAATGGTGCCTTTGTCCAGCTCTACCCCATCTGGAGAAATAGAAACATTTCCAGGAAGACCAAGCTCCGCCTTTTCAATAGCAACCTAAAGTCGATTCTTCTCTACGGCTGTGAAACCTGGAAAGTCACAAAACCGATCAACAACCAGCTACAGGTGTTCATTAACAGATGTCTGCGTCGCATCATGAATGTGAGGTGGCCGGACATAATCTCAAATGAAGATCTTTGGACAATCACCAATCAACAACCGATTAGCATCCAGATCAAGGAGAGGAAATGGCGCTGGATTGGTCACACACTAAGGAAGCCGGACGGAGCTATTGAGAGGGCGGCGCTAGACTGGAATCCTCAAGGCGCCAGGAAGCGAGGTCGACCTAAGAAGACCTGGAAAAGGACGATCGAAAATGAAATTGCAGAGGTGGACAAGAACTGGAGTCAAGTGAAGAGAATGGCCAGGAACCGTACTGCGTGGAGAAATTTCGCCAAGGCCCTATGCTCCGGAAGGAGCGGCAGGAATTAAGTAAGTAAGTAAGTAATTTTGTAGGTTAGATTTGATTAACACACTATTAAGTTTCAAAGTGCTTGCTGCGGTGGGTGAGTGTTTATTGTGTCAGATTACTAACCCCAAGTTTGCAGGTTGGCTCCTGGCTGTGGTAAGTGATTTTTGAAAGACGGCAAAGATCACGACACGCATGTTATACGATGTTGCAAGGTGAAGAACCCATTTGAATTCAGTAGGCCGTGTTCAGAATGGCAAAATTAATCTCGGGATTTTCTGACAACACAAAGTTCCTCATTTCTCTACTAGAAAGCGCTATTGTGTCAAGGAGCTTAGATATCTAACCTCCTTGACTTCATAGTACTTCAAGGAACAACAAAATTCGACAAGCAAGCTGCCCTCTGGGTGTCAAATAGCAAAGCTTGCACTCGGCAGCCGAGTCCATACATTATTATTATTATTATTATTATTATTATTATTATTATTATAAGTTCCAAAGTTAGCCTCCAGGTGCCGGTTGTTGTGGTATATAATAACCAAGTTCGCAGTTAGGTGTCATTGATGGTACCATTTGGTAGAAAAAGTACGAATTACTTGACATTGATCATCTGCAGTCCTTACCTGAATTACAGATAACACACACTAATACAGCCATCACAATTGACACCGGTTATCAGGCAGATTCCTAACACACCTTAAGTACGCAGGGCTACATGACTGCGTTGTCGCAACCGGTAAACTGAGGAACCAAACAAGTGTTGTTGAAACGGAGAATCAAATTTTCAGTTTAGTAATGTGGAAAATGAAAGAGAACAAATTTAATTAGCCTAATATTATAAACACACTTTTAAAGCTATGTGAACATGTACTACAATTAAAACAAATTGTAGAGTACTCACCAAATTTCGCCGAACACTGTGCCGAAAGTAATTTTGTAACGTTGTCTGAATCTGTCAATCCACCCACTGCTGAACACAAATTCTTTATCTTTTAATTTCTTGGCAAATTCTTCTGCTTTAACCAAATGGTGAGGTCCACTGCAGGTACACTGTAGCTTCTCTGTTGCTGAAAACACTTAAGCAGTGCTTCATCCACATCGCTCCCTTCAGATTTTCTTAATCGCTTAATCTCTGATCTGTTCTGTTCAAATGCAGTAACAATTTTTCCTTGCTCTTCCAAATCACTTGGACTGTGGAGTTAACTAGGCCAAACTGACCAGACACATCAGCTTTTTTTTCTTTCCTTTCTCAATTTCATGAAAAACGTTTTCTTTCAATGTTTAAACATTTCTTGCTGCAATAAAATGCATGTACTATATGAAAACCTGCTATGGAAACCAACTTCAGGATCGTACTGTTAATTAGTTCTGTGGAATGCGCAAGGGTCACAATGAGGCGGGGCATCTACAGTACTGAGCTAGGCCTTGATGCAGGACTGGCACCTTGCAGGTTATGTTCACAGGAGAAAGCAGGACTAATGACGAAAGGGAAGAGAAAATACTTTGCCAAATTTTAACAACAGATTTTCTTGTTCTTGGAAAATCTCATTGCAAACCGAGGTTGAAAGTAATGCTATATGCATGGTTCATGCATATCTATTTTTCGTACTAAGCAAGGCTTAGAAACATATTCTTTATGAAGATACATCCTTACCACAGAAAACATGACGTTATAGCAGAGTTATCGCTGAAACCAATGTTGATATAACAAGTTTAAATGTACGGTACATGAATTAAGGGAAAAAAATGGCATAACTTAGCGGCAAGGGCTTCCTTAGTGAAATGTGTACTGCCACCTAATAACAACATACAAAGTTTTAGCAAAAAATTTAGATGTGGTCATATAGACTAATTCTACACTTTCATCTTTGTAGTATCCACAGCAGATGATTGAATATATGCACCAAAGACCACCATCGTGTGCGAGTTTTCCTGTGAAGTTGCGTCAATGGATCTGCCACATATGGCTCAAGAGCATGACAAAACATTTTTGCGAACTAGAGGCACTCGTAAGTTCCTCAAAACAGCATGATAAAGGTCGAAACATCCTCATGAACTAGGGACAGTAAAGCTGAAGAGGCATGGAATGGTTTTGGCCGTCTTGATCTCTCATCTTCTTTCGGTACAGCGAGTTGTTTTTGAAGCCACCTGCATACTTTCGAATGTTAATACCACACAGCAGTTTATGGAGTGGAAAATTTGGAATAGAAATCATATTTGTGTAGATTAAGCAACAATATCAGTTCCTCTATTTTATAATAATAATAATAATAAAAATTTATTTGTAAAAAGGATTATGCACTGGTGACAAATTACAGAATTGAATGAAATAAATCATGAATTCTACAATGGGCCTAAAAAAAAATCACAATCATAAAACCATCCATCACACACCCATTTTTCTTCTCTCCTTCTTTCTTGCTACTGTCTGACCAGCTATTTAAACTTTCTCACATTTACTGAATGGCCACTGGCAAACTGTTCATTCAATTTACCCTCTTCCCACCTTGCTGTAGTGTTTTCACCTAACTGATGGGTTAAGTTCTGATCTTCTTTGTGTGTGGCTTAAAATATTTAACAATTCATTAAAAATATTGCCTTGGCATACAAATAATAATAATTTTATTAATGCAGCCAATGGCCATGTACTTTTCTTTTCAGGATGAGTCAGGGAAGGGATATTGGAAGGAAATCGGCCGTGGACCTATTGAAAGGAACCGTCCCGGCATTTGCCTGGTGATGAAAATGGGAAACCACGAAAACCATTTTCATGACGGCCGAAGTGGGAATCGAACCCACGAGGCTCGAGGTAGTGCTTTAGCGCTCTCGGCCACCGCGGCCGAATAATACTGTAATATACATCATCTTCTTGACATGACTGATTAAATAATGTGTAAAATAAAACTTAACTTTTGATTTCCCACAATCACATAAAACCATATTCTCCCAATTTACCTACTTTCCTGTCAGAAAAAATAATAATGGCAGAAGAATACTTTATTCCTTATTAAAAAAAAATCATTTCATAAACAAACACTTTGTCTGCCTAGGATGTTTTTATGGCACTCAGCAGCAGGTTCGGCTAAAACTACTCCATGTATTTTCAACATAATACTCTAAGCAGTGCTGAACTGTTGGCTTTTATTGCACCTTATTCCCTTCCCCCTTAGTATCACTTAAATATCACCTTAAGAATTAAACCCCTTAATTGGCACCATATTTTCCGCATCCTACCACCTTAACCCTTATGTGACACTTACTCCTCTCCTATTACCACTTATATGCCACATAAATACGACCTTAGAAGTTGTTCTTAACTTTCCACCTCCTTTCCCCTTAGTGCCAATGAAATATGGCCTTAAAAATTGTTGACTATCACCTTGAAAGTTTTCCCCTTAATTGCCACCTTATTGCCTCTTTATTGCTACCGAAAACCCTCATGGTCCACTTTTCATCCTCTTTGTACTTAGCTGCCGCTTTATTTTCATTTTTGCCAGAGTTCCATTCTAGCATTAGCCTACTGTAAAGTCGAAAATGGAGAAACCGCAGAAAACCATTTCAAGGGTGGCCAATTGTCTACAGATGGCTTGGCCCCAGAGCCTTGCTCGTAGCTACCCTGGTCGGTTTGTCAGTTGTTTATCTAATAAAATAAGAGCTTTACTTACCTGAGCATATTTCTTCCAGTAGAACGGCTAGGGACTTGTTCAATCATCATTCATCACTGCTGCCCTTGTTACATTCATTTTTTTGTTCATTTCATTTTAGTACATTTTCTGAAATGTATTCCAACCAATTTTTCTTGTCATGTTCATGTAGTTATGTTGCATTCTTTTAAATAATGGCATATCAAAGTGACAACTTTGCACTCTACTAGAAATGATCCCTCACTTCCCTTCATACCAGTTATTGAAAATATACTTAACGTACTGTCAATGTTTTAAAGGAAGGAAGATTGTAGTTTTACGTGACCGTGAATCTTGTGATTATGAGCCACGGGACCTCCTTTTAACGTGGAATCCGAACCACAGGAGTCAATGTTTTAATTAACCGGTTGTGTGTATCAATGTTCTTATGCATTCAATACTCGGGTAAATCCCCAATTATTATTAGCCTTTCACGATACGAGTGCCCCTGAACTTGGCTGCACTAGCGTTTGTTGATCATAGTAGCTGAAGCCTTGCGGGAGGAGAAAGGAAGTGAAGAATTAAGCACTTGCCAACGTTGTAACGTATAACAAGAAATCAATGTTAGCACATCCAGCTATGAAAGAGACCATTTTAATCTTTTGGTACACTTACAAGAGTAATAATAATAATAATAATAATAATATCGTATGGCCTCGGGTGCCGGGTGCAAGCTTTGTAATTTGACACCCAGAGGGTAGCTTGCATGCCGAATTTCGTTGTTCCTTGAATCACTATGAAAGACAAGGAGGTTAGATACCTAAGTTCCTTGAACACTACAGCGTTTTCTAGTAGAAAAATGAGGAACTTTGTGTTGGCGGAAACTCCCGAGAATAATTTTGCCATTATGAACACGGCCTACTAAATTCAAATGGGTTCTTTGACATGCCAACACCGTATGACATGCGTGTCGTATTTTTGCCGCCTTTCAAAAATCACTTACCACAGCCAGGAGCACACCTGCAAGCTTGGAGTTAGTAATCCGATACGATAACCACTCACCCACCGTGGCAAGGACTTTGGAACTTAATAGTGTGTTAATCAAATCTAACCTACAAATGTACCTACACATAATTGTAGCTAGTCGAAGGTTCTTTAACATGCCATAAATCTATGACACGGGCTCGCCGGCTTTACTTCCCCTCTGAAGGAAGGCATACTGAGGGATTTTTAAGGCTCTTAAAATCCCGAGATATAGGGCATAGAACAGGGGCCCTCACTAGGATTTCTTAGAGAGCCAAATAGTTCGTATCAAATTTTCCTCAGGGCCGCAAGTACAAACTGTATAATTTAGGTTAATTACAAAATATATTTTTCTTATTGCAATACTACACTAAGAAGTGGCGTAGAGTAACGTACAAACAGTATGATTATGACATAAGTTTATACATCAATAAAATAAACTGTTTTCCATATAAAAAGCAGGGAAATGTCTTTTACTTCTCTCAGGAATACTTGAATTTGTTAATTCTTTGAAGTCGATGGGCGAAATCTTTCACAGCTCTCTAATATGGCATCTATGTTAGCAGGTTGGGAAGAAACTGAAATTCTCAAAATGTTATCAACGTTCTCACTCGTTAACCTGGATCTGTACTTGTTTTTTATGAACTTCAGCTTACTGAATGTAGATTCACAGACATATTATGTAGATGCATAAACATACAAAATTTTCTGAGCACAGTCAATTAAGTTAGGAAGTTTGTACTTTTCAACTACTTTCCAAAACTCATAGTGAGCCTTATCCTCCTTTTTTTGCTTCAGAAATATTTTTGAGCTCCGTATCATGCTGAAGCTTAATTAACTCATTCGTATCCAAAAACAGAAAGATGAGCTACATTTGCTGTTGTTATTGCCCATGGATTTTCCACCAAGCGAGATGGTTCTTGATACTTCCTGAAGTCACTAAACCCCACAGACATTTCGTCCTTTAGGTCTGTCAACAGCTTTAGTAAATTAGAAACATCTTGACTTTCATCTGGATTTTCATCAGAGTTTTAACAGAAGGAAAGCTGGAATAATCGCTGTTTGACAATTCTTCAATATACATATTGAGCTTTTGTTTCTGTAAAAACACAAAACTCATCATTTTTGTTACAATGATATTGTAGTCTCCTTGCAATCGAGTCGGTGTTTCATTCATAATGCCCATTGTAGCAGTGAGAAACGCTACTTTAAGTCATCAACCAAAATTATAAACATCAGGATACTCTTCTTTCTTCGTAGCCAAAAACAGAGTAATCCCATGACGAATGCTGAAGAAACGTATCAAAACTTTACCCTTACTCAGCCATCTCACTTCTGTGTGGTAAAGCACGTCCCCGTATTGCGATATATGTTCATTCAAAAAATCTTTAAACGTTCTGTGGTTCAGTTCATTCGACCTTATAAAATTCACGATCTTTGCAACTGTTTTCATAACACAGCTGATATTTTCACCAAATTTAACAGCTAAGCTTTCTTGATGAATGAGACAATGAAAACTTAATCAAGTGTCATTTCACAAATGTGTTTTCAACAACTGAACGAACCCTATATTTCACCCTAACATTTATGGGCAACCATCAGTATTACACACAGAAAAAAAATCAAATCAATGCTACGCACGTTACAAAAAAACTTACTATTGTGTTCAAATAATCAATACCTCGAGTTTGTCCAGTCATGGGAAACATGCCTAAAAAATCTTCTTTAACAACACAATCCTTGGATACATACTTAACAAACTATAGAAATTGAGAAAGTGACGTTATGTCTGCACATGAGTCGAGCGCAAGACTAAAATATTTGCTTTGCTACAGTTCATCGGTAAGATTAAGTGCAAGATTTGCTGCTAAGTCCTGTGTCCGTCTCATGCAAGTTGAATCAGACAGCTGCAGCTTAGAAACTTCATCTATTGCTTACTATTAGATAATTGTGAAAACAAAGTTGTACAAACGGTGACAACACACTCTTTTACAATTTCTGCATCAGAAAACGGCTTCATATGTTGGGCTAAAATTTCTGTTACTTGGTAGGATGCTTTTGTAGTAAGCTCATTCTTGTTCAATGCATTAAAAAGGGTACTACGTTCATTGGCTCTGCTCTACTAGCTAGTCTCTCCCATCCAACTACACTGCGGTAGTCTGAGTAAATAATTACGTAGAGAAAAACGACAGATTTTCAATACACTTAATTAATAAATATAGCATATATTTATAAAATGTTGTATAATTTTTTCATAACTCTTATTTTTTAAAAATTCCTATCCCTAACAGTCTTGAGGGCTGCAAAAATTCGTGAGTAGTGAGGATCGCTGGCACGGAAGCTCAGCATGCTACCAAGTACGCCACCGAAGGCGCCCAACAACACTTGTTCATAATAATATAACTTTTAAGGTCCCTTAGATGTCGTTATAGCGATGTTCGACTGTATTCATTTCTTTTGCCATAATTCTAAGTTGATGCCTTATTATGCGTGTTCTGAAGACATTATATTTTGAATAACACTAGACTGATATTCGAAAAGTCATCTATAGCTGCCTAGGGAGTCGAGGGATCGAATCCCATTCCGGTAGAAGTTTGTAAAATCGAATTTGCTATGTGTGACCCAGAACGGTACGGTTTTGTGTTGATTAAATTAGTATTAGGACATTTCTTACATCGGATGTTCAAAAAGTCACTTTAACTCGCAGTCATCAATCTCAACAACAGTAGACCCATGCTTGATCAACTCCAAAAATGGTAGTACGTCAAATATAACAGAATTACAAGCGGCAGAACCAAGAGCATGGTTATACATAGGGCGACTCCACCATACCGCTACAATAGAAATGGTGCAGCGCCACCTAACCAATCTTCATGTGACAAATATAATCGAGTGTGAAGAACTTCCTACCAGCGACACGGTTAAAGCTCTAAGAGTAGTTATACCTCTACAAGAACTTCCAAAGGTCTACGTTCCAGGAGCGTGGCCGAGTGGTGTCATCGTGAGACGATACCGGCTTTTTCGCTCCCGCAATAGAGAATTTAACTTCCAGCCTAACCAGCTTCACATCTTACTCTGGAATGTTGAGGGTCTTGAGAGCGCCTCAACATTCACTAACAATAACCTACTGCATTATCATGATATACTTATATTACTAGAGACTCTTTCGACCAAACCCATAGACATTAATGGATTCTACGCACAGCATATACCTGCAACACAAGGGCCAAGAGGTAGACCAATGCGTGGCACCTCCTGCTACTACAAACCCAGCCTAGGTAAAATTCAGAGTACGCACCAAGACCATGACACATTGATAATAAACTTCGAATGGATATTAGTGATTGCCATATATGCACGGCCACTAACCCCTATTGAAGAGTTGATAGCAACCATCATGTTTTCCTTGGGACATGTAGCTCCAGACAGAGGTATAATACTGGCTGGAGACCTAAACTGCAGACTAGACATTGATAATCAAAGAGCGAAAGAACTACTTGAACTAATGACAGAGGAAGGCTTTATCCTTGATAACAAGGTTGAAGACAGAACTTATTTTGCACATTCAGGGTGTAGCACAATAGTTTTTTTTTTTATAAAGGCTGCAACATTAAGCTTCTGAACTACACTGTATGTCTCACTTCAGAGGAGGCGCTGATAAAGAAACATTGTCCAGTCTCGACCCCCTTTAACATCTCAATATTGGATAAGAGAGAAAAACATGAAGATACTAATCCTTCTCGTCAGATCGATAAATATGTTCTTAAACATGAGGAATGGAAATAACCTGATAATTGCATGGAGAAAAACAATATTGACGCAGCCGCCTTATCCCTGGAAAATACAATTAAATATGCATTTGTGTATCAGCTGAAAAGAAGATTGCGAATATGGTTTGATAAAGAATGCTATTTGTTGAGAAGAAGCGTCCTTGAGGCCATGCATGCAGTAAAATTCAATCAGAACCAGGAGGCAATAAAACATTACAGCATCATTAAGAAGGAATACAAAATGCTGTTATCTGTAAAACGAAATGAACATCTCGAAAAAGAGGCGAGAAGGATAATAGAATAAGCTGTCAGCGATTCATTTCTAGCATTGAACCCTAGGAAAATACAATGTAGTGGAAAAATAGAAATGATTGAATGGGAAGAACACTTCAGGATCATACTAAACGTTGAAGAAGATCTCGGCAATCCCGTGGTAGCTTTGTCAGGAACATACCAAAAAGAAACTGACCCGTTCACAATGGAGGAAGTGCACGAAGCTATTATGTCACTAAAAACAGTAAGGCCTTTGGACCCGACGGTATATGCAATGAACATGTGAAAGACTCATCAGAGGTAATACTTTCAGCAATTTCGGACCTAATGAATCTTTGTCTTCAAATGGGTAACATCCCCTCAGCATGGAGAATTTCGACTATCAAAGTGATGTTTAAGGGGAAATGTGACCAGTCAGATCCGAACTCCTACAGAGGGATTGCTATAGAAAATACCATGATGAAAATAATGACAAAGCTTCTTACGAAGAGGATCACAGAAGAAGTAGACCATAAACTCCCAGATGAACAGTTTGGATTTCGTAAAGGACGGAGTGCCTTTCATGCCATTACCAACTTACTCAATGACATTGAAGAAACACTACGACACCCTGGTGGAAAATTTCAGGTTGTTTTTGTCGATTATGCAAAAGCTTTTGACATGTTAAGCAGGCCTTTAATACTCGCTAAACTGGAATCCATAGTGGGTGAGGGTAATAAACTAACGAACCTGATAAGTAACATTCTGACGACAAACATCATACAAATAGATGACCGTGTCTCAACCTCCAATTTGATAATGCAAACCAATGGCGTACTTCAAGGAGACCCACTTAGCTCCCTCCTGTTCAACATAGCGACATATGATGTGGTGATGGCAACTAGGCAAGGAACAGCAAATCTTACAATATTATTATACGCAGATGATATGGTCATTGGCTCGAGATCCATTACTGAAGTTCAAAAAGCCTTAGACAATCTAGATAAGTGGGCAAAGGACAACAAGATGAAAATAATCACAGAGAAAACAGTGAAAATGACGTTTCGGAAAGGAGGCAGAGAGGCTTCAGGAGACAGGATATACCTAGGAACGACTTCCCTTAAGTCAGTCAATACATTTAAATATCTAGGATTGACAATGCAAACAACAGCAAGAGCCTACAGAGTCCACATAAAGTCTCGAGCAATAGCCGCTACCAAAGCCATATATGATATCCAAACAATCACGAAGCTCTATCTGGGAACTGCTATGACATTATTCGACGCGAAAATAACGCCCATCGCCACATATGGACTTGAAATCATATGGGAGAAATTATCACTGGCAGACTTGAGGACGCTTGAAGCAGTCAAATCGCGCTTCCTGAAGGCTGCCCTGGGGATATCGAAACATACAAAATCAAGATTAGCATATGAACTCGCCAGGGAGACCTTCTTCGTTGAGGACCTTCAGATGAAGAGAGGGCTACCATCCACAGACGCCTGGAAAAAACTAATGCAGGAAAGATTACAGAAAAGGAACGAAATCTGGTTTGAGTTTTACACCACGGAGGCCATGATGACTAGGACATGGATGAACACAAATCAAGACTTGCGACACTTTGTCAATTCGATGGCGGTACATGGGTATCACCATAAACTGTGTAATACCGAGTACTTTCATGACCTTGATGAATCCTGCGTATGTAAATTATGCGGGGTGCAATGTAGTAGATACCACGTAATTTCTTGTGCAAATCGGGGATCATCCATTGTGAAATTTTGTGAATGATAGTTTGTTTTCATCAATATGCACAATTAGTGCGATTTATCTTTAATAATAAAAAGTCACCTGTAGCGCCATTAAGGGTCGAGGGTTCAAATCCCAAAATGGAAGAAGGTTAAGACATTTCTTACATCGGATTTTCGAAAAGTCACCTGTAGCGCCCTGGACGGTCGAGGGTTCGATTCCAATGAGGTGGACGTTTGAGAAATGGATTCTGCGATAAGTTAAGTCATAATTTCGAATTTGCAGCGTGTAAAACAGAAAGTTACGGTATTGTGTTCATAAAAATAGTATGGAAACGTTTCTTACATTGGCTGTCTGAAAAGTCACACCTAACGCCCTTGGGGGACGAGGGATCGATTCTCCTCCCAGGTTCGAAGTCATAAATTCGAATTTGCGGCGTGTAACCCAGCATGTTACGGTATTATGTTCACAAAAATGGTGTGGAGGCGTTTCTTACATTGGCTGTGCGAAAAGTCACACCTCACGCCCTTGAGGGACGAGGGTTCGATTCCCACCCAGGTAGTCATAAATTCGAATTTGTCGCGCGGTTCTCTAATACAGCCGAACTAATAATAAGGGTGCAAAACTAATAATATATTCGTGATCAGCACCCTCAATTTACCGATAATTCATGTAAAAAAAGTCACAATTTCGTGGAAAATATCCGCATCACCTAAACTCCATAAGTAAAAAAGTCCCAGGTCATAAATTCAAATTTGCGGCGTGTAACCCGGGAAAATACGGTATTGTATTCATAATGTAGTATGGAGACGTTCCTTACATTGGCAGTGCGAAAAGTCACACCTAACGCCCTTGAGGGACGAGGGTTCGATTCACCACCCAGGTGCAAAGTCATAAATTCGAATTTGCGGCGTGTAACCCAGACAGTTACGGCATTGTGTTCATAAAAATAGTATGGAGAAGTTTCTTACATTGGGTGTGCGAAAAGTCACCCGTAGCGCCTTTGAAGTGCGGGAATCGATTCCCCTCCCATGTACTAAGTGGAAAAATCGAATTTGCGATGTATGACCCCAATTGGTGCGGCGTTGTGTTGATTTAATTAGTATTAAGACGTATCTTGCATTGGATATGCGTAAAGTCACCCGTAGCACCCATGAAGTTCGGGAAGCGATTCACCTCCCATGTACTAAGTGGAATAATTGATTTTGCGTTTTATGACCCGGAACCTTACGGTGTTGTGTTGATTTAATTATTATTAAGACTTTTCTTGCATTGGATATGCGTAGAAACCCGTAACACACTTGAAGTTCGGGATTCGATTCCCCTCCCATGTACTAAATGGTATAATCGAATTTGCGATGTATGGCCGCGATTGGTACGGCACTGTGTTTTTTTAATTAGTATTAAGACGATTCGAGCATTGGATATGCGTAAAGTCACCCGTAGCACCCTTGAAGTTCGGGATTCGATTCCCCTCCCATGTACTAAGTGGAATTATCAAATTTGCGATGTATGGCCCGTATTGGTGCGGTGTTGTGTTGATTTAATTAGTATTAAGATGTTTCTTGCATTGGATATGCGTAGTCACGTGTAGCACCCTTGAAGTTCGGGATTAGATCCCCTCCCATGTACTAAATGGGATAATCGAATTTGCGATTTATGACCCGGAACTGTACGGTGTTGTGGTGATTAAATTATTATTAAGACGTTTCTTGCAATGGATATGTGAAAAGTCACCCGTAGCACCCTTGAAGTTCGGGATTCGATTCCCCACACATGTACTATATGGAATAATGGAATTTGCGATGTATGGGCCCGATTGGTATGGGATTGTGTTGTTTTAATTAGTATTATGACGTTTCTTGCATTGGAAATGCGAAAAGTCACCCGTAGCACCCTTGAAGTTCGGGATTCGATTCCCCACACATGTACTAAATGGAATAATCGAATATGCGACGTATGGCCGCGATTTGTACGGCGTTGTGTTTATTTAATTAGTATTAAGACGTTTCTTCCATTGGATATGCGAAAAGTCACCCGTAGCACCCTTGAAGTTCGGGATTCGATTCCCCACCCATGTACTGAATGGAATAATCGAATTTGCGATGTATGGCCCCGATTGGTACGGCGTTGGGTTGATTTAATTTGTTTTGTGACGTTTCTAGTATTGGATTTGCGATAAGTCACCCGTAGCATCCTTGAAGTTCGGGATTCTATTCCCCACCCATGTACTAAATGTAATAATCGAATTTGCGAGGTATGGCCCCTATTGGTACGGCGTTTTGTTGATATAATTAGTATTAAGGTGTTTCATGCATTGGATATGCGTAAAATCACCCGTAACACCCTTGAAGTTCGGGATTCGATCCCCTCCCATGTACTAAGTGGAATTATCGAATATGCGTTTTATGACCCGGAACCGTACGGCATTTTGTTGATTTAATTAGTATTAAGACGTTTCTTGCATTGGATGTGCGAAAAGTCACCCGTAGCACCCTTGAAGTTCGGGATTCGATTCCCCTCCCATGTACTAATTGGAATAATCGAATTTGCGATTTATGACCCAGAACCGTACGTTGTTGTGTTGATTTAATTAGTATTAAGACATTTCTTGCATTGGTTATCCGAAAAGTCACCCGTAGCACCCTTGAAGTTTGGGATTCGAATCCCCACCCATGTACCATATGGAATAATCGAATTTCCGATGTATGGCCCCGATTGGCACGGCGTTGTGTAGATTTATTTAGTATTAAGACGTTTCTTGCATTGGATATGCGAAAAGTCACCCGTAGCACCCTTGAAGTTCGGGATTCGATTCCCCACCCATGTACTAAATGGAATAATCGAATTTGCGAGGTATGGCCCTTATTGGTGCGGGGTTTTGTTGATATAATTAGTATTAAGATGTTTCTTGCATTGGATATGCGTAAAATCACCCGTAACACCCTTGAAGTTCGGGATTCGATCCCCTCCCATGTACTAAGTGGAATTATCGAATTTGCGTTTTATGACACGGAACCGTACGGTGTTGTGTTGATTTAATTATTATTAAGACGTTTCTTGCATTGGATGTGCGAAAAGTCACACGTAACACCCTTGAAGTTCGGGATTCGATTCCCCAACCATGTACTAAATGGAATAAACGAATTTGCGACGTATGGCCCCGATTGGTATGGCGTTGTGTTTATTTAATTAGTATTAAGGCGTTTCTTGCAATGGATATGCGAAGAGTCACCCGCAGCACCCTTGAAGTTCGGGATTCGATTCCCATCCCATGTACTAAGTGGAAAAATCGAATTTGCGATGTATGGCCGCTATTGCTGCGGCGTTGTATTGGTTTAATTAGTATTAAGACGTTTCTTGCATTGGATTTGCGTAAAGTCACCCGTAGCACCCTTGAAGTTCGGGATTCGATTCCCCTCACATGTACTAAGTGGAATAATCGAATTTGCGATGTATGGCCCCAATTGGTGCGGTGTTGTGTTGATTTAATTAGTATTATGACGTTTCTTGCATTGGATGTGCGAAATGTCACCCTTAGAACCCTTGAAGTTCGCGATTCGATTCCCCTACCATGAACTAAGTGGAATAATCGATTTTGCGATTTATAACCCGGAACTGTACGGTGTTGTGTTGACTTAATTATTATTAAGACGTTTCTTTAATTGGATATGTGAAAAGACACCCGTAGCACCCTTGAAGTTCGGGATTCGATTCCCCAAACATGTACTATATGGAATAATCGAATTTGCGATGTATGGGCCCGATTGGTATGGGGTTGTGTTGTTTTAATTATTTTTATGACGTTTCTTGCATTTGATATGCGAAAAGTCATCCCTAGCACCCTTGAAGTTCGGGATTCGATTCCCCTCCCACGTACTAAATGGAATAATCGAATTTGCGATGTATGGCCGCGATTGGTACGGCATTGTGTGGTTTTAATTAGTATTAAGACGTTTCCTGCATTGGATATGCGTAAAGTCACCCGTAGCACCCTTGAAGTTCGGGATTCGATTCCCCTCCCATGTCAAAAGTCAACCCCTGGCACTATACAGCCCTTGACGGGCTAAGGCCGACCAAGCAACCGCTGCCCAGCCATTCGGCCTGCAGATATTGGGGTGACGCGTGATCAGCGCGTCGGGTCCCCTCGGTCGTTAATCTTGATTTTCGTGATCGGGGCGCTGTCTCACTTCCCCTCCCATGTACTAAATGGATTAATCGAATTAGTGATGTATGGCCCCGATTGGTACGGCGTTGTGTTGATTTAATTAGTATTAAGACGTTTCTTGCATTGGATATGCGTAAAGTCACCCGTAGCACCCTTGAAGTTCGGGATTCGATTCCCCACCCATGTACTGAATGGAATAATCGAATTTGCGACGTATGGCCCCGATTGGTACGGCGTTGTGTTTATTTAATTATTATTAAGAATTTTCATGCATTGGATATGCGAAAAGTCACCCGTAGCACCCTTGAAGTTCGGGATTCGATTCCCCTACCATGTACTAAATGGAATAATCGAATTTTAGATGTATGGCCGCTTTTGGTGCGGCGTTGGATTGGTTTAATTAGTATTAAGACGTTTCTTGCATTGGATTTGCGTAACGTCACCCGTAGCACCCTTGAAGTTCGGGATTCGATTCCCCGCCCATGTACTAAATGGAAAAATCGAATTTGCGACGTATGGCCCCGATTGGTAAGGCGTTGTGTTTATTTAATTATTATTAAGAGTTTTCATGCATTGGATATGCGAAAAGTCACCCGTAGCACCCTTGAAGTTCAGGATTCGATTCCCCTACCATGTACTAAATGGAATAATCGAATTTGCGACGTATGGCCCCAACTGGTACGGCGTTGGGTTTATTTAATTAGTATTAAGACGTTTCTTCCATTGGATATGCGAAAAGTCACCCGTAGCACACTTGAAGTTCGGGATTCGATTCCCCTCACATGTACTAATTGGAATAATCGAATTTGCGATTTATGACCCGGAACCGTCCGTTGCTGTGTTGATTTAATTATTATTAAGACGTTTCATGCATTGGTTATGCGAAAAGTCACCCGTAGCACCCTTGAAGTTTGGGATCCGATTCCTTACACATCTACTATATGGAATAATCGAATTTCCGATGTATGGCCCCAATTGGTATGGCGTTTTGTTGATATAATTAGTATTGAGATGTTTCTTGCATTGGATATGCGAAAAGTCACCCGTAACACCCTTGAAGTTCGGGATCCGATTCCCCTCCCATGTACTAAGTGGAATAATCGAATTTGCGATTTATGAGCCAGAACCGTACGGTGTTGTATTGATTTAATTATTATTAAGACGTTTCCTGCATTGGTTATGCGAAAAGTCACCCGTAGCAACCTTGAAGTTCGGTATTCGATTCCCCACCCAGGTAATGAATGGAATAATCGAATTTGCGACGTATGGCCCCGATTGGTACGGCGTTGTGTTTATTTAATTATTATTGAGACGTTTCTTGCATTGGGTATGCGAAAAGTCACCCGTAGTACCCATGAAGTTCGGGATTCGATTCTCCTATCATGTACTAAATGGACTAATCGAATTTGCGACTTATGGCCCCGATTGGTACGGCGTTGTGTTTATTTAATTATTATTAAGACCTTTCTTGCAGTGGATATGCGAAAAGTCACCCGTAGCACCCTTGAAGTTCGGGATTCGTTTCCCCTACCATGTACTAAATGGAATAAACGAATTTGCGACGTATGGCCCCGATTGGTACGGCGTTGTGTTTATTTAATTAGTATTAAGACGTTTCTTGCATTGGTTATGCGAAAAGTCACCCGTAGCACCCTTGAAGTACGGGTTTCGATTCCCCTCACATGTACTCATTGGAATAATCGAATTTGCGATTTATGACCAGGAACTGTACGTTGTTGGGTTCATTTAATTATTCTTAAGACGTTTCTTGCATTGGCTATGTGAAAAGTCACCCGTAGCACCCTTGAAGTTCGGGATTCGATTCCCCTCACATGTACTCATTGGAATAATCGAATTTGCGGTTTATGACCCGGACCCTTACGTTTTTGTGTTGATTTAATTATTATTAAAACGTTTCTTGCATTGGTTATGCGAAAAGTCACCCGTAGCACCCTTGAAGTTCGGGATTCCATTCCCCTCCCATGTACAAAGTGGAATAATCGAATTTGCGATTTATGCCCCTGAACCGTACGGTGTTGTGTTGATTTAATTATTATTAAGACGTTTCTTGCATTGGTTATGCGAAAAGTCACCCGTAACACCCTTGAAGTTCGGGATTTGAATCCCCACCCATGTACTAAATGGAATAATCGAATTTGCGGTGTTTGGCCCCGATTGGTACGGCGTTGTGTTGATTTAATTAGTATTAAGACGTTTCTTGCATTGGTTATGCGAAAAGTCACCCGTAGCACCCTTGAAGTTCGGGATTCGATTCCCCTCACATGTACTCATTGGAATAATCGAATTTGCGATTTATGACCCGGAACCGTACGTTGTTGTGTTAATTTAATTATTATTAAGACGTTTCTTGTATTGGATATGCGAAAAGTCACCCGTAGCACCCTTGAAATTCGGGATTCGATTCCCCTACCATGTACTAAATGGAATAATCGTACTTGCGATGTATGGCCGCTATTGCTGCGGCGTTGTATTGGTTTAATTAGTATTAAGACGTTTCATGCATTGGATTTGCGTAAAGTCACCCGTAGCACCCTTGAAGTTCGGGATTCGATTCCCCTCACATGTACTAAGTGGAATAATCGAATTTGCGATATATGGCCCCAATTGGTGCGGTGTTGTGTTGATTTAATTAGTATTATGACGTTCCTTGCATTGGATGTGCGAAATGTCACCCTTAGAACCCTTGAAGTTCGGGATTAGATTCCCCTAACATGTACTAAGTGGAATAATCGATTTTGCGATTTATGACCCGGAACTGTACGGTATTGTGTTGACTAAATTATTATTAAGACGTTTCTTGAATTGGATATGTGAAAAGTCATCCGTAGCACCCTTGAAGTTCGGGATTCGATTCCCCTCACATGTACTCATTGGAATAATCGAATTTGCGATTTATGACCCGGAACCGTACGTTGTTGTGTTAATTTAATTATTATTAAGACTTTTCTTGCATTGGATATGCGAAAAGTCACCCGTAGCACCCTTGAAGTTCGGGATTCGATTCCCCTACCATGTACTAAATGGAATAATCGTACTTGCGATGTATGGCCGCTATTGCTGCGGCGTTGTATTGGTTTAATTAGTATTAAGACGTTTCATGCATTGGATTTGCGTAAAGTCACCCGTAGCACCCTTGAAGTTCGGGATTCGATTCCCCTCACATGTACTAAGTGGAATAATCGAATTTGCGATATATGGCCCCAATTGGTGCGGTGTTGTGTTGATTTAATTAGTATTATGACGTTTCTTGCATTGGATGTGCGAAATGTCACCCTTAGAACCCTTGAAGTTCGGGATTAGATTTCCCTGACATGTACTAAGTGGAATAATCGATTTTGCGATTTATGACCCGGAACTGTACGGTATTGTGTTGACTAAATTATTATTAAGACGTTTCTTGAATTGGATATGTGAAAAGTCACCCGTAGCACCCTTGAAGTTCGGGATTCGATTCCCCACACATGTACTATATGGAATAATCGAATTTGCGATGTATGGGCCCGATTGGTATGGGGTTGTGTTGTTTTAATTAGTATTATGACGTTTCTTGCATTGGATATGCGAAAAGTCATCCCTAGCACCCTTGAAGTTCGGGATTCGATTCCCCTCCCACGTACTAAATGGAATAATCGACTTTGCGATGTATGGCCGCGATTGGTACGGCATTGTGTTGTTTTAATTAGTAATACGACGATTTTATCATTGGATATGCGTAAAGTCACCCGTAGCACCCTTGAAGTTCGGGATTCGATTCCCCTCCCATGTACTAAATGGAATAAACGAATTAGCGATGTATGGCCCCGATCGGTACGGCGTTGTGTTGATTTAATTAGTATTCAGACGTTTCCTGCATTGGATATGCGTAAAGTCACCCGTAGCACCCTTGAAGTTCGGGATCCGATTCCCCTCACATGTTCTAAGTGGAATAATCGAATTTGCGTTGTATGGCCCCAATTGGTACGGTGATGTGTTGATTTAATTAGGATTATGACGTTTGTTGCATTGGATGTGCGAAATGGCACCCTTAGAACCCTTGAAGTTCGGGATTCGATTCCCCTAACATGTACTAAGTGGAAAAATCCTCTTTGCGATGTATGGCCCCGATTGGTACGGTGTTGGCTTGATTTAATTAGTATTAAGACGTTTCTTGCATTGGATATGCGTAACGTCACCGGTAGCACCCTTGAATTTCGGGATTCGATTCCCCTTCCATGTACTAAGTGGAATAATCGATTTTTCGATTTATGACCCGGAACTGTACGGTGTTGTGTTGATTGAATTATTATTAAGACGTTTCTTGCAATGGATATGTGAAAAGTCACCCGTAGCACCCTTGAAGTTCGGGATTCGATTCCCCACCCATGTACTATGTGGAATAATCGTATAAGCGATGTATGGCCACGATTGGTACGGCATTGTGTTGTTTTAATTAGTAATACGACGATTTTATCATTGGATATGCGTAAAGTCACCCGTAGCACCCTTGAAGTTCGGGATTCGATTCCCCTCCCATGTACTAAATGGAATAAACGAATTAGCGATGTATGGCCCCGATCGGTACGGCGTTGTGTTGATTTAATTAGTATTAAGGTGTTTCTTGCATTGGATATGCGTAAAGTCACCCGTCGCACCCTTGAAGTTCGGGATTCGATTCCTCTCCCATATACTGAATGGAATAATCGAATTTGCGATGTATGGCCCCGATTGGTACGGCGTTGAGTTTATTTAATTTGTTTTATGACTTTTCTTGTATTGGATTTGCGATAAGTCACCCGTAGCACCCTTGAAGTTCGGGATTCGATTCCCCTCCCATGTACTAAGTGGAATACTCGACTTTGCGATGTATGGCCCCGATTGGTACGGCGTTGTGTTGATTTAATTAGTATTAAGACGTTTCTTGCATTGGATAAGCGTAAAGTCACCCGTAGCACCCTTGAAGTTCGGGATTCGATTCCCCTCCCATGTACTAATTGGAATAATCGAATTTGCGAATTATGACCCGGAACCGTACGTTGTTGTGTTGATTGAATTAGTATTAAGACATTTCTTGCATTGGTTATCCGAAAAGTCACCCGTAGCACCCTTGAAGTTTGGGATTCGAATCCCCACCCATGTACTATATGGAATAATCGAATTTCCGATGTGTGGCCCCGATTGGTACGGCGTTGTGTAGATTTAATTAGTATTAAGTCGTTTCTTGCATTGGATATGCGAAAAGTCACCCGTAGCACCCTTGAAGTTCGGGATTCGATTCCCCACCCATGTACTAAATGGAATAATCGAATTTGCGAGGTATGGCCCCGATTGGTGCGGCGTTGTGTTTATTTAATTAGTATTAAGACGTTGCTTGCATTGGATATGCGAAAAGTCACCCGTAGCACCCTTGAAGTTCGGGATTCGATTCCCCACCCATGTATTAAATGGAATAATCGAATTTGCGAGGTATGGCCCTTATTGTTACGGGGTTTTGTTGATATAATTAGTATTAAGATGTTTCTTGCATTGTATATGCGTAAAATCACCCGTAACACCCTTGAAGTTCGGGATTCGATCCCCTCCCATGTATTAAGTGGAATTATCGAATTTGCGTTTTATGACCCGGAACCGTACGGTGTTGTGTTGATTTCATTATTATTAAGATGTTTCTTGCATTGGATGTGCGAAAAGTCACACGTAACACCCTTGAAGTTCGGGATTCGATTCCCCAACCATGTACTAAATGGAATAAACGAATTTGCGACGTATGGCTCCGATTGGTACGGCGTTGTGTTTATTTAATTAGTATTACGGCGTTTCTTGCATTGGATATGCGAAGAGTCACCCGCTGCACCCTTGAAGTTCCGGATGCGATTCCCCTCCCATGTACTAATTGGAATAATCGAATTTGCGATTTATGACCCGGAACCGTACGATGTTGTGTTGATTTAATTATTATTAAGAAGTTTCCTGCATTGGTTATCCGAAAAGTCACCCGGAGCACCCTTGAAGTTTGGGATTCGATATCCACCCATGTACTATATGGAATAATCGTATTTCCGATGTATGGCCCCGATTGGTACGGCGTTGTGTTGATATAATTAGTATTAAGACGTTTCTTGCATTGGATATGCGAAAAGTCAACCGTAGCACCCTTGAAGTTCGGGATTCGGTTCCCCACTCATGTACTAAATGGAATAATCGAATTTGCGAGGTATGGCCCCTATTGGTACGGCGTTTTGTTCATATAATTAGTATTAAGATGTTTCTTGTATTGGATATGCGAAAAGTCACCCGTAGCACCCTTGAAGTTCGGGATTCGATTCCCCAACCATGTACTAAATGGAATAATCGAATTTGCGACGTATGACCGCGATTTGTACGGCGTTGTGTTTATTTAATTAGTATTAAGACGTTTCTTGCATTGGATATGCGAAAAGTCACCCGTAGCACCCTTGAAGTTCGGGATTCGATTCCCCTCCCATGTAGGCCTACTAAGTGGAAAAATCGAATTTGCGATGTATGGCCGCTATTGGTGCGGCGTTGTATTGGTTTAATTAGTATTAAGACGTTTCTTGCATTGGATTTGCGTAAAGTCACCCGTAGCACCCTTGAAGTTCGGGATTCGATTCCCCTCCCATGTACTAATTGGAATAATCGAATTTGCGATTTATGACCCCGAGTGGTACGGCGTTGTGTTGATTTAGTTCGTATTAAGACGTTTCTTGCATTGGATATGCGTAAATTCACCCGTAAAAGCCTTGAAGTTCTGGATTCGATCCCCTCCCATGTACTAAATGGAATAATCGAATTTGCGACGTATGGCCCCGATTGGTACGGCGTTGTGTTTATTTAATTAGTATTAAGACGTTTCTTGCATTGGATATGCGAAAAGTCACCCGTAGCATCCTTGAAGTTCGGGATTCGATTCCCCACCCATGTACTAAATGGAATAATCGAATTTGCGAGGTATGGCCCCTATTGGTACAGTTGATATAATTAGTATTAAGATGTTTCTTGCATTGGATATGCGTAAAGTCACCCATAGTGCTCTTGAATGTCGGGATATAAATCCTCCTTTCATCTAAAGTTGTGGATATATCACACCTTGCGCCGGAACAGTAGGTCTCTGTGTTCTTCTTGCTCGCGATATGCTTTGCCTTCATAGAATAACAGATGACTGCTGTCCCCAGATCCAAGAGAGTGCGTAGAAATTGTGTTGCTATTGACTGCATTTCGTGTACTTCCGGTACTTCATTTGTTCGCAGACGCGAGTTCACCGTGCGCATGCGCGCCGTGGGCTCGCGCCTGCGCATTCGAGTATCTTACGGACTTGTAATATCCCGGCCTCAGCCGTCACCACAAAGAACGAATATCCCAATTTTGGTCAGACAATTTATGATTAGACTGCACTTGAGCATACTGTATCTAATGAATCAGTAGCGATATTTTTTCTGATCAAGAAATTCGATCATGGAGGTTATGTAGGCTATGGTATTGTTCAGTTACGGTTTCAATAAAACTGATCACTTTAAAGTATTTGCTGCTATATATACTATAGATATTATGTATGACACTTTTTAGTGGTGTTTGATTTAGTTTAGTAAGCTTCGATGCCACTGTTTAGAACCATTTTATATTGTGATACCGTACCTGATTGAGATGCGTTAGGTTTTGTTTAAGATGTGGTTTTAAGGAACGTAACAAGTAGCTCATCTGTCCTTAAATGTCGGAGATGACTGAAATGCTAGATACACGTGTAACCGGTACTTAAAACTTTTGAGATAGGCCTACAAAATGGTCGGTGATTATTATATGACCTATCTTTCTTGATATTTTATTTGAAGAAACTCACTGGCATCAGAGAGCAAATCCTAGATTTTGGGCTGGAAAATGGTTTGCTATGGCGGCATTTGCAAAGGAGCCGGGCCAGTAGTTCCTGTAATAAGAAAGTTATGAAAAGAGTGATATGTTGTATAGGCCTACAATGTAGTTGCAAGAGGAATCCTGTTGTAAATTCTGACCAGTTTTGCTTGTGCATTGAAAGTATTAAAAAAAGGTATCTCAAGGTTACTCTCGAGCCATTAATTTCATCAGTACAGTGCAGCATTGTGTGTGGAAATTGTCAAACATGCAAGAAAGAATATAATGCCCCAATAAAGAAACCCTTATTCCCTTCATTTTGCACACCATGTCCCCTACTGTACCGTTCCAATATTACAGAAAGTCACCAAATACCAGGTTTATTAAAAAAATGCTGCATTTGTATATTTTGCAAAAGTTAAAATGGTAATTGTATACACCATGACTTACTTTATCTGAAGAATTATGGTAATTAACATTGGCTTATCGGAATGAGTGATGTACAGCTATTTCATTTTGTTGGTGCAATCCACCTTGTGGCATAGTAACTAGAGTTTTTGGCTGTCACCTTAAAGGTCTAGGTTTGATTCCTGGCTCTGACAAGGAATTTAATTCTGCCTTGAGCGGCAGAACTGAGCCAACACCACACGTACACATGACCACAAAGTCAAAAACCTGTAAATGAATCAACATTAATTAACTGTAAAACCACTGTTTTTAACAGCAATGGCCAACTGGCTGCAATAAAGGCTATTATTATTATCAGCAATGCAAATGCTTGTTAATTCTTCATGATGGAACAATTTGGGAATTATCCCAGAAGCATGAAACAGGCAGAGAGTGAACATATACTGTATTTCCTTGACAGAAATGTAATGCGTAACCCTTAAGCAAAGTTAGCCCAAGTGATTTTTCTTTGCTTCATTTAGAAACCCCTGGATTCTTGAATATGTGTGGAATCTATTTGATAACCTGGGTTATTGTACTGACGATACTAGAGCTCAGAAGAATGCTAGGCAGGGAAATGTAGCCAGAGATAAGATTGTGATATGTCTTCTCAAAAACATTGTGCCATAATTTCCGAACAGTGTCCACTCGTCCTGAGTGCACAACGGACAGATATACAGGGTCTTTATATTTGCTTGGCAAGGACATTCTCGCTCCGCCAGTGACGGCTCAGTTGCCAGCAACCGCATGAGCATATGTACGGCAGAATACGTTGCTAAAAATCAGTATCATGCATTTTTACTCACATGTTTACAGTAGACGCAGAAAATGTTTCCCACCCGCTGTAAACAAATGGCATCTCCTTACAAAGTTCCCGGTTCATGGGCGCCCGCAGGATTTTTCCTGAAGGGGGCCAAGTTATAATTTTCATTTCCTTGCCACCAGCCCCCCCCCCCCCCTATTCTTGTTTCATTTCATACTTGCTTTGTGAAATTCATTATTTGACTGGGGCCGATAACCTAGATGTTAGGCCCCTTGAAACAAGAATTATCATAATCATCATTATTTGACGGGACTGAAACCGTTGGCTGCTTTATGGCTAGATTGGGAGGAATGTTTTGTTTTAAGTTCACAGTTTTTGTCTATGGAAGTTCGCGTTTCTTCTTTTGTCATTCATTGTCATAATGTACAGTTCTTAAAAACAGGTAAAAATTAGTGGTATCACCATGTATCGACAATAATATAAAAATCAAGCAGTTTATTAAAATGCTAATGTAAATCCAGTTCGCCTATTTTCTAAATATGGTAACTGGAGGACATATTTTCAGATATTTTCAAATTACTGAGTTAAATTGAACTGTGGAGATATCTCTACATATGAATCTGCCTAATAATTCAAATAGCACAGTTTCCAAATATCTAGTTTGTACTGGCCGTTACAGCGGGTCCATTACGTTTTTCCTCTTTTTAACAAGTTACGGGGAATACTTCGCATTGCTCTTCTTAACATAATGAATTTAGTACGAAATGATAAATTCGTATTGTACGTTACTCGTACTTGTGACGCCCTTAGTTTTAGCAAATTTTCCTGTTAGAAAGAAAATATTTCATTTGATTATGGCTGACCGTAAAGTAAAATATATAAAACTCACTAAATCATGTACTTCTTAGTCGCTTTGATAACGACAAACATCGCAGGATCATTTAACTAGGCCTATTATACATTTGCACTTAAGAATGTCACATGAATGTTCCTTGAGTTAAGCGCCTGCTAATGTCTATTCTGCAATTTTCTTCTTTCAGAAGCACATCATTATCAATCCCCCCTTCAACTTTGGCGTTGTCACCTATTGACTATATTGAATTGTAACTTTCAGTCGGTCAATACGACTACGAGCCCAATTAAATTAGGATTAAATTAGCTTCTCCACTCATATAAGTCTACATTTTGGCGCATCGGAAATTGCCTTGCAAGTAGATTCCATTGGAATCGTATAGACTACAACATAACGAAGTCTATCACTGAATTCACCATTTTGTCTCAACTGATCTCGCTTTGATAACGGCACAAAAACACTGCAGAACTATTTAACTATTAGCGTGTAAATTGCTTCGATCGTAGAAGATTTAACTCTACAGGCTAAGAATCTACAACAATGGTAGATTGCTGTTCATTTGAAGCAATAATTGCTCTGTCCTCAAGAAATGGACCACAGTTGTAGTATGGCACACCTTGAATAAAAATTTACCGGTATGGCATTTTGCAGCATGAATAACGATCGCAGTAAGGCAGAACGACGCAAATTTAGACGAGTGTACAACACAGTCTGGCCCGCATTTAGGGCTCCTGAAGCCCCTGAGGAAAAATAAAAAATCTTTGCTACCCCCGATTTAATATATGTCGATTTATTAAAGTGTCCTTTACCTACGGGGCTGTTTCTTCAATGAGAGTGTATTTAACTATGTGTTGACTAAACTTATAAATTGAAAAAAAAAAGAACTTAATACAAAGAATTTACATTTAAATTTCAAAAGATATACACAACCAATGGCAAAAACGGGTGAGTTAGCCGTGGTCGTTACGGTGTGGCTGCAGGCAGTCGCTCACATCTGGGAGGCGAGGAGGTTCGAATCTCCCCGCCGGCGACTTTTAAGATGGTCTTCTGTGGTTTCCCATCTTCCTTCCAGACAAATGCCGTGGTTGGTCCGTAACTATAGGCCACAGCCACTACCTTCCAATTCCTCGTCCTTACATTCACACTTTCCTTCCCAGACAACATTCCACACGCGACGGTATTTGTAGCTCACCCCAAGTGGGTCCGCATACAAGCAGCTACAAACTCGGGCGAACATGTCCTCGGACATTCCCAGCACTAAAAGCCATACGTAAAAAGAAAAACACCAATTATTTAAATAACAAGGGGATTCCTTCCTGCCTTGTCATTTGCAAACAAGATTAGGATTTCATTAGTCCAATTGCACTTTCAAGTCCGATTCAAAAGCAAGAACACCACGATGACTAACACAATCCCGTTTTGTGTGTCCTTAAATAATGAACATTGCAAATGTGTGACAATGAATAATTCTCTTGTGTGTGTGTGTGTGTGTGTGTGTGTGTGTGTGTAGGGGGATTAAACATTAATAACTTGGCGTTTAATGCCCAAGCGGTTTTGTACAGTTTTCCAAATTTTCTTCCACCCCTAAATCCTGCCGCCCTGGGCAGCTGCCCTGTTTGTTCCCCCGTAATTACGGGCCTCAAAACAGTAAATGTCCCTATATTGTAAGCGCGACCTTAAGGGACCAATAATTTACTAGTCAGCAAAGAAAACCTCGCTTTAAGGGCTGAAATCTGCTATCGGTGTTGCAATGTATAAAAATATCTCCAGAACGTGCTCTCATATCGTCACTGCCAAAGTGAGGTGGCGAAAGTAGTAGCCGGCCTAACCACGTTTGATAGTGTTGGGTTAGTTTGTTATTGTTGTTTTAAGGGGCGGAACTACGAGGCCATCTGGCCCTAGTGTTGGGTAAACATATGGTATTCACACTAGGCATAACCATATTGAAAAATGGAGCTATGTTTCCGTTGGTGGTCTAGTGCATGACATCATTAGAACCATATATTTTTGAATATAAATACATATATGTCAGCAACATTAATGAAGTTTTCTATTGTGACATTTGTCAGTTGATTATCAGAAACTTCAATTTATGAAATAACTGGTGACATTGACCAATCGAATATCAACATTCTCGGAATTCCAGAGGGGGGCCACAGCTCCACCTTGCCCCTCCCTGCGGGTGCCCATGTCCCGGTTACTCCGGTTAATTTACAGTAGCTTCAGTAAGGAAATAACAAAGTCTATTTTCATTGTTTACTGAACCTGTACGTTTGCATCTCTTAGCCAGTTGTTTTATTGTCCGATTTATAGGAATGGGTCTCCCTGGAAATTTCACTCGAAACTTTTGCCTTGTTCTAGTGCACGATTTCCTGCACTTTGTGTACGTATTGTGCAGATATACACGTTCACGTAACGAATATTTCACATAGGGCATTACAGCACTATACACAATCACAATAAGACACTATACAATGCGATATACAGTACACAGTAGCTTTATAAAACACCCAATTAGCTTGGAGTTCACACATATACCGCAGCAAGAGCGTGGGAATATGGCCGGGCACCGCGCGCGCCAACCTGTAACAGCCAGCGAAGGTCGCCTTGCGAAGCAAAAATAAAGACCCTGTATATTCTGCTGAGAAGGAAGCAGGTTGCCATAGCAACGAATACCGACAGTAGTGGCTACGCTGGCTAAAGCGCGGCGTTAGGTCATGGGGCCAAGCTCTCTGCTGACTCGGTAGACGCGTGGGTTCGAGCCCCACCGTCGGCTGTGCATGAAATGGTTTTCCGTAGTTTCCCATTTTCAACGCCAGACAAATGCTGGGACAGTACCTTCTGACAGGCCACGGCCGCTTCCTTCCACATCCTTGCCCAGTTTCATTCATCTTCATCCATTCCATCTCTCATCCCGACGCGCAGGTCGCCCACGGGCGTCGACTAGAAAGACCTGCACTTTGCCTCCCAGGAGGCCACACAACAACAAAAAAGACCCTGAAATCAACCGAAGGCAGCAAATTACTGAATTTGAGATAGCTTTGGTCCTGTTACTGTTTTACCAAGCCCTCAGCCTGTCCCGACTAGATTATGATTTTGCAGTGTACAGTTCAGCAAAGTCATTAACTTTGAAAATGCTGGACAGTATAGCAGAATTAGGCTGACAGCCAATGCTTTCTGGACCAGCCCGATTTCCAGCCTACTCACCAAATCAGGTGTTCCACCTCTTTGTGTCAGACTCCAAGATATGCTTTCATCATATGATGCCAATCTGCATCAAATGATGCATTATCCTAGCTATCAATCTCTATTCAATACCTGATCCCACCAGAAGTACACCAACCAGGCGGTGGGTATTAGGCTTGATAGCTCGTGTAATGAAATAGGAGTGGCTGCAGGTCCCTTTATGATCCAGACACCTAACGAGGTATTGTATGTCCGGAAGTTTGGTTAGATCTACATCGAGATCTTAAGGTAAACAGCACAGTTCACCAATTTCTGGATGTTTTTGCGGATGATTCGAAGGTGGACGAGAAAGTGGGTTGAGCTTAAATCATTGATGGTGCAAATATGAAGATCTCTTTGGGACAAACTTATATCCTCTTTACTGCGGAGCTCATTGCTATCTATGAAGCTCTGCAGTTTGCCCTACAGAATGTACGATTCCACTTTCTTGTGTGTACCGACTCTTTGAATTTGTTGCAGTCAATTGATTCATGTTTCTCACAACACCCATTAGTGCAACGAACCCATGACCTTGACACTGCTGTTTGGTATTCCCTATATTTTTGTTTCTTCTTCTTTCTTTCTTTCTTTCTTTGAATTTGGCCTACTGTGGGTCACGGGAAACAATTGATGTGCTTTTCCTTCACCCAGAATTTCTTCATCCTTTCGCTGTGGTTCCTCCTCCTTTCCTCTGACCAGGTGTTCTTGGTTGTTCTACTGGGTCTTTCCTTGAACCCCTTGAAGTTATCAATTTTTGCTCGAAACACAGCCCTATTCCACTGTCTTTAGTATGTACGCCAACTTACTCCATGTCTTTTCTCGTTTCTTCTACCCACATTGTAGTCACCTTTTGCTTGCTGATGTAATTAAATATTCTTTTCGTTATTCAATTCTCATCCATTCTCATGAGGTGCCCATAAAACTTCAGTCTCCTCTTACGCATGGTGTCCGTGATCTTCTCTGCCTGTCTATATAGATCCTCATTTCTGCACGTACCATTGTTTCGTTTCTCAGGCCCTATTATCTTTTTGTTAAACTATATTTTTGTTTGATATTATAATTTTTTTTTTGTTTGTTTTATTAATAATGGACTGTTTTTATTTTTAGGAATCCATCTCTAAATGTTAACTGAACAAAATTTATATTTTAAAACTGTTACGAGGGGCATATGACCTTGCTGTCCTGCCTCAACAACCCTCATCATGGAGATAGAATTGCCACAGTGCAAGGCTGTGCACGGTTTGTTCAGTTTAGGGGGCTTGTCCTTGACATTCATCATTTGGGTTTCAGTTTTTTCGTATTGATATCAATATTATTTTTTAGTTGTCCACTTTCCAATACAATTTTCAGTTTGTCCCTATCGGTACATGTTTCAGCACACGTGCTGTGCCTTCTTCAGCCTATTACAATATTATCATACAACTACAGTACTACAGCATTAGCATCAATTTTTCATCACACATTCCTTAAAAAAAATTTAAAAAAATAAAAGCTAATTTTGATTCATATGACATCTACATAGATTTAAAATTCTTAAAATGTCGCTTGAAATAAAATTTATTCCAGAAATCCTTCCTTTGTCAACCATTTAAGATATTGAATATTGAAGATATGCCAAAACATGTACCAATAGAGACAAACTGAAAATTGTATTGAAAAGTGGACAATTACATTTATGATACAGCTTAGGGGGGACAGGGGGAGACTGCTGCGCCAACACTAGGTCAGCACTTGCTTGGTTCCTAACTTGACTATTGGCAATCGTGTCTCCAACAGATAATAAAAAGGGGGAGAGCAAAAGAAATCGAAAGTTCTACTAGTAAAAAAGGTACACTAACTCATCATTTCATTTAGTCTATTCCAGAAACAACTGAATTCTGTACTGTGTGATGATCTTTTATAAATCAGTATCTACTTTTTAATTAAAATACTCCTTCGTGTATGTCTACCCAGTATTATTCCCATATCAACTGGGTTGGAGATGTAATGTGAAGGGAGATCCCCTTCTTGACACCAACCTCAAGAGAGGAAGTAAATGAAACTGGGCAAAGAGTTGGAAGGTAGAGGCAGTTGTCTACTTGAAGGCAACTTTTGCATAGAGTCGAAAATGGGGAAACTGTGTGAGGTTTCGAAGCCATTTCTCAGTGTTGCCTGTATAATCAATTAATACTTTTCAGTCAGTCAAAATGCTTTCACCCTATTAGATTAGGCGGGGTAAATTTAAGTATATCACACTTTTCTGAAAAAAAAGATGACGATCAGGTGCCGTCAAGTCGCGACTGCATAGATGGACTGTCTCCATATGATTGGGTCTTCAGCCATATACTTCAGATCCTTCACTGACATATTCATGTTGGATTTGATGGAGTCGATCCATTTCAATGTTGGCCGCCCTCATCTCCAAGACCCTTCCACCTTTCCAAGCATAGCGGTCAAGCTGTATGCCTCTCACCCGGTTCGATTCCTGGTCAATGCATGTGAGATTTTCTAAGTGAAATGCCATGTCCTGTGGTTCGGATTCCACGTAAAACGGAGGTCCCGTGGCTTATGATCGCGAGATTAACGGTCACGTAAAACTACAAACTTCCATCCTTTCTTTCCAAGCATAATTGTCTTTTCCAACGAATCAGAACGTCTCATAATGTGTCCAAAATATGACAGCTGTAATCTTGTTATCAAGCTTCAAGAGACAGATCTGATTTGATTTTTATAATTACCCATATATTTGTCTTCTTGGCTGTCCAAGGAATATGCAGTATCCTTCACCACCACAGCTCCAACAGAGCTCAAAAGCATCAATATACTTCCTATCTGAAAAAAATATTGCATGTACCTTAATATTATTCACTGATAAAGGGGGATTTTATGATAACATTTTTCGACCGTCACACGGTCATCATCATATCCTCATCACAAGGGTTGGATTAAAATTATACAAGGGGCATACTGCAAGTCATGAACATTTTTTGGAGAAATATGTTTACTAACATTGCGATACACTGAATACAGCATTTCAAACTATAAACTTTTGTTTATTTTTCAACATAGTCTTCATTCTTTTGGACACATTTTTCCACACCGTTGTGGAAATTTGAAAATACCTTGATGCTAGAAGTAGACTGTAGAAACATCTATAAGTTTGTTATTATGTTATTGCATGTCCTTTTTAGTGGTGTTGTACTGTTTTAATCAATGTTTCTATTAATGTAATGTACTAACAATTTTAACACTATGGCTGAGGAAGGGAGCATTTATAGCCCCCAAAACATGTACCGAAATGTATTATAATTGATCTTGGAATACTAAGGTATTGAATAGGCGGATACTCAAAATCTTTGCCATATTTTGTAACTTGTCAAAACGGACCCAAAAAGACGATTTCAAAATTCCCGGAGACAAGTGAAGGTACACACACTTATAGACCTGGCACAGACTCAACTTGACAGACAACTGTGGGGGAGGTTCGGTGCATCATTAGGATGGTCCGGATCGACTCCCGTACAACAGCAGTGCAAATTTTAGGAATAATAGCACCCTACATTACATAACAAACAGTGGAGAATCGTCTACGTGCTGTTGGCTTACAGGCCAGTGTTCCTGCAGGTGTTCCATTGACTCCACAAAATCAACGTGGAAGACTCATGTGCTGTTGAGAAAACCAGTGTGGGTTGACAAATGGCATAGTGTCATCATTAGTGATGAATTGTTCCTCTGTCTTTCTCGCACTGATTGCCATATCGTGTGCGACAACATACGAAGAGAGAAGTGCTTAGACATTATTGTCGAGAGGCACAGGACCAACTCTGGGCATTATGGTCTGGGGAGCTATCGGCTATAATGTAAAATATCAATTAGGGATTGTGACTATTGCTTGCTTGATTTGAATGGAATAGTGAATTCCAGTAATCTGGCAAAACAGAATGAATTGGCAATGACTAATAGATTTCTACGATGGTGGCCTAGGCTTAATTCCAAGCTCTGTCATGAATTTTAAATCTAGTATGAGGTTTGCAAACATCCAGAGGACAGTTGAGAGGAGAGTAGTGGATTCATATCCTACTCTCGGCCATTGTAGAAGTGGTTTTCCGCTGATTCCCAAAGTAAATTCAGATCGCAGCAGATTCCTTCCCAACTTCGCTCCTAGTTACAAATACTGTACGGAGCTCAGAAGAATGCGAGCGTGGGAGGAGGTGGAGGAAAAGGGGAGGGGCGTTCCCTACATAGCCTACAATCATTCGTTGCTATGGCGACCTGCTTCCTTCTCAGCAGAATGTATATTGGTCCGGTGTGCACTCAGAAGGACAAGTGGACACTGTTCGGAAGTTATGGCACAATGTTTTTGGGAAGACATATCACAATGTTATCGCTGGCTACATTCCCCTGCCTAGCATTCTTCTGAGCTCTAGTATCGTCAGTTCAATAACCCAGGTTACCAGATAGATTCCACACACATTCAAGAATCCAGGGGTTTCTAAATGAAGCAAAGAAAAATCACTTGGGCTGGCTTTGTTTAAAGGTTACTCATTACTGTTCTAAAAGAAATACAGTATATGTTCACTCTATGCTTGTTTCATGCATCTAGGATAATTCTCAAATTGTTCCATCATGAAAAACTAAAGAGCATTTGCATTACTGTTAAAAGCAGTGGTTTTACAGTTAGTTAATTACGTCGTTTCTGCATATAATGATGGTTACATACTCGCCAACCCCGACAAACATAGCCTCCTTTCCATTAACCCGGAAGAGGTTGCATTGCGGTCTTTTAGACCAGGTTCGTATTGTTCACGTCACCATTGTTGTTTGCTGCACGCCCCTACCAGGATACTTCATGTAATTGTCACGGAGAGCAACAGTTTCCTGCTGTCCGCTAATCCAATTTTGCGTGGTAAGTTGAACTATTCACCAATTATACCAGACCTGGTCTTGTCCACCACACGCGACCTGTTGAGTTTTGCATTTTATGATGGACTCCGAAGATTAAGATGGAATTAGGACGCTCTTAGAGAGTGTGGAGAAAGAAGAACGGAACAGAAACAAAGTACTCAGAGTGCAATAAGACAGAGTACGAAGGGAACTGTTTGGCGTAGAACAACAGAGAGCAGGGAAGTTTGAAGAAGATGATGATGGAAGTGCAGAGGACAACTTGGCTTGTAGTGAACACAACACTGACTCAGAGGAATCTATGGATGAACAATATTGTGGTAACCTGTCCCATAATTCAAATACGATACAACACACAGAAAACGCACCATTTTTTGCCTCTACCGGAAGAAGTACTAGTAATGCTGGACCAGCGTACATGGCTAATGAAGGTGTCACAACATAGCAAGTACATTCCTCTTAACAAAGGGGAAGGACACGCAGACACAATCTAATTACTCACCTACCTGGACCCAAGGGTGATGCTCGCAATACTCGCTCTCCGATAGAAGTTTGGGAGTATTTATTTTCCAGACTGGAAGCCTCCGTGGCTTAGGCGGCAGCACGCCGGCCTCTCACCGCTGGGTCCGTGGTTCAAATCCCGGTCACTCCATGTGAGATCTGTGCTGGACAAAACGGAGGCAGGCAGGTTTTTCTCCGGGTACTCCGGTTTTCCCTGTCAAAATTTCATTCCAGCAACACTCTCCACTATCATTTCATTTCATCTGTCATTCATTTAATCATTGCCCCAGAGGAGTGCGTCAGGCCTCGGCAGCCGGCACAGTTCATATCCTCGCCGCTAGATGGGTGCTTCATTCATTCCATTCCTGACCCGGTCGGAGACTGGAAGCAGGCTGTGGATTTTCATTTTCAAGACTCCGAAATCGAAAAGATTGTGGGATTTACAAATGTGTGGATTGAACAAAGACTAGCGAACTTCACATGAGAATGTGATGTTCTTTCTACAGATGTTCGAAAATTGAAAGCTGTGTTTGGGCTGCTTTATCTTGTTGGCGTTTCGTTCATTGCATCAAAATCTTGAAGACATGTCGTCAACAGATGGGACATGTGTAGAAATATTCGGAACGACAATTAACCTGCGTCACTTCAAATTTTTGCCTAGAGCTATGATATTCGATAACCTTCATGACAGAGATAAGAGAACTCAATCAGATCCTCTTTCTAAAATCCGTGAGATATTTCAGGCTTTTGATGATCGATGCTCGCAGGCATATTCACCAGGTGAATATTGTACAGTGGACGAAATGGTCGAGTCGTTTCAAGGGAAATTCGATTTTTTTTATACCAAGCAAAAAACGGCCGAGTATGGCATAAACAAGTTTTGCCTTAGTTTGTGCCAGAACATATTACACAGTTCATATTGAAATGTATCCTGGTCAACAACAAGAAGGACCCTTTAGAAGTGAATATTCATTACGAGCCATTGTTGAGAGAATAGTACAGCCCATGTTAGGCAGTGGGAGGAATGTGACAATTGATATGTCCTTCCCCCTGGCCATCTCTCTTCTTGAAAACCACCATCTAAAAATATTGTCGGAACACTCCGGAAAAGTAAGAAAGAGATTCCTCCAATATTATTGCACCAAAAATGCCAGTCCTGCTCTCTTATGCTTCCAAGAAAAATAACGCCATCCTATTGATTTCCACTTTCCATGATCCTGACACAATCGATGAGAGTTCTACCATCTACAACATGACAAAGGGAGACTCCGGAAAAGTAAGAAAGAGATTCCTCCAATATTATTGCACCAAAAATGCCAGTCAACAGCAGTAGTTTTGGATTTAGGGCTGCTCTCTTATGCTTCCAAGAAAAATAACGCCATCCTATTGATTTCCACTTTCCATGATCCTGACACAATCGATGAGAGTTCTACCATCTACAACATGACAAAGGGAGGTGGGATACCGTCGATGAACTGAAAGGGACCTATTCAGTTTCAAGGGCTGGCTGTCGATGGCCACTCACTGTGTTCTATGGGTTATTGAATGTTGCTGGGAGCAACGCATTCATTGTCCTAAGGGAAAATAGTAAACCTTAATTCTCCTGGGAACTGTGCCTAGAATATTTACAATATCGAGAAACAATTTATTGCCTATCCGGGGAGATGAAGATGAGAATAGGCAGCATTCTAAAAGAGCTTAGTGAACCAACTGAAGTGCAATGTGAACAGTCTGCAGTATCAAGGCGGGAAACCGGACCTGGTCGTTGTGCCTACTGTGATTGGCGCAAACCCAGTGCAGCACACAGTTTCAACATGTGTCGCATGCAAAACAGAAGGCGGTGACGACGAATGAGGAACTGAAGTGTACTGTAGCCTATTACAAATTTTGTTGTTGTTGTATTGTTATTGCAGATATTGCTTTTTCATTATTATTAGAAATAGTTGTTTAGTTTACAGTTTTAATGAATATGACTGTATTATGATTTTCAGCAAATTTTGTTACGTGTTTTTTAATTATCAAAAATCCAGAAGATTCCCTGTAAAATAAATTTAAAACAATAAAATGAATCTAACAAACAAAAACCATACAAAATAAATACAAAACTAGGAAATAATAATCACAGTAAAGTAATGTGTCATTTGAAACAGCCTGATCTAAATGACTCAGCGCGACCTCTCATTTCCGACGAGTCAACGAGACCTCTCCCGGGTTAAGAGAACAATAGCAACCTTTTGGAAATGAATAGCTGACACCCTTCATTTCAGTAGTAAAGTTCAGTTGAAACAATGCCTCCGAGCTCTGCAGGCATTGCCAGAGCCATCAGAGATCATTACTACCGCGGATGAGGCTTGGAGTCGAATGCAACAGGTTTGGGATGTAAATGTAAATAAGAGGACAGTTCAACAACACCTCAGAGAACAAAGTATTCGATCAAGGTGAACTGGTATGGGACCTGATCTGACGGAGAATACAGTCACCCATCTTCAGTTTGCTTGTCAGCACACCCAATGGAACCGTGTACTGTTTTTTGAAGAGCTCAGGTTCTTCCTGAAATCTCCAGATGATAGGGAGAGAGTTTGGAGAGTGATATACAGAGTGCACAGTATCCATAAAGACTCCATGATTTTGTGGGGCGGCATTGCCATGTAGGCTCGGATAGACTGTTTTTCATTGAAAGTGGCAGGCTCAGTGAGATTCTCATCGATAACACTATTTTTTGGAGATGGAATCATGTCCATGCATGACGATACTTGTCCACTGCAGCACAATATGTATTACAGTGCATAGCCAGCTCACAGTTCCAACTAAAACCCTCGTAGAGGATCTTTGGGATAAGTTTGGGAATATGGAACAGAGTTCAAAATGTGCTCCAGAGGCATTATGTGATCTGCAGGCAACATTTCAAGAGGATTGGGACTAACTTGAGCAGAGAAATATCAAAGCCCTAACTGAAATGATGGCCCAGAGAATGGTGGCTGGAGGCTTCGGTGGCGTAGTTGGTAGCATGCTGAGCTTCTATGCCCAAGGTTGCGGGTTCAAACCCGGCCGAAGTCGTCGGATTTCTTAAGAGCGTTAAAAATCCCTCAGTATGCCTTCCTTTGAAGGGGAAGTAAAGCTGGCGGTCCCATGTCATAGATTTATGGCATGTAAAGGAACCTTCCACTAATTACACTTGTGTGAAGCTAAATTATAGGTTAGATTTGTTTTACTCTCTTAAGTTCCAACGTTCATCACCAGGAGCCAACTGCAGTGGCATCTAGTAACCAAGTTCACAACTAGTTGCCATTGACAGTAGCATTTGGTAGCAAAAGTAGGAACTACTTTAAAATTGAATGTCTGCAGTCCTTACCTGAATTACAGTTGACATAAATTGTAGTTCATGCCACTCGAGTTTTATGTCGTAATTGCCAATAAAGGAAAGACCATGGCCAATTGAAACACATTATTTAAAGTAGATTTCATCTCTTCAATTACTTGCTGATGAATCCGTACAGTGTAACTGAACATGACAAGCATATGACCATTTACTTAATTGACAACCATTTAAGAGTAAGTTATTTCGACTTGACAACATAGAGGTATATGGGAAGGAACGAACCCTGCAATTATTACTTGATGGCACATTGGCACACAATGAGCTTCGTATGTAGGAGAGTCCATATGATGCAGCACAATTGTGAGGTGGAGGAACATTCACTTTGCTTGTTACAGAAATGTTCACACCAGTCCCTACTGTAACTGTACTCCACGTTAATCTCTCTTCCAGGAGTACAGCAGTACCTTTTTCTCCTCCTTTAACATCAAAGCTGTTAGGTTTACACAATGAAGTAATAATCGCAGTCTTCCATACACTTCCAAGCATCAAATTCATTAACCACAATCTCCCCATCATTTTGTGTACTTCAGCCTGGTGTTGTTGATTCATTTCGAGGTTTTTGACTTTGTGGTCATGTGACCTTGTGTACGTGGCAGTAGGTAATCTGTGGTACGTGTGGTGTTGGCTCAGTTCTGCCATGCAAGGCAGAATTAAATTCCTTGCCAGAGCCAAGAATCAAACCTAGACCTTCAAGGTGACAGCCAAAAATTCTAGTCACTATGCAACAAGGTGGATTGCACTTCAACAAAATGAAATAACTTAGCTGTACTTCACTGATTCCGATAAGCCTATGTTAATTACCATAATTCTTCAGATAAAGAATGTCATGGTGTACACAATTACTATTTTAGCTTTTGCAAAGTATACAAATGCAGCAATTTTTAATAAACCTGGTATTTGGTGACTTTCTGCAAGACAGAACTATTGGAACGGTACTGTAGAGGACATGGAGTGAAATGAAGAAGGGAATAAGGGTTTCTTTATTGGGGCATTATATTCGTTCTTGCATGTTTGTCAATTTCCACACACAACGCTACACTGTACTGATGAAATTAATGGCTCGAGAGTAACCTTGAGATACCTTTTTTTAATACTTTCAATGCATGAGCAAAACTGGTCAGAATTTACAACTTGACTCCACTTGCAACTACATTGTAGGCATATACAACATATCACTCTTTTCATAACTTTCTTATAAATTACAGGAACTACCGTACTCGACTGGGCCTGCTCCAGCCCAAAATCTAGGATTTGCTCTCGGATGCCAGTGAGTTTCTTCAAATAAAATATCCTCGCTTGCTGAGCCCAAGGTTGCAGGTTCGAAACCTGGCGCAGTCAGCTGGCATTTGAGGGTGCGCAAATGCGAGGGAGCCGTGTCAGTAGATTTACTGGCACGTTAAAGATCCCCTTCGGGGCAAAATTCCGGCACCCCGGCGTCTCTAAAAGCCAGGGTAGTTAAAAGGGACGTAAAACCAATAACATTATTTTATTCAAATAAAATATCAAGAAAGATAGGTCATATAATAATCACCGACCATTTTGTAGGCCTATATCAAAGTTTTAAGTACCGGTTACACGTGTATCTAGCATTTCAGTCATCTCCGACATTTAAGGACAGATACTTGTTACGTTCCTTAAAACCACATCTTCAACAAAACCTAACCTTCTCTATCAGATATGGTATCAGAGTATAAAATGGTTCTAAACAGTGGTGTCGAAGATTACAAAACTAAACCACTAAATAAGTGTCATACATAATATCTACAGTATATATAGCAGCCAATACTTTAAAGTGGACAGTTTTATTGAAACAATACCATACATAACCTCCATGATAGAATATCTTTATCAGAAAAAATATCGCTACCGATTCATTCGATACAGTATGTACAAGTGCAGTCTAATAATAAATTGTCTGACCAAAATTGCATTTCCATCGTAAATATAATTATTTTACGGTAGTAAAATATCACAGAAGGCTTCCTCGCCACAATTTCATTACGGTACACAGTAGCCTTCATCATTGTGGAAAACAATGAACCGTCACATTAAAGAAGTTTTATTCCGAGACTTAATGCAGTTTATGGATTGCTGTAAATGCCAGTCGCTATCACAGTTTCCATCCTGGAAAAATTTGCGAATGCTTTATTATTGCTTCATATCGCCAAACATTATTTACTGCGCCTTTTTTGATTTGATAAAGCAGTTTCCGGTTACTTTGGCCACGGAGAAAAAAGCTTTGGTTGTTCAACATTGACGCATGCGCACTGGAGCAAGACTTTCCGCTCGCTAGACGCGTCTTGGGCGTTACCAAGGCTAGTAAACTACAGAGGTTGCCTCAATATGGAGCTCTTAGGCGAGGGGATCGCGGAGGGAAGGGAAAGGACGTGACGTCACACGTTTCCTCGTAGCGCGCGAGGCGCGAGATATGCAAGGAAAGTCAACTTTCCCACACATTATATTGTATGGATTGCAGTGGTTTAAACACGTGTTTTAAGCCCTTTTGTTTATAATCATGCCAGGCCAAAGATGTGCTGTGGCAGTTTGTCACAGTTATTATAAAGTTGGAAATGACGTGTCGTTTTTCACGATGCCTAAAGACGCATGCCTTCGCAATCAGTGGATTGCTGCATGTAAGCGAAAAGATCATTGCAACCCTCAAACAAGTAGGATATGTTCCCTCCACTTTAAGAGTGAAGACTTCGAATTAGACTACAGGGCCGAATTGCTTAATATAAAGCCAAGATTTCCAAGGAATCTAAAACTAAATGGTAAGTGAGCCTAGCTGGCCTACTCTTTTAAGTTTTGATGACCTACTAGGGTGATTTTAAAGCTGTTAATATTTTTGACATATTTCGTACATGGTATCAGGGGCGTATATACAATTTTTTTTTCGAGGGGGGGGGGGGGTGACTATCGTGGAAAATTGTGAGTACTTAATGAATTTTCTATTATAGCCTATGGAGTATGAATGGAAAATATCTAAATGGGCTACTTTTTAATTTATTAAGCAGAAAGGTAAACTCTCATTTTCTTTTCCAAATTGATAATTATTTCTTAAAAGTAGACTACTGTGAAATACATTGTATGTTGTACCCAAGTTGGCTTTTTTCGGGGGGATCTGGAGCCCCCTCAGCCCCCCCACCCCTTATATACGCCCATGCATGGTATTTTGATTTTGGACAAAATGGAAAATTTCGTGAGTAATCCTCTTTGCATTGGTAAAAATCTTTGCAAATATTCCAGAAAGCAGTCATCATTTCAATAAAATCCCTTCGACTTCTGTACCAAGATATGGCCCGTAGGCATAATACAAAGTACATTCTCACATAGGCTAAATCAAGATGTACTGGAAAACCTCTTTTCACAATTGCGAACCCGTGGTGGCTTACACGATCATCATTCTCCCCTTGACTGCATTTACAGACTGAGGATGATTATTTTAAGAAAAAAATCCAGGAGTTGTTCAAAAGCAAACAAACACTGCTGATCCATATTCAGATGAATATGTAGTTGCTAAAGCACTAAACATAGCTGGCATAGTGTCGGAATCAAGTAACGTGCTTCCAAAACCAACCTTAGGGAGCAATGTGCAACCAGAGTCCTTCATTGCCAATATCGTGGAACAAAGTGAGAAAGATGGCAAGGCTTATGTTGCTGGTTATGTAGCCCACAAGTTCCAAGATAAATATCCACAACTTGGGAACTTAATCTATGGAATGCCAACTCAACACGATTAAGCTTTACCAATATGGATTAAACACTTGTCATACGGTGGTATGACCGATCCCTCAGAAACATGGCTAAACCAGTTCCGGCACATTTCAGCAAAATTCGTCACATATCACGGAAAATACGGATTTCAACGAGGCAAGAACGTTCTAAGAACGACAAATTTTGTGTCGAGAGAAGTTCCTGACGTACCGTCTGGTGGGGGTGAGGCAGCTGTGATAACAATTTTCTTCATCAGATTGATACATTCCAATTCTATCTTGCATAAGAAGTGGTTATTGGAAATCACTAACACCCACGATACTACCACCGAGTCTAGGCGAATTTCCAAGAAATTCAAGAAGATCACAACATAAGTAAGTGGGCTACATTCAGTTATTTTATCACCCATTTACCAATAATTTCATGAGAATAAACTCTTCTTTGCGTCCTCAACAGCTGATGTTGACAGTTTCGTTACGTTCCCCACATGGCGCGTTTGGTATCTTGTGACGTCATCCGCCTTGTGAGCGCTGATTGGTGAGTGAAAATTGAGGCAACCTCTGTAGTTTATAAGCCTTGGGGCGTTACGGCATGACTGATGGCAGTCGCTCACATCCGGGAGGCGAGGAGGTTCGAATCCCCTCGCCGGCAACCTTGAAGATGGTCTTCTGTGGTTTCCCATCTTCCTTCCAGGCAAATGCCGGGGTTGGTCCCTAACTATAGGCCACAGCCGCTACCTTCCAACTCCTCATCCTTACCTTCCAACTTTCCTTCCCAACGGTACTTGTAGCTCACCCATTGGGTGTCCGTCTCGAAGCAGCTACAAAACTGGCGAGCCGAACATGTCCTCGGACACTCCCGGCACTAAAAGCCATACGCTACAAAAAAATCATAAATTCTTAATCTCACACACTTCATAAACATATTATCGCGTCCTTATTACTCTTCCTTCGACATAATTGCTTGTCGTATATATTCTCCTCTTAGCACTTTTACAAACTTCTATGAACCATATCAAATACTTTCAACAAAGTAAGATATTCAGAATTCCTACTAGATATTACCTTTCATGAATTCACTACTCCTCCTCCGACATAATCTTCTATCGATTATACAATTCCGTGCTATATTTCATCTATACATCTCTCACAAAATATTACCGCAAATCTCTTTACATTCTCGCTTCCATAAATCATGCCGTATTTCTTCTCGTTGCTTTAAATACATTTCTGTTATAATTTCTAGCCTTGCTCTGAATCTTAAGTCTGCTCGCGTTTGTCATTCAAATAACAATATCTTTACCTCCCGTCTCTCCTTACAATAGATACTTAATATCCTTCCTTTCATCTTACAAGATCCTTTCATAACAAATATTGATCTACAATACCTTTTAATTTCATTTTCATTATTCAGCTATGCCTTTAAAATACGCATACTGTTCTTACGTTCAAAACAAACTTCTGGGTTTTACAATATCATCTTCTCAGACAATGGAGTTCCTTCAAAGCAAATATTGAATACTCCCGTCAATAATTACGGTTTTATAGATCATAATTTCGTTCCTGAGACGAATTAGCTTCATATAGTTAGGATCATCATGTCCTCTCTTTCTCTTGTATCACATGTACAAATTTACGCTTGTCAAAACTCATGACTACTTTCTCTCCACTGTTATAATATTTATTCAACATACTTATTACCGTTTCTCTGATGTTACAACAATATCTACGAAATATACTTTGTTATGGCAAAGGATTTATCTTCAAGCAAAAATTCTAAGCGTTCTAATAAACTGCAAAAATAATTACTGTGACGAATATCATCAATAAACGTTCAAAATACGTCCAAATGACGTATGCATATTTCTACCAAAATTTCTAAATTCTAGACAAAATAATAACATGGGCTATGAATATAAGATAAGATGTTGGTCATTATACTGTAATATCGTGTACAAGTTCTAACTACATAGGTGTGTAAAATTGCACTTGTCTACCTTCAAAACTGTGGCTGCTGGTAAGATCTGAAGATGTTGGTATCTGTGGAATTTCTCCCACGCGCCTTCGGGAATGTGACACTTGCCTGCCATCTGGTCTGCATGAGTCACACCGCTTCCGTGTAGACCGCTGGGCTTGATGTACAGCAATGGGGTGAGTAAAACCGGTAATCAGCTGGGACTCGACTGGCAGTCTCCCCCCGTCCGTGCCGTTGACCTCGCTCCTCCGCAGCGTTTCACTCTTCTTGGCCCGATGGCCTAGATACTCCTCACGCTTAATTCTTGGGTCCATCTTCTTTCTGCCCATCTCTGGATGTTCTTGGATATCGGTAGTATTGCAATGTGCTTTCTTAACACGAGAAATCACCTCAGCTTGTGCATTTCTCTCCACTGTAGTAGCTTGTTGCGTTTATTCGAACGAACTGCAGATGTTGACGCAGCTCGCTCCCATTAGTTATGTTGTCATGGTTATATCTGGATCTCGCTTGTTAGTATAGCTTTACTTTCCCTTCATAGTGGAAGAATTAAAACATTATCCTTCCTTCTAAATAAAAAGTGGTCGTAATCTCTCCCCTTCGACCTAATTCTTTATACATCTTGTATAATATGATGTGTTTCTTCCTTGAAGTATGACAATGCCTTTGGCTTCTCTTCTGTGTGGTCTTGCGTTCGAAGTTTCGATGTACTGTTACAAAGTATACCCTCACGATGGTATCCTCATCTTGTGATGTGGGGGCTTGAGAGCCCAAATGATCCTGCGAGCTATACCGGCGGGAGCGTGAGTTCCTGGTAGGGCCTCCCATGCCGGACAGGTCAGAGGTGATGGGTCAGACAAAGAGGGATACCCTGGTCCTCCAGGGTGGGGGTTGATCATGGGGCTAACAAACCCATCTCGAAAAAAATAGTCTGCTATGAAACTCCAATACAATAATAGCCGGACTGATGATAATGATAAACGACCTATGCAAGGAAAAGGAAAATGTAAACGGAAAAATGATATGTACATAGTAACCTGGAATGTGAGAACATTGAACAAACCTGGAGCGTTGAAGGGCCTTAAGAGATGGAGAAATATGGTATAGGAGTGGCAGCGATCCCAGAGATCAAATGGAGAGGAGATGGTATATTGAGAAGTGATAACCATACAATAACGTATAGTGGAGGCGACAGTGGAAGAATAGGTGGCACAGGTTTCCTCGTGGATAATAGATATAAAACAGCAGTACTGAATTTTAAGCCTGTAAATGAAAGGATATGCACTTTGAGAATGAAGGCACGATTCTTTAATATCACCTTTATATGTGTATATGCCCCCACAGAAGAGGATGAGGATGAGGTGAAAGACACGTTCTACAGTCAGCTTGAACAGGAACTCGAGGGTATAGCAAGGCAAGATGTAAAAATCGTGTTAGGTGATTTCAATGCGAAGGTGGGAAATGAAGAAGCGTTTAGAGAGACGGTAGGAAAGTCTGCATGAGGTATCAAATAATAAAGGACAGAGACTCATCGACTTTGCCATGGGAAATGAAATGATTGTGAAAAGTACATGGCTTCAGAGAAAGAATATAAGGAAAGTAACGTGGTGCTCACCGGATGGAACCACATTCAACCAAATTGACCATGTGGTAATTGATAGAAGACACGCATCTGATATACTCGAAGTTGATAGTTGTAGAGGAGCGGATTGTGACTCTGACCATTTCATGGTAAGGGTAAAATATAGACAGCATATAGCAGTGTACAGATCTGGAAAGATGAGGAAAGATCCTAGAAGGTATAATGTCTTAAAACTAAAAGAAAAGGAAACTGCCGAACAATATGACACACATTAACGGAAGAAGTTGGAGACTAAACAAAATTGGGATTTAGAGGGAGTAGAAGGAAAATGGAGTATAATGTGGGACGCACTACACGAAGCTGCAGAAGAAGTACTGGGGACAGAAGAAAGGATTAAAAGACAAATCTGGTTCGATGAAGAACGTAAAATAGCTATAATGGAGAGGAATGCTGCAAGGGAGAAAATGATAAGTAGACCAACGAAACAATACAGAAGAACATAAAAAGAAAAGGAAAGAGGCAGATAGAATTTGTAGAAGAAAGAAACGGGAATCAGAGAAGAAATGGATTGAAGAGCTAGAAGAAGAATCAAGAAGTAAGAAAGTACTATAAACGAATACAGGAAGTGAAGAAGGGCTTTCAACCCCGAGCAGTTTTCTGCAGATATAACGAAGGGAATTTCATAGGAGGAGAAGAACAGATTTTAGATCGATGGGCTGAATATTTCAGCGAGCTGCTCAATGCTACTGCAGAGACGGAATTGCTAGAACAGGAGGGTCAAGAGAATAACCAACCATGGTGCAAGGATAACACTGATGCAATGCCAGTACCCGTGCCGACGCTGGAGGTGGTTAGTTTGGCAATTAAAAGCTTGAGGAATAACAAAGCCCCAGGGGGTGATAATATTTCAGCAGAGGTGATCAAGTGTGGTGGGGAACATTTGGCAAAGCTGGTACACCAGTTGATTGTGGAGATAGGGGAGAAGGAGGTGATGCCAGAACAGTGGAACACGGCCATTATTTGCCCAATCCATAAGAAGAATGATAAAGCAAAGTGTGAAAATTATCGTGGCATAGCACTGCTTAGTATGGTCTATAAAATCCTAGCCAAGGTAATGGCTATGAGACTTACACCTCTTGTTGAAGAGAGACTTGGAGAATACCAGTGTGGATTCCGACAGGGTAGATCGACGACGGACCATATCTTCACAATAAAGTAATTAATGGAAAAGTGTTACGAATATAATGTGGTTGTGCACCAACTATATGTGGATTTCAAACAGGCTTTTGATAGTGTAAAGAGGAAAACTCTGTATCAGACCTTGATGGACATGGGATTCCCACCCAAACTAATCAGATTGGTGCAAATGACTCTTACTGGCACAAAATGTCGAGTTAAAGTTGAAGGAAGACTCTCAAAAGTTTTTGAGGTAAACCAAGGCTTACGACAGGGAGACGTACTGTCCACGCTGCTGTTCAATATAGTACTAGAGAGAGTAATGAGGAAGATAGATATCAGCAATCCAGGAGGCACGCTGTTAAACCGTATGAGCCGAAATCTAGCGTATGCTGATGATGTAGGTATGCTGTCACGAAGACTGAAAGATCTTGAAGAAGGGTTGGGACGGTTAGAAAAAGAATCAGAAGAAGTAGGATTACGAGTGAACTACAACAAAACTCAATATTTATTATTATCTAGGAGAAATACTGTGGAGAAAGATAAATATATAAATGTATTTATAAACCTAAATGGGGTGAATTTTGAGAGGTGTAAAAGTTTCAAGTATTTGGGAGTACTGGTTACTGAAGATAATAGCACAAGAGAAGAAATAAAAGCAAGAATTGCAGCCGGTAATAGAGCTTATTGGGCATTGATAAAAATCCTCAAAGCGCGCATCCTCAGTAGAAGATCAAAGGTGACAGTATACCGAACAGTTATAAGACAAGTGGTAATGTACGGCTCGGAAACATGGACTATGACTGTGGCAGAAGAGGAGATTTTGAGAAGATGGGAAAGGAAAATACTGAGGAAGATTTATGGAGCAGTGAATGAGGCAGGAAGATGGAGAATACGGGAAAACAAAGAATTGGAGGAATTATATGGACATCCTGATATAGTTTCGGAAGTAAAGAGCAATAGGCTAAGATGGCTGGGACATGTGGAGAGAATGGCAGGTGATAGAGTGATTAAAAAGACCTATAGAGGAAATCCAGGTGGAAGAAGATGCAAAGGAAGACCTAGGAAACGATGGTTGGATGACGTGGAGGACGACTTACGCAAGATGGGAGTAAGAAGATGGAGGAAACGTGCAGAAGATCGTCAGGATTGGGCAACGATTGTTGGAGAGGCCAAGGTCCTACATGGGCTGTAGCGCCGAGTAGTAGTAGTAGTAGTAGTTACAAAGTATAGTTCCACGACTTATATCTCTCGTTGTTTCTGCCAAATACTTCTTCTCAATTTTATTATCAGCTTATTCATACTTGTGGTTCCACGTTTCTACTATATTTCTTCATCTTGTAGTCTAATATTTTCCAAGTATTTACCTCTTGTAGATTAGAGTGATTCGTTGTACGTGTTGTCTCCTTGAAAGTTCAGAAAGAGCCTCGTTCCTTGGCGTTCGCTAGCCTCCTCCGTTCGATTTCCCTCGTAAATTCACTGAACTAGCCTCACTCCGCTCTGAAAATTCACTCCTTCGCTTATATCTCCTCTCTCAATTATCCAATCTAATTTCCGTCTTGCTAATTAAATTCCTTTTTCCGTCCTGGTGAATTTGATATGTCACAATCCTTTATAATATTAAAATAATGTATTTAATATTTATCAGTTCCTCTGTATTCAATCTTTTATCTGATTGGCTGTCAACTCTTTATGGCGCGCGCTGATCACGCGTCGTCCCCACTCCTCTCTCCTCTGGCTCGCGTTCGACCTCTGTTCATCCTTGCCATATCCAATTATCAAAAACAGGTTTCTCGCAGCTAACACTAATAAAACTGTGCACTATGCTGGACTTGTCTCAAGTCATTTATGCTTGGTTAAAATGTATCAAGTAATACAATTTCCATTCCTTCTCCAAATACAAATATTTCTTCTGGCTAAAATTTTACCAATGGCTTGCTGATGCATAATCTCTCTTCCTGACTGTAAATAAGATTCATATCTCGAGAATTTTATACACTATTTTCCTCTGATGCTCTCGGTTCGTACCTCGTCCGGTGATATTGTCTTGACTAGACCTAATTTCAAGCGCAGTACCATGTTTCAACTTCCGGAAAATGTCGACATATCTTCGCGTTTCACATCCCCTACACCCCAAAACCACCGTCAGTTCAAAAGTTTATATATATTGTGGACATGATAACTACCGTACCGCAAGATTATTTTGATATTTGATATACAAGACATGTAATCGAACATTCCAATAAAGAAAGTACAAAAATTAATCTTAAATAACTTACGAAAATATGGAAATATAAGTGCAATAGAAATTAATGAGTTTATGTCTCTACTCAACTTTTGCTAAGATAACACTTTTTTCACTTTTAATAATAAAATATATCAACAAACCAACGGGTTAGCAATGGGATCTCCGGCATTATAGTAGACATCTATATAGATTTCTTAGAACAAAATAAAATCATTAACCATGTTGTGTAATTACATGAACATTCTAGAAAGTGCTATGTTAACATGAACATTCTAGTCAGTGTTGTGTATTTAGGCTACTTGAGTTAACACGAACATTCTAGTCACTATGCCCAGAACATTCCAATCTGGAACATTCAATTCTGGAACTTTCCAGCTACTATGTATATATGCACCCGCGGACTGTAGACGACAGTTCCACCTAGTTCCGCGCCAGTTCCGCTCAAGTTCGTTCACATTGTGTATCGTTGTGTATCGACTAGTGTTCAATAAACCGTTGTGTTATATTAACAAGTGTATGATATTTATCTTGTATCTCCCACGATATAACTGTGGTGTTAGAAGTGGGATAAGATAAATAACGTTGTGAAACCGAGTGACTTTCTAACCTCATCGCAAGTGTTGCACCGAACGACGTTCATCGCAGTGCGTGTTGGAAACTAAACCAAGTGAACTTTCTAACCTCAACGCAAGTGTTTGCACCGAACTAAGTTCATCGCAAGTGCGTGTTAGATATACTGTTCTCCACTCATCTTCACCATGCCGGACTTAACCTCTGAGCAACTCCAACAATTCTCGGCAATGATCGCCGACGCTATCCGACAGACAATAGGGTTAACAATGTCATCAGAACCTCGTCCGCCGAAGTTCACAATGCAACCGTATCGCACTACCGACGGAACGACTGTAGCCGACTATTTCACTCGCTTTACCTGGGCGCTCAACCTCAGCAAGGTACCCGCGGAACAGCATGCAAACTTTGCACGGGTTTACATGGGATCTGAACTCGATGATGCCCTGAAGATCCTGGTGAGTCCTATTGATCCGGAAACTGTCATACAACGAGATTCAATCTAAGCTGAAAGGCCACTTTGACGCCACACGCAACAAGTTTGCTGAGAGCATCAAATTTCGCAGTGTAATGCAGAAGCAAGGAGAAACCATCGCTAGCTTCACCTTAAGACTGCGGCAAGCTGCAACGTTTTGTGAGTATGACACATTTCTTGATCGCATGTTGATTGAACAAATGCTCGCAGGTTTGGAATCACGAGAAATGTGCGACGAGATTATTGCAAAACAACCAGAGAACTTCACCGCAGCATATGAAATCGCGCACGCACTCGAAGCTACTCGCATTACCACCGACGAGGTCAAAACAGCTGCCGCTAAGTCTGAATCAACCAATCGGATTGGATACGAGAAGCCTCTGTCCAGGAAGAACATCAACCAGCAGCCGCCACGCAGCAAGTCAGCTCATCGAAGTCAAGGGTCTTACAACCTAACCAGACAGCACCAATGGCCACACCAGGCAAACCAGAGTGCATCCCAGGACAACCAATCAACATGTGCAGGGTGCGGTGAAGCTCACCCTCGTAGTCAGTGTAGGTTCCTGAACGCAGAGTGCCTGAAGTGTGGCAAGAAAGGTCACATCAGAAAAGTTTGCCGATCGAAATCGAGGAAACATCGAACAACAAACCATGTGACCGAAGAAGAGCTTCCAGCAGAAAACCTCGACGTTGTGGACTACCTCAGCAAAATCGAGGTCATCGGATCGGTCAACGCAGCACCTAAGCCACTGGTTGATGTCAACATAGAGGGAACCACCGTCAAAATGGAACTCGACACCGGCGCCCCCTGCTCAACCATGAGCAAATCAAAGCTAAGTATGATCAAACCAGGTTTTGTGTTGCAGAGAAACGATCGTAACTTCGTCAGTTACACTGGCCATCCGATTAAGTGCATTGGCAAAACGTCAGTGTGCACCACAATCGGAACCACAACCAGGAACCTGAATATCTACGTGGTTGACGATGAAGTCGAATCGCTCTTTGGCCGAGAGTGGATTTCAGAGTTTGTACGGGAGATCGACTTTGGTCACCTCTTCGCAAAACCCGACCCAATCCACAAGCTCTCAGACAAGCAGGCTCTGACCTTGGAACAACAGAAGCAGCTCGACAACATTCTATCTCGCTACCAGGATGTGTTCAGCGACACCCCCGGGAAGATCTCAGGTCCCCCAGCGAAGATGCACCTGAAGGCTGGAGCCACACCTGTTTTCGCCAGAGCTCGAGACGTACCAGTTGCCCTCCGCGATGCCTATGCCAAGGAAATCGACAAGAAAATGGCATCTGGCTTCTACAAAAGAGTGGACTACTCTGAGTGGGCATCGACAACGCACGTCGTCGCCAAGAAGAACGGCAAACTGAGGATCACAGGCAACTACAAGCCTACTCTCAACCCGCGGATCATCATCGAGGAACATCCGATTCCCAAGGTGGAACATCTGTTCAACTGAATGCGCGGCGCCACTCTCTTCTGCCATCTGGATATCTCCGACGCGTACACTCATCTCGAGGTCGACGATGAGTTCAGCCATGCTCTCACGCTTAACACGCCAACTCAGGTCTGATCCGCCCAACGCGAGCAGTATATGGAGCAGCTAACATCCCCGCTATCTGGCAGTGGCGAATGGACCACAGTCCTGCATGGTCTCCCAAACGTCGTAAGTTTTTTCGATGACAGTATAGTTTTTGCTGATAGCTTTGAAAATCTAATGCAGGCCCTCAGCACCACTCTGGAACGGTTTCGGCAACACAACCTCAAGCTCAACCGAGCCAAATGCGTTTTCGCTCAAACTTCTCTGGAAGCCCTTGGCCACAAAATCGATACGTCAGGCATCCACAAGTCGGATGCACACATCCGAGCTGTACGTGATGCACCGAAACCAACTACACCAGAAGAACTCCAACTGTTTCTTGATAAAGCAACCTACTACAGTTCGTTCATCGCCGATTTGTCCACCAGAGACAGACCACACAGAGACATGCTGCTGAAGGACCCTCTCATCTGGACACCAGAAGGCGACAGGGCATACAAAGGCATCAAGAACGCCCTAACCTTGCCCCAGGTACTCATGCAGTATGACCCAGCGTTACCACTCCTGTTGGCCACGGACGCCAGCAAGACCGACCTGGGCGCAGTATTGTCACACCGGCTCAGCAACGGGCAAGAACGTCCAATCGCTTATGCCAGTCGAACGATGACAGCAACGGAGCAAAGGTACCCTCATCTCCGCACGAGACTCAACTTGACCAGGCCACGTCGAGGTCACCGCACAACCGACCAAGTCATCGTGCAACCGACCAAATCACCATGCAACCGACAAGGTCACCGTGCAACCGACAAAGTCACCGTGCAACCATCCAAGCCACCGCACAACCGATGGAGTCACCGCACAACCGACGAAGCCACCGCACAACCGACCAACCCACCGAGCCTGAGACGAGTTCGCTTCACCGAGACACCAGCAACAGTTCAAACACCACCAGCCACACCAGCTACACCTGTAGACAGGGCACCGCCTATTTCGCAAACCCCTTTTATTCCCCACGGGAGTACTCACCGGCGAAGACCACCATTGAGATTCTCTCCTGATTCCTAAATCAACCATTTAAAAGAGGGAGGAAATGTTGTGTATTTACATGAACATTCTAGAAAGTGCTATGTTAACATGAACATTCTAGTCAGTGTTGTGTATTTAGGCTACTTGAGTTAACACGAACATTCTAGTCACTATGCCCAGAACATTCCAATCTGGAACATTCGATTCTGGAACTTTCCAGCTACTATGTATATATGCACCCGCGGACTGTAGACGACAGTTCCGCTCAAGTTAGTTCACATTGTGTATCGTTGTGTATCGACTAGTGTTTAATAAACCGTTGTGTTATATTAACAAGTGTATGTTATTTATCTTGTATCACCCACGATATAACAAACCAGTTACCAGGTATTTTGTTCTGGTGTAGATATGTGAAAAAACGATGAATGCAGAATAATTATTGGACAGATTAAACAAGTTAGATAATATAAAATTCACGCAAGAATCCCAAAAAGAAAATTGCTTAAATTTCTTAGTTCTAAAAATAAATAAAATACAAAATAAGCTAAATTATGAAATATATCGTAAACCAACACAAACTGACAAAACAATCAAAAGGGATTCTAATCACCCAGAGAGTCATAAGAAGGCCGCTTTTTACAGCTAAATCAATAGGGCGCTAAATATTCCACTCAGTGAAGAAAGGTTAAACAAAGAACTAAAAATTATAACCAACATAGCAAAGAAAAATGGATATTCACAAGATTACGTCAATGGAATTAAGAATAAGATCATCAAGTTTGAAACGACTATAGAAAAAGATAGCAAAAAGAACCAAAAATTCGCTACTTTCACGTACGTAAACCCAAAAGTACATACTATAACAAACTCAAATAGAAAATTTAATATGAACATTGCGTATAAAACACAAAATAATAGTAGCAATATCTTTTGAAATGAAAATCCACAGCCTGCTTCCAGTCTCCGACCGGGTCAGGAATGGAATGAATGAAGCCCCCATCTAGCGGCGAGGATATGAACTGTGCCGGCTGCCGAGGCCTGACGCACTCCTCTGGGGCAATGATTAAATGAATGACAGATGAAATGAAATGATAGTGGAGAGTGTTGCTGGAATGAAATTTTGACAGGGAAAACCGGAGTACCCGGAGAAAAACCTGTCTGCCTCCGTTTTGTCCAGCACAGATCTCACATGGAGTGACCGGGATTTGAACCACGGACCCAGCGGTGAGAGGCCGGCGTGCTGCCGCCTAAGTCACGGAGGCTCGTAATATCTTTTATTAATCACAATAGTGTAAATAAAACTAAAAAATTCAGCAAATCGGGAGTGTACAAACTCAAATGCAAGGATTGTGACGCCACCCATCTGGGACAAATCGGTAGAGCGTTCAACGTAAGAGACGGGGAACATACCAACGCTTTGAAACATAACAAATTCTCGGCCATGGCAAATCACATGGACGAGAAAAACATCATTTCAGTTCGATAGACAAGGATTTGGAAATAGTACACATTGTTAATAAAAGTAAAAAAAAAACTCAACGTGTTAGAAAACTTAGAAATTCATATCGCCCAAAAAACAGACCCTATAACCAATTTGAACGAATCAACTTTCAACGACAACGTTTTATTTAACACGATCTCGAAATTAAGGCAAAGAGACCGACATAAACAGAAAGCGGCCCTCCCCCTCCATAACGTAAGCACTGACATATGTTATGCTTCCCCCTCACGCGACCCTTGCCCACACACTTACAGTACCAAGGTCGGTCAGTTTGCCAGTGATCAAAGCAGACCAACAACAACACATCTGTATATCCTTCAAATAGTGAGGTGTTATCTCCAGCGTCTTCAAATCTACGGTATGTAAACAATCGGTCAATTCACTCTGGGTTTATGCTAGAGCTTACCTTTCCATGTATCTTTTAATTTATTCGCGTTACAGGTTGTTGAACTAAAATGACAAAGCTTTAAGCAAGGAACTTCCGTTCACCCGTAGCCACAAGGATTGTTCATACACGATTTTTACAAGATACTTGTACAATGGGGTAAGTTTATGCCCAAATTTTAAAATCTGTTTCAGTTTCCCAATAAAATGTAGATGATCAGGACTCCCCCCTATCCCCCCCTTTTTTACTGTTACAGGTCCTGTGTTTAAAATAGGAATTTCAACGACGAAGGGCCTATGACCTGAACTTCTGCACATAGTCGAATTCTTTAAGTATTTTATGTCCATTTTTAAATAATTTTAAATAATTTTCACGATTGTAAAAAGTTTTTTTTTTAAGTTTCTTAACAATATAAACCATAGGCTGTCATATTGAGAATGTGTTTGACTAAAGAAGGCTCACAGAGCCGTAACATGTATTGAAAATTGTAAGAACATCGCATAAAAACATTTTTGTATTGTAAAGTGGATATTGGTGTAATATATGAAATCAATACGGGAACATCTGGAATAATGACAAAAGTCATAGATATTCATATTGAAATGTGTTTCAGGAATGGATAAATAAGGGCATAATTGAAGAGGTTCCAGAAGGAGAAAAGGATGACCTATGCTATTATTTACCACACCGGGGAATCTTCAGAGAAAACTCTACCACCAATGTAAGACCCGTGTTCGATGGATCCAGCAAATCGAAGGATACTCCTTCTTTAAACGAATGTCTCGAAAAGGGTCATAATTTGCTACAACAAATCGAAAAAATAGGATAGGAGTGATTTCCGATATTAAGAAGGCTTTCCTGCAGATATCTGTTCAGGAAAGTGATCGTGATTACTTGCGCTTCTTGTGGTGGAAGGATTCAAAGCATAGTGAATTAAAGGTTTTCGACATTGCCGAGTCGTATTTGGTCTGAATTGCAGCCCATTTCTGCTGGAAGCAGTTCTTGACCTTCAATTGAAAGAGAGCGTCGATCTTCGTAACTGGGAGTACACAAGTCTAAATTCTCCTGAGAGCGACTTGTCAGTTTCTGAGGTAACCTCGGTGTTAGGACTTCGATGGAACAAGACAGAAGATGTTCTTTCTTGTGAGAAAAATGACATGTCGAAGATTGACGACAAGATCACTAGAAGAAATGTATTGGCGGCTGCTCAGAGAATCTTTGATCCTATAGTATTCACACGTCCTGTCTCTCTAGTACCGAAGTTTCTGTTGCAGGAAAGTTGGCGGACGAAAATGAGCTGGGATGAATAATGGAGGATGACATGAGAAGAAGTTTGAAATTTGGCATCAAGAACTTGAGGTATTGCCTGATATTAAAATTCCCAGACAAATGGCACGCTACAAGACACAGGAATCTTGGAGCCTCCATACGTTCTGCGACGCAAGTGGAGTAGCATATGCTGCAGTTGTGTTTCTTCGTTCAGAAGATGGAAAGGACACAAATATAACGCTTCTACAAGCAAAGTTAAAATGTTTTCTTCTAAGTTGTATTCACTGAATCCTACCCTGAAGAGTCCCCCCAGCAAGCAGAATATAAAATAGAGAAATCCCGTTGGGCGCCAACTCAAATACAAATGTATCAGAGTAATAAACTAAAGTTCAAAACAAGATTAACACGAGTTCTCAATAAAATCAGGGCGTAGGGTAAAATCACTGCCGGCTGGATCGCAACACTCCTGGTTGCTTTAAACTGCCTGCCCATTCGACGATTACAGCATTGGTTTGAGCGTACAACCTCGTTTCCAAATAAAGGCGCTAGGAAGCAGCACCAAGGCACTGTGGCAGACATAAGTTTTGTATTGATGTTAATGGAGCAGTTGTGTTTGGAATGTATTCTGAATGATTTTATAATGCTTTACTGCTGCGTGCCTTTTTGTAAATCAGAACAGGACAAGTTAGAATACCGGGGTATCTCATTTCATGAGATACCATCGGACAATTCACTGCGTGGAATGTGGTTACGTGCAATTTCCAGAGAAGGTGACGCAGGGGAAGCAAATAAACAAATAAATAAATACATACCGGTACATGAATGAATGATTGAGTAATAATAATAATAATAATAATATCGTATGGCCTCGGGTGCCTGGTGCAAGCTTTGCTATTTCACACCCAGAGGGTAGCTTGCATGTCGAACTTCGTATTTCCTTGACTATGAAAGTCAAGGAGGTTAGATGTTAGATATCTAATCTCCTTGAACACAATAGCGCTTTCTAGTAGAGAAATGAGGAACTTTGTGCTGGCGGAAACTCCCGAGATTAATTTTGCCATTATGAACTCGGCCTACTGAATTCAAATGGGTTCTTTGACATGCCAACATCGTATGACATGCGTATCGTACTTTTGCCGCCTTTCAAAAATAACTTACCACGGTCAGGGGCGAACCTGCAATCTTGGGGTTAGTAGACCGACACGCTATCCACTCACCCACCGTGGCAAGCAATGATTGAGTAAATACGTGAGACAATAAATATGTAAGTAGGTAAATAAATAATTTAAGAAATATGTAAGTAAATAAATAAGCAATAAATAAGTAAACAATTAAATAAGAAAATAAATAATTAAATAAATAAATGTGTAAGTAAATAAGTAAATAAATACGTGAATAAATAAGCAAATAAATAAGTAAACAAATAAATAATTAAATAAATAAGTAAACAAATAAATAAGAAAATTATTAATTAAATAAATAAATGTGTAAGTAAATAAGTAAATAAATATGTAAGTAAATAAACAAATAAGTGAATAAATAAGTAAATAAATAAGCAAATAAATAAGTAAATAAATAAGTAAATCAATAGATAAGAAAATAAATAAGTTAATAAATAATTAAATAGATAAATACGTAAGTAAATAAAGAAGTAAATAAAAATAAATAATTAAATAAATACATATGTAAGTAAATTAGTAAATAAATATATACGTGAATAAATAAATAAGTAAACAAATAAATAAGAAAATAAGTAAATAAATAATTAAATACATAAATATGTATGTAAATAAACAAATAAGTAAGTAAATAAGTAAGTAAATAAACAAATAAATAAGAAAATACATAATTAAATAAATAAACATGTAAGCAAATAAATAAATAAATGAAAAAAATCCACAGCCTGCTTCCAGTCTCCGACCAGGTCAGGAATGGAATGAATGAAGCCCCATCTAGCGGCGAGGATATGAACTGTGCCGGCTGCCGAGGCCTGACGCACTCCTCTGGGGCAATGATTAAATGAAATGATAGTGGAGAGTGTTGCTGGAATGAAATTTTGACAGGGAAAACCGGAGTACCCGGAGAAAAACCTGTCTGCCTCCGTTCTGTCCAGCACAGATCTCACATGGAGTGACCGGGATTTGAACCACGGACCCAGCGGTGAGAGGCCGGCGTGCTGCCGCCTAAGCTACGGAGGCTTGTAAGCAAATAAATAAATAAGTAAATAAATACGTAAATAAATAAAAAAGCAATAAATATGCAAATAAATAAGAAAATAAATAAATAAATTTGTAAGTAAATAAATAAGTAAAAAATAAACAATCTGTCCAAAAAATCTGTAAAAATGTATAATACAGCCATCACAATAAGACGGGTTATCAGACAAATTCACCTCACACCCAAGTACATGGGGCTACATGACCACGATGTCGCAAAGCCCCTAAATAAAACATCATCCCCATTTTTCGGGGGCCAGAGGCATTTCTTTTCCCTGTCTTTTATTGTCCTTATTCTTTTCTTTCATCTCGCCAAGTATGTAAGTTAGATTTAAGTCAGTTAGAAGTAGTTATATTTTTATTATCGTCCGCATAATTACGGGAAAATGAGTTAGACATTTCGCCCCTAAAAACAATCGCCTCCACCACATGTATTTTTGCTTTCCTTTATACTGAAAATTTGCTTGTAAGTATGTGTCTGAATACTTTTAGATGTTAGTATAACAAAGGAACTAACTTAGTGTAATGTTTTCACGTCCGTCAATCTCGATATTAAGCCTCCAAACATAACAATACTTCGTTTCAGGTATCTTCCCCTTTAAAAAGCCGCGGCAATCTCAGTGCCATGGTGCTGCACCTAGCGGTGAATTAATGCATATATCTTGTACGCCTGTGAGTGTCGAATGGGCAGGCAGTTTAAAGCAACCAGGAGTGTTGCGATCCAGCCGGCAGTGGGTAAAATATATACCAACCCGGATACAATCAGTTTGGGATGTAGTTTTGATATTCACTGCAATAAACAAGCATTTACCGAGAATATTACTTACGGTTAGGTTGTCATATTATGATACATAATATATCTATAGTACTGCAGTGTGATATGATTTTTTAAGTTTTCTTTATTATAAGAACTCTTCTTTGTGAGAAGATTGATGGGATTATCATCAAGAAGCAGCCTAGACACCTTTATATAATACACTTCCAGTATTTTTATAAGACCACATTACTTCGTATATTATCCAATCCTGATCTCCTATCTACAACAGTCTCCTACTTACTCCTTTTCATATCTTCCTCTCTGCCTTCTAAAGATATGACACCACCCTAGTGTTGGAACCTCTTCTCCTTGACTCCACAGATATGCACTCACAAACATCTAGTTCAATATTTCAACACATGAGCGCTCTTATCATAAAAATGTCACATTCGCCCCCAGAAATCTATACAACAATGTTATTTTGGAGGGATTTCTAACACACTTTACACAAATATCCATCAGTACATAAGATACTAAATCGAAGACCATATACATCTTCATACAATGTTTCACCAAACACTCCACTGTAAAATACTTGGCAGCATTCAATCTCCAGGAAGAAATAGCAGTTACTTTGCAAACCAAATGATATACAAGGTTAGTTCGTGCAAAGTCAGAAAATTGTCAGAACCACAATCATAATCTCCGTCACAAAAGAACATATTTTCCATGGCATGCAGCATCTCCACAAGGCCTGCTCTTCCAGATTCCTCCAAATCTACTTTGAAAGACCAAAATTTTCGATGTCCCAACCATCTTCCTTGAGAGCAGGCTACACATCCAGATTACCATAAACATGAACAATCTCTTCTTCATTTGATCCTTTCCAAGAACTCCTAGTAATTCAAGTAGATGACCAAGATCCTCACCATAATATAGGGTCTAAGGGTCCTTTTCTTGATAAGCTACACTTCTGTAGATGCCAACCTATATAGTACATTCCACAAAACTGGTGTATATAATTTCCATCATGTATTTTGTAATTGAAATACAGATGCCACATCCGTTGCTCTGATACAGATTCACACTTGTCTATGATAACCAATCTTCATTTCCCCATTTAGACTTCTCGAATCCAAAAACTTAGAAATCATATCTCGATTAAACAAATTTACAGTACAAAATCAAACTATTATATGCAAAAACAAAGTTCAAATTACAGTTAAGAGATGAATCAAAATCAATGTATTGACACAAAATAAGAAAGAAAATTAAATAACATTCTCACTAAAAGATATGTACATTACAGCAAACCAACAAATGTACCTTGTGCAAATATATCCTAAGATAGATCACAACATAGACATAATATGCCTCAAAACAACAATAATAATAATAACGAAGTCGCGTAACACGCCACCTACACATTTTATTCCAAATATACATCCATCACATACACACTTCTTACACACATAAGAATATACATGAATATAATTAACTAAATCATAAACTCTGCATTCATAATACCTATCTCTAAATGCCAGGTGGGTAGTTTATTGGCTGAGGAATAACCCACCCACCAAGGGAAGATGATTAAGAGAAGGAAGTAGATTTTGGATTGGAGAAAAAGGATAGAAAAATAGGAGGAGAGTCCCACAAAAGTTATGAATTTGACTTTCAATACATTTAGAAGCGGTTGCCACCGCAAATCCGTGCTCGGATACCTAAAGTGGGTACGAGCTTGGTCGAAGCTGACGGGAACCGCAGCTAAGACTTGGGCAGTTTGCCAGAGAAAGGCTTTAGTGTATTTCCTCCCAAGCACGAATAAAAGTACTATAGGGAAGGGTGATGGTCTGGCCAGACAGATAGTAAAAGCTTTATTAAGCATGAACGAGGGCATAAACCTAGGAAGGGCTAGGAAAGCCAGGATCCTGCCTAACTGTAGTATCAGAGAAATGATGAATCCAAAAACAAATATTTAATTTATTTAACAATTCAAAGAAGCGTAACTTTAACAAATAAATATGTTCTATGTAGTTAACAATTTGGGGTCGCAGACCTCCAACAACGTTCAGAAATTGCTCCAGGCAAATAACAATTCTTAAGGTTTTTAAACCTTGTATTAAAATCTTGGTAAGATTTAATAAAATAGGCAAAATGGAATAATTAAAGTTTTAACATTTACAAGAGTACAAGCAGTGTACTATAAGAAACCTATGAAAGAACATTCTAACGAGAATAACAACTTCGAAGCTAACAAAATAGAAAACTTAAAGAATAAAAAGGAAGTTCCTACAACTTCTTATATTTAAACAGAATTACTTTGTGAGAATTATACAAAGAGAGCAGGTCACTTACTGTGAACCTGAAAAGTTAATCAAAAGGAAGGTTCTAGACCTCCTATACTTTAAATAGGACTCGCAAGTTAAATGAGGCAGTTTTCATTTAGCGAGACCAAAAAATAACTCACTCAAGAGTTGAGAGAATTGTTTTCCCTGCTTTTGAAGGGAGGAACAATGTAAGTTTGAAACGTGTGCTAGACACGTAATTATACAGAGATACTTAATGATAAACCAACAAAATGGAAGGGCACTTCTTGGAATGACACCTTATTGGAACAGACCTAGATTAAAAGTTTATTGCAGATTGTTAGTAAGAGGTTTAGGAAAGAGAAATGGGAATTAAGGAAAATGTTCATGGCCTTATTTGAATATAAGCGGACGATCGCGACGCGGTAGAAAAGTTGAGCAAGCACTGGTTTTCACTATAGTTCATTGAAATGTATGAAAAGTTCACTGTGGAGACACAAAGTTTATGGAAAAGAAAGTTATTGCAATGATGAAAATAACTGGTTTCACTAGATAAGTGAGAGTCTATTTCTTGAGAAAATTGTAAATTACAATTAAATGCGCTATAGAAAATTCCCGCGGTGGACGAAACTTCACTATGTAGTAATTTAGAAGTAAGATAATTCAATTTTAAATAGAATTCTCACAAGTACGTGAGAAATACATGACGGCAGGACTTGTAGATTGAGTACAGAATCTGGAAGGTTCCAGAACAATCTTAGCAGTAAAATGGGGCTAATGTAAATCCAGCGGAGGAACTAGCTTGTAGAATTATAGACAGCGGGTAATTAGATAATATCCCACGTAGTGAGAGGATTTCTCATTTGAATAGCTTAAGAAAAGCTCTTTATAGTAAGGTCGGCTTATACAAGCGAAAGCTTAACATGGCAAATCCCACGAAGAATGATTTTTGCCCCAAAATAAATACTTTCACACTGTCTATAAAAGTATCATTTAAAACACGTGGAAGTTAAAACCATGAAGATGAGGTTAAAACTTGAAGAAGGTACTTATCTTTGTTGCATGTCGAAGTGAAGTTCCTCACTGATGCCTAGAGTTCCAACATGGCGTGGAATTTTTAAAACAATGACTCGTTAGGTCAGGAGGCTAGCTCTGGTTGAGCCTTAACTGATTGATTCAACTGCCGACTGAGAAGTGAGACTTGCTCAACGAAGCACAGAAGGTCCTAGGAAGGGAAGAGAGTGGGGGTAGGAAACAAAAGGTATACATATCAGCATAACCAACTTATCAAAAATAAATGTTCTTCTTGATGGATGGTCTTCTAAGAATTGATAGTAGGCGATATTAGCGCAGCATGGTGAGTGAAACCGTAGACGTAGTCCTCTTGCTCAAGGAGAAAATAGCTGGCGATAGTAACAAGATCTGGTGGCCAGATGGATATGTAAGTCCTCTTGCACGATGAGGAATTGAGTAGCTTCAGAGGTTCGCTACTAGATGACGCTAGGTGGGTCACAGAAGTTATATATCTGAAACATACTTATGAAGACATAAGAGATTTGCCCAACAAGGAGAAAACAGAAGATCACTGTTGGTGTTTGGCAAAGAGGAAGGAAGAAATGAACATGCAATGAGCAGTAGACATTATATCTCAGGTACCGTGTATTCAAAGAATACACCACCAGGCATAGATGTACATATTCTTCCTGTCTCCTTTTCTCGTGCTTCCTTTTCTTCTGTTTTTTCTCCGTCTCCGTTCTTCCTTTTTTTTGCTTTCCATCTCGTCTTTCTCTTCATCCGCCATGTCATTCCGTACTTTGTACTCCTCATCTTCCATCTCCACCATGCCCCTTTATGGCTGGAAAGTGCACATGTGCATAAAGTAGATACTAAGCTGAATGAAACCATGCGCTGCATAACTGGTACTGTCAAGTCTACACCTCGCCACTGGTTACCCGTTCTTAGCCATATCCCACCACCCCACCTGAGGAGAAAGGAAGCTCTGCTGAGAGAAGCAAAGAAGATCCGGTCATCTCCCTCTTTACCAGTTCTCCAGGAATTTTGTTACCCATCGCCACAACGACTTCGATCGAGGAGGCCAGCAAGTGTATTGGCCGGCCGACTCTTGAGGGACAATTTCAACCCAAACCGGAGCTGGCAGGAAGAGTGGTCAAATTCAACACCTGGTACTAATGCCCATGAGATAAATTCAACTCGGAAAATGAATGGATTTGACCTCCCAAGAAAACTATGGTGTCGCCTCAACAGACTGAGAACTGGGCATGGGCGCTGTAATTTCTTGCGCCATAAGTGAGGCTGGATTGATTCTCCAGTGTGTGAATGTAGTGAAGAGGAGCAGACCATGGACCATGTCATCCTGCGTTGCCCTCTTCATGCCTACTCCGGAAGCCCCAGCGACCTGTTTGATCTATCAGAAAGTGCTGCTCTTTGGTTGAAGAACTTGGATCTGGACTTATGAATTCCTCGTTGTACTCACCATACGATTAAATAAAATCTCCACCGTTCCTGTCTCCTTCCCTTCTTCCTTTTCTTCTGTTTCTCCTTCGTCTCCATTCTTCTTTCTTTCTCTGCCTTCCATCTCGTCTTTCTCTTCATCCGCCATGTCATTCCATACCTTGTACCCCTTACCTTCCATCTCCACCGTTCCTGTCTCCTTCCCTTCTTCCCTTTCTTCTGTTTCTCCTTCGTCTCCATTCTTCTTTCTTTCTCTGCCTTCCATCTCGTCTTTCTCTTCTTCCGCCATGTCATTCCATACCTTGTACTCCTCATCTTCCATCTCCACCGTACCTCTCTTCTTCCCTTCCTCATTTTCTTCTTATTCTTCTTCTGATCCTTCACCTAATTTTTTTTTCCATTTTGTTGTCATCATGATTCACTCCTGCACTTTCATCCTCATCTTTAACCTCTTTTGCTTCTCCTTTCTCTTCTTCAGTCTCTTCCATCTCACCTACTTTCTTACTTTCTTCCATTTCACCTTCTCCGTTATACGTTTCTCCTTTCTCTTCTACCTTGCCCTCTATCTCATCTTCTTCCCTGTCCTCAGTTTCGTTCTCTTCCTCCATTTGACGTCCTCCTTCAACCCTCTCAATTTTCTCTAGAATATGTTCCTGTACCCTTTCCAATTTATTATCTGCTTCTCTAGTCATATTTAATTTCTCTGGTATCTTCGTTTCAATTTTCATAATTTTCTGATCTACTTCTTTTATAATTGCTTCCGCCTTTTTCTCCACCATAACTTACTCCTTACCTCACCTCTAAATTTCCTGTCTCATCCCTCAAAATACTATGCTGTAACAATCCATACTTCCTATCCAACTCCTCACTAACATGCATTACTTTATCCAATTTCTTACTCAACCCCCGATTATTCTTATCAATTTTTTTGTTCATTTCCCTTAACATATTTAGGATATTCTGCACCGTCATTAACACATCCTGTACTGGCCTTACAACATCCTGTAGCCTACTAGTACATCAGTCATCTCTCCTTCCATCACACTACTGCCAGTCTCATTCCGGGGCTACATGACCGCGTTGTCGCAGCCCATAAACTTAAGAACCAACCAGTCTCATTCCCATCACTCTCCAACATGCACACCACCACATTTTCATCATTCATCTCCATCCTGCTACAACTCACTCCAATCCCATTCATCATTCTCATTCGTTCATCATCCATGTAAATATGTACACCATAACCTATCCCTCAGATAACACTTGCACAAGTCACACTCTCCTACTCCCACACTGATGTATCCTGGTTCTCGAGTCCCACGTTAAGGTGCCAATTGAAATGTTTTCTTCTAAGTTGTATTCTCTGAATCCTACCCTGAAGAGTCCCCCCAGCAAGCAGAATATAAAATAGAGAAATCCCGTTGCACGCCACCTCAAATACAAATGTATTAGAGTAATAAACTGAAGTTCAAAACAAGATTAACACGAGTTCTCAATGAAATCAGGGTGTAGGGTAAAATATATACCAACCCGGATACAATCAGTTTGGGATGTAGTTTTGATATTCACTGCAATAAACAAGCATTTACCGAGAATATTACTTACGGTTCAGTTGTCATGTTATGATACATCTATAGTACTGCAGTGTGATATGATTTTTTAAGTTTTCTTTATTATAAGAATTCTTCTTTGTTAGAAGATTGATGGGATTATCATCAAGAAGCAGTCTAGACACCTTTATATAATATATATTCACTTCCAGTATTTTTATAAGACCACATTACTTCGTATATTATCATCATCATCATTTATTGAACAATTAATTCCAACGAGCCAGAGGCTCTTACATAGGAATTGTACAATACAAATTTATTGGCGTCTACTACAATTTTATATACATATATACCTTACATACACATTTGCTGCGTGATTAAGTTAATTTTCGGCAATGATACTTGACCTAACACTGTAATTAGCTTACCAAAAGAATATGTACAATGTAAATAACATAATAAAAGTAAAATAATAATTAAAAATTATTTACAAATCACTCTTTCACCGAAAAGCTAAAAAGAAGACCACTGGAAAAAAATATGGACGGAGGAACGTAAGAAAGGGCATAGCGAGTTCATGAGGAGATTTTGGGAGGAGAGGAAGAGGAAAGCTCCATCAACCCGAGTCAAGAAGTTCAAGCGCGCTCCCTAAGTGGGCAAAACGAAGAAAGAAGAAGAATTAAATAATAATTAAAATAATAAGTTTATCAATGCAGAGTGAAATGAGACATGATGATTCACTAAATTTGGCTACCTACTTTATTAGGTACCGATTCCAAAGTAGTCTCTTTAATTTAAATTTGAAAGTCGACAGATTGGAAATTGATTTTAAATCGCTTGGAAGATGGTTGTAAGACTGAATGGCTGAGAACTTAAAGCTACAGTTACCAAATTTATACGAGCGGATTTGAAAGAGAGCGAAGTCATCTGCTTGTCGCGTGTTATAAGTATGAATGTCTGAATTTAGGGTGTAGTCACTGTTATGCAGCACATTGTTTTGCTTAATTCTGGGTATTAGTATTGCTGACCTTAATTCTGTGCACATTGACATTGGCATTATTTTACTCTTGGCATATAAATCTCGACTGTGTGTATTAAAGGGTAGGTTATATATATATTTTTATCGCTCTATTTTGTATTACCATAAGTTCATGCAGGGCTGTCTTTTTACACTGAGTCCAAATTACATTTAGATACTGCAAGTGACTGTGTACGAGTGAGTAATATACTGTGATTAGAAGTTTTCTAGGGATTAAGTATTTCAATTTTCTCAACAGCCCAGATGCCGGAGCTATCTTCTTCGCAATATAATGAACGTGTGCTACCCAGCTTAGATGTTTATCAATGATTAGCCCCAAATATTTAAAATGTTCGACCTCGTTTATTATTGTGTTGTTGCTATAGGCCTATATATGATTATGTTCAATATTTTTCATACTGGGTTTTGTCATTATCATATATTTTGTTTTCGTGACGTTCATAGTCAATTTATTAATATTGAGCCACTTGGCTATTGCGTTTAAGTCTTCTTGCATATTATTGATTATTGTGCCCACTTTGCTACCAGTATAGAAAACATTCGTATCATCAGCGTAAAGCATAATTTGACCTTTTAAATTAACTTTACTTAAATCATTTATATATATTAGAAACAGCGTAGGGCCCAAAATAGACCCTTGAGGAACCCCACACGATACAGCCTTTTCCGCACTTTGATAGCCATTCATGGCAACATATTGCTTTCTTCCACTAAGGTAGCTATGGAACCACTCCAATGCAACGCCTCGAATTCCAGCATTCTCTAATTTTGATAATAGAATTTCGTGATTTACTGTGTCAAAAGCTTTATCCAATCCTGCTTTTTATTTGTTACCTCCTATCAACAACAATCTCCTACTTACTCCTTATCATATCTTCCTCTTTGCCTTCTAAAGATATGAGTGTTGGATCCTCTTCTCCTTGACTCCACAGATATGCACTCACAAACACCTAGTTCAATATCTCAACACCTGAGCGCTCTTATCATAAAAATGTCACAAAGTCTCCTGTAGCCCCGCTGAAAAATGACTGTTTCGCGGTTGAAACTCCTAGCTTGTTCAATTGGAGCTCGCCTTGCATTTTCCGTAAAGTCAAGTTTAGGAATAGCAGAGCTTTCAACATATTATTGGACAGACTCCACAACAGCTCTCTGCTGGATCAAGAGGAAGGAAGTCTGGGGAACTTCTGTAGCAAATAGGGTGAAGGAAATTAAACAGTTGTCTAACCCTGATAGCTGGAACCATGTACGTGGAGGGAATAACCCGGCTGACCTACCTTCTAGGGGTTGTTCTGCTTCCAAACTCATGCCGTCGAAATGGCGCGAGGGCCCTCATTGGCTGAGATCTCCTAGTTCGGAATGGCCTCTCGACAGTGCCCTGCCTGATGAAGAAAGGATAAATGAAGAGAAAAGGAAAGGAATTACAACCGTACTAGTTTCTGTGGAACCAGAAGAAAGGTGGTATCTGAAGTACTTGTCCAAGTACTCAAAAGTTGTCAGGATGACAGCCTGGATTCTACGATTCATCCACAACACAGCAAAAGGAGGCGAAGGACGTATTCCAAAGGAACTCCAAGTCGAAGAATTGCAAGTAGCTGAAAGGAGACTGTTGAAGATCGTTACGCGAGATGCTCGCCGAAACGGGGCAGTCGTTCAAAAATCTGAACGTGTTTGAAGATGAAAGAGGATTGCTTCGAGTAAAAACGAGGTTAATAAGGAGACCGGACGATGAATTATTCCTCACTCCAATTCTGCTACCAGCTAAACACCAGCTAGTTCACATGATGATCATGAAGAAACATCTAGAAATGTCTCATGCTGGAGTACAAGTTCTTCTCTCCACTTTGCGAGAAAGGTTTTGGATCGTTAATGTTAGTTGCACCTTTACCAGAGGATCGGATTAGAGACGCTTCTGTCTTTGAAATTGTAGGAGTGGATCTGGCTGGCCCGTTATACCTCCGTGGAGGTGAAAAGGTCTGGGTGGTGTTTGGTTTTCAGAGCTGTGCATTTTGAGCTCGTTAGCACCCTATCTACTCCAGGGTTTCTGCAAGCATTGAGGAGATTCGTCACTCGAAGAGGGAGACCAAACATCATATGCAGTGATAATGGGACAAATTTTGTGGGAGCAGAAAATGCTTTCAGTGAAGTTGACTGGACCTAAATAAATGTTGAGGCTACGTGCATGAGAATTGTTTGGAAATTCAATCCTCCCACTGCTGAATGGTTTTTGGGAGCGTATTGTTCAAATGCTGAAGAAGTTTTTGCGACGAGTACTCGGTCGTTCCTCCTTAGACTATGAGGAACTATTAACGGTTCTGTTGGACGGAGAGGCAGTCATCAATTCTCGGCCTTTGACTTATTTGTCTGAAGATAGTGATGACTTGGTAGCGTTGACACCTGCAATGTTTCTTCAGGACATTCCGAGGGCGGGAGTACCCGATATTGATCACATTGATCAGCTAAACCATGGAAAAAGGTTCAGGCGCATGCAGCATTTGAGGGCAGAATTGCGAAAAGATTCAGACTAGAGTACCTAGGGCAACTTAAACCGGGAAAAGGCAAAACAAACTCGCATCGAGAATTGAAGGTGGGAGAAGTAGTGATCCTAGGAAGTGACAGTGCACGTAGAATGGACTGGCCTTTGGGAAAGGACAATGTCGTCAGAGTGGTCAAGGTGAAGACTATAACTGGAGAGCTGAAGCGGCCTGTGCAGAACATATATCTTCTAGAAGCAACTCCGTTTACTGAGTGGCAGAATGAAGAAGAGGTCATGGATAAAGATCCTGGTGTTCCTGTTGCGATCCCTGGTGCACCTGTATCGAGCCCTGTTGTTCCTGTTTCACCCACTGGTGTTCCTGTTTAGAGCTCTGGTGTTCTGTCTCGATCCCTGGTGCACCTGTATCGAGCCCTGATGTTCCTGTCTCGCCCCCTGGTGTTCAACATTTGATTTCTACAAGGTGTGTGAGGAAGATACGAATTCCATCCCGCCTCAATTTGTGAATTTTCATTGATCTGTCATATTTGAAGTACAGTGGTTTTAATCATAGTATGATTAAAAGGTGGGAGGATGTTATGGAATTGATTAAAAGAGTCTACTATGTCGTTCTTGGACCCTAAATGGTGGCCGCTGGCTGGAGGGCTATCTTGTGGTGTTTGGACAAAAGACTGTGGCAGTTGTTCGTTGTACATACATACATACATACATACATAAATTATATTTATTTGCAGATGTGGACGCTGTCCATGGTGGCAAATTATAAAAAATACTTAGCACAATAAATCATTCATACAACTGCAAAAAAAATATTTAGATACAAGGATTCATTGGTATAATAAAATAGAAACAATTATAAAATAAGAATAAGGATAATTTACACTATTCTTCATCCATGTCATGTCACTGGCTCCTTATCTGGTGCTCTCTCACCAACTCCTTAAATTTTCCAACATTAGAAGGCAAAGGGCTGAAAATGTCCCGTGGCAAATTGTTCCATTCTACTTCCCCCCTGTACCTATGTTTGAATATGTCTGTTGTATATTTGTGTAGTGAAAGAAATAGTTAAATAAATAATGGTTAACACTAATTCGGTGAATTAGTCCCTTAACAAAACAGAAATTAAAACCAATTTTCGAATAGAATTGCGTAAGTTGATCTGAGCTCTAAATTATTTAATCCCTTTGAATCAACATATCTAAAAGCAGTCATCTGGAGCAAACAATGTTGCGAGATTCTTCTTTTAAAAAGCTGCTCTACAGGTTATCGAATTTACAATCCTCCTGGGTGACTTTTCGCGGGTAAGTTCATGGAATTATTCAATTTTGATTGGCTAATAACTTGCATTATAAGTATTGTTTACTTTGTAGCCGGTTTATTTCAACATTCGCCAAAGAATACCAATGAGACAAAGATACAGAATGATACAAATATACTGTATCTACAGATAGAGCTAGTACTAATCAGTACCACCAGGAAGCGACACCTCAATACCCCCCCCCCCCCCACTCAGAGTCCGACTATATTTCTCAGTAAATCAAACCCGTCGTCCGGAACGGGTCATAACGGGGGAAGGTGAGGTAGTCGCCTGTGATGTAGGTTCGGCCGAGTCCTGTTGTGGAATATCTGGAGTTGTCGAAGACCTAGGCGGAATGGAGTCATCTGGCGTTGCGATGAAGGCAGGATTCAGTCGAACAATGGACACTGTTGATCGTTTCCCATTGTTATCAATGTCGTAGGTCTTGGTGGCACGAAACAACACTTTATAAGGGCCATCGTACGGGGGCAGTAATGGCCTACGCACTGCGTCGTGCCGTACGATCACATGTGGACAGGTTTTGGAAAGGTTGTGATTGCCTCAACTCTACATGGAGGTGGACAGATTCCATCTAAGTTCACCAAATAACCAAGGAACTGCACCTCGTCTGAGCCGAACACACATTTTTGCTGGATTAATCACTACTCCAAAGTCATGAAGTCTAGTGAATACATGATGTAAGTGTTCGAGGTGTTCGGTTTCGTTACGAGATCCGACCAGTAGGCCTATGTCATTAATATAGACATAGCAGAAATCGAGAATACGAGTAACTTCATCCATGAAGCGTTGACATGTCTGGGCAGCGTTACATAGGCCAAATGGCATGAAGTTAAATTCATACAATCCAAACGGAGTGGTCACATCAGTCTTGGGAATATCTTCTTCTGCAATGGGAATATGGTGAAAAGCACAAACAAGGTCACTGGTAGGGAATACATGACGTCCATGAAGGTTGATGGCGGTCTTCAATGTGTGGGACTGGGTAGCGATCAGGAATTGTGCGAGTGTTCAGCTGACGATGGTCACTACAGGGTAGTGGCTTCAGTGGCGTAGTTGGTAGCATGCTGAACTGCTGTGCTCAAGATAGCGGGGTCAAACCCGTCCGAAGTTGTCGGATTTTTTAAGAGCGTTAAAATCCTTCAGTGTGCCTTCCTTTGGAGGGGAAGTAAAGCCGGCGGTCCCATGTCATAGGTTTATGGCATGCAAAAGATCCTTCCACAGACTAAACTTGTGTGAAGCTAAATTTCTAGGTTAGATTTCGTTGGAATGCTCTATCATAGTTCCGACGTTCACCACTAGGTATCAGTGACATCTTGTAGCGAAAGTTGGTACTACTTGAAATTGGACGGAACTTGTAGCTCAACCTCTGGGTGTCCGCTTGAAGCAGCTACAGCCTTGCGAGCCGAACATGTCCTCGGACACTCCCGGCACTAAAAGCCATACGATAAATAAATAAATAAATAAATAACCACAGGGTCTCCACTGATTGTTCTTCTTTTGAACCATGTGCACTGGGGAAGACCAACAACTTGTAGATGGTCGACATATTCCTTGGGCTAGAATGAATTCAAACTCTCGTTTGGCAATGTTATGTTTTTCAGGTGCTAACCGGCGTGGCTTTGATCGAATTGGTTGACCTGGAGTGGTAACAATATGATGAACAGTAGAATGTTGAATTGGTGTAAGAGTTGAAGATGGACGAGTAATTTCAATCAATTTACTAAGCAACAAGTGGTAGGGAGAATCTCCGACTACAGTTCGAATTGGTGGGCAAGTGATGCAGCGGATAAGACCATTACTGGTCAAGTTGGTCGTTGAATCAATGAGACGTGTATTATGACGAAGATCAGGGAGAATTCCGAAGTGTGCGAGGGCTCCGATGATGGGATGAGTAACATCGGCAACAATGAAACGCCACGTAAAATCACGGTGGAGGGAAGAACCAAGTTTCAGAACTATATACTGTATATATATTATTTACGCTACCCGCGTATCTACAGGTTCTCAACGTACCGTAAGTGAATAAATCCTACTTCAGTGTCAAATCAGGGTTTATTGCAAGGCTGATAAACATCATAGCACTGTACAATTATTACATAGGAAGCAGGAAGCCATGTTATGCATTGTCGGGAAGAAGACCGTTACAAAAGGACAAATGAACATCGAGAATCGATAACATCACATCACATCACATCACATCACATCACATGGAGTTTCAATGACGCAATGGTAGTAGTTTCGGAAGTAGAGGCAATTATAGAGGTACCGGTACTGGGTGTTACAAGTAGGCCTATAGTTCAAGTAATATATCGGCGATTTTTACAATAAACTTTATTACGCACATTGTGCATAGAGGATCACAATATTATAGTAATACAGCAAAATATAACATGTAACAACATGACGACCAATGAGCTATCAATAAGTGTTAGTCCTTGATAAACTCACTAACCGAACTTGACCTCGAGGAACACTTCTGGATGTGATATCTTTCACATATCTGGTCACATAGGCTACACACACAGTTTGTGTTCGGTTCATGGAAAACTTTGTTTTTACACATCTTGAAGTGGAACCCGTGGACAGCCAGTCTCGTGACTATATGCCTCAATTGGTAGCCCGTTTCCATCCATTTCCGATCCGTCATGGCCTCTGTAGAATAGAAGTTCTCACAAATGTCCCTCCTTTTTTCCCTTAGCTTATGCAACAGATTATCATATGCTGCTCCTCCTGGTAGAATAAGGTTGCATCTCAGGTCCTCGATATGGAAAGTCTCCCTCCCGAGCTCATATACGAGTCGGGATCCTGTAGTTTTTGATAGACTCAGGACTCGCTTCAGGTATCTGGATTTAATCTTTTCCAGATCTTCTAGTTGCTTTGCACTCAGGAATTCGCCTATGATTTCGAGTCCATAGGTTAATACTGGTAGCACGTTAACTCGAAAAAGTACCATGGCTGTCTCTACTGAAATTTGCGCGATGTTATCGATGTCTTTCATCGCTTTCAGAGCTGCAATCATTCTACTTCTTATGTGGATCTTACAGCTGCTGCATGTGGTCTGCAAGGTCACACCTAGGTATCTGAAGTTGTTATTTCTGCGAAGGCGAACGCCATTGCACGTTATGTGCTCTGCTTCCCTTAGTTTACCTCCTTTCCTGAATACGATTAGTTCAGTCTTCTCCTCATTAATTTTCATTTCGTTCCTCTTTGCCCAGTCCGCTAGTAGGTGCATTGTACGTTGTAGTTCCATTATGTCCTCAGCCACGATTGCCATGTCATCGGCATACAAGTACATTTCTGTGTCGGTCTTTTCCTTTATCTCTGCACCTACATCGGAGGTGACAGCCTTGAATAATATAGGGCTGAGTGGGTCACCTTGGAGGACTCCTATTGTCTGTGTCATCCAGTCTGACAACCCGATGCCATCATCCACCTGTATGTAGTTCTCAGCCAACAGGTTTGATATGAGTATTGTGACGTTAGATGTTCCGATTAGTTTCTCCAGCTTATCTATGAGTAGCCATCTGTTTACCCAATCGAATGCCTTGGAGTAGTCAATGAATGCCACAAATAATTTACCTCTTGGCTTTTCTATGGCAAGATGAATGTGATTCAGTAGATTCTGCAGTGCCATCGTTGTCGATCTTTTCCTTCTGAACCCAAATTGCTCCTCTGGTAACAATGGGTCCAGTTTGTTCATCACTCTCTTTGTAAGGATCCTCGTCAGGAGTTTCAAACCTGTTTGTTCCATCGCAATCCCTCTGTAAGCATTCGGGTCATCGTCATCTCCTTTCCCCTTGTACAGCATTCGGATTGTTGCTTTCTTCCAGTCTGTTGGGACCCTTCCAGTTTCGAGACATTTGTTCAGTAGAGCACTCCATACCGGTAGCATTTCCCTCACCGTCTCTTTTAGATGCTCATTCCTGATACCATCTGAACCTGGTGTTCGATTGCTTCTTCCTTCGTTGATGGCCTGGACGATTTCGTTTTCCGTTATGACCTCTGATGGTTCTGTGTATTCTGGGTACCTGGGAGTTGGTCTCGTGTCTCTTGAAGCAATTGTTTTGTTGAGATGTAGTTTCCATGCTTCCATGTCGATATTAGAGTGTATTTTGCTCCTTTTCGGTCGTAGAGCCTTGTAGAATCCGACTCAGCTTCTTCTATGGCCCTTTTCTGTAGTTCATCTATGTACTGGATCTTTTTCCTCTTCACGAGCTCTTTGTACTGAACTCTCTGTTGCCGATACTCTTCCAGGTTTTCCATGTTCTTTCTCTTGCTCGGTTCAGTTTTTCTAAGGTGCTTCTCCCTGCCTCATAACATTGTTTGTCGAACCAAGGTTTTGACTTTCTTGTCCCCAGTCTTAAAGGGGCCGCTTCTTGATAGCAATTTTCTATCCACCGTGCTGCATAGTCTATTTCCCCTTCATCTATCATTTTCTTGACCTGATCGATCTGGCACGTCTTTGCTTTCATTTTGCTTATGTCTATATTCTTTCTGATTTTGACTCCTTGTCTTGGATCAGTTAATTTAATTTAATTATAGGGTACAGAAATTCCCAGTGAGCTGGTAGCTCAAGGGGGGACCGCCCTTTACAAATATGGCTTAGTAACTTATACTAGAATATAAGGTGGTAGGATCATTTATTCAGTCTTTATGGGTTCATCTATATTCTTCAACAAATTGTTTCAGGAAGTACCTGCGTGCTTCCTTTTTGAATTTGTTTAAGTTTACAATTTGTCTCAGTTTAGGAGGTAAATTGTTATAAGATGTGCTGGCTGAATAGGAAATACTTTTAATACCATATCTAGTTGTGTTTGTTGACTCTATGTATAACTGGTTTGCTGATCTTGTGTTATGGTTATGAATGTATTTCCTGCATATAAGTTCAGTATTAAGATTAATAAGACATTGTTCATATTTGAACATAAATAAAGCTTCAGAGTATTTGAGCTGGCTTCGTAATGGCAATATGTTTGTCTCCTGAAATACTTGTACAGTTGGTTTCCTAAAATCGTAACCATACATGATTTTAATTGCTCTTTTTTGGAGAACTTCGAGCTCATTTATTGATTCCTGTGCACATTTATCCCATATTGTGTTCATGTACATAAGGTGAGAATGAATAAGAGAGGCATATATGCTCCTTAAATGTTGATTGCTTATTCCATACTCCCTTAATCTTTTTAGAACACCAATTACACTAACAATTTTCTTTTTCACATTTGTGACATGTTCATTCCAACTTAAGTTATTGTCCAAAGTTAGACCTAAATATGTGTATTGTTTCACCCGTTCGATTGGTACATTGCCAATTTTAACTATGTTGCAAGTGCTTGGACTGTAAGCTGGTTTATGAAATAGCATGTATTTTGTTTTTGAGCTACTTATGATTAATTTACTTTTTGAAAGCCATGTTGTTAGTATATTTAGATCCTTTTGCAAATTCTGCATAATCGTTTGTTCACAGGAGCTCTCGTAAAGTAGAAATATATCATCTGCAAATAGAAATATTTTACCAATAAACTCTAAATAACCTATATCATTAATAAATATCAGGAACAGTAATGGTCCGAGCACTGTCCCTTGTGGACACTGCATTTAACATCAGGAATGGACCCTTTAGTTTTATTAATATTAACATACTGCTTCCTGTTAGACAGGTAGTTTTTAAACCACGCAAAGGCTATTCCTCTAATTCCTGCATTTCATAGTTTACGTCTTTCTTCGTGATGATGTCTGTGGTCACTGGTAAGTGTTTTTTTTTACAACGGCGCATTCTTTGAGGACCAACTTTGTTGATACCGATGTTATGAGACCCCTTTAAAGCATTAGATCTATTGTGCTGCCACCATTTGGTTCTACGTATGTCCATTCCTGTTTCCTGTTTAGTATCACGAATCCACTGTGTCTCAGATAGTCCATACCTTCTTCAGTTTTCCTGCTGTGTTAATTTACTGGACAGTTCAGGTCACCAGCGATTAGCACCTTTTCTTCTTCCTCTATCAAATTCAACGCATTTCCAAGCGTATCAACTATGTCTGCTGCAGTGCGCTCAGGGCTGAAGTATACCGCCATAATCACTACAATTTTCATTCGTAATATCAACAGGTTTTCATCTTTCAGCAGTTGTTTGCATGGGGTTAGTTGAGGTTTGACAAGTACTGATACCCCTCCTGATGGTAGTCCCCTTTCTTTGAGTTGGTTGGCGTACACGTGATAGTTGTAGAAGCCTTGGACATTTATTACCGAGTCCTCCCTGATGAATGTTTCTGTTAGAACACATATGCCAAATTCCTCTAGTATGTTACTTGACGTTATATTTAGTGCACCTCTCAGCCCTTCTACATTCCACGTCCTGACACTAACCCTGTCATTGCTGAGAGCTACGAAATTTCCAGGGTTTCCGAAAATGTCGGCATGTTACACGGGCAGGCCAGAAAGAACTATAATGCACTCGTTCTAGGTCTTTGTATGGGAATCCTATTTTAAAAGCTGAGCTGGTTGGCCTCTCGCTGACTATATCACAGAACACCTTGTCATCAATGCCATTTTCCTTAAGATATTCACAGATGTCTTCCTTGGTTATATTTGGTTCCAGTCTTCCCACATACAACCATGCGTTGGGCTCTGCTGCCCTTATCTTGCTCTCGCCTTTTCTCTGTCCTATTATTATTGGTCTGCCTCGTTGGGTGGTTTCATCGATAGAGTTGTCGGGACCACAGTCAGTGAACCTCATTCCTCTTGTCTCTCCTTTTCCGCTCGTGTATAGTCCAGTTACTCTCATTTTCTAATCGGTAATTTCCGGGTTCTCGTTCTCGCTCTTGATTCTTTGACCGCTACTTTCTGATTGTCGTTCAGGCTTTCATCTTCTTTGCTCTATATATTGTCCTGGTGTCGAGTATCTGTTTTACTATCGTATTGCATTTTTTATAAATATTTGATCCTTTGGCTGATGATGATCATATTCATTTCCTTGCATAGGCCTAACCTTATTTTTCTGATTTGATGTTTTTGTCTGCGTGCGTGGTTTCATTTCTGGTTGTGAAGCCAACCTCTTGGTAACAGTACCTCGACCTTTACCTACCATCTCTTCCCGTAGCTTACCAATATTTATTGCCATTTTGTCTAATTTCTCATTAACATCCTTTCCTATTAACTCTACCTCCATATGCATTGATCTTCCTGCTTTATATTTCAAGTAGTCTTGTTCACAATCATAACACAACCACATTAATTTCGATTTCTTTTTATGCGTTGTTTTTAGGGCATTGAATTGCCCTTGCTGAAGCTCTGCACATGTGAGGTGATGCCATCTTTGACACACACCATCACATTCAACAGCTGTATCGTCTTCGACCCTCCGCTTTCAGGTGGGGCAGTTATCGGTAATTGTGCAATCTCTCGGAATCATTGCATCTTGCGTGTTTCCACCCGGCATATTATTTTAGTGGCCGTGACAATATTACGTCTTGACTATATGAAGTTAAAACTTTTTTTGTTATAATTTTTTAAGTTCTATACAAAACTTTATGTCAATGCGTATATTTGGAGATCCTTCGTCACTTTACCTGATATACTGATTATTATTCACCTTAATTCCTCTTGTTAGGTCACTTTTTTACAGAGCTCTACAATTCTTTCACTTGCAAGCCCATCAAGATTGACTTCTGAAACTGTGAGGATCTTCTGTACATCGGAAGGCAGGCGATACATCCAAATGTTCTTAAGCATATCATATGCCATGGTGGTACTGGCTAATGTTTTCAGACGACGAAGGAATTGAGATGGAGTACGGTCTCCGAGTTCCTCGGTTCGCTGTAGCTTCTCTGTTAGTTTTGCATCAGAGTGTGACATGCGGTCGAATAACGACTGCTTTATTGCGGCATATTTATTAGTAACTGGCGGCAACGATAAAATGTCCAGAAATTCGGTAGCTAATTTTTCACTTAAGCTAGCTACTACATGACTATATTTTGTAGCGTTCGCAGTTACGTAAGCTAAAATGAACTGACCTTTAAGTCACTGGGCAAACCAAAGAGCTGGATTTTCAGACCAAAACGGGGGTACCTTGACGGAAACGCGACGGAAACATGGTGCATCGCTGGTTGATCGTTGAGAGCCATGACTTTAGGTGAATAATACCGTTACTTATAAAAGACGGAATGATAACTAACACAGTAAGTGATGTTTTCTAATATTTACTTCCAATCACGTCTAATTAGTAGCCGGTTTATTTCAACATTCACCAAAGAATAGCAATAAGACAAAGATACAAGAATGATACAAAATATATATCTACAGATAGAGCACATAGATAGCTCTCTGGTAAGTTCTCTCTAGTACTAATCAGTGCCACCAGTAAGCGGCACCTCAACTTTTTGTTTCTTTCAGGCAGCTTTCAGTAGCTTATTTCTCTCTGGCAATATGTGTCTCAAAGATCTAAACATTTGATTCTAGGAGATTTTAATGCACACCATGGACTCTGGGGCAGTGAACGAACTAATGCCAAAGGTAGACATATTGCTCATGCAATTTCCACATTTTCCTTAAATGTGTTAAATGTGTTAAGAAATAATTATGTTGGTAACAACAAAATCTTTATTGATACTCAATTCACATGTTGGCATTACTGCATATTGTAATTTGTTCAACAATAAATTCTTTACTCATTGCAAATGGCGTACCAGCTGATTGTCCCATATCACCTGATCTATAAAAACATAAAACTTTAACAGGTTATGAGCCCAGGTGACTCTAAAATAAAAGTAAACGTGAAAACAGGTGACACTAAAAACATTTAAAAAGTAAAGTAAGTGAAGTGAAGTACGGTAAGTGAAGTCCAAAAAAATGGCCACAAGACCCGAGGACGTAGCACATGTCGAGAAACTCAAGGGAGTCGACATATATCCTATGTGGGTGTTTGAATTAAAAATTCTGCTTGCCGCAAAAGAACTGATCAAGATTGTCGACGGGACAGACGTATTGGTGACCAATCCACCCAGAAATCAAGCTTCAACAGACCAGTGGAAGACTCGAGATGCAAGAGCCCAATACTAGGCTATATTGTCACATCCATTGACAAACAAGTTAGGCCACATACCCTAAAATGTACACTTCTAAACAAATGTTTGATACTCTTCGAAACATATATCAGAGAGACTCGAGCCAACAAAAATGTTTGCTGCTACGAGACTTTTACAACTTCCAATTTGATGCGAAGAAGGACATGATGAGCAACATTAGTGATCTCCAAAACATCTCCTTCAAACTGAACAAACTCGACCAGAACGTTGACGAGATTATGCTAATTACCAAGATCCTGTCCGTGCTGCCTGAAGAATATACCCATTTTAGCACAACATGGGACTCTACTCCAGAGGCGTCCAGGACCATAGAGAACCTGTGTTCGAGGTTACAGATGGAAGAAAACAAGTTGAGGCGCACTCCGACAGAAGAGCAAAATGTATCCTTTAATGCAGAGTTAAAAAACAAACAAGGTAGATCTAAATCTAAAAACAAATGTATGAGCAGTAAAAAGTGTAATATATGTAAAGAGACAAACCATGAAACCAAAAATTGTTTTCTCAAAGACAAGCATCAAAGCTCAATATGTAAAAAGTTCAATCATGAAGAGAAAGACTGCTATTTTAGGGATAAAAATAATTCTAAGGTGGAAAATAAAGTGTCATTTCTTGTAGCTGATTGCAAGGGCTCACATAACGCTATACTAAAAGGAACCAGGCGTCTAGTAGTAGACAGTGGATGTTCAACTCACATGGTAAGTGATGAAAATTTGCTCACGGGTGTTGTGAGCTGTAATGAACACATATTAGTGGCTAAGAAAAATCAGGCTATGTCTGTAGTAGGTAAGGGAACCTTCACCTCTGAGCAGTGTGTTCTCAATGATGTTCACTGTGTGCCTGATTTGTCTAAGAACTTGATGTCAGTATGTAAGATAATAGAAAATAATGGCATTGTTGTGTTCACAAAAGATGATGTTAATATATACCAAGACAACAAAGTGGTACTAAAAGGTAAGAAAGAAAAATGCAGTAGGACTGTATACTGTTGACCTTGATGTTAATATGCAAAATGAGGCGCTGTGTGCACAAGGTAATGATGTAGGTAAAGAGTGGCACAGAAAACTGGGTGATTTAAGTTACAGCTACCTTAATAAACTGCCTAATATTTGTGATGGTGTGTCCCCCATTGTCGCACATACTAAAATAGATGAAGTGTGTGAGAAATAAGAGTTTAGTGCTTTTCAGTCGGTCAACACGAATGTACCCAAAAGAGATGGGTTATACCCTAATCCTGAAATAAATTACATGAGATTAAAACTCTTGTTTACTAAGGCAACACTGAAAATATGGCTTCAAACACCACAATGTGTGAGAAATGTGTAAAAGCAAAACAGATCCAGTTACCATTTAATACAGAAAGGACTAGGGCAAAAAGACTGTCAGAAATAATACACACAGATGTTTGTGGACCTCTAGATCCACCCACCCATGACGGCTACAGGTACATTCTGTGCTGTATAGATGATTACTCACATTTTAGTGTTATCTATCTGTTGTTAAATAAAAGTCAAGTTCCTATGTACTTAAAACAGTATGTGACAATGGCCGAAAACAAATTTGATCTGAGAGTAACCAAGATAAGGTGTGATAATGGAGGAGAGTATTCCTCACATGATCTGAAAGATTGGTGTAAAAACAAAGGTATTATGCTGTACTATACAATTCCATATACACCCCAATTAAATGGAACAGCAGAACGGTTCAATCGTACTCTTATTGAAAGAACAAGAGCTATGCTTTGTGATTCTAACCTAGATAAAGAGATGTGGGGGGAAGCAGCACAAACAGCTACATACCTGATTAATAGAAGCCCCACCAGTACAGTTGACACAACCCCAGCTGAAAAATGGACATACAAGAAACCAAATCTGTCTAACCTACAAATTTTTGGTTGTGTTGCCTATGCCAAAAAATTGGGTTATCTCAAGAAGCTTGACAGCCGAAGCAAGAAGTGCATTTTTGTAGGCTATGCACCAAACGGAAACCGACTATGGGATGAAGAAAACAGGAATATATTCGTCTCTAGAGATGTGGTATTTGAAAGAAATATAATAAAATTAGATCAACATAACCCTAAAACTGAAATCTACCAGGCAAATGTTGAAGAAACAGATCATGAACCACAAGAAGAAGAAGAAGAAGATGTTGACTTCTTAAGTTCAGATCACGAACAGAGAGAAGAAAGATGTCATGAACTTGGTTTACGACCAAGAAGAACATTAAAGAGACCTAATAAATATGATGACTATCAACTAGATAGCGGAGAAGAGGAAGAAGCAATGATGACATACAGGGAGTCGCAAACAAATGAAGACAAAGAAAAATGGAAAATAGCCGTTAAAGAAGAAAAAGACTCTTTGAAGAAAAATAAAACTGGGAAATTAGTAAGCCCTGAGGCAGCAAGAGGAAAAGAAGTTTTGTCAAGCCGGTGGGTGTTCAAAGTTAAGGAAGACGGTAGTTATAAAGCTAGACTTGTAGTACGAGGATGTGAACAAAGGAGTGGAAATATAAATTATGAAGAAATCTTCAGTCCAGTTGTAGACACAATTTCACTAAGAGTCCTTTTTGCTATCGCAGCACACTATAACCTGCACATTAAAACATTTGATGTCAAGACGGCCTTTTTGTATGGAACCCTAGATGAGGACATCTACATGAAAATACCAGAAGGTTACAAAGAAGAAGGGAAAATATGCAAACTGCAGGAAGCCTTTTACGGACTGAAGCAAGCCCCCTGTAAGAACAAAATCTTTGTCATAATACAAAGTCAGACCCCTGCATCTTCAAGAATTCTGAGAACAGTTTGTTTCTAGCAATTCATGTAGACGATGGCATTATCATGGGCAAAGACATTCAGAAAATGACACTGCTACTCTCTAAACTTGAGAGAAATTTTGAAATGAAGACAACTCATGAACCCAAAACTTATTTGGGGTTAGATATAAACAGAACAGAAGATGGTATCTTCATTTCTCAAGAGAAATATGTTCATAATGTGCTGCAACATTACAACATGCAAGAATGCAAAGAAGTTAAAACCCCAATAATCCAAAATGAAGAAACAGGTGCAACAGAGGACAGCGTGAAGACAGATTACCCCTATAGACAAGCTGTTGGGAGTCTGTTATATTTGTCTTGTAAAACCAGACCAGACCTGGCTTATAGTGTGAATTATGAAAGCAGGTCTATGGAGAAACCAACAGATCAAGATATACAGAATGTTAAACGAACACTTCGATATCTGAAAGGAAGCACAAAAATGGGAATACACTATACATCAAAAATGAAATATGATCTGAAAATAATTGCATACAGTGATTCAGATTTTACTGGTGATCATAAGAAAAGAAAGAGTACTACAGGCTATGTCATAATGCTGGCAGATGGACCGGTGGCATGGCGGTCACGCAAGCAGAAAATTGTGGCACTGTCATCCACAGCAGCCGAATACATGGCTGCAGCAGACGGCTGCAAGGAGTTCGAGTATCTGAAATACTTGATACAAGAACTAACTGGAAAGTCTGTTCCCATTGTTCTTATCATAGACAATCAAAGTACCTTAAAGTTGGTGAAATCAGGACAAATGAGAGGAGAGTCAAAGCGCATTCAAGTGAGGTATCACTATTGCCACACCTGCAAAGACAATGACACCGCTTGGCCAGCAGCACGTCGGTAACTCGATAACCAACGCTCTGCTTCACCACTGCGACACCGGGACTGGGCGGGCCCAACTTACCTTTGTTTGAGAGGTCCGGGTCACCTCCGCAGCAACATCACCTCCAGATGACATGTCCCAACAGAAGAGCTCCAAAAGGGGTGGAAGGAAGATGGAGAAGGGGACAACACACACAGGCTATCGTACAGACACCCCCCAAAAACCAACGGAACTGCCGTCGGCGAAATAATGCCACAACAAAAGATTAAAAATTTTACAAATAATTTAATGTTAAAATATAAAGGAGCACCTTCACCAGAAACCGAACATGCATGCTTGCAAACAAAGGACAAGAAAAGACTTAAATTAAAATTTAAAATGTAAAACAACCCAAAGGTTAAAATAAAAATTACATGCATAACACAATGAGAAAGGGTTTGATAATTTGCAAGGGAATGCAATAGCGATCCGGCATGCGTAGATCCCGGCCACGAAGAAACGAGAATTAAAAATTAAATTAACCCAATTAAATGGTATCAGAAAACCATACATTAATTTGCATGATGGAGATAAACACAGGAACAGTTACGAAAAACACAATGTTAAACCGATAAGGTTAAATAAAAAAAAACATCTTAAGTTAACACAACACGTTTGAGCTTCGCGGTGGACGCCTAGAGACTGACCTTGAGACCATAATGCATCTCTTCATAACATGGCCACTAAACACAAGGAAACCGCATGCCTGATCGAAATTACGGCAAAGAATTAATAAAATAAATTTTAACATCAGCGTAAGGAAATGAACGGCGGAAAACAATTAAGTCTAAATGCTATTACAATAGTAAAAGGCACGGATCATGAATAAATTAATTTGAATACTATATCAATCATAAGATTGGCAAAAGAAAATAAATAATAATTTTAAACGTGAAATAAACAAGAAATGTGTCTCCAGGAGGTACGAAGAAAGATAACAAGGTTCAAATAAATCAGGAAAGAGTAATTAAAACAGAAATAAAATTAGGCCTATAAAACAAATGAGGAACAGAATTAAAATATTACTATAAGATGATACCGGAGCTCCATAACAATAATATAAAAAAAAAATAACAGATAACGTACCTTATTTCCTACTCAGCGGAGACACACTAAAAAAATAAAAAAAACACATTTTAAATAAAATAAAAACGCGGCACTATGTTGCCTTGAAAATGCCCACACGGCACATGCCTCGTGCGGGTCACAATCACAGGTCTATATCGACATGCGACCACATTTCACACGTCCACTTCACGGCGAAACGATGACATTCACAGCCTGAAGAGAACAGGCAATTCCTTTTCTCTTGAATACATTAATATTTCGTAGAGAATGGGGGCTAGGCCCCCATCAGCGGTGACACCTTTCACGACCAGTCGGCTTGATGTCTTGTTTACTTCACGATGGCTAATGGACTCCACAAAATGGCGGAGAATTATTGCGTGTCAAGTGCATAACTGCCTTCATGTAAAATTTATTGTCCAATCACGGTTTGACACCTCAAACAACAATGTCATAAATAGGAACTTAATTTGGCGGTATCATGAATACACTGGCATTTGTTTCATGACGAAGAATGTAATTGTCTTTCAATTATGTCGTGCATATAAGGAGTTTTATAAGGCGCAGCACACGCTACCTATCGGAGAGAAACAGGAACCACGTGCAGACTTTCCAAAGTCCGACTGCCGCTACCATCTCGTGGTCACAGGCGGAACTGAGCGACGAAGCGGTCATTTCAAAATTTCAAGAATTCCATGGGCAAATACATGTTTGAAAACTCTTGGGACGTGCACTTGCACGTAACAGTCTCCCTCCCTTAAGCGTGAACACGGTTCACGAATATGCCTAGGCATAGACAGTACTCCTTAACTTGTCGATTCACCAGAGATGTTTCCCGAAGATAATGTTCACCAGTTAACTCCAATTGATGGATGAAACCGCATCGTTTTGGTTAGGAAGAATGCAGGGTCAGATTATCAGTGAAGGGATAATTGATCACCTCGCAAACCACTTAGTTAACAGCTTCACTGTGTCCAAAATCTTCAGAAATGCAGAACACCAGCACCAGCAGTGCTTTCATAGTCCGAGACACGTTAGATACATTTTCAATAAGTCCAATGTAGGTCGCTTTAGACGAAGTAGGTGGAAGCAATGTGCAAGATATGATTCGACGCGTGGGCAGCCATTAACAAAAATAGAAGTTAATCTAATTTCAAAAAAAAGGTTTACAGAATTATTAATTCTTACTACATTTTACAAGGAGAAACAAAGTTGAATTTATATGAAGAAAATATTTCTGACAATGCCCTAGATCCGTGCTTACAAAATTTCATTAACAAGTTTACCTTTTTACAGATTCGAAGTACATTTCAAGATTACATGAGTTAGACGACTATACATTTAGAAGGAACTACGGTAGAGGAATGACCACTACAATTCCCAAAGGGAACAGGAATACAAGGTTACCATGAGTTAGGTCTCCCACCAAGCCCAACTTACATGTTAGCATCTCCTATGAACATCAAAATTAGGTACACTTTTACAATTTACCATTACAATGGGAACTTCCCCACATTTACATTTTGTATCCCATCAGAGTTTTCATATCCAGTTCAAAATTCCAGAAGGAACAGATACCTGAAGGCCTCAATGATGGTTAGGGATACTCTACATTATACAAAATTTGTTTTACAAAATTCACGGTAGCATTTCCTCATTAGACACCTCTCCACCTCGCTTAATGTGTGATAGATGCACTCTAGAAATTTTGTTGGCCTTAGGATTTCGAACAAGAAGAGTAACAGGGGTCAAGAATGCCTCTACATAACATGGGCCTTTAAAACGAGGGGTTAACTTGCTTGAGACTAGATTACTGACGCCCTTGGGCTCGAAATTGCGGACGTACACAACATCACCAATTTCCAAATCAGCTGGCTTGCGACAGGCATTGTGTCGCCTGGCAAGTTGGTCATGGGATACCTTAATATTCTCTCTAGTCTTGTCGAATTTCGCCCTCATATCCTCGGGCGTGAAACTGTCAGGAAGGAGATCGTGCAGGTTCCACAGGTTGGACAACGGAGAATTAGCCATAAAGGAAAACATTAACGAAAAAGGGGTAGCTTGCGTGCTCTCATGCACGGCGGTGTTGAAAGCAAAATTGAGCCAATGCAAATTAGAATCCCACTTGGAATGGTCGTCGTGGTGGAAAGCAATCAGAGCAGAACGGAGATTACGATTGACTCGCTCAGCGAGAGACGGGTTAGGAAAATAGGGAGTGGTGGTTACGTGCGAAATAGCATAATCAAATAAGAATTGACGGAACTGATGAGATACAAAGCACTTGGCATTATCTGACACCAGATACTGACACGGCCCAAAAGACGAGAAGATGGAATTAAGACACTTTATGACGGAACTGGTCGTAGCCTGTCTGGTGGGGAAAATCCAACTAAACCGGGAGAAACCGTCAGTGCAAACAAGCGCAAATTGGTTTCCCCGACCAGAGCGAGGGAACGGTCCAACATGGTCGATAAAAAGCCTCTCCATGGGTCTAGATGCCGGTTCAGATGACAACAGGCCAACCTTAGTAGAAACCGGAGGTTTGCTAATACTGCATGCAGCACAATTCCTAATGAGCCTCCTGATGTCGCCATCCATACCTTGCCAAATGAAAAACTGTCTGATTTTAGCTCGGGTCTTGAATACTCCTAGGTGGCCACCAACAGGAGATTCATGATAGTAACGAAAGATTTCGGGAATGAGGACCGACGGGAGCACAATTTTAGGTAGGCGGTCATGACGAGACGAACAACACAATACACCGTCCTTCAGAGAGTAGGGCTTGATCACTTCACCAGAATTGATACGGTCAATTAGGCTAGACAATGAGGGATCTTCTTTCTGGAATCGTCTCACATCTTCAAAAAGCACAGGGGAATTGCTGAGAACGACATTGACATGATTTACAGGAGATACAATGTTTACGGGCTCACGTTCCTGAATATCCTCTTCTGCTGTTTCCTCAAACATACGGCTTAAAGAATCAGCCACCGCATTTTCGGACACACGAATATGTTGGACAGTGAACTGGAACGACAGAATCCTAGTTGCCCACCTAGCAATTCTACCAGTTTTGCGGGGTTTCCCTAAGACCCAGCTCAAGGCTTGGTTATCGGTCTCAAGGAGAAACTTGGTGTGCTCAAGATACATACGGAATTTTTCTAGAGCGAACAACACAGCTAAACCCTCAAGTTCGTAAATGGAATACTTCCTCTCTGCGTCCGTTAAGGTACGAGAAGCGTATGCAATGGGTTGCCTACCCAGATCAGATTCCTGCAGTAGAACACAACCAACACCACGACCAGACGCATCAGTCTGCACAATGAACTGCTTCCCAAAATCCGGAATGGCTAACACAGGGGCGTTAGAGAGCGCAAGCTTAAGATCTTCGAAGGCTGCTTGCTGAGAGGGACCCCACTCGAACTTCACAGCCTTTTTGCGTAATTGATTTAGAGGAGCAGCACGGTCGGCAAAGTTACTGATAAACTTACGAAAGAAGTTCACAATACCAATGTAACGAGCAACACCCTTGGCGTTCTTGGGTGGTTTAAAATCTCTGATGGCCTGCGTACGAGACTGGTCCACTGAGATACCAGATTCAGAAACAATATGTCCCAAGAAGGAAATTTTGGGCTTGGCAAAGGAAACCTTGGACAATTTGACGGTAAGGCCAGCGTCACGCAACCGATCAAGAACAATTTTCAGATGATCAACGTGTTCCTCGAAGGACTCGGAATAGATCACCACATCGTCAAGGTAGTGGTACACAAACTTGAATTTAATTTCTGAAAATACCTTGTCCAGAAGTCTGCTCAACACAGCGGCTCCGGTGGATAGGCCAAACGGGACACGGGCATACTCAAACAGGTTCCAGTCAGTGGAAAAAGCAGTAACATGCCTGGATTCAGGAGAGAGGGGAATTTGGAAGTAGGAAGAATTTTAATCGAGGATCGTGAACACCTTCGCGTTGCGAAACCAACTAAAACATGTGTGAAGGTCCAGCAAAGGAATGGACTGCAAAACAACTTTTTGATTAAGAGCCCTATAGTCGACCACCGGCCGAAAACCACTGTTAGGTTTTGGCACAAGAAATACAGGGGATGAGTAGGCAGAGATAGAGGGTTGGATTACACCTTCTAACATCTTATCGATAATCTTACGAAGTTCAGCCATCTTGGGCGGGGCAAGGCGATACGGGCTGGAACGCACCGGCACAGAATCGGTTAGCTCAATCTTGTACTCCATCAAATGGGTTACACCCAACTTGTCAGTAAATACATCGCCATACTCCTGACATAACCTCTTAATGGTATCCTTTTGAAGACTCGTTAAATTTTCCAGATCGAGATCCTCAATAGTCATAGGTTCACAAACAGAATTGACAGCATGAGAAGATAAAAGCGGGTTAAATGATAATTTACTCTGTGGATTAAACTTAAACCATAAGTTGCGAGCACCAAAATCAAGAAGCATACCAACGTGTGACATGAAATTAGCTCCAATGAGCACAGAACAAGAAAGATTTCTGGCAACCAGAAATTTAAATTTCCAAGAAAAATTTAGAATATGAATTTTGACTGTCATACTACCCAAAATATTTAAGTTTGAACAGTTTGCCGAAATAAAAGATTCATTGTTAGGCTCTAACTCAGGAAATTTGCAAACACTCTTCATAGATAAAAACCAGTCCTCGCTTATAAAGGATGCGACACTACCAGAATCAAGCAATGCAGAAACGGGCTCGTCATTAACAGAAATTTCAATAAACGGCGATATTCCTTTAGCCACAGGAGAAATTCCAAAATCATTACTCACTCTAACACGATTACAAGTAGGTGACGAGGACACCCGCACCACAGGTTTCACACAACGTTTAGAATTAGGCTGACTTGCCACGCCATTGCTCACCGACAGGTTAGGTAGGCCAGCGACATAAGCAGAATTAGCACATGATGAATTAGCTTTCAACGAGTTATCAAGACTATTATTGGTAGGGCGACCAGAAACTTCACAGGGTTTTCCCAAATTATTACGCACAGAAATATCCTTGGAAGTAACACCCGAATCGGTCTCCTCAACGTTCCGTCATTGGCGATACACAGCCTGGTTACTCGGACACACCTTCTTGACATGTCCCACTCCACCGCACGAGTGGCACTTAATATTAGGTCGAGGATGAAACATAACCTTAGGTGGGGGACGAGACATCAAGGAAGGAGGGGGACAAGACATCAAGGAAGGAGGAGGAACATTAGCTACACGAAGGGAATCTGCATGCTTCACAGCCATAGCCTCTATAACGACCTGTTTCAGCTCGACAAATGACGAAGGCCTGGTACACATAGTCATGTATGACCTATATTGAGGCGAGAACCCATTCACAATTGATGACACCAACTGTCGCTCTGTTAAAGGGGATGCAAAAACCTGGGCATACACCTTAATGTCGCTGACATAGTCGCTAAGGGACTCGTCCACCCTTTGGACACGATAAAGGAACTTATGCTCGAGAGCACTTAGGGCGCTCGCAGGGACAAAAAACCATAACACTTCCCTAATAAACATGGCTAAGGACATGCGGAGGTGGATATCTTCAACAAGCTTATCGCGCAGCATACCGGATGCAACTGGATACAAAAGTTGGAAAATCTGAATTTCCGACATCCCAAAAATCGAGGCATGGTTGCCCAACTCGACCACTTGCTTTAAAAATTGTACCACTTGGGTAACGTCATCAAGGTTGAAATGCTTTAATTTAGTTAAGAAACCAGAAATAGGATGAGGAATCGACCCATAATTAACGGTAGGTGAGATCGTAGCATTAGGAATAGAGACATTGTTACCAGGGTAGCCCGCTCGCACACCCTCTACAGGCGACAAAACATTTATATTACTAGAGAAAGAACTGGGATGCAATGGGTCGGCAGGACCCAGGAAATCATTAGATGACCTAACATGAGAAGAATGACCGTATGCAGGATTAAGTGGTATGGACGAGCCAGCGCCAGGCAACAGAGGGGCAGGCAAACTACTACTGGTAATCGATCCCAAAACCTCAGACCTAGTAAACAGAGGTGATTCACGTTCAACCCCAGAAGAACTCTCCAAATTCACAAGGTTATCGCTTAAGTCAATTAAATTGAAAACACTATTGTTGTCGGCCATTTTGGAAAACACAGAATGCAGACAGCCAATATAGAAGGAAACAAAATTTCAGGAATTACAAGGACAGTTTACACTTTCACAACAGTACCATAACCAGCAATTACCATCACCAAAGATTAGGCTGACACTCGAACACAGCCACCCTACTACACAAAATCATGCACCATGCTGTCCAGAACTGCACACGTCACCACCTGCTTGGCTCGAGAACAGGGAGCTAAATTACAAAATCGGCACAAAACATCTGGCTAACAGCATCCGACGGGGCTCCAGGGTGCCTTCACACGCAGCAGGTAGGCTATCAGAACATTAAGAAATCCCATTTCCCATGCCAAGAACACATGTCAGTCACTCACCGGGCTTCATCTTCAGCGGGGATGTTGCACGCAAACAGGGTAAAATACAGGAGTAAACGCCTCGCTTAGAACAGGTCACATACAGCATACCACATGGATATCCAGAGGCAAACATGAAACACAACAAACGACAAGGATTAGCAAAACATAACATTAAGTGCACTGGCCTGACAAAATCCCACCAACAACCGACCCATCAGCATTAGAGGGGTCCATAAAACAGCCTGTGGGTACTGGGGAGGGGATAGTTACGGAAGTGAACTCGAGCTCGCTCTGCTACCACTGCCACACCTGCAAAGACAATGACACCGCTTGGCCAGCAGCACGTCGGTAACTCGATAACCAACGCTCTGCTTCACCACTGCGACACCGGGACTGGGCGGGCCCAACTTACCTTTGTTTGAGAGGTCCGGGTCACCTCCGCAGCAACATCACCTCCAGATGACATGTCCCAACAGAAGAGCTCCAAAAGGGGTGGAAGGAAGATGGAGAAGGGGACAACACACACAGGCTATCGTACAGACACCCCCCAAAAACCAACGGAACTGCCGTCGGCGAAATAATGCCACAACAAAAGATTAAAAATTTTACAAATAATTTAATGTTAAAATATAAAGGAGCACCTTCACCAGAAACCGAACATGCATGCTTGCAAACAAAGGACAAGAAAAGACTTAAATTGAAATTTAAAATGTAAAACAACCCAAAGGTTAAAATAAAAATTACATGCATAACACAATGAGAAAGGGTTTGATAATTTGCAAGGGAATGCAATAGCGATCCGGCATGCGTAGATCCCGGCCACGAAGAAACGAGAATTAAAAATTAAATTAACCCAATTAAATGGTATCAGAAAACCATACATTAATTTGCATGATGGAGATAAACACAGGAACAGTTACGAAAAACACAATGTTAAACCGATAAGGTTAAATAAAAAAAAAAAACATCTTAAGTTAACACAACACGTTTGAGCTTCGCGGTGGACGCCTAGAGACTGACCTTGAGACCATAATGCATCTCTTCATAACATGGCCACTAAACACAAGGAAACCGCATGCCTGATCGAAATTACGGCAAAGAATTAATAAAATAAATTTTAACATCAGCGTAAGGAAATGAACGGCGGAAAACAATTAAGTCTAAATGCTATTACAATAGTAAAAGGCACGGATCATGAATAAATTAATTTGAATACTATATCAATCATAAGATTGGCAAAAGAAAATAAATAATAATTTTAAACGTGAAATAAACAAGAAATGTGTCTCCAGGAGGTACGAAGAAAGATAACAAGTTTCAAATAAATCAGGAAACGTAATTAAAACAGAAATAAAATTAGGCCTATAAAACAAATGAGGAACAGAATTAAAATATTACTATAAGATGATACCGGAGCTCCATAACAATAATATAAAAAAAATAACAGATAACGTACCTTATTTCCTACTCAGCGGAGACACACTAAAAAAATAAAAACAAATAACACATTTTAAATAAAATAAAAATGCGGCACTATGTTGCCTTGAAAATGCCCACACGGCACATGCCTCGTGCGGGTCACAATCACAGGTCTATATCGACATGCGACCACATTTCACACGTCCACTTCACGGCGAAACGATGAAATTCACAGCCTGAAGAGAACAGGCAATTCCTTTTCTCTTGAATACATTAATATTTCGTAGAGAATGGGGGCTAGGCCCCCATCAGCGGTGACACCTTTCACGACCAGTCGGCTTGATGTCTTGTTTACTTCACGATGGCTAATGGACTCCACAAAATGGCGGAGAATTATTGCGTGTCAAGTGCATAACTGCCTTCATGTAAAATTTATTGTCCAATCACGGTTTGACACCTCAAACAACAATGTCATAAATAGGAACTTAATTTGGCGGTATCATGAATACACTGGCATTTGTTTCATGACGAAGAATGTAATTGTCTTTCAATTATTTCGTGCATATAAGGAGTTTTATAAGGCGCAGCACACGCTACCTATCGGAGAGAAACAGGAACCACGTGCAGACTTTCCAAAGTCCGACTGCCGCTACCATCTCGTGGTCACAGGCGGAACTGAGCGACGAAGCGGTCATTTCAAAATTTCAAGAATTCCATGGGCAAATACATGTTTGAAAACTCTTGGGACGTGCACTTGCACGTAACAACTATCTGCATGAAAATGAAAATCCACAGCCTGCTTCCAGTCTCCGACCGGGTCAGGAATGGAATGAATGAAGCCCCCATCTAGCGGCGAGGATATGAACTGTGCCGGCTGCCGAGGCCTGACGCACTCCTCTGGGGCAATGATTAAATGAATGACAGATGAAATGAAATGATAGTGGAGAGTGTTGCTGGAATGAAATTTTGACAGGGAAAACCGGAGTACCCGGAGAAAAACCTGTCTGCCTCCGTTTTGTCCAGCACAGATCTCACATGGAGTGACCGGGATTTGAACCACGGACCCAGCGGTGAGAGGTCGGCGTGCTGCCGCCTAAGCCACGGAGGCATTACTATCTGCATGAGAACTATAAAAATGATTTGTTTTCTCTTCAATTCTGTCCGACCCATGACCAGGTAGCTGACATGTTTACAAAGCCTCTATTGTCTACTAAATTTGAAAAATTCAAAGATGTTCTATTGAGGAGTGGAGTAGAATAGGTCCAAAGAAAGTATTTGATTTTAAATATGTTAATAACAATTAAGACTATTTTAAATTGTGACATTTCATGTTTTATTGTTGAAATATCAACGAGTATGTTATCCAATATATAGTCATATTGTAGTTTAAGTCAAATATTGTTTGTACAACTTCTCATAATTTGAATTATGATAAAGATATTGATCTTACGGGGGGATGTTAAGAAATAATTATGTTGGTAACAACAAAATCTTTATTGATACTCAATTCACATGTTGGCATTACTGCATATTGTAATTTGTTCAACAATAAATTCTTTACTCATTGCAAATGGCGTACCAGCCGATTGTCCCATATCACCTGATCTATAAAAACATAAAACTTTAACAAAATGACGGTTCTTCTACGCGATTGACACCCTCGGGCAGTCCAAAAAGTGTGGTAGATTTAACTCTCACTACCCCGGACTTATCGCATAAATTAGATTGGAGCACGATCGGGGACACGCATCAGAGTGATCACTTCCCTATTTTATTTTTTTATGATCGCACTGGGGTTGCAACATCGATACACCGGGGCACTAACATAACTCGTTACTTAAAATACTTTGATTTCGACTTCTTTCAGACATTCATTCAGGATAATCTGGGCCGCATCCCACCCCTCCCACGTCAGGAATACTCTCTTTTGAATCACCTTATTCAGCAATATTTGGATTGTTATCACCCGAAGCGCCCAATTCCGTATAGTAGGGTCCAACGCCCTGGGACTATACAGTGGTGGGATGCAGAGTGCGCCTTACTAGTAAAAAGTCGGAAGGCGTGTTTACGAAAATATCGGAAACATGGTACACTTGAAAATTATATCTTGTATAAGCGCGTCACAGCCACGATCCAACGAGTATTTAATGAAAAGAGACGCGATGCATGGAAGAATCACATCAGCTCATTAAATGCCACAACCTCTTTTATTAAGTTATGGTCTACCATCAAAAGTTTGTCCAATACGAGTTATATGGGGCCGTCTACAGGACTTAGCCGGAAGGGTTTTCAAGAATTTTATATAAATCTCCCGCCAGATACAGTTATTAATAAGGGTCCGCTTCCGTCTTATACAGCTTCAGATCATTTCAACGTTTTACTGCAACCTATAACGCACGTGGAAATTCAATCTGCCCTACGAGGTACGAAATCGACTAGTCCGGGTGTGGATTCCATAACATATCAGATGGTTGCCTATCTTTCCGATAAGGCACTGGAGATACTTATTTCTGCATATAATGAAGTTTTACGGTTTGGCACGTTTCCCACTGAGTGGAATATCTTTGAGGTCCTTCCATCTTAAAAATTTCGAAGGACGCACGTGACCCTCAGAATTATCGTGGGATCAATTTAGGCTCCTGTGTAAGGAAGATATTATTGCAACGTTTGCAATGGTGTGTGGAATATTACAACTTATTCTCTAAGTATCAATTCGCATTTCGTAAACGTAGCAGTACTGTAGATGCTCTTTCTATTTTCTTAACTGATGTCTTATTTGCTAAAGGACGCAAACATCATACCATTGCTGTTTGTCTGGATATTAAGGGGGCATACGATGCCGTAGATCCCATGATTTTACAGCGGAAACTGCAGGAGCTACAGTTCCCCTCTCCATTTCTTTGTATTGTTCACAATTTTTTAACTCATTGGCGTCTCATATTACGTACCCACGCGGGGATGCTGGACCACCGTCAGACGTCTTAGGGCTTGCCGCAAGGGGACACACTTAGTGGGTTTCTGTTTTCCATTTATACTCAACAATTAGAAGCGGTGATTTTGCCTTATGCCCGTATCATACAATATGCGGATGATTTTATGATTTATTGTTCCCGTGACACTTTACATCAATGTCGAACACTTTATATCTTGCTTTAACTCTAGCCCATGAATGGCTATTTAATCATGGCTTGGAAACATCTCCGGGTAAGAACTCTGCTATAATTATCACGCATCAACGGCGGTACGATCGGACCCCTATTTTATTTCGACAGGGTACCATAGATGTTGTGCGCAATATCAAATATTTAGGCATTTATACTGTATATTTATATTGCCGGTGGACACGGCAGGTACAATATCTTGAAGTTAAAATTCGAAAACGGTTACAGGTCCTTCGAGCTTTGACACGGCGTCGTTGGGGAGCGGACCCCGCATTATTATTGGCAGTGTACAAGAACGTTATTCGTTCACAATTAGATTACGGCAGTTTTTTTTACGATGGCGAACAGTCGCTTGTTAATTTTAGACTACAATATAAAGCCATCGGCATAATTCTAGGGGCTTTGGCCTCCACCCCCACGAGTGCATTGTTGGTGGAAGCCGGTGAGTTACCTTTATCACATCGACGCACATTTATAGCGGGCAAATATTTAGTCTACAAATTGTCGTTAGTGGCGTCTCCGATTATCTCTAAATTACAACTTCTGACGGAATATTACGCACAAAATCGTTTAGATCGCTCACATAAACATGCACTTGTCATGGCTTATGAGATTTTACAACCCTTCAGGAAGGATGTGTTACAAACCCGTTTAGTACTTTCATATACAATCCCATACAGGGTTTTGCATACCCAACCTAAGATTCTGCATAATTCCTTTCCATTGCTATTTCAAATGTTCAAGCATCATCCGAATATCATTTCTCGTGCATTTCGAGATATTCAGGATTTGTATTCCAATTATACGATTTTTTATACGGATGGTTCAAAGATGGTTCGACCGGATCACGTGGGGTCGGCTTTTTACTCTCCTGACTTAGAGGTTAGTCGCACTTACTGCCTCCCCCCTCATCTTACAATCTTTACAGCTGAACTCTTTGCTATACGCCAGGCTTGTCACTATATTCATGCCCATCGTTTACCTCACGTGCTAATATGTACGGATTCTTTGAGTGTCATTAATGCCTTACCTCATTTTCTGCACTCAAATAATTGGTATATTTACCAAATAGTGCAGGATTTTCATACATTCACACTCACAGGACAAGATGTGGTCATCATGTGGATTCCTGGGCATTCTCATATAGCGGGAAACGAAACAGTAGATCTCTGGGCAAAGAATGCGGCATGCGGTCAGGGAAGTGTTTATAATATCGGGATACCGTATCCGGATATAGTACCGATAATTCATCAGCGAGTCGTCAGTGCGTGGCAAAATGAATGGACCATGATAGCGAAATGTAAAGCAAAACATTTTTTCTTAATAAAACCATCCGTAACTACAGCGCCTTGGTTCCGGGTCGGAAAATATTCTCGGCGTCATATTATTACCATCATTCGAATGCGTTTCCAGCACGCTCTTACACCAGTAGCTTTGGGGCGCATGCATCTCAGGGACAATGATAGGTGTGTATGTGGTAGGGCACGAGTTACATTGCATCACATATTGTTTCAGTGTGAAACCTTCAATCCGCAGCGGGAAATTATGTTGGAGAAATTGAGGCGACTTGATTATCTCTTGCCTTTAAATATCGCGTCACTTGTACATAGTCCTACAGATCCATTGGTGGATGCCATTATGTCAGATTTGGATCACCTTCCATTTCAATTGTAAAACCATAGGTGGGCTCCTGGGGGGTCCTTCCAGTTATTGTTCTGGTGCTCCTGGGTGTGGTTTTTAGACTTTTGGGTCACCCGTATATATATATGTATAGCTCTTTTTGTTTCCATTATTCCTCATTTTTGGCGTGTGCAATAACTATATAAATTTCGACATCAGTGCTCAAGATCGGCTCCGATAGTTAAGAGGATAATGTGGACATCAGTTTCAATGTGACAAACGAAGCCCAAGAGATTATTGGTTTTAAAACATACGGACCCATTTTCCGCGGCATTTTACTGCGATGGCTACTGTAGTTTATACCCAGCCGGATGTTATTGGGCGAAGAGTCTTCTGTGTCCAGCAACGCAACCCAAATAACATCTCTCTGGCAAGTATTTCTAGCACTCTTTGCGTGTGTTTTGGCGGGTGTCGCAAATTGGCATTTATTTGATAGTTCTGTACTCTCTAAAATCGATGGAATTTATTAAACAGGTTATTTATATACATCTGTATTTGGATTGCAGTATAGAGGCAGATCATAAAATAACTTCAAACTATCCCGGCCAACCCAATTTTTATGTGTTTTGGTCAGTAATATGATTTGTTTGTGATGTGCCGTGCACTGGTGGTGACCACGTTGTGTTGGTGACAGCTGACAGAATATCATTAAGAACGGCGGTGAGTATTCTAAGGTCTGCTATTATGATTTTGAATTCTGTTTGCTGGTTACATTTTGTGGATGGAAGACTGTTTGCTGTGGGTTTCGTTGCATCCCAGTAAAGCCCTGCGCGGATGCGGATATCCGCAAATATTTTCGCCAAGCGGATATAGTTTGCATTGCTGTGCGGATATTAACGGATACGCTGCGGATAATGTTTCGAGTAAATTTGCGGATAGTCTTTAGAATACAATCTTACGTTAATAATACATATTTGATATGCCAATCTACAGCTTCATGCTTAAAAGAGGAATAATCCTATAGCTTATTGCGTACGAATTATTCAGGCACGTATTGCACTTATACACGAGAAGATCATTTTACTCATATGCTTTCAACTACATTTTATTAAGTACCGTATGTTTGTAGTAGATGGTCTCACTGCCATTATTACTATACGTATGATATATAATGCTTTCAATAAGCTTGTTAGTTCATCGTGGTGACATCATTAATATTCCTCATGTCAGCTATTTTGCCATCTAAGCTATCCTGGAAGATCGGGATCCAGGTTTATCTGTAGATTTATTTCCAACTTGTCACTGAAGCACGTTGGCTGTGATATTGCAACATCAACTATGACATCATCAATGCGAACATGGATGGGTCCAGAAGCAGAAGGATGATGACTGACTTGGAATTTCCGGCCAAATGTCAGTCCCATTCTCCAAGCGTAAATAGATGTTCACGTACTGCTAGAGTGTAAGCTGCGTGGACCTGAGAGGAATATGCATCGCAGACTATTAGTAGTGGTGGTGGCGAGTGAGAGGTTTCTCGGTCCTTGCGAAGTAACAGAAGCAAATACATTAGTCGGTGACTCAGTCACTCATTCCCAACGCCACACTGGTTTCAGAAAAGACCCATGTTAGCAGTATTGGAATAGACGAGAATGTCAGGTAACACGGCGGGCTGTCGACAGGCTTCTCAATTCTCGCCTGCTCCTACCCTGCCTCTCCCCTTCATCCCGCAAGTTCACAGAGCTTGGGACCGAGCAGTAGTGAATGCTACCGCGACTGTGAGTATGAACATCATTTCACCAAGATGGATAAATTATATATTAAAATTAAACAAGGTGAATATTCAATAGCGCGTGAAACAAAAAGCTCAAGTCAACGATATGGCAGACATTTTGTTGCGTTTTCAATGGAAACGATACGGCAGACATTTGGTTACATTTTCAATGGAAACGAAAAGGTGAATGATATAGTGATGTTTTACCTGTAAAAAAAAGTGTATTCATACTCAGGACACAAATCGGGCACATCAAACTTACTGAGGCACAAGTGCTAAAGTAGCCCTTAAAGTATAGCCAGTTTTTTGTCTAAAGCGGAAGTCAAGAAACCAGGAGTGTCATCCTACTTGAAGACCCTTGCAATGAAGCAAATTGTCAGGAACGACTTTCTCCTCAAATGTCTAAATGTCTTGGTTTGACACTTTATGCTTTATCTAATAAATTAAACATAATATTGAAAATATCAGCGGATTTGGATAAAAGTCACGCGGATGCGGATATCAGTCGTGCGGATGCGGGGCGGATGCGGATAACAGTCGTGCGGATGCGGATAACGTTTTGTTTATCCGCACAGGGCTCTACATCCCAGACACCCATCATTTTGGAGTCGTGAAAGTGTTCTGCTCTTGCGATGGTGAAGGTTTAAGCGATTGCCCTTTGATGTGTCTGTTCGTTAGGCCCTACAGTATAATTTTCTATATTATTTACTTGGGTAAATAAAAGAACCAAATACTGGAGGAATGCTTGCATCACCACACTAACAATTTTCGGTCAGTATCTTTAACCCTCCGTCAGGCGCAATGTGTCGATACACGAACGGGCGCAATGCATCTGTGAGATGCAGAAATTTGTGATGACCATTCAGCCGTTTTGAAATTTTATTTCTTTCGTTTTTGTTATATTTTTGTTGAGTTTGATGTTTTTGAATATTTTATTTGAATCAGTCATTTGAGAAACACCTCATCTCCACAAAAGTAAACTTTAGGAAAACTAAAATAAACCTCGCCGTGACCATATTTCACATTGTATCAATGTTAGATTTTTTAATGTATATGGACAGGGGTTTGGTATGCGAATTATATGATAAGAAAAATATTTTTGTACATTTTGATGTGTATAAAAATTCTCAAAGTTGTTGGAGATGAGTTGTTCCTCAAATGACTGACATAATGTGGAGTCACCAGCCATGAAATAACTGTTAAAAATATATACATTATGAAAGAAAGAGACTTTTTTATTTTAAGAACAATCTAGCACAGTATTTTATACATTTTCAAGGCATTGTTTTTTTTTACATACATTGTTTCTTTACATCAGGTCAACTTCATCCCTATCAATAGTTGGCCAGTCATAAATTTTTGAATAAAATGCATCAACAATGTCTGTAGGAATATAGTCTTTGAGCTTCTTGAGATCATTAATTTTGTCAATGTTTATAGGAACACATTTTTGTGGGTAGGCACTAATTGTTGGAAGTTCTGGTAAACAGGCTCCCTGTTTTTCTTTTTTTTTTTCAAGTCAAAAGTATGCTCGATGAGGCCATCAATGAAGGTTTTTTATTATTTCACACATGCGACTTGCTTCTGCCCTTTTCGACGTTTTAAACGCGTAGAATTACTAACATCACTCTCACTGGAACTCATTTTTACTTAGAAACAAAGCATGACAACAACATACAACAAACTGAACACATTTACAGCTGTTTTAGGTTGGTACAGAATTAGGAGGAGCAGTGTTGCCACCAACTACAAATTTCAAGTCATTTGTGAAACACATTTCCAGGAGATGTGGTGTTTCTCAAATGAACGAATATTTGAACGTCTCGTATCACTGTGCTTTCTTATCGAAGATATGGTGTTTTATACATATTGGATGTGCCTTGCCTTCGCCTGCAATTTTGTATGTCTAACTTAATTTCAGTGAAAAATGGAGATGAGGTGTTTCTCAAATGACTGATTCATTTATATTTAACAACTATAGGCATTGTTTAAATACAATTTAAATTGAAATACACACAAACATGTCACTGATCATTTAATCACAGTACCAGAATTTGAAAGTTACAAAAAGTAAGAGACATTAAGTGAAAACTAATCATAATATGACTATTTGTAATAACAATTATGGTGTTTATGACACTAAGTGAAAGTTTGATGCTTTTCAGTCGGTCAACACGATTGCACCCAAATGAGATGGGTTATTCTCTAATCCTGAAAAAAAATTACTTGAGATTAATCATGTACATTTCCGTGAGTAACAACTGCTGAACTTCAGCAATAACTGCTGGCTTTGAGAAGTCTAAACGGGACTCCTAGCTTGACAAATTTCTATGAAATCTTCGCACCACACTCGGATTGGAATGTAACAATAGGGCGCAATACATCTGAGAGATGCAATCAGTCAACAGTGGAACACAACTTCACCCATTCTTGCTTATCAGCACACTGACTAGCCGGGAGGAGGGAGCTAGTAAGACACATGGACGGTGAAGCTTTCTGCTCCCCTCACTATGAAACAGCAGAAGATCACAAAGCGTGTGCATCTCTCAGATGCATTGCGCCCGACGGAGGGTTAAATGAAACAAAATCCTTGATGTGCGTCACTCTTAGAGTGAAAGTGTGCCTGTCATACTGGCCGATTCCTTATAGACCTCGTGCGAATGAACGTTGCAGCGCTCTGGCGGCAAGTCGCTCAAATATTCTGTAGTTAGTTATTGTTGTTTTAAGGGGAGGAACTATAAGGTCATCTGCCCCTAATATTCTGTAGGACTTGTGTGTGAGTAGAGCAACGTGATTAGATCATGTTGCAGGAAGGTTTCAAGTTCAAGATGGTGAAAGTTCTACAGAGAGTAGAGAAAATCGTTCTGTGGTTGAATGTAACTACACATAAAGAAAATATCCACCTGGAACGTAATTCTTCGTATTCAGAAACAAAAAACAGTACATTCGTAGAAGGAACACCTCCGTAATTATGGTATTTGTAGTCGGCATTTTTATAAATAGAACACCGACAAGAGGTCCGAAGAGACCCAGGCACTGTCTTACTGTATATGAAGCCAAACTAATCAGATCAGCGTGAATGAGGGGAGGGTAGCATATTAACTGCACGAAGAGAGGTTGAAATGAAAGATGACAGAGTAGCCCAGCACAAGTGGAAGTAATGCCATGCTCAGCTGGAGTCCCGTGGTCACCAATCCACGTTCTACTATTTGTGAGCCGCTGGGGAAGATTCACTCTTTCATGAAAATGAGGGATGTGAAGGAAGTGTGTTTAAATATGGATTATTATGTAACATGAGTATATCGACAATTATGACCATAAATAGTGATAAGACTGAGGTGAGCTTGATGTCACCATCACAGCTAACATTGCACGTGTTGTCATCAATCACAACATGAATAAGAGGGTACCCAATCTCCATGAGAGTGAGACAGTCCTGACCTAGCAATATTCTGTCTGGGTTGCAGTAGCATCAAGCATAGGATTTTAGAAATCCAGCTCCCCTACGCAGTATTCGTGCAATAAACAACTCCTGAAGTGCCCTGCTCAATATTTGTGCCCATGTACTTGCGTATGTGTAGAAATTTTTTAAAAGCCTATGTTACTAGGAATCATCCCGGAATTTTCCTGGGGAAACCAAGAAAAACAACTTGGCCTATAAGATACCTGAGGTGGGAATTGAACCATCCTCCTCTTAGCTTTATTTTTTTTATTGCAGTCAAACGGCCATACGTGTAGCCTCACAAGTCTGAGTGTACCGTGTTCTAACCCTCAGTCCCTCTCTTTACAATATTCCACACCAATGAAACCAATGATCGCTACTTAGTTAGAAAACTGTCTGGACGAAACCATTGGCTGCTACTAGGTTAGAAGACTGTCTGGATGAAGGGGCAGGTGACCTTGTAGTTCTGCCTCTTAAGGTATTCAAATACGTTTATTGAAAAAATCCATAATTCTAAACCAATCACCTTATATTCTTCCTGGTGGTTCACTGCTAAGTAAATTAAGACGATTATACCTTCAGAATGCTTAATTTACACTTCCAGGGGTGTCCAAAATAAAATTATTAAAGAAATTGGTACTTACTTTCAAATCCCCTAGCAACTACAAAAATGCATCTATTTTAATTATTCTGTCACATACGTATAGCTACTAGTGTCCTCCATGCCCCCTACCAGAGTTGTTAATTTATCAGCATTGTGTCTAGAATTATGATTTTTTTTTTTTCAAAAAAGATGAAAAATTTCAATAATATTTTTCCTTTCTTCACATCCAGTTTTTGAATGGTTTTGGTACAGAGCATGCCCTATTTCATTGTCTTTAATTTGAAACCTTGTTGAGATAGATAGCTGAATTAGAACTTGACGTTTTCTTGTTTGAAGCTGTAAGAGAAGCACGATTTTTAGTTTTTGAGTAAATTAGCTTGGAAGTTTCACATTATGATTGAACCTCTTTGTTCTTACATGACATTAGAATTCTCCTGCTGCATATGTGGAACCTTCCTTGTCAAGTTTCTTGTCTTCTTTCAGTTTTCTTCTTCCCCTGAGGTACCTTCTTTACCTTTCTTTTCATGAATTTCTAGGGCAGCAGTCTTCATGCATTCATCTGCATAGGTAGATACAACAGAAGATAAAACTTTCACATGTACACTATAAGCCATTGGCAAGGGTGGTAGTGGAAGGTTCATATTGCAAGCAAATCTTTTGGCATCACTGTAACCATCAACAGGGCATCTGTTTACCTCAGAAAAGCGTTACTGTATTTTTGAAGAGCAGAATGTGTTGCTTTCATAACCACATAAATCACACAACAAACCAAGAACTACAGCCCATCCAAAACTCTGATTTTCAAAGTTCTGAACTTTCGTTGAAGAGTTTTTGAAGCAACTGGGACATGCTACCACATTTATTAAATTCTGAAGACAATCTGTGTCAAATATAATGTTCAAATTACCACCAGATAAATCACAATCATCTGAAACACTACGGTACTATCAGCTGTAGGCCTAATCTCGGAATGTGATGCGCCACACGGCTTGGTATTTACATTTTCATTGATTTTGCTTTCACTGGGTATGCTGGTTACCACGAAAACTACGTTTTTTCTCTCTTACTCGCCGATGTTTAGAGTCCTTGATCGAGAATTTACACGGAAAGGCACACAAGTAATGACGGGACGATAAAATATTTTCACTGCAAATACGTAACCATAGAAACGTACTGGATTGTAAACAATGTGCATGTAGAGCCATCAATGGAAGACAGGGTGCACTAACGCTATTCAAGTCCTGCAACATTGAGCGCCAAAATTGAATAATAATTTCAAAACAATCATGAAATACACTATGCAGCGCGGTGCCCCGCCCACTCCAGACTAAGATGGCGTACACTGGTCCCTTTATATCAATTTTATAAGCACATTTATGCATGAAACATGTAAAAACCATATATTTTCTGAAAGTAGAAGGATTAGCTTTCATATGAAATCAAAAACACAAAAACAAAAATTTTGTCCAAATGCGTCATTTTAAATGTATATGAATACCTTAAAACAACAATAGCTGTATAATTAACTGTCCGAACGAAAATTATTGCTTGTACTACAACCAAGGGGGTCTGGGACGTAAGCCTCAGGTTAGGTTTGTGTTTGTATGTAAAGCCTTATTCCATGTTCACCACTTTCAAACTAAGCGGCAAAAGCAGCGCAAAAATAAAGAATTGCAAAAAAATGCAATAACACCCTCTTGCGATAAAATGTTCAACTCCTGTATCTTGGTTACATTGCCTATTGCTACAGAATTTTGTTTTTCCAGATTTTGCGTATTCCCTCTCGTATGTTCCGCTCTCGCAATATAAATATTTCGGCTCTCCACAGAAAATGTTTTTTTTGGTGGTATTTTCTCATCCCATCCGCTAAAGGGAGTAACCTCCTAGCGCATGCACCTAGTCAAAGCTACGGACTTAGTCTAAATCCTGCCGTCAACCAAGAGAAAGTTTATTCGAAATGTTACTGTTTTATCATTAAAATAAACCTACCATACGTCTATCCGCCATTTCCCATCCTCCATCTCATTTTAGATAACAATATACACTAGTGGACATAATTCTGGACACTTTTCATAATGCAATGTATTTTTATGTTATTATCCTATTTAATTGGTAGGTGATGGGGTTATAAGCAAATTAATGTAATGCATAAGTGATATTGTGGCATGTGGTTGTATTTAAGGATGAACTTTGAAATACACAACATCACGGCTGTTATGTGAGGACGGCATTAATTCCACAGTATAAAACAGTCTCTGCAACGTAACAGTTAATCAACATTTTGTGGGGAATCCATTGACTTTTAATCAATATTTTGTGAGGAATCCTTTCCCTTTTATTACTGCTTCTATTCTGCGAGGCACGGAGCCAACTATCCTTTGAAGATCGTCTGTAGTTATGATCTTGGACCAAGCCTGGATGATGGTTTCAACAAGTGCCATTTTATTCCCTGGATTTTCGCATGAAACGAGTACTTTCAGTCTTGCCCACAAGTTTTCTATTGGGTTTAGGTCAGGGCTGTTACCTGGCCATGGCAAAACATTAGTACGATGATCTTTCAAACATTTCATGCTCAATTTTGCAGTGTGGCATGGTGCACTATCTTGTTGAAAGAAGCACCGTCTCTGATGATAAGGGAACAAATCGTTAATTGAAGGTAGCAGATTTGGTTCCAAGATCTCAGTCTGGTATCTTTGGGCATTTAATGTACCATCTATCACATGTAGTCGACCAACAACATGACTTGGCATGCATCCCTACACCATTACACTGACTGGATGTTTCATAGTAGCGGTTGTGAATTCTGGTAACAAATCTTTGCCAGGTCGACGACGCACGTATTTGATACCATCACTTCCAAAAATGTAGATACATATCTCATCACTCCAAATTACCTTGCTTCAGTCCACATCAGTCCATGATCTGTGTTCCAGAGCCCACTTTATGCGTTTTTCCTTTGTTTTGCATTAAGATAAGGCTTTTTTCTTGGCCTTCTGGCTGGCAAACCATTCGCACACAATTTTCTTCGAACGGTCCTGTCAGTTATGGTGTCTCCAGATGATTCCAGCACTTCCTTAATCTGTTTTGCAGTACGCCGACGGTCTTGTAACGCAAGGTGGCAAATTCTTCTTTGATCGTGAGCAGAAAGCACAGGTTTTCTTCCAGTTCTAGGAGCAGTTTCAGTACTCCTGGTTATCTTATAACGTTCCCACACCTTCCTTATACCTTTGGTAGCTCCAACACCCTGCCTTGCTGCAATCTCTTCAAATGTATAGCCTTCCTCACATAAAGTTACAGCTCTACTGCGTTTAGATGGCGACCAATCAATCCGTTTCTTGGGCGTAGGTCTCATTCGTCACTGAAAGGGCAGCCAACGAGTTGAAGAAATGTTCACTCACACAGCAAATTGAAAGACTTCTTCAGATCACAGCAAGAAGCACACTTAAGCACACCAGTCACTCAATAATTCGTGAATTTTACTTTGGTTGGTTGGTTCCTTAGTTTAGGGGCTGCGACAACGCGGTCATGTAGCCCCGTGTACTTTGGGTGTGTGTAGAATCTGTCTGATAACCGGTGTTAATTGTGATGACTGTATTAGTGTGTGTATCTGTTTTTTAATTCAAGTAGAGACTGCAACTTTGAATTTTCAAATAGTTCCTACTTTTGCCGCCAAACGCCACCGTCAACGACTACTAGGCCTAGTTCAGAACTAGCTACTAGACGCCACCGCAGTCGGCTCTTGGCAACGAACGTAGCAACCTAAGAGCGTTGTTTACATTCTTAACCTATCCAATTTAGTTTCACACAGGTGAATTTTACTAACAATGACATCAGCCACAGTATACCATATGACAGTGGTGCAATAGCACATAGTGTAATGTTATACAGTGTTGGTATTACTACTAGTGGAGTGACACAGTGTGGTGCAATAGCACATAGTGTAATGTTATACAGTGTTGGTATTACTACTAGTGGAGTGAGGCAGTGTGGTGCAATAGCACATAGTGTAATGTTATACAGTGTTGGTATTACTCCTAGTGGAGTGTCACAGTGTGGTGCAATAGCACATAGTGTAATGTTATACAGTACTACTCTAATACAGTACATGGAGCAGTGGTGATATTGTTACGGCTGTGAGTTTGTGTTGTCGCTCGCCGCATGAGTCACAGCTCCCCCGGGCTGTGTGTGCTCTGCCTCAGTGTATTACGTGCGCGTCACGCAACGGGCTGCGAAGTGAAAGGGTTGGTCCAGAATATTCGTGACCCCGCCAGTGAAGGAAATGTCGAGAAGTCGTGTGTCCTGGACGATTCTAGAATTCATTGAGTCACCAGCCTGCTATATAAGCGGCTTCAACAGTAAAGGGCCGAGCTTTTCTGTGGGTGTGTGTTTCTGAGCTAGTGCGTGTTTTCCTGAGCGACAGAAGTGTGGTGACGAAGTGCCGTGCGAGTTACGAAATCCAGTGACATTGTTTCTCCCTGCTTGTGAACAGCCTGCAGCAAGTGATCGTAAGTAACTGTAGTCGGTGTACATAAGGGAGAGGAGCAGGTAGTTTCTGTCAAGGCCACCGTACTCATTAGGACGGATTAACTTCTGTGGTCTGTTGACAAGTGAAAGGGCCAAGAGCGCTCAAGGAAGAGACTTGAGGAAACTGGAGTAAGGTTCCAATTGCTTGTATTTGCTGATGAGTAGAGTAATTTTCTGGCCGCAATAAAGTTAATTATTTCTTTAAAGAAACAATCTGTGTTGTGCTTCAACCCACCGTAATCCAGTTAACAAAAGTGCCACTAGGGGGGTGGCACGTAACAATATCGGTTCATTGTTCCATTGCGATGCGGACGAGTTTGGGGAATATTTAGGGATCTCCGTGACGTCACCGTGATGTCGCGGCCGACGTATTGACGCTTTGCCTGCCGGGAGTCGGTGCGCATGCTTGTCAGCTGATTAATACGTCAGTTTCGCGCGTGGTGGTGTTGGAAGACGTCGTCCATTTTTTCACCTGTTAGCGGTTGGTAAACGTAATTTTAACAATTATTATTCCTGTGAATAATTTATAGAACAAGAGTTTTATATTAGCAGTGTCGTGTGCGGGATTGTGTTGGCGATTTGTAATGAAATTGTTGAATTCGTGAATGGCGTTACTCGTTAGCGTTTTAATATTAGCAGTGACTTGTTCGCGGGTTGTGTTGGCGATTTCTACGAAAATTGTTGATTTCCGTAAGTTGTCGCAATCAATTGACGAAAGTGTTATGTGATTCATTGTGTGGACGATAATTACTGCTTCTTCTTCTACATGGGGAATAATGCGGTCTGTGGGATCCATTGGTGAGTGTTAATAAAGTTGTTCATTTATTTCTTTTGGTTGTTGCTGGTCATTGAAAAGTTGCACTGTGTGGGGGAATACGCCTTGTAAAATAGGAATGGGTGGGTAAAATATAGGCTGAAATTGGCATTTACAAGAACCTATATAGGTAATTTTTTGATGGTTCATACAGTATGTCTGTGAGGCGTTATTAAGTGCTTTTTAATTGGGATACAAGTATTTGCAGCCAATATTGGAAAACATAAAAAATACCGAACCAGGGGGGGGGGGTTGTGGGGGGGGGGGGCGCAGCCCCCCCCCCCCCCCAGCAAAAACAATATTATTGACAACTTTGAAAAACAAACGAAACTACACAAAACCATAACTTTATTGACCACTATGTTTTATAAGAATATTACAATGTGTTAGCGATAGGTTGTGTTTGTGGTTTTGATGGAAATTAATGCGTCTGCCAGCAGCTAGGTTGGCTTTGTGTATGCCTGGGTAATGTGTTAATGTACCGTATTGATGCCAATTGGCGATTATTACAGACAGCGATCGTTTGTGTATAACTTACGCCGTACATACGAAAATGTTTTAATCGAGGGTTACATTTACACGATTTTGTATTGGAATGGGTAATTGGTCTACTTAGTTAAATTATGTCGGCGATATTTACGAAAATATTCCGATATAAGGTTATATTTTTAAAATGTTGTATCTGTATCCGTAATTTGCCTATATAGCTGAATTTTAGATGACGATAAACATCGTAATTTATTAATTTTATAATCATAAAACATTGTATCGAAATCTGTGATTGACCTATATAGCTCAATTAAAGATTCCGATGCGCAGAAAAAATTCGCGATTTTAATTGATATTTTTAATTTTCCGCATCGAAATCTATAATTGGCCTATGTAGCTCAATTACAGATTCCGATATACTTTGTAATTGTTCTACGAATCGGAATCTTTAATTGAGCTATGTAGGTGAATTGCAGATTTCGATGCACGGTTTTCCAATTATGAAATTGCAAGAATTACGATGTGTATCGGAATCTATAATTGATCTACATAGTCCAATTATGGATTTCGATGCGGAAAATTAAAAATATCAATTGAAATCGTGAAATTTTTCTACGCATCGAAATATGCAATTGAGCTATGTAGGTGAAGTGTAGATTTCGATGCACGTTTTTTCAATTTTGAAATTTTAAGAATTACGATGTGTATCGGAATCTACCATTGATCTATATAGTCCAATTGTAGATTTCGATGCGGAAAATTGAAAATATCAATTGAAATCGCGAAATTTTTCTACGCATCGAAATATGCAATTGAGCTATTTAGGTGAATTGTAGATTTCGATGCACGTTTTTTTTATTATGCAATTGTAAGAAATACGAGGTATATCGGAATCTACAATTGATCTATATAGTCCAATTGTAGATTTCGATGCGGGAAATTGAAAATATCAATTGAAATCGCGAAATTTTTCTGTTTTGTTTGAGTCTTCAGTCTTTTGACTGGTTTGATGCAGCTCTCCATGCCTCCCTGTCCTGAGCCAATCGTTTCATCTCTACATAGCTACCACACCCTACATCCGAGGCTATCTGTTTAACATATTCTAACCTTGGTCTACCCCTACAGTTCTTGTCCTCGACCCTTCCTTCCATATCTAAGCTTGCTATTCCTGGGTGTCTTAGTATGTGTCCTACCAACCTATCTCTTCTCTTCATTAGCAGTCGCCAGAAACATCTCTCCTCTCCCACTCGCCTTAATACCTCTTCGTTTGTAACCCTATCTACCCATCTGATCTTCATCATTCTCCTGTAACACCACATTTTAAATTTTTCTACGCATCGAAATATGCAATTGAGTTATTTAGGTGAATTGTAGATTTCGATGCAAGTTTTTTAAATTATGAAATTGTAAGAAATCGCGAATATGCAATTGATCTATATAGTCCAAGTGTAGATTTCGATGCGGAAAATTGAAAATATCAATTGAAATCGCGAGATTTTTCTACGCATCGAAATATGCAATTGAGCTATGTAGGTGAAGTGTAGATTTCGATGCACGTTTTTTCAATTATGAAATTTTAAGAATTACGATGTGTATCGGAATCTACCATTGATCTATATAGTCCAATTGTAGATTTCGATGCGGAAAATTGAAAATATCAATTGAAATCGCGAAATTTTTCTACGCATCGAAATATGCAATTGAGCTATTTAGGTGAATTGTAGATTTCGATGCACGTTTTTTTATTATGCAATTGTAAGAAATACGAGGTAAATCGGAATCTACAATTGATCTATATAGTCCAATTGTAGATTTCGATGCGGGAAATTGAAAATATCAATTGAAATCGCGAAATTTTTCTACGCATCGAAATATGCAATTGAGCTATGTAGGTGAAGTGTAGATTTCGATGCACGTTTTTTCAATTATGAAATTTTAAGAATTACGATGTGTATCGGAATCTACCATTGATCTATATAGTCCAAGTGTAGATTTCGATGTGGAAAATTGAAAATATCAGTTGAAATCGCGAAATTTTTCTACGCATCGAAATATGCTATTGAGCTATTTAGGTGAATTGTAGATTTCGATGCACGTTTTTTAAATTATGAAATTGTAAGAAATACGAGGTATATCGGAATCTACAATTGAACTATATAGTCCAATTGTAGATTTCGATGCGGGAAATTGAAAATATTAATTGAAATCGCGAAATTTTTATACGCATCGAAATATGCAATTGAGCTAATAGCTCAATTGTAGATTACGATGCGTAAAAAAATCACGCGAATTCGAAGGATTTTGTGTTTCCCCACCCAAAAACCCCTATTACCCAGGCTTTTCCCGTAAGCTTGCTAGAGGAGTGACGTCGTTGATGACGTCATGGTAGACGCCATTTTGTTTTAGGGGAATTTTATCGCGGCGGCATCGCAATGGAATATTATCCCACAATATCTTATATAGTATAGGCACTAGCAAGTGTGCCTGTATAACCTACAGTGTTACAGTATATATAGTATGATAAAGTAGGGAGTGATAGAGGAGTAACACCTCTTTAAAAATCCCTGGTCCAGCTGGCCCGGCTGGTAGTACCTTGTTAGGGTCCCTTGCCAGGGTTATGGTGAAGTCCTCAACGGTACCTGCAGTGAAAGAGGTGAACTCTGGCACAGTGTGGTTGGCGGAAGGGGCAGCCTATTGCTCAGGTTTATTGGGGCAAACTATTGTCCATAGTTATGATGGGCAGGTTTTGGCCCAACTGCAAAATGAGCGGAGGAGGAGCCAATCACTCTCATGGCTCCCAACGGTCATGGAGGCGGAAGAGGCCACGCCAGACGGACTGGCTGTAAAGGCGCACCTCAGTAGTACTTGAGTATGCGGCAGTTCGTTGCAGTCTCTGTGTTCGGTCCTGCATGTCTCATTCTTTGTGAGCCGCAGGATAAGGCTCAGAGATCATAGTGTGTGGGTCTCGTCCTGGCAAGCTCAGATCCACCCTAAACAAATTCACGCCAGTGGCACTTCTTCCGAACGTCACTTTTCGAAGTCCAACGGCGATGGGATATGGACGGTGGGGGCAGGTTATGGGTGTAACTGGAAGCCCCTAGTTCGGACCTGCACGTTGGCAGCAGATGTGTGATGGTCGTCTTCCGGAGACTCTGTGACTACTCAGGAATTCGGTCCTGCATCTGTGTTTGGGCAGGCCTATTTAGGATCACCGCTGCCCACCCCACATGGGGAAGGCCCCAGAAAAGGTGGGCTAAACATCGGAAGTCACAATCTTGGTCCGGCTGGGCAACCACACTCAGCAGGTCACCCCTCATGCGGTCGAAACTCAAAAACAGTAAAGAATCACAAATTGATTATTGGATCATGGAACATCAGAACCTTGCTTGATTTGGACAATAACGTTAGACCTGAGAGAAGGTCAGCTCTCGTAACCCATGAGTTATCAAGACTCAACGTTGACATTGCTGCTCTCAGTGAAACTAGGCTGTCTTTTGAAGGCAAGATTACTGAATCTGGAACAGGATATACCATCTCCTGGAAAGGAAAGGAGGAGGGTGAATGTCGTATTCATGGTGTGGGCTTCGCTGTGAAGACCAAACTGGTAAATTATCACCAACTTACGCCCATTGCAATCAGCGAAAGGCTCATGACTCTCCGCATACCACTCTCAGGAGGTTCCTTTATGACACTCATCTCTGCCTATGCTCCTACCTTAGATTCTGATTATGAAGTAAAGGCTCAGTTCTATAATCAGCTAAGTGAAATCATCTCCAAGGTACCATCTTGCTCCTCGGTGACTTCAATGCCAGAGTTGGGAAAGATCACAGGCTATGGAATAATGTGATGGGCAAACAGGGACTTGGAAAATGTAATCCCAATGGACTGTTGCTTCTTGGTCTTTGTGCAGAACACGAACTTTTCATTACCAATACGCAGTTCCGGCTACCTGACCGCTTCAAAACCACGTGGATGCATCCTCGTTCCAAACATTGGCACATTCTTGATTATATCATTACCCGGCAATGTGATAAGAAGGACACTCTTATTACCAGAACAGCAAGGAATATAGACGATTGTTGGACAGATCATAAACTTCTTATTATGTAAGCTCAGGATATCCATCAGACCTAAACCACCTAGGAACATCAAAAATTTGCCAAGAAAGAAGTTTAATACATCCAAACTTCAGGATGAATCCATGTACAAACATTTTGGAAACAGGATCGTCACCCAGTTATCAGAAAACCCAGTAACAAATGATATTCAGCAAGAATGGGCCACATTACTGAAGATTATCTCACAGTCAGCTGAGGAAACCATTGGTTTTATAGTGCAGAAAAGACGAGACTGGTTTGATGACAACAATGAGGAAATTCTGTCTCTCATCAATGCCAAAAGGAATGCCTATCTTGCCCATCTTCAAGACCCAACTTCCAACACAAAGAGAGATAAACTACTGGAACTCAAGGGTAAATGCCAGATGCAGATAAGGCAGATTAAAAATACTTGGTGGCAACAGAAGGCTCAGGAACTGCAGAGACTATCGGATGCTCGAGACTTGAGGAACTTCTATGCAGTACTCAAGGAAATATATGGACCATCTCGCTCATCATCAGGTACACTGAAAAGCCCTGATAATTCTACTACCTTTACTGATAGTCAAGAAATCTTGGCACGCTGGAAGGAGCACTTCTCCAATCTCCTGAATCGTCCATCAGAAGCTGCTGAAGACTTCCTCTGTGATGTGCCGCAACAACCTGAACAACTGTGGTTGGCAGTACCTCCTACTTATCATGAATTCAGTGCAGCTCTCACCCAATTGAAACCCAGAAAAGCACCTGGCCCAGATAACATCCCTCTGGAACTAATTCAAGCTGGAGGTCATTCCCTCAAAACTAGAATTTTCATCCTTATCCTCAGAATATGGGAATCAAGAAAGGTACCTGGAGACCTAAAGAATGCCACTATCATCACTATCTTTAAAAAGGGTGATCGCAGTGTTTGTGGCAACTACCGTGGTATATCACTGCTATCAATTGTGGGGAAGATTCTTGCAAGAATTCTACTTAACCGCCTCAAGGTTATCTCTGAGAGGATCCTTCCAGAGTCACGATGCGGATTTAGAACTTCCAGTAGCACAATTGACTTGATTTTCTGTGCGAGACAGCTGTAAGAAAAATGTAGAGAACAACAGAATCCACTCTTCTTAGTCTTTTATGACTTGGAAAAGTCATTTGATTCGGTTCCAAGACCAGCCATGTGGGCAGTGCTGAAGCGGTTTGGTTGCCCTCAGCGTTTTGTAGATCTAATCAAGGCTCTCCATGATGGCATGACAGGTCAGGTTTGCCATCAGAATAAGATGTCCGATGAATTTCCCATTACTCATGGACTGAAACAAGGATGTGTACTGGCTCCAACGCTTTTCGCGCTGTCCTTGGCTGCAATGCTTTATGATTCTCCCACAAACATCCCAGGTGTGGAGGTCAAGTATCGTTTTGATGGAGGGCTTTTCAACCTAACTCGTCTCCGCTTCTTGAGGAAAACTCAGGTTACTAAGGTTACTAGCATGTTGTATGCAGATGATGCTGCGTCACCAACTCTCACACCAGAAGAGCTGCAAGAGTCAGTTAATTGTTACAAAAGTGCATGTGATCGCTTTGGTCTTACCATAAATGTCAATACAGGCCAGACGGACTGGCTGTAAAGGCGCACCTCAGTAGTACTTGAGTATGCGGTAGTTCGTTTCAGTCTCTGTGTTCGGTCCTGCATGTCTCATTCTTCGTGAGCCGCAGGATAAGGCTCAGAGATCATAGTGTGTGGGTCTCGCCCTGGCAAGCTGAGATCCACCCTAAACAAATTCACGCCAGTGGCACTTCTTCCGAACGTCACTTACTTTCAAAGTCCAACGGCGATGGGATATGGACGGTGGGGGCAGGTTATGGGTGTAACTGGAAGCCCCTAGTTCGGACCTGCACGTTGGCAGCAGATGTGTGATGGTCGTCTTCCGGAGACTCTGTGACTACTCAGGAATTTGGTCCTGCATCTGTGTTTGGGCAGGCCTATTTAGGATCACCGCTGCCCACCCCACATGGGGAAGGCCCTAGAAAAGGTGGGCTAAACATCGGAAGTCACAATCTTGGTCCGGCTGGGCAACCGCACTCAGCAGGTCACCCCTCATGCGGTCGAAACTCAAAAACAGTAAATAATCACAAATTGATTATTGGATCATGGAACATCAGAACCTTGCTTGATTTGGACAATAACGTTAGACCTGAGAGAAGGTCAGCTCTTGTAACTCATGAGTTATCAAGACTCAACGTTGACATTGCTGCTCTCAGTGAAACTAGGCTGTCTTCTGAAGGCAAGATTACTGAATCTGGAACAGGATATACCATCTTCTGGAAAGGAAAGGAGGAGGGTGAATGTCGTATTCATGGTGTGGGCTTCGCTGTGAAGACCAAACTGGTAAATTATCACCAACTTACGCCCATTGCAATCTGCGAAAGGCTCATGACTCTCCGCATACCACTCTCAGGAGGTTCCTTTATGACGCTCATCTCTGCCTATGCTCCTACCTTAGATTCTGATGATGAAGTAAAGGCTTATTTCTATAATCAGCTAAGTGAAATCATCTCCAAGGTACCATCTGCAGATAAACTCTTGCTCCTCGGTGACTTCAATGCCAGAGTTGGGAAATATCACAGGCTATGGAATAATGTGATGGGCAAACAGGGACTTGGAAAATGTAATCCCAATGGACTGTTGCTTCTTGGTCTTTGTGCAGAACACGAACTTTTCATTACCAACACGCAGTTCCGGCTACCTAACCGCTTCAAAGCCACGTGGTCTTACCATAAATGTCAATAAGACTAAAGTCTTGGCACAACCTTCACCAGGCACACCTCTTCCTCAGTTCAATATCTCCATCTCAAGTTTGCCATTATCTCGTACCTGGGCAGTACCATTTCTGTGAGCTGTACCTGTGAGCAGGATGTGGATAAGAGAATTGGTGCAGCCCATGCAGCATATGGACGATTAGCGCACCCGGTCTTCATGAATCAAGTTCTGTCCATGAGTACAAAGCTTATGGTGTACAAAGCAGCAGTCATTTCTACATTGTTGTATGGCTGTGAAACGTGGACCCTTTACCGACGTGATCTCAGGAAGCTTGAGCGTTTCCACCTGCAAAAACTTCGATCAATCCTGAGGATTAAATGGGAAGACCGCATTACCAATATTGCTGTTCTGGAAAAGGCTCAAATCAACAGCATAGAATCATCCATAATAGGACACCAATTTAGATGGATTGGTCATGTCCATCGGATGGATGATGTGAGATTACCTCGTCAGATGCTATATGGTGAGTCATGCTATGGAACCAGGCCTCATGGTGGTCCTAAGAGGCGCTACAAGGACCAATTTAAGCAGACCCTGAAATTGACAGGTCTTGATTCACAAACCTGGGACATGCTGGCTGAAGACCGCTCAACTTGGCGCCGTACCATCTCGGATACTGTAAAGACGTTTGAAAGGGATCGACGCACACATGAAGAGGCCAAGCGTCAAGCTAGGAAACTTTGAGCAACACAACCCCGTCCTCCTCCAGCAATACTATGTGACTTGTGTGGTCGCTTGTTCCATGCCAGGGTGGTCCGCCACCCAAGTCTTTAACTTTTGATTCCCTACGGGGATCAACCCCCTGGGAACAGTCTGTTCGTGAGAATCTGGATGCTAACACTCCCAAGTTTCTGGTCGCAACCAGAACGGATGGGGGGTGATTTCAAGATGGTAAAGTCTATTTTGTTTTCTCGGCACATAGAAGGGGTCTATGGCGAGCTTGAGAAGGTACAAAAGATGAGAAACGGTAGCTTGTTGCTCAAGACTAGGACTGGTGAGCAGGTTGAACATCTTCTGAAATGTGACCACTTTGGCGATATCCCTGTCAAAGTGGAAATGCACACGTCTCTGAATCTGGTCCGGGGAGTCATTTTCCACCGGGTCCTGATTCTGAACACTGACGAGGAGCTCAAAGAGGATATGCAGCACCGTCACGTGACTGATGTCCGGCGCATTACTCGCAAGGTCAATGGTCAAATCGTGGATACTGGTGCTTTCATTATTTCCTTTGAGCTTTCAGTGCTCCCGGAGAAAGTCAAGGTTACAAGTTACCGCTGTGACGTTTGGCCTTATATCCCTCCACCAATGAGGTGTTATAAGTGCCAGAAGTTCGGGCACATGTTATCCCGATGCTCGAGCCCTGACGTCTGCGGAACATGCGGTAAGGTACCCCACGAAGCGGAAGAGTGTACAACACCATATCAGTGCACTAATTGCCCTGGATTTCATTCTCCTCGGGACAGGAACTGCCCTGTCTTCCTGCGTGAGAAGAAAATACAGGAGATCAAAACCCTGGATGGTCTCACCTACCAGGAGGCCCGCAAGAAGTACCATACCACGATTTCGCCTTCTCTGACGATTGATTATAGAGCCATAATACCAAATTTGGTCCCGGCTACCTCATCTTTTGTCTCAACTGTGAAACCTTCTAATGTACCACTGCCATCTATATCTCTAGCTACTCCCCAGAATCAGAAAGAGAGCCCGAAGGTGACTTCAACCCCACCTTCGGCCCCAAAGAAGGTTGTACTAGCGAAGGCTGCTCCACCCGCACAGCAGGGGAGGAAGTTGAAGACTTACTCCCCACCCAAACGGTCGGCGAAAGCCGCGCCGAAGCCTTCGGAGGCGGCATCGTCGACCAGGGTCAGGAATTCGGCTCCTGACCCGTCTATATATCTTAAAGAGGCGGGGAAGAAGGGACCCCGCACTACGCATTCCCTTTCTCCTAAAAAGGGGAAGCCATCCGCCCCACCACCTGCGGATGCTTCTGCGCCTGGGGACGTTTCGGTCCCCAGATCTGCGCGCTCCCCACGGAGATCCCCCCGCCGCCGAACTACGTCTGGGAAATCTTCCGCCGAGTCGATTCACTCCACGACCTCGCCTGAGGACATGGAGATTATAGTCGACGTAGTGGCTGATGATCCTCCAGAGGTTAAGTTGTAGCTTGCTGCTCCAACTTATCCCTCGTTTATAAGTTCACACAATGGCACTGTTACAGTGGAATTGTAACAGTTATGACAGGCACTTGACAGAGCTCCGTCAGCTTATTGCACAATACGCAGCGAGTATAGTCTGCCTACAGGAAACAAACCTCAGACCTGATCACGAGACTGTTCTGAGAGGTTTCCGACTATACTCTAAAGAGCGACAAGACGCCGCCCGGGCTTCCGGGGGTGTTTGTACCTTCGCTCTGACTCCTATAGTGAGGTGTTTCCACTCGCCACTCCTCTAGAAGCTATTGCAGTTTGCGTGTGACACGGGGCACAGCTTCACTAAAATCGAGACTGATCTAAAAATAATTCATCACGAATCGAAAGGCAGAGCTCTCGACATAAATGAAGCAATCGAGATTCACCTAGCCAAACAAAACAATCCCAACAATCTAAATGAACACACTTTTATGGAGAGTTCACCCCTTTTCGCTCTACTAAAAAACACACCCTGTCGAAAACAAGACACAACTTAGCGATACAGCCAAGCTAGATAAAAAGGGGGGAAAATAGCGGTGTTTATAGGTAAATGTTATTTGGATCAGGTGTACTATGTACATTTTTCTGCAATAAACCTAGGCCGATATGCGCGGCAGTATTAAAGGTGCCGGGACGTCTTCAATAGACCGTGTACCGCTTAGTGAGAAATGGCTTTTTAGCCCATGCGTGGCGAAGACAGTTCCACGGTCTTTAGTAGTTGCAGACTCCTGCATTCAATAGCATACACTTTTATCTAGATTTGGCAAAGTCACACAAATATACATGGCACTGACCTCTGGAAGAACATAGCAACTAAAGGGGGAGGAAGGGGAAAACCAGTTCCACCCAGCGAACACTCGGGTTTAGTCGACTACAACTGGTGTCTGTGGCAACACGCAACTGCTTCAAGTTCCAGTTAAAGAGACAACTCGATAAGTATAAGCTTGCATTATTTCAGTATAACCATAGTTGATTTTGTAAAACCATATAATCACCCCTAACAGACAAATTCCGGATTTACATCACTACTTTAGAAGTTTACCTAACATTAGATATACCACATTTAACATACACCGACTGTTGCATTACCACACTGCAACTAAATAATTGTACATATTATATATATTTTTCACCTGTATTCTCAAACATAGATGTTATAGCCTAAGTGTAATGGATCTGATGATGATCGCTTGACGATCGAAACTGGTCATCCTAGTGTATTTATTAATATTATGTAATTTATTTCAGGATCAGGGCATAACCCAGCTCTATTTGGGTACATTCGTGTTGACCGACTGAAAAGCACCAAACTTTTGTTTACTTAGGCAACACTGAAAAAATGGCTTCAAACCTCACAATGTTCACGGCTAGTCAGGCAAATCGTGAAGCCAAGAGATTCAAAACACTCAGGCTTAAACTCATGAACATAGACAAGTCAATTTGGTTCAACAAAAACTGTATAGAACTAAATCTCACTCCTAAATATGTACCAATTAAAACCGTACCGATTACACCAGCCTCAATCATTTCAACTAAACAAGCCAAAGCGCTTTGGATAAAAAACGAACTAAGATTTGCATACATAAGAAAGCAAAAAATCAACCAACAACTATACGATATTCAATTGCAACTAAGTAACTTCTGGCACGCATCCCAATGGGACAGTTTTACCGAGCACCTACATGACACCATCAAAATCAGAGCAACAAGGAAACACGAAACGCTAGAATATAAACTAAGAAAACTAGGAGAAACACAGAATAATCAACCTAGTGAACAACACACGAATAATAATTAATTCAATTTCCACAGCAGGGTAAACAACAGAACGAACGTAACCTTCTCTCAAAATGAAATGGATATGCTAGACAAAGGTTTGAAATACAACTGCACAGACGCACACACGAACCATAATATAAAACAGTTAATCACAGATATCGAGATAGCCAGTCACAAGCTCCCAGCAGAAGACAGGGAATTAACCAAAAATCTTGCCACCAACGAAGCCAAAAAAATCCTCAAACGAGAGGGCGAAAACAATTACACTCAAAACAACAAACAACTAAAAGAAATAAAGTCATTGAAACAAAAAATAAAAGAACATGACTTAATCATCACAAAAGCAGATAAGGGAAATACCACAGTAATTTTGAACAAAACAGAATACATTGAAAAAACAGTTGAATTCCTAAACAACAACGAAATCAAGGAATTAGCAAAAGACCCCACCAATAAATTCCAAAAACAAATAAAAAGTGTATTAAAAGAAACAGAATACATATTGACCAAAGCTGAAAAATCAAAACTAATAAACATGAACCCGAAAATACCGTCATTAAGGGGACAACCAAAAATACACACAAATGAGTGCCCAATGAGACCAATAGTCAATTGTAGGAATGCACCTAATTACAAAATCAGCAAAGAGTTACTAAAAATCTTAAAACGCCGCCTTTCCAACGACAAAAACAACTCTGTAAAGAACACAAGGGAATTAGTAACAGCACTGAACACCCTACAAATGAAACCTAGCATGAGGCTTGTATCTTTCGATGTAACTAACATGTACACCAATATTCCTATCAATGATGCAATCAACACTATCGGAAATAACTTAAAATCCAACAATTCGGAAAAAGAAACTGAAGAGATCGTGCGACTACTGAGGGTTGTCCTCGGCCAAAATGCATTTCAATTCGACAATAAAATGTACACACAAACAGAAGGATTAGCAATGGGATCACCACTAAGCGGATTAATCGCTGACATCTTCATTAATGCACTAGAAAATGAGTTTTTAGAAAAGACTTCAACAAAGGGAATAGTAATATGGAAAAGATACGTAGATGATGTAATTTGCATCTACGATACTGAATTAACAAGCGAAGAAACAATTCTCCAATCCATTAATAGCCTACACCACTCAATCAAATTCACCAAGGAAGCCGAAACAGATCGAAAAATAAATTATCTCGACATAACTATTGAACGTAAGGACAACGAGCTTTCATACTCCATATTCCGAAAAGCCACACAAACCTCGCATGCAATCGACTATCAGTCTAATCACCCCAGTACGCATAAATTAGCGGGGTTCAATTCAATGGTGCACAGAGCTTTAAACATTCCCATGTCAACAGACAATTATAATAAGGAAATAAGAACCATTAAACAAATAGCAAAGGAAAACAATTTCCCGCCAAGCAAAATAGACCAAATTGTAGCCAAACATAAAAATAAAGATAAAATGATTCCAAAACCGGACATTAATGAGAAAAATTTCGCGCGCTTCAACTATGTGAATGAGAACACATATAAAATCACTAATCTATTCAAAAAGCAAGGCATAAAAATAGCATTCACAATGAATAATACGACCGGGAGGCACCTGCAAAATAGCAATCTAAATAAACAAGACCCGTATTCAAAGTCAGGGGTATATTCTATTACATGCCAAGACATTGGTTGTCAAGCTAATTACATTGGACAGAGCGGAAGGCGAGTAGATACACGTTATAATGAACATAGGAATGCGATAAGATACGGAACACATTCAGCCGTATGCGAACATATGTGTGACACGGGGCACAGCTTCACTAAAATCGAGACTGATCTAAAAATAATTCATCACGAATCGAAAGGCAGAGCTCTCGACATGAAAGAAGCAATCGAGATTCACCTAGCCAAACAAAACAATCCCAACAATCTAAATGAACACACTTTTATGGAGAGTTCACCCCTTTTCGCTCTACTAAAAAACACACCCTGTCGAAAACAAGACACAACTTAGCGATACAGCCAAGCTAGATAAAAAAGGGGGGAAAATAGCGGTGTTTATAGGTAAATGTTATTTGGATCAGGTGTACTATGTACATTTTTCTGCAATAAACCTAGGCCGATATGCGCGGCAGTATTAAAGGTGCCGGGACGTCTTCAATAGACCGTGTACCGCTTAGTGAGAAATGGCTTTTTAGCCCATGCGTGGCGAAGACAGTTCCACGGTCTTTAGTAGTTGCAGACTCCTGCATTCAATAGCATACACTTTTATCTAGATTTGGCAAAGTCACACAAATATACATGGCACTGACCTCTGGAAGAACATAGCAACTAAAGGGGGAGGAAGGGGAAAACCAGTTCCACCCAGCGAACACTCGGGTTTAGTCGACTACAACTGGTGTCTGTGGCAACACGCAACTGCTTCAAGTTCCAGTTAAAGAGACAACTCGATAAGTATAAGCTTGCATTATTTCAGTATAACCATAGTTGATTTTGTAAAACCATATAATCACCCCTAACAGACAAATTCCGGATTTACATCACTACTTTAGAAGTTTACCTAACATTAGATATACCACATTTAACATACACCGACTGTTGCATTACCACACTGCAACTAAATAATTGTACATATTGTATATATTTTTCACCTGTATTCTCAAACATAGATGTTATAGCCTAAGTGTAATGGATCTGATGATGATCGCTTGACGATCGAAACTGGTCATCCTAGTGTATTTATTAATCTTATGTAATTTATTTCAGGATCAGGGCATAACCCAGCTCTATTTGGGTACATTCGTGTTGACCGACTGAAAAGCACCAAACTTTTGTTGACTCCTCGGAGTCAATTGCTCTCAGAATTCTCTGAACAGCCCTCTTCCTATAGTAATGTTTCAAGTTTTTAATCACCCCTTGGTCCATTGGCTGTAGTTTGGATGTTAAGTTCGGTGGCAAGAAGACCACGCGCACTGCTCTCAGCTCCTGAGTGAGCAACTTGGGGTGAGCTGGGCAGTTGTCTACAAAAAGTAGAACTTTCCTCCGTTCATGTTGAAACTTCTTGTCAATACCATGCAGCCAAGATTCGTAAATGGAGCTTGCCATCCATGACTTCCGGTTGCTTTGGTACAGGACCGGTAAAGACTTAACACCCGAAAAACAGCGAGGCTTCGCCGATTTTCCGATCACTAAAAGTTTTAGTTTTTCTGTTCCCGTCATATTAGCTCCCAGCATTACCGTAACCCTTTCTTTACTTCTTTTACCACCAAAACACTTTTCACCCTTAAAGGCCAGTGTCTTTCCAGGCAGGCATTTGTAGAATAAAGCAGTCTCGTCAGCATTAAACACGTCATTAGAACTGTACTCCTGTAACAGGGCTGGTAAAACGTTTTTTTTTGTAATGTTCACAGTCCACTTCACTGACAGCAGCACTTTCACCTGACATTACCATCTGCACTATTCCATTCCGAAGTTTAAACTTTTCCAGCCACCCACTGCTGGCCTGAAAAGATTCATAACCGAAGTCTTTAGCAAATTTTTCTGCTTGTTCGCGAACTAAGCTACCAGTTATTGGAATGTTTTTGTCTCTCACACGGGTCACCCATTGAATCATTGCTTGTTCCAGCTCCGGGAATGTTGAAGTTTTAAGCCTCTTCCTCTGTGGTGCAAATCGTGTTTCATCCACAGCCAGACGAATCTTGTCTTTATCTTTCAGTATTGTAGATAATGTGCTGGGAGGAATTCCATACTCAGCTGCAATATCCTTCTTCTTTTTCTGACCTTTCTCCACTTCACTTATCACTCGAACTTTTTCACTCAGGCTCAGGTATTTCACTTTACGTTTCTCCATGATTGCATCTACAGGGCTGTAAGCGTACACTGAACAGCCAGATACAAGCTGCAAGTTTTCCTGGTGCTGACGCAATGCGCGGGGATGGCCCGTGGAATCTTATCAGCACTGGGAATTCTCACACCAGCTAAGGTTAATGAACAGAGCAGGAGTGGGCAGTCAGAGCAGGGGTGGGCAGATAAGCCGCAATATAAACGCTTAGGAACAAAATTCGAGTTAGAGAACAATTTTTGCTTCTAGGGAGGAAAAGTTTGCTTTGAAAAATCGAGAAATTCGTATAATCGAATTTCGAGTAATAGAGAAATAAATACACGTCAAGAATAGGACAAATGGCCAGGAAGTAGAAATTACTTCGAGATATTGAAAATTCGAGTAATGGAGGTTCGAGTTATGGAGGTTCGACTAAACCTGAACTAGTTTTTCAACATGTGCCTCTCGAAAAGAACCATGTTCTCGAAATGGTCTGGAACACTTACGTTGTGCAACTGTTGCAAACCCCCTTGATAACTAATGACATTTAACTTAGTTTCTAATTTAATATTAAAACTGAGAGATATCGATGAAATTCCTTCAGTTGTTCGTTAACTTCTTTGACAGCTTATTAGGGTGTGCACAGGCAGTTGGCGTCAGTCGTGGTTCAGGAAAAAAAAAAAAAGATTAGGAAGTTTTTTTTTTGCTCTTGTTATAATTCTCACTACATTACATTTAGCTTAATCTCTAATTGAGAAAAAGTTTCCAATGATTTCTAAGCTATATTCTGAACAGTGAGCATGTTTGCCTTCAGTGATGCAGGTTTTGTGCCTAAGCACATTTTGATACAATACTCATTGTTTTGTTAATAGTAGTTTCGGTGGCATAGTCGATTGCATGCTGAAGTGCTGTGCCCAAGGTCGTGGGTTCAAACCCGGCGGAAGTCGTCGGATTTTGTAGAGCGTTAAAATCCTTCAGTATGCCTTCCTTCGGAGGGGAAGTAAAGCAATGTAATAGATTTATGGCATGTAAAAGAACCTACCACTGCAATTGGTGGTGTGTAGCAAAATGTGTAGGTTATATTTGGCTGGTAGGTAACGCTCTATCAAGTTCCAACGTTTACCGCTAGATTAGTGACAGTGGCATCTGGTAGTTGGAACTACTTGAAATTGAACTTTCATCGTCATTCAGTTCATCTTTCATTAACTCCTCTCGTGAGGTTGGCGTCGGGAAGGACATCCGGCCGTAGAAACTATCAGCCACGTGGTTCATCGCATCTCATCCCCGATCCCGTTGGAAACTGGATTAATAAGGGGTAGACATACTGTAGATTCATTGTTTTGTTATTGCCGTTCATTCCAAGATGTTTGTGTGTTTATTTTATGAGGTACAATTCGCTGCCGTGGCGGCAGTCAAACTCTGTTGCCTAAGTAGCACTGCTTGTGTAGCAGTCACGAGGAGTGCTGCATGTCCTTTTGCCATCAGACGAAGAAAAGTCATGGTTTGTATCAAGATATCCATTTTTGTATCGTGCTAAAGTCTTCTTCTTTTCTTCAGCATTTGTCCCGCCTGGTGGCAGGGTCCGCTACATGGATTCAATGTCTCCATTTAGTTCTGTCCTGGGCCATGTCAGGGTGGAGATTGACACACTTCAGATCTTTGTGAAGGGTATCAGCCTATCGCTGTTTTGGTCATCCTTTAGATCTATTACTGGCTACTTCCAACATGTAACCCGTCTTTGCTATAGTGTCAGCCCCTGTCCTCAGCACATGTTTAAACCATCTTAAACAACTCTCGCGCATTTTTTCGGGAATGGGTGCAATGCCAAATCTCTCCCTGATGCATTCATTGGGGATGCGATCTAGTTTAGTAACACCAGCTGTCCACCGCAGCATCTTGGTCTCCATGACTCCCAGTCAACGCTCCGTCTCAGTCGTAGTAGGCCAACATTCGCAACCATACAGTGCGACAGGTCGGATGACAGTACGATAGATTTTAGATTTGAGGTGATCTTTCATCCTCCTGTCGCAAATGACGCCAGTTGTTGTTCGCCATTTCATCCAAGCTGCGGATATCCTTGCATTGACCTCTTCGACAAGTCGACCATCAGCAGCGATAGTGGAACCAAGATTCTTGAATCTCGTTACTCGCAGTAGATCCTCGCCGTCTACCTGAATGGTTCCGATTGCTTGTGTGTCAGATGTCATATATCCAGTTTTCTTCTTATTGAGGCGCAGCCCTTATTGCACCAGACGATTGTTCCATTGCTGGGTTTGACGTTGCAGATCAATCTGGGTCTCAGAGGCCAACATGACATCGTCTGCATATAGGAGCGTCCATGGCAAAGGATGGTGTAGGTCTGCTGTTACAGTATCCATTACTAGAATGAACAAAAGCGGTGACAGCGCTGAACCCTGGTGAACGCCGACGGTGATGGGAAAGTCATGGGAGGCTCCTGCGGCGGCCTGAACATAGCTCCGTGGATTCACATAAAGCAGCTGAACCCAGTTGACAAGAAATTCCAGTATGCCATGCTCTCGCAGTGCTAGCCATATGAGGTCATGAGGTACACGATCAAAGGCCTTCTCAAGGTCCAGGAAAGCTAGATGAATTGGCTTGTTCCTCTCACGATGCATTTCAATCAAGAGCCGTGCATCGATTGTGCCACCATTCTTCACAAATCCAGCTTGGTTTCTGGAAAGCTCAACAATCTTACGTATCCTGTTATCAAGAACACGTTCGAATGTCTTCATCGCATGACTCAAAAGTGGGATCGGCCGGTAATCGGCACATTCAGCTGGACTCCTCTTCTTCGAAGAAGTGTCCCCTTCTTCTTGAAAATCGGTTTCATTTCTTTCAAAGCAGCCTTGACTTTTTCGACATCAATTGACAGGTCCTTCCACAACAGCACGGACTGAGATTGGTGGATGGGGAAATTCCTCAGTTGAGATCTTCTCGTAGTAGCTCCGCCAGCGTTCTCTTGCCTTCGTCCAATCGACCAATAGGTTTCCCATTTCATCATTAATACCATAGGAGCGCTGAATGTCCTGTGTTTTGTGATGCCTCGCTTTGGTGAGTCGATATAATTCCCACTCACCCCAGTGCGTGTCAAGTTTTGGGAAAAAACCTGCATAATGTGGATTTTTTGTTGTGGCAATGATCTTCTTTGCATCACTACGGGATATCTTGTAGGCAGCCCAGCAAAACAGTGTCTTGTCGGCAAGAAGCTCATGATAAAGCCGCTTTTTCTTTCTTACTGCATCTCGGACCTAATCACTCCAGAGCCATGTTTCTTTGTCAATTCTCCACCGTCCTGGTTTGGTTGTTCCAAGAACAGTATATGCAGTATCATGGACAGCCTTCTTTAGTTTAATCCAGCTCTCTTCCACTGTAGTAATTGGTGGCAGTGATATTCTTGTGACAACCTTGTCCTCCTGTTTCTTGAGGCGCCACCATTTGATTCTTGCAGGTCTCGTACGAAAGGCGTGTTCGGAATTCGGCGATTTGATACACAACTTGCAGATGACTGGTCGATGTTGCGTCGTGACAGTTGTATATGGTACAGCCTTTGTGTCCAAAACGTCTTTAAGGTCCCGACGCCTGACGGGGATGTAATCGATCTGCGTTGCCTGTGTACCGCTGTAATAAGTTATTAAATGTGAATTACGCTTCTTGAACCATGTGTTTGTGATGACCAGGTCATGGGCTTCAGCATAATCGAGGATTCGTTGGCCATCGTCGTTCTTTTCCCGAAAACCATGACCACCGTGGGCTGCATGATCCTCCTTTCTGCAACCGACGTGTCCATTTAGATCACCGGCGATAAGGAGGTAGTCCTCCAGGGGTACTGCTGCCGTCTTCACTTCAAGCATCTCCCAAAAGGCATCCTTTGTTGTTCAGGATGAAAAAGTGGACCTTTCGTCCATCTGCGATGTAGATAATCTTCATCAGTCAGTCATCGTAACGCTGCACATCAGAGATACAGCTGTCGAAATTTGCTGTTACTACAATACCTACTCCACAGGTTGTTCCACGGGTACCATTGTATATCAGTTTGTACCTGCATCCGATGTCATCTGAATTTTGTCCACTCCACCGCGTTTCCTGCACCGCTCAGACATCGATCCGTCTCCTTTGAAGAGCCTTTGACAGTTCGTTGTGCCGCCCAGACATAGTGCCGACGTTAAGTGAAGCAAGACGGGTTGTATGGGCTAGCTTGTTTAGCCGTCGCCGCCCGTGCGACGGTAACCCTTGCATATTTCTCACGTTGACAGGGCCATGCCAACGCGCGTCGCCTACGGGGGACGCCCTACCCGTGGTACTAAATCTGATAGACATCATTCTATGAGATTGTGACTGAGGGTTTTTACGGCCGGCTTGTCACAGAGCCTGTCACCAAGCATTTTAAAGCTGCTGCCAGCATCAATGCCAATTATGGCTATTTATCAGCCGTCCTTAACATAGGAAACAGACGCTGTTTGTAGCCGCCTCTCTAAGGTACAGACTTGTCAAATAATCCCATCTAGAGGACAGATACCTTTTACTCATAGAACCCGAGCACCGGGTTGCCTCTTCTGCCAACCACACTGTACCGAAGGACTCCTTCTCCACTGCAGGTGCCGTTGAGGTCTTCACTCTTAACCCAGAGCTGGGCCCTCCATATTTATGACCCCTGGAGAGAGGGTGTCCCAGCATTGTGAAGCCCCCAGGAGTTGGGCTACCTGTTGGTCCGTGGGTTCCTTTCCGGGGTGTCTGAACCTGACCACATTACTGTGGTCCTCCTATCCGCCATCTGGGGACGCGCCCTCTAGAGGTTCGAGGTTTCCCCGAGGGGAAAGTAAGCAAAGCTAAGTTAGCTTAGCTAACTCTGCATAGGCCATGGAGGCCCTTGAAACAGTAGAAGGTAGAAGCTAATTACCAAGGAACGGATTTATATGTACTAATAATTCATGAAATATGTACAGTGGCCTCAAGATAGGAAGTTGCCGCGTTAGGGGTGGAAGCACAGTCGCTGGAGGGGGCCCCACGCCCGGTCAGCTATGCGTGTACAGTCACATTATTTGACAAGTTGGCCTACCACCATCCCTCCCCGCTTGTTTATTCTGTGGGGCCGTGACATATGTTTCACATTTGTGAAGTTCATTTATACAACGTAGAAAACAAGGTATTTTTGTGCATTATGTATCATAACGGAGCCAAGAAGCCAGTCATAAGTTAATAACAGTAACCGGTATTTAAAAAAGTACTTTGACTAAGCCGTGGGCTATTTGAAAAGGCTTTTGTTGTTTATTTTAGGGGCTGCGACATCGTTGTCATATAGCCCCGTGTATTTCAGGTGTGTGTGTGTGGAGGGGATTTGTTTGATAACCTGTGATATTGATTTGTAAATTGGCGGTAGGATTGGGAAGGAGGCAGCCGTGCCCTTAAGTTAAGAACCATCCCAGCATTTTCCTGAGGTAGAAGTGAGAATCCACGGAGAACCACTTCCAGGATGGCCGAGGTGGGAATCGAACCCAGACCTCCGGGGCGAAAGCCAAGAACGCTACCCGCTACACCACAAAGCTTTTATGATTAAACAATGAGCATTGTAAATAGGGAATGAAGTATAAGTGCAAATATCACTATGTATTCACAACACATGTACTGTACACAAATAATTATCCATTCACATTATCACAGTATTATCCCCCAGGGGTTCAAACCCATACAATTTTAGTATAATCACCACAACACAATTTGGGGAAGAAACGACGGAAACCATTATTTACAGTCCGTCCAAAGGCAACTCGTCCACTCCCGATAAATCACCATCTGAATCTCCACTCTCATCATCATCATCATCATCATCTTCTTCTTCTTCTTCTTCTTCGCTACTGTCTTCACCTAACTCAATAATAAAGTTTTCCAAGACTTCTTCAATTAAAGGCTGCTGCTTCAGGTACTCTGCTTCATACGTTTTGGCTTTTTCACACTTCTTAATCCAAGACTGTTGTGAGATTTCATCAAACTTCTGTGTTGACAATGCTCTGACGTCCTCCATTTTGAATGTGGTGTTGTTTGCAGCAATCCAATTTTTTAGTTCGGCCCAGACAAGCTCTATGGGGTTGAGTTCTGGGTGATACGGTGGAAGGCGTAGAACCGTGTGACCATGTTGTTTCAGCAGAGAGTCTATCACATATTCTTTATGCAGTGGTTCATTCAGCCTTACTAACTCAAGTAACTGAACTTTCACCATGTTGTCAGTAAATGGGATGTTATTAAACTTTAACCACTCCTGCAGGACAGTCTTTCTGGAGTTGCTTGTGGGACATTTGTTAGATTGAACGTTGTGATACGGGGCGTTATCTATCAAAAGAACACTGTTTTTAGGGAGATTAGGGATTAACTTCTCTTTGAGCCATTTGCTGTAATTATTATAATTCATCTCGTTATGGTAATGAAGCCTCCGTGGCTTAGGCGGCAGCACGCCGGCCTCTCACCACTGGGTCCGTGGTTCAAATCCCGGTCACTCCATGTGAGATCTGTGCTGGACAAAACGGAGGCAGACAGGTTTTTCTCCGGGTACTCCGGTTTTCCCTGTCAAAATTTAATTCCAGCAACACTCTCCACTATCATTTCATTTCATCTGTCATTCATTTAATCATTGCCCCAGAGGAGTGCGTCAGGCCTCGGCAGCCGGCACAGTTCATATCCTCGCCGCTAGATGGGGGCTTCATTCATTCCATTCCTGACCCGGTCGGAGACTGGAAGCAGGCTGTGGATTTTTCATCTCGTTATGGTAATCTCCTGTCGATTGTGACGATTGCCACATTGTCAAACAATTTTCAATAAACCCCATCTCCCCTCCAGCATGTATTACGATGAGTCTTCCTCCTTTAGAAATGGGTGTAAATAAGCCTTCAGTCGAGTCATCTGACCACGATTTTGAATTGACGTGGGTAGAATGAATATATGTTTCATCCATATACACCACAGGTCGGCCTTCTGATCTGAATCTTGTGACGTTATGCAGATAATTATACCGTTGAAAAGCGATGTGTTGCCTTTCAACGAGCACGTGCCTAATTGTTCCTAGTTTTCTTCCATTTGTAGCCTAACTCTTTGAGAATTGTTCTCAGGCTTGTTTTGCCGCCTGGAAACCCTAAATCCTTCACAAACCTCGCATGCAGTTTAAGTATTGTCGGTACACATGTCTCCGTTAGATAAAAGTTATTGATCACTCTCCTTACAACACCATTATCAAAACCATCCAGGCCTGTATCCGACTTGTTTTTTTTTTCCCGTGTTTTATTAGGAGTTTCGAACAGAGGTTCACCTTCATTTCTTTTCCTCTTGGCCTCACGACTTATCCTCGTTAAAGTCATTTTAGAACATCCAACTGCAGCCGACACTCTTTCTCGCACCTTTTTCACATCTATCACAAATCCACCTGCTTCACTCTCCTTTTTCATGAATACCATCACATTACTAATAACCTCACGAGTTTGACTCTTGATAACTTTGCGCGGTAATTTACTACAACTCATCGTAACACAGCAAAATACAACAACAACAAATAATTCTCGTAAACAAATTAATTTCTTTCCAGTTCACTCAGACACAGAGACAATGATAAACCACTTGGCTCAACAGAATGAGTTACTACGTAGCTGCGGAAACGAACTGTACCGTTAGCTGGCTGCCAACAGTGCTCGTGGCAGGGGACACACTTTGTGTGCGCATGCGCGAACCAGGCAGCTTGCTATCTTGAGGCCACTGTACATATATATTTAGTTATTTTCATTGAAATATGGAATTATATATGGACTTAAAATTACAAAAAACTATCATTTCTATTTGATATCAAAGTTCAAAGAAGCTATAGAAAGTAGATCTACATGAACCATACCGCTGTACTTCTCAATTTAATATGATCTTTGAAGAACACTCAATATTTTAATCTCTGTTACCAAAACAATGGATCACAAAATGTTCTTTTAAGTGCTGGAAAGTGAATCTTCTCCTATTGTCTCTAAGTACCGATTTATATTGACTGAAACTTCGTTCAACATCAGAAGAGGTAATGGGGGCATATTTAAACTTTACAACGTCTGCTGGGGTTAAATCCAACGTTAACTTGACACTTAAATCCCCACACATAATTGCAGCAACCTTTCCCATTCTTTCATATCCAGGGTTCTTTGAAAGTACAGTGTCCATCTTCATTTTTACTACTTCTGCAACTTTACCTGTACCATGATTTAGCTGTTCCACAGTTCTATTCACAATTTCGAAACTTTCAGAAAGTGAGAGATGCGAGTTTTGGAGACTTTTGAGTGTTTTTGTAATGCATGAAAAATTATGCTTAATGTAAATTAAGTCATTCCTCACACTTGTGTCGCACACAGCTTCAATTGAGGCTGCATCTTCAGTGTCCATAGCATGCAGAACGTTCTTAATGGAGTCTATATATTCATGGGAATACTAGTTGCCATTTCTGGTCCGTATTGACGTATATAAATAGTTTAATCAGTTGAAACTTTCCGTCAAATCAATACAAAATATTTTGCGCTATTATTGCGCTAAGTTAGGTACATGTTTCGAACCTTGCAAGCCGGTTCTTCATCAGCCTCTCACACAAATGGCAATACATCAAAAAACACTGAACAAACTCCAAAAAATGCATGTACACTAATAATACATATTAAAAACATTACATTAAAACTTTGTACGAAACATATTAAAAACAATATTTTTAATATGTTTCGTAAAAACAATATTTTTAATATGTTTCGTACAAAGTTTTAATGTAATGTTTTTAATATGTATTATTAGTGTACATGCATTTTTTGGAGTTTGTTCAGTGTTTTTTGATGTATTGCCATTTGTGTGAGAGGCTGATGAAGAACCGGCTTGCAAGGTTCGAAACATGTACCTAACTTAGCGCAATAATAGCGCAAAATATTTTGTATTGATTTGACGGAAAGTTTCAACTGATTAAACTGTCTATATATTCAGCATAGTATTCAACCGCTTGCAGCCACGTACCCCACCTAGTTAGAACTGGCTTAGATGGCAATGGAATTTCTGGGTACATTTCTTTCAAAAGATGAACTCCTTTGTGGTCTTCGAGAAAAACTTTTTTCACCGAAGAAATCAATAGATCTACTTTGGGGTAACTGCCTCTTAGCACTTCTGCCACACGATGAAAGGCATGTGCTACACACGTTAAATGAGTCATCGTAGGATATACAACACACAATGCTTCTCCGGCTTTCATCAATTAAGGTGCGGCATCCCTAATAAAAAGTAACATTTTGTCATACTGAATGCCCTGTGGCCAGAGGATACCCATAGCTTTATTGAACAGTTTTGCTATAGTTTTGTTATTGCACTTTTCTAGAACATCACAGTGTAAAAGAATCCGTTTACAATAATCTTCACTTAAACAAACCAATGATTACGTTGCCAATTAGCCTACCTTCTTTGTCTGTCGTCTCGTCAATGGAAATGCAAATCGGACCGTCTTTAATTTCTTGTCTTATCTTCTGAACAGTTTCATCGTATATGACTGTAGCATAGGTTTTTCTGAATGTTGACTCATCTGGGATAATTCGGTTAGTATATTTCTTGAGGAATTCCCTGAAGTACTGATTATTCAGTTTGAAGAGAGGGATGTCAACAGAGATGAGAGCGCGGCAGAGATCGGTGTTGAACTCCGACGTTACTCTCGAAGTTGATGGTTGTGTCAGAAACTACTGTCTCAGCTTGGAATTTCGTAGTTTGTTAGTCTGATATTTACTGGTTGAAATGTGTTGTAGCACCAGGAACCTTTGAGTAGATGCCACTGAACATTGACACAAATTACAAAATAATACCTTACTGTCAGTTGATAAACCATCTTCTTTAAATTCTGTTACATAACTTTTTAATTTTAAACTGGTTGACTGTGCTACTTTAGGCATCTTGTACCAATGTTAATGTCTTCAATGAATGTCAATAGGCGACTGAAAGCACTGCACTTGTAGACATAGCGGTACGTACAAGAACACTACGATTCGTCTCACTGCTAATTCAAACTTTGAATCACTGGTTGGAAAGACAGTAGAAGGAGGTATTGCGCCATCACGGGGAATGCCCGAATTATGAAATAATCTGGAAACTACTGGCATATCGTCGATGTATGGGATTTCCTGAGTAACGAAATTATTGGACAGACATAGTCGATGTTATGTGTGATTCAGATGCTCAGCTGATCTCACCTCTTCCGGGTTCACTCATCTCTCTTTCACCACGTGGTTTATCACCTTACCTTATCAACTCAGGCATGTAGATGAGTTGCACCCCTGTTAAAATATTAAATGTTTCTCCATTATTGACAGGACTGCTAATTTAATAGAATTTAATACTTTTTTGCCGAAATATGGACTGTATTGACCTTAATGACTAAGAATATGGAACATTATGTGCTAAACTCCAAAATATGGAAAAATATGGAAAATAAATACTCCATTTTTCAACTCCACACACCATGATTTGTAAAGATAATACAGAATATAATTAAGTTTAGCTTCACAAAGAGATATGTATTTACATATAAATCCGTTCCCTGCTAATTACACAGACCCTATAAGCAAATTTGATCATTATCTAACAAGGAGAGGATACGATGTATGGGTCACCGATTCGAACCATATTTAGTACACATGTTGGGCATGACTAGGCGTATACCAGGTGCAAGTAGTAAGGTGCGCTTCTCAGCCAATTCCAAGAAATTAATTATTAATTATTCGTAATTGCTGTAGCGCGTTCATGTGCGCTGTACGTTAACATGAAGCCAAGGAGCGCATGGTTCAGCGGTAAGAGCCCTGCTTCGTAAGCGTGGGATCACTGGATCGAATCCCACCGGTGAGCCTTTTTTTTTTGTAAACATAGGCAATTCGTACAACTGTAGGTGTCGTGAATAATGTTCATTTTGCAGTCAATTGTAATAACGTGTTCTGTGAGTGGGAAAGGGGAGTGGGAATAAATAGTACAGGAGATTGATGTTATCCGTATCAATTTTCAACCTTCTTTTCTCTGGATGGTACTCGTCGTCTAATGGTAATGCAGAATCGTCGACTTCTTCGAAAAGACCTTCTTGGTTGGGTTCTTCATACATAATAAGACCGTTCTCTATAACGATGATATTTTCTGCCAGTGTTTCCATTATTGTGCTGTACAATTTTCCCCCAATTTTCTTGTGTTCTTCTTTAATCACTGCAGACGGTTCCGTCGCGATTTTATTATTTTTGAGAAGGAGCTGCTCGCAATATACTAGCGCCGTTTTTAACTGTATTTTTGCCTCTTCACTTGTCGCGGAATTGGAATGCGGTACACTTCCATCGGCCTTCGTAGGCACCGGCACATCACTATAACGTGTAATATCCGACATCGCACAATTATTCCCAATCTTATGATGTTGCTACCTCAAGAGCCAAGGAACGAATGTGGCATTCAACGTTTCCTGCGTGAACCCTTTATCCTCCTGCCCACCGTTATCGTTAGTTTGTGTACAGGTGACCTTGCCAGGTCCGAACACTTTCCAACTGTAGCAGCAGAGTATCAAGAAGGCAGTGCGAGAACAGAGTAACAAAAAGGCAGTGCGAGAGTACAAGTATCAAGTAGGCAGTGAAGAAGAAAAAAGAGTCTTGGAATTGTTATGTATTATGAGTGGGTAAAAAAAATAGATAGATTTGTGTGTTGAGGAATGTCAAGAATAGTAAAAACGGTAACACAACCAATACCCATAGCATGAGACTCTACTTGCGGGGTACGGGGTGGTCTGATGTTTCACTGACGTGCAATGAGCGGAACAAACTGGGCCTTCAGTGTATAAACGTATACATATAATAGAGTACACCTGACCATTTATAATACCAATGTATTTGCAATGCCCCGACTGTACATTATAATATCACAAACGTTCAACCACATACGATGATTTCAGAATCCCTTTTCCCGCCCACAGAACACGTTATCACAATTGACTGCAAAATGAACATTATTCTCGACACCTACAGTTGTACGAATTGCCTATGTTTACAAAAAAAAAAGGTAACCGGTGGGATTCGACCCAGTGATCCCACGCTTACGAAGCAGGACTCTTACCGCTGAACCGTGCACTCCTTGGCTTCATGTTAACGTATAGCGCACATGAACGCGCTACAGCAATTACGAATAATAAATAATTAATTTCTCGGAATTGGCTGAGAAGCGCACCTTACTACTTGCACCTGGTATACGCCTGGCCATGCCCTACAAGTGTACTAAATATGGTCCGAATCGGTGACCCATGCATCGTATCCTCCCCTTGTAAGTATAAAACAAAGTACCCGATTCTTGGCTGTTACGGGTAATCTCGAGAACCACTGGATAGATTTTGATGCGTTTTTCACCATTCTGTAAAGGATATCTCGAGGAAGGATTCTGTAGAAAGTAAATTATTTATAACCAAAGGAAACCAAGCAGTAACGATTACAGTTAAAAAGTCGAAAAAAAAATCCTGGCGTCTGTGCGCTTTTTAATCTTACGCTGGGCAAGAATTGTTCAGCATGAAAAGTTCTACAAGAAAGTCCATGACAGCATATTGTTGGTCCGGAGGAATAGTGACACAACTCAAAAATTACAGTTTTTCAGGAGAAGCGTTTGAAAATGATTATTATTTAAAAATTGTCCTGGATTGAAGATTGAGCTTGTATACTTAATTATTTCTTGTGGTGTAACGTTAGGCCATGCTCTTCGTTCAAGGTTCCAACAAATCTGTGAAATCAACCCTTAAAAATTAATTTTTAATAAATCATTTTGACTTGTGACTTTCTTCTTATGAAATTTATTTTCTGATTTTGTTATAAATCATGGGGTGAAAGAAATGAAATATTGTAGCAAGTAAAAAATACAATTTATTGTAGGATGAAATATAATATTTTGAAATTACAAACTATTGTTACGTGCCACCCCCTAGTGGCACTTTTGTTAACTGGATTACGGTGGGGGTACAAAGCACAACACCAATTACTGCTTAAAGAAATAATTAACTTTATTGTGGCCAGAAAATTACACTAATCAGCAAATACAAGCAATTAGGAGCCTTCTCCAGTTTCCTCAAGTCTCTTCCTTATGCGCTCTTGGCCCCTTTCACTTGCAACAGACCACAGAAGTTAATCCGTCCTAATGAGTCCGGTGGCCTTGGCAGAAGCTACCTGCCCCTCTCCTCAGGTACAACAAATACAGTTACTTACGTGCACTTGATGTACGCTGTTCACAAGCTGGGAGAAACAATGTCACAGGATTTCGTAACTCGCACAGCACTTCGTCACCACACTTCTGTCGCACAATATAATCGCTCGCACTAGCTCGTAAAACACAACAACAACCACTGCTTGACGGGTCACTCTTATATAGCCGGCCGGTGACTCAATAAATGCTTCTAGATCCATCCAGAGTCCACGGCTTCTCGAGGTTTCCAGCGCTGGTCCAGTCACGAATGTTCTGGACTATCCCTTTGTCCTAGTAGCCCTGTTGCATAAGGCACGCGCAATACAGGAGGCAGGGCACAGCCCAGCCCTGGGGCAGTTGTGACTCACGCGGCGACTGATGACACAAACTCACAGCCGTAACACCACCCACTTCCTAAAAAGGCTGATCGTCCCGATCAATCATTGGTCCGTCTGTGTCCCTCCGTAGGCTGCCAGGCGATCTCGATGCACGATCTTCATCTTCGCCCTCGGGCTCCGCTGGATCCTGTAGACGACATCGTTGATCCGTTTCACGACTCGGTACGGGCCCTCCCAGGACTTCTGCAGTTTGGGTGACAGGCCTTTCTTCCGTAATGGGTTGAAGAGCCAGACCAGGTCGTCCTCGTGGAATCCGCCGGCATCCGTCTGCTGGTCGTATCGGGTCTTCATTCGGTCGGTCTCGATCCGCAGTTTCCTCCTCGCGAACGCGTGTACGTCCTCCAGTTGGTCGACCAGTTCTTGACAATACTGGCTTACCGGGATCGGATCATTCCCAGGTCGGCCGAAGGCAAGATCGACAGGTAGACGGAGCTCCCTCCCAAACATGGCCCGGGCTGGTGTGCACCCGGTGGCTTCATGCACGGCGGCGCGGTAGGCCAGGAGAAATAGTGGAAGATGCTTGTCCCAATCCCTCTGGTGCTCGCTGACGACTATTCGGAGATGGTTCTCGACGGTGCGATTGAATCGCCCTACCATCCCGTCGGACTGAGGGTGTAGCGGCGTTGTCCTTGTCTTCCGGATCCCCAGCAGCTGGCATAGGTTCTGGAACACCTGCGACTCGAAGTTCCTCCCTTGGTCGGAGTGCAGCTCCAGGGGTACTCCGTACCGGCTGACGAATTCCTTCACCAGGGTCTCTGCGATCGTCGCGGCTTCTTGGTTAGGGAGCGCATACGCCTCCGGCCATTTGGTAAAGTAGTCGCTGACGACTAATATGTAGCGGTTCCCTGCCTCGCTTTACGGGAATGGCCCAGCAACATCGATGGCCACTCTCTCCATGGGGCCGCCCACGTTGTAGGTCTTCAGTGGACCCCGTCGTCTTCGTCCTGGGCCCTTGCTGGCTGCGCAATCGTGGCACCTCGCGCAGTGGTTCTCCACGTCTGTTCGGCATCCGATCCAGTAGAACCGCTCTCTCAGCTTCTCCAGGGTCTTCTTTATCCCTAGGTGTCCACCAGATGATCCTCCATGAACTTCCTTCAGGACTTCCTCCGTCATAGCCTTTGGAACGACGACTTGTTCCCGAGATGTCTTCCCGTCGGTGCTCTCCCAGGTACGGCAGATGAGGCCATCCCTTACAATCAGCGAGTCCCACTGTGCCCAGTAGGACTTAAACTTTGGGCTGCAGTCACTCACAATGTTCCACCCGGGTCTGGGGACACAGGCCCTCTTCCATTCGGCTATCAGTCCCAGGTCATCATCTTCCGCTTGCGCCCGCGTGAAAGATTCGCGGCTCCAGCTCCCTTGAAGTTCCACGGTAGTCCTTCGGCACTGTATCCCGGTGTTCTCCTCCCTTCGGGCACAGAAGGTGCAGTCTTCGGGGCACGACCTTCGTGACAGGGCGTTAGCGTTAGAATGCAGTTGGCCTTTCCTGTGCTGAATCTCAAAGTTATACTGTTGAAGCCTCTCTAACCACCGCGCGAGTTGACCCTCGGGCTGCTTGAAGTTCAGGAGCCACCGCAGGGATGCATGGTCGGTCCTGATGAGAAATTCTTGCCCGTACAGGTACTTGTGGAAGTGTTCAATGGTCTTCACGATGGCGAGCAGCTCCTTCCTGGTGACGCAGTAGTTCCTTTCTGGCTTTGACAAGGCCTTGCTGAAGTAGGCCACTACTCTCTCCTCGCCGTCCACTACCTGCGACAGGATTCCCCCTATGCCAAAGTCGCTGGCATCGGTATCGACGATGAACCTTGTTCCAGGTCTGGGGTAGGCCAGAATAGGCGCGGTGCACAGAGCCTGCTTGAGTTGTTCGAAGGCACTGTGGCATTCTGCTGTCCACGTGAAGAGTTGGTCCTTCTCAGTCAGTCGATGTAAAGGTTTGGCGATGTCGGCGAATCCCCTCACGAAGCGACGGTAATAAGTGCAGAGTCCCAGGAAGCTTCGTAGTTGGGACTTGTCCTTCGGAACTGGCCACCCCCTCACAGCTGCGGTCTTCTCTGGGTCGGTGCGCACCCCTTCCTCGGAGACGATATGCCCAAGGTACTGGACCCGCTTCTGGAAGAGCTGACACTTCTTGGGGCTCAACTTCAGCTGGGCAGCCCGTAGCTTCAACAAGATCTCCTTCAGGTTGCTGTAGTGCTCCTCGAAGCTTCTCCCCAGAACGATGACGTCGTCTAGGTAGACCAGGCAGGTCTTCCAGTGTAGTCCCCTCAGAATGGACTCCATTAGCCTTTCGAAGGTCGCAGGGGCGTTGCACAGACCGAATGGCATGACGGTGAACTGCCAGAGCCCGCTGCCCACAGAGAACGCAGTTTTCTCGCGGTCCTTAGGGTGGACCTCCACCTGCCAGTAGCCACTCTTCAAATCCAAGGTGGAGAACCATCTTGACCCTGATATGGTGTCCAGCGTGTCATCGATCCGGGGTAGAGGGTAGCTGTCCTTCTTCGTGACGTCGTTCACCCGCCTGTAGTCCACGCAGAACCTGGTGGAACCGTCTTTCTTCTTCACAAGCACGACCGGAAAACTCCAAGGACTATGTGATGGCTCGATCACCCCTTGCTCCTTCATCTCTTCTACCATCCGGTCGACTTCGGCTTGCTTGGCGAGCGGGACACGTCGGAATGGGGCCCTAATCGGTGCGCTGTCCCCAACGTCGATTCTGTGCTGGACCAAGCTTGTCCTGCCGAAGTCTTTGCTCCCCACGGAGAAGACATCCTGGAATTCGCGTAGCAAGTCCTGAAGTTGGCGTGATTGTTCCTCGTCTAAATGGTCCTGGGATCCTTCGTACAGCTTCTGTAGTTCTTCTGGCAGTGTGCGTCTTCTTCGGTTGTCCGTCTGCAGGTGTCCGTCCGTCGTGTCGGTGATGCGGGCAATCCAGGTAACGGGCTCGCAGACTCCTAGGTTGGTGTCCCGGTGAACCGTAACGTCGTAGTCGTTCAGGTTGGACAGGCGGACGTACGGCCGAGACGTCGTGTTGATGAGGGTCTTGGCAACTAGCAATCCTTTTGTCTGGATGTCCTCATATTTTGGCTCGATGACAGCCGCCACTCCCTCAGCAGTTCCGTCGACAATTACGGCGGCGCTGACCTCCGTCCTGGCAGGAACGATGACGTCCTCTCTCAGCCTTACTCGTCGTGCGGTGACGGCCTCGTGTGCTGGTTGCAAAGCAAGTTCCTCACCTCCGAAGTGCAGAGTGTTGGTACTCAGGTCCAAGATGATGATGTTCTGGTCGAGGAAGTCTAGTCCGATGATCACTTCGTTTGATACGTCAGCCACAAGCACTGGATGCTTTATCACCCGTCGACCAATGACGAACTCCAGTGATGCTTCGCCATGTACCGGTGCGGTCTCTCCGGTCGCGGTTATTAGCTGGAGGTTCCTTTGTGTGGGTTGCACTCTCCACTTCGGGATCACAGTGGGATTGACGATGGTCCTCGATGCTCCCGTGTCGATCAGCATGGGCCAGCTCACTCCGTTGATGACTCCGTCGACCATCAGGCTGCTATTGTCCCTCCGTAACTTCGTCACACGCACTTGGACTGCCGGGGCTTGACGACTGTCACAAGCCAACCTTTGCCCCCCAAGGCTGGCTAATACTCGTTTCCCTGGGCCGCGCGGTTTTCAGACGACTGATTTCCCGTCGGATACCCTCGGCGGCGGCGATCACCGCAGTCCTTGCTCAGGTGGCCTTTCTTACCGCAGGCCCAGCAGGTCGGTAGTCCTCTTCCGGACCGCCTCTCCGGTTGTCTTCCGGCTGTGTCGTTGCTGGTGGTGCCGCGACTATCGAAGAAACGGCTTAGCGCCTCCATCAATTCGTCGGCCAGGGGCTTGGTCTCGTTGGTTTTTGCTGGTTCATCGACGTCCACTTGACGCACCCGCGCGTGCATTCTGGATGCCTGTTTTGCCGTCTCGAATTCAAGTGCGTGGCTCAGCGCATCTGCCAGGGTCTTATTGCGCGCGAGTCGCAGCGCCTGTTGAGTGTCCGAGTCCCGTAGCCCGTCGGTGAAAGTCTGCGTCGCTATCTGCTCCAGAAAGTCGGCCGGCGCTGTTGGGTAGGCAAGCCTTACGAGGCGTGCGATGTCCATCTCGAACTCCTGCAGGGTTTCCGCGTTCTTCTGTACCCGGGTCCGGAGCTGCATCTGGTAGGCCTGCTGAAGATGGCTATCTCCATATCGGGACTCCATATGGGCGATCAGTGAAGCGTAGTCCTGGGATCCAGTCGGGATGGCCTGAAGGACGTTAAGGGCGTCACCTCTCAGCGCTACAATGAGAGCTGTAGCCTTTTCTGTGGTGTTCCAGTTATTTATGGAACAGGCCGCCTCGAACTGACGTAAGTAGGTGCTCCACGGGACCTTTCCGTCGAAGGTTGGGGGCGTCACTCTGCTATGTCCCGTTCCTGATATTCCCGGTGTAACGGTGGGCGGGCGTTGGCGCAGCTCGGCAACTTCCTCTTGTAGGGCTTTGACTCTCTCATCCACCCCGGTCGGCGGGCGTCGGCGCAGCTCGGCGACTTCCTCTTGTAGGGCTTTGAATCTATCTTCCATCTCTGTCGGCGGGAGTCGGCGCAGCTCAGCAAATTCCTTTTGTAGAGCGTTGAATCTCTCTTCCACCCCCATCACCGGTCGTTGGCACAGCTCGGCAACTTCCACTTGCAAGGCGTTGAATTTCTCCTCCACCCCCATCAGCGGGCGTTTGCGCAGCTCGGCAACTTCCACTTGCAAGGTGTTGAACTTCTCCTCTACTGCCGCGACTTCCTCACGTAGGCCCTGTTCTAATTTCCTTTGGCTCTCCTCTAATTTCGTCAGCAGACATTCTTCCAGATTTTTCTGGCCATCCAGAAATTTGGCGGTTAGGTCCTCTGCTAACTTATTCTGGCTGTCTTCCATCTGCTTCAGGTCCTCCGCTAACTTATTTTGGCCTTCTTCTAATTTGGAAGTTAGGTCCTCTGCTAACTTATTTTGGCTGTCCTTCAGGTCCTCTGCTAACTTCTTCTGGCCATCCTCCATCTTCTTCTGGCCGTCTTCCATTTTGGCAGTTAGGTCCTTGGTTAAATTCTTCTGGCCGTCCTCCATCTTGGTTTCCATGCCATTTAACTTTTCTAGCAGTGCTGCCAATTTCTCCTCCATTTTAGTTGTTTGTCTTGTTTGTCCATCCAGAGTCCATGGCTTCTCGAGGTTTCCAGCGCTGGTCCAGTCACGAATGTTCTGGACTATCCCTTTGTCCTAGTAGCCCTGTTGCATAAGGCGCGCGCAATACAGGAGGCAGGGCACAGGAAAATTAGAGAAAATGACCTGCTCGGGTTTTGAAACCAGGACCGTCAGGTGTTGTGCTTGAGTTCGTAATCCGGCTTCTGACACCAGTTGTTACGTGCCACCCCCTAGTGGCACTTTTGTTAACTGGATTACGGTGGGGGTACAAAGCACAACACCAATTACTGCTTAAAGAAATAATTAACTTTATTGTGGCCAGAAAATTACACTAATCAGCAAATACAAGCAATTAGGAGCCTTCTCCAGTTTCATCAAGTCTCTTCCTTATGCGCTCTTGGCCCCTTTCACTTGCAACAGACCACAGAAGTTAATCCGTCCTAATGAGTCCGGTGGCCTTGGCAGAAGCTACCTGCCCCTCTTCCTCAGGTACAACAAATACAGTTACTTACGAGCACTTGATGTACGCTGTTCACAAGCTGGGAGAAACAATGTCACAGGATTTCGTAACTCGCACAGCACTTCGTCACCACACTTCTGTCGCACAATATAATCGCTCGCACTAGCTCGTAAAACACAACAACAACCACTGCTTGACGGGTCACTCTTATATAGCCGGCCGGTGACTCAATAAATGCTTCTAGATCCATCCAGAGTCCACGGCTTCTCGAGGTTTCCAGCGCTGGTCCAGTCACGAATGTTCTGGACTATCCCTTTGTCCTAGTAGCCCTGTTGCATAAGGCGCGCGCAATACAGGAGGCAGGGCACAGCCCAGCCCTGGGGCAGTTGTGACTCACGCGGCGACTGATGACACAAACTCACAGCCGTAACACTATTATTGAATGCAGTATAACGTTTAGAAGTTAAAAATTATAATAAGGAAATATTAATAATAATGGAATTACAAATTACTGGAGTTACATCTTGGAATCATAAGTTGCTATAAAATGTTAAATAACAGTTTGGGATGCATTTCTTTTTAAACAACGACAGTAGACCTTCTTTCTTTTTGTCAGAGATTCCTACTTTTCTCCGATATTCCTTCTTCAAAACAACATCATTAGCTTTAAACACTGTGATAGCTTTGCCTGTTCTTTTCGGTGGCATGACATCAATGATATGAAATTGACTCTCGGCGTAGGACGTTTTGTAGAATAGTTTTCCGAATTGTTTCTTCTCCACCTTCAGTACCTTCACTTCCGTAATCTTGAAGGGATTTCCCTCGCTGTTTGTCTTTAGCTGCAGTCCAATGTCAGTTGCTAATGCCTTTAAATCATAGACTTCTTCGTGACAGACTTCGTGTATGGTGTAAGGCTTCCCGGTTTTCTTTGCACATCGTATAAGAGAAATGTACTGTTCAGGAACAAAAATTGGCCCCGACCTTTTTGCTCGATTGATCTGTCTCTCGATCACAGAATGAGCGCTGTCGCCTTCATTTTGACTATGGCCAGTTTTAAGAAATTTGTGGGTGATGCTACGTATCCACTTGTACTTCCACACCGCGTGCATGTACATGGCTGTCATAAATTGGTTTTTCTGCTGGCCAGCACAATTATCTAAATAGAAAATTACGTCTACTTCGTGTGAACCATCACTTTTCATGCTTTCGAGATATTGTAAAACAAAAGAACCAATCTCGTTTGCTCCTCTCTTAGCTTCCCCCTCATGCCATACATAACACTGAACATCATTAGTTTTCAAGTTAAATATAGTGAGATTGAACACTCCCAACTTTGAAACGTAATAAAGAGAAGAAGCTTGTCTAGTTGGGCAGGGCAATACTGCTTGAAGATCAAACACAGCTACCACACAATTATCATCAGTCTTATCCTTGTTTTTTTTTCTTCGCGCGACAAGTTCGTCTCATACAAGTGTCTTTGATACCTTTCTTCCATTTCTATTTTTCATCATTGTTTGCATTCGAATAAGCAATGCATAGTTCGCACTGATCCTTCTTAGGAATGAAGAATGATAAGTTGAACTCTTCATTAAATATTCGAGAATACATAATGTAATTAGCAGTTGGGAGGTTCTTTTCTTTGCATGCTGATTCATAATCCCTATGGAGATCTGCAATAGATTTATTTCCCTCTATGTACAGTTTCTTTGTGTCACTCCTACAGTAGTGGCTTGGTATGCAGGGAATACTATTGATGTGATCTCGAACACCTTGTTTGATGTTTTCATCTATTTTGGAATGTTTCCCATGTTTCCCTCTCAGATCTGAAGAAATCATATTCCCAGTGAAAAATGTCTTCTTCTACAGAACAGTTCTTATTGGTCTATCATTGATGCAGAGTGTGGACTTAAAGAAATGCTTACAGACGCGGATTTTCTTGCCTTCAATATCGAAATAAAATGCATTGTTAAGACTTCGATTACTGTGCTCTCTACCATATCGGTACTTTGGCTTTATCTCTGACATGCTGGCCGACAAGAAATTGCGTTGCCTTTCTAAATCTTTCAAGCCCCAGTAATCATTGAAAATATGCTTACGTTCATCTTCAGTAACCTTGCTGGAACATTTCAACCTGCACTTCTCACTGCACGGCGGAAGAAGTGTCCTTTCTTTTACAACTTTAGTGGCATTAAAAGATGATGTGTAACTTTCACCTGCATTTCTGGCCCATTTAGCAAGATTCTTTATCCATTGATCTGGGTTACGTATGCATTTTTTACCAATTGACTTTTATCTCGCTGGGTCTCGAGACATTTCGAACTGCTTTCCTTCCACGTCCAGATTTATTAAATGCGAGGTCATTCTGTTCAGATTCCTCTTGCGATAATGGCTTCCCTTCATCACAAGACGACGATTCGGATGAATCAGGAGTGCTATAGTCTGGGTTAGCGACACTGTCATCAGAGTCGATAGCGCCTATATCCTTTTGCCACGATAATTTGCTAGAGGAACATAAACTCCATTACTTCTCTGGTTGCCAATAAACATCGTAAATAAATGTTATTCATTGTAGCATAATACTGGACTGATATAAATGTAAAATAAAAACTATTCATTACCTGCATTATTATTACTGGTTTCAGCACCAGTTTCGGAATGTACGTCGGTTGACTTCTCGAAAGAAGAGGAATCGGATGAATCGCAAGGTTTATAGTTTTGGTCAGCCATTCTGTCATCTAGGTTAATACTGCCTATCATCTGTTTGCCACAATCATTTGCTCGAGGAACATACATACTATTACTTCTCTGGTTGTCAATCAACAACGTAAATAGATGCTATCCAATGTTGGACAAATATAAAAGTATGATAAAAAGATTCATTACCTGCATTATTATTAGTCTCTCCCTGCCTATGTGAGTCCCAGAGCGCACTGGCCCGGTGTGTATCATCTGGTAAGGGTCCCAGCTCAGGGTTACGAGTGAAGACCACAACGGCAGTGAAGGCGGAGAAGATGAACTTCGGTACGGCGGAGCTGGCGGATGGGGCACATGTGTTTAGGCCCAACGGCAAAGCGGGCGGAAGAAGAATCCATTACTTTTATGGTTCCCAACGGTCGTGAAGGCGGAAGAGGCCATGCCAGACGAATTGGCTGTGAAGGCGCACCTCAGTAATATTTTGAGTCTGCGGCAGTTCGTTGCAGTTTCTGTGTCTGGTCTTGCATGTCTCATTTCATATGTGCCGCAGGACACGACTCCGAGATCATAGTGAGTGGGTCACTTCCTGGCAAGTTGTGATCCACCCTAAACAAATACACGCCAGTGGCAATTCTTCCATCAGTCACTTATTTTCTAAAGTCCAACGGCGATGGGATATGGATGGTGGGGGCAGGTTATGGGTGTAACTGGAAGCCCCTAGTTCGGACCTGCACGTTGGCAGCAGATGTGTGATGGTCGTCTTCCTGGGACTCTGTGGCTACTCAGGAGTTCGGTCCTGCATCTGTGTTTGAGCAGGCCTGTTTAGGATTACCGCTGCTCACCCCACATGGGGAAGGCCCTAGAAAAGGTGGGCTAAACTTCGGAAGTCACATCTACTGTCCGGCTGGGCGGCCGCACCCAGCAGGTCACCCCTCATGCGGTCGAAAAACAAAAACTACCAAGTCAATAAGGACACACAATTTTATCATTGGAACATGGAACGTCAGAACTTTGCTTGACTTAAAAGATAACGACAGGCCTGAAAGAAGAACGGCTCTTATTACTCATTAATTATCCAGACTCAACATTGACATCGCTGCTCTCAGTGAAACCAGGTTGTCCACTGAAGGAAAAATTACTGAGTTTGGATCAGGTTATACCATCTTCTGGAAGGGAAAGGAGGAGGGAGAACATCGTATTCATGGTGTAGGATTCGCTGTAAAGACCAAGCTAGTTAATGATTTCCAAATTACTCCCACTGCAATCAGCGAAAGACTTATGACTCTCCGCATTCCACTCTCTGGAGGTTCATTCATGACTCTCATATCTGCCTATGCTCCAACTTTGAAGGCCGATGATGAAGTTAAGGGCCAGTTCTATGACCAGCTTGGCACAATCATCTCCAAGGTACTATCTACAGAGAAGCTCTTACTCCTTGGTGATTTCAATGCAAGAGTTGGGAAAGATAACCGGCTATGGCAAAATGTGATGGGTAAACAAGGTCTTGGATCCTGTAATCCCAATGGACTACTTCTTCTTGGTCTTTGTGCAGAACATGAACTCTTCATCACCAACACTCAATTCCGATTACCTGACCGCTTCAAGACCACGTGGATGCATCCACGTTCTAAGCATTGGCACATCCTTGATTACGTCATTACCCGACAATGTGATAAGAAGGACATACTTATTACCAAAACAGCAAGGAATATTGACGATTGTTGGACGGATCACAAACTTCTCATCTGTAAACTCAGGATATCCATCAGCCCAAAACCACCAAGGCGTTTCCAAACCACATCCAGAGGAAAGTTTAACACCTCCAAACTTCAGGATGAATCTATTTCCACAAACTTTGAGAATATGATCAATGCCCAGCTATCAGATCATCCAGTTAAAACAAGTGACATTCGAGAAGAATGGACCAATCTGAGGGAGATAATCACTAAGTCAGCTGAAGAAACCATTGGTTTGGTAAAGCAGAAAAGTCAAGACTGGTTTGATGACAACAATGAAGAAATTTTGCGTCTCATCAACATCAAAAGGGAAGCCTATCTATCTCATCTTCAAGACCCATCCTCAAATACGAAGAAAGCTCTGTATTTAGAACTCAAGAGTAAGTGTCAGACACAAATAAGAGAGATAAAGAATACTTGGTGGCAGCGGAAAGCTGAGGAACTTCAGAGGCTATCTGATACTCGTGATCTGAGGAACTTCTATGCAGGGATTAAAGAGATATATGGCCCACTTCGTTCTTCATCAGGTACACTAAAAAGTGCTGACAACTCTGCCACTCTTACTGACAGCCATGATATCTTAGAGCGTTGGAAGGAACATTTCTCCATCCTTCTAAATCGTCCCTCAACAGCTGCTGAAGACTTCCTCCGTGATGTGCCGAAATATCCTGAACAACCATGGATGGCTGTACCTCCTTCTTACACGGAATTCAGTGTAGCTCTCAATCAAATGAAACCAAGAAAGGCACCTGGCCCAGATAACATCCCACTGGAATTAATTCAAGCTGGAGGTCAGTCCCTCAAAACGCGGATTTTCACTCTTATTCTCAAAATTTGGGAATTAGGAGAAGTACCTGGTGACCTAAAGAACGCCACTATCATCACAATCTTCAAGAAAGGTGATCGTAGTGTTTGTGGCAACTATCGCGGTATATCGCTACTATCTACTGTGGGTAAAATTCTCGCCAGAATTTTACTTAACCGCCTTCAGGTTATCTCAGAAAAGATCCTCCCCGAGTCCCAGTGTGGATTTCGATCTTCCAGAAGCACAACTGACTTGGTTTTCTGCATAAGACAACTACAAGAAAAATGTAGTGAGCAACAGAATCCACTCTTCTTAGTCTTTTATGATCTGGAAAAGGCCTTTGACTCAGTTCCAAGATCTGCTATGTGGGCGGTGCTACAACGCTTTGGCTGTCCTCGACGCTTTGTTGATCTAATCCAAGCTCTCCATGATGGCATGACCGGTCAGGTTTGTCAGCAAAATAAGATCTCTGACGAATTTCCTATCACTCATGGACTGAAACAAGGCTGCGTACTTGCTCCAACACTGTTTGCATTGTATTTGGCTGCAATGCTCTATAAATCGCCCACAAACATCCCAGGTGTAGATGTCAGGTACCGATTTGATGGAGGGCTCTTCAACCTAGCTCGATTTCGCTCCAAGAAGCTAACTCAGGTTACGAAGATAACCAATATGTTGTATGCAGATGATGCAGCATCGCCTACACTCACGCCAGTGGAGTTGCAACAGACTGTTAATTGCTACAAGAATGCATGTGAACGTTTTGGTCTCACCATTAATGTTCAGAAGACCAAGGTTCTGGCACAACCCTCACCAGGCACTTCCCTTCCGCACTTCAACATTTCTATCTCAGATACTCCATTGGAGCAGGTAGACCACTTCTCGTATCTGGGCAGTCTTCTATCTGTACACGGCAATTGTGGGCAGGATGTTGAGAAGAGAATCGGTGCTGCCCATGCGGCATTTGGGCGACTATCGCACCGGGTCTTCTTGAATAAAGATCTGACCGTGAAGACGAAGCTCATGGTGTACCAAGCTGTTGTTATCTCAACATTGTTGTATGGCTGTGAAACCTGGACCCTCTATCGACATGACTTCCAAAAGCTTGAGCGCTTCCATCAACAGAAGCTTCGATCCATCCTTAAGATAAAGTGGGAAGACCACATCACCAATCTTGATGTTCTTGAGAAAGCGCTTGCTAATAGTATAGAATCATCCATCATTGGTCATCAACTTAGATGGATTGGACATGTCCAACGGATGGATGATACGAGACTACCACGCCAGGTTCTGTATGGTGAACTCACCTCCGGCACCAGACCTCATGGAGGCCCTAAGAGACGTTACAAGGACCAATTCAAGCAGAATATGAAGTTGACAGGTCTCAATCCACAAACCTGGGACCAGCTTGCTAAAGACCGTTCAACTTGGCGCCAGACCATCCCGGCTGCTGTCAAAATGTTTGAAGAAGAACGTCGTAGAATTGTTAAGGCCAAGCGACAAGCACGTAAGCTCCGTGCAGCACAGCCACGCCCTCCACCAACAGTTCTGTGTGATCTGTGTGGACGTTTGTTTCATGCACGCATTGGGCTGTTCAGTCACCGCAAACATGCCCACAGACCTCAACCTTAGATTATTTTAGACTGTTTTGGAAGAAGATGTATACTCGGAAACGAGTTAAAGCCGACGACGACGAGATTCAGCATGTAGTACAGTCGAACGAATATTTTTATCTGAAATTGTAAAATTTCGAAACTTACAAATAGAACATAATAAGTTCAATGGTTACATGTAATTATAAAGCAATAGTTTATCTACAAGAAACAGTAAGAAGTAATATTAAAGGCAGAGCAAAAATAAATACCTTCTGTGTTTAAACGCTTTTCCTCGCGCCCACAAATTACCCAATTCGTAATAGGTCTATTTGATTCTTCTTTTTCTACTTCTTTTTCTTTTTCGCCATTAAGGTCTCTACACAGTTTCAGTATCAAGGCACTGCGGCTCTGATCTGACATCTAAAAAAAATACAGCTTGTTAGTAGAATAGTGACACAAGTCGTAAAGAAATCAAACTGAGGTAAATAAATAGTTGAATTTCATTCACATAAAATGATGAATAGTGACACATCCCAAAATAAAACTATGTTTGTTAAAGCCACTACAGGAATCGTACTCACCTTCTCAAGAACACTGTCTCAACTCGTGATGTGTCGCTCTTCTAGAACAAATCCTAACACTAAGTCTGTCACTTCTTGAGATATGTCATTCTTCTTGATTACACCACACTCTTACTCAATCAAGGCTACAACTCATCTGATGATGTGAAACTCTTCTTCAGTCGCCAGTCGACAAACACGCTCGGAAGATGACCGTCACTACTGCATTCTAGTGGCGAGAATTCTAAGCAGAGTTGTGTCGTTTTTCCACAACAAAGAATGCCTTCTCAGTAATCTTACCATATGCTTAACTCAAAATAAGACGTTTTTGAGTTGTGTCACTATTCCTCCGGACCAACGATATATCTATCTTCAATACATCGCCCACTATAAGTGTTTTTACGTTTCCATTTCTTCCAACAATCTCCATACAATTACTAGCTTCGACTTCAGAGAAGAGTGGATGTGTTCGGAGTTTCCCTGGAAGTGCAACTCTGCTTTTCTTTACCTTGCCTGTGTACTTTTCGTTCCTCTGAATACACAGTCAAGTTTAGATTGGACAGAAGGGGGATTTGTTTTTCATGCACCTCACCATTCTTAAATTACATCTGATAAGAATTCGTTGCACATGCTATCTCCATGATTAATAATTAATAGTCCAGTCAGTGATTTTAACCCATCATGCCGAGACGGAAAAAGGATATAGGTTGTAGTTCAACGAAATCGAAAAATATACGCTTATCACGTAACAATGAAACTGAGCAACAAATCATCTCTCGATTGTCACAAGAGAGAGAAAAAAAGAATTCACCAAGGGAGACATCCCTCAAGTTCCCATGACACAGGGAAGAAAATGTTCATGGTTTGTGGTCTGAAAGAGAATTCTGCTATAAATTATGATTCCTCCATAAATTATATAAATGAAGCTTCAGTTTCTGGGCGACGCCGGGGCGGGTTGCTAGTTCATTTATATAATTAACCCTCTGCAGTTGCCCATCTGGACTTGAGAAATAGCTCTTGAATATGTCCCTGAATACTCGCCCATTCGATCAAATGGTATATTATCTGATGTATCAGATCCATTAATTACAAGGAACATCGATTGTCGCCGAGGGACTCTTATTTCAGGTGGAAAAATAAAGAAAAGAAGGGTACAGACTCGGTAGCTAATGGCATCTTAATGATAGACATTTCAAAATGCGGTGCAAAGAGAGTGAATAAGCATCTTTAACATACATGAAGCAATCAATTTATAGCAGCAAACAATTACTCCCTGGGAAAATGGCTCTGGTTTGGGAAACTGCCCAGATCTTCCAAAACCTTCTTCAATACTCGATGAGCACCTCCCACCTAGATTGGGCGATTTTCTCACGAACAGGAGCAGCAACTAGGGGGTTGGCATTGTCATGAAGAAGTTTGACACAGTCAGCATTAATGTTGTGGCGTTTGTCACGAAGGGCACGATGCAACTTATCCAAAGTTTTAATGTAGGCTGCAGCATTCACAGTGGTCCCGTGTCCAGCAAAGTCCACCAATAACACACCACACATAACCCAGAACACTGTCACAACCACTTTCCTAGCAGATTGAGTCACTGGGGAACCAGCATGTTTCCACTCCATAGAGGCCTGCTTCCTTGGTTTCAGGCATATGGTGGTACGCGCATGACTCATCACCAGTCATGATTCCTTTTGGAAAGTCGTGAAAGTCGTGCCCTACTGCGGCGTAATGTGTTAAGTGATCCATGCTTGACATCATTCGTTGGCCCTTGTGGTTGTCTGTGAGGTTCTTATACACCCAGCGAACATTAACTTGACTGAATTTCAACGTATGATGAACAATGTCGTACACTGCCCTATAGGCGAATCACTAAGGTTCACACAGCCCTCTTGGAAGAATGCACACCACTAGGAGACATTGCTACGGTCCATACAGTCTTCCTCATACATGCCGTGCATGTCCCTGTGAATTTCACTCGGTTCATGCCCTTTGGTCCACAAATATAGAACTACACTTCGCTGCTCTTGACCAGTTGACCACAGTAACATGCGCGCCATGTTTGTTTCTGTAGTGCAAACTTCAAACTATATCGTCGTTAAATTTCAGCATTCCAACTGCAATACCAGGGGAGAATAAAATGATAGCGCGTTACATTCCGATCTGCCCTCGTACTTCCCCAAATAGAAGACAGTGCCGTTCAACAAAGATTAAAGGTTGGGATGTGTCGGGGACGGACACCCTTTCTTCGGACCAGGAGAAAGTCCCTCGACACCGCTTTCGCCCTACCCCAAGAGCGACGAGAAAAGATAAGTCCGATGAGGACCGGGCTCCACCTAAGGGAGCTTCCCCTCCAGCTTCTTCGTCTTTAGACGGAATGGAGATTGAGGTGTGCTCTCCTCGTCCATTATCTCCACCTAAGGCTGGGGATGGGGGGCAAACGGTTAAGCATAAGTAGAAGACCACCTTCTAATTAAGTCTGCACTATTGCAATGGAACTGTAATAGCTACTTTCAACATCTCGCTGAGTTAAGTTAATTAATGTCTTCGTTTTTGGCAACCATTGTCTGTTTTCAAGAATCCAGGTTTCATCCTGGACATGAGACAGCAATGCATCACTTCAAACTCTTTTCTAAAGACCGGGTGGATGGAGCTGTGGCCGCCGGTGGTGTCTGCTTTCTTGTCCACTGTAGCCTCTATAGTGAAGAGGTGCCACTACGTACTCGGCTAGAAGCAGTTGCAGTTCGTACTTCGTTGCCAGTAATGGCAACACTATGTAACATGTACATATCCCCTGTTTCCATCTGGATTACAACAAGCTGGTGGATTCAGTTTCTCAGCTTTCCCCTCCTTTCCTTCTTCTGGGAGATGTTAATGCCCACAATACAATCTGTAGATGGAGAGATTTTGAGAGGCTGATCAGGCAGCTGGACCTATATTTGTTGAACACATGGGGAACCTATGCACTTTTCTGTAGTACATGGCACTTTTTCAAGTGTCGACTCATCACCTTGTGCACTAGTTCCCGTGCTACGGTGGGCGTGCACGATGACCTTAGTAATAGTGACCGTTTCCCGATTATTCTTACACTTCCGAACTAGTGAGCCGTCGAGTTACACAGTCGATAGCTAGTTCGTTGGGCTGATTGGCTAGAATTTACTGCATGTGTGGTTTTTGCTGAAGATACCTTTGAAGCTGTCTATGATCATATTTTGGCTGAGGAAAGAATACATTCCTCATCCGGCAACTCCCGCATAATGGATTCTTAATGTCATGGTGATTGTGTAACGGTTCTTTTATGGGTAGTTTTAAGGTTAGAAGCATGGCCACCTGTTGATGGGACACTGCAGAGAGTCTAGTGCTTAGAGCTATTGGATTCTTTGTAGTGGCCCAGCAAAAGGTGACAGGGGGCTTTGCCCATTAATGTAGATCATAGATATTCTTTTTTAAGATAGTGTTGTGTTTTTCTCGAGGATATGAGACTGATGGTTATGTGTTTAATATGGTAATTAGGCTTATCTGGAAAAGATGTGATATGAATTGATGTGGTTATGTATGTGTAGTGAGTTATTATTGAATAACAATATTTTAATTTTAAAAAAGTCTTCCTTGTGTGATTAAACACCCACTACCCATATGTAAAAATATTGTTGTTTGAGGGGTGGAACATCAAAGTCATATGCCCCTTGTTAAAGGGAAGGTAGAAAACGAGGATATTAAGAAAAGAAAAGTTGGATGCCAGGAAAGGCCGAAAATGAGGACTCCCAAGGCTTCTGATGTAGTACTGTTGCGGCTGAGAGAGATCAAGGGTTGACCAAGTGATGACAATGATGGCACAAGTAAGTGCAAGCAATACCAAGCTGTGTCCGCTTGGTTGTTTAACCAAGTCCCTTAATTTGTGAGCCCCTGAGGGGATTTATTTGCACAATTTTCTGTTTTGCATTTGTAACTGCTGTTTAGTCACAAAGTTCACTTCGTGGTGTAGTGGCAAGCATTATCGTCTACCATTGCGGAGGCTCTGGTTTGATTTCTGGCTCTGTCAAAAAGCATAATTGTGGTTTGAGGTATTAGAACATTATCTTAGTGGTGTCGGTTTCAAAGACTTTCTGTTTTCCTTTGTCTTGTAGGTGCTGTGATAGAGCAACACTGTAAGAACTGATCCATTCCCTGATGGATTCCGACTCCCTTGTAATACTGCTTTCTTCTGATGAGGAGTTGAAGAAAGAGCGAGGTAGGAGGAGCTTTCAAACTTTTAACTTGTAATAGTCTGGAAGCCAGATGGCAGTGGTAGTGACACTGTAACTGGGATTTTTCAAGTTGTCTTTCCGTTTTTGTTTGGTCGTATATGAATACCTTTGGTACTTACAAGCAAAAAGTATCAAAGTACTGTAGTTCTAATTTCATAAATTATCTACCATTACCAGCCTCCGTGGCTTAGGCGGCAGCATGCTGACGCCTCACCACTGGGTCCGTGGTTCAAATCCCAGTCACTCCATGTAAGATTTGTGCTGGACAAAGCGGAGGCAGACAGGTTTTTCTCCGGGTACTCCGGTTTTCCCTGTCACCATTTCACTACAGCAACACTCTCCACTGTCATTTCATTTCATCTGTCATTCATTTGATCATTGCCCCAGGGGAGTGCGATAGGCTTCGACAGCCGGCACAGTTCATATCCTCGCCACTAGATGAGGGCTTCATTCATTCAATTCCCTGACCTGGTCGGTCGTCTGGAAGCAGGCTGTGGATTATCATTTTTCATCTACCATTACCAAAAATAAATGTTATTAAGATACCTCTATGGTTAAGTTGTGCTAGTGCAGCATTAAATAAGTACATGGTACTCACCGTTTTTCAAACTTCTTGTATGATTTACGGTGAATAAATAATAATAATAATAAGAACACCACCTTCAACTTGAAGTAATCATGATGGAACAAAAGGAAAGAAATCCGCTACCCCAGGCCCCAGTCACTGTGCTGGACTTTCCTGGTCATCGGATTCTGGGGGACCAGGAACATCATGAGGAGAAGAGTCGGAGCTTCTCAAAATCTCTACACAAACACTACATTGGCACTCTCAATGTTAATACTCTCTTCAAACTTGGAAAACTAAAACAACTCACAGACATGTTAGAAAAATTTCAAATAAAAATTCTTGCGATTCAAGAGACTCGTTTTCAAGATGAAAATCATTTCAACACAGAAAATTATAGGTTTTATAAAGGTAAACCTGCTGTCAGAAGAGGTACACCATCATTGTTTGGAACAGGATTTGCAGTACACAAATCAGTCATGGATAACATTATTGACTTTAATTCCATATCAGAAAGGATCTCCACACTCTCCTTCAAATCAGGTAATAAAGGTTACACGATTATCAATGCACATGCACCTACAAATGAGCATAATAGAAAGAAACCACAAGAAGTTGAAGACTTCTGGGAAGACATGGAAGAAGTAACCAACAACATACCAGAAAGACATGTTAAAATTTTAATGGGAGACTTTAACGCACAATTAGGTAAGGAGAGAAAATACAGACAAATCACAGGCCCTCATTCAGCACACTATCGCACAAACAACAAGAAGTTCCGTGAAGAACTATACAGCCTACTTTTCATGCCAATGATTATTCTACAGTATATGAACCTATCTAGAATAATGACGAAATTAAGTTGGTAATATCAAAATATCTAATTAGTTCAAAATATACCTGGTAAAATGTAGCCTAATAGAGCACTACAGTTGGCAGCCCTGGTGACTGAATATATTCTTAGTTCCATCTCTTAAGGTACAGAATACAAAATTTGGTTGAAGTCCAATGGACGTTACATGCAGTTAGACACTGGATCTATCAGCACGCGTAAAAGCATGTTGCCAACAATACCATGCGTGTGCTGGTCAGAAATAATCGGAAATATTATGATATCTGTTGTGCCAATTTTGGATGAAATCCGTATGTTAGTATAGAAGTTACATGTATTTTAAAATTGGACATATCAGCAGGCATAGAATCATGTTGGCAGCACTGCCTTGTATTAATTACTCCAAATTAATCTAGAATGTCAGGTGCTATACGTGTGCAATGTATAGAGCTGTTGGCTTGCATACTTTCTGATATATTGATATTAGGGTAAAAAAAATATAGACAGCATTTATTAAGAGTTGGCAGCCCTGATTGCTCTTAACAATACTTATAGTCATATCTGTTATGGTACACATAGCACATACGAAATTTGGTTGAACTCCAACTGACAATATTGAGACCCTCGGTGGAGCTGTCAGGATAGCCAACAACCGCAATGACTTCCCTAACATCTCATCCGTCGGACATAACTGCCGTGAGGATCAGGTGAACTTCCAAATAGGCTAAAGCGGCACGAGAATCTGTAGTCCACAGGGATCGTGGTACATGGTGACGATGGTCATAGACTGCCTAAGGAAAGGTTCACCTTAAAGCTAGACTGAGAAAATAAACATCCAGACTTATGTAAAACACCGTGAAAATTTATTGTTAAAATTCACAAGCTGCTATCCTAGTTCGGAGGGTTTCAATCGGCTAGTCCGCAAGCTAATAAACAAACAAAAATAAAGAGCAGGTCCCTACCTGAGAAGTTACGGAAAACCCTCGCGAAAGATCTATCTCACAATAATAAAGCAACAACAGCAACACTAGGAAAATGGTACGACGCAAATCCCTAGGTCAAGTTACAAGATCAAGCTAACATCAGAATTTACATTTAACAGGGTAGCAAAACAAATCTAAGTTAGGATGATACCATCTCCACATTTGCATTTAACGTTAATTCATCTAGCTAAGTCCTATCAATTAATAACAAAATTTACGGCGATGACGTCCGTAACAGAAAACAATTACATTCAAAGCTAAGTGAACAGCCATATATAAAAAAAAAAAAAAAAAATCTTAGGAACTAAGTGCTAACAGCACACAATAGGGTAACATGTAGGATTCATACACTTTTACATTTTTTTTTTGTTTATTTTGTTTATTCAAATTAGCAGGTTCCGCCTATCAATACCTTAATGCATTTACTTAAACCTAGTTGCAGTACATGTTTCGGGCCATTATCGGTCCTTCATCAGCTGACTTAATGTCTTGTCACAGCAAAATACATAAAAAACATTGAGCATTGTCACAAAGATGTGCATACACGTTAAAATATTACTGCTGTCAGCTCAGCCGGTGTGTACACTAATCGCATACGAGAGGATTACTTTGCTGCCTGGATCAATCTAATTAGTATTTTAACTTGCTTCGAGCCGTGCAATTGGGACAGTTTTTCATCCATTTGTTTGCTCCCTATACAAGGCAATATTAGCCCAACAAGTTTGTACGACTTCGCCGCTCACATGTGAAGAGAACGGGAGTACTAAAGTGACTGACAAGATGCTAAACAAGAAATCAGCATCATTTAACAGAAATATTGAACTTGCAGTGTTTTTAAATCCTTTTTTAAATCCTTTTAAAGCTTGAATATTTTTAATGAATTTTAAAGAATGATTGTAATATTTTAACGTGTATGCATATCTTTGTGACAATGCTCAATGTTATGTCAGTAGGCGGAACCTGCTAATTTGAATAAACAAATTACAATTGTCAATACGGACCAAAAATGGAAAATTTTCCCAATTACACTTTTACATCATAAATAATTAATAAAAGACAACAGTTTTATTAAAATGCCTGCCTGCACCTTGGTTTACTCTTTGTAAGCCATAGTCATCTAATATGTATAGTTACGGTGACGACTGCGTAGTTAAGACTACGTCTAACATCGCATGGCCTGCGCTCCACAAGCTACGAACTCAAGGTTCGATCAAGCTTCAGGTCGCTACAAAGTGTCAGCTATTCTAAGTCATTTCCTCAAAAGGAAATACCTTCATTAGCACGGCCATGTCAGCAGGTTCCAAATGCAAAAGAACAAAGTTAGACAGAAAGAATTCGTTAGTTAGCTTTTGTTTTACCAAAATTATGCGTTTTATTATTAAGATGTCGGTTTAGGTTATCGTTGGTTTATGGCGAATAATACTGACAATAGCCTGGGCACGGAGTGTCTCCACTGAGATCAATCTCCACCAAAAGCCTCGACTCAAAGTCGGAATATAATCAACGAGCAATAACAACTCGGACACACAATAACACAAGTTACCAGCGGCGCACAGCTCGCGTTCAATAACTCTGGGATAGGCCTGCACACTCAGTCACCCTCCAATAACATCTGGTCAATGGGAACCATCCCGGACAAGGTACACACAAATACCTTCATACAATAAATATCTCCTTTAACAGGGCAGCCTACAACGTACTATAGAAAACCTGACATAACTGTACACGTCAAACGACGGTACACGCAAAAGTGCGTTTAACTAACAAAAAACAATCTATAAAACATGTGATCAGATACAAGGTTGGACACTGGGTTCCATGAGCTAAATAGCAATGAAAGGAAGAGCGAATACTAAAAGCATTCTGTCCTCTGTCAAACTATGTCTGTCTCATAATACAAGCGTGCTCTCAAGGGCACTGGGTCACAAACCAGTTTGTGTCGCTGCAGGCTACAACATTCCTGCGCTGTCTGACACAACACACACTAACTATCAAGGCCGGCGATTTAAGAAAAATAAAAACTGTACAACTGGCCTCATCATAAAACCTTTACCATAGGTTATAAACCTCGAAGAATCATCATCATCATCTTGGGCAGTTTCCAACCGCTGGTCGGGTCTGCTTGGAACATAAGCCTCTCCATCGTTTCCTGTCCATCCACCATCTCTCGTCATTTACTGTGTCCCAGCACACTCCTCTTTCCTCCACACTCTTCTTAACTCCTTTTGCCCATCTGTCCCTTGGTCTTCCCCTTGGCCTCCTTCCCGTCATTTCCATTCCAAACATCTTCTTTGGTATCCTCTCCTCTTGCATCCTCCTCACATGTCCATACCATTGTAGCCTAGATCGCTCTATTCTATTTTGCAATGGTTCCTCTCTTACCATCTCCCTGACTCTCTCATTCCTTACTCTGTCCATTCTTGTCACTCCTACCCTACTCCTCTGGAACTTCATCTCCACTGCTCGTATTTTATTCTTGTCCCTTTCCTTCATCACCCATGTTTCTGAACCATATGTCAAAATTGGCACAAAGTAGGTCTTGTAGATGATTCCTTTACATTTTTGTGGTACATCTTTATTCCATATCATCCCCCTAACACTCTTGAAAAATCCATCTGCGCACCTTCCCCTCTCATTTATTTCCATCCTATTGCCTCCCTTTTCTTCAATTATGCTTCCCAAGTACTTGAAGCATTCTACTTTCTGCAACTGCTGTCCTCCAAGTGTTATGCCCATATCCAGTCTGTTCTTCTTCCTCGTTGTGATGACCACTTCACTCTTTTGTGCTGAGAACTTCATCCCATATAACACTACCTTCTCCCACTCATCTAATTGCTCTTGTACTTCTTGCTCATCCTCTCCCCATACCAGAAGGTCATCAGCAAACAACATTGCCTTCATTTTCCTTTCCCCAATGCTATTTACCACTTTTCGTATGATTTCATCCATCACCACTATAAATAACAGGGGTGAGAGGGCACTTCCCTGTTTCAGACCACTCTCCAGTTGAAACCATTCCGTTCTCTCTCTTCCCACCTTTACACAGCTTTTGCTTCCCTCGTACATTGCTTTCACTCTTGCCACTGTCTCCTTGTTCACTGCTTTTGCTCTCATTGCTTCCCATACCTTGTTTCTATTAATACTATCATATGCTTTCTCAATATCCAAGAAGGTCATCACCAGATCTTTCCCATATTCATAATGGTGTTCTCGTAGCTGTCTTACTGCAAAGATGAGGTCAACTGTTGATCTTCCTGGCCTGAATCCATACTGTTCTTCCCTCAGCCCATCTTCAACTTCTGTCCGAATTCTTCTCTCCAGTACCTTCTCAAATATTTTGGCGCAGTGGCACATGAGTGTAATTCCCCTGTAGTTCTTGCATTCCTTCCTACTTCCCTTTTTAAATATGGGTATTATTATCCCTCTTTTCCAGTCCTCTGGTATTTTCTTCTCCCTCCATATCACTTTCATTACTCGAAAGAGCCACTGGGTTCCTATCACCCCTGCTGCTCTCACCATCTCCACACTCACTTCGTCTATTCCCGGTGCCTTTCCCCCTTTCATCTTCCTTAATGCTTCCTCCACTTCTTTCCATGTCAATTCCTTCTCTGAAATGTCTTGGTCACTGTCTGTTTCTTCCTCCACAATGTCCACTACGCTGGTTTTAGTTGGATTTAGGAGTTCCTTGAAGTATTCTCTCCAGATAACCTTTACTTCTTCCATATTTTCGACCTCCTTTCCATTCCTGTCCACCATTCTGACATTTTCCCCTGTATCTCTTCTCTTTGCCTTTATCATTCCATACAACACTTTCTTACTGCCATCACAGTCCTCCTCCATCATTTATGTCCATTTCTCCAGCCATTTCTTTTTCTCTTCCTTCACTACTTCTCCTGCTTCTTTCTTCCGCTCTTGGTATTCTTCTCTTGTTCTGTCTGTCCTCTGTTGGAACCATTTCCTGAATGCTTCATTTTTCTTTTTCACTGCTTCCTTAGTTCTGGGGTTCCACCATGGTGTTTCCTTCCACCTTTTCTTTCCACTAGTTCTGCCACACACGACTTCCGCTGCTTCTACCAACACGTCCTTGAACCTATTCCATTCTTCTTCACCTGTTTTCGGATCAGCCTTCGGTAATTTGTTCCTCACTAATATCTGGAACTTCTCCTTATTTCCATCCTCCTTCAGCTTCCATGTCCTTATTCTTCTTTCTTGGTTCTCAATTCTCCTCTTTTCCTTCAGTCCTCTCACCTTGGCGACCAGCAGACGGTGGTCACTGTCCAGGGCTTCTGAAGGTATTACCCTTATATCCGTGATACTCTTCTTTGTCTCCTTCCCGCATAGAATATAGTCCACCACTGATTTCCTAGTCAAATCCCTGCTGTACCAAGTAATTTTATGGCTCTCTCTCTTCTTGTACCATGTGTTTCCAACCATTAGCCCATTTATCTTGCACAGTTCCAACAATCTCTCTCCTTCCTTATTTCTGTTTCCCCATCCTTCACCACCAATCACTTCCTCAAAACCTCTTCTATCAGTTCCGACATGGGCATTTAGGTCTCCCATGACTATCAGGTCTCTCCCCGCTAACTGCTTCTGCAACTCCTCTTCAAACTCGTCCTTCTCGCCTTCTGTGCATCCCACCTGTGGTGCATAGACTTGCAGAATGTCCAGGTTTCTACCTTTCACTGTGATTCTGGCTCTAATTATTCTATCACTTACCCTCTTTACTTCCTCCCTCAGCCCTTCTCTCACCACCATTCCCACTCCATTTCTCTTCCCCTCCTCATTTCCTATCCAGTATAGCTGCAAGCCATTTCTCAGTTCTTTTCTTCCTTCCCCTCTCCATCTAGTCTCTGCCAGTCCGAGTACATCCAGTTTTTTTCCTCTCCATCATATCCACAATCTCCTCCACTCTTCCCGTCAATGTTTTTATATTCAAAGTTCCGATTCGTAGTCCATTTCCATAGCCAGGTCTGCTTCCTTTAGATCTGTCCTTTCCGAGGCCCGTTCCCGTTTTAAAAGCAGTTTCATATCCACTACTGGCTTGCTAGGCCTAACGTAGCTTCACCATAACCCTGGCAAGGGGCCTGTTTTTGGTCCGCGAGAGGTATTTTATTTCCCTCAAACCCTCCGGACAAGTCCGGCGAGCCCCCCTATCCGCCACCTGTGACGCGCCCGATAGAGGAACAGGCAAACCCCCACAGTTTTTCATCCATTTGTTTGCTTCCTATACAAGGCAATATTAGCCCAACAAGTTTGTACGACTTCGCCGCTCACATGTGAAGAGAACGGGAGTACTAAAGTGACTGACAAGATGCTAAACAAGAAATCAGCATCATTTAACAGAAATATTGAACTTGCAGTGTTTTTAAATCCTTTTTTAAATCCTTTTAAAGCTTGAATATTTTTAATGAATTTTAAAGAATGATTGTAATATTTTAACGTGTATGCATATCTTTGTGACAATGCTCAATGTTTTTTATGTATTTTGCTGTGACAAGACATTAAGTCAGCTGATGAAGGACCGATAATGGCCCGAAACATGTACTACAACTAGGTTTAAGTAAATGCATTAAGGTATTGATAGGCGGAACCTGCTAATTTGAATAAACAAATTACAATTGTCAATACGGACCAAAAATGGAAAATTTTCCCAATTACACTTTTACATCATAAATAATTAATAAAAGACAACAGTTTTATTAAAATGCCTGCCTGCACCTTGGTTTACTCTTTGTAAGCCATAGTCATCTAATATGTATAGTTACGGTGACGACTGCGTAGTTAAGACTACGTCTAACATCGCATGGCCTGCGCTCCACAAGCTACGAACTCAAGGTTCGAGCAAGCTTCAGGTCGCTACAAAGTGTCAGCTATTCTAAGTCATTTCCTCAAAAGGAAATACCTTCATTAGCACGGCCATGTCAGCAGGTTCCAAATGCAAAAGAACAAAGTTAGACAGAAAGAATTCGTTAGTTAGCTTTTGTTTTACCAAAATTATGCGTTTTATTATTAAGATGTCGGTTTAGGTTATCGTTGGTTTATGGCGAATAATACTGACAATAGCCTGGGCACGGAGTGTCTCCACTGAGATCAATCTCCACCAAAAGCCTCGACTCAAAGTCGGAATATAATCAACGAGCAATAACAACTCGGACACACAATAACACAAGTTACCAGCGGCGCACAGCTCGCGTTCAATAACTCTGGGATAGGCCTGCACACTCAGTCACCCTCCAATAACATCTGGTCAATGGGAACAATCCCGGACAAGGTACACACAAATACCTTCATACAATAAATATCTCCTTTAACAGGGCAGCCTACAACGTACTATAGAAAACCTGACATAACTGTACACGTCAAACGACGGTACACGCAAAAGTGCGTTTAACTAACAAAAAACAATCTATAAAACATGTGATCAGATACAAGGTTGGACACTGGGTTCCATGAGCTAAATAGCAATGAAAGGAAGAGCGAATACTAAAAGCATTCTGTCCTCTGTCAAACTATGTCTGTCTCATAATACAAGCGTGCTCTCAAGGGCACTGGGTCACAAACCAGTTTGTGTCGCTGCAGGCTACAACATTCCTGCGCTGTCTGACACAACACACACTAACTATCAAGGCCGGCGATTTAAGAAAAATAAAAACTGTGCAACTGGCCTCATCATAAAACCTTTACCATAGGTTATAAACCTCGAAGAATACGTGTATAAAAATCACGCTATAAATCTGAATTCAATTATATAATTCCGTCTTTCAAACCAAAGACGTCTAAATGGTAGCAATGTCACATTGCTGGAGCTCTTTGATCACAAAGATATAATACTTCAGTAGTTGCTTGTATAACATCAAATAAATACGTGTCTCCACATGACACTAACAAAATAATAATTGTGACGCAGATTCCACACTCTGGATCTGCTTAATGATACGTTTGGAACTGGGTTCGATGCTAGACGACGAAACATCCCTTTTACTTATAAGGTCCACACTTGACCAGATGGCTTCTGAGCAACATCTCAAATTAAATATAATGCAGTTACAAAACTGGTAATTACAGTCGATTACCTAAATGATACGACTGCTCTAACGAAGTCAGGGGTGTAACAAAGACTGGCTGCAAAGAATGCAGTTAAAGAAATATAACCATGGCATCAGATTGCCATAACTAAAGTCAGCAAAGACTTGGAAAATCACCCCAGATAGGGTTAAACAAAGTAGCCTCAAATGACTACGGTCACGTTCAGCAAAAGATAGGCATTGATGTTCTACGACGTCCATCAAGCTGCACCAGGGTTGACCAAAATGTCTGACCCAAGGGTGACTCACTCTAACTGAAATAAATGACATCTAATTAGACTAATTACATTCCCTACCTATAAAAATGGCTGTCACTGAGTTCGGTTGGTTCACAAACTACATTAAACCTACTATACCACCAGAAACTAGAACAAGAAAGGGTGTACAAAAACTCACGAAATGGAGGAGCTCTCACTCAGCCCTCTGTTCAACGACAAGGGTTGAACAAATTCACCTCTGGACTTCCGGAACGGCATCGTCCTCATCAGGACTCCCATCTGGACTCTCCCAAAGACCAGGGTTCGATCTGTCCCTGTCGTTAACCTCGTGAATGTACTGGACATGCCTGGGAATGGCATCCTGGGTTCCTTCCTCCTCGTTCGCTGTTCTGGAAGTTCCACCATCATGCTGGTTCCAATAGATACATCACCCTCATACCATGATGGTATTAGCCCATGATGTCGGTCTCAAACATGGTGTAGAATAATTTGATCACGTGGGTGGTGAAATAAATCGTGTGGTAGTTCATTCTTTCACTTCAAAATCACAATGTTCGTTGAAAATGTTACAGGCTTTAATTGCAATTGATAACACAGCCTTTACTTCGCAGATATCGAATAATACGTGATCAAGCACTGTTCTGTGGTTCTTCACGTGTACTGACGCCACTTTTTACATCACGTGTCATCCGTGAAATGTGCGTCGTTTTGTCATTGAAAAATTCACTGTGGCAGTTCAAATATGCTGTACTTTCATAATCACAATTGCTTAAAGTAGTTATAACACGTTTACCTCTATATTTTTCACCAGGCTCTCGGCCCTCCACAAACACGTGGGTACAAAAATCTGGTGTTACGGTAATGTTATAAAATTCACTATACTTGCCAATTATTTCACAATATGATTCCTGTTGTTCACTGTGCATCAATAAACAGTGATTTATAGAATATTCGTGCACGATGGCACCCGATGATAACTTCCACGCTAAACAGCGGATATTTTCTACGTCTGACATGACGGCTACAATTGCACGCCTTCACAGGGCGGATTTTCCAGACGTAGTGCAAATAATTCACTATACAATTCTTACTTATCACTCGTATCGTAACTTATTCGTGCTCGATGGCAACAGATAACAATTTCCACGCTATAAAGCGGATATTTTCTACGTCTAACAAGACGGATGTAACTTCACGCCTACACGGTGCGGATTCTCCAGACGTAGTGCAAGGCACAGGGTTACTCTAGGAAGTAGGTCGTCAAACCAAAGTCGTTGAGCGACTACTTACATTCCTGTTTGCGTATCTGCGTACCTTACCTTAAGCGAAAATAACATTCTCCAAAATGTTTTAATAATGCAGCATGACGAAATGGAATATTCTGAGTCTCGTGGAAAGATAAAATTAATTAATAAGACCTCAGATAAATAATTAGCAGAATTCACCAAAGAAAGTCAAAAGTGCGATTCACCACTACTTCAAAGAGCATAGCATGAGCTCTCAGCTCCACGTGGCTTTCTGGGTGTGTTCAAAGGTACAACATCCCATCATAAATGTGCTGTTATAAAAAATATCACATGAACCTTAGCTCAGCGGGTTCAGTATAGAAGTTACATGTATTTAAATATTGGTACTATCAGCAGGCTTATAATCATGTTGGTAGAACTGACGTATATAAGTTACTCCTAATTAATCTAAAATGTCAGAATATACGTGTGCATAGTTTAAAGCTGTTGGCTTGCATACTTTCTGATATATAGGTATTTGGATTAAAAAAAAGGGAGAGAAATTATTAACAGTTGGCAGCCCTGGTGGCTCTTAAGAATATGTTCAGTCATATCTGTTTATGTACAGATATTACATACAAAATTTGGTTGAAATCCAATTGATAGTGTAGAAGTTATATGCATTTAAACATTGGACCTATCAGAAGGCTTAAAATTATTTTGGCAACACTGTCATAGTTGGCCTCCTGGAAATTAAACTGAAATAGTATTATCTACATGTGCCAATTTTGGAATAGCTCCCATGCATACCTTGCAAGATATCCAACATGGAGCTCAAATTTCTAGTGCGTTTTTTCAGCAGTTGGTAGCACTGACATCATTTTCAAATATGGACGTGAGATATTCCGGTGCACATCTTTACTCATACTAAATTTGGTTTTGATTGCTGCAGCCGTTTAGGAGTTGATAGGGGGACACACACACACAGCCAGACAGACAGACACACATTTTCCCGGATCGATCTCATAAGTCTACTTTTTCCTCATTTTTGCAAAATGTGAAAAGTAGGCTAAAAATGGGGAACACCTCATGAAATATTGTCAAAATTTTAACCTCAAAATTATGTCGACACAATTTCAAAAGCCAAGACGAAAACTTACAACATGGAAAGCACCCAACACCGTATGGGGAGAATTCCAGATTGATCATGTGGCCATTTCTAACAAAAATACGCAGGAAATTTTAAATGTCAGAACGCGTAAAGGGTTCTTTGAGTCTGACCATTATTTGTTACAACTCAAGATTAGACCAATCCCAAGACAGAAAAAGACAACAAAAAACAAAATAGTGAAGCCTGATCCAGAATATTTGAAGATAAACAGGGACAAAATCATTGAAGAAATTAATAGGCATCCAACAGACACTTGGACAGATCTTGCGACCACAGTTCAAAAGGCAATGCGTTGGGCGCAACCTCCTAGAAAACGAAAACATAGGTGGTGGAACGTAATTTGTGATCAAGCCACTGAGAGAAGAACACAGGCATGGATGAAGTTCAGCAGTAACAGAACATCCGAAACATGGAAGGAATTTCACGTAGTTCAAAAACAATCATCAAAGGAAATCAGAAGAGAAAAACGAGCGTACGACAACAACAGGCTAAAAGAAATTGAAGAAGATTTTAAGAGAAATAACTCAAGAAATTTTTACAGAATATTCAAAGAAAATATTAGGGGTTATCAGCCTCCTAGCCTCTGCTTTAGAAGAACAGATGGGTCCCTGGAAACGAACACGAAAGAAAACTGTTCAATTCTCAAACAATACTTTAATAATCTTCTCAATTGTACAGAACCCACGCAGAAATTGACCTTCCAAAAAACCACATCCAATCCCGATTCTACTCCACCTACAATAGAGGAGATAGAGGAGATCATACAACAAATGAAAAATAACAGAGCGGCAGGAGAAGATGGCATTATTGCTGAAGTATGGAAGCTTCAAGACAAAAACATCACCAAAACAATTCATAAGATCATCACAGACATTTGGATCACAGAGAAAATGCCAGAGGAATGGAAATGTGCATTGATCCAGCCATTACATAAAAAGGGTGATAAGTCAGATCCAAATAATTACAGAGGGATTTCTCTAGTGCCAGTCGCTTACAAAATATTCTCTAAAGTGTTATTGAACAGACTAGAACCACAAGCAGATCCACAAATAGGAGAATACCAGCAGGCTTCAGAAAAGGGAGATCATGCATCGAACTTGAGAACACTACTGAAAGTCAGACAGACAAAAAACACTGTAGTTACCTTTGTGGACTTTAAAAAAGCATACGACAGCATTGATAGACAAACGCTATTTTTCAGTACTGGAAGAATATGGCATTGACGAAAAAACCAGGGCACTTATACAACTAACGCTCACGGACACCACCTCTAAAGTTAAGTTCATGGGTGAAATTTCAGAACCCTTTCATATACGCACAGGTGCCAAACAAGGAGATGGCCTCTCACCAATCTTGTTCAACATGGTCTTAGACAAAATTGTTAAGCAGTGGGAGGAACAAGTTAAAGGAATACAGCTAGGAAGAACCCGTTAAACAAAAACAATCATAAAATGTCTGGCATTTGCAGATGACGTAACCTTACTCAGCAATAACACACAGGAGGCAAAGGAAGCACTGGAACGATTACATGAAATAGCTGCTAAAACAGGTATACAGATATCTTATGAGAAGACCCAATACATGGAACGACACACCTACAATGTACAAACAATGCATACCATATATGGATCCATACAAAGAGTTGAAAAATTTAAGTACTTAGGAGAATATATACAAATAGGAGGATCAAACAAGATGTCTAACATAGAACGAACGGAAAAACTCCAGAAAGCATACAAACTTACATGGTCACATTATAATAAGAAAAGCATATCAAGACAGGCCAAACTTAGACACTACAAAACAGTTGTATTACCAGAAGCATTGTATGCGTCAGAAACGACCACAATTGGAGCATCTGGCATCACAGAAACAGAAAAAATTGAACGTAAAATTCTGAGAAAATTATTTGGAGCAGTACACAGAGATGAAGGAAGGAAGCTTGTAGTTTAACGTGACCGTTAATCTCGCGATCATAAGCCACGGGACCTCCATTTTACGTGGAATCCGAACCACAGGACATGGCATTTCACATCAAAAATCTCACGTGCAGTGACCGGGAATCGAACCCGGTCCGCCTTGGTGAGAGGCATACAGCTTGACCACTGCGCCACCACGCCCCACACAGAGATGGGATATGGATGAAAAGACCTACCAAAGAGATATATGAACACACAGACAGACTCACAGATATTAGAAAACGCAGACTAACTTTCTACGGGCACATACAGAGAATGAACAATAAACGACTTACAAAAAATTTTTTTGATGTAGTAAACAGTTCAAAAAGGAAAACAAATTGGTATCATGAAATAGAAGACGACTTAAAGCAATTAGGGATCAACAAGCAAATGATAGAAGACAGAGAAAAATTCAGAAACAAAATTAAGAACGCCAAATTTTTAGTAAGTGAAAGGAAGAAGATAGGAACATTGTGGATGGAACAAAGGAAACAGGAGCACAGTCAAAGGATGAAGAGATTTTGGGAAGAGAAGAAGGGAAAGAAGTGAAAATTGTGACATCATGAGATATTTAAGTTCAAACACTGTCCATAAGGGCAACAATGATGTAATAATAATAATAAGAAGAAGAACAAGATAAATACAAGTGTAAGGCAAGGTGATAGTTTATCACCCATTCTGTTTAATTGTGTCCTAGAGAAAATTGTAAGAGTTTGAAATGGAAAACTAAAAGAACATAACTTTTCGCCGGTGCCTTTGGCGAGATATAACAACGTTATTAAAAGAAATTGCTTAGCATTCACAGATGATTTTATTATTATATTTGAATTGCAGGAAGGAGAAAAAGACCCCAGAAGATTGGAAGAAAGGATTAATTGTCCCAATATTTAAGAAAGGAAGCAGAAAGGAGTGCAGAAATTACAGGGGAGTCACACTCATACCACACTGTGCCAAGATATGTATGTATGTCTACACCTTATTATTCCCGTTTTTCCAACGGGGTCGGGGATGAGATGCGATGGAAGTCTTAGTGGCGATGGTTTTTATGGCCGGATGCCCTTCCTGATGCCAATCTCATGAGAGGAGTTAATGAGAGATGAAATGAATGATGGTGAATGAAACTGGGCAAGGATGTGGAAGGAAGCAGCCATGGCCTGTCAGAAGGTACCGTCCTAGCATTTGCATGGTGTTGAAAATGGGAAACCACGGAAAACCATTTCAAGGACAGCCGACGGCGGGGCTCGAACCCACGCGTCTACCGAGTCAGCAGAGAGCTTGGCCCCTTGACCTAACGCAGCACTTTAGCTCGCGTAGCCAATACTGTCGGTTGTGCCAAGATATATGAAAAGATATTAGAAAGTAGAATTCGAGACAAAGTGGAGAGAGAATTGAGAGAGGAGCAGTATGGATTCAGACCTGGAAGATCAACAGTGGATCTCATATTTTCAGTGAGACAGCTCCAGGAACACCACTACGAATTTGGAGAGGATCTGTTGATGGCCTTCCTGGACATCGAAAAGGCCTATGATAGTGTGTGTAGGGAGAAGGTTTGGAAAGCAATGGAAAACATGGGAGTGTAAAAAGGGACTGTAGGCAGAGTGAAGGAGATGTATTGTGGAAGTGTGAGTTGTGTGAAAGTTGGAGGAGAAAGTACAGACTGGTTCAGACAAATGAGTGGCCTGAAACAGGGTAGTGCGCTGTCACCCCTTCTCTTTATTGTGGTTATGGACGAGGTAATGACACGGGTGGCAGGAAAGATAGGAGAAGATAATATGAAAGCAATGGTGTTTGCAGATGATCTCATGGTCTGGGGAAACAAGGAGGAGGAAATTCAGGAGCAACTGAAGGCTTGGGAAGAATCAGTGGGAGAGTACCGATGGAAGTTCAACATCAGTAAATGTCAGATCCTGTTAACGACCAGGAAAAAGGACAGATCAGTGAGTGGGATAACACTTGGAGGTGGACAGCTGAAGAAGGTGGAAAGTCTCAAGTACTTGGGAAGTAGAGTGGAGAAAAATGGGAGAAATGACAAAGAGATTACGGAACGTGGCAGACAGGCAGACACATTTCTGAGAAGGATTAGGAGCTTAGTGTGGAATAAAGATGTCCCACAAAAAAGCAAGGAAGTGTTATACAGAAGCTACTATATCCCGATACTGACCTATACATCAGAAACGTGGATAATGAAGGAAAGAGACATAAGCAGAATACAGGCAAGTGAAATGAAGTTCCTGCGAAGTAGGATCGGAGTAACAAGAAGAGACAGGATGAGGAATGAAAAGGTCAGGGAAATAGTGAAAGAGGAGCCCTTGCAGGGTAGGATTGAGACCTCAAGACTGAGGTGGTATGGACACTTAAAGAGAATGGAAGAGAAGAAGATTCCCAAGAGGATACATGAGATGCAGATGCAGAAGAAACGACTAAGGGGAAGACCAAGAGATAGATGGCTGAAAGGAATGGAGGAATGTGTCAAGAAGAGAGGCAAGGACTGGACTAGAGTGACAGCGGAGAGGTGGTGGGAAGAAAGGACTAAGTGGCGAGGCTTATGTTCCATACAGACCCAGCCTGGGGCTGGAAACTGTACAAGATGATGATGATGAATTGCAGGCAATGGCCTTAGCAGGGCATCTCAATTGCACGCCTGTAGGCTCCCCAACAAGTTCAATTTCAAGTAGTTCCGACTTTGGCTACATGACGCCACTGTTGCTGACACCCAGCCGCTAACATTGGAACTTGATAGAGCGTTTCTAACCAAATAACATACAAATTTTGGCTATACACTACCAATTGTAGGAAGGCATACTGCAGGATTTTAACGCTTTTAAAAATCTGATAACTTTGGCGGGGTTTGAATCCGCGATCTTGGGGAATAGCAGTTGAGCCTGCTACAGACTACACCACCGAAGTCATTTAGCAGATGATTTTGCTATACTGTCAAGCAACCTAACAAATGCAACAATACAAATCATTCTCTTGGAAGCAATAGCTAGTAAAACAGGTTTGAGAATCTCCATAGAAAAAAACTACATTTATTGCAAACATCCAGTACGCCTCAAAATATTTTGACGACAGATATTGGTATAGTCGAGGAAATTCAAATATCAAAAATGGTTGAGACATATTTGCAATAGAAGAAAGGATTCACAAGAAGGAAACAGCATAAGGCAGGGGTGCCCAACCTTTTTTAACTAAGGTCCACATTGTAAATAGTTGGGTGACCTTGCGGCCCAATAACACTCGGGGGGGATATGGATTTTTTTTTTAAATATAGGTTCAATATGGTGAGTTCTGTGGCTGTCTGAGCTTAGTTTTCTTACTATTGTTGCCGTTTTCTATATTTATTTGTAGTGGATAAAAAAAATCACTAAAAATAAATAAAAATATTTTTAATAACTCCCTTTAAAATAGAAGTAGGCCTACGATGATATTCAATACACTCATACAGCATGAATGACAAAGAGTGAGTATTTATGTTCATTTGACACAATTATTAATCAAATTATGAAATAAAGTTCATGATAATTTAGTTCAGTGCGATGACTGGAACTGTTTTGTACCGGTACTTAAAATTTCTCCCCACTTAGGCTCGAACTTCGTTGTACCAATCATTAATAAGGATTTTAAGTGTACATCAGTGAGAGAAGCTCGAAATTTTGATTTTATGTAGTTCATTTTGATAAATGCTTGTTCACAAACATAAGTTGAGCCAAACACTGAAAATATGGTACGAGCAAACTTTTTCAAGTTTTTGAAATCTTCATTGATCAAGAAGCTGTCGAACGGCAAAAGTTCACCATGTTGTAGCCATTCTGAAAATGTTCCTTGTGTATTTCGTTTGTTGTCAAGTCAATGATTTCAAAGTGAAGGCTTGTTGGCACAGAATCAATTTCACATTTGACAGGATTGTGAAATAGGTTAATTTTGTCACATTCTTGGTCAAAATCTTCAAATCTGTCATTAAACTGCTGGCTCAATTGCTTGACGACATCAGGAGCAAAGTTGGAAGGGAAGGGTGCACTAGCTTCAGATAAAAAATCTTTACATGTCTCAAAAGTGACCCACATCGTTCTTGGAAGGTGCTTCTCAAACAGTGCAAGATTTTTCCTAAAAGCCTTAACATGATGGCAGGCATCAAAAACAAGTGAATTAACTCCCTGTAGTTTCAAGATTAAAAAGTTTATGTGCATTGTAATGTCATACCTGCCAACTTTTATGGTTTTTCCGTAAAATTTCTTGAAAGACTGCGTGTTTTACGGTTTTACGGATGAACTATAATACTTTATGGATTTACGTACCGGTACCAAGATGATCTTTTTAAAGTTCATGCCAGAACAAGTCCAACCCCTCCTCCACGTGGTGGGAGACGGGCAACGGCATGAAGTAGGGGATTGCCTGTAGGAGTGAAGTACAGTGGGGACTTCGTGTGCCCCGGGACCGCTGCGGTAGCTGTGAAGGCTCTGTGGGAACCCTGAAAAGTGACGGCTGACGGGGCTCTGGTGAAGCTACGATAGGCCTAGCAAGCCAGTAGTGGATATCATATTTGCTTTCAAAACAGGAACAGGCCTCGGAAAGGACGGATGCAAACGACGACGACCCGGATATGCTAATGGACTACGAGTTGGGACATTAAACATACAGACACTGACAGGAAAGGTGGAGGAGATTGTAGATGTGATGGAGAGAAGAAAACTGGATGTACTGGGCTTGGCAGAAACAAGATGGAAAGGAGAAGGTCGCAGAGAACTGAGGAAAGGGTACCGGTTGTACTGGAGTGGGAACAGTGAAGGAAGGAGCAGCGGAGTAGGAGTAGTTGTGAGAGATGGAATGAAGGAAGAGGTAAAGGGAATAAGTGACAGGATCATGAAGATCAGAGTAACTGTAAAGGGAAGAAGCCTGGAGATAGCCCAGGTATATGCCCCTCAAGTTGGATGTACAGCTCAAGAGAAGGAAGACTTTGAGGAGGAGCTACAACAGCAGTTGAATGGTCAGAGCATCATTGTCATGGGAGATATGAATGCACATGTAGGAAGTGAAAGGCAAGGTTATGAAAATGTATTGGGAGCAGAAGGATGGGGTAGCAGGAATGAAGAAGGGAGAAAGTTGCTGGATTTTTGCAACAGAAACGGTTTAGTGGTAGGCAACTCCTGGTTCCGGAAGAAAGAAAGCCACAAGGTAACGTGGTACAGCAGTGATTTAACAAAGAAATCTTTGGTAGATTACATCTGTACGACTGAGAAATGAAGAGAAGTGTCAGAGATATAAAGGTAATACCATCAGAGGCCTTAGATAGTGACCACAGAATACTTGTAATGAACCTGGGAGTTGTTAAGGATAGCAAGAGGACAGAGTACCAGGAAAGGAGAATCAAAGTATGGAAACTCAAGGAAAAGGAAGTCAAGGAAGAATTCCAGAAGATAATAAGGGAAAGGATGCCAACAGACAATCCTAAAACAGGGGAAGAGGAATGGAAGCAATTCAAAAACACAATGGTGGAAGCTGCAGTGGCAGTATGTGGAAGAACAAGCAACAGAAAGCGGTGTAAAGAGACACCATGGTGGAAAGAGAGAGTAAAAGAAGCTGTGGGAAGGAAGAACAAGGCTTTCAGAGTGTGGTTCCAGGAAAGAACTGATCTGGCAAGGGAAGATTATAAGATAAAGAAGAAAGAAGCAAACAAGATTGTCGCAGAGGAGAGGAAGAAGTGGATGGTAAAGTGGACAGAGATGATGGAGGAAGACAGCAGAGGAAATAAGAAAGTACTTTATGGGATGGTCAAAAGTAAGAGAAGAGGTCTGCGAGAGGATGTGATAATAGTGGACACAAACGGAAATGAGGTACACAACAAAGAGACACTCAAGACAGTGTGGAAAGAGTACTTTGAGGATTTGCTGAATCCAAATGGTCATAGGGAGGAAGACAACGTATTGGAAGATGGAGAAGACAACACAGGAATGGAAAAGGACCTGACATGGAGAGAACTGGAAATGGCTATAGACGAGAGGAAAGGAGGAAGGGCACCGGGTGTGGACGAAGTGAGTGTTGAAATGGTGAAGGCAGCAGGAGAAGTTGGGAAACAGTGGCTGTACCGTGTGATGAGGGTGATATGGAAGGAGAAACAGACCCCAGAAGATTGGAAGAAAGGATTAATTGTCCCAATATTTAAGAAAGGAAGCAGAAAGGAGTGCAGAAATTACAGGGGAGTCACACTCATACCTCACTGTGCCAAGATATTAGTAGAATACGAGCCAAAGTGGAGAGAAAATTGAGAGAGGAGCAGTGTGGATTCAGACCTGGGAGATCAACAGTGGATCTCATATTTTCAGTGAAACAGCTCCAGGAACACCACTACGAATTTGGAGAGGATCTGTTGATGGCCTTCCTGGACATCGAAAAGGCCTATGATAGTGTGTGTAGGGAGAAGGTTTGGAAAGCAATGGAAAACATGTGTGTAGGGAGAAGGTTTGGAAAGCAATGGAAAACATGGGAGTGGAAAAAGGGACTGTAGGCAGAGTGAAGGAGATGTATTGTGGAAGTGTGAGTTGTGTTAAAGTTGGAGGGGAAAGTACAGACTGGTTCAGACAAATGAGTGGCCTGAAACAGGGTAGTGCGCTGTCACCCCTTCTCTTTATTGTGGTTATGGACGAGGTAATGACACGGATAGCAGGAAAGATAGGAGAAGATAAGATGAAAGCAATGGTGTTTGCAGATGATCTCGTGGTCTGGGGAAACAAGGAGGAGGAAATTCAGGAGCAACTGAAGGCTTGGGAAGAAACAGTGGGAGAGTACGGATGGAAGTTCAACATCAGTAAATGTGAGATCCTGTTAACGACCAGGAAAAAGAACAGACCAATGAGTGGGATAACACTTGGAGGTGGACAGCTGAAGAAGGTGGAAAGTCTCAAGTACTTGGGAAGTATAGTGGAGGAAAATGGGAGAAATGACAAAGAGATTACGGAACATGGCAGACAGGCAGAAGCATTTCTGAGAAGCATTAGGAGCTTAGTGTGGAATAAAGATGTCCCACAAAAAGGCAAGGAAGTGTTATACAGAAGCTACTAAATCCCGATACTGATCTATGCTTCAGAAACGTGGATAATGAAGGAAAGAGACATAAGCAGAATACAGGCAAGTGAAATGAAGTTCCTGCGAAGTAGGATCGGAGTAACAAGAAGAGACAGGTTGAGGAATGAAAAGGTCAGGGAAATGGTGAAAGAGGAGCCCTTGCAAGGTAGGATTGAGACATCAAGACTGAGGTGGTATGGACACTTAAAGAGAATGGATGAGAAGAGGATTCCCAAGAGGATACATGAGATGCAGATGCAGAAGAAACGACCAAGGGGAAGACCAAGAGATAGATGGCTGAAAGGAGTGGAGGAATGTGTCAAGAAGAGAGGAGAGGACTGGACCAGAGTGACAGCGGAGAGGTGGTGGGAAGAAAGGACTAAGTGTCGAGGCTTATGTTCCAAACAGACCCAGCCTGGGGCTGGAAACTGTACAAGATGATGATGATGATGATGCCAGAACAAGCTTCTGCATGCCGCTGATACAAGCTGTGTGACCAGCGCACATTCGATTCATCGCTCTGAACTATATTAAGCAGGTTGTTAGTCTTTGGCTGGCAATACGCGATGCGTCCTGATTTGCCTGAATCCTAGTCGATCGATATCGATTTGTTTGTGTGAATGAAAGCTCTGGGATAACCGTTTCCTTGTTCTTTAATGTGTTGATTAGTTCGAAAACCTTTACCATTCAGTATAAGAAATAGTTCTTTTCTTCTTCACCACGTATTACAAAGCGTAGGTTATGTTGTAGTTACGGAATAACATGTGAATTATCAGGGTGTCGACCGGTATTGAAAAGTATTAAACTCGCGCTGCTTGGCTCACAGATTGCGATGGAGCAAGTTTCACGCAAGCGGGCGCAGATTGTGTAAGCTATATTTCCCCGTGCCCGCCCTTAAGGAGATGCATACTGAGGATACCTTGAGTGGTATAGCTTACATCGGTTCAACGTATATTTTCGGCACCAAGAAGTGAAATATTTTTCTGTATTATTAGGAAACCTGACTTTTCTCGACACGTTTATTCGCGAAAACTTTCAAAACTCAACAGGAACCTCTCGTTTCTGTTATTGGCCTCTAAATTTGAAAACTCAAATATGCAGGGTCATGCGTTTGGGATGTCAGAAAAGTAAAACTCTATACACAAGAAACTATGCACATTTATTGCTTGTTAACGGTACATATGTGTTAAGAAGAGTCTGGAGTTTGTGTCACAGCACATTAGCACTCAACATGTCCACCATCGCGCACGTTGCACAAATGATACCTTGAATCCATGTTGCGCCACGTGGCAGACAGCATTTCTGGAGTGATTTGCTGAAAGGCCGCTGTAATCTCCCTCCGTAGGTCAGCCAGATTCTGTGGTCTTTGTGACACTGTCGACTTGATGTAGCCCCATACAAAGAAATCTGGAGGAGTTAGGTCAGGGCTATTAGGAGGCCATGGGATAGGTCCATCACGGCAGCACCAGCGATCGGTGAATATGAGGTTTAATAGTTCTCTCACCATGATAGCCCAATGCGGTGGAGCACCATCCTGTTGATAGATAATCATGTCCAGTATTCCATCTTGCTACAATTGAGGGACCAAATACTGTTCGATCATGTCAAGATAATTGACGGCATGAACAGCCTCCTCCGCAAAAATGAATGGTCCGTAGACTTTCTCAGAGGTCACTCCGTACCACACATTCACTTTAGGGCTGGCTGGGTCTACACTACACTCGAAAATTTGGCATTCCATACGACACACTGAGCGTGTTGTTTGGTGTGACGACCATCTTCACTCAACTCTGTGACAACACTGAGCACTAACGTGTACCGCTCTGTACCTGACATCTGGTGATTGCACTATGAACTACACTGCTGCTTTGTTTCGCGGAAGTCATTGTTGCAAAGAGAATCATTGTTAAGGGCCTTATTTTTTGGTGAAATAAAACTGTTGATTTCGGTGTTAAAACTGACACTATTTCAGTGGGTATTTCGCGAAATAAATTGAAAAAATGATCGATGTTTCTTCTGAAATCTTCCTTTTAATATGGGGTAAATCTAACAGATTATGTCGTAAGGGGGGTTTTAAACTTCTTTACGATGTGTAGAGTATCGCCGAATGTTATTTGCCGCTTAGAATTATGTTCATTTCCTTCTTTCTTCCTCTTTTTATGCGTTGCTGAATCCCTGCAGTGTTTATCGCACGTGTCTTTTCGTTCCCACTGAATACGAACATTGGAGTATTTACACATTAGAATCTCTCTTGCAGCGTCAAATACATATAACCCCTCACTGTTGTATTCCTCGGCCCTCTAGAAAACTGTTGTGACTTTAGTTTTCGGTGTTTTTATACTTAAATGCTGGATGTTTGCCGATAGTTTTATCAGTCGAGAACTCGCACTGCTGTATCTACGACCACAACGCTATTTGATGTAATCGATAGCAGATATCGATTTTTATCGATAGCCTTAGAGATTGCGGAACTGAATACACATACTTCCGGCACAGCACTATCAATCAAATGACGAGGAAACTATGACGGTCAATTCCTCAGAAGCATTTAAACGTGCATTGGCGAGATTTTTCGATAATGTTTAGCATTTTCGTACCAAGTGGAGTATATTTCGTGATTTTTTGTGCAATTCGCACAATAAATCAGATTTCGTGATATTTCGCGAGTTCATTTTGCTAAAATACGCTACTTTAAGTACCTACAAGGTCATATGTTGGCAAGAAAGGAGATATGAAAAAATTTCGTGCGTATCACTATTACCAAAAAATACGGCCCCTAATCATTGTTAACTCCCGTCATTGTCACGTACATTACAGAAAATTGCATAGATATATACGCATTAACATAATAGCTATAATGTTATACTTTTCTGACATCCCAAACGGATGACCCTGTAAGTCCTGAAATAACTCGAAATAATTTAATGTCGCCATTTTGTGAACTGATACCGTTTCAAGAAAGAATCGCGAAAAAGTTTCGAAATACATTTATTTAAAAAATCTATCAGTCACATATTTATGACATCTAGTATGGTTAATCTGAAATTCCGTTATATGTTGAATTTTCCTTCGAGCTTCGGTTCCATCGGATATATAATCTAACGGGTTATCTCAAAAACTTGTATAATTCGTGATTCGAATTTGAAAGAAAATGTGGCCTCTTCTTGTATTATTCGTGCAATCCTCTCAGAATAATTCGTAAAATTCGATACCTACTTTGAACGTTCATCCTCCAAAATCACGTCCTCAAGACGGCCGGCTGAACGCATGATTTGTTTGTGGGAATCTCGTAAAACACAAAAAGATCGACGCCTGTTGCCCGATCGCAAACTTTGGATGACGAGGACTGCGGGAATCCTGTCAAAGGTGATTGGGCACCCATCACGAAACATTCCGAAATATACTCGCCCCTTTTCTCATGAATTTATACTTGAAAGCGTATGGGGAGCGAGAAGTGCATCAAACCACTTAGAAATAAGTATGTACCATCGCTATATTCATTTTCCCGCGTTATCCACCGTGAACTCCCAACCACAGCATAGGGACATTGGGAATCTCGGCGCCGACCATACAATATGTCCATAACTGCTCGTGAATTTGAACCATGCCCAACCTCGTAGCTTGCCAGGACAGATTGACAGGCAGACAATCGTTGAATGCCACGTGGCGGCGCATATTGCATATTATTGTGTTCTCAGTGTCCAACCGCCAGGACAACGTAAATTTCGCAAAGTGGCCGAGAGCGGCAGCGATTGCTATATATAACGATATTTCTTCGTATTTGATGACGAGGACAACTGGATTCTTGTCTAATGGACAGCAAGCGGCGCTGATTGCGTATTAATGCTATATTTTCCCGTGCCCAATCCCAAGGACAATGGAAATCTCGTCGAACGACTAAAAGTGACACCACCGATTATGTAAATCTTGATTTTTCTCTGTGTTCTATTGTGATAACTACGGGAATCTCATCAAACGGCTGAGACCAGCGCCGATCATGTAACATCTCGATATTTCTCTGTACTTGACTGCGAAGACAGAATGTGAACGAATTTTTAGCCTGATTAAGAAGAACAGGACACAGTTCAGGTCATTGATGTCCATCGATGTCTGGAAACCATTTCCATTTTGAACTCCAGAAGTTCTGACGCATGTTATACAAACATATATTCTATTGACTAGAAGGCAAAGCAAACCACAACTATAGCTCTTAAATCAGACCCTTATAATGTCGTCGGTTATTGTATTGTTTTATATTGATGCTGTTGAATTCGTAATTTTCCGAAGTGAAGAAAATGCGTGGATTTTATCATGTCGAATGAATCTCTGGAGTCTATTTCTAATTTGAAGACCAGGAGTTCTGGTCCCTGTTATGCCAACACCTTTTCTACAGACTTTTGCAGGCAGCTAAATAACATACAGCTATGAATTTAGAAGTGCAAGTAATTTCCAGTGAGTGATGAGTGAACTTAGGTATATTATTTCAAGGAAGTCCTGTTATATCTATGCTCCAAACCAAAATTCTCCACACCTGCTCCTTGAGGGTCATGCTCGTTTACAAATAATTGGCGTAGGATGTAAGTAGATAAGATTTCATTGAAATATCCTGTTTAAAGCATGAATTACTGTATTTTGTAGCCTGGGAGGATTATTGTTTCAAGCCGGGATATGTCGAAATTTGTTAGATTTTTTGGCGCGTGCGAGTTTTACTGAAAGCCCTTTTTGAAAGTTGGCAGGTATGTATTGTCAACTAAAAATGCTAACTTGCACAGCCACAACAGGTCAGAAAGTTGAGGCACTTGACGACCTTCTTCAAACATAAACTTATCTACTGCTGCACGAAGCTTAAAATACCTCTGTAACACTTTACCTGTACTGAGTCGTCGGACCTCACAATGATAGGGAAGGTTCGGATAAACACTGTCCATTTCAGCCAAAAATAACTTAGACTGGCGGTGTTTTACGGAGTGTGAGCGTATGTAATTTACTGTTTTAACAACAACAGACATAACTTCAGATATTTTCAAACTGTTGCCGCACAAAGCCTGCTGATGTACGATACAATGCAGTATAATTGGTTTTTCTTCACCGGTGTCTTTCACTGCTTTGCATACATTTTCAAAATAACCTGTTTTTTCACCACACGTTTCGACCTCCGTCTGTAGTCACTCCTGCTAAGTTCTTTAAGCCATGTCCAAGTGCAAAAATGGTTTCCTTAACCTTTGAAAATATTTCTTCACCAGTTACTGTAATTTCCATCGAGTGAACTCCAGCCAGTTCTTCGGTAATTTGAAATTCATTATTCACTCCTCTAATAAACAATAGAACCTGAGCTGAATCAGAGGTATCAGTGGACTCATCCAAAGCAATAGTAAAACACTAAATTTTTCACAAGCTAACATTAAATGACGATTGACGTCTTTGCCAAGATCTTCGGTTCGACGAGTCATAGTGTTACCAGACAGACTAATAGAGTTTACCAACGGAAGTTTGTCAGGGCAAAGCACAAGAGCTTTCGAAATGCAATTTTTTACTATTTCCCCATCAGTGAAAGGTTTACCTGCCTTAGCTAAAATCTGAGCAATTTTGTAGCTTGTGCATACTTCAGACCCATTTTCATCAGTATGTTTAGAAAATATTTTTCTTTGTAAGGTCAAGGATGCCTTCGTAGCAGTTAATGTTTCTATTCTAAAACTCAGCAAATCTTCTAGGTTTGTGCCTTGTCTTGTGTGGGGTTTCGCCTAGGACACCATGCTGGCTCATCGGCGGGCTCTTGGTGTCCCCGCCCGGACACTAAGTGGTGCAGTTGCACCTAATATAAAGGGAGGTAGCGCGCTGTTCGTTACTCCTGTGGGGGTCCGGGCGGGACACCAAGAGCCCGCCGATGAGCCAGCTTGGTGTCCTAGGCGAAACCCCACACAAGACACGGCACAAACCTAGAAGATTTGCTGAGTTTTAATTCACCGGCCGTGAAAGCCAATATACCATCTTTCTGGAAGCCTTCATAGGGAGATTAAGGCTGCTTGAACTTATAGTTCTCGCAGTCAAGTGGTGCAGTTGCACCTAATATAAAGGGAGGTAGCGCGCAGTTCGTTACTCCTGTGGGGGTCCGGGCGGGGACACCAAGAGCCCGCCGATGAGCCAGCTTGGTGTCCTAGGCGAAACCCCACACAAGACACGGCACAAACCTAGAAGATTTGCTGAGTTTTAATTCACCGGCCGTGAAAGCCAATATACCATCTTTCTATTCTAAGTTTACCCGAGAGCTGAGCTTATTTGCTTTGACCATGTTTGGTTACAAAGTGTCTTCGGACATTGTACTCTTTTAGGACCGCTATGGTTTCATTACAAATGAGACACAATGCTTTGTTGTTGTTTTCTACCACATTGTTGTATGGTTGTGAAACGTGGACCCTTTACCGACGTGATCTTAGGAAGCTTGAGCGCTTCCACCTACAAAAACTTCGATCAATCCTGAGGATTAAATGGGAAGACCGCATTACCAATATTGCTGTTCTTGAAAAGGCTCAAATCTACTGCATAGAATCATCCATAATAGGTCACCAATTTAGATGGATTGGACATGTCCATCGGATGGATGATGTGAGATTACCTCGTCAAATGCTATATGGTGAGCTATGTTATGGCACCAGACCTCATGGTGGTCCTAAGAGGCACTACAAGGACCAATTTAAGCAGACCCTGAAATTGACAGGTCTTGATTCACAAACCTGGGACTTGCTGGCTGAAGACTGCTCAACTTAGCGCCGTACCATCTCGGATACTGTAAAAACATTTGAAAGAAATCGACGCACACATGAAGAGGCCAAGCGTCAAGCTTGGAAACTTCGAGCAGCCCAACCACGTCCTCCTCCAGCAATACTATGTGACTTGTGTGGCTTGTTCCATGCCAGGATTGGATTCTTTAGTCACCGTCAACACATCCACAAAGTGGACTGAAGGAAGAAGATTTATACTCGGATTCGAGTTAAAGATGATGATGATGACTGTCCACCCCACTCTTCATGAAAAACTCGACACTCACTGACAATCTACCTCTTTTTGGAGCAAGATATTGTGTTTTAAAAACAAAGATTTTAAAAACTGTTTATTTATCAAAACCAGTATTGCTATTGACATGAATAATATCAAAATGTGGCCTACTTTATTCTAGTTAAATAATAAATAACACTATTATTAAAACTGTGGTTGAAAGAACAACATACCAATACGTGACTGACACTGAGCGTTGCGTGGTAGCGGCACACTCATGCGACAGGCGAGTCAATGACCTTGGGTAAGGGTGCGCTCGTACTGCTTTGTCCAGTTAACTTAAGTTGTTTCAAAGTTTTGGCGACACGGCGTGGGCGCCGAGCGGCTGGCTGGACAAAATAGTCTCGCAGGCCGTAGGTTGGGCAGTCCTGGCATAAGGTATTACTAAGAATGTTTATAACAAAAAGTGCCTATCTAAAAATCTTAAAATAAGGCACTACACTACAGTGGTAAAACCAGGATGCCTAGTATTGAATTATAAATTAGACAAACTTGAAGTACCAGAAAGGAGAATTATGAGAAAAATCTTAGGCTCAGTGAAAACAAAAGAAGTATGGAAATTACGATCTTATGGTGAAATATACGGAATATAGAAAGCATAATGGAAAAGATTAGATAAAGGAGATTGATATATTTTTGGACATATTTACAGAATGGATGATTCCAGATTAACAAACAGGATATTCAAGTACTGTACCTTTGGGTGAAAAGGTCAATGACTAGCTGGATTCAAGAGGTAAAGATAGATTTAGAAAGAAATAATGTAAGAGAAGAAGACACTGTGGACAGAGAGAAGGTGTTAAGTACCGTGTGGAGGGATTCCAGGGAAGAGTGGAAAGGTGGTCTGTGGACAGAAAGAAGCAGCATAGTCTAAGAATGAAGAAATATTGGGAAGAGAGAAAATAACAAAGAGTGAAGAATTGAAATTGATGCATGGTCCATAGCAGGCCTCTTCGTAAAGAAGGAGAAAAGAAACCAACTGAATAACAAAGTATTTCATTACTTTCAATGATAGCCTGCTTCAAGAAACACAATAACATCAACTACAAAACTACTAATCTGAAATACCATTTAAATAAATCATAAAAATGACTACAATTTTTCTGTGATATAATTGTGCATTTTGGTTCAAATAAATTATTTAATAATAATTGCTCAAGTGATAATAATATCTGGCAATAACCGGGAAGAGGTTGAAATAAAGAAAGGAGTACAACAAGGATGCTCGCTATCTCCTTACTAATTTAATTTGTATGTCCAAGACGCCATAAATAGGATAAGAGAAGAGACACAATTTGGAATGAATATACATGCAGAAAAGATTGACATGCTCTGATTCGCAGATGGCATTGCTTGTAACAACATATATTGAAGATAATCTTCAACAGATACTTCATGTAATGAATAACATCCTTAAAATCAAATTTAACATAAAGATGAATAACAATAATACAAACATACTCGTATGCAGTCGGAACCAGGAAGATCATAGAAGAGCACCATGAATTTATAGCGAGAATGATAGAATACAACATGTGAAGGAATATAAGTATCTGGGAAGCTTGATAACGTATGATGGAACCAGCAAACGAGAAATTCGGAGTAGAATTATTCAGGCAAAGAACGCCTTTCATAGAAAGAAGAATCTCTTCACATCCAGAAGTCATCATGAGCTTCTAAAGGTTAAAAGCAGTGCTGTTGCAGCCATTTCTTACGGTCTTCAGCAGTTCTCATATGGGCATATGAGTCACGTTCCATTTCCTTGACAATGTTCTTGAGATACGATTGTCTTGGTTGTCCCATTGTTTTTTTTCCCCCCAAAATGTTTTCTTCAAAGACTACCTGAAGGAGAGTGTCTTGTCTGAGTATATGTACCATGAATTTTGCTTTCCTTTTCTTGATGGTGTTCAACAGGCATCGGTTTTCCTGAATTTGGTTCAGAACAAGCTCATTTGTCTTTCTTTTTTATCCAGGTTGTTCGGGTCATTCTTCTCCTAAACCACATTCCAGCTGCCTCAAGTTTTGTTTCTTGTCTTTTCCTAAGTGTCCATGTTTCACAACCATAGGTCAACACACTCCAAACAAATGTCTTAAGAAATGACTTCCTTATCTGAAGGACGGTTTTGACAGTCTTGAGTCCCTCACTATGTGATATTTTAGGAGCTTGTACGGTGAAGTCCTCAACGTTGTCTTCATCATTTTCCAGCCTTTTTTCTCATTAAATGTGACAGCAGCAATAATGTCTGCATCGGACATAATGTCTTGCCTGGTCCCTCCTTCGTAGGGGAAGTAAAGCTGGCGGGCACATATCATAGATTCATGGTTTGTAAAAGAACCTTCCACTAACTACACTTGTATGAAGCTAAAAATTTTAGGTTAGATTTGATAACGCTATATTAGTTTCAACGTTTGCCACCAATTGCTGTTACGATGGCATCTAGTAGCCAAGTTCGCAGCTAGGTGTCGTGGATGGTAGCATTTGGTAGCAAAAGTAGGAACTACTTGAAAATTGATCGTCTGCAGTCCTAATCTGATTTACAGATAACACACAACTAATACAGCCACAATCACAATTAACACCGTTATCAGACAGATTCTACACACTCAAAGTACTAGGGGCTACATGACTGCGTTGTCGCAGCCCCTAAACTAAGGAACCAACCAATTCTGTAGCATTGTTTGTGTTCTTTCAGAATATATATTCATGGGTTTGCGTAGTTTTATGCATTGAAAGTACTGACCGACAGTACTGTAATGAACCTGTCCCCTGTGGGTTTCGGCTATGCTCAAAGTACATCACCGTGTTAAAACTTTCCATTTATCAACTTTCTATTTTTTTGGAGTTGCTGGATTTTATACTTATATAATTGAATCGGCCGGAGCTGAAAAGTATTAAGTCAGTTTTCACTACTTTTCAGGAGACAGATAAAACATCATTGACAGAACAGAACTTAGCAAACACACTATATTAGTCATATATGTTGTGAAGCAACTATTCAGGTTATATTTTTGTTAGCGGAATGAAATGAAAATCCACAGCCTGCTTCCAGTCTCCGACCGGGTCAGGAATGGAATGAATGAAGCCCCCATCTAAGCGGCGAGGATATGAACTGTGCCGGCTGCCGAGGCCTGACGCACTCCTCTGGGGCAATGATTAAATGAATGACAAATGAAATGAAATGATGGTGGAGAGTGTTGCTGGAATGAAATTTTGTCAGGGAAACCCGGAGTACCCGGAGAAAAACCTGTCTGCCTCCGTTTTGTCCAGCACAGATCTCACATGGAGTGACCGGGATTTGAACCACGGACTCAGCGGTGAGAGGCCGGCGTGCTGCCGCCTAAGCCACGGAGGCTTGCTTTTTGTTAGCGGAATATCAATTTTAATTTAATAAACATATTTTTTCAAATCAATTTTTGAAACTTGACTTAAAGCCTTTCAGTTCCGTGGTCTGTTTAGTGCGGCATAAATCCATCCAGAATGAATATCTCACATGATATTTTATTTTAAAACTGATTTGTAACATAAAAACGCTCCGTGTACTCCGGTTTTCCCTGTCAAAATTTCATTCCAGCAACACTCTCCACTATCATTTCATTTCATCTGTCATTCATTTAATCATTGCCCCAGAGGAGTGCGTCAGGCCTCGGCAGCCGGCACAGTTCATATCCTCGCCGCTAGATAGGGGCTTCATTCATTCCATTCCTGACCTGGTCGGAGACTGGAAACAGGCTGTGGATTTTCATTTTCATTGTAACATAAAAACCACCTAAACCTTGTACAAATGTAATTTACAATAGTACTGTAACACGCGGGAATCTTGCAGTGCGGCCAACATTAAATATGTTCTCCTCTGATCACAATACATGTAGCAGTGGTTTCTGGCTTGAACACAAGGCGGATTTAATTCTTTTCTATGCCGTTTGACGACCCTTGGGTCATTACATCAGAACACTAATTCTTAAAAAAATGACCATTTTTGACTTAATGCTTTTCAGATTCGACCGATTAAATTTATGTGTTGTTTGAGTCTTCAGTCTTTCGACTGGTTTGATGCAGCCTTCAATAACTCCCTGTCCTGAGCTATCTCTACTTAGCTACCACACCTTACATCCGAAACATCTGTTTAACATATTCTAACCTTGGTCTGCCCCTACAATTCTCTTCAACCCTTGCTTCCATAACTAAGTTTGCTTAGTGTCTTAGCATGTGTCCTACTAACCTATCTCTTCCTTTCATCAGCAATTTATGTGGAGTTTTTATATTTGTAAATAATGCTTTCAGTACACTTGTAACAGAACATACATCACTGACAAGTTCAGCCATTTTGTTATCATTATTTCTTTTCCCTTTCAGGTCGGTGTGAAACGAAGAAATTGAGGATGAGAAAACGCAAGATTATGTCTTCAGGTGTCGAGACGCAGGTGAAAGCTTCGAGGAGTTCTCCTCGAATACGACGCAAGACCGAGACCTTGTATTTGGAAGTTTCACATAAAGAGATCAAATATCGAGCAAAACATTTTTCTGGTTTGTGTTCATTGTAGAGCTATGACTTATACTAGATCACTACCTCCAGACCTTTTCTACACAAAGTTCCCACAAAAAATAACTAGATGTGCCCCAGATACTGAACTATGCACTATTGCGATTTAGGCCAATATCAAAGATTAAGATTGATGTCACTGTTTGATTGGGAGTTAGCAATCTAATGTAAGTTATAAACTCATTGGTTGTAGATTACAGAATGAGCTTGCATGGACGCAGCCAACTCGATCCATTGCTCTGTTCCTTTCTATACAGCAGACATGGGCAAACGTTTTAGGGGCAGGGCCAGATGCAATACAAAATAATCTAGGTGGGCCGAAAAAGAATTAACACATGTTGGTTATTGATTATAAACTTTTTATTTTTGAATTTTAAATCAAACAAAACTTATAGGATACAATGGTAGAAAACTTAGGAAAAAAGAACACACCTTCATTATTTGTGAGAAGAGAAAGGAGTATGTGACAAGTAAAACTGTAACTGTGCTTCTAAATATTTTTCATATCTGGTTGAAACTGGGATGAGCAGATTCTTAATAGCACAGCTAAATGGTGGTCTGTCAATCTTTTTATGACCGTAACTTCCATCTTATGATAACATATCAGTCTTAATATGTAATTTAATTTAAATTAAGACTGATATAAAATGAATGATGAAAATGAACATACACTACATACAAGTAGATATAACTTTGTTTCATCATCATCAAATTCCAGCTCCAGTAGTCCGGGTGCTCTTAACAAGCCCTCGCCACCTTTTCCTGTCTATGAATAGTTGGTCTTCAAGGGTCTTTCTCCGGTCTAGCCCTTGCCTTCAAGATCATCCTTGATTTGGTCCAAGCATTTCTTCTTTGGTCTTCCTACGGGTCTTTTTCCTGGGATAATCTTGTTGAAATAAGCTTTCGGTGTCCTCTCATCTCCCATTCTTTGAAGATGCCTATACCATCCTAATCGTTGCTTCTGCAAATATTTTGTAGCACTGATATCTATGCCAGCCTCTGCCCTGTTTGTTTCATTCCTTACTTTGTCTCTCCTTGTCCTTTGAAGCATTGTTCTTATAAACTTCATTTTGGATGACTGAATCCTACTTTCTTCTCTTCTGGACAGTGTGCATGTTTCTACTCCATAAGTTAGAATTGGGATGTAGTATGTCTTAAACAGTATATGTTTACACTTCCTGGGCACTTTATTATCCCACAGTAGTGTTCTAACTTGTGCATAGAAGGTGGCTACATTACTAGTCCTATTTGTTACTTCACTGTTCCTGTTGTTATCCTTACACAGTGTGCTACCAAGATATTTAAATTGATCAACTATTTGTAGAGGCTGATTATTCAGGTAAATGGTTGCATTAGACAGTCCTGTTGTCATCACTACTGGCTTACTTTTGCTTATTTTCAACCCATACTCTTTGAACAGCTTGTCCCATGCATCCAGTTTTTCTTGTACCTCTCTGGCACTTTCACCCCAAATCATGACATCATCTCCAAAGACAAGGGCATTTGTTTCATTACCCTTTTCTTCTTTTATTCTCTTCAGGATTATGTGCATCACTGTGATGAATAGTAATGGAGACGGTGAACTTCCTTGTTTCACTCCTTGTTTTATAGTGAACCATCTGCTTTCCCCATTACCTATTCTTACACATGCCCTTGTGTTTTCATACAGCATTTTGATCTTGTTTATCAAGCCTTTTGGGACGTTGTTCCTTTCTAAACATTCCCAAATTTTTGATCTTGCAATGCTATCATAAGCTTTTTCTATATCTAGAAAGACCATTACTAACTCTTTCCCTTTTTCAAGATTTTTCTCAATAAACATTCTTGCGGCAAAGATCAAGTCAATAGTACTTCTTCCTAGTCTAAAGCCATGTTGTTCTTCTTCTAAAGCCTTTTCTAAACGGTCTTTTCGCAATTATTTTTTCCAAGATCTTGAGACTCTGGGATAACCAAGTAATTCCATGATAGTTCTTACACTTTTTCAGATTTCCTTTTTTAAACAATGGCACTATTACACCTTTAGACCAGTCATCAGGGATCTTATTGTCCTCCCATATAGCATGTAATACTCTGTACAACCAATGTATCCCATTAATTCCTACAGCTTTTATCATGTCTGAACTTACTTCATCAAAACCAGTGGATTTGCCTTTGATCATAGCTTTTAAAACTTCTTCCACTTCAGACCAGGTTAGGGGTGGATCTTGGTGGTTTTCATCATTGGCCCCTAAATTGATGTTCGTGTCCCCACTGTCATTATTAGATGCAGAACTTAGCCGTTACTGTAATTTCTTGGTATATTACAGTACCGTTGCCCACCACCTCAACGTGGACGTGCCTGGCAAGAATTATCCATGTAGCCATGTGGATCAGGTTAAGGAGCTGTCTAAATCCAGCCTCCAAGGCTTTACGCTTCTATAATTATTCTATGTTATAAAATATTTTGCATTGATAATGAAGTTGACAATTTAACTAAATAATGCTTGAATCTAGGCTATTACACTATGTGTAATTGTAGGTAGTATAATTCGAAACCATGTCGCGGGCCGGATTAGACTAGCTCAAGGGCCGCACTTGGCCCGTGGGCCGTACTTTGCCCATGACTGATATACAGCCTTGACAATCTTATCATCACACACATGTAATAGCACAAGTGGCAAAAGTTGCCTAAGTTTCAAACAACAATGGAAATTTAATTTATTGAATATTCCTTTGGATTTGGTCGTTGTGCTCTTACAACTGCCAATAGGATATTGGTTTCATTTTTGTATATTTATTTATTTATTTATTTTATATCTTTGGTAGTAGTGAAATGGCCCTCTTTTTCACTTAACCACATTATATGGTACATAAGATACAGCATGTACATGAAACATCACATACAAGTTTATGATATTATTAATAGTGAAGAGATTTTTTTTTTGTAACTTGTTGGTAATGTAGTACTGCTGTGTAGGCTTTAATGGGCTTGACATAAAGTTAAATGAAGATGATTATGATAATAATAAAAAGTTGACTTTAAGAAAGCGTATGATTCTGTAGACGGTGATACCCTCATTGAAATTCTGAGAGAGTTTGGAGTAGACAAAAAGTCAATAACTCTAATTCGCCAAACTTTGACAAATACCTACTCACAGGTCAAGTTTCTTGGAGAGCTTTCAGAACCATTTGAGATCAGGATGGGATTAAGGCAAGGTGATGGCCTCTCACCTCTTATTCAACTGTGATTTAGAGAAGATCATTAGGGTGTTGCGCAAAGAGATGAGTCAACAAGGCCTTCCAGAAGGAATCCAGCTTTGATATCTAAATACTGGATTCAAAATAGATTGTCCCGCATTTGCTGATGATGTTTTCTTTGCCGAAGATCTTGAAATTGCAACCAGACAAATTTAGACACTCAAGGAGGTAGCTGAGAGAGCAGGTATGCAAATCTCTTTTGAGAAAACAGAGTATATGAATTTGGGCAAATGGGAAATGAATACCAAGTATGGGACCATTTTGAGGAGTTATACATTCAAGTATTTGGGAGAAATTTTGACTCCAAATGGTAACGAGAATGCAGCCATTGAAACAAGGGCGAGGATAATTGATATGGCATTCAGACTTTGCATCAATACATATAAGTCCAAATCCCTCTCATAATGGTGATCCCATTGTAACATTGTATTATTCTAAGGGCCGTTTTCACCAACGTCAATTATCTCTTAATTCATCAATAAAGGTTATTTAACTTTGCAAGAGCATTTCACCAAACAGAAACGCTCGTTAACTTACCACTAACAAGGAATTACGTTAAATGGCCAAATCTGGCCACTCAACTCTCTAAAGCATCTTTAAAGTGGCGGGAAACAGCTGAACTGTGCCTTGCGCATTCCACAATGGCGGTTTGTTTCCGAGTTTCACACGTACTTTCATACATATGAATATAAAATATGTTTAAGACAATGAAATTATAAAAGATCACACACATTACTAAGTTTTAACACCAAGAAAGACGAATATGGAAATTTAAAAAATATATACATCAGAAAGGGGATTCGAACTCCTACCAGAGCTGCATAATAGATTGAGAGTTTGCACCTGAACCCCTTACGCTACGAAGACAACTGGGTAAGCGCGTCACTAAAAACGAGTGTTTCCACCCTTAGCATCCATGACAGCTTGTAAACGCTCAGACATACTGTTCACAACTCGTCCAATGGCATCTGCCGGGATGCGATCCCATTCTTCCTGCAGCGATGTTCTCAGTTGTGCCAAGGTGGTGTGGTCACACTGTCTGACGTTACTTCCAAGCATATCCCATACATGTTCGATCGGGTTCAAGTCAGGACTACGAGCTGGCCAGTCCAGGGTTTGGATCCCCACTTCCTGCAGATATTGTACAACACAGTGAGCAGTATGAGCGCGGGCATTATCCTGCATCAGCATGAAATTCTGACAAACGAAAGGTGCAAAAGGCATCAAGTGGTTTATCTGGATCTCTTCGATGTACCTTTGGGAATTGAGCGTCCCGTGATCGATGCACACCAACTCAGTGCGAGCCATAACGTTGATGCCACCCCACACCATAACCGAGCCACCTCCAAATGGAGTCCTGAAGGAGAAAGCAACAGGGCTGTACCTCTCCCCGCGCCTTCTCCACACTCTTTCTCTTCCATCAGGAGATCTAAGGTTAAAGCGACTCTCGTCAGTGAAGAGAACAGAGGCCCATTGCTCGTGGGGTCCATCCCAGATGCTGCCTTGCGAAGCGAAGACGCGCCTCTCTGTGATGTCGTTCGAGTGCAGGTCTCCGGGACGAAAGATGAGCTTCTTCAAACCTTCTTCTTACTGTTCGCTCACTCACTCTCACATTTCTGACATTTTCCAGTTGATTTCGTGCCTGGACTGCTTTGGTATGGCGATCACGCAGAACTTGCAGGGTGAGAAATCTGTCATTCCTGGCACTTGTGCTTCTTCTACGGCCTGACCCTCGTCTCCTGTCGTATGTTTGGAGTTCTCTGTAACGTTGCACTGCACGGTGAATGCTACCGAGAGATGATCCAATGACCTCAGCAACATAACTGAAGCTGCGGCCATCCTCCACCAATGCAACTGCCTGTTGTTTTAGATCCCTTATTTGGAGGTGGTAGGATCTAAAAGGAAAGAGTTATTGTGTTAATTTATAAAGCTGTGCCTAAAAGGGGTAGCTTCCCTTGGCAGGGTAAGCTGACCAGTGTAGAGTGTTGTGGTGTGTTAGGAACTAGGGGGCGCTCCTATAAATAATGTAGTAGTGTTTTAGGGGATGTGACTCAATGCAAGGGTCACTGCGCTGGTCGCTCAGCTGACTGCTTATTATATAACTGAATCCGTTCGTATCAGCTAAGTAGCACGCGCTGCTCTCTGGCAGCCGGGCCGCCGCGAGGAACACAATGATATCTGAGCCAACGCTATTAGACTACCGTCTGTCACGTCTAACCGCGACGGGAATAAGGAAGGGCGTTGGGATGTAAAGAGGTGTATGGACAGTAAGACTAGTGTGATGTGTTGACCAAGTGTTTATTGGTCTGTAATTCTGAAGTATGAGTCCCTTGTAGGGAATGTAATTATGTTCACAATGTAAAGTACAAGTTGTGGGTTACAGGTTACAAAAGTAGGATGTCTGAACACGACTGACTCACCTCTGATGACACTGGCGTAGCCTTCGGCCGTATCGTTGAAGCACTGATAATGGAGAGATCCCCTGACCTGATTAAGACGCCTTCTTATACTCTTCGGCGCTATGCTGTCAGCAATGTCTTGGCATTGCTGTCCCAGTTAATAGTATGTCGCTATGTGTAACCATTGTGCAAGGACCAAGCTGCTTCTAGAGTGGCAAGCTGTCCTTGCTACGTTTATGGATGTTGGCCCGGCTTTCCAAGGGTTGCCCGTTAGGAGATTTGGGCAGATGATGGGGGGATGGTCTCCAAGGGGTGCATACCCCTGGGAGGCTGTACACTGTGCAGCTCCTTCGCGGCTAAGAGGCATGTTTCAGTGTGAACTGCATATGGATAACCTACTAAAATGTATGTCAATGGTTCCCAGGTGTTCAACAAATGCCAGTTGCTATCCCTAGAACAACAATAAGCGAGCAACAACACTCATAAACCTTAAGCGCTTACAATGCACTTCCCGCCATAAAACCATTAAGATAGGCTCATCGAAGATTGGGGGTAATTGGTGGTAATAAACCACCCAAAGAAATGTCATATTATCAATTTGTATTCACAGATGTTTCAGATGTGTGTTCTAATGCGTGAAAAGGTTTAAAAATGTGATTACATCTTTTTCATGGCTAATTTTATACTTTTTACATTACTTTTTTAAATGTTCCACTTTTTTTGCCGGTCAGTGTACATGTCTCCAGTCCATACACCAGAATTGGTACAAAGTAAGTATTGAGCATGGTTAATTTTGCTTTCAGGGGTATGATGCTGTCCCTTAGTAGGTTTCTCACTTGACTGTAAAAATGTGACTCTTTCTGTGTCCTGTTGATCACTTCTTGCTGAACAGTGTTATCCTTTGAGATGGTCTTCCGATATATTTGAAATTGAAGACAGTCTAATTTAGTTCCTTCCAAAAAAGATGTTAGAATTGGTACCGTCTCTGTTGATAGTCATTTCTAGTCTTGGTTTTGCTGATGTTTAGCTGGAACTCCTTAAACTTGTTGTTCCAGGAATTTAGCTTCATTTGTACTTCAGCTTCCGTTTCTCCCCATAGGTTTCTCATGCATAGGTACCTGGTTTAAATTCAGGCACTGAACTGAACATCAGCACTCCAGAAGCAATTCAATGACTAACATGGTGAATAAGAACGGCCCTTTTCAGAGCCAAAATTGACCATCATCTCAATCAATATTGAAGGTCTTACACCTAACAAGGAAGAATTACTAAGTCAGATGTGTCATGACCAGAATTGTGATTTAATATGCATTCAGGAAACTCACAGAGACTTGAATCTTCGTCGTCCCAAAATCAAATGGATGACCCTAGTGAATGAACATCCTCACCGACAATACGGCAGTGCCATCTTTGTCAAACCTAATATTAAGGTTCTCTCCATGGGAACATCCGTGGAAGATGATATGGAATTTCTCACAGTTGAGCTGAGTAATTGTTCTGTAACATCTGTTTATAAACCACCGGGCACAGAATTTAGGTTTGTGGAACCCAGTAACTTCCAGAACCAACATATCAAGTTCGTCGTTGGCGACTTCAATAGCCGTAATACTATATGGGGCTACTCAAATACTGACAAAAATGGAGAAGTTGTGGTAGAATGGGCAGACTCGTGTGACCTCAGCCTACTACATGATAACAAACTTCCAACATCATTCAACAGTGCAAGATGGAGGCATGGTTATAATTCTGATCTCATCTTTGTGAGTGAGCAAATATCTCAGTTATCAATGAAATCAGTGGGGCAGGCCATCCCACGCACGCAACTCCGTCCTGTTATGCCAGATATACTCTGCAATCCGAGGCCAGGCAGTCCCTTTTCGAAGAAGGTATAATTTTATGAAAGCCGACTGTGAGAAATTCACCTCTGCGTTGGATGAGAGCATTCTTAGTATTGATCCAATTCCAGGATCGTATAATGACTTCGTAAACATTGTAAAGCACTGTTCACGTGTCTCAATCCCACGAAGTTGCAGATCACACTGCGTTAAGGGTCTGACTACAGAAACTCAGGAACGTTTGAGAAACTATCTTGAACTTTTCAATAATGATCCTTTTAACGAAGAGACCTTGCAGGCTGGTGAAAGTCTACTAACAGCGATATCCAAGAACAAGGAAGATGTTTGGCATAATTTGATGGAGGAGGTAGATATGAGTAAGAGTAGCCAAAAAAGCCTGGAGGCTTCTTAAGCGTCTGAGTTGTGATCCAACTGCTAGACAGGGACATGCAAATGTAACAGCTAACCAGATTGCTCGTCAGCTTGCAAATAATGGCAAATCTGACCATTCTACACGTAAGTCAGATTACAAAATTGTACGGGCAGAGGAACTGGAGACTAGTGAGCTTCTACAACCTTTTCGTATGGAAGAACTGAATGCAGCCATTAACAGTGGTAAAGCTGGTAGGGCAGCAGGGGTAGACGACATCAGAATGGAGCAGATCAAACACTTTGGTGATTAAGCAAGAGAATGGATTTTGGCACTTTTCAACAACTGTATTAAACCTGTAATTTCCCCAAAACCTGGAGGAAGTCACATATGATTTCAATCTTAAAACCTGGAAAATCGGCAGCTGAGCCAGAAAACTACAGGCTAATATCCTTGCTATGCGATCTACTCAAAATCTTCGAGCGAATGATGCTGAATCGTTTGATTCATGTTGTAGAGCCAGTTCTAATACAAGAACAAGCAGGTTTCAGACCAGGAAAAAGTTGTACATCTCAGGTCCTCAATCTCACAGAGTTCATTGAAGATGGCTTTGAAACCAGGAAAATTACAGGTGTAGCTTTTATTGACCTAACAGCTGCTTATGACACTGCCAATCATCGTGCATTGTCACAGAAGATTTATAAGATAACAAAAGATTATGGTTTCACCAAACTTATACAAAGCTTACTTCAAAACAGGAGATTTTATGTGGACTTCCAGGGTCAGCATAGTCGATGGAGATGTCAAAGAAATGGCTTACCACAGGGAAGTGTTCTTTCACCAATTCTATTTAATATCCATACCAATGATCAACCACTTCTGACGAACACAAGGAGTTTCTATTCATAATGTTGAATTTTGGGCTTATGCCGTGTTTTATTATATTAAAATTCGACGCGTTTCGAAAGAAACCATGTCTTTCTTCATCAGGAAGCCAGCGGACAGCGAAGCAGAGTGTAGTGGTGAGTGACCGGCTATCGTAAATAACTGTAGCTGGTGTATTCAAGGAAGTGTTGCAGGTAGTTCTACCGAGGCCACCGGTCCCATTAGGAGGGATTAACTTCTGTGGCTTATTGACAAGTGAAAGGCTAGTGTCCCCTACTAGAGGAAACTAGAGTGAGATATTAATTGCTTGTATTTGCTATTTGTGTGGTGTATCTTTCTGACCCGCAATAAAGCTAATACGTTTCCTTAAAGGAACAATTTGTGTTGTGGTTCTACCCACCGTAATCCAGTTAACGTAACATTATATTAGTATTATATTATGGCGTACAACGACGAGACAAAGCCCCTCGGTGCCAGAAACAAAACACTGGGGCCTCTTAAGGGTCCTCGAAAACTACATTATAAGGCTCTAAAACCAACAGTTTCTGAAGTATTCTCATAAAACTAATTTAAACTTAATTTAACAAACTAATGAAGGAATGCAAATCGGTAACCATGACAACATTATCTCAAGGATTGGTGGCATCCAACTTCCATCTATTTCTGTAAGAAGCAATGTCACTCCATTTATTACTTTTCTGTGAAAGTTTGCAAATGGCTATTAGGTTATCACGGAACCAACTTAGACTGTATAATTCATCAATGCAATTAAGGGGGTCAAGGGGTAACCTAGAATTTTTTCAAGCAAATTTTCACGTGCGACATATAGTACAGAAGGTCTATTATATCTCCAAACAGCAACATCATTTTCAAAAATTCTTGAATTGAATCAGCATATTTTGCGGCTTTTAGGAATTGAGGCTAACTGAATTTACATGCAGCACAAGCCTTTATAATTTATGAAAGGGGTCTTCCTGTGTATGGGGACCTAACACAACGTAGAGGGTCAGTTTTTATGTGACGTGTATTGCGTTCCGTCTACAAGGCTTTCAATTCTATTTCACGTCATGAAGTACACGTTAGTTGAATTTAGTTTGAGAACACATTTTAACACATCATTTATTTTTTATTTATTTTTTGTCGACATACGGGTTCATCGTAAGGATGATTTTGTTTGATACTGTGTGGTAGATATACCCATATTTGGATATCTGGGTGATATGTTGTAGACAATAGAATTGTCTGTGTGCCTTTTTGTGTATTTTTATGTACGCCTATAACTCGTAAAATTAGGTATGGCATCCATGAGAGTCAATACACCAATCATTTATAAAATTCTTCACCGTACTTTTCATACAGTAGAAAGGTGGATATAGGGAACACTTCTCAAAATACATGCTAAAATAGGAGAAATATAAAAATTACCCTAGAAGGACGACCAGAGCATATGTTGCGCTTCTCAATATGAGACACAAAGTTCGGGAGTTTATATAGGGTGTCCGAAAACCACATTTTAAGGCCCTTAAATTAACAGTGTGTGTGATATTCCCAGAAAACTAACTTCGTTCTGATAAACTTATGAAGGAATGACAAACCGCTAACCATTGCAACAGTAGCTCAACTGATATTGTCTGGTGTTAACACCGAACACCGTTCGAAGAACGGGTACTTCTGCTAGTAAATTTATATACTGTAAATATTTTCACCCATACTTTCAGACAGATTTTATAGCTTAAGTATAATGGATCTGATGATGAACGCTTGACGATCGAAACTGGTCATCCAAGTGTATTTAATAATCTCATGTAATTTCATTCAGGATTAGGGAATAACCCATCTCATTTGGGTACAATCGTGTTGACTGACTGAAAAACATCAAAGTTTCGTTTACTAAGGCAACACTGAAAATGACTTCAAACACCATAATGATTTTCCTATTTATACCGACCACAAGCCACTCACCTTCATGTTCAAGCAACGTTAAGAAAAAGCTTCCCCTGGACAGATCTGACAAATCAATTTCATTGGACAGTTCACCACGGACATACGTTACACTGCTGGAAAGGAAAACATCGTTGCTGACGCTTGTTCATGAATTACTTCGATCACTATACCTCCAGCTATCACAATGGAACAAATCACAGAGTCAACAATGTAACGAAGAACTTACATACCATAAGAATTCAACGTCAATTGCACTTAAAACAATAGTGTTACCAAACGGTAAAGAACTAATTGTTTGTTACCTCAACAGCTCCAACAAGCAATTTTCACCTCTATACACAATCTATCACACCCTGGAGTTCAAGCTACCATCAATTTAGTCAGAAAGCACTTCATTTGGCCATCACTGAAGAAGGACCTGAAGACCTGGACATCAGCATGTACAGTATACCTTACCAACGAAGCAAAGTCTGGAGACACACCAGCAGTGCAATAGGACGGTACCCTTTAACTACAACATGGTTCAGTCATATTAACGTTGACATCGTTGGATCCTTACCTCCATCGCAAGGATATCGCTACTTACTAACAATTATCGATCGCTTCTCACGTTGGCCGGAAGCGGTTGACATCACAGCGGAAACTTGAAATTTCCAAAGTCCACAACATCATGATCAGTTTAATGTACACTATATTCTAGTCGGTTTCCGAGTCCACAAGGTTCTGAGTTATCTCACAGTTCGTCAGAATCAGTCAGCTAGTTAAAGGAGTAATGTTACAATCACTAGCAAAGTCTATGTCCACGTACCTTTCATATTCAGAATATTCATGGAGCACCTTTGAAATAGGTTCCAGGCGTGGATTTTTCGCACAGACACTTCAGCGGCACTTTCAATAACACGGCAACACTGTCGGATCTAATGCCGTCGCACCAGTGCGTGAGATTATAACATCAACACTAGGCTGAATCATATGTCGCAGAACAAGTCGCATGACAGGTAACACGATGAGTATCATGAGGAGTATTAAAAAATAACCTCGATGATTACCATGCCTCTGGTATCCAAACCTCAGTTTTTATAGGCCTCCAAGGTCAAGAATCGACTCTTGCAGCGACATTACGTCGTGTGTTACGCTTCATTCTATTGGCTCTTGTACCAGTAATTTGCAGAATACGTCTCCTGTGCAATGGAAGTTCTTTAAATACACAGGGTATGAACTTAAATCAGTACTCTCGATTACTTATGCCATACATACAGTAAATTAAACAAGTGTATTGCACAAAGGCATTTCTGGGCAAGCTCCAGGACCACGCGCTAATTTCAAATATGGCAGGTAAACATCGAGCAGCGACCTTGGTATCGCCTCTGCGCGCTGAATTCAAACAGTATCTCACGCCAGTCTTCTCGCTACCTCTCATCAGGGCACAGTATGAAAGTTTAGTTCGAAATAAGTTAGAATATTTAGCAGAATGTGGGATCACTTTTATACAGATCAAATTCGTCACATTATAATAATAATAATATCGTATGGCCTCGGGTGCCTGGTGCAAGCTTTGCTATTTGACACCCAGAGGGTAGCTTGCATGTCGAATTTCGTAGTTCCTTGACTATGAAAGTCAAGGAGGTTAGATGTTAGATATCTAATCTCCTTGAACACAATAGCGCTTTCTAGTAGAGAAATGAGGAACTTTGTGCTGGCGGAAACTCCCGAGATTAATTTTGCCATTATGAACTCGGCCTACTGAATTCAAATGGGTTCTTTGACATGCCAACATCGTATGACATGCGTATCGTATTTTTGCCGCCTTTCAAAAATCACTTACCACGGTCAGGGACGAACCTGCAATCTTGGGGTTAGTAGACCGATACGCTATCCACTCACCCACCGTGGCAAGCTATTCGTCACATTGAGATTGTGCAAATTAAATTCCTAAGATACTTGTATTATAAGATGTTCAATGTGTTTTGTCCATTTGACACTTCGACGAAATTTGTTCAACTTCACGTCTTTGAAAAATAGAAGGTCGATAATTTCATTGCAAATACTGAGGCTTCTGCCATTTCTTCTTTTTGGTCAGGTGTGTTGAATTTGTCTGATTAATTTCTGTGGTGACTAAGAATGTGTGTAGCTGTAATTATGAAGGTCGGTGATTTTTATTCTCAATTGCATTTTGTGACTATTTTGAATCTAAATTACATTTTGTAAGTATTTTTAAATATTGTCAATTCAAATTACAGTACAGTAAGTATGTAGTTAGTTTTAGTTGTATGTAGTTAGTTTCTTTATTAGATATAGGTCATTGTTCTATTAGACTGTGGTGTGTGAGTGTGTCTGGTAGCAGTTGCATTGTTTATTTGTTATACAGTGAAACCCCTGAAATCCGAACTAATTGGGGCTGTAGCCTGTTCGGATTTCAATTTGTTCGGATTAGCCGAAAATATCCATAACATAATAACCAGCCCTCGTTACGGTATAGGACTGTACGTTGAGCTAGTGACAGTGAGGAAGAAGAAATTTCAACAATATAACTTATACTGAAGCTGCATCTGCTCTTGACATCGCATTGCGCTTCGTAGTAGTCACGCCAAACGATGTCATGTTCATGCGACGCAGGCGTACGATTGCCACCGCGAAAATGTTTTCGTCGCTTCGACAATTGAAGATAACTGATTTCAAGTGAAAGATTAAGTGATATTTTGTGTTTTTCTATTGTTATTTCATTTGTTTTTGTAAAGTGATTAACCTAAGGAATTGCAATAACCAACTTTTCTGTTTTTCAATCCTGGGTGAGATAAGTATGTAGCGTAGGCACATTTACACTTTGTTAGGTATGCTAACTGTACTTCTTTGTTAAATTTTCAACTAATTATTTAAAATAACGTTGTATTGTAGAATATATAATTGATTTATGACTAAAATACGTTTCTCTTTTTTAACTCTAAATTGTCGAAAATAACTCGTTCGGATTACCCGGGATTTCGGATTTCTGGGGTTCGGATTTGAGGGGTTTCACTGTAGTTCATTGTTTCAGTAGACTGTGATGTGTGAGGGTGCATGTGAGTGTGCCTGGTGACAGACAGTTTTAGTGGTAGTATTTGTTGTTGGTGGAACTTAAGTTTTTTTCTCTTCGTAAAGTAGAATTTTGGTATTTAATTGTTAGTAGAAGGTTAGTATTTTTGTTAGTAGAATTGCTCTTTACTTATTCTGAAAGGGAGTAGCAGCCTTTCAGAATAAATCAATTCTTTACTAGTCTTATAGACGGTTAAGATATTGATAATATAAGTCAAATAATGGCTACACTGCGTCCTGCTGCACGGCTGAAAGCAACGGGAAACTACAGCCGTAATGCTATTCCCGAGGATATGCACCTCTCTATGCATAATTACATGTGATGATGGCCTCCTCCCTTGTAAAATTTCAATCCGGAGGTAAACTAGTCCCCCGTTCGGATCTCCGGGTGGGGACTACTCGAGAGGGGGTTAACATCACAAAAGTGACAAAGAGGAAATCTGACATTCTACGGATCGGAGCGTGGAATGTTAGAAGTGTGCTAGGAAGTGGAAGGTTAGAAAACTTAGAAAGGGAAATGGATAGGTTGGTTGGTTCTTAAGTTTAGGGGCTGCGGCAACGCGGTCATGTAGCCCCGATGTGGATAGGTTAAGGTTGGATTTGGTTGGGATTAGTGAAATGCGCTGGCAGGAAGAACAGGACTTTTGGTCAGGAGACTATTGGGTCATTAGCACTAAATCAAACAATGGCCAAGCAGGGGTTGGTCTCGTATTGAGTAGGAAACTTGGACAGCGGGTGGAATATTATGAGCAATATAGTGAATGGATTATTGTAGCAAAAATCAATACTAAACCTACGTGCACCACAGTGGTACAAGTCTATATGCCTACCAGTCAAGCTGATGATGAGGATGTTGAAAAGGTCTACGAAGAAATAGTCAAAATTCTGAGGTATATCAAGGGTGATGAAAATGTTATAGTATTGGGAGATTGGAATGCTGTGGTAGGAAAAGGGAGAGAAGGGAAGATAGTAGGAGATTTCGGATTAGGTGAAAGGAATGATCGAGGAAGCAGGCTGATGGAATTCTGCACCGAGCATGAGTTGGTCATAGCTAACACCTTATTCAATAACCACAATAGAAGAATATACACATGGATGAGACCAGGAGATACAGGGCGTTACCAAATCGACTTCATTATGGTCAAGCAGAGGTTTTGAAACCAGATTTTGGATTGTAAAGCATATCCTGGTGCTGACATAAACTCTGACCACAATCTGGTTGTAATGAAATGCAGATTAAAGTTGAAGAAACTGAAGAAAAGTCAATAGCCAAAAAGGTGGGCAATAGACAGACTGAATATAAAGGATGTAAACGAAAGATTCAAGAAGGGTATAAAAGGAGGACTAATGAAAAACCCTAAACAAACTTCAATTGCAGACGAATGGGCACTTTTGAAGAATGAAATAACAAAATCTGCAGAAGAAAACATTGGTAGGAAAGAAAGAATAGGTAGAAAACCGTGGATCACTCAGGATATACACACATCAAAAAAAGTTTTGCATCACCTCGGTTCCAAGAGTTCCGGAACCGTTAAATACAAAGGGAATAGAGATCAACACAAACAACATTTCAGCTCGTTTTATTGCTCATGAGACCCGCACATTGCATGTTGTACCATCATACAGCTAGACTTTCAGCATTTGTGGTCCAGATTGCAGTACACACCACTACCTCTAATACCCAGTAGCACGTCCTCTTGCATTGATGCATGCCTGTATTCGCCGTGGCATACTATCCGCAAGTTCATCAAGACACTGTTGGTCCAAATTGTCCCACTCCTCAACGACAATTCGGCGTAAATCTCTCAGAGTGGTTGGTGGGTCAAGACGTCCATAAACAGCCCTTTTCAACATATCCCAGGCATGTTCGATAGGGTTCATGTCTGGCGAACATGCTGGCCACTGTAGTCGAGCGATGTCGTTATCTTGAAGGAACGCATTCACAAGATGTGCACGATGAGGTCGAGAATTGTCGTCCATGAAGACAAATGCCTCTCCAATATTCTGCCGATATGGTTGCACTATGGGTCGGAGGATGTCATTCAGGTATCATAAAGCCGTTTCGGAGCCTTCCATGACCACCAGTGGCGTACGTCGGCCCCACATAATGCCACCCCAAAACATCAGGGAACCACCACCTTGCTGCACTCGCTGGACAGTGTGTCTAAGACGTTCAGCCTGACCAGGGTGCCTCCAAACACGTCTCCGACGATTGTCTGGTTGAAGGCATATGCGACACTCATCGGTGAAGAGAACGTGATGCCAATTCCGTGGGGTCCATTCAGCATGTTGTTGGGCCCATCTGTACCGCGCTGCATGGTGTCGGGGTTGCAAAGCTGGACCTCGCCATGGACGTCGGGAGTGAAGTTGCGCATCATGCAGCCTATTGCGCACAGTTTGAGTTGAAACACGACGTCCTGTGGCTGAACGAAACGCATTATTCAACATGGTGGCATTGCTGTCAGGGTTCCTCCGAGCGGCAATCCGTAAGTAGCGGTCATCCACTACAGTAGTAGCCCTTGGGCGGCCTGAGCGAGGCCTGTCATCGACAGTTCCTGTATCTCTGTACCTCCTCCATGTCCGAACAACATCGCTTTGGTTCACTCTGAGACGCCTGGAAACTTCCCTTGTTGAGAGCCCTTCTTGACACAAAGTAACAATGCGGACGCGATCGAACTGCGGTATTGACCTTCTAGGCATGGTAGAACTACAGACAACATGAGCAGCGTACCTTCGTCCTGGTGGAATGACTGGAACTGATCGGCTGTCGTACCCCCTCCGTCTAATAGGCCCTGCTCATGCATGGTTGTTTACATCTTTGAGCAGTTTTAGTGACATCTATGAACAGTCAAAGGGACTGTATCTTGGATACAATATACACAGTCAACGTCTATATGCCGGAGATCTGGGAACCGAGGTGATGCAAAACTTTTTTTGATGTGTGTACTAGAATTGATGGATGAAAGGCGGAAACACAAGAATGTAAGAGATGAAAAGGGGAAAGCAGAATACAGACGTCTGAGAAATGAGGTCAACAAGAAGTGCAAGGAAGCGAAAGAAGAATGGTTAAAAGAGAAATGTGCAGGTATAGAAAATTGTCTGAAATTAGGAAAAGTAGATACAGCTTATCGAAGGATTAAGAATACATTTGGGGAAAAGAAGACTAAGTGCTGTAATATTAAGGACACAAACGGAAAGCCTCTAACAGATAGGGAAGAAAAGGTTGAGAGATGGAAAGCTTACATAGAGAGTTTGTATAAGGGAAAGGAGATTGAGAATCATGTAATGGAAAGGGAGGAGGAAATTGATGAGGATGCGAAAGGAGATTTAATATTGAGATCAGAATTTGATAGAGCTTTGGAAGACTTAAGCAGGAACAAAGCACCAGGCATAGATGATATACCGATTGAGTTGCTACGCTGCATAGGAGATGAAGGTCTGATCAGGTTATTTCACTTGGTGTGTAGGATTTATGAGACAGGTGAGGTACCCCCTGATTTCAAGAAGAAAGTAATCATCCCTATATCAAAGAAAGTGGGAGCTGACAGATGTGAAGATTACCGTACAATCAGCTTGATTACTCATGCTTCAAAGATCCTGTCTAGAATAATTTACAAGAGGATTGAAAGCCAGATAGAAACGGAGTTGGGTGAAGACCAGTTTGGTTTCAGGAGAAATGTAGGAACAAGGGAAACTGTACTAAGTCTTAGGCTGATTTTGGAAGGTAGAATAACGAAAGATAAGAGAACGTTCATGGCATTTGTAGACTTAGAAAAGGCTTTGGATAACGTTGATTGGACTAAATTGTTTGACATTTTGAAATCTATTGGAATAAAGTACAGGGATAGGAGGGTGATCTACAATCTATACAGAAACCAGACAGCAGTCATTCGAGCTGAAGGACATGAGAGAGAAGCTGATATTCAGAAAGGTGTTAGGCAAGGCTGCAACTTATCTCCCATACTTTTCAATCTTTACATTGAACAAGCAATGGAGGAAATTAGAGAAAAATTTAAAGTGGGAGTGAAGATTCAAGGAGAAATAATTTCTACTCTGAGATTTGCTGATGATATCGTCATCTTGGCCGACAAGCCTGAGGATTTGAATGAGTTTTTGAATGGTATGCACTCCATCTTACGGAAAGAATACCGTACATGATGAAAATTAATAATTGTAAAACAAAAATACTAGAATGCGGCCGAAATAAATCAGAAACCTCTATGGAGATCAAATTGGCAGGTGAAAAGCTGAAGGAAGTAGGAGACTTCTGTTACTTAGGAAGCAAAATAACCAGTGATGGATGAAGCAAAGACGATATAAAAAGTAGGTTGGCTCAGGCAAGGAAAGCATTTCTACAAAAAAGGAATCTGTTGACATCGAATATAGATTTAGGTATTAGGAAGTCATTTTTGAAAGCCTTTGTCTGGAGCGTGGTGCTCTATGGAAGTGAAACTTGGATTATTGATGCAGCAGAAAAGAGGAGAATTGAAGCATTTGAAATGTGGTGTTACAGGAGAATGATGAAGATCAGATGGGTAGATAGGGTTACAAACGGAGAGGTATTAAGACGAGTGGGAGAGGAGAGATGTTTCTGGCGACTGCTAATGAAGAGAAGAGATAGGTTAGTAGGACACATACTAAGACACCCAGGAATAGCAAGCTTAGTTATGGAAGGAAGGGTCGAGGACAAGAACTGTAGGGGTAGACCAAGGTTAGAATATGTTAAACAGATTGCCTCGGATGTAGGGTGTGGTAGCTATGTAGAGATGAAACGATTAGCTCAGGACAGGGAGGCATGGAGAGCTGCATCAAACCAGTCAAAAGACTGAAGACTCAAACGAAACGAATGACAAATGATTGCTAAGAGAAAGCAACAAAGAACTTATAGAAGGTGCCCAAAGATGGACGCCATTATAGCCCCATGTTAGGGACAACGGAAAGCAACAGATGTTTCCCATGAGTGGATAGGTATATCAGTCGTCTTCATGATGTGTTTTAGCTGGTCTTTAAAAGGCTTCAGAGGGGCCCCATGAAGTCTAGTGCCGGAGCAAAGTTCACCGTAAAGGAATTGACGTGGAAGCCTGGTATCACTCATACGGTGCACATGGCCTAACCATCTCAGTTGATGAGCGATGATGGTGCCTCAATGCTATTGAGATGCGCTTTCTCGAGAACTGCAGTGTTGGTAACGAAGTCCTCCCACTTAATGTTCAAGATGTGTCTCATCTTTTGTTGGTGGAAGCACTAAAGTTTCCTGATATCACGGCGATAGTGTCCAAGTTTCACAGCCATACAGTAGCGTTGAGATGACAACAGCTTTGTACACCATGAGTTTGGTATGCATCTTTAGGTCTTTATTCATGAAGACCCTGTGCATTAAGTGGCCAAATGCTAAATGGGCAGCCCCAATTCTTTTGACAACATCCTGTTCACATGTTCACCGTTTAGACAAGATGCTACCAAGATATGAAAAGTGATCTACCTGCTCTAGTGTTGAGTCTAAGATGGATATATTGAACTCAGGAAGGGGTAATCCTGGGGCAGATTGTTTAAGTACCTTACAAGGGAAGTCTCTGAACCGGGGAATCGCGGATCCTGCTGGAACTTAGCAGATGCGTTGCGTGAGCCCAACTAGGCAGAACCGTGAAGAAAAATCTTTTGGAAATTAACTCCTACCCACCGTAGACGGCAGTAAGAACAACAATTTTGAACTGTGCGCGCTGGTCAAGCGGGAGTGTGCCTCACTCCTGATTGGTGGCTCAAAAGATCACGTTCCAAACGACTGCCCTCTCGTACTCGCGCTCATAAACTTCGCTGCGGCAAGGGACATTAATGTTGCATCTTTACAAAATATTGCACGTCGTGCTTTATTATTAATCATGCAATGTAAAGTATCACAAATACATATAATTACAACACAACACAGAGTAAACTGAACCAATGGTCACTCGAGTGAGTAAGAGACCAAGCTATTTCACATAGTTCTGACAACAGTGATGTCCGTGGTAATAATGTTGAAACACATACTGCTTTTACACCATCCTCACCGTATAAGACACGGGCGAGTGCAAGTACTACATTGTATTGCACTGATATCGAAGCAATATGGCACAGGGTGTTAAAACCGTTCGGGATTGTCGGACGGATACTGATTTCGGTACCATGCGTATTGCCACATGGAAGTAAAACGAGAGGACGACAATTGGTGGTCAGAGACTGCATTTTCAAGATTATATTTCTCTGGGCCAAATTGATGTCAAAATTCAATAACCGAACGGTGTTCGAAAATCTACGGACAAAGCTTTTCCAGATCCTAAAGCCGTATACATCCAATGGTTGGCAATAGGCTGTGGACCCAGGAGGGATGATCATCAGTCGTATGCGCTCTTCACTTTCTAACGATTATGTCCAGAAAAGGAATCCAGAAGGAGTGCCACATTGCCAGACGGTACATGCTGTTTGAAAACATTATGAACCCAATTCTTCAATTGTGTGGATCCCATTTTGCCAGATTTTGTGGGAACAACGTAAATATTGTCATGTGCAAACATAGTTTCTCTCACCCTTTTACCAAACACACCTTTTGGTACTTTCAAAGTTACGAAGAGAGGTCCAAGCAGCTTGCCCGCTGCTGTTACTGTTGGCATTATTGTATAACTGTGCGTTGTGGCCCGCACTGATTGCACTTTGGAGAAAACCGTTTTCGACCCTTTTATATCCAGTGTCCTACCCGAACACATCTCCAAATTGAACCCACTTTGATCACTATTACAGTACATACTGTACGTTTCCAGGGCCGAGAGAATCTAGAACCGATGTAACCTCTTCTACGAATATTTCTGCTGCTGACATAATATCCATTTTTCGATGGGCATTCTTTGATATCACCACAGTTGCTATTTTTCGCGAAGTTATATTACAGCGATCCTTAAAGTGCTGCACCCAGGAATGGCTGGCTTTAAACCCCGCACATTTTACGTCCTGCGCAGCTAGCATAGCTCATTGCTGAATTGTCATGTCATATATTACGTCATTGTTCTGATGGGCAGTGTCAAATTGGGCTTTTAAGGCACATGTTATTCTCCTCAATATGTCGCGGTGGGTGCCGCCCCTTTTCACTTGCTCTGCCCACAAATATAAATCGATCTTACTTCTTAAACGGTAAAACTTACATTTTACCGACGAAAAGGAAAGCGGACGCCTCTTACCTCTTTTCCAATACTCAACAGCATTTTGTTTGTATTTCATACCTAACAAACTTGTTACAAGAGACGAACGCCAGAAAGCCAGATAGGCACAAAACCATCCAAACTGTCCAACAGATCCTGTTCTTGAATGCTGAGAAGCCTTTCCATATTTTTCCTCCAGACAACAGATAACTTTTCCAATGTTAACATTCATTATGCAACGCATGGGACACTCTCCGTATACGGATATAAGCGTATGCTGGGTCTGTCATCTCTAATTCGGTGACTGTACACCGTAGGCCGGGAAGCAACCTCTGACGCAGCCAATGAAGCTCACGCCACTGGCGCGCCAATTTAAACGTGTAAATCTTAATTTTTCATCTAGTAGAAGGGGAAGTTAATTTCCGAAAGATTTTTCTTCACGGTTCTGCCTACTTGGGCTCACGCAACGTATCTGCAAAGTTCCAGCAAGATCCGAGATTCCCCGGTTCAGAGACTTCCCTTGTTAGTTTTCTTTGTATTGATGGTAAGACCAAAGTGATCACACGCAGTGCTAAAACGAATGACCGATTGTTGAAGCTCTGCAGGTGTCGGAGCAGGAGATGCGGTGTCATCGGCATACTGCAGGTCTGTCACCTGGGTGACTTGGGTGTGTCTCTGTGAACGAAGTCTTGCCAGATTGAAAAGGCCTCCATCGAAGTGAAACTTAATCTCTATGCCTGGGTTGTTGGAAGATGAGTCATACATCACAGCAGACATATACAATGCAAAGAGTGTTGGAGCAAGCACACAGCCTTGTTTCAAACCGTGAGTGATTTGAAACGGATCAGATACAAAGTTACCGTGAAGAACCTTCCCAGACATTCAATCATGAAGAGCTTGGACTAATTCCACATAGTGATCTGGACATCCAAAGTGCGCTAATACTTTCCGCATAGCAGATCTTGGTACTGAATCAAAGGCTTTTTCCAGGTCATAGAAAACTAAATACAGAGGTTCCTGTTGCACTTTTCCTGGAGTTGTCTGGCACGGAATATCATGTCTGTTGTGCCCCTGGAGGTTCGGAAACCACATTGAGACTCTGGCAAAATCCTCTCCGAGATACTTTGGAGCCGGCTTAGTAGAATTCTTGCGAGAACGTTACCTGCAATGGATAATAGCGATATACCACGGTAGTTCCCACACACACTACGATCACCTTTCTTGAAGATAGTGATGATGGCAGCATTCTTCAAGTCACTGGGTACTTCTAGAGTTTCCCAAATTAAGAGGATAAGTGTAAAAATTGAGTCTTCAAAGCCATACCTCCACTTTGTAACAACTCCAGAGGAATGCTACCAGGACGAGGAGCCTTTCTCGGCTGAAATCTTGGAATGCCGCGGAACTGCCATCCATGGTTGTTAGTGCTGCTGAGGGACGTTGCGAAGAAAGTCCTCGGCAACATTGGAGGCACGATTTAGAAGTGCAGAGAAATGTTCCTTCCAACGCTCCAAAATTGGTCCTTGATCAGTTAAACTGGCAGAATTGTCACCAGTTTTCAATGTACCTGTTGAAGATCGGATAGGGCCATATACCTCCTTTATGCCTGCTACTATACAGTGGAGCAGACAAGGATGGGAGGAATGGAGTGGGAATAATCCTCTCCCGAGACATAAAGGAGACCATAGTTCAAGTTAGGAGAAGGAGTGACAGGATAATGAGCATATAACTGTGTCTTGATGGAGAATTGGTAAATATTGTGTGTGTTTATGCTCCACAAGTGGGTTGCGATGAGGAAGAGAAAATATCCTTCTGGGAAGATATGGATTGTGAGCTTGGAGATATACCAGCGAATGAAAGATTGATAGTGGGTGGTGACTTAAATGGACATGTCGGAAGGAGTCTAGATACAATCGAAAGAGTATATGGAGGCTGGGGAGTTGGAGTGAGGAATGATGAAGGACATAGAATCGTGGATTGTGCGATGGCATATGATGTGGCGATTGTGAATACATGGTTCGAGAAAAACATAGGTCAATATATGACTTACAATAGTGGGACCAGAGAAAGCCAGATTGACTTCTTAATGTGTAAAAGGTCTCAATTAAGGGAAATCCAAAACTGTAAAGTTGTTACTGGTGAAGCAGTGGCAGCACAGCATAGGACGGTAGTCATGGACTGGAAAATGAGGATTAGGAAGAAAGGCAGACCTGTGCGAGTCTTAACAAAAATTAAGTGGTGGAGATTAAATGAAGAGGCATTGAAGGACCAGTTTAAAAAGAAAGTACTCAATGGAGTGGTTCTTTGCAATGAAGTGCAGGAGTGGTGGGCGCACAACAGTAGTTTGATAAGGAGGGTAGGAACTGAAGTGCTAGGGAGAACTTCTGGCAAGAAACCACTAGCTGACAAAGGAACATGGTGGTGGAATGAGAAGGTTCAGAAGATCGTGAAAGCCAAAAGTGATGCAAGGAAGTTATGGGAAAAGTCAGGTAGACAAGAGGATAAAGAGAAATACATGAGATGTGATAAGGAAGCAAAGAAGGTAGTAGCACAGTCAAAGGCACAAATGATGGATCGGCTGTACGAAGAGTTGGAAACTACAGAAGGTGAAAGAAAAATTTTCAGAATAGCGCAGGCGAGAGATAAAGACAAGAAGGACTACACCCAAATAAAGCAGATCAAAGATGAAAATGGTCTAGTATTAATGGACCATCCCGACATCAAGTGCAGATGGAGAAACTACTATGGAAAACTTCTCAATGAAGAGGACCCAAGGGTATATTTAGGAGAAGGAGAACAACACCAGGGTCTGACAATAGATATTAGAAGAGACGAAGTAACATTAGCACTTAAGAAAATGAAAAACGGAAAGGCAACAGGACCCGATGAAATTCCAGTCGAAGTGTGGAAGTATCTGGAGAAAAATGGGATCAACATGTTGCTGGATTTAATGCAAAAAATGTACTCTCAGGAAATAATACCTGATGAATGGTGAGAAGGTATTTTAGTGCCTATATATAAAGAGAAGGGGGATATTCAGGACTGTGCTAACTACAGGGGCATACCATGAAAATCTGGGAAAGAGTGATAGACAAGAGGATCCGGGATGAGACTAGCATTGGCGAGGAACAATTCGGCTTCATGCCAGGAAAAGGGACCACAGACGCAGTGTTTGCCCTGAGACAAGTAATGGAAAAGTATCGGGAAAGACAGAAGGGATTACACTTCGCATTCATGGACCTAGAGAAAGCATATGACCGGGTGCCCCGGGGAGAAGTCTGGAGATGTTACGAGCAAAGGGAGTCCCAGAGAAGTACGTGCAGTTGGTTCATGAAATGTACAAAGAAACAAGAACACAGGTTAGAAGCAGCGTTGGACTTACAGATTGGATTCTGGTTCGAGTAGGTTTACACCAATGTTCGGCTTTAAGTCCATATCTGTTTGACCTAATTCTGGACTAAATGTCTTGTGGATTAAGAGACAAAGCCCCCTGGTGCATGATGTTTGCGGACGACATTGTGTTGTGTAGTACCACCAAAGATGTCATAGAGGAAAAACTGGAACAGTGGAGGGCAGCCATGGAAGACAGAGGACTCAGGATTAGCAGGAAGAAGACGGAGTATATGAGGTTCAATACAGATCAAGACTGAGATAAGAATGCAAGGGGAAATGTTAAATAGAGTGGATGAGTTCAAATACCTGGTCTTCGGTGGTGACTGGAGATGGAAATCTGGATGTGGAAGTGTTACACAGGATTCAGGTAGGATGGATGAACTGGAGGAAAATGTCAGGAGTGCTCTGTGACCGCAGGATCAAGCCTGAGGTTAAGGGGAAAATATATAAAACTGTCGTAAGACCTGCATTGCTGTATGGCTCTGAAACATGGCCTGCACGCAAAACGCACACAAACAGGCTTGACATCACGGAAATGAAAATGCTCAGGTGGATGAGTGGAATGACTAAGCGTGATAGAGTGGAAAATGTAACAAGAAGTTCCGTGAAGAACTATACAGCCTACTTTTCATGCCAATGATTATTCTACAGAATATGAACCTATCTAGAATAATGACGAAATTAAGTTGCTAATATCGAAATTTCCAATTAGTTCGAAATACTGTATACCTGGCATAATGTATCCTAATAGAGCACTACAGTTGGCAGCCCTGATGACTGAATATATTCTTAGTTCCATCTCTTAAGGTACAAAATACAAAATTTGGTTGAAGTCCAATGAATAGCATGGACGTTACATGCAGTTAAACATTGGATCTAACAGCGCGCGTAAAATCATGTTGGCAACAATGTCATGCATGTATTGGTCAGAAATAATCTGAAATAATATGATCTATTGTTGTGCCAATTTTGAATGAAATCCATTAGTTAGTATAGAAGTTACATGCATTTTAAAATTGGACCTATCAGCAGGCTTAGAATCATGTTGGCGGCACTGACGTATATTAGTTACTCCAAATTCGTCTAGAATGCCAGGTACTATATGTGTGCAAAGTTTAGAGCTATTGGCTTGCATACTTTCTGATATATTGATATTAGGGTAACAAAAATAGTGACAGCACATATTAACAGTTGGCAGCCCTGGTTGTTCCTTAGAATACGCGTAGTCATATCTGTTATGGTACACATAGCACATACGAAATTTGGTTGAAATCCAAATGATAGTATGGAAGTTACATGTATTTAAAGTTGGACCTGTCAGCAGGCTTAGAATCATGTTGGTAGCACTGACGTATATAAGTTACTCCAAATTAATATAGAATGTCAGGTACTATACGTGTGCATAGTTTAAAGCTGTCGGCTTGCATACTTTCTGATATATTGGTATTTGGATAAAATAAATTAGGAGCATTTATTAACAATTGGCAGCCCTGGTAGGTCTTAAGAATACGCTCAGTCATATCTGGTTATGTACACATACAACATACGAAATTTGGTTGAATTCCAATTGATAGTGTAGAAGTTATATGCATTTAAAAATTGGACCTATCAGGAGGCTTATAACCATTTTGGCAACACTGCCATGTTTGGCCTCCTGGAAATTAAACTGAAATATTATGGTCTGTACGTGTGCCAATTTTGAAATAGCTCCCATTCATACTTTCCAAGATATCCAACATGGAGCTCAAATTTCAATTGCGATTTTTTAGCAGTTGGTAGCACTGACATAATTTTCAAATATGGCCGTGAGATATTCAGGTATAGATCTTTACTCCTACCAAATTTTGTTTCGATTGCTGCAGCCGTTTAGGAGTTGATAGGGGGGGACACACACACAGACAGACAGAAGGACAGACAGACGGACAGACAGACACACATTTGCCCGATCTCATAAGTCTACTTTTTCCTCATTTTTGCAAAATGTGAAAAGTAGGCTAAAAATAAGAGGAACATTGAAGGTTGTTGAAATATCTAAGAAGATACAAGAAAAGCAACTTCAATGGTACGGGCATGTAAGAAGAAGGGAGGAATCCTACGTGGGGAGGAAGATGCTAGACATGCAAATACAGGGAGTGAGAATGCGAGGCAGACCTAAACGAAGATGGATGGATTGTGTGCGGGAGGACCTCAGAGAAAAACAGTTGTCAGAAGAGGATGTGCATGACCGGGTTAAATGGAGGAGAGCTGTCAGAAACATCGACCCCACATAGGAGTGGGAATGATGTAAAGAGAGAAAGAAGAAGTTTTGCAGGTCACAGGCATCAGATAGTTTTTGCAGTTCTTCAGCTTTTTGCTGCCACCAGTTGTTCTTTATTTCCCTGATTTGTGCCTGACATTTCCCCTTAAGTTGCACGAAATATGTTTTCTTCACACTGGAAGATGGACCTTGAAGAAAGGATAGATGGGCTTCCCGTTTGGCATTGATCAGACTCAATTTCATAATTATTTTCATCAAACCAGTCTTGTCTTCTGTTCTTCACAAAACCAATTGTTTCCTCAGCTGACTCAGTGATGACCTGAAGCGTGGCCCATTCCTGTACTACACTATTTGTGCTAACTGGATGACTAGCCAGCTTATTTGTGATTTCATTTCAATTGATTTAACTTGGAGTTTAGAAATGTCAAATTTCCGTCTGGACAGGTTGGGGATGGATTGTTTTGGTTTGCGGCAGATTTAGATCCTCAACCGACAAAAAAGGAGCTTGTGATCTGTCCAACAGTCATCGACATTTCTTGCGGTCTTGGTGACAAGGATGTCCTTTTTATCACATTGCCTGGTGATGATATAGTCAAGGATGTGCCAGTGCTTCGAGCGAGGATGCATCCAAGTGGTTTTGAAGCGATTCGGCTGGCGGAACTGAGTATTGGTAATAAAGAGTTCATGTTCTGCACATAGACCAAGGAGTAATAGACCATTGGCATTGCAGTTGCCAAGTCCTTGTTTTCCCATCACATTGTTCCATAATTGATGATCTTTACCAACTCTGGCGTTAAAATCACCAAGCATTAAGAGCTTGTCTCTAGGTGGTACTTTGGTGATGATTGCGCTCAGCAGGTTGTAGAATTGGTCTTTAACTTCTATATCAACATCCTAGGTGGGAGAATATGCAGAGATAAGAGTCATAAAGTTACCCCCGGAGAGTGGGATTCGGAGGGTCATAATTCTTTCGCTGACAGCAGTTGAAGTTAGCTTGTGATCATACACCAGTGTGGTCTTTATAGCGAAATCAACACCATGAATACGGAGCTCTTCCTCATCTTTTCCCTTCCAGAATAAGGTGTAACCTGAACTGAACTCTGTAATTTTACCTTCACTGGACAATCTGGTTTCACTTAAGGCAGCAATATCTATGTTCATTCAACCAAGCTCATGGGTGACGAGTGCTGTTCTTCTCTCAGGCCTGTTATTGTCTTTCAAATCAAGTAATGTTCGAACATTCCAGGATCCTATAATTACATTTTGGATAATCTTTGTTCTTCGACCGCAAAAGGGGTGACCCGCTGGGTGCATCCTCCCAGCTGGCTGAAGGTGTGACTACCGATGTTTAGCCCACATTTTCTAAGGCCTTCCCCATTCGGGGTGGGCAGCGGTGATCCTAAATAGGCCTGCCCAAACACAGATGCAGGACCAAACTCCTGAGTAGTCACGAGTTCTCAGAAAGACTACCATCACACATCTGCTGCCAACGTGCAGGTCCGAACTAGAGGCTTCCAGTTTCAACCCGAAAACCTGCCTCCACCATCCTTATCCCATCGCCGCTGGACTTCAGTTAAAAGTTGTGACAGCAGGAAAAAGGTGCCACAAGCGAGATTTTGTTTAAGGAGGATCACAGCTTGCAAGGAAGTGACCCACACACTATAATCTCGGAACTACCCTGCGGCACAAATAAAATGAGACGCGCAGGTTCTAGCACCGTGACTGCAATGGACTGCCGCAGACTCTAAATACTATTGAGTTGCACCTTCACAGCCAGTCCATCTGGCATAACCTCATCCGCCTCCACGACCGTTGAGAACCACAAGGGAAGTTCCTCCTCAGCTCGTTTTGCCGTTGTGTCAAAAATTTATGTAATGGGTTTCAGTGTCATTTCCTACACTGAGGGGACCTTCACCCCACCTAAAGGGGCTCATCCGCCAGAAGCCGTTGGCCCCTTCAAGGAGTCGAGTTATTTACCGCTGGTTGCCAAACCAGCTAACCCTCCTCCTTTCGCATTCCGGACTTTGGACTGGACAAAGGCGGAGTTCGAATATATATATAGTACCTCCCAGAGTGCATCATGGAAGAAACCTTTTTATCTCTATTGGGATTTGATCGAGCAGACAGTCTGCCATAACAGGCCAGATATTATAGTCTTTAATAAGAAAGTCAAGGAAGCCATCCTGGTTGATGCAGCAGTTCCCAATAGCAACAATTTTTAAACATGGTGAAAAGAACACCAAATGTAAAGACCTAGCAGAGCCTAACAGGAAGCAATGGCAGATTGAATTGTCTTGTCAAGTACCAAGGAGTCTACTGCATGGGTTGAAGGAATTAGATGTAGACCATGGGGTACCTGAAATACTTATCAATTGGATCAAGATGCTATACACGAACACTACAAGTCGTGTACTTTGCACTGTCGGCATCTCGGAGAGCTTCGCGGTGAAAGTCTGTGTACACCAAGGCTCCGCTCTGTCCCCATTGCTTTTTGTCCTTGTCATGGACACAGTCACACGGGACCTGCAAAGGAGTGCCCCTTGTACTCTCTTATATTGCAGACGATGTTGCACTTGCTGATACCACTAGAAGAGGATTTCAGTGTCAAGTTCAAGATTGGAACATCCGTCTCTCACAATTCGGTCTTAGATTTAACAAAAAGAATACGGAATACCTGGAAACCATCCCAAGCATCGGCTCCATCCAAATTGATGGAGATACCTTAACGAAGACCGTAAGCTTCAGGTATCTAGGATCTCGTCTGCAGACTGATGGTGGGATAGCTGCGAAGTCGTTTGGTGCGAAGTAGGATAAAGGCAGCGTGGATGAGATGGAGGGAAGTCACAGGCGTACTCTGCAACAAAAGGATGCCACTACATCTGAAGTCCAAAATATACCACACAACAGTACGTCCTGTTGCTTTAGGCTGAGCGCACATTGGATCCGTATTCGTACTAAATTGCGTCAAACGAACACGCACGAATACATACGAACAATCCCAACGCCAGCTATATTACGAATCCTCGCAGACTGCACACGAGTTAGTCGTATGTAATACGCACGTTTAGGTACGACATACGATCACATTCCCAACTTGCTGGGATTTTACCGTACAAACTGCGAACAAAATGGATGTAGAAAAGTTCATAACGTTGGTATATGAACGAAAATGCTGAAAGTTACCGCTAATCGTTCTTCAGGTGATATAGTCCGGCGAAAGTTGCTGAATTTAGTCAGATCAGACTTGACAAGGATATATTCAAATGTATCTTTTGAAATGAAAGTATCTACAAAATCGCTTCTTGTCACTCTTCAGATCTTCCCAGATGTGATGGAATTCACCTAGTTCTTCCCTTTTTTGAAATAAATTTCATTAATCCACTAAGATCTACAACGCCATCTTCTACGTCTCACAAGAGCATTCTCTAATAGAAATAAGTTACTCGTGTTGCCTGTGGAAGTTAATAATGATTAATGAACGATCGGAACGGACGAGTTCGCTACTAATGTGCGCGTTCGATACATAACACAACAGGTCGTACATAATCGCACGACACAAATACGGATCCAATGTGCACTCAGCCTTATACTCTGTTGAGTGTCGACTGGCCGATGAAGCTATGGAGCGCCAATTACACACGATGGAAATACGTATGCTCCGTTGGTCCATGGGCATCACACTCCTGCATCATGTCAAAAATGACACTGTTCGTTAGCAAATGGGCATCGCACCCATCACTGAGAAGGCACGGGAAAAGCGTCTCCAATGGTATGGTCATGTCCTGCGTGCTGCACCTGGAACAGTTGCCAATTTCACCCACTCGTTTGAAATTAATGGGCAACGTCCACGTGGACGTCCAAAGCAGCGCTGGCCTGACACAGTAAATGCTGACATGAAGACTCTCAACTTAAGACCACAAGATGCCCAAGATCGTAAAAAATGGCAAGGCAAGATCACAATAGCGCACCCTGCACCAGCAGGAAAACGCTAGGAAGAAGTAGATTAATTTATACAAGTCAATGCAAAAAGCCCCACAAGAATACCATCTGTATTGACTTACAATTCTATATAACACAGTGAATAAGTTATCTGCCCTGTCAATATATATATATATATATATATATATTTATTTATTTATTTATTTATTTATTTGATTTATTAGTGCATGTGTCTTCATTCAACTAGTTCTAGGCTTCTGATCACCTTAGTTATCTATTATAAAATACAAATTGTTATCTATTGATAAATGACACAAAACACATTAAAAGCTCATTGCTATTCACTTTTAAAATATTAATAAATGTTTTTCTTTTTGTATGAAGAAACTGTCTAATTGGTACATTTTTCTATTAAAATGTATTTGTTTACATATTCTTGTAAGTCTATTGTTTAGTCGTAGTTGATACATTATGCGAACTCAATGGTAGTTTCTTCCTGTTGCCTTGTGTTCACTGCATATCTCGTAAGAGAGTTATAAGTAGTTTTGGCAAACGTTCTTTCTGGATTCTGGCCTATTAAATATGTATTTTGTGATAAAATAAGCAAACTGCATGAATGTGATTGTCCATGCTGTATAGGAATAATGCATCAAGTCAGCTGTGTCACGGAATAAGAGATTTTCTTTCTCTCCATCAGGCGTTAACTGATTCACCCAAAATCTCAAATTCGGTTGGATGGAGTGAGAGGTCTCCTAATTTTACTATTATAGCTTTATTGCTAAATATTTATACATTGGTTATGAATTGAATTGATGTGCTTTTGCATGTTAAAGACAGACTATACCATATAAGGAGCCTATTTCCAAAAGTCGACATCCGCATTTTCTAAATTATTGAGAAAAGGGGGAAAAAAACAACAACAAAAAAAAAACTTAAATGGCAAAATTCAGTTTTTTTTGTTGTTATTCTGCTTTTTATGTTAGAGTTTGTACCAAGATTAACTAACATTCTTTCGCAGAATGAATTTGTGAACATAGGTCTGAAAATCAGCAAAACCAAGACAGTTGGTTTGGTGATGAGTAGAAATCCTTTAACGGTCCATCTAAGACTTGGAGATGAGGAGATAAATGTTGTAGACAAATTCCAGTATTTAGGTAGTATTCTTTCCTCGGACAATACCATACATCAAGAGATTAACAACAGATTACAGAAAGCTTCCAATTTCTATCAGGCAGTGGGTCAGCTACTTGGCACAAAACATTTTCACAAGCTTCCAGGATTAGTTTGTTCAAGATATACTTAATACCTATACTAACATATGGGCTGGAAGCAGCAACCCTTACTGGACCAACAAACAGTCGTCTCCAGGCAGTAGAAATGAAGTTCCTCCGTTATTGCCTTCAAAAGACGAAACTGGCCAAAATAAGGAATGAGGATATCCGACAACAACTGGGATTGGAAAGGAGCCTGCTGGAGACACTCAAACTCAAGAGATTGAGATGGTATGGTCATATGAAGTGGATGGCTCCCCACAGGATACCTCGAGTGTACTTTGGCCAGAGTGTCCCCGGGAAGAGACCAACAGGAAGACCTCGCGATGTGTGGGAGAAGCAAATTTATAAGGACCTTGAAGCTAGAGATAAGAACTGGCATCAAATACAAGAACAACAGTTATGGATGGACAGGACAAATTGGAGACGGCTCATTTATAATTGCACCCGGCTTGCTGGAGCAAAGAAACGATGATGATTAACATAAAATTTCTTGAATCCCACCGTTCAAGCTTTTTTTTTTTTTTTGGGACAAAGTGCAGATGTCGGATTATGGAAATAATTAGAAATAAATAAAGGGATTCTACCTTTTCAATACATATATTAAACCTACTCACAGGTACATGTTTCGAAGGTTGTTAACTCCCTCTTCCTCAGCCTGTACAATAAATATCAAAGATTAATTACCTTGATAAGTACATAAGTGACATGAATACAGTTTATGAAATAAATAATGCGAAGTTCATCAATCCATTATTTCCGACTCTCCATAGAAGATCTTCTAATTGGATTTCCAGGCCTGGGTGCACTAAAAAGCCACTGAATCAGGCCGGTGTTGTGAGCCGCTATTTGATTGTGTCATCGTAGGTTCGAACTAGTCTCCATGCTGCCCTTGGAGAACATCATGGCAAAGAAACCAAAGAATCCCTGCAGCCGTGCCATGCCCCGCCGTATGTAGGGCGTTTGGGCGCGAACAACAGCAGATCCAAAACGTGTCATGCAAATATCACTCCTTTGATTGTCCAAGGACATGCTAGGGGAGAAGGGCACGGGAAATATAGGACGGGAATAGAAACTAAGGAAAAATAAATGTGGATGTATATGATGTGCCGTTGGCTGTTGTTTTGGGGTAGATGAATGCGAAAGATGAGAGGTATAATCATTATTGAATTTGGAAAATAAATGGTATGATTGGTGGAATACAACTATTCAATTTATCTATTACTATATAATGGTTTCTTATTCAAATTGAAGATGATTTTCAAAGGCACAAAACAAGGGATTTCTATCAAACTTTTAAACACCAACTGTCCAAATACGTTGCCCCTACTCTTCACATCCGAGGATCTGATGGTAAACTTAATCTCAATAATAAAGACTGTGCTAAAGCTTTTGGAGAATATTTTGAAACCCTTTTGAACACGGACATACCTACTGAACAACTTGCTTTCTATCCTAGCGTTGCATACTATGACAGTTCACCACCCTCCGTCGAAGAAATAACACAAATCATCAAGGCGCTAAAAAATAATAAAGCCTCTGGAGAGGATAGTATTGTGGCTGAATTATGGAAATATGCAGATAATGACTCCGTCTCCAGAAAACCATTGAAGAAATATGGCATAGTGAAAAGTTGCCGGAGGATTGGACTTCTGCCATCATTCATCCTATACATAAGAAAGGGGATAAATCCGACCCAAATAATTATAGAGGTATTTCACTGGTATCGGTAACGTACAAAATATTTGCAAGGGCTCTTCTGAACAGAGCAGAATCGATATTAGACCGTCAGTTAGGGGAATATCAAGCTGGGTTCAGGAAATCAAGATCCTGTCCTGAACAAATTCATAACATTAAGACCATAATTTCCTACTGTACGGTACGATCAAAACCTTATGTAGTGATTTTTGTGGACTTTCAAAAGGCTTATGATTGCATTCATAGAGACACAATAATTAACACCTTACGTGAGTTTGGCCTAGACAATAAATCAATTAATTTGTTCAAAGCAAGCTTAGAAAACACCATTTCTAAGGTCAAATTTCGTGGTGAATTGTCCGAAGCCTTTGCAATCAAGACTGGCTGTAGACAAGGTGATCTGGGATCACCGATGCTGTTCAACTGTGTCTTGGAAAAAATTATAAGAGAATGGTTAACAATCTTACCAAATAATTATGGTATTCGAATTGGTTATAAAAAAGAAGACCTGAATATAAACTGTCTCGCTCTTGCAGATGACATTGCTTTGTTCGCTAATTCAATGGAAGAGGCCACTGACCAACTTAATAAACTACAAATCATAGCTGCTAAAACTGGACTTAAAGTGGCCTTCCATAAAACTAATTTTATCACAAATGTCAAAGATGCCTCAAAATTCATCACGATTGGTCTGCAAAAAATCAAAAAAGTCCGAAAATTTAAATACCTAGGCGAATGGATTACCCCTAATAATTCAGAAATAGCTGCCATTGAGAGCAGATGTAAAAAATTGGAAGGTGCCTTTCAAACCTGCAAAAACATTTACAAAAGTAAAAGCTTGTCCCGGAATGTCAAACTTTGTCATTATAACACAGTAATTAGGCCGTCAGCAAAGTATGCTGCAGAATGCTTACAGATGACAAACAAAGGCCCATTGAGAAAATTAGAACTTAAGGATCGGAAAATTCTAAGGAAAATATTAGACCTGTTAATGATAATGGTACTTACAGAAGAAGACATAACAATGAATTATTTGAACATATAGAAGATTTGGTGAGTGTGATGAGAAAAAGGAGAATGTCTTTCTTTGGACATTTGGAGCGGATGGAGCATCATCGACTTTCATATCGAATACACTCATCAATCTCTAAAAAAAAAATTCCTATTGTAAATGGTCGATGCAAGTGAGAAAGGACCTAACAGAAGCTCGAATCAATCAAGCTCTGGTTTGGGATAGGAACCTGTTCAGAAAGGCAGTTAAATCAACCAGTAATCTACACCCTTTGACATCTGTGATGCCTCGCCCTCACTACAAGTGGACGGAAGAAAGAAGAGCTGAACATTCTTCAAGAATGAAGATCTACTGGCAGACTAGAAAACAAGCTTTACAGTGATCATATGAGTGAAGAACATCGTGGTCCATTGATGGCCGAAACGACTAAAAAAAAAAAAAAAAATATGCGTCTATTAGTGTTCTGTATAAAATATTGGTTTCAAAAATTTTTTCATTGAGATTGTGGGAAGCGTTAAATCTCTGTGCTTTGTCAATCTCTATTTGTTCCCCTAGCATGTCTTTGGACAATCAAGGGATGATATTTGGGAGACACGTTTTTGATCTGCTGTTGTTCGCGTCCAAACGCACTACATACGGCGGGGCATGGCACGACTGCAGGGATTCTTTGGTTTCTTTGCCATGATGTTCTCCAAAGGCAGCATGGAGACTAGTTCGAACCTACGATGACGCAACCAAATAGCGGCTCACAACACCGGCCTGATTCAGCGGCTTTTTAGTGCACCCAGGCCTGGAAATCCAATTAGAAGATCTTCTATGGAGAGTCGGAAACAATGGATTGATGAACTCCGCATTATTTATTTCATAAACTGTATTCATGTCACTTATGTACTTATAAAGGTAATTAATCTTTGATATTTCTTGTACAGGCTGAGGAAGAGGGAGTTAACAACCTTCGAAACATGTACCTGTGAGTAGGTTTAATACAGGGTCTTTCATATAAAATAAGAGCGCCAAGCGGCGGCTTTGTTAACCGCAGCTGCGATCACTATGGCCGAGCTTGTGGCGTGCCACGGCCCCCTGCAGTGGTATTGAAAGCGCGCACATAGTACATACGAGGGCAGGTTCTTTTTTTTCAATCGGGGCGTGGTGGCTCAGCGGTCTAGCTGTATGCCTCTCACCAAGGCGGTCCGGGTTCGATTCCCGGTCAATGCATGTGAGATTTTCGAAGTGAAATGCCATGTCCTGTGGTTCGGATTCCACGTAAAAAGGAGGTCCCGTGGCTTATGATCTACAGATTAACGGTCACGTTAAACTACAAGCTTCCTTCCTTCCTTCTTTTTTTCAAGTTCCGATGGACTGTATAAAAATAACAGATTGACATTACCAAACTTGACCTTGCAATAAGCGTGCAGGTGCTCAGTCGCCAGTCTAAACCTCAAGTGCTAACATGGTGAGACAGTCATCATTGCAACATCATATTTTTTTATGTAAAACTTATTTTAAGTACGAGTCGGCTCGGCGGGTACGTGATGCTTTTGTTTAGCAATTTCCTGATGAAGTGCGACCTTCACTAGCACAGATTCACGTAATTGCAAGTAAGTTTGACACTACTGGCTCGGTGCTCAATAAAAAACATGCCCGCACACGAACAGTTTTAACAGAGGATGAGCTAGATGACATTGGCGAGAATCTTGAACGGTCTCCGAATAAATCACTCACAAAATTAGCACAAGTAGGGGTTTAGGTTTCATCAACAATAACTAACTAAAGTAAGATTTCAGCATTGTACACACACTAGCAAGGCCGCTGCATCATATAGGATTGTACACACGCTTAAAGCAGGGGGCCTTGGCGCGCCACAAGCTCGGCCAAGGTAACCGCAGCTGCGGGTAACAAAGCCGCCGCTTGGCGCTCTTATTTTATATGAAAGACCCTGTATATGTATTGAAAGGGCAGAATCCCTTTATTTCTTTCTTTCTAATATATAGTTAGTCAATCTTGGAAACATCCTGACTTCAGAAGGGGTGAATGGCAGTTGGATCATGTCTGCATGGATAAATTTCACCATCGCGAAATTCACAATGTCAAGGTTCTAAGGGGAGTTGACTCAGGATCAGACCACTATGTGGTAAAGATAAAAATAAAATTAACTCCAATGGCCAAGAAAAAACCTAATAATAACAATAGGAAGAAATTTGATCCATCTACCTTAATAAAAAATATAGAGTACTGTGAAAGAACAGGAGAAGAATCTCTCAACACTAAAACATTGGACGAATTAATCACTAAATTAAAATCAATAGCAGAGGAGTTAGCACCAATAAATCCAAGGAAAAAACATGAATGGTGGAATGTAGATTGTGATCAAGCAATAGAGAAAAGACACCAAGCATGGATAAAACATCAAGCTCTAAAGTCAGAAGAATCAAATTTAGAACTAACTATACAAAGAAAATTAACCCATAAAATCATCAGACAAACGAAACGTAATCATCTTAAAAATACACTGGAAAAGATAGAAGACTATTTCAAGAAAAAGCAATCTCGAGATTATTACAAAACATTTGGTAAATATCTAAAAAAATTTGAAGCTCCAACATTAATGTTGAAAAATCAAACAGGAAAGTTAGCACATTCTAACCAAGAAAATACAGAGATCCTTGCAGAAGCATTCGAGAAACTGTTAAATTGTGTTGATCCACAGGAAACCCTGCAAGTAAACACTGATACACCTATTTTAACTTCACCTGATTTAATAAATCCTCCAAACATTAATGAAGTAGAACTCGCAATTAAAGAACAAAAAAATTACAAAACTTGTGGCGAAGACTTAGTCTTTGCTGAAATCTGGAAAAATGCTGGTAAACCTGCGATTATAAATCTTCATCAACATCTAGTTAAAATGTGGATTACTGAAGAAATTCCTGCACACTGGACCACAGGAATAATCCATCCATTATTTAAGAAAGGAGACAAAACGAACCCAGATAACTACAGAGGAATTACCCTTCTGGACTGCACATATAAAATTTTCTCTCGTATAATTTACAACAGGATCAAAAACATTCTGGAACCACAACTTGGAGAATATCAAGGAGGATTTCGCCCTTACAGAAGTTGACCAGACCAAATCCTTAGCCTGAAATTAATAATGGAATATTACAAAAACAGAAATAAGCAACTCTTTATCTCTTTTATAGATTTCAAGAAAGCCTATGATAGTATTCATAGACTGACACTGCTAAAAATCCTCAGATCATACGGTCTCCATCCTAAATTGATAAAAATCATTCAATTAACATTAACAAACACAAATTTGAAAGTTAAATTTAGGGGAGAAATATCAACAGCTTTCACAGTAAAAACTGGTCTCAGACAAGGTGATGGATTATCCCCTCTGCTTTTCAATGTGGCTCTTGATTATATCATGTAGGATTGGCAAAAGGAAAACCCTCCTAAGATCAAAATTGGAACAAAACCATCAATAAAAATAAACTGCTTAGGATTTGCAGATGACTTGGCTCTTTTAGCACTAGACAAGGAAGAGGTTTGTACTCAGATCACTAGTCTCCAAGAAACTGCTCAAGGGATAGGATTACAGATATCCTTTGAAAAAACTGAGATCATGCCTATGAAACCCTTAGATATAAATGAAGTCTATATAAATGATCATAAAATTAACCTAGTTCCTCAATTTAAGTATCTTGGAGAAATTATAACACATAACTTAAACAAAAAAGTAACTTGGATAAATAGAACAAATCAAATGAAAAAGGCACAATCTCTAACCTGGTCAACATATAATAAAAAATGCCTATCAATAGCTACTAAGATCCAACATTATAAAACTGTAACTCTCCCTGAAGCCACTTATGCTTGTGAAACACTGTTCCAAATTAAAAATTAACAAAGAACTGATCAGCTCCTCAAAACGGAAAGAAGAATCATTAGAACGTGCATAAATAAAAAGTATCAGGTTGAGGGAGTCTGGAGGATTCTCCCAAATGAAACTGTCTATCGTGAGATTGATCCAATCACCAGCACAATGAAGAAGAAAAGAATTTCATATTTTTTTCACATCTTACGGCTTCCAGAAAACAGAATTGTACACCAACTGGTGATGAGAAATCTAGGAAAAAAAACTGGAGGAAAATGGATCCAAGAAATCCAACAAGATCTCAAAGCAGTTGGACTCAAGATAACAGATGCTGAGGAGAAATATAAAATTAACACCATTCTTAAAACTCACAAATTTTCTGCAGAAATGACACACAGAAAGCCTATGGAGATTTCAGATGAGTTGAGAAAATCCCGATCTGAAAGAATGAAAAAGTACTGGAAAGAGCGCAAGAACCAAGCAGTACTACCTTCAAAGAAGAAGTGATTGTGGAACGACTCAAGTGGTCCAATGTGACCAATCAAGATTAATAATAATAATAGTTAGTCAATACGGACCTAAATTATTGACATTATGGAAATAACTCAACAAAGCAGATGTCGAGATTTGGAAAGAAAGTCAAACTTTAATATTGATTTTTAACCACAAATATCGTGTTTTGAAACATCTTACACCATCCATTTGATGCGTTTCTCTAAGAGGAATAAGAAATCAACAAAATCTATTTTTTGTAAAAAAATGTCAGATGTCGACTTTTGGGAATAGACTCCACCTTTCAAAGTATGCTGCTTTAATTTGTCAGTTGTTACCAGTTAGTGGCACATACTTGACTTGCATGAGCATTACTGGACACACCCAGATTCACAGCTGCATGATATGATGTGAAGTATCTACTCCGGAGCTGGTTCTTATTAAGTTGGAATGGATTTCAACTGGCCTGCATGCACCATCTGTTCCCATTCTTTCTCAGGTAGGCGATTCCCCTTCAATACTTGAACCTAGAATTTAGAACGCAAAATTAGTTTAAAAACAGATTATATTAAGGCGAGATGTATCTTATCGGGTGGTAAACCCGGTGTGAATGTTGTTTTGCCGCTGCAGATGTAGGGTGATGTGCAGCCAATTCAAACGTGGTTTTGGTCTTCTGGTACAGTCGATGTCTGGCACTGTTTAAGAAGTTTTCAACTTTACAGCCATGCTATGTATGCCAAGAGAAAATGTTCGCCCGCAACTGCGATATCCTGCTGCGTAGCATCTGGTGTCTCATTGTAGATTACAGCTTATGCCGTTGCTCCCCTGATGTTTCTCTGGGTATGTTTTTCATCTTAACCCTGCAAGTGCCAAAGGTCGATTTTTTCTACGTTGTGTACCTGTCTGTAGTGCCAGAGTCGAAAAAATCGACCTTCATAAAATTCGCGATAAAGGTACCTGAGGTGACATCTATCGACATAAAACACGTACTAAGTTGTCAAGCATAGTTTGAAGTTTATTTTTCCTATCGTAAGGAGTTCCGTATCTGCGTAAATATGTATGCTCTTTGCTTTGAAATTTCAATGTTTACATGTGGTCAAGATGGCGACTCGAGATGTCAACATTGCCGGCAATATTGACCTTATTGCGGAATTAATAGACGATGGAAGTGATTTTAGTGATGTGGAACACGGCGAACATAATAGTTACGATACGAGTAGTGACGGTGATAATGAGAGTGGGCCAGAACAGACTCAAATGCCGGAAAATAGTGATCGCGAAAGTGATTCCGGAGAAGATGTACCTGTTCAAGAGAGACTTGATGCTGGTAATGCAGGTAGGACTATGGCTAATCAAACAACTTGAATACAAATTATCCCTCCTGAAACTGAGGAAGACTGGTTAAGATTTAGGCCTAGATCTATGGGATTTCAACATAATCTTGAGAGAAATTCGAAGGCTTTTTGTTACTTCCTTCTCTATTTTCTTCTCCAATTGTGGAACGTGATTTTGGCCGAAACTAATTTATTTTCTGTAGTGACCCAAGTTATGCACATATTGCAACGAAACGTTTACTGGTGACTAAGAACATATCAAGGAACAATTTGTGTATATTGGATTTTTCAACTCAGATAAGTGTTTTCCTGACAATTTTGGCTTGAAATTCGAATGAATTATTTTTTTGTTTTTGTTTTTACGTTATTAAAGTGATTGTTAGATCTTACATTTATTTAATACATCTATTTCCTACATATAATTAAACTACAGAATCTGATGTAAATATTGATATAAGAAACATAATTTTCTGATAAAATTTGAGGTAACTGTTAGCATTTAATAAGCAGACTACACATCGGAGGATTATGTGCTGGCACTACAGGAAATAAAGCTGGCACTAGTAGGGTTAAAGAAACGTCTCCTCCAACCTTTTTTGCCTTTTTTGAATGGAGCAGAAGTGGTGACATACCCAGTTGCTGCAAGAAAAAAATGAAGGTTGTCGCGGAGATCCCCAAGAGCTGCGATTCTGCCGCCATTTTTATCCTGGTATTAGCATTTGGGTATTGGTTCCAGGGCTGAATGTAGTGGCCATCAGGCCGCTGCACCGTTGTTAGCAGCTCGAAGTATCCACATCATCAGGGGCTTAAAAGACCTTGACCCCAGCTCCCAATAGGTGTCTTGTTAACAAAGCGATGAAGTGCACTTCGTTTTTAACATTTGCCAAGAAAGCTCCTCGAGGTGTAGCATCATGGATTACAACATCTGCCCTTGCTCCCCTGACATTTCTCTGGGTATCTTCTTCATCTCCCCCCAGGGGCTCACATCTAGTGGGACGTGGGTTGGCGACCACGGGACCCAAGCTGAGTCCGGCATTGCTTCCATTTACTTGTGCCGGGCTCCTCTCCATCTTCTTTCCTGTCGATCTCTCTTGGTCAACTCTTGTTCTCTTCCGACCCCGACGGTATTAGGGTATCCGAGGCCTAGGGAGTCTCTTCCTTTCCCGCCTCCATTGGCCCTTCTCTCATCTTTCCTGATCCCTAATTCTTCTAGGGATCAGCCTTCTTTTTCTTTTCATTATAGTTCCTTTTCTCTTTAAGATTCCCACCCTGTTTTCCTGAGTATTTTGTGAGTATTTTGAACCTCGACCTCATTTTGTAAGTATTTTCAATCTACATTACATTTTGTAAGTATTTTCGATCTAAACTCCATTTTGTAAGTATTTTCAATCTCAATTGCATTTTGTCAGTACAGTATTTTGAATCGCAGAATTCCACATATTGTGAGTATCTTTAATCTACCGTACATTTTGTAAGCATTTTCAATTGCATTTTGTAAGTATTTTGAATTCTAATTGCATTTTTGTAAGTATTTTGAACCTAAACTACATTTTGTGCGTATTTTTCAATCTAAATTCCTTTTGTGAGTATTTTCCTTCTAAATTACCTCCACTCTACATTTTGTGAGTCATTTCAATCTGAGTTCCATTTTGTAAGTATTTTCAGTCCAGCTTAATTTCCGTTCTGGTTTCCATTTCATTGTCGTTTCCACTATCACCCAGACCATTAGGGGCCGATAGCCTAGATGTTAGGCCCCTTAGAACAAAAACCGTCAAAGAACACAGTAACATCCCGACCGAAGTGGTTATTCACGCACTGTAGGCAAATTGGGCTGAAAATTCCCGATACGGAAGGAAGCCACCATCAATAGTGAACACTGTGTCCACTGGAAAATCATTCGTGGGTGCCGCCAACTCTTCAAGAATGTCGATCGGTGGAGACTTTGTGCCTTTTCGCATGAACATCCTGTCAAGCAGCGCAGGAGTAATTCAGGTAGTCTGTAAGGCAGACATGGGCAAACTTCTTAGGGGCAGGGCCACATGCAATTCAAAATAATCTAGGTGGGCCGGGCAAAAAAAACCTCATGTTTTCTTCTTCATCTGCTTTTACGGCCTCATTGGACCACTACAGTCAATCATTTCTTGGACCTCTCTTCAATAAGTTTTCTTTCTGAGGTGCCCAGTAGCTTTTCATTCGCTCTGATCTTCTCAGGCATTCCTCATCTGTAAATACCCTATTTACTGTATGACATTTGTCTATTTTTGGTTAAAATCTTTTTTTTATGTTTTTTTTTGTTTTGTTTTGCAAGTCACCCAAGGTTATTTCTAATTCTTTCATATCTTCTCTAATTTCCTTAATCCATCCTACTTGTTGTTTCATATTCCGAAGTTTCTCAACAATTTTTCAAGATAATCTGGTTTCCGGTGTCCTCATAATGTGACCAAAAAAGGAAATCTGTTTCTTCCGAATAGTATCACTGATGGGCTCCAGTTCTCTGTATAGCACTTCATTTGGTACTATCCGCCATTGTCCAACTTTCTGATATTTTTTTTATTTATTAATGTTCTAGTTATTCTTCTTTCTTATATGTTGATTCTGTTTTTATGAGTAACTTTAAAAAGAGTTTCGCTTCCATATGTCACCTCTGGTTGAACCACCGTCTTGTAATATTTTAATTTTGTTGTGATTGTTTCTTTTATATGTAGACCAGGTTTTTTTTTGGTGGGGGGGCTTTTATCATTTTATTAGTTCTTTCTTGCCATGCAGGTTTCTCACCCAAGTTGTAAGTAATAATTTCTCCTAAGTATTTAAATTGCTTCACTATTTTAACTTTCTTGTTATTCACCAGTGGCGGCTGGTGACATTGTTGCAGCGTTGCACAACTCCCAATAATTTTACACCTAATTCGTAGTTTCTTTTCCTTTAATGTTTTAGTTTTATAGATCTAATGCACTCAAAAATGTGTTAAAATCATCTATATTTTGATATTATTTATCCTAATGCTTCACACTGTACCTATAAAAGCTGCCGCCTTCAAATCAAACTCCAGGGGGTTAGCTCGCTTGTGGCGACTCCCAAGCAGGCAGCGCGGCTTACTGGACGAGGCCAAGCTTGTGCATAGAATCCAAATGGCCCCGTTAGACTGCACCACTCTTTGGAAATGACAACACCCTCGATTTCTCTTGCCCCGCTAAGGGTAGTTTAGTTAGTTAGTTAGTTATTTAGTTAGTTATTGTTGTTTTAAGGGGCGGAACTACGAGGTCATCTGCCCCTGAAGGGTAGTTTCTTTCCCACACCACTAGAGAATGCTACACCACCCACAACAGTACAAATATCGGAATTTCATAGGGAGACATTAGTTGGTTCACACCCAATTATTTTTAGATGTTTTCTCATCATAACTTCATTTAATATTTTTGTCAATTGTTCTGTGAAGCGAGCCTAAGAACGCCACCGTGCTATAAGTACAGTAGATAAGTGGCTGAACTATTTTGCGACGTGTTGTTGGTGTACTGTAGCGGTTTATGTTTGCTTTTACCACTTTTTTCTTGCGGGATTTGAGTTGCGATTAGCTCTGTATTTAGTTGATTTGAGTATTTTGGTTCCAGGCAGATACTTAACTGTGCATTATTATTATTATTATAATTGTTTGGTTGATTGTGAGTAGACCTATGCATTCACTACGAAATTTCTTGGCTAGCAAAATTCAGTGTTTTGTTAGTTTGCTTTTAGCGCCACTTTCCGATGTAGCACCCAGATTTATCATCTGTGCATCTTTTAAGTTACCGTAGTATTTTATTTTAACGGAATGTTTAGTTTGAAACATTAATTGTATTGTGGAGTGTGAGTGAAAATGAATAGAGTAAGTAATTTGCTAGTCAGACAGTTTTTCCAGCTCCCTGATGACGATAAACTTACAGTAAAAACACTCGGTACACCATTACCGGATAAGTATTGTCCAAAATATAAGTATATGAGGGCGTTTAAAGGAGATATTTAAGGCAATAATAATTGGTTATGTGAATGCGATATTTAAAAACGCTTTATTCTGTTTTACATGTTTGTTGGTGGAGAATTCGCGTGGACCAAAATAGGAGTTACGGAAAATTATCCCTAAAATAAAGAAACATGAATCTTCAGCTGAGCGGCTTCGGTGCCGTAGTTGGTAGCATGCTGAGCCTCTATGCCCAAGATCGCGGGTTCAAACCCGGCCGAAGTCATCGGATTTTTTAAGAGCGTTAAAAATCCCTCAGTATGCATTCCTTCGGAGGGGAAGTAAAGCCGGCGGTCCCATGTCATAGATTTATGGCATGTTCAAGAACCTTCCACTTATTACACCTGTGTGAAGGTAAATTATAGGTTAAAAATTTGAACAACGCTCTTAGGTTCCAACGTTCGTCGCCAGGAGCCGACTGCGGTGGCGTGTAGTAATCAAGTTCTGAACTAGTAGTCGTTTACGGTGGCCTTTGGCGGCAAAAGTAGGAACTGCTTGAAATTCAATGTCTGTAGTCCTCACTTGAATTAAAAACAGATAACACTCACTAATACAGCCACCACAATTAACACCGGTTATCAGACAGTTTCTCCACACACCCAAAGTACAGGGGGCTACATGACTGCGTTGTCGCAGCTCCTAAACTGAGGAACCAACCAACCAATCTTCAGCTGTTTGAAATTGACACTTTTTGGAACTGTTAACGAAGCTGCACAATTGGACAGTGCCTATAAAAGGTAAATTGCGGAATATAACGAAGATGTTAGGCACAATAGATATGTGTTAAATATTGTAATAAACTGTATTCGTTTCTGTGGTTCTTTCGGACTGGCCTTGCGTGATCATGATGAAAGTGTAACATTAACAAATCCAGGTGTTTTGAGAGAACTAATTAATTTTACCGCTGAGTTGGATGCTGTGTTAAAGGTCATTTGGTAAGGGCAACTGTTTTCAAAGGAACGTCCAAAACAATTCAAAATTAATTTTTACAGATTATGTTGGAGGTTCGCCAAGAAGAAGAATCAAAGCAAATAAAGGAATCGGAAATTTTTGCCATTATAGCAGATGAAACTAGTGATATTTCAAACATATTTCAGATGGCTGTTGTGTACCGATACGTAGTAAAAGGCAAACAAAACATGATGCACACACATTAGCAGCGTGTTTACTGGATTAATTAAAGGAGCAGAAATTGAACGAAACTCCGCAAAAATGAATTGCGCCGACGTATGACAGAGCGCACTTCATGGCTGGTTCCTCTGATGGGGTTCAAGCTATAGTAAAAAAAGACTGATAGTCAGTCTGAAAGACTAGACTTTATATCATTTTAAATGCTACAAATGCTGCGTGAACTCAAAGTCCGTTAGCAAGTGCAAACCAAGGTCAAAGGAGGTAGCTGGCTGGATGACGACACGCTCACCGGAGCACGCGGGGAAAGGAGGAAGCTCAAGCAGTATTATGACGTCACACACCTCAGTGCATGCTCGGTACATTTCGTCCCGTCACCGTAACGTAACGCCAGACCGCAGCGTAACTACGAAGTCGACAAGATCATTTAAAATGATAAAAATCCTATCCTTATGCAGAATATGTGCCCGTCTTTGTTAGTAATAACATTTTTCGTTAACTTACAAACTTTTCGGTTGCCATGTTTTTATGTTGAGAATGTTTATTATCCCGGAGATTGAGACCCAACCTTAGACAACCTGCTGTGTTTAAAATTATTCCCATGAACTCAGGCATAGGGCTTAAATACATAAATCTGATTTTTTTAAATGAATTCCTATAGGAAGAAGCCCAAAAGAGCCATTAAAATTTGTCTATTTGTCGAACGTACAGTTATTTTGGAAAACCCATGTATTTCAGTTTTTATAGAACTGTAGTTTATCTAACGTTAATTAATTTTTGTTACATGTGTAAACTTCCCATATGAAATTGCGACATCAGAAATTTTGGTGCAACACCCAGCTTTACTTACCACCGGCCGCCACTGTTATTCACTGTTATGTGGTGCTGCCATTATCTCAGTCTTTTCAAATATCTGAAGTTCAATTTTTTGTGCTATATTTTTTAGGCTTATTATTTGATTTCTGGCTTCTTGAATATTATTAGCCAGTAATGCTAGTCATCTGTGAATCCCAAGCTATTTAAGTCTATTTGATATTTCTTGGTTCCAATTCTTATGCTCCTAGGATTTTCCCTGTACCATTCCCTCATCACGTATTCCAAAGTACAATTGAAAAGTAAAGGCGATAAACACATGTTTATAGATAGATTATAAACTTTTTATTTCTGAATTTTAAATCAAACAAAACTTTAGGCTACAATGGTAGAAAACTTAGGAATAAAGAACACACCTTCATTATTTGTCAGAAGAGGAAGAAGTAGTATGTGACAAGTGAAACTGTGCTTCTAAAAGTTTTTCATAATCTGGTTGAAACTGGGATGAGCTGATTCTTAGTAGCGCAGCTAAATGGTGGTCTGGTGGTCTGTCAATCTAATATTGTGACGCTTTTTTTTCCCCCCGAAGGTTCATTGTAGAAAACACCTGTTCACAGATATAGTAAGATGCGAACATGGCAGTTATCTTTTGCGCATAAGATTTCAAGTTTGGGAAGCTCCTAAATTACACATATATGTCTATACTCTTCTACTAAAGTCATTATTAAGCAAATAAAAGCAGTATGCAAATTAATTAATTATTGTATAATAATGTAATAATGTAAATCAGTAATACAAGGATTCAGCAGAAGAGAATCCTCATAACCTCTCCACTCCAACTCCCAACACTGACCTGCACGTGGTGTCCCCTGCTAAGCTGAGCAACCCAGTGGAAGGTTGGGTAATCAATCCCAGCGGGAAACTGGGTCAGTGAACAGACTAGTGTTGGGGGGGGGGGACTGAGAATTCATTTCTCAGTTCTTTCACTTTTCTGAATAACATTCAGGATTGTAATTCGAGGATTTGTCCTCCCCTCAAGGTGTAACCTTAGATAGTCGACCATGAAAAGTCATTTGAAGAATAATTCCACCGTCTGTAATGATAGATTACAGAAAAGACAGCATTCGGATACGGTGGGCTGTCATGCGGAAGATAATGACGAATCGGAGCGTCTGAAAACTCATCAAGTAGCTAACAAACAAATACTACGGAAAATCAAACCTAAACAAGTCTCATTCTTTTCTACACATAATGTTAACTCTCTGGTTCAAACTGGAAAACTGAAGATCATCACGGATATCATGAGAAGTCATAAAATTCTAATTATGGCCCTTCAGGAAATTAGAAATAGTGATCAAGACCATCTGGAATCACAAGGATACAGACTATATAAAGGAATTCCAGGAAAACGAGTTATGAAAAATTGTCCACAATTTGGTAACGGATTCTTAATAGATCTCAGAATCATTGACTCGATAACAGAATTTAAATCTCAATCCTCCAGACTTACGACCCTAACTTTGAAATCGGCTAATAAAACATATACAATTATTAATGCACATGCTCCTACTAATAAAAAAAAACAACACCATTAAGGACAGAGAAGAAGTACAAAAATTCTGGGATCTTTTGGATCAAACTTTAATAAACATCCCTTCATCAAACATCAAAATTCTCCTTGGTGATTTCAATGCGCAACTCGGACAAGAAAGAAGATATAGAGATACCATTGGAAAATGGACAGCACATAAACAAACCAATAAAAATGGTCAAAGATTAGTCGAAATTTGTAGAAACCACAAATTAATCTCTAAATCAACATGTTTTAAAAGACAGCCCCATAAATTGAAAACTTGGAAACATCCTGACTTCAGAAGGGGTGAATGGCAGTTGGATCATGTCTGCATGGATAAATTTCACCATCGCGAAATTCACAATGTCAAGGTTCTAAGGGGAGTTGACTCAGGATCAGACCACTATGTGGTAAAGATAAAAATAAAATTAACTCCAATGGCCAAGAAAAAACCTAATAACAATAGGAGGAAATTTGATCCATCTACCTTAATAAAAAATATAGAGTACTGTGAAAGAACAGGAGAAGAATCTCTCAACACTAAAACATTGGACGAATTAATCACTAAATTAAAATCAATAGCAGAGGAGTTAGCACCAATAAATCCAAGGAAAAAACATGAATGGTGGAATGTAGATTGTGATCAAGCAATAGAGAAAAGACACCAAGCATGGATAAAACATCAAGCTCTAAAGTCAGAAGAATCAAATTTAGAACTAACTATACAAAGAAAATTAGCCCATAAAATCATCAGACAAACGAAACGTAATCATCTTAAGAATACACTGGAAAAGATAGAAGACGATTTCAAGAAAAAGCAATCTCGAGATTATTACAAAACATTTGGTAAATATCTTAAAAAATTTGAAGCTCCAACATTAATGTTGAAAAATCAAACGGGAAAGTTAGCACATTCTAACCAAGAAAATACAGAGATCCTTGCAGAAGCATTCGAGAAACTGTTAAATTGTGATGATCCACTGGAAACCCTGCAAGTAAACACTGATACACCTATTTTAACTTCACCTGATTTAATAAATCCTCCAAACATTAATGAAGTAGAACTCGCAATTAAAGAACAAAAAAATTACAAAACTTGTGGCGAAGACTTGGTCTTTGCTGAAATCTGGAAAAATGCTGGTAAACCTGCGATTATAAATCTTCATCAACATCTAGTTAAAATGTGGATTACTGAAGAAATTCCTGCACACTGGACCATAGGAATAATCCATCCATTATTTAAGAAAGGAGACAAAACGAACCCAGATAACTACAGAGGAATTACCCTTCTGGACTGCACATATAAAATTTTCTCTCGCATAATTTACAACAGGATCAAAAACATTCTGGAACCACAACTTGGAGAATATCAAGGAGGATTTCGCCCTTACAGAAGTTGTCCAGACCAAATCCTTAGCCTGAAATTAATAATGGAATATTACAAAAACAGAAATAAGCAACTCTTTATCTCTTTTATAGATTTCAAAAAAGCCTATGATAGTATTCATAGACTGACACTGCTAAAAATCCTCAGATCATATGGTCTCCATCCTAAATTGATAAAAATCATTCAATTAACATTAACACACACAAATTTGAAAGTGAAATTTAGGGGAGAAATATCAACAGCTTTCTCAGTAAAAACTGGTCTCAGACAAGGTGATGGATTATCCCCTCTGCTTTTCAATGTGGCTCTTGATTATATCATGAAGGTTTGGCAAAAGGAAAACCCTCCTAACATCAAAATTGGAACAAAACCATCAATAAAAATAAACTGCTTAGGATTTGCAGATGACTTGGCTCTTTTAGCACTAGACAAGGAAGAGGTTTGTACTCAGATCACTAGTCTCCAAGAAATTGCTCAAGGGATAGGATTACAGATATCCTTTGAAAAAACTGAGATCATGCCTATGAAACCCTTAGATATAAATGAAGTCTATATAAATGATCATAAAATTAACCTAGTTCCTCAATTTAAGTATCTTGGAGAAATTATCACACATAATTTAAACGAAAAAGTAACTTGAATAAATAGAACAAATAAAATGAAAAAGGCCTCAATCTTTAACCTGGTCAACATATAATAAAAAATGCCTATCAATAGCTACTAAGATCCAACATTATAAAACTGTAACTCTCCCTGAAGCCACTTATGCTTGTGAAACACTGTTCCAAATTAAAAATGAACAAAGAACGGATTAGCTCCTCAAAACAGAAAGAAGAATCATTAGAACGTGCATAAATAAAAAGTATCAGGTTGAGGGAGTCTGGAGGATTCTCCCAAATGAAACTGTCTATCGTGAGATTGATCCAATCACCAGCAAAATGAAGAAGAAAAGAATTTCATATTTTTTTCACATCTTACGGCTTCCAGAAAACAGAATTGTACGCCAACTGGTGATGAGAAATCTAGGAAAGAAAACTGGAGGAAAATGGATCCAAGAAATCCAACAAGATCTCAAAGCAGTTGGACTTAAGACAACAGATGCCGAGGAGAAAAATAAAATTAACACCATTCTTAAAACTCACAAATTTTCTGCAGAAATGACACATAGAAAGCCTATGGAGATTTCAGATGAGTTGAGAAAATCCTGATCTGAAAGAATGAAAAAGTACTGGAAAGAGCGCAAGAACCAAGCAGTACTACCTTCAAAGAAGAAGTGATTGTGGAACGACTCAAGTGGTCCAATGTGACCAATCAAGATAATAATAATAATAATGTAATAAAATATATATATATATATATATATATTTAAGTCGTTTCGGCCATCAATGGATCACGATGTTCTTTACTCATATGATCACTGTAATGCTTGTTTTCTTGTCTGCCAGTAGATCTTCATTCTTGACGAATGTTCTGCTCTCCTTTCTTCCGTCCACTTGCAGTGAGGGCGAGGCATCACAGATGTTAAAGGGTGTAGATTACTGGTTGATTTAACCGCCTTTCTGAACAGGTTCCTATCCCAAACCAGAGCTTGATTGATTCGAGCTTCTGTTAGGTCCTTTTTCACTTGCATCGACCATTTACAATAGGATTTTTTTTTTAGATATTGATGAATGGATTCGATATGAAAGTCGATGATGCTCCATCCGCTCCAAATGTCCAAAGAAAGACACTCTCCTTTTTCTCATCACACTCACCAAATCTTCTATATGTTCAAATAATTCATTGAAAATATATATTATTATTAACTTTATTGGCCACATTGGACCACTTGATTCTTTCATGTACACTTTTTCTTTGAAGGTTGTATTGTTTGATTCTTCTTATATGCCCTCTACTTATTCGTTCTGATTGCAGTGTTCTTAATTCGTCTGAAATCTCTGCAGGCCGTCTGTGCATCATTTCTGCTGAAAATTTGTGATTCTTAAGAAGGGTGGTAATTTTATTCTTGTTCTCTGCATCTGTAATTTCGAGTCCAACTGTTTTGAGATCCTCTTGAATTTCTTTGATCCAATGCCCTCCAGACTTCTTTCCCATATTTCTCATCACTAGTTGTCGTAAAATCCTGTTTTCTGGTAATCGTAGGATGTGAAAGAAATAAGAGATTCTTTTCTTCCTCATCTTGCTGGTAACTGGGTCAATATATATATATAATAATTATCAATTATTATACTAACTTGTCAAATTCTGCCAAGCGTTTACCTAGAACTTTTATCAATAGGAACGCTGTCAGTCACCATCAACATGTATACATGAATTAGTTTTGCCATAAACATTTAATTCATAATGTCGATTATTCAGGTCCGTATTGACGTAACTAGAACTTTGAAAGAACGTATTCTTCATGTATTTTGTATGAACTTGTACATGGAAAGTTTTTCCATTGTGAAGTTTTGTTGGACAGGCTGAGGAAGGGGGAGTATTTACCCCCGAAACTAGTCCCTGTAAGTAATAGAAATAAACAGTATTTAAGGCGGAAAATCTATTATTCTTTCAAAGTTATAAACATTTAAATCAGGGTGGTCCAACCTTTAGTTACCCGAGGGCCAATCAAACTTTAGTATAGGAATGTGAGGGCCAGAGACATTCCAGAAAGAAAACGTATTACATATTTTACTCAAAAGCATTTATTAAAATTTATATTAAAAGAAGTTTAATATTACTAGTTTAATATACCACTTCATTTTACAGTCGAGAAATCAATGTGATGATTGGCACCGCTTTCCTGATACAAGTGTATCAATCTCCACTGTAAGTTCAGTAAGGCAAAGTCTCAGGCTCGATTCCAGTGAAGCACTTTCAATTCGATTTCTCGTTTTTGATTTAATTTGTTTGAGAGCAGAAAAAGCACTTTTGCACCCATACTTACTGCCAAACAGCGATAACACTTCAGAGAGAATTTAGGCAGTTTAGGAAAACGTTCTTTAGAAATCAGTTTCCAGAAATTTTCAGGGACATCACACTTTTTAGTCTGGTAGAATGGGTATGCCTGAAGATCACAATTTTCCATTTGAAGGTTACAGGGCATCTCACTCGTTTCAATATCCATGGGGTTGTTGAACAGTGCAAGTTTTGGTTTTAGGGAGTCAAAATCCTAGAATCTGTTCTGGAACTCTTTCTTGATATCTATTGTTATTTCATGAAACATACTAAACTTTATGTCACTTTTTTCTTCTTTGAACTGCTGACAAGATGGGAAGTGTGCCATATTATTTGCCTTCAATGCAATTTGCATTATATCAAGTTTTTTGCGGAAGCCCTCAATATGTCCATAAAGCTGGGAGATATTTTGTTTTATGCCTTGTAGTTTCAGGTTTAAAGCATTTAGATGGGATGTTAAATTTGTCAGCAAAGCAAGATTGTTTTTCTTGATACTCATGCCCGATGTTTTTATTTTTGAGAAAAGCAAGAATTTCATTCCTCAACCCAAAGAACTGTTGCAAGCAATTTCCAGCACTTAGCCAACACACTTCACAGTACAATGAAATGTCACCATACTCAGCTTCCAAATTGTCCAGGAATGCAATAAATGCTCTGTGCCTAAAGACTTTATTGCCTCCCCTTATTATATTTACAGTCTTTACAACAGTTTTCATTGTCTTGCAGGGCCTTATAATTTTTCCACAGAGAGCCTCCTGGTGGATAATGAAGTGGAAAAACAAAAAATCCAATCCTTTTTCTTTACACAGTCCTACTAAACCAATGTTAGGAAAAACCATTGCTTTAGTTCCATCTGTTGCAATGTCATAGCACTTCACAAAACCTCCATATTTAGAAACGACATCATCCAGTGCGTTGAATATGTCAATACCTTTTTTGCTGGTTTCTAATGATCTTAATTCCAACAGTTCTTCGTGAATTTCAAATTCTTCATTTAATGTTCTGACAAAGATAAGGAGCTGGCCGATGTCAGCTATATCTGTGCTCTCATCTAGAGCAAGAGAGTAAAATTCACATTTTTCAAAAATGCTCTTGAGAGAACCTGAAACTTCACCAGCCATATCATTAATTCTTCTACTAACTGTCTGATGAGACAAGGAAACTGTTTCAAAATTTATAGCCATATTATTATCTCCAAATGAAGATGCCATTTTTACAGCACATCTCTTAATGAGCTCACCATCCCTAAAAGACTTTATACTTTTAGCTAGCTCTAAACATACCTCATTAGATGCCTTTAAACCAGCAGTGTTTGATGGTTGCTGAAATATATTCTTCAGTCTTGTTAGTTTCAGCTTCAAATCATTAAACACACAACTTCTGGCACTTCCCGGGTATTGATCGTATTTTGATTTATGCAAGGTGGCATAGTGTCTTATTCATGTTATACTCCTTCGAAACACCTAAGACTTGAGAACAGATAACACACTGTGGTTTTCCATTATGTTCCTGCCACTTTGACTGAAATTGTTGTTTCTCATCTTCAACACACCGTTTATTAAGTCCCGCCATATTAGGTACCGCTCTCGCAACAACGATGACAACAAACTCTCGTCGTACTATATCTCTCGAACAACCTCTCTTCAAAAACAACCCCTGCACTCTCTTTTATAGGGAAATCCGCCGCAGCACACAAACGATCGCGATCTTATCGGCAGCCAATCACTGGCGTCCAACCAGTTGTCGCCTGGAGACGGGGCCGCTATTTGTGCTGTACGTATTCGTGGAAAGACAATTCTGATTACTGGCGTATTTTTCGGGATCTTTCCTTTCCCACCTGGCTCCTTCGTAACATTACTGAATGAAAGTGAAAATTAAAGTAGGCACGCCACTGATTATTACTGTCGAAAAGCGAAGGGCAGTAAGAAGGGCAAGGGCCAACAAAAATGAACAGGTGGGGCCGTGGGTTGGACCACACTGATTTAGATCAACAGCCCTAAGTGAAAACAAATAACAACAACACTGCAAAATAAAAATAAATTGTATGCACGGATAGTACTTCAGTGTTGATTGTCAGCAGTTCAAAGATACCATTATGTTTCACCTATCGATACTGTAACTTCGTATGACATATCACTATCATAAAAAACTTCCTGTATTTCATCCTCTGTCAATGTTGGATCGGCCATGTATGCTTACCATTAATCTGGCGGTCGCCGAGTAACAGCTGACAAGTTGCATAGCCTTCCAAATAAGAGTTTAACATTGCCTGCTTCGCAATAACTAGATTTCATGACGTTCCTCACGCAACCTACAGATCGCAGCATCAAATGGGAATGGATAATTTGTCGGGGAGGAGAGGACAGATGAGCAGTAGAGGATAGAATTATGATGTCGGGGCTCGCCCAACACACAACTTGAACGGGAAATTTGTTATGTCGGGGCTCGCCTGACTGACGAGGGATAAGGGTTAATTCATATTATTTTCTTGTGGCAGCTTCAAAATACATAAAAACTGTGATGAAAATTATTGTGAGCTACCACTTAATAGTGACAGTATTCTAGGTATGTGTTGAAACACTCACCTCCTCGCTGGAGTTGATTTAACTTTAACTACCCACATTACCACAAACCTACGGAATTTACTGCCTTTAAATACAGGCCACAAGTGATTTTAACGTTACTTCCCGACTTTGAATGGGCGCCAAGGTTGACCATATGGGTCTTCCTGAATAAAATAGAAATAAATACATAGCTGTTGCCCCGACTATGAAACCCCATATCTCCCAGGCGTAGGGCATTTGGCATGCGTTTGCTGATGTACCAGGTTCATGCAAGACAGGAATATAAACACACATGAATTTTAAAGAGAGAATCTATTGGCTGTACTAACACATATATACACAAATATACAACAAAAATACCCTTCATACACTCGTGCTCAAACTTTATACAGTACCTTGCCACTGAATTTAGGCTCTGAGAGCAAGAAAGCACTTACGGCCATATCAAGCCTAGGCATAACAGCCCCCTATACATATTTCACTTGTACACAGAATATCTACACACGTTACGACTGGTTCACTCCACTTTCTTCTTTGTCGAACTGCTCGTTCCCGTCTCCATTCTCGCATGACTTCGATGAAACGTTTACGACTGAATTATCCTTTAGGCGTGGTAAGTTGTTACCAACAGCCCATGGTATGGATGGACCCATGAAATGTACGTAGCATCCAATAGCTCGTAAGAGCTCAGAGGATAGCTAAAATTAGTCACTGCTCGTTCGTATTACGATACCATGATCGAGTAATACGACACTAAAATGCAAGTAGACAAACGGACTTTCGCTGTAATAGCAAGAAGACGATCTCTAACTGTTCGTTACAGAAACCATGTCACGTAAAACGACCCTGGGCGTTAGTAGATCAGTGTTCTGCCGATAAAACAATAAGACAAGCTCAGAACGCCAGACACGCCAATATATGCACTAGCGCAGGGATACCATAACCCCAAAGTTTCTGCCGGAACTAAATTGTGCGTAGCCCGCTCCTAGCGGAATATCCGTGTCAACACACGAACATCAGACAGTCAAAATCCACACTGACGTCACACAATGGTATTCCTCACGAAGTTCATGGGAGTTCATGCCATAAATAGCCTAGGTAATCCCACACAAGCCGAATTACTGCCTGTCTTTTCCGGGTATGTAACAAATCCAGCACTCGAAAAGACCAATTCTTTGTACCTTTATAGTACAGCCACAAATCTAACCTTTAACATTACTAGGTCAAAATAAAGCAATTAACCCCAAACCAAAATGAAATAATGCTTCTACTTAATACAGTCTTATATCCTTATTCCCAAAACGTAATAAATCGCAAAACCCCGTATTTTATAATATCAAATATCCAAAAACCGATAATTAATAAACAGTGATCCTAGGTTGTCCAGACCATCCAAATATGAATCTGTCCACAAAAACACACAGGCACAATAAAAATCACCTCCGCAACCCCACTTTAACCCAATATAATAAGATACGAATAAAATACCCCAAACTAACTGCACAAGGCAGAAAACCCGAGGGTGAGCTACTGTAACTGAATAAATTCCGTTACAGACGCCCCCACAAGGATCAATCTCTAAACTACAAGGCTATAGAATTATCCTTGTTCCTCACACAAATACACACTAGTACTCCTGTCTTGTCATCGTGAGCAAGATCTCTAGGTGACATATAGCTTGAGGTAAGCAACGTTATATGTACCTAGGACCTTGTCATCGTTGGAAATCAAGCTGTAGGCACATGCACCTACCCTGTGGTCTAAAGCAAATGGACCCGAAAGAAAAACCTCAAGAATGCAACTCTGCTCTATCGACAGCAGATGCTCAGCTCGCAACAACACCACCTATCTTAATTTTTACCCCCTCCCTTCCCTGCTGTCTCAAAACCATCTTACCTACAATTACATTAATCCTCAATTTATTTAATCTCTTAGGGTACAGCTTCCCCTGTTGAAAATCCCAAAATCCTGCGAGACACACAAAAAGAAATCCTTCCTGCAAACTACTAACTGCCACGCCCTCCAAACATAACCTAATGGAACCATCCCGCATGGTCACCACCACCAGAAGACTAACAGACTGACTGTTACTAATCTCAAATATAACCTCATACAGCATCTGACCAATCACCTCAACAACACCCTCCATGTAAGAATGAGCTATAGGGTACCTAGGACCGCTCAAGCCAGACCTATCTGCGATGTCAAAACTCTGCCCGTAGCCGTGAGTACATCCAGGTTTCTCCGAGAACACCACCCTGTGTTCCCTCAGAACGTCAATCACCTCTGACTTCTGACCCTCGTCCAACATGGTATCTTTAACAACTACCTCCACACAGTGATCATCGTCACTCAACTCACGATCATCTCCCATGACCCAGAAACAACAGTGATCCACATCACTCACCACACGATCATCTCCCATGATCCAGAAACTACAGTGATCAACATCACTCATCACACGATCATCTCTCATGACCAAAATACAACTTGATACCATGCCGACACCTAATTCTTTCTCCACAGAAACCTCTTTAATCACCTGAATGCATCCAACGACACTAACAAAATCTCTACCACCAACCTAATAATCTAACCTAACGCAATCCTCTTGCTCACTCCACCCAAACTTCACTTGCGCCTTACTGTAATCTAATTTACAGCTCTGGTCTCCTAACCTATCAGATCCTACATTGACATTATACTCTACATTATGTTTTTCTTCCAGAGCGTGAGCAGGAATACTATGCAAGGACTCTCCCCCTGCTCCACATAGTGAGTCCTGGCGAAGTTTAAACTTCCTGGCCTATTGTTTCTCTCAACCTGCCTTTCCATGCCACGCCCCCTATTTGCCTGCTCTACCTCACGTGGTCTGTTCCCCGGTTGCTTGTTTTTCCCGTACCCCTGACACTCATTGTTATTTCTTCCTCTCCCATGATCTTCATACCAAATGTACCTATCCCCTCTACCTGGATCCCAATTCCTCTCTCTCCTCTGATTATAATTTCCTTCCCTTTGATTACCCCCATTTCTGTGACATTGCCTACCTGTCCTTCTCAAGGTACCTAACCTTCCAAGTGACCGTTCTATGCCTGTAACAGCGACTATCTCCTGCACGCACACTGCAGTCCTAATGTCATCAGAGAAATTACATACTAACTTTGTAACAAGATTTTCACTCCCTCCTAGTTCCAAATGTTGACCACGTAGAATTCTACCTACAGTATCTTCCTCCATACTAGTCACTATCTCGCTAACCTGGCTAATATTCTCATCTACCTTCTTCATACCATTCCCTAGCAAACTAATCTCGACTCGCTCATCAATCTCCACTACCTCACCACTCTCCTCACTAAATTCAGCACTCTCAAGCATCAGCACTCTCCCCACTAACTTCAGCATTCTCGTCCTTCTCCACTCTCCCAGCACTCGCATCTCTAATCACAGCGTTCTCTTCCACGATGCCTACAATTTCCTCTTTCTGCTCTCCCAACCTATCTACCCTGGGAAATTTCTGGCTAGTCAAAAGTGCCTGGCTAGAAATCTCCCCTGCCAACATCACTTGTTGAGCATCTACTTCAAAGTCTACGCTCTCTTCCTGAACAGCAAGCTGATTACCTAGCTTAGTTTCCAGATTAGTGGCTTCTACACTGACTTCACTAACCTGGCTAGTAACATGGCTGTCTAGGCTAATCACATCAAGCTTCTCCGACAAATGCTCTGTGACCTCATCAAGCTTCTCTGATAAATGCTCCTCCACACTATTCAGCTGACTGGTTATTTTCCCCCCCATCCTATTCATCCTCTCCTCCATACCATCCATCCGACTGATTATCCTCCCCTCCATCCCTACAGACTTGTCGCTAAGATACACGAGCCTCCTCAACATGTCCATCATACTTAATTCATTTCCCCCCTTCCCTGGCAAATCTCCCCTGACTCTACTGTTTTCCCCCATCCCTACAGCAAATTGCCTATCAGCCCTTGCCTGATTCTGCCGCTCACCAGCACTGTCCCCCAACAAAGCAGAATTGCATCCTGGCTCTAACGTAGCCATCCCTAATTGAAATATGTAAAATTATGCAAATATGCCTACAGTTTAATTCCTGTGTCCTGGTACACATCAGCATGTCTAAGGCCTCACGTTGGGTTCGCCACTGAAACCCTCTCACCTCCTCGCTGGAGTTGATTTAACTTTAACTACCCACATTACCGCAAACCTACGGAATTTACTGCCTTTAAATACTGGCCACAAGTGATTTTAACGTTACTTCCCGACTTTGAATGGGCGCCAAGGTTGACCATATGGGTCTTCCTGAATAAAATAGAAATAAATACATAGCTGTTGCCCCGACTATGAAACCCCATATCTCCCAGGCGTAGGGCATTTGGCATGCGTTTGCTGATGTACCAGGTTCATGCAAGACAGGAATATAAACACACATGAATTTTAAAGAGAGAATCTATTGGCTGTACTAACACATATATACACAAATATACAACAAAAATACCCTTCATACACTCGTGCTCAAACTTTATACAGTACCTTGCCACTGAATTTAGGCTCTGAGAGCAAGAAAGCACTTACGGCCATATCAAGCCTAGGCATAACAGCCCCCTATACATATTTCACTTGTACACAGAATATCTACACACGTTACGACTGGTTCACTCCACTTTCTTCTTTGTCGAACTGCTCGTTCCCGTCTCCATTCTCGCATGACTTCGATGAAACGTTTACAACTGAATTATCCTTTAGGCGTGGTAAGTTGTTACCAACAGCCCATGGTATGGATGGACCCATGAAATGTACGTAGCATCCAATAGCTCGTAAGAGCTCAGAGGATAGCTAAAATTAGTCACTGCTCGTTCGTATTACGATACCATGATCGAGTAATACGACACTAAAATGCAAGTAGACAAACGGACTTTCGCTGTAATAGCAAGAAGACGATCTCTAACTGTTCGTTACGGAAACCATGTCACGTAAAACGACCCTGGGCGTTAGTAGATCAGTGTTCTGCTGATAAAACAATAAGACAAGCTCAGAACGCCAGACACGCCAATATATGCACTAGCGCAGGGATACCATAACCCCAAAGTTTCTGCCGGAACTAAATTGTGCGTAGCCCGCTCCTAGCGGAATATCCGTGTCAACACACGAACATCAGACAGTCAAAATCCACACTGACGTCACACAATGGTATTCCTCACGAAGTTCATGGGAGTTCATGCCATAAATAGCCTAGGTAATCCCACACAAGCCGAATTACTGCCTGTCTTTTCCGGGTATGTAACAAATCCAGCACTCGAAAAGACCAATTCTTTGTACCTTTATAGTACAGCCACAAATCTAACCTTTAACATTACTAGGTCAAAATAAAGCAATTAACCCCAAACCAAAATGAAATAATGCTTCTACTTAATACAGTCTTATATCCTTATTCCCAAAACGTAATAAATCGCAAAACCCCGTATTTTATAATATCAAATATCCAAAAACCGATAATTAATAAACAGTGATCCTAGGTTGTCCAGACCATCCAAATATGAATCTGTCCACAAAAACACACAGGCACAATAAAAATCACCTCCGCAACCCCACTTTAACCCAATATAATAAGATACGAATAAAATACCTCAAACTAACTGCACAAGGCAGAAAACCCGAGGGTGAGCTACTGTAACTGAATAAATTCCGTTACAGTGTCATAGGCTTGAAAGAGATGAAACCTTTCTGATTCTTCAGTGGTCAATGGAGAACCTCTCTTTATCTACAGGGTGTCCTTTTAAATACTTCGTGACAGAATACCGAGGATTAGGAGCGCATGCAAGCGGAGACAGTGAGCATAGTGGCCGCAAGGGCCAGCAAGGTGGGCGGATGTTATTGATTGAAATAAGCAGCATGATAACGTCTATAAAAAATAAATGAAACTGAAACTCAGGACAAATAATAAAACCAACAGATAAACCAATAAACAAACTAAAATCACTAGCTATACAGACTGGTCCAGCAGCCCCCCTTTTTTTGAGGAAGTCAACCCAACTAACGCATATATCAGTCATCCTAAAAACATTAGTACCTCCTCCTTTACAACCTTAGTACAACTTTACCGTTGAGTACATGCTCTCGAATATAGTAGAAATCGATAGTGGCAGTTTTATTTCAATGACCTCAAATATAATGCATGATTAAAATGACCACAGCTCCGAATAACACCTTACGTTTGGACAGGAAGTGTCGACGAATAGATTCAATACGTGCACAGACGACCCACATAACAAATAGAATACATAAATAAATCAAACTATTATGGTGTTTGAAGCCTTTTTTCAGTGTTAGCTTAGTAAACGAAATTGGATATTTTTTAGTCGGTCAATCATTTTGACAGACTGAAGAACATCAACATTTCGTAAATCAAACAAACTAACCATACTCTGTATCACCAATAATGATCACTCTGAATGGTACAAAGTTATAACAAGTACATCAGTTCTGTTACTGTGGCAGTGTGTAGTGTCCACAAATAACCAACCATCTGCAGAAATTACTAGTAGAGTTCAACATGGAGCACAATTTTAACACCTCGTGAGAGGGCTTCTTTGGGACAAGCAAGTTCCTTTAAGATCAAAACTAATACTCTACAAGAGCTTCTCTGTACCTGTTACTACATATTTATAGCTTAGAAACCTGTACCCAATCCAAGAGAAATACCAACAAACTGCAGGCGGTGGAGACGAAGTTTTTAAGAACTATGATTCAGAAGACAAGGAGGGACAAAATAAAAAATGATGAGATACGCCATCTTGTTCAAGTAGAGCAGACTCTTATTGAGATTTGTGTTGAAGCCAGGCTGAAATGGTTCGGTCATCTCAAAATAATGGACACGAAGAACAGCTAGAGTGTGGATTGGGAAAGAACTGAAAGGCAAGAGACCAAGAGGTCGACCGAGGAAGAGATGGATCGATCTGTTAGAAATGATCTTGCAGGGAGAGGTCTGGATTTGCAGCAGGTCATGGAAGGGGAGACATTCTTGGAGAGAGCTAAATGGAGAGGGCTCATTCACCGCACCCGGGAAACTGGAGCCGGTTCATGATGATGATGATTATGGTCCGGTTAAGCTCAAATATTTTCAGCGTTTCGCCCCAGTGTACCATTGGGCTCGTCAGTTGGTAGAGTACACCTCACCAAGACGGTGAATAGTGCTCACTAAGCAGGCCAATGCAAGACATCTTGATACTCAATATAATATGTAGCATCGACGTCAAGAGCAATGCCAAAGCATTCGGGAAGTATAGTCTTCCTTCAAAAACAAATGCAAACCTTACCTTGGTAATCAATATGTCGCAAGAATGTTCTCGTATGAGAAACATGAGGACCATAAAAACATATTTCTCATTCGAGTAGATTCTTTCGACTTACCAATAATGAACGCTGACGTCTGTCAAAGCTAGCACGTGGGGAAATGCTGCGTTGCCACTGAGGCACTCATAACATTCCAAGAGGCTTCCAGGAAGACACAAATACTGGGGTCTGTGGTGTGTCAACCGTATTCGTGTGGAAGGGCACAATCGATGTAACACAATGAGAACATGATGATAATAATAATAAACATAATAAAAATCATAAATAATGAAACTGGCCTAATCTCTCTCGCTGCTTCTAATTATGGGTTCTATTCATTTCGTAGCCTCCTCTTCGTCACTTGTGTCTGAATCTGTTCCGGAATTGCTTCCGTGGGAAATGATGAACCGATCTACCCCATCATCGAGTATACATTCACGTTTCGTGGCCTCGTCCAGTTCTTGTTGCACTTTTAACACGACACTCTTCCTGCTTTCTGAAGTCACTTCCCTAATAGCCTCAATGGTAAGCTTCTCAACCCCACGGAGTGTGAAATTTTTACTATGCCGTGCTATGTAACCATTCACTTGACCCCATATCATTTCTATAGGATTGAAGTGGCAATGATATGGGGACAGCCTGATGATCGCTCGCCAGTTCATCCACATGGTACATGGGTTTAGGCTTGTGCTGCTGTATAAGGTTGAGAAAGATTCCCTTCATCATAGAGCTGTCGCATGGTACGCTCCCAGCCATTCCAACATTCGCGGCTTCGTACTTGAAGTTGTTGGAGCTTCTGTGGGGTAAGAAGCATTGTCCATTACAACAACACTGTGTTCAGGGATTTTGGGTAACAATTGTTCCTGGAACCATTTCAAAAGCTGGTTGTGGTCCATGTCTTCATGGTAATCACCAGTTCTTTTCGACCTAAAGAGCAAAGACAATTTAATGGGTTAAGGGGAGACCCCTTAACCCATTAAATTGTCATTGTACACGTCAATACGGACCTTGCGAAATGGATAATCCTCCAATTAATCCTAAAGAGCAAAAGCGCAATATTAACGAAGCCGTGAAGAATAATAAATCGACCCCCTCTGCCATTGTCCCCTGGACTGAGTCATCACTCCAACTCTTAGACACTGTGTGATCGGCATTGACCCATATTTCGTCTAACCACACAATATCCATTACATTTTTGTCCTTAATTTCACTTAGGAACTGACACCTCAAAGCCATAATATCAGGCCTCTCTCCGTGGCCCACATTTACCAAGTGTGTGGATCTTGCTGACTTACGAAGAAACCTTGGTTTGCAGATGACACTCAAACTTATATTAGCCGATGACGCGGTGGCTGTTGATCTCGTCATCCGCTTTATAAGTGAGAGTGGGTTAGGGCCAACAATCTAAATTTTCCAGTGTACATTGACTCAACAATTTGTTCGTTTTTGAATTATGATTTTTGTTTTTCCGTATTTTTTGTTTATTTTTATAATTATTAGTTTTATTTAATTTTTTGTTTTATTAATTTTCAGTCTTTTCAAATTTAGGTATCCTCCTCTAAATTTTAAATTTCATTCCAAATTTGTATACTGTAATCCATGTTAAGAGGTGCAGATGACCTCGTAGTTCCACCCCTTAAAACAACAATAACTAACTACCTGGCCTCCCCATGATCACCTTCCTGCCATTAATTTTCTTATATTTAAATCCCAGGTCATGCAACACTTTATTCAGTGAAGAAAGGCTTCCTAGAAATAATTCTGCCTCTCTGAGTGAAACAAGAAGTTTGCTACATGTTGGAATTTCTTTCCTAAAATAATACCCATAAATATGCCATCTAATAGCATCTTGTTGAAGGCCATATAAATTAGTGACCACCCCTTTCCTCTGCCTCTTCTTCCCTGGAGTTGATAGTTTAGATGGGCCAGCATCATCAGACAGGAACTTCTCTTTCGTCACTCGGTACACAGTGGTTTCAGTCACACCAAGAGCCTTCGCAGTTCTTTTCCTCACCTGACCAAATGGAATCAAAGGTTCCTCCCGTAAGCGCATACTTTCCTCTTCTTCCTCCATAAAATTCCTCACAGCTCATACCATCTCCCTTGCTTGGCTATGGCGAGTCACACCACGGTATGAAGTTGTTCTATGTCGGGGAGAATGGATCCTGGGCCTTCTGCGAGCACGTATCGATTCCAATTTTTACGCAATGAAAATAGTCACGAAGATTCGAATAAAAGAAATAAACTCAATATCTGTATATACATACGCCTCCAACAAACACAGAACAATAGCGCTTACTGTAGCCTACGAAAGAATAAGCAAATGCACTTATAGATACACGGGATAATACTAATGAAAGTGACATGTCAAGGCACAGTAGAGAACACTGCGTCGAACCATGTGCTCACTGCTGTGTTGTCATACATTGCAACACTGCTCGCTATTGCCTTGGAGATCGTAACCCCTCTCGTCTCCACTCCTCACCTCACCCTTCAAGCGGATGACAGACTTCATCGTTCGTCTTTCTTAAATCAGAGTATAGTAAATGAAACTAAAATCACCAGCTATGTAAGCGCTCAGAAGAAATAAATAAATCAAACAAATTAACTAGTAAATTAAACAAAAATCACTAGCTATATACGCGCTCAGAGGAATTAAATCAAACAAATAAACTAGTTAATGAAACTGAACTCGCCAGTATTTATATAAGATGTTGGAAGTGATCTCCTTGAGCCGCAATGCAAGCTTCGCATCTCGTAATGATATTTCGAAATACTCTTTGCAGTTAATGAACACTGATGGAACACACTGTGTTCCTAATTTCGTCCCTGAAATTTTCTGCATTTCGAGGATTATTCCGGTCAACTTTAGTTAAGTTATTGTTGTTTTAAAGGGCAGAACTACAAGGTCATCTGCCCCTTCAAGATTTCCCCATTAGATAAAAGTCACATCCGCTTAAATCAGTCGAACGAGGGGACCATAAGCCTTGACTGATGATTTGATTATCATGGAACACTTCCTAAGCATAGACCTATGCACTGTATGGGCTGTCACACTATCCTGCTGTAAATAACAGTATATTTTCTCTTCTTCATTTCGGCAAAAAATGGTTCTAGAATATTGTGAATATATCGGTCAGAGGTAACTGTTTCTTCAAAATATATCGGACTGATAACTCGTCGGGCACTAACAGTGTACCCTACTCCCACCTTCACATAATGCAGAGGTCTCGGATGTAAATTGTGCGGGTTCTCTGTATCCCAGATCCTGTTATCCTATTATATCCGCTCGGATGGAACAAAGCCTCGCCATTCATAAAAAGAACGTTCGGATCCACAATACCGTCATGAACACCATCGAGTAGCCAATTGCAAAATCTTATTCTTGCAACGAAATCTGCAGGCCGTATGTTATGGACTGAATGGGACCGGTAGAATTGTAAATGTAATGTTGCATTACTAGCTGAATTACGTGAAATACCAGTTTCCTGAGCTAATCTTCAAAGTGACTTACGTGGACTGACTTGGAGTCTTGCCTGCTTATCGTCTAAACTCTCCTGTGTGAGAGCTGTTCTCCTTCGCTGTTTTTTATTGTTATGTATGGAACCACTATTACGCCACTTATGAACGAGTAGTTGTACGCTTTGATGGTACCTATTAACTGGTTTCTTCTTGTACAAGTAACCCTCAACTAGGAATATTCTCTGGGCTATAGTATACTTTGACCATTACAACACAAGTACACACCTTTCAAGTCCAATAGTTGGGTTATTACTGAACTGCTGCAGGACACTGAGCTTTGAGTAAACGCTTCCGACTGTAGCTGTGTCAATGCCTGCTGTCGACACTCGTCATATGGTCTCACATGGGGAATCCTGTAGACCACAAATGGGGTTTCCACGGGTCGCAGCCTGAGAAGCAAAGTCTTAAAAAAAGACTCCCTGTACAAGTCACACACACACTTTGTAAACACATTGATCATAACAATCATTCTATGCACGTCTATCCCTTATTATCCTGGTGATCATTGAACCCATGCTGCCTTAGGTACCGGTGGCTGCTGATCTCGTCATCCACTTTATAATTGAGAGTGGGTTAGGGCCAGCAATCTAAATTTTCCACTGTACATAGACTCAAAGACTTGTCCTTTTTTGAATTCTGATTTTTTTGTTTTTCCGTAATTTTTGTTTATTTTTATGATTATTAGTTTTATTTAATTTTTTGTTATATTAATTTTTGGTCTTTTGAAATTTAGGTGTCCACCTCTAAATTTTATTTCCATTCCATATATGTATGCTTTAATCTGTGTTAAGAGGGGCAGATGACCTCATAGTTGTGCCCCTTAAAACAATAACTAACTTAGGTACGATAAGGTCAAACATGTGGGTTGGATATCAGTTCAGAGTACAAACAAAGAGGAGAGCCCTGTGCTGTTTTACACTGCATCCCATGCTTTAACAATACTGTAATAGATCACCAGCTGTAGGGTGTAAATTCACACAATGGGCATGGAGATAGATGTTATCTCAGGCAGGGATATCAAATAATTAGCTTGCCACTGGTGGTGAGTGATTAACGTGTCGGACTACCAACCCCAAGCTTGCAGGTTCACTCCTGGCCGTGGTAAGTGATTTTTGAAAGGCGACAAAAATCACGACATGGATGTCATACGTTGTTGGCATGTTAAAGAACCCATTTGAATTCAGTAGCCTGTGTTCATAATGGCAAAATTAATGTGGGGATTTTCCGCCAACACAAAGTTCCTCCATTCTCTACTAGAAGGCGCTGTAGTGTCAAGGAGCTTAGATATCTAACCTCCTTGACTTTCATAGCGTTCAAGGGAACGACGAAATTCGACATGTAAGCTGCCCTCTGGGTGTCAATTAACAAAGTTTGCACCCGGCATCCGAGGCCATACGATATTATTATTATCAAACATTGTGGTGTTATTTGTTTTAAGGGGTGGGGAGAATACAAATCCTGAAGAGAAGGGATACCCCTTTCAATAACTCACACCCTACATGACTGATAGGAGAAGATTTATCCAGCCACCCAAACTATCAACCTAGCAGCTTAGCTGAGTATATCTGGTCATGCTCTAAGACTGAAATGAGGAAATGCAGCATGTCTGGAGATTTTAATCTCTGTGCTTACATTGATTGTCCTGAGTGTGGCTCTTCAGGGCTTTCCACACTATACCAGTACCCCAAACTTGACATTGGTTTGGGCATCATGTTCTAGGTTTTCCTTAAAAATATCATCCATAGAAAATTTATTTAATCCACTGTTTGTGTTTATAACACAGTTATATACACTACTACGGTCACCCCAGGTTATTAGACAAAATCAACACATGGCTGATAACCAAGATGTCCCAACAACCATTCGATAAGGCATGACATATTCTAATGTTTAAATTTTTTAAGTAATGAAAACCCATATTTAAAAGTTACTGTTTGAAAGAGAAGTGAATCTGAAACCTACTGCTACACAGCAAAGTTCTCCAAAACCTACTCAACTACCAACTGTCAAGAAATTCAATGTGGAAGTAATTAACAGCTTGACTTGGACTGTCCTGTCTTACTGCAGATGCGGTTTGTGATTCGAACTCTCCTGGCCCTAAAAACCGTAAAAATGAAGGACTTTTAAACATTTCTCTAAAATTAGATAGCAAAGGTTATTAGCGTATAGGACACCAGACATAATTTACCCTCAAGATAGTTAAGTCCACAACAGGGCATCTCATTGTCTCGTAACCACAAAATCAATATTTTAAAATTAAATCCAACAGTTTGCGGGGGAGGGGTTCGAAGATGAAAAGGCCGCTCTTGCATGGAATTTAATAAATGTTGTTTCTTTCTGCAGGTGACAATCTTCTGGAGAAGAAGTTTCATTGCACATCATGCAATAAAAATCTCAAGACTTTCATTGTAGAAGGTCGTGACGTGTTTTCTCACCCTGTGCTCCGAGTTCTTCTGTGCAAGGTGAGTCTCAGGTATCTTAAAACAGCTATTGCTTGTTCTTATCACACCGCCACTCACATTCTTGTAGACTGTTCAGCATTTGGAAATTGGTTCCTTAAGCTGATACTAGGCAGGTATGGAGTTCAGAAGAATGTACAATGTGGCAGCAATTGCATCACAACTTCTTACTTGTCCAACTGAGCGATTCTGCTGACAAGGGAAATATCAGGCAAGACAGGTCAAAACCTATCTTGAAACTTTGTGGGCGCAATCGTTGTACTATAAGAGGACAACGTGCGGAAAATCAGCTGCCAGATTGAACTGCAAGGCTCCAAAATCATGTGGCAAATCTCTTGTATTAATCAATGGGAGGTAGCTAGTACCGTACATATTGGAATGGACAGCCCTGACCGCCGAAGCACTCAAGGCTGGTGGGAAGGAGCTGCACGCTCCAGTCAGCATATAAGCTCCGCCTCGCTACTACTCCGAGTGCCCCAGGGATGTCCAGCTCTGCCAGCCGTCATGCCTGCGTACGAGGATGTCAGGTAGGATTTCGGAGCCTTGCAGTTCAAACCGGCAGCTGATTTTCCGCACGTTGTCCTCTTATAGATCAACGATTGTGTCCACAAAGTTTCAAGATAGATTTCGACCTGTCTTACCTGATGCTTCCCTTGTGAATAGTAAACAGGTTGCCATAGCAACAAATATGTAAGGAACATACCCCTCACCTCACTCTCCGTACAGTGCAGGCAAACTACACAACCGACTCCAAATGTTGAACAACAAATAAAATAAAAAGATTTCAGACGTTTTGAAGTTGTGTACATTTAAATTGTGTGTAGTTTTCTTTTGGGTTGTGATTATGCTCATAATATATACAGAATTTGGCCAATTATAGACCGCTTAGAATCTAAGACAATGGTACATTATTTTTCTTTTTCTTTTCTTCCCAGAATTTTTTCATTCGGCGGCTAATCGTTTGCCGTTGTTCCACTGACATTACCCTCGTAGGCCGTCGTTGGACTTTGAAACGTGTAACATCTGCTGAATGGACCCGTCGCCAAAATTCCTCCCTGTCCGAGATGATAGCATCCGTGATCTTCAGTTGTTGCAGTTCCCATCGTATCTCCTCCAGCCATCCTATAGTGTCTTTTAATTTAGAGATGTAATCAAAAATTTTCTTTGAGAGCCGATTACTGTTCATCCTGTAAAGATGTCCATAACATTTTAGTCTTCTCTTTTTAATTGAAACTCTAATTTCTTCTATATGGAGGTGAAGGTCTTCATTTCTCCTCTTCATCCACCAATTTTCTTTATTCTTTTGGGGACCCAATATTTTTCGAAGTATTTTTCTTTCTTTTTTTCTCTAGTTCAAATTGGTTTCCTTTTTTATTCAATTTTAAGCATTCAGAACCATATAATACCTCTGGCTTAATGACAGTTGCATAGTGTATAATTTTTGCTTGGAACGATATCGATCGTTTGTTGTAACGGGTGTGAGTAAGCTTATAGGCAAATTCCATCTTCTTCAATCTATCTAATGTTCAAAATTATTAATTTTGTTGATAAATGGAACCTTTCAGCTATTAGGATGTGCATTATACATAAGGGCCTTATTTTTTGGTGAAATAAAACTCTTGATTTTGGTGTTAAAACTGACACTATTTCGGTGGGTATTTCGTGAAATAAATTGTCATAATGATCGATGTGTCTTCAGAAATCTCCCTGATACAGGGTCATTATCTATGTGCGCCCCGATAAACACGGCAAGCTAAGCCGGCTGTCACTGGCACAGATCGTGGGCGCGCGTACCTGGTTCAGCCTGTGGTTGGCACGCATTTTCACACTTTTACCAAACATGTTCAATAATGTGTACTTACAGTGCTCATAGGCGATGATGAAAATGTCTGGGTACAATGCTGCCAACACACAATTTTGTTGTGGTCGGAGCAGTCGTTCAGTCGTTAACATGGCCACAGTCGTTGACATGGCCAAAACTCATGATTGATCCCATAATCATTCAAGTCCTTTTTGTGAAGAATGTAGGCTAAAAATAATTTGAATATGTAATTACAGGAATGCTGCCACTTTTATGGTGACGGAAACTATTCCCTAGATGAAGATGGCAGCGACAAGTACTGCCGATGGTGTGGCCAAGGTGGTGTCCTCTACTGCTGCGCCTGTTGCAGTTGTGCTTTTTGTCGGGTAAGACTATCTTTATGATTGGTAATTGTTCATTGTAGGTCAACTTCCCGTGTATTTGCCTCCAAATTATTTCTGATAGGATCCTGCCCGAGTCTCATACCTCCAGAGATATAATAAGAACTTTATTGCAGCCAATGGCCAAATTAATAAATTAACATTAAAAGACAAAAAAGATTGCCTTAGTCTTCACTACAAAACATTGTAAGTGTGACCCGTCTTTGTTTGCACAACATCACGTGATACCTATCACGGTGTCTTTGTTTGCACAACATCACGTGATACCTATCACACTGCTCTCCACATAGCAAACAGATGCACTGCTGGTCCGGCTGATGAAATCTCTTCTTGGTGCATACTTTAAAGTGAAAACCATGCACCGAAAATCTCGTGACTATATGACGCAAATCGTACAATGCATTTGTCCATTCAGTTGAAAGCATCGCGTCAGTGCCGTAAAAGTCGTCCCATATGTCTTCTCTCTTCCTTTTCAATTCTGTCAGTAGAGTCTCATATCCAGGTGTAACGGGCAGCAGTAGGTTCAGTCTCAGGTCTTCAACCTCCAGAGATATAGCTGATGTGTTTTGTGCAAGACAACTCCAGAAAAATGTTGAGAGCAACAATAGCCAGCTTTTCTTTCTTGAATTTTAGCTGTGTGGGGGGTTTGCCCTCAGCATTGTATGGATCTGGGCAGGTTGTTTACTAAAATAACATCCCAGATCGCTTATGCTATGGTGTATGAAACAACTCAGGCCTTACCATTAATGTGCAGCCTGCATCTGAATTCAACTCTAGAACAAGTTGACTACTTTTCATTGGTCACAAGCATCTTTTCTATGGAACGTACCTGTGAACAAGATTCGGAATTGATGCTGCCCATGCAGCGTTTGGATTGTTAATACACCAGTCTTCAAGAATAAGGATGTTACAGTATGGTGTGCCAAATTGTTGTAGGACCCCTTCAGACAAGGCCACTTCGCAGCGCTACTTTGTGGTGCGTTTGTAGCCACCAATGAATTCTTACAAGCGTTTGTGGCACTTCTACCAAGTGTTGGTGGTGCTTCTACCATGCGTTGGTGGCCCTGCTAGTGTTTGATACCCGGTGGAGAACTCGTCAGTTTTACAGTAAAAATGGACGTAGAAGGTGATATAATTCTTGCCATGCTCCTCATATGGAGGAGAAAGAGACTTCAACAGAAAACAAGAAGATTCTGGGTCCATCCATTGATTTTGGAAAGACAGATTCGAGAACTGTTCTACACGTTATTCGATGATCTAAAACAAGATGACGAAAAGTTTCTTGCATGTCCAAAACTTCATTTCAAGAGCTTTTAGATGGTATTAGCATCAATATTCGTAAAGAGTACAGAAAACAAGTCAAGAAATACAGGCCTGAATCAGCAGCAAAAATGAAATAATAGGAACATGGGAATAGCAAAATACATAACCTTGTGGTGAGCCGTTAGTAGCGCTATCATCACGCTACGTATGCGCCACTAAATTAGTGGCGTGGCTGCAGCCTCATCGGAAACCAACAATCTAGTTCCTGGTTTTGCGAAGAGAAGTGCTACTTTTTGTGGCTGCCAGCAGCGGCGAAGTCAACTACACAGACCGTCTGCTGCGCCACTGTTCTGTGGCGGTGGCTGTATGTGAACGCTCTCATTTATCTATAGTATTTATGTACGGAAGGGATGCTAAATGGCCTCGTCTGAAGGGGTCCATAATGACAAATACATCACCAACATTGCACCTCTTGAGAAATCTTAGTAAATAAGTCATCAACTAATAAGATGGATTGGACATAGAGCCCCTTGGACATGCTAAGACCACCATGAAGTTAACTGGTAAAAGCATATGATGAAGGTTGCCTACTCTGCCATTGTTGACTGATTAGAAGGGGAGTGATGCATGTTTCACTCTATGATTGGCCTGTTTTAATCTATCAAAGGCATATCCACCATTTGACTGGAGTGCTGGAAGAAATGTGTATACTCGGAAACGAGTGAATATTTTGTGGATTCCTGTCGTGCCATGTTGTGTATTTAGTTGCTCTTTCCAGCTTGATAAATGAAGCCTGTTAGGTAGATTTCATTACATAGCTACCTTTGGCAATGGGTACCATGTTTCTACTTCCGGAAAATTTAGACATATCTTCGCGTTTCACATCCCTCAGACCCCAAAACCACTGTCAGTTCAAAATTGTATGTACTGTATGTGTTCTTCATCTTCTTCTTCACGAATGGATCACTCAGGATCACGCGGAATCAACATTTTACGAGCTTTCCTCCTTGATATCTGCTTCATTCAACTCCAAAACGGAATTAGTTAGGTATGTTAGTTCTTTTCTCCTTGCCACTGCTGACCAAGGAAAGGAGCGGAACCCTTGATAATGCCGGACGCAGTTTCTGGTGAAACGTCGGGAGATATCCTGTCTGGACCACGGCCTCCAAGCCCGAAAAACTTGTACTTACTGTAATTATGAACGCTGGCCGTGAAAGCCTAAGCTGCTATATTGTTCTCTGTCTTCAGCAACTTGCTTCATTTCACAGTAGGAACCATAATGGGGAGTTAGTGTGATTTCTTGCAGGAAATATTTTCTTGGTTGACCTCGGCCTTTCTTCTCTGTGATTTTTCATTCCAGGAGATTAGTTAGGAAAGCGTTATGTCGCAAGATGTGACCTGTGATATTAGCTTTTCTTTTATGGATCGTTCGTCTCAGTTCTCTCTTGCCTTGAATTTCTTGCAGGATGCGATGTTATTCCTCTTTTCAATCCATTTAACTCTTATTCACATCAATGGTAATTTTGGATGGCACGTTGATAATATTTGTCATAAGTTTGAGATTTTTAAGTCCTGTTTTTGCTGCTTGCTCCTGTAGTAAAACAATTTGCATCTGTGCATCAGAGATGTCTTGGGCGATTAGTGCCATATCATCAGCAAACGCTAGATAGTCTATATCAATACCTTTAATCTTTGGTCCTAGTCAGTGAGATGGGCCTTCTTTTCTCCACTATCTGACAACCTTTTCAAGAGCACAATTAAACAGTAATGGGGAGAGTCCATTACCTTGACGAACACCCGAATTTATTTCAAACTCCTCACTTCTTTAGCTTTTGTTTCAGTCAGCGTATCCTTTATAATATTTCTTGTTTTTTTTTGTTCCAAGTCCAAATTCTGATAACACTTTAAGTAGTGAGACGCGATCTATACTATCATGCGCTTTCTGGAAATCAAAAAAGGTGATTACGTAGGTTGTGTTAGATGTGTTTCGAAAATATATTTTTTAGATTTAGAATTTGCTCCGTATATGACCTCCCCTTTCTGAATCCACCTTTGTATTCACCGATTTGGGAGTCCAGTTGATTCTCTGTGCGATTTAGTAAAATTTTGGAGATAATTTTATATATGAAACCTCGGTAATTGTTCGGATCAGTTTTACTGTCTTTTTTGTGGATGGGGTGAATTATTGCCGTCTTCCAATCCTTGGGGATTCTCCCAGTGTGCCAAATTTCCAACATAATTTCGTGAAGTTTTTTGAAGAAATTCTCTCCTGCATTTTTCCAAAGTTCTGCAGTTATTTGATCTTCTCCTGACTCCTTGTTATTTTTTAGTGATTGAATGATTTCTCTAATTTCTTGGACAGTCGGTGGGGTTGAATCTTGATTAATTCGATTAGAAGTAAACTGAAAATTTTCCGGAGGTATTTTGCTATTTAATAATTTAGCAAAATATACTGCGAGAATTTTATATTTAGCTTCAGTGGTATAAGCCATTTCTCTATTTTCATTGACAAAGTGGAGCGATATTTGGTTAACTTTCGTTTGAAAGTTCTATAATAGTTCCTTGACTTTATTTTTTTAAAGTCATGTTCTATAGATTGTAACTTTTTATCCTCACTCTGTTTACGAATTTTTCTTATTGATTTGGTAACTACTTTTCTAATATTTAGAAGTTCTTGAAATGTGGCTGGAGTTTTATTGTATGACCAATTATGCCATGCTTGTTTAACTTTTCAATACTTGAAATTGCCTGACGAATAAATATTTTTTTTACTCAGGGACATGTTTCGGGTACTTTTGACCCTTCTTTCATTAATTCACTTGTTGGGCGGAAAACATAATTATGACCAGAAATAACAGTTTTTTTTCAATGGTCCTGTGCGGCGTATTGACATTAATTAACGATTATGTCAACATCCCGTTCCATCAAACCCGCAAATGGAACTGTAATGCTCTAAATATTATTTCTACTTTGCAATTAGGGGCAGATGGCATCGTAGTTCCGTCCCTTAAAACCTCAATAACTAACTAACCATTTTTCAACACAACTTACTTTAATTGAGGTGGCTATGTCCTCTTCCGGTACTTGTTTCGGACCATGAAACGGTCCTTCTTCAGCTGATTCAGCAAAATCTCAGTCCAGTATATTCACCATTTTGGTGAACGTCACACACGGGCGGCTTCGGTGGCATAGTTGGTAGCATGCTGAGCTTCTATGCCTAAGATCGCGGGTTCAAACCCGGCCGAAGTCGTCGGATTTTTTAAGAGCGTTAAAAATCCCTCAGTATACCTTCCTTCGGAGGGGTAGTAAAGCCGGCGGTCCCATGTCATAGATTTATGGCATGTTAAAAAACCTTCCACTAATTACACCTGTGTAAAGCTAAATTATATATAGGTCAAACATTCGACAAACGCTCTTAGGTTCCGACGTTCGTCGCCAGGAGCCGACTGCGGTGGCATCTGGTAATCAAGTTCTGAACTAGTAGTCGTTGACGGTGGCGTTTAGCGGCAAAAAAAGGAACTACTTGAAAAAATTCAATGTCTACAGTCCTCACTTGAATTGAAAACAGATAACACACATTAATACAGTAATCATAATTAACACTGGTTATCAGGTAGATTCTACACACACCCAAAGTACACGGGGCTGCATGACCGCGTTGTCGCAGCCCCTAAGCTGAGGAACCAACCAACGTCACACACATTAAAATACATAAAAATATGGTTATGAAAATGACACTGAGAAGTTAGTTAGTTAGTTATTGTTGTTTTAAGGGGCGGAACTACGAGGTCATCTGCCCCTACACTGAGATGACAGATGATAAAAGGTATAAAAAAATTTAAAGTCAGGTTAAAACACTATGCTGATCTTAGACCTGCGTTGCTCCGTGTTTATTCTTCCCTTTTTCACCTTTGTGCTCTTGGGTGTTATTCTTGTTAACAGCCTCAACTGTACTGGAAGGGTCCGTCTTGATATTCATCATCACCACCTTGTACAGTTTCCAGCCCCAGGCTGGGTCTGTTTGGAACATAAGCCTCGCCACTTAGTTCTTTCTTCCCACCACCTCTCCGCTGTCACTCTGGTCCAGTCCTCGCCTCTCTTCTTGACACATTCCTCCACTCCTTTCAGCCATCTATCTCTTGGTCTTCCCCTTGGTCGTTTCTTCTGCATCTGCATCTCATGTATCCTCTTGGGAATCTTCTTCTCATCAATTCTCTTTAAGTGTCCATACCACCTCAGTCTTGATGTCTCAATCCTACCTTGCAAGGGCTCCTCTTTCACCATTTCCCTGACCTTTTCATTCCTCACCCTGTCTCTTCTTGTTATTCCGATCCTACTTCGCAGGAACTTCATTTCACCTGCCTGTATTCTGCTTATATCTCTTTTCTTCATTGTCCACGTTTCTGAAGCATAGGTCAGTATCGGGATATAGTAGCTTCTGTATAACACTTCCTTGCTTTTTTGTGGGACATCTTTATTCCACACTAAGCTCCTAATGCTTCTCAGAAATGCTTCTGCCTGCCTACCACGTTCCGTAATCTCTTTGTCATTTCTCCCATTTTCCTCCACTATACTTCCCAAGTACTTGAGACTTTCCACCTTCTTCAGCTGTCCACCTCCAAGTGTTATCCCACTCATTGGTCTGTCCTTTTTCCTGGTCGTTAACAGGATCTCACATTTACTGATGTTGAACTTCCATCCGTACTCTCCCACTGTTTCTTCCCAAGCCTTCAGTTGCTCTTGAATTTCCTCCTCCTTGTTTCCCCAGACCATGAGATCATCTGCAAACACCATTGCTTTCATCTTATCTTCTCCTATCTTTCCTGCTATCCGTGTCATTACCTCGTCCATAACCACAATAAAGAGAAGGGGTGACAGCGCACTACCCTGTTTCAGGCCACTCATTTGTCTGAACCAGTCTGTTCTTTCCCCTCCAACTTTCACACAACTCACACTTCCACAATACATCTCCTTCACTCTGCCTACAGTCTCTTTTTCCACTCCCATGTTTTCCATTGCTTTCCAAACCTTCTCCCTACACACACTATCATAGGCCTTTTCGATGTCCAGAAAGGCCATCAACAGATCCTCTCCAAATTCGTAGTGGTGTTCCTGGAGCTGTCTCACTGAAAATATGAGATCCACTGTTGATCTCCCAGGTCTGAATCCATACTGTTCCTCTCTCAATTTTCTCTCCACTTTGGCTCGTATTCTACTTTCTAATATCTTTTCATATATCTTGGCACAGTGAGGTATGAGTGTGACACCCCTGTAATTTCTGAACTCCTTTCTGCTTCCTTTCTTAAATATTGGGACAATTATTCCTTTCTTCCAATCTTCTGGGGTCTTTTTCTCCTTCCATATCATCCTCATCACACGGTACAGCCACTGTTTCCCAACCTCCCCTGCTGCCTTCACCATTTCAACGCTCACTTCATCCACACCTGGTGCCCTTCCTCCTTTCATCTTGTCTATAGTCATTTCCAGTTCTCTCCAAGTCAGGTCCTTTTCCATTCCTGTGTTGTCTTCTCCATCTTCCAATACATTGTCTTCCTCCCTATTACCATTTGGATTCAGCAAATCCTCAAAGTACTCTTTCCACACTGTCTTGAGTGTCTCTCTGTTGTGTACCTCATTTCCGTTTTTGTCCATCATTACCACATCCTCTCGCAGACCTCTTCTCTTACTTTTGACCATCCCATAAAGTACTTTCTTATTTCCTCTGCTGTCTTCCTCCATCATCTCCGTCCACTTTACCATCCACTTCTTCCTCTCCTCTGCGACAATCTTGTTTGCTTCTTTCTTCTTTATCTTATAATCTTCCCTTGCCAGATCAGTTCTTTCCTGGAACCACACTCTGAAAGCCTTGTTCTTCCTTCCCACAGCTTCTTTTACTCTCTCATTCCACCATGGTGTCTCTTTGCACCGCTTTCTGTTGCTTGTTCTTCCATTATACTGCCACTGCAGCTTCTACCATTGTGTTTTTGAATTGCTTCCATTCCTCTTCCCCTGTTTTAGGATTGTCTGTTGGCATCCTTTCCCTTATTATCTTCTGGAATTCTTCCTTGACTTCCTTTTCCTTGAGTTTCCATACTTTGATTCTCCTTTCCTGGTACTCTGTCCTCTTGCTATCGTTAACAACTCCCAGGTTCATTACAAGTATTCTGTGGTCGCTATCTAAGGCCTCTGAAGGTATTACCTTTATATCTCTGACACTTCTCTTCATTTCCCAGTCATACAGCATGTAATCTACCAAAGATTTCTTTGTTAAATCACTGCTGTACCACGTTACCTTGTGGCTTTCTTTCTTCCGGAACCAGGAGTTGCCTACCACTAAACCGTTTCTCTTGCAAAAATCCAGCAACTTTCTCCCTTCTTCATTCCTGCTACCCCATCCTTCTGCTCCCAATACATTTTCATATCCTTGCCTTTCACTTCCTACATGTGCATTCAAATCTCCCATGACAATGATGCTCTGGCCATTCAACTGCTGTTGTAGCTCCTCCTCAAAGTCTTCCTTCTCTTGAGCTGTACATCCAACTTGTGGGGCATATACCTGGGCTATCTCCAGGCTTCTTCCCTTTACAGTTACTCTGATCTTCATGATCCTGTCACTTATTCCCTTTACCTCTTCCTTCATTCCATCTCTCACAACTACTCCTACTCCGCTGCTCCTTCCTTCACTGTTCCCACTCCAGTACAACCGGTACCCTTTCCTCAGTTCTCTGCGACCTTCTCCTTTCCATCTTGTTTCTGCCAAGCCCAGTACATCCAGTTTTCTTCTCTCCATCACATCTACAATCTCCTCCACTTTTCCTGTCAGTGTCTGTATGTTTAATGTCCCAACTCGTAGTCCATTAGCATATCCGGGTCGTCGTCGTTTGCATCCGTCCTTTCTGAGGCCTGTTCCTGGTTTGAAAGCAAATATGATATCCACTACTGGCTTGCTAGGCCTATCGTAGCTTCACCAGAGCCCCGTCAGCCGTCACTTTTCAGGGTTCCCATAGAGCCTTCACAGCTACCGTAGCGGTCCCGGGGCACACGAAAGTCCCCACTGTACTTCACCCCTACAGGCAATCCCCTACTTCATGCCGTTGCCAGTCTCCCACCACGTGGAGGAGGGGTTGGACTTGTGGGAGACTCCGTCTTGATATTAATATTCTCAATGTCCCCAAATTTTTGGAAGTACTCTTTCAAAGACTGTTCATTGAGGTTGTATGGAGAATTCGTCCATATTTGTTTCTACTGCACATCATGCAGGGATTTTTTAATGTATTTGTGATGCCATTTGTTTTCTAGAATAAAACTGTTCATTGGTGGTTTAAGCTGGGACACCACTGAACTATCCCCCCAGGGGCTCACATCTAGTGGGACGTGGGTTGGCGACCACGGGGCCCCAAACTTAGTCCGGCATTGCTTCCACTTACTTGTGCCGGGCTCCTCTCCGTCTTCATTCCTGTCGACCTCACTTGGTCAACTCTTGTTCTCTTCCGACCCCGACGGTATTAGGGTATCCGAGGCCGAGAGAGTCTCTTCCTTTCCCGCCTTAATTGACCCTTGTCTCATCTTTTCTGATACTCTCCTTCTGCGAGGGGTCAGCCTTCTTTTTCTTTTCCTTTTACCTCCTGCCTTGTGCTCAAGGCCCTTAAGGAGGCAGGGTGTATGTAGCCCCACCACTTCTGGTGCACCCTAGATAATGCTACACCCTCAGGGGCTCACGGCTGGTGAGTTCGGGAGTTGGCGACCCCGAGGGATTCCTGAGCTGGGTCCGTTTTCCCCTTTTGTCCCTTACTTTTGGGGCGGACCCTCTCCTCTCTCCCCTTTCCTCTCCTCTCCACTCCTCTTTTCATTATATTTCCTTTTCTCTTTAAGATTCCCGCACTATTTTTGTTACTTGGTTCCCCGTGTATCTAAATTCCATTTTAGCGATTTTTTTGTAGGTATTTTCATTCTACGTTGCATTTTGTAAGTTTTTTCGATCTAAATTACATCTCGCGATTGTTTTCAACCTCAATTGCATTTTGTAAAGATTGACAATCTAAATTGCTTTTTAGTAAGTCTTTCAATATGGTGGAGGGACCTTTGTGAGTATTTTGAATTTCAATTGCATTTTGTAAGTATTTTCAACCAAAACCGCATTTTGTTTGGTGGGCATTTTGCAAATATTTTGATTCTCAATTGCATTTTGTGGGTATTTTGAATCTAAATTACATTTTGTCAAGTATTTTCAATCTAAATTGCATTTTGTAAGTATTGTCAATCCACATGAGTCGTTTGAATCTACCGTGCATTTTGTAAGCATTTTCAATTTCAATTGCATTTTGTAAGTATTTTGCACCTCAATTGCATTTTGTACGTATTTTCGATCTCATTTGCATCATGTAAGTATTTTGAATTTCAGTTGCATTTTGTAAGTATTTCTACGCTACATTGCATTTTGTAAGTATTTTGAACCTAGCCTGCATTTTGTGGGTATATTTCAATCTATTCTTTTTGTGCATTTTTTCGTTCTAAATTCCCTTTTGTCAGAACATTTTGTGAGTTGTTTCAATCTGAGTTCCTTATAAGTATTTTCCATCTCACTTAATTTTTGTTCTAGTTTCCATTTCATTATAATTTTCGCTATCACCCAGATCATTGGGGGTCGATAACCTAGATGTTAGGCCCCTTAAAATAACAATTATCATCATCATCATCATTAACCACTGAACTATAGGAACTATAGCCGGCCTCACTTGGCAACCTTACCCCTGCTTTGATGCTTGAAGGTGTCATTGTCTGTGTCATGCTTTAATTTAAGATTAAGTTCTTGACTGTGATTTTATGTTTTTGACATTTGTTGTGATCTGTGATAAAGAGGCTGAAGAAGGGTCAAAAGTACCCGAAACATATCCCTGGGTAAATGAATCTTAGTTTGTCAGGCAATTTCAACTATTGATTGGGTGGAAAAGTTAACCCATAAGTTACTTGTTTGTCAATACGGACATAAAATAATGGAGGTTAATTCTAATGATCCTGATCTTGTTAGTGGTGCCAGTGGCGGATCCAGAGGTTCACCTCGGAGGGGGCACACTAGGATTTCAGAGTAGCAACAGAAAATATGTAATAAAATTATTAAATTTGTATTTAATCTACACACACTACACATAACATCCAACCACCAGATTTTATAATTCTACAAGAAAGTAATTGTTATTAAAATGGTTTATTGGTTTCAATTTCAAGTCATTGTCATTATGGAGAAAAATATTTTAATTCTACAGAATATGAACATTTAAACATTTTAATGCACATTACACAGTCTAATATATATTAAAACCATTTGCAATCATGGTGACTATCTGAAGACAATATACAAGTCTACTATACAAATGTTACAAGATATGTACATAGTACCAACATTGTCAGACACTGAGTCACTACTAGTCACATAAATATAAATACAAAAAACAATTGTATTGAATACTGATTGGGATTCTATTTGGTGACTATCCTAGGCAAAATATATGCCTATTACAAAATAAAATCCAGGCGATCATTCGTGCACCCCCTTTAGAGAAACGTTCTAGAACTTTTTCAACGTCAACATTTGTATCACGGTGAACAAATCACACACAAGCCATTCAACCTTTCCTCTGTCATTCGCGTTTGTAGCCATGATTTACCAAGTTGCAGGCTACTAAAAGATCTCTCTGAACTTGCAACACTGTCGATGTAGCGATTATATTAAGTGTTGCCATTCATCATCATCATCGGCTTTAACTCGAATCCGAGTATAAATCTTCTTCCTTCAGTCCAGTTTCTGGATGTGTTTACGGTGACTAAAGAGTCCAATCCTGGCATGGAACAAGCGACCACACAAGTCGCATAGTATTGCTGGAGGAGGACGTGGTTCGGCTGCTCGAAGTTTCCTAGCTTGACGCTTGGCCTCTTCATGTATGCGTCGATCCCTTTCAAACGTCTTTACAGTATCCGAGATGGTACGGCGCCAAGTTGAGCGGTCTTCAGCCAGCATGTCCCAGGTTTGTGAATCAAGACCTGTCAATTTCAGGGTCTGTTTAAATTGGTCCTTGTAGCGCCTCTTAGGACCACCATGAGGTCTGGTGCCATAGCATAACTCACCATATAGCATTTGACGAGGTAATCTCACATCATCCATCCGATGGACATGACCAATCCATCTAAATTGGTGACCTATTATGGATGATTCTATGCTGTTGATTTGAGCCTTTTCCAGAACAGCAATATTGGTAATGCGGTCTTCCCATTTAATCCTCAGGATTGATCGAAGTTTTTGTAGGTGGAAACGCTCAAGCTTCCTAAGATCACGTCGGTAAAGGGTCCACGTTTCACAGCCATACAACAATGTAGAAATGACTACTGCTTTGTACACCATAAGCTTTGTACTCATGGATAGATCTTTATTCATGAAGACCCGGTGCGCTAATCGTCCATATGCTGCATGGGCTGCGCCAATTCTCTTATCCACATCCTGCTCACAGGTACAGCTCACAGAAATCGTACTGCCCAGGTACGAGAAGTGGTCAACCTGTTCTAATGGCAAATTTGAAATGGAGATATTGAACTGAGGAAGAGGTGTGCCTGGTGAAGGTTGTGCCAAGACTTTAGTCTTATTGACATTTATGGTAAGACCAAAGCGATCACATGCACTTTTGTAACAGTTAACTGACTCTTGCAGCTCTTCTGGTGTGAGAGTTGGTGACGCAGCATCATCTGCATACAACATGTTAGTAACCTTAGTAACCTGAGTTTTCCTCAAGGAGCGGAGACGAGTTAGGTTGAAAAGCCCTCCATCAAAACGATACTTGATCTCCACACCTGGGATGTTTGTGGGTGAATCATAAAGCATTGCAGCCAAGTACAGCGCAAAAAGCGTTGGAGCCAGTACACATCCTTGTTTCAGTCCATGGGTAATGGGAAATTCATCGGACATCTTATTCTGATGGCAAACCTGACCTGTCATGCCATCATGGAGAGCTTTGATTAGATCTACAAAACGCTGAGGGCAACCAAACCGCTTCAGCACTGCCCACATGGCTGGTCTTGGAACCGAATCAAATGCCTTTTCCAAGTCATAAAAGACTAAGAAGAGTGGATTCTGTTGTTCTCTACATTTTTCTTGTAGCTGTCTCACACAGAAAATCAAGTCAATTGTGCTTCTGGAAGTTCTAAATCCGCACTGTGACTCTGGGAGGATCCTCTCAGAGATAACCTTGAGGCGGTTAAGTAGAATTCTTGCAAGAATCTTCCCCACAATTGATAGCAGTGATATACCACGGTAGTTGCCACAAACACTGCGATCACCCTTTTTAAAGATAGTGACGATAGTGGCATTCTTTAGGTCTCCAGGTACCTTTCTTGATTCCCATATTCTGAGGATAAGGATGAAAATTCTTGTTTTGAGGGAATGACCTCCGGCTTGAATTAGTTCCAGAGGGATGTTATCTGGGCCAGGTGCTTTTCTGGGTTTCAATTGGGTGAGAGCTGCACTGAATTCATGATAAGTAGGAGGTACTGCCAACCACAGTTGTTCAGGTTATTGCGGCACATCACAGAGGAAGTCTTCAGCAGCTTCTGATGGACGATTTAGGAGATTGGAGAAGTGCTCCTTCCAGCGTTCCAAGATTTCTTGACTATCAGTAAAGTTAGTAGAATTATCAGCGCTTTTCAGTGTACCTGATGATGAGCGAGATGGTCCATATATTTCCTTGAGTACGGCATAGAAGTTCCTCAAGTCTCGAGCATCCGATAGTCTCTGCAGTTCCTGAGCCTTCTGTTGCCACCAAGTATTCTTAATCTGCCTTATCTGCGTCTGGCATTTACCCTTGAGTTCCAGTAGTTTATCTCTCTTTGTGTTGGAAGTTGGGTCTTGAAGATGGGCAAGATAGGCATTCCTTTTGGCATTGATGAGAGACAGAATTTCCTCATTGTTGTCATCAAACCAGTCTTGTCTTTTCCGCACTATAAAACCAATGGTTTCCTCAGCTGACTGTGTGATAACCTTCTGTAATGTGGCCCATTCTTGCTGAATATCATTTGTTACTGGGTTTTCTGATAACTGGGTGACGATCCTGTTTCCAAAATGTTTGTACATGGATTCATCCTGAAGTTTGGATGTATTAAACTTCTTTCTTGGCAAATTTTTGATGTTCCTAGGTGGTTTAGGTCTGATGGATATCCTGAGCTTACATATAAGAAGTTTATGATCTGTCCAACAATCGTCTATATTCCTTGCTGTTCTGGTAATAAGAGTGTCCTTCTTATCACATTGCCGGGTAATGATATAATCAAGAATGTGCCAATGTTTGGAACGAGGATGCATCCACGTGGCTTTGAAGCGGTCAGGTAGCCGGAACTGCGTGTTGGTAATGAAAAGTTCGTGTTCTGCACAAAGACCAAGAAGCAACAGTCCATTGGGATTACATTTTCCAAGTCCCTGATTGCCCATCACATTATTCCATAGCCTGTGATCTTTCCCAACTCTGGCATTGAAGTCACCGAGGAGCAAGAGTTTATCTGCAGATGGTACCTTGGAGATGATTTCACTTAGCTGATTATAGAACTGAGCCTTTACTTCATCATCAGAATCTAAGGTAGGAGCATAGGCAGAGATGAGTGTCATAAAGGAACCTCCTGAGAGTGGTATGCGGAGAGTCATGAGCCTTTCGCTGATTGCAATGGGCGCAAGTTGGTGATAATTTACCAGTTTGGTCTTCACAGCGAAGCCCACACCATGAATACGACATTCACCCTCATCCTTTCCTTTCCAGAAGATGGTATATCCTGTTCCAGATTCAGTAATCTTGCCTTCAGCAGACAGCCTAGTTTCACTGAGAGCAGCAATGTCAACGTTGAGTCTTGATAACTCATGGGTTACGAGAGCTGACCTTCTCTCAGGTCTAATGTTATTGTCAAAATCAAGCAAGGTTCTGATGTTCCATGATCCAATAATCAGATTGTGATTCTTTACTGTTTTTGAGTTTCGACCGCATGAGGGGTGACCTGCTGAGTGCGGTTGCCCAGCCGGACCAAGATTGTGACTTCCGATGTTTAGCCCACCTTTTCTAGGGCCTTCCCCATGTGGGGTGGGCAGCGGTGATCCTAAATAGGCCTGCCCAAACACAGATGCAGGACCGAATTCCTGAGTAGTCACAGAGTCTCCGGAAGACGACCATCACACATCTGCTGCCAACGTGCAGGTCCGAACTAGGGGCTTCCAGTTACACCCATAACCTGCCCCCCACCGTCCATATCCCATCGCCGTTGGACTTTGAAAAGTGACGTTCGGAAGAAGTGCCACTGGCGTGAATTTGTTTAGGGTGGATCTCAGCTTGCCAGGACGAGACCCACACACTATGATCTCTGAGCCTTATCCTGCGGCTTACAAAGAATGAGACATGCAGGACCGAACACAGAGACTGCAACGAACTGCCGCATACTCAAGTACTACTGAGGTGCGCCTTTACAGCCAGTCCGTCTGGCATGGCCTCTTCCGCCTCTATGACCGTTGGGAGCCATGAGAGTGATTGGCTCCTCATCCGCTCATTTTGCCGTTGGGCCAAAACCTGCCCATCATAACTATGGACAATAGTTTGCCCTATTAAACCTGAGCAATAGGCTGCCCCTTCCGCCAACCACACTGTGCCAGAGTTCACCTCTTTCACTTCAGGTACCGTTGAGGACTTCACCGTAACCCTGGCAAGGGACCCTAACAAGGTACTACCAGCCGGGCCAGCTGGACCAAGGTTTTTTAAAGAGGTGTTACTCCTCTATCACTCCCTACTTGATCATACTATATATATATATACACTGTAACACTGTATAACACTACACTATGTGCTATTGCACCACACTGCGCCACTCCACCAGCAGCAACACCAACACTATACAACACTACACCAGGCGCCATTGCACCACACTGTGCCACTCCACTGGCAGCAATACCAACACTGTACAACACCACACCAGGTGCCACTGCACCACACCGTGTCACTCACCTGGTAGCAATACCAACACTGTACAACACCACACCAGGCCATTACATACTATATGATAACAAACATTGACCACATTCATGAATGCAGGCAATACAGCAAAGATTTTACTTGCAGTGCAGTTTGGAGGAACAATCATTTGTATCGGCAATATCAATGTAGCAGACAACTGGTTTTTCGGAGGGGGCACTTGCCCCTGGTGCCCCCCTCTGGATCCGCCACTGAGTGGTGCTATGTGCTCGGCTGTTTGCAAGAGTCCTGCTTGAAGTTGTGTCAAATTTTGTGGATCTAATTGTTCTGTTCCTTTTAAAGTTTTCATTGTTCTTAATAACCTCTGAAACTTTCGCTGTGGAACCCATTTAGTAAAATGTCTTTCTTTATGAATGACATCCAGGGAAAATTTTGTTGGATAATGATCCGAGCTTCATAAAATGCCTTTGGGAGTGGCGACCCCATCGTAATAATAGCCTAAAATGGAAATGGCACTTCAAATGATTCGGAGAAGGTTAGGGCATACCCTGCAGGCGACGCGCAGTTCTTTTGGTACTGGGGGAACTGTGAGAAATGGGCGACCAGTAACCGAAATGAAAGTGGGAATCATGAATGTCATGACCCTGACAGGCAAGGTGGAGGAGGTGGTAGACTTCATGGAGAGGGAGAATGTTGGATTGATGGGGCTGAGTGAAGTGAAATGGAAAGGTAAAGGAAGGAAGAAATTGAGGAAAGGATATACATTATACTGGAGTGGTGGCCAAGAGGCAAAAAATGGCGTGGGACTGATAACCTCGAAACAACTGGAGGAGTATGTTGAAGTGGTCAAGTGTGTGAGTGACAGTAATGAAAATTGGAATGAAGATGAAAAATGACATGATGGACTTCATACAAGTGTATGCACCACAGACTGGAAACAGAGAAGAAGATATTGAAGTATTCCTGGAGGATGTAGAAAGAGTAATTTCAGATGTAGAAGTGGTGATCATGGGAGATATGAATGCACAAGTCGGAAACAAGAGACAAGGAAAGGAAGAAGTCATTGGACCATATGGATATGGGAAAAAGAACCGGGAAGGAGAGGAACTTGTAAACTTTTGTGAAAGGAATGGACTGATAGTGGGTAATTCATGGTTTCGGAAGAAAAACAGCAGGAAAATTACGAGATATGGTTGGGGCGATAGAAGAACAAAATCAGTAATTGACTACTTTCTGGTGGAAAGGACTAATCGCAGAAAGCTGATAGATGTGACAGCTTTACCAGGAGAAGCATTTGATGGGGACCATAGAGCTGTGGTGGCAAAATTTAGATGGGAAAAATTGGAAAACCTAAAGGAGATCAGAGAAAGTAAAATAAAAGTATGGAAATTGAAAGACAAAACTGTACAGGAAGATTTTCAGGAGAGATTGAAGCAACAAATCCCAGTTACTGAAGTGGAAAACATAGAAGAGGAATGGTCCCACTTTAAAAAGGCATTTGTTGGTGCAGCAGAGAGTGCTTGTGGTAGGACGTCAACAAGAGTGAAAGAGAAGGAGACACCGTGGTAGAATGAGGAAGTGAGGAAAGCAGTGAAAGAAAAGAAGTCTGCATGGAAAGAATGGAACCGAGATCAAACAGAAGAAAGCAAAAGGAAGTATCACGACAGCAAACGGAGGTGTAAGAAAGTGGTAGGAGAAGAAAAGAAGAAAAGTTGGGAAGAATTTACACGAAGAATGGAAACAGATGTAAGTGGCAGTAAAAGGATGCTGTATGGGCTTCTAAGAAGTAAGAGGAAAGAAAGAGTTACCACAAAGCTGGTGAAAAAGGAAGATGGAGAGTTGTTAACACACCCAGAAGAGATAAAGGGACGATGGAAGGAGTATTTCTATAACCTATTGAATGTGAGCAATTGTACTGGTGAAATGGAAGTGACACAACCTGACGACTCTATAACAGAAGATGATATAACAATGCTGGAGGTGGAATTAGCAGTTCAGAAAATGAAGATGGGAAAAGCAACAGGGGTGGATGAAATCAGTGTAGAAATGATAAAGGCTGCTGGACCTGTTGGTATGCAATGGTTGTATCGACTGCTAAAGTGTGTGTGGAAACGGAAATGTGTACCAGAAGACTGGGAGAAAGGGCTAATAATACCAGTGTCTAAGAAGGGGCACAAGAAGGTGTGTGATAACTATAGAGGCATCACCCTCTTATCACAGATAGTAAAAATACTGGAAAGGATATTAGAAAGAAGAATGAGAAGAAAGGTGGAAGGAGAGTTGCAAGAGGAACAGTATGGCTTCAGGAGTGGAAGATCCACAGTGGACCCAATCTTTAGCTTGAGGCAGGTGATGGAAAAGAAATGGGAAGGGAAGGAACACCGAAGAAGTGCAAAAACAACTAGATGCACTGAACGTAAATATTCAGAAGTACGGCCTGAAAATCAGTATAGAGAAAAGCAAGACCATGGTGATGACAAGAGGGGAAAGACAAGGAAAGGGCACTGTGAAAATTGGAAGTCATAGTTTGGAAATTGTGGACACGTTCAAATAACTAGGAAGTGAATTGATGCAAACTGGTATGTTGGACATGGAGATTGGCAGGAGGGTACAGCAGAGCAATGCATTCTATCAAAGTGTAAGAAAACTTGTTTGGGATAAGCAAGTACCAAGGAAAAGCAAGGAGGTAATGTATAAAGTGTACTATGTTCCCATATTAACTTATGCAGCTGAGACTTGGACCCTGACAAGCAGACAAGAGAGTAGAATCCAAGCCAGTGGAATGAAATTCCTAAGAAGTATGATAGGAAAGACAAGGAAAGACAGAGTGAGGAATGATGATGTTAGGAAGGAAGTTGGGATGGGAAAAATAAATGAGAGAATTGAGAAGAATAAACTAAGATGGTTTGGACATGTAAAGAGGATGGAAGAAAATAGAATACCAAGACAGATGCTGGAGGCAAAGTGCAAGGGTAAGAGAGCAAGAGGAAGACCTAGAACAAGGTGGATTGATTCAGTGAAGAACAGCGTAAGAAAAAGAAATCTGGACTGGGACAAGATCGTGGAAGAAGAATGGTGGAAGGAAAGTGGAGAAGTGCCATAAATACCCCGACCCGGCAGGAGCTGGATTAGGGGAAATGATGATGATGATGATGAATGATCCGAGTCTAAATCCAGTCCTTTTAGTACCTTGAGTTACATGATTTCTGAGGTATGGAAGCGAGAAATCAGCACATGATTCAATTGATATTCATCTGTGCATTGAAGTCACCTATAAGGATTTTAACATGATGGTGCGGAATCCATTGCAAAATATTATCTAGGAGATTCCAAAACTTTGTCAGGGGCTTCCCTTGTTAGTAGTGTTAGTTGGTGCAGGACCATTAATTAAGGAATAGATTTTGTTACGTCCTGAGTAGGACTCAAATGACATTTGATCCAAGTATTGATTTATCCACTATAAATCCCGTTCCGGATTGTGGGCAATGAGCATAACTTGTTCTCCCGATATCCTTTACAAAATGGTGAAAACCGCATCAAAATCCATGCTGTGGTTCTCGAGATTACCTGTGACATCCAAGAATCGGAGACTTTGTTTTATACTAATTAGAGATTATATGCCAATCAGTATAATTTAATATAATATAATCCCCCCTTCCGTCCAATCTTAAATTGACTGTGAATTTTGCGGAACGAAAAGTTCACAGGCGAAATGAGAGTTGCAGTTCCAGGGAATGGCGAGGTGAATGAAACTCATCTCCCCCTTCCGTCCAATCTTAACTTGACTGTGTTTCACAGGCTAAATGAAGAAAACCCGAGTTGCACTTCCAGGAAAACTCCAAACACAACCCTTCTCAGAAGTCTTAACTCAACACGATTCGACGGTTTGCTGCTGGCTGTATCTGGGGTAATAGGTTTGACCGCTAGCTAGGCTGTAACAGGGATGATAGACTCGCCCTTAGCTAGCTCGTAAACTGTCGCCTCAGTAGTTGGACATGGTTGGAAGAAATTAAAACGTAGCCTAAATACACTTATAGTGGGCGATGTATTGAAGATAGACATATGCTCTCACGGACTTTTTGTAGAACTTTTCCGGCCGTAAAAACCATCCGCCACAAATACTTCCATCACATCTCATCCTCGACCCCATAGGAAAATGGGAATAATAAGGGGTAGACATACAATACTGGTGTATCAACAATTTCATGTGAGGTTTCTTCTATGTCAGATGTTACACATCATATGTGACTACTGTAAGGCTTGTAAAGGTTTTTTTTTTTTAACGGTTTGCCCAGCGTAAGCATACAAAGCGCTCGGACGCCAGGTTGTTTTTTTTTACTTTTCCACTGAAATCGTTACTGCTCGGCTTTTTTTGATCATAAATAAATTATTTTCTACATGAATCATCCTCGAGATATCCTTTACAGAATGGTGTAAACCGCATCAAAATCTATCCAGTGGTCCTTGAGTTTACCCGTAACATCCAAGTATTGGGGTCTTTGTTTTATATTGAGTAGAGATTCAATTATTTATTTATTTAATTATTTATGTCTTTAGTTAGTTAGTTATTTATTTATGTACTTAATTTTTTCTTTCTTTATTTTTTTATTTCATTATTTACATATTTATTTATTTATTTATTTGCCAAATTTTGTTTAAAAAGAAAAGAAAATGAAGAAGTGTGCCTGCCAATTGGAGCAGCATTGAGCCCTGTTGTGTAACATCACCAACATTAAGTTAATAATTGATTGTTTTGTTGAACAGCCATGCTTGAAGCGCAACTTGAATAGATCTGTTCTGGACGATGTGAAGAAAGAATACTGGAAGTGCTTCATCTGTGAGCCCAAGCCATTGTGGGATCTCAGAGCTCTGTGTACAGCCGCTCAGGAATATACCAACAAAACAAAAAAGTATGTAATCCAATGAAATATATATATGTTCTTGAAACCTCGAGCTCTGTCTCATTGGGTGCTGTGAGCTGGCGATGCTGCTGCCCTGGTGGAAGTCTTGTCCTTTTAGGGCAGGCCTGTCCAGAGAAAATGCGACGCTAGTGCCACATCATTGTTTTTAGTGAATCGGGGGTTGTGTGGGAATGGTTGGGGTTGAGGCATGGTTGCAAGCGAGGAAGATGTTGCAGTAGCGGAGGTAGTGAGCTGACAACGTTGTGCGTGGCGCTGAATGGGACATTAGTAACCAATAATCAGAAGCTATAACAAATCCTTTGAATCATACTACCTGCTTCTTATTTCTTATTCTTTGAAAAAGTATGACATATCAAACTCATCCACTTGCCGCCCGCTGGAAGGGTTGCTTCAGTCACCCACCTCTGATGTTGAACGTATTTTTGCCATTCACAACTTTTTTACAACTGATGTACCGTTCTATTTAAGAAGAGGAAATCAGAATCCCCTTCTTGCCTTGCTCGACACTTGGCTTATGACCCATTCCACTACAGCGTGGTTAGGACAGGAGTAGGGAGGGGGGGGTGGGCAAGTCCATCTTCTCTCTAGCAAGAGAAGGTAGTGAGAGGAGAAGCTGGCGGGAGTGGCGGTGAAGCAGGGAAGAGCGAGGCTTAGTCTGGCACGGAGCGAGTCTCGTGGCAAGCCGTGGCGCCACAGCCACCAGTGGCATGGCTGGACAGGCCTGTTTTAGGGTATACAAGTCCCTTGTCTTTTCTTCCCTGATACCGTCATGCTTTGAGGTGGGTCTCCTTCATCAGTCCTCACTCTTCAAGGGTTGATGGCAATTATTTCTCGTGTCTTCTGTTTCTGGTTCTAGTTATTAGTTGGTAGTATTCATTTCCATTTTCATCCTCCTTATGAGGGGTAGAGGCAACAATTCTTATCACTGGGCAGGAAGGTGCAGATGCCTTCAATCCATTCAGTAACCCTCCTGGTGTAGCAGCTAGCATTCTTGGCTGTCGCCCCAGAGTTCTGGGTTTGATTCCCATCTCTGCCAAGATTTTTACTTCTAGCCTGAGGGCTGGAATGAGGTATACTCAGCCTCGTGTGGCAAAACTTAGAAGATTCCCACCTCGGCCATCCTGGAAGTGGTAGCCTGTGGTTTTCCACTTCTACTCACAGTCAAATAACGGGATGGTTCCTAACTTAAGGCCACGGCCACCTCCTCCCCAATTTTCACCTGAATTGCTAATGCGTGCACTACTACAGACAGGGGCGTGGTGGCTCAGCGGTCTAGCTGTATGCCTCTCACCAAGGCGGTCCGGGTTCGATTCCCGGTCAATGCATGTGAGATTTTCGAAGTGAAATGCCATGTCCTGTGGTTCGGATTCCACGTAAAAAGGAGGTCCCGTGGCTCATAATCACAAGATTCACGGTCACGTAAAACTACAATCTTCCTTTTCCTTTACTACTACAGACATTACAATAATACAGGTTATCAGACAAATTCTGCACATGCCCAAGTACATTGGACTAAATGAACACAATGTCCAAGCCCCTCAAATGAACCAACAAAACAATGTTACAGGGACGAGCAATCTAGTGAGTCATTGCCTCCAATGCGCACCTTCATTTTCCAGACATAATACTGTAATTTACCCAATAACGAGCCTCTGTGACTTAGGCAGCGGCATGCTGGCTTCTCACCGCTGGGTCCGTGGTTCAAATCCCGGTCACTCCATGTGGGATTTGTGCTAGACAAAGTGGAGGCAGACAGGCTTTTCTCCGGATACTCCGGTTTTCCCTGTCCCCATTTCATTCCAGCAACACTCGACACTATAATATCATCTGTTATTCATGTAATCATTGCTCCAGGGGAGTGCAACAGGCTTCGGCAGCCGGCACAATTCATATCCTCGCCGCTTGATGGGGGCTTCATTCATTCCATTCCCTGACCCGGTCGGTCGACTGGAAGCAGGCTGTGGATTTTTATTTTTCAATTATTTGCCCAATAAATTGCACATTACATTCGAGTAATTACGGTATGTAAAATTAAACTTCAACCCTAGTGATCAGAATCTGAATAAGACGGCGCGGTCGAAACGCCTATTCCTAAATTTCCCTCCTTTATCAGTGAATAATATTAATATTTTTTAAATAATGACGCGCCTCGCTCGGAAGTGATGGGCTCCATCTCAGCAACGCTCTACAGCTTTTCCCGGAGCGGCTAGCTGGTGAACGATGTCTTATTTCCCCGTACACATACAAACCAATATAAAATAAGTGAATTAATTTACGTATTTCACAGTCATACAGCATAACATTTTGATGTATAAGGATTACAACGCGACCAAGAACTACATTTTTCAACCACCCCGAGCTGAGAAAAAGTTACCTTACGAAAATGATAACAACTTTGTTTCTTGGACACACAAAATTTTGAAATTACTAAACCAGTTATACAATATTTCAATGCATATTGTGTTAAAATTTGGATTCGATCTGATGATGGTTGTTTGAGATAATAATTCTTAAATGTGACGCATGGTTGAAAGACTCTTAAAAACGGGCACTTTTTGTGTTTCATCTGCGATTAAAAATATTAAAATATAAATTAAAAATTCCAAACCTACATGAACAAATGTAAAATAGAACAACGAAAATGATGATGTTATTGGATTTTATGTAGGTCTATTGGTTACTTCACAAACAACCTTCAAACTCGAGTGCACATAATACTTTGGTCGACAGTAGTTTGTTATTATTGTTTTAAGGGGAGGAACGTCGAGGTCATCCACCCCTGAAATGGATAAAGAACAAGGGCCCATTAGAAGTTTCTGTCATGCCATTTGCCTGAAGTTGAAAATGGGTAATCACAGAAAACCATTTCAAAGTTTGGCTGATGATGGGGTTGGGGCTCGCACTGCATCCTAGCACTATTACTGTAGATTAACAGTGGTTGAAATTACAGGATTATTAGGAAAGTGCAAAGTAAACTTCTATTATGTTTTAATTCTTGTTTGTCTAAATGAAGATTAGGCCTATGATTATTTAAAATTTCCTGGGGCAGAGGATGGTGTTCCTTAGGGACTTAAAAATGACTCCCTGGCTTGCATATATTGGTCTTCATAGCAGGGAGTTGTTCTAGAGCAGTCTGATAACTAGGGCCCGGATTTTGATGAAAAGTCATCTTTTTTCTGAGTACACGGAGACAATGCTTAGTGGTAATTAAGTGTATTCTACAATAAATATGTTAAATATATGGGGTTTTTAAAAGTCATCAAAATGTAATTTTCCTACCTTTTCCAGAATAAGGTCATTTTCTAACATTTAGGTGCATTTTAGGTCATTTTTCATGTGTTATACGTTTATAGGTTTTTTTTATTTTTATTGAATAAGGTTAAATGCTCATTTTAAAGTTATGTTTTTAGTATCTGTATTTCTAAACATGTCAGCGTTAACATTCCTCGACTAACCCATATACTGTAGTTGTGCAGTGCTCATCTGTTTTCATTATCCGTTTCTGATCTATGCAGCTGACTTAATTTTTCTTGACGATGCATTTGTGAGTACAGTTTGCGTCACCGGTTTCCTCACTCAATTACCCGGGTATGTTTGTGTTGTAGGTGTGTGACATTTTGTTGTGCACTGCAATTGAAATGCCAAAACAAAAGCAGTCAACTGCAAGCCGTTTAAAACAGTATGTGTCAGATTACGGTGAAAACATATTCTCAACTGATGGAACTATTTTGTTCTGTAAAGTGTGCGAAATTAAAGTCCCTGCAGATCAACAGTTCACCGTACAACAACACGTCGGGCGAGATAAACATTTGCGAGGTCTTGAAAATGTGGAAAAAAGGAAAGTGTCTCAATTGCTGTTAAAAGAAACTGCTTCGACATCAAATAACAAGTCATCTTCCTTTTATGAAGAATTATGTGAAGTGTTCGTTAGTGCTAATATTCCACTAGGAGAACTAAGCAATCCTAAATTAAGTGATTTCATCGAACGCCACACATGTCATACTACTGCAGACGAATCAACATTGCTTAAAAACTACCTATCAAAATGTTACGAAGACACGTTAAATCGAATACGTGAATGTGTGAATGGGAAAAAAAATTACGTATTAATTGACGAGACTACAGATTCAGAGAAACGTTATGTAGGAAATGTAGTGATAGGGACCTTAGAAACAAACAGTCCTGGGCAAACCTTTCTGCTGACCTCGGAGGTTTTGGAAGCGGTTAACCACACTCAGATATGCAAACTGTTCGATAAATTCATGTGTTTAATATGGCTTAGGGGAATACAACATGAGAATGTTTTCCTCTTCCTAACAGATGCTGCACCTTACATGGTAAAGGCAGCAAAATCTATCAAAGCATTTTACAATAAGATGGTGCATGTTACTTGTCTGGCCCATTCTTTTCATCGAATTGCAGAAGAGGTCCGATCAAATTTTCAGAAGTAGGTAGACTAGTTTCCACAGTAAAGAAAGTCTTTGTCAAAGCACCATAACGCACTAAGTATTTAAAAGACAAGGCCCTTGATATAGCTTTGCCCCCCACACCAGTTTTAACATGCTGGGGTACCTGGTTGACTGCATGCATATACTACTGTGACAATTTTCAGATAGTGAGAGAAGTAGTAAATGGCTTTGATAGGACAGATGCTAAGGCGACTGGGAGTGCACAGGACCTGTTTTCTGATTCTCAAATGGAAGGTAAATTGGCTTGCATAAAATCAATTTTTTTATTTTTGCCAGAAAACATAACCTGCGTAGAAGAAAGTGGCATGGTATTGGCCAAGTCGATAAAGTTAGTCAGGAATGCTGAAGGTTGTATAAAGCATGTGAAAGGTGAGATTAGGGACACAAGTCAGACAGAAAATAACATTTGTATTGGACAAGAATAAAGGGTATCAGACAGTGTATCAAATAGCCAGTATTTTTTCGGGAGAAGACTCAGAATTGACATTTTTGAAGAGGATTTAACAGCCGGTGACATAGTGTTTTTCAATTATGCTCCTATTACATCAGTGGACGTGGAGAGAAGTTTCTTGAAATATAAAACAGTACTAGCTAACAACCGCCGTTCCTTCACCTTTGATAACTTGAGGATGACGATGGTGGTGTATTGCAACGCTAACTAAGGTATGTTTAGTTAGCAATATATTTTTCACTTTGTAGTAGAAATGAAAATGAAGTACTGTTAATCTATTGATTATAGTTTAGTAGTAATACACTAATTCTACTAAGAATGTTTGTTATTCGAACCATTATTTGTACAAGACAGTCATGAAATTGAACATTTTTAGATTTTTTAAAATGGTAATATTTAGGTAATTAAAAAAAAAGGTCATTTTAAGAGAATTTTAGGGGCATTTTATAGGTCATTTTTCGATAATTTTAAGGTCATCAACATCCGGGCCCTACTGATAACCTAACCAGTATGTTTTCTGTCTTCCAGGAATCAGAGGCATTCGGCCAAACAAAAGCTACAAGAAATAGCACCTCGGAAGAATTTCCCAGCCAGCTGTTCCCCTCAGTCGATACGACACAAGCAACATAGGAGCTCTGTTCAGTCCGGTGGTGAGGTAATATTATTTGAAAGTTTACAATATTTATTCAGAGTATGAGAAGGGACTTCCTCATCTAGATTGAGTCTTGGTGTTGTGGATTTTATCACCCCATTCCCAAAACCCACAGGTTACTCTGCTATGGTTTAAGGTTAGCAACAGGAGGCCCTACCCAAAGGTCATGGCAGGCTGAAAACCTAAGGTATCAAAACTAAAGAAACGAATCATAAAAATATCTAAACTTATTATTATTATTATTATTATTAATTTTGCTATACTTGTTTTATATAATAAATTCATTTCTTTTACAATGCAATCTTTGCTTTCAGTAGGTAGCATTAGATATAGACCAATTCCTTCTCCTGATACAATTGTTTGTTGGGTTAATGATCAAATCATACCACGATCTGAGTGAATAGATTCTTGACGGTGTTCTACCAGAGCTAGACGTTGTTAAATACAAATTTAGATTTCAGCATTGCATTGAGGTCTTGGCGCCCATTAAAACAACATAGCTTAGGCAAAGGTAAACACTTACATTTATCTCCCAACAGTGTGGGCTAGCAAAACTGTTACATTTGTCGCTCAACATGAGGGCAAAGGAAGCCATTACATTTGTCGCCGACAACTTGGGGCTGAAAACCTAATAACATTTGTGGAAGGAGAAGGGTATATATTTCTGTGCCTGTATTTTGGGGGGTTATTTGTCTGTATCAGTGTAGGTCATTATGGGGGATGAGAAAGAAAAACAGATGAGGTTACGTAGTGGTCATCAACGGGAGAGTGATGATACGAGCAGTATGTCGAGTGATGGTAGTACCGGGGTAGCGGAGGTAAATCCCGATACTGAAACAGGGAGGAGGCCAACCAGAATTAAAAACTTTACTTCTCGAGTTCATGTATCAGAACAAAGTTAGTAGTGATGCCTTAAATGCAAAATTAGAACGGAATAATGCAAAATTAGAACAAAACAGTAGGGAAAATAAAGAAAGGACAAATGCTTTAAACGCAAAACTGGAACAAAACAACGCTAAATTAGAACAAAACAGTAGGGAAAATAGAGAGAGTAATGAAACTTTAAACGCCAGATTAGAACAAAACAGTCAGGAAAATAGAGAGAGTACTGAAACTTTAAATGCTAAATTAGAACAAAACAGTAGGGAAATGAGTGACAAATTCGAACTGATTAGAGGTGAGATCAGGGGGGTGATGGAAGAAAAGGCTAAAGAGATTATTGCAGATGTAGACAGAAAATTAGGAAAAGTACAGGAGGAGTTGGAAATTAGAATCAGTACACAGGCTGAAAATTTAAAAGAACTAGTGCAACTGGAAACACAGCAGGTCAGAAAGCAATTGGGGGGAGAAATTGACAAAATTCAGGTAGCTACTAAAGAGGTTAAGGAACAGCTGGGGGGTAGAATTGAGAAAGTCCACTCACAAATAGTTGCAGAAGTAAATAATTTAAGAGAGAGTAATAGAGAGAGCATTAGCAAGATTGAGGAGAAACAAGCAAAGCTATATGATAAAGTAGAAGAATCAGAAGGAAACATTAAATTAACAGTAAACAGTATTGAGAGGAAGGCTGAGGAGAAAATCGCAGAATTAGAGTTAAAATTAAAAGCTAGGATCAGGCAAGAAAATAGTCAGAATAGGCCAGTTTTTGTGAATAGCACACACAGGGAGGTAGAACTGGGTAAGTTCAGCAATCGACAAGGGGGGCCAATGGAGTTCATGAACACTATAGAAAATAAATTCGGGGAAAGGTTGGAAAATGGTAGTATTGAGTGGTGCCAGGTAGTTGAAATTTTAGAACAAGTGTTTGTGGGGGAAACGAGGAATTGGTTTGCTGTCTACAGAGACAAGTTTACTGATATCAATGATTTTAAAATGAAATTCTGTGAAAAGTTCTGGAATGAGGTTATTCAGTCGCAGCATCGTGAGGGAGTAGTGTGTGGTAAATATAACCCTAAAGGAAGCTCCACCATGACCGAATACTTTTTAGGGCAGGTATTAGTGTGTAAATATCTGGATGGCTTGAAGGAGGAAAGTGATGTGGTAAGGTTGCTACTTAGGCACTTTCCCTATAGGATCAAGGAGGCTGCTTGTATCCAGAATGTAAAGACAATATCACAAGTAGAAAATTTGTTAAGCACATTTGATGCACTAGGGAGAGGGGGTTATGAGGACAATTTCAATCGGAACCAGGGTAATAATAATAATAGACCTAATGCAGCCAGGCATCAAGAAGTTCAAGGGAACGGTGGCGAAGGGGCCAACGCTCAAAATAGAAATAATAATGATCAGCTAAATCAGAACAGAGGAAATGGCTATGGTAATCAGTATCAAGGGAGGAACAATGATTTCAGGGGAAATCAAGGGAGGAACAATGATTACAGGGGAAATCAAGGGAGAAATTATAATGACAATAATTACAACCAGAATAGGGGTCAAGGAAGAGGACAGCCTAGTGGTAGTAATATACAGCCAAACAATGACAACACAGCCCAGAACAACCAGACCAGTTCAGTAGTTAGTAGTACTACGGCCATCTGTAGCGGTTCTTTAAACGCGAACCAGGCTGCGAAGTAAGGTCAGAATCTCAGTCTGTAGCATGCCCTGTCCATACAATTATACAGGAACCCTATGACCTAAATGTAAGAAATGAATTATTACATGAACTAAATGATGAAGGTATTATTCAGGAAGTGGTTAGTAAGAGCCCCATAGTTAAATTTAACGTGTCCGAGGCGTACACAGATGTTTTAATTGATAGTGGTTGTATGAAGAGTTGCATAAGTAGTGCATTTTATGATAAAATGAAAGGAACTGGAGTAAATTTTGAGGAGATGCCAATTAAAAGCACTTTTGTTATCACAGCTGTTGGGAAGAGGTCTAAAGTAATTTCTAAGCAAGTTTTAGTAGACATTAAAATTAATAATCATGTAGAGAAGCAGATTTGCCTTGTAATTCCAAATTTAGTATTCAGTGTTATCTTGGGTTCAGAGTGGCTAAGTAGAGTGTCTGGTAACTTATGTTATGATGTAGGGAGTTTGAAATTTAAATGGGGAGATTCTGAAGTAGAAGTAGCGTTCAATGACCATATTCAGAGGAGTAGTATTGTAGGTGTGATTTGTACTTTAAATGAGATATCGCCAGCCGTAGAGCGGGGTTCTCCATGTTTTGTGGGCAGTGTGATTACGAACGGAAGTCTAGAGGACTCGTTACGTGAGGCTGCATTTCAGGGAAATATAGAGGATGAACAGTGTGTTCGGCTCTATGATGTGTTATGGTGTAATAGGAGAGTTTTTGAGGATCGCATTGGTATGGCCAATTGCTATACCCATTCATTGAACGTTATTGATAGGTCAGTATTCACAGGACATAGATATCCTGTACCTTTCGCTTATCAGAGTGCAGTTGAGGCACAAATTAACCAGATGCTTGAAGATGGGATTATTGAGCACTCGAACAGTCCATATGTTAATTCTTTGATCACGGTACCCAAGACCGACGGCACTGTTCGTATTTGTTTAGACGCTCGTTTGGTTAACAGTAGAATTAGTTCAGATCAGCTGAAATCTATGTCAATAGAAGAATTAATGCAAACATTTGAGGGGAAGAAGTATTTCACTTGTGTAGATTTGAGTTCCAGTTTTTGGCAAGTGCCACTTATGTACGAAGATAGACCATTTACAGCTTTTAGTCATAAATATAACCTTTATCAATTTTGTAGAACACCTTATGGGTTAAAGAGTAGTTCAACAGCTTTAATTAGGGCTTTAAACATCGCATTAGGGGATGACACAGGAGAGTTTGTAACCATTTACATAGATGATATGGTAATTAGTTCACGCAGTTTTGAGGAGCATCTAGGTCATTTAGATATAGTTTTTCAGAAGTTAGATCAGGCAGGGTTCACTTTGAAGCTGTCTAAGTCGTCATTCTGTCAGTCAGAAGTGACATTTTTAGGTCATAGAGTGTCGAGTAGAGGTGTAACACCAGAAGAAAGTAGGGTTAATAAGATACTTAACGCAGAGGTGCCACAGAATGTTAAACAGTTAAAAACTTACCTGGGACTTTGCAACTTTTTCAGGAGGTTCGTTCTTAAATACTCAGGGTTGGTAGAACCATTCAGGGAATTGCTAAAAAGTGGGACTCGGTGGAGATGGGAGTCCAAGCATGAACAGGCTTTTAGAGCGCTGAAGGAAGGTTTTGAGAAAGCTGTAGTGCTGAAACATCCGTTAAAAGATAAGGAATATGTGGTTATGACAGATGCTTCACATATAGGCATTGCTGGAGTATTATGTCAGAAAGATGATGAGGGTAATCTGTGCATTGTATCTTTAGCTTCGCGAGGACTGACAGCAGCAGAGAAAAGATACACGATTACTGAGTTAGAGCTTTTAGGTATTGTTTTCAGTTTAGGGAAATTTAGAATGTATTTAGTAGGGGGGAAATTTGAGATCCACACAGATCACCATGCATTACTGTATATGAGAACTTGTAAACTCAGTTCTAACAGAGTTAGTAGGTGGATTCTTGCTCTGCAGGAATACGAATTCACAGTAAAATATATTAAAGGTAAAGATAGCATTCTTGCAGACATGCTATCGAGGGACACTAATTTATGTAGGGATTATCCTGTGGTTAAAGCAGAGGACGGTATTTTAATATGTGTATGTGTGGACAGTAGCAACAGGGCATCGTTACAGACACTGAGAAATATGCTAGGTAGAGCAACGTGATGACGTTCATTTAAGGGAGCCACTTGCATGGTTGGAAGCAGGTGACGCGGAAACATTTATAGTTTCCAAACGTATTGGAAAAACAGCATATGTGCTGGAGAATAGTGAGGGAAACAGATTATACGGGACGTATAATATACATAGTCTACGAAAATATGTGTCATAAAGTGAGTGTGTTTAGCTGGCGAGCCAGCCTATCAAATGAGTAAGTGTGGTATTTGGTGCGTGGGAGGATCTGGTCTTCCAGGTAGGCGTATCAGAAGTCACACAGGGGGGTAGTATGTAAGTAAATGAGAGTTTTTAAGGTACAGGGAAATATGACGGGATTGTCGGATGCTCTTGAGCACTAAAATGTCTCGATACACCAAGGCCAGAATTTGGTAGCGCTGGTGAATTCCCATTTGCCTCCAAGAGATGGGTGAGCGCTTGAACAGGGTATTTTTGCTTAAGGCGTCCACGAGGCAAAAGATGGGCCATCAGAATGCGAGACAGTCCTTCATGAAACTCATACATATCAGCACACGCGATTTCTGTTTACGGCCTCGCCATGTAAGATTTGTAAGTGTGTAATTTAAGGCAATTTGTATAATGGTATTATTTGTGTGAGGAGAACGGGTCTGTGTTGAGAACTAGTATTAAGTAGAATATGGTCTACGGGAACTTAACAAGACAGGGCGATTACGGCACAGAAATATTTGGTGTTATGTGTAATGCACATTTACTGTTTTTTTTTTCAGAAGTCAATATTAATTTAATCTACTTTAAAGAGAGATTAAGTATTATGGTCACGAGGCGCTGCCACAATAGTGTGATCGTGTGCTCAGTGATAAGTGAGATTAAATTTCACCATAAGGAAGGGACCTCCAGTGAAATTAGGAAGTTCTATGGAGATATAAATATATCAGAACACCCTCAATGCGTGTGATATGACATCATAAGTACATAGTGCTCACACATTAATTATGTCTATTTTTCCAACATAGAGAAATTTGAGAGGCGGAAATATCCGTGGAACACTATTCTATATGTAAAACATTGGACTGGTTGCAAAGTGCAATCCATAGTGACAACAAACTTTGACGCAAAGTGCGTGAAGAAAAATTATGAGTGTATATATATCTGTGATTTAGGGTGATCTCATTTATGTAATATGTATTTTGGATGGGGTGTATTAACGTGTCTGGGATAATCGGATAATGGACCGTCGTCACGGTAAATCATCCGATGATCCGAGGCGAATATGTAACGTGTTTTTCGGGGGGTTTTTATGCAACTGGCATAAGTCAGTAGGATGCCATTCTATATTTATTTACGCGGCAAATTGTTCAGCCAAGAGAATTTTTCATGTTAATTTATTATTATTATTAATTTATTATAATTATTATTAAGGTATTTTCGGAGCATTTTATAAAAATTATTAGCATTCAGATAGGTTTTCTATGTCTTAGAAAACGCTATCATGCAAATTATTACGAACGACGATATCATAGAAAATTATCTGATTACTGAATTTTACGGAGTTTTTGTCAGTTAGGGTATTTGAGAGAGATGACTCACTGGGAATTCAAATACAAGCTGATTCCTGTCGAGAAGCTTGACGCAATCTTGGGTCGCATCGTCAAGAAAAGGTGAATTGTTGGAACGGAAATAGACTTCTCGATTCGCGCGCCGTGTGTAATGAACCAGAGGAGGGGAAGTAGCGGCGTGCTCAGCCAATCAGTGGAGACCACGTAAGCTGGAAGTCGGTACCATGGTGGGGGAGCCAACGTGTGCATATATCGTTCGACGCGCCGTGAAACGAGGACAATCTGTGAAATACTTGACGAGTATGGGTGCGCGTGTGAGTGGCTCCGATGTTCAGTGGAGTTAGCGACTATCTTTGTGAAACTTAACCAGTGTGGTTATACGAGTGTTTGGGTCCGAGGTACGGACCATAGAATTATCTAATCTACCAGAATATCATCAAATAACGAAGAAGATGGCGACGTCCAGGAGACTGTGGGAAGCACACAGCATCATCCAGTACGAGGGAAATGCTTTAGCAATTTCCAGTGGTAAGCGCAAATGACGCAGAAATACCCAATCTCTCATTTTTCTTTGTTTTATATTTCATATTTCATTAACTTCATAGCTTGGGAATAAGAGTAAAATCAATGATTGATCAGACTCTGTTTTCACGTAATTTTCTATCGGTAATATTAAAATCGCAACGCTCCAATTTAAATTCAAACTTATTATTATTATTATTAATTTTGCTATACTTGTTTTATATAATAAATTCATTTCTTTTACAATGCAATCTTTGCTTTCAGTAGGTAGCATTAGATATAGACCAATTCCTTCTCCTGATACAATTGTTTGTTGGGTTAATGATCAAATCATACCAAGATCTGAGTGAATAGATTCTTGACGGTGTTCTACCAGAGCTAGACGTTGTTAAATACAAATATAGATTTCAGCATTGCATTGAGGTCTTGGCGCCCATTAAAACAACATAGCTTAGGCAAAGGTAAACAATTACATTTATCTCCCAACAGTGTGGGCTAGCAAAACTGTTACATTTGTCGCTACCAACATGGGGCACTAATTAACGTTACACTATTTTTAATGCTGAGAAATTGAGAAGGGGCTCAATTCTCGTATGTCAATATCTAATATGGTAGGGTATCAAAATATCCATTAAATAACTACCGTATACATACCAACATCCTCGAAAATATATTTAAAATACAGAATGGACCATTATACAACATTAGTCTGATATAAAGTTAACGCAATTGGGGCAAGTAATCGTGTGTGGTAGGGTAGGCCTAATTTCATGTTCACTGCGTCTTAAATGAACGGAATCAGGTAGCAGGTAGGGACCCTCTTCGGAGGTAGCCCTACCCAGGGAGTGGCGCCCCTGCCTATGTGAGTCCCAGAGGGCACTGGCCCGGTGTGTATCATCTGGTAAGGGTCCCAGCTCAGGGTTACGTGTGAAGACCTCAACGGCAGTGAAGGCGGAGAAGTTGAACTTCGGTACGGCGGAGCTGGCGGATGGGGCACATGTGTTTAGGCCCAACGGCAAAGCGGGCGGAAGAAGAATCCATTACTTTTATGGTTCCCAATGGTCGTGAAGGCGGAAGAGGCCATGCCAGACGAATTGGCTGTGACGGCGCACCTCAGTAATATTTTGAGTCTGCGGCAGTTCGTTGCAGTCTCTGTGTCTGGTCTTGCATGTCTCATTCCATCTGTGCCGCAGGACACGACTCCGAGATAAACCAACAACAACTAGCCCAATAACTGTGGATGCCAATTGTAATCAGTTTTATAAATAATTTGGTTAAAAAGTTATTCTTAACCTCTATACGTAGTAAATATTTGATTGGGCGCCAGCTAACAAACCGATGGCTTGTAAGCAATAAAATATCTATGGTAGAGCTCTGAATACTCGTCTTACTCGAGTTGTAGTGTGAAATATCACCAACTAGATTTCAATAGATAAGAAGGAAGTGATCATATACTGTGATGTATTCTATGATACCGCTATCAATCATCATCATCATCATCATTTCCCCTTATCCAGCTCCTGCCGGGTCGGGGTATTTATGGCACTTCTCCACTTTCCTCTTTCCTTCCACCATTCTTCTTCCACGATCTTTTCCCAGTCCAGATTTCTTTTTCTTACGCTGTTCTTCACTGAATCAGTGCACCTTGTTCTAGGTCTTGCTCTCTTACTCTTGCACTTCGCCTCCAGCATCTGTCTTGGTATTCTATTTTCCTCCATCCTCTTTACATGTCCAAACCACCTTAGTTTATTCTTCTCAATTCTCTCATTTAGTTTTCCCATCCCAACTTCCTTCCTAACATCTACATTCCTCACTCTGTCTTTCCTTGTCTTTCCTATCATACTTCTTAGGAATTTCATTTCACTGGCTTGGATTCTACTCTCTTGCCTGCTTGTCAGGGTCCAAGTCTCAGCTGCATAAGTTAATATGGGAACATAGTACACTTTATACATTACCTCCTTGCTTTTCCTTGGTACTTCCTTATCCCAAACAAGTTTTCTTACACTTTGATAGAATGAATTGCTCTGCTGTACCCTCCTGCCAATCTCCATGTCCAACCTACCAGTTTGCATCAATTCACTTCCTAGGTATTTGAACGTGTCCACAATTTCCAAACTCTGACTTCCAATTTTCACAGTGCCCTTTCCTTGTCTTTCCCCTCTTGTCATCACCATGGTCTTGCTTTTCTCTATACTGATTTTCAGGCCATACTTCTGAATATTTTCGTTCAGTGCATCTAGTTGTTTTTGCACTTCTTCGGTGTCCCTTCCCCAGACCACAATATCATCTGCAAATAACAGTAACTTCATTTCTTTATGTCCATATGCTTCCTTTGTTTCCTTTACAATTTCATCCATCACCATTATGAACAAGAGAGGTGACAGCACACTCCCCTGTTTTAGTCCAGTCTTGTTCGTAAACCAATCTGTCTTTCCAACTGGGGTCAGTACCCTGCTAACACAGTTGTTGTACATTGCTTGCACCATTTCCAACATTTCTCTTCCCAGTCTCTTCTTAACCATGGTTTCCCATACCTTCTCTCTGGGGACACTATCATATGCCTTTTCTAGATCTATGAAAGTCATGATCAAATCCTCTCCATATTCCCAGTTCTTTTCCATCACCTGCCTCAAGCTAAATATTGGGTCCACTGTGGATCTTCCACTCCTGAAGCCGTACTGTTCCTCTTGCAACTCTCCTTCCACCTTTCTTCTCATTCTTCTTTCTAATATCCTTTCCAGTATTTTTACTATCTGTGATATGAGGGTGATCCCTCTATAGTTTTCACACCGCTATCAATATAACAAGAAAAGAATTTGTTGTTGTTGTTGTTTCCTATGGCTAGCCCGGATTCCAATCCATCAGCTTTCTTGCGTTCTAATAGAGTTGTGTAAGGTTTCCAGAAGTTCTAGCAGTCACATCAAGTTTGTTGCAATGTAGCAGGTGCCCCTTATCCATTTTACTTCCAGGTTCGTGACAAAGTGTGCATTCTTCAGATCTCAGGATGTTGATTCGTTTCAGATGAGCTGCAAGGCAGTCGTGGCCAGTGTTAAGTCTGAAAAAGGCTACAGCTTCTCTTCTTTGTGTTAATTTATATTGATCCCATTTAGCATCAATGTATTTCCATAATTTGGTTTCTGCTGTTTTCTTTGCCATTTCTTCATACCTGTTTTTGATAGTATTTTTCAAGATCCTTTTTGCTGACATAAAATCAGTCTGACTGATAGGTTGTTGTAGTGTGGTACCTTTTTTTGCTAATCTGTCTGCCTCTTCATTTCCTGCTATTCCAACATGAGAAGGGATCCACTGAAATGAGATCTGTTTTTGGAGTCTTTGAAGGGCTTTTATCATACAAAAAATTTCTTTAAGTTCTTTATTTTGGGGCTTATAATTTGACGAGATGGCTTGGATGGCTGCTTTTGAATCTGTATTGATAACGCATTTTTGATAATCAATGTTTCTGCCTAATAACTGATGGAGTGCATGTGAAATTGCTCTTATCTCAGCATCAAAGTTTGTTTTGTTTTGGCCTACTGGGAAGTAGAGTGAAAAGAGAGATGAATGTATTCCTGCTCCAGTTCTATTTTCTTGGTCTTGTGAGCCATCTGTAAATATTTTTAGCCATTGGTTAGATGGATATCTTTCTTCTATTGTATAGAGGGCCAGTTGTTTTAGATCTTGTGGTGAAGAGTCTTTCTTGCAGACCTCTTCTAACAAAGTAAGATCTTTATTCACTTGTATATATTCGATGGGGTTGACTGGCATACAGAGTGGTTCAAGTTTTATTTGCAGATTGCTCTTATTGATATATTCTTTGACGAGACTTAAGGGATCTTTTTGTGTTTTAAGATTGGGGCTAGAAACTGTTTTTTTAATCCATGTCATTTGAGGTAGTCTTTGTATACTGAGATATGCATTGGCTGTTTGATGTTTCATCTCTTCTTCTATTGGTAAGTTGTGGGTATATAATTGCAAGGCGGTTGTAGGTGTGGTTTTTATTGCACCTGTTATGATTCGTAGGGCATTATTCTGACACCTCTCGAGGCGATCAATGTTTGCCTGGGTAGCTGTAGAGAGTACTTCACTGCCATATTTTATGATAGGTTTGATGTAAGTATTGTAGGTTTTGTTGAGTGTGTCTTGAGTGCTCCCCCAAGTAGCTCCTGCTAGTCTCTTCAGTAATTTCATCCGTTTGCTTACCTTATCCTCCACATGTTTTATGTTTTTGGTCCAGTTCAGCTTCTTGTCCATGATGATACCTAGGTACTTTGTACTTTCACTTTTTGGAAGGTCTTGATTACTAAATTTGAGACTAAAAGTTGGATTGTGGTGTCTCAGGGAGAAAAACTGGTATACTGTTTTGGAAGTATTGATTTCCATATTGTTTTCAGTCCAGTTTTTGAGTTTTATAAGTGCCTGGTTCATTCTGTGTTCAAGAAGCATTTGCTGATTTGGGCTGTTACGTGCTGTGGGTCAAATGATAACATCGTCTGCAAACATGCTGATATTCACATTACCTACTTTCTTTATTGTGTTTGGAAGATCGTTGATGTACACATTGAATAAAGTTGTGCTTGATACAGCTCCTTGTGGGAGGCCTAGTTTTGATTGTTGCTTGCAACCTAAAGTTTTGTTGTTGTAACGAACATTGATCATTCTTTGTGAAAGGAATCTTGAAAACTAGTTTAACATACATCCATTTACTTTGAAGTTGATAAGTTTCTTTAGCAGCATGTTTCGCCATACAGTATCATAGGCTCCTTTAAAATCGATGAAAACTGCAAGAACACTTTCCCTTTTGTTCAAGGCTTCTTAAACAGCTTGTGTAAATCTCATTATTTGGTGGGAGGAGGACCTGTTTTGTCTAAACCCTGCTTGTTCTTCTGATAGAAGAGATTTTGTTTCCAAGTACCAATTTAGTCTATTTGTAATCTTCCTTTCTAGAATTTTTACCAGAATGGAGGTAAGTGCTATAGGTTGGTACGAGGGGACTTAGTTTTTTGGCTTGCCTGGTTTTAAGATTGGAATGATGGTTGCTTTAGTCCAGTCTTTAGGTAGGTTATCATTTGATGTCCAAAATTTGTTGAATATGTGTAGCAGTATGTTTAGAGCAGATGGACCTAGATTTTTTATGAATTCTGGGAATATCTCATCTGGTCCTGGTTGTTTTCTGACTTGTGTGTTCTTTATTGCTAACATTAACTCTTCCATTGAAAATTTATTGTTAAAGATATCATCTGCATTATTATTCATGATTTTTTTGACTATTTTATAGATACTAATATAATTTGAAAACTTGTTGAATGTCATAGTGTATGCTTACCAAACTTTCCTGTTTAATCATGGATTAAAGGATTATATATAAGGTTAACCAAAATTACTCTGAACAATAGGTTAATTAAATTACTTGTTATATTTATAATTCTGGGCATATTCGAACAACATAAGATACTTTATATATATGTCTCATTGTTCTCATTTTAATGCATCAGAATAATCCATAGCATATGTTTTGTTTTAATGGCTTGCCATCAAACCGCTCTCACCAACCAACTTTCAATTATTTTTCTTACTGTTGCTCCTTTTAGCGAATAATAAAAAAGTATCACTCTTTACTCTATTCTTTGATCTTGATATAAATATAGTTCCAAATGTCGTTACCACACAAATCCATTAGCAGCAGCAGCAGCCATTTTGCATGTCATGAATACAAAGTCTGTAGTGCATCCACTTGATACCTACTTGAAAGTTCATTACTCTATGCGAGTCTTAGTGTCATTACAGTATAACCCCGCTTTTACGTTTCCGCAATTCACGTTTTCCTGCCATTAACAACATTTTTCCTCGGTCCCTTCAATTTTCCTATGTTATCAATGCAATCTGGTCCCCACTTTTACGTTATTGAAATTTTAAATTTCTTGCAATTTACACCTAGTAGACCAGCAAACATAAAGAGAAGACAGAGATTTTAAATAATAATAATTGGCACCTCCACTCCTAGGGTGGATGGCCCCTACTTACCTTTTTTCAGAGGTCCGCTTCGCAAACTGCAACTCACCGCCAGTTGACATGCCCCAACAGAAGAACACCTAAAGGCGGAAGATGGTGGAGAAGAAGAAAACCCTCAGGTTCGTCTACAGAAAAACCCCCGATAACTAACAGAACTGCCACCGACGAAATGATGCTACAACAGTAGCTTGCTTTAAAAGAAAATTTAATGTTAAAAGAACAGCTCCACCAGAGAACAGAAAATGCATCAGCCAGCATAAAATTACAAAAACTTAAAAAAAACTTCACCTAGAATTCTCACTGTAGATAAAAAAACAAGGCTAAAGGTCGATACCAATTAACAATTACCTGAAGTCAGAGAAGGAAAAGCCAAAAAAAACTTAAACACTTAACATGTACCTGACATACTTTCAACTGAACCATGAGGTCCTCGGAGAATCAAAAAGGAAGTAATTAGTGCAAACTTTACCATAAACAAGGTACCGAAAGAATAACGCAGGAGTACAAAAATAGAAAACTCCAAATAAGGAAAACCAAAGGATAATTTAAAACCAAAATAAGTTAAACAACACCATGACCCATGAACGTGCACTTCAAACACACGCCAGAAACAAAAACCCACAATGCACTACTGTCAACAAGTTACCATGGCGACCAGAACAGTTGAAGGTATATCAGTACGTATTTACATCAAACGCCGAAATTTTACACTAAAAAAAACCTTCTCCAGTGAGAAAACAGGTAGATATAACAAAACTCTAGACATTACGAGATCAAATATTATATTAAAAGGCAACGGATCAAAATAAAAACCGATCGACTAATGATCAAATTAGGCCTACTGTTCAATTGATTAGTCTGGTCAGTACTAGAATATAATAATAAGAAAATGCCTTAGCCAGATGCCAAATAATAAAATTAGAAGAAAAACAGAAGTGTTCCCCAGACTAATATTGTTTAACAAAATTTTACATATTCAGAGGTGACATCTAGGCCAAGTCAACCTTCAGAACAAAAAACTAAAATTTGCATACTTCTTCAACCAGCAATCAGTAACAACTCATAATTCACAAGATGGAGGACAAAAGCGAAGAAGGACTCCCATGATGCACCAAGGTATTTTAATTGGACCAATCCAATTAGCCACATACTACGACAATGTTCATAACAAAATAATATTCACACGACACCATTAAAATGTTTTGGCGGCATGATGCATATATAGTCTTTTGTTTAATGACATAGAATAATATACTTTTTCAAATGTGTCTCGATGAGGCAGGTCCGAAAGACACCTATATCTCGCTCTAGCGGCAGAAGACACAACCCCAGCTTATAGTGCCGATAGGCGCTGCCATCTCGAGTTCATTAGCCAAACCAAGGCATCTTAGCGGGCACTTTAAATGGCAGATGGTACCAGGACATCAAAATAGATGCATAATAATAATGTTAGAGACGGGCTTAGCACGTAACAGTCTCCCTCCCTTAAGCGTGAACACCGTTCACGAATATGCCTAGGTTAGGCATAGGCAGTACTCCATAACTAGTCGATTCACCAAACATTGTTTCCAGAAGATAATGTTCACCAGTTAACTCCAATTGATGGATAAAATCGCATCGTTTTGGTTAGGAGGAGTGCAGGGTCAGATTGTCAGTGATGGGATAATTGATCACCTCGCAAACCACTTAGTCAACAGCATCACTGTGTCCAAAATTCTTCAGAAACGCATTACACCAGCACCTGCAATGCCTACAGAGTCCAAAACGCATTAGGTAAATTCTCAATAAGTCCAATGTTGTTAGCTTTGAAGAAGTAGGTGGATGCAATGTGCAAGATACCATGCAACGAGTGGGCAGCCATTTACAAAACAGTCGTTAATCTTATTTCAAAAATAAAAGTTTACAGAAATTACAAATTCTTAATACATTTTACATATGAGAAAGAAGTTTGAATTTATATGAAGAAAATCCTGACCATGCCCTAGATCCGTGCTCACAATAGTTCATTAAATAAGATTTACCGACGTAAGGTTCATTACCGTTGCGTTTTTACAGACTAGTTGGACTTTTCTAGAGTACACGAGTTGAACGACCATACATTCAGAAGGAGCTACGGTAGAGAAATGACCACTCAAAATCACAAGGAAACAGGTATACAAGATCACCATGCGTTAGGTCTCCCACCGAGTCCTACTTACATGCAAGCATTTTCTACGTGAACATCAAAATTAGTTACAATGTTAAAATTTTACCATTAAATGGGAATTACCTAACAGTTACATGCTGTATCCCAGTAGAGTTTGCAAATCCAATTCAAAATTCCAGAAGGAACAGATGCCTGTAGGCTTCAATGAAGATTAGGGATACTCTACATTATACAAAATATCAGTTTACAAATTTATGGTACCATTTCTTCATTACAAATTTCTCCACCTCGTTTTATGTGCGACAGATGCACTCTGGACATTTGATTGGCCTTAGGGCTTAGAAAAGGAAAATTAATTAAGCTGACATGTATGCATCTACTTCTGTTGGTTCGTGACCGCACACATTGCTTGGCATGGGGACAATGAGAAATAAAAACACCGTTACAGAAACGACAAAAAACGAAGGGGAAATGGCAGCGCAGAAAACAAAACACCAGTACACTAACACAAGGAACGAAATTGAGGTTCGACACCCGATGACAATACAGCCGAAATCCGCCTGGGTGAGAAAAATCCAACATAAAAGAACTAAGTTCAACAGCACAAGAGGTACAAATGAGGTTTCCTCGTTCAGGTTTAAGACACGAACACGTACAACCAAAGGATGCCTAACATGGCCCGAAAATACGGTTAGATGAGAAAACAAGCCGCTCTTGTCGATAGATGAGGCTAACAGAGAACACAAACGCACCATTCCTAACGATTTAAGCAGAAAGAATTTAGAATTACCAGTCAAAAGCAGAAAATTTTACTTAAGTTACAGTGGGTGATGACCGTGATTGCCATAGCATGAACTAAAACAGAAGGCCTATGTCATTTACAGTTAACAAGAGGCAACTGATGACCCTGATTTCCAGCAACAACAGATTACTGGCTTTAAACGCAAAACAAGCTGACTTACAGAAGCTGATGACCACAATGTCCAGCAGAAATTTAACCCCAGTAAATTTTGAAGACCCTATATTAATTAACTAACCGGAAAGCACATTATATTATGGCTGTTCACGAACTGAGACCTCATATTCACAACAACATATTCATCGCACAACATACTCAAATAGCAGCGATACATAAGTTTTACCCACCCACAAAAATAATTCCCATTAATACTCAAATATGCAAGTTATGTAGTCGTAGAGATATCATGACACGAACAAATACAATTAAAAACACAATACCCTGACAATTACATTACATGATACATGCTCGCACGTCACCGTCCAGCTTAGTCCCATACCTAGGCTCTTCGGATCGTGCAAGTCCTATATACAACCAGCCCAGGGATCAAACCAAGAAAGAATCCCATACTTCTAACCTAGCTAACCCCTGACAGTAGATATCTCCACGTAAAACACACCTACATATTAGGTTTAGTTCAAAATTACAAGGAAAGCAACTAATAAAAATACGATCCTAGACTTACCTTTGCAAACACAACATCCCTACATTACCCCACCCTACAAATCTAAATCAAAATCTAACATTACCACATACACACAAGACACGATTTGCACAAAATACACACTCATCCCAGCACGATTGCAGTATAATGTAAGTGTATGAACAAAAAAATTACAAACCGCACACTGCGACAAAAACATCTCAAAGCAAACACTTACCTTGCATAAGTTTGGGAAGAATTCCTAGCAAATAAATAGTGACATGCACGTTAAATGCACCTGTTGGCACCACAGTAGGGACATAGGGAGGGCTGATTTCCATAGGTTAGCCCCTTTAATCGGACTACACTTCGCCATAACACCAGTAGGCGTGACAGTTCCATAATAAATATATCACGAGGACAGCATATCATAACAGAATTTCATGCGAAAGAAACATACAGGAACACAACAGTCTTCCTAGACACCAACACTGCCTCGATACCTGAAATTTTGACAAATAAAATCATGCACAACGATGCTCAGGATTGCAGACGTCATCCATTGCTTGGCTCCAGAACAGGAAGCTAAAATACAACAAATGCTACAAATCACCGGGCGAACAGCTTCAGACAGGGCTCCTCGATGCCTTCACTCGCAGCATGTAGGCTATCAGAATATAAAAAACCCACATTTCCCATGCCAAGAATACATGCCAATCACTTACCAAACTTCTTCTTCAACGGGAATGTTGCATCATTAATAGGACATAATTCACCACAGATACCTTGCTTGGAACAGGTCACTTCCATATATCACCACATGGATTTTTAGAGGCATACATGAAACCAAACAAAACGACAAGGATTAACATAAAATAACATTAAGCACACTGACATGACACATTCCACCAGTAACCGTCCTATCAGCACCAGAAGGGTCCATAAACGAGCCTGCGGGTAAGGGGGAGGGGATAGCTGCAGAAGCGATACACGAGCTCGCTCTGCTACCAAAATGGCACCTCCACTCCTTGGGTGGATAGGGTGGATGGGCCTACTTACCTGTCTTCATAGGTCCGCTTCGCAAACTGCAACTCACCGCCAGTTGACATGCCCCAACAGAAGAACACCTAAAGGCGGAAGAAGGTGGAGAAGAAGAAAACCCACAGGTTCGTCTACAGAAAAACCCCCGATAACTAACAGAACTGCCACCGACGAAATGATGCTACAACAGTAGCTTGCTTTAAAAGAAAATTTAATGTTAAAAGAACAGCTCCACCAGAGAACAGAAAATGCATCAGCCAGCATAAAATTACAAAAACTTAAAAAAAACTTCACCTAGAATTCTCACTGTAGATAAAAAAAACAAGGCTAAAGGTCGATACCAATTAACAATTACCTGAAGTCAGAGAAGGAAAAGTCACAAAAATCTTAAACACTTAACATGTACCTGACATACTTTCAACTGAACCATGAGGTCCTCGGAGAATCAAAAAGGAAGTAATTAGTGCAAACTTTACCATAAACAAGGTACCGAAAGAATAACGCAGGAGTACAAAAATAGAAAACTCCAAATAAGGAAAACCAAAGGATAATTTAAAACCAAAATAAGTTAAACAACGACACCATGACCCATGAATGTGCACTTCAAACACACGCCAGAAACAAAAACCCACAATGCACTACTGTCAACAAGTTACCATGGCGACCAGAACAGTTGAAGGTATATCAGTACGTATTTACATCAAACACCGAAATTTTACATTAAAAAAAACCTTCTCCAGTGAGAAAACAGGAAGATATAACAAAACTCTAGACATTACGAGATCAAATAGTATATTAAAAGGCAACGGATCAAAATAAAAACCGATCGACTAATGATCAAATTAGGCCTACTGTTCAATTGATTAGTCTGGTCAGTACTAGAATATAATAATAAGAAAATGCCTTAGCCAGACGCCAAATAATAAAATTAGAAGAAAAACAGAAGTGTTCCCCGGACTAATATTGTTTAACAAAATTTTACATATTCAGAGGTGACATATCTAGGCCAAGTCAACCTTCAGAACAAAAAACTAAAACACAAGTACACAATGAAAAATATGGAGCTCCAACAATTTAAAATAAATAAAACGTCAAAACATACCTTAATAAAGTCTTTTGGGGAGACACTAATTTTTACAACACTAATGAAAAATCCTTAAAGGATTTATATCAACCCAAAAAAAAGGAATGGCTGCCAGCTGAACACGTCGAGATGCACACAAAACATCATATCTCCACATTAAGGCCCAAAAAACACGTTCACGAATATCACAGATGATAGTTGCACACCATAGTCTTCATATATCATCAAATAACGGGATATATCCCCAAGTTAGCGGAGACGAGGGCCAAAGCCCTTGTCCTCCGACGAGATCCAGAATTTGCGTACTTCTTCAACCAGCAATCAGTAACAACTCATAATTCACAAGATGGAGGACAAAAGCGAAGAAGGACAACCATGATGCACCAAGGTATTTTAATTGGACCAATCCAATTAGCCACATACTACGATAATGTTCATAACAAAATAATATTCACACGACACCATTAAAATGTTTTGGTGGCATGATGCATATATAGTCTTTTGTTTAATGACGTAGAATAATATACTTTTTCAAATGTGTCTCGATGAGGCGGGTCCGAAAGACACCTACGTCTCGCTCTAGCGGCAGAAGACACAACCCCAGCTTGTAGTGCCGATAGGCGCTGCCATCTCGAGTTCATTAGCCAAACCAAGACATCTTAGCGGGCACTTTAAATGGCAGATGGTACCAGGACATCAAAATAGATGCATAATAATAATGTTAGAGACGGGCTTTGCACGTAACAATAATAATAATCTGCTGTATAGGAAGGAATACGAAAGATGGAAAGAGCATATGGCATAACTAGGAATACCTGCAACAATAAGTGTTTGTCTAAAGATCTTAAAATACAGCACTACAACACCGTAGTAAAACCGGAATGCCTGTATGTCTCGTACTGAACTACAATTGGATAAATTAGAAGTAATAGAAAGGCCTTTGAGTGTGGCGAACTCATCGTACTAATAGCCTATAAAATGAGTGAGTGTGAATTGAGGCCTCGGAAAGTGCTAGGGCGTCCCCTGCAGGCGACGCGCAGTTCCCAGGGGTCTGGGGGAACTGTGAGAAGTAGGCTACCAGACACCACAAACATCGCCTTCATAAACGTGATGAGCTTAAATGGCAAGACAGAAGAATTGGTGGACTATATGGAAAAGAAGGAAATAGCAATGATGGGAGTCAGTGAAGCGAAATGGAAGGGAAAAGGTGAGAAAGAAGTCAAGAAAGGGAAGGGATATAGAATATATTGGAGTGGAGGAAATAAGGCAATGAATGGTGTTGCAATAATATTGAGAGAAGACTTAGTGCAGTATGTTGAGAAAGTAGACCAAATTAATGACAGAATGATGAAAATTAGACTAGGACTTGAGAGTGGAACAAAGGATTTTATACAGATTTACGCACCACAGACAGGGATGAATGTTTAGAGGATTTCTTAGAAGAACTGGAAAAGGGTATAGAAGACAAAGAGGTTATAATAATGGGGGATATGAATGCACATGTGGGAACAGATAGGCAGGGAAAAGAAGAGATAATTGGCCCATTTAGCTATGGAAATCAGGATGAAGAAGGAGAAATGTTAATAGATTTCTGTAGAAGGAATGGATTAATTGTTGGAAATACATGGTTTAGGAAAAAGAACTCCCAAAAAATAACTAGGTATGGATGGGGAGACAGAAAGACAAAAACAATGATCGATCTTATCCTAGTGGAAAAGGATAAACGTAGACAACTGGTAGATGTGACAGCTATGCCAAGAGGAGATTTTGAAGGAGACCATAAAGTGGTGATAGCCAAATTAAGGCTTGGGAAAATCACAAAGCTTGCGGAGAAAAGGAAAAGAAAAATAAAGGTGTGGAAGCTAAAAGAGAGAGAGGCAATGGAAAAGTTCCAAGAAGACTTGAAAAAGGAAATTCCCAAAGACGAAGCAAAAAGTGTCGAACAGGAATGGGCATGTTTTAGAAATTGTTTTGCGAAGTGTGCAGTAAACACTTGTGGAAGACTATCAGGGAAGAAAAAGGAAAGGGAGACTCCTTGGTGGAACAACAGGGTAAAGGAAGCTGTTAAAGAAAAACAAATGGCATGGAGGAAGTGGATAGGCAGTAAAAATGCAGAGAAATGTCAAAAATATAGAGAAGCAAAGAAGGCATGCCAAAAAATTGTACAAGAAGAAAAAAGGAAAAGTTGGGAAGGTTTCACGGAAACTTTGAAGGAGGATATCCAAGGAAGTAAAAAGGTTCTATATGGATTGGTGAAAAACAGTGTAAAAGGTAGGGAAAACACAAAATTTGTAAAAACTGAAGCAGGACAGATATTGTATCAAAGAGATGATATATTAAAAAGATGGGAAGAATACTTTTCAAAGCTACTAAATGTTAAATACATTGAACTGGAAGATGAAAAAGACCAAGAAGAAACAATGGAAGAAGAAGAAGAACAAGAAAAGGAGATCACTATGCTAGAAATAGAGGAAGCCATACAGAAGATGAAGAGCGGTAAAGCAGCAGGAGAGGATGAGGTGTCCGCGGACATGATAAAAGCAACGGGACCAATAGGTGTACAGTGGTTGTATAGATTATTTAGAATAATTTGGAAGAAGAAAGAGATTCCAGAAGAATGGGGAAAGGGATTAATTATCCTGATTTTTAAGAAAGGTGACAAAAAGGAATGCAATGACTACAGAGGGATCACTCTTATCACTCATGTAGCTAAGATCTTTGAGAGAGTTTTGGAAGGCAGACTGAGGAGGAAGATAGAAGGAGAGATGGAAGAAGAACAGTATGGTTTTAGGAAAGACAGATCAACATTTGACCTAATCTTTGCATTAAGGCAAATGATGGAGAAAAGATGGGAATTTGGAAAAGACATGGTGATGACATTTATTGATATTGAGAAAGCGTACGACAGTGTGCCTCGACAGGTGGTTTGGAATGTATTAAGGAAAAGGAGAGTTAACGGAGCTGATGTCCAAATGTTAAAAGCTATGTACAAATATTGTGTGAGTAGCATGAAGACCAGTATAGGAGAAACAGAATGGTTTAAAGTGGAAACAGGTCTCCGACAGGGAAGTGTATTTTCCCCCTTACTTTCATCATAGTCATGGATGAAATTCACAAGAATGTTCAACAGAGATTGGGACAAGAGGCAACAAAGGCCATGCTGTTTGCAGATGATATAGTGATATGGGGCGAGGATGAAAAGGAAGTACAAAAACAACTAGATGTATGGAATCAAGAAATAGAGAAATTTGGGATGAAAGTAAGCACAGAGAAGAGCAAGACAATGGTAATGTCAAGAGGAAGGAAGGAAGGAAGAGGAAAGATAGAATTGAATGGGAAAATTCTAGTAGTGGTTAAAAGTTTCAAGTACTTGGGAAGTGTGATCACAGAAGATGGAAGGATAACTGAGGAAATTGGAAAGAGAATACAACAAGCGAACAGTTTTTACCAGAACATAAGGGGTATTCTGTGGAACCGAGATGTCCCAACGAAATGTAAAAATGTATTATATTCAACCTACTACAGACCCATACTAACATATGCAGCTGGAGCGTGGACTACTACAAAAAGAGAGGAGAGTAGAATACAAGCCGCTGAGATGAAATTCCTAAGAGGTATAGAGGGCAAGACCAGAAGAGATAGAGTTAGAAATGAAGAGATTAGAAAAAGGACAGGAATCTTGAAGCTGCAGGACAGGATAGAAACAACAAAGTTAAAGTGGTATGGACATATGATGAGAATGGGAGAGGAGAGAGTACCAAAGAAAACTTTCTGTGAAAAGATGACAGGGAAGAGACCACGAGGAAGGCCCCGAAAGAGATGGGCAGATACAGTGTGGGAGTGTGTAGAGAAGAGAGGAGGAAAACCTGAAGAAGTACTAAAAACAGGAGAGGAGTGGTGGAGAGACAGGAAACGTTGGAGGTCCTTAATTCACAACCCGACCCAGGAAGCTGGAAACGGGAAATGAAGATGATGATGATGAGAAAGAAGAATTATACGCAAAATACTCGGTCCTTTAAAAATCTGCAGAATTCTGGAAATTAAGGAGTAATGATGAAATATATCGACAAATAGGAAACATATCAGAAACAATATGGAAGAGGAGATTGCTATTTTATGGTCATTTGTACAGGATGGATGACAGTAGGTTAAGCAAGCAGATCTTCACATTCCTGTGTAACAAGAAGTCAACAACAACCTGGGTACAAGAAGTCAAAAAGGATTTGGAAAGAAACAATATCAGAGAAGAAGATACACCACAGAGAGATATTTTTAGGCAAAAAGTGCTAAAAATGGAAGAATTCCAGGGAAGAAAGGGAAAGAAAACCAGCTCAAAATAGTCCGAGGAAAGGAAGAGGAAACATAGTGAGATGATGAAGGAATATTGGAGGAAGAAGAAGGAACAGCAAAGCACAAAGCATTAAAATTGACTCGTGGTCCCTAGAGACTGAAACGAAAATAATAATTTCTACTTGATATAACAAAGTGAACAAAATGCCCATGGGACGACCTGATATGTCGCCAGGCCGTGCCAAGCGTCTTATCGCTACCCGAACGGAAACGAATTGTTCGGTGTATTGAATGCAGGTGTAGGACGAAGCCAAGTGTTATTCTTCATCATGTAAGGCCGCATGGGACTGCTACTTTTTCCACTAAAAAGTGGCGATCGTCTTAACAGATATCGATATTGGTCGCTGTCACCGAAGAGACAGTTTTGTTTGAGAGCAAGTTTCAGTTAAACTCCAAAGCACTGGACATGTTGCGCGGCGCGTATAATGAAACTCCGGTGGCCTTGATCATTCAGTTTCAGCAGGTAGGTGCCCAGGGAGGGCGCAAAGCACTGTGAGCAGTGACCGGCACTTTCACCAATAAGTAGAGATTGGAATTTTTCGGTGATTTCAGAGTGAAGAAAGCGGTATTTTAAAGTGGCAAATTCGGTGGTTTCAAGTGCACTTTTCGGTACTTTCAAAATCATAAATTTTAGGCGGAATTTTTTAAAATATCATGGATAACATGCATAACATAACACATTTCAGTCATCTTTCAAAGTATACTTCAGTGAAGAGATCCAAATTCTCTTGTGACAAACGGTGACGCATATCACTTAACGTGCTAGTGTAAACTGAAAAACAAAAGTTCACAGCGTTTGAACAGGGTATCCAAATGGTTTTCAACAAAGATTATGAGAACTTGGGAAATACAAATGTCATTCCTTGCAAAACTCCAACAGTGTCTGTCTTGGTCCTGTCATGCATCTGCTTCTTGATTAAAGTTTGCAGTTCTTTGTATCCTCTTATCTTCCAGTGTTCCACAGAACGGCAACTTTTTAATATTCTTTGCAGTGTCCTCATTGATGTTCATTGGCACTATTTCTGCTGGATCAAACGCACACATTTGTAAATCCTGTTCCCAGGGTCAACGGATCTCAAGCTGATTAATTTTCCAAGGGCATGGGACCCAGCATTTACTAAAACTGAATGTATTTTCCCTCTTTTTAACACATTTCCACAACCCTCCAACTGCTCCTTAATGTTGGTACCGTACTTTCCAGAAACAGCTGAAATCTCCGTAGATGTCCATCAAGAAGGTGAACAGTTGGATGTGGCCTTCTAATAAGGGGATGAGTTCAGTGATGTCTGTGCCAAATTCTTTGAATCTCAAGTATTTCGTCGGGTGAAACATTGTTGAGAAAATCAACACCAGAGTTATCAGTCCATACTACTTAACTCATAAATTGCACACTACAGAATGAAACCAAGAAGACCACCTGGTTAATACTGGTTCAGGAAACAGTGGCACATTTTGATCTGGATACTTGCCATCTAGATATTCATGTCTGAAAGGCGCACTATATGACGCCATGCGTCGCATAGGTACTAGGATGAAGGGGCAGATGACCTTGCTGTTCCGGTCCTTAAATCCTCAATAACTAAGTACTGTTGACTAACTAGGATGACTTCCCAGATTGTTAGAGATCGCTGTATGCAGAAAGTGAGGCCCGCTATCTACCGTTAAGTTTCCAATCTTTCCGTGTTTGTTGGATGCTCTCCATGCAGTCATGTAGATGAAAATCCACAGCCTGCTTCCAGTCTCCGACCGGGTCAGGAATGGAATGAATGAAACCCCTATCTAGCGGCGAGGATATGAACTGTGCCGGCTGCCGAGGCCTGACGCACTCCTCTGGGGCAATGATTAAATGAATGACAGATGAAATGAAATGATAGTGGAGAGTGTTGCTGGAATGAAATTTTTGACAGGGAAAACCGGAGTACCCGGAGAAAAACCTGTCTGCCTCCGTTTTGTCCAGCACAGATCTCACATGGAGTGACCGGGATTTGAACCATGGATCCAGCGGTGAGAGGCCGGCGTGCTGCCGCCTAAGCCACGGAGGCTTCATGCAGTCATGTCATGGGAGAAAATTACCGCTACTACACTCGCACAAAAACAAGAGTTTGTCAGCTTCTGTGACCACGATATTTTAAACGGGCAGGGTGGTCTCACTACGATGACATTAGGGCAAAACCTGGATGAATGGCAAGATGCAGAAGAAAGTGACATCCAGTAGTTAGACTTCGATAAAGACAATCATGGTTTCAGACATGAGGATATTGTATGGAAGTTGACTGTCGGTGAGGTAAACTGAGATCCAGTACATATAGAGTGCAGGAGTGATGCAACGGAAATCCCGAAAGTTCCCACAGTCAAGCTAGTGTGTCTATAGTCACACTTATCTCTTATATAGAATATCAAGATGAATTTTCGTTCTCATATATTGTTTTCTTCAGAATTGTACAATCTAAAATTAGAAAAAATAAACTATCTAAGAAACAAAAAGTGATGCCAGTCATTTTTCTTAGTTTTTAATGTTGGTAAAATCCACATAGTGTGTCTTACGATACTATGTTATAAAGTTGGTTTTTTTTGCATGTTTATAAAATACATTTCAATATTTTTAACCAATAGTTTTCTCTTTGCTAGGCTTAAAAACATTACTGTAGATAATTCGCAGTTTTCAATATTTCGCGGAAATTCGTGCATTAATTGCCGCGAATTATCGGAAGTGCACCGTAAAAAAAGCTAAAATTCGCGGTTTCATGCGAAATTCATGTATAATTCGCGAAATTCGCGTCTTCATGCGAAATTCGCGAAATTTCGCGACTTCAAAAACCATTTTGTTTGCCATTTTTAGGGTTATAAAAACACATTACCATCTGTGTATTACTTCATTTAATAATTCGCGAAATTCGCGATCGCGAATTTTTTCTATCCCTACCAATAAGTTAAGAGCGAATTTCTCTTGTCGAGTTAATGCAGCTGTTGGTTGGTAATAACTGACTCACTTAGGCTATATTCTCTTTCCTAGTAAACCAAAAATAGAAGGAATCTCCGTCAATCAATACTTGTATACAAATCTTTTGTCAATACGGACCTAGCAAATTCCAATATGGAGTTAAACGAAGCAGAGATCAACAAGGCAAGTCAAGCCAATAGGTTAATACAAGTATTGATTGACGGAGATTCCTTCTGTTTTTGGTGTACTAGTCTTTTGTCAATACGGACCTAACAAATTCCAATATGGAGTTAAACGAATCCGAGATTCTCTTTCCTAACCGACACTCGGCAGCATATGCTTTGATGCAAATGGTGGCTTATTTTTTTCATTTTCGAATTGCGCTTCAAACTGGTGTTAGCAACTTGATTTTCGTGTTTCTTATTAAAGTCAGCAGCTTGTTCAGAAATGAACAAACATAGGGGAAGATCATGTTTGTCGGAGAAGAAGTTACAAATCCTCAAGCAGGTGGATAATCATCGTGGAACATGTGTTGTTTTTGTGAAAACCTTAGGGTTATTAGTCTCGATGTTGAATACAATCGTCAAAAATAATGACGCAATAAGGGAAGCGTCAAATGAAAGCGGACCAAATTGTAAGGAAAGAGAGTATGGGACTTAAATCAAATATGGAGCGCTGGAAGAAATTATGAAAAACTGGTTTCAGACTACACGTGCTTCGAACATTCCAGTCAGTGGCATGTTGTGTGAACAAGCGCGCAAAGTGGCCGATAGGCTTGGCATTGAGATCTTCTTGGCATCAAATGGATGGATCGACAGATTCAGAAAGCAGTACAATGTGGTTTACAAAACTGTGTGCGGGGAGTCCAGTCTTGTTAATGATGATAGTGTCTGTGATTGGCAAGAGGGTAGGTTGAAGGAGCTAACAAAATAGTACAAACCTCTGGACATTTTTAACCTCGATGAAACTGGTCTTTTTTTCAATGTCCTTCCAAACAAAACTCTGGCTTTCAAAGGCGAAAAGTGCCTTGGAGGAAAGCATAGTAAACTTCGCCTTACTGTGATGTTAGGTGTTAATGCTGATGGCTCTGAAAAGCTTCATCCATTGGGAAATCGAAACGGCCTCATTGCTTCAAGAATGTGAAAGACCCTGCCTACTAGTTACGATTTGAATAAAAGGGCATGGATGATGTATGAACTTTTTGTGAGGCAGTTGTATGCTCTTGATGCAAAGATGGGAGCACAGAACAGGAAGATTCTTCTGTTTGTTGACCGCTGTCCTGCTCATCCACAGAACTTGCAGTTGGAGAATTCACAGCTTGAATTCTTGCCTGCAAACTGCACAAGCAAATTGCAGCCTATGTACCTGGGAGTAATCCATGCCTTCAAGTCTTATTATAGAGGGACCATTGTGCATAGGGCATTGAGTTTGATGGAGGCTGGAAAGTTGTCAACCACCTTCACTATATCCGTACTTGACTGAAAGCTGGCTTCTTCAAGGACAATGAAGAAGGAATGAGGGTGGAAGAAGAAGAAAATGATGATAATGCAGTGGCGACTGCTGATTTTTGTAATGTGTAGGACATTATATGATAGGCTTGACTTAAGATAATTATTATTGCTGGACTAAATTGAGATATTAGACTCAGTCTAATATTAATTATTGAGTCGCACAGCACTATTATGAACTCATTACACAATACAATCGAATACCACTCCAAAGATGTGCACACGCTGAAAACAGACTATACATTTTGACAGCGCGAAATCGTAACCGATAAGCCCATAGTGTTGGTTTAAATTCAACTAATAGCGAGACTTGAGGATCTAGGTCGACGTCCTCAGTGAGCCATTAAACAGACCAATCCTGCCCCTTCCCCCTCAAGGGCTGCCATACATTTCTAAAGCTATAAACACGTGCTTTGAGGATGCAAGGCTTCCTTCCTCAGCTTTCTACTCCGGGCGGTGAAGGTCACTTCACCCATCTAGGGGTGAAATGAAGAACTACAGTAGTTACAAGTACAGACAGTGAGCTTATCGAGAGGGTGCGCAAGGTAGCCCCAAAGACTATTTTACAAAACAATCAATTTACTATTTTAAAACAGTTACAGCTGAAGCCTCCTTGGCTTAGGCGGCAGCACGCCGGCCTCTCACCGCTGAGTCCGTGGTTCAAATCCCGGTCACTCCATGTGAGATCTGTGCTGGACAAAACGGAGGCAGACAGGTTTTTCTCCGGGTACTCCGGTTTTCCCTGTCAAAATTTAATTCCAGCAACACTCTCCACTATCATTTCATTTCATCCGTCATTCATTTAATCATTGCCCCAGAGGAGTGCGTCAGGCCTCGGCAGCCGGCACAGTTCATATCCTCGCCGCTAGATGGGGGCTTCATTCATTCCATTCCTGACCCGGTCGGAGACTGGAAGCAGGCTGTGGATTTTCATTTTTCAAAACAGTTACAGCTGAGAGCTGACTAGGATGATCCTCATGCTCAGTGGATGATTGTTTGTGCATCGACAATGAAGTTGTCTACTATACTTATTATGTCCACTGTACAACACAACTTACTTTGTTTGTGGTGCTAACTCCTCTTCAGGGACATGTTTCGGACTTTCAAGCAGTCCATCATCAGCCTAGTTCAGTAAATTTACAGTCTAAAATAATCACCTTGTTGGGGATGGTCATGGTTATTAAAATACATAAATGAGGATGATATGGCACTGAATAAAAGTTCTTTTACAAGACGATTAAAAAAATTTAAAAGATGGATAGAAGTTTAAAATGCATCGCTCCAATTGTCCGGTGCAGCTCAATTTGACGTTTGGAAATTGTTCTGTAAAACAAGGAAACCGTTATGAGCTGATGGGCGAGTGCCAATTGCATGAATCAAGTTCATATCTTTCTGACTTGCGGGAGTGGGAGGAGGTCCGCGTTGATCGTCTTCTAATGAGTGACTGGCCCAAGCTTGCTCGCTAACCTGTGTCGCGCTGGGGAGGAGTGATATTTAGAAGTTGTGACACAGCGGAGTGCACCGTCCTTGACTTGTCTTTAAGCCTCGCTAACGTGTTTAACAACACATTGTCACAGAATGTGATGTCATTTAGATATTTTACAGATTCCAATTTTCGTTTGATTTGTATTTCTATCTTTGACTTTGTTCTGTATATGTAGTATTTTAAGTCGTTCTCTATGGAGCCAAATTCTTGTTTTTCTTCCTCCATATGTTTTGTACTTTATTGCGTTAGTGTGTTCTGCGTGTCTGATTTTAAATGACCTCCCCGTTTGTCCAATATAATTGTAACTGCAATCTTTACATTTTAATTGATATACACCGAGGCCTCTGATGGAGGTCCTTGATTCACGCCCTGACCCAGATCACTGGAACCGGGAAATGAAGAAGAAGAATGAAGAAGAAGACACCTGACTCTTTTTTATTGACTAAGTTGTAGTTGGAAGAAATGTTGCTATTGTTGTTGTTGTTGGTTCAGTATGCGATCTTTATGTAGTGTTTCTTATAGATATTAGTTACTGCATACATTTTGGAGTCGATAAATGTGAAAGTAGTATATCTATCCTTATCCTTTTTATTTTCTTTGGATAGCGTTGATTGGAATTTATTTTGTATTTTGTTCCTGATGCTATCTATGTATTCTTGTTTGTATCCATTTTTCTATATTACGTATATGATTCTTAGTTCTTTGTTGATTTTTTTTAATGGAATATTCATAGCTCTATTAGACCTTAGAATGCTGCCTTTTTTTGGAGTCCGGATGATTGGCGTTGTGCTTTATAATTACGTCTGTTTGAGTACCTTTTCTATAGATTTCGTACTCGAGTCTTTTATTGGTTTTGGACACTTTGAGGTCTAAAAAGCTGATAGAATGTTCTTTTTCAGATTCCAAAGTGAATTTGATTTCGTCTATCTTGTTCAATTTTTCTAGTATTTGGTCCGCTGTTATTATATCTTCACCTATTATGGCAAACACGTCATCCACATACCTGCCCCAGTCCTTTATACCTTGAATATAGTTGATTATGCTGGTGTGTTCTAAAGTGGTTTACATAAATGTCTGCTATGATGCCCGAAGCTGGTGAACCCATGGCCAAAGCTTTGCTTTATTGGTAGGATATGATCCCATTGAATGTGAAATTGGTGTTCTCTAATGAAAATTTTATTAAAGGCATGAACTCTTCTATTTCAAAATTGCTTAGATTGCCATGTTTATTCAGGTTATTGTGGATGTCTGATATGGCTTTCTTTACAGGAATGTTGGAGTACATATCCTGGATGTTAAATGAATGTAGGGAGTGGTTATCTTCTGTTGTTAAGTTCTAAGTTTTGTTACTGAAGTCTATTGAATTTCTTAAGTTCAAATTTGTTTCAAATTTTAAGTGATTCTTCAATAATTTTTGTTTATATTTTGCAAGTTTGTATGATGGGCTTGTTTTGAAGTTTATGATTGGTCTAATGGGGTTGCCGGGTTTATGGGTTTTGGGAAGAACTTGGCTGTAGGCAAGCTTGGATTCATGGTCACTAGGTTTGGAGGATTGTCTCCATTGAACAATATGTTGACACGTTTTATGAGAGATTTTGGTTTCTTCTGAGTGTTTGGAGTGGGGTCTTTGGCTATTTTCTTGATGTTTGGGCAATCAAAACATTTTTCAGTTTTTTTGTAAGTACTTGTTTTTGTCAATTAGTACTATATGCGAGCTAATACGGTAAATCTAATATATTAAAATAATTGCGAAGAATTTCGTTTTTTGTTAAAACTGAAATATCTTAACAAGTTATTGTGTATGACGACGTTTGTTGGCTTGAGACACTATGCATGTTACACATTATCCACTACTTGATTCTGTCATCTGTCTATTAAAATCACTAATACAGTGAAATCCCGTTAATATGTTCCTCCCTAACACTTTTTTCTGCATATTCCGTCGAATTATAAATGTCCCGGTCCCAAGGCACTAAATTGTATGTAAAATATTGCTTTAACACGTTTTAGCATGTTTTAGCGCACCCGCTTACTACGTTCAAATTTTGACGTTCTTCCGTTCAATATTTTGGCTAGTCCTTGCGTATTTGTCAGTTCACTTGGACTTCGGCCGCGGTTGAGCAGCAAGCATGCTTCCCGCGTTAGCTTGGCGCAGCAGCAGTGGAGAGTATAGCTCAGTTTAGCAGCGAGTGTGTTTCCTGTCGTGTCATCTATTCATTCAGTGACGATAGCTTGCCGTATAGTGATATAGTGTTCGTGTCTATTTTTATCTGGGCCTTATTTACGTGTTTGCAGTGGAGAAGAAGAAAGTGAGACAAATAACAGTGAAAAACTAATAATCCTTCAAGAAGTGGATCGGAATCCAAATATGAAGCGTGTAAATATAGCACGGAAGTTAAACATTCCTCCGTCAACTTTAAATACATTTGTTTGCAAACGTAAACTGATTAAGACTGCTTTTGACGAAGGGGAAAGTGCTCAAAGAAAACGTAATCGCCAGGGTCAGTTTCCAGAATTAGAAGAACCTGTTCTAAAGTGGTTTGTGCATAAGTGAGCTTCAAATGTGCCGATAGACGGTACTGTGGTTCACTTATTGCACAGAAGATGGGACTTGATGATTTTAAAGTATCTAATGGCTGGTTTGACGGATTCAAGAATCGACATGACCTAGTTTATAGATGTGTGCGAGGCGAAACTGCTGCCCTGGATAATGACGCTACATTGTGCAAAACTATTGAAACATGGAAAACTACAACGCTTCCTGCAATTTTGAAAGACTATACTTCTGAGGATACTTTTAATGCAGATGAAACGGGACTGTTTTTTAATCTTCTTCCAGATAAAACCCTGAATTTTAAGGGTGTGATGTGTCACGGTGGCAAACTTAACAAGGAAAGGCTTACCGTTCTCCTGTGCTGTAATGAAAATGGAACCGAGAAGTTGGTACCGCTGGTTATTGGAAAAGCACGCAACCCGCGATGTTTCAAGTTTGTATAATTTAGCACAATTTGTGTTTAAATATATAATGGCTCAACGGACAATACATATTTTTCTTTTGAAAATTATATATTCAATGCCAAGGTAAGGTTATAATTGCTTTGGAGTGGAGTTTCGACTCCCATAGTGCACTGGCTTTGCTCGTGACGTGGATACACATGTATCAAATACGTCTTGCAATGGCCTTCCCAGAGTGTACTAGACAGTGTCTTGGTGAGGTGTGCTTTAACCAACTGAAGAGCCCAATTGCACACCGGGGCGAAACACTGTCATTTTGTTGAGTTATGCCGGAACATTTAGCACAATTTGTGTTTCAAGAATGTGCGATCTTTTCTATGCAAGTACACTTCTAATACGAAAGCCTGGATTACTTCCGCAGTATTTGAGAATTTCTTACGCGCATGGGATGCAAGGCTTGGCGTAAGAAATAGGAAAATTGCACTCTTCATTGATCAGTGCCCTCCTCATCCCTCAACTGTTTCTAATTTGAGAAACATAAAGATCATTTTCCTCCCAGCAAACTGCACGAATAAGCTACAGCCGTTAGACCAAGGCATAATACGGTGCATGATGCAGAAGTATCGCAAGAGGCTAGTACAAAGAAGATTGGCTGAAGTGGAATCGACGACGAGAAAGATCACCATCTTAGATGCCATTCATTTCATAAAGTTTGCCTGGGATTCTGTGGAGCAGAACACCATTCGGAACTGCTTCAATGCAGCCGGCTGATGACGTCACGCTGGATGATTTTTCTGGGAGTGAAGAGTGGCGCCGAGTAGCAGGAGAGGTCACTTTCGAAACGTATGTGAATGTTGATGACGATGTTCCAGTGTGTGAAACTATGACAATAGATGAAATTCTTGAAGAACAGAAGATGGAAAAAGCGTCAGTGCAGGATGAAAGTAATGACGAGCCAGTTTCCACGGTGTCAAAAGTGATGGAGGCAATGGACATAGTGAAGCGATACGTGTGCACTTTCAAAGTTGATGACGAACTAATGACTTTATTAAACAGGATGGACAGTACAATTTTAAAATTAAAACCAAGAAAGCAATCAACCATACAAATGTATTTCAAACCAATGTAAATATTTGTGTTCAACTGTGAGGTAAGATGTATTATTAGGATTAAAGTTCATATATTGTACTGTAATTCATTTTTGCATTGTTATTTATTCCTCCCGTTAGTGCTGTCAAACCTATATTTATGTTGTGACTAGTAGCGCATTAACTAATTCTTAAGGTCGGCAATTTCACAAGCACGTCTATGATGCGCTTTTTTAAAATTATTTTTACACAGTACAGAGTTTTCGGTAGTACTTTTTCCTGCTTTAGACGTTCAGTTATTTCAGTCCCCTCAAAAGCGTACTAACGACGTTCCACTGTATTTATTTTACCACGGCCAATCTTTTGACCAAGCTGCAGTGGAGTGAGTTAGGTGTTCTGTAACACATAATATGCTCCCAGGAGCCAGATGGTTTGACCCGCTGCAACAAACGCTAATCTTAGAGATTGTGTGTGCTCTTAAAAACAATGATTCATATGATGAGTTGGAGGCAAACCTCCATTACAGATGTTGCAACTTGATATAGTTAAATACTGAATCTAACCATCGCCCTCGCGGTCTACCTTTGCTTCTTTTACACTCTACAGCTGAACTCGTTACTCTGTTAGGTAATCTGTCCCCCTCCATTCTCATTACATGACCCCACCATCCGAGTCGGTTCATATGAACAGATTCACCTAATGTGTTAATTTTTAATGTAGCCTTTGTATCTTCATTATGAGTATTCTCAGCCATTCTCTTCAGTCAGTCAATATATACATACACATTGTACCTCTGCCAAGTCATTTGGGCAAATTTGTGTTGACCGACTGAAGAGTTACAACTAACAACAGTGTTACCATTAATACATCCACTTCTTGTTTTCAGGGAGAGTCTGAAGCAGGCAAGAAGGTGTCTAAAAACGAGAAGAAATCACTTTCAAATAATGAAAAACTTTCTAGAGGGCAATCGACTTCAAGAAGGAAGACTGCTGATGAGAGTTTGGATTCACCAGGTTTAAATTCAAAGAAAGTATCTTCCAGTAAAAGCAAGAAAGTTGCAAAGAAAGATGATAGTATCTCAGCTTCAGAGGATATACCGACAAGACGGAAAAACAAGAAAGCTGCAAAGAAAGGGGATAGTGGCTCGGATTCAGAGAACTTATCGAGAAATGGGGGGAGCAAGAAATCTGCCGAACGAAAATCTAAATTGTCAAAGGAAGATGGTAGTTCCGATTCAGAGGAAGCATCTTCAAAAGTACGCAGGAAGAGTTCTGTGTATAGGTGTAAATCAAGTCTAGTTGGTAGCAAGAAGAACGGTCAGGGTAATTTGTTGAAAGTTGATAGAAAAGGTGCAAAAAGAGCTTGTGTTTGGCTACAGGAGGCTTGCAGTGACATCTCCAAAGTGGCAGACCATACTTTATCACTATGCAATGATTTGCACACCGAACGTGTGAATTTCCTCAACATGACCAGTGTAAAGTACGTCTCGAATACTGTGGACTCGGTGCAGCTCTTGGTGAAGCGCGCAGTTCAGAACCTGGAGCTAGCGGGTGAGAATGTGAAGCTTGCATACGACAGCTGGTTGAAGAAACAACAAATGAGGTGGGCTCTTGAAGAGCTGGAGATGGCACAGAAAGATCAAAACGACATAACTGTCGAGAAAAAGAACAAAGATTCATGTGCTGAAGATCAGCAGATGACAGAGAAAAAAGATGACGTGAAGGTTCATAAAGAAGAGAACGAGAGCTCTTCGGAGGCTACAGCAGCAACTCGCTTCAAGATTAAATCTGTGAATGCAATGAATGAAGAGTGGACACTTCACAAAGAGGTGGTCTTAGTTAGTGATGATGATGATGATGATGATGACTTTGAAATGGAGGTAGTCAAAGTGGTAAACGGTGACCTTGACGAGGGTGTGAGTAATGTCGATAATAGCGAAGCTGTATCTTCAAAGGCAGAGCCAGCAGACAAGGATGTTGGTAAGAGTAAGACAGTGCTGACAAATGGCCAATGTGATGAGATGGAGCTGGAAGAAGAAGACGCTGGGCTTGGAAAAAGTACAACTCCATGTGTAGGTGATGCTGCAGACCCAGATGGCACAGGTAAGGAAAAGAAGAAGGATGATACGGCCAAACAGAATGTTGAAGAACTGTCTGAGAAAGCAAATAATGCCACAAGTGAAATCAGTGACATGGGAGTTGAAGTGCTGGATGAGAGGAGGAAGAAAGAGGGAAAAGGTGATGCAGCCAAACAGAATAGTGCTAAAGATGATAACAACAATGAAGTGCAGGTTGAGAAAAGGAGGAAGAAAAATGATGAGGCCAAACAGAATGGTGTGGATATGTCTGAAAACGAGGATGACAATAGTGACGATGAATTGCCGGAGGAGAAAAGTGGGAAGAGGAGGGAGAAAGCTGATCTAACTGAACAGAACAGTGAAAATACATTGGGAAAAGCGAATGATGCCACAAATGATAGTGAAGATGAAGTGCTGGACAATGGCGCGGGGAAGGCAGATGCAGCCAAACAGAACAGCAAAGTTACATCGGAGAAAGTTGAAGCAAAAGACAATTGTGATAATGAATTTCCAGAGGAGAAAACTGGGAAGAAAATTCGGAAAGTTGATGCAGAGGAACTGAACAGCAAAGATACATCGGATAAAGGGATTGATGCCGCAATAGAAATAAATGTTAGTGACGATGAAGTGCTGGATAAAAACACCGATGGCACGGGAAAGACAAAGAAGGCTATACAGAACTGTAAAAATTTGTCTGAGAAAGGAGATGATGCCACAAGTGAGCTTTGTGAGAATGGTGGGAAGAATGGGGAAGGGGAAAAATCCGAACAGAATAGTGAAGATACGTTGGAAGAAGCAGATGTGAATGACAATAGCGACAACAAAATGGCAGGGAAGGAAAAGAGGAGGGGTGATGTAGCCGAACCGAATTGTGATAAACATGTCAGCGAGGGGGAGTCAATGGATATTGTTCATGCACAAACGGTCAAGTTTGGTGGTTCACAGAAAAGTAACGAGTTCTCACGCTCTGATATGTTTGCTGTTGATGCTGGTATTGAGGAAAAGTCAGATCTTGATGATGAAGAACAGACAGAAAATATTTTTGCGAAGAAATCTGAAGATCATCATCATCTTGATGCTGGTATTGAGGAAAAGTCAGATCTTGATGATGAAGAACCGACAGAAAATATTTTTGCGAAGAAATCTGAAGATGGCGAGGAGAAATCAGCAGTTAAAGAAGAGACTAAAGATTCACCTCAGTATACTGATAATGCCCTGAAAGCAATGGCAGATCTTATGGAGGATAGTTCTGATGAGGGCGATGAAAGTTCTAATGGAAGTGTGGAACCTTATAGGAAAAGGAAGCGAAAAACTGTTAAAAGAAAGCAAGGAAAGGAAGATGTTCAAAGCAAGAAGAGGAAAAGGAGAAGAAATAAAAATGACGATGATGCAAGTTCCTACGTTTCGAGTGGCTTAGATTTAGAAGATTCTCTGTCATCGGATAGTGCTAAGGAGCAGCAGATGAAGCCAAAATCTAAAAAGATCTGCCTTGAGAACTCGGAAGAGGGTGAAAAATTGAGTATTCCAGTGGCGGGTACAGACATTACCAAAGAGAGTGGAGATGCTTCGATTCAGAGTGGAGACCTTGTACAGAAGGACGAGAACTCTAAAGACAGTGGTAATTCTAAAGAGAAGGACGATAACTCTAAAGACAGTGGTGATTCTAAAGAGAAGGACGAGAACTCTAAAGACAGTAGTGATTCTAAAGAGAAGGACAAGAACTCTAAAGAAAGTAGCGATTCTAAAGAGAAGGACGAGAACTCTAAAGACAGTAGCGATTCTAAAGAGGTTCTCAACGAGACTAACAACTCTACAGAGGTTCCAGAAAAGCGTGATGCCGACGAGGAGGTTGGAGAGAAGACGGAGCGTGAGAAGATCAAGAGGTGCGTATATATGTAGTTTCTTGTGGAGTAGGGGCAGATGACCTCACTCTCCTAACTAACTTACTTGTGAATGAGCATGAATTTCAGATTCTAAAATGGCTGAGTGGCATGTTTGCACAAAGGGTACATTTCCTCTGGGGAAATATTCCCTGCCCCCATTATACCGGTAATCTTGTCACAGAATTTTTTTCTGAAACGTATTTTAAAAAATTAACAATTTTATAACTACTCCTTTCCGCCCAGTCAATACTTTATATTCATGAATATTTACATTAATAACGTAGGTACATGTTTCGGGATCCATTGTGTGTCCCTTCTTCAGCCTTAATTGTTGTAGTTTATTTAATCGTGCCAGAAACATATATTACAAACAACAAAAGATAACAGAAAATGGAGAAACAAGACAAAAAAAATTACAAAAAAAAAAGGATAAAATTAAGAACTCGTACTATAAACATTGTCATTTCTGATAAACATTAAGTTGTGCCACACACAAATATGAATTTAATTAAATTAGATTTGGCCTGACCAGTATGCGGCAAGTTCATATGATTCTGAGGTAGCATCAATTACATTCTGGGGAGAGCTTGTAGTTGGACACAACCTGCAGACAAGAAGATGGCTCATTGTTGTAGTTAACCAATATACACATAGTCAACAACATTGATCCAAGATAAAACACCTCAAAATTCAGACACACAAACAAATCATGCATGCATATTAAAAAACTTAATTTGAAAAAAATAGAAACAGTTAATAAAAGTGGTTTATGGTAGTAAAATGGGAGTCATTAAATGTGAAATTCAAGAATAAATGACCCTTCATGTTGATGAAGGATATGATTGGACTACTGCTATATGGTCCATGTAATAAACAAATATGTATCTCATCATATGAAGGTTTCCATTCTGGTAAATATGAACAGGAAAGACTACATCTAATATATAAAAGTGAAAGTCTGTATGTGGGTATGTATGTGGGTGGATTTGTTCCTTATACAAATCTACACCTTTCCATATACAAATCTACACCGTTCCACCAATCACAACCACATTTTGCATACACTTAGTTTAGGACCCAGAAGGAACGGCTGGCTACATGAATTTTCGATAGTCTTTCTCATTCTTCTGATTTCGGCCTTTTTGCACTTGAGCAAAGGCTAATTAAGTCAGAAAATAAACTGATAAAATAATGGCAAGGCCGGCATCTACATGGCAACAATAGCTCAAGACGGGACTGCCAAGTATCCATCTATCTTGGTAAGAGGCCATTCTACACCCACTGCCTGTTAGATCACATCCTTCCAAGCTGCTTTAAACTGCCTGTCCATTCAACACAAGCACCAACCGACTGTGATCGCCGCGGCATTTTCACTGCCAGCTGGATCGCATCCCTCCTGGCTGCTTTAAACTGCCTGCCCATTCAACACTCAGACGCGTACAGGATATACTGTATATTAATTCACCGCTAGGTTGCAGTGCCAACTTACCGTGGCTTTTTAAGGGGACAATACCTGAAACGAAGGGCTTTTAACTTTGGAGGCTTAATATCGAGATTGAAAAAAAACGTGAAAACATGGCACTAACTTAGTTCTTTGGTTATTCAGTCAGCATAAAGAATATGATATTAATTCAGGCACATACTTACGGGCAAATTTTCAATTTATAGGAAAGCGAAACATACTTGGTGGTGGAGGTGATTGTTTTCAAGGGGCGAAATGTCTATCTCACTTGCCCGTAATTATACGGTACGGATGATAATTATAATACAACTACTTCCAACTAATTTAAATCTAACTTACATACTAGGCGAGATGAAAAGAAAAGAATAAGGGCAATAAAAGACAGGGAAAAGAAATGCCTCTGGCCGCCGAAGAATGGGATGTTGATTAATTTAGGGGCTTAGCAACATCGTGCTCATGTAGCCCCGTGTACTTGGCTGTGTGTTGAATTTGTCTGATAACCCGTCTTATTTTGATGGCTGTATTAGTGTGTGTATTTGGAAGTCAAGTGAATTGTCCGATGGTAACTCATGAAATGAGATTCCTCGGCATTCAAACTTGCCCTGCACACAGCAGTACGCCATCATAAAATACAAAACACAACTTCACCATTAACATCAATACAAAACAAATGTCTGTAACAGTGACTTCAAAAAGCAGCGATCACAGTGGGTTGGTGCTGCTCTTAGCGTCTATATTTGGAAACAAGGTTGAACGCATACCGGTAAACCAATACTGTAATCGTTTAATGGTCAGGCAGTTTAAAGCAGCCAGGATACCCATGTAAGCATAGTTGCAGTGAAATTACCATCGTGGTGACCCCAAAGACTCCCTAATATACCAGTGAAGTGTAAATAGTGTTGTACATATATTATTCTCATGTGAATCAATGACACCACGAACGCTGCAATGCTGCATACCAATGAACCAACCAACCCACAAACCAAGCAACCTACCAGTCAATCAACCAAACACAAAAAATGCTCCACTTACGCTAATGGGCCCAATCAGGCCAGCAACAACGAATTACAACCGACGTATGAGATTTCCGAACTGTTTTCAACAGTAGCCAACTTAACTCCAAGGGGGTTTGGCATGGCGGTAGTAACACAGTTTGCCACCATGACAGGTGTGGCAATAGTAACACAATTTGACACCAGGAACTGCCATGGGCAGAGACCATCCAAAGACATTAGTGTTGACTAAGGCCAGCGTTTGCCATGAGTACAGTTTGTTGGTTGACAAACGAGTTCTGATCTTTGTACATGTATCTGATCTTGGCTCTCAAAATAAATTGTGTTCATTCCACAATACGTTTGCATAAGAATACGATACATTATATAGTTCGTTTTGTCACTGTTTAATTTATAGTTTAAGGTTACTTTTAGTTTGTAGCATGATCACCTCGTACTATGGCGCTTGCAGGGAGTGTGTACATTGTGCCAATTTGATTCTCTCTGTGATCCGGAGGAGGTGGCTTTGCTTATGGCAGGGTGATTTATGTTCATTTTACGATGGTTTATTTTCATGATTGGGTTGTTGAAAAATATATATATTAAAAAATGAAATGATGGTTATTGTTGAGGAACAAGTACTGAAACTGCGACAGGCCTCGCTTGCTTTGTGGCGAGTCCCGTTATTCCCTTGGCCACGAGGGGGCTGCTACCCTACCCTTCGCCGCGCCCAAGTACGGTACATTCCTTCGCCAGTGCCACTATTGTGCTCAAGCAAGTCATCACGGGTGAAAGCGAAGCAGACCTGCTGCCGTGCAGTCTCGGAACATTATATCGAACGAGTGACAGTGTATTAATGTATCAATGTATATAACTGTGTAATATAATATAATTAGTTAAATGTTCCACAGAAGTCCAGTGATTTGAAATCCCAGCACTATAAATTTCAGTCCACCAGAGTATATTCTTCACATTTATTATCAAACTTTCTTCAGTTATATTAAATGAATGTGGTAATTAAAGAAATAATTTATATAAAGATGAAGGCTAAAAATGTTCCACATACTGTATGCGGTAGTGCAAAGAGGTAAGATTATGGTAAATGTGATAAGTTAGATACAAGATTAATTTCAATTACTATTCCTGTGTGTGTTAACACCGAAAGCGGCCCCCATAACCATAACAAACCCCTTGTCAGGTTGCAGTTTCTGTTTGTCCACACTTATTTTTCCTATGTATTAGCCATTTTAGTACTTACTGACGAATGATATTGTATAATGGTGTAGTTATCATGAATTATAAACACCTTGAATTCCGCTATAGCATTTTAGAGATCATTACGGTATGGGTTTAGAGAATATATTTCTTATCTTACGAAATACTTTAGGGGCTAAAGAAGCCCAATGCATCTTATTTTTGACATTATACTGGGATTATACGTTGCTGCATTTACTTTAACTAGGTGAGGTAGGTTGGTTGGTTCCTCTGATTAGGGGCTGCGACAACGCGTTCATGCAGCCCCGTGTACTTTGGATGTGTGTAGAATCTGCCTGATAACCGGTGTTAATTGTGAAGGCTGTATTATTGCGTGTTATATGTAATTCAGGTAAGGGCTGCAGGCAGTCAGTTTTAAGTAGTTCCTACTTTTGCTACCAAATGCTACCATCAACGACACCTAGCTGCAAACTTGGCTAATAGATACTACCGCAGCCAGAACCTGATGGTGAACGTTGGAACATAATAGTGTTAATCAAATTTAACCTACTAATTTTACATTCACACGAGTGTAGTTAGTGGAAGGTTCTTTTACATCACATAAATCTATGACATGGGCCCACCGGCTTTACTTCCCCTCCAAAGGAAGGCATACTGAGGAATTTTTAATGCATTTCAAAAATCCGATGACTTCGGCCGGGTTTGAACCAGCGACCTTGGGCATAGAAGCTCAGCATGCTACCAAATACGCCACCAAAGCCGCCCAATATGAGATAGTAGGCATGCAAATACAGCAATACTATTCCCTAATATGCAGCTATAGTAGCCTACACACTGACTTATGTACATGAATAAGCCATTTCTCATTAATCACACAATTTGTGCGGGGTTAAAAGTCGTAAATATATTTGACTCCAGACTGATGACTTAATATTCCAAACATTGAATAATTTTGAATATTGTTTCATTTCAAAAAGGTAGATGCGACAATTTAAAAATGAAAGAGAACTATGTGAACAAGACGTCTAAATTACACCCATTACAACGAAAATAAAGACTATCAGGAAAGTACTGTAATTGTGTGACTAGGTCCTTGAGAAATATGCATATTCAGCCCTTTTTTTTGTTATTGATGCATTCTCTACGACGTTATTGTACTCCACAGTACCTTTTGCCTAGATTTACAGTGAGTTAATATTGCACTTTATTAACTTCAGAGCCCAGGAGAACTATGTTTTAAACTCACTTAGGGGCAACGTGAATATACTTTGCGTAATATATTGGCATGTATCTTTCTATAACATGTAAATACACCTCCCGGGCAACGCCGGGTAAAATAGCTAGTGGGCTATATAATGGACCGCAACAGCTTCAATAATGATTGATTAAGCAAACTTATTGGAATGTCAAACATGTACCTAAGTTATTAATGTAACTGTATTCACGAATATAAAGTAGACTATTGATTGTACGGAAATAAGGAGTAGTTATGAATGTTAGACAATTTAATCAATACGGACCTAACATAAATTCAAGCAATCCCGGAGATAAACTTTGAATTATGGTAAACTGGTACTTGCCAGCATTCTCTTAACAGTTTGCGGAGACTTTCAGGTAGCTCTGAGTTGTATAAAGTAAAAATATTTTTTTGCTGTAATGCACAATCCTACTTTTACAAGGCTTAGGTGGTATAGTACAGTGCAATTGCTAGGCAAGTAAAAGCTGTTACAAATTGTTTTGCTTCTGTTGTGTGCAAGGTGGGTGGTTCCTTGGGGATTTTGAAAATTTGAACGAGGACATTTGAGAAAATAATGGCTGTAATAGACTACGGACGGTATGTGGGGAGGCTTGAAGGTCTCGGTACACGCAGAGCCGACTGGTGAAAGACGCAATGTCGACGAGCAACTGTCTGCGCAGAGCAAGCCTCACCATTTGCATATTAGTATGTGGCCCTTTAATCCCCCCATAACTCTGGTCTACAAAGAAGCATGTGCGACGTGTAGACGAAGTGAGTGCAAGTTGAAGTTTAATTGTTACAGTGAAACCTCTCTATAACGGAAATCCTTGGGACCGTAAATACTGTCCGCTAAAGAGGGGTGTCTACTATAGAGAGGGTTAGAGAAAATGATTGCAATTTGGCACATGTACTTGTGCAGTATGTGTACTTACATGAAAACATAGGGTAACGCGCGGTAAAACAGTCCAGTTTCGTCCACATTTAAAATGTTTTCCGCCGTCAGGTATGGAAGGCAATTTTTCTTCGCAGCTTGAAACATAATCCATATCAACTGTGGAGGATTCTTCACAAATTTCTCTAAATTTATATTGTGGTGCTTTCTGAAATTTTCCAGCCAGCCGTTCGAGGCTTTGAATTCTCTGATACCTAATTCTGCCATGAAATCCAATGCTTTGGCTTGTATCATTGGTCCGGCACAAGGACGTTCTGACTTCTTACTTTGCTGAACCACCATATCACTGCCCTATCAATAACAGAACCATTACCACTTTGAAACTGACAAATTTTCAGCTCATTACCATTAAGATGCCATACCTTAATTATCTCTTCTATTCTTTTTCACAATTTCTGTTGCCTCTGTCCAATCTTTAGCACTTCAGATAGTTTTCGTACACCACATTTCTCACGTTTGTGATAATCTACGATGTCTACTTACTCTTTTAAAGTTAAACTTTTACGAGGAGCCATTTCAGATGCACTCACTTGCTACTGTAACACACAGGTCCTACAATAGATTTAAGAAGTTTCATGGTAAAACTGACCTGATATTGAAAGTATGAATTCCCTTATCCCGAACATTTCAAGTTCAAGAGAACCATGAAAGCGATACCGTTAGGCCTAGGTTTATTTTTGGAGCAATGCAGAAGATAGGGGATGCGAAGGTCAGCGCTAACTGGCTTCCAGGAAGCACAGTATGTGTCGAAAGTACATTAACACAACAGAGTGTTCATACAAGACTAATGAACCTACAGAGAGTGATTTATTTTCAAAGTAAGTGTCCGCTAAGAGAGGTTGGTTGATTTTTTTAAATGTGACCAGGGTGTCTGTGTCCGTAATAGCGAGTGTCCGCATATGAGAGATTACTAATATGCTTAATAGGGGTTTGGTCATGGATCTAGAAAATTGTCCGTTATGGAGGGGGCCTTAGAGGAGTGTCCTTTAAGAGAGGTTTCACTGTATATACAAAAAATTATCTCTTTTTGTCATAAAATGTGCCAAATCAGGGAGAAAGATGCATCGTAGGATTATCTTCTTTCTTCCTTGTGTGTTTAGAACCTATGTTAGCGGGAATGGAGTGACGGGATGAGAAGACTGTTGCAGTTCTTTTTTTCAATGTTGCCTAAGCAATCTTTTAGTAGAAGCTTTTCAGTCTGTCAACACGAGTGTGGTTGGAAGGGGACACCTAGTGCCTGAAATAAAATACATGAATTATTTATACACTTCTCACATGACTCTTCTTCTTCCTGGCGTTGTTCTCAATTGTTTTTTGGGGTCCACCACTCTGCACCTCGCTCTCCATTTGTTGTAGTTTGCTGCATCTATAGGACGAAGACCTACGATGCGCATGTCGTCGTGCAGGGTATCCATCCAAGGCCTTTTTGGTCGTCCTGGGAGGTCTTTGTTCATCAGACTCGAGAGCAAGTGTCTTCCTCTCAATGGACTCAGCTACATGCCCGTACCAACGCAACCGAGTCTCCCTCATTTTGGCAGGAATAGGGGCAATTCCAAGAGTATTGCGGACATCTTTGTTCTTAATATGATCCAGGTGTGTAATTCCCAAGGACCATCGTAACATCCGCATCTCCATTGAGTGCAAGGCTTGTTCATGTTTCTTTGTATTAGGCCAGCATTCGGCTCCATACAAAGCAACAGGGCGGACGACTGTTTGATAGATCTTAGTTTTGAGGCGCAAAGGGATCTTGCGGTCACAGAGAACGCCTGTGACCTGGCGCCACTTCATCCACACAGCATTCACTCTTGCACGGGCATCCGAGACTGTGTCACCATCAGGTCTCGCAGCGGAGTGGTACTGGGGTGCCATCAACTATGATGACTAGGAGGTTAAATTGGATGACATCATCAGTTCCTGCTCTTTCTCACTTGTATCGTATTGTATGGCCTCGGGTGCCGGGTGCAAGCTTTGTTATTTCACACCCAGAGGGTAGCTTGCATGTCAAATTTCATTGTTCCTTGAATCACTATGAAAGTCAAAGAGGTTAGATATCTAAGCTCATTGAACACTATAGCGCTTTCTAGTAGAGAAATGAGGAACTTTGAATTGGCGGAAACTCCCAAGATTAATTTTGCCATTATGAACACAGCCTACTGAATTCAAATGGGTTCTTTAACATGCCAACATCATATGACATGCATATTGTATTTTTGCTGCCTTTCAAAAATCACTTACCACGGCCAGGGGCGAACCTGCAAGCTTGAGGTTAGTAATCCGACACGTTAAATACTCACCCACTGTGGCAAGCTTTCATTCTCACTTAGCCGTGTACAACTGTATTTACATCAAGCTACAGAAGTTTTAAATTAAGGAGGGGTGGGGGCGTGTGGCACGGTGTCTCTCACAAAGGCTGGTGAGGTTTTCAAAGTGAAATGGCGTGTCCTGTGGTTCAGATTCCACGTAAAAAGAATGTCCCGTGGCTCATGATCACGAGATTGTTGGTCACTTTAAACTGCAAGCTTCCTCTTTTGTTTTAATTACACTTTGTAACGAGTCAGATTTTTTAACCAATTATATTTTTTTCCCGTTGGTCTATTACACTTAATGTTTCATTTTCTGTTAGTACTTTTTGTGTGTTTGAATCGTTAATGTCTATCGTGACATGATTGCGTTCTAGGCTGTTTTATTATTAACTGTTACTTTTTAAATTTCTTATTTACTTGGTGAGGATTCGTAGTTTGTTCTGGACAATCTCAACTATTATAGAACAATCTCGCTCGCAAAACGAATCGTCCATATATATTGAGCTACAGACTATTGAACGAGATTTTCACTATACTGTATAATAGTGACTAAATTTAGCCTTGGTTTATTGAGAACAAGCAGCCCGTCGCGACTTCCCCCGACATCTTGAACGGTTTACCCAGCATAAGCTTTAAAGGAGCACGGACGGCAGATTTTTCTTACACTCTATTTACTGAAATCGTTATTGCTCAGTGGTAGGGATCGGTCGATTTAAGACCTCCTGAATCAGAAAGAACTCAAGGAGATGCCTTTAGCTAAACTTAAGTTGAGCGTTATGAAGGGGGTTTTTAAACATTAAGGTCAGAAAGTTTAAAGAGCAGAACAAGTTGCTTAATTGCATTAAATTTATTAACAAATGAGATCATGCATCAATATAAATCCCGCAAGTGGGTAAAAGCCCTATAAACATATGAAACTTAATTCAACTTTAACCCAAAATGAAGGTAAGTTTGAAATGTCTGTATTGCGTTCTAGGGCCAAATCTCGAAACTCCAATAAATCCAAAGTGAATCCAGGTGATAACTTTATATAAAAGTTGAAAGATGGCAAAAACCAGTCTATATGTGAACCGGAATAGAAAAAGAGAAACAATTTCTACTTGTCTGCATTAGAGATTAGACCATAGAATACAAGCTAGCATTGATTTAAAAACCAGTGAATGGCAAGAAAGAGCCTTTTAAAGAACGAATGATTAGTTGAATCATTCATGCAACCTTATACGGCAAAATTAAAGCCTTAAGAAAAAACATTAAACCGAATTAGAGAGCTGAAAGCCCATATCAAAGTACTATGTGTGGCCTGCGAACAGAACCCTGTAGAGAAATGGAAAGCAGGTTTTACTTGAAGATCTTGATGATCATATTATAAAAGAGTTCAATGGAACATTTTTACTTATCTTTGGTTTGGTTTCTTGCAGCGATGATTTCGCATGACACTGTAAACGCTAGCAGTAAACTGCTGAAAAACACAGACCTGGTTAGTCCTTAACAACACTATCTCTCCAGGAGGAGCAGTTTAAAAGCTGTAGCGAAGCATAGCTAAAATACACATAGTCTTGAAGAACACACTTTTGCACACTGACGAAATGGTCAAAGAAAACTTATACTAACGGCATATCAGCCGAAGCTTGTAGCAGTGCTGAATTTGTTTAGAGTCCCATGGCATAGGAAGTTCTTAAGTAGAAAGTAAGCTCGTTTCCAAATGAGGACAAGTTCGAAGCTTTAAATATGTAGATCAAGAAAAGCGTGCTGAATTGTCGATAGCTTCGACATGATGACAGCAAGTGTCCTGCAGACAGCAAGTGTCTAAGTTGACAACGTGTGTGACGATGAGTGTGGAGGTCCAAAACTGCCGGCGCTTATATAGGATATCGGAAGAGAAATTCCAGAAATTTCGATGAATCGGGAACTGTGATTGGTCGGCAGAACACAGTGACCAATGAGAAGCGTTGAATCAGAGACGAAAGGTATGATGACAATATGGCTGGCAATGGGATTGAAGCACTTATGAAGATCAGTAGAAATATTTTAATTGTAACAGGCCTAAAGAATATGTCTTAAAGCCATGCAGGCGTAAATGCAGAACAAGTAAGTGAAAAATATCATAAACACTTTAACAAAATGGTCAATCAAGACTCAGACGAGCAAACATAAAAAAAAATGTGTGCACATGTCAAATTAGTTTGGTTAAGCAACAGCTGACATTTTAATTTTTTCTCTCTAAAACTACGCAAAGTTAAATGAATAAATTACAGGCTCTGGTAGCCTTCGCAAATGCGAACACTCAAGTTCCTTTGGCCGTAAATGAATGTTTTTCTACTGAAGCCATCCTCAAGAAATCCTTTACAGAATGGTGAAAACCGTATCAAAATCCATCCAGTGGTTCTCGAGATTACTCGTTACATCCAAGAATCGGGTACACCATGAGATCAAAGAAAAAATCAGATGAGCTCATGTAGAATCCGTACTAGTTGTATTACTATAGAGGAGCTGAACCCAGCCGACAAAAGCTTCTGGTACACCATGAGATCAAACAGAATACCAGATGAGGAATCTGTTCTACTGCATTCTCCAGATCCAGGAAAAACTTCTCTCCATATAAGTCTCTATAAGAAGCCTCATTGCGTGGATAACATCAGTTCCACGGCTTTCCATGAAGCCGCACTGGTTAGGTGAGATGGTAATAATGCCACCTAAGCGACCTTCATTGTGAGGTAAGGGAGACAAATTTGGTGGTGGTTGACGCAGATGGTTACATCGCCCTTGGCTCTGTGAAGCTGGTTGCCAGGCTGGACATCCCTTGTAAGCAACTTTCTGAGCAACAGTTTAATAACTAATATTTTACACAAGCATTCAGTCTGTTTATTTCAAGAAGGGAATGGGGTGGACATTCCTTTCACCATCTGGGCAGTACCGGTATCCCTTGTAAGCAACTTTCTCAGAAACAGATAACAAGATCACACAAATGCTACGAAAGGAGTAGACATTTGTGTTTTGTAGATCTAGAGAAAATGTATGCTAAGAGCTCCCAGCTGACCATCCTGAGGGATTATGGTATCGAGGGAAGGTTGCTGAAGGCAATCAAAAGTATTTCTGTTGATAACCAGGCTGCAGTGAGACTTGATGGTTGCACGAGTTCTTGGCTTAAGGTTGTTACAGTAGCGAGACAAGGCTGTAATCTTTCGCCACTTCTTTTTAGTTTATATATTGACCATTTGCTGAAGTTCTTAAACTGGCTGTGTGGGATTCAATGACGTGGGAACCAATTAAGCAGTCTGGCTTCGACTCCGCCAAAAGCCTGGTTGGTTCCCCAGTTTAGAAGCTGCAATAACGCAGTCATGTAGCCCCGCGTACTTTGCGTGTGTATAGAAGTTGTCTGATAACCGGTGTTAATTGTGATGGCTGTATTAGTGTGTGTTATCTGTGATTCAGGACTGCAGACCAATTTTCAAGTAGTTCCTACTTTTGCTACCAAATGCTACCGTCCACGATACCTAGCTGCTGACTTGACTACTAGATGCTTACGCAGCCAGCATCTGGCGGCAAACGTTGGAACTAATATAGCGTTATCAAACTAACCTAAAAATTTTAGCTTCCACAGGTGTAGTTAGTGGAAGGTTCCTGTACATGCCATAAATCTACGACATGGGCCCGCCGGCTTTCCTTCCCCTCCGAAGGAAGGCATACTGAGGGATTTTTAACGCTCTTAAAAAATCCCGACGACTTTGGCCGGGTTTGAACCTGCGATCTTGGGCATAGAGGCTCAGCATTGCTACCAACTACGCCACTGAAGCCGCCTTAGAACATGTTTCCGTCATCATTTAGTGTTTGTGCAAATTGCTGCACTGTGTTATAAAACTTGTCATACTTGAAATGTTGATAAAAACAGTGTTTCGCCAAACATTCTGTGTTGTACACATATTCACTGCAGTCTTCATAAAATAGTTAGTTATTGTTGTTTTAAGGGGTTCATAAAATAGTTTATAGTATTATTATTTTTTTCTTTCTTCCAAAATATCAATATTGTTTTGTAGAGTTTGTCTCTTTCCTCACGTTGTCTTTAAGGTCAGGTGAACCGTTGTTTGCTTTTTCTTTGTTTGCGTGTGGTAATAATGACAACTATAACTACAGGCTGTGTGGTGCATCGGTAATGTTCTTGCCTGCTGTGCCCAAGTTTGATTTAGATAACACACACTAATACAGTCATCACAATTAACACCAGTTATCAGACAGATTCTACACACACCCAAAGTACACGGGGCTACATGACCGCGTTGTTGCAGCCCCTAAACTTAAGAACCAACCCAAGTTTGATGGATCAGGTCTAGGCAGAATCAGTCGCAAATGTGAGGGTGTTGATTCACTGGCACATTAAAGATCCCCTTCGGAGCAAAATTCCGACACCCCGGCTTCTGTAAAAGCCGTAGAAGTTGAAAAGCACATAAAACCAATAACACTATATATATATATATAATGCGTTTGGCCCTCTAAGGAGCACGTGGAACCATTAGTTAACATTGGTCTTCTTGTTCTTCTTATCTTCCCAAAACTTCCTCATCCTTTCGCTATGTGCCTGTCTTCTTTCTTGTGTCCATGCAGCTTTAAGTTTCAAATTCTGTCCCGTAGGGATCTTGGGTGGAAACTTATACGAATTTACTTTTTGTCTATATGCAGTCCGCGTCGTTGTCAGTGGGTCAATATTGATTTCAGTGAGGTCCTTTTGGGTGTCTGCTAGCCAGCGTACTTTGGTTTGTCGGTTTCCATTGACTATGAGGAAGATTTTCTTGGTCAGTCGGGAGTTGTCCATTCGAGCTATATGTCCGTAGAATTTCATGCGTCTTTTACGTGCGAGTGAGGCGAATCGTTCAGTCCGTGAATACAGTTCGTCTGAGCTTTTCCTCATCCAGATACCGTCCTGAAGCTTTGTCCAAAGATTTTTCTCAGTATTTGTCGTTCTATCTTCTCAATGTATTTGATGTTGATGGTTAACGATGACGTCTCAATCGCATAGAGTGCCTCTGGGAGGATGACTGTGTGGTAGTGATGGAGTTTGGCTTTAGTGGAAAGTGATTTCTTGTTGTAAATATTCCAAGTGATTGTGTAAGCTTTGCGTAATTTTTGTGCACGTGTTTTGTTAGCCATTCTTTCGTTACCAGTGTTCCCGATAATTTCACCTAGGTACTTGAAGTGCTTAACTTGTGTGATGTCGCCATATTTGGTTGTAATTGATGCCAGGTTTGTGCTCTTGGAATCCATGTACTGTGTTTTCTCGTAAGAGATATGGAGGCCGGTTCTGATTGATATCTCATGAAGCTTCTCGATGGCATGTCTGGCTTCTTCTGGAGTCCGGGTAATTATTGCTAGGTCGTCAGCAAAGGCGAAGCATTTTATGTTGATTCGTTGTTCTATTGTTCCCATACTTATTCCAGGTATTTCTTTCTCCCATGTTCTGATGATCTTATCTAGTACCAGGTTGAATAGGAGTGGGGACAACCCATCACCCTGTCTTACGCCTGTTCTAATGTGAAAAGGTTCGGACACTTCACCCATAAATTTAACTTTAGAAGTTGTATCTGTCAAGGTCTGTTGGGTTAATGTAGTTGTTTTGTTGTCCACACCATATTCACGAAGTATATTAAACAGAGTTGCGCGGTCGATTGAATCATATGCTTTCTTAAAATCTACGAAGGTGACAACTGTGCGATTCGACTGGCGATGTTGGAGTACCATCTTGAGGTTCCAGATCTGTTCTGCACACGATCGACGCGGTCGAAATCCCGCCTGATATTCACCGATCATGTGCTCTGTCTGTTGCTCCAATCTGGTGAGGAGGGCACGTGAGAGTACCTTGTAGGCGATTGGCAGGAGTGAAATGCCTCGGTAATTATTCGGATCTGTCTTGTCGCCCTTTTTGTGTAATGGGTGAATCAAAGCAGTTTTCCAATCAACCGGTATGGTGTCACTCTCCCATATATTAGCAATGATGTTTTGTAGTCTTTCAGTCAAGAGTTCACCTCCAATCTTGAGCACTTTGCCTTGTTGTTTTTGAGATGTAATATGATGTTTTGTATCTCATCATATGTTGGTGGTACTGAGTCCTGGTTTGGGGCAGTAAAGTGGAGTTGGAGATTCTCTGCAGGTGGTTCACAATTGTGAAGCTCCTCGAAGAACCGTTTCAGGATATCACAATTGGCCTTTGTGTTTGTCTCAAGTGTGCCATCAGGGCGGCGAAAACAAAGACTGGGCGGCTTGTAGTTCGTCAGTTCTTCCCTAAATGTCCTGTGGAAATTTCGTGTGTTGTTCCTCTTAAAGTCATTATCGATTTCTTCCAATCGTTTGAGGTGGTACATGCGTTTAACTCGTCTGATTGTTTTGGATGTTTGCTTCTGCGTTTCTAAAAAGTTCTGCCAATGTTCTGGTGTTCGGTTGCTATTCCATGTCTTCCAGGCTCGGATTCGGGACTCTAGGGCTTTATCACAGTCTATGCTCCACCATCTGTGTTTTCGTTTCCTTGGTGGTTTGCCGAGTTTTCTTGTTGATTCTTGGATGGCCTTGAGAAGTTCATCCCATGTTTCCGTGTTAGTCTGTAATGATTGTGTAAACTCCTGTGCGTGTTCTTTTAGGTATTCCGGATCTATGCGTGGGAGTTTGGAATTTGGACGCTTTTTACGATTGGGTATGAAGCAGACTTTGATCTGCGAGAGATGATGGTCGGACTCTACGTAACCTTTGCGTACCCTCACGTTCATGATTTCTGGAGAGAATTGTCTGGTTATTGCTACATGATCTATTTGATACTCCCTGATGTGGTTTATGGGAGATTTCCATGTAGTCATTTTTCGTGGTGGTTTCTTGAAATGTGTGGACATTAGTTGTAGGTTGGCCATTCCACATATGTTGATTAAGCGAAGCCCATTCGCATTCATCTTTTTGTGTGCCGAGAAATTCCCAATGATATGTCTGTGTTCCCGTTCTCTGCCAATTTGCGCATTGAAATCTCCGAGGAGGATCTTAATGTGGTGTTGAGGAATCTTAGTAAGTGTCCGTTCAAGTTGAGACCAGAACTTCTCAACTTTGTTTTTGTCAGGATCATTGTTAACTGGAGCATGTGAGTTTATCAATGTATAGGCCTTATTGGCGCATTTAACTGTGAGTAGAGAGAGACGATTCGAAGGTGATGTGAAGTCTATCACTGAGTTCTGGATACTGTTGTGCACAAGGAATGCTGTTCCGAACACATGTAAATTACTATTTCTTAGCTTAGTTGCTGGTTTTCCCGTATAGATACGGTATCCACCTGAGTCGAAGTGATCACAATCACGGAATTGTGTTTCTTGTACTGCAAGTATGAGAATTCCGAATCTGTCGCTGGTGTCCGTCAGTGTCTTGAGTTTCCCAGTTTTGGTCAGCGTCTGTACGTTTAGTGTACCAATGAATTGCGTTCGCTTAGGTTTGAGGAGTTTTGGGAAGCTCCGATCCTTCCCGGCATGACGTCCTGGTCCCCCAGAAGCCGAATGACCAGGTTCGCCTTCGCTCTTCTTAGCTCTGGCCTGAGGTAGTTGCTTTTTTTGCTTGTGCTTCCATCATGCTAAGTTCGTGGTTGATTTTAGCTGGTGGGCGTGAGCCCAGGGCGAGTGAATCGCTGATAATCCATAAAATTCACTCTCATCGTAAGGATTGTTAGTTCATGCGGCAGCTGATGTTATGCTGTGGTTTACTGGTGCCTCTTGGTGTTCTGGGCTGAATATTATTTTACGGCTTCGAGCCAACCCTCCTCCTTTACCCGGACTTGGGACCGGCAACAGCAACGACTGAGCTACTCAATCCACCCAGTAGTGGATTATTATTATTATTATTATTATTATCAATAATCATAATTAAAATATATAAATACTAGCTGTTACCTGCGGCTTCGCCCGCAATAACTTTTGGAATCCCGTTATAACATTAGTTAGATAGATAAGCATGGGTCCTAGTGGAAAATAATTCTATCACCTGAAACCAAAAATGCATGAGACGAAATAAAACATCAAAATATCATGTTGGTTTCGGACCCTAAAAGACTTGAAAAGTGTAATAAAAGTATTAAAAAACTATTTTTTGAAATTTCATTCGTATCAATCTTTATGTCATTCCTGGGACTTAGAAAATTCCGGCCAAAAAGTACAAAATCATTAATAACTCCTAAGTATTCGTCGTATGATGAAATAGCAAGAGACAAAAAAGATGTAATGTGTTATTGTCTACAACATAGGCCATGTATAATTTTACACTCAGACATGTTACGTTTCCCCCCCATAATTTTATCCCCTCCCCATGGGCCCCTTAAATTGGATTTATGAAAAAATGGTCAAACACCTATTTACTGATTTTTTTATGCTGATTTTTTTCCGCTGAGTTCCAAACTCCTCGCCTATGTCGTTTAAGTGATACACGCTCCGTTAGGAATCGTTCAACCCCCACTTTTCACCCCTTTCACGTCATAATATACACCACATCGAAAAACCCTCAGACACATGTCTTCTTATTTTTAATGATGAGTGTATATGCCGAGTATCACATCCACCAATGATACCAATCGGGAGATATTGCTATTCAATGAAATGCAGGTCTACCCCCTTAACACCCCTTTAGAATCTGAATATCCAAAAATCCTTTCTTAGTGGGCGTTTGCGGCCCTTGAGGAAGCTGCATACCAAATTTCATTCCAATCCGTTCGGTGGTTTCTGAGATTTCGTTATGAATGAATGAGTCAGTGAGTGAGTGAGTGAGTGGTATTTGAGCTTTATATAGTAGATTTAAAAAAAAAAATGAAAAGAAAAAGAAACATATCTTTTGCATGCACTCTTGTATTGAAATACAAACTGTTTATATGTTGTAATTAATAATAAATATGTCTCACAGATAATCTGTTCTGGATTTGCCGTCAGATTCGTGAGACATATCACATTAATGTAATATAATTAAGTAAAAAAATATTATTATTATTACAACCATCGGGTGCTCTAGAAGTACAATGTTACAATAGACTTTTCCTTATTTAAGTTTCTTATTGGTTTGAAATGTCTTTTTACACAGTCTTCTGAACCTGAAGAATCTAAAGCGAAGACCAAACAAAAAGTCGGAGGAGGACGATGACAGCAGTGAGAAGGAGGAAAAGGATAAGAAACAGCCAAGTGCGCGGAAGAAGACCAAAAAGAAGGTCAAGGAAGCAGAGTTGACTCTCAAGGACTTCCAAAATATGAGCAGTGACAGTGGTGAGCTATGTTTGTTGTTATTAATTAAGCTCTTTGGGATCGTAAGGTGCTACCTGAGTTATAACAGACTTAACATTTTAGTAAGTTGGGCAGTGTTATTTATTTTTAGAATGTTCATCCATTTCAGGTTCCATATTGGCGAATATACAAAATAATACATGATTTCTTCCACCTAGTCAATACTTCATGGTAATATTATTCGAATTTTCTCAGGGTATATGTTTCAGAACACTTTTTGTCCCTTCCTCAGCCCTAACATCTGCATGGGCAAACACTACTCCAACATCGACACATAACAAAATCTATAAAATTACATTATAGCCTGCAAGCAATAAAATGGAACACTTTAAAAATTATGTGCCTTAAACACAGTAACATTTTGTACATTCTTATGTAATATATTAATAACCTTAAAACTATTTCTTATTTGTCAAAACAAAATAACTTCACAAGGCTGTGTGAAAAAAATCTTTGAAAATATATGATTTTCAGTTTTGAATATATAAGTAGAGATCGGATTTTTAGGTACTAAATATCGGGAAAATATTTATTTTTTATGTATTAGGAATCAACCTGGGGAGGTCTATAAATATGTAGACCTGGACAAAGGGAGTGTGATGTGATGATACTAACCAACAAAATCAGTAATACAAAGATTCAGACTGACCTGCACGTGGTGTCCCCTGCTAAGCTGAGCAACCCAGTGGAAGGTTGGGTAATCAATCCCAGCGGGAAACTGGGTCAGTGAACAGACTAGTGTTGGGGGGGACTGAGAATTCTTTTCTCAGTTCTTTCACCTTTCTGAATAACATTCAGGATTGTAATTCGAGGATTTATCCTCCCCTCAAGGTGAAACCTTAGATAGTCGACCATGAAAAGTCATTTGAAGAATAATTCCGCCGTCTGTAATGATAGATTACAGAAAAGACAGCATTCGGATACGGTGGGCTGTCATGCGGAAGATAATGACGAATCGGAGCGTCTGAAAACTCATCAAGTAGCAAACAAACAAATACTACGGAAAATCAAACCTAAACAAGTCTCATTCTTTTCTACTCATAACGTTAACTCTCTGGTTCAAACTGGAAAATTGAAGATCATCACTGATATCATGAGAAGTCATAAAATTCTAATTATGGCCCTTCAGGAAATTAGAAATAGTGATCAAGACCATCTGGAATCACAAGTATACAGACTATATAAAAGAATTCCAGGAAAACGAGTTATGAAAAATTGTCCACAATTTGGTAACGGATTCTTAATAGATCTCAGAATCATTGACTCGATAACAGAATTTAAATCTCAATCCTCCAGACTTACGACCCTAACTTTGAAATCGGCAAATAAAACATATACAATTATTAATGCACATCTCCTACTAATCAAAAAAACAACACCATTAAGGACAGAGAAGAAGTACAAAAATTCTGGGATCTTTTGGATCAAACTTTAATAAACATCCCTTCATCAAACTTCAAAATTCTCCTTGGTGATTTCAATGCGCAACTTGGACAAGAAAGAATATATAGAGATATCATTGGAAAATGGACAGCACATAAACGAACGAATAAAAATGGTCAAGGATTAGTCGAAATTTGTAGAAACCACAAATTAATCTCTAAATCAACATGTTTTAAAAGACAGCCCCATAAATTGAAAACTTGGAAACATCCTGACTTCAGAAGGGGTGAAAGGCAGTTGGATCATGTCTGCATGGATAAATTTCACCATCGCGAAATTCACAATGTCGAGGTTCTAAGGGGAGTTGACTCAGGATCAGACCACTATGTGGTAAAGATAAAAATAAAATTAACTCCAATGGCCAAGAAAAAACCTAATAACAATAGGAGGAAATTTGATCCATCTACCTTAATAAAAAATATAGAGTACTGTGAAAGAACAGGAGAAGAATCTCTCAACACTACAACATTGGACGAATTAATCACTAAATTAAAATCAATAGCAGAGGAGTTAGCACCAATAAATCCAAGGAAAAAACATGAATGGTGGAATGTAGATTGTGATCAAGCAATAGAGAAAAGACACCAAGCACGGATAAAACATCAAGCTCTAAAGTCAGAAGAATCAAATTTAGAACTAACCATACAAAGAAAATTAACCCATAAAATCATCAAACGAAACGTAATCATCTTAAAAATACAATGGAAAAGATAGAAGACGATTTCAAGAAAAAGCAATCTCGAGATTATTACAAAACATTTGGTAAATATCTAAAAAAAATTGAAGCTCCAACATTAATGTTGAAAAATCAAACAGGAAAGTTAGCACATTCTAACCAAGAAAATACAGAGATCCTTGCAGAAGCATTCGAGAAACTGTTAAATTGTGATGATACACTGAAAACCCTGCAAGTGAATACTGATACACCTATTTTAACTTCACCTGATTTAATAAATCCCCCAAACATTAATGAAGTAGAACTCGCAACTAAAGAACAAAAAAATTACAAAACTTGTGGCGAAGACTTAGTCTTTGCTGAAATCTGGAAAAATGCTGGTAAACCTGCGATTATAAATCTTCATCAACATCTAGTTAAAATGTGGATTACTGAAGGAATTCCTGCACACTGGACCATAGGAATAATCCATCCATTATTTAAGAAAGGAGACAAAACAAACCCAGATAACTACAGAGGAATTACTCTTCTGGACTGCACATATAAAATTTTCTCTCGCATAATTTACAACAGGATCAAAAACATTCTGGAACCACAACTTGGAGAATATCAAGGAGGATTTCGCCCTTACAGAAGTTGTCCAGACCAAATCCTTAGCCTGAAATTAATAATGGAATATTACAAAAGCAGAAACAAGCAACTCTTGATCTCTTTTATAGATTTCAAGAAAGCCTATGATAGTATTCATAGACTGACACTGCTAAGAATCCTCTGATCATACGGTCTCCATCCTAAATTGATAAAAATCATTCAATTAACATTAACAAACACAAATTCGAAAGTTAAATTTAGGGGAGAAATATCAACAGCTTTCACAGTAAAAACTGGTCTCAGACAAGGTGATGGATTATCCCCTCTGCTTTTCAATGTGGCTCTTGATTATATCATGAAGGTTTGGCAAAAGGAAAACCCTCCTAAGATCAAAATTGGAACAAAACCATCAATAAAAATAAACTGCTTATGATTAGCAGATGACTCTGCTCTTTTAGCACTAGACAAGGAAGAGGTTTGTACTCAGATCACTAGTCTCCAAGAAATTGCTCAAGGGATAGGATTACAGATATCCTTTGAAAAAACTGAGATCATGCCTATGAAACCCTTAGATATAAATGAAGTCTATATAAATGATCATAAAATTAACCTAGTTCCTCAATTGAAGTATCTTGGAGAAATTATAACACATAACTTAAACAAAAAAGTAACTTGGATAAATAGAACAAATCAAATGAAAAAGGCACAATCTCTAACCCGGTCAACATATAATAGAAAATGCCTATCAATAGCTACTAAGATCCAACATTATAAAACTGTAACTCTCCCTGAAGCCACTTAGGCTTGTGAAACACTGTTCCAAATTAAAAATGAACAAAGAACTGATCAGCTCCTCAAAACGGAAAGAAGAATCATTAGAACGTGCATAAATAAAAAGTATTAGGTTGAGGGAGTCTGGAGGATTCTCCCAAATGAAACTGTCTATCGTGAGATTGATCCAATCACCAGCACAATGAAGAAGAAAAGAATTTCATATTTTTTTTCACATCTTACGGCTTCTAGAAAACAGAATTGTACGCCAACTGGTGATGAGAAATCTAGGAAAGAAAACTGGAGGAAAATGGATCCAAGAAATCCAACAAGATCTCAGAGCAGTTGGACTCAAGATAACAGATGCCGAGGAGAAAAATAAAATTAACACCATTCTTAAAACTCACAAATTTTCTGCAGAAATGACACATAGAAAGCCTATGGAGATTTCAGATGAGTTGAGAAAATCCCGATCTGAAAGAATGAAAAAGTACTGGAAAGAGCGCAAGAACCAAGCAGTACTACCTTCAAAGAAGAAGTGATTGTGGAACGACTCAAGTGGTCCAATGTGACCAATCAAGATTAATAATAATAATAATAAAAATATCTGAAATATGTGACAAAAAAGTGAAAGTATGTAATTATAATTCAGTTGGCGTTCAGTTCGGTGGCGTAGTCGGTAGCATGCTGAACTGCTATGCCCAAGATAGTGGGTTCAAACCCGGCCGAAGTCGTCGGATTTTTTAAGAGCGTTAAAAATCCTTCAGTATGTCTTCCTTCGGAGGGGAAGTAAAGCCGGCGGTCCCATGTCATAGATTTATGGCATGTAAAAGATCCTTTCACAGACTAAACTTGTGTAAAGCAAAATTTGTTAGGTTAGATTTCGTCAGAACGCTCTATCAAAGTTCCAACGTTCACCACTAGGTATCATTGATATCTGGTGGCGAAAGTTGGAACTACTTGAAATTGAACGGAACTTGTAGCTCATCCTTTATATAGGGTATCCGCTGGAAGCAGCTACAGACTCAGGCGAGCCGAACATGTCCTCGGACACTCCCGGCACTAAAAGCCATACGATAAATAAAAAAAGTTTATTAATGTGAATATAAACAATATGCAGTACTCACGAATGCAATTTATGCTGTGCCTCACTGACTCCTGAGGAATTACAATACACAACGAGATACATCTTCAAGTTGTCCACCACAAATGACCGACAATTATCGCTAAACACTTATTCTGAAGGCGCGAAACTACAGCAATATGTTTCTTGCCCTTGAGGTGTTGTGTGTAACTTGAGATCGCTGTTCAGCCTTGATTGCTTTCCCACATGGTTGGCAGAACAGAACGCCTCCATCAGAAGTAAAATTATCTTTAAATTCTGCAACAGACGATAACTTGTAGTTGTTTTTAATTTAGCCATCGTAGAACTGCCTTACACTTCACAGTGCCAGAAATGAACTGTATGTGAGTGACACTGGTTCCAGGTAGCTGGGTGAGGGGAGGTCTAGCACGTGCTGCAATATGGCTATGGACAAGGAAATCCTCGGCTTCCACAGTAAATGGCACGGGGCGACAAGTTAAGAATAACACAGTTGCAAGCTGACATACGCCCTGCATGAAGATTAGGTAGCTCACAGGTTCTTCCCCGTTGAAGTAACATAGAACAAAAATTCAATTAACTGAAAGATCTAGCATACTGATTTTAAACAATGTAAATATTATGCCTTTTTATGTGCTTATAAGTGAAAAGCAGGAATTTATGCATTTATTGAAAAAATGTTTGAAATATGTATTTACATAAAAAAATATTTATTTACCTACAAATCCGAGCCCTATATATAAGAATAAATTGAGATATATAAAAACATGTTAATTTAAAACTTTTTGTCTTTATTTTGGTTTCTTAGAAAAACACACGTCAAGTGGAACATATGTAGTGGTCAAACGGGGGATATAGTCCCGGCTGATTTGAGTGGTGGTTGACACCAACATTTTCACTGTCGTTAGTTGATGACTTGTTCGTATGAATCGATGTCAAAAGAATCTTTCATTTGATGTTGTCCTACTCACATATTGGGGCGAATATAACTTTCGTTATCCAGTTTTGAACCTGAAATGAATAACGTATTGCGTGAATACACTGCTATTTAAGCTATTCTTTACAATAATGAACATTTTGAACATATATTAATTGGCTTACAGTTCTTAAACAATGGAGAAATTTGAAGACTATCTTGCTAAAATACGGACGAAGAAATCTAAAATGGAAACAAAGAAAACAATTTTAAAAACCTAATGAAAATATAGGTAAATAATCCACAAAAACTTGATAATAACATTTTGATTTTAAGTTTCTCGTGCAATTTATGCTGTTCAGATTCATCGTCAACCTAACACTGTCTACACTTGTGCTGCAGCATATTGTTAAATAAGTGTGGATTATGGAAAAACAGAAATTTATACCTTTATAGAAAAAAAAGCCAAACACAGCCCATGAAGTGCCTTGGCGTACCAAGCGACTGCTGCCCAGCCATTTGGCCTGCAGTTTATGCATTGACGCCTGTAGTGGTCAGGTAGCCTGTTCCCCTCGGCCGTCAATCTTCATTTCTGTGACCAGGGCCTTGGCTAACTGTCCATTCTCCTCATGAGGCCAAGTGTACCCTCTTCCGGTCCTCGCATAAGTTTCTAAAATCCCTCATGGAGTCGGGAATCGAACCCATGGCCTTCGGGTGAAATGCCGGTGCATTACCCCAACACCACGGGGTCCTCCCTATTATAGAAACATTATGTATTGTAACGTTTTTAGGAGTTCGTAAAAATAGGTCAGGCTATAATGCACTAAATCTTTATTTACTATAATGTTATTTACACTAGTTAACACGAATCAAATTATTTACACAAATTAACACTAAAACAAATTAGGCCTAGTTACTTCCACACACACATACACAGAATCTCACTTTAAACAGCTACAAGTCACTATTTATGTACACTGATCTCTACAAGTCAGTTTCTCTTGCAGTCACTATTTATCTTCCACAGTCACTATTTACATTATTTATTTCCACATTTATCTTCACACCTCGTCTTCACTATTTACAGTCCTCCATTATTTATTTTCACTCATCGCGCTAGGCACGGCAAACTGCTTCAACTAACACTAACTCCGATCTCACACTCGCTCGCTCCCACGCAGAACTGCCTGCTCACCTCAGCTTGCTCGTATATATGCAGTCAGCCCTCTGGTCTCGAAAGTTCTAGTCGTTGCTCCTTCCAGTACATTGTTCGGGACCTTCCTGTCGCATCCAGTAGTCTCTAGAAGCAGATCAGTCTGGAAGCCTTGCGTCAATAGTCTACCTGATTGGTAGCGTTATTGTATTGGTGGTGGCCTTGGGGAGGGGCTACCCTAATTAGCCTTGGCCTAATTGGCTGCCCAGCGTTCTCCATACACCCCGCCCACTTGGCATGAGGAGAAAGGGGCGGTGGCCGACGGCAACTGCACGAATCGTTACACTTGGTATTTGTGGCCGCCTTGGGAGGAACTAAGAAGGGTGCGTACCTGAGGACGGTCTCTTTCGTTGGTAGATTCGTCGTACGGCCCCTCCCCCGAGAACTGTCTGTCCGGCTAGCGGTGACACGTTTCACTACCCCCGTCTTAAAAAAACAACTCTCCTCGAGTTGTTCATCGTCAGACTGTCCGTTGTCCGAGGAGGTGGCATTGACGGCGCTAACAAGCCCCCGTTTTGGCTGGCTCTCACTCGCTTCTCTAGCTGTGAAGTTGCTCCTTGCCGACAGCTGCTCATTAAATGGCCCCTTTCACACCGTAGCCAACAGGTGACTTTTCTTCTGCAACGGCGTCCCGGTGGTGGTTTAAGCCGCTTTGGTGGAGGGTAGCCAACCTTCACCGCCTCTTCGTCTCCAGCGGCGTCACCCAAACTGTCCTCTTCGCCGCCGCCATTCCCAACACGATGGTTTTTGCCAGCCGCGTGTATCGCTTTCCACTGAGCATCGAACGCTGAGGTACCATGGCGTCGCGATGCTCATCCGCGAAGATGTATGCCGCCTCTCGTTGTACGTGCTCGGGAGACTAGCCAGCTAGCGCGAGTTCTTGAAGTGTCTTACTCGCGCACCTGTCCTTATCTTCTAGCCGTAGCTGGTACGTGGGCGGTAGCTGGTGGCCCACATGATGCTCCTCCAGCGTCGCGACGATCCCGTTGTAGGCGATCCCCGACTGGATATTGTGTAGCACCTCCGCCATGTGTTCCTGAAGTCCCGTGATGAGCTGAACTGTTCCGTCCTCCAGCGTGCACCCGGCATGGTTCGTCACAGTGTCGAACCCAGCCCCGCAAATCTGCCGTGACGTAGCTTCATCGACGTGCGGGGTCATCACACTTGTGACACTGCTCCTGTCGTCAGAGCTGCTAAGCCTCAATCCGGTTTCCAGGCCTGTGATGCTTCCCAGTGGCTCGTCCCCATCTCGCTCAGCATTCCGACCTCCGGACTCCACGATGCGTTCGGCTTGGTCATCAGCACCCTTTGCAGTGTCACTTCCCATACCGCCTCCATGCTCGTTATGACTAGTTTCATGCTCCCAATGCTCCACTTTATTTTCAGAATTTTCCCCAGTTTTCTTTTCCAAATTTTCCAGAAATGCTGCCATTTTCTTTCCAAGGTTTCCCAAATGTTCTGCCATTTTATTTCCAAGGCTTTCGAAATGTTCCGTTATTCTCTTTTCAACATTTTCCAACACCTTCCCATATGCTACAAGGAATCTTGAACAGAAATGTGTCAGGATCCTCACCAGCGTCCAGCAGTAACTGACGTAACCGCACTTGTAGCGTAGACTTGGTTCCTGTTGCATCAGCATCCCTCTCTTCCAGTTCTTCACTCAATTCTGACACCTTCAGTTCTGAAAGTTATACTTTCCTTGTCGCCATTTTATAGTCCAAAATGTGAGACACACGGACAGTCCGCACACGATTAACCAGGCTTCCAGATGGTACACACAAGACAGTCACTAAGAATTCACTATGGTACACACTTCCTTAATGTAGGCCTTTTCATAAGTACGCACTGTTTCATACAGAAGCACTCACTATAACCTGACCCTCACATCTGACACCAATTGTAACGTTTTCGGGGTTCGTAAAAAATAGGTCAGGCTATAATGCACTAAATCTTCATTTACAATAATGTTATTTACACTAGTTAACACTAAATCAAATTATTTACACAAATTATCACTGAAACAAATTAGGCCTAGTTACTTCCACACACACATACACAGAATCTCACTTTATACAGCTACAAGTCACTATTTATGTACACTGATCTCTACAAGTCAGTTTCTCTTGCAGTCACTATTTATCTTCCACAGTCACTATTTACATTATTTATTTCCACATTTATCTTCACACCTCGTCTTCACTATTTACAGTCCTCCATTATTTATTTTCACTCATCGCGCTAGGCACGGCAAACTGCTTCAACTAACACTGACTCCGATCTCACACTCGCTCGCTCCCACGCAGAACTGCCTACTCACCTCAGCTTGCTCGTATATATGCAGTCAGCCCTCTGGTCTCGAAAGTTCTAGTCGTTGCTCCTTCCAGTACATTGTTCGGGACCTTCCTGTCGCATCCAGTAGTCTCTAGAAGCAGAACAGTCTGGAAGCCTTGCGTCAATAGTCTACCTGATTGGTAGTGTTATTGTATTGGTGGTGGCCTTGGGGAGGGGCTACCCTAATTAGCCTTGGCCTAATTGGCTGCCCAGCGTTCTCCATACACCCCGCCCACTTGGCATGAGGAGAAAGGGGCGGCGGCCGACGGTAACTGCATGAATCGTTACACTTGGTATTTGTGGCGGCCTTGGGAGGAACTGAGAAGGGTGCGTACCTGAGGACGGTCTCTTTCGTTGGTAGATTCGTCGTACGGCCCCTCTCCCAAGAACTGTCTGTCCGGATAGCGGTGACATGTTTCAGTATATATCTAAAATATTATGGGTGAACCAAAGATACAAAGCCTCACTAACTTTTTGGTTTCATGGTTTTCCTTTCTTCTAAGACTTTGGTTGTCCCTCTTTCTGAACACCATTTTTCTATTTCCACTATGTTTCTCTTGCAATCACCTACAGTTACACATCCAACACCATAATCTTGGGCCACTTTTAATGTTGATTCACTTTTCGAAATAGTGAGTAAAAAAGTTTCCGCCCAGTTTTTACTCACTATTTCGATTTGTAAGCGTCAATACGGACTTAAAAATGGAAAACCCTACAGTTAATCTTCTTGATTCACTTTTGTCGAGCCTCTTAATCGCCTGATCTTCCATAGACACTAACACCCTCTTTCTTTTCGAAGCCATCACATAAACACAGTAAGGGAAACAATCACCACACGCACAGCGCGGCCTTAGCGATATTATATGCAGTCAGACCTTTACTGCGACAATGACCGGGTAGCGGCAGAAACTTATGTTCACAGCGCATGACTCGTTTGGCCCTCTACTGTACAGTCTGGTGTAAATATAAATGGTACGCTGGGAAGAAAAATAGATTTACAGTGTGTGTCTTACGTGTCGCATAACACGGAATGTGGGATAAGCGAAGGTCGGTAAAGCGAGACTCTACTGTATTCAATTTTTTAAGGAAATTCAAGATGGTGACTGTGCAAAATTTAAAAATATTTTTTAAAATTGTTTATCCTATGCAAGCTATTGAATTGGAAGTTTGTCTAATGACGGATTATCAAAAATCTGGATAATCTGGAAAATTCTAAAAAACAAATACATGTTATATAAATCTATTAACATAAGTTGTAATACCTTTTTTCAATTGTACAAAAAAATATAAGAACACTTTCCTTACATTTGCGACTGTTTTATGCACTAAAATAATGTGTGAGTTTTTTCTGTTTCACATTTGTATAGCGTTTGCGCACATCACAATCACGAAGACATTTTAGTAATATCTGTTCTCAATTCCAGGTGAGTGCCGGGACGGTACCTTTGATAGACAGTAGCCGAATTACTTCCAATTCCTGTTCTTAACTATCCTTGGCGGAATTGACATTCAAGAAGAAATACTGTACAGTAAAATTATTTTTAAATTATTTTTGACCCGTATAAACCGGAGATCAGGATTAATGATGGCCGGATAAACGAGGTTCTTGTGCACCGTAATAATTTTCATCTGTTGGTATACAGTATGATTCAAAGGCCTACATATAAAACAAACATGCCAGCGATGAGAAATATTTCCCCAGTTATCTCCGAAACTACTACAGCAAGCAAACTGAAATTTTGCCTATACGTTTATTTCGGACAACCTATGACATGAGTGCATAATATACTTGGATAATTGAGCTATAACATTAACCATTTGGACAGCTTGTTTATACACAGCTAACTTACAAGTAAGGATCCTTTGGTTTAGTCGAGGTTAATTGATTATATCGAGTATGTATTTATTAAGTCTTATTTGTGACATTTCATTTGTTTAACTTAATGACTTATTGTAAGGATATCCATTTTCTCTTTGGATTTTGTTAACATAGTTTCTAAGATTTTTTCACGCTTACGAAATTATCATTGGTATAATGAAACATGTACGTGTTAATTTAATTATTCAACTACTTTCTAGTGTTTGAAAAGGCGGCTTTTACAATTTGAATTTAATATCAGTCTTCTTCTTCTTCTTCTTTTCTTCAGCGTTTGATATCAGTCAACAAGTATAATATTTAAAACCATCTTCATAATGGTTAATGTCTATGCATTTTATTTGTTCTCTATACAAATCTAGGCTCTAGTAGTCACAAACTAAATGGAACCAATGTTACAGAGGAAGGTGAGCCCATATCACCTGTTGGTGGGAAGCCAAAGGACATGGAGACTTCCTTCAAGGACCTGTTTGACATGCTGGAGAGGAAGAGGAACGAGATGGCCAGAAGCTTGTTGGAGCAGAGCTCGAGCAGTGATTCAGGTTGGTCCAAACTACACGCAGTCACATTCTTTGGTCCGTATTGAACTCAAAGTTCTTATCATTTCAATAACTTGACTTATCAAAGTGTTTGAACCTCAAGATATTTTGTGTTTACCGTCTTCTTGTAATTATATTTGTGTTTATGTATTTATTTATCGTATGGCTTTTAGTGCCGGGAGTGTCCGAGGACATGTTCGGCTCACCAGAGGCTGTAGCTGCTTCAAGCGGACACCCTTAGGGTGAGCTACAAGTTCCGTTCGATTTCAAGTAGTTCCAACTTTTGCTACCAGGTGTCACTGATACCTAGTGGTAAACGTTGGAACTTGGATAGAGCGTTCCAACAAAATCTAACCTAGAAATTTAGCTTCACACTAGTTTAATCTGTGGAAGGATCTTTTACATGCCATAAATCTATGACATGGGACCGCCTGCTTTACTTCCCCTCTGAAGGAAGGCATACTGAAGGAATTTTAACGCTCTTAAAAAATCCTATGACTTTGACCGGGTTTGAACCCGCTATCTTGGGCACAGTAGTTTAGCATGCTACCAACTACGCCACCAGGGGCGTGTATACAATTTTTTTCAGGAGGGGGCTGACTATGCTGGAAAATAGTGAGTATTCTCAGGGGATTATCACCGCAAAATACCCAGAGATATCAACCAATATCTTAGAGCATATAACTTAGTGTAATTATTTTAGATAAGATTAATTGTAAAATTCTAAGTTTATACAGCCAACAATTAGTGGCAATACAAATCAATCTTAATATTGTTTATAACGGAACCAATAAGAAAAGTTTAGTGTACAACCAAATTTACAATTATTTTATGTTTTTACTAAAGCAACACCTTCTTAATTTTTATTGGATTTTTCGTGCACGTGCTGGGGGCTGGATGCCCCACAGCTCCCCCCTTATATACACGCCCCTGGTGTTGACCAACTGAAAAGCTTTCTTAATAGCTTCTATGAAAAATGGCTTCTATCACTTCAATTTACCGTCTTGACCAATTTTTTAAAATTGAGTGTTATCTATGTTTTGCAAGCTATGTTTGATATGCTGAAAATCTAATTTCAATTCAAATGATAATTAACTTTGGGGGTATTGACTAGGCAGAATATTTTATTTAAATATTGCCAGTTACAGGATGAACAGCACCATTCTTGTGCTGTGTTCTGGCTTTGCAGTTTCCCAGTTCAAATGCCTCTGAAAATTAACGGTCTGCCTAGAAAGAAATATACGCTGTGGTTCGTTTTCTAAATGCAAAACGAGCCGATCGAAAATAGACTCATGATTCCCCCCCTCCTTCGGACCCCTCCGGAGAGTTCCTCGCGCCGTCGGGAGCCCTCGTGTCTCGGGTGACTTTGATTTCCTTCGATCGGACCAGCTCCAATCCCCTTGGACACTTCAAGATGTGAAATTTATGACCCCAGTTAGGAAAAGAAGAAATAAAGAAATTATTAGCTTACCCCTAAAAGAAGAAAACTTAACAGCATGCTAAATATTGACGCTGCATGCCATAATGAAAATTTAGAAAATGATAATTTTTGTATCTCGCATGTGTACTTGTGCATGTCTGTACTTATATGTTGCATGCTAATTGTGAGGGGAGCTGTATCCTATGTGTGGCGACTTAGGCTATTGTCAAGGTAGGTCTTAACCAATGGCATCGAAATCCGTTTGAACTAAAATTCATCACCAACATAAACGTAGAGGGAGCTGTCCGTTCTCCTTATTGAAATGTTTACTGTCTGGATAACTGTATAGGTATTATGTGGAGACGGGTGTTAGTCTTCATCTGTTTTTATTTCGTCTTGTCGCCGCTGACTGCTGGGAACAGCATTCTGGATGTTGTGCGCATGCGCGCCCAGGAACTCAGTGTTGTGACGGAAACAAAAGTTGGGTGGTTGTCATTCCATGATGGGGGTTTAAAGGAAGCAGAAGTGCTGAGCCTTGGCTCGGAGAGCTTGGGCTACCAGAATAAAAGGTAATGAAGAATAATATTACAAGCTGTATTTAAGGTATCGGCGAACTGTTTTAGGAAATAATTCCAAATCTCAAACAATTTATTTAATTATTGGTGAGTTCCAAGTGTCGGCTGGAGACTCTGTAAAAATTAACTTCCGACATGTTAATTACCAATTCCTAGTCATAATTGAGGATTTTAAATGTGTTTTTCATTTTAATCTAATGTTGTATATGGGCCCATAAATTAATAATTGGCCTTAGTACATTTATCTTTGACACAAGCCACATAAGTAAATGCTCGGCTTGGATTTAGAATGATCAAAAGCTACTACGATTGATCCTCCTTTGTTTTTGTTGGCGATGATTTATAAACATAAGTAACGGAGAAGCAAATAATTAATTCAGCGTTGATACTTGACGCAAGCTTGAATGAAATTTCATAAATCTAATTTATTACAAACTAAAGTTCGGATTTTTCGATCGCCTGAGGTTTAGCATAAACATGTTTGGTATTTGCATGCAAGACGCGGCCACGCCCCCTTTGATTATTGTCCGCCGTGGAAGATTTTATTTTATGTCAACTCCCACTAGCCTTTTGGCATCTGTATTTGAGAATTCCTTATGAATATATTATATATTTTGTTTTGCCTTATGAAAACATTATTTCATTTATTAAAGCAGCATATTACTCAGCTCTTGGCCAAATGATAGGTTATCCCCATTGAACCATTAGTATAGGAATAGTGCGAGGTTAAGTTAGGTTACAGGCCACTTTGGCCTATGAGTACCCCGTCCACCAGCGGAGTAATTCCGCGTATTTGTCCTAATAACGGGGCCCAAAAGACGTGAAAGCAGTCGAAATTCATCGGCAGATTAGTGAAGTGTAAGGAGAACTAGCTATGAGCAAAGGAATGGTAAGACAATATAGCAGGGGTGCTCAACATAAACCCCGTGAGACAGACTCGGGCCGGCAAATACATATTATATGGCCTCCTGGCGGAGTTCTTTATAATGTGCCTAAGTTTCAATGTGCGTCTTTCGTTTATACCGAAAAACCTAGTTAATAAATACTTTGTTGATATGCACAGAGAAAGAAGATAAAACAATAAGAAAAATCACTGAATTATTTGTAACTAGCAACCTGCCCCGCCTTTGCCTGGAAACAGTTATGAATGCATTACGTGATTAGTTTTTTTTAGTCAGTCAATGAACCTATATCACAATGAAAGGAACACATAATAACAGAACCTTACTCACCTCGTATCACGAAGTTCTAAAAGGCCACATGGTGGCCACTACTCCTGGAAAACCTGGAAATCCTGGAAAACTCCTGGATTTGTATTAGTTCTGGAAAACTCCTGGGAAATGATGACAAATTTGAAAACTCCTGGAAAATAGCCCCTGTTAATTAATTATAAAATTCTTTCCATCCCAAATCATACTCCCGCTGCAGTTTTGGGTGAGCACTCTTATCGTTAATGAAAGACAACTTCACCGCAATAAAATTGCAGGCGGTATTCTTTTCTCTATTTTTTTAATGCGGATATTTCAGTCACAAAGGCTTTTTTAAAACAACAATTAAATCATTTGTGTGTAGTCTTGCGTATCAATAACGCAATCACCACTAATTTTTGTCAACATCTGTTTAAGTAAACCAAACAAAACTGCTTTATTTTGGTCTTGAAGTAGGCAACCAATAAAGCCCCCCTCCCCCCGGGACTAGCGCTTATTTTTTTTAAGTCTGAAAAAATGAGAATTACTCCTGGAAAACTCCTGGAAAATTGTTGACCGATTTGAGTGGCCACCATATATATATATAGCACACGTTACGAAACATACAATAAAGCTTTTTAAACTATAAATAGTCTGCCTAGTCAATTCCTTTCTTACCTTTTATTTTATTTTAACCAGAGAAACATGTTTCGAGAGATGATGATAATGTTTGCATGTCATGTTGAAAGTTTCAGCCTCTCACAAAACCTTCCAACATGACATTTCAAATGACTTGTAAACATTCAACAAACTTCCTGCTGTTTATCAAAATTAGGGTTCCAATGAAAATCACTTGGTTTGAAAATCGATCAGAAAAAAAATATCCAGAATAATCAATTGCTCCATGGTTCAAATGGATGTGGTGCATCTAGGAAGCGGAATACATGCAACTTGTCTAAGTTGGAAGAACATGACTGTGTCCGTCATTGAGAGTGACTGAATTATTAAGTATGTAATCAGGGGCGGTTCGACCTTGCACATCTAGGGGGGGGGTGAGCATTTAAAAAATGCCGACTGGCTGTTTAACATTGCCGACTATTCGCTTGAAAACTGAGCAACGGGGTGCTTTTTTTTTGTCGTGTGGCCCCTCCTCGGAAGCCGAGTGCAGGTCTTTCTATTCGACAATTCTAATGGGTTGGGGGGTCTCCGCCCAATCAGTACAAATAATTATTGGCAATTAACAATTTATTGCCTCTGGGGACATGTTTCGGGCCTCATGGGCCCTTCTTCAGTCACATAAATTATGTACATATTCACATCCATCGTGTTACTTATACACAGATCATGCATATTATAAGAAAATCATTGAAATTAACACTCCAAAAATTTATTCTAAAATATCATCTTATCCTTATTTTAAGAAAATTAAAAGTAACACTCTAAAAGCTAATTCTAAATTGTATCTTATCTAAATTATAAAAAGAAGAAAAAATACGGCTAAAAGTGACACATGTGGTCGTAGTGACCTTCTTAATATTTTGGTCTAGTAGATGTCCTGTTCAAATTGCTATTAAAATGTTAGTTTGAAATGTTAAAAAATATTGAGGTAGTTAGAGTGTGACCAGTGGGCTTATAGGTCCTCCATTTGTAATTCGGCGTCCTATTTTACATCCAATCTTCATGATTTTGGCTTGAGAATATGTTATGATCAAAGCTGGACCGTTGTCTTTTTCTTTAATGCTGGATTGGGCAGAGACATTACACTTGAGAAGAAACGTCATTCGGAGCCTGTGAAGAAGTGAACTAGCCAAAGAGGTATGCCTGCTGTCCCAACTATAAAGATAATAATAGGTCTTAGAAAAATGAATGCGTCAAAAAGACTGGGAAAAGAAACGAAAATGTGTATTGTTAACTTACTAAGTTCGAATTGAAAGAGTAACCGACAGTCAGCTTTCTACCTGGAGGCTGTAATGGGAAGAGAAAGAAGTAACATTAAAGTCGCCTGCACATATGAAACATATGAGAGGGTGACTCATGCGCCGGAAAGCTTACCTTTAGTTGGTTTTAGGTTCAAAGTGTGTTGTGTCTGACGGCACGTTGCTGTGTGAACTGAGCTGGCCCGACCTTGTAGCAGGTCAGGAACTTGAAGGAGGGGAGGGGGAGGGAGGAGATGTGTGTGGGGGTAATGAATGACTGGTGCAAAGCGGAGTTTGTCTTAGGTTTGTGGCCTAATTGGCAGGCTATGTATGTGGGGCGGGTGGTCCTTAACATGGGGGGGGGAAGAGATAAACAAGGAGCTGGCGACGGATCTGAGCTTCAATAATTATGCATGTGTTTTGACTTCTATGATTGTTGTGGCGAAGGGAAAAAATTTTGAATATTTTCAAAAAGTATGTTAGCATCGAAATTGATTTCGTTTAAATTATGCATCGGATTGGTGCGCTGTGCATTATCTATTTCTATTTGTTCCAATACATTCATAATAGGCCCTTTCCTAACGTAGTGGATAATTTTTAAATCTTTCTTAATATTTGTGAAGGTGTGGTTAGTGTCTTTCATATGGTTCCCCATGGCCGAAATTTTTTTATGCTTGATCGCATTTACATGTTCAAGGTATCTCGTAGTGAAGCTACGTCCGGTCTGTCCTAGATAATCTGAGTTGCATTGCTGGCATCCACCCAAAGAAAACTTAAACAAATACTCAAAGACATCGTCTTCATTATGAACGATAAGCAAAACTATAACCTTATTAACATGAACCCGAAAATACCTACTCTCAGATCTCTTCCTAAAATCCATAAAGACAACATCCCCATAAGACCGATTGTCAACTACAGGAGCAGCCCCACTTATAGAACAGCCCAGTTTATACAGAAATTCCTCCAGAATAATTACACATTTAAAGCAAATAAATCTTTCAATAATTCATTACAGTTCTGCGAAATAACCAAAAATCTGAAAATTAAACCTACACATTCATGTCATACAATTAACATAAAAGATATGTACACGAATATACCAATACAAAAAACAATAGAAATTATCAAAAGCAATTTAAAAGATAATGACAAACTTTCAGAAATAGAAATTGAAGAATTTATCGAGATCCTCAGCTTCACTCTCAACAATAATTACTTTAAATTCAATAATAGCATTTATAAACAGAAACAAGGTCTAGCAATGGGATCCCCAGCATCCGGAATTCTTGCCAATATCTATATTTGTATTGATTGGGCGGAGACCCCCAACCCATTAGAATTGTCATTGTACACGTCAATACGGACCTTGTGAAATGGATAATCCTCCAATTAATCTTTCTATTCGACGCCCGTGGGCGACCTGCGCGTCGGGATGAGACATGGAATGGATGAATGAAACTGGCAAGGATGTGGAAGGAAGCGGCCGTGGCCTATCAGAATGTACCGTCCCAGCATTTGCCTGGTGTTGAAAATGGGAAACCACGGAAAACCATTTCAAGGACAGCCGACGGTGGGGCTCGAACCCACGCATCTACCGAGTCAACAGAGAGCTTGGCCCCATGACCTAACGCTGCGCTTTAGCCAGCATAGCCACTGCTGTCGGGGGGGGGGCAGCAGTGGCGGCAAACAATACACAACGCAAATATACTTAACTAACGACTTTCATTTAAAATGTATTTTATTAGTTCCAGAATTTTGAATCGCAGGAAAATTTGATAAATTAACAAAATAAGTGTTTAAAAATTACAAGAATAAAAAAATCTAGTTATTCTTTCTAAATCCCTGCTCTACGATGTTTTAACAAGGACCACTTCTCCACTATCTCCGTAATTTCAATGTCGTCAACCTTATTTTTCGCTGAAAACAACATCATGAGGGAGTCTAAGCGGTCGTCACCCATCGATGTCCGCAAATGATTGAAAATGAGCTTCAACTTGCTGAAGGACCGTTCGGAAGAAGCAGAAGACACTGGGGATGTTAAAATCAGTCGAACTACTTGATAACCACACGGGATAATCCTCTTTAATTTAACAGCAACTTTTGCGATCTCTTTAGGAGATGAGCACTGTTGACTGGCTTCAAGCAGGATTTCAAGCTCATCCAGCACAAGTTCTTCATCTTGAAGGATGATGTTCGGGTGTGATTGCTTTAAAGATCGGACGCGCTCGATGGTGCAGTTCTTTCTGTCAGCGGGTATCTTGAAAATTATGTGGAATGACTCTAGCAAAGAAATTAGTTTTGCGAGATTGTCTTGCACGCTTGTAGTAACTTAAATACATCCACAAGTATTCGGAACTCATTTCTGTAGAATGTAGGGAAAGAAATTTCTGCTGTCGTTTCAGCTTGCATGTCATACTTCTTTGCAAGTCGCCGGGTCCTGCGGTGCTTTAAGAAGTCTTCCTCCGCATTTACTTGCATACTTTTCGCAAATGACGATGCACTCTTTATCAAGGGGGGAGGTCCAGCTTAAGAGAGGGAAAAAATGTCAATATTCATTCGATTGTTGAACATGCTACAAATATTGTAGACATATGATAATGTGTATCACAGTAATGGCAAGCTTGTGGCAACCAAAAGCAACTTTTAAAGTGTCAAAATTCTTATCATAAGAATTTTTTAGAGAATTTTCAAAATTTGCCAAATATTTTACCATGCATCATTGTTTCCCTTATATATCCCAAGTTTATGAGAAATTTTCTACTTATCGTTTTTTGAGGTGTGTATTACATCTGCACCTTCAAAATGTACCTCAATCACTAGCATAAACTGTATATTAAGTACTTTTATTTGATTTTTATTCAAAGCAGCTGAAAATAGTTCTTTTTTTTTTTTTTTTTTAGAAAAAATACAGTATAAAAAACAAATATAAATCCTAATGACCTGAATGAGGTACATATTTTAGTACAGCCTTATGGGAGGAAACCCTGAAAAAATCATCGTAATCAATGGAATAATAACAGAATTATGGTGAAAACGGTATTAAAAATTATAGTTTTCAGGATAACAGCTTTAAAATGTTTTCATAAAAATAATACAACTTTCGGACCCCTAACCATTCAAAACTGTCCTGGTCCATAAGTCACTCCTTCAGTATTATGTTTCTTTCCTTCTTCCTGCAATTGGAGTGTCTTTCTGCATCTCCTGGCTTCTTTTGTGGATTCAAGTGCCCTCTTCTCAGCTGACTGAATTCTTCTGACATCCTTCTGATTCAGTCCTTGAATGCAGTAAGCTCCTGGGTCCAGTCCCATTTATTTTACAACCTTCAGTCTTCCGTTCATCCCAACATTGAATGTGATGGCTGCATCCTTTGCTGCTATCAACACAGTTTTTTTGGCCACAGAATCCTGTTTTAGGGCATATTTTCCATATTTTAGCATTCAGAGATTCGTTACCGGTACTATTCTGTGTGTGACTACCCACACACCACTTCAAAAGATCACTGGAAGACAAATCTTTAAAAATGGGTCTAATTTCTTTCATTATTGCCATAGGTATGTTATTCTTGTGGTGATATTCTTTCTCCTTGTCATCAGAGACAGCCAGGTGTTAATAACAGCATCAGTGAGCCTATTTTTACCTGACAGCGGTTTGCCATCTAATTTTTTCCCTTTATAATTAGCCTTTAGATTTCTAAGCCGAGTCCAAATGCGTTTTTGAACATGGCCAACACACTCTATTTTATTGACCTTTATGTGAGGCCCATAAGGTTGCATTTCATTGACTGCTCTGTAGCTTTTTGTGTCACCATCCTCAATGTAGTTGACATATTTCAGCCCCCGCCTCTCTTATGACCGACTGAATATTCGTTTCATTCCCTCCACCTCCATGCTGCCAGCTGTACCTGAGTGATTTTTTCCACATATTTCTGAGTGTATTTCCATGAATTCAGCATATTCTATAGTATTTCCCTTCCCATTCGAGTGTTCACATCCCTTACATACTGATGAAGGTACTTCTAAGTCCACAACTTTATCAGTTTTAGCTCCAATAGCAACAGCTACACCATGGTGTGAAGTGTGGCCCCTAGTCAGCCGTTCCATCACAAGACACTGATAACTCAGAAGAATTGCTAACTTCAACTTCTTCTTTTGCAGTCTGCATCATACATTCTTCTGAAACTTTAGATGTGGCATCAAGAATATGATCCACAATACGGATATAGGTACTTCTCTGCTCTGGTGGTGGCATGTTCATTATAGCACAAAACATACTTAGGCCTTGTAGTCCTTGCCCAATACACCTCATGGCATAAACTGCTCTCCTATTTACAGATAGCACATTCTTTGTTTTCCCCAATACTGCACTGTTATAAAATGTACCTACTTCAGAACATGATTCACAGTTAACTGTCACTTTACAGCCCAAACCTCCTAAATTGGTTAGGTTAAGTACCACAGATTCACCACACACACACCTAAGACATTTCTGTAACCCTCAAAACATAATATTTACATCAAAAATGTAGCAACCCATATCACCGTCACCATCAAATTCAACTCCAACATTTGGAGTAAGCTTCCTGCCTGCTGCACTGAGGTTAGGTGTCGAATTATTATCAGCATCACTCACTGCTGGTTTTCCAGACTTCTTATGCTGATTCCCTTTGAATCACGTTTTTTTACTTTTATAATGTACCTTTCGAGCACCCATACTGCAGTATACCTCACGTTTCACACCGAATCACACAACTGATAGGCCACACCGATGTTGTTTACAAAACAATATTTGCACATGGAACCATGGAAGAATAACACAGAATTGTTCCATGATGGAACTTGTTTCCATGAATATTCTATAACACAGGTGTATAGGACTCCTAGGAAACAAAACAAAAACGTGTCTTGTAAATGAGGAGCCTATTTCCAAAAGTCGACATCTGCCATTTTTTACAAAATGTAGATTTTTAAAATTTCGTATTCTTCTTGGAGAAACGCATCAAATGGATGGTGGGAGATGTTCCAAAACACGATATCTGTGGTTAAAAGTCAATATTAAAGTTTGACTTTATTTCCAAATCTCGACATCTGCTTTGTTAAGTTATTTCCATAATCCGACATCTGCACTTCGTTCCTAAATCCGACATTTTGCATAAGAAAGTTGATGCAACTTCCAAAGTGTGTTCCAATACTCGACATTCCTGTTGCATTACTTCGAGGCTGTGTTTCCCGCAAACTTTTGATTGTAGTACTTAGCAATGTCCGGCGCCAATTAACTTCTTTCTAAGTGTTCCCGCCAAGTTTGTGAAAATGCACTGTTTCAACGCGGTATTTGTTGGCTCTATACTTTAGTCACCAGTTGACATCTGATTAGTTTGGTGCTGTTCTACAAAGCAATGGATATTTCATTAAAAGTATCTCCTTCTGTACCTGGATGTGGGAGGAAACATTCCCGTGACCCCGAAAACTGGGCTAAGAATAAGAAGAAAAGAGAAAGGTGAGCATTTCGTTACTAATTCGTTTAGCAATAATTATCATATAATAGTTAAAAATAATACGTTCTTGAAGCGGAATCTAGATAAATATTAAATTTTCAGATACTCTGCTTCACAACCCCCAAAAGTACCAATATGCAGTCACAAGAAGGGAGCATTTCAGTGCCAGACGCTGACAAATAGGGACATCAAACATTTTCATAACATATTCTACAGCACGCCAAAGAAGCTTATCCAGGACGCACTTATAATCAAGTATACAGCGGCAGCACTTCCGAGGAGAACCGTGAGTAATGGCAGTAACAAGAATAAGAACATTTCGATAAAGTATTTTGTGTAAAAGGCAACAAAGCTACCCGGTAAAGAACCTGTTGTACCCCTCTGCAGGGCAGCTTTTCTAGGTATCTTGCAGATATCAAAAGACAGGGTAGGTCTGGCTTGTAAGCGTCACTTTGAGACTGGTCTCCTGCCTATAGATAAACGAGGAGGAGATACTCGTAGCAAGTACAGTGAAAATAAAAGACTAGCTATGAGCATTTTCATAGAGAAATTAAATGTTGTTAATGAATTACACTATTGAAAGGTCGCCAGTATTTATCAAGTGAGCTGAACATTAGTAAATTGTGGAGAAGTTACAACCAATCAGTATCAACTGAGCTACGAGTTAACGCAGCTTACTTTAGGCATTATTTCTGTCGGACATATTATATTGGATTTGGCACTCCAGCGACTGATGCTTGCTCAAAATGTTTGTTGCTGAAAGCTAAACTGATGCACTGCAATATTCCTCAAGAAAAGAATAATATAATAACTGAGTTAAGAGTACATAAATTAAGAGCACAAGCGTTTTATGATGTTCTACATAATCAGGAAGATAATGAACTGGTATTAAGTTTCCCCACAAGTCCAACCCCTCCTCCACGTGGTGGGAGACGGGCAACGGCATGAAGTAGGGGATTGCCTGTAGGGGTGAAGTATAGTGGGGACTTTGTGTGCCCCGGGACCGCTGCGGTAGCTGTGAAGGCTCTATGGGAACCCTGAAAAGTGACGGCTGACGGGCCTAGCAAGCCAGTAGTGGATATCATATTTGCTTTCAAAACAGGAACAGGCCTCGGAAAGGACGGATGCAAACGACGACGACCCGGATATGCTAATGGACTACGAGTTGGGACATTAAACATACAGACACTGACAGGAAGGGTGGAGGAGATTGTAGATGTGATGGAGAGAAGAAAACTGGATATACTGGGCTTGGCAGAAACAAGATGGAAAGGAGAAGGTCGCAGAGAACTGAGGAAAGGGTACCGGTTGTACTGGAGTGGGAACAGTGAAGGAAGGAGCAGCGGAGTAGGAGTAGTTGTGAGAGATGGCATGAAGGAAGAGGTAAAGGGAATAAGTGACAGGATCATGAAGATCAGAGTAACTGTAAAGGGAAGAAGCCTGGAGATAGCCCAGGTATATGCCCCTCAAGTTGGATGTACAGCTCAAGAGAAGGAAGACCTTGAGGAGGAGCTACAACAGCAGTTGAATGGTCAGAGCATCATTGTCATGGGAGATTTGAATGCACATGTAGGAAGTGAAAGGCAAGGATATGAAAATGTATTGGGAGCAGAAGGATGGGGTAGCAGGAATGAAGAACGGAGAAAGTTGCTGGATTTTTGCAAGAGAAACGGTTTAGTGGTAGGCAACTCCTGGTTCCGGAAGAAAGAAAGCCACAAGGTAACGTGGTACAGCAGTGATTTAACAAAGAAATCTTTGGTAGATTACATGCTGTACGACTGGGAAATGAAGAGAAGTGTCAGAGATATAAAGGTAATACCATCAGAGGCCTTAGATAGCGACCACAGAATACTTGTGATGAATCTGGGAGTTGTTAAGGTTAGCAAGAGGACAGAGTACCAGGAAAGGAGAATCAAAGTATGGAAACTCAAGGAAAAGGAAGTCAAGGAAGAATTCCAGAAGATAATAAGGGAAAGGATGCCAACAGATAATCCTAAAACAGGGGAAGAGGAATGGAAGCAAATCAAGAACACAATGGTGGAAGCTGCAGTGGCAGTATGTGGAAGAACTAGTAACAGAAAACGGTGTAAAGAGACACCATGGTGGAATGAGAGAGTAAAAGAAGCTGTGGGAAGGAAGAACAAGGCTTTCAGAGTGTGGTTCCAGGAAAGAACTGATCTGGCAAGGGAAGATTATAAGATAAAGAAGAAAGAAGCAAACAAGATTGTCGCAGAGGAGAGGAAGAAGTGGATGGTAAAGTGGACAGAGATGATGGAGGAAGACAGCAGAGGAAATAAGAAAGTACTATATGGGATGGTCAAAAGTAAGAGAAGAGGTCTGCGAGAGGATGTGGTAATGATGGACAAGTACGGAAATGAGGTACACAACAAAGAAACACTCAAGACAGTGTGGAAAGAGTACTTTGAGGATTTGCTGAATCCAAATGGTCATAGGGAGGAAGACAATGTATTGGAAGATGGAGAAGACAACACAGGAATGGAAAAGGACCTGAATTGGAGAGAACTGGAGATGGCTATAGACAAGATGAAAGGAGGAAGGGCACCGGGTGTGGATGAAGTGAGTGTAGAAATGGTGAAGGCAGCAGGGGAGGTTGGGAAACAGTGGCTGTACCGTGTGATGAGGGTGATATAGAAGGAGAAAAAGACCCCAGAAGATTGGTAGAAAGGATTAATTGTCCAAATATTTAAGAAAGGAAGCAGAAAGGAGTGCAGAAATTACAGGGGAGTCACACTCATACCTCACTGTGCCAAGATATATGAAAAGATATTAGATAGTAGAATACGAGCCAAAGTGGAGAGAAAATTGAGAGAGGAGCAGTATGGTTTCAGACCTGGGAGATCAACAGTGGATCTCATATTTTCAGTGAGACAGCTCCAGGAACACCACTACGAATTTGGAGAGGATCTGTTGATGGTCTTCCTGGACATCGAAAAGGCCTATGATAGTGTGTGTAGGGAGAAGGTTTGGAAAGCAATGGAAATCATGGGAGTGGAAAAAGGGACTGTAGGCAGAGTGAAGGAGATGTATTGTGGAAGTGTGAGTTGTGTGAAAGTTGGAGGGGAAAGAACAGACTGGTTCAGACAAGTGAGTGGCCTGAAACAGGGTAGTGCGCTGTCACCCCTTCTCTTTATTGTGGTTATGGACGAGGTAATGACACGGATAGCAGGAAAGATAGGAGAAGATAAGATGCAAGCAATGGTGTTTGCAGATGATCTCATGGTCTGGGGAAACAGGGAGGAGGAAATTCAGGAGCAACTGAAGGCTTGGGAAGAAACAGTGGGAGAGTACGGATGGAAGTTCAACATCAGTAAATGTGAGATCCTGTTAACGACCAGGAAAAAGGACAGACCAATGAGTGGGATAACACTTCGAGGTGTACAGCTGAAGAAGGTGGAAAGTCTCAAGTACTTGGGAAGTATAGTGGAGGAAAATGGGAGAAATGACAAAGAGATTACGGAACGTGGCAGACAGGCAGAAGCATTTCTGAGAAGCATTAGGAGCTTAGTGTGGAATAAAGATGTCCCATAAAAAAGCAAGGAAGTGTTATACAGAAGCTACTATATCCCGATACTGACCTATGCTTCAGAAACGTGGACAATGAAGAAAAGAGACATATGCAGAATACAGGCAGGTGAAATGAAGTTCTTGCGAAGTAGGATCGGAGTAACAAGAAGAGACAGGGTGAGGAATGAAAAGGTCAGGGAAATGGTGAAAGAGGAGCCCTTGCAAGGTAGGATTGAGACATCAAGACTGAGGTGGTATGGACACTTAAAGAGAATGGATGAGAAGAAGATTCCCAAGAGGATACATGAGATGCAGATGCAGAAGAAACGACCAAGGGGAAGACCAAGAGATAGATGGCTGAAAGGAGTGGAGGAATGTGTCAAGAAGAGAGGCGAGGACTGGATCTGAGTGACAGCGGAGAGGTGGTGGGAAGAAAGGACTAAGTGGCGAGGCGTATGTTCCAAACAGACCCAGCCTGGGGCTGGAAACTGTACAAGATGATGATGATGATTTAAGTTTCGATTACCAGAAAAATTTACCCCTTCCAAAATTACCAGATCAAGCCACGTATTACCCCAGACAATTGTATATGTACAATTTTACAATCTGTGTAGGAACATCGCGTGATCGTCAAACTACACGGAACACTTTTATATACCAGTGGCTGGAATCTTCTCGTCCAAAAGGATCTAATGAAATAGCGTCCTGTGTTTATGACAGACTTAATCATCTTGATCTTAGAGGTATCACAAAAGTTAATTTGGTTTCTGACGGCTGTGGGGGTCAAAATAAAAATAGTATTATGATTGGAATGGTTTCCTATTGACTGTGTAATGATTCCCCCGCACAAGTTAAAGAAGTGGAGATGGTATTTCCCGTTGTAGGCCACTCCTTCATAACCCCAGACCGAGTCTTCGGGAGAATTGAAAAGGAGTTTAAAGTGCGAGACACTATTGTAAAACCAGAAACCTACACTCAAATTTTCAAGCAGTTTGGCACAGTGAGCACGTTAGGTGTTGATTGTCCGGTGTATGACTGGAAAGGTAGCGTCCAATCTTCTTTTAAAGCACCAGGATCATGGCATTTCAGAATTCAATCCTGCAAGAGATTCGTGTTTAGGAAAGTAAAATCCTCTACTCTTCTTCGTGGAGAGCAAAATTATAGGAGTGACTTAACTGATTTCAAAGGGATAACTAAAAAGGGAAAAATGGTAACTTTTGAGAAAGTTCAGTTGCCTCTTGGAGTAGCCGTCAAAGAAGAGAAGATGAATGATGAGAACAAACTACTAACACTTCACTACGGGGAAGAGTGGAAAAATAATGAAGAACTTCAATATTATAAGAAAGTTATGGATCCAGAAAACGTGACAATTGCTGTGGAAGACGATCTTGTTTGTGAACCCCAGGAGGAGGATGACGACTTGAGAATCTAATCTGTGTGACTTATTGCTATTTGTGTATTATTATGTTAGTGCATACTATTTTTATCTAATTTGCTAGAAACTTGTGTTCACTGTAAATTTTGTGTGTTTATTAAATTAGGAGTGCATAACAACATCATGTGGCTTAAAATCCTTGTTAAGCAAAATCCATGTTTTGTTCCAAAACTCGTCATATGCTAGAAGTTCGTTCCAAAATACGATTTTCCATTAACGTACTTCCAAAATCCGACATCTGGGAATTTTAATGTTAAATATCTCCTAAACGCATTGGTGAATCTACCTCTGGACCTATTTTTTATGTTTATGGTATATTTATGTTAGAGTTATGGAGTGTTATACAGTGTGGGTATTACTACCAGTGGAGTGGGGCAGTGTGGGTATTACTACCAGTGGAGTGTTATACAGTGTGGGTATTACTACCAGTGGAGTGGGGCAGTGTGGGTATTACTACTAGTGGAGTGTTATACAGTGTGGTGCAATAGCACATAGTGTGGTGTTATACAGTGTGGGTATTACTACCAGTGGAGTGGGGCAGTGTGGGTATTACTACCAGTGGAGTGTTATACAGTGTGGGTATTACTACCAGTGGAGTGGGGCAGTGTGGGTATTACTACTAGTGGAGTGTTATACAGTGTGGTGCAATAGCACATAGTGTGGTGTTATACAGTGTGGGTATTACTACCAGTGGAGTGTTATACAGTGTGGGTATTACTACCAGTGGAGTGGGGCAGTGTGGGTATTACTACTAGTGGAGTGTTATACAGTGTGGGTATTACTACCAGTGGAGTGGGGCAGTGTGGGTATTACTACTAGTGGAGTGTTATACAGTGTGGTGCAATAGCACATAGTGTAGTGTTGTACAGTGTGGGTATTACTACTAGTGGAGTGTTACAGTGTGGTGCAATAGCACATAGTGTGGTGTTATACAGTGTGGGTATTACTACTAGTGGAGTGTTATACAGTGTGGTGCAATAGCACATAGTGTAGTGTTGTACAGTGTGGGTATTACTACTAATGGAGTGTTATACAGTGTGGTGCAGTAGCACATAGTGTAGTGTTAAACAGTGTGGGTATTACTACTAGTGGAGTGTTATACAGTGTGGTGCAATAGCACATAATGTAGTGTTGTACAGTGTGGTGCAATAGCACATAGTGTGGTGTTGTACAGTGTGGGTATTACTACCAGTGGAGTGGGGCAGTGTGGTGCAATAGCACATAGTGTGGTGTTGTACAGTGTGGGTATTACTACCAGTGGAGTGGGGCAGTGTGGTGCAATAGCACATAGTGTGGTGTTATACAGTGTGGGTATTACTACTAGTGGAGTGTTACAGTGTGGTGCAATAGCACATAATGTAGTGTTGTACAGTGTGGTGCAATAGCACATAGTGTGGTGTTGTACAGTGTGGGTATTACTACCAGTGGAGTGGGGCAGTGTGGTGCAATAGCACATAGTGTGGTGTTGTACAGTGTGGGTATTACTACCAGTGGAGTGGGGCAGTTTGGTGCAATAGCACATAGTGTGGTGTTATACAGTGTAGGTATTACTACTAGTGGAGTGTTATAGTGTGGTGCAATAGCACATAGTACTGTAGTGTTGTACAGTGTGGGTATTACTACTAGTGGAGTGTTACAGTGTGGTGCAATAGCACATAGTACTGTAGTGTTGTACAGTGTGGGTATTACTACTAGTTGAGTGTTATACAGTGTGGTGCAATAGCACAGTGTAGTGTTGTACAGTGTGGGTATTACTACTAGTTGAGTGTTATACAGTGTGGTGCAATAGCACATAGTGTAGTGTTGTACAGTGTGGGTATTACTACTAGTGGAGTGTTACAGTGTGGTGCAATAGCACATAGTGTGGTGTTATACAGTGTGGGTATTACTACTAGTGGAGTGTTATACAGTTTGGTGCAATAGCACATAGTGTAGTGTTGTACATTTAAAAAAAAAAAATATATATATATATATTTAGACAGTATGGTCAAGTAGGGAGTGATAGAGGAGCAACACCTCTTTAAAAAACCCTTGTCCAGCTGGTCCGGCTGGTAGTACCCTGTTAGGGTCCCTTGCCAGGGTTACGGTGAAGTCCTCAACGGTACCTGCAGTGAAAGAGGTGAACTCTGGCACAGTGTGGTTGGCGGAAGGGGCAGCCTATTGCTCAGGTTTAATAGGGCAAACTATTGTCCATAGTTATGATGGGCAGGTTTTGGCCCAACGGCAAAATTAGCGGAGGAGGAGTCAATCACTCTCATGGCTCCCAACGGTCATAGAGGCGGAAGAGGCCACGCCAGACGGACTGGCTGTAAAGGCGCACCTCAGTAGTACTTGAGTATGCGGCAGTTCGTTGCATGTCTCATTCTTTTTGAGCCGCAGGATAAGGCTCAGAGATCATAGTGTGTGGGTCTCGTCCTGGCAAGCTGAGATCCACCCTAAACAAATTCACGCCAGTGGCACTTCTTCCGAACGTCACTTTCCAAAGTCCAACGGCGATGGGATATGGACGGTGGGGGCAGGTTATGGGTGTAACTGGAAGCCCCTAGTTCGGACCTGCACGTTGGCAGCAGATGTGTGATGGTCGTCTTCCGGAGACTCTGTGACTACTCAGGAATTCGGTCCTGCATCTGTGTTTGGGCAGGCCTATTTAGGATCACCGCTGCCCACCCCACATGGGGAAGGCCCTAGAAAAGGTGGGCTAAACATCGGAAGTCACAATCTTGGTCCGGCTGGGCAACCGCACTCAGCAGGTCACCCCTCATGCGGTCGAAACTCAAAAACAGTAAAGAATCACAAATTGATTATTGGATCATGGAACATCAGAACCTTGCTTGATTTGGACAATAACATTAGACCTGAGAGAAGGTCAGCTCTCGTAACCCATGAGTTATCAAGACTCAACGTTGACATTGCTGCTCTCAGTGAAACTAGGCTGTCTTCTGAAGGCAAGATTACTGAATCTGGAACAGGATATACCATCTTCTGGAAAGGAAAGGAGGAGGGTGAATGTCGTATTCATGGTGTGGGCTTCGCTGTGAAGACCAAACTGGTAAATTATCACCAACTTACGCCCATTGCAATCAGCGAAAGACTCATGACTCTCCACATACCACTCTCAGGAGGTTCCTTTATGACACTCATCTCTGCCTATGCTCCTACCTTAGATTCTGATGAAGTAAAGGCTCAGTTCTGTAATCAGCTAAGTGAAATCATCTCCAAGGTACCATCTGCAGATAAACTCTTGCTCCTCGGTGACTTCAATGCCCGAGTTGGGAAAGATCACAGGCTATGGAATAATGTGATGGGCAAACAGGGACTTGGAAAATGTAATCCCAATGGACTTTTGCTTCTTGGTCTTTGTGCAGAACACGAACTTTTCATTACCAACACGCAGTTCCGGCTACCTGACCGCTTCAAAACCACGTGGATGCATCCTCGTTCCAAACATTGGCACATTCTTGATTATATCATTACCCGGCAATGTGATAAGAAGGACACTCTTATTACCAGAACAGCAAGGAATATAGACGATTGTTGGACAGATCATAAACTTCTTATATGTAAGCTCGGGATATCCATCAGACCTAAACCACCTAGGAACATCAAAAATTGGTCAAGAAAGAAGTTTAATACATCCAAACTTCAGGATGAATCCATTTACAAACATTTTGGAAACAGGATCGTCACCCAGTTATCAGAAAACCCAGTAACAAATGATATTCAGCAAGAATGGGCCACATTACAGAAGATTATCACACAGTCAGCTGAGGAAACCATTGGTTTTATGGTGCGGAAAAGACAAGACTGGTTTGATGGCAACAATGAGGAAATTCTGTCTCTCATCACTGCCAAAAGGAATGCCTATCTTGCCCATCTTCAAGACCCAACTTCCAACACAAAGAGAGATAAACTACTGGAACTCAAGGGTAAATGCCAGACGCAGATAAGTCAGATTAAAAATACTTGGTGGCAACAGAAGGCTCAGGAACTGCCGAGACTATCGGATGCTTGAGACTTGAGGAACTTCTATGCCGTACTCAAGGAAATATATGGACCATCTCGCTCATCATCAAATACACTGAAAAGCGCTGATAATTCTACTACCTTTGCTGATAGTCAAGAAATCTTGGAATGCTGGAAGGAGCACTTCTCCAATCTCCTAAATCATCCATCAGAAGCTGCTGAAGACTTCCTCTGTGATGTGCCGCAACAACCTGAACAACTGTGGTTGGCAGTACCTCCTACTTATCATGAATTCAGTGCAGCTCTCACCCAATTGAAACCCAGAAAAGCACCTGGCCCAGATAACATCCCTCTGGAACTAATTCAAGCCGGAGGTCATTCCCTCAAAACTAGAATTTTCATCCTTATCCTCAGAATATGGGAATCAAGAAAGGTACCTGGAGACCTAAAGAATGCCACTATCGTCACTATCTTTAAAAAGGGTGATCGCAGTGTTTGTGGCAACTACCGTGGTATATCACTGCTATCAATTGGGGGGAAGATTCTTGCAAGAATTCTACTTAACCGCCTCAAGGTTATATCTGAGAAGATCCTCCCAGAGTCAGAATGCGGATTTAGAACTTCCAGAAGCCCAATTGACTTGATTTTCTGTGTGAGACAGCTACAAGAAAAATGTAGAGAACAACAGAATCCACTCTTCTTAGTCTTTTATGACTTGGAAAAGGCATTTGATTCGGTTCCAAGACCAGCCATGTGGGCAGTGCTGAAGCGGTTTGGTTGCCCTCAGCGTTTTGTAGATCTAATCAAGGCTCTCCATGATGGCATGACAGGTCAGGTTTGCCATCAGAATAAGATGTCCGATGAATTTCCCATTACCCATGGACTGAAACAAGGATGTGTACTGGCTCCAACGCTTTTTGCGCTGTACTTGGCTGCAATGCTTTATGATTCACCCACAAACATCCCAGGTGTGGAGGTCAAGTATCGTTTTGATGGAGGGCTTTTCAACCTAACTCGTCTCCGCTCCTTGAGGAAAACTCAGGTTACTAAGGTTACTAACATGTTGTATGCAGATGATGATGCGTCACCAACTCTCACACCAGAAGAGCTGCAAGAGTCAGTTAATTGTTACAAAAGTGCATGTGATCGCTTTGGTCTTACCATAAATGTCAATAAGACTAAAGTCTTGGCACAACCTTCACCAGGCACACCTCTTCCTCAGTTCAATATCTCCATCTCAAATTTGCCATTAGAACAGGTTGACCACTTCTCGTACCTGGGCAGTACCATTTCTGTGTGCTGTACCTGTGAGCAGGATGTGGATAAGAGAATTGGCGCAGCCCACGCAGCGTATGGACGATTAGCGCACCGGGTCTTCATGAATAAAGATCTGTCCATGAGTACAAAGCTTATGGTGTACAAAGCAGTAGTCATTTCTACATTGCTGTATGGTTGTGAAACGTGGACCCTTTACCGACGTGATCTTAGGAAGCTTGAGCGTTTCCACCTACAAAAACTTCGATCAATCCTGAGGATTAAATGGGAAGACCGCATTACCAATATTGCTGTTCTGGAAAAGGCTCAAATCAACAGCATAGAATCATCCATAATAGGTCACCAATTTAGATGGATTGGTCATGTTCATCGGATGGATGATGTGAGATTACCTCGTCAAATGCTATATGGTGAGTTATGCTATGGCACCAGACCTCATGGTGGTCCTAAGAGGCGCTACAAGGACCAATTTAAGCAGACCATGAAATTGACAGGTCTTGATTCACAAACCTGGGACATGCTGGCTGAAGACCGCTCAACTTGGCGCCGTACATCTCGGATACTGTACAGGCGTTTGAAAGGGATCGACGCACACATGAAGAGGCCAAGCGTCAAGCTAGGAAACTTCGAGCAGCCCAACCACGTCCTCCTCCAGCAATACTATGTGACTTGTGTGGTTGCTTGTTCCATGCCAGGATTGGACTCATTAGTCACCGTAAACACATCCACAAACTGGACTGAAGGAAGAAGATTTATACTCGGATTCGAGTTAAAGCCGATGATGATGATGATAGAGTTAGTATCAAGAATAACATAACATTTCCTAAATTTTACCGTTTAAGCGTTTTTTTTTTCGTTTTTCTCAATAACTTCAAAAAGTCAGATGTCGACTTTTGGAAATAGGCTCCTCAAATGTACGTATCGATATTAACAACGGCGCGTGGTTTAGAGGATGATACATTTGCATAAGGAAAGCAGAAAGAAAGTGTACGAGGAAGAAGGCGTGGTAGCACATGTCATCCGGTTACAATATTTTATATTTTGCATATCTCTGGAACCAGGCCAGATATTAAAAAAAAATCTTTTTGCAAAGTAAAACTAAAACTCGGTTTAAAAATCTACATAATAAAAAAATGCTAATTTTTGACCTGGTAAGCTGGACCTCCCCCCAGTGTTCATCTTGCCATCATCGTTGATATCTTCAAAAGACTTCAAAGTGCTCTGAATCAGCTGCATCGCGTCTACAACATTCAGCTCCTCCGCTTCTAAAAGCTAGTTTACGTTCTTAACTTTAAACATGATGTTTTTGGTAAAGTATATGCCGCAGATAAAATTAAAGTCTAGAAGCTTTTTTTGCAAGCCTGACGCAAAAGTTCGGGTTTTACTGTCAAATTCAGAATCGAATGAGGTTTTCATTGTTTCCAATGATGTGACTATCTCTTCATAAGACAGCTCTCACTGATTCGGCGCATGCAGTCCACCTTGTTTTTGATAAATTCTTATGTTGAAGTGAATTTTCAATTTTATCCAGCTCTTTCTGCAAGCTTAAATGTTGTTTCGTGCTACCCGAAAAGAAAACGTACAATGCTTCAAGAGTGTCAAAAAACTCTCGGATAAGCGCGCTAGCATTACAAGCTGTCTCTACGAAAATGTTTAACCTGTGAACTTGGCATGGAACGTACGGAATATCTATTTTGCACTTCTCTGATAGCTTTTTTGAGTGCCGTTGTATATACCAGACATGTTACTAGCAATGTTGTACGATTGAAACGCTAGTTTATCGAGTGGATGTAAGTTCTTCTGAATTAAACATATTTTTTCAGCCAACTCCTCTCCAGTCTTTTTTTTGTTGTTGTTAAAACAGCGTCTATTTTTAAAAGACGCTCCTCAGGAACGAGCTCTTCATCTTTTTCGACGACGTTTCGGATATTCAACAGGAGACGGTCTTTATGTGACATATCGGGAGTAGTATCTGCTATAACGGAGAACATACCAGCGTTCTTGATCTCTTCTGCAATTATTTCACGAGTTTTCTCTCCAAGTCGATGGATGAATTCATTTTGAGAGTCCTTGCTCATATACGTAACGTTGTGCTTCCGCGTATTCACCTCTTCCAACCACCTATTCATGACCGGACTATGCCGTGAAAGTAACTTCACAATTTGCGTGAAGTTTCCATTATATTGAAGGATTCCATCCTTGTGATCTAGGAAAGTCAAACCTTGCCGACAAAGGGTTCTTGCTGTGTTAATAAGTATGTGGATAACTTTTTTGTGGAGCTCCTTTTCAAGTTCTTCCTCAATTCTGATCGTCCGTGAAAGTTTATCAAGGAGAACGAACGTCTTCGTGGCCTTTTCCATTAACAAAGTGGCACAAATCTGCCATCGCTGCTTGATGAGCTTCTGAAGTGAAGTGTTCTTGTAATTTGCCCTTTTTTTTCTTTCCGCTACTTTTCAGTTTGTGCCACTGACGTACTCCAGCGTGCGATCATTCTTCACTTTTTTCTTGTTAACACCATTGAACTTAAACATGGCTGAAAATACGCATGTATCTATTGTATTATTATTCCTTACATTGATGGGTACGCGATGCTCCGTGAAAATGTTCCATGTCGGCGAAAACTCACGTCCCACTGCCACTGTATTTGCACCTAGTTATCACTGTAAAAGTTGCTGGTTCAGGAACGACTGCTTTCTCTCATTCTTGGTGACCACTGCATTGACCTTAGTGAGCACCCCACCCCTTGAGGAACCTTGGAACCATAAACCTGTCAATTTTGTCACAATAATAGCGTGTATATCTGAGGACGCGCCGAGACAAGCGGTAGCAGGTCATAATATTCCCCCGACAACATCTCATAGAGTTGGCTTGACCTGAAGTTATCAATGCGCTCACCAATGCCTTTTGACTAGCCACATGGCACAGATGCTGGGCTCGCTTCGCTGTGTAGCTGAGTCGTTCTGCATAATGAACGCGGGACGTTACACCCCATAGGAACGTGCCGATGAGTTCATCCCTTGTCTTTGGTCCCATATTGCTCATCTGTCATTCTTTCTTCAGTTTCCATACAAAGAAACGAAATGGCAACTGGCAGCCGGTGCACCGAGGACTGGAAGTGAAACTTATAAAATGGTTATTTTGCAGACTCTTTCCCTTGCCGCACTGGGCTATTGCATGGCTGTATGGAATTATTGCAGCGTCCGTTTGTGCCGACTGTCAGTATAATATTTTTATTAATTTTTAATCGGACCAAATCACATATGGCCATGCCCCGTTTTGCTTTTTAAATGCTGTTTTGGGAAATGTTACGGATTCTTCAGGATTTGCCGACTGATGTCGTATTTGCCGACTGAGAAAATACCTGAGGGGGGGAGACATCCCTCCAACCCCCCCACTCGAACCGCCCCTGTATGTAATATGTTATAATTGATGGAGAAAGCATTTGAATTAAGAGTTTACTGATTCAAAAATATTCTGACCTTAAGCATTGGTGAAAGAATATGAGTACTTATGGCTGAGAAATGTTTGTGTTTTGAGGCATTGATGTTTTGCATAGCAAAAATATTGCACCACACTTCATATTACTACCTCGACCAGCGAGATTCACAATGATCGCATTGAATTTCAGCTATTTCCTTACATTTGGTCCTGATCTTGGTAAATTGCAGTTCTCCATTGAGTTGATTTGGGGAAATTGTACTGCAATTTTGTTGGTTTGCACTGTACGATGTTTTGAGAACATAATACTTCCTTCAGATTTGGTAACCAATGCTTTCACAAAAAAACAAAAATCAAAAAGCTATATTTGAATATAATTTAAAGTATGAATGAATATTTTAAGTAAGTAAGTAATAATAACCCCTTGCACTACAGCCCATGAAGGGCCTAGGCCTACCAAGCGACCGCTGCACAGCCATTTGGTGTGCAGATATTGGGGTGATGCGTAGTCAGTGCATTGGATCCCCTCAGCTGTTACCGGTAATCTTGGTTTTCATGACCGGGGCGCTGCCTCACTGTCAGACAGCTACTTAATTGTCCTCACGAGACTGGGTGCACGCCAGCCCTCACGTCAGTTTCTAAAATCCCTGACAGAGCCGGGAATCAAATCCGGGGCCTCCGGGTGAGAGGCAGGCCCGCTACCCCAACACTCTCACACTGAAAGTACTGTAGTGTTTATGTGATATGTGCTTGCTCCACAAGCTAATACTGCTGGTTCTTGTTTTTGTATTTCCAGTGGAGTCGAGTCAGGAAGACTGTAAGAAGAAAAGTAGAAAAAAGAAGAAAGTAAAAACAGAGGATGGATTGAAGAATGAGCCCAAATCTGATGAGCAAGAAGAGAGTGAGTCCGATGGCGAGATTGACAATGATGAGAAGGTAACATTCAGACAATAATGAACTAATCTTATTAAATTTTGACCACAATTCACATGCCGTCGATCATCCCTACCTAGTTTTAAGAAATGTTTTTGCAATAATCTTGCTTCTATTCATTTAAAATGTAAAAATTGTATTTTTCTTGAATAAGTAATCGCCTGTTTAACCCTAGAACCGGCAAGCGTCGTTGGACTGATGGTTTTCCAATTTCTTTCTTCATTTAGTAGCTCTGTTCCGCTGAGAGAAGGCGTGACATGTCTTGTCTTGAGTTCCTAGAAGTTTACAGATGCTTTTTCTCATTTTCATCCATAGAAACAATCTCCTTGTACGTTTCCTTGGAAACATATGAGGGACTCCCTGCCATGCGAACCAAAATATATCATGTAATGGCGCTGTGTTTGTTATCGCTACCGCACTTATTTTGAGGCTGTAATTATATGTATTATGGAGTTAAAAGTGCACCTTTGTTGTTATAATTTCCGTCTACAATATTTTCGTTTCAGTTGGCCTGTATGTAGCACAACAGCTGTAATAACATTTACAATAACATAAGTTCGTTCACGCACTTGGATTATAGGCCTAAAATGGCTCATGGAAGATTTTTTGTTATCAATCAAACAATTATTATTGCATAGACTTGAAACATTCACACATATTATGTACATATATGTGCATTATTGTGTATATCTTGGATTTTGTGTTTCATGTTTCATCTCGTATTTTAGGTTGTTAGAATTTTGATATTGCTCATGAAATAATAATTCCACCATTTTCAATTCTCAATTTCTATTTTTTTTTATCAAGCTTCACAGAAAAGTTAACATTACCATCTGAATCCGTGGTTTATCAGTTTTTCAACGACATGCAACAGTGCCAGGGAACATTGTTCACAATAGGTTGAAAGTAAGAATCCATTTGGTAGGAAAATATCACTCAAATTGGCTGCCGGTACAGAATTTTACATTGCCGGTTCTAGAGTTAAATCAGCAGTAACTTTGAGTCGGTCACACAATTACTGGAATATACAAACATATTGTTATGCGTTATTGAAGAAGGTGAAAACTTGGGGATGACATGTTTCAGATCTCATATACAATGACAGTCCCTGCCCTCTAAAAACAAAAACCCCGCAGTAAGTGTGGCAACTATTACTTATAAATACTAAAGCATTAAGCACTCGAATAAAGAACTATTTATTTCAATGTTGCAAGGCTGAGAAATGACGATCTCAACAACAAACAGTCTCCCTCCCCCAACTAATCTATAAAGGTGTCGCTGTGATAAGCCGTAAACTAAACTAGAATTTTATTGTTAACTCATCATCATCATCTTGCACAGTTTCCAGCCACTGGCCGGGTTTTTTGAATCATAAGCCTCTCCATCGTCTTCTCTCTTCCCACCATCTCTCCGTCACCACCTTGGACCAGTCTTCTCCTTTCTTTCGCACGCAGTCCTCCACACCTTTCAGCCACTTTTCTTGGCTTTCCTTTTGGTCTTTTTCCCTCTATTTTCATCTCGTGTATCTTCCTGGGTATCCTCTTCCCATCCATTCGCTTAACATGCCCATACCATTTAAGCCTTGATTCCTCTATCCTATCCTGTAATGCTCCCTCCTTGATCAATTGTAAACTAATATGCGGAAATGACCCACAATGCTGTGATAATGGTAAAAAAGCTAGAACTACAACATGCCAATAGAGTTTGTCTACTAGATATTAATGTGTTGATGTGAAGACTTTGGAATGTCTATAGGCTGCACAAGGTCACTATGTTGCCATATGACATTTTCTACGAAGACTTCACTATCCGAAAATATATTTAATCAAGCAAGGTGCTAAATCCTTATCTAACCTGTGTGTGTATGAATGTGCTGGCTGTGCGAATGATTAAATCAGGTTAGATTAGGATTTTGTGCCTTGCTTGAATAAATATATTTTCGGATCGTGAAGTCTTCATAGAAAATATGATAATGAAGATTAACCTCTCAAGTAAGTTAAACTACAGTAAAACTTCTTTTATACGATTCACACTTATACGTTTTCTACAGTTATACGATTTTTTTCTTGGTCCCGGCAAAATCCCTATACTTTCCATGTTAATTTATTTCCGATATACGTTTTACATTTATTAGATTTTCACGCTTATACGATCATACCTTACGTCCCCGAGAGAAAAATACGTCGTTTATAAGTTTGCAACGGTTTCCCTACTTAAAATCTCTGAAAATATTGGAGCCAGGAACTTATGACACGCACTGTACGTTTCTCGGAAACCATCCCTCGCGCGGGGCTATGTTGTGGCGAGAGCGACCTTGAAGCTATGTTCAGCCGGAGTTGCGGGTGTTGCGAAATACACCACCACTTGCTTCAGTCATTGTTCTGCCTTGTTCGGTGCTTCAGTTGTGGTTAACCTTGATAGCAGTGAACATGGGTGAAAGGAAGAGGAAGTGCATTACGATTGCTGAAAAATTACGTATTTTGAATGTAGTGAAGGAAAGTGGCAACATGAAACACACTGAAATTGCTAAGAAATTGGGGATTGCTCCGTCCACCTTAAACACAATTGTAGCTAAGGCAGCGGAAATTGAAGAAGGCGCACGTGTTTTAGGTGTGTCTACAAAAAAGCGATCTCGCATTCAGGGCGGAAAATACGAATGTTTGGAAGGTTGTTTGTTACAGTGGTTCAGGCAACATAGGGCAGAAGGCATTCCAATCAGCGGACCAATGCTTTGCGAAAAAGCAAGTGAACTGGCAGTCAGACTAGGTGTAGATTTTAGTGCTTCATCAGGCTGGCTACACAAATTTAAGGCTAGGCACGGCATCAGTAGTCACAATGTGTGTGGGGAGAGCAGGAGTGTTGATGCCGAGACTGTACTAGATAAGAACTGACATCCCGATTCGCTCCTCAGGACATTTTCAACGCAGACGAGACAGGCCTCTTTTTTAATTTAATGCCTGATTGAACAATGGCAATGAAAGGGGAAAACTGTCACGGCGGAAAACAAAGCAAACAACATGTAACAGTACTGTTGTGCGCCAACAGTGACGGATCTGAAAAGCTGCCTCCACTGACAATCTGCAAATTTTCAAAGCCGCGTTGTTTTAAAAACGTTGCTACGCTCCCTACAAAATACACCAATAACAATAAATCTTGGGTCACGACGAAAGTTTTTGAAGCCTGGCTTCGAAGTGTAGACGCCAAAATGGGAGCGAAAGGTCGTAAGATCTTATTATTCGTGGACCGATGCCCTGCTCATCCTCCGATTACTTCTTTTGAGGAACGTGACTGGAATTTTTACCAGCGAACTGCACGAGCGAGCTACAGCCGCTCGATCTCGGAGTGATACGCAACTTAAAGTTGCATTATCGTAAGATGCTGGTTCAACACGCGATCAGATGTGTAGACATCGGAAAAAAGGACGAAATGAAAATCAACTTGTTACAGGTAAGATTTCTAGTACTGTATTTATTTCTTCTTTTATAATTTTTATTCGTGTTTTTTTGGGGGAGTTCTCGTCAAACCATTAAAATTACGCGATTGAATCTTGCGTCTTCAGAAAAATTAAAATCGATAAATTAATTAACACTATTTTATTTTCTTCTGGTAGGCAATGCATTACATCGCAGCATCATGGCACCGTGTCTCAGCAATTACAATTCGGAACTGTTATCGAAAAGCTGGATTTGATGTTACCGGTAGTTGTACTGGTGATATTATTGATGATGATGATCCTGATAATGACTGCGAATGGAGGAAACTGGAAGAGGAGGCATCATTCGATGACTACGTAAATGTTGACGCCAACCTCGTCACTGCAGAAGCCATGAATATCTCCGAGATAGTTGAAGACTCACAACGGGTCCTGAGCGAGGACCGTATTAATGACGATGACGACGATGATACTGAAGATCCGCAGCATAATACAGTGGATTTTAATGATGCTGTCAATGCTCTATGGACTATCAAACATTCTGTGACGCGCCATAACGTGTCTGAGGAAATAATGGCCGAATTGTATCGGTTTGAAAATACTGTTCATTCCGTGGCCGCAGCCCACAAAAAGCAAGCCAAGATGACAGACTACTTCGTAAAGTGACTTGTTTTGTTGTTTCTTTCTTTATCTGGGTGCATTTCTCTTGTATTTGTATTGTTACATATTGCCAATTATAGTTAAACAATCGTATTATTATTTCCTGTTGTTCACTTCTTAACGGGGACCATCGCTCGCCACTCGCCCGCGCTGCGGGCATGTCTCCCGCCAGGCACTTTGCCGTAATGCGTAGCTCGCTCGGCCTATAGCCTATAGTTCACAGCTGGTGCTGAAAATGTTCGCCATTCACTGCTACACATCGCTGGCACCTCTTATGAAATTGTCATTTACATTCTGAAGTTCCTCACCACCGATTGACTGTATTTCAGCTGTAATATAGTCTTTAAGCTCATTTTCGCGAAAGATTTCCTGTACTTTATGAAGGTATTTACACACGTTCGCGTAATGAAAATCGCATTGGAACATCACACTGAGCACTAAAGACTTGAACAATTGACTAAACTGAACCCCACACTGCTAAAGCACACTGCAAAGGAGGGAAACTTTACGGCAAAGTGCTTGACGGGAGACCGGCTCGCGGCGAGCGCGAGCGAGGGTCCACGTCGCATATAACACCAAGTCCCTGTATAACCCATAATGTCATACATGTTGCAGTTTTTATTTACCGACTTTCATTTACCAGGGTGTCTACCGGTAACGAAAGTAACGAAAAAGTAACGAATTTTACAAATGGGTAACAAAAGTAACGAAAAAGTAACGAATTTTTCAAACGGGTAACGAAAATTTTCTGAAGGCGGGTTGAATCATTCAAACTCGCGCCGCTAGGCTCAGAGATTGCGAGTTTCACGCAAGCGGCGCCGTGCCTATTGCATAGTACTAAGCTGTATGTCCCCGTGCCCGACCTCAAGGAAATACATACCGAGGATACCTTGAGCGGTATACATCGGTTCAACGTATATTTTCGGCATCAAGAAGTTTCGTGTGAAATATTTTTCTGTGTTACTGTATTAGGAAACCCGACTTTTCGCGAGACGTTTATTCGCGAATACTTCCGAAACTAAAAAGAAATCTCTCATTTCTGTTATTTGGAAACATGTCAAATTGAAGTCCAGAAATAACGGGAAAAAATTTAATGTCGCAATCTTGCAAAATGTTACCGTTTCGAAAAAAATGCGAAAAATCTTCGAAATACATATAACTTATTTAAAAAATATGTCAAGTAAATTTGCGACATTCAGTATGGTTAATTCGAAATTCCGTTTTAAGTCGATTTTTCCTTCGAACTTTCGTTCCATCGGATATATAATCTAACCGATTATTTCGATAATTTGTTGATAATTCGTGGTTCTCAATCGAAATAAAACTTGCCCTCTTGTCGTAATATTCGTGCAATCCTCTCAGAACAATTCGTAATATTCGATACCGTACCTACTTCGAACGTTCATCCTCCAAAATCTCATTCTCAAGACGGCCGGCTGACCGCACGACTTGCCTGCGGGAATCTCGTCAAACGGACCGAGATCGACGTCAGTTGCGTAAAATCATAAAACCCGTCCCCTATCGTGAACTTGTGACCACGAGGACTGCGGGAATCCTCTCAAAGGTGATTGGGCACCCATCACGGGGCACCCATCACGAAACCTACTTGCCACTTTTCCCATGACCGTATACTTAAAAGCGTGCGGGGAGCGAGAAGTGATTCAACCCACTTAAAAATAGCATCCTACGTAGCATCGAAATACTAAATCCTCCTCGTGATCCACCCTGAACTCGTGAACTCCCAACTACAGCATAGGGACAAAGGGAATCACGGCGCCGACCGAACAACATGTTCATAACTACGCGTGAATTTTAACCATGCCCAACCTTGAGCTTGCCTCCGCAATTCTATCAGGACAGATAGACAGGCAGACAATTGTTGAACGGCCGGGTGCGGCGACGATTGCATAATATCTCGAGGACAACGTAAAACGGCCGAGAGCGGCAGCGATTGCGATACATCGCGATATTTCTCCGCATTCAATGACGAGGACAACTGTATTCTTATCAAACGGACAGCAAGTGGCGCCGATTGCGTAATAATGCTATATTTTCTTGTGCCCGAACTCAAGGACAATGGAAATCTCGTCGAATGACTAAAAGTGACGCTGATGATCTAAATCGCGATTTTTCTCCGTGTTCTATCGTGAAAACTACGGGAAGCTCACCAAACAACTGAGACCAGCGCCGATCGTCTAACATCTCGATATTTCTCCGCATTTGACTGCGAAGACAGAATTCGGTGACGATCGGGTAACATCGCGTACATTTCTTCGCGACCTACCGCGGGGACGAAGGAAATCTCGCCAAATGGTCAAGAGCTGAGCAACCTCTTGGTACCGTAATAATAACAACCTATTGTGGACAAGGCAACATATTAGCTGAAACAACTCATTGGATATTAAATATCTGGTATATATTTATTATTTTTTAATTTTTTATAACATCATGTGAATTTCATTTAAAGCGGCTTCGGTGGTGTAGTTGGTAGCATTCTGAACTGCTGTGCCCAATATAGCGGGTTCAAACCCGGCCGAAGTCATCGGATTTTTTAAAAGCGGTAAAAATCCTTCAGTATGCCTTCCTTCGGAGGGGAAGTAAAGCCGGCGGTCCCATGTCATAGATTTATGGCATGTAAAGGATTCTTCCACAGACAAAACTTGTGTGAAGCTAAATTGTTAGGTTATATTTCGTCGGAACGCTCTATCAAAGTTCCAGCGTTCACCACTAGGTATCATTGATATCTGTTAGCAACTTGAAATTGAACTGAACTTGTAGCTCACCCTAAGGGTGTCCGTTGGAAGCAGCTACAGACTCAGACGAGCTGAACATGTCCTCGGACACTCCGGCATTAAGAGCCATACGATAAATAAAAAACTTCTTTAAAACAGTTCATTGTTGTTTTTCTTCACCGCGTGATGAGCGCCTATGCTTGTAGACCGCAGACGTAACTTGAATTCAAAGGTAACTAAAATTAAATAAAAGGTAACTAAAAGGTACCTAAAAAGTAACTAATTTTTACTTCATCCTTACAGTAGACACCCTGTTTACGCGTTTTTCACACTTATACGTTTTTTTTCATTTGGTCCCCTGAAAATCGTATAAGTGAAGTTTCACTGTATGTAAATGTAAATAGGTTCAAAGCAATTTATGCAATGATTTTACAAGAAAACATTTTATTTAGTTAAAGTTAGAATATTCTCTAAATTAGCTAACAACCCTCCGGCCTGGGATTAGGTCCAACTCCACTCAACAATGGAGCGCCACAATAACATTTAATTTCAACCAAATTACATTCTCACAACATTGACGTTAACATTAAATTCTTCTTCTACTTAGCGTTTGCCCGCAGGTACAGGGTCCGCTGTCCAGATCTTGGCTCGCCACTTGTTACGATCACGAGCATCATAAGGTGTTAGGCTAAGCACCTTCATATCGGCATCTATCGTATCATGCCAGCGCTGTTTTGGTCTCCCACGTGGTCGTTGCCCATTGATTTCCAAGCACTGGGTAGAATTGGCTACTGTTCCTGGTGCAGCACGTAGGACGTGGCCGTACCATTGGAGACGTTTTTGCCGAACCTTCTCAGTGATGGGTGAAATGCCAATTTGCTTGTGAATGATGTCGTTTCCTACATGGTCCAGGAGTTTGATGCCCATTGACCAACGGAACATACGTATTTCCATGCTGTGTAGTTTGCGCTCTGTAGCTCTGTCAGTTGGTCGACATTCAGTGCCATACAAAGCAACAAAGTAGTGGCATCCTCCTGTCGCAGAGTACACCTGTAACTCTCCTCCATCACCTATCTCACTATCAGATTGTAAGCGAGATCCTAGATACCTGATGCTTACGGTCTTAGCTAATGTTTCTCCGTCAACTTGAATGGAGTCGTTGCTTGTGATGGTTTCAAGGTATTTGGTCTTCTTCTTATTCAGTCTAAAACCGTATTAGGAAAGACGGCTGTTCCAAACTTCAACTTGATGCTGCAGTCCTCCTCTGGTGGTATCAGCAAGTGCAACATCATCTGCGTATAAGAAAGTCCAAGGAACACTCCTAAATTTAAATTGATGAATATCCTTACAGCATAATTCAAGTGCAAGTTCACCACTGTGCCTATATTATATGCAAGCTTGAAGAAAAATTTTCGTTCATGAACCATTTTTGAAACTTCTTTAAAAACTATGAGACATTCAATTTTTTTATTTCTTTTACAAATTCAATGAAATAAGGATTTTTAACAGATACATTTTTTGATTACATTTTAACAGGTTTTTAAAGTTTTTAAGAAAATTATTATGTTTTATTATTTTTTTATCTGATTTTTTAACATTTCTAAATTTCAAGAATATTTCAAAACATAATTTATAATAAGTACCGGTAAGTTTATATCAATACTGTATTCACAGTTGTCTCTTGTATGCTGAGTAAGACCACATTCTAGTACACCATTAAATAACTTCTTGTTGGAATATATTGTGTATTTACTAACGTTTTTAAGTTATATTTTGCCAGGTCTTACATAAGTAAAAATTATGCAGAACAGAACAGGTTTTTAAGTATCGTTGGTTTACTAATGAAAAACACTTAAGTCAGAGATGACGTTCTTGAGAAGATGAGTCATGGGTATCTTATGAGCCTATTATACTGGCTTTGTATCTTTGTGAATTTATTTCCATACATTTTGTTTTATCAGTTTTTTATTTACATTACGTGATCTATTTTTTGCTGGCCTCGTGGTGTTGGGGTAGCGCGCCTGCCTCTCACCCGGAGGCTCCGTCAGGGATTTTAAAACTGACGTGAGGGTTGGAACGGGGTGCACTCAGCCTCGTGAGGACAATTGAGTAGCTGTCTGACAGTGAGACAGCACCCCGATCACGAATACCAATATTAACGGCCGAGGGGACCCGACGCGCTGATCACACGTCACCCCAATATCTGCAGGCCAAATGGCTGGGCAGCGGTCGCTTGGTCGGCCTTAGCCCGTCATGGGCTGGATATGGTGCCAGGGGTTGGTTTGTTGATCTATTATTTTGGCATCTAGCTCTTGAAATGTTCTCGCTTTGCTCCACGTTGAGCGTACAAATGAAACGTTTTGACTGGTCCTTACTGTTGGGTGACAAATGTAACTGTTTACCTTTGCCTAAGCTATGTTGTTTTAATGGGCGCCAAGACCTCAACGCTATGTTGAAATATAATTTATATTTTACAACATCTAGCTCCGGTAGAACACCTTCAAGAATCTATTCACTCAGATCGTGGTATGATTTGATCATTAACCCAACAACAATTGTATCAGGAGAAGGAATTGGTCTCTATCTAATGCTACCTACTGAAAGCAATGATTGCATGGTTAAAAGAAATGAATTTATTATATAAAACAAGTATTGCAAAATTAATAATAATAATAATAATAAGTTTGAAATTTATATTGGAGCGTTGCGATTTGAATATTACCGCTAGAAAATTACGTGAAGACGGAGTCTGATAAATTACTGATTTTACTCTTATTCCCAAGCTATGAAGTTACTGAATACTGAATATAAAACAAAGAGAAACGAGAGATTGCGTAGTTCTGCGTCATTCGCGCTTACCACTGGAAATTGCCGAAGCATTTCCCTCGTACTGGATGATGAAGAGAGCTTCCCACGGTCTCCTGGACGTCGTCATCTTCTTCGTTAGTTGATGATATCCTGGTAGATGTAATCACTTTATGGTCCGAACATCGGAGCCAAACACTCGTACAACCACACTGGTTAAGTTTTACAAAGATAGTCCTTTATTCCACGGCGCGCCAAACGATATATGCACTCGTCGGCTCCCCACTCCGGTGCCGACTTCCACCTTACGTGGTCTCCACTGATTGGCAGTGCCACCCCGCTACTCCCCTCCTTAGGCTCAATACACACGGTGCGCGGATGATGTCGTTTGCCGTTCCAGACTATTTCGCCTTTTCTTGACGCTGCAACCCAGGCTTGCGACATGCTTCTTGAAAAGAATAAGCCTGTATCCGAATTCCCAGTGAGTCATCTCTCTCATAATACCCTAACTGACAAAACTCCGTAAAATTCCGTAATCATATAATTTTCTATGATAATGTAGTTCGTAATAATTTGCTTGATAGTGTTTTCTATGACATAGAAAACCTATCTGTATGCTTATACTTTTATAAAATGCTCCAAAAAATACCTTAATAATAATAATAAGTTAATAATAATAATAAATTAACATGAAAGATTCTCTTGGCTGAACAATTTGCCACGTAAATAAATATAGAATGGCTTCCTACTGACTTATGCCAGTGGCATAAAAACCCCTCGAAAAACACGTTACATATTCGCCTCGGATCATCGGATGATTTACCGTGACGACGGTTCATTATCCGATTAGCCCAGACACGTTAATAATCCCCATCCAAAATACTACATAAATGAAATCACCCTAAATTACATATATACACTCATAATTTTTCTTTACGCACTTTGCGTCAAAGTTTGTTGTCACTATGGATTGCACTTTGCAACCAGTCCAATGTTTTTCATATAGAATAGTGTTCCACGGATATTTCCGCCTCTCAAATTTCTCTATGTTGGAAAAATTGACATAATTACTGTGTGAGCACTATGTATATAAGATGTCACATCACACGCATCAAGGTTGTTCTGATATATGTATATCACCATAGAACTTCCTAATTTCACTGGAGGTTCCTTCCTTATGGTGAAATTTAATCTCACTGATCACTGAGCACATGATCACACTATTGTGGCAGCGCATCGTGACCATAATACTTAATCTATCTTTATAACAGACGAAATTAATATTGACTTCTGAAAAAAAAAAAACAAAAAAAAAAAACAGTAAATGCGCATTACATATAACACCAAATATTTCTGTGCCGTAATCGCCCTGTCTTCTTAAGTTCCCGTAGACCATATTCTACTTAATACTAGTTCTCAACACAGACCAGACCAGTTCTCCTCACCCAAATAATACCATTGTACAAATTACCCTAAATTACACACTTACAAATCTTACATGGCGAGGCCGTAAACAGAAATCACGTGTGCTGTTATGTATGAGTTTCATGAAGGACTGTCTCGCCTTCTGATGGCCCATCTTTTGTCTCGTGGATGCCTTAAGCAAAAATACCCTGTCCAAGCGCTCACCCATCTCTTGGAGACAAATGGGAATTTACCAGAGCTACCAAATTCTGGCCTTGGTGTATCGAGACATTTTAGTGCTCAAGAGCATCCGACAATCCCGTCATATTTCCCTGTACCTTAAAAACTCTCATTTACTTCTGATACGCCTGCCTGGAAGACCATATCTTCCACGCACCAAATACCACACTTACTCATTTGATAGGCTGGCTCGCCAGCTAAACACACTTACTTTATGACACATCCTTAATGTCATCACGTTGCTCCACTAGCATATTTCTCAGTGTCTGTAACGATGCCCTGTTGCTACTGTCCACACATGCACATATTAAAATACCGTCCTCTGCTTTCACCACAGGATAATCCCTACATAAATTAGTGTCCCTCGATAGCATGTCTGCAAGAATGTCTTTACCCTTAATATATTTTACTGTGAATTCGTATTCCTGCAGAGCAAGAATCCACCTACTAACTCTGTTAGAACTGAGTTTACAAGTCCTCAAATACAGTAATGCTTGGTGATCTGTATGGATCTCAAATTTCCCCCCTACTAAATACATTCTAAATTTCCCTAAACTGAAAACAATACCTAAAAGCTCTAACTCAGTAATCGTGTATCTTTTCTCTGCTGCTGTCAGTCCTCGCGAGGCTAAAGATACAATGCACAGATTACCCTCATCATCTTTCTGACATAATGCTCCAGCAATGCCTATATGTGAAGCATCTGTCATAACCACATATTCCTTATCTTTCAAAGGATATTTCGGCACTACAGCTTTCTCAAAACCTTCCTTCAGCGCTCTAAAAGCCTGATCATGCTTGGACTCCCAACTCCACCGAGTCCCACTTTTAAGCAATTCCCTGAATGGTTCTACCAACCCTGAGTATTTAAGAACGAACCTCCTGAAAAAGTTGCAAATTCCCAGGTATGTTTTTAACTGCTTAACATTCTGTGGCACCTCTGCATTAAGTATCGTATTAACCCTACTTTCTTCTGGTGTAACACCTCTACTCGACACTCTATGACCTAAAAATGTCACTTCTGACTGACAGAATGACGACTTAGACAGCTTCAAAGTGAACCCTGCCTGATCTAACTTCTGAAAAACTATATCTAAATGGCGTAGATGCTCCTCAAAACTGCGTGAACTAATTACCATATCATCAATGTAAATGGTTACAAACTCTCCTGTGTCATCCCCTAATGCGATGTTTAAAGCCCTAATTAAAGCTACTGAACTACTCTTTAACCCATAAGGTGTTCTACAAAATTGATAAAGGTTATATTTATGACTAAAAGCTGTAAATGGTCTATCTTCGTACATAAGTGGCACTTGCCAAAAACTGGAACTCAAATCTACACAAGTGAAATACTTCTTCCCCTCAAATGTTTGCATTAATTCCTCTATTGACATAGATTTCAGCTGATCTGAACTAATTCTACTGTTAACCAAACGAGCGTCTAAACAAATACGAACCGTGCCGTCGGTCTTGGGTACCGTGATCAAAGAATTAACATACGGACTGTTAGAGTGCTCAATAATCCCGTCTTCAAGCATCTGGTTAATTTGTTCCTGAACTGCACTCTGATAAGCGAAAGGTACAGGATATCTATGTCCTGTGAATACTGACCTATCAATAACATTCAATGAATGTGTATAGCAATTGGCCATACCAATGCGATCCTCAAAAACTCTCCTATTACACAATAACACATCATAGAGCCGAACACATTGTTCCACCTATATTTCCCTGAAATGCAGCATCACGTAACGAGTCCTCTAGACTACCGTTCGTAATCACACTGCCCACAAAACATGGAGAACCCCGCTCTACGGCTGGCGATATCTCATTTAAAGTACAAATCACACCTACAACACTACTTCTCTGAATATGGTCATTGAACGCTACTTCTACTTCAGAATCTCCCCATTTAAATTTCAAACTCCCTACATCATAACATAAGTTACCAGACACTCTACTTAGCCACTCTGAACCCAAGATAACACTGAATACTAAATTTGGAATTACAAGACAAATCTGCTTTTCTATATGATTATTAATTTTAATGTCTACTAAAACTTGCTTAGAAATTACTTTAGACCTCTTCCCAACAGCTGTGATAACAAAAGTGCTTTTAATTGGCATTTCCTCAAAATTTACTCCAGTTCCTTTCATTTTATCATAAAATGCACTACTTATGCAACTCTTCATACAACCACTATCAATTAAAACATCTGTGTACGCCTCGGACACGTTAAATTTAATTATGGGGCTCTTACTAACCACTTCCTGAATAATAGCTTCATCATTTAGTTCATGTAATAATTCATTTCTTACATTTAGGTCATAGGGTTCCTGTATAATTGTATGGACAGGGCATGCTACAGACTGAGATTCTGACCTTACTTCGCAGCCTGGTTCGAGTTTAAAGAACCGCTACAGCTGGCTGTAGTACTACTAACTACTGCACTGGTATGGTTGTTCTGGGCTGTGTTGTCATTGTTTGGCTGTATATTACTACCACTAGGCTGTCCTCTTCCTTGACCCCTATTCTGGTTGTAATTATTGTCATTATAATTTCTCCCTTGATTTCCCCTGAAATCATTATTTCTCCCTTGATTTCCCCTGAAATCATTGTTCCTCCCTTGATTTCCCCTGAAATCATTGTTCCTCCCTTAATACTGATTACCATAGCCATTTCCTCTGTTCTGATTTAGCTGATTATTATTATTATTATTTCTATTTTGAGCTTTGGCCCCTTCGCTACCGTTCCCTTGAACTTCCTGATGCCTGGCTTCATTAGGCCTATTATTATTATTACCCTGGTTCCTATTGAAATTGTCCTCATAACCCCCTCTCCCTAGTGCATCAAATGTGCTTAACAAACTTTCTACTTGTGATATAGTCTTTACATTCTGGATACAAGCAGCCTCCTTGATCCTATAGGGAAAGTGCCTAAGTAGCAACCTTACCACATCACTTTCCTCCTTCAAGCCATCCAGATATTTACACACTAATACCTGCCCTAAAAAGTATTCGGTCATGGTGGAGCTTCCTTTAGGGTTATATTTACCACACACTACTCCCTCACGATGCTGCGACTGAATAACCTCATTCCAGAACTTTTCACAGAATTTCATTTTAAAATCATTAATATCAGTAAACTTGTCTCTGTAGACAGCAAACCAATTCCTCGTTTCCCCCACAAATACTTGTTCTAAAATTTCAACTACCTGGCACCACTCAATACTACCATTTTCCAACCTCTCCCCGAATTTATTTTCTATAGTATTCATGAACTCCATTGGGCACCCCTGTCGATTGCTGAACTTACCCAGTTCTACCTCCCTGTGTGTGCTATTCACAAAAACTGGCCTATTCTGACTATTTTCTTGCCTGATCCTAGCTTTTAATTTTAATTCTGATTCTGCGATTTTCTCCTCAGCCTTCCTCTCAATACTGTTTACTGTTAATTTAATGTTTCCTTCTGATTCTTCTACTTTATCATATAGCTTTGCTTGTTTCTCCTCAATCTTGCTAATGCTCTCTCTATTACTCTCTCTTAAATCATTTACTTCTGCAACTATTTGCAAGTGGACTTTCTCAATTCTACCCCCCAGCTGTTCCTTAACCTCTTTAGTAGCTACCTGAATTTTGTCAATTTCTCCCCCCAATTGTTTTTTGACCTGCTGTGTTTCCAGTTGCACTAGTTCTTTTAAATTTTCAGCCTGTGTACTGATTCTAATTTCTAACTCCTCCTGTACTTTTCCTAATTTTCTGTCTACATCTGCAATAATCTCTTTAGCCTTCTCTTCCATCACCCCTCTGATTTCTCCTCTAATCTGCTCTAATTTCTTATCTAGTTTTAGATTATTCTCTTCAAATTTCTCATTTAATTTATTGCTCATTTGTTTACTGTTTTGTTCTAATTTAGCATTTAAAGTTTCAGTACTCTCTCTATTTTCCCTACTGTTTTGTTCTAATCTGGCGTTTAAGGCATCTGTACTTTCTTTATTTTCCCTACTGTTTTGTTCTAATTTGGCATTTAAGGCATCTGTACTTTCTTTATTTTCCCTACTGTTTTGTTCTAGTTTTGCATTTAAGGCATCAATACTAACTTTGTTCTGAAACATGAACTCGAGAAGTAAAGTTTTTAATTCTGGTTGGCCGCCTACACTCCCTGTTTCAGTATCGGGATTTACCTCCGCTACCCCGGTACTACCATCACTCGACATACTGCTCGTATCATCACTCTCCAGTTGATGACCACTACGTAACCTCATCTGTTTTTCTTTCTCATCCCCCATAATGATATACACCGATAAATGAAAAACCCCCAAAATACAGGCATAGAAATATATACCCTTCTCCTTCCACAAATGTTATTAGGTGTTCAGCCCCCAAGTTGTCGGCGACAAATGAAATGTTCTCGCTTTGCTCCACGTTGAGCGTACAAATGAAACGTTTTGACTGGTCCTTACTGTTGGGTGACAAATGTAACTGTTTACCTTTGCCTAAGCTATGTTGTTTTAATGGGCGCCAAGACCTCAACGCTATGTTGAAATCTAAATTTATATTTTACAACATCTAGCTCCGGTAGAACACCTTCAAGAATCTATTCACTCAGATCGTGGTATGATTTGATCATTAACCCAACAACAATTGTATCAGGAGAAGGAATTGGTCTCTATCTAATGCTACCTACTGAAAGCAAAGATTGCATGGTTAAAAGAAATGAATTTATTATATAAAACAAGTATTGCAAAATTAATAATAATGATAAGTTTAAAATTTATATTGGAGCGTTGCGATTTGAATATTACCGCTAGAAAATTACGTGAAGACGGAGTCTGATAAATTACTGATTTTACTCTTATTCCCAAGCTATGAAGTTACTGAATACTGAATATAAAACAAAGAGAAACGAGAGATTGCGTAGTTCTGCGTCATTCGCGCTTACCACTGGAAATTGCCGAAGCATTCCCCTCGTACTGGATGATGAAGAGAGCTTCCCACCGTCTCCTGGACGTCGTCATCTTCTTCGTTAGTTGATGATATCCTGGTAGATGTAATCACTTTATGGTCCGAACATCGGAGCCAAACACTTGTACAACCACACTGGTTAAGTTTTACAAAGATAGTCCTTTACTCCACGGCGCACCAAACGATATATGCACTCGTCGGCTCCCCACTCCGGTGCCGACTTCCACCTTACGTGGTCTCCACTGATTGGCAGTGCCACCCCGCTACTCCCCTCCTTAGGCTCAATACACACGGCGCGTGGATGATGTCGTTTGCCGTTCCAGACTATTTCGCCTTTTCTTGACGCTGCAACCCAGGCTTGCGACATGCTTCTTGACAAGAATAAGCCTGTATCCGAATTCCCAGTGAGTCATCTCTCTCATAATACCCTAACTGACAAAACTCCGTAAAATTCCGTAATCATATAATTTTCTATGATAATGTAGTTCGTAATAATTTGCTTGATAGTGTTTTCTATGACATAGAAAACCTATCTGTATGCTTATACTTTTATAAAATGCTCCAAAAAATACCTTAATAATAATAAGTTAATAATAATAATAATAAATTAACATGAACGATTCTCTTGGCTGAACAATTTGCCGCGTAAATAAATATAGAATGGCTTCCTACTGACTTATGCCAGTGGCATAAAAAACCCTCGAAAAACACGTTACACTCTAAATTTTAAAAAATCAAAATCAATAGAACTGCTGTGTTAATAGCGGCAAATGACCATTCGTTCTCCTTGTCGAGATTTTATTTGTTTTTGTTTTTTCTGATAATATGTCCTCAGAAGAAGAAGAAGAAGAAGAAGAAATATTGGCGCAAAAACAAGTTTCTGCGAGGGAAGTTGTCCGACACATCATCGAGCGAGGAGGAGAGGCGGTGGAGAGCAAAGAAGAAGCGGGAACAAGAGGAAGAAGAAAAATATGTAAGGTGAGTTGTTCCTTTTTCTTCTTCCGAAAGAAATTGCCTTAAATTGTCATGAAGTTTGTTTTAATGTTGGCTATTTGTGGTGCTTTTTGAAGCTGACTAGATTTGTTAGCACTACAGCCTCGTCATTTTCATATTATTGTATATTATTTGAATACCAATTCTTTTCAACCATAATGCTACAAAATAAAGCACAAACGCTACACATTCATTAGCTTGGAGACCGTGGTCATGAGTCCCATGAAACGTGAACACAATACCAAAATGTTTTAACATGCAGCTGTTTTCAACTAATATATATAGTACGGATAGTACCAAATGAAGTGGTATACAGAGAACTGAGCCCATCACTGATACTATTCGGAAGAAACGGATTTCTTTTTTTTGGTCACATTATGAGGACACCGGAAACCTGGTTATCTAGAAAAATTGTAGTGAAACTTTGGAATGATTAAGGAAATTAGAGAAGATATGACAGGTATTAGAAATAACCTTGGATGACTTGCAAAACAAAACAAAAAATTAAGAAAAAGCTGAAAGATTTAAAAATAAGATTTCAAGCAAAAATAGGCAAACATAATACAGTAAAAAGGGTATTTACAGATGAGGAACGCCTGAGAAGATCGGAGCGAATGTAAAGCTACTGGGAAACTCTGAAAAAAAACTTACTGAAGAAGAGGACCAAGAAATGATTGACTGAAGTGGTCCAATGAGGCCTTAAGAGCAGAAGAAGAAGAATATATACAGTGGAATCTCGTTAGTACGTTTTTCAAGAGACTGAAAAATTTGGACGTCATATGCGGGAAAACGTACTACTGAAAAACGCCATACTGCATTTACAACATATAAGAAATAAAGCGGCGTATATATGGACGTTAAACCGCCGACCTTAGTAAGTGATTGTATGCACTACTACAGTCACGACATAAACATAGTGTTACGTACCGCCACGAACCGGCAGGAGACTTTCGGGTGAGCGACAGTGTGACAGACCAAAGCAGCTGTCTCGTTGGCCTTGGGCCGAACCATCAGCCGGAGAGAGAAAGTTACCACATCCTCCCGGCCCCTCCCACCGGCAGACACAATAGCGGGACATCTGTGAGTCATCGCGGGCGGGCCAGAATATACGTGAAAAGTCTGGACTTAGAACCATCGAGAACAGACTAAATGCGGCAATAGGTTGTCACATTTCGAACTTTCCAGGCCAGGGACTGATCCCATATAAACCAGCGAGCCGCGGCGAGGAGGCAGTGTGTATTGGAGTGTATTGGGGAGTGTGTATTGGACAGTATTGGTCAGTGCTAGTGTGTACTGAAGTGTTGTCGGGTGAGTGCGTACGGAGCAGTACAGCGATTATTACTGGACGTCTACGGTAACAGAGAGGAAGCCTTTCTGCCAAGGTGCAACTTGGAGTCAAGACTGTGAGTGCTTGGACGTGTCGCGGTGCTTCGTGGAATACGTGGTCGTGGGATCGACACGGGACGAGCAAGAGCGCACAAGGAGCAGCAAGAGGACTCTGGAAGTAAGTGAAGTGGCAGTGGCAAGGCTGTAGAGTACCTGTGTAGACTGTACGTGTGAGTGTAAGCTGGAACACTGTAACGCCTCACGGACAGGGAGAGCATAAATAGCGAGGACAGTGGTAGATTGTAAATGTGGAAACTAATAGTGACTAGTAGTGTTTTCTGAGGTTAGACTCAGTGTGTGTGTATGTGTGCACGGTGTATGTTTGTGGGCTGCAATAAAATTATATTTCGTTAAAGGAACAATTGTGTTTGTGCTTTCGCCCACCGTAATCCAGTTAACAAAGGTGCCACTAGGGGGTGGCACGTAACAACTGGTGTCAGAAGCCGGATTACGAACCCAAGCAAGCACAACACCTGAAGGTCCTAGGTTCAAAATCGTGCAGGTCTTCGTATCTCCTGCGAGTGCATGCCCGTCACAAGTCAGACAAATAAAATGGATGCGCAAATACAACTCCTGCTAGAAAAGTTAACTTCCAAGATAGAGGATGTGGAAAAGAAAATGACAGAACATTTCGAAAAAGTGGGTAAGGAAATGACGGAACATTTTGAAAACCTAGGAAAGAAAATGGTGATATGTTCGGAAAATTTGGAAAAGAAAATCGGGGAAAGTTCCGAAAATTCTGAAAAGGAAATGGAGCAGGGAACTAGTCAGGACGAGCTGAAATATGACCTGAAATCAAGACCGGAGTATAACAAGCTTGGAGGTGATATGGAGAGTGGGGCGGCCGAGGACGCTGATGGCCAAGACAAACAGTTCGTGAAGTCCGGAGTTCGGAATGCACAGCGAGTCAGCGACGAGCAACTGGGAAGCGTCACGGGCATGGAAATCGGGCCAAGGCTTAGCAGCTCTGATGGCAGGAACAGTGTTACGAGTGTGAGGACGCCGCACGACGATGAGACTACATCATGGCAGATCTGCGGGACCGGGTTCGACACTGTGGTGGACCATGCCAGGTGTACGTTGAAGGACGTAGCCGTTCAGCTCACCACAGGACTTCGCATGGTGGAAGTGCTACACAACGTCCGGACGGGGACTGGGTACAACGGGATCGTCGCGACGCTGGAGGAGCATCGTGGGGACTACCAGCTACCTGCCATGTACCACCTACGGCTAGAAGGGAGGAACGGGCGCGCGAGTAAGTTAATTGAAGAGCTCGCGCTGGCTAGCTCTGCCTCCCGAGCACGTGCACCGAGAGGCGGCGTACATCTTCGTGGATGGGCATCGCGACGCCATGGTACGTGAGTATTCGATGCTCAGTAGAAGGCGCTACCCGCGGCAGGTAAAGACCATCGCGTTGGGAATGGCGGTGACGAGGAGGAGAACATGGGTAACGCCACCGAGGAGAAGTGACGCCGCCGGAGACGAAGAGGCAGTGGAGGTTGGCTACCCTCCACCAAAGCGGCGTAAACCATCACCGGGACGCCGTTGCAGTAGGAAAGCCACCTGTTTGCTACGGTGTGAAAGGGGCCATCTAATGAGCAGCTGTCGGCAAGGAACAGCCTCACGGTTAGAAAATCGAGTGAGGGCCAGGGCCAGCCAAAACAGGGGCTTGTCAGCGCCGTCAATGCCACCCCTTCGGACCTCGGACGGCCTTTACGACGAACAACTCGAGGCGAGTTGCTTTAAAGAGGGGAGCAGTGTTACGTACCGCCGCGAACCGGCAGGAGACTTTCGGGTGAGCGACAGTGTGACAGACCAAAGCAGCTGTCTCGTTGGCCTTGGGCTGAGCCATCAGCCGGAGGGAGAAAGTTACCACATCCTCCCGGCCCCTCCCACCAGCAGACACAATAGCGGGACATCTGTGAGTCATCGCGGGCGGGCCAGAATATACGTGAAAAGTCTGGACTTAGAACCATCGAGAACAGACTAAATGCGTCAATAGGTTGTTACATTTCGAACTTTCCAGGCCAGGGACTGATCCCATATAAACCAGCGAGCCGCGGCGAGGAGGCAGTGTGTATTGGAGTGTATTGGGGAGTGTGTATTGGACAGTATTGGTCAGTGCTAGTGTGTACTGAAGTGTTGTCGGGTGAGTGCGTACGGAGCAGTACAGCGATTATTACTGGACGTCTACGGTAACAGAGAGGAAGCCTTTCTGCCAAGGTGCAACTTGGAGTCAAGACTGTGAGTGCTTGGACGTGTCGCGGTGCTTCGTGGAATACATGGTCATGGGATCGACACGGGACGAGCAAGAGCGCACAAGGAGCAGCAAGAGGACTCTGGAAGTAAGTGAAGTGGCAGTGGCAAGGCTGTAGAGTACCTGTGTAGACTGTACGTGTGAGTGTAAGCTGGAACACTGTAACGCCTCACGGACAGGGAGAGCATAAATAGCGAGGACAGTGGTAGATTGTAAATGTGGAAACTAATAGTGACTAGTAGTGTTTTCTGAGGTTAGACTCAGTGTGTGTGTATGTGTGCACGGTGTTTGTTTGTGGGCTGCAATAAAATTATATTTCGTTAAAGGAACAATTGTGTTTGTGCTTTCGCCCACCGTAATCCAGTTAGCAAAAGTGCCACTAGGGGGTGGCACGTAACAATAGGTTATCAGTAACTTACGCAGGGAATAAATAACATAAAAATGAATTACTGTACCTCTACACTACAATATAATACAGGGTCTTTATATTTGCTTGGCAAGGACATTCTAGCTCTCCGCCAGTGACGGCATTGTTGCCGGCGACCACGCACGCATATGTAGGCCTACGGCAGAATACGGTGCTTAAAATCAGTAGCCTACCATGCAGTTTTACTGGCCATGATTTACAGTAGATGCTGAAAATGTTCCCCATCCGCTTTCAAACACAATCGGCATCTCCTTATGAAGTTTCCGGTTACTCCGGTTAGTCCACGTCTCGAATGTATTTCATCTTGTCATCATTAGTTACCTGCCGTACTTTCTTCTTATCCATTATGAAACACGCAATAAAATAGGTCGTAACTGGACGTGAACACTAAGAACTAGAAGACAATAGTGCGGAACACGATGACAATAATGCGCCTACGTGAGAAATAAACAATGGGGAGGGGGTGAAGGGCAGCGGGAGAGAGACGAGTCACCTGTGTTGTGTCATAGCTATAGCCACTTCTACGCCGTCAAACACAATAAAATCATCTACACTGTCAATAACTATCAGAGAATATGAGGCAGTATCGCGTCGTGTTTTCCAGAAGCCGAATTTTATAATGAAATAAGAATAAAATCCGGTTCACTAACAAATAGTTCAACAGAAATTTGATCGTTGTAAGCGGGAATAGAGAACGTATTAAGGGGATATATCAACATGTATTTTGTAGAATTGGAACTGGGACTTGAGAAAATCATCGCGTTAAACGGGAAAACATCGTAACCGAGAACGTGCTAACGACATTCCACTGTATATACGGAATTTGGCCAATTATAGATCGCTTAGAATCTAAGACAATTGTACATTAATTTTCCTTTTCTTTTCTTTTCTTCCCAGAACTTTTTCATTCGGCGGCTAATAATTTGCCGTTGTTCCACTGACATCACCCTCGTAGGCCATCATTGGACTTTGAAACGTGTAACATCTGCTGAATGGACCTGTCACCGAAATTCCTCCCTGTCCGAGATGATAGCATCCGTGATCTTCAGTTGTTGCAGTTCCCATCGTATCTCCTCCAGCCATCCTGTGGTGTTTTTTAATTTAAAGATGTAATCAAAAATTTTCTTCGAGAGCCAATCACTGTTCATCCTGTAAAGATGTCCATAACATTTTAGTCTTTTCTTTTTAATTGAAACTCTAATTTCTTCTATATGACGATAAAGGTCTTCATTTCTCCTCTTCATCCACCAATTTTCTTTATTCTTTTGGGGACCCAATATTTTTAGAAGTATTTTTCTTTCATTTTTCTCTAGTTCAACTTGGTTTCCATTTTTATTCAATGTTAAGCATTCCGAACCATATAATTCCTAAATATGTACGTTTGAATATTTTTTTAACATTCTGATAATTTATAGTTGAACTTTGTTAGAATGAAGGGCGTGAAGACACAGAAAAGCTTATGGTTAAAGCAGAAGAAATAGCCAAAAAATCATTCAGTGCTGGTTTGGACTAAACGGCAGATGATCCAAAACTTCACTCTTGAATTCTTTGAAAAAGTCTATCGTAACGCTGGTACAGTGCGGTCGTGAATGATTTTCACCTTTTTCGAGAATTAATGGTATGGTTGGGTGGCAACACCTCGCCAAAAAGGAAACATTTCAGGAGACTGTCCAGACGTACCCACCTCAGTGGCGGCAGAGTGCATTGGAAAGCTGGTGTAACGATACGACAAATGTTTCAATCGTTTTGGCGATTATGTTGAGACATAAGAATAAAACGAGCAAACATTTAGTAGTAAAATCAGTTTGGTATGTCAATTTGCTATTTTTATACCGTCCATTGGAACTTGAAGGGTTGAAACTCTGATACACTGTCCAGCTTTGTGCCATTTAGTACGATTTCTGGCTCGTCACCCGTCTGTACTTTCAACACCACTGTTTTAGTTTTATTCAAGTTCAAGCCAAATCTTTCAAACTCCTGGCTCCACCTTCGCAGTCTTTCCTCTACATCCACTAAGGGAACAAAATCTCTAATGGATTTCTGCAAAACCTAATGCACATTTGTGTGCTATTTACGTTCATTCAAATGGACATAATGATACCTTGAATCATAGTTTGCATGGTTTTTTGTATCAAGTAACTTCAACTTATAAATATCACCGGCCGCCTTTTCAGTCGGATATGACAGGCTTGCCGGTGCGTGTATGGCCACCTTAACACAAGAATTGAAACCAATGCGCGAACAAGTGTCTATGTAACATTTCTTACATATTGAGGAAAATGGCAATAAAGGCGATTGTTGTTGTCCGATGTTGTGATCTGGGGCGAGGATGAGATGGAGGTACAAGAACAGTTAGACGTAATAAATGAAAAGATTGAGCAATGGGCATTGAAGATAAATGTGGAGAGTAAAACAGTGGTGATCGATGAGTAAAGGAAAGAAAGAAGGAAAAGGATTAATCAAAGTCGGAGATAAAGAATTGGAAGTGGTGAAACGCTTCAAATACTTGGGAAGTGAACTGACTGAAGATGAAAGACTAGATTTGGAAATTAGCAGACGAATACAACTCGGGAGTGCTTTCTACCAACAGGTACGGGGACTAGTATGGAACAAGGATATACCAATTAAGGCTAAAGAAGTTATGTACAAAGCATATTATGGTCCTATAATGACATATGCAGCAGAAACTTGGACAATGACTAAGAGGGATGAGAGCAGAGTACAGGCATCTGAGATGAGATTCCTGAGAAGTATGGTCCAGAAAACGAGGAGAGACAGAGTGAGAAATGAAGATATACGGAAAGAACTGGGAGTACAGAAACTAAATGACAAACTGGAGCAAAACAGATTGAGATGGTTTGGACATGTCAAACGGATGAATGAAGTAAGGCTACCAAGACGAGCACTGGAGCGACGGATGACAGGGAAGAGAGGTCATGGAAGATCAAGAATGCGTTGGATGGACTCGGTGAAGTATAGCATTAGAAAACGGAACCTGGATTGGAACACCATGTCGGAAGAGGAATGGTGGAACAACAGAACAAAGGGGAGAGGAACAATATTTGCCCCCACCTAGTGTCAGCTGGAAAAGGGGAAATGAAGATGGTGATGTCCGTGGGACATAACGATGTAACGTAGACTTTTGTCATATAATACAAAACGGGACAGTGCTCGCTTATTCGCAAGTACTGTAATAGAGACTAGAATAGCGTAATTTCAAGTGTAATGTTATTGTTTGAACCTACTTATAATGTTTTAGTCAGTGAAAATAATGTTCCTTTAAATGGAAAACTTGAATGAACTCATTTCTTTGCCATGGCCAAGGTACTGTGTTTTTATAAACACAACTATGGTTTTCCTTTTGGTATTTAAACACATCTTTTTCCCTCTTTCTAATATTATTTAACTGTGTTGAGCATGACAAATTATGGGAAACCCTGTTGTAGTAGGGAGTACCCATACATTTGATTCAGTTGATACGTTCGCTTTATACGGAACAATAGGCAGCAGTTCACACGCCATATGGCGACACTGAATGGTTTAAAATTGAAAAGGGTGTCCTTCAGGGCTGCATTCTTTCGCTATTCCTTTTCAATCTGTATGCAGAAATCATTATATGGAAGTTCAACTTAGAGGAACTCTACATTGGTATGAATATTGGAGAACAAAATATAAATAATTTGAGATGATAATAATATCGCATGTATTCGTCCAGAAGCTCTGTACGCAGCAGAATGCCTTGCAGTGAATAACAAAGGTATAGTTTAAAAGTTAGAGGCCAAAGAACAAGACAATCCTGAGAAAGATCCTAGCACCAGTCAGAGAAAATGGAGAGTACAAGAGGCGACATAACAACGAACTCTACATACCCGTGGATAGGATAACGGACTTGATGCGAAAAAGGAGAATTAGTTTCTATAGCCACATAACATGCATGAGCTCGCAGAGACTGACCGACCACATATTTTCCTATTTTGTAGACAAGAAAACCAAGGGACCATGGTTCTCTGAGATCGAAAAAATCTTATAAAAGTAGGGATTTCGCTTGAGGACATTCAAGAACACCTTCCTCTCCAGAAAATACTTAGAGCACACCAGCGATTCCAAGAAAAGCCAAAACTAGGGCAGATTGCATGTCGAATTTAGTGGTTTTTTGGAACGCTATGAAAGTCTAGGTGGGTAGATATCTAAGCTCCTTGACACCATAGCGCTTTCTAGTAGAGAAAGGAGAAACTTTTGTGTTGGCGGAATATCGCGAGATCAATTTTTACCATTATGAACACAGTTTGCTGAATTCAAATGGGTTCTTTAACATGCCAACAACTTATGACAAGCGTGCCGTGATTTTTGTCGCCTTTCAAAAATTACTTACCACGGCCAGGAGCGAACCTGCAAGCTTGGGGGGTTGGTAGTCCGACACGATAACCACTCACCCACCGTGGCAAGCATAATTTGAGATATGCTGATGATGCAATCCTTCTGGTGGAAACAGAACAAGATCTAAATTCTAAAACTTTTAATTTCCTGCCTCAAAGATGAAAGTGAAAAAATGGGCCTCTATCTCAATATTGTTTGTTAGGTAGTCAGCCCGAAGGCAATTACCGCCGTTAAGTTATGTGGGTAGATACATACAAAAACCCAAGGCAGTGCTATATTCAGGCATACTAGGCAAGATGAGGAGTGAGGTAGTTTGCCATTGCATTCCTCACAGAGTCAGAACAGCAGTACTATCCCTACGAGTAGAACATTTCACAGCATTCACAGGCACTGACTGTGCCCTGAATGTCATTACTAAGCACCACCCAATACCTCAGTAGCTTCCATATTATCACAGCCATGATTGAGATTAAGACATCGGTGAAAAGCCACATTTTACTCTAGCCTGTGTCAACAGACAAATGCAAATGTACTGCATTCATCAAGAGATGGCAAACAGGCCTAATCTCAATACAGTGAAACCTCGTTAGTACATTTTTCAAGGGATTAAAAAATTTGGCCGTCAAAAGCGGGAAAACGTACTAATGGAAAATAATAATTAAATCTCATAAATGTGTATCAGTAAGGGAAATGTAGCGTTAATCAGAAGTGCCGCGGCGCGTGCTATTGTCTTACTTTTAAGAGTCGCCTATACCTGTTAAGTCGCAACCCTTGCCCGCTGGTTGGCAAGGAATGTTATCTCAGTGCGGTCGGTCTCACATTCCACTAGGGGTGGACAAAGAATGCTTTCAGGGCTGACGAAAATGCGATCGTACTACGCGATGCGCGGTGCGTGCTACTGTCTTACTTTTAAGAGTCGCCTATACCTGTTAAGTCGCAACCCTCGCCCGCTTGTTGGCAAGGAATGTTATCTCAGTGCGGTCGGTCTCACATTCCACTAGGGGTGGACAAAAAATGCTTTCAGGGCTGACAAAAATGCGATCGTACTACGCGCGGCGCGTGCTACTGTCTTACTTTTAAGAGTCGCCTATACCTGTTAAGTCGCAACTCTCGCCCTCCTTTTGGAAAGGAATGTTATCTCAGAGCGGTCGGTCTCACATTCCACTAGGGGTGGACAAAGAATGCTTTCAGGGCTGACGAAAATACGATCGTACTAAGCGATGCGCGGCAAAATGTGCGACGTGATAAATGAGGTACTTTTACATTATTGTCATCAGATAAGAATCGGGACTTGAAAATTACGACGTGATATGCGATAAAACGTACTAATGAGGAACGTGTTAACGAGGTTCTACTGTATTAAGAAGACCAAAGTCATGACTACGGATGAGTGTGGTACAGCTAGTATAAACTTAAATGGGGAAGAGATAGAGAAAGTGGAAGATTTCATCTTCTTGGGAGCCAAAATTACTTGCAGCAAAGATTGCGGCCCTGAAATTAGAAGACAAATTTCGCTTGGACGAAGCTCTATGATGACTATGTCCCCAATTTGGAAGAACCGAGATATCAGTTTGGCTACCAAATACGGAATAGTCAATGTGATTTATATTCCCACTGTTCATGTATGGATGTGAGAGGCGGACGCTAAATCAGGCAGACAAGAGGAAGCTTTTGAGCTCTGGTGTTGGCGTAGACTCTTAAGAATACCATGGACTGAAAAGTCATCAATAAGGCAGTATTAGAGGGCATGTCATTGTCAGCAAGATTATGAAGTTGCGGCTAGCATACTTCGGCCACGTTATGTGATCAGATGCATTGGAAAAAGCAATCATGCTAGGATGATCAGCGGTACAAGAAGACCAGGTCGCCAGAGTACACCATTAAAACATACTACAACCTCACCCTGGAACAACTAAAGGATGCAGTGTGGCACAGGACAACTAGGTACTTGAGTGATGATCCATTGAATCGCATCTTCTTCTTCTTCCTTAGTGTTTGTCCCGCCTAGCTGCAGGGTCTGCTATATCCATAGAATCGCATCATCAACATTATATCATGTGACCGCATAAGAACGGCAAAATGCACACAAATAAAGATAATTTTGATGAATACAGAATATCATAGCAACATTTCAACTCGCTTGCAGTTTGTAATAACAAACTAATGTTATTTTAAATAATAACGTGCTCTACTCTGATTTATGTGCATTCACTTCTGTTGCCGCATACGAGCGGGAAGCGATGTAACTTAGACTTTTGTTTCGTCATTTTTAAAGTTCATTTCGCTTCACAATTTCCGGAATACTGAAGCCATCTGATGAGATAGGCTCGAACAAATAAGTATTCAGAAAACGCCATAGATGTTTGTCCCCGCATACGCTTCAAATTGTTGTCATAAATTGTAACCGATTTTATTCAGTTACAGTAGCTCGCCCTCCTATTTTGCCTTGTGCAGTTAGTTTGGGGTATTTTATTCATATCTTATTATATTGCGTTAAAGTCGGGGACGGTGATTGTTGCTGTGCCTGTGTGTATTTTTGTGGACGGATTTATTTTCTGATGTTCCGAGCCGACGAGATTCATTGTTTACTAGGGCGCCCGTACTGCTCCGCAGCATTATTTTTCAGTATTGGAATTAAAAAATTACGACATTATGTAATAGTTTATAACCTTTATTTCACAATACTTCCTTCCAGACAATGTTCGCTGTGCATCGACCCTTAGGTTTAATTTCTACTTCTACATCTTTAAATGATTTTCCTCGGGATAGGGCAACATAGAACATTCCATGGCCTAAAACCGGTTCAAGCAAGTAGATTCCAACTCGATGAACCGTTTGACCCTGCGCTTTGTTGATTGTAATACAAAACGCTAGTATAATAGGAAATTTCCGACATTAGAACCAAAGATATGTTTGCTACAATGAGAAAAAATATTGAAAAAATGAAATGTAATATCGAATGTTCACTCATAACATTCCTCAGAATCAGCCGATTTGAATAGTTAAGAGCTCAAATGAAAGCGCTTGATTCACTGAGTGTTCTTAGACCAAAACGACCTGCGTACCTCAATTAGAGCCAAATATATGATTGCTTGAAAGTTGGAAAAATTTGGGAAAAGTTGAAAAAATCAAATAAAGCTTCAATGAGAAAAAAAAAAGTTGGAAAAAGTTCAAGAAATCAAATAATTTAAGGAAGGCGGTAGTTAAGTGATTTGTAATACTTGATAACAAATCCGTGCATGAATACCTTTCATTTAAAAAAGGAATGAAGGAAATTGGCCGGATGGACTCGGTTAAGTTTTTGTAAATATTTGTAATATTCGCTTCGGCACTCACAACATTCCTCAGAATCAAACCAATTAATATATTAAATATCTCAAAAGATAGAGCTTGATCCACTGAGTGTTCTTAGACCAAAACGAACTGTGTAACTCAATCAGAACCAATTATATGATTGCTAAAATGAGAAAAAATGTTGAAAAAATGAGATGTAATATCGAATGTTCACTCATAACTTTCCTCAGAATCATCTGATGTGAATAGTTAAGAGCTCAAATGACAGCATTTGTTTCACTGAATGTCCTTAGACGAAAACGACCTTTGTTACTCAATTAGAACCAGAGATATAATTGCTTCAAAGTTGGAAAAAGTTGAAAAAATCAAATAATTTGAGAAAGGCAGAATTTAAGTGATTTGTAATACTTGATGACAAATCTGTGCATGAATACCTTTCATTTAAAAGAAGAATGAAGGAAATCGACCATACAGAATGGCCGCACAGACTCTGATAAGTTTTCATAAATATTTTTAATATATAGATTACTTATCGGTTTTTGGATATTTGGTATTATAAAATACGGGTTTATTGCGATTTATTACGTTTTGGGTACAGGGGTATATAAGACTGTATTATTTTTGAGTAGAAGCATTATTTCATTTTGGTTTGGGGTTAATGGCTTTATTTTGACTAGTAATGTTAAAATTTTCAATTACGGGCTGTACTACTAGGTACAATTGAATCTGTATTTCGATGCCTGAAAAGTTCACACCCGGGAAAGTGAGGCAGTAATTCGACTTGCTGTGTCAAACCAGGGAATATCTAGGCTATTAATAGCGTGAACTCTGATGAACTTCTAGTGGAAAAAATACTGAAATCACGTTCAGAGCCGTTTGGGTCTGTCCGTGAGCGATCGAGTGAATTACGACTGTCATATGTTCATGTGTTGTCACGGATATTCTGCTAGGAGAGGGGGGGACAGCATATAGTTCCGAGAGAACGAATCACAGCCGGTGGTGTAATGTATTCGTTCGCCAGGGTTTATCATCATCATCATCTTGCACAGTTTCCAGCCACTGGCCGGGTCTGTTTGGAACACAAGCCTCTCCAACGTCTTCTGTCTTCCCACCATCTCTCAGCCTCCACCCTTGTCCAGTCTTCTCCTCTCTTCTTCACGCTTTCTTCCACCCCCTTCAGCCACCTGTCTCTCGGTCTTCCCCTCGATCTCTTTCCTTCCCACTTCGTCTCATGTACTCTCCTGGGTATCCTCTTCTCCTCCATTCGTTTTACATGTCCATACCATCTAAGTCTAGATTTCTCTATACCATCCTGTAATGGTTCCTCCTTCATTAATTCTCTGGTCCTCTCATTTCTTATTCTGTCCATCTTTGTAGCTCCAATACTGCTTCTCAAGAACCTCATCTCACTGGCCTGTATTTTGCTCTCCCTTCCTTTCATAACCCAGGTCTCCGAGGCATACGTCAGGATAGGGACATAGTACGTCCGATATAACGGCGTTTATTATTTATCGTATGGCTTTTAGTACCGGGAGTGTCCGAGGACATGTTCGGCTCGCCTGAGGCTGTAGCTGCTTCAAGCGGATACCGCTAGGGTGAGCTACAAGTTCCGTTCAATTTCAAGTAGTTCCAAATTTCGCTGCCAGATATCAATGATACCTAGTGGTGATCGTTGGAACTTTGATAGAGGGTTACAGTGAAATCTAACCTAGAAATTTACCTCCACACAAGTTTAATCTGTGGAAGGATCTTTTACATGCCATAAATGTATGACATGGGACCACCGTCTTTACTTCCCCTCCGAAGGAAAGCATACTGAAGGATTTTAACGCTCTTAAAAAATCCGACGACTTCATCCGGGATTGAACCTGCTATCGTGGGCACAGCAGTTCAGCATGCTATCACCTACGCCACCGAAGCTTCTTATAATGGTGTGTCTGGTGTTCAGAAATTGTCTTCTTGCTTTTACAGCGAAAGTCCATGTCTACTTGCAAATTAGTGTCGTTGTTACTGGATCATTGTATCGTAACACGAGCGAGCAGAGACTTTTAGCAAACCACTGAGCTCTTGCGGGCTATTGGTAAGCTACATTGTATTTCATGGTTCCGTCCAAATACCATGGGTTGTCGGTAATGCTTTACCACGCCTAAAAGGATGATCATCATTCATAAACATTTCATTGTGAAGTCATGGGAGAAGGGAGACGTTAAAGAACAGTTCGAGGAGAAAGAAAGTGAAGTGAAACAGTCTTTACGTGTGTATATTTTTTTGTACAAACTGTACAAGTAAACACATGTATAGAAGGCTGTCATGCCTAGGTCTGTAATGACCGTAAGTGTTTGTTGCTCTAAGAGTGTAAATTCAGTGGCAAGGTACCGTACACAAGTTATTACAACTGCATTGAAGGGTATTTTCGTATTGTAAATTATATATATATGGAGTACAGCCAATAGATTGTTTCTTTTAATATTCTTGTGTGTCTTTGTTCCTGTTTTGCATGATCCTGGCAACATCAGCGAACGCATGCTCAAAATGCCCTACGCCTGGAATTAGGGGTCTCAAAGTCGGGGAATCAGTTATTTATTTTATTCTATTTTATTCAGGAAGACCCATAAGGTCGACCTTGGCACCCATTCAAAGTCAAGAAATCAACGTTAAATTCACTTGTGGCCTGTATTTAAAGGCAGTTAATTCTGTAGGTTTGTGTTAATGGGGGTATTTAAAGTTAAATCAACTCCAGCGTGGAGATAAGAGTGTTTCAGTGGTAGCCCAACGTGAGGCCTTGGGCATGCTGATGTTTACCAGGACACAGGAATTAAACTGTAGGCATATTTTCATAATTTTACATATTTCAATTGGGGATGGCTACGTTAGAGCCAGAATGCAATTCTGCTTTGCTAGGGAGCGGTGCTGGTAAGCAGCAGAATCAGACGGGGTCTGATAGGCAATTTGTTATACGGATGGGGGAAAACAGTAGAGTCAGGGAAGATTTGCCAGGGCAGAGGCGAAATCAGTTGCGTTTTGAAGCTGAGATAATAGCCATGATGAAGAAGATCTTAGATGTGCAGGATAGGATTATCAACCGGCAAAAGACTGCGGAGAGAGAAGCTTCATGAGGTCACGGAGCATTTGTCGGAGAAGCTTGATGTGATTAGCCTAGACAGCCATGCTACTAGCCAGGTTAGTGAAGTCAGTATAGAAACCACTCGTCTGGAAACTAAGCTAGGTAATCAGATTGCTGTTCAGGAAGAGAGCGTAGACTCTGAAGTAGATAAGTTGGATGCTCAACGAGTGAAGTTGGCAGGGGAGATTTCTAGCCAGGCACTGGAGACTAGCCAGAAATTTCCCAGGGTAGATAGGAAATTGGGAGAACAGAAAGAGGAAATTGTAGTCATCGTGGAAGAGAACGTTGAGGTTATTGAGAAAGAGAGTGGTAGGCCTATGAGAGTGGAGATGGATGAGAGTGTTGAGGTTAGTGAGGAGTTGGTTTGTTATTGTTGTTTTAAGGGGCGGAACTACGAGGTCATCTGCCCCTAAGTGTGGAGAGTGCTGAGAGAGTGGAGATGGATGTGAGTGCTGAGGTTAGTGGAGATGGATGAGCGAGTCGAGATTAGTTTGCTAGGGAATGGTTGAGCTCTTGCGGGCTATTGGTAAGCTACGTTGTATTTAATGGTTCCGTCCAAATACCATGTGTTGTCGGTAGGGGTCGACGGTGCACCGATTTTTTGGTTTCGGTACGGTACAAAGGAAATTACCGACCTCGGTTCGAGACGATAAAAAACTCTGTAAAAAGTTCGGTTCGGTACAAGAGACACAAATACCGTAATTTAAGGAAACCTTTTTTTAGACATCCAAAGTATTGTCCTTTATCAACAATGTTTTACTTCAATAGTTAGTTAAATACAGTAAAACTTCTTGTATACGGTTCATATTTATACCGACAGTTGTGGCTTCGCGGGCTAAAGCACTGCGTTAGGTCAATGGGCCAAGCTCTCAGCTGACTCGGTAGACGCGTGGGTTCGAGCCCCACCGTCGGCTGTCCTTGAAATGGTTTTCCGTGGTTTCCCATTTTCAACACCAGGCAAATGCTGGGACAGTACCTTCTGACAGGCCACGGCCGCTTCCTACCACATCCTTGCCCAGTTTCATTCATCTTCATCCATTCCATCTCTCATCCCGACGCGCAGGTCGCCCACGGGCGTCAAGTAGAAAGACCTGCACTCGGCCTCTCAGGAGGCTACACGAAAAAAAAAAAAAAAAAAAACGTTTTCTATACGATTTTTCCTGGCCCCGGCAAAATGCCTATACTTTCCATGTTAATTTATCTCCGATATACGTTTTACATTTATTCGTTTTTCACGCTTATACGATCATATTTTAAGTCCCTTGCAATATAAAGCATCATTTATACGTTGCGTGTTCTGAGAAAGTACGTATGTTCGAATGCAAACTTTTGTTACCGCCTGTACTTCCCTTCGGACGGATGCACCGTGTGCTATATTATGTTACGATGGCCTTGAGCGACACCGGTGGTCCCGGAGACACTCGCTTGCCAGAGTGTCGTAACAAGGAAGAACAGCTTGCGTAATAAGCAAGCGCTATTATTGTGTTAGCCTTTCAAAATAACAGGAAGCAGCCATAAAACACAGATAGACAGCATCTGAAGCTTATGTTAAGATGAGCGGAAGGGTTTTACGATCGCCGATATATTAAAAAAAATATTATTTCCGCTTTTATAATTTTCATTCGTGTTTTTTTTAGGACTTCTCGTCAAACCATTAAAAATACGCGATTGATTCTGTGTTATAATAATCTTGCGTCTTCAGACAAATGAAAATCCATTAATTTAGACCTACACTACGGTATTTTATTAATGACGATGAAGAGCCGCAGAATAATACAGTGGATTTTAATGATGCTGTCAATGCTCTATGGACTGTCAAACATTTTGTGACGCACCATAAATTTTTTGAGGAAATAATGGCCGAATTATATCGGTTTGAAAATACTGTTCACGCCGTGGTCGCGGTCAACAATAAACAAGCCAAGATAACAAACTACTTCGTAAAGTGACTCAATTTTCTTTGTTTTGTTATATCTGAGTGCATTTCTCTTGTAGTTGTTTTGTTAATTATTGCCGATTATAGTTAAACAATCGTATTATTATTTCTTGTTTTTCACTTCTTAACGGGAACCCTCGTTCGCCAACCGCCCGCGTTGCTAGCCTGTCTCCCGCCAGGCACTTTGCCGTAATGCGTAGCTCGCGCGACACAGTCACCGAGTAGACTATAGCCTATAGTTCACAGCTGGTGCTGAAAATGTTCGCCATTCATTGCTACACATCGCTGGCACCTCTTCATGAAGTTGTCATTTACGTTCTGAAGTTCCTCAGCACCGATTGACTCTATTTCAGCTGTAATATACCTTAGTCCAAAGAATATGGACTGTTAAAGCCGTGGCGTCAAGAAGCGCATTACGGCAAAGTGCTTGGCGAGAACCGGCTCGCGGCGCGAGAGAGGGTCCCCGTCGCTTTTAAAACAAAGTCCCTGTATAACCCATATTGTCACATTCATTTTGCAGTTTTTATTTGCAGACTTTCATTTACGCGTTTTTCACATCTATGCGTTTTTTTTCCTTTGGTCCCCTGGATATCGTATAAGTGAAGTTTTACTACTAGAGCACAATAACTCTTCTGATTAATAAAATTAAATTATGGACTTAAGTGTTCCAGTGTGAGCCTAATGTCTATTTAATGTATGCATCAATTGGCTTACTCCACACTAAAAGGGCAAGTTTGAAAGTTAATGGAACATTGTATGAGATTATTAGCTGTACATTTTTTCTGTATTTTAAATAAAAATTGTGCTATTTGGCAAGTATTTGGTTTACTGTATAATCATTAGAAATCATGTGTTACTTTTTTCTTAATGGTTTACTCGAATTTAGCATGTTAAAATCAGCCGAGCTGTACCGAACCGATTTTGTACCGAGAACCGAAGTACAATTTTTTTTACCGAACCGAACCGTACCGAACCCAAATTTTCAGTACCGAAGACCCCTAGTTGTCGGTAATGCTTTACCACGCCTAAAAGGATGATTATCATTCATAAACATTTCATCGTGCAGTCATGGGAGAAGGGAGACGTGAAAGAACAGTTTGAGGAGAAAGAAAGTGTAGTGAATCATTCTTCACGTGTGTGTATTTTTTTGTACATACTGTACAAGTAAACAAATGTATAGGAGGCTGTCATGCTTAGGTCTGTAATGACCGTAAGTGTTTGTTGCTCTAAGAGCGTAAATTCAGTGCCAAGGTACTGTACAAAAGTTATTACAAGTGCATTGAAGGGTATTTTCGTGTTGTAAATTATGTATATATGTGGAGTACAGCCAATAGATTGTTTCTTTTAAAATTCTTGTGTCTTTATTCCTGTTTTGCATGATCCTGGCAACATCAGCGAACGCATGCTCAAAATGCCCTACGCCTGGGAAAAGGATTCTCAAAGTCGGGGAAACAGTTATTTATTTTATTCTATTTTATTCAGGAAGACCCATAAGGTCGACCTTGGCGCCCATTCAAAGTCGGGAAATCAATGTTAAATTCACTTGTGGCCTGTATTTAAAGGCAGTTAATTCTGTAGGTTTGTGTTAATGGGGGGTATTTAAAGTTAAATCAACTCCAGCGTGGAGATGTGAGTGTTTCAAAATTGTATAAAAGAACAATTTTGAGTGACCTTTGAAAATATTGAAAAGATGACAATATTAACAGTAATTGAATGCACATCATCAAATTTCAAGATTTCTAAAAATTAATCCGTTTGACTCAATTCAGTATTGCCAGCGTACGTCCCGGTGTACCATTGGGTTGATCAGTTGGTACACTGAGGAAAAACGCTGGCAATAATTTTATGAATTTTTTGAAATTTGATGATGTGTTGTTAGGTTCTTTTGGAGAAAAAGATATCCTTGATTCTTATGGAGACAGTATGAGGAACATAAATAGTAAAAAAACTGACCTGATTTGAAGAAAAACAATTATTATAATTATGAGTGTTATAAATGAAATCAGAAACAAAAAATTTGAAAAAGTCTGAAGAAAAGAAACAAAAGGGAAAATGTGGACAGAGGAAAGGAAGAAAAAACACAGTGAATTAACGAAGAGGTTTTGGGAGGAAAAGGAAGTGAAGCTGTGATTGGCTCAAGTTTGCACGCTCTCCTAAAGGGGAAAAATTGATAATACTGACAAGGGGAGGATACTATGCATGGGTCACCAATTGGAACCATCGTTAGTACACGTGTAGGGCATGATCAGCAGTATATCAGGTGCATGTAGTAAGGTGCGCTTCTCAGCCGTTTCCGAGAAATTAACTAATTGCAATTACAGTGATGCATCTATGTGCGTAGTATGCTAGCAAGAATCCAACAAGTGCGTGGTGCAGTGGTAAGAGCCCTGCTTCGTAAGCACGGTATCGTTGGATCGAATCCCACCAGTGAGCCTTTGCAGTGTGTGTTATGTTTTTTTTTTTGTTAACATTGGCAATTCGTACAACTGTAGATGTCGTGAATAATGTTTATTTTGCAGTCAATTGTGATAACGTGTTATGTGAGCGGGAAAAGAGATTTTGAAATCATCGTATGGGGGTGAACATTTGTGATATTACGTAATGTACAGTATCGGCATTGCAAATACATTGGTATTACACATGGTCAGGTGTATTCTATTATATGTACCGGTATACATTTATACATTGAAGGCCCAGTATGTTCACGTCTGTGAACCATCAGACCACCCCGTACCCCGCAAGCAGTGACTCATGCTATGCGTATTGGTTGGAAATTGCCAATGGTTACAAAGATAAAGAAAGAAAACAAGAATATAACACATTGCAAAAGCTCACCGGTGGGATTCGATCCAGCGATCCCACGCTTACGAAGCAGGGCTCTTACCGCTGCACCACGCGCTCGTTGGATTCTTGCTAGCATACAACGCCCATAGACGCCGCACTGTAAGGGCAATTAGTTAATTTCTCGGAAACGGCTGAGAAGCGCACCTTACTACTTGCACCTGATATACGGCTGATCATGCCCTACACGTGTACTAAAGATGGTTCGAATCGGTGACCCATGCATTGCAGCCTCCCCTTGTCAGTATTATCATTATTATTATTATTAATCTTGATTGGTCACATTGTGTAACGTGTTTTTCGTGGGGTTTTATGCAACTGGCATAAGTCAGTAGGAAGCCATTCTATATTTATTTACGCGGCAAATTGTTCAGCCAAGAGAATTTTTCATGTTAATTTATTATTATTATTATTAATTTATTATAATTATTATTTAGGTATTTTCGGAGCATTTTATAAAAATTATTAGCATTCAGATAGGTTTTCTATGGCTTAGAAAACGCTATCCAGCAAATTATTACGAACGACGATATCATAGAAAATTATGTGATTACGGAATTTTACGGAGTTTTCGTCAGTTAGGGTATATCGAGAGACGTGACTCACTGGGATTTCAAGTACACGCTTAATCTTGTCGAGAAGCATGACGCAATCTTGGGTCGCATCGTCCAGGAAAGGCGAATTGTTGGGACGGAAAACGACTTCTCCCTCTCGCGCGCCGAGTGTAAAGAAACCAGAGGAGGGGAACTAGCGGCGTGCTCTGCCAATCAGTGAGGACGACGTAAGCTAGATGTCGGTACCATGGTGGGGGAGCCAACGTGTGGATATATCGTTCGACGCGCCGTGAAACGAGGACTATCTGTGAAATACTTGCGGAGTATGGTTATACGCGGGGGACGCTCCGATGTTCCGTGGAACGGACTATCTGTGTAGAACTTGCGGAGTACGGTTGGAAGTGCGTGTCGCTCCGATGTTCAGTGGAGTTGAAGACTAACTTTTGCAAAACTTAACCAGTGCGGTTGTACGAGTGTTTGGGTCCGAGGTACGGACCATAGAATTATCTAATCTACCAGAATATCATCAAATTCCGACGGAGATGACGACGTCCAGGAGACTGTGGGAAGCTCACGGCATCAGCAAGTACGAGGGAAATGCCTTGGCAATTTCCAATGGTAAGCGCAAATGACGCAGAAATACGCAATCTCTCATTTTTCTTTGTTTTACATTTCATATTTCAGTAACTTCATAGCTTGGAAATAAGAGTAAAATCAATTTATCAGACTCCGTTTTCACGTAATTTTCTATCGGTAATATTCAAATCACAACGCTCCAATTTAAATTTTGTACTTATTATTATTATTATTAATTTTGCTATACTTGTTTTATATAATAAATTCATTTCTTTTACAATGCAATCTTTGCTTTCAGTAGATAGCATTAGATATAGACCAATTCCTTCTCCTGATACAATTGTTTGTTGGGTTAATGATCAAATCATACCACGATCTGAGTGAATAGTGTCTTGAAGGTGTTCTGCCAGAGCTAGACGTTGTTAAATACAAATTTAGATTTCAACATTGCGTTGAGGTCTTGGCGCCCATTAAAACAACATAGCTTAGGCAAAGGTAAACAGTTACATTTATCACCCAACAGTTAGGGGCTAGCAAAACGTTTCATTTGTCGCTACCAACATGGGGCACTAAATACCGTTTCAATTGGACCACTTGACTTGTTCCACAATCACTTCTTTGAAGGAAGTACTGTTTGGTTCTTGCGCTCTTTCCAGTACTTTTTCATTCTTTCAGATCGGGATTTTTTCAACTCGTCTGAAATCTCCATAGGCTTTCTATGTGTCATTTCTACAGAAAATTTGTGAGTTTTAAGAATGGTGTTAATTTTATTTTTCTCCTCGTGATCTGTTATCTTGAGTCCAACTGCTTGGAGATCTTGTTGGATTTCTTGAATCCATTTTCCTCCAGTTTTATTTCCTAGATTTCTCATCACTAGTTGGCGTACAATTCTGTTTTCTGGAAGCGTAAGATGTGAAAAAAATATGAAATTGATTTCTTCTTCATTGTGCTGGTGATTGGATCAATCTCACGATAGATAGTTTCATTTGGGAGAATCCTCCAGACTCCCTCAACCTGATACTTTTTATTTATGCACGTTCTAATGATTCTTCTTTCTGTTTTGTGGAGCTAATCAGTTCTTTGTTCATTTTTAATTTGGAACAGTGTTTCACAAGCATAAGTGGCTTCAGGGAGAGTTACAGTTTTATAATGTTGGATCTTAGTAGCTATTGATAGGCATTTTTTATTATATGTTGACCAGGTTAAAGATTGTGCCTTTTTCATTTTATTTGTTCTATTTATTCAAGTTACTTTTTCGTTTAAATTATGTGTGATAATTTCTCCAAGATACTTAAATTGAGGAATTAGGTTAATTTTATGATCATTTATATAGACTTTATTTATATCTAAGGGTTTCATAGGCATGATCTCAGTTTTTTCAAAGGATATCTGTAATCCTATCCCTTGAGCAATTTCTTGGAGACTAGTGATCTCAGTACAAACCTCTTCCTTGTCTAGTGCCTAAAGAGCCAAGTCATCTGCAAATCCTAAGCAGTTTTCTTTTATTGATGGTTTTGAGGGTTTTCCTTTTGCCAAACCTTTGTGATGTGATCAAGAGCCACATTGAAAAGCAGAGGGGATAATCCATCACCTTGTCTGAGACCTGTTTTTACTGTGAAAGCTGTTGATATTTATTTAGAATTTGTGTTTGTTAATGTTAATTCAATGATTTTTATCAATTTAGGATGGAGACCGTATGATCTGAGGATTTTTAGCAGTGTCAGTCTTTGAATACTATCATAGACTTTCTTGAAATCTATAAAAGAGATAAAGAGTTGCTTATTTTGTGTTTTTGTAATATTCCATTATCAATTTCAGGCTAAGGACTTTCTTGAAATCTATAAAAGAGATAAAGAGTTGCTTATTTTGTGTTTTTGTAATATTCCATTATCAATTTCAGGCTAAGGATTTGGTCTGGACAACTTCTGTAAGGGCAAAATCCTCCTTGATATTCTCCAAGTTGTGGTTCCAGAATGTTTTTAATCCTGTTGTAAATTATGCGAGAGAAAATATTATATGTGCAGTCCAGAAGGCTATAATTATAATTACAGTATTATCAGCTTTTCCCCTTTGGGAGAGCGTGCGAACTTGAGCCAATCACAGCTTCACTTCCTTTTCCTCCCAAAACCTCTTCATTAATTCACTGTGTTTTTTCTTCCTTTCCTCTGTCCACATTTTTCCTTTTGTTTCTTTACTTGAGTCTTATTCAAATTTCTTGTTTCTGATTTCATTTATTAAACGCATAATTATAATAATTGTTTTTCTTCAAATCAGGTCAGTTTTTTACTATTTATGTTCCTCATACATTTAACTGTCTCCCTAAGAATCAAGGATATCTTTTTTCTCCAAATGAGCCTAACAACACATCATCAAATTTCCAAAAAATTCATAAAATTATTGCCAGCGTTTTTCCTCAGTGTACCAACTGATCAACCCAATGGTACACCGAGACAAAACGCTGGCAATACAGAATTGAGCCAACCGGATTCATTTTTAGAAATCTTTGAAATTTGATGATGTGCATTCATTTACATGGCTACTGATATCTTTCTCACCCATGTTCGATTATTATACACATCATAACTGCCCCAAAGACTTCACTAATTACACAGGGCAGATGTCTAGGATTTGTTGTATTGTATTATTGCATGTTTTCCAGGCATCTCTTTTCGGGCTCTGATTCAGACGATGATGCAGCTCGCTTGGAGTCCAGTGACAGTAGCTCAGATGCCCCGGTCCGGTCGTCCAAATGTAAAGATAGCTCCAGCAGCATCTCCACCGATGACTTGGACAGCTCAGATAGTGACATGTAGGTTGACTAGCTCATGTTATAAATATCTGGTTATTTTCTGAAAACTTTAACCTTTTGCACTCCCCGAGTGGGGTTTGACATTAAAATATTTAACTTCCACTCCTATGTCGAGTCCCACACGACATGACAATAGCTTGTACTTACCGCGCTCATATGACTTCTGTGCTATATTCCTGTATTGTGGAGCGATCTAGTGGTCTCTGAGAGAACGCCTTTCCTTATTTACTATAGTTTTGCGGGAATTGTAATGAATTTTTAACCTTCGTTATTCTCAAATATTTATGACAGTTTTCCTGATGATATAGATTGTAAACATGGCGTCTGCTTCGTCTTAGAAAAGCACCACACTATGCAAAACTACGAGGTTTAATGTAGTTTGTGTTCTATTTGTAAATATACGAGTATTTCATATAACATATTATATTTTGTGTGAGATTGTTTTGCACTTTTCACTTCCTACTGCTGTTTGTTCATAGTGCAGAAATTAATTAGGAGTGGAGCAGAAAGCAATGGAGTTCAAAGGGTTAAAAAGTTATTATTGTTTTAAGGGGTGGTACAGCAAGAACAATCTTCCCCAGTTTTGAAAAGACAGAACAATGTTCAAGGGATGGTAGTTGTGATGTCTTGATATTTGGATACAGTTTTTTCTTCAGTGTCACAGCACTGCTAATCTGCTTATGTAGAAGCATTCACTAAAGTAAAGAACGTGGTCTTAAACCTGGGTCTTGAGCTTCAAGATTAGCCCTACAAAAACAGTGACCATGAAGGCTAGCAGAAAAAAGAGGAAGCACGAATGTTATGCTGGATGAAAAGAACTTAGCAGAAGTTGATACCTTGGCAGCATTGTACCTCGAGATGGCCGTTGCTCAGCTGAAATCACCAACAGGATACAGAAAGGTGCTCATTTGTACCACCAGATTAGGAACCTTCTCTGGGCCCCTCAGGGGCTCACATCTAGTGGGACGTGGGTTGGCGATCACGGGACCCCAGCTGAGTCCGGCATTGCTTCCACTTACTTGTGCCGGGCTCCTTTCCGTCTTCTTTCCTGTTGACCTCCCTTGGTCAACTCTTGTTCTCTTCCGACCCCGACGGTATTAGGTTATCCGAGGCCTAGGGAGTCTTTCACTTTCCCGCCTTAATTGGCCCTTGTCTCATCTTTCCTGATACCTTCCTTCTGTGAGGGGTCAGCCTTCTTTTTCTTTTCCTTTTACCTCCTGCCTTGTGCTCAAGGCCCTTAAGGAGGCAGGGTTTATGTAGCCCCACCACTTCTGGTGCACCCTAGATAATGCTACACCCTCAGGGGCTCACGGCTGGTGAGTCGGGAGTTGGCGACCCCGAGGGATTCCCGAGCTGGGCCCGTTTTCCACTTTTGTCCCTTACCTTTGGGGCGGACCCTCTCCTCTCTCCCCTCTCCTCTCCTCTCGTCTCCTCTTTTCCTTATATTTCCTTTTCTCTTTAAGATTCCCGCACTGGTTTTGTTACTTGGTTCACCGTGTATCTAAATTCCCTTTTAGCGATTTTTTAAGGTATTTTTGATCTACGTTGCATTTTGTAAGTTTTTTCGATCTAAATTACATCTTGCGATTGTTTTCAACCTCAATTGCATTTTGTAAAGATTGACAATCTAAATTGCTTTTTAGTAAGTCTTTCAATGCAGGTAGACGGGCCTTTTAGTGAGTATTTTGAATTTCAATTGCATTTTGTAAGTATTTTCAACCAAAACCGCATTTCGCATGAATTTTGAATCTAAATTGCATTTTGTTTGGTGGGCATTTTGAACATATTTTGATTCTCAATTGCATTTTGTGGGTATTTTGAATCTAAATTACATTTTGTCAAGTATTTTCAATCTAAATTGCATTTTGTAATTATTGTCAATCCACATGAGTCGTTTGAATCTACCATACATATTGAAAGCATTTTCAATTTCAATTGCATTTTGTACGTATTTTGAATTTCAATTGCACTTTGTGAATAATTTGGATTGGAACTGGGATAGGGCCTATTTCAATCTGAATTGCATTGTGTATTTTCAATTTCAATTGCATTTTGTAAGTATTTTTAACCTTAATTGCATTTTGTAAGTATTTCGACGCTACATTGCATTTTGTACGTATTTTGAATCTAGCGTACGTTTTGTGGGTCTTTTTCAATCTATTCTTTTTGTGAATCTTTTCGTTCTAAATTCCCTTTTGTAAGACCATATTGTGAGTTGTTTCCATCTTAGTTTCTCTTTGTACTTATTTTCCGTCTCCCATAATTTTCATTCTGGTTTCCATTTCATTCTCTTTTTCGCTATCACCCAGATCATTAGGGGCCGATAACTTAGATGTTAGGCCCCTTAAAACAACAATTGTCATCATCAACCTTCTCTGGGACAGCCAAATTCCTTTAATATCTAAGAAAACTTTGTATCAAGCCTATTTTGTACCAATAACAACATATGGCTTGGAAACTTGTACCATCAACAGAAGGAATAATAACAGACTCCAGGCTGCAGAATTGAAATTTTGAGATCAATGGTTCAGAAAACAAGACTAAATAAGATCCGGAATGAAAAGATCCACATAGACATCCAAGTGGAACCACTTAACGAAACTCGAGCATGAACTCGACGGTGAAGTTGTACTCCATAAAGGAGCATGATGACTATGATATACGCGTTAGTTGGGTTGACTTTCTCCAAAAAGAAAATAATAATAAGGGGAAAAGGAAGTGAAGCTGTGAATGGCTCAAGTTCACACGCTCTCCCAAAGGGGGACCACTCTGTATACTCACTCAGAAGGCTTCTATGGGATACGGAAGATCCCGCGCCAATCTCACAAAATGCCTCCACTGAACTCTGTTTTGGGTGAGTTCTTGCCAGTTGTCCACATACAGATGTCTACAAAGTTTCGTGGTCTTCCTACCGGACTTTTTCTTCTTGAATCTTCTTTAAGATTTGTAAGACCAACCTAAAATCTCCCATCCTTAGTAAATGACCAGCCCATTGAAGTCTTCTGGAGTTAGTGATGCTGAGTATTGGTGCTTGCTGTGATAGTGAGTGTATGTCTTTATTTGATCTTTTTTTCCAGCTTTGAGATGCGGGGTCAAAAAATGGTCAAAAAAAATTTCCTATACACTTTATTTTCGAAAACCTGCAACTGGTGTTCTTCCTGTTTTGTTAAACTCCATGATTCTGCACCATACATGATTCTGCACCATACAGTAAGTTAGAACCGGCAATTTGATGGTATTGTATATTTCAAGTTTTGTATTTCTCGTCAAATTTGGATCCCAATAAAAACTGAAGCGAGTAGTAAAGCCCGACTCAGGAATGTCTGCCGCGACGCAGTTACACACTTGAATTCGTTCACACCTCCTCTGACACACGTGACACGTCCTGACTCCCCGAGTCCCGATGTAGCAACATCATATCAAAGCATGTTTTAAAATAACATAAAGAGTAAACTACTAGGCGTAGAATTGTGATTCATGTTTCTATACACTCGGTAAAATGCTGCCTTTCATCCTACTTTTATGTAGAAACCATATCCTGTCAAACTTGACCCCTCGGTGCGCGTGATGCGAGCCGTCAGTCGTGCTAGACAGTCCTACTCCCCTCCCACTGTTCTGAAGCCACGCCTGTCCGGTCATATCGCGGCAGAAACCGCTGGGTCGGGCTATACACTTTGTTAGCATTCTGTATTCTAACTTTAATTTCCACTTCTCTATGATTCTGTTCATCAATCATGACTCCTACGAGATTGAAATGTATGAATGAGTTAAATTTAGAGATTGGTGGAATAATTTATAACCTATGTACTTTTTTTTTTCTTCAATAGTCATAATATTCTCTGCAAACTGTCATACTGTAATGAGTAGGGACCGGTTTTTTGAAAATGCATTTGCAAATGCCTATTTTGAGGGTTTATTGGATTTTTTGCATATTCTGAACATAACAGCATATTTTACCATATACAGTGGAAATTAAGTATAACTTAAAACATCTTGAACAAAATAGGTTTCGCCTGCGAGTTGGACATCCCTTGTAAGCAACTTTTTGAGCAACAGATTAAGAATTAATATTTTACACAAGCATTCAGTCTGTTTATTTCAAGAAATAGATGGGTGGGACATTCCTTTCACCATCTGGGCAGTACCGGTATCCCTTGTAAGCAACTTTCTCAGAAACAGATAACAAGATGACAGTACTCGTACTTTACGCAATGCTGCCTGGCTATTTGAAGAAGGGAATGGAGTGGGACATTCCTTTCACCGTCTCGACAGCCATTAGCCCAGGGTCAGTTTTGTGAGTAGTTTCTTCATCTAATGTGTTACTTTATTCTTAGTCTGCATATCCTTAACTCAAAATGTCTAAAGAGAAGAGCAGCAGAAAGTATTTTTTAAAACGGTGGGTGTCAGGTAATAGTGATTATTCAACTGGCGGCTATGGACCAGACATTTATGCACTGAAAACGATTAAAATAGATGTAATTTGTATCCTGAAAACATTGAAAAACTTGCAATTCTCTATTGTGATGCTTCTTTCTGCAGTGAATGATCCATGTATAAAGTGAGTGAATAAGATTGGCTTATTGTTAAGTGCATATATTTCAATTTTTATTGCGTATTTTCTACATTTTCAGTGTATAATTGCAAGCATACTTTAATAGTTTTCAGTGCATAAATGTCCGGTCCCTCTTAATAACCCTATACTAATCAAACTGAGATACCAACAGGGAGGAATGAAAATCCAACATAACATTCAAGGCTCGCTTCAATCATGGTAACACAAAGTTGCTTTCACCACAGTAGGATGGGACGGGTCTTGCCCGCCACAATAAATATACTGTATGTGAAAAAGCTATAAACATTGACTAGGGAAGTATTGACAGGGTAGATAGCCATAATTATCACTGTCCATATGGCTAAGAGCACACAGGGAGGTGTCACCTTCCTCTGCACATGTAAAATATTTTCATAACTTACTCAAAAACCAGCAAGTCGTGATTTTATATAATATTATTCTTTTCTTAGCTATTAATTATAAACAATAAAATCATTTTTGTAACCTGTACAGAATTATAGTTGGACAATTTTCTTGGCACACACAATTGTGTCAATCCCAGCAACCTAAGTTTTGGACATTAACGATAACTGTCATCTTGTCTTTGTAGAAAGAAAAACAAGAAACCAAAAAGAAGACTCTTCAAGGCAATGTCAGACTATGAGCGCAACAGTGATGACAAGAATGATGATTCTGCCAAGGTAATGTTTCTGTTCATCTTCATCCTTCTCACAAATTGCTCACTTGGGACCAGATGGAATCAGCTCTCCTCCTTGCCCAATAGTCTTATCCCCTTGTGTGGGCAATACTTCTATAGGATTAAACAATGTTAGCCATGTAAATGCTCCCACCACTATTTGTTCTAGAGTGGTTAAGTTGCTTGTCTGTGTGGGTTCGATTCACGGTAAGTGAATGTCAGATTTTCGAAATACCACGTCCTGTGGCTCATGTTCGCAAGACTACAAGCTTCCTTCCTTGTTGAGTTCTTCTTGTAATATCTCCCAAACAGCAACGTTAAGCTCCTCGTCAACGGAGAGAAAGGGCTGAAAATTCTCCTCAGTCTCCAGCTACAATCAGCAGCTGAGTGGTCCAGATACCAGTTTCTATGGGCATCTTGGACGTATTCTGAGATTTGGCCCTCCTTGTACTCACAAGGGAAGTATCAGGTAAGACAGGTCGAAACCTATCTTGAAACTTTGTGAACGCAATCGTTGTACTATAAGAGGACAACGTGCAGAAAAACAGTCGCCAGATTGAACTGCAAGGCTCCGAAATCGTCCCTGACATCCTGATACGCAGACATGACTGGAGTGGCAAGACAAGGCTTGACCACTGCCGGAGGGAAGATGACTTGAGGAGAAGGAACAGGCTTAGGGATGAAAGCAACATTAGGCAACAAAGGAACAAATCCAATAAGTTGATTTTATTACAAATTAACAAATAGAATTTGGGAGAATCGATAACACTGTTTGTAACTGGGTAAGAAAAGAAATTCCTCAAGGCTAATAAATTCAAGATGGGAAAAACAAACTAGCCTGGGTTTAATTTTAATTTCTCAAAAGAAAAGAGAACAGTTCGATTCTATATTCAATGCCAAGGTAAGGTTTTTATTGCTTTGGAGTGGAGCTTTGACTCCCTTAGTGCACTGGCATTGCTCATGACGCAGTTACACATGTATCGAAACGTCTTGCAATGGCCTTCTCAGTGTGTACTAGCTCAGGGTGACCGCTTTCTGGAAAACTCAGGGAACACAGGGAATTTAAATTGCATAGAATGAACAGGGAAAAAATTTGGCACGATGAAAATAAATGTCGTAACGTATGATTGGGCTTAATAACAATGCATCGTTGGCGGTATTTAATTAATCTTGCATACAAGATTAATTGTCGTTAAGATTAAAGATTAAGTACCTTAATTTGACCGTTCTGCCATTTCTTCTTTTCGGATGTTCGCCTTTCAGGGTATCCAAAGTCAGAAAAATTAGCCTCGCGAGGAAAGAAAATGACTCGGGTGTTTATACCTTATTCCATATACTGTAATTTGAGAGTAATTACAACACGCCTGAGTCGCGAAGAAGAGCTCTCACCTAGACGAGCACGCTACCTTTGATAGAAATATTACAAACACCGTATTAATTGTCAACTGGCTTTAACTTCACGTCAGTAAGAGGTAAGAGCCCTTCTCCGCGGCTCTGGCATGTTGTCATTTGACTCAACTTATATGGAATAAGGTATAGTTGTGGTGTAACGTGATTTACTGAACAGATGGCGCAAAATCTGAATCGAGTTGACTTATGTCACAGGCATCCTTCCTGTACTCTCAACTTGTGTACGTAAATGATTTGCAGACTGTCGAAGCATTTTTTTTATAACAAGTGATGAGCGAAGACACATACAGGTAAATGGAATTTCTTTGTCTATAATGAGTAATAAAACAAATACCGTATTTACTCTCCTATAACACCCCCTATCTTTTCCGAAATTTCGGCTTCAAAAATAGGGGGGGGGTAATAGGTGAAAATTTCCCTTGATATAAGTTAGGATGGCATGGTATAAAGGCACACAAAGGAGTACCTAGCGTCCTTAACCCTAGAACTGCGGACCGTCTTCCAGGAAGACGGTGTGTTGTTTAATCAAGTGCGACCGTCTCTCTGAAAGACGGTCTTGGAATTCAAATATAGTACTACTGTTAGCCTTCAGATGGCACTAATTTCAAATCATGCTGGTTCCCGATGCTTTTATCTTTCGTAGTGTAAGTCTTTGGCAAACAAATGACAGTATGCAAGCTGCAGAAGTGGAAGTATTTCCATGTTGATATTGAAGTTGCATTGAGCAAAATGGCCGCCAACTATGTAGACGATTCAGAAATTGAGCACTTGATTTTTGACGATTCGTGTGATAGTATGGACGATGACAGTGATTATTGTGTGGATTCGTATGAAAATGAAGATGGTGAAAGTAGTGGCAGTGATACCGGAGAACAGGATGTCACGCAAGTTATGAAAATCCCCATCAATGCAAGCGATGTTTATCATGTTCCGACAGACCCTGTACACATGCCTAATGTTAGCCGTGAAGGGGTAAGTGTGAACTAGACTGATATTCAACCCGAAGAAAGTGACTTTCCATGTAAAAATGTACCGTTTATCGTTCATCATCCTGGTCCTGTGAACTGGCCTCCCCGTAATCGCGCGCTGATTATGTACTTCAAAATATAGAAATGTCATATTTTTGTAAAAATAATTTTCTTTTTAGTAAATAACAGGAATTATTTGAAACAGGTTCTTGAATTAGTAACATAAAACTATGAACTTTTCATTTATGATGTCTCTGACGAACATTTAACTCGTCAATATGGGTTTCTAGAGCAGAAAAGTAAATAATTTTTTATTTTTTTATTTTTTATAAAATACTTTTTATGATTAATTCAAACTGACGAGTCTGAATGATTCAACTATATAAATATAATATAGAACAGTCTTTCAGCTTTCTATTGCTGTATGATAAGTCATATTTATGAACACAGTATGCTTACAGATACCAAATTCCATTAGTGTGTACTTTATGGGAATTTACTGCAGCATTTGACAGATAAACCTGCAGCAGTTCTAGGGTTAAATCAACACACAAAATGGGTTGGTTTTTTAGTTTTGGCACCAATGCTTCAGTGCCAAGTTGCAACAATGTTGGGCGCCGCCACTTCTACCGACGGTTGCTGCCCTGCATCCCCTCCCTCAGAGCACATGACCTCACCCGTCCTTACCACCGCTCGTGCGCAGTCGCGCCTGTTAGATGAGTACTGTGAGACCAGCGCTCGCGAAAGACAGTCGCAATGATTTCCCAGCAGGAGCAGAAAACGTGGATAAAAATTCAGTGTGCTAGGGGTCGCTGTGCTAAACAGTGTCACCGAGGATTGCAGGAAGCGTGCGGTGCAGCAACGTTACCGTTCAGAACGGTAGCAAGATGGGTTGCAGCCTTTCGAGATGGGCACGAACGTGTGGAGCACATGCCTCAATCTGGTCACCCACCAGTAAGTGATGACAGTTTACAGATGGTGTCCGCGTTAGGAGAGGTGGATCGGAACGTACCGATTCGTCAATTAGAGCAAGATACCGGACTGGCGCATTCAACTGTCCTCCTGCTTGTGCCCTGCACGCTTCTTAATTATACACTACGTGCGGGATGCATGACACGGAACTCTTAAGCTGGGGGGTAGGGGGAGTGAGTAGCTTATGTCGAGGTCAACAATGCACAGGTGGTGCAGGTAAAAGCGCAGGTTTTACCATTAACTGGAATGTTGTAGGCCTATTTGCAACATTTTTATGATTATTTCTCTGTCCCAATTCCTTTTTTTTTTTTACAATTATTTTTCCCCTCAATAATAGTAGAAAATTGAAGAGGGGGGTGTTATAGGCGAGTAAATTCGGTACTGCAACGACAATGGTTTACATAACCTACAATTCACTCATCAACAATTAACACTTTTGTATTTAGTCTTTTTTGAAAATCCTGTAGGGATCCTCGAAATTCAATCCAGAATAGCTGCAACCGTCAAAGTACCCAGATTTTCAGCCTTGATTAGAAGAAGTTCCCAAGAATGCAAAACATGCTTTTTGTAACGTGTGCAAAAAACAGATTGCTTTGAGCATCATAGGCACTAGCCACATTGCAGGAAAAATTCACGAAGCAAGGATCACCAGCCAACATGTGGCTGCGCTTTTGTCAAATCGAGCCATACTTCAGTTCAGTCGTTTTATATCGCGAGTCAACAAGGACTGAGCTTGAAAAATTTGATAGGAGTAAATCTCGCCTGGATCCTTTTTATACTAAACAGTTCAAGGGCTTGGAAGAATATAATGATCTGTGGCAGATCATAAAAATCATCCTCATATTTTCTCATGGTAATGCCTTTGTGGAGGTTTTTTTCCTCCATTAACAAGGAAATGTAATTGGAAAACTTTCAAAAGGAAACTTTCATAGGGATTAGAAGAGCATGGGATGGAATTCAGGATGCAGGTGGAGTATATACTATAAACATTGATGATGAAATGGTTCGTTACGATAGTAGGGCTAGGGCCAACGAAAAAATCGCTGTCAAACGATGGGAAACAGAAATAGAGCAGTTGAGTCGGTATGAGAGAGAGAGAGAGAAGAAGAAAAGAGAGCATGAAGTGTTACTGGCATTTAATAAAGAAAAGGAAGAATTGTGCACAAAGCAACATGAGCTGGAGATGAAAGTAAAAACATTGAAGAAAAGAACTTCAAACGTATTCAGCCACCTAAATATCTGTTATTAAATATTATACCTAAATAATTGTGATTATTTTGAAATATGATCAATGAAACGTGCAAGTTATTTAATTTGTGAAAGATATATGTTGTCGTAAGAGACTATTATGTGTTATGTATTTTACGTTCTGTAATAATTTTTAAAAACAGTATTTACCGTACATACATTTTGTTTTATTTTCTGAAAATAAACATAAATAGTATCCTTATAAAAGTATATGTGTTTATAAAAGGTTAAATTTAACACAGGGAAAAATTATAATAGAACAGGGAAAACACAGGGAAAATAATTTTAGGTAACCAGCGGTCACCCTGTAGCTACGCGTCTTGGTGAGGTGTACCTTTACCAACTGAAGAGCCCAATGGTACACTGGGGCGAAACTCTAGCAATTTGTTGAGTCAGCCGGACCATTTTATGATATTGTGTGTTAAAGGCTGGCTTACCAAAATTGGCTCTAAACAAGGAATCCGGCAGACAGCCTTATTTAGTAGAAGGGAACGGAACTAAACAAATAATAGTAGAGTCCAAAAGGAAATCATGGGAGGAATTTGGAGATAAATTAGAACCATTATTTTTTAACCAAGTTTCTGCCTACATTGGAGCACTTTAATCAGTCAATATATATTTAAGTCTAATAGTGTTACTTAGAAATTTGGCTTTTCACTTTTTTCTTCTTCTGCTCCCAAAATGTCTTCATCCTGTCTGACCTGGCTGCCCTTTGTTTGTCAGTTATGGTGTAATTTTTTCGTTCAAGTGTTGTTAGAACCATTATTAAAACCAGAATTTGACTGGTATAATGCTGTATTGCTCTGTTTGCTTGTTATTACAGGGGGATACTCCAGTTAAAGGACGAAAGAACATCCGTGCTGTATTGCAAGACGACAGTGTTGGCGAAGCTACCCGTAAAGCCGCCAAAGAGGAAGAAGAACGTCTCAAGAGGATATCAGAGAAACAAGAACTGGTAAGCCTTTTCTCTCACAAACTATTTCTTAATTTTTAGGGCTGACTGTTAATGAGTCGACTTCATCCCTTCGATGTTGAAAGGAAGAAGTCGATTGCGTGTCAACTGGTTTTTGTTGCAGCCTGCACTCGCGGGAGCTTGTATTCAATAGTTTTTAAATATGTTAAGCTTACGGTAAAAAGTAAGGCGACAAATAAAAAGGTTTTAGCAATCGGTAAACGCAACAGCGTTTTATTCAAGTAAAAAATACATACAATAACATTGGCGCCCAACGGCACGGCCTTCGAAAACCGGAGATATTAAAAAATAACTCCGGCAAAGAGCCAATATTACGGCAATACGCTTCACGGAGACGAACGTCACAAGACTGCAAATAGGTTAGAGAGTCCCCCAGAAACGTTCCTAGAAAACCTTTGATAACCTAAACATAGCCTAATTCTTCAGAAGCGACTCATAACCTCAATTTCGACATGTCGCAACTTGCAAATTAAAACAAACGCGTGGCCGAGTAAAAGGCATGTTAACAAGAATAAACAATTCTATTACAGATGAAACATCAAAATTGGAAGCAAAGGTTAAAATTTAAAAAATGTGATGAAGTATGGAGTGCCTTTGAAGAAGTACAGATCAAAATAGAGATCACTGTTGAATATTGGCATCACAAGAGTTTCAAGTGGAATGTGAAGGAGAGCGGCAGCTGTTCGAATCCATTTATTTCAATGCAGTTACACGTTTGTAAACTATTATAGATGAAGCGGAAGAGGTTCAAAGTACTGTCCTAGCTCAATTGAATCCAGCTATAAACACCATTCATCGACATGAAGTACCAGCAATTCACCGTAAAAGAGTACAGAAATTACGTTTTTATATGCAGAGAACGATAACAAACAAAAACAAAATGTTGGAAAAAACGAAGCGTGTGTGAATCATTGCGTCAAATTTCAGGATTCGCCTCCCCTCAATATATTTTTAGTGATTTGAGTCTTTTGGCTTTGTGATTTGCCTGACTGTCATTAGCAATCACTAGGGACCGGAAAAATTAGCATCTATTTGTTTCAAAATTAGCATCTATTTTCTTCAAAATTAGCATCTATTTACAAAGTTAAAAATCATCACATTGTAATATTATTTTAACGACTTCATGGTTATGAAGTGCAGTTATAGTCCTCAAACAAAAGCATTGTCAGTAGTTCAGCATTGCTTTCTTTCAAATTGTACCGTCTGTCTGTAACCATTGTGTTGTAATGGGACAACACACGCTCGCTATCAACATTGTTCGTTGGGGTCCACAAAACAGTATTTACAAATATGCTGAACTCTGTCTGAACTGCAGTTAATGCAAGCATGATATCACATTTTTCACTTTCTTTCATCTGGGTTTGAATTGCATTTAGCCAACTGTGGCCGAAGACGCGGCGAACAATGTACAGCATGCTAACACTCACGCTGCGCCGTATGCTTGCACGCGGCCGAGCTCTGATGCGACGCAATGCGTAAAGACGAAATCATTGAGATTCGAGAAGATTGAACTGCGTTTCCCTGCGATGTAACAGTAGGCCTATTTGCGCAACTGTTGTGGCGCGCTAATCGCTAATTCGAACGTGTGTCAAGGTGGCGAATTTAGCCAACCGTGGCCGAAGACGCGGCGAACGATGTACAGCGTGCTAACACTCACGCAGCGCCGTATGCTTGCACGCGGCGCCTCGATCCTTAATCGGCTCGTATCGAAGTTCGGATCAACTCGTTGTTGCTCGCCCTTCCTGTTAGTATCGCTTCGGGTAAGTTCTTGGACAATGACGACTGTTGTGGCGCGCTAAATCGAACGTGTTTCTACCTGGAGGTTATTACGGTCACTTATATGACGGTGTCAGTAATGAATGCGAGTACTTTTTCCCCCTGAAATTTCAATTAAAAACATGGGGTGCGAGATATACGCGAGCAAATACGGTATATCGATTAGAGCGGTTGAAAAAGATATGCGTCATATTTGCAGTATTTCTCATGATTTCGCCGAAATATGTGGTTTTCGCCACTAAAATAACAAATTTTCGCAGAATTCGCACCAAAATCGCATATTTGTGCTAATTTCGCATTTTGGTCAAAATTCGCATTTTGTCGCATTTTGAATTTAGGTACCACAGTGCTTCAGAACACCTTAAAACTATTTAAAAAATGGTTTTAACACATATTACAAAAAATCGCATTTATCGCAAATGCGAATTTTTCCGGTCCCTAGCAATCACTAGGGATAGGAATATTTCGGTGATTTCAGAGTGAAGAAAGAGGTATTTTAAAGCGGAAGATTCGGTGGTTTCAAGTGCACTTTTCGGGACTTTAAAAATGATAAATTAGGCGGGATTGTTTTTATATCATGGATAACATGCATAACATGACACATTTCAGTCATCCTTCAAAGTATACTTCAGTGAAAAGATCCAAATTTTCTTGTGACAAACGGTGACGCATGTCACCTAACGTGCTATTGTAAGCTGAAAAAATAACAAAAGTTCACAGTCGGCGTTTGAACAGGGTATCCAAAAGGTTTCCAACACACATTTTATGAGAACTTTGGAAATACTAATGTCATTCCTTTCAAAACTCCAACAATGTCTGTCTTGATCCTGTCGTGCATCTGCTTCTTGATTAAAGTTTGCAGTTCGTTGTATCTTCTTATCACCTCACTTTCTTCCAGTGTTCCACAGAATGGCAACTTCTTAGTTTTCTTTGCAAGATCCTCATGGATGTTCATTGGCACTATTTCTGCTAGATCAAACACACACATTTGTAAAACTTGTTCCCAGGGTCTACGGATCTCCAGCTGATTAATTTTGTAAGAGCTTGGAACTGTTCACCTTCTAGATGGACATCTATGGAGAATTCAGCAAGCCCTTAAACTTGCTGTTTCTGGAAATTATGGTACCAACATTAAGGAGCTGTTGGAGGGTTGTGGAAATGTGTCAAAAAGAGCGAAAATACCTTCAGATTTAGTAAATGCTGAGTTCCAGATGTAGAAGTGGTGATCATGGGAGATATGAATGCACAAGTCGGAAACGAGAGACAAGGAAAGGAAGAAGTCATTGGACCATATGGATATGGGAAAAAGAACCGGGAAGGAGAGGAACTTGTAAACTTTTGTGAAAGGAATGGACTGATAGTGGGTAATTCATGGTTTCGGAAGAAAAACAGCAGGAAAATTACGAGATATGGTTGGGGCGATAGAAGAACAAAATCAGTAATTGACTACTTTCTGGTGGAAAGGACTAATCGCAGAAAGCTGATAGATGTGACAGCTTTACCAGGAGAAGCATTTGATGGGGACCATAGAGCTGTGGTGGCAAAATTTAGATGGGAAAAATTGGAAAACCTAAAGGAGATCAGAGAAAGTAAAATAAAAGTATGGAAATTGAAAGACAAAACTGTACAGGAAGATTTTCAGGAGAGATTGAAGCAACAAATCCCAGTTACTGAAGTGGAAAACATAGAAGAGGAATGGTCTCACTTTAAAAAGGCATTTGTTGGTGCAGCAGAGAGTGCTTGTGGTAGGACGTCAACAAGAGTGAAAGAGAAGGAGACACCGTGGTGGAATGAGGAAGTGAGGAAAGCAGTGAAAGAAAAGAAGTCTGCATGGAAAGAATGGAACCGAGATCAAACAGAAGAAAGCAAAAGGAAGTATCACGACAGCAAACGGAGGTGTAAGAAATTGGTAGGAGAAGAAAAGAAGAAAAGTTGGGAAGAATTTACACGAAGAATGGAAACAGATGTAACTGGCAGTAAAAGGATGCTGTATGGGCTTCTAAGAAGTAAGAGGAAAGAAAGAGTTACTACAAAGCTAGTGAAAAAGGAAGATGGAGAGTTGTTAACACACCCAGAAGAGATAAAGGGACGATGGAAGGAGTATTTCGATAAGCTATTGAATGTGAGCAATGGTACTGGTGAGATGGAAGTGACACAACCTGACGACTCTATAACAGAAGATGATATAACAATGCTGGAGGTGGAATTAGCAGTACAGAAAATGAAGATGGGAAAAGCAACAGGGGTGGATGAAGTCAGTGTAGAAATGATAAAGGCTGCTGGACCTGTTGGTATGCAATGGCTGTATCGACTGCTAAAGTGTGTGTGGAAATGGAAATGTGTACCAGAAGACTGGAAGAAATGGCTAATAATACCAGTGTTTAAGAAGGGGGACAAGAAGGTGTGTGATAACTATAGAGGGATCACCCTCATATCACAGATAGTAAAAATACTGGAAAGGATATTAGAAAGAAGAATGAGAAGAAAGGTGGAAGGAGAGTTGCAAGAGGAACAGTATGGCTTCAGGAGTGGAAGATCCACAGTGGACCCAATCTTTAGCTTGAGGCAGGTGATGGAAAAGAACTGGGAATATGGAGAGGATTTGATCATGACTTTCATAGATGTAGAAAAGGCATATGATAGTGTCCCCAGAGAGAAGGTATGGGAAACCATGGTTAAGAAGAGACTGGGAAGAGAAATGTTGGAAATGGTGCAAGCAATGTACAACAACTGTGTTAGCAGGGTACTGACCCCAGTTGGAAAGACAGATTGGTTTACGAACAAGACTGGACTAAGACAGGGGAGTGTGCTGTCACCTCTCTTGTTCATAATGGTGATGGATGAAATAGTAAAGGAAACAAAGGAAGCATATGAACATAAAGAAATTAAGTTACTGTTATTTGCAGATGATATTGTGGTCTGGGGAAGGAACACCGAAGAAGTGCAAAAACAACTAGATGCACTGAACGAAAATATTCAGAAGTATGGCCTGAAAATCAGTATAGAGAAAAGCAAGACTATGGTGATGACAAGAGGGGAAAGACAAGGAAAGGGCACTGTGAAAATTGGAAGTCAGAGTTTGGAAATTGTGGACACGTTCAAATACCTAGGAAGTGAATTGATGCAAACTGGTAGGTTGGACATGGAGATTGGCAGGAGGGTACAGCAGAGCAATGCATTCTATCAAAGTGTAAGAAAACTTGTTTGGGATAAGGAAGTACCAAGGAAAAGCAAGGAGGTAATGTATAAAGTGTACTATGTACCCATATTAACTTATGCAGCTGAGACTTGGACCCTGACAAGCAGGCAAGAGAGTAGAATCCAAGCCAGTGAAATGAAATTCCTAAGAAGTATGATAGGAAAGACAAGGAAAGACAGAGTGAGGAATGAAGATGTTAGGAAGGAAGTTGGGATGGGAAAACTAAATGAGAGAATTGAGAAGAATAAACTAAGGTGGTTTGGACATGTAAAGAGGATGGAGGAAAATAGAATACCAAGACAGATGCTGGAGGCGAAGTGCAAGGGTAAGAGACCAAGAGGAAGACCTAGAACAAGGTGGATGGATTCAGTGAAGAACGGCGTAAGAAAAAGAAATCTGGACTGGGACAAGATCGTGGAAGAAGAATGGTGGAAGGAAAGAGGAAAGTGGAGAAGTGCCATAAATACCCCGACCCGGCAGGAGCTGGATAAGGGGAAATGATGATGATGATGATGATGACTCTGACAGGTACACTACAGAATGAAACCAAGAAGACGACCTGGTTAAGACTGGTTCAGGAAACAGTGGCACATTTTGATCTGGATACATGCCATCTAGATATTCGTGTCTGAAAGGTGCACTCTATGACGCCACGCGTCGAGTAGTTACTAGGATGACCGCTCAGATTGATAGAGATCGCTGTATGCAGAAAGCAAGGCCCGCTATCTACCGTTAAGTTTCTGATCTTTCAGTGTTTGTTGGATGCTCTCCATGCAGTCAAGTCATGGGAGAAGATTACCGCTACTACACTCGCACAAAAACAAGTGTTCGTCGGCTTCTGTGTCGACGATATTTCAAACGGGCAAGGTGGTCTCACTACGATGACATTAAGGCAAAACCTGGATGAATGTTAAGATGCAGAAGAAAGTGACATTCAGTAGTTAGACTTCGATAAAGATGATCATGGTTTCAGACATGAAAGCGAGGAGGATATTGTACGGAATTGGACTGTCGGTGAGGTAAACTGAGATCCAGTACATATAAAGTGTAGGAGTGATGCATCAGAAATCCCTAAGGTTCCCACACTCATCTCTTATATAGAAAATCGAGATGAATTCTCGTCCTTGTATATTGTTTTCTTCAGGATTGTACAACATAAAATTAGAGAAAATAAACCATCTAAGAAACAAAAAGTTATGACAGTCGTTTTTCTGAGATATTAATATTGTCATAATCCACATAGTGTATCTTACAATACAATGTTATATAGTGTTATAAATATTATTTGTGTGTTCATAAAATACATTTCAATATTTTAACGAATAGTTTTATTTTGCTAGGCTTGAAATCATAACTGCGGATAATTCGCCGTTTTTTGATAATTCGCGGAAATTCATACATTAATTATCGTGAATTATCGGAAGTGCACTGTAAAGAAGAAAACGAAATGAGAAAGCTAAAATTTGCGAGTTTAAAAACCATTCTTTTTGCCATTTTTAGGGTTATTAAAAATCCATTACCACCTGTGTATAATCTAAACCACAAGTACAAACATCTATTGCTTAGTAGTTGTAAATTATAGATAGCGCACAACTCGAATTCAATCTGGTATAGTGAACCTCCAAGTACAGTATATAAATATTCCTTTCTCTGCACTTCAGCTCCTTAAAAATTAATTCGTCCAACTCACCACGGAATGTTTTGAGCACAGTGAAAATTGGTATGATGGAAATTTTTTAGAGACGTTCATGTCAATTATAAATGGTGCTCATATTATCTAGAGCAAACGCTGTATGTTGGTCCTAGCACTGACACGGTATACTGGTACAATGTACCAAATGAGTTGCTGTTGTTTTTTAAATGTTGCATTTGTGAATTGTAGCTGGCGTATTTGTGAGCGTATTTTGGTGATATTTGTTGCATTATGTGAAAGGAGAGTGTGGCCCCTCTTGTTCCAGTACAATAAGCTATACAACGAGCTCCAGGATGGAGTGGAGAAGCTGGACAAGCTCGTCCTCGACTTCGATGTCGAGACCAAGGCGGAGATCGTCAAGGTGGACAACAAGTTGGTTCCTAAGCTGAAACCGCACCAGGTAACCTTTTTAAGTAACAAAACCCTTAACTTTCAATTTAAATTACATGAAATTTATGGAAAATGGTTAATTTACAAATGAGTTGCCCCAATAACAGTAAAACTTACTTCGAACTTTGGTTCCAATTTTTCATTTGAAAGAATATATGTGCCTTATCGTGATAATATCCAGTAATTGCCCCCCTATAATACGAATCATTAATTGCCGATGTACTGTACTTCTAGAATATACCAGCCGAGAGTAAAGTTCGTTTACTATACTGTAACTTTGCACTTTTTTGACAGTTCTCGCGGGAACAAATAGTTCTACAGAACATATCAATCTGCCGCTACCACGTGCATTCCAGCCAATGAGCCATCACCCACATGGCAGCCAGCAATGGCCGCTGTATTCCGTCAAGGGGTGAACAGCTGTTATGCGTTGCCTAAATCTACATTCATCTCGCAACTTGTTTTTCTTTGTGGCATTTATCAAATAATCGTTCTAACAGCATACCTAAAGCCCACTGACGGCTCGCTGACAGAATGTTACATCATTGGGCGCACTATGGCACAGCAGCTGATAACTTAAATGTTACACGAGTGGAATTGTTTTTAGGCTCATCATATCACAGCTCAAGGAAAAGGCTTACTAAGGTATGGTGTAAGATGTCCTTAAGACGATAAGATCATTACTTGACCTGTTGTATTCATATTAAAATAAAACATACGAAAAATTTCACTATGTAAGTTAACTTTTAGGCCTACACAACAACTCATATTTTAGGCCAAATTTTTTGCACAAATCATCCCATATGAAAATTATTCACCAGGCCAATGTCCTTGGGGAAATCAATAGTTCTGCTGCCCTTTCTTTTACCTTCAAAAATAGAGAAATAAAAAAATATCTTTATTAAGAAATTCCGTATCTGCTTCCGACTCGATAGTCAAAACAAAGATGTCCGACCTGAAGACCTCTCAGGCTACATATTTACTCAACATTTAAGATAACCACTATACAGTGGAATCTCGTTAGTACGTTTTTCAAGGGACTGAAAAATTTGGACGTCATATGCGGGAAAACGTACTACCGAAAAACGCCATACTGCATTTACAACGTATAAGAAAGAACGCGGCGTATATATGGACGTTCAATCGCCGACCTTAGTAAGTGATTGTATGCACTACTACAATCACGACATAAACATAGGTTATCAGTAACTTACATGCAATAAATAACATAAAAATTAATTACTGTACCTCTACACTACAGTATAATACAGGGTCTTTATTTTTGCTTAGCAAGGACGCTTTCGCTCTCGCGCTCCGCCAGTGACGGCTCAGTTGCCGGCGACCGCGCACGCATATGTAGGCCTACGGCAGAATACGGTGCTTAAAATCAGTAGCCTGCCATGCAGTTTTACTGGCCATGATTTACAGTAGATGCTGAAAATGTTCCCCATCCACTTCCAAACACACATAATACAGGGTCTTTCTTTATATTTGATCAGCAAGCACATTCTCGCGCTCCGCCAGTGACGGCACTGTTGGCGGCGACCGCGCACGCCTACGGCTGAATACGGTGCTTAAAATCAGCAGCCTACCATGCAGTTTTACTGGCCATGATTTACAGTAGATGCTGAAAATGTTCCCCATCCGCTTCCAAACACATATAATACAGGGTCTTTCTTTATATTTGATCAGCAAGGACATTCTCGCACTCGCGCTCCGCCAGTGACGGCTCTATCGCCGGCGACCGCGCACGCATATGTTTGAAGCACGTGCTTGCTTGAACCACTTCAATAAAGAGCTTTCTAGTTCAGGAAACTGTCCCTCTCGCACACGTTTCCTTTTGCCACTCACCCCTTCTTCAAATGCACGTTCAATTTCCTTCCTTTTGCTGAGAATCGTGTTCAGTGTAGACGGAGGAATGTTCCACTTTCGCGCTATATCCACACGCTTCATGTGAGGATTGCAGTCCACATCTCGAATGTATTTAATCTTCTCATCATTAGTTGTCTGCCGTACTTTCTTCTTATCAATTATGAAACAAGCAATAAAATAGGTCATAACTGGACGTGAACACTAAGAACTAGAAGACAATAGTGCGGAACACGAAGACAATAATGCGCCTACGTGAGAAATAAACAAAGGGAAGGGATGAAAGGGCAGCGGGAGAGAGACACGTCACCTGTGTTGCGTCATAGCTATAGCCACTTCTACGCCGTCAAACACAATAAAATCATCTACACTGTCAATAACTATCAGAGAATATGAGGCAATATCGCGTCGTGTTTTCCAGAAGCCGAATTTTAAAATGAAATAAGAATAAAATACGGTTCACTAACAAATAGTTCCACGGAGATTTGATCGTTGTAAGCGGGAATAGAGAACGTATTAAGGGGATATATCAACATGAATTTAGTAGGATAGGGACTTGAGAAAGGAGAGAACGGGCAGCGGGAGAGAGACACGTCACCTGTGTTGCGTCATTGCTATAGCCACTTCTACGCCGTCAAACACAATGAAATCATCTACACTGTCAATAACTATCAGAGAATATGAGGCAATATCGCGTCGTGTTTTCCAGAAGCCGAATTTTATAATGAAATAAGAATAAAATCCGGTTCGCGTACAAATAGTACAACGGAAATTTGATCGTCGTAAGCGGGAATAGAGAACGTATTAAGGGGATATATCAACATGTATTTTGTAGAATTGGGACTGGGACTTGAGAAAATCATCGCGCTAAGCGGGAAAACGTCGTAACCGAGAACGTGCTAACGAGATTCCACTGTATTTATATTTATCTGAAAAGTGAACACGCGTTCAAATGGAAATAATACTTTCAGACGACTTTGCGCAATATTATCAATTATAATTATTATTATTATTTAATATAATTAACACGTTATTTGCACAGGCGGATGAACACGGTAAAGCGTCCATTACCAACCGCACACCCATGCCATGAGCACGTGGTAGTTCAGTTTGATAATGCAACTTTTCAGTCTGGCCGACAGAATATGTTGCCAATATATTCACAATTACTGGGACAAGGGAAAAAATAACCCGAAAAACTTAAATGTGATTAAAACATATATTTGTTACGGACTACAGGTTATTAATTGAGTCTTTCCTTATGAAAGTTGGGAACCATAGCTGTCAAAAAAGTGCAAACTTACAGTAGACGAACTATAGTGTTAGTCATTGTTCGAAAGTTTGATGCTTTTCAGTCGGTCAACACGATTGTACCCAAATGAGATGGGTTATTCCATAATACTGATTTTTTTTTTGCATGAGATTAATAATAATAATAATATCGTATGGCCTCGGGTGCCGGGTGCAAGCTTTGTAATTTGACATCCAAAGGGTAGCTTGCATGTCGAATTTCGTTGTTCCTTGAATCACTATGAAAGTCAAGGAGGTTAGATATGTAAGCTCCTTGATCACTATAGCGCTTTCTAGTAGAGAAATGAGGAACTTTGTTTTGGCGGAAACTCACGAGATTAATTTTGCCATTATGAACACGGCCTACTGAATTCAAATGGGTTCTTTGACATGCCAACATCGTATGACATGCGTGTCGTATTTTTGCAGCCTTTCCAAAATCTCCTACCACGGCCAGGAGCGAACCTGCAATCTTGGGGTTAGTAGACCGACACGCTATCCACTCAACCACCGTGGCAAGCTTATAAGATTAATAAATACACTTGGATGACCAGTTTCGATCGTCAAGCGATCATTATCAGATCCATTGCACTTAGGCTACAATTTTTTAATGTCTGAAAGTATGGGTGAAAATATTTACAGTATGTACTAGACTTGGCCACATACAGTCACATTTGTATGACGAACACAGAAACTTAGGTATGCGAGAGGTGAAATACCCTGGCCCACAGGAAGCTCCCCCAGTTTAGAGTAGATAGTGACGAAGACAACTGCTCTCACCAGGACAGTGCAAGGCTCAATCAGGTAAGTAGCCTGTACAATACAACCTGTATTGACCATTTAACCACAATCACATATTCACTCTAAACAAGCAAGTTTAGAGGTTAATCACCACTTTCAGTATTCTAATAAAACATCTCATAGACTATGGTTGGTTGGTTCCTCAGTTTAGAGGCTGCAACAACGCGGTCATGTAGCCCCGTGTACTTTGGGTGTGTGTAGAATCTGTCTGATAACCGGTGTTAATTGTGATGGCTGTATTAGTGTGTGTTAACTGTTTTTAATTCAAGTAAGGACTGCAGACATTCAATTTTCAAGTAGTTCCAACTTTTGCTACCAAACGCCACCGTTAATGACCAACTAGTTCTGAACTTGGTTATTAGATGCCACTGCAGTCGGCTCCTGGTGACGAACGTTGGTACTTAAGAGCGTCTGTCAAATCTAACCTATAATTTAGTTTCACACAAGTGTAATTAGTGGAAGGATCTTTTACATGCCATAAATCTATGATATGGGACCGCCGGCTTTACTTCCCCTCCGAAGGAAGGCATACTGAGGGATTTTTAACGCTCTTCAGAAATCCGCCGACTCCAGCTGGATTTGAACCCGGGACCTTGGGCATAGAAGCTCAGCATGCTACCAACTATGCCACCAAAGCCGCCTCACAGACTATAATTAACAAATAATGAGGAGTTTAACTATCTCAACTAATACAACTAAAGAAGTGTACATGTTGTAAATATTTTCACCCATACTTTCAGACATAAAAATGTTGTAGCTTAAGTGTAATGGATCTGATGATGATCGCTTGACGATCAAAACTGGTCATCCAAGTGTATTTGTTAATGTCATGTAAATTTTTTTCAGGATTAGGGGAAAATCATGTTGACCGACTGGAGAGCATCAAACTTTCGTTTACTAAGGCAACACTGAAAATGGCTTCAAACACCATAATGTTAGTTGTTGTTGTTTTAAGAGGCGGAACAGCGAGTAGTGTTGATCGTTAAGGTAACTCAGTGCCCCACTGTAAACTTGCGTCTGCCACTCTGCTAGGTCATCATGTTACATCTCGATCTTTTTGGTTCCTGGTCGCGTACTTTGAACCATAGTCAGTTGACATTTCATCATAATGGCCCGAGGTAACTGCAACCGGTAAGCGACGCTATCGCACAATTTGCCCCTAAGTGGGTGCATGATATACCTGCAGCTCATTTTGGAATATTAACATTCATTTTTGGTCTGTAGTGACAAATCAATAGTACAGTAAAACCTGCCTAAAGCGGAATGCAATCGTTCCGGATTTATTTTTCCGTTTTCAACAGTTTCAGTTTTACAAATGGTTGAGTTTTATTAAGACAAATTACTCTACAAAGAAATACTGTTTTTCCCACTTTAAACAACACAATTCTTTAGCCAGACGTTTGTTTTTCTCGTGTTCTTCAATTACTCTCCTCCAGTGTAAGGATCTTATGTGTAGAAGTCATGTCACTGAATTACAGTACGTAAATAAATGCAGTGCACAGTAAAAAGAACACCTTTAAAGATCACTCAAGTTCACTGTTTTCTTCTACTCCCATTATTTTGTCAGAAGAAAACAGTGTGTATTACGAGAGGGTTGGAGGAAGTAATGGTACAGATGTTGTGAAATATAGTATACCTGTTGCATCCTTGAGGGAAAATGAGAGTTATTGTTTCCTAGGACTTGGGTGCAAGTAGAGTTGCACTCAAAATTTAGTACATAGCTTTGTATTATGGATAAGATAATCCCCGTTTTAGTCAGGTTATTTCTGCCTACAGTTCTGGAATTTCTTTCCATTTCTGCGTCAGGCAGTTTTCCAGTTTACAATGTCATTTTACATCGGAAATACCTCCGTTCCGAATTTTGTTTTCTGATTGTTCAGGTTTCCAGTATATAAAGGGACTGGTTTAGGCAGTTTTTATTATTATTATTATTAATCTTGATTGGTCACATTGGACCACTTGAGTCGTTCCACAATCACTTCTTCTTTGAAGGTAGTACTGCTTGGTTCTTGCGCTCTTTCCAGTACTTTTTCATTCTTTGAGATCGGGATTTTCTCAACTCATCTGAAAACTCCATAGGCTTTCTATGTGTCATTTCTGCAGAAAATTTGTGAGTTTTAAGAATGGTGTTAATTTTATTTTTCTCCTCGGCATCTGTTATCTTGAGTCCAACAGCTTGGAGATCTTGTTGGATTTCTTGGATCCATTTTCCTCCAGTTTTCTTTCCTAGATTTCTCATCTCCAGTTGGCGTACAATTCTGTTTTCTGGAAGCCGTAATATGTGAAAAAAATATGAAATTCTTTTCTTCTTCATTGTGCTGGTGATTGGATCAATCTCACGATAGACAGTTTCATTTGGGAGAATCCTCCAGACTCCCTCAACCTGATACTTTTTATTTATGCACGTTCTAATGATTCTTTTTTCCGTTTTGAGGAGCTGATCAGTTCTTTGTTCATTTTTAATTTGGAACAGTGTTTCACAAGCATAAGTGGCTTCTGGGAGAGTTACGGTTTTATAATGTTGGATCTTAGTAGCTATTGATAGGCATTTTTTTTTATATATGTTGACCAGGTTAGAGATTGTGTCTTTTTCATTTTATTTGTTCTATTTATCCAAGTTACTTTTCCGTTTAAGTTATGTGTTATAATTTCTCCAAGATACTTAAATTGAGGAACTAGGCTAATTTTATGATCATTTATATAGACTTTATTTATATCTAAGGGTTTCATAGGCATGATCTCAGTTTTTTTTTTTCAAAGGATATCTGTATTTGTATTATGGATAAGATAATCCCCGTTTTAGTCAGGTTATTTCCGCCTATAGATCTGGAATTTCTTTCCATTTCCGCGTTAGGCAGTTTTCCTGTTTACAATGTCATTTTACATAAGAAATACCTGCTTTCCGAATTTTGTTTACCGTTAGTCCAGGTTTCCAGTATATAAAGGGACCGATTTAGGCAGGTTTTACTGTATAACAAAAATATTTATTTCTGCCTAGTCAATTTATGATTAATAAGTTTCATATATGTAAGGGTAATGAACCTGAGAGGGAGTAAGGAGAAGAAAGGGACTGAGAACCAGGAAAGACGTATAAGGATATGGAAACTGAAAGAAGGGGATAGAAAGGTCGAGTACCTCAAAATGGTAAAGGAAGGAATTCCAACGGATGAAGAAAGAGGGGTGGAAGAGGAATGGGCTAGATTTAAGAAGACACTAGTAGGTGCAGCAGAAGCAGTATGTGGGAGGACAAGTAGTAAGAAGAGGTGGAAGGAAACACCATGGTGGAATGAGAAGACAAAAGATATAGTAAGGGAAAAGAATAGAGCCTTTAGGAGGTGGTATCAAAATAGGACGGTAGAGACAAGGGAAGAGTACCAGGAAAGAAGAAGGAGGCGAAGAGAGTAGTGGCTGAGGAGAAGGTACAAAAAAGGTCCTGTATGGGATGGTAAAAAATAAGAGGCGGAAGCATCCTACGGATTATGTTAGAATGGTGAACAAAAGGGGACAAGAGATAGAAAATAGGGAAGAACTGAAGAAAATGTGGAAAGAATATTTTGAAGAACTTCTGAACCCAAATGGAAAAGATGGTGAGGAGGAAGAAATCGGGGAAGAGCAAGATGAACTGCAAACAGAAAAGGACTTAACATGGAAAGAAGTGGAAGATGCAGTGAACAAGATGAAGGGAGGGAAGGCACCGGGTGTGGATGAGTTGAGTGTGGAGATGGTGAGAGCAGGAGAGGTGGGGATACAGTGGTTGTACCGAGTGATGAGGGCAGCATGGAAGGAAAGGAAGACCCCAGAGGACTGGAAAAAAGGAATCATTGTCCCGATCTTCAAGAAAGGTAGTAGAACAGATTGCAGAAACTATCGGGGAATAACACTGATGAGTCATTGTGCAAAGATCTTCGAGAAAGTTTTCGAAAAGAGAATTAGAACAAGGATAGAAGGAGGGATGAGGGAAGAACAACATGGCTTCAGAGCAGGAAGGTCCACAGTGGATTTGATTTTTGCTGTAAGGCAGTTACAAGAACAGCACTATGAGTATGGAACAGATCTACTGATGGCCTTCCTGGACATTGAGAAAGCATATGACAGTGTATGCAGAAACAAAGTATGGAAGTCCCTGGAGGATAGAGGAGTAGACAAATGGACTATAAAGAGGATAAAGGAGATGTACAAGGGAAGCGTGAGCTGTGTGAAAGTGGGAGGAGAGAGATCAGACTGGTTGGAACAGAGAAACGGCCTGAAACAAGGAAGTGCACTGTCACCGTTACTTTTCATTGTGGTGATGGATGACATAATGACCCGAGTGGCACAAGTAATTGGGGAAGGAAAGATGAAAGCAATGGTGTTTGCAGATGATTTGATGATTTGGGGAAACGAGGAGGAGGTACAGGAACAGTTGGACGTGTGGGAAGGAATAATACAAGGATATGGGATGAAATTTAGCATAAATAAGAGTGAGATGGTGATCACAACAAGGAAGAAAGAAGGAACCACAACGGGAATAACAATTGGTGGGGATCAGCTGAAGAAAGTGGAGAGTTTCAAGTATCTGGGAAGCCTGATTCAAGATAATGGAAGAAACGATAGAGAAATAAATGAGCGGGGGAGGCAGGCAGAAGCATTTCGGAGGAGTGTGAGAAGCATGTTATGGAGCAAGGATGTCCCCCAGAACAGCAAAAAGAGCATATATCGGACGTACTATGTCCCTATCCTGACGTATGCCTCGGAGACCTGGGTTATGAAAGGAAGGGAGAAGAGCAAAATACAGGCCAGTGAGATGAGGTTCTTGAGAAGCAGTATTGGAGCTACAAAGATGGACAGAATAGGAAATGAGAGGACCAGAGAATTAATGAAGGGAGGAACCATTACAGGATGGTATAGAGAAATCTAGACTTAGATGGTATGGACATGTAAAACGAATGGAGGAGAAGAGGATACCCAGGAGAGTACACGAGACGAAGTGGGAAGGAAAGAGACCGAGAGACAGGTGGCTGAAGGGGGTGGAAGAAAGCGTGACGAAGAGAGGGGAAGACTGGACAACGGTGGAGGCTGAGAGATGGTGGGAAGACAGAAGACGTTGGAGAGGCTTGTGTTCCAAACAGACCCGGCCAGTGGCTGGAAACTGTGCAAGATGATGATGATGATGTAAGGGTATTAACTAGGCAGAAATAAATATTTGCTCATTGCTAACCGTGCCAAGACTTTTCTCGTCCCCCCATCGGCCGCAGTACATTCCTTCTTGTGACGTGTGACTGTTCACTGTGAGTACCCACATATTCTCTATGTAGTTGTCTATGGGATAAATGAACTTTTTTTTTTTTTATCCACAAATCTGAAAACAAAATTTGTCAATCCGCTTCAATATTCCAAAAACCCATTAAAATAGATACAATCTGTTGAAACGGCAGCCCAATCTATTCCTTTGTTCGGTACCTCAGGTACTGAAGCTCATATGAGACATTATTGGATGCACTTACGTTATGTATATCCACTTTTCATGTTCTCCATTCCCACTTTCCATTACACATCACATTTTTGGAACTTCTAACTTCGACATACTGGATGGAGGAACTTCCTTCACAGATCCACAAATTCAACTACAGTGGAATCTCGTTAGCACGTTCTCGGTTACGACGTTTTCCCGTTTAGCGCGATGATTTTCTCAAGTCCCAGTCCCAATTCTACAAAATACATGTTGATATTTCCCCTTAATACGTTCTTTATTCCCACTTACGACGATCAAATTTCCGTTGTACTATTTGTAAGCGAACCTGATTTTATTCTTATTTCATTATAAAATTCGTCTTCTGGAAAACACGACGCAATATTGCCTCATATTCTCTGATAGTTATTGACAGTGTAGATGATTTCATTGTGTTTGACGGCGTAGAAGCGGCTATAGCTATGACGCAACACAGGTGACGTGTCTCTCTCCCGCTGCCCTTTCTCAAGTCCCTATCCTACTAAATTCATGTTGATATATCCCCTTAATACGTTCTCTATTCCCGCTTACAACTATCAAATTTCCATTGAACTATTTGTTAGTGAACCGTATTTTATTCTTATTTCATTAAAAAATTCGGCTTCTGGGAAACATGACGCGATATTGCCGCATATTCTCTGATAGTTATTGACAGTGTAGATGATTTTATTGTGTTTGACGGCGTAGAAGTGGCTATAGCTATGACGCAACACAGGTGACGTGTCTCTCTCCCACTGCCCTCCACCCCTTTCCCTTTGTTTATTTCTCACGTAGGCACATTATTGTCTTCGTGTTCCGCACTATTGTCTTCTAGTTCTTAGTGTTCACGTCCAGTTATGACCTATTTTATTGCGTGTTTCATAATGGATAAGAAGAAAGTACGGCAGATAACTAATGATGAGAAGATGAAATACATTCGAGACGTGGAATGCAATCCTCACATGAAGCGTGTGGATATAGCGCGAAAGTGGAACATTCCTCCGTCTACACTGAACACGATTCTCTGCAAAAGGAAGAAAATCGAACGTGCATTTGAAGAAGGAATGAGCGGCAAAAGGAAACGTGTGCGAGAGGGACAGTTTCCTCAACTAGAAAGCGCTTTATTGAAGTGGTTCAAGCAAGCCCGTGCTTCAAACATATGGGTGCGCGGTCGCCGGTAACTGAGCCGTCACTGGCGGAGCGCGAGAGCGAGAATGTCCTTGCTAAGCAGAAATAAAGACCCTGTATTATACTGTAGTGTAGAGGTACAGTAATTCATTTTTATGTTATTTATTCCGTGTAAGTTACTGATAACCTATGTTTATGTCGTGACTGTAGTAGGGCATACAATCACTTACTAAGGTCGGCGATTTGACGTCCATATATACGCCGCATTCTTTCTTATACGTTGTAAATGCAGTATGGTGTTTTTCGGTAGTACGTTTTCCCGCATATGACGTCCAAATTTTTCAGTCCCTTGAAAAATGTACTAATGAGATTCCACTGTATTAGCAAGGCAGGAAAGGTCCCTCGTGAAAAGCCTTGGTTTTCAGCATTTCAACCCCCTAAAGAATATCATGAAACCAGCAAGTAGATGGACTGTCTGTCCCTAGTCATAAGTGTTGAAATTAATATGTTTTTGTGTTTTTTATTTGCAGGCGAAAGGTGTCAAGTTCATGTGGGATGCGTGCTTTGAATCTCTGAAACACATCGAGAAGTCGAAGGGCTCAGGGTGCATCCTTGCCCATTGCATGGGTCTTGGAAAGACATTCCAGGTAATATTGAAGTTGAGCAAGTACTACAGTTCTCATTGTGTTTGTTCTTGTTTCTGTTCAGTAATTGATTGTATTTCCTTCTAAATAGTGTAGGGTGAGGTCAGGAAGCATATACCGTATATCCTCGCATAGCACTTTCTTGTTTGTGAGCTAGTCGATTGAACACGCTGCTGTGAGCTTATAACCTGACTGACTTTGTCAGAAGAAAGGAGTTCTGCCTCTGTGCTATGACCCAAGCTATGCGTGCGGTCGGCATCATCATTCAGCACATTCGTATTTATGCGCCGATAGGTTGCACACGTTGCTGCGAGCTTATAACCTGGCTTGCAGTCTACGAGAGCGGCCGGCACACTAGACAGCACTCAGCGCCAATCCAGGGGAGTGAAGCTTGTATGGTGTTGGCCAAGGGCACCTTCACAATCTACTTTGTGCAAAGGAATGGAGATCAATAAAGACTATTCGAAGAAGAATCCATTGCAGGTTCCGTGTTGACTTATAGAATTGAGTATAACAAAATTCAAAGTTTCCGCCTAATCAACACACATTTATTATTTTAGTTAGCGTCTTCTGGGTACATGTTTCGGAATTTGTGTCTATTCCTTCTTCAGCCCTTCATAATTAATATTAGGAACATCATTACATAGACCAAAATGACCTCGTCCATGTAGAAACATATCACACTAATATTAAAACACTATAAAAACTATTAACATTTTAAAACATGACAAGCTTATAGACAATAAAACAATAGACAATAAAACATTCCTGCTGTTAACAGCCACTTAATTATATAATCACTATTATGCACATTCTTGTTAGTTGTGCGATGGTCAAATTGCGCAGTCGTTAATCACTTTTGTGTCAAGAAAACAAAGAGCATATTTAGTTAGTGTCCATGACCCAAATAACTTGCTGTACTGGTGGGTAAATGTTGACGTAAGTGGAAACTTTGGTTGCTGACATGTGTTTATAGCACTAGTGGATTAGTTGCATACATACAGGACTACAAACAGCCAGGCACTTGACCTACTTATATCGCATTGCACCAGCAGTCACGTCGGTGTAGTAGCTGATCACCCAGCACCATATCATGACATAGGCGCTTTGCTTTTCAAATCGTTCCTACGTCCGTGGAGCTCTCAGCACAAGATAAAACATCCACTTAATGTGCAAATTCCAAGTCAAGTAGTAGAACGAGTTTTCCACGATTTCTTATCCATGGTGATGACAAGAGGGGAAAGACAAGGAAAGGGCACTGTGAAAATTGGAAGTCAGAGTTTGGAAATTGTGGACACGTTCAAATACCTAGGAAGTGAATTGATGCAAACTGGTAGGTTGGACATGGAGATTGGCAGGAGGGTACAGCAGAGCAATGCATTCTATCAAAGTGTAAGAAAACTTGTTTGGGATAAGGAAGTACCAAGGAAAAGCAAGGAGGTAATGTATAAAATGTACTATGTTCCCATATTAACTTATGCAGCTGAGACTTGGACCCTGACGAGCAGGCAAGAGAGTAGAATCCAGGCCGGTGAAATGAAATTCCTGAGAAGTATGATAGGAAAGACAAGGAAAGACAGAGTGAGGAATGAAGATGTTAGGAAGGAAGTTGGGATGGGAAAACTAAATGAGAGAATTGAGAAGAATAAACTAAGGTGGTTTGGACATGTAAAGAGGATGGAGGAAAATAGAATACCAAGACAGATGCTGGAGGCCAAGTGCAAGGGTAAGAGAGCAAGGGGAAGACCTAGAACAAGGTGAATCGATTCAGTGAAGAACAGCGTGAGAAAAAGAGGTCTGGACTGGGACAAGATCGTGGAGGAGGAATTGTGGAAGGAAAGTGGAGAAGTGCCATAAATACCCCGACCCGGCAGGAGCTGGATAAGGGGAAATGATGATGATGATGATTACCCACCAGTACAGCAAGTTATTTGGGTCATGGACACTAACTAAATATGCTCTTTGTTTTCTTGACACAAAAGTGATTAACGACTGCGCAATTTGACCATCGCACAACTAACAAGAATGTGCATAATAGTGATTATATAATTAAGTGGCTGTTAACAGCAGGAATGTTTTATTGTCTATAAGCTTGTCATGTTTTAAATTGTTAATAGTTTTTATAGTGTTTTAATATTAGTGTGATATGTTTCTACATGGATGAGGTCATTTTGGTCTATGTAATGATGTTCCTAATATTAATTATGAAGGGCTGAAGAAGGAATTGACACAAATTCCGAAACATGTACCCAGAAGACGCTAACTAAAATAATAAATGTGTGTTGATTAGGCGGAAACTTTGAATTTTGTTATACTCAATCAATAAAGACATCGCTCACTGAATTAAAAGGTCCTGAGGTAGTATTTGCAGTCAAACCCACATTTGTCTACAACCCAGTATTCAATTTACCAGTATTATCTTTCATAGAGAAGCCTCCGTGGCTTAGGCGGCAGCACGCCGGCCTCTCACCGCTGGGTCCGTGGTTCAAATCCCGGTCACTCCATGTGAGATCTGTGCTGGACAGAACGGAGGCAGACAGGTTTTTCTCCGGGTACTCCGGTTTTCCCTGTCAAAATTTCATTCCAGCAACACTCTCCACTATCATTTCATTTCATCTGTCATTCATTTAATCATTGCCCCAGAGGAGTGCGTCAGGCCTCGGCAGCCGGCACAGTTCATGTCCTCGCCGCTAGATGGGGGCTTCATTCATTCCATTCCTGACCCGGTCGGAGACTGGAAGCAGGCTGTGGATTTTCATTTTCATCTTTCATAGAGTAACTTGATTTGTCTTTGAAGTTATCTTTGAAAACATTGACATAGGAGAGTTCATATCTTCTTTTCTATATATAAAAATAAATGTTACGTGAAAATTTGTGTGTATGTCTCCTATGCGTTCATATACCATTCATCCGTTTGCGATGAAACTTGGGTGAGATGTTGAGTACACTCCAAGGAAGGTTTCTGGCTTAGTAAATCCATATTACAATAGGTAGCACATGAGTAGATTCAACAAATGAGTGACAGGGCACAAATCATTTAAACAAAATCCCTTATGCGGTTATTTGCCATTCATCTGATGTGCGATGAAACTTTGGTGAGTTGTTGTGCAAGCTCCCACGAATGTTTCTAAATTAGTAAATCTATTTTATGATAGTTTAGAGGCAGTTAACAGAAATGGAAAAAAATATTGTGTATCCAAAAGCACTTCAAGAAACCAAATTACAACGCCAACACTTTCTTTGATTGGCATTGCAATGCATGCCAGGTACAGCTTGTGCTTAAAATAAAGAAAAATACTTTTTATAAGAATCGCAGGCATTTCAAGAATGATCAATTCACATCAATATTCTTTGACACTGGTGAGCATCAGCTGGCTGGACCAGCCCTATTTTCCTTATTGCACATCCACTGTTGACCAATAGCTCGGTTGATGTTTCATGGAATCAACCTGGATGAGTTGAAAAGCTATGCTGTGTGATGGTTTGTAGGGTGTTGCACTAGAAACCCCCTCATAATGGGAGAATGTGGCGTTTCTGTTTGTTATCAACTTAGAGGTCTTGGAGGTCTGTTACGCTTTGCGGAATATGTCTCGACGATGTACAGTGGAATTGTTCAGACTTCTTGGTGAGGTCGGAAAGCTTCCTTTGCGTACTCGGTGCCACTAACGTAACAGTATCATCGAGCAAGTTCCGCACTGAAGCATTCAAGATGGCAGAACTGGGATTCCAGTCTCCAGGGTTAAAAATATTTTGCACGGAATCGTCCGTCAATACACTGCACTGGGCTGGTATTTGTGATCTGAGGGCTGGGACGCGGTTCGAGTCCTGGGAGTGATGACCATGGCAACAATAACAAGGTGCTCTTACAGGTGGTGACACTGACCCACACGCTCATGAACTACAAGGAGACCAAGGTGCACACCGTGCTCATCATGTGTCCGATCAGCACCGTGCTCAACTGGGTCAACGAGTTCAACATGTGGCTCAAGGAGACCGACATGGCTGAGAAGCTGGAGGTCTACGACCTCACCAAGTAAGCACTTATTATTATCGTGTTGCCTTAGTAATCCAAATTTAATGTTTTTCAGTCGGTCAACCCGATTGTACCCATTTGTAATGGGTGGTTTCCTAATCCTGAAAACATTTTACATGCGGGATGTTCGTTTTAGACGACTGACCTTGACCTTGAAGCTTGCGGGTGAGCCTGTACACAGTCACTCGATCGCTCTCTCGCTTCACAGTTGTCACCACCGGTCTGATGTAATGAAATTCCAGACTTGAGTATGTGACGAGACCACCGTACAGAAAAGTGCAGTCCACGTAGAAGTATTGTGTGACGCGGAAGTACACGTTACATAGTTACGAACAGAACACCATTATATTTGCCAATGACTGTATTTCAGCAGTAGCGTGAGATAGTTTTGTCCATCATCGGACCGCATGGGGCAGGTGACAACAACACAGTTACTGTAGTAACTCGCCTCCAGGCTTTCATTACGATTTTTCACTCGTCTAAAACAAACGTCCGGCCTGTATATGAGATTGATAAATACACTTTGTAGCGGTATCTGGCCTAAGAGGACCATTTGTTGCGGCATGCGGCCTTGGAGGACCATTTGTTGGGGGGTGATCTTTGCTAGGAGGAACGACTCAGAATAGCTACTAAAGAAGTGGACTGTATTTTAGGTCAGTTTGAGCATTACGCATTCTCCCCAGTCCTTCGTGCTTATAAGTATCTGTGCTCTAGTCCGGAGATGATCATTTGTATGGTCAATTGTCGATGTTGATCTACCTCTTGTCATAAATGCTTATTGGAATGGGAATAACGAGTCGTCTTTATAGTAAGGATTGATAGCAAATCACACTCATTTATTGCATTGGTTTATAAACTGTACCTTGTAATTTCTGTGAGTGCCATTAGTTGCTTGAGAAGCTTGTCTTACTGCATAGGTATCATTAAACAGCATAGCAATGCCATGCACTTGTAGCGTATTGAAGCCAATTATATTATATACAGACCTACTTATGTGTGGCTAATAATATAGTGAACTAACCGTGTGTCAGTAGCGAGTATTACTGCGTAATTAGCAGGTTTTGATAAGTGATTGCATTTTACGTGCTATAGGAAGCCATTCTTTTTTACAACAATCTACTCCTTCTGTTGCCATGGAATACTTAGTCTTGATCCACTCACAGAATTCTCTTCCACCGCCATCTAAGCCGTGAGCTCAGGCCCAAGTCCTGCGCTGCGCTCTAGTGGACAAATGGAGAAGGAACCGACTAGAGCAGACCAAAGCCAGCATCCCATTGTAACAAGAGAAAGAATAAATACAGGCCTAGTGGCGCAAACATAAACATAAACTGAGAGCAGGAACATGTCATCCAAATCTAGACACACTTGGACGACCAGTTTCGATTGTCAAGCGATCATCCTTTACCCCCTAGGCTATTAAATCTATGTCTACAAGTATGGGTGATGATATTTACAATATATACACTATTTAGTTACAGTAGTGATTAAACTAACACAACTAGTCAAGATATGTGAGTTTTGTTGAGATACTGATAATGGTGATTGACCTTTAAGTTTGCTTGCTTAGTGTGATTATGTGATTGTTATTGATTGTGCACTTAGCTGTTTGAGTAATGTGTGGTTCGTTTTCATGCAGCTGTCGTCTCCTGCTGCCTGTACTGAATTCTTATCACATCAACTAAGTAAGTGTCTCTTCTTCTTCTTCATTTCCCGTTTCCAGTTCCCTGGGTCGGGTTGCGAATCAAGGACCTCCACAGTTGTCTATCCCTCCACCATTCATTTCCTTCTTTCAATACTTCTTTTTCTTTTACTCCTCTTTTCTCTATGCCTTCCTTCACCATATCTATCCACCTCTTTCTGGGCCTTCCTCGTGGTCTTCTTCCTGGTATTTTCTCCATAAATATTCTTTTTGGTACTCTATATTCTTCCATTCTCATCATATGTCCGTACCACTTCAGCTTACTGGTCTCGATCTTGTCTTGCAATTTTGGGAACCCAGTTCTCTCCCGAATGTCCACATTTCTGATTTTATCCCTCTGTGTCTTCCCAATTATTCCTCTAAGGTACTTCATCTCGGATGCTTGGATTTGGCTTTCATCGCGTTTTGTTGTGGTCCAAGTACCTGCTGCATATGTCAAAATTGGTGTGTAATACATTGAGAATAGAACTTTCTTGCATTTCTCTGGGACTTCCTGGTTCCTTACTAAACCTCTCACACACTGGTAAAACCCATTAGCTTGTTGGATTCTCTTTCCAATTTCTTCATTAGCCTATTTTCATTTTATGAAAAAATAGGCTTATGAGATCACCTTTTGTTCGTGTGTGTCTCCCCCCCCCCTAATAAATTCTAAACAGCTTGAGCGATTTCAATGAAACTTGGTAAGATCATAGCACCATTCTGGCCGACCCCGGCCATGACCTTCAAATTTTATTGCGTCTCACTAATCCAACATGGCGGCTGTGCGAAATATTTCACCAGCATTCAGTATCTCCGAAACTATTACCGATATCACCCTGAAATTTTGTACGGTGATAAAGGGAACTACTAGAAGTTCACCTATGAGACCTTCAAAGTCCTGGTAACTACAAAACCAACATGGCAGCAGGGCGAAGTTGAGACTTTTAAATAGACTTTTCTCACGATTTAACCATCCAAACGTAATGAAACTTGGTACAGAAAATGTTTATACACATTGCAATGCAAGTGCATCTAATTTAGTTCAATTGTTTACATAACCTCAATATGGCGGCTGTCCGAAATATTTCACTGGAATTCAATATCTCCGATACGATTACAGATATCACCCTGAAATGTTGTACTGTGATAAAGGACACTGCTGCAAGTAACGGTCAGAAACCTCTAAAGTACAAAACGAACATGGCGGCCAAGCGAAGTTGAAACATTTTAATAGACTTTTCTCGTGATTTAACTATCTGAGCGCTGTCAAATGTGGTACAGTAAATGATTATACATATTTTAATGTACTGGCATCTAATTTAGTTCAATTGTTTACATAACCTCAAGATGGCGGCTGTGCAAAATTTTTAAATTAAGTAGTTATTTCTTGTGTCGTAAACATGCGAGCGAAGTGAAAGTTTGAATAATGAAGCTACGCAATAATTTTTCTTTAATGGTACATAAATCTATGGCCTATTCATAAATATACGAGAAAATAGCATTTTGAAATTGATTTTGTAGCACTTTCATTTTGAAAAATAGCATTTTGGAGCATTTTGAAATTTAAAAATTAGCATTTTGTAGCATTTAAAAGTTCATCACCAGGTACAATAAACAGGTTCAAAATAATATGCACGGAAACTAATTCAAACATGTGCAGGATTGGAAATATGGGTGTTTCTGATAAACGGTGTAAGCATTTAATATAAGTCTCCTGTTGTGTGTGTGGTTTTTATTTTTACTAAGGGAGTGTTAGAAGTAAAAATCCTGATATCAGAATTACAGAAATGTAGAAATTTGACATCATACATTTTTCAGAAATGTGAGATCTCTGAAAATAAAGGCATCAGCCTGGCTAATTGGCAAGATTGAGTTCAAGTGCTGTCGTTTGGTTGTATGACGCGAGACGAGGGTACCTAAGCTATACTCAAAAGATCCAAAGGTCATGTTCTCATTATGCAATCAACAATATCAGGTGTTGTGCAGCAACTCAAATATTGAGGGCCGGCGGAGAGTTGTATTTGTTCACTGGTACCAAGGTGCCAATTGTTAGAATAAAGCGAGCCGTGGTCAGGCGACAATGCTTGTCTTAGGAAGTTTACTGTGTGGCAGGTGGAATGACGACAATAACAGGCTGTCCTGGACTCGATGGATGAATTGGTTCAAATTCTGAGGATGGCCATGAAATCCTTTTGTGTGGTTTTCCTACTAACTCCTTGCCAAGTTCCATTCATTTCTTTTAATAACTTATCTTATGAGGTAGGATTCAAGAAGTGCCATTTGGCCATTAAACCACCGGCAAATAGAAATTCAATGCCCCTCATCCATGGCCCTCATTGAAAAGGAAGTAATAATGTGAATCATACATTTACTTAACTTTGTGTAAATATCACACAATGGATAATTAACTAAATAATAAAATGTATGTTTACTCCCTCATTATTTCCTGACCACACTGCGACTCCTGACTTACAATCTGTAAAACAGTATCCGAATTCACGGAGAAATCGCCGGATGACATGTAACATAACCTATAACTCACACATGGTAGAGAATACTTTCATCATATTATACAACATTTCCCAAAGCAAAGAGAACGCCTAACAAACATTGTCTATTCATATCACGATACGTACTTGAGTTTTCATTTTCATTTCAAATACAAGAAATGAGGGCCGGCGCGATATAAACCTATACAAGCATAACCTTATTGCTCTAATTTTAAAACGATTCGGCACAAACGATTGGAATACTCCTTTTATTAGCACAACCAAATGAAACTACGAAATAATTTCTCCAAAATCATCGTTTTACTGGCGATAAATAGTGGATATTATGCGGCAATATTAACAGCACCATTTTCAATTTGATTATACCGTTATCGATTGTTTTCACGACAATTGATGTTCGTACATATCGATGATTACTCGTAAATATTGGGGGTCGACGGTGCACCGACTTTTCGGTTTCGGTACGGTACAAAGGAAATTACCGACCTCGGTTCGAGACGATAAAAAACTCTGTAAAAAGTTCGGTTCGGTACAAGAGACACAAATACCGTAATTTAAGGAAACCTTTTTTTAGACATCCAAAGTATTGTCCTTTATCAACAATGTTTTACTTCAATAGTTAGTTAAATACAGTAAAACTTCTTGTATACGGTTCATATTTATACGTTTTCTATACGATTTTTCCTGGTCCCGGCAAAATGCCTATACTTTCCATGTTAATTTATCTCCGATATACGTTTTACATTTATTCGTTTTTCACGCTTATACGATCATATTTTAAGTCCCTTGCAATATAAAGCGTCATTTATACGTTGCGTGTTCTGAGAAAGTACGTATGTTCGAATGCAAACTTTTGTTACCGCCTGTACTTCCCTTCGGAAGGATGCACCGCGTGCTATATTATGTTACGATGGCCTTGAGGGACACCGGTGGTCACGGCGACACTCGCTTGCCAGAGTGTCGTAACAAGGAAGAACAGCTTGCGTAATAAGCAAGCGCTATTATTGTGTTAGCCTTTCAAAATAACTGGAAGCAGCCATAAAACACAGATAGACAGCATCTGAAGCTTATGTTAAGATGAGCGGAAGGGTTTTACGATCGCCGATATATTAAAAAAAATATTATTTCCGCTTTTATAATTTTCATTCGTGTTTTTTTTAGGACTTCTCGTCAAACCATTAAAAATACGCGATTGATTCTGTGTTATAATAATCTTGCGTCTTCAGACAAATGAAAATCCATTAATTTAGGCCTACACTACGGTATTTTATTAATGACGATGAAGAATAATACAGTGGATTTTAATGATGCTGTCAATGCTCTATGGACTATCAAACATTTTGTGACGCACCATAACGTTTCTGAGGAAATAATGGCCGAATTATATCGGTTTGAAAATACTGTTCACGCCGTGGCCGCGGCCAACAATAAACAAGCCAAGATAACAAACTACTTCATAAAGTGACTCAATTTTCTTTGTTTTGTTATACAGTATCTGGGTGCATTTCTCTTGTAGTTGTTTTGTTAAATATTGCCGATTATAGTTAAACAATCGTATTATTATTTCTTGTTTTTCACTTCTTAACGGGAACCCTCGTTCACCCGCCGCCCGCGTTGCTAGCCTGTCTCCCGCCAGGCACTTTGCTGTAATGCGTAGCTCGCGCGGCACAGTCACTGAGTAGACTATAGCCTATAGTTCACAGCTGGTGCTGAAAATGTTCGCCATTCATTGCTACACATCGCTGGCACCTCTTCATGAAGTTGTCATTTACGTTCTGAAGTTCCTCAGCACCAATTGACTCTATTTCAGCTGTAATATACCTTAGTCCAAAGAATATGGACTGTTAAAACCGTGGCGTCAAGAAGCGCATTACGGCAAAGTGCTTGGCGAGAACCGGCTCGCGGCGCGAGCGAGGATCCCCGTCGCTTTTAAAACAAAGTCCCTGTATAACCCATATTGTCACATACATTTTGCAGTTTTTATTTACCGACTTTCATTTACGCGTTTTTCACATTTATGCGTGTTTTTTTTTTCCTTTGGTCCCCTGGATATCGTATAAGTGAAGTTTTACTACTAGAGCACAATAACTCTTCTGATTAATAAAATTAAATTATGGACTTAAGTGTTCCAGTGTGAGCATAATGTCTATTTAATGTATGCATCAATTGGCTTACTCCACACTAAAAGGGCAAGTTTAAAAGTTAATGGAACATTATATGAGATTTTTTCTGTATTTTAAATAAAAATTGTGCTATTTGGCAAGTATTTGGTTTACTGTATAATCATTAGAACTCATGTGTTACTTTTTTCTTAATGGTTTACTCTAATTTAGCATGTTAAAATCAGCCGAGCTGTACCGAACCGATTTTGTACCGAGAACCGAAGTACAATTTTTTTTACCGGACCGAACCGTACCGAACCCAAATTTTCAGTACTGAAGACCCCTAGTAAATATCCATTATATAGCCGATATTTTCATTGCTGGGAACTCGCGAATTTCAAAGTTGCGGCGCGAAAATGTAATAAAACATAATATTCAACATTAACTGGTAAATTCGGCACTTTTCGCATTTATCGCTTATATGGGAATAATTCGCAAGAACCCTTAGTTATCGCACTTGGTCGCACATTCAGTTTCGCAAATTTTGGGTATACATAGTCATATTAGTTACCAGGTAGTTGAAAAAAGGAGAAAAAAGTAAAATTCGCATTTATCGCAATTGCGATTTTCCCGTATCTCTACCTATACATATAACAATCCAATACGGCGAGCATCCGAAATATTTTGACGGTTCTCAATATCTACGAATCTTTTACAGCAATCAAACTGAATTTTTTTAGGTTAATAGAGTCTATGAACGTAAGTTCACCTATATGACTTTCAGTAACGTGGTGAGCACAAATCCTACATGGCGGCGATGCAAAATATAAATATTTACATGGACGTTTCTCGCGATTTAACCATCCGAGTGCAGTGGAACTTCGCATGTTAAATGCTTATACAAATGTTAATCCACTGGCATCTAATTTATTTCAATTTTTTTCATAACCACAAGATGGCAGCTCTGCGAAATTTTAAAATCTCGTTTTTACTTCTTGTGTCCTAATCATGCGATTGAAGTTTGAATACCACACGTACACAATAATCTTCATGTAATAGTAGAGTACATAAATAAAAATCCAACCTGGCGACCATCTGAAATATTTAGACGGTTCTCAATATCTACAAATCTATCACAACAATCAAACTGAAATTTTGTATGTTGATGAGGCAATTAACATGAGTAGGATATATGAAAATAGGCTGTATAGTTCTTCACGGAACTACTTGTTTATTGTACCATCTTCTGTGAGTATGCTCCCCAAATACTTAAAGCTTTTTACCATTTCCAATGGATTTCCATTGACTTCAATATTCTGTCTTTCTTCTCTCTTGTTTCTTGTCATCATATAATGTAAATATCATAACCCATACTTGTAGACATAGATTGAACAGCCTAAGTGTATTTATTAATCCCGTTCAGGATTAGGAAACCACCCATTACAATTGGGCACAATTATGTTGACCGACTGGAAAACATTAAATTTCGGTACACTTATTAGTTTTGTAACGAATTTTATTTACTGGTAGTATAGTAGGGGTCGTGACTGGTGTTAGGCACACAAGGAAAATTTATTTAACCAAACTATTATTGTTCAAAAATAACTCACATCAGCCCAACTTCAACAAAAACTTAATTACCATACTCAATCAAATCATAATGTGTGTTAACTGTAAGAGTCTTTTCATACAATGGTAGTGACATTTCTGTTGAAGAGACCTATAATCCAGTTTAAAATGCATTAACCACACTATCTTCAGAAACTCAAATTCATACTGGCAGTATTCTTATCTCTGATGATGGCATTTTTATGTATTCTCAGAAAGAAGAAAAAACAACACAAGTAACTCTCTTAACATCTATCCAAAAACAAGCCTCTAATAGAGATGGGCAGCAGTCGACTGAAAACAGTCGAATTAGTCGATAGTTAAAACAATCGACTTATTCGACTGCTTTTAAAAAACAGTCGAATGAATTCAACGACTACTCACCGTATCATAAACAAGTCGTTTGCAAACGACTGATCCCAAAACTATCGTTGGAAATCATTCGAATGAAACAAGTCGTTGGCAAACGACTACTTCCAAGCGAATGGAATCATTCGAATAAAAGTAGTCGTTGTAAACGACTGATCCCAAAGCAATCGTTGGAAATCATTCGAATGAAACAAGTCGTTGGCAAACGACTACTTCCAAGTGAATGGAATCATTCGAATAAAAGTAGTCGTTGTAAACGACTGATCCCAAAGCAATCGTTGGAAATCATTCGAATGAAACAAGTCGTTGGCAAACGACTAATTCCAAGCGAATGGAATCATTCGAATTTAAGTAGTCGTTCTAATCAAACGACTTCTTCAGGATAACTTCATGCTACAATTCATTGTGCTGTATGTTTATTGTAGAGATTTAATTAATAAGTTAAGTATACCTGTAGGTGCCTATATTTTTATACAGTTCGTTGATTCTTTCAATGAAATAGCCTAAATCCAATTGTCCAAGTTATTGGACAATTCAATATTGTCATTCAATATTTAGGTTATGTTTGAACTCCAGATACCGGTTTTGTGGCACATCATCCCAGGCAAGCCGGTAAATACCTTTGCCTCCAAGTCAGATGGATCATTTAGCCGTAATTTTGAATTAGAGGAAGGTTGTAGTATGCGTGGTCAGATTTAGACAATAGCCTACTCCATGAAGGGGTCATGGCTATGCCTTCTATGTTTGTTTAATGAATAGAGTAACTGAAATGAGGGATTTATACTGATTTTAAGATTTGTGGAATGAGTTTATGATTTATTTTTAATAGAATTTAATGAAGTCTTCAGTAAAGTTGAAGGAGACATGATCGTGTTTAGACAATAGCCTACTCCATGAAGGGGTCATGACTATGCCTTCTATGTCTGTTTAAGGTGTAGTGTGGCTGAAATGAGGGATGTTTACTGATTTTGGTGTTTGTGGAGTAGTCTTTTCGTTTATAATTTAGGTTTTTGTGAAGCTTGTTGCGGAGTTGTTTTATGAATTTTATTGCTCTGCAAATGAAGTGTATTAGGGGGTTCTGGGTTTGGTTTCGCTGTAGTTTACAGGGTTATGGCTGAGAGTTGTTGTAGCAGGCCTAACAACTGTGTCAGAGCAGTGGCGTGCTGTGTGGGAGGGGGGAAGGGGTTAGTGGCCAAGACATGAGGGCAGGGATGGAAGAGTTGTAGCGTTGTCTGTGGTTAAACTGCCGTTGCCTTATGGCTGATTTTATGTACTGACATCCATCATAAGATAGAGTGGTGATGTGAATCTCTATATCTATTGCAGCGGGTACTGTGAGGACAGCTTGACCGTACGCACAAATTGATCCTGGTCGTCAATTGTTTGGAGATGGGCAGCACCGCAGCAGTCGACTGAAAAATGTTAAATCCATCGACTTGTTTGACTGCTTTTTAAAAACAGTCGAATGAATTCAACGACTACTCACTGTAACATAAACAAGTCGTTTGCAAACGACATAGCCCAATTGTGTTTCAACTTTTAACATGTAGAACGCGCTCGGATAGTTTTACGTTCTGGTCGTCAATTGTTCCAGCACATGGATAGCGCGCGCATTAAAAAAACTTAGTATTTACATTGTTGCCAACATCTCCACTGAAAGTTCGCCCTCGTTGCTGTTCTAAAGTGTTCTATTTTCGTGTCTATTTACTGTGGGCCGTAATTTTCTTGTTCAAGTCGTATTTCAGCTCTACGTTCTTAGTACTTCAGAGAGGATTAAATTAGTGAACACATAGCCTAACTTGTTTATGACTCTATTGACATATTTTACATTTACTATTTTTCGGCATTAAAATATGAAGTGTGATTATTTCAATGTTGGCTATGGAATTGTTCCCGGTACTTAAGAACTCCCTCTCAGTAATAGTGATTTAATTTACTCTTAGGTTAATTAAGTATTGGTCTATTACTTCACTTATCCACAGTACATACAGGTAATGTGCCCTGTATCAATACCGGTATCGGGGAACATTTACTCACACATTTTGCATTAAATGAAATGTGCAACATTGCAAATAATGGCTGCACTCTACACGACGTAAACCACCATTTCGAAGCACAATAAAAATAAATAAATAACTTTGACCAATTGCATGTTTTCGAGCGTCGAGTAGTCCAAACTAACGTCTGCAAAAATAGGTGGGTTAAGGAGAAGTTTGATTTTCATCTGGTGGTACGCCTAAACTCAGCGGGTAACGGCTTGCCGTGCTTTGTACGCTGCCTAGAAGCGACTACTTTCAGTCGAATACTTGGAACAACACGCTTAGGAGCAATACGAATTCAGTTAACCATTCGACTGAAAGTAGTCGACTATCTAGTCGATAGTTTCTACCAATGAATGACTAGTCAGTCGATGGTTAAAAGTAGTCGATAGTCCCATCTCTAGCCTCTAACCATTCTCAGAAGAAGAAAAAACAAAACACATCACAATCATAAAAATAATATCTAACCACATCAATGGGCAAAGCCCCCTGCCACCTATTGCTAGGCTACTACAAAGAATCTAGTAGGCTCAAAGCACTAGACTCTCTGTTGTACCCCATCAATAGGCGGCCATGTTTCTAACCTTAATGTGACTACTGGTACAGTCACAGGTTGTTGATCCACCTATCAGTACAATTTATTCTCTTACAGAATTACTTGTGACCCAAATAACCCTTTTTACATTATAAGAATGTCCAACATCTGTGTTTGTAATTTGTTGAATTCTCTTTTTATTTTCATTCAATATGTGTTTGTTGGAAGGTTACAATAGGTGACTCATGTGTTGTTACAACAAACGAGTGAATTTCATTCAGTTTGTGGTTTCCAAACATTTTCAGTTTTCCATAATAATAATATCGTATGGCCTCGGGTGCCTGGTGCAAGCTTTGTTAATTGACACCCAGAGGGTAGCTTGCATGTCGAATTTCGCTGTTCTTTTGAACTCCTTGACACTACAGCGCTTTCAAGTAGAGAATGGAGGAACTTTGTGTTGGCGGAAAATCCCGAGATTAATTTTGCCATTGAACACGGCCTACTGAATTCAAATGGGTTCTTTAACATGCCAACAACGTATGACATGAGTATCGTGTTTTTTGTCGCCTTCAAAAATCACCTACCATGGCCAGGGGCGAACCTGCAATCTTGGGGTTGGTAGTCCGACACTATAACCACTCACCCACCGTGGCAAGCTCCCGGGTACTAATGGTGATGTTTTCCATGTGACTCACATTTGCAATGACTAAATTTGTAAAACACCATATTTCCGAAATGGGCTCACGCATCAGAGAGTCTTCTGATTCGTCCATGTACGCACCAGACAAAAAAAGTAGTGTATATTAAAGCACTTCAATAAACAAAATTACTACACCAAAACTTTTTTTGATTGGGTACAGCTAGTTGAGTTGTAAATATTTAAAGAGTTTAATATTCAATATGCAAACTGGTAGGTTGGACATGGAGATTGGCAGGAGAGTACAGCAGAGCAATGCATTCTATCAAAGTGTAAGAAAACTTGTTTGGGATAAGGAAGTACCAAGGAAAAGCAAGGAGGTAATGTATAAAGTGTACTATGTTCCCATATTAACTTATGCAGCTGAGACTTGGACCCTGACAAGCAGGCAAGAGAGTAGAATCCAAGCCAGTGAAATGAAATTCCTAAGAAGTAGAAAGACAAGGAAAGACAGAGTGAGGAAGGAAGTTGGGATGGGAAAACTAAATGAGAGAATTGAGAAGAATAATCTAAGGTGGTTTGGACATGTAAAGAGGATGGAGGAAAATAGAATACCAAGACAGATGCTGGAGGCAAAGTGCAAGGGTAAGAGAGCAAGAGGAAGACCTAGAACAAGGTGGATTGATTCAGTGAAGAACAGCATAAGAAAAAGAAATCTGGACTGGGACAAGATCGTGGAAGAAGAATGGTGGAAGGAAAGAGGAAAGTGGAGAAATGCCATAAATACCCCGACCCAGCAGGAGCTGGATAAGGGGAAATGATGATGATGATGATGAATATCCAATTTATGTGCATTGATTCGGATCGGACATCACAGGGATGTACCCGCTACATCAGGACAAGCCCAAGGTTGATGAAAGGGAAAGGGAAAATGGGTAGGCACAACAAGCATCTTGCATTTGTTGAGTTTATTGGCAAATGATATAAAGAAAAGCAGGCAACAGCCATAATGTCCTGGAAACAATTAGTGACCTTAAAGCAATAGTTTAACAATTCATAATTTAACAACAGGTAAAGATTGGGAACAAGCCTTCATGGCTTAGGCGGCAGCACGCTGGCCTCTCACCGCTGGGTCCGTGGTTCAAATCCCGGTCACTCTATATGAGATTTGTGCTGGACAGAGCAGGGGCTGACAGGTTTTTCTCCGGGTACTCCGGTTTTCCCTGTCAAAACTTTCCTTCCAGCAACACTCTCCACTATCATTTCATTTCATCTGTCATTCATTTAATCATTGCCCCTGAGGAGTGCGACAGGCTTCGGCAGCCGGCACAGTTCATATCCTCGCCGCTAGAAGGGGGTGGGCTTCATTCATTCCATCCCTGACCCGGTCGGACGACTGGAACAGGCTGTGGATTTAAAAAAATTAAAGATTGGGGAGAAGTCCCATTAAGTTTACACTCGAACAACAGGTAAAGATTGGGAAAAAGTCCCATTAAACTTGAACAACAGGTAAAGATTGGGAAAAAGATCCATTAAACTCGAACAATAGGTAATGATTGGGAAATAGTCCCATTACACTCGAACAACAGGTAAGGATTGGGAGCCAGTCCCATTACACTCGAACAACAGGTAAAGATTGGGAGAAAGTCTCATTAAACTCAAACAACAGGTAAAGATTGGGCAAACGCCCCGTTTAACTCGAACAACAGGTAAAGATTGGGAAAAAGTTCGGTTTAACTCGAACAACAGGTAAAGATTGGGAAAGAGTTAGTTAGTTATTGAGGTTTTAAGGGGCGGAACTACGAGGTCATCTGCCCCTGTTTGGGAAGAGAGTCCCATTAAACTCGAACAACAGGTAAAGATTGGGAAAACGTCCCATTAAACTCGAACAACAGGTAAAGATTGGGAAATAGTCCCATTAAACTTGAACAACAGTTCAAGATTGGGAAAACGTCCCAATAAACTTGAACAACAGGGCCGAATCCCTGGCACCTGAACAAATCACTAGGCAGATGGTTGTTTGGTTCCTCAGATTAGGGGCTGCAAAAACGCGGTCATGTAGCCCTGTGTACTTTGGTTGTGTGTATAATGTATCTGATAACCTGTGTTAATTGTGATGGCTGTATTAGTGTGTGTTATCTGTTTTCCTTTTAAATTCAAGTAAGGATGGCAGACATTGGATTTTCAAGTAGTTCCAACTTTTGCTACCAAACGCCACCATCGAAGACCAACTAGTTCTGCACTTGGTTACTAGATGCCTCTGAAGTCGGCTGTTGAAAATCCCTCAGTATGCCTTCCTTTGGAGGGGAAGCAAAGCCGGCGGTCCCATGTCATAGATTTATGGCATGTAAAAGAACCTTCCTTATACTTGTGTGAAGCTAAATTATAGGTTAGATTTGACTAACTCTCTTAGGTACCAACGTTCGTCGCCAGGAGCCAACTGCGGTTGCATCTAGTAACCAAGTTCAGAACTAGTTGTCGTTGGCACTTGGTAGCAAAAGTAGGAACTACTTGAAAATTGAATGTCTGCATTCCTTACTTGAATTAAAAACAGATAACACACACTAATACAGCCATCACAATTAACACCGGTTATCAGACAGATTCTACAAACACCCGAAGTACACGGGCCTACATGACCACATTGTCGCAGCCCCTAAACTGAGGAACCAACCCAACCGGAATTCAGATTTGGACTGTTGTGAAAGTCATAGAAAACTAATGTGAGTTGAGAGATCGGAATTGAGTTGCCAGAAATTATATAACAAGCGATTAGAATCATGAAAATAATATGCATTGTGATGTAACAACTAGAAAGGAAGTTTGCCTAAACCAGAGCCATTTTCCCAGGGAGTGAAAGTGTTTTCTCATTTATGTCAGAGCCACAGTCAGCTCTTTTATTACGGATCCCACTACCACCACCTGTTGAATGTTTTCACCACATGTGTAAGTTGTTAGTAAATTATATTACAGTACAGTATATACAGTATCTTTATATTTGCTTGGCAAGGACATTCTCACACTCGCACTCCTCCAGTGACGGCTCAGTGGCCGGCTACCGCGCGCGCTTGTGTACGGCAGAGTACGGTGCTTAAAATCAGTATCATGCATTTTTACTCACCATGTTTACAGTAGATGCTGAAAATGTTCCCCATCCGCTGCCAAACATAATCGGCATCTCCTTATGAAGTTCCCGGTTACTCCGGTTAATTTAGCTTCAGTTAGGAAATGACGACCTTTACATCTATTTTTATTGTTTACTGAACCTGTGAGAAGATCCTCCCAGAGTCACAATGTGGATTTAGAACTTCCAGAAGCACAATTGACTTGATTTTCTGTGTGAGACAGCTACAAGAAAAATTTAGAGAACAACAGAATCCACTCTTCTTAGTCTTTTATGACTTGGAAAAGGCATTTGATTTGGTTCCAAGACCAGCCATGTGGGCGGTGCTGAAGCGGTTTGGTTGCCCTCAGCGTTGTGTAGATCTAATCAAGGCTCTCCATGATGGCATGCCAGGTCAGGTTTGCCATGAGAATAAGATGTCCGATGAATTTCCTATTACCCATGGACTGAAACTAGGATGTGTACTGGCTCTAACGCTTTTCACGCTGTACTTGGCTGCAATGCTTTATGATTCACCCACAAACATCCCAGGTGTGGAGGTAAAGTATCGTTTTGATGGAGGGCTTTTCAACCTAACTCGTCTCCGCTCCTTGAGGAAAACTCAGGTTACTAACATGTTGTATGCAGATGATGCTGCGTCGCCAACTCTCACACCAGAAGAGCTGCAAGAGTCAGTTAATTGTTACAAAAGTGTGTGTGATCGCTTTGGTCTTACCATAAATGTCAATAAGACTAAAGTCTTGGCACAACCTTCACCAGGCACACCTCTTCCTCAGTTCAATATCTCCATCTCAAATTTGCCATTAGAACAGGTTGACCACTTCTCGTACCTGAGCAGTACCATTTCTGTGAGCTGTACCTGTGAGCAAGATGTGGATAAGAGAATTGGCGCAGCCCATGCAGCATATGGACGATTAGCACACCAGGTCTTCATGAATAAAGATCTGTCCATGAGTACAAAGCTTATGGTGTACAAAGCAATAGTCATTTCTACATTGTTGTATGGCTGTGAAACGTGGACCCTTTACCGACGTGATCTTAGGAAGCTTGAGCGTTTCCACCTTCAAAAACTTCGATCAATCCTGAGGATTAAATGGGAAGACCGCATTACCAATATTGCTGTTCTGGAAAAGGCTCAAATCAACAGCATAGAATCATCCATAATAGGTCACCAATTTAGATGGATTCATCATGTCATGTCCATAGGATGGATGGTGTGAGATTACCTCGTCAAATGCTATATGGTGAGTTATGCTATGGCACCAGGCCTCATGGTGGTTCTAAGAGGCGCTACAAGGACCAATTTAAGCAGACCCTGAAATTGACAGGTCTTGATTCACAAACCTGGGACATGCTGGCTAAAGACCGCTCAACTTGGCGCCGTACCATCTCGGACACTGTAAAGACGTTTGAAAGGGATCGACACATACGAGGGCAATTCAGAAACTAACCTCCGATTGGTCACAGTGCGGCTAGTGGGGGGAGTAGCGCCCCATCTGTGCATTCACGCGCTCAGCAGGTCAGTCGGCAGCAAGCCGTAGTCGAGTGAACATCGTACCTGCGCTAGTTTAGTTTTTGTGGCAGTTTGAAATGTGTGCTGCAATAGAAAATCCCGCCAAATGTGAAGTGCGTGCTGTTATACGTTTTTTTACAGCCAAAGGACGTGTACTGTGAAACACTAAAAACATTACGACGGGCTATACAGAACAAACGCCGTGGTATGCTGACTTCCGGTATCGTTTTTTTGCACGATAACGTCCGCACTCTGCTCGCAGAACAACAGCCCTTCTTGAGTCCTTCAAGTGGGACGTTTTCAACCATCCACCTTACAGCCCAGATCTGGCGCCAAGCGATTATCACCTCTTCATGCATATGAAGAAATGGCTCGGGTCCCAGTGGTTTGATGACGACGAAGAGCTCAAAGATGCGGTCACAGGCTGGCTCAAGGCACAAGCGGGTGATTTTTATGCAGAAGGAATTTCAAAGCTTGTGAAGAGATACGATAAGTGCCTCAATCGTTATGGAGACTATGTCGAAAAATAGTGCAAAGATGTAGTTGTAAGATGTATATATTAAAATATTTTTACTTAACTTGGTGTATTTTTTTCAATCAACCGGAGGTTAGTTTCTGAATTGCCCTCGTACATGAAGATGCCAAGCGTCAAGCTAGGAAACTTCGAGCAGCCCAACCACGTCCTCCTCCAGCAATACTATGTGACTTGTGTGGACACTTGTTCCATGCCAGGATTGGATTCTTTAGTCACTGTAAACACATCCACAAACTGGACTGAAGGAAGAAGATTTATACTCAGATTCGAGTTAAAGCTGATTATGATGATGACGTTTGAACCTCTTAACCAGTTGTTTTATAGTCCGATTTATAGGAATGGGTCTCCCTGAAGATTTCACTCGAAGCTTTTGTCTTGTTTAGCGCACGATTTCCTGCACTTTATGTACGATTGTGCACATATACACGTATATTTCACATAAGGCATTACAGCACTATACACAATCGCAATAAAACACTATAATATTACATTATGCAAAGAGCCTATAATGGCAATAATTAAGACACGAGTACGTTTATAAAAGGAGCGTATGCGAGTTTTATAATTTCCATACGAGTGTATTAATTACCATTATAGGCGAGTTGCATATGACTGCTTTTGTTCGACGATAATTATTATAACTATTTTATGTTCGAACATAAATATTTATAAATATCTGTCGAGATTTCGCCAGTTTTATGTACTGAACAGAGCGCATGGGACGAACAGAAAACCTTGTATTTGACCATGGCCTCCTCGATTGCCCCACTATGACACTAGGCCAGGCAGTGAAATTTAAATTAGAAGGCCTTGAAACTAAGCACAGGTGCGTTGCTGTCCTCACCTGATAGGTCAAACAACTGTTTCTTGAGGTCTGATTGGTGGGAGAAACTGTTTCATAATGAAAAATAGTGTTATAATGACCATCATTATGATACAGTTTTCTGACATATAATAGTCAGGGTCGAACATAAAATACAATATACAGTACACAGTAGCTTTATAAAACACCCAATTAGCTCGGAGCTCACAAGTCTACCGCAGCAAGAGCGTGGGAATACGGCTGGAGACCGTGTGCGCCAACCTGTAACAGCCGGCTACTGGCCGGGGACCGGCGGCCATGGTCGAATGGAATCGCCTTGCCAAACAAAAATAAAGATCCTGTAGTGTCTTACCTCTCGTCTAATGATTCTGGTTGGTGGTCATGACACGCCACGACTCGAGAAGGGAGAGTTCTGCTGTGCTCTACCAAATATTATTTGTTTAATTGTTTACAAGTCCTAACGTTGTAAATGGCGCCCACAAGAATATCACCTATATACTGTATATATGTATATATACTAGCAACGCGCCCCGGCTTCACCCCAGAACAGTTATGAATGCATTACGTGATAAACTCTTTTTTTTTTGTCAATGAACTACGACCTATATCCGTTTTACGTCTCGGCATGATGGGTTAAAATCACTGATTGGACTGTTAATTATATTATCATGGAGCTGCATTTGCAACGAATTCTTGTCAGACATTATTTAAGAATGGCGAGGTGCATGAAACACAAATCCCCCTTCCGTCCAATCTTAACTTGACTGTGTATTTTGTGGAACGAATAGTTCACAGGTGAAATGAAGGAAAGCCGAGTTGCACTTCCAGGGAAACTCCAAACACAACCACTCTTCTCTGAATTCTTAACTCAACACGACTCGACAGTTTGCTGCTGGCTGTATCTGGGGTAATAGGCTCGCCCACTAGTAAGGCTGTAACTGGGGTGATAGACTCGCCCCTAGCCAACTCGTAAACTGTCACCTCAGTAAATTAATGGAGATTGTTGGAAGAAATGAAAACGTAAAAACTCTTTTAGTGGGCGATGTATTGAAGATTGAGATGCTCTCATGGGTTTATTTTGTACAACTTTTCATGCTGAACAATTCTTACACTCGTAGTATATTGATATTTTTAACGGTTTGCCCAGCGTAAGTTCAAAACAGCGCACGGACGCCAGGTTTTTTTTCTTCGGCTTTTTCACTGTAATCATTACTGCTTGGCTTCCTTTGATCATAAATAAATAATTTTCTAATGAAAAGCTTCCTCGAGATATCCTTTACAGAATGGTGAAAACCATATCAAAATCCATCCAGTGGTTCTCAAGATTACCCATGACATCCGAGAATCGTGGACTTTGTTGTATACTAAGTAGAGATATATTTGAGAAAAAGTGCACCAACCATAAACACTTACATTTGTCACCACAACTGTGTGGCACCCTATTTTAAAATCATATTACACCTTGGCAACAAGTGGAAGCGTGCGTAACCATGATTGTATATTTTGCTTCTGCAACACGTTACCTTGAGGTTGGGATGGGAGTGGGCTACCATTATTAAAGCTAAAGCCTACCGGGCGTTCTGAGATTCGTTTCAACACAATTGATAATCGTTTATGTACACTCGAAGGGACAACGACGACGATCTGCAATAGATGTACCCCCTTCTAAGTAATGGTGGAGGAATGCGTGAAGGACAAAGAACTACAATATCCCTGCGTCCCATATTATGATCCATAGCCATGGGACAGCGCGCGCTACCTAGTAGCCTCGCTCAAGCATTAGATACAGTTTCACAATACTCCCGCTAGGCGAGTCGCAAACGTAACATGAGTTCTCGCATTGACTCACAGATAGAGTTGGGTACACAATATGACCAGTTACTAATCCAAAATCAGAGTTTTATAAGAAGTAGGATTTAGTAACGGCTCAGTTTATGTACTCCATGATGTTTTAATTACAAACAATACTGCACTTTGAAAGAGAACACGAGTATAAACAAAAACAAGTGGCTGCACCAAGGGACAACAACCACTTCAGTGGTCACTGTCGGGTCAAAGCATTGACGAGATAGGCAGAGGGGGAGGGGGAACATTACAATCTTTAGCCCTCAACGAGCTTGTTTCATCAGGAGGGTGTAGAATGAACAAACACTAAACAAGTGGGTATGTATTGTGTGCAGATACAAGAAGAACTACGAGCGTGCCCACCAGCTGAAAGACTGGCACAAGAACGGTGGTGTCATGGTGATAGGGTATGACATGTTCCGCAACTTGACCAGCATCACTACCCAGAGAGCCCGCAAGAACGCCATCGAAGCCTTCACCACCGCCTTGGTCGATCCAGGTAAGATTTTGTATTCTCTCTATCACTCTATAGGAGAGGCACGCAGCACCTTCACTTGTTAAAAATCAAAATATTTATGCATTTTTGTTTGAAATTTGTTTTGCTCATTGAAATTTGCAACACCACTTTTTCTCAGTACTATTCTGAAAAGTAATCATGATACTCGATTCTCATACCCCTTGGGCAGTTTTGAATGCAGTTTTTTATTACCAGCAATTGCATATACTAAGTTATGGTAGCAAGGCTTGTGTCTTGTTTTAAGGGGCAGAACAGCAAGGTCATCTGCCCTGTTGTGCTGTTGGATACTGGCCACAGGTATGGTTGATTCAGGAAATTATAAGAATTGCAGGGCGATGCGCTCGCCACGGGAATCACACTACAAAATTGAACAAAAAGGAACTATGGTAATGGCTTACATGTGTGAGCTTCCTGGGAACATGATATTCTGTGTGTTGAAGGCTGTTGGCATACATTACGTATTTCAGAGCACTGGGCTTTTTCTCAACCCTACCATACCATGCTTTAACTGTGGTGGCATCTAGTAACCAAGTTCAGAACTAGTTGTTGTTGACCTGGCGTTTGGTAGCAAAAGTAGGAACTACTTGAAATTAACGTCTGCAGTCCTTACTAGAATTAAAAACAGATAACACATGTCAGATCGTATTTGGTTCTGTGGTTATAGCTTTGGTCTTTCACCCGGCCGGCTGCAGTTCCAGTATTAGCAGAGTTGCATTTTTTGCTTTTTTTTAAATATATTTATTGTGTTTTGAGTACTGAGACGTTATACAATTAAGTGTTAAAATATATATTTTATTAAAACAAAGTTGCTACCGCATCTGCACGAGTAACATCTACTAGCAACTAGTTGAACTATGCGTGAGCTAACCACAGCCTACTAGATGCGAGCTGCGCTCTATACCAGCCAGTTAGTGAACCCATGCCTATGGTGTAATTGAATGTCTCTTGGTGCCGATAGAGCGCACTCCCAAAGATAGGTGCGATTGAAAATTAGGTGTGCAGTAGGTATATTAAATGTGTTTCTCCCAGTGATATGGTTAGACCAACGAAGTTTCAATTATTGTAAGTATTCGGTGTTAATATACTGAATTCCTATGTTGTGTGGAGTGTTTGCTGATGAAATTGCAAAATGCTGGGGTAAATTATATACCATGGTTTGAACGCCACTGCTCAAATCCAGTGTGCCAATTTGCACTTCGAATAGGAAGAAAATAGGAGGTGATAAGGACAGTTATAACTATACTGTGATCGCTCTTCATCACAAACAAATATCATTGGGCACCACCCTTATACACAATGAGAATGTAATAGAGAACACGAAATCTCTCCTCCCGGGCAGAAGGACAAGAGGACTTGCTTATGGCAAAAACACCCCCCTCTTGTAGAAATAATAAATTGAAAGAGTAAATATGGAAATCACAAAATAACAACTACGGAGTAGAATGATAGAAAGAAAAGTTATTATATTCAATGAATCAATATATAAATTACTATACGGAATCAGTATGCCTTCCTTCGGAGGGGAAGTAAAGCCGGCGGTCCCATGTCATAGATTTATGGCATGTTAAAGATCCTTCCACTAATTGCACCTGTGTGAAGCTAAATTGGATAGGTTAAGAACGTAAACAACGCTCTTAGGTTTCTATGTTCGTTGCCAAGAGCCGACTGCGGCGGCGCCTAGTAGCTCAGTTCTGAAATTGGCCTAGTAGTCGTTGACGGTGGCGCTTGGCGGCAAAAGTAGGAACTATTTGAAAAATTCTTAGTTGCAGTACTTAAATTAACAAACAGATAACACACACTAATACAGTCATCTCAATTAACACCGGTTATCAGACAGATTCTACACACACCCAAAGTACACGGGGCTACATGACCGCGTTGTCGCAGCCCCTAAACTTAAGAACCAACCAACTATACGGAAAGTGCCATACATTACATGTTCCATTGGCTACCTAGGCTTACTTGTGGTTGGGGTATTATGTATATTCTGATGTACTTTATGTTCCGCAAACTTACAACATATCTGCTTTATCTCTCAAAGCATCAATTCATGGACACATCTCCATTATTTAGAGATACAATTCTTCTCTTTTAATGAATTACAGTCACCAGGACATGTGAAATATCGTCAAATTTTTAACAAAGAATCCCTTCTCTACCAAACAATTATATAAGAAAAAAACTTTTACCAAAGTTTGTATATAGCCAGTCACCGCCACCTAGATCACTGTCGATTTCTAATCAATGCATTAGTTCAACATTATACCATGTCGCTCCTAAATGACCTATACATCGTAGTAGGATTTGCTTCTTATTGAGCACAATGCCATCCAACAACAGCCTGGTTACTTATAAAACCGGGCACTTTCCGATTAATTTACATAAGATAAACTATACATGACAATTAATGATGAGGAGTGTCTGTGCAGATCCAAGATCTGTCACAATACCAATACATTTAGGAGAAAGTAGGCTATATGCTCTTTCCTGAAAATCTTGTTTTATGTTTACATTTATTAATAAATCAATAATCTAATGTTTTTAAGAGTTTAAAATTCGTCTGGGGCCGCATAAAACCAGGCCGCTAGTTGGCCATTCCTGCTCTACATCATTCATCTGCATTCAGTAACTCTTTCCTCTTGTTGGGGACTAGAATTTGGAATAATTCTCCTCGTGACTTTAAAAATTGTATATCCCTAAAAACTTACAAACTTGGCGGCTTTGGTGGCGTACTTGGTTGCATGCTGACATTCTATGCCGAAGGTTGCGTGTTCAAACCCGGCCGAAGACGGCGGATTTTTAAGAGCATCAAAATCCCCCAATATGCCTTCCTTCGGAGGGGAAGTAAAGCCGGCGGGCCCATGACTTAGATTTATGGCATGTAAAAGAACCTTCCACTAACTAAACTTGTGAATCAAAATTTTTTAGGTTAGGCTTGATTAATGCTCTTAAGTTCCAACGTTCGTCACCAGGTGCTGGTTGCGATGGCATGTAGTAGTAGCCAAGTTGGCAGCTAGGTGTCGTGGATGGTAGCAAAAGTAGGAACTACTTGAAATTATCGTCTGCAGTCCTTACTTGAATTAGAAACAGATAACACACACTAATACAGCCATCACAATTAACACCGGTTATCAGGCAGATCCACACACACCCAAAATACACGGGGCTAGACGACCGCGTTGTCGCAGCCCCTAAACTAAGGAACCAACCAGCTTTCAAACATGCATGTAAAGATTTCCTCTTGAATTCGTGGGCCAACTGGAACAATTCGTGTATGGATGTGTGAGAGAATGACCATTGTAAAACTTTATTAAACCTTCATGAATTGTTATTACCTTATTATTTATTATTTATCGTATGGCTTTTAGTGCCGGGAGTGTCCGAGGACATGTTCGGCTCGCCTGAGTTTGTAGCTGCTTCCAGCGGACACCCTAAAGGGTGAGATACAAGTTCCGTTCAATTTCAACTAGTTCCAACTTTCACCACCAGATATCAATGATACCTAGTGGTGAACGTTGGAACTTTGATAGAGCGTTCTGACGAAATCTAACCTAACAATTTTGCTTTGCACAAGTTTAGTCTGTGAAAGGATCTTTTCCATGCCATGAATCTATGACATGGGACCGCCGGCTTTACTTCCCCTCTGAAGGAAGGCATACTGAAGGATTTTTAACGCTCTTAAAAAATCCGACGACTTTGGCCGGGTTTGAACCCGCTATCTTGGGCACAGCAGTTCAGCATGCTACCGACTACGCCACCGAAGCCGCTGTTATTACCTTTAATTTTATAGATCATTTTATAGCTTAGGGTTAAGAATAACATGTATGAATATTTACTTGTAATAAGTTGCATTGTGTGTAAGAGAGAGCCAATAAAGGCACAGTAATAAGCAGCTGCAAAGCAATGAAAAGTGACTGGTTACTGTAGTCACAAGAAATATGACTGTTTCTTCATTTTTGTCCAATGACATTGCACTTACTGTGTAACAACTGAATGATTATGTTTATGCACAGTGAGACTAACTTTGACAGCAGACAGTAGCAATCTCTACAATTGTGTGGTCTAAATCATACTAAGATCTATGATCAAAGAAAATTTGATAAATGAATTTCAATGCAGATGGAAATGTCTGCTCAGGGGATGAATAAGTGCTGCTGTCCAGGGAACAAGGAAACTTTTTCTTGACATACTCGGGTACGTACGTGATTTCTTTTTATTTCACATAAACTTATTTTCTCAATTGTTATCCTTCTGCTAATCTTGTGAACACTTGACTAGATTGTTGCTGACAGCTCACCTAAGTGAAGTGATATACATGAAGCCTGTACTCTAGAATCGTTTCTGTGAATATAAATTAGCTACCCGGAGCCATGGCCTCATCAGGTATAGATGGAACATGCTGTATAAATAAGTTAAATACCTTGATGTTGCAGGTCCTGATCTGGTAGTGTGTGATGAAGGTCATCTGTTGAAGAATGAAGGCACGACCCTGTCAAAATGCATACGAAAGATACGAACTCTGCGCCGCATTGTGTTAACTGGCACTCCACTGCAGAATAACCTTAAAGAATGTGAGTTGTGCATTTCATAATACTTTCACATTGTTTTTTTGTACCTTATTTTGACTTTGTTATATCAGTACCTACATAAAAATTAATTAGTAACAAACTAGGATTGCAACAGAATGCTATCACTGCACACCTTGTGCAGATTGCCACGGATTGGTCTCTAATTTTCCACCGTTCCTCGTAAATAAAGCACTACTTCACTAAAAACTATTAAGAATTTCACTTAACCCTTTAAGGAGTATTGACGTTCTGGAACGTCAAAATTTCACAACTTTTAAGGACCAAAATTAGTAAATTTTTTTTTTAAATTGATGACAGAACCAAAAACATGTTTTAGGCTCAAAATGCCCTAAAATTTCAAATCTAACATGGCGGCTGTGTGAAATATTTCACTGGCATTCTACATCTCCGAAACCATTACTGATATCACTCTGAAATTTTGTACGGTGTTAAAGGGCACTACTAAAAGTTCACCCAGGGCCTATGTAACTTTCAAAAACCTGTTAACTACAGTAAAACTCTGTTAAGAAGTTTTTCAAGGGACCATTAAAAAAAAACTTCTTAACAGGGAAACTTCTTAAAAGAGTAGCGGCCTGAAATGCATGTGAAACGCACACATTTTTGTTATTACCAGATCATCAACAGCAGTGAAGTCGCTGAAACTGCTGGTTATCTCCATCTTCTACTGCACGGTTTTCCACCACCCTGGCTCTTCATCGCAAATGCTGCTACTAGTAACACCATCAGAACCAGCTTTCTTGAAGCAATTTTCAATGGTGGTTGACTCCATCTCAAGATTAGGCAATTAAATACATGGAGTCCAAAAGAGATGGCCTGTAGGTGGGTCCACCTGCTTCCATGCGTGACAGCATACGACACACTACTGCTTTTCGGTACCACTGCTTCAGAACCTTACTCACCCCCTGGTCCATGGGCTGCAGTACCGATGTAGTGCTTGGTGGAAAAAATTCAATTTTAATGTTTCATAAATGAGGCCACTGTTTGGGATGAGCAGGGCAGTGGTCCATAACACCACAATCTTCCTGTTTTGGCTCCCCATTTTGGCATCTAGTGCTTGAATGTACTCTTCAAATAGGGAGCTTGTCATCCATGCTGATTTATTGCTTCTGTAAGTACATGGCAAAGTTCTGACGTTTTTGAAACACCGGGGCTTTCTTGATTTTCCTATGATCAGTAGTGGCAGCTTTTCCATCCCATCCATATTCACACCAACTAGCACCGTAGCTCGCACTTTACTTAATTTGCCTCCTAGGCAAGATTCTCCCTTCAAAACCAAAGATTTATCCGGAACAACCTGATAAAAAAAAGTCCGAATTCGTCAACATTAAAAACGTCACAATGTTTGTAATTACTGATTTTTGCCGGCAGCAGTGTTTCCTTCCACGCTTCAGTTTCCTCTGTACTTACACTCGCAGCTTCGCCACTAATAGTCTTGTAAACTATGCCAGCTCGATTTGTAAAGTGATCCAGCCACCCATTCGACGCAGTAAAAGGCACTTGTAATCGACACGCGATTTCTTCGGCTTTCTCCTTCACGATAATCCCGCTCAAAGGAATATTTAAACTTCGCTGCTGTTTAAACCACTCAAGCAGAGCTTGTTCTACGTCTTTGTATTTCCTGCTTTTAATCTTCTTGCAGCTTGCCGAAGTATTCCCGGCAGAAGCCAAGATCCCTTCTTTCTTTGCTATGATGCCGTTCAAAGTGGACTGCGGCATTCCGAGCTCCTTCACAAGAGCAACACGTGAAAGAGTAGACTACTCTACTTTTCTTATAATGTCCACTTTATCTTTAATAGAAAGTGCCTTTCTTTTGATGCCTTTCATCTGAGATCCACTCATTTTCACAATGATCTGAAAACTTTACTTCACTGACGACGCAATTCTCGTAATCTCAATAATGTTATGCTACGTCTGGCAATGCTTGGCTAACAAGTTAGATCACACAGAACAGCAATAAAAGCCACGAACAAAGAATATAGAAGGCCACGAATGAAAGCATGATGCTGTATATTGTAGTCGGTTTTGAGCGGGTGTCGTCATAGCGTGACCTCATTTAGCCTTGAAATGCTCGCCCAGTCAGTGACCCGCGAACACTTGGAATGGCTGTATTCTTTCATTCGGAACACCGGGCCCGGTCAGAGACCCGCGAACACTCGGAACTACTGTATTCAACTGATTAAACTACTGTATTCTTTAATTCGGAACACCGGATGTATCTTCCGCGGAGATTGGCGAGTTTTGATTGTAAGTCAGTTGTCTCTCAGTGAACGTCTTATACTCTGAGGGAATACAAAATCTGAACTATTTAACCGGGAAAACCTCTTATGCATGAACACTTTATACGGGAAAAATATACATGTATCTTATGGGACGAATCACGGGACCGAGAATATCGGACGTCTTAAGCGGAAAAACGTTTTATGTGGGAACTTCTTAACCAAGTTTTACTGTAGAAAATGAACATGGCGGCCATGCGAAGTTGAAACATTTAAATAGACTTTTTTCGCGATTTAACCTTCCGAGCGCAGTGAAACTTGGTACAGCAAATGTTTATACTCATTGTAATGCACTGACATCTTAATTTAGTTCAATTGTTTACATACCCTCAAGATAGCGGCTTTGCGGAATTTTAAAATTAAATTTTTATTTCTTGAGCCTAATCATGCGATCGAAGTCAACATTTGAATAACGAACCTACGCCATAATCATCATCTGTCTGGCTCCGTGGCTAAATGGTTAGCATGCTAGCCTTTGGCCCGATGTGCCCCAGGTTCGGTTCCCAGCCGATCCATCAGGTATTTTAAAGTTAGTTCCTGGGGTTAATTCCCGTGGCTCGGGGACTGGGTGTACGTGACGTGTTCATCATCACTTCATCCTCATTATGATGCGCAGCTCACCCACGGGCATCAACTAGAAAGACCTGCACTCGGCCTCTCCGGAGGCCACACGATCATCATTCATTATCGTCATCTAATAGTACATTAACATAACCATGGGCGCCCGCAGGGAGGGGCAAGGTGGGGCCGTGCCCCTCCCCCCACCCCCTGGAATTCCGAGAATGTTGATATTCGATTGGTCATTGTCACCAGTTTATTTCATAAATTGAAGTTTCTGATAATCAACTGACAAATGTTACAATAGAAAACTTCTTTAATGTTGCTGACGTAATATGTATTTATATTCAGAAATATATGGTTCTAATGATGTCATGCACTAGACCACCAATGGAAACATAGCTCCATTTGTCAATATGGTTATGCCTAGTGTATGTTTACCCAACGCTATCTAAAGTGATTAGGCTGGCTACTACTTTCGCCACCTCACTTTGGCAGTGACGATATGAAAGCACGTTCTGGATATATTTTTATACACTGCAACACCGATTGCGGATTTCAGCCCCTAAAACGAGGTTTTCTTTGATGACTAGTAAAACACTGATTAAGGTCGTGCTTACAAAATTGAGTCAGTTACTGTATTCAGGCCCGTAATGACGGGGAACAAACAGGGCAGCTGCCCAGGGTGGCAGGTTTTAGGAGCGTAAAGAAATCTGGAAACTGTACAAAACCGCTTGGTCATTAAACGCCAAGTTATTAAAGTTTATCCCCACCCCACCCCTCCACACACACACACACACACACACACACTCACACTCACAGACACACACACCCCCAAGAGAATTATTCATTGTCACAAATTTGCAGTGTTGATTATTTAAGGACACACAAAACGGGATTGTGTTGGTCATCTTGGTGTTCTCGTCGAACTTTGCGCCGTTCTGCCTTACTGTGACATTATTCGTGCTGCGAAATGCCATTTAGATTTATTCAAGGTGTGCCATAGTACTGTGGTCCATTTCTTGAGAACAGAGCAATTATTGCTATAAATGAACAGCAATCTACCATTGTTGTAGATTCTTAACCTGTAGCATTAAATCTTCTACGATCGAAGCAATTTATAGGCTAATGTTAAATTATTGTTCTGCGGTGTTTTTGTGTCGTTATCAAAGCGACTGAGATTTGCACTCTCAATCGAAAGTAGGCGGTAGGTCAGTTGAGACAAAATGGTGAATTCAATACTGATAGACTTCATAATGTTGTAATTATTCCAATGGAATCTTCTTGCAAGGCAATTTTTGATGCCCAACATGTAGCCGACTTATATGAGCGGAGAAGGTAATTTAATCCTAATTTAATTGGGCTTATAGTTATATTGACCGACTGCAAGTTACAATTCAATATAGATCAATTAGGTGATAAAGCCAAAGTTGAAGGGGGGATTGATAATGATGTGATTCTGAAAGAAGAAAACTACAGAACAGGCATTGGCAGACTCTTTACTCAAGGACAATTTATGTGACATTTTTAAGTACGAATGTATAATAGTTAGGCTAAATGATCCTGCGATATTTGTCGTTATCTAAGTGACTAAGTAAGAAGTACATGATTTAGTGAGTATTATAGGTATATTTTACTTAACGGTCAGCAATAATCAAATGAAATAATTTCTTTCTAAAACGAAAATTTGCTAAAACAATGGGCCTCACAAGTACGAGTAACGTACAATATGAATTTATCACAAAATTCATGAGGAAAGGAAGCTTGTAGTTTAACGTGACGGTTAATCATGCGATCATGAGCCACGGGACCTCCTTTTTACATTGAATCCGAACCACAGGACATGGCATTTCACTTCGAAAATCTCATATTTATTAACCGGGAATCGAACCTGGTCCAGGCGGTAGTGGTGAGTTCCCTCGCTGAGTCCTTGGGAAACACCAACCTGGAAGGTAAAATTGACTTTAAAAAAAGGTAAGAAATAAAACGAAAATGGGGGGGGGGGTAATGTAATGAAAATTATAATTTGGCACCCCTCTGGAAAAAATCCTGCGGGCGCCCATGAACATAACTCTATGGCCTACATATATAAATATCCAATATGGCGACCATCCGAAATATTTAGGCGGCTCTCAATATCTACGAATCTATTGCAGCCACGTGTGCATTCCGCCAGCTGATACCAACCTCGCCCGACAGCTAATACTCGTTCCCACAACTTACTGAACAGACCAATACACACACTGCCCTTAACCATGTATCTTCACTAATTTATTGGGGACATAATAACATATTAGAATCATGCTAAATATCCAAAAACGGGAGCTATGCAAATCTTGGTAAATGATGTTCCAGATCGGCGCTACTCCTAGCAAAGGACGTTCTGGAACGTCAGTGCTATTTAAACGCAAAGATCTGTACTCGCTAAAGGGTTAAATCAAACTATCTTAGAAATGCAGAATGTTGCAAAAATATGCTCACGAAAGGTCGCACGAAGGCAAATTTCCGCAGCAATTTCGGGAGTGAAATAAAATCACTGGGGAACGCAACAGACAAGACACTGACGATCGTCAAGATCAGATGCAAGTGTGTGTTGGGAGAGATGAGACAGACGCCCAAAACTACCACTGCTCGCAACGACCTCTCACACATTAACTATCTCTGAGAGGTTCCTTTATTCAAAATGAAGTCTGGTGATCCTGGTGTTTGTTTTACAGATCATTGCATGGTGCAGTTTGTGAAGCCCAATCTTCTTGGCACCCAAAAGGAGTTCCTCAACAGATTTGTAAACCCTATAACCAATGGACAGTTTGAAGATTCCACCTCCCATGATGTAAAGATAATGAAGCGGCGTGCACACGTTCTGCATAAGGTGTTGGAAGGCAGCGTCCAGGTGAGTTCACGAGGTTTCCCCATCTAGTCAGTACATGTTTCCCTTGTGTATCAACATGAGTATTTTAAAAAGACATCAGTGGAATACATTAAATAGGGGGCAGATGACCTCGTAGTTCTGCCCCTTTAAAACAACAATAACTAACTACATTAAATATATCATGCTTAAAAGTTAAGAAATATTATAACATGCAGTCTACATTTATACATTGTTTGGACTTGTTAAAACACATTCTGGTAAAAAGCGTCATATCTTCTAAACAAATTTGTTTGAGCTGTCGGGGTCCCGAGTTTTAAATAGTGGAGGTAAAAATGTTGGAACTATGTTCAGTTAATGAAGATCTTTCTTGTGTGGTAAGGCTCAATATGTTGTCCTGATGAATTGTGAAGTTGAGGTTGAAGATCGTTGACAATGTTCTTTTCATAATCTTTCATGCAATTGAAATAAGATTGGCTTTGACTGACTTCGGTTCATACCAATGTGTGGATCTTGCGGCAAGACCAAGAATGAATCTTCTTGTGTCAATGTAGAGAAAATTATGTTAAAAAAACTTATGTTTTAATAAGTGAAGCAGAAAAATGGCAACACCCATTGGTTCATGAAGAACTATGTAGTTAACATTGTGGAAGGAATCTTGTGGAAAAAATTGAGATGATAAATTATCATAAAAAGTGAGAGTGTGTGGAAACTTACTTGTTGGCCAGTCTGTACTGGAGCTGTGCCAACATGAGATGGGGAGAGGGAGGCTGAGATTATGTGGGAGGAAATTAAAGCGAGGATGTTGTGTGGGAAAATTGTTACTTATCTTTTAGTGTTTGTTTATATATGAACGGTCCACAGGAAGAAGGGGGAATGTCACTCAAAATGTAAAATCAAGATATCAGCGCAATCTGGTAGGCCTCTTTGCGACGTATTGAAGGCACAATTGTGTCAGCTAAGAACAATGAGGGTCGTGAGAAAATGACGTTTCAAGTTGACCCATACATATAAGAAATGAAACTTTAAAACTCGTTTCCTGAACATTTTAGATTATTTGACGATGAGGACCCCTCATATTCTATTAAAGTATCAAACTTCAAAGAATTACTAAATGCTGAGGACCCAAAAGAATACCTAGAATTTCTGCCTGATCCAAAAAAGAAAACACAAGGTCATACCACCGGATTTCCATGAGGTACTCCAGGCAATTGATTGGCTCAGATTACAAAGCAGCTGGAGAAAATCAAGTGGTTGCAGAGCTGTGGAAAAATACAAATAACCAAACACTTCAAAACCTACACAAACACATCTGGAATTCTGAAAAACTGCCTGAAGAATGGAACACAGTTGTAATTCATCCAATACACAAAAAAGGTGATAGACTGGATCCAAATAATTACCGGGAGATTTCTTTACTTGATATCACATATAAGATCCTGTTTAGGATTATCCTCGCAAGAATTCAGGAACAGCTTGACCAAGAACTTGGAGAATATCAGGGGGGATTTCAACTTGGAAGGAGTTGTCCCGACCAAATCATCAGTCTTAAGTGGATGATGAAACATCAAAAAATGAGAAAAAAAAGGTTTTATCCCTTTTGTTGACTTCAGAAAAGCGTATGTCAGTACCCATTGAGAGTCATTACTTAAAATCCTTATAGAATTTGGATTACACCTGAAACTTATCAATCTCGTTGGTATTACCCTTACGAACACTACATCTAAATTTAGAGGGGAGTTGTCTGAATCATTTGAAATCCGGACTGGACTTCGACAGGGGGGCGGTCTCTCACCATTACAATTTAACTGTGTATTGGAAAAAATCCTGCGAGAGTGGTCTAAGAATTGCCGACCAAACATCAAGATTGGCAGAAATATCACACTCAATTGTCTAGTATTTGATGATGACCTTGCGCTGCTGGCAAATAGTTCAGAAGAGGAGACATTACAAATTGAAGAATTAGAACAAATAGCAGCGAAAGTCGGTGTACACATCTCATTTGAAAAGACGGAAATGATGCCAACATTTCAAGGTAGAAACACCAACTATCGCACTAATAACAAACAAATTAGGGTTGTCAATGAATTCAAATATCTTGGGGAGACTATAAGTTGGAACTTAAACGAGACAGTATCAGTTGAAAATAGAATAACTAAATTGAAATAAGTACAACGTATCACTTGGCCAACATACAAGAAGAAATTTTCTCGATAAATGCACAATTTAAACACTACAACTCCGTTATTAAACCTGAAGCAACCTATGCTAGTGAAACCCTATTCAATCTGAACTCGAAATTAACTGAAGATAAATTAAAGAAGATAGATAGTCGACTTTCATATCGAATACACTCATCAATCTCTAAAAAAAATTCCTATTGTAAATGGTCGATGCAAGTTAAAAAGGACCTAACGGAAGCTCGAATCAATCAAGCTCTGGTTTGGGATAGGAACCTGTTCAGAAAGGCGGTTAAATCAACCAGTAATCTACACCCTTTAACATCTGTGATGCCTCGCCCTCACTGCAAGTGGACGGAAGAAAGGAGAGCTGAACATTCGTCAAGAATGAAGATCTACTGGCAGACGAGAAAACAAGCATTACAGTGATCATATGAGTGAAAAACATTGTGGTCCATTGATGGCCGAAACGACTTTAAAAAAAAAACACAGAAGATAGATAGATGAATCTTAAGAACAATTTTAAACAAAACACACCAAATAGGTGGCCAATGGCGATTACTACCTAATGAAATTGTATGCCAGGAAATAATAAATAATAGATACAATGAGGAAAAGGAAAGTTGCTTTTTTCTGTCACATATCATGATTACCAGAAACCAGGATACTCAAACAGCTATTCCCATACTTTTGGAAAAGTAAAACCAAAAATCATTGGTTCAAAGAAGTCTTAGATGATCTAGATGAATTAGGCTTGACAGTGCAACAAATTGAACACCGGGAAGAGAAGAGGATCCTGAGAAACAAAGACGTGAGACTTAGTCTAACAACACAAACAATACATCATAACGGTTTAAGAACGGGCCGCCAGGTCAGAAACAGTTCTGGGAGAACAACAAACATAAGCCAAATTTGTAACCAGGGCTGTATTTCTAAATGGGCTAAGTAGGCTGCAGCCTAGAGCGGCAAATTTTCAGGGGCGGCAGTTTGGCAATTCATTCAAAAGCTAAATGAAGTATTTCAGACGTTAATAATATTTTCCGTTCGAATTTAAGAATACAAGTTACTTAAAAATATGTTTTAGTCCTTATACAGTTCTTCCTGCCTTAGAAGATTTGAGAACTATCTGCGAACTAGTATTTCTGAAATACGGTTAAACTCACTTTCATTAAAACTCAGCAATTCTTCTAGGTTTGGGGCGTTTCTTGTGTGGGGTTTCGCCTAGGACACCAAGCTGGCTCATCGGCTCTTGGTTTCCCCGCCTAGACCCCCACAGGAGTAACGAACTGCGCTCTACCTCCCTTTATATTAGGTGCAACTGCACCACTTGACTGCGAGAACTAAAAGCTCAAGCAGCCTTAACCTCCCTAGGAAGGCTTCCAAAAAGATACAAACACGGCACAAACTTAGAAGAATTGCTGAGTTTTAATTCACTGGCCGTGAAAGCAAATATACCATCACTTTCATTACTTTGTATTGAGGCAAATACAACAAAAACACTTTCATATGAGGACATTATTATCGAGTTCGCCATTAAGAAATCTCGTAAGAAAGCTATGTAAATTTGAACATGAAGATTACGTGGGGTGAGTTGTTTTAGAGACATTTGTATATTTTTCAACAAATAAACCAGTAATTAACTACATTTTGTGTAATTTCATTTCACCATGTAGGACAACTTAATTCAAATTGAACCCAGTTCTTCAATTACGCAAAAGATAGTCATTAGCATTAAAATATAAAAATAAGTGTAAAATAGTGATCACTGATCTCCAAGAACAAATTAATTAATTAAGTTCGAAACCCATTTAATTTTTTTAACGAATCTTGAAAGAAGTAAAAAAAAAACCAAGTAGATAACTAATTTCATTATAACATTTATTATGTAAGCCATTAAATTTGTAGTTTTATCTAAACTAAATGAACTTTATGTTTAAAAAATATGAAAACGCCAATGAACTCTATCCTTTTGTTGTACAAAACAAATGTATTAAGCAAATATGAACTATTGAGGGGGCGGCAAATGGACTTTAGCCTATAGGCAGCATACTCTTAAAACCGGCCCTGTTTGTAACTAATATTCCTAAGACTTGACTGTATATAGATTGGTTATAGTGCTCCGATGTTGGTGTAAAATAAATGAAAGAAAAAGAAAGAACTCAGCACTTAAAGAGCTATTGTAACGAAAATTAGCGACTGGGTAGGACCGTATATGTGGCCTTGTGTGGCCAAGGCAACAGAACAGTCTCTCCATACGTGCAAGATGGCAGCCGAGGGAATTATTAGAATATTCAAATCAACAGCTCCGAATAAAATTGGGAATTTGAGACGAATCTTGCCAACAGATGATCATTATATTAGAGCTCGCGTTAGAAGATTATCACACTGAATATAGTGCAAGGGGCAGATGACCTCGTAGTTCCCCCCCCTTAAAACTACAATAACTAACTAACTGAATATAGCGCACAGTGGCCATCTTGAAATGTCAAAATAAATGAATAACTTTAGTGTCTTAAGACTATAATAATGAAATTTAATAATACTATAGAACATTGAAGCCATTTTTAGTGTTGCTTTAGTAATGTTTGTTCAGTCAGCCAACACGCTTATATTGAAAGCAGGTTTTCCTTTAACCCATTGGAACAGGAACGGTCATCTAAATACAGCATGCTACTGTATTATTGCCGTTTCTACAGGGTTGTGGATTTTCCGACACCAACCACATCGGAGAAGTTAATAAGGGATTATTGAAAATGGGAAACCTCGCATAGCCATTTCACAAACAGCCGACGATGACTAGCTTGGCTCCTTATACTGCCATAACCTGTTGACTGGAAGAGATTAGTTAGTTAGTTATTGTTGTTTTAAGGGGCGAAACTACGAGGTTATCTGCCCCTTCTGGAAGAGATTAATCCCTGATTCTCCATGTTATTAACAGCGGTTTGACTACTCCGTGCTGATGCCGTTCCTGCCTCCCAAACACGAGTACGTGATATCGGTGCGACTGACGGAGGTCCAGTCCAAGCTGTACCAACATTACCTGGTGAACATTGCCCGTGGTGGCACCGGCTTGAACAGTGAAGGTGGCAAGGGGGCAAAACTGTTTGCAGACTTGCAGGCCCTACGGAGGATATGGACTCATCCTCGGGTACTCCTGATGAATGCTGACAAGAATGAAAGGCTCAATGAGAAGAGGGTAAGTGATCGGACCTTAAATCATGTAATATATCTAAGAATATTTACTGGTTATTGTATCAACGGGGGCTGATCCAGTATGTTTTGTTTCTCAGTCTGATTTACGCATTCTCCAATAGATTTCTGCAAACAGAATATCCAAATTGAGTAGATGGCACCAAACTGAATGATCTAAGCACTAATGCCATACAATTATTATTATTATTATTATTAATTCATTTGAAATAACTTATTACTCAAAGAAAACGTGTTACTTACGAGGTTTGATCATGAAATTGTGAGATTAGTCTTATAAATGGAAACAAATTCCCTTGGTTTTTAAAATTGGCTGCAGTCCCCTCGGGAAGCTATACACCGATGCCAGCACGTCTGCCATTTTTGGAACACCTTCTGGAAGTCAAGTTCTTGAAGACTAATTGAAATAAACTGTTTCACGAAGGATTTTATACTGCATTGTATCCAATTGATCCAGTCATCTGTATCTGTCTACCAGCATATTGCACACCTCACCGATACTGCCCAATGGAAACAGAACTAATTCCCTACCATTATTATTATTACCGTATTTGCTTGCATATAACTTGCACTTTTCTGACCGAAAAGAAGTGTGAAAATCTTTGGTGCGAGGTATATGTAGGGATTTGTGAGGGAAATACCTTATTCGCAAAAAAACTTAATATTTGCATTATTGAAACAAGACTACTCGAATTGTCAACTGCCGTCGTTGCTGCCAATCTCTGAGCTACTCTCGCATGCATCATCATCCCATACTGCATCATCCTAACTTCCGTCCAATGCATTTGCGATGCCAGTCTTCGAGAAGCTCTTAATAACGTCTGTCAGCACCATAACCCATACCCCTATATCCAATCATGCAAGAGTTCAACTGACGGCCTTCTTTATTTTGTCTTCTGTCGTCAGCTTATCGTGACTAACAATACCAGATCTCGAGGTGTTCTATCCTAACAATTACTTATTTAGGGTGTGGAGCACCCACAAAACAGCTGACGATCCCACCCCGTATTGCTGTTTTACTGCGTCGCCACATTTGAAAACACCTTAAGTGTTTGGTCATCAAATTCATTCACAATGAATTCTCGACCGTCAGCTCTATTACCATCGTCATCTGCGTATTTGATCACTTTGAGTTTAAATCGAGCCATATAATCCCCGCGTTTTCACATACCGGTAACTAAAAGATCGATTTCCACAAGAAAACGATCACACTTCACTAAGAAACAAAGAAATGGAACATGAAGACAATACTGGTAGGCCTACTTGTCGACAATGCAACAGACGGACATCAAACACCGTGAAAGAAAGGAAAGCACCGCCGCAAAAACTAACAATAACATCGCGGGCAAGACTTGTTTTAAAATTACTATGATCTTTATGACGGTGTCAGAAATTGATGCGAAATATATGCGAGGAATACTTTTTCCTGTAATTTCCAATTAAAAAATGGGGTACGAAATATACGCGTTGGCGAGATATATGCAAGCAAATACGATATTATCTTTATTACTGTATTATGCGTGACAGCCAATCATTATTATGTTGTTGGAACAGGAACTGGAGCAGTCGGACTCGGAAGGGTCTCTATGGGACTTGATCGACGATGATGATACTAAAGAATCATCTGACAACTCGAGCAGTGCTAGCGACAAGTCCAGCGACTCGGACATCCAGTGCATGGACAGTGATTGTGACAAGAAACCTATAAAGAAGACAGAAAAACCGGCCAGAAGAGGGCGGCCCAAGACCTGTGCTGACAAGAGGAGAGGTGAGTGCGGTTATCCTGTTTACAGTCTCACTGATGAATGTGTTCATTCTGAATCACTCTTTTCTAATTTATTGGCTACAGCACAATGACGACTAACCAGGCATCGTATTCCTGTCGGCACCATTTGAGTGGACAGGTTTGCTGGCTAGGATTTTAAGAAAAATTATAATCTGTATCATCTTGCTGATGATGATAGAAGGGCCGAGTACCTCAAAATGGTAAAGGAAGGAATTCCAACAGATGAAGAAACAGGGGTGGAAGAGGAATGGGCTAGATTTAAGAAGACACTAGTAGGTGCAGCAGAAGCAGTATGTGGGAGGACAAGTAGTGTGCCCTTGCAGCAAGAAATATGCAAATCACAGTATGCCAGCATTGCTCAATTCGGGATTTTTCGGGGCTGCGGTAAGTTCTCCCACTCTGTGACTTACATATTTTGGATTAAATAGAGGATACACTTGCAAAAATAACAACAAAATCAACTCCTATTTTAACACATTTAATTAATCAAAAATTATGGCGCTACAAACAAACAAACACATAAACTACTGACCAATATCATTCTACTTGTCCAAAGTGAACAAGGAATAGCATAAAAATAAAACAAAAATTAGATTAAAACACATGGTTTTCTTTAAAACCAACAATTCACGATTATTTTCACTTCCATAAAGTACTTATCTTAAAGTTCCAAATAACTACGAGCTTCTTTGGCTCGATACTTTCCCATAATAATGGTGTCATATTTTTGTACACCTCAAGAATTATTTTTATCTTTTCTTATCATCAAAACAAATATATAATTACATTTAAAATTACATGTTAATTATTCACTTCAATATTTGGGCATATCACATGTTCTCCGTATTTACTATCTCTCTTAAGTTTTGCAAATTCACTACGGTGATCGGGAAAACTATTTGTATACTCCAGAGTTATAAAGATTACTTGACAAAGTCAAAAACTATGATCACTCCCGAAACCTAGTTATCTTCACAAAACTCGTGGATTCCCTTTTTTCCATACAATATTACAATAGGGATTTTATTTAATTCATTTGTCTTATAAGACCATTATCACATAAGAGAACTACGATCTGAATTGGCAAGCGATAATATCAATCTACAAGGACCTCGGTTCAACGCCCGGGTCATTAACAACTTTAAACACTCACGGTGTATTTAACACATCTTACAAGACGGTTTTTACCCACCCTCGCTCTATGAGGGTCAGGCCATTATACTCGGGCGTGATTTATGACAAGGAAAGCGACTCTCTGCCTAACCTACGGTGGCAGCTCTCTTCAATGCTTTAAAACAAACCTTCACATTATTCTCAGTTCTGTGGAGAGACCTGGCTTTTACTCGCTTATTTTCATTCAACAATATTCTTTGGCTCATAAACCACTTTCGTAACCTTGGCATTTATTAATTACTAGCTGAAGTACCCGTGCTTCGCTACGCGTCATAAATAAATTAAAATATGAAGGTGACAGTTAAAACAGGGGATAGGCGAGGTGCTGCGCAGAGGGAGATTAAGGATGGAACATTTTGTCCAACTACACCGCTCGGCGTTGACCGTGTTTTATAGCACAAATTTAGGTTTTACTCGCTAACGGTTGGAGATACCTTTCGGATAGAAAATGTAATTTTTAACCTCGTATATACCATCAAAAGTTTGCTATTTCTTAGCGTTCTCTTTGTATTTGAAATGGAAATATGAAAGTTTTAAACCAAAGGGTGTAGTGAAGTCACTAAAATGGTCGCCATCTTTAAATAGTACAAAGTATTGAAATCAAAAGTAACCTATATGTTAACCAGGTAAATCAGCTACTTCCATGTAAAATTCATGTAAATCGGACCAGTGGTACTTGCGTGATTGAGTAATACATAGACGCACATCATCTCATTTTTAGCCTCGCTTCGCTCGCGTCATAGTCGTGTCATATTGTTATTCAATGAAATGCAGGTTTAACCCCATTAACACCCCTTTAGAACCTGAATATCCAAAAATCCCTCCTTGGTAGACGTTTTCGACACACAACAAACATATCCCCAAAATATCATTCTTCTAACTTTAATCGTTTGGGTTGGTCGATGAGAGTGAACATCCAAAAATCCTTCATTAGGGGACGTTTTTCTTCCAGAATTTCACCCCTCCCCATAGGCCCCTTGAACTCCTCGCTTATGTCGTTTAAGAGATACACGGTCCGTTAGGAATCTTTCAACCCCCACTTTTCATCCCTTTCACCTCATAATATACACTACATCGAAAAACCATTAGACATGTGTCAGCTTATTTTTAATGATTAGTATATATGCCAAGTATCACATCCCCAAATGAAACCACTCGTGAGATATTGTTATTCAATGAAATGCACGTTTACCCCCCTTAACACCTATTTAGAACCTGAATATTCTAAACTCTTTCCTTAGTGGACGTTTTCGACATACAACGAACATATCCCCAAAATGTCATGTTTCTAACTTTAGTAATTTTGGCTGGGCTATGATGAGTGAGTCAGTCAGTCAGGACATTTCCTTTCATTTATTTTTGATAATTTCACCCCTCCCCATGAACCCCTTAAATTGGATTTATGAAACAAACGGTCGAACACCTATTTACTTATTTAAAGCTGTTTTCCCCCTGAGTTTGATGAGTGAGTAAGTGCGTCAATCAGTTAGGACACTTTCTTTCCTGTTTTTTTTCCCCCAGAATTTCACCTCTCACCAAGGGCCCCTTAAATTGGATTTATGAAAAAAAACAGTCGAACACCTATTTACTTGTATTTTAAGCTGTTCTTTTCCCGCCGAATTTCAAACTTCTCGCCTATGTCCTTTAAGAGATACACGCTCCGTCAAGAATCCCTCAACCCCCAATTTTCACCCCTATCACCTCATAATATACACCACATCGATAAACCCTTAGACATATGTCTGATTATTTTTAATTATTAGTTTATATACTGAATATCACATCCCCTAAGAAACAACTCATGATATATCGTTATTCAATGAAATGCACGTTTACCCCCTTAACATCTCTTTAAAACCCGAATAAACAAAAATCATTCCTTAGTTGACGTTTTCGACATACAGCGAACATATTCCCAAAATTTCATTTTTCCAACTTTAATTGTTTTCGCTGGGCGTGATGAGTGAGTGAGTCAGACAGGACATTTTCTTTCAATTATTTTTACCAGAATTTCACCCCTCCCCATGGGCCCCTTAAATTGGATTGATGAAAAAACTCTTGAACACCTATTAACTTATTTTTAAATCTGTCTTTTTTCCCTGAGTTTGGTGAGTGAGTTAGTCAGTTAGGACACTTTCTCTCCTTTTTTCCCCCAGAATTTCACCCCACTCCATTGGCCCCTTAAATTAATTTATGAAAAAACGGTCGAACAACGATTTACTTATCTTTTTAGCTGATGATTTTTCGCTGCGTTTCAAATTTCTCGCCTATGTCGTTTAAGAGATAGGCCTACACGCTCCGTTAGGAATCCTTCAACCCCCACATTTCACCCCTTTCACCTCATAATAATACACCACATCGAAAGACCCTTAGACACATGTCTGCGTATTTTTAATGATTAGTTTATATGCCGAGTATCACATCCACAAATGAAACGACTCGTGAGATATTGTTATTCAATGAAATTCAGGTTTAACCCCCTTAAGACCCCTTTAGAGCCTGAATATCCAAAAATCCTCCCTTAGTGTACGGTTTTGACATACAACGAACATATCCCCAAAATGCCATGTTTCCAACTTCAGTGTTTTTGGCTGGGCGATGATGAGTGAGTGAATGAGTCAGGACATTTTCTTTCATTTTTTTCCCTTCAGAATTTCACCCCTCCCGATGAACCCCTTCAATTTGATTGATAACAAAAACTGTCGAACAGCTATTTACTTACTTTAAAGCATTTTTTCCCCTGAGTTTGATGAGTGAGTCAGTCAGTCAATCAGTTAGGACATTTTCTTTCCTGTCCCCCCCCCCCCCACACAGAATTTCACCCCTCCCCATGGGCCTCTTAAATTGGATTTATAAAAAAAAACGGTCAAACACATATTTACTTATTTTTATGCTGATTTTTTTCCGCTGAGTTTCAAACTCCTCGCCTATGTCGTTTAAGACATACACGCTCCGTTAGGAATCTTTCAATCCCTACTTTTCACCCCTTTCACCTCATAATATACTCCACATCGAAAAACCCTCAGACATGTGTCTTACTTTTTAATGATGAGTTTATATGCCGTGTATCACATCCCCCAATGAAACCAATCTGGAGATATTGTTATTCAATGAAATGCAGGTTTAACCCCATTAAGACCCCTTTAGAACCTGAATATCCGAAAATCCTCCCTTAGTAGACTGTTTTGAAATACAATGAACATATCCCCAAACTGTCATGTTTCTAACTTCAATCATTTTGGCTGGGCGATGATGAGTGAGTGAGTCAGGACATTTTCTTTCAATTTTCTTTTTTCAGAATTTCACCCCTCCTCATGAACCCCTTAAATTTGATTTATGAAAAAAAACTGTCGAACAGCTATTTACTTACTTTAAAGCAGTTTTTCCCCCTGAGTTTGATGAGTGAGTGAGTCAGTCAATCAGTTAGGACACTTTCTTTCCTGTTTCTCCCCCCTCCCTCCAGAATTTCACCCCACCCCATGGGCCCCTTAAATTGGATTTATGATGAAACGGTCAAACACATATTTACTTATTTTTATGCTGATTTTTTCCCGCTGAGTTTCAAACTCCTCGCCTATGTCGTTTAAGAGATACACGCTCCGTTAGGAATCATTCAATCCCCACTTTTCACCCCTTTCATCTCATAATATACACCACATCGAAAAACCCTCCAACTCGTGTCTTCTTATTTTTAATGATGAGTTTATGTGCCGAGTATCACATCCCCCAATGAAACCAATCGGGAGATATTGCTGTTCAATGAAATGCAGGTCTACCCCCTTAACACCCCTTTAGAACCAGAATATCCAAAAATCCTCTCTTAGTGGGCATTTGCGGCACTTGGGGAAGCTGCATACCAAATTTCATTCCAATCCGTTTGATGGTTTCTGAGATTTCGTGATGAATGAATGAGTGAGTGAGTGGTATTTGACAAATATATAGTAGAAGATAGTGTCAAGTCTTTGTTATGCTAAACTCGGTTGACAGTGCTGTGTGAGAAGTTGAGTAACTAACGTGATTTCAAGTAAAGATCCTCATTTTCTATACCGGTAGTGCAGAGCGCAAATGGCATCCAGTCGGCCGTGTCTCGACTTGAGCTATGTTGCCATGGAAACTATCCGCCTTGCCATTCCTTCATGAGTATATTTTATGATTTGATTAGCATGTGCTGGAGTTCAAAAGGGTCGAAATCAGAAGAATGAGAAAGACTATCGTAAATTCATGTAGCCAGCGGTTCCTTCTGGGTCCTAAACTATGTGTATGCAAAATTTGGTTGAGATTGGTGGAACGGTGTAGATTTGTATACGGAACAGATCCACATACCCACATACATACAGACTTTCACTTTTATATATTAGATGAGAGGGTCCTCATTGATTGGGAAGATTAATACACATTCTACGACGAATAATTAGGGGCTTTAACAACAAGAGGTTTCTATGTTCGAATCTCTTAACATGCCTCGGGAACCATTTCCACATTTGGAGGACTTATACAAGACGCGATTTAAAGTCGGCCGTGGCCTACATGACATACGCTCAATAATACCATACATTAGCTCCCTTTTAAATAATACACACATGGCCTCGTGATCTACGTCACAATTAGAGGACTTACAACATATCTCAATTCACTGCAATCAACTACCCTCCATAAGTAATTTACCAAGTACTTTAACTTTTACGCGTTCCTAGCGTGACTTTTTATTTAATTGCGTTCCATTACGCAATACATTACTTTACGGCCGAATGTCTTCCAAAGAACTGATAAATTTCATAGTAACAATTGATACATATCTTAATTCTTATATTAATCTTTTCCGTTGACAATAAATCGCTCCCTTTTTAAGAACATGCATTTACATCATGTCTTATACATTTGTTAAGGCTTCAACGCTCTATATTTTTATATAATTCAATTTAATCTTTATTTAGATTTCTTTACCTTGTTATTCACATCATGTTTTCATTCCTTACAAAAGCTCAAAAGCTATTTCTTTCATATAATTCAAATTTACCTTTATGTAAATATCTTTGTTATAATTATTATTATCACGCTTGCTTTTATAACATTCATTAAATACTGACATTTTATTCCATGCATTTCCTCTACAGGATTTATTATTTCACATAATTATTTATTATTTCTTAAAACCTTATTTTCGTTCAGATCGCGTTCTTATTTAGTTATTATTCATTTAAAAACATCCCTTCTACTCAAAACTCCGGTGGAATTGTACACAAAATTTTTCCCGACACCAAAACATAATGAAAATCTTTACTTACATGTTTAAGGTCGCTTTCTGACCTTTATTCTCGTTTGATGTGACATTTTGGCCCACCTTCTTGACCTACTCCATATTGTACAATCTCATCTTATGTACAGAAATTTCTTGACACATATTCACTATATTTAACACTGACAACATTTTTTTTATACACTGGTGTATCCGTTTTGAACACACCTTAAAACACTAAAAAATATTACTCTGGTACATATTATAACACATATCACTGTGCATAAACGCTTTCACTTTACCTAAAACACTTAAAATGATACTCTTATTTCTTTTCTTACAATATTTACACTTCACTCCTATCACACGGGCGTATCTCAACGATTTTGACAATTTCTGTCGGCTGTTGATGATCCCTGATGTGAATCCTATCGACCTGCATTGGACGTGTGATTTTACTCGTTCAAAGTTTTTCTCTCCTACAATGGAAACTACTGGTTTCAGTCTCTCAAAACCGCTTCTATTGTCTATTACTCGGCTTTACTTTATCTGCTTTAACTAGGCGATAAATGTCTTTACTTTGCCGTCACCTCTATTTATATATGGTGGTCTATCGCCCCCTATAGTTTCTATATCTTGGCCTCCCTTCGAGGACCGTATACTGTCTATCGTACCGTTTAGTTTCTATATCTTGGCCTCCCTTCGAGGACCGTATACTGTCTATCGTATATTTTTGACGTTTTCTCACTAGAGTACGTTTTCCCTCTGGTTTCGAACCTAAGTTCCTAAGTTCCTTTCGCTTGAACTTCTATCTTTCGTGATCGTAATTACTGTTTATTCTTGTCCTTTACAGGACTTAATGTCTTTAACAATGTCTTTACTAGACGTAACGCCGTTTATTTGTTGGAGTTCTTATAACTTCGTAACTGTATTGAACTAGTATTCTTCTGGAACTCGAAGTTCCCTACTGATCGCTGTGTCTTACTTTGGCAATATTGCTTTAAAGTCCTTATATTTAATATTCTTTATATTTTAGGACTCTTCAAAGTCTCGAACTGCTAACCCTCAGCGTAGCGTACTTATATCGTAACTGGTCTACACTCGGTGAACTTGTAGCATAGCCTCCCACAGGCTCTGGATCGATGTCTGATACAGCTTAACGTCCCCCTCACGGGCTCTTGAATACTGCGTATACGATGTGGTGCAGCACTTCCGCTCACGGAATGCTCGTAGACTGAATTGATACAGCGTAACGCCTCCCTGGGCTATCGAAAACTGCATGATTGGTCTGGCTCTGCCAGGAGCTTTATACTATTCAGCCACAAAAAGATAAAACTCTAGTCCTTTTCGTGACCAACTTTTGAACTAATTGTCGCACAACTATAAAAATTATATATCCAGAAAGCTCGTCTTCCAAACGTAAAATAATCTTCCTGTGCATGGAAATCGATCTTGCATTTCCGAGATATTAATTAATTTCTCGTCCTCAACTGTGTGGGTGGTGCTGTTCCTTTTTTATTCTCCCACTCCTTGGGTCTCGGTGAACCCCCAATGACGTCTACTTGCGTTTGCAGTTTTCTCCTGTGCAATTTTTACAAGGTTTTTCTTTACACAAAAATCTCTAATCCAAATTGATTCACCGTACTGTATCTGTTTACTTATTTTTATACTCGTAAACGGGTTAAATTTAATTATTCCTGTTCTGACTCAGCAGCGAGGTTGCCATATTCCTGCAACGTAAGAGCAATTTCCGAGTCCAGCTTCTTCGTCTTACAGTCAAAACTTTCCACTCGTTCTAATAATATCCATGACTGGCTCCTTATAAATGTCAAGAGGCATGAGCTCATCTAAGGAACACCTGGCCCTAGCGCTTGCACAATGTTAGGCTGTAATCCTGGCTTGAAATCTCTCTCCGTTCCCTTAGAAACTGTATGATTCTTTCATTCTTTTCTCAAAGTACATGGATTCGACTCTCTTTGAGGCCATGGTACATGGGTTCAGTAGTAAGAAGAGGTGGAAGGAAACACCAAGGTGGAATGAGAAGACAAAAGATATAGTAAGGGAAAAGAATAGAGCCGTTAGGAGGTGGTATCAAAATAGGATGGTAGAGACAAGGGAAGAGTACCAGGAAAGAAAGAAGGAGGCGAAGATAGTAGTGGCTGAGGAGAGAAGAAAGTGGATGGAAGAGTGGACAAAGATGATGGAGGATAGTGAAGGTACAAAAAAGGTCCTGTATGGGATGGTAAAAAATAAGAGGCGGAAGGATCCTACGGATTATGTTAGAATGGTGAACAAAAAGGGACAAGAGATAGAAAATAGGGAAGAACTGAAGAAAATGTGGAAAGAATATTTTGAAGAACTTCTGAACCCAAATGGAAAAGATGGTGAGGAGGAAGAAATCGGGGAAGAGAAAGATGAACTGCAAATAGAAAAGGAATTAACATCGAAAGAAGTGGAAGATGCAGTGAACAAGATGAAAGGAGGGAAGGCACCGGGTGTGGATGAGTTGAGTGTGGAGATGGTGAGAGCAGCAGGAGAGGTGGGGATACAGTGGTTGTACCGAGTTATGAGGACAGCATGGAAGGAAAGGAAGACCCCAGAGGACTGGAAAAAAGGAATAATTGTCCCGATCTTCAAGAAAGGTAGTAGAACAGAATGCAGAAACTATAGGGGAATAACACTGATGAGTCATTGTGCAAAGATCTTCGAGAAAGTTTTGGAAAAGAGAATTAGGACAAGGATAGAAGGAGGGATGAGGGAAGAACAACATGGCTTCAGAGCAGGAAGGTCCACAGTGGATTTGATTTTTGCTGTAAGGCAGTTACAAGAACAGCACTATGAGTATGGAACAGATCTACTGATGGCCTTCCTGGACATTGAGAAAGCATATGACAGTGTATGCAGAAACAAAGTATGGAAGTCCCTGGAGGATAGAGGAGTAGAGAAATGGACTATGGAGTATGGAACAGATCTACTGATGGCCTTCCTGGACATTGAGAAAGCATATGACAGTGTATGCAGAAACAAAGTATGGAAGTCCCTGGAGGATAGAGGAGTAGAGAAATGGACTATAAAGAGGATAAAGGAGATGTACAAGGGAAGTGTGAGCTGTGTGAAAGTGGGAGGAGAGAGATCAGACTGGTTGGAACAGAGAAACGGCCTGAAACAAGCAAGTGCACTGTCACCGTTACTTTTCATTGTGGTGATGGATGACATAATGACCCGAGTGGCACAAGTAATTGGGGAAGGGAAGATGAAAGCAATGGTGTTTGCAGATGATTTGATGATTTGGGGAAACAAGGAGGAGGTGGTACAGGAACAGTTGGACGTGTGGGAAGGAATAATACGAGGATATGTGATGAAATTTAGCATAAATAAGAGTGAGATGGTGATCACAACAAGGAAGAAGGAAAGAACCACAACGGGAATAACAATTGGTGGGGAACAGCTGAAGAAAGTGGAGAGTTTCAAGTATCTGGGAAGCCTGATACAAGATAATGGAAGAAACGATAGAGAAATAAATGAGCAGGGGAGGCAGGCAGAAGCATTTCGGAGGAGTGTGAGAAGCATGTTTTGGAGCAAGGATGTCCCTAAGAACAGCAAAAAGATCATATATCGGACGTACTATGTCTCTATCCTGACGTATGCCTCGGAGACCTGGGTTATGAAAGGAAGGGAGAAGAGCAAAATACAGGCCAGTGAGGTGAGGTTCTTGAGGAGCAGTATTGGAGCTACAAAGATTGACAGAATAAGAAATGAGAGGACCAGAGAATTAATGAAGGAGGAACCATTACAGGATGGTATAGAGAAATCTAGACTCAGATGGTATGGATATGTAAAACGAATGGAGAAGAGGATACCCAGGAGAGTACACGAGACGAAGTGGGAAGGAAAGAGATCGAGAGGAAGACCGAGAGACAGGTGGCTGAAGGGGGTGGAAGAAAGCGTGAAGAAGAGAGGAGAAGTCTGGACAAGGGTGGAGGCTGAGAGATGGTGGGAAGACAGAAGACGTTGGAGAGGCTTGTGTTCCAAACAGACCCGGCCAGTGGCTGGATACTGTGCAAGATGATGATGATGATCATCATCATCATCATCTTGCTGTCGATGTTGCCGCCTTGTATTCACTGTTGCTTCTCCTGTTTACAGACACTATACATAATGCAACCTGCGATGTTATTCAGGGCATCGTTAGCAACATAACGCATTTCATAACTTATAATTCAACTAGCAACCAGTCCTGACCTTGCCCGGGAACAGTTATGAATGCATTACGTTATAAGCACTCTTTTATTTCGATGTCAATGAACGACGACCTATATCCGTTTTACGTCTCGATATGATGGGTTAAAATCACTGACTGGACTATTAATTATATTACCATGGAGATGTATGTGCAACGAATTCTTGTCAGACTTAATTTAAGAATGGCGAGGTGCATGAAACTCAAATCCCCCTTCCGTCCAATCTTAACTTTGTGTATTTTGCGGAACGAAAAGTTCACAGTCGAAATGAAGAAAAGCCGAGTTACACTTCCAGACTAACTCCTAACACAACCACTCTTCTCTGAAGTCTAAACTCAACACGACTCGACAGTTTGCTGCTGGCTGTATCTCGGGTAATAGACTCGCCCGCTAGCTAGGCTGCAACTGGAGTGACAGACATGCCCCTAGCCAGCTCGTAAACTGTCGCCTCAGTAATTGAATGGAGATTGTTGGAAGAAATGAAAACGTAAAACTACGTATAGTGGGTGTTGTATTGACGATAGTGATATGCTCTTGCGGGCTTCTTGTAGAACTTTGCATGCTGAACAATTCTTACACTCATAGTATATTGATATTTTTAAAGGTTTGCCCAGCGTAAGCGTAAATAGCGCACGGAAACTAGGTTTTTTTTTTCTTCCACTTTTTCACTGAAATCGTCACTGCTTGGCTTTCATTGATATTGAATAAATTATTTTCTACAGAAACCTTCCTCGAAATATCCTTTACAGAATGGTGAATACCACATCAATATCCATCCAGTGGTTCTCGAGATTACCCGTGACATCCAAGAATCGGGGACTTTGTTTCATTCTAAGTTGAGATAGTGATACATGTTAGCAAGAGGTGGGTTTTCCTTCCCAAACGATGCACAGACAATCGAGAAAAGCACAATGACATGTGCAGAAATCGGAGACAAACACATCGATGCTAAGAGATATTGACTGGCCTTCTTCCACACTCTCAGTGACACCAATTCTAGAAGTGACTGTGACTCCCCCATCGCGGTCGCTGTGTGTGAAGTCCTAATTGTTTGTTTCAGGTGAGGAAAATGGGATGGGGGAACCGGGGGATGAGGAAATGAAGAAAGAAGGGGTGGCGTCGGCTCATCAGGAGTGGTGGACGCAGTTCTTGGAGGGCGGCGAGATGGACAGCCTGAAGGAGAGCGGCAAGCTGATGCTACTCTTCTCCATCCTGCGCGAGAGCGAGAAGATAGGGGACAAGGTGTAAGTGTGCCGTATCCGCTCCAGACAAACAATGTCAGCTTATGATGGAACTTCCAAGATTACTGAAACTAATCCACATTGACTTACAATGTTGTTAGGTTGATACCAGTCATCATCATAATCATCAATTCTCCATTCCAGCCACCTCTTCAATAGCTGTTTGTCCTGCCACCACTGTCCTCCATTCTATGCTGCTCTTTGCCAAAGCTCTGTGGACCTGTTTCATACACCCATCTCGAGGTCTACCTCTTGGTCTCTTGCCAGTTATCTCCCTTTCGAAATATGCTTTAGGTGTTCTACATGAGGGCATCCTCATCAGATGACCGAACCATTTCAATAGGCTTTAGGTGTTCTACAAGAGGGCATTCTCATCAGATGACCGAACCATTTCAGTAGGCTTTAGGTGTTCTACAAAAGGGCATCCTCATCAGATAACTGAACCATTTCAATAGGCATTAGTTGTTCTACAAGGGGGCATCCTCATCAGATGACCTAACCATTTCAAACTCGACTCCTCAAGAATGTCAAGCACACTTCTTTTCAGCCCTAGCTTTAGGCAGACTGACTCATTTCTAATTATGTCTCGTCGGGTCTTCTGAATACTTGATCTTAGAAATTTCATCTTAATTGCTTGTATCCGGTTATTGTCCCGGTGAGTCATTGTAGTTGCTTCCAGACCGTAGGTTAATATGGGAAGTAAGTAGGATTTGTACAGTGATATTTTAGCTTCCTGAGGAAAGTTTTTGTCCCATAGAAGCTGTGAAACGTAGTTGTTAAAGTTCGCAGCTGCTTGAACCCTACTGCTGGTTTCTTGGGTTAACCTGTTATCTGTCGACAAAACGCTGCCAAGGTATTTAAATTGTTGAACCATTTCGATGCCATGTTGTCCCAATTTCAACTGATAGGTTTGCTTACCCTGCTCATCGCCAAAGATCTGTAATCCAAACTTGTCAAAACCTGCCTTCCACTAATTTAGCCGTTGTTGAATGTAGTCTTCCTTTTCTCTGCAGAACATAACATCTTCTGCAAACACCATTGCATTGGATGTCATATCTCTCGCAAACCTTTTCAGAAATCAGCTATCAAAACTTCAAACGCCAACAGTAATACATTCAATCAGCATATTATAGGCTAAATAGAATGGAACCATACCAAACATATGGCATATACCAATTAAAGTGCGCAGAATGTGAAACGGTATACTGTACATCGATCAATCAGGACAAAACTTAGAAATAAGATGTTAAGAACATGTTAATACAATACAATAAATTAGACCCTCTGCCATGACATGAAAGAATTAAAACATAGTTTCACATCCATTTATAAAAATGTATAAAAACTTTACATACTTTGCAAAAGGAATATTCTGGAAATCATAAAAATTCACATATTGCAGAAATTATAGCCTGCTAACATCGATTTAAATTCCAAAGATAATACACCCTTTAAGGCGGCTTCGGTGGCGTAGTTGGTAGCATGCTGAGCTTCTATGCCCAAGATCGCGGGTTCAAACCCAGCCGAAGTCGTCAGATTTTTTAAGAGCGTTAAAATCCCTCGGTATGCCTTCCTTCGGAGGGGAAGTAGAGCCGGCCGGCCCATGTCATTGATTTGTTGTTGTTTCCTATGGCTAGCCCGGATTCCAATCGATCAGCTTTCTTGCGTTGTCATAAATTTATGGCATGAAAAAGAACCTTCCACTAACTACACTTGTACTAGCTAAAATTTGTAGGTTAGTTTGATAATGCTATATTAGTTCCAACGTTCGCTGCCGGGTGCTAACAGCAATGGCATTTAGTTGCCACGTCTGCAGCTAGGTGTTGTGGACGGTAGCATTTGGTGGCAAAAGTAGGAACTACTTGAAGAAATTAATCGTCTGCAGTCCTTCTACCTGAATCACAGATAACACACACTAATACAGCCATGACAATTAACACTGGTTAATAGACAGATTCTACACATACACAAAGTACACGGGGCTATATGACCGCATTGTTGCAGCCCCTAAACTAAGGAACCAACCAACTATACCCTTCGAAGCCATAACCGATTTTATCAAAATACCTACACGCCTAAAAAGAAAATTAAAACTCAAAACCAATACAACAACCACCTCGACACTCCTTCATCGACCGCACCCACTCACCTTTCCCCCCACCCCTCACCTCCCCCTCTACATTAGACAACACACTCTTGGAACCAATGGATTTATCGTGAATTTATTAATCTAGTGTATTTTTTTTCAGGTGTAGGAAATAACGCCCAATACAATGGTGCTGGTCAATGAGTAGTGGACGGCTGTGTTTCTAACCTCCGCCTGACATGTTTCACAGGTTGGTGTTCAGTCAGTCATTGTTCTCATTGGACCTCATAGAATATTTCCTTGCTCGCATCGAAACCTCTACGAAGAACAATAAACCTGAGGAAAGTCTCTTAAACCAAACTGGATCTTGGGCTCGAGGGTTGGACTACTTCCGGCTGGACGGCTCCACCAACACAGAGAATAGGAATGCATGGTGCAAAATTTTCAACCGAGAAAATAACTACAGGTGGGTGTATTGGTAACACAAACAATCCCCCTCCCATATTTTTTGGTTTAGTTTGGAAAATCTAATGTTATTCCATTCCGCATTTAGCTGTTTTAATACAATGTTCATTGAAAATTTTATTTTGCAGCAGGACAACTAGATAATTTCAGTAGCAATGCAGTTTAAAATAGTTCAGAACGTGGAGATGTTGAGAACAATAATAAATACAGTAAAACAGGGTTACCCCCCAAGGGCTCACTTCTACTTGGCCGTGGGTTGGCGATCACGGGACCCCATCTGAGTCCGGCATTGCTTCCACTTACTTGTGCCCGGCTCCTCTCCGTCTTCTTTCCTGTCGACATCTCTTGGTCAACTCTTGTTCTTTTCCGACCCCCGACGGTATTAAGGTATCTGAAGCCTTGGGAGTCTTTCACTTTCCCGCCTTAATTGGCCCTTGTCTCATCATTCCGGATATCCTCCTAATGCGAGGGGACAGCCTTCTTTTTCTTTTCATGATATCTCCTGCTTTCTGCACAAGGCCCTCGAGGAGGCAGGGCTGGTGTAGCCCTGCCACTTCTGGTGCGCCCTTGTTATTGCTACACCCTCAAGGGCTCACGGCTGGTGAGTTTTGGAGTTGGCCACCCCGAGGGATTCCTGAGCTGGTTGCGTTTAGTCACCTTCTCAGGCATTCCTCATTTGTAAATACAGTAGAACCTCGATGCATCGTTTTTCAAGGGGGAGGGGGAAAATGACGATGGATGCGGGAAACGATAAATGCGGGTAACATAAAAAATTTGAGTAAAAAATATAAATAAAGTACGGGTACTGTATTTGGACATATTTCTTCATGTAAACTTCATAGAGACGTCAAAATATTGCAACCACGATGTACGCGATATGATTTCATATGTCATTTTATCACTTGCTCTTTTTAGTAAAAAAGTCATTAATTGTTTCGTCTGAAACGCAAAGCTTCTTCTTCTTCACGATCACCACTGACATGCGAGTACATGAAGGATTTCATCTTCGCTAAGACGGCATGCGCTTCAGCGAAACTCGGGACGACTAGGGGCTCACGATCGTCTTCTTCCTCTTCATCACTCCTCTATCCCGCGCCATCATCGCACAGCTCGCCAATCTCCGCGGAAGATACTTCCGGTGTTCCGAATGAAAGAATACAGCAGTTCCGAGTGTTCGCGGGTCTCTGACCGGGCAAGCTATTTCAAGGCTAAATGACGTCACGCTATGACGACACCCGCTCATGACCGTCTAAATGCTTTCATTGCTGTTCTGTGTGATCTAACTTGTTAGCCAAGCATTGCCAAACGCAGCGTAACATTATTGAGATTACGAGAATTGCGTCGTCAGTGAAGTAAAGTTTTCATTACGAACTACAGATAAAATTGTAATCGCCGCACACAACCAAGATACTACACAGAACCACTCAGAATGAAATGAAACAGCACAATGACGGCTTGGCGCTTCGAGCAGAATCGTTGGCGCCTGAAGGCTCGTAGGCGTGGTTATATAGTGTGGTTGCGCGTAAACAATCTGCGCACTGCAGTCCAGCCTACTTGAACTTGCTTCAGCCGAGAAACTTGCTCAAGCCTAGGAACTCCTAATCGTTCGTACCTCGTACATTCTCGCGTAACAGGTTGCCGCTATTCTATGCTGCTTCAAATTCAAAAGAACTTTAGCATATATTTTTCTCATAAACGATCAATGCGGGAAAATTGTGGCCAAGGACTAGTGATCTTTTGACGATCCATGCGAAAAAACGATAGTTCGAGGAACGATACATGCGGGGAAATTTAACATTAGTTTATATGGAAAATTTTCGGGACTAAATTACAGTAGAACCTCGATGCATCGTTCCCGGAACTGTCGTTTTCCCGTATGCATCGTTCAATTAATTTAGTCCCGAAAATTTTCCATATAAACTAATGTTAAATTTCCCCGCATGTATCGTTCCTCGAACTATCGTTTTTTCGCATGGATCGTCAAAAAATCACTAGTCCTTGGCCACAATTTTCCCGCATTGATCGTTTATGAGAAAAATATATGCTAAAGTTCTTTTGAATTTGAAGCAGCATAGCGGCAACCTGTTACGCGAGAATGTTCGAGGTACGAACGACTAGGAGTTCCTAGGCTTGAGCAAGTTTCTCGGCTGAAGCAAGTTCAAGTAGGCTGGACTGCAGTGCGCAGATTGTTTACGCGCAACCACACTATATAACCACGCCTACGAGCCTTCAGGCGCCAACGATTCTGCTCGAAGCGCCAAGCCGTCATTGTGCTGTTTCATTTCATTCTGAGTGGTCCCGTGTAGTATCTTGGTCGTGTGCGGCGATTACAATTTTATCTGTAGTTCGTAATGAAAACTTTACTTCACTGACGACGCAATTCTCGTAATCTCAATAATGTTACGCTGCGTTTGGCAATGCTTGGCTAACAAGTTAGATCACACAGAACAGCAATGAAAGCATTTAGACGGTCTTGAGCGGGTGTCGTCATAGCGTGACGTCATTTAGCCTTGAAATAGCTTGCCCGGTCAGAGACCCGCGAACACTCGGAACTGCTGTATTCTTTCATTCGGAACACCGGTAGTATCTCCCGCGGAGATTGGTGAGCTGTGCGATGATGGCGCGGGGGAGAGGAGTGATGAAGAGAAGACGATCGTGAGCCCCAAGTCGTCCCGAGTTTCGCCGAAGCGCATGCCGTCTTAGCGAAGATGAAATCCTTCATGTACTCGCATGTCATCAGTGATCGTGAAGAAGAGAACATTATGCAAGTTGAGAAGGCTTTGTTTCGTCTGAAACGTAAAGCTTTTACGAAACAAAAAACAATTAATGACTTTTTTACTAAAAAGAGCAAGTGATAAAATGACATATGAAATCATATCGCGTACATCGTGGTTGCAATATTTTGACGTCTCTATAAAGTTTACATGAAGAAATATGTCCAAATACAGTACCCGTACTTTCTTTATTTTTTTACTCATTTTTTTTATGTTACCCGCATTTATCGTTTCCCGCATCCATCGTCATTTTCCCCCTCCCCCTTCAAAAACGATGCATCGAGGTTCTTAATTGAACGATGCATACCGGAAAACGACAGTTCCGGGAACGATGCATAGAGGTTCTACTGTACCCTTTCTACTGTATGACGTTTGCCTATTTTGGGTTGAAATCTTATTTTTATGCCTTTAAGTTTTTTAAATTTTTTGTTTTGTTTTGCAGGTCATCCAAGGTTATTTCTAATCCTTTCATATCTTCTCTAATTTCCTTGTTGTTTAATATTCCAAAGTTTCTCAACAATTTTTCTAGATAATCTGGTTTTCGGTGGTCCTCATAATGTGACCAAAAAAAGAAATCTGTTTCTTCCGATTAGTTCCTCTGTTAGTGGAAATTCTAAAGAACTCTTGGTTAAACATTGTAAGTAATTTCACCGCCTCGTAAACATATTTAGTTCATTAAGCCGTGAAAAGTATAAATGGCGTCGAGTCTAATCATTTGCACACGTCTATAATAAGGTTTATGTTCGACGATGTCGAAATGTAAATATTATATGTCAGAAAACTGTATCATAATGAGGTTGGTTCCTCAATTTAGGGGCTGCGACAACGCGGTCAACTTTGGGTGTGTGTAGAATCTGTCTGATAAGCGGTGTTATTTGTGATGTATTAGTATCATAATGAGGGTCATTATAACACTATTTCTCATTATGAAACAGTTTCTCCCACCAAACAGAGCTCAAGAAACAGTTGTGTGACCAATTAGGTAAGGATAGCATCACATCTGCTCTGACTTCCACGGCCTTGTATTTTAAATTTCACTGCATGGCTTCTAGTGTCATAGTGGGGTTTTCCAGTAGGCCATGGTATTCTCTGCGTCCCGTGTGCTCTGTGCAGTACATAAAACTGGCGAAATCTCGACAAATATTTATGAATATTTATGTTCAAACATAAAATAGTTATAATTATCGTCGAACATAAACAGTCATATGCAACTCGCCTATAATGATAATTAAGACACTCGTATGGAAATTATAAAACTTGCTTTGCTCGTTTTATAAATATACTCGTGTCTTATTTATTGCCATTATAGACTCGTTGCATAATGTACTATTCTGCCACTGTTTTTATTTTAGCAACTCTCTGTCAGAATTTTAAGTGTTCCTTGTTCTGTTTTATTCAGGGCGCGACTGTTCCTGATCTCGACCCGTGCTGGTGGACTGGGCATTAATCTGTTTGCAGCGAATCGTGTCATTATCTTCGATGCTTCCTGGAATCCTTCACATGACGTGCAGAGTATTTTCCGAGTCTATCGTTTCGGCCAAAAGAAACCTTGCTACATTTATCGATTTCTCGCAGCGGTATGTATGACGTCTTGAAATTCTGTTCCCTAGTTGGGAATGTAGACACTTACTGTAGATGGCTGTGCTGTGACTTGCAGGGTACGATGGAGGAGAAGATCTACGACCGGCAAGTAGCCAAGCTGTCACTGTCGTGTCGGGTAGTGGATGAGCAGCAGATCGAGAGGCATTACAACTACGCCGACTTGAATGAGCTCTACAGCTTTGATCTTGAAGTGAAGACCAAAAGGCCTACACCAATTTTACCTAAGGTAACCCCCTCCCTTTTTATGCAGATTTTTTTAATGAAATTTCCATAAGAGGACGTGGGGAATGCAGAGGTGCCAACTATTAGGGATTGTCCGTAATTATTGTACAGTGCCTGTACACGGCCGTAGGTGAGACGAGCTTGGGGATGGACGGTGACCTCGTACGCAGAGGCCGCAATTATGAATAGGTTACGTAAGGTTTCGTGCGCTAAGAGAAAGAAGTTGAATTTAAGGGAATAATAGGTATAATTTCCAAGCAATACAACAAGGGTAAATCAAAGCAAATTACGCCCCATTATTACATTGATTAAACAAGGCGCAAAGCAATAAAATAGACCCTAAATCACTAGACACACATGGTACATAACATAAATGAAAACCTCATTTCAAACACAAACTTATAGGCTACACACAATAGTTACAAGTTTCACCTCGAGTGAAATGATCACAGGAGAAAAATACATAGTTACGTGAATAAACCCAAATACAAGAAGGGGCGAACCCTTTAATAGAATGCCGCGTAAAACAAATATCCAACCAAATGAGGTTAGGTGACCTCCCAAACTAATACAGAACTATGAATGGTATAATCTAAGGTGGATGAATCCATTAATGGGAATCCATGTGAGTGCCCCCTTCCGAACAAAGGGGTGACATCGCCAAGCAAGGGTAAAATAATGACAACACGAAATTGATCCAAAAACAAAAGAAGCGGAATATCACTAAGTCTGAAACATAACCCCACGATGATACAAAATAATTAAATGAACAAACTAAAGAAACAACCGGTAGGCCTAACCATTGAACCGGACGAATGACAAATTACGTCTTAATATGACGGAGCCCAAGTACTGACTGATTACTCCGGGGCGGCATGGCCCCCGCGAGGCAATAATCCCCACCCCCCACTTCGTATGTGAAGGAATCATTTGAAATTTTGTTGGGAGGAGAACTAGAATATGAAAGAACAATAATAAAACATAAATAAACATAACATAAATGCACAAACTTAGGTGACTTCAGCAGCCGCGCACGTGACACCATCTTAAGTTTAAACACAAGGACGCCATGTTGGCATAAAACAAAAGATTTTCGGTCCATGGACAAATGAGTTACAAGAAACAAAAGAAAAATGCAAAGCAAAATCGAACTAGGCCATACTGCCCTCAAAAATACACTACATTAAAAACAGCCAAGCTGTCCGGATTAGACACGAATAAAAGCCAAGATGCTTCGCTAACCCCCACAAAATGCTTTGTATAAACACAAATCTTACAAGACTGGTCCCCCGGATAATTACACGAATGAATTCGACACCGGACTCACGCGAAGTGACAGGACCACATTACTTACGTGTTCACACATGCCAAGAAACAGAAAATGAACCAAACAGAAATAGAAGCCCTTGTATGCAAAAAAATATCACGCACTCAGCCAACGGACGTATACCCTAACCCCAAAAATTAGTAATGTTAGTTCTCAGTACTTTACTTATTGCACAAGGTTACTTCAACCATTTGTAGGTTGGTTTGTTAACTGGCCGGGTGGGTGAGTTGACATCTCTGCACCCGGCCGCCGATGCACTTGATACACATGTATGCAAGCCTCGGAGTCGGTATTCAGAATGCAAGGCGTCACACGCCAAGACATCAAGACTTTCACACCCACTGGAAAATTGCCCCAGGCTCGCCACGCGAAACACGGCCGAGGATCTTAAATATGTGTGTCCTTTTTCGTCACTTTCTTGCCGCGATGTTGGTCCCTACTGAGTTCGCTGTTGCTAGGCCGAGTTCAAACGAAAACGTGGAAGGTTCCCGCGCTGTTTGAACAAGGGTTGTCTTTGTTCAACATGACGCCAAACACTGATATGTGAGCCGATTGGCTTATTTCGGAAAAGGCGAAATGTCGGTGCACGGAAAAGGGTAAGTCGCATCTGGAAACACCGCAGTTTTGGCCACCAGCCCATCAGAATTTTAATTGGATGGTAGGTAGTCATAGGGTAAACATCTTCAGAGGTAAACATTTTCAGAGGGCGGGCTTGACCTGACGTGGGAATAGAAACTGACAGGGTGGTCTTCTAGGGTGGGCTCGCATTTAGCGAGCGTGAAATAGTTAAGTAATTACATAAGTTAGTTCACTCGCCGACCCAAATGATGATTTCCCAGAGTCTTTAAGTTCAGGGACCACAGGGTTCGATGCTAGGATAGGCTCACATCTCTCCCATAGGCTAGGATTCGATGCCAGACTAGGGGATTTAGGCATAGAGATTTGTGCCGATTGGCACAATTATTACGGGTTTCACCTCACGATTACGGCATTACGTTCAAAGGGAAAATTATTACCGTATATACCCGAATGTAAGACGAGGTTTTTCCCACTTTTTGTGTTATAAAAATTTGGGGTCGTCTTATATTCAGGGTATTAATTTTTTTTATATTTTTTTTTTAAATTGTTATTATTATTTGCAAAGTAGTATGTGGTGTTGGCATCCTGTAACTCGCAACAAATCAATGCGTTAATGAAGATTAAAATATGGTTTGTTATGTTGAATTACCATGTATATACGAATAGCGTACATTTTGAGGTTAGGATTTACGCATACACGCTATTTTAAGCGGATAAATTATATGTTCAAAAGCATACGGAAATATGCTTTAAAACAATCTTTACAAGAACAACCAGTCAGTATTACGTGCAGTAATTGAGTGATCTACGTATCTTAATTTAATAATGTCTCCCATTCTTGAACAAAGAAATTATAGAGTATGTCTATAATGCGGGCAGAGGGATTTCCGATAACACGAGACGCTATAAAAATGAAAGCACGACCTTGAGGGCATATATTGTGCAAGTTATGAGTTAGCGAGTATTTTTTTGAAAAAATCTGTAAGAGGCAGTTGATAACTAGGCCCCGTCTTATATTCGGGGTCGTCTTACATTCGGGTATATACGGTACTTGTAAGTGACATTATCACGAAAAAAATACATTTCTATGAGCATTCCTGCTCAAGCCTCCTTGTTTCAACGCTCGCAAGCATGCAACTGTACTTATTTGATCACACTAGTCCTTAATGACAGACCCCTTTACGCACTTTTGACACGCATAGATAGAAAGGGCAACCAAGCGGGGGGGGGGAACTTGACGAATAATAACAGATCATGCATACCCATGATCCTCTTCACTTATCAGCTGTTTTGCAAGGTGGGTGTTCGTTATTGTGAGCGAAGTTAAAACTTGAGTGCGTTGCAATTCTAATCAGTCTATCTTCATCATCATCATGAACCGGCTCCAGTTTCCCGGGTGCAGTGAATGAGCACTCTCCATTTATTTCTCTCCAAGAATGTTTCCTCCATAATTTGCTGTAAATCCAGACCTCTCCCTGCATGATCATTTCTAACCTGGTCGATCCATCTCGTCCTCGTCGACCTCTTGGTCTCTTGCCTTTCAGTTCTTTCTCAAATCACACTCTAGCTGCTCTTTGTGTGTCCATTCTTTTGAGATGACCAAACCATTTCAGCCTTCTTCAACTTAGATCTCATTAAGAGATTGTTCTACTTGGATTAGATGGCATATCTTATCATTTTTTATTTTGTCCCTCCTTGTCTTCTGAATCATAGTTCTTAAAAACTTCATCTCTACCGCCTGTAGTTTGCTGGTATTTCTCTTGGATTGGGTACAGGTTTCTAAGCTATATGTAGTAACAGGTACAAAGAAGCTCTTGTAGAGAATTAGTTTTGATCTTCAAGGAACTTTTTATCCCAAAGAAGCCTCTCGTAGAGAATTAGTTTTGATCTTCAAGGAACTTTTTATCCCAAAGAAGCCTCTCACGAGGTGATAAAATTGTGCTCCATGTTGAACTCTACTAGTGATTTCTGCAGATGGTTGATTATCTGTGGACACTACACTGCCACAGTAACAGAACTGATGTACTTGTTCTAACTTTGTACCATTCAGAGTGATGTTAGTACAGATGTCTATGTAGTCGTTAAATTTTAAAAGAAGTGATTGATTTTGTGAAATGAAGCGGAGCAATTGTCAAATTGCGTCTACAGTAAAGCTTCACTTAACTTTTTTCGACGGTCTGAAGAAAGAAAATGTATAAGTTTGAAAAATGTATAACTGAAACAGAAAAAAAGGATTGTATATACAGTGCACTCTCGGTAATTCGCGGTAATTAATGCACGAAATTCCGCGAATTATTGAAACCGCGAATTATCTGCAGTTATTTTTGTTAAGCCTAGTAAAAACAAAACTATTGATTAAAATATTGAAATATGCTTGAAACGCAAATTAATAATTAAAACACTTGATTGTAATTTCTTATAAGATATGCTAGTCCAGAGTCAGGCCTATGTGGATTATGCCTACAATATATATATATATTTTTTTTAAGTCATCCCGTTTTGTTTCTTAGATCGTTTATTCTAATTTTCGAGTGCACATTTCCGAAGAAAAAGTTATAATAGTACGAAAATTCATTTCGTTTTTCTATATAAGAGATAAGTGTGACTAAATTCTGTGGGAAACATTCGAGATTTCCGTTGCTTCACTCCCGCACTCGATATCAACTGGATCTCAGTTTTCCTCACCAACAGTCGAACTCCGTGCTATTTCATCTTTGCTTTCATGTCTTAAATCATAATCATCTTTATCGGCGTCTAACTTGCCCGTTCGAAATATCGTCGTTACAGATGTCGGCAAGAGCTTGCTTTTGTAGCGGTATTTTTCTCTCATGACTGGTTGACTGCATGAAGAGCATCCAACAAACACGCTATCGGTCTCGCGAAAGTTTACGTCATTACGCAATAATCGCTGTTTACAATACGCTGTCCGCGCATCCACCCTTCACAACTCGCAGGTCAGCTACCTTTGAGTGTGGCTGTTGGGAAAGTGAGGGTAGGTTCCCAGTGAAAGCGCATTCCTCTTGTATTGTTTGGGCTTCGAAGATAAAGGAAATCTATGCTATGGTACCACTCACGGCAACCTGCTCGTAAGTTTCGAACATTGCGCAAGTAGGCCTACTGTTCCATCACAGAGAAACGCAGTTCAGTCTTCTCGAATGTCAATGGTTTCGTCTTTACACATTGCGTCGCACGAAAATTCTTTTAAATGACTGAGAGATTGCTTTACTTAGCATGATGATTAGTTGCCGTGAGAATTTCTATTTAAAATATATTTGGAGACCCGCGAATTAACCGCAAAGCGAATTATCCGCACGCGAATTATCGGGAGTGCACTGTACTGTATTAAAACATGGGCAACCTGATGTGTTGCAATAACATACTGTAGTATAGAAACACTGGTCTGACCAAACTCTTCTTCTTCTTTCCTTTAGCGTTTGTCCCGCCTCGTGGCAGTGAATCCGCTGTCTCCACTTTACTCGGTCATGCGCTATTTCCAGATGTAGGTTGACGCTTTTCCGATCCCTGTGCAGTGTTATCAGCCCAACGTTGTCTGTCGCCCTGGCGACCTTTAGTGTGTAGCCCTATTTTGCAATGATGTCCGCTCCTGACCGTAGCACATGCCCAAACCATCGCAGACGACCCTCACGCATTTTGTTGTTGATTGCCGTGACACCAAATCGTCCCCTTATTCTTTCATTGGCGATGTGATCCAACCTAGTAATGTCTCCATCTTGGTCTCCATGACACTTAGCTGACGTTCTGCTTCCTTGGTGATCGGCCAACATTCAGTACCATAAAGCGCCGCGGGACGAATGACAGTGCGGTAAATCTTCGATTTTAGGTGGTCTTTCATCTGGCGATCACACATGACACCTGTCGTTTTTCGCCAGTTCATCCCCGCAGCATTAATTCTTACATTGACCTCCTCGGTGAGACGACCTTCAGCAGTTATCGTAGAGCCAAGATACTTAAATTTTGTCATTCAAGGCAGATCATCGCCGTCGACTTGGATTGTTCCGATTTCTCCTGCATCAAACTAGAATCAATAAAAACAAACTAATCACTTTCCAAAACAATCTGTGATTTTAGACTGTGTTTTTTTGTTCACTCCTATAAAATGAACTAATCCTTCAAGTCGTGATAATACTTCTACAGTTTCATCAGACACATTGTGACATGTTTGTAATGCAGTAATGGCCTTATTAAAAGACACATGAGTGTTTAAAGGCTCATCAACATCTTCATCATCATCATCGCAGGCTTCTTCCTACTGCTGTTGAAAGCCTTCAGCAATTTCCGAGATTGTCATAACTTCTGTGGTGACCACAGCCCTACTAAACCCGCCCAACTCGGTAAAATTGGTACACACAGATACAACAAGTTCATCAAGAAGAATATCATTGTGAATAATAAACAAAGACTGGAATCAAATGGACAATAGCCAGTCTCAACTTCATATGAGAATTGCTCAAATTTTTTCATCATCATCATCATCAATTTTCCACTCCAGTTTCCCGGGTGTGGTTTACGAGGGCTCTCCATTTTAGTCGATTCATGTACCACTGCACCTTCAAGACTTCATCCCAGTTGATTCCCTTGGATGTGATATCTTCCTTAACTTGGTCCAGCCATCTCCTCCTAGGTCTTCCAACAAGTCTCTTTCCAGTAATCTCAGTATGTAACCATTGTTTTGCAATTCTTCCTTCTGTCATACATTTGACGTGACCAAACCATCGCAAACGTGCCCTAGTTATGGTCTTCTTCAAGGACTGATTTATTCCAGCTTTTTCTCTTATCTTCTCATTTCTTACTTTGTCTTTCCTAGTTTTTTTGAAGCATGCTTCTTAGAAACTTCATTTCTGAAGCCTAAAGTCTGCTGTCATCTTTTTTGGTAGTTCCAAATATTTTATACTCACAAATTTATTTAAGGTGTTGACAAAAATCACCACATGCCAATCATAATGCATGTACATTATTATTTTAATTGGGCCCTAGGAATCAACCTGGGGAGGTCTATAAATATGTAGACCTGGACAAACGGAGTGTGATGTGATGATACTAACCAACAAAATCAGTAATACAAGGATTCAGCAGAAGAGAATCCTCATAACCTCTCCACTCCAACTCCCAACACTGACCTGCACGTGGTGTCCCCTGCTAAGCTGAGCAACCCAGTGGAAGGTTGGGTAATCAATCCCAGCGGGAAACTGGGTCAGTGAACAGACTAGTGTTGGGGGGGGGACTGAGAATTATTTTCTCAGTTCTTTCACCTTTCTGAATAACATTCAGGATTGTAATTCGAGGATTTATCCTCCCCTCAAGGTGTAACCTTAGATAGTCGACCATGAAAAGTCATTTGAAGAATAATTCCGCCGTCTGTAATGATAGATTACAGAAAAGACAGCATTCGGATACGGTGGGCTGTCATGCGGAAGATAATGACGAATCGGAGCGTCTGAAAACTCATCAAGTAGCAAACAAACAAATACTACGGAAAATCAAACCTAAACAAGTCTCATTCTTTTCTACACATAATGTTAACTCTCTGGTTCAAACTGGAAAATTGAAGATCATCACGGATATCATGAGAAGTCATAAAATTCTAATTATGGCCCTTCAGGAAATTAGAAATAGTGATCAAGACCATCTGGAATCACAAGGATACAGACTATATAAAGGAATTCCGGGAAAAAGAGTTATGAAAAATTGTCCACAATTTGGTAACGGATTCTTAATAGATCTCAGAATCATTGACTCGATAACAGAATTTAAATCTCAATCCTCCAGACTTACGACCCTAACTTTGAAATCGGCAAATAAAACATATACAATTATTAATGCACATGCTCCTACTAATCAAAAAAACAACACCATTAAGGACAGAGAAGAAGTACAAAAATTCTGGGATCTTTTGGATCAAACTTTAATAAACATCCCTTCATCAAACATCAAAATTCTCCTTGGTGATTTCAATGCGCAACTCGGACAAGAAAGAAGATATAGAGATATCATTGGAAAATGGACAGCACATAAACGAACCAATAAAAATGGTCAAAGATTAGTCGAAATTTGTAGAAACCACAAATTAATCTCTAAATCAACATGTTTTAAAAGACAGCCCCATAAATTGAAAACTTGGAAACATCCTGACTTCAGAAGGGGTGAATGGCAGTTGGATCATGTCTGCATGGATAAATTTCACCATCGCGAAATTCACAATGTCAAGGTTCTAAGGGGAGTTGACTCAGGATCAGACCACTATGTGGTAAAGATAAAAATAAAATTAACTCCAATGGCCAAGAAAAAAACTAATAATAACAATAGGAGGAAATTTGATCCATCTACCTTAATAAAAAATATAGAGTACTGTGAAAGAACAGGAGAAGAATCTCTCAACACTAAAACATTGGACGAATTAATCACTAAATTAAAATCAATAGCAGAGGAGTTAGCACCAATAAATCCAAGGAAAAAACATGAATGGTGGAATGTAGATTGTGATCAAGCAATAGAGAAAAGACACCAAGCATGGATAAAACATCAAGCTCTAAAGTCAGAAGAATCAAATTTAGAACTAACTATACAAAGAAAATTAACCCATAAAATCATCAGACAAACGAAACGTAATCATCTTAAGAATACACTGGAAAAGATAGAAGACGATTTCAGGAAAAAGCAATCTCGAGATTATTACAAAACATTTGGTAAATATCTTAAAAAATTTGAAGCTCCAACATTAATGTTGAAAAATCAAACGGGGAAGTTAGCACATTCTAACCAAGAAAATACAGAGATCCTTGCAGAAGCATTCGAGAAACTGTTAAATTGTGATGATCCACTGGAAACCCTGCAAGTAAACACTGATACACCTATTTTAACTTCACCTGATTTAATAAATCCTCCAAACATTAATGAAGTAGAACTCGCAATTAAAGAACAAAAAAATTACAAAACTTGTGGCGAAGACTTAGTCTTTGCTGAAATCTGGAAAAATGCTGGTAAACCTGCGATTATAAATCTTCATCAACATCTAGTTAAAATGTGGATTACTGAAGAAATTCCTGCACACTGGACCACAGGAATAATCCATCCATTATTTAAGAAAGGAGACAAAACGAACCCAGATAACTACAGAGGAATTACCCTTCTGGACTGCACATATAAAATTTTCTCTCGCATAATTTACAACAGGATCAAAAACATTCTGGAACCACAACTTGGAGAATATCAAGGAGGATTTCGCCCTTACAGAAGTTGTCCAGACCAAATCCTTAGCCTGAAATTAATAATGGAATATTACAAAAACAGAAATAAGCAACTCTTTATCTCTTTTATAGATTTCAAAAAAGCCTATGATAGTATTCATAGACTGACACTGCTAAAAATCCTCAGATCATATGGTCTCCATCCTAAATTGATAAAAATCATTCAATTAACATTAACAAACACAAATTCGAAAGTTAAATTTAGGGGAGAAATATCAACAGCTTTCTCAGTAAAAACTGGTCTCAGACAAGGTGATGGATTATCCCCTCTGCTTTTCAATGTGGCTCTTGATTATATCATGAAGGTTTGGCAAAAGGAAAACCCTCCTAACATCAAAATTGGAACAAAACCATCAATAAAAATAAACTGCTTAGGATTTGCAGATGATTTGGCTCTTTTAGCACTAGACAAGGAAGAGGTTTGTACTCAGATCACTAGTCTCCAAGAAATTGCTCAAGGGATAGGATTACAGATATCCTTTGAAAAAACTGAGATCATGCCTATGAAACCCTTAGATATAAATGAAGTCTATATAAATGATCATAAAATTAACCTAGTTCCTCAATTTAAGTATCTTGGAGAAATTATAACACATAACTTAAACGAAAAAGTAACTTGGATAAATAGAACAAATAAAATGAAAAAGGCACAATCTCTAACCTGGTCAACATATAATAAAAAATGCCTATCAATAGCTACTAAGATCCAATATTATAAAACTGTAACTCTCCCAGAAGCCACTTATGCTTGTGAAACACTGTTCCAAATTAAAAATGAACAAAGAACTGATCAGCTCCTCAAAACGGAAAGAAGAATCATTAGAACGTGCATAAATAAAAAGTATCAGGTTGAGGGAGTCTGGAGGATTCTCCCAAATGAAACTGTCTATCGTGAGATTGATCCCATCACCAGCACAATGAAGAAGAAAAGAATTTCATATTTTTTTCACATCTTACGGCTTCCAGAAAAGAGAATTGTACGCCAACTGGTGATGAGAAATCTAGGAAAGAAAACTGGAGGAAAATGGATCCAAGAAATCCAACAAGATCTCAAAGCAGTTGGACTTAAGATAACAGATGCCGAGGAGAAAAATAAAATTAACACCATTCTTAAAACTCACAAATTTTCTGCAGAAATGACACATAGAAAGCCTATGGAGATTTCAGATGAGTTGAGAAAATCCCGATCTGAAAGAATGAAAAAGTACTGGAAAGAGCGCAAGAACCAAGCAGTACTACCTTCAAAGAAGTGATTGTGGAACGACTCAAGTGGTCCAATGTGACCAATCAAGATAATAATAATAATTATTTTAATTGAAGTGGATATTTTTATCGCAAATTTTTGAATTGGGCATAACGATGCGGTGAGAGAAAGATTAATATAATGGACCATGTACCTTAATTTTTATGCATTTACAATCGTATGTAAATATGTTGCCAATTTGAAATCTTAGCAATAAGTAGTGCAATATGTATGTTTTTATCTTCATGTATATTATGTGCTTGAGACATGGAAAGTTTTCACATTGGTTTTTTTAAACAGGCTGATGAAGGGGGAGGGTCAGAACCCCCGAAACATGTACCTGTGAGTACCAATTAATAAATCGTATTGAAAAGGCGGACATTTTAATATTCTTTTCGACCACATTTTCATCGATATCCATATATTCTTGAAATTAACCCCGATCTTTTAGTCGGTTCCAATCCACCAACAGGACCGTCACCATCTTCATTGTCAGAGCCTTCATGTTTTTTTTTTTTTTTTTTTTTTTTGTTTTGTTTTGTTTTATGTTTTTTTTAGCGTATGGCTTTTAGTGCCGGGAGTGTCCGAGGACATGTTCGGCTCGCCAGTTTTTGTAGCTGCTTCGAGACGGACACCCAATGGGTGAGCTACACGTACCGTTGGGGATGAAAGTTGGAATGGAAGGACGAGGAGTTGGAAGGTAGCGGCTGTGGCCTGTAGTTAGGGACCAACCCCGGCATTTGCCTGGAAGGAAGATGGGAAACCACAGAAGACCATCTTCAAGGTTGCCGGCGGGGGGATTCGAACCTCCTCGCCTCCCGGATGTGAGCGACTGCCAGCAGTCATGCCGTAACGACCACGGCTAACTCACCCGGTGGAGCCTTCAGTGAATCCTGCTTTATGGAAGCAGTTGCAGATTGTGTATTGGGACACACTCTGCCATTAGGATAAGTAATGCATTGCCTGTTACAATAGAGTCAGGTGTTAACTTTCTTCTGTGTATATTATTTTAGAATTACAAGAACATAATACTGTATTAGAATTACCGTATATCATCATCATACACAGTTTCCAGCCCCAGGCCGGGTCTGTTTGGAACATATGCCCTCCACTTAGTTCTCCCCTCCCACCACCTCTTTGTCGTCACTCTGGTCCAGTCCTCTCCTCTCTTTTTGGCACACTCCTCCACTCCTTTCAGCCATCTATCCCTCGGTCTTCCCCTTTGTCGTTTCTTCTGCATCTGCATTTCGTGCATCCTCTTCTCTTCCATCCTCTTCAAGTGTCCATACCATCTCAGTCTTGATGTCTTAATCCTACCCTGCAAGGGCTCCTCTTTCACTATTTCCCTGATCTTGTCATTTCTCACCCTGTCTCTTCTAGTTACTCCTATCCTACTTTGTAGGAATTTCATTTCACTTGCCTGTACTCTGCTTATGTCTCTTTGGGACATAGTAACTTCTGTACATCTCTATTCCACATTAAGCTCCTGATGCCTGCCACGTTCGGTTATCTCTGTTATTTCTCCCATTTTCCTCCACTACACTTCCCAAATACTTGAGGCTTTCCACCTGCTTCAGCTTTTCACCTCCAAATGTTATCTCATTAACTTGTCTATCTTTTTTCCTTGGCGTTAATAGGAACTCACATTTACTGATGTTGAATTTCAGTCCATATTCTCCCACCGTTTCTTCCCAGGCCTCCAGTTGCTTCTGAATTTCCACCTCCTTGTTTCCCCAGACCATTAGAATTATCATATATGAACTAAACAAATTTCTTTCATCCCATTTCTGCTGAAATCTCGACCTATCGTTCTTCAGATTCTGGCAAGTACAGTAATCAGTTAACTGTGGACTTCAACAATTAACCTAAAAGGAACACTAAAATAAATCATTAAAAATTCTTACCAGCAAAATGCTGATCTTTACTATGTCCCTCTTTCCAACCTCTAGGCAGCGGATGACATGTTGCGATAGTGCGAATGAGGTTGCAGTTCACTATTGCAGTTGGATGGGAAAAATTCCACTGTCACATTTCTGAGGTTTCTGGCTTTCAACCAGTCTTCAAACACTTTCCATGACTTTTTATTGTTGGTATATTTTGTTGGCAGTATCTTAATATTTTTCAAACATCTTGGCTTTGCAAACCTGCCTACAGTGGAAGTTTTTCTGTCCCATCACTGTTCATTGTCACAAGCTCCTTACTGCGCTCCCCTCCATGACAATTCTCCCTTTAAATGCCATTGTTCGGTCAGACATTAAATTACAAAACAGACCTGTCCTTTTCTTTTTAATGTTGCAGTTAATGATTTACCACAAAATGTTATATCACAATCAGTTGTGTCTTACGCAGACGATACAACATTACTTAACGTGCATCGGAACATGTTAAGTCTGAATGAGAGGTTGCAAGAAGCCCTTAGAACTGAGGTAAATTGGTTTTCATCCAATAAATTACTTTGCATACATAACTGTGTGTGTGCCTTGTACAGTGTCGTATTATGGCATCATCAGGGACACTGAAGAGGAAACATAAATTTCTAACTATAGAAACCAAACTCGAAGTATTAAATAGACTTGAAAGAGGCTCGTCTTTGTCAAAACATTATGGAGTAGGTAAAATACCATGTCGGACATTAAAAAGAAAAAAGGTAGCATTCTGACTTCTGCTTCTAAGTTAGATTCGGATGATGGGTGGGTGAGTGGTCAACGTGTCGGTCTACTAACCCCAAGCTTGCAGGTTCGTTCCTGGCCGTGGTAAGTGATTTTTGAAAGGCGGCAAAAATTACTACACCATGTCATACAATGTTGGCATGTCAAAGAACCCATTTGAATTCAGTAGGCCGTGTTCATAATGGCAAAATTAATCTCGGGAGTTTCCGCCAACACAAAGTTCCTCATTTCTCTACTAGAAAGCGCTCTAGTGTTCAAGGAGCTTAGATATCTAACCTCCTTGACTTACATAGTGCTTCAGGGAACAACGAAATTTGACATGCAAGCTACCCTTTGGTTGTCAAATAACAAAGCTTGCACCCAGCACCCGAGGCCATACGATATTATTATTATGGGTCTAAAGTCAGAAAAACAGTAAGAACCGCAAATGACAGTTGACTAGAAGCACATAAAGTGTTTATTTTTATTTATCTTAACATTTTTAGTGTAACTAGGAATTTCTAGGTTATGTTCGAAAATCCGAACAAATCTGAAATCCGAGCCCCCCCCCCCCAGTCCCAATTAGTTCGGATTTTCGACGCTCTACTGTATGTAAATAACGCTCCTGGAAAAAAGTGTATTAGTTCATTATCACTATTATAATGGGACAATTTAGGATCCTCCACCTGAGGTGGCATCAGTTCAAATACTAGGCTTCAGCTGAGGCGCCGCAGGGTATTCAAACATTTTATCCATCGCTGACATTTGATTTCCTCATGGCCAGCTCACATTTGGGTCAAGTGAATGTTTGACACTGAAGTTGGTGATATTTTCATTTCAGGATCGCTTGTTGGCCGACCTGCTCAAGAAGTGGGAGGCGGTGATCGAAACCTACCACGAGCACGACTCGCTGCTGGAGAACAAGGAAGAGGAGGAACTCAACGAGGAAGAACGCAAGGCCGCCTGGGAGGACTTTGAGAACGAGAAGAAGAAGGAGCTCCGCATGCTGCAGCAGCCGGGTGGAGAACAAGGTACCAATCCTGGTCAAACTGCGACAATCACAATTTTATGAAAACTGTAATAAAAACTTACCAATACTAACATTAATGCTTGCCGCGGTGGGTGAGTGGTTATCGTGTCGGTCTACCAACCCCTAACTTGCAGGTTTTTGAAAGGCGACAAAAATCACGGCACGCATGTCATATGTTGTTGGCATGTTAAAGAATCCATTTGAATTCAGTAGGCCATGTTCATAATGGCAAAATGATTCTCAGGATTTTCCGCCAACACAAAAGTTTCTCCTTTCTCTACTAGAAAGCGCTATAGTGTGAAGAGCTTAGATATCTAACCTCCTTGACTTTCATAGCGTTCCAAAGAACGACAAAATTCGACATGTGAGCTGCCCTCTGGGCGGCAAATATCAACGCTTGCATCCGGCACCCGAGGCCATACGATCTGATATATTATATTAATACTAACATTAATGAAAAATAGTTGACAGATTTGTGGTTGTTGGACCTGTAAACATATTGTTGTTTTTTTTTTTTTAATGAAAAACTTTAATCTCTCATTTTAACACATTGATGACGGACCCCAGAGGTCTCCATATTAGAGCCACCAGCGGTGATTGACGGACCATAGAAATATCTGTTTTTCCGCATGGGCTTCGTTTATGGCTTGTGCTATTTATTGCATAACGTTTGAACTAATGCTGACAAGGCATGGAGTAGGATGATTGTAGATGTTTGGGTTAATATATTTTTCCACTTGTACGATCATTGGAGCTGTGAAAACTTCATGTGTACAAAAGGTGCTCCTCCATGAATTATATGTAGATTCATTAACTGGTGCACTCTGTTATATAGAGTAAGACAACGGTGATAAAACTAGTGATAGTGACTTTGGGCCCTCTATCGAAACATTCACGTGATTTGATGAGCGACAGTCATTCTAGTAGCCTAGTGATGACAAGTTTATTTACTTGGAATGGCTAGACAATCAGACATATGTTTGGAACCTTTTAAAGATCAGCCAGGGCCCGAGCTCATAGGTTGTAGATCACTTTTCAACACAATCTGACCCATATCAAAGTCAGAATTTACATCAGTATAAAGCATATCCAGACATTTCAGTTGTAGAAATGAAAAGATTTCTAGCAATCATAATTTTGACAGGATATGTTAGATCTGCTCATTGTCCACGAGGGAGTGTATTTAGAGAAGTGGGGCGTGGTGGCGCAGCGGTCAAGCTGTTGGCCTCTCACCAAGGTGGACTGGGTTCGATTCCCGGTCGATACATGTGAGATTTTCGATGTGAAATGCCATGTCCTGTGGTTCGGATTCCACGTAAAAAGGAGGTCCCGTGGCTTATAATCACAAGATTCACAGTCACGTAAAACTCCAATCTTCCTTCCTTCTTAGAGAAGTACCAACAGTACATAACTACTAGAACTAGAAATTCCAAGTTTGAACTTCTTATGATCACTACTGTCGACCAAAATATTGTGTGCACTCGAGTTTGAAGCTTGTTTGTGAAGTAACCAATAGACCTACCTAAAATCCAATAACATCATCATTTCCGTCGTTCTATTTTACGTTAGTTCATGTAGGTTTGGAATTTTTAATTTATATTTTACTACCGTATTTGCTCGCGTATATCTCACACTTATTTGACCGAAAATATGTGTGAAAATTTTTGGTGCGAGATATACGCGGGGAATGACCATATTCCCGAAAAAACACAAAATTTTAGATGTAACAGTAGGCCTACTTGCGCAACTGTTGTGGCGCGCTAATCGCTAATTCGAACGTGTCTCAAGGCGGTGAATTTAGCCAACCGCAGCCGAAAACGCGGCGAACGATGTACAGCGTGCTAACACTCACGCTGCACCGTATGCTTGCACGCGGCCGAGCTCTGATGCGACGCAATGCGTAAAGACGAAATCATTGAGATTCGAAAAGACTGAACTGCGTTTCTCTGCGATGTAACAGTAGGCCTACTTGCGCAACTTATGTGGCGCGCTAATCGCTAATTCGAACGTGTCTCAAGGCGGCGAATTTAGCTAACCGCGGCTGAGGACTAGCGATGTACAGCGTGCTAACACTAACGCTGTGCCGTATGCTTTCATGCGGCGCCTCGATCCCTAATCGGCTCGTATCGAAGTTCGGATCAACTCGTTGTTGCTCGCTCTTCCTGTTAGTAACGCTTCGGGTAAGTTCCTGGACAAAGACGACTGTTGTGGCTCGCTAAATCGAACGTGTTTCTACCTCAAGGTTATTACGGTCATTTATATGATGGCGTCAGTAATGAATGCGAGATATATGCGAGTACTCTTTTCCCCCTGAAATTTCAAATAAAAAATGGGAATCGAGATATACGCGAGCAAATACGGTATTTTTATCGCAGTTGAAACACAAAACGTGCGTGTTTAAGCATGTTTCAACCATGCGTCACATTTAAGAATTATTATCTCACAAACCCGTCATTAGATTGAATCCAAATTTTAACACAATTGTACATTGGAATGTTGTATAACTGGTTTATTAATTTCCAAATTTTGCGTCTTCAAGAACGAAAGTTGTTATAATTTTTGTAAGGTAACTTTTTCTCGGCTCGGTGTCGTTGGAAAATGTAGTTCTTGGTTGCGTTGTAATCCTTATACATCAAAAGGATATGCTGTATGACTGTGAAATACGTAAATTAATTCTCTTATTTTATATCGGTTTGTATTTGTACGGGGAATTAAGACATGGTTCACCAGCTAGCCGCTCTTGGAAATGCTGTACAGCGTTGCTGATATGGAGCCCATCACTTCCGAGCGAAGCGCGCCATGACGCGTGATGGAGCCCATCTTGGCAACGCTGTACAGCTTTCACCGGTGCGGCTAGCTGGTGAACCATGTCTTAATTCCCCAGCATAACTTTTTGATGTATAAGGATTACAACGCGACCAAGAATTCAGAGCGAATGAAAAGCTACTGGGCAACTCGGAAAGGACTTACTGAAGAGGAGGACCAAGAAATGATCGAATGAAGTGGTCTAATGAGGCCGTAAAAGAAGAAGAAGAAGAGGGTTATCACATATAACATTTGTTTATGAATTAAAACAGAAACCAATATACTTATCATGTACTATTGTTACTGAGCGAAATATGGCAACGTTGCAAGGCAAGGTGACGGTGTGACAATCGGTTTGCTATGATCTTATGTGTAATAACATAGCCTCTTCACTCTTATGAACCTACCAAGAACAGCAACAAGTGCCCTTGAAGTGTGTGGCATAAGTTTTTCTCCTAACTTTTATACCGTTATCAAACTTTTGGCAGTTTTGCCTGTCTCTGTAGCTGCCGCCAAACAGAGTTTGAGTAGGTTGGAAACATACTTAAGATATTCTTCTTCCGAAAACAGACTCGTAGGTTATCTAGTCACAAAGACATGCTAAACACTGACAAAGTTATTAACCAATTTGCTAATGCTTCATGAAACCTTGTCTTTATATTATAGTGAATGAATGAAAATGAAAATCCACAGCCTGCTTCCAGTCTCTGACCGGGTCAGGAATGGAATGAATGAAGCCCCCATCTAGCGGCGAGGATATGAACTGTGCCGGCTGCCGAGGCCTGACGCACTCCTCTGGGGCAATGATAAATGAATGACAGATGGAATGAAATGATAGTGGAGAGTGTTGCTGGAATGAAATTTTGACAGGGAAAACCGGAGTACTTTATATTATAGTGTAGGTTGTAAATAAAAACTGTTAGTTATTGAGGTTTTAAAGGGCGGAACAAGGAGGTCAGGCCCGACGACTCAAAACAGTAATGTTTGTTCTTTCTATCTAAATACTATAAAGTGTGCAAGATGAATGTATTAATAAAAAGTAACATACAATTGTCTTAGTTGTGTTTGACATTAACCAAACATAAATCATCACAACAAATTGGTTGAAAGCCTTAAAACTCATAATTTTGCCCCAAATTATACAAAATTTTCCCAAACCCCTGTTTTGTTGGGGGCTATTCTATGCCCCCAAACCCCGGAGAGGTCCCCCTCCAAAATAAAACTCTATATACGCCCCAGATTTACGGTGTTCTTATCATAATTGATGATTTGGCTTGTTTGCACTTTAGTCTGTACACAATATAAAATCAGATTTTTATGAATAATTTTAATAATATATAATTTTGTTTACATGAATTATTAAATAATAAATGTGATAAATTAAATAAACAAATAATTAAAAATTAAACAAAATTAGTTCTTTTAGCGATTTGGTCATGTACAAGAAGTTGAGGTAACTCTGCTCTTGTCCTCAAGGTCAGGCTTGATCAGCGCCTCATTGTCCTCGTCAGACATAAAGAAATATTGCAAAGTTTTCAATCTGCGCCCCTCTTGACAATTTGATGAGATTCGCGTTGTCCTAGCAGTTGCAAGCTGATATATGATCAAATGTTGTCCCTATGTCCAAGGTTCGAAGGAAAATTCGAAATATAACAAAATTTCAAACTAACCAGGTTTTCGTGTGCAGGATGTCGTTGGACGGAAAACTTGAAGAAATATGTAAATTTCGGTGATGTTTCGTGAAAAAAGAATTATTTTATTTCACAAAATTGCGAATTAATTTCGGTATTTTATGTCTTATATTTAATATAATTTCGAAACTTGGTGCTCTGTATCGCCAGACAGATTTTTGTTGAATTTCCGAGGATTCCACGAATAAACGTCTCCCTACTAATTGTTCCTGTATACCCATGATTCATCATTTGATAGAAAAGAAAAATTCCCCCTCTATAATAAGAAATATGAAGTGCCTTAAAAAGGCATTTGATGCTTTACGTAGGAACAAAGTCTGGGCGGTGCTGAGGAACAGTGGGTTTAATAATGACGTAGTGTAAAGAATTGAGAGCATAATATACTCGTATGAGGACATTAGCAGTCGCGTCAAAACATAATCAGTTATGTCAGGAGCCTTTAGAATAACTACAGGTCTAAAGCAAGGTGGAGCTCTATCTCCTCTTCTCTTCATTGTTGTGATTCAACAACAGGTCTGTCAAGCCATGGGTAACAAAATGAAAGTCACGCTCTTTGCCGAAGCCAAGGAGGAACTTCAAGAACAGCGTGGACAGAAATATCTAAAGCATATGGGCACATTATCTGTCAGGATAAAAGTGACGAGTTGAAATGGAAGATAAGCAACTCAAGATATCGAACACATTTAAATATGTAAATTTCGGTGATGTTTCGTGAAAAAAGAATTATTTTATTTCACAAAATCGCGAATTAATTTCAGTAGACAAGAAATATGAAGTCTTGTAGACTCATGTGGTATGGTCACAAGAGAAGGGTGGATGTTTGACGAATACCCAGAAAATGTATGATGTGATCTATAGTTGGAAGACCAAGACGCCGGCCAGGGATGAGTATAGACATGGTGAGAAACAACATCCATCAACTAGGTGAAGACTGGGACAGTAAACCATCATATAGATCAGATCAGATCATCATCATCATCATCATCATCATCAGAGTCCCACTCCAGTCACCCGGGTGTGGTTTACACTCCTTTCGGTCCTTCCATTTTTCCTGTTCCATCACTTCTGCCACATCCAATCCAGCTACTCCAATGTCCTTCAAAATTTGATCCAACCACCTTCTTCTCGGTCTTCCAACTAGTCTCTTTCCCTTGACTTCTCTTTCAACAACAGGATTCATGCAGGAGGAACTTTCCATAGAGTTGTTCGAGACCTAATATGGAACCCAACAGTGCCACTAAAATGTACCTGACATATTACATGCCAATTTTGACCTATGGATGTGAGACTTGGACCCTGAGGAGAAAAAACGACTGGAAGATACAGGCAGCTGAGATGTGATTTATCAGAGCCATGGTTGGCAAAACAAGATGATATTCCCTGATATTCTCATTAATTCATAGAATATCAGGGAAATGGCTCAACTTGACAGGACAATGTAAGTCTTGTAGACTCATGTGGTATGGTCACAAGAGAAGGGTGGATGTTTGACGAATACCCAGAAAATGTATGATGTGATCTATAGTTGGAAGACCAAGAGGGCGGCCAGGAATGAGTATAGACATGGTGAGAAACAACGTCCATCTACTAGGTGAAGACTGGGAGTGTAAACCATCATATGGTAGATCAGACATGGCAAACGTTTTAGGGACAGGGCCAGAAGCAATGCAAAATGATCTAGGCGGGCCAAAAAGAAAAACAACACATGCTTATAGTTAGATTATAAACTTTTTATTTCTGAATTTTAAATCAAACAAAACTTATAGGCTACAACGGTTGAAAACTTAAGAAAAAAGAACACACCTTCTTCTTGGTTCGTTGAGGCCCCTTGAACCACGTGGTTCCTAACTCTGGCGAGCTTTCTTCTTAGCCCAGCATTCCTTCATCGTTGCACTATGAACACACCTCCATTATTTGTTAGAAGAGGAAGGAGTGTGTGACAAGTGAAACTGTGACTGTGCTTCTAAAAGTTTTTCATAATCTGGCTTGAAACTGGGATGAGCTGATCCTTCGTAGCGCAGCTAAATAGTGATCTGTCAATCTATTTCTGATGCTATTTTTGCGAAGCTTCTTGTAGAAAACACCTGTTCACAGATACAGTAAGTTGCAAACATGCCAGTTTTCTTCTGAGCATGAGATTTAAAGTTTGGGAAGCTTGATCTTGGTAGGGCCTTTTAAAACTCAATTTTCGAAACATTGAGGAATAGTTGCTTCAATTCATTGTTACATTGTAACTCGATCAGTTCTAGCTGCAACTCTATTACACAAAACGCATCAACACAATGAGATTGAAACAGTTTTTCACTTGTAGGTATACAGAACAGAAAGTATGACCTATATGTAATTGTAGATAGTATCATTCGAAACCATGTCGCGGGCCGGATTAAACTAGCTCAGGGGCCGCACTTGGCCCATGGGCCATACTTTGCCAATGACTGATATAGATGGAACAAAGGATATGTATGTAGTTTACCCACTGGAATGGCTTCTCAGAACCAACTGTTCGATGTGCTTACGACTGGTCACTGCAGCAAAAAGTCAGTCGAAGTGGAGCACCAATCATGAAGCCAACTTGTGACTTTTCCCCTAAACCAACCACAAACTTGTGACCGTCAATCCTATAAGGCTCAGGAAATATTCTCAAATGGTGCTGACATGACATATACGACCACAAGTGTAGTGGAAAATGTCATAAATTGGTCCAAAAGCAGCATTGATAGCATGGACATGCCCAGCCTCGAACTGAAATCAAACAGGCTGAGAACGGTGCTGATCGTTTAACATCGCAGTGTCCATTCACATGAATATGTGACTGCGAAGGGACTAGCCAAGAGCATAACATCATGATACAGCTGTAACTCTAAACTATAAGGACAGTGAGCATAATCGCACAGCGCAATGTTTCCTGTGGTATGCCACTTGCATATACCATATTTGCTCGCATGTAACTCGCCCTTTTTAGACCGAAAATAAATGTGAACATTTTCTGTGCGAGGTATATGGGCCCCTTCAGACGAGGCCACTTAGCAGCGCTGCTTCGTGGCGCGTTGGTAGCACTTCTACCAAGAATTAGTAGCGCTTCTAACAAGTGTAGGTGGCCCTGCTATTGTTTGATACCCAGGTGGAGAACTCCCCAGTTTTCCAGTAAACATGGACCTAGAAGGTGATATAATTCGTGGCATGCTTCTCATTCGGAGGAGAAAGAGACTTAAAGGGAAAACAAGAAGATTCTGGGTGCACCATTGGTTTTGGAAAGGCAGAATCGAGGACTGTTCTACACCTTATTCGATGATCTACAACAGGATGACGAAAAGTTCTTTGCGTGCTTTCGCATGTCCAAAAAATCATTTCAAGAACTTTTAGAAGGTATCAGCAACACTATTCGGAAAAAAGACTCCGTCATGAGACAGGCCATTCCACCAGAAGAGAGACTGGCGCTGACACTAAGGTAAAGTATAAATTCAGTATTTGCAATTCTTCAATTTTCATTGTGGATAATAATAATATCGTATGGCTTCGGGTGCCGGGTGCAAGCTTTGCTAATTGACGCCCAGAGGGCAACTCGCATGTCGAATTTTATCGCTCCTTGAATCGCTATGAAAGTCAAGAAGGTTAGATATCTAAGCTCCTTGACACTATAGCGCTTTCTAGTAGAGAAATGAGGAACGTTATGTTGGCGGAAAATCCCAAGATTTATTATTATTATTGTGCCACTTGCATTCGAGGTCGTTGCATCAGGGCTTTGAGCTGAAGAGTAAAATGAGTTGTCATGATACTGTAGGGCTTCCTGATTAGTTTCATTTCCATGGTATGGTGGAACGGTAAATAGACGATTGAACATCATTTGTTGGCAGTACGACTGGGGAGGTGGCTGTTGAAGGTAGGATTGAAATATTTTTAAATAGTAGTAAACTTCATTAAAATTGATAAACTTATCTTCTTTCCCATAATAATATTCGCTCCACAGTTGGGCGCCAATGAAATGAATTTCAACAGTAGTATGTAATGTTGGGATCGTGAACCTGTTTCCTCCAGCCACACATTGGTGCGCCAATGTAATAAATTTAAATATACATTGGTCGGTGTCAAGCAATAACAACAAACCCCCTACGTTGAGCAATCAATGTAACTAATCTCTTCCTTCTAATGATATAATAATCTACGGGGTATATATAGCGTTAAACACGCAAGGAAATAAGAAATACAATCCTTTTAATTACATGTTTGTCTACATGTAAGCAAGCTTCATTTACCTGCATCTCTCACACAGTACCTACAACTACCTTCATGATGAAAATAAATACCCCTCACAAAGCTTAATATTCTTCGGCTCCATTATTTTCTTCTTGCATTTTCTTAAAACACCTTTTTCTACATCAGCTTTCTTCAAGACATAACATCCATTTGTCCCAAAACATAACATTGCCATTCCTCAGAACATAACATAATCTTCATTCTAACTGCCTCTGATACAATTTCTAACCGCACATTCCAATCTCTTCTTTCATCAAAGCCTCTATACATTTTCACTAAACAGAACCCAATCCCTATTATTATCCACCCTCTTTTTAGCTACTATCTCTCGCAGCAACTTATGAACCAACCAGAAGACTCAAAACAAAAACCTATCATAAAAGGAACATAATTATAACCTGCTATTAGCAAAGCCACCTGCCACCTAATGGTGGACCACCACAAAAGATAATAATAATAATATTGTATGGCCTCGGTTGCCGGGTGCAAGCTTTGTTAATTGACACCCAGAGGGTAGCTTGCATGTCGAATTTCGTCGTTCCTTTGAACGCTATGAAAGTCAAGGAGGTTAGATATCTAAGCTCCTTGACACTACAGCGCTTTCTAGTAGAGAATGGAGGAACATCGTGTTGGCGGAAAATCCCGAGATTAATTTTGCCATTGAACACGGCCTACTGAATTCAAATGGGTTCTTTAACATGCCAACAACGTATGACATCCATGTCGTGATTTTTGTCGCCTTTCAAAAATCACTTACCACGGCCAGCGGCGAACCTGCAAACTTGGGGTTGGTAATCTGACACGTTAACCACTCACCCACACCACAAAAGAATCCAGTAGGCACTAAACACTAGACTCTCTGTGGTGCTCCATCAATAGGTGGCCATGGTTGGTAACCTATTTACCCACATCACACACCCTGGCGCTAATACATACTTTCAGAAACCCAAAGGTCAGCTCTGTAACTAAAAATTTGGTTACAGGCTGGTGGGGAAGGTCAATACTGGGATGACGAATACAACTGCTGAACTGCTGGATTTGTCAAGCCATAAGCAACCTGTTTCACAGAAGACAGTAGGCCTACTCCAATTATCTGACTCTTTACACTCAGCTTCATATGGTCCGAAAGTGCCTTTAACCCTTTCCTTCTCAAAGCGCCCGAATGCGCCCGGCTATGAACGTCACAGCTCCCTGCTAAAGCACCCGAAAGCGCCCGTGTATGTTCTGGCATTCTCCTGCCACGTATTGGTGTGGAATTGAAACTTATTTTCAACTATAGGTAATGTGCCAGGCAGGCATAGGACAGCATTTAGAAGGTATAGTGTTAGTTTTAGCGGTAACAATGAATGTTTGTTCCTTGACCTTTCTCTCAGCTGTTGCGAGGCATCATGGCTGGTCTCTCATATGTCGATGTCCTAACAGAATTGAATAGAAGCGATGTTAGTGATTCTGAAAGCTCGTGTGGAAGTGATTATCTGTGTGATTTAGATGTAGGTTGGACATGGAGATTGGCAGGAGGGTACAGCAGAGCAAGGAGGTAATGTATAAAATGTACTATGTACCCATATTAACTTATGCAGCTGAGACTTGGACCCTGACGAGCAGGCAAGAGAGTAGAATCCAAGCCAGTGAAATGAAATTCCTAAGAAGTATGATAGGTAAGACAAGGAAAGACAGAGTGAGGAATGAAGATGTTACGAAGGAAGTTGGGATGGGAAAACTAAATGAGAGAATTGAGAAGAATAAACTAAGGTGGTTTGGACATGTAAAGAGGATGGAGGAAAATAGAATACCAAGACAGATGCTGGAGGCCAAGTGCAAGGGTAAGAGAGCAAGGGGAAGACCTAGAACAAGGTGGATCGATTCAGTGAAGAACAGCGTGAGAAAAAGGAATCTGGACTGGGACAAGATCGTGGAAGAAGAATTGTGGAAAGAAAGAGGAAAGTGGAGAAGTGCCATAAATACCCCGACCCGGCAGGAGCTGGATAAGGGGAAGTGATGATGATGATTTAGATGTAAATGATCAGTTAAATGATAGTGACAGTGATATTGATGAGGATACAGTAAACTAGTGTACTGTAAATGCCGGTGGTGACGGTAGCCTACAACCAAGCATTCAACCTTCCCTGCCTTTTACTCCGCCAGATGATTTTACTGGCGATGGGAGCAGACATTGGTAACTAAGGACTCTATGGAGCAGGCTACCGAGATGTATATATTAGCATATTTAAATTAGGATTTGACAATTTTTGCAGTTTGGGCCAATGTGACTAATCCTGGGAGTAATAAAAAGATGCTGAACTGGTTCTGAACCAGGGACCTCAGGAAATAAAACAGAAAACAATGTAAATTTGTGTACATTTTGTTCAAATTTCATTACTGACACATTTTTTTAAACTTAGTTTCATAATTGTTTATGTGGCCAGATCATATAGTTTTAAAATTGTGACCAGATTATATGAGGGCAGACTTCAAACCAAGGACCCCAGGTGAGTGTAATTTACTGTGGATCATTGCAAGACTGTAGGGAATTCACGTGTAAAATTTCATTTTAATTAAATGTACTGTTTTATATACTGTAGTTCCAATTTTATGTGCAAGAGTTTATACCCATGTCCACAGTACTACATATTCTCAAATAATAGGGTGATTTCTGGGGATATAAAACCTAGAAATGCAACAAGGAAAGGGTTAAATCTTGATGTAAGGATAGCAAAAATAGCTTATCATTGTCACATCCTTCAGTCTCTTGTCGGCAATATTTTGCCTTCAGTATTTCTAAGAACTCTTCGTCTTGATCTCTTTTATTTCTCTTTGCCTTGGCCTTGCCTCGTTTTTCATCATTCTTAGTATTCTCGATCCCTTCTTCCGTTTCCGTTCCTTCTTCTATATTCACTTCTTCGTCGCTTATTGCTAGACTGTCTTCGGTGAGTTTAATAGCCATTTCCAAAATCTAAGCTTTTCATAAAATATACGGTATACTTCCTTCTGAATTTCGCTGAAGATCCCGTCTTTTTCTCCTTCTTCTGTTTGGACCTCTCCCTAGTATATGAATCACGGAGACTTTTCCACTTCTGTTGGTGTGGGGTTGCTGTAAAAAATTAACATAATACATACTTGCTGCTCAACATAATTATATTATTCTATGAAATATTATTATACATGGAAAACACATATGACATCTGTGTATTTTGTTAACATCCCCAAATGCCTTGTTTCAGATATCTTGGATCAGGCTATAGCATGAACGACCTCCACATTGACTACCGCATTGGTTTATCAACAGTATCTCAGAACGTGCGGGATGTTTGCGGGGCTATATGGTGAACAATGAGAACAAAGTGCTTCCCATTCCTCACACAGGAACTTCTACAAGAGAGTGCCGTGGGTTTTGAACAAAGTGCTAACTTTCTCCACTGTGTAGCAGCTGTAGATAGGAAACATGTAAGAATAATCAAGCCTAATGGCAGTGCATCACTGAACTTCAATTACAAACATTATTTTTCTATCCTCTTGCTCGCTGCGTGCGATTCAAACTACAAATTCTTGTATGTAAATGTAGGGGCGCCAGGAAAATCTTCTGATTCGACAGTGTTTAAAAACTCGAGACTTTACAAAATGCTAGAAAGTAACAAAATCTACACCAAAACCTCTTATCACAAGAAATGATTGACAAAGTTCTTCCGTATGTACTTGTAGTTGATGAGGGATTTGGCCTTTCTCAGTTTATTTTGAGACCTTTTGCAGGAAAATTCCTGACTGTTGGAAAAAAAGTATTTAACTATTGTCTGTCACGGGCCAGAAGATACAGTACATTGAATGCTGTTTCGGAATAATGAGCAATAAGTGGAGGATCTTCCATCATCCAATAAATGTAGATTTAGTAGAAACTATTATAAGGACGTGCTACCTTCTGCACAACTTCGTAAGGGAAAGAGATGGCTACAAGTTTGAGGACACAATTTGTGTCGCTGGACTAGAGAATGAGATGCCACTGGACAACTCCCAGCCAGGAAACGCAAGTGCATCCAAATGGTGTTTAGTGAGTACTTCATGAACGAAGGATCGGTTCCATGGCAAATGGAAATGATCTGAAAAAACAGTGCTTTTAAAATAAGTACCAGTATTCGTCCTTAGTGTAAATGCACCATGTTAACTGCAGTGTGAACAAAGATTGTACAGTATTTTACACCTTACAGTAGACTATAGTGTTTTTTAATGTTATTTTTATTTTGTGGAAATAAACAGTTTACTTACCAATTGAATATTTTTTCTGTTACGGACAAGCCAGAGAAATTGGGAACAAACCTCCCCATGACTGACTCCCATGCATTCCTTTTCGCATTCTTGTCGCTGTAATCATCATGGGTGAGATCCCAAATGTCAGGCCACTTTTCAATTTCAGTGATGAAATCTTCTGTATTAATGCTCTCCCCTGACATTACATTCTTAATGCCATTCTTTCAACACTCCACAACGAAACGTACTCACTTTCAAGCAGATTATAGGGGGACAGAGGAAAGGGGAGGGTAGTCCAAAGATTTAATATACAGTACAAGGCATTAACAGAATGCGATAGTACAGAAAACAAGGCAAGAAATACAGGCCCAAGCACGCAACAAAAATGAAATAATAGGAACCTGGTAATATCAAACTACATGACCCCGTGGCGAGCCGTCCGTTAGTAGCGCTACCGTTGTGCTACCATCATTCTTAGTGGCGTGGCTGCAGCCTCGTCTGAAACCAACAATATAGTTCCTGGTTTCGCAAAGGGAAGCGCTACTTTTTGTGGCCGCCACCAGCGGCGAAGTCAACTACACAGACCGTCTGCTGTGCCACTGTTCAGTGCCAGCAGTGTAACTTCCGCGTTTTTACATAACTAAAAAGATCGATTTCCACAAGAAAACAATTACAACTGAGAAACAACAATGGAACGTGAAGACTAAATACTGGTACTTGTCGACAATGCAACAGACGGACAAATACCAAGGAAAGCACCTCCGCCAAAGCGAAGAATAACATTGCGGGCAAGACTGTGATGTCCTGTGGCGGGCGATCATCATCTTGATGATGGCATCAGAAATTAATGCGAGATACTGAGACCGTTTAGTTGATGTCAACAACCACGATGACTCAACTAACGACACATAAATCGAATAAAAAGTACCGTGAGGATCAGGTGACCTTCCAAAAAGGCTAAAGCGGCACGAGAGTCCGTAGTCCACAGGGATCGTGGTACATGGTGACGATGGTCATAGACCGCCTAAGGAAAGGTTCACCTTAAAACTAGACTGAGAAAATAAACATCCAGACTCATGTAAAACACCGTGAAAATTTATTAAAATTCACAAGCCCCTAGCCTAGTTCGGAGGGTTATAATCGGCTAGTCCGCAAATTAATAAATAAACTAAGATAAAGAACAGGTCCCCTACCTGAGAAGTTACTGAAAACCCTCGCGAAAGATCTAACTCACAATGATAAAGCAACAACAGCAACGCTAGGAATATGGCACGACGCAAGTCCCTAGTTCAAGTTACAAGATCAAGCTAATATCTGAATTTACATTTAACAGGGTAGCAAAACAAATCTAGGTTAGGATGGTACCATTCCGACATTTAAATTTAACATTAATTCAACTAGCCAAGTCCTATCAATTAACAAAATTTACGGCGATGACGTCCGTAAAAGAAAACAATTACATCCAAAAGCTAAGTGTACAGCCATGAAAAACAAACAATTTAATTATGCTTAATAACTATGTGCTAACAGCACACAATAAAGTAACATGTAGGGTTTAATACACTTGACATCATAAATTAATAACGAAATAGACACAGTAGTTTTATTAAAAATTCCTGCCTACACCTTGGTTTACTCTTTGTAAACCATAGTCATCTAATGTGTATAGTTACGGTGACGAATGCGCAGTTGAGACCACGTCTGACATCGCATGGCCTGAGCTCCACAAGCTACGAACTCTAGGTTCGCACATGCTTCAGGTCGCTACAAAAATGTCAACTGTCCTAGTCATTTCCTCACAAGGAAATTATCTTCAACTGCACGGCTATGTCAACAGTTCCAGAATGCAAAGAACAAAGTTAGATAGAAAGAATCGTTAGTTAGGCTTGTTTTACAACAATTATGCATTTTATTATTAGAATGTCGGTTTATAGGTTTATCGTAGGTTTATGGCGAATAACATTGACAATAGCCTGGGCACGGAGTGTCTCCAACTGAGATCATTCTCCACCAAAAAGCCTCGACTCAACAGTCGGAATATAATCAACGAGTATAACAACTCGGACACACAATAACACGGGTTACCAGCGGCGCTAAGCTCGCGTTCAATAACTCTGGGATAGGCCTGTACAACAGTTACCTTCCAGTAACATCTGGTCAACGGGATCATCCCCGGACAAAGCATACAATAACATCCTGTTATAACAGGGTAGACTTCACCATCCTATAGAAAACCTTACATAACTGTACCTGTCATACGACAATACACGCAACAGAGCGTTAAACTAACAAAAACCGATCCATAAAACAAGTGATCAAATACAAGAGTGGAAACTGATTTCCATAAGCAAAATAGCAATGAAAGGAAAAGCGAATACAAATTGTACTCTGTCCTCGTCTATAGTAGTTTTGTCTCACAATGAAGCAGGCGTGCTCTAGGTCACTGGGTTACATAACCAGTTTATTCAAGGCCGGCGATTTAATCAATACAAAACCTGCACTTGGCCGGTTCATAAAAAACTTTACCATAAGTTACGGATCTCTACAGAGTCCGTGTATCAAACGCACGCTATAAATCTGAGTATAGTAATACACTTCCGTCTTTCTACCAAAGACGTCTAAATGAAAGTAAACTTACAATAACTGAAGCTCTTTGCTTTAAAAATGCAACTCAGTAGTTGCTAGAACATCAAATAAAAACGTGTCTCACACGACACAAGAAAAATATGATAAATGTGGCACAAATTCACACACTAGATCTGCTTAATGATACGTTGGGAACCGCGTTCGATGCTAGGCAACGAAACATTCCTTCTAGTTGTTAGGTTCAAACATGACCAAGAATAGCTTCTGAGCTTATTCAAAATGAAATATAATGCATTTACAAACTGGTAGTTACTGTCGACTACCTAAATGATACGACCGTTTTAACGACAGTCAGGGGTGTAACAAAGGATGGCTGCGAAGAATGCAGTCAATTAATAACCAAGGCATCTGATTGCCATAACTACAGTCAGCAAAGACTTGAAAATTACCCCAAGTAGGGTTGAACAAAATAGCCTCAAAATGACTACGATCAGGTTCAGCAAAAATGTAGGCATTGACGTTCCACGACGTTCACCAAGCTGCACCAGGGCTGACCAAAATGTCTGACCCCAAGGGTGTCTCACTCTAAACTGAAATAAATGACATCTAACTAATCTAGTTACATCCCTACCTAGAAAAATGGCTGACACTGAGTGTGGTTGATTCACAAACTACATTAAAACTACTATACCACCAGAAACTAGAACAAAGAAGGGGTGTGACAAAAACTCACGAAATGGAGGAGCTCTCACTCAGCTCTCTATTCCACAACAAGGGTTGTACATAAACCTCTCTGGCTCTCTGGATCGGTATCCTCCTCATCAGGATTCCCATCTGGACTCCCCCAAAGACCAGGGTTCGATTTGTCCCTGTCGACATCTTCGTGGATATGCCTGGAAATGGCATTTTGGCTCCTTCCCTCTCGTTCATCGTTCTGGAAGTTCCACCATCATGCTGGTTCCTGTAGAAACGTCACCCCCCCCATACTGGGATGGTATTAGCCCATGGTGACTGCTTCAACCATGGTGAAGAAAAGTCCAATCACGTGGGTAGCGAAATAAGTTGCGTGATTATTCATCCTCTCACTTCCAAAATTATAATGTCCGTCGTGACTATTATAGGCTTCAATTATAAAATACGACACAGCCTTAATCTTGCAGATGTGGATTAGCATGTGAGCTAACACTATTTTATAATGCTGCACGTGCTAGTGACGCTACTTTTGTATCACGCAGCATCCGTGAATTATACGAAATTTCAAAGATGAAATTTCCACTTTGGCAATTTAAATATCTCATACAATTATAATCACACTTATTCAGGATAATTGTAACACTATTACCTGTATATTTCCACTAGGCATCTGCCCTCCACATACGCGTGGGTAATATGTGATGTCACAGCAATGTTGTGCAATACACTATACTTGCCAATAATTATTTCCCAAGCTTCTTATTTAATTCACTGGACTTCATCGACAGTGAATATTAGTATTTGCTTGCTCGATGGCACCTTATAATCACTTTTTAACGCTAAACAGCGGATATTCTTCTACGTCTCGTAGGACAAATGTAATCCCACGCCTACACAAGGCGGATTCTCAAGACGCAGTGCTCCGGTACTGGGTGTCTCTAGAAAGTAGGTCGTCAAAACGAAAACGTTGAGCGACTACTTACGTTCCTTTTTGCGTATCTGCAAGGGTATTACCTTACCTAAAGTAAAAATAAACATTCTCCAAAATGTTTTAATAATGCAGCATGACGAAATGGAATATTCTGAGTCTCGTAGGAAAGATAAAAATAATTAATAAGACCTCAGATAATAATTAGCAGTTTACACCAAAGTCAAAAGTGCGATTCACCGCTACTTCAAAGTATCGCGTGATCTCTCAGCTTCACGTGGCTTCCTGGGTGTGTTCAAAAGTACAACATCCCCTCATAAATGCTCTGTCATAAAAAAAATATCACATGAACCATAGCTCAGCGGGTTCAATACTGTATGACTAATTTATTGATACTGTATGTGCGAGGATTTTTTTCCCCTGCTATTTTAAATTTAAAAATTCCTCTTGGCATGCCGGAAGGTGGAGGTAGATTTCACCGGGCAAACTTCGGTATAGGCGAAAATAGCAGAATATGCTGGTTTTCGTAGAAGGATCAGACCTCATTTATTGCGAGAAAGTATTTTACAATTGGAGCTTTATTAACTTAGTTTTTAGTCTTTCTATGCATATTTTAAACATTTTATTGTCTTATGGGGACGGTAATCTTCTCGTCATTTGGGGTTCATTTTTTATACTTGTGGTCTCACTGTCCTTATGCAAGGTTTTGGCACCGATGTGTAACTATCTAATGGTCTGCTACTTCTTCACGCAAAATTTTATCTCCCGCAGAGATTATGGTTGATTCCTCTGTTTAGGGGCTGTGACAACGCGGTCATGTAGCCCCGTGTACTTTGGGTGTGTGTAGAATCTGTCTGATAAATGGTGTTAATTGTGATGGCTGTATTAGTCTGTAATGCAGGTAAGGACTGCAGACTGTCAATTTCAAGTAGTAGTTCCTAATTTTGCTATAAAATACTAGTCAAAGACACCTAGCTCTGAACTTGGCCACTAGGTGCCACCGCAACCAGCTACTCGCAACGAGCGTTAGAACTTCCCCTACGAAGGAAAGTATACTGAGGGATTTTTGGCGCTCTTAGATAATCCGACGACTTCTGACGGCTTTGAACCCGCGACCTTGGGCATAGAAGTTCAGCATGGTACCAGTTACGTCACTGAAGCCACTTCCCACAGAGTCAGATGGAAAACTGAATGTGATCTCGTGCAATGGCGTTGTCATGGCAACGTTTGATGGCTCATCCCTCATCAATTTAGTAGTGTTGTCATGGCAACGTCTGATGGCACTTGGCATTTTCTTCTAATTCCGAAATTATTTTGCTCATTCCTTGGCGTAATGGTGGGTCATATCAAAAATTCTTTCAGACAAAAGTTTTAGGTAATTATTTGGGGAATATTGTCCATTTTGTACGGTTTTGATATTGTGCCTATTAACCCCTCAGGCCGGCTATTTAATCTGGAGGTGTTCACTTCTCCAGCGGTATTTAAATTGAAGCTCAGCAGAGGTTTAGACACCAACAAGGTAAAAAATTAATAATGTTAAATCTACAAAATATAACGTAATGAAAATTTTAGGAATACTTACCGAGATCATGTCCAATGTTTCTCAGTAATATATGTGACGACTGCTTTGCAGGGTTGTCCATGATCACACGCAATATTTACAAAAATATAATAATTTGATAAGTTCCACGTTTGGTATTTGTTTCAGGTATGTTTACAATGAAAGCAAGATATTTACCTAATAGTGCTCAATCTACATAATATACATAATATTCGGGTAAAATTTCCAGGAAAATCTGAATTTTGAAAAGCTTTTTAGACCCCGTATATGTATCCCGTGTATAATTGTCAACAAAATGTAAATATCGCAATATTAGTTCAAACCTGTCCCTTGGCATTGTTTGAGGGAATGTAGGGGTCTCTAAAAATTCATCCCTTATGAATTAGCTATTTAGGGTAGGTTTCTGCATTATCCCCATCAACATTACAAGTCCCAAGAACTCATAAATGTTGCCCACTAACACTGACTCCCACTTCCTGGCGCACGACCTTGGTTTCAAGGGCGCGCCAGCTATACATTTTGCCGCGTACATATTTGTTTCTCAAACAATTAGTTCAATCACTCTGTCGTCGAAAAACAGATAAAAAGAATCTAAAACAGACGTGAAATGCTTTCCTATTCGCGGCATACCCGTGAACCTCTCGCCACAAACACTGAACAGCGGTCGTTTTTATTACAGCTGAAGCTATTTCTGTCTGCCACTTCACCAGTAACATTATGCTGTGTGTGCATAGTCCGTATCACTACCGAAAATATAACCTCCCTGTACATCACTTTCCCTACTGTCATCTATGAAACGAATAATCTCTGCACCCGTAAGATAATGAGACAGCCCGGCAATTATTTATCTGCGACTGAGTAGCCTCTAGCCTACGAAGCAGAAAATTATCTACTTATTATTTGCTTTCGGTGCTTCCCCTTCATAAGTGGCAAACATTATCAAGTTAGACATAGTTCACAAAACATTCGTGAGATGGCAGGATAGACTGAGGTACCTTCTAAAGCAACTAACTTGAGCGCGTTTCATGTTATCTCCCTGATCGATATGAGTCTTCAAAAGCAACAGATATCGACCAACTTCGTATTAGTTCTAATTATAAAACAGAGATGGCATGAAAGTACATAACTTCTCGGTTCATAACGTGATGAAAGATCCCGCGAAGCAGCAGTGGTTCATGTGTAATAGGCATTCTAACTTCCGCCTTCATCGGCCGTTCGTGGTACGTCCAACCGGCTGAACGAGTAGAGTCCAGCGGACGTACAGTGTACGGCGAACCGGCTTGAGGGGTTAAGAGAGATATGATTAATGTTTCCCGAAAAAAACTCTTTTTCCCACCCCTTTGGTCAATGGTTGGTGCTATCAAAAAACTTTTCAAACATACATTTTTGGGCCTTATCCGAAACATAGCATGAACTTTGAATGGATTCGATATTTCACATACTAAGAGAGTTATAGCTATATTTCATTATTTTTTTTCGAAGAAAAAAAGCCCCCCATTTTCACCCCCTTCGAACGATTGTGCCCATTAACGAACTCGACCGAGATTTTATAGGGATTCATATTATGTAAAAACTTCCAAGTGATTGGTACAAAATTGCGGTGGTTATCGTGTCCACAAGAAAGTTATATATGTATATATCAGTTGAACCTGCTTTGTACTGTACCCGATACCTATTTGAGGCTATCGGTTACGCCAGCAGACATTAAGCCGTAGTTGAGGTTTTGAGAAGAGTTAAGAAAAGATAGCGCTCCGATCGAGTCAAGAGGAATGTCAGGATGACGTAGAAGGTCTAGGATTTAGAAGGCACTGACATCTGTAAGCAGATGGAATTATGGATGGATTTATGAAGCTTTATTAAGATCTATATGAAACATGGTATTTAAACATCTTAGAAGAGGAGATATAACATGCATTATATGTGGTAATAATTTGAAGGAAGTCAGATAACCCTTAAGTTGTTTTATAACTTAACAGTCGAGATGATGGGGGTTCGAGATTATATTTGTGACGCGAGAGCATAGTGGTGGGGAGAACGCCACGTGTCTGCGCCAGGCAGATAAGGGAAAAGACAGTGCGGACACATTCAGTCTAGCTCTGTGAGCCAAGCAAGGAAGTCAAGCTGAGTAACACACGCCAGGCGCATGGTATAGATCGTGCAGCGAACAGAAACTGTCACGGAAAGTGCAGGCGACAGTTTCAGCTTCACCGAGCAGCGAACAGAAACTGTCACGGAAAGTGCAGGGGACAGTTTCGGCTTCTCCGAGCGGCGAGCGACAAGTAGGTCAGTGGGCCAGGCGGACTTGCGGAGCAAGCAAGCATAGACGGCCGGGATATTTTCTAAAACAGCATTGCGAGTAGTTGGAGAACTTTATTCCAAGCTGCATTTCAACGTAGAACGACATGGCGAGGCTAGCTTTATGCGGAAATTATTATGGCATAGCAGTAGGGCCGTGCGGGTTAATTCCCATTATTATACGCAAGCATTATAACAGAAGCTGAACTTCATTACTACGTTGAGTTGGAACGTTTATTCAGCACTTGAATTATAAAGACAAATAGTTACGTGATACTGCAACTTTGAACTTCGAAAGAACATATTTTTTCTCAATGACATTACGACTATGCATTTCATAACGCATTCCAAGTAACAGTAACCATTTTAAGCAAACGGAATGTTGTAAGCAAATGCACTTAGGAACATTAGCTCGTGCATTAATGCAAGTCAGTCTTAAGAAGTGTTATGAATTACCGAGTAAGAACACAGACACAGGGTGTTTCATAAACTTAGACACTCTGATAAAACAATTTTATTTTCTACAAGTAAAACTAAACCGCTGTGGAAATTGAACTTTCAACACTCAAGCGAACATTGTATAGAACAGTGGCGTAACGTAGAAGAGGAATAGGGGGTCCGCTGTTTCTATGAACTTTTTCGTGAGGATTTGGACAATATCCGCTATGGATAACCAGAAGTTTATCATGTCGGAGTAAACGCAGACAGAGACGCGATGGCACCACGGAGCGATGGATTCGATTCCTGACGAGAAGGAGGTCCACCAGCTGATTCACTTGGGATTCGAAGGCAATCGTCATTGCATGGATGGAATAATATTCACGCCGATCTTTCGAGAAATTCATTACATAGGGAAAATCGACGATCTTTGAAATTTAATAACAGCTGATTATGAGAAGGTACTGTAAGAGTTATAACTACCTGATACGATTATTTTCATGAATACTGGGCACACACGTATATGTTTCTAATAGGAGTGATACGATTATTAAGACATGGCTTTGACTTTATATGCTTCGAAATTTTGCTAGAATATGGCGTGACCATATGATATGGCAGGCATCATTATGCGAAATTCTCACCATTGGTTGGCTTTATTAAGCAGATGTTAGGTCTTTTAGACATTTTTCCAGTAAGGATATTTTTCATGAATAGTTTTTTTTGTGTGACGAGTATTTCGAACTCGTGATCTGCAATTGATTATCTAAATTACTTCGTCAGTTCATTGCATACTAGCGAGTGTGTATTATTCATCAGTAGGGATTTTTTCCATTGGATTGTTTGGAGATATTAAGATGTTATTCACTTTAGTGAATGAATATCGCTTTTATATGACAACTAGAGACTTGTTGATTCCTATCTGGTACATTCACTCATATAGTCTTCGAGATGGGGTCTTTCGTATTTATACGATTGTATGGTGGTTACTCATCTTACCCATCGTTTAGGGCACTATCATGATTAGTCGACGGGGCAAGGTCTTTCGTATTTATACGATTGTACGGTGGTTACTCATCTTACTTGCCATTGAGGGACTCATTTTTATCATCCGAGTGTACATGAGATTGTAAGTGAATCAAACAAGGAACTACTAGTCACATATCAGTCGAACTTTTGTTAAATAAAGTAGAGATAAATGTCATCAGGGTTACATTTGTAATTCTTGTTTGCCAATCCAATATTTTGTTGCTATACTCTTTTGAGAGTAATTTCAGTTTAACAGCTGGTACAGCTGATGCTTTTGATGATTTTTATAATTGTGTTTGATACCTTTGAGAAGGATTTAAAGTAATTGAATCTTGTAAGATGAATCATTAATGGTCAGATTTATTTTAAGGCAGATCAGTATTGCAGATTTTGATATGAGAGATTATAGCACATTGGTGGTTTTCTGTGATGTGAATTATGAGAATTATAAGAGAATTTATGCTATTTGAAAGCAAATCTTGAATTACTAAGGTAATATTTTTCCAATTGTTTAAGAAGTTTTCTAGATGTGATCAGATTAATTACAGTTATTGGAGATTGTGTGCGTTGATAATTTGAAGCCAGTTATATATTTTTTGTAGATCATGCAACATGGTTAAGTGAAGTTTGTGATAGGCATTTTGGGGAAGTTGCCAAGTGATAGTTGCAATGTTGCTAATGCATTTTGAAGCAGACATGAGGTTGTTGAACCCAGTCTAGCGTAATTGTTGAGATTCATGCTGTATGTGCTGAATATTTATGGAGTTTTGTGGAATAATTGTTGTATTCAAATGTGATATTTGAAGAATTGAGGATATATAATGTAGTTGTGGATAGTCAGATCCAACGTGATGTCGTGAAGGCAATAATATTTTTTGGCATGAAAAATTAAATACGAGATATAACTTGGAAGTGATAAAACTGTAAGACAACGTTCTATAACCCATATTAAACAATTTGTTAGGAAATTAAACAAATAAATAAAGTTGATAATACAAGATTTTCTGAGAATAATAATTAATGAAATAATAATCTGAAAATTTAAGCATATTAATGATCTGACCTAATGAAATAAAAATCAGAATGACTAGATGAAATAATAAAAATCTAAATAACCAGAAGAATGAAATTTAAATAATTTGATAAATTAAATTTTGGAATAAATCAATGAATTAAATAAAAGGATGAATTAAAGATTGGATGAATAAACTGATTTAAATAAATTAATAGATGATTGGATAGATGATGAATAACTGAATTAGAAGGTGATAATTAATTAAAGAAGCTGATGATTAATGAATTTATATGGAATTAAAATAAATTTAATTGAGATATAATTTGAGGAATTGCAACTTGAGTTGAGGAATTAAACAATTTGTATTGATGATTTAAGATGATTTAATCTGAAGTAGATGATGAAATAAGAGTGTGTGAATAATTAGAAAGCATAATGAAGTGATGATAATAATTTTCATTTAAATGATTTAATGGTGATGAGTTAATGATTCTGACAGGAATATGTTGAATTTTGAAATGAGAATTAATGTGAGAAATATTTAATTTTGATGATGATGATAATGATGACCAATGAGAAGTGAATTTTCTATAATTCACAAACAAGTAATTATGAATGACAATGTAAATAGTGTAAATTAATTATTCGATGTTTAGGAGCATTTGACTAATATGTTCAACATTTAAATTATGCCATGCAAGCCATAAAATATGTGATTATAATATGTGTATGTTTAGACAGATTAATAACTTTTTCAAATCCACATTTATGATGTTAAATTAAAGAGAAATTAGGTCTCAGGTATCACAAATGTCAGTGACGAAAGACATAGTGCTACAGTGATCCTGAGAACCCAAGAGAACTTTAGAGATTTTTCTGTTTTATGTGGATGAAATATTTTTGATTAGAAAAGAGATGGTTCGATTTTTGGACAATGACAATTTAACGTTGGCATTCGACCATACTCTCAGGTAGGAGGTATATTTAAAATGTCTGTCTGACCATCAAAGTGAAATAAATTTGTTTTTATCTTGGTTATGATCTGATGATGTGATTTTCCTTTTTTTTTCTTTCCTTGTCTTGAGTAAGGCTTAACCAGGAAAGGAGGTGGTTTGCTAGGAATTCAGTTGATGGCGCCCATTTATATTTGCATTATATTTTATTAAACTTAAGCCCGTAACGACCCTAGAGATACTTTGTCTCGTGTTACCCACTGCTTTTTCGATAACTCAGCTGAATTTCCGACACATTCCTTATTTGACTAGAGGTTCATTTAACTCCGCTCTGTCCTGGAACTCCTGGAATGCGATGTAATAGCAGATGGGTCATCGCATCCCCAGGTCGAACGGGTACAGTACGTAACTCTGTTCTGCGTATTTCGTATTTGTAAGTAATTTCTTTTAGGTCCCGGCAAAATGTAATTTAAAAGCTTGTTAATTTAACCTTATTTAAACGTAATTCGCTGTTATACGTATGAAGTGTCAGTGAAATACATCTGAGTTTTGCGTAGCCTGATTGCAATTTAATGAGCACGTGTTGTTATAAAAGAAACTACAGTACTGTTTTTATGTAGTTTCCTCTTTGTCGGCGTAGACAGAGCGGTCGGGTTTCGGTGCTGAAACAGAACACAGAGTTTCTGTCTCATGTGGGACATGCTCTAGATTGTTCACACGAAAACAATTCTCATATACAAACAAATTTATTTTCTTTCGTTTCCGCGATGAAACCGCTGACTCGGCTGGTAACTTAATCTTTAGCGGCATTGTGAAGGTCAAAAACGACTCAGCTAGAGGAGGAGCGAGATAAGGAGCGAAGGGAACTCGCTCGGATGGCTTTTGTTATGCCGCCAGTAAGTAAGGGTCAACAATGTCACTCTGCAAAACTCTGTGTTTTGATTGATATGAGAATTTCTTTCGTGGGAACAATGGACAAGTAAAATGTCCTCGGTGCCGGTATCTGGTGTGTACTGTTGAACAGTAGTTTTATCATTCAGTTGCTTTCGATTAGCCATGGAGAACACAAAAAGGAAAAGTTATACACTACATAAGAAAGTAAAATTCATACGAGAAGTGGACGCTAATCCGCACAAAACAAAAACAGAAAATGCTTCAGACTTAGGGATTGCTTAAACCACGCTATGTGCAGTCATCAGTAAAAAAAAAACGCTATTTTGGATGAGTTTTTTAAACTGGGTTCGAAATCAGCATAGCGCAACTGTCAGCAAGAAGGGAGGTACGTAGATTTGGTTCCAGCAAAAGCGGGCTGCAGCTCTACCAATTAGTGGCGACATGCTGAAGGCAAAGGCGATAGATTTAGCTAAAATGATGAGTATCACTGCTGATTTCAAGGCTTCGTCAGGATGGTTGCAAGGATTTAAAGATCATCATGGAATCACAGGGAGAACAATTTGTGGTGACTCTAAAGCTGTGGACGACGTCACGGTGTAACACTGGAAAGAAGAGATTCTGCCGGGTATCATAAGCGATTACCAGCCTACAAATATCTAAAATTGTGATGAAACCGGCTTATTCTACAATCTCCTTCCTAAAAAAACATTAGCTGAAAAAGGCGACTCCTGCCATGGAGGGAAGAAAAGTAAAATTCGCGTAACAGTTTTTCTTGCCACCAATGCAGATGGATCGGACAAACTTCCTCCACTTGTGATAGGAAAATCGAAGAATCCGAGGTGTTTAAGGGTGCGAAAACAAAACTTACGGAATATGAATCCAACAGAAATTCTTGGATGACTATGCTTCTAATGGAACAGTGGTTGAAAAAACTGGACATTAAAATGAAAAAGAAACAGAAGGAAATCCTTCTTCTTATGGAGAGATGTGCAGCACATCCACTTCAAATCGTTCTGGAGAATGTCCGAGTGGAACTTTTCCCTCCTAACTGTACCAGTGTTCTACAACCACTTGATTTGGGCATCATTGCAAATTTCAAAGTGCATTATAAGAGAACGCGGTTTAACATCTAATAACACTGAGTGATGCAGGAAATGAAACTCTCTCCATTAATTTAGTACAAGCCATGGACTTTATTTCGGCTGCCTGGAAGCAGGTGTCATCCTCCACAATCAGCAACTGTTTCCGCAAAGCTGTTGTCTTTCTGGAAGAGGCTGCCTCTAATGATGATTATGGGGACGAAATTATGTCCGACAATGAGCTATCGCTACCGGAGGGTGCAGATTTCGATACTTTTGTGCATTTCGATGATAATCTGGCTGTATGTGGGGTACAACGGGATGAAGAGATTATTGCTGATGTATGCCAACAACGCGGTGGTGACGGACCGGCTACAAGCGATAGTGACAGAGATGGAGATGACGACTTGAATATTGAAACACCTGAACTAAGTTAAGTGTTATGTGCAATCTATGTGTGTAGGCGTTACATCAGTGTGAAAAGTTGTAGTGAAAATGCTTTGAATTCATTACTACGTTTGCAATAGGAAGTTTATACACTTAATGCAAGAAAAGTGAAACAAGCCAAACTATCTGATTTACTTAAGACTGGACCAAGTTCAAAATAATACAGTAGCCTACTATATTTTCTGTCTTAATGTATGTATTGTTTGCTAGGATTTACACATGTAGGTCTATTCCATTGGTTTTTCAGTAAATACGTAATGTGTTGTGCAGGTCTGATTTCTAAGTAATTCTGAGTTATGAGTAGTTTTTTTTCTTCTCTTTGATATACGTATAAGTCAGGTTCAACTGTGTATACATAAATTATATATAAACTTTTGAACTAACAGTGGTCTTGGGGTCTAGGGGATGTGAAACTCGAAGATATGTCGAAATTTTCCTGAAGTCGAGCTTGGTACCCATTGCAATAGTTAGCTTTCTAATGAAATCTATCTAAAATGGGGTGCGAGATATATGCGGTGGCGAGTCATATGCGAGCAAATACGGTACTGTCCCACCTCTCAACATACTTTTCAATGTGAGTACAACAGATATCCATGGGATAATCAGGCAATTAATTAAATAAGTACACAAATAGATTAATAGAATTCATAAAATCTGCAAACTAAATCTGTGAATGCTTTCCAACATTCAGAAATCTGTTAAAACAGCAGCCATGCTGTATTGCTGTAAGCAGGTGCTTACGGGAAAGTGAATCTATGTGCCATGTACTTGTAGGTGGTGCTGCAGGATAATAGTACTCCCAGATCAACCCTCAGGTCATCAAGCACATACTAAGGAAAGAGGTAAGCACATCGTTATTGAAGGAATTTCGGACACTCCGTATATTTCATAATATGGTATTGAAACAGTTGATAACTTCAGTCAGACAACATTAGTTACCGTATTTACTCGGCTATGGGACCCCCTCACCTATAGTAACCCCCCTTAATTTTCGAGAGCCAAAATACAAAATTCTTGGAAATCACTTAAACAGGGTGTCGACCGGTAACGAAAGTAACGAATAAGTAATGAATTTTACAAATGGGTAACTAAAGTAACGAATTTTACATACGGGTAACGAAAATTTTCTGAAGGTGGATTGAATCATTTAAACTCGCGCCTCTGGGCTCAGCTGCATCTTTTCCGATCAATTCATTTTTCACCAGCAAATATTTTCTTGACCAGCCCTAATCATTTTTGCTCCTCTAACGGCCGACAGAAATTACGATGGAGTGAGTTTCACGCAAGCGGCGCCGATTGCATAAGCTATATTTCCCCGTACCCGACCTCGAGGAAATGCATACTGAGGATACCCTGAGTGGTATACATCGTTCAGCGTATATTTTCGGCATCAGGAAGACTTTTTAGTTTTGTGTGAAATATTTTTCTGTGTTTTTCGGAAACCTGACTTTTTGCGAGACGGTTATTCGCGAAAACTTCTGAAACTAATCAGAAACTACTCATTTCTGTTATTGACCTCTAAATTTGGAGACTATGTCAAATTGAAGTCCAGAAATAACGCGAAATAATTTTATGTCGCAATCTTGCGAAATGTTACCGTTTCGAAAGAGAATTATGAAAAAGCTTCGAAATACGTAGGCTATAACTTATTTTAAAAATCTGTCTCTTAAATTTCCGACAATCAGTATGGTTAATTCGAAATTCCGTTATATGTCGATTTTTCCTTCGAACTTTGGTTCCATCGGATATAGGCCTGTAATCCAACCGGTTATTTCGAAAACTTGTATAACTAGTATAATTTGTGATTCGCATTCAAAAGAAAACTTGTCCTCTTGTCGTATTATTTGCGCAATCCTCTCAAGATAATTCTTACAGGGTGTCGAGCGATACGGGAAACACGGGAATTATACGGGAATTTTAGTGACCCGGGAAAAATACGGGAATTATACGGGAAATTCGCACTAGATACGGGAAATCTTGAAAAGTCTCACAATGCCTGACTTCTTAGCCCCCGAACGCTCGGTAGAGTCCTTCTGCTCAGTCTTCCATATCGCCTGCAGACCGCGCTGCCACCCGCAATTTGCGCCACCGATAGAGCGCTAAGCGGGATGAGAACCCAGCCAACGTTGAATGCATGCTTTGCCTGGCCGACCGCTGGCCGCACCCTATCCGCGCTCGTTGCTGACAATCACATACAGGAATCAGTCCGCATTGTTATTCACAGAGGAGACCTGGGTTTCTCGACAAGAGCAGCCCTTAAAGAAGCTAACAGATCAAGATCTCAGCAAATTCCAGACGCGGATGTGCTGCAATTTCGCACCAACTGCCGAAAATTGTACATTCGTATCCTATGGCTGAAAAAATCAAAGAGAGGTCACCTCTTGCTCTCAAGATGACCCGTGCTATTTCCTGCCTAGACCCTATAGGGGAAGTTGGAAGAAGTTAGGATCGTCATTGCCCTGGATATTATTTGTAATCAGAAGAATTTGCTTTCTGGCGCAATGGCTGACCGCATCAAGAACAGCTACTCCGCACTTCTGAGACTGCCCTCCGTCACTGCGCGTTTGAAGCAGATCGACGGAAAAGTGCTACGGCTCGACGGGCTGTGGTCTGAATTAGTGGCTTCGGCACCTTCCTCAGTTCCTGCCAAACACGATCTTACAAGCTTCGTTAAAGTGATACTGATTTTGTATCACAGCAATGCAGCTCTAGAGAGAAGTTTTTCCCTGAACAAGGAGTGCATGATCGTCAATTACAAAAAAGCAAGTCTGATTGGCGTGCATACTGTTCAGGACGCTGTGATGGCAGCTGATGGAGTAGAGAAGATAACCGTGAGCAAGAGTCCATACTGCACGAAACTCTCACGCCGTGTTCAAGGAAGCGAAACAGGTGCGAAGCGACGGCTAAGGTGGCAGTCGAAAGAAAACCCACGAATGATCTCCAGGAATTGGAAAAAATAGTATGGCCAAAAGAACTTAATTTTGTGCTGTGTATAACTGAAGTTCCTAGTAACAATCTTGTATTTGTCAAAGTGACTTATTTAATTTCGTTTTGCATTATTTTATTTTCTATTATCAACTTTGATAAAATAAATCTGAATTAAAAAGTATTCGCGGCGTGTCCGTGTGCAATTTTACTGTTTTTAGCCTTTCCATGGTCTTCTTTCGCAGGGGAGATGCACGTACCAAATTGTTTTCAAGTCCGGGAAACACTCAATGCAAATGCGTTACACATGCATACATTTCAAAAACTACAAACAATATCTCACAGCTCTCGACATTTTATTATCCAACACCAGTCACCAACATGTGGCTATAAAATACACCACACAAGTGACAGAATTCTTCTCGTATGGGCAGGCATTGTTTCAGTCGCTTGTTAACCACTGTCTGTGTCCGATTTCCTTCCATTGTAATTGTTTCGTTACTTTTACTTCGCCGAAGTTCGACCCGAGGACTAGACACATCCCGTACAGCATGTACAGAAATAAATACTGAAGGCGGTCTGGATATCGCGGGGGATGAAATGGTTATTAACCTTGGCAATTGACAATGATGGTGGTGATGATGATATGGACAGTGAAGGGAAGGAGAGTGTCAAAGAAACCCTTGCCAAGTGACTGAGGATAATTTATTTATTGGTGTCAGTTCGCTTGCGTTAATCGATAATAGAGCACAGGCTATTGTTTCCCGTCATAGTGTTCAAAATACTGTGAGCCATTCAATAGCCTACAACTCGACAATTAGGTCAGGCGACAGGTAGTTCAATAAGGAATTAATTAGTGGAAAGCTGGAAATTGCTTTAATCGCTTTATTTGGGCCCAGATATTACTCTCCCAAGTTTTCCCCCTCGAGCGAAGTCGGCGTTGGCCCTTCTGTCCCTAAGAAGGTACCATTTTTCGTTTTTTTTTTTTTTTTTACAAATATCTCCCATACCATGAACTTTATCAACAAAATACCTATTATAACAAATAATCTAGAGTAAATTTACTACAAAAATGTTCCGTACCTTTTGTCTCTAATGTGAACCGTTACGATGCTACGACCTTTCAAAGTGGAGCCCTTTTTGATTCTTGCGGAAAATCTGTGGAAATGATATGCCATATCAAAGTTTCTTCAAGAGTTTAGTGCTTTTCAGTCGGTCAACACGAATGTACCCAAAAGAGATGGGTTATGCCCTAATCCTGAAATAAATTACATGAGATTAATAAAACACTAGGATGACCAGTTTCGATCGTCAAGCGATCATCATCAGATCCAATACACTTAGGCTATAAAATCTATGTTTGAAATACAGGTGAAAATATTTACAATATGTACAATTATTTAGTTGCAGTATTGGTACTGCAACTGTCAGTGTATGCTAAATGCAGTATATATGTTAGGTGAAATGCTAAATGGTGATGGCTATCCGGAGATTGTACTTTAGAGAGATTATATGGTTGTAAACTATGGTTAAACTATAAAATTTTTAGGCTAACTACTTATCTGATTGTCTTCCGTACTACAGCTATTCGCAGTTTCCGTGCTCACTTGAACTCGCTGTGCGGTCGACTGCGGTGGTTATCTTAACGACTGGTTTTTCCCTGCCTTCCCCCCCTGTCCCTACGTGCTGTGGGGAGTGATCGCGATGTGTTTATGTGAGGTGTTGCCAACCTAGATAAGATGTATGTTATTGAATGAGGTGGATCTACAACTATTAAAGACCGTGGATTAGTCCTCGCCACGCGTGGAGCATAACCCATTCGAACTAAGCGTTGACGGTCTTATGAGGACGTCCCGGCACCTTTAATACTGCCTCTAATATGGGCCTTGGTTTATTGCAGAAGAAAAGTACATCGTACACCTGATCCAGATAACATTTACCTATTAAAAACCCCTAATTTCCCCCCTTTTTTATCTAGCTTGGCTGTGTCGCTAAATTGTGTTTTGTTTCCGACAGGGTGTGTTTTTTAGTAGCGTGAAGAGGGGTGAGCTCTCCATGAACGTGTGTTCATTTAGATTGTTGGGATTGTTTCGTTTGGCTAGGTGTATCTCGATTGCTTCCTTTATGTCAAGAGCTCTGCCTTTCGATTCGTGATGGATTATTTTAAGGTCCGACTCTATGTTGGTAAAGCTATGCCCTGCGTCACACATATGTTCGCACACGGCTGAATGTGTTCCGTATCTTATCGCATTTCTATGTTCATTATAACGTGTGTCTACTCGCCTTCCACTCTGCCCGATGTAATTAGCTTGACAATCGGTGTCTTGGCACGTTATAGAATATACCCCTGACCTTGAATACGGGTCACGTTTATTTAGATTACTATTTAGGAGGTGCCTAGCGGTTGTGTTTTTCGTCGTGAAAGCTATCTTTATGCCTTGCTTTTTGAATAGGTTAGTGATTTTATATGTATTCGCATTCACATAGTTGAAACGCGCAAATTTTTTCTCATTACTGTCCGGTTTTGGGATCGTTTTATCTTTATTTTTATGTTTGGCTATAATTTGATTTATTTTGCTTGGCGAGAAGTTGTTTTCCTTTGCTATTTGCATAATAGTTCTTAGCAAAGGAAAACAACTTCTCGCCAAGCAAAATAAATCAAATTATAGCCAAACATAAAAATAAAGATAAAACGATTCCAAAACCGGACAGTAATGAGAAAAAATTTGCGCGTTTCAACTATGTGAATGCGAATACATATAAAATCACTAACCTATTCAAAAAGCAAGGCATAAAGATAGCTTTCACGACGAAAAACACAACCGCTAGGCACCTCCTAAATAGTAATCTAAATAAACGTGACCCGTATTCAAGGTCAGGGGTATATTCTATAACGTGCCAAGACACCGATTGTCAAGCTAATTACATCGGGCAGAGTGGAAGGCGAGTAGACACACGTTATAATGAACATAGAAATGCGATAAGATACGGAACACATTCAGCCGTGTGCGAACATATGTGTGACGCAGGGCATAGCTTTACCAACATAGAGTCGGACCTTAAAATAATCCATCACGAATCGAAAGGCAGAGCTCTTGACATAAAGGAAGCAATCGAGATACACCTAGCCAAACGAAACAATCCCAACAATCTAAATGAACACACGTTCATGGAGAGCTCACCCCTCTTCACGCTACTAAAAAACACACCCTGTCGGAAACAAAACACAATTTAGCGACACAGCCAAGCTAGATAAAAAAAGGGGGGAAATTAGGGGTTTTTAATAGGTAAATGTTATCTGGATCAGGTGTACGATGTACTTTTCTTCTGCAATAAACCAAGGCCCATATTAGAGGCAGTATTAAAGGTGCCGGGACGTCCTCATAAGACCGTCAACGCTTAGTTCGAATGGGTTATGCTCCACGCGTGGCGAGGACTAATCCACGGTCTTTAATAGTTGTAGATCCACCTCATTCAATAACATACATCTTATCTAGGTTGGCAACACCTCACATAAACACATCGCGATCACTCCCCACAGCACGTAGGGACAGGGGCGGAAGGCAGGGAAAAACCAGTCGTTAAGATAACCACCGCAGTCGACCGCACAGCGAGTTCAAGTGAGCACGGAAACTGCGAATAGCTGTAGTACGGAAGACAATCAGATAAGTAGTTAGCCTAAAAATTTTATAGTTTAACCATAGTTTACAACCATATAATCTCTCTAAAGTACAATCTCCGGATAGCCATCACCATTTAGCATTTCACCTAACATATATACTGCATTTAGCATACACTGACAGTTGCAGTACCAATACTGCAACTAAATAATTGTACATATTGTAAATATTTTCACCTGTATTTCAAACATAGATTTTATAGCCTAAGTGTATTGGATCTGATGATGATCGCTTGACGATCGAAACTGGTCATCCTAGTGTTTTATTAATCTCATGTAATTTATTTCAGGATTAGGGCATAACCCATCTCTTTTGGGTACATTCGTGTTGACCGACTGAAAAGCACTAAACTCTTGTTTACTAAGGCAACACTGAAAATATGGCTTCAAACACCACAAAGTTTCTTCATTTAATAAATATTTGTCAGCATTCCAGGTGCACAAGCTGTTAACTTGTTACAAGTATAACAGCTTTTCTATGTAAACAGCTATGGCAAAGTACCTACCATTAGTATTATTATTGCATAGTATTGGCATAAAATCGCTCTTTTCCGCACCACCTGGCGGTAGAGTAAATGGCGCGTTTCTTTTAAAGTGGTGTCCCCAGGAGGCCTAATCCACAGTTCAAATGTCAACGTTAGTCGATTTTAAACCGTTTTGATGAGGGCTGGCAGTCTTGATCGTCTGCCTCAATTTCTCCGTCATCGCTTTCATCGTCTGTATCGGTACATTTGTCCGACGTCACAGGGCGCTCAAAATTAGCATCGATGTCTCCGTCACAATCATCCATATCATCTTCCTCGGCAGCATTTGTACATGACTGTTCCTGACAATTCATGCAGATTCTGGAGCATCGGAGGCCCGTTTTCCTGCAACTACACGCTGCGTTACATCATTTCGAACATTTGCAGGACACTATGTATAGAAGCGCTTGTGGCGCCGGATCCCTCGTCGTAGGTATGGGAGCCAAACCACATTGAGAATTTTTCCAGCCCCAATCCAGTGGATTTGTATAATTTCCATACCAAGTTTGGATTTGATGGTATGTTCTTAAAGATTGCTCACGTGCCGCTGATTCGGTGGGAGATTAAATCGATGTTTGCTTCGAGATTTTGCAAACATTTTGAACCGCAACTCGTTCAGGGTATTTCTCGTGGTTTTGTTGTCATAAAGCCTAGCCAAAACCAACTGGCCCGCTTTGTCAATTTCATCGGGGTTTGCGTTCACGTCTCGGAAAACCCTAACAGCTGTTGGCAGTTCCTCATTACTCTTCATCAGTGTTACGAATTTATTTTGCCCTGCCTGTGAAACGAAGATGTTGTATCGCACCCACTAAACGCATGCAAAAAGAGGAAGTTTTCTTGCACACACGGCGGGAGATAGAAACTTGTTGTGCAAAATAGTTGTTGTTTGGTTTGGTTTGCCGGGTTTCATAAAATACATTTTCGTGGAGGGTGGCACACGAGCCGCCAAGGTGACCAGGATATCTATATCTTCAGGCACTATTATGACCGAATTGTCTGGCAGAGATAACTCGAGTGCGGTGGTAACGATGAGCATATTGGCATCTTCTGGAGCTTGTCTGGTTTCGATTCCTTCGCTTTTGAATTTGACGAGCAACAAGTCGATCAATCTTCGTTTGTTTGTGTCATTAGACAGAAATTTTGCTTGTGGCATAGGTGCTGACATGGACTCATCAAAAAACACATTAGCAGCATCATGCTTGTGCGATCGTCGAAGACATTCAGCGGACTTGGTACTGCGAGCTGCTGGGTCGTCAGGGTACCCATAGAAAATAATGACACTGTTTTTGAAGTATCTTTTAACGTAATTCACATATTTGGCACTAATGTCGACAAAAGTATCGGGTTGGTGCCAAATTACACGGTGCAGAAGATATCCTCCGTCGAGAACATGGTGTAGGTCCTCAAATGTGGGCTCATCGGTAACAGGATGGAATAATTTATAGAACACAGACTTTTGCGTCTTACGCATTCCCGCTTCATCAAAGATCGCAACCGGATACGGAGCTAGTTCAAACTGAAAATATTGTTTCAATTGTGCATCGGATTTCTTTGCAAGGCAAATGCGTTGGAAAAGCACAAGAGGATCAACAGGAATATCCGTGTTGCGGATTTTTATTTTCGAATTTACCGCGCGGAGAGGCATCACGAGACTGTGGTTGCCAGCTGTATGGGAGGCCGAGCGCGGTAAGCCAGCTGCATCTGTACACATTGTTGCCAACGCCCTCGGTGAGAAAGTAATGAAGTCCGCATGAAAAATGTACTGAATCAGAACTGAATGTACTTACTGACCATTTGTTTATTGATACTTGTAACAAGTTAACAGCTTGTGCACCTGGAATGCTGACAAATATTTATAACATGAAGAAACTTTGTTATGGCATAGCATTTCCATCGATTTTCCGCAAGAATCAAAAAGGGCTCCACTTTGAATGGTCGTAGCATCGTAACTATTCACATTAGAGACAAAAGGTAGGGAACATTTTTGTAGTAAATTTACTCTAGATTATTTATTATAATAAGTATTTTGCTGATTAAGTTGATGGTATGGGAGATATTTGCAATAAAACGAAAAATGGTACCTTCTTAGGGCCAAAAGGGCCAACGCCGACTTCGCTCGAGGGGAAAACTTGGGAGAGTAATATCTGGGTCCAAATAAAGCGAATAAAGCAATTTCCAGCTTTCCACTAATTAATTCCTTATTGAGGCTTTTTTTCCGACTTGTCGCCTGGCCTAAATATAAAACCACGGCAATAATATCGCCACAGAAGGGCTTGTTTGAGTGTTCAGTGCTAAATATGTCTTTACCTTAACTTTACTTTTGTATTATCACGAAAGCTAATATTAACCGTAGAGAGTCGCGATTCAGTGAGTGTGCATGGTATTATCTGTCAACTATTGTAGTAAGCTGTGAACGACCTCCACTCAGACTCTTGTTTCATGTTAAAGGATAATAATTGCATAGTGAGTGTTTTTATATTCATTAGCTGTAGAGTGTTTGCCCTCTTTGTCGTATTTATTGAATTGAATACCGATGATAAGGGTATCATAGCTTCGGTGTGTAATTTATTTATTCATCTAAAATATCGTATTTCTCTGTTTGAATGTCCTCGGCGTTGACTCAGGATCTTTTAAAATATATATATTACGTATATTGTACAGAAATAATGTCTGATGTGTAGCGCTGTGTGTTATTCGAATCAGTTGATTTACAACAACACTAAAAACTTAGCAACACAGCTCAGCTGTTCCAAGCTCCTTCGAAATACAGGGTGTAGGTGAGAAGCATGCTCAGAATTCTTGCCGTGTGGCGGTTGGACGTAGGGTCTTGTTATGTGGCGACCGTGGATTGCGGAGAGGAAAAGCGGGGCAAAGTGACAGGAAGGCTGTCGGTACCGAATGCGCGGGGTTAGCAATACTGTATTTGTCCCACAATTTGCGCGTGTAATAGCGGACACACCTCCAATTTTACTATAAAAGTCGTGATCTAAAAAGGGATGGGGGGGGGGGGATAACATCTATTACTACATGACCCCCCAAATTATTATTCATTATTACAAAGGGTATTTTGACTATTTTCAGTAGTGTAGATAATTGTATCGCCTTGTTCCGGGCTTCTAAAGAGCTTCCATTTTCTTTCGATCTTTCATTTGCCATATGACGCGCCACCGGTGTATGGTTATGCATTACCAGCTTCTGGTTTAGTAGTCTGGTAATGGAAGCAATGGGAACTGTGTACTACAATTTTCCTTGCATGTAACTAAGCAAATTATTGTTGTTAAGAGAACGTAAAATGCACCAAGAATGATATGATCTTCAGCTGTGTACAGTGAGAAAGCTCTGCATGTGTTCATTCCTTATGTATTAATGATGCGAAATGTCAGCTAACGTTGTGCCTCATACAACATTCGTAGTCTCTAAATGTTGCACAATTTCCCGTAAATTACATCAGTTTATGTTTGAATTGCTTATACGATCGTGACAAAGAAAGTGTTTCTCCAATTGGATGATTGTATTTAACTGTATGCACATCGTATAATCTTGGTGAGGTGTGTGTGTATATATATATATATATATATTTTTTTTTTATTTTTTTTATTTTTTTTTTCACGGAGCAACTTTACACCGTAGTAGGCACGCGGCTTTTTTTATTTCTTTATCTGGCATCTTGTTTTAAATTATTGACTAACATATTTCTAAATGCAGACAATCTATACCTCCATTAGGATTCGGGTTCCATAATTCATGCAAAATGAGGTTCGTTCGTTTATGAAATTGAGGTCATATTTTATAAATTTTTATAAATACAGATAAATATCACCATTCAATAGAAGTCTATTGTCCGGGTTTTAGTGACCACCATGGACAAATACTGAGTTTTGAAGTATCCGAAGTAATCAATAATAATGATAATGGAGTAAAATCAAAGTGCAGGTCATTCACTGAATCAAATGTTACATATTTCAATGACTTATTAAATAAGGAAACATGGTCAGAAATTTATGAACTAGAAAATGTAAATGATAAATTTAATGCATTTAACAGTACCCTAAAACACTATTTTGAAATAGCATTCCCCTTTAAACGAAGAACTGTTCAAAATAACAAAACTAGCAATTGGATAACAACAGGGATTATAAATTCATGTCAAAGAAAGAAATTTCTACACAAATTATATAAACAATACCACACAACACCTGAATTCAATTTATACTACAAAAAATACACTAGCATATTAAATAAGGTAATAAGACTAGCAAAGAAAATGCATAATGATAATTTTATTTCCCAATCATCTAATAAAAACAGGGCTATGTGGTCTGTAATAAAGAAAGAAACTGGAAAATCTGCTAAAATACAAAGGAACATTACACTGACCAGAAATAATAAAGTGATTAATAATCCAGAGGAAATAGCAAACACTTTTAATGACTATTTTCTGGAAATTCCGCAAAAATTATTAAATAAATCACAGGTAAATACACTAAATTCTAATAATAAAATAAATATATGCAGTGATTCTTTATTTATAAATCATGTCACAAGTGAAGAGGTAAGAATAGTTATAAAAGAGCTAAAAAATAAATTCTGTGCTGGCATTGATGGCATCCCTGATGCAATTTTAAAGAAATGTGCAGAAAATATAATAAATCCACTTACGCACTTAATAAACAGTTCAATTCTCTCAGGAACTTACCCGGATATTTTGAAGTTATCAAAAGTAATTCCAGTGCACAAAAATGGTTCAAAAGATGAATTAGATAACTATCGTCCTATTACCTTACCAACTGGTATTGCAAAAATTGTGGAAAAAATTATGTATAAGAGACTGATAAGTTTCATAGAAAAAAATAAAATATTGTCAAACTCACAACATGGATTTAGAACGGAAAAATCTACACAGACAGCAATTTACGAATGTAGTAATAGTATACTGAAATTAATTGACAATAAGGAACATGTCACTGGCCTATTCTTGGATTTATCGAAAGCATTTGATGTAGTTGACCATAAAATCCTCCTTACCAAACTAAATCAATATGGTGTTAGAGGTCTAGCTAATAAATGGATAGAGTCTTACTTAACAAGGCGTAAACAAATAGTAAGCTTGAGACACAAGGATGATGGAACCAAATTACTTAATGAAACATTGTCCAATGAGGGAATTATTGAATTTGGAGTACCCCAGGGATCGGTTTTGGGCCCACTACTCTTTCTTCTATATATCAATGATATAACACAGAACGTTCATTCACATAAGGAAATTTTGTTTGCGGACGATACAACACTCGTAATAAAAGGTGAAACTAAACAGGTCATACAGCAGTCTGCTGACTCCGTTACAGGAGAGTTAACCAAATGGTCACAAGATAATCGCCTCATAATAAACTATAAAAAGACAGTATGTCTAAATTTCCACACTATACAGAATAGGAATCCTGCGATGCCCAATATAACATTAAATGGTCATCAAATAGAAAATAAATCAGAAACAAAGTTTTTAGGACTATGGATACAACAAGACTTGAAATGGAATAAACATATACAATATCTGAATACTAAACTGAACTCGATGTGCTTTGCGTTACGTATTTTGAAAACCTGCACTAGCATGCACACATTAAGAAATACTTATTTTGCTTATTTCCATTCATACTTAAGATATGGGATCATATTTTGGGGTATGTCGCCAGATGTACTAAGCACGTTTAGGATACAAAAGAGAGCGATTAGAATTATGGCAAATGTACACTCTAGAGAATCATGTAGACCTCTGTTTAAAGATTTAAACATTCTCCCACTGCCCTGCATATATATCTTTGAAAGTATTATGTTTTTTAAAAAGAATTTAATGAATAAAGATGTTTTTCTTAAAACAAACAATGATGTTCATAGGCATAACACAAGACAAAATCAAAACATTCATATTTCACACACACACACAAGCATATATCAAAAAGGAACTTTTCACACTGGAGTTAAATTATACAATAAACTACCCCAGTATATAAAACTGGCCCCAAAAATAAAAACCTTTGATAGAATGTTGAAAGCTTATCTGCAGTGCCATTGTTTTTACTCAGTAGTTGAATATTTTAGCGTATAGGAGTGATGGAATCTATAACTATATTTTACTTTTTTAATTTAATTTTAATACCTAGCTGTATGTTGTTGTATTTATAGAATTAAGTTTTCATATTATGATAATAGAGTGAGGTGTAAATAGTTGTGCAATAAGATTGTATCTATTAAGATTTGCTATTATAATAAGTTATAAATAGTTTTAATCTTAGTAATATATACCTGTTAGTTCTTTTATTTTATGCATGTAAATTCTGACGTGTCCTATATCAAAAATGTATTGAATGCATGTATTTGATCAAATGGAATTAATAAAAATCTATCTATCTAATCTATCTATCTATCTATCTATCCCCCCTACCCTTTCAGTGATTACCGTATGGTACTTTACGTAGACTATGGTGAAGATGTAAATGAGCATTTCAAAAAAAAATTGTCGCCAGTTGTTTGGTTTATTAACTTACGGTAATATTTTTCATATGTACTGAAAACTGGGCACGGTTGGATTTTAAGGTGGAACCGCATGTGCTACCAAATATCGCTTTCCTGCAATACCTGGAATATGTATAGAATTATAAAATGATTATTGGTTAAATAAGTGTTAATAGATAGGCTATTATAGTATAACGATTAAATAAATATTAAAGAAGAAACGATGCGTTGTTGGTAAATATTAGGCCTACTGGTACGGCGAATAGCCTATAACTCGTAACATCCGTCACCATTTAGCATTTAAACGGGCCACGTCAATGCATACTATACTAATATAACAACTGGATAGCAAATTATAATAATGTTCTCACATATGAAAATGAAAATCCACAGCCTGCTTCCAGTCTCCGACCGGGTCAGGAATGGAATGAATGAAGCCCCTATCTAGCGGCGAGGATATGAACTGTGCCGGCTGCCGAGACCTGACGCACTCCTCTGGGGCAATGATTAAATGAATGACAGATGAAATGAAATGATAGTGGAGAGTGTTGCTGGAATGAAATTTTGACAGGGAAAACCGGAGTACCCGGAGAAAAACCTGTCTGCCTCCGTTCTGTCCAGCACAGATCTCACATGGAGTGACCGGGATTTGAACCACGGACTCAGCGGTGAGAGGCCGGCATGCTGCCGCCTAAGCCACGGAGGCTTTGTTCTCACATATAACATATTTAATTTGCACCAACTTAATTATTGTAGTCTAAGATATGTTAGACCGCTGCCGTTTGAAATGTGCAAATCGCACACTTTGTAGGCAAGCCGTTTGTTATGGTCGTCTCTGATGCGAAGTTTTACTAACCTTTTAGGAGGCACTTGTCTTTGGAATATTCATGAAAGGCCAACCCTATAGTTCTTATTTCGTAAGTTGAACGCCTAAAAACAAAACCACAATCCGAAATAATAAAGAAGATCATCACGAACGATCGATTCACTGCCAATGAAAATCAATTGGAGATTCGCGGACCAGAAGTTCGCTATGCATAAGCTTCGGTGCCATTTTAACTCGTGGAAGCTCTATACGGTTACAGTAACATACAATTCGGTCACTTCCCGTAAACATTTATTATGGACACTCCTATTCTCTACTTTCTTAACCCTCCTCAGTAAAACAGTCATTTATATCAGGCCTCCCCAGGTGAACGGTATTTTATTTGTGTTCGTAGCATCTCATCACACCTGCGAGAGAGTTCACTCGCGCGCGCGCGCTTTGCTCACGCTACGGATTAGGCCTAGATCTCGCCATCACCCGCGGGCAGCGGAAGTGTCTCCGAAAATGCAGTTACACTTACCGGTACGCCAGGAAATCTTGATTCGCAATTTAAGATTCATTTTTCAGCCATTCGGTATGCGAACTCTAGTCTTAGGGGATTCTAAAATATACGGGAATTTGGTGGATTTTCGTACGGGAAATACGGGAATTATACGGGAATTTGAAAATAGGTCATCGCTCGACACCCTGTTCTTAATATTTGATACCTACTTCGAACATTCATCCTCAAGACGGACGGCTGGCCGCACGACTTGCCTGCCGGAATCTCGTCAAATGGACCGAGATCGACGTCAGTTGCGTAAAATCATAAAATCCGTCCCCTAACGTGAACTTGTGACTACGAGGACTGTGGGAATCCCATCAAAGTTGATTGGGCACCAATCACGAAACATTCCGAAACCTACTCACTACTTTTCCCATGAACGTGTACTTGAAAGCGTACGGGGAGCGAGAAGTGCATCAACCCACTTAGAAATGACTGCCTACCAATTTTTGCTTGTGATCCACCCTGAACTGATGAACTTCCAACCACAGCATAGGGACAGCGGGAATCACGGCGCCGACCATACAACATGTCCATAACTACTCGTGAAATTTAACCATCCCCAACCTTGGGCTTGCCTCAACCAATCTGTCAGGGCAGATAGACAAGCAGGCAATCATTGAACGACCGGGTGCGACGCCGATTGCATAATTTCGCGAGGTCAACGTGAATCTCGTAAAACGGCTGAGAGCGGCAGCAATTGCGATACATCGCGATATTTCTCCGCATTCAATGACTAAGACAACTGGATTCTTGTCAAACGGACAGCAAGTGGCGCCGATTGCGTAATAATGCTATATTTTCTCGTGCCCAACCTCAACGACAATGGAAATCTCGCCAAATGACTAAAAGTGACACCGTTTATCTAAATCGCGATTTTTCTCCGTGTTCTATCGTGAAAACTACGGGAATCTTGTCAAATGGCTGAGACCAACGCCGATCGTGTAACATCTCGATATTTCTCCGTACTTGACTGCGTAGTCAGAATTCGGTGACGATCAAGTAAAGTCGAATATATTTCTTCGTGATCTACCGCGGGGCCAAAGGATATCTCGCCAAACTGTAAAGAGCAGAGCAAACTCTTGATAATTATAACAAAGTCTTGTGCACAAGACAACATATTACCTGAAACAATTCATTTGATAATAAATATCTAGTATTTATTTATTTATTTTTCTTAATTTGTACTTTCTGATTAATTTTATTTACCTCTTTAAACACAGTTCATTGTTGTTTTCTTCACCGCGTGATGAGCTCATATGCTTGCAGACCGCGGACGTATCTTGAATTCAACGGTAACTAAAAGGTAGCTAAAAAGCAACTATTTTTTACTTCATCCTTACAGTAGACAAACTGTTATAGTACCCCTCCTTAATTACTGCAAGTCAAAATACAACAATCTTGGAAATTGACAATTCTTAAAAAAAAAATATATATATATAACTGAAATTCATCCTCTTTTATGACAAAAATATTTTTCTTGATACATTATTTTGCTTTTCAGACGATATGACCGCCATTTTGCATACATGTACCGCATAAGCGATTGGTCAGGATATCGAATTGTGTAGCCAATAGGCTTCACCGATATCCAATAGAAGATGCCACACTATTGGCCGAGTAAAAGCGCAAAGTTTAAAATCCGCCAATTAAAGTTATACATTCATATCTTGCCTGCATTCTTTTGTTTAGTATTCTTTGTATCGCGCTTGGAAGTGGTGTTTGCGGCAGCCTTCTTCTCAGTTTTATTTAAACAAGAACCGCCGGCACTTGTGTGACAAGTTATTGGAGGCTGGATTTAGACAGCTCCTTAACCCGGTCCATGAGTCAATTAAAGTTGGCTACATGGATAATTCTTGCCAGGCATGTCCACGTCGTGGGGGTGGGCAACGGTACTGTAATATACTATGGAACTGCGGTAACGGCTAAGTTCTGGTGAGGACCCAGTCCTATGGGGTATAACATAGGCCCCGCGCACAGGGTTACGTGCGAAGACCTCAACGGCATCTGCAGTGGAGAAGATGGACTTTGGTACAGTGAAGATGGCGGAAGAGGCAACCCATTACTCAGGGGTTAAATATGAGTACAACCTGCTGCTTTGTACGTTTGGTAGTGGAATACCAAAGGCTAAGGGAGACAACCCTGACAGAAATTCCTCCAATATGTTAGGCCTAGCAAGCCAATAAAGGAGTAAATAGTTATGCGCTTTCAATGTTAAAACGAGCCTCGGAAAGAAGAATACCCAAAATGGACAGCTCACACGCCTTACAGTTGACAGGAATGATGGCATCCAGCCTGATGTTATGCAATGTAAGGCTGTGGGAAAAAACAGAATAAAGAAAGATAAACCCAAAATGAGAATAGGAACACTGAATGTAATGACATTAACTGGAAAATGTGAAGAACTTGTAGATCTGATGGAAAGAAGGCAACTGGATGTACAGTATTAGGTCTGAGCGAAACCAAATGGAAAAGGAAAGGGAAGAAAATTTTAAGAGGAGGATATACCCTTTACTGGTGTGGTAAATGGAAAGGGTCACATAATGGAGTGGGCTTTATTCTAAGTAAGAAAGTAGATGCTGTTGCAGATATTAAATATATTAGCAACAGAATCATTAGATTAGAGGTACCATCAAACGAAAAAATCCCAACCCTAGTGCAGGTATATGCCCCACAAACGGGGTGCAAGGATGAAGAGAAACAGAAGTTCTTGGAATAGCTTGAGAACCAATTGGATAAGGAGAACATTATGATAATAGGTGACTTAAATGCTCAGGTGGGATGCAAAAGGGAGGGTGTAGAAAGAGTGATTGGCCCATTTGGTTATGGAAACAGAAATCTAGAAGGGGAAGACCTGCTTGATATGTGCAGTCGAAATAGTCTTCAAATTCAAAATACCTGGTTTAAGAGGAGAGAAAGTCATAAAGTAACTAGATACAGCTGGGATGGAAGACATAGATCAATGATAGACCTTGTAATAACAGCGGGTGAAGCAGGAAAACAAGTTGTGGATGTCAAAGTCGTTCACAGTGAAAGTCTCGACAGTGACCATAGGCTTGTTCTAGTTAGTATAACTGGTGTTAAACTGATTAACTATAAGATGGAAAAGAAACAAAAGATCAAGGTCTGGGAGCTGGAGAAATCTGTTAAACGTGAGGATTTTCAGAGAAGAATTGTAGGAAAAGTTCCAAAAACTGATACCAAAAGTGCAGAGGAAGAGTGGCAAAATTTTCGAGATGTCTTAGTTGAAGAAGATAGAGAATTATGTGGCGAAACAAGTAGTAAAGTTCGACATAAAGAGACAGCCTGGTGGAATAAGGAAGTCAAGACAATAATTCAATTAAGGAACAAAGTAAAGAGAAAATTAGAAGTGGAGAGACAAAAGAATGACAGAAATGAGGATAAAATCAGATCACTTGCTCAAGAATATCGAGAGCACAAATTAAGAGTTAAACGCATAATTAATGAAGAGAAGGATAAGATTTGGGATGAATTTGCAAAGAAACTGGAGGAAGATACACAAGATAATAAGAAATTACTATATAAAACGGTGAGAAACAATAAAAGACATCAGGAATCAGTTTCAGCTTTGGAAGGAAATAATGGAGAAGTGATAAGAAGCATAAATGAAATCAGGAAGTTAATGGGACAGTATTTTGATCAACTGTTAAATGATGCATCTAATAATGACAGTGGGGACACGAACATCAATTTAGGGGCCAATGATGAAAACCACCAAGAACCACCCCCAACCTGGTCTGAAGTGGAAGAAGCTTTAAAAGCCATGATCAAAGGGAAATCCACTGGAGTTGATGAAGTAAGTTCAGACATGATAAAAGCAGCAGGAATTAATGGGATACATTGGTTGTACAGAGTATTACATGCTATATGGAAGGACAATAAGATCCCTGATGACTGGTCTAAAGGTGTAATAGTGCCATTGTTTAAAAAAGGAAACCGGAAAAAGTGTGAGAACTATCGTGGAATTACTTTGTTATCCCATGGTCTAAAGATCTTGGAAAAAATAATTGCACTTAGAAAAGGCTTTAGAAGAAGAACAACATGGCTTTAGACCAGGAAGGAGTACTGTTGAATCGAACATGAAATCTACCCGACTTACTAATATTCGTCAAAACTGGCTTTATTCATCACAGACAAGGTAAATGATACAAATATTATAACAGATCAAAAACATTCACAGCCTTCTTTTTCTTGTTTACAGTTCATCTTCTCCTTGCCTGAAAAATCATAACAGAAAAAAAAGGAAAGGAATAACTAAGAGTTAGTGAACGTCACATACCTCCCACCTTTTGATTTCAAACACAAAATCAAAACATAACTTATTTACAATTATTAAGTTTACACCATCACAAGCTACGACCTGTATCGAGCAGGCAGTTTCACTTCACGTCCCCTTCTTGTTCTCATCACTTGTTGATCACTGGGGGCTTCACACTCGTCATCACTTGGTTCGTCTTCACCCAAGGGAGCATCCTGCGGCGACGATATTTCCAGAGGGTATATCCGCGGGATTGGTCTGGTCATACTTCTCCCCGCTGCCTTGACACGAACCACCCTGACATTGTTGTCCTTGCCAGGGAACATTTCTGTGACCTTTCCCACTGGCCATTCCAACCTCTTCCTGTCATCTGACCCCACCAACACAACATCACCGATCTTCAATGTTCTATGGGGTTTCATGTCAGCATGCGACTGCACCAGGAGGCTCAGGTATTCATCCCGAAATCTTTTCCGCAAATCTTCACGCAAGCGGTGGAGATACTTGGCTCGCCTTCTGATGTCTGTTCCATCCAAGTGGTCAAGATCAGGAACTCCGGTGGAACGAATGTCTTGCAGGAACATGGCCGGTGTCAATGGCATCAAGTCATCTGGATCCTCCGAGAGATAGGTCAAGGGTCTGGCGTTGATCACGGCTTCAACATCGCAAAGAATGGTTGTAAGCTCCTCATACTTGAGACAAGCTTTCCCCAATGTTCTCCTCAACAGCTTCTTGACCATCTGCACCATCCTCTCCCACCATCCACCCCACCATGCAGCAGTGGGTGGAATGAACTTCCACTGAATTCTCTTGATGGAAGACGTTCTTTCAATCTCAGCCCAGTCCAGTGAGGCAAAGGAATTATTAGCCCCAGTGAAATTCGTCCCATTGTCACTGTACAATATTCGGGGTCTGCCCCGCCTGGCGATGAATCTCCTCATTCCTTGGAGGAAGGCTTCTGTCGACAAACTTTGCACAAGTTCCAAATGAACAGCACGATAAACTGCACAGGTGAACAACAGGATCCAGGCTTTTTCACCATCTCTGAGGTGCAAAGGTCCCGCTAGGTCAACCCCACTCACTTCAAAAACCGATGCATCCCCCACCCTATCTCCTGGTAGAGGTACAGGACCAGTCTCAACTCTCTTTGCTTCAAATCTTCGACATCTGACACATTTGTTAACCACTCTCCTCACGGTCCTCCTCCCTCTTAGAATCCAATAGTCTTCCCTCAATTTTCCAAGCAACATTTGGACACCAGCATGAGAGTACTTAAGATGATAGTCTCTAATTAGGATCTCCACCAATTTATGATTTGACGGTAGCAGAATGGGATATCTGAAGTTCTCAACATCATCTCGCTGCACAATCTTTGTCTTCAACCTCAGAAGACCATCTGAACCAACAACTGTGCAGAATGATTTCAATCCTTTCTTGTCGGTCTCTTCCGTCACTCCCAGTTGAGCCAGGCGTAGTAACCTTCTTTCGGCCTCTTCGATTTCCAAAACAGAAAGCTCACCAGACACGCAACCTTCAAGTTTTGATGCTTTCCTGAAGAAGCGCAGTATCCAAGCCACAAGCCTCACAATCTGTGAAAACCTCGAAAAGCGTCTCAGGTACCAGGGGTCTTCCTCTTCGATTGAACTGGATAGTGTTGACGTCACCTTCCTTTTTTCTCGATCAACTTCTTCCTCGTCTGCGACCACACTGGACATAGGCCAGTCCTTTTCTTCTGCTCTCAGCCAAGCTGGCCCCTCCCACCATCTGGATTTTATGAGGGATTCTGCAGAGCAACCTCGCGAAGGGAGGTCAGCTGGGTTGCACTCGCCAGGTACGTGTCTCCAATCTTCTACGCTAGTCAGTGATCTTATTTCCTTGACTCGATTGTTGACGAACACGCCCCAGGGCTCGTTCTTCTTTATCCATTGTAATGCAGTAGAGGAGTCAGTCCAATAGAATTCAGGAACTTGCAAATTTAGACTTTCTCTCACACAGGCAGTCAGACGACTGCCAATGCAACATGCCAGAAGTTCCAGTCTTGGCATCGAAATATCCTTCAAGGGTGTAACCCTTGCCTTGGCCATCACAAGTTGTATCGAAACAGATCCTGGTGTTCCGCTCCTTAAATAAACAGCAGCTGCATAGGCACTTCGACTGGCATCACAAAATGTATGAAGATTCCACAATTTTTCAGACCCGCCGTCAGCGAAATGTCTTGGTATCTTCACCTCTGAAAGTCGGGAAACTTCTGATTCCCACTTCTTGAACTTCCGCTGCACATCATCCGGTAATGGGTCATCCCAGCCCATCTTCAGGTTCCAGCTGCTCTGGATGAGAAGTTTTGGCAGTAAGGTAAAAGGACAAGTAAATCCTATAGGGTCAAAAACCCTCTGGGCGGCAGACAAAATTCTTCTACGAGTGATGTCACCAGATCCACTCTCAGATATATCACAAAAGATAACATCATTGTATTTGTCCCACATCAAACCGAGAACAGAAGAAATTTGTTGACAACCACTCTCTCCATTCAGTGAGGTATGTTCCCATCCACGAAGTTCAAATTTCGCAGTCGACAACAGTTCGGTGGATTCAGTGATGAATTTATTCATTTCTTCTTCTGACCCAAGTGATGTGACACAATTGTCCACATAAAAGGAGCTCTGAAGTAATCTTGCTGTATTATGGAATTCAGGTGGGCTCCTCTCTAGATGAAGATCAAGTACGGCTGCCAGCAGGAAAGGACTGCAGTTGAGGCCAAATACTACCCGTTTATGTCTGAGAACTTGAAGTTCTCTCCTCTCAAAGTCCTCCCACCAAAGGAACCTCACATAACCCCTATCACAGGGAGCAATGGATATCTGGAGAAAAGCCTTCCTTATGTCGGCAATTACACCAATCTTCCCTGTGCGAAACCTATTCAAAATTGGGGGAATCTGTTCAAGCAGATTTGGTCCCTTCTTTAGACAGTCATTCAAGGACAGATTTCCTTTCCCCTTACATGAGGCATCAAACACTGGCCTAACAGCTGTCGTGGAGTTTTCCTTGAACACACCTCGATGCGGTAAGTAGTGGCCTTTGTCATCTATTTCTTGAGAAGGCACCTCTTCGATCACGCCTTCCTTCTTCCATTCGTTAAATACATCATTGTAGTCCACATATCTGCCACTACGAATCAGTTTTATCGTTGTAGATGTACATCTCCTTTCAGCAATGTCACGATTCTCTGAAATGTCTTCAAATCTATCATTCCAGGGCATATGAACTTCATAACGCCCCTCCTCATTTATATGCACCGTCTCCTTGAAGTGTTCAAGTGTGGTCGCTTCTAATTCTTCTTTAGATTGCTTCTCAGCTGGATCCCTTATTCCTAGTGTGTCCAACTTCCAAAGATCAGTCACTGAAGAGTTCAAGGTCAACAATGAGATCGCGAGTGCACTAGAAGAGTTCGAAAACCTATCCGTTGATAGTCTCCCCATAATGACCCAACCAAGCCTAGTTTCGACAGCCACAGGTCCACAAGTCAGGTTTCGCACTCTTCCTGTTAGCAGAGGTCCACAGGTGTCGGCACCTAGTAGCAGTTCGATCTCTGGCCTGTCATCACCACAGTCAGAGATATATATTTTATTTTCTTTAAGTTCTTTCATCCAAGGCCCCTTCTGAACTTGAGGGATTGTACCACAAATGATGGCTTGATCTAGAACTGGTACCTCACACGTGTATTTCCCATCTACACTTGCTAGTCTTAGTTGATAACTGGAGTGCACTTTCTTTGTTGTCTCAGTCCCTCCAAATAGAGCATGTGCCATTTTCTCAGAACCTGAGGGTTTCAGTCCTAAACCATCTGCGGTCTTCTTCAGCAAGTATGATCGTTGCGATCCAGTGTCGATTAGGGCTCTCACGATGCGCTCCTCTTGATTTCCTGTAATTCTAACCAACAGGGTTTGTAGAAGTACGTCTTTGCTGCATGTCTGGTTACTCAATGTAGTGCTGGGGTCTGCCTTATCTGTCTCTTCCTTTTGTTTCTCTTCACGAGTCTTCTGCTGGAGCTCAGGGCACATTAGCACAATATGCCTTTTCCCACAGACATGACACATGACACTACATTTACATGATTTTGCCATGTGACCTCGTTTCAGGCATTGAAAGCAACATCCCGCTTTCATCAGAACATTCTTCCTTTCAGTTAAGGTCATCTTTTGTGCTTTAAAGCATTCCTTGCTGTCATGAGGTTTGCTGCAAAACACACAATTAAGGCTTAGACTTCTTGAATCCCCAGACAGTAAGCTAGTGGCTGTTGGAATGTTCGTTGCATCTTCCAGTCTCTTCCTTGGTTTGTTCACCGTCCTTTGTGAAGCCTGGAATCCCCCTTGAGCGAGAGTGATTCTCTGTTCTCCCTCTACTTCATTTTTCAAGAATAGAGACAACTGTTCAAGTTTCTCACAGTACACGTTTTCTACTGAATCGCTTAAGGGACGTTGGACAGAAGTTCTCAGCCAGACTCTCAGTAGTTCTTCTGGAAGAGATGACTCTACTAACGGGAACAAAAAAGCGGCATACCTGTCACTAGTCATCCCTAACGACTCAAGAGACCGGAGGTGAGATTCTAAGCGGTCATATAACTGCAATGGAGCAAGTCTCTGCGATGAAGTGACATTCTGAATCACCAATCCTAGTAGTTCACGAACATAAAATTCAACAAGTAATTCTTCCCTACCAAATCTACTTTCAAGACACTGCACTGCTTTCTCATAATTGTCCGCAGTTGGAGGGAAACTGTTCACTACATCCCTAGCTCTACTGCCCTCCGTGGTGGCCTGGAGTAAATACTGGAATTTATCTTCTCGTTCTATATCTGGATCATTATGAATGCGTTGAAACTGACTCCAAAAACCTAACCAGTCCTTAACCTCTCCCGAAAATTTCCGTAGTTCGATTTTCGGTAACTTCAATTTCTTCTTGCCAACACTATCACTCATAACGGTCATAGCTCCATTTTCTTCAGTCGCAAGAAGAGCAGCATTCACATAATCAGTCTTATAACGGGCCTCGTCAAGTTTATCGCGGTATTCTTGTACTTTCTCGTATTCAGTTGCGTACTCCGACTCATCGTTGTTATCGAGAAGGAATTCCAATATTTTCTCATCCGCGTCTTTCATTTCCGTGCCAAGGCGTTCTAATTTCGTAAATAGCAATCTTACCTTGTCAGAATCTGCTTCAGCCATCGGTGTATCGTATGTCTTCGTGAACATGGCCCGTATCGGCTTTCTCGCTTTTACGAGTTTATCCATATTTAATCGTACGTACGGGTATGTTCACGTCAAAAATGTCCTGTCACGGTCGCCACTAATGTTGAATCGAACATGAAATCTACCCGACTTACTAATATTCGTCAAAACTGGCTTTATTCATCACAGACAAGGTAAATGATACAAATATTATAACAGATCAAAAACATTCACAGCCTTCTTTTTCTTGTTTACAGTTCATCTTCTCCTTGCCTGAAAAATCATAACAGAAAAAAAAGGAAAGGAATAACTAAGAGTTAGTGAACGTCACAAGTACTATTGACTTGATCTTTGCTGCAAGAATGCTTATTGAGAAACATCTTGAAAAAGGGAACGAATTAGTAATGGTATTTCTAGATATAGAAAAAGCTTATGATAGCATTGCAAGATCAAAAATTTGGGAATGTTTAGAAAGGCACAATGTCCCAAAAGGCTTGATGAACAAGATCAAAATGCTGTATGAGAACACAAGGGCAGGTGTAAGAATAGGTAATGGGGAAAGCAGATGGTTCACAACAAAACAAGGAGTCCAACAAGGAAGTTCACTGTCTCCATTACTATTCATCACAGTGATGGACATAATCCTGAAGAGAAGAAAAGAAGAACAGGGTAATGAAGCAAATGCCCTTGTCTTTGCAGATGATGTCATGATTTGGGGAGAAAGTGCCAGAGAGGTACAAGAAAAACTGGATTCATGGGACAAGCTGTTCAAGGAGTATGGGTTGAAAATCAGCCAAAGTAAGACAGTACTGATGACAACAGGACTGTCTAATGCAACCATTTACCTGAATAATCAGCCTCTACAAATTGTTGATCAATTTAAATATCTTGGTAGCACAGTGTGTAAGGATAACAACAACAACAACAGTGAAGTAACAAATAGAACTAGTAATGCAGCCTCCTTCTATGCACAAGTTAGAACACTACTGTGGGATAGTCAAGTGCCCAGGAAGTGTAAACATATACTGTTTAAGACATACTACATCCCAATTCTAACTTACGGAGTAGAAACATGCACCCTGTCCAGAAGAGAAGAAAGTAGGATTCAGGCATCCGAAATGAAGTTTATAAGAACAATGCTTCAAAGGACAAGGAGAGACAAAGTAAGCAACGAAACAAACAGGACAGAGGCTGGCATAGATATCAGTGCTACAAAATATTTGCAGAAGCAACGATTAGGATGGTATGGGCATCTTCAAAGAATGGGAGATGAGAGGACACCAAAAGCTTATTTCAACAAGATTGTCCCAGGAAAAAGACCAGTAGGAAGACCAAAGAAGAAATGGTTGGACCAAATCAAGGATGATCTTGAAGACAAAAGGCTAGACTGGAGAAGGACCCATGAAGACCAACTGTTCATGGACAGGAAAAGGTGGCGAGGGCTCGTTAACAGCACCCGGGCGACTGGAGCTGGAATTTGATGATGATGATGATGATGAATACGTACTCGGTTGTGTTTATACAAATGTTAGTGAGATGTGATCGTTCAGCATCATCACTCATTCCCTAACTGATGCATTCCCCCTCCCTATGTTCAATTAAAAATAAAGTTTGCATTTCCATGTATGATACTTTTTTCTCTTGGACTTAAAACTACTACAGATTTTTCAACATTTTCCTCTAATAGAATATTTTTCTAGATATATTTTCTGAATCAGTTTATATGGAGTTTCTCAGATCAGCTAGAAAAATGCACTTATTTCAAAGAAAATATTGTTGAAGATTTATTGCAATCAGCTTGCCACTAATGCTGAGCGGAACTCTGTTTAACACTTCCACTCTCATTGCCCATGGCTTCCAGAAGAACGGACAGGCTAACGATCCAGTATCCGCATTTACCCGAATGTATGACGAGGGAGAGTTTAGAGTGACTTCCGAAAAGAATAATTCTATTAATCGTTATTTGTGAAACTTTAATAGTAGATTTTCCGATATTTACTTGTATTTATCTCGTCGTCGTTCACATTCATCAACGTTGGAGAAATGTGTGTGATTGTGTATTTCACATTTCTGAGGTTTATTTTTGAAGCATTCCTCAATATGCTACGAAGTTTGAATCTGCCGCCATCTACAAGCGTGTGCTTTATTTATGATAGAACTCTCATTCAGAATTACCATCTAAGATTCTCGAAAACTTGTTAGGCTTTGAGACAAAATCACCGAAGTATTATTTATTATTTAGCGTATGATGCATACAAGACAGTAATTATCACTAATTAATATAAATAAATTTACAAATAAACAATCCTCAGCATTAGGGCCCTTCATATATGGACTGCCAGGTCTTGAATCTATTGAAGAGCTAGTGGAGTGGTTGCATGGAGCTCTTCTAATGTCCCAGAGTACATATATAGAGGGCATTCCTGCACTATTTGCTTGATGGTTTGCACTTCGTATCCACATTCACAACGAGGCGAGTCTATCCAACCCCACTAATGTAAGACTGCTCTACTTCAAGCAGTGCCACATCGAATTCTGTTGAGACGGGACCAGACAGCTTGAGGGAGATGGAATCCAGGTAGTTTGATGGTGGGATCAAGTACTTCAATTAGGCCACGAGGTGGAGAGGTAGACCATTGAACTTTCCATGTATTTTGGGAGTCGAACGGAGCTGAAGTAAGTTCCATAGCCGTCTTGTAGGCTGGTTTCCATGATTTCAACCTGGATGTAGAAGGTTGATTGATGTCTTGGTGGATTGGGAGTACTTCATTATCCATAATTGAATGGATGAAAACCATAACAGTATAAGTAACATTGTGTTCATTCAGAGAAAAAGCCATTTAAACATTGTAACAATCATATAAAGCAGGCTATTTGTAGTTATACCACCTATCACTAGAGGGCAGAACAATACCGTAATCACTTGTCCCTCTCTGCTATTCAAAAGATACATCCTTCCTGAGTTACATCTTGCACTTAACTCATTTTTTTTTTAATGTCACTTATACCGTTATGATTTTCACCCATTCAATTCTGCGCCACAGGCGGGAAAGAGCTTGCTGTCTCCTGATGTGAGGAGGAACAATATTACACAGTACAGGTAGTCACTGTGAGGAAGTGCAATGTAGAGTGCCAGAGATAATCCGCATTGTCTGGCAGAGTTGAATATCAACCAGTTAGCAATGGGAGCTATTCAACCATACGCCTGCACAGTATTCAGCTGGAGAGTATACGACAGCCAAAGCAGTAGTTCTGAGAGTGTTGGCATCAGCGCCCCATGATGCTCCAGCTAACCTAATTAGTAGGTTATTACAGCTTTTTAATTTTGCTGCTGTTTTTGCAATATGCTGTCTGAAAGTTAATGCCTTGTCCAATATCACTCCTAAATACTAAGGGGAGCTGTTGTACTTCAGATATTGGTTCCCGAACTTCACTCTAGGTTGGTAGTTTGCCTGTAGGTTGTTAAGGTGAAATGTGGATACCTCAGATTTAGAAGGACTTGGTTGAAGCTGCCACTTTTTGAAATACACATTCATTTTCTTAAGGTCTTCACTCAGCAAATTCTCTGCTTCATCAAAAGTGGCGCACTGGACTGTACGATTTATATCGTCCGCATAGATGAATTTACGGGATACCGTTTCTGGCAGATCATGAATGTATAAGTTAAATAGCATGGGGGATAAAACTGAACCCTGGGGTAGACCATTATTGAGTGTATGGAACCTGCTCCTGGCACTTACATTGTGAACTTGGAACAGTCTATTACTTAACATGTTGCTGATGAGAGTGACCGTTTTAAGACAAGGGATTGACTTTATGAGTTTGAGGAGAAGTTCTTTCCTCCAGACAGTATCATATGCCACTGAGAGGTCCAGAAAAGCAGAAACACTTTTAGTTTCTTCTCAAATCCAGTTTCTAGATATGTAGTTAAGGCAGTCTCGTTTTGGGCGGGATCCAGCTTGTTCAACAGGAATCTCTTGCTCAATTGCAGAAGCAATTCTATTCAGTAACAGTCTTTCAAGTAATTTGTAGGTGGCACTGAGTAAGGCAATTGGCCTGTAACTTTGGGGTAGCTTTGGATCTTTTCCTGGTTTCAGTATTGCAATGATTTTGGTCTTCTTGAAAGACTGTGGAAGATGTCCTGATTGTAGAATGGAACTGAAAAAGTTTGCAAGCCATCGTTTGTTAGCTGGACCACATTTCTTGAGAAACTCGGATACACACCATCAAATCCCGCTGCTTTTCCAGTCTGGAGGGCATCCAAACCATATTGTATCTCTTCTAATGAGAATGGTCGCGAATAAAACAAGTGTGGTTGGACTTCACGTTTTAACTTGTTGAATTCCAATCGGACCTGTCTGCTAAACCTTTTGTCTCTCTCTGTCCTGGATGTAGAATAAGGTGGTCAGCTATGGATTCTACGTTGATAGCGGAATGCTTTCTTGTGAGGATGGATGTTGAATCCAGTTTTCGTATTAGTGACCATGCTTTCCTGCTTCAGTGGGTGAAGTTCAAGTTTTCAACAGTCTTGTACCATTTCTCTCTTCTAGCATTGTCCAAGGATGTTAGTAATTCAACAGCTTTCTCATGACAACTGTTCCGTTCAAATTCATTGCATAAGCGTGTTGTTTCTTCATTCCAGCCAGGGACATAATCTTTCCGGAAACCTCTAGGAATGCTTCGTTTAGCAGTAGATTTGATTAATCCAACAAACCGGTCATAGTTCTCAGGGACTGGTTGCACCCATCTAATGTTGGCATCAGTGTAACTGGCGTACAAATCCCAGTCAGCTTTCTGGAAGTTCAATCGAGGGTGGGGTGTAGATCTTATAACAGGGATATTAATACCAATGTTAGAAAATTATTGGTCTATGCTGACTATGCGGAAAGTCATTCAGATCGTTCCTTTGTATTCGTGGTGTTGGTATCATTAGGCTATTGGAGACAAAACATAGATCAGGAGAGTAATCCTGGTTCCATCGAGCAGAATGGAAGGCGCCTCGATCTTTAGCATCATATATCAGTGTGAGATTATTTACATCCATCCATTCAATCATCATTTTTCACATACTCCCAGGAAGTATGTTGGCTGTTGAAATCACCAAGTATTATACTATCTTCTGAAGGAACTAGTGCAATTTGGTCTGTCCAGCAGACTGATGGGGGCTTATAGATGTTCGTGATGGTAACACCCTGAATCCTGATAGAAGCTGAGTAAACATTTGGGCATATATCAGTAGGCAAGATCGTATAGTCTTCAATGTCACTCTTTACATAGATGGCAATGCCATATTTTGGATGATGAAGTTCCGTCGCTATTTTGTATCCAGGAATTTTCCTCATGTTTGACCGAAGTAATACCTTTTCAATAGAGAAATATGTATTTATGCCCTTCAGTCGTTAGACCCCATTTAAAATGATAGAAAATGTATAAAATATTGCTTCTTCTTCTTCTTATGACGCCGTCTCCCTCCAAAGGTTGGCGATCCAATTGATTATCATTACAAGTGAAACGGCAGCACGGAAGATTTCTATCGACGTATGTCCATACCACCTTTGCAAGTCTTTCATCCGGGAATTTCTTTGTCTTCCCACAGATCTTTTCCCATCAATCTTCCCTTGAATGATCAGCCAGAGAAGTTCATATCGGTCACCTCTCATGATGTGCCCGAGATAGCTGAGCTTACGCTCCTTGATGGTTGTGAGAAGCTCTTTCTTCTTGTTCAAGATGTTGAGGACTTCTTCATTATTTTTTTCCTTTCTACCTAAGATATTCGGAGTATTCTCCTGTATAAGTACATCTCAAAAGATTCAATCCGCTTCTCCACTAATAAGCTGAGCGTCCACCCTTCGAAACCATACAAAAGGACAGGAAAAACATAGCAACGTAACATTCGAACTCTGAGCTGAAGGTTGAGTTCTCGGCTGGTGAATAAGGTCCTCATGGTATTGAACATATTTTAAAATATTGCTACTGAGATAAATATTAAACTTAATAGACTTTACGATATGACAACTCTTGATAAGTCGGATACTTGGATTGCAATGAACGAAATTGAAGACTGTTTTGCAAAACTCGCTTTATGTAAATTTCTGAAAATTGTTTTTTGTTCTAAATACATAGTCTACTGTTCGTTGCTCGCTACAAGCCTATGCAAGCGGCTTGAGCAAAACAGCCCAAGAGAAAAGTGGCCATTTTTGCAAAACTCGCTTAATGCTTCTCCTTCTTTACATTCCATAAAACTAGTTTGTTCTTTTAGTAGTATTGTTTGGCAATTGATGACATAAATCCCATAAACTACTTTTCAACAAGACATGAAACTCAAGATTCTGCCATGTCAATATGCAATGATTCCTGATAGAATCATTTAATAGGACTACCAACATTCAATCATGATAAACACTACATAGTAACAAAATTGTACAAGATAAAAACTAGCAATAGCAAATCAAATTAGAACCACAAGAACATAATGTTCATCCAATGCAACTTTAAAATATGTTTTATTACCTGAATAAGTACAGTTGACAAAGTTTTTATCCTCCTAAGGGATTTCAATTTGTTTCATACCCATATTTTATTGTTTTATATGCTTGTTTCTATTGTATTTTTTAATCATATTTTGTCAAGGAGTCAAAAGGACTTGGATACACAATGTCGTAATATACAGAGTGTCACTAAAATGTACGACACAAATTGCAGGTCTCATTCCTCACATGTAGACGAAGAAATTATGTTATATGAACATGGGTCCAGAAACGCTTTGTTTCCATTTTATACCTCATTGTCTCCAACTCATTAATCATGGGAAACACACAAGAACAGAACGTTCGAATCATGGGGAACATGCACTGTTGGTTATGTCAGTGACAGATGGATATGTAGAGGTGGACCAATTCCCTGGCCTCCATGCTCTCCAGACCTAAACCCACTGGACCTTTATTTGTGGGGATATTTGAAAGCTCTTGTGTATCGAACCCCTATACAAGATGTTCAGAGTCTGCCCGTACTATGGAAGACTGTGAAACCATACGCAAAATTCCAGTGATATACTGGTAACAGCGCATCCAAGATTCACTACGATGGTGGGTTGATGCATGCATTAATGCGCACGGAGGGCATATTGAACAACTCCTCAAAGAAAGAGCTGCAAGTGGTATGCTAGTACGTTCCGTTCTTGTGTGTTCCCATGATTAATGAGTTGGAGACAATGAGGTGTTAAATGCAAATGAAGCATGTGAGGAATGAGACCTGCAATTTGTGCCGTATATTTTTGTGACACCCTGCAGTACTAGCATTTTGTGATTGTTACAACAAGGCTGATGAAGGGAGCCTAATATACTACATATAAAAGTATTGACTGGGCGGAAAGTTTTTTCAATAAAGTGGAGTCCGAACTAATTGGGACCGGAGTCGGTTCGGATTACGAAACTTTCAGATTAACCGGAAAATAGTTTCTGCAATACAGTACAGTATAAAATTACAGTAGTTAAGAACCCGTAGAGGACAAAACGACTAAAACGATGGATTATTACTCAAAGTTCTGCTGCTCTCTCGGTAGTAGCGCTGCAGAACGTGAACTCGTGACTCTCACCGCAGTTAGCTGCTGGCTTTGTCTCAGCTTACTAGCAAATTACTGTGTCAAATTCGATTGAGTTAAGGCTTGAAAATGGCAACCAAAGGAAAGCACAGGTCTTGTACTCTTCAAGAAAAGCTTGAAGTCCAGAAACTGTTGGATAAGGGCAACAGTGCATCAAGATTATCTGTCTAGTTTGGTGTTGGAAAAGCTACGATTTCCAACTGGAAGAAAAACCCTTCTTAAATCGAACAGTTCTATACAGCATCGTCAGCAGACATCCTTAACCCTTAGCGATGACTGTCGGGTATTTCCCGTTCTGGACGAATGTCGGGATGTACCTGACGGCTGTTTCCACGGTAAGTACGAATATACGCATGCAAAGCAATTATCCATACTGCTGTTCTGTAGTTATTGTATAGAACTATTAGCAATGTCACAGCCTTCTAGATGCGTTAAAACTTTGTTTTATGAGTTTTACAGGTAAATAAAGAATGAACTTTTGTTTACTTCAGTCAGCTGTGAAAATTGCAGCGCGAAAGACAGGGTAGTGCTACTTCATCCGATATAGCTCGATCTTTAGATGAAATTGACAGCAGTGATCAAGGTTTCCGAGGCGTATAGTGCTTCAGATTTGAATACTGTGGTATGTCTTAATTTTATTATTATTATATGATGATGAAGGGGAGGTGGTAGGAAAAGAAGAAAAAAATATGACTAGCGCAGGACTGCACCAGAAAAAAATTCGGCTGCTAAGGGTTAAAATTCGATAAACTTGATGAAGTGCTTTATTTATGGCTTTCACAGGAGAGGCAAAAAGGTACTCCCCTAACACATTGGTGACCGGATGCATGGACATGTCACATCCCCTGTGGACCTGACATTTTTTCTACAGTACACTAGATATAAAAAAAGTTACTAACTTTTGAAATAGTCAAGATTTTCTATTCTCATCATCATCATCATCTTGCACAGTTTCCAGCCACTGGCCGGGTCTGTTTGCAACACAAGCCCCTCCAACGTCTTCTGTCTTCCCACCATCTCTCAGCCTCCACCCTTGTCCAGTCTTCTCCTCTTTTCTTCACACTTTCCTCCACCCCCTTCAGCCACCTGTCTCTCGGTCTCTTTCCTTCCCACTTTGTCTCGTGTATACTCCTGGGTATCCTCTTCTCCGCCATTCGTTTTACATGTCCTTACCATCTAAGTCTGGATTTCTCTATACCTTTCTGTAATGGTTCCTCCTTCATTAATTCTCTCGTCCTCTCATTTCTTATTCTGTCCATCTTTGTAGCTCCAATACTGCTTCTCAAGAACCTCATCTCACTGGCCTGTATTTTGCTCTTCTCCCTTCCTTTCATAACCCAGGTCTCCGAGGCATACGTCGGGATAAGCACATAGTACGTCCGATATATGATCTTTTTGCTGTTCTGAGGGACATCCTTGCTCCATAACATGCTTCTCACACTCCTCCGGAATGCATCTGCCTGTCTCCCCCGCTCATTTATTTCTCTATCGTTTCTTCCATTATCTTGTATCAGGCTTCCCAGATACTTGAAGCTCTCCACTTTCTTCAGCTGTTCGCCACCAATTGTTATTCCCGTTGTGAATCTTTCCTTCTTCCTTGTTGTGATCACCATCTCACTCTTATTTATGCTAAATTTCATCCCATATCCTTGTATTATTCCTTCCCACACGTCCAACTGTTCCTGTACCACCTCCTCCTTGTTTCCCCAAATCATCAAATCATTTGCAAACACCATTGCTTTCATCTTTCCTGCCCCAATTACTTGTGCCACTCGGGTCATTATGTCATCCATCACTACACTGAAAAGTAACGGTGACAGTGCACTTCCTTGTTTCAGGCTGTTCCTCTGTTCTAACCAGTCCGATCTCTCTCCTCCCACTTTCACACAGCTCACTCTTCCCTTGTACATCTCCTTTATCCTTCTTTAGTCCATTTTTCTACTCCTCTATCCTCCAGGGACTTCCATACTTTTGAAACGTTTTGCTAGCTCCTAACTGTTGGGTGAGAAATGTAACTGTTTACCTTTGCCTAAGCTATGTTGTTTTAATGGGCGCCAAGACCTCAACGCAATGTTGAAATCTAAATTTGTATTTAACAACGTCTAGCTCTGGCAGAACACCTTCAAGACTCTATTCACTCAGATCGTGGTATGATTTGATCATTAACCCAACAAACAATTGTATCAGGAGAAGGAATTGGTCTATATCTAATGCTACCTACTGAAAGCAAAGATTGCATTGTAAAAGAAATGAATTTATTATATAAAACAAGTATAGCAAAATTAATAATAATAAGTATAAAATTTAAATTGGAGCGTTGTGATTTGAATATTACCGATAGAAAATTACGTGAAAACGGAGTCTGATAAATTGATTTTACTCTTATTTCCAAGCTATGAAGTTACTGAAATATGAAATGTAAAACAAAGAAAATGAGAGATTGCGTATTTCTGCGTCATTGGCGCTTACCACTGGAAATTGCCAAAGCATTTCCCTCGTTCTTGATGATGTTGTGAGCTTCCCACAGTCTCCTGGACGTCGTCATCTCCGTCGGAATTTGATGATATTCTGGTAGATTAGATAATTCTATGGTCCGTACCTCGGACCCAAACACTCGTACAACCAAGTTTTACAAAAGTTCGTCGCTAACTCCACTGAACATCGGAGCGACACGCACTTGCGACCGTACGCCTCAAGTATTTCACAGATAGTCCTAGTTTCACGGCGCGTCGAACGATATAACCACACGCCGGCTCCCCACTCTTCAGTCCCAACTAGCTTACGTCGTCTCCGCTGATTGGCTGTACCCCACCACGCGATCTTCTCCTCCTCCGGGTCATTACACTCGGCGGGAGGGTTCCGTTCCAACAATTCGTCTTTTCTAGACCTTGCGACCCAAGATTGCGTCATGCTTCTCGACAAGATTAAGCGTGTACTTGAAATCCCAGTGAGTCACGTCTCTCGATATACCCTAACTGACGAAAACTCCGTAAAATTCCGTAATCAGATAATTTTCTATGATATCGTCGTTCGTAATAATTTGCTGGATAGCGTTTTCTAAGACATAGAAAACCTATCTGAATGCTAATAATTTTTATAAAATGCTCCGAAAATACCTAAATAATAATTATAATAAATTAATAATAATAATAAATTAACATGAAAAATTCTCTTGGCTGAACAATTTGCCGCGTAAATAAATATAGAATGGCTTCCTACTGACTTATGCCAGTTGCATAAAACCCCTCGAAAAACACGTTACATATTCGCCTCGGATCATCGGATGATTTACCGTGACGACGGTCCATTATCCGATTATCCCAGACACGTTAATAATCCCCATCCAAAATACATATTACATAAATGAAATCACCCTAAATTACAGATATATACACTCATATTTTTTCTTCACGCACTTTGCGTCAAAGTTTGTTGTCACAATGGATTGCACTTTGCAACCAGTCCAATGTTTTACATATGGAATAGTGTTCCACGGATATTTCCGCCTCTCAAATTTCTCTATGTTGGAGAAATAGACATAATTAATGTGTGAGCACTATGTATTTATGATGGCATATCACACGCATTGAAGGTGTTCTGATATATTTATATCACCCTAGAACTTCCTAATTTCACTGGAGGTCCCCTCCTTATGGTGACATTTAATTCCCCTTATCACTGAGCACACGATCACACTATTGTGGCAGCGCCTCGTGACCATAATACTTAATCTCTCTTTGAAGTAGATTAAATTAATATTGACTTCTGAAAAAAAACAGTAAATGCGCATTACATATAACACCAAATATTTCTGTGCCGTAAGCGCCCTGTCTTGTTAAGTTCCCGTTAACCATATTCTACTTAATACTAGCTCTCAACACAGACCATTTCTCCTCACACAAATAATACCATTGTACAGATTATCTTAAATTACACACTTACAAATCTTACATGGCGAGGCCGTAAACAGAAATCACGTGTGCTGATATGTATGAGTTTCATGAAGGACTGTCTCGCATTCTGATGGCCCATCTTTTATCTCGTGGACGCCTTAAGCTAACAAGCCCTATTCAAGCGCTCCCCCATCTCTTGGAGATAAATGGGAACCCATCAGCGCTGCCAAAATGGCCTTGGTGCATCGAGACAATTTAGTGCTCAACAGCATCCGACAATCCCGTCATATTTCCCTGTACCTTAAAAACTCTCATTTACTTACATACTACCCCCCTGTGTGACTTCTGATACGCCTGCCTTAAGACCAGATCTTCCACGCACCAGACACCACACTTACTCATTTGATAGGCTGGCTCGCCAGCTAAACACACTCACTTTATGACACATATTTTCGTAGACTATGTATATTATACGTTCCGTATAATCTGTTTCCCTCACTATTCTCCAGCACATATGCTGTTTTCCCAATACGTTTGGAAACTATAAATGGGCCCTCGTAGAGATAAAAGAACTTGGACATGACTTTCTCTAGCTTATTTGACTGTTTCGGCACTCTAAGTAAGACTCTGTCTCCCGGCTCGAATAGGTCAAATTTAGTTTCTTTTTGTTGGCGAATTCTCTTTTGTGCTGACTTAGATAAATTCTGTTTCGCCAACTGGACAGTGTAATCCATCCCCGGTTGCTTACCCTCATTTAATCCCAACACCCTCGCTAGTTCATTTTGTGGTCTTTTTCCGAAGTGAACTTCGTATGGCGTCAATTTCGTGCTCTCATGCTGGACAGAATTCAGCCAAGTCTCGACCTTGGGAAGATGTCCAACCCAGGCCGCATGCTTGTCATGCACTAGAGTCCGAAAAAGACAAGCCACTTCCCTTAATGGACGCTCTGCAGAATTACCCTGAGGGTACCTTACAGAGGAATGAACGTGTGTTATACCAGCTTCCTGCATACTGGTTCTCCATTTCTTTGCAGTAAACTGTGGTCCACTGTCAGATAGTATCCTGAGAGGAATGCCAAACTCAGGTACATACTTATTAATGATCAGACGGCTACACGCTAGTCCCGTGGCTTTCCTTAGCGGATATAGCTTGACATACTTACTAAAAGCGTCAATAACTATAAAAATGTACTCGTAGCCGTACTGTCCTTTAACGATCGGGCCAAATAAATCCACACACAGTAGTTCACCGGGACTACTGGTGAGAACTGCAGATCTCTCCCCCACTAAATATTTAACTGGATATTTACTCCTTTGACAGGTGTCACACTTAGCTAAAATCCTCCTAACGTCCCTTCCCATTTTACTCCAAATGAAGTCACGACCAATTTCATAGAAGACCTTGGCAGCACCAAAGTGTCCTAATTCCCTATGAATGAACCAAATTAGCTCCTCCCGCAAAGTGGCAGGAACACATATTGCCCACCGATTATTCCTACATTTCCTTGCAAGAAGCCCATCCTGCATCTTGTACGTGAACCGTCCTACTTTCACATACTCTTCTTCACCTATTTCCAACCTAGCCAGTGGCTCCTTTAACTTAACGTCATCACGTTGCTCCACTAGCATATTTCTCAGTGTCTGTAACGATGCCCTGTTGCTACTGTCCACACATGCACATATTAAAATACCATCCTCTGCTTTAACCACAGGATAATCCCTACATAAATTAGTGTCCCTCGATAGCATGTCTGCAAGAATGTTATCTTTACCTTTAATATATTTTACTGTGAATTCGTATTCCTGCAGAGCAAGAATCCACCTACTAACTCTGTTAGAACTGAGTTTACAAGTCCTCATATACAGTAATGCATGGTGATCTGTGTGGATCTCAAATTTCCCCCCTACTAAATACATTCTAAATTTCCCTAAACTGAAAACAATACCTAAAAGCTCTAACTCAGTAATCGTGTATCTTTTCTCCGCTGCTGTCAGTCCTCGCGAGGCTAAAGATACAATGCACAGATTACCCTCATCATCTTTCTGACATAATACTCCAGCAATGCCTATATGTGAAGCATCTGTCATAACCACATATTCCTTATCTTTTAACGGATATTTCAGCACTACAGCTTTCTCAAAACCTTCCTTCAGCGCTCTAAAAGCCTGATCATGCTTAGACTCCCATCTCCACCGAGTCCCACTTTTAAGCAATTCCCTGAATGGTTCTACCAACCCTGAGTATTTAAGAACGAACCTCCTGAAAAAGTTGCAAATTCCCAGGTACGTTTTTAACTGTTTAACATTCTGTGGCACCTCTGCGTTAAGTATCTTATTAACCCTACTTTCTTCTGGTGTTACACCTCTACTCGACACTCTATGACCTAAAAATGTCACTTCTGACTGACAGAATGACGACTTAGACAGCTTCAAAGTGAACCCTGCCTGATCTAACTTCTGAAAAACTATATTTAAATGACGTAGATGCTCCTCAAAACTGCGTGAACTAATTACCATATCATCTATGTAAATGGTTACAAACTCTCCTGTGTCATCCCCTAATGCGATGTTTAAAGCCCTAATTAAAGCTGCTGAACTACTCTTTAACCCATAAGGTGTTCTACAAAATTGATAAAGGTTATATTTATGACTAAAAGCTGTAAATGGTCTATCTTCGTACATAAGTGGCACTTGCCAAAAACTGGAACTCAAATCTACACAAGTGAAATACTTCTTCCCCTCAAATGTTTGCATTAATTCCTCTATTGACATAGATTTCAGCTGATCTGAACTAATTCTACTGTTAACCAAACGAGCGTCTAAACAAATACGAACAGTGCCGTCGGTCTTGGGTACCGTGATCAAAGAATTAACATATGGACTGTTAGAGTGCTCAATAATCCCATCTTCAAGCATCTGATTAATTTGTGCCTCAACTGCACTCTGATAAGCGAAAGGTACAGGATATCTATGTCCTGTGAATACTGACCTATCAATAACGTTCAATGAATGTGTATAGCAATTGGCCATACCAATGCGATCCTCAAAAACTCTCCTATTACACAATAACACATCATAGAGCCGAACACATTGTTCCACCTCTATATTACCCTGAAATGCAGCCTCACGTAACGAGTCCTCTAGACTTCCGTTCGTAATCACACTGCCCACAAAACATGGAGAACCCCGCTCTACGGCTGGCGATATCTCATTTAAAGTACAAATCACACCTACAATACTACTCCTCGGAATATGGTCATTGAACGCTACTTCTACTTCAGAATCTCCCCATTTAAATTTCAAACTCCCTACATCATAACATAAGTTACCAGACACTCTACTTAGCCACTCTGAACCCAAGATAACACTGAATACTAAATTTGGAATTACAAGGCAAATCTGCTTCTCTACATGATTATTAATTTTAATGTCTACTAAAACTTGCTTAGAAATTACTTTAGACCTCTTCCCAACAGCTGTGATAACAAAAGTGCTTTTAATTGGCATCTCCTCAAAATTTACTCCAGTTCCTTTCATTTTATCATAAAATGCACTACTTATGCAACTCTTCATACAACCACTATCAATTAAAACATCTGTGTACGCCTCGGACACGTTAAATTTAACTATGGGGCTCTTACTAACCACTTCCTGAATAATACCTTCATCATTTAGTTCATGTAATAATTCATTTCTCACATTTAGGTCATAGGGTTCCTGTATAATTGTATGGACAGGGCATGCTACAGACTGAGATTCTGACCTTACTTCGCAGCCTGGTTCGCGTTTAAAGAACCGCTACAGCTGGCCGTAGTACTAGTTACTACTGCACTGGTCTGGTTGTTCTGAGTTGTGTTGTCATTGTTTGGCTGTATATTACTACCACTAGGCTGTCCTCTTCCTTGACCCCTATTCTGGTTGTAATTATTGTCATTATAATTTCTCCCTTGATTTCCCCTGAAATCATTGTTTCTCCCTTGATTTCCCCTGTAATCATTGTTCCTCCCTTGATACTGATTACCATAGCCATTTCCTCTGTTCTGATTTAGCTGATTATTATTATTTCTATTTTGAGCATTGGCCCCTTCGCCACCGTTCCCTTGAACTTCCTGATGCCTGGCTTCATTAGGTCTATTATTATTATTACCCTGGTTCCTATTGAAATTGTCCTCATAACCCCCTCTCCCTAGTGCATCAAATGTGCTTAACAAACTTTCTACTTGTGATATAGTCTTTACATTCTGGATACAAGCAGCCTCCTTGATCCTATAGGGAAAGTGCCTAAGTAGCAACCTTACCACATCACTTTCCTCCTTCAAGCCATCCAGATATTTACACACTAATACCTGCCCTAAAAAGTATTCGGTCATGGTGGAGCTTCCTTTAGGGTTATATTTACCACACACTACTCCCTCACGATGCTGCGACTGAATAACCTCATTCCAGAACTTTTCACAGAATTTCATTTTAAAATCATTCATATCAGTAAACTTGTCTCTGTAGACAGCAAACCAATTCCTCGTTTCCCCCACAAACACTTGTTCTAAAATTTCAACTACCTGGCACCACTCAATACTACCATTTTCCAACCTCTCCCCGAATTTATTTTCTATAGTGTTCATGAACTCCATTGGGCACCCCTGTCGATTGCTGAACTTACCCAGTTCTACCTCCCTGTGTGTGCTATTCACAAAAACTGGTCTATTCTGACTATTTTCTTGCCTGATCCTAGCTTTTAATTTTAATTCTAATTCTGCGATTTTCTCCTCAGCCTTCCTCTCAATACTGTTTACTGTTAATTTAATGTTTCCTTCTGATTCTTCTACTTTATCATATAGCTTTGCTTGTTTCTCCTCAATCTTGCTAATGCTCTCTTTATTACTCTCTCTTAAATCATTTACTTCTGCAACTATTTGTGAGTGGACTTTCTCAATTCTACCCCCCAGCTGTTCCTTAACCTCTTTAGTAGCTACCTGAATTTTGTCAATTTCTCCCCCCAATTGCTTTTTGACCTGCTGTGTTTCCAGTTGCACTAGTTCTTTTAAATTTTCAGCCTGTGTACTGATTCTAATTTCCAACTCCTCCTGTACTTTTCCTAATTTTCTGTCTACATCTGCAATAATCTCTTTAGCCTTTTCTTCCATCACCCCCCTGATCTCACCTCTAATCAGTTCGAATTTGTCACTCATTTCCCTACTGTTTTGTTCTAATCTGGCGTTTAAACTATCGCTCAATTCCCTATTACTCTCTTTATTTTCCCTACTGTTTTGTTCTAGTTTAGCGTTATTCTGTTCTAACTTTGCATTTAAAGCTTCTGTACTTTCTTTATTTTCCCTACTGTTTTGTTCTAGTTTAGCGTTATTCTGTTCTAACTTTGCATTTAAAGCTTCTGTACTTTCTTTATTTTCCCTACTGTTTTGTTCTAGTTTAGCGTTATTCTGTTCTAACTTTGCATTTAAAGCTTCTGTACTTTCTTTATTTTCCCTACTGTTTTGTTCTAATTTAGCATTATTCTGTTCTAACTTTGCATTTAAGGCATCAATACTAACTTTGTTCTGATACATAAACTCGAGAAGTAAAGTTTTTAATTCTGGTTGGCCGCCTACACTCCCTGTTTCAGTATTGGGATTTACCTCCGCTACCCCGGTACTACCATCACTCGACATACTGCTCGTATCATCACTCTCCCGTTGATGACCACTACGTAACCTCATCTGTCTTTCTTTCTCATCCCCCATAATGATATACACTGATACAGACAAATAACCCCCAAAATACAGGCACAGAAATATATACCCTTCTCCTTCCACAAATGTTATTAGGTTTTCAGCCCCAAGTTGTCGGCGACAAGTGAAACGTTTTGCTAGCTCCTAACTGTTGGGTGAGAAATGTAACTGTTTACCTTTGCCTAAGCTATGTTGTTTTAATGGGCGCCAAGACCTCAACGCAATGTTGAAATCTAAATTTGTATTTAACAACGTCTAGCTCTGGCAGAACACCTTCAAGACTCTATTCACTCAGATCGTGGTATGATTTGATCATTAACCCAACAAACAATTGTATCAGGAGAAGGAATTGGTCTATATCTAATGCTACCTACTGAAAGCAAAGATTGCATTGTAAAAGAAATGAATTTATTATATAAAACAAGTATAGCAAAATTAATAATAATAAGTATAAAATTTAAATTGGAGCGTTGTGATTTGAATATTACCGATAGAAAATTACGTGAAAACGGAGTCTGATAAATTGATTTTACTCTTATTTCCAAGCTATGAAGTTACTGAAATATGAAATGTAAAACAAAGAAAATGAGAGATTGCGTATTTCTGCGTCATTGGCGCTTACCACTGGAAATTGCCAAAGCATTTCCCTCGTTCTTGATGATGTTGTGAGCTTCCCACAGTCTCCTGGACGTCGTCATCTCCGTCGGAATTTGATGATATTCTGGTAGATTAGATAATTCTATGGTCCGTACCTCGGACCCAAACACTCGTACAACCAAGTTTTACAAAAGTTCGTCGCTAACTCCACTGAACATCGGAGCGACACGCACTTGCGACCGTACACCTCAAGTATTTCACAGATAGTCCTAGTTTCACGGCGCGTCGAACGATATAACCACACGCCGGCTCCCCACTCTTCAGTCCCAACTAGCTTACGTCGTCTCCGCTGATTGGCTGTACCCCACCACGCGATCTTCTCCTCCTCCGGGTCATTACACTCGGCGGGAGGGTTCCGTTCCAACAATTCGTCTTTTCTAGACCTTGCGACCCAAGATTGCGTCATGCTTCTCGACAAGATTAAGCGTGTACTTGAAATCCCAGTGAGTCACGTCTCTCGATATACCCTAACTGACGAAAACTCCGTAAAATTCCGTAATCAGATAATTTTCTATGATATCGTCGTTCGTAATAATTTGCTGGATAGCGTTTTCTAAGACATAGAAAACCTATCTGAATGCTAATAATTTTTATAAAATGCTCCGAAAATACCTGAATAATAATTATAATAAATTAATAATAATAATAAATTAACATGAAAAATTCTCTTGGCTGAACAATTTGCCGCGTAAATAAATATAGAATGGCTTCCTACTGACTTATGCCAGTTGCATAAAACCCCTCGAAAAACACGTTACACTTTATTTCTGCATACACTGTCATATGCTTTCTCAATGTCCAGGAAGGCCATCAGTAGATCTGTTCCATACTCATAGTGCTATTCTTGTGACTGCCTTCCAGCAAAAATCAAATCCACTGTGGACCTTCCTGCTCTGAAGCCATGTTGTTCTTCCCTCATCCCTCCTTCTATCCTTGTCCTAATTGTCCTTTCCCAAACTTTCTCAAAGATCTTTGCACAATGACTCATCAGTGTTATTCCCCGATAGTTTCTGCATTCTGTTCTACTACCTTTCTTGAAGATCGGGACAATTATTCCTTTTTTCCAGTCCTCTGGGGTCTTCCTTTCCTTCCATGCTGTCCTCATCACTCGGTACAACCATTGTATCCCTACCTCTCCTGCTGCTCTCACCATCTCCACACTCAACTCATCCACACCCCGTGCCTTCCCTCCTTTCATCATCCTCACTGCATCTTCCACTTCTTTCCATGTTAAGTCCTTTTCTGTTTGCAGTTTATCTTCCTCTTCCCCGATTTCTTCCTCCTCGCCGTGGTTTCCATTTGGGTTCAGGAGTTCTTCGAAATATTCTTTCCACATTTTCTTCAGTTCTTCCCTATTTTCTATCTCTTGTTCCCTTTTGTTCACCATTCTAACATAATCCTTAGGATCCTTCCGCCTCTTATTTTTTACCATCCCATACAGGACCTTTTTTGTACCTTCACTATCCTCCTTCTTCATCTTTGTCCACTCTTCCATCCACTTTCTTCTCTTCTCAGCCACTACTCTCTTTGCCTCCTTCTTTCTTTCCTGGTACTCTTCCCTTGTCTCTACCATCCTATTTTGATACCACCTCCTAAAGACTCTATTCTTTTCCCTTACTATATCTTTTGTCTTCTCATTCCACCATGGTGTTTCCTTCCACCTCTTCCTACTACTTGTCCTCCCACATACTGCTTCTGCTGCACCAACTAGTGTCTTCTAAAATCTAGCCCATTCCTCCTCCACCCATCTTTCTTCATCTGTTGGAATTCCTTCCTTTTCCATTTTGAGGTACTCGACCCTTCTATCTCTTCTTTCAGTTTCCATATCCTTATACGTCTTTCCTGGTTCTCAGTCCCTTTCTTCTCCTTATTCCCTCTCAGGTTCATTACCAGCAATCGATGGTCCCTATCCAGGTTCTCCGATGGTATAACCTTGATATCCGTGATGTTCTTATTTAATTCTTTCTCATACAGTATATAGTACTCACCAATGCTCCTAGTACTGCTTGAGAGTGTGGTATAAATCCATCTTCAGCGTCAATACCTATCACATCATCAATGTTTACATCGTCACTGTCATCAGAGTCACTCGAATAGATAAGCACATTACAGCACACAGGGGCTTGATTATTGCTTCCACTATCACTTTCGCTTTCAGTTTCCACAAATTCATTGTCACTCTGTCCTTGTGATAGATCATCTGCAAATATTTCATCTAATATCCCGTCGTCAGCTAACTCAGTTTGGCGCGAGCTCTCCATCTTGTCATTGACTGAGCCAGCAGAAAGAAAACGACGTTTCGAAACTAAGTCAAGGAATAAAAGTAGACCATGATTGAGCAAAATGTGGCAGATACTCGTCTACAATAATACTACTTACTTCATGTAACAGCCGGAAATAGTTGAATATAAGGTCAAGAGATGTCACAGGACTACCGTCAATGACGCTGTGCATAAAACCAAGATTTCTCGTGGCCCGTCACCCACCGTTGGCGAGTGTACTATGAGATTTCTCGAAGCCCGTCACCCAAGCGTAATTGGGCCTCTTGTTCATGAAAAGGCGCTTCAATTGAATACATTATTAAATTGAGAATGTTTCAATCACTGCCAGTACTGGATGGTTCGATAGGTGGAAGAGTTGACAATAACGGGAGAACAGTTATTAGGTGATCATGCCGCTGCAGAAAATTACATCAGTGAATTTAATGACTTGGTAGCATCAGGATATTACTCACCCCAAACGACCGTAAATTTCAAGGCCTTTCCCAATAAAAGCCTTGCGTCTGCAGAGGAATCTCGTGCACCTGGGTTTAAGATGAGTAAGGAACGTGTTATTGTATTAGCGTGTAGTAATGCTACAGGAACAAATAAATTGCCCCTAATGGTTATCGGCAAATCAACCAAACCAAGGGCATTCAAAAACTGTGACATGAACATACTTCCAGGAATCAAAGAAAGGAATGGATGGATGCACATCTTTTCAAGGTTTGAAGAACTGGTTGTACCCTCAGTAACAAGTTTTAGTGAAAAAAGCTGTTTGCCCTCTCGGGCATGGCTCGTAATTGACAATGCTCCATCGCATCCAGCAATTTTCTTGCCTCCAAATGTTACAGTTCATCGATATTGCAGCCAATGGACCAGGGCTTTCTGCAAAATGTAAAACTTGTGTATAACCAGAAACTTCTCAGGTAAGTGATTGATAATAACAGTTCACTTCCTATTCTTCAAAAACTGAAGAACGTAGATATTGTTCAGGTCACCACCCTCTCCTGTAGAATTGTGGTGCTTGGCGAAGGGGTAGCAGAGTGAGGGAGTATAGGCTCGCGAGAGGGCAAACTTCCTTGAACGGGATGTGTCTGTGAGGGTGCGTGTGTTGGGGGATGTAGGAATGAACGAGTGTGGAGGAAACGGAAGTGGACTCAGGACGGGCGCTCCGCATGGGCTTGTGAGCAGGCCACCTGCAAGGTCAGGGGCATGCATGCAAGACCTTGCTGAAGTCGCTAGATAATTGCTGAGTTGGTGAGATAGCCACCAGCCTTACTCTTCACGACGTCAAGGAAATCAGTGTGCGGGAGAATGAAATGACAAGAGGCAGAAGTTACTTGTGCATGACTAAGATTTAATATATTAGAGTCAAGGTGCAAGTGTTGTCAGGGGGACAAAAGGAAAAGCTGGCACACTTACCCTTGGATGTGCTGCTGTGATTTGTCTGGAAGTCGAATCCCGACCTGAGGTGATAACCGCCGGAGAGCGGCCATTCTCCATCCGTCGTCACACTGTCTGTCTGGGTCCAAACTGCCCCGAGCACGTAGGTCCGCTCCTTATTTGAAGGCTCAATTAGGTTGTCCGTTGCCAGCAGTATTTGTTGGTTGTTTCTATAGTTGCAGGCTTGCAGTCACAGTGTTATGGCTGTGAGGCAATAGTTGCTTAACTTGTGTGTAATCTAATAATTCCTCATATCCCTTTAACATGCGATTTGGGAAAGCTGTAGTTAGGCCCTGTCACGGGCTGAGCTTTAACAATATTGAGGACATGGTTTACTGGGCAATTCATGAGGAAAATATGGAAGCAATCGTGGCCGAGTCTCGCATTCATCGAGAGTCCAGCGGAAATGTCTGCATCTGTCAAACTCTTTCAACAAATTCCTGAGTGTGAGGAGTCCAATGAAAATGACGTTAGGGAGTACACGGAAGCTGACTGTTATCAATTCCAAACAGGCAAAGAAATTGTAGCTATGGTGGAGAATGAATGTGGAATGGATGAGGAACAGAATGACGATGAAGAAAACAACAATAAACAACTAATGTCACATTTAGATGCTGTGGCTGCCTTAGAACTTGCCGTACGCAATGGCGAGCAACACTCCGCTGCTACGCCCACTGATGTGATGTTTATGAGACACTATGGGCGCCTCTCGAGTAGGTTGCAATGATTGATTTATCTTGGAGCAACTTTCGTATCAAATAGTCATTTCATTAGGAAATCATTTTTGAAAGCCTTGGTCTGGAGCGTGGTGCTCTATGGAAGTGAAACTTGGACTATAGATGCAGCAGAAAGAGGAGAATTGAAACGTTTGAAATGTGGTGCTACAGGAAAATGATGAAGATCAGATGGTTAGATAGGGTTACGAATGAAGAGGTATTAAGATGAGTGGGAGAGGAGAGATGTCTATGGTGACTGCTAATGAAGAGAAGAGATAGGGTGGTAGGACACATACTAAGTCACCCAGGAATAACAAAGTTAGTTACGGAAGGAAGGGTCGAGGACAAGAACTGTAGGGGTAGACCAAGGTTAGAAAATGATAAACAGATTGTGTCGGATGTAAGGTGTGGTAGCTGTGTAGAAATCAAACATTTATTTACCTAGTGTATGGCATGGTACATCTACATAATTACAAGCTAAGGAACACATTAAAAATATTACACATTAGCATTTAAATCAATTTTGATGAGGAGACACATATTCAACAGATAAAATGTTCAGATTTACAAGGTAATGTTTAAATTTAAAATCCAATCAAGGGCAGGCTGCGTTGCATCATGAAAATCTTTCAGGTTCCCAATATAGGCTCGAAGGCTGCAATTCTCCACAATATGTTGGATGGTCTGTCTTTCAAATTCACAGTCGCACTGAGGTGAGGAAGCCTCATTCCACTTGTATAAGCTGTCTGTGCAGACCCCATGTCCCGTTCGAATTCTGTTGAGTGATTTCCATGTAGGAAATTCCATGCCAGCTGGTTTCTTGATAGGATCAATGAAGTTTCTATATTTCTCATGGAATAAATTATTCCACTCCTCAGACCACTTGTTGTCAATCTCAAAATTATTAAATTGTAGAGATTCCGCTGTTAGGATGGGTGGTCGGCGGGAATTCAAGTGACTTATCTTTACTGTAGGTATGTCAGAATGAATAGAAGCTGTGGAGTGGAGATAATCTTCCGATATTCCCTCAGGAGAGAGTTTTGTCTACATAAGTCAGGTGGTGCAATGTGACTTAGAGGTGAAAGCCAGTACAAAGGAGTGGTCCTGATGCAACCTGATATTATCCTCACCGCCGAATTCAATTGGACATCAATCTGCTTCACATGTGGACTGTTAAGCCACACCGGTGCACAGTATACAGCAGTATAAAGCAGAAGATCGTAATGTTGTTGCTGTAGCTCCCCATGCGGTTCCACAAAACTTCTGCGAGATGTTATTGCGTGATCTTAGTTTTGCTGCAGTGTTCTGCAGGTGCTTCTTGAAGGACAAAGTCCTATCGAGAGTATGTATGTCTACCCCTTATTATTCCCGTTTTCCAATGGGGTCGGGGATGAGATGCGATGGAAGTCTATGTGGCGATGGTTTTTACGGCCGGATGCCCTTCCTGACGCCAACCTTATGAGAGGAGTTAATGAGAGATGAAATGAATGATGGTGAATGAAACTGGGCAAGGATGTGGAAGGAAGCGGCTGTGGCCTGTCGGAAGGTACCGTCCCAGCATTTGCCTGGTGTTGAAAATGGGAAACCACAGAAAACCATTTCAAGGACGGCCGACGGTGGGGCTCGAACCCACGTGTCTACCGAGTCAGCAGAGAGCTTGGCCCCATGACCTAATGCTGCGTAGCCACTACTGTCCTATCGAGAGTAACACCTAAATATTTTAGAAAATTTTGATGATGGAGGATTTCTCATTAAAGATGACATTCAGCTTTGTATTTGCCAAACCTGTTGTTTAAGTGGAAACAACTAACTTCAGTCTTACTAGGATTTAGTGTTAGTCTCCATCTCTTGAAGTATTCATTCATAGTGCTTAGATCTGAGGAAAGAATCTGTTCGCTGTTCTTAAGAGTTCTTTGTTAAGTTGCCAAAGCCAGGTCATCTGCATAATTGAATTTTCTTTGTGTTATAGGGAGGTCTGATGTGTACAAGTTAAAGAGCACTGGAGCTAAAACGGAACCTTGTGGGAGTCCATTGTTCAGTTTCAAACAATTAGCTCAGGACAGGGAGGCATGGAGAGCTGCATCAAAACAGTCAAGACTGAACTCTAACAACAACAACAACATAGTGATATATATGCGGCCTCAAACCTGAAGATTCCCTTGACAGAAAGAAGTGGCGAACAACCACCAAGCAAGCGGACCCTGTACCAATGTATATATTTGTAGATATTTAACTTAATCTTATGTTTTTAATTTTTTTTGTAAATCGTGGAGTTTTTGCCTTAAGGTATTAAAAATTCTTAAGGTATTTCCCATAGATAAGCCATGTAGTTAAATGTTTTGAATTTCAGTGTTTTTAAAATGCAATTTTATATTTGCATGTAAAATTTAAAGAATGAATTAATACCCCTCCCTCCAGTTTCTAGAAATATCCAGGGGATTCATTCATTATTATTACTATTATATTATTATAACTAAAAGCCAAAGCCAACTCCGTACAGGCCATGGAACATTTACCTCAGGTTGAACATAATAGAAGAACGTCAAGAAGAAGTTTCAAAGGAAAAAGACTAACTACTTATAACTCTAGTTATAGCACTAGCTGACAGAATGTTTGCTCATGAAGAGTTTCGAGGAATCCATCACCAGAATGTGTATGAAGGATAAGCATATCGCTTAGAAAGCAGTGCTCCTTAGTCGAGAGTCATCGGAGGCTTTCTTCCCAGATTTTTTACCCAAATAATTTTAATAATAAGTGCGGCTTATTTTCGGGCCAAAGCGGTATATAAATTATGTGCTATCTCTTTTACCTCTCTTTTTTTTTCTTTCTTTGCTAAGCTAAAAGCAATAACATGACCTGCAATTAAATAAATACAGTGATATCTGAACTTTATGTGTTCATAAGTGCTGATTTCGGAAACAGTAATTAAAAAGTTCTATCATGTCACATTTTCTTGAAAAATTCAATTGCACTTACTTTTTTTTCTCTTTTTCTCCGTTTGAAATTTGTTTCAAACGTTCATGTAAACATAGGCTACATAATATTTGTTCCTCTTGGTCAATTGTCTATTTTATATTAATTTCTTCTAAAAACTGCAACATCATTTGATGTATAAAGTTTAAACGCGAGGGAATTTTCTTTTTTTCCCTCTCTAGTTTAGCAAAAATATCGATATCGATTTTACAAAAATGACGTGATTGGAAAAAATGCAGGTCATTTTCGAAATAAGCACACCAAATATTATAAAAATTAGTGAAAACTTCTCCTGTATTTTTCAAAAACTTAAATTTTGCAGACCTGAGAATTAATCTTTCTCTCCCCCTCCCACATGGTGTGATCATTAATATGCATGCATTTATGTTATATCTACTTTCTCCCATCTTTATGGTCAGCAAATTATGCTTGTAATCTGCATTGTTAAGGTACGATTTGGATCCTCGCCACCAAGGCGGCGCGCTGCCGCTGCAAAGGCGGCGCGCTGCCATGGCGGCGCTGCCTGGGCAGTGTGGTGTTTTCGTTCCTCGCTGCCTGGGCAGCGCGGCAGAGGTTCAGTAGGCTGTTTACATTGAGGTACCGGTAATTTAATAGAGGTCCGATCATCATGTGTAGTGCCGCTACCTAAACGGGAATTTAAAGATTATTGGAGGAAGAGGAAGACGATTACAACTAACTTCTAGCCCTATTGGTGCGAAAAAGAAAAAGGAAAGCCACGAAAGAGATCTACAAAACCCGAGAGAACGAGGGGTGCTTTAAAATATAGATCGAAATATTGCATCATACAAAACTGGGTACCTATTTGCATACAAATTCAACGAGTTTTTCGTCATCTGCCGCTAAAGACGACATTGTTGATACAAAGCACTCGGCTGGGAAATGTACGCAACAGGACATCAATTATAATAGAAGTTAATAGACGCAAGATAAAGCATGACAACAACAATCTACTGCAGCACACCTAGTGATATGGCGGTCAAGTATGAAAATATTGGCTCCCAAGCATAGTAATTTTTTTATTTTTATTTAGGCTTAACCGGGTCACTCCAATCCATACGTAATTTAGCCTAAGGACATATTTCCGTTACATAAAATTGGCCTAAAATTAAATTAAATGCAATTTAAAAGTTCTTTAGATGCCGTATTATTTGAATAATTAACTTATTCGGCCTTAAAAAATGGCAAAAGATGCAATTATTTTCCAATAATTGGTACGGGAAAATTAGCGACAAGTCGAGACATCTAGCGGACTTTTTTGAAACGCCATTCTGGATAGCAGTTTTATGCTCTATTTCCGGGCTTTGTATAATTTCGTTGCCAACAGGCGGCGCCGCAGAGCCGCCAGACCGGTCCTGGCGCGGCTGGGCGGCCACGCTGCCCATGCGGCGCTGCACAGGCAACGCTGCATGGGCAGCGGCGGCGGAGTTCGAAATGTATCCCATCTAAATACACGTGGAGCGGTAGTGAGCTTCCGCCGCCATGGCAGCACGCCGCCTTGGCGGCGAGGATCCAAATCGTACCTTTAGGCAGACTTTGGGTTCCAAGCAAATTTCCAATTTTAAGTTTCTATATTATTCAATTAAAGAGATTAAATTTACAGTTCATTGTTCGGGCTATCCCTTTACTATTGACATACAGCAAATAAACTAATTGTATTTTACTCTTAATGCTCACATTAAATAGGATTCCATTCCAATAAGCCATTGTCAAACATCTTGTTATATTTATGGTACATTTCTTCATACCTCTTTTAAATTAAAAGTGTGTTACAGTTTACTAACCACAGTATAAGTGGTAGTAATTTGCAGAGGCCTACATCACTGCACATTTTATTTCTGTAGGAGCTGTAAATATAAAATTACAGACTACTGGTCTGACCCAACACAACTACCCTCTTATAATGCTGCAAAATACCTTCCTTTGAAATGCATTTCAAAACACATGCTATTTTAAATTATATTTTAATTCAAAGTATTGTGTTTTAAAATATTATATCCATTCTGAATATTAAATGTTTCCATCTCCACATTGAACAGTTCCCGTCTTATTCAGGAAAAATGCCATATAATTAAAATAATTTTTATGAATAATGGAAATTCCAAAACAGACAGCATTTCTGTTTATTCAGGTTCAAATTTGGGCAAGTTTCATTGTACTGACTTTTATGTGGTATAATTTTTGGCCATGCGCTTGAACTAATTTGTGAAAGGGCTTGCTATTTTTCCACTGTTAAAAACATCCAAAATTGCATCAAATAACTGTACAAATGCAAACAGATCAAATTCAGAAATTCTCTCCATGGGTTCGGTCACAGTTCAGAAATTTTTGATTGATGAAATATAGAAAGACCAAGCTTGGTACTTGGTTGGTTCCTTAGTTTAGGGGCTGTGCACTTTGGGTGTGTGTAGAATTTGTCTGATAACTGGTGATAATTGTGATGGCTGTATTATTGTGTGCTATCTGTGATTCAGGTAGAAGGACTGCAGACGATCAATTTTTCAAGTAGTTCCTACTTTTGCTACCAAATGCTACTGTCCATGACACCTAGCTGTGGTCTTGGCTACTAGATGTCATTGCCATGAAGAATACAATCACATCACATAAACTTACTTTTCTATCTCCAGAAAATAACTAGATTTTCCAATTTAGGAAGAACCATGATGAAGTCATTCATTTTTTTGTTTGTTAATTATCAGAAAATAGTTTACAGGAAGCAAATATGTTGTCACCCATCCTTATTGGGAGCAGTGGCGTACCAAGGCTACTTGGCGCCCGAGGCCAACTAGATGGTAGTCGTCCCCTAACACTAAAAGGTTCAAGGATCAATAAGTTCAATTTAAACACAGTTTGATGTTCATAAATATGTATTTTTAATAAGTAGTATGTTACTTTAACACATTATAAAGAGAAAAATATGAATAAAATAAAACTGTAAGTATTAAAAGGAGTTTGTTTGAAAAATAATAAAAAAAAAATAAAGAGAAGAGAAGTTTCAGTCATAACAAAAATTTAAAAATGTGCCATCCTAGCCTTGATGGATGCGAACTTATGTATAATAGAGTTGAAGTCTATAGTAGCAGCCATATCACGTTCAAGTGATAACATTGCTAAATAACTTATGGTAGTCTTTCTTGCGTCATTGTGGATCTTGAGTAATTTTTAATAAGCTTCAGCTTACTAAAAGATTGTTCACAAGATGTCACAGACACTGGAATCGTTAAAAGTAGTTTGAAAGCGATGATCAAGTTGCTGTATGCCTCTAACCCCAAACAAGACCTAAATATAACAAAATATCTTTGGGTTTCAAGTCGATCTTTTCATTATTTTTCTTTGATTTTCGTAATAAAACTATGACATCTTTAATATCTTCAAAGAGTTCTTCTCCGTTCAAATCATCAGGGTACTTCTCTGCAAGTTAGAAACATTTCCTTTTAGAGTGTTCAAAACTTTTTCATTTGGGGTCTCGTTATGAATGTATCCATCTAAATTACAGAGGAAGCCAAAACGTTCATCCAGTTCCTTGATATTGGCGAACCATTCACTTAACTCGCGAATAAGTTTATCTGAGATATCTAGTGTGCTCCGCTTTACTTCAACTTCATCAGTGGATTCCTCTGGCATTTTCCGCTTCACTCTCCGTCTTCGTTCCGTTGGTTCTCCCCATTCCTCACACTTCTTAGTAGCTTTTGATATAACATCAACTGGAAGGGTTTCTCTCCACATATTAAGCTGATCTTGGAAAGCTTGTAGACAAGTTATTACATAAGTGAACGAGATGCCTTCGATTTGTAAAATTTTCTGTGTTCAGTCAATTTTTGGAAGTACCTCAGCCCAGAAAAATAGCACAGTTAGAAAGTCAAATCTTTCTAGTGCATTAATTAACAGCGCTGCACTCTGTCTGGTATCGACGGTTTCAGTTGTAGTGTCTCTCAATTTTTCTAGAGCATGAAGCACTCCATCTAACTGTGATGATAAGGCGTTCACGGCTTCTGCTTTAGAACTCCATCTTGTATCTCAGTGGCCCTTGACCAATAAGCTGACATGTTCCTTGAGGACACTCTACCTGTGAGTCGAACTAGAGAAAAATGCATACACTTGTTGAACTGTTCCAAAAAGTTGCACTTGATTCCAAGAGTTGGATTGAGAGATTTGAATCGTACCATCAAGAGCATCGTGTTTAGCCAATTTATTAACTACTCTAATATTTGATTCATAAATTTCAAGGCTTAAGTTGATACTGTCAAATTCACATTCTTTCTGAGTTTCATTGTTTTCAGACTTCAGTGATCCTTTTATAAAAGCTGTCATAAACGATTTCGAACTCTCAAGTGCTTCGGTACGTTGCTGTTTCAGTTGTCTATTTTGAGCCCCACTTGCTTTGTGTCGTTTCATAATAGAAACTGAGATACATTGAAACCAATACCTTTTACTATTATCTATTATGATTCTTGGTGTTGATCAATAATGATTGTAGGTTAAAGTTGCTTCAGCCAATAACAAACGAAATAGAGAGAAAACACTGTAATTTTTTCAGTTTTAAATTGTTTTAGAGAATTTAACCTAATATTATTTGCTAGTGCTAATTGCACTTACCTGTTTCCTAGTTGTGCATGAACAGGAATCACTTGTACTCTTCAACTAAACGTGTAAACACACTGTATATTCACAATTCATTGATACACGACGACTGCGAAATAAACGCAACTCAACTCCACAAATAAATAAAGTAAACTAAGGATTAAGGTTGAGGAATACACTTCATGACTAGCAATCGTCAATTCTGTTGTGACTTGATGCACCCCGCGCCGGCCGGCCCCGTCATCAACCACGCAGCCCCTCTCTATCACTGCTCTGATTCCGGCTCAGGTGCTCTTTTCACCCGTACATCGTAATCATTTCCTGTGTGCTCAGCGCCCACGAACTACAGTATTTCGTATTGTCTATAAATAGTTTAAAACGAAAAGTTTATTTCATTTCTAGATAATATCACTGCAGTATTTAACAAAGAAATAAAGACAATTTGACCATTAAATCCGTATACTTTTCCCGAAAAAAATCTCAAACTAAAAAAAATATGTTTTTCAAGTTTGGATTTTGGCGCCCCCTACCTTTACGGCGCCCAGGGCGGCCACCCCGTTCGCACCCCCTTTGGTACGCCACTGATTGGGAGAGAGATAAATTATCTCCTTGTGTTGTCCATTTGATGTTGTGTTGTAACAATAGCCTATGTAAGTATTTTATAGTTGTTCTAGTAATTCAATTGGAGTTAAATGTAATTGCTGTATAAACAAACTTATTGTTGGATGTGAAGAATTTGACAATTGTATTTCATGTTTATAGGTGTAAACAGTTGTTCATGTTCTTGTGTGAGAGTTAATAAAATGATATATTCACTGAATTGAAAACGTAATTATGTTAGTCAAGATATAATTCTAATTATATATTGGTGGAGATATATTTCGAGTAGGAAGATAAAGCTGTGGAGTTCCAAAGTATTTCTATATGTAAATATCTAATCTGAAAATGAGATTAGAAATTTATGTAAATCTTTGTGCAGTTTAGGATTTGATAGATAGTGCGAGAGTTCATGTGAAACATAAGTGGTTGATCTTCTACTTCTTCTTCATCTTGCACAGTTTCCAGCCACTGGCCGGGTCTGTTTGGAACACAAGCCTCTCCAACGTCTTCTGTCTTCCCACCATCTCTCAGCCTCCACCCTTGTCCAGTCTTCTCCTCTCTTCTTCACGCTTTCTTCCACCCCCTTCAGCCACCTGTCTCTCGGTCTTCCTCTCGGTCTCTTTCCTTCCCACTTCGTCTCGTGTACTCTCCTGGGTATCCTCTTCTCCTCCACTCGTTTTACATGTCCATACCATCTAAGTCTAGATTTCTCTATACCATCTTGTAATGGTTCCTCCTTCATTAATTCTCTGGTCCTCTCATTTCTTATTCTGTCCATCTTTGTAGCTCCTATACTGCTTCTCAAGAACCTCATCTCACAGGCCTGTATTTTGCTCTTCTCCCTTCCTTTCATAACCCAGGTCTCCGAGGCATACGTCAGGATAGGGACATAGTACGTCCGATATATGATCTTTTTGCTGTTCTGAGGGACATCCTTGCTCCATAACATGCTTCTCACACTCCTCCGAAATGCTTCTGCCTGCCTCCCCCGCTCATTTATTTCTCTATCGTTTCTTCCATTATCTTGTATCAGGCTTCCCAGATACTTGAAACTCTCCACTTTCTTCAGCTGTTCCCCACCAATTGTTATTCCCGTTGAGGTTCTTTCCTTCTTCCTTGTTGTGATCACCATCTCACTCTTATTTATGCTAAATTTCATCCCATATCCTTGTATTATTCCTTCCCACACGTCCAACTGTTCCTGTACCTCCTCCTCCTTGTTTCCCCAAATCATCAAATCATCTGCAAACACCATTGCTTTCATCTTTCCTTCCCCAATTACTTGTGCCACTCGGGTCATTATGTCATCCATCACTACACTGAAAAGTAACGGTGACAGTGCACTTCCTTGTTTCAGGCCTTGTTTCTCTGTTCCAACCAGTCCGATCTCTCTCCTCCCACTTTCACACAGCTCACACTTCCCTTGTACATCTCTTTTATCCTCTTTATAGTCCATTTCTCTACTCCTCTATCCTCCAGGGACTTCCATACTTTGTTTCTGCATACACTGTCATATGCTTTCTCAATGTCCAGGAAGGCCATCAGTAGATCTGTTCCATACTCATAGTGCTGTTCTTGTAACTGCCTTACAGCAAAAATCAAATCCACTGTGGACCTTCCTGCTCTGAAGCCATGTTGTTGATGTTACTTGTAAATTTGAATACTGTACTTTGAAAACTTTCCAATCTTCATGGTAACTAAAACAGCACAATTAACGCAAAGTATTTTTAGAGGAAAAGCTTTAAAGAGTGAGTTATGCCTTGAAATGTACCCCTCAAAATATAGGTAAGGGGCATATCATGAGCTATTTATCATAGCAGGCACAAGAGACTGAACATCCTTTTGCTTACAGTTCTAAATAATGAAATTATTCCAGATCTTATACACATTTATACCATTTGTATTTTATCTTCTGGTGTTTCTCAATCACGTTATGGGTAAAGCCCTGCGCGGATGCAGATATACGCAACATTTCTCGCCATGCAGATATAGTTTGCATGGCTCTGCGGATAGTGGATAAGCTGCGGATAATGTTTCGAGTAAATTTGCGGATAGCTTTCAGAATACAATTCGAACTTGTTGAATTTCATTACTAGGACCCGAATGTTTATGAGATGACATATCATATTTTTTCCATTATGTTTTTATTTTATTTTTTTCATGACAAATATAAGATGATTATTTAAGCTAATCTCATTCAAATTACGTCATTAAGCATAATTAACACTCCGAACTGAAAAGAGTTGCAATTCTGGTTGTATAACATCCATTTTAAACGTAGCACTTGACATACAAAGTGTAAGAGGATATAAGGAAACCAGAGATATATAAGCAAAGCGAACTGATGTGGGTTTAATAATAATAACGAACTGATGTACATGGATGGCAATAGCGGAACCGCACAAACTAAACATGTGCGAACATGGCGCGAGTTTTAGACAAACTGAAGCATAAAAGGGCAGGTGGCAGCACCTTACATATATAGAACCGCATACTTGATATATAAGATCAAAGTTACAACACTTCCCCTCAAGTAGAGGTTCTTACAATCTTTACACTCTCCAAACCAGCAAACTTCAAGCAACGTTCATGTTTCATTCGACTTAAACTCTTCGTGAGAAAGTCAGCAACTTGATCGTTCGTAGAGATATACTTCAAAACAAAAAATTTACACTCAAAGACTTCACGAATAAAGTGATGTTTGATATCAATATGTTTGCTTCTACTGTGATACATCGCGTTCTTTGCCAAATTAATTGCACTTTGATTATCACAAAAGATGAACATAGTGGCTAAGTCTTCGAAGCCTAACTCGAGCAGAAATCGACTTAAGTACACAGCTTCCTTGGCGCACTCTGACAACGCCATGTACTCGGCCTCCATGGTGCTAAGGGCCACGGTTCTTTGTTTTCTCGAGTCCCACGATATAGGGCATCCGCCGAGCAGGAACACGTACCCCGTGTAGGACCTCCTATCTTCTTGGCAGCTTCCCCAGTCGGCGTCGACGAATCCTTGGATCGGTTCGGTGTCTGCTTCGTAGATCAGCCCGATGTTCGAAGTCCCCTTCAAGTGCCGCAGCACTCTCTTGGCAGCTTTCCAATGTTCGACTCCGAAGCAATTGTTGAACTGACCCAGGTAGCTCACAGCGAACGAAATGTCCGGGCGTGTAGTTGTCGACAGATATGTCAGCGCACCTACCAATTCGCGGTAAGGCAACTTCAACTCGTCAGTACTGGGATTCTCATTTTGCTCAACTTCGTTCCACGGTCGAGTGGTGTGACTACAGGGTTGCAGTCGGCCATCTCGTAGCGTTGGAGAAGCTCTTCAATGTATCCTTGCTGTAGCATGGCTATACATCCGGTCTCCTGGATTAGTTCGATGCCTAGGAAGTGTTTGGCCAATCCTAAGTGCTTGACCTTGAAATTTTCACTCAGGACTCTGGAAATCTCGGCGATCGTCTTTTTGCATTTTGACAGCACCATCATGCCGTCAACATAAACGGCAATCAAAGTTATGTTGTTTCCGGAACCAATTTGGAATAGACACGGATCCGATGCGGTTGGTTTGGCACCGCACTTCCTCAAGACCTCACGCAGCTTGGCATACCAGTTTCTACCGGCCTGTTTCAATCCGTACAGTGAGTTTTGTAGTAAGCAGACCTTGTCGTCTCCCTGCAACTGGCGAAGCATGTTCTTGGCCTTCTCCTTGGTTTCGTTGTCAGTTCCAGACATCGCAATGCTCTCTAACATCTCCCTGAAGTTCTTCGGTTGTTTCATGAATATTGCCTCATCTGGGTCACCATACAGATAAGCCGTTGTGATATCGTACTGTCTGATTTTTACACCGAGCTTGGCAGCGAGACAAACCATCAATCGAATTGATTCCATTCGCGCCACCGGTGCGAACGTGTCAAAGTAGTTGATTCCATACTCCTGGTTGAAACCTTGAGCCACCAGCCTGGCCTTCCTCTTCTCAAGTGTTCCATCAGGTTTTAGTTTGTAGCGCAGCACCATCCGGCATCCGATGACTTTGGCATCACGGGGAGGATCCACCAGCACCCATGTATTGTTTCTCAGGATAGATGACTTTCTCCTGAAATCTGTGGCTTTAATGTGTTATGTTTTATCTAATTAAAAATATGTTAGTAATGCCAGTAGATTCGGATAACAAATGTGCGGATGCAGGGCGGATAACAGTCGTGCAGATGCGGATAACGTTTTGTTTATCCGCGCAGGGCTCTAGTTATGGGCATACAGTATTAAAGGCATGTTATCTTGAATTTTACTAGTGATAAAATTAAATATTATTTTGTGTTCCTAAAGAAGATAATGGTACAACTAAGAAAATAGTCAATTTAAAAAAGCAGATCAACCAATTTGTCATGGTGGGTCCAAATAAATATTTTTTTAAAAGTCGAGTATTTGTTTCATTCACAACATAAATATCTGTCTGTTTAGTAGGTTTTTCTCACTAGCATCAGCAAACTGATGCCTTTCTTAATATTTATATAACTTTGAACCTCAAGAATCACAAATTATTGTGAAACTGCTCTAACTGGCCTTAACAAAAAAAAAATGAGAATACTTTTATAAGTTTCTTATAGATACAAGTTGTATTAATTAATTATTTACCCCATCGATGGTATCTTTACCTTGCCGTGGTGGTGGGGCTTGTATGGTCAGAAGATCCTGAGAGCTATGCCGGCGGTAGTTTAGCTACTGGTAGGGCCTTCCAAGCCGGACAGGTCGAAGGTGATGATCCAGACTAAAAGGGATACCCTGGTCCTCCAGGTTGGGAGTTGGGCATAGGGCTGACAACCCTATCCCGTAAAAAAATTGTTTGTTGAGAAGCCGCAAAGAATGAGAATAAACCTGACGGATAAAACGGAAAAACGACCTAAGCGAGGAATTGGTTATGGATTGGTATTAGCGACTTGGAAAGTGAGAAGCCTACTCCAGCCAGGAAAAAGTAGAAAACTACAAGAAGAACTAAGAAAGTGTAATCTCGGAATTGTTGCTCTCCAAGAAATTAGATGGCGAGATATTGAGATGATTGACTTACAGGATTATACATTAATTAATAGTGGAAATAGTGAGAACATCTGTGGAACAGGCTTTATGATATCCAAACGATTGAAATACACTTGGGTTATAAGGCAATAAATGAAAGAATTTGTGTCATGAGAACTAGGGGTCGTTTCTTCAATTACACATAAGTGTACATGCACCTATGGAGGAGAAAGAAGATGAATTAAAAGATCATTTTTATGAAGAACTTGAGAAACAGTATGATAAGGCACCTAGACATGACATTAAAATAGTAATCGGGGACTTCAATGCAAAAGTGGGACAAGAGGAAGAATTTAGACCCACAATAGGAGCACAGTGTTTACACATTGAGAGTAACGATAATGGTTTGCGGCTCATTGACTTCGCTATGGCAAAATATATGGTAATTAGTAGTACTACATTTGAGCATAAGAGAATTCATAAAGAAACATGGGAGGCACCAGATGGGAATACCAAGAATCAAATAGACCATATATTGATTGCACTGATCTCTATACATGGATGGCTGGTAGCTGAGGCAGCAGTAAGCCGAATAGACGATGACAGGAGGTATAGCAAGATGGCATCGAGCGCATGGTGCAATATTGCTCGTAGACCACGTGGTCCGTAGAGCGCTCTTGTCTTATTCAGTGACGCCATGCCCAGTGGCCAGGCCTCTTGATTGTAGTTCCACGAGTGTTCTGTGTTGTGTTAATGCAAAAGAAGTAGTAGTGTATTTTGCGAATTTAGGTTCGATGTCTAGTAGTATACTTTACAAGATTCAATTTCAATGTGTACTATGTGTTCATGTGAATTCTGAATGAGGTTTCAACATGCCACAGTGTTCAGCATTTGGTTATTTAAAGCGTAAAATCTTAGTTTCAAGTACCGGTTTGGTGACCCATCATCCCAGGCAAGTCGGTAATACCTTTACTTCTCAGGCAGACAGGTCACCTAGCCATAATTTTGAAGTTATTGTGAAGTTAAGTATACATATGCAGTGGTGCTGAAGCAGACGTGATCGGCTAGGCCATAGCGTTTTTAAATTTGATCCTATTTCAGGGATTTTCGGTTAAGGGAGCGAATAGTTCGCTTAATAGTTGTAAAACTGTGGGGAGAGTATATTTTGAGTAGGTTTTTAGTTGTGTTAACTTTAATGTGGAGCTGAGGAGTGAAATTGGTTTGGTTTAAAGTGCAGTTTGGCCTAGATCTACTTCCCTTTATTATTAAGTTTATTGTGCTGCTAGCGTGATTAAAAGCTGTAGTATTTGATGTAGAGTGCTGGGATTAGTAATTAAGCGCTGTAATCCTTCTCCCCCCTCCACCATTTCTTTCCGATTTCACACCCTGATAATTATATAGGCTACCGGTACATTTATTTTTGTGTAATTTTTACTGTGGCAATTAAGCTGCTGGTTATGTGATATATTGACAAGGTCTGAATATTTGCTGGTTTCATAAATGCGTACAATTTGCTTAAATGATATTTTCATTTTATAAATTAAACTGCGCGTTATTTCATGGAAACAGAAATTCATTACCAAGAACCGATTACGATATGTCGAGTGTATAGTGAGCTACGTTTATAGGTACATCATTTGAAGAATGCATAATTTCGTGGCATATATATTTATACAATTTACAAGAAAGTTTCCAGAAATTGTTTTTCACTCGTTACTCTGGTACTGATCGCTAATTGCGTGTACTCAGCACCTAAATTGATATTTGTCAGCCGTTATTATACATTCATTTTTATTGCTATTCCGGAGATTTACTGACCTCGGAATTACGTGTCAGTGATCCCAATGCCCTTATGCTATGAGTGGACATATCTCTATATTTTTATTTGTTCTAAAGCACCATTAATTACGATTTAAAATTGACTAGATTATCATTGCTTCCCCATAAGAATGGCTCGAGAATGGGCACACCAACATGGCGGACCGCACGCTCAACCTGGCGTACTTCCTCGTGCAGCGGAGAGCTGCCATCAGCGATCCATGTATAGAGATCAGTGATTGATTGATAAAAGGCACGCATCAAATGTCCAAGATGTTCGTAGTTTCCGAGGTGCAGATGTTGATTCAGACCACTACTTAGTAAAAGCTAAAATGAAGCAAAAACTTGCTGTTAGAGTCAGAGGTAATGCAGAAAGGATATAATCAAGATCAACTTAATGATGATGCAAAGAGAATGGAATATGAAAAAGAAGAAGGACTGAAAAACAGCAAAAATGCAGTAACAGTGGACGAATCATGGAAGGAGATTAAAGAAGCCATAACAAATGCAGCCCATGAGGTATTAGGAGAAAGAAAGAAACGGACAGAGAAGGATTGGTGAAAATGAAAATCCACAGCCTGCTTCCAGTCTCCGACCGGGTCAGGAATGGAATGAATGAAGCCCCCATCTAGCGGCGAGGATATGAACTGTGCCGGCTGCCGAGACCTGACGCACTCTCTGGGGCAATGATTAAATGCATGACAGATGAAATGAAATGATAGTGGAGAGTGTTGCTGGAATGAAATATTGACAGGGAAAATCGGAGTACCCGGAGAAAAAACCTGCCTGCCTCCGTTTTGTCCAGCACAGATCTCACATGGAGTGACCGGGATTTGAACAACGGACCCAGCGGTGAGAGGCCGGCATGCTGCCGCCTAAGCCACGGAGGCTTCGAAGAAGGATTGGTATGATGATGAAATAAAGCTAGCCTTGGAGAGAAGAAATAAAGCAAGGATGGCATACATGCAAAGGACAACAAGAGCCACTCACCAAAATTACGTGGTTTGTAGAAGAGAAGCTAAGAACCTTTGTAGAAAAAAGAAAAGGAACTGATAAATGTGATGCAACAAGATTATGAAGATAAGAGAAACAGAAAATTTTATAGAAATGTAAAACAGAGGAAAGGTGGATTCCAACCAAGAGTAAGCTGTATACAGAACAAAGAAGGTCAGCTACTTGGAAGTAACCAAGAAATATTAGACAGATGGGCAGAATATTTTGAGGAAGTGCTGAATCCAGGACAAGAACAAAGTGGGCAAAATGAAGAATATGAATGGGAATTGCCAAATTGTGAAGCCGAAGATAATGAATCGGCAATATGCAACAGCGGGCCACCAACGTTGGAAGAAGTTAAAAGATGTCCTCTTATCTATGAAGAACAACAAATCTCCGGGAGAAGATGGGATAACAGCTGAGTTGCTAAAATATGGTGGAGAAATATTGATCCAAGCATTACACAAGTTGATATTGGAAATTTGGCGAACAGAGAAATTGCCAGAAGAATGGGAGACTGCCTTAGTGCATCCTATCCTTAAGAAAGGAAATAAATTGGAATGTGAAAATTATAGAGGGATATCTCTGCTGAGTATTGGGTACAAGATCTTCACCATAATAATATCTAACCGTTTAGCACAAAAGGCAGAACAGGACCTTGGAGAATATCAGTGTGGATTCCGTTCAAACCGGTCAACCATACATCACATTTTTACAATGCGGATCATTCTGGAGAAATGCTATGAATATAACATTACACTTTATCAGCTTTATGTGGACTTTAAACTGGCATATGATTCAGTGCGAAGAGGAAAACTACTCATGGAGATGAATGCCCTTGGTTATCCGGGCAAACTGATTAGGTTGGTTAAGACAGCTTTGAGCGGAAGTAAGGCCAACGTATGTGTACAAGGAAGGGTAACGAGAAGCTTTGATGTAGTCGGGCTGAGGCAAGGAGATCCAATGTCTGCTGTCCTCTTCAATATCCTTTTAGAAACAGCCGTGCGTACCATCACTGCAAATCGTTAAAGGAATATATATCATGGATTGATTCAAATTATGGCATATGCGGATGATGTGGTCATAATTTCTCGTACAAAGGATGCACTTCTTGAAACCTATGAAGAATTGGAAAGGGGAGCACAACAAATAGGACTCGTAGTGAATAACAGTAAAACAAAATTCTTGGTGAGTTCCCGATCGAGTCAACCTGCACAAGCGTTTAGAAGTGGAGAAAAGTGTTTCGAGGGGGTGTCGGAATTTAGATATCTAGGCTCTCTGATCACTTCACAAAACTAAGTTAAAAAGGAAATCAGCCCCAGACTGGCTGCAGGAAATAAATGTTATGCTGCTTTAATTCCAACATAAGAAGCAGGCAAGTATCACGGAAAGCTAAGGTTACTATTTATAAAACTGTCATTCGACCAGTGGTTACATATGGAGCTGAAACTTGGGTATTAAATAAAACAGATGAAAAATGGTTAATGACATGGGAAAGAAAGGTACTCAGGAAGATCTTTGGACCAGTTAAAACGGAGCTGGGATGGTGCATTAGAACAAATCAGGAGCTTAGAGACCTGTACAATGAATAGGATATAGTAACAGTGGCAAAGACTGCTAGAGTGCGTTGGCTTGGACATGTTCATCGAATGGAGGAAATAAGAGAACCTAAGAAAGTGCTGGAGGGGCATCCAGGAGGTAGGCCAAGAAAGCGGTGGATCGAGGAAGTGGAGGACGATCTACGTACCATGGGAGTCGGGAGATGGAGGACCAAGGCAATCGACAGAAAGCTTTGGAAGAAGATAGTTGCAGAGACCAAGGTTCTGCAAGGACCGTAGCGTCAAGGAGTAAGTAAGTAAGAGTATTAATTATTTACAAGTTTCAATCCATTCTACTACATTGCGTCTATTTCGTTAAACTACTACACAGTTATACAGTATTACTAGTACATTTTCATTTTACAGTACATACAAATTCAAATCGTTGAAAAGAAGTCTGTCAGTTTCTTTTGCTTCCTTTTCTGCAACACCCGGTTCTCCACGAAGTTTTCTAACAGGTTAACAGCTTGGAAAACATCCTCTTCAACTGAAGGTTGTCCCTGTACATAGCGACGAAAAGCGGCCAGAATATCTAGAGCCTGTTCTCCAGTTGGCACTTCTTTCGATAGCGGCATTTCACTGTTTATGTTGTCCACGTCCTCTTCCTCCGAACCATCTTGTTGCACTGTTACTGTTCCTAAGATTTCACTGTCTGTGGGGTGCTCAGTTATTAATACATGTGCATCAACATTAATGAAAGAGTAGGAAGGAAGGAAGGAAGCTTGTAGTTTAAGGTGACCGTTAATCTCCCGATCATGAGCCACGTGACCTCCTTTTTACGTGGAATCCGAACCACAGGACATGGCATTTCACATCGAAAATCTCACATGCAGTGACCGGGAATCGAACCCGGTCTGCCTTGGTGAGAGGCCAACAGCTTGACCGCTGCGCCACCACGCCCCCCTTGAAAGAGTAGTAATCTTCTTCACAAGAAAGAACGTTTTGATAATCCGACCATTCCTCAGGCACAGGTTCATCCAAGTCTCCTCGTTCTTAAAACTCGAATTCAGTTTTGAAAAAAAAAACAGCTTTGCGGAAGCAATTGCTTTTTCCGTTACATCGTCCCATGACTTCTGCAACATCACAACAGCATCCAGAAGATTGATATCGTCGAGTTGTTTTCCTGTCTCAACGTTTCTCAATAACCGTTGGCCACATTTCTTTCTGTAGTGGTGTTTCAAGTTTTTTATAACACCTTGGTCCAGGGGCTGCAACTTTGACGTCATATTTGGTGGTAAAAAAACAACACGTATAGCTTGCAAGTTTCCTGTGACCTTAGGATGAGAAGGACAGTTATCAACAAACAGAAGTATTTTCCGTTTTTCCCATAAAAACTTCTTATTAAGTTTATAATAATTTTATTAATGCAGCCAATGGCCAAGTACTTTTCTTTTCAGGACGGTCAGGGAAGGGATATTGGAAGGAAATCGGCCGTGGACCTATTGAAAGGAACCTTCCCAGCATTTGCCTGGTGATGAAAATGGGAAACCACAAAAACCATTTTCAGGATGGCCGAGGTGGGAATCGAACCCACGCTCTCCCGATGCCAGCGAGGCACGAGTTAGCGCCTTAGCGCTCTCGGCCACCGCGACCGGTCTTCCAGAATTCGTAAATTTCACTTATCATCCATGCTTTCTTATTGTTTTGATAGTCCACAGGTAATGATTTTACTCCTGATAAACACCTTGATTTCGCAGACTTACTGATTACCAAGAGCTTTAACTTCTCAGTACCAGTCATATTTGCCACAGCCATTACTGTCACTCTTTCCTTGCTTCTTTTCCCACCGTGACACATTTCCGCTTTAAATGCGAGGGTCTTTTCTGGCAAACATTTAAAAAACAGACCGGTTTCATCGGCATTGAAAACATCACGAGGGTCGTAATATGCCAGTAGAGTTGGTGGAACGTCTCGTCGATAGTCTTCACAGTCAACCTCAGACACACTAGCACTTTTACCTGACATAACTTTCTGCACAATTCCGTTTTGATGTTTAAATTTATCTAGCCATCCTGTACTAACCTGGAACGATTCTATGCCTAACTCCTCAGCAAATTTATGTGCTTTTTCACGAAGCATGGAGCCTTGAAATTGAGTGTCTTTGTCCCTCATACCCTTAACCCATTTAAACATAGCTTCCTCCAACTAAGGGTAACTTGGGCTCTTAAAACCTTTCCTCTCCGATGAAAAACGTGACTCCTGAATAGCACTAGCAATCTTGTCTTTATATTTCATAATCGTTGACAGTGTGTTGGCTGGAATGCCAAATTCCGCCGCAATATCTTTCTTCCTTCTCACACCCTTTTCCACTTCGTGAATTAACTTTAATTTTTCACTTGCACTTAAACATTTCAGAACACGTTTCTTCTCCATGGTGTTTGCATTACTGATTTACACAGTAGGTCAGAAACTACAGGACAGTGCTCTCTCACCAGGCTTATCAGCCAAGGACAGGAAGGGTGCGGGCATGCCATAAATAGCCGGAATTTTCCTCTTACTGTTATTGTCTGAGGGCATATTGACCCGAACCCGTCTCCTTGCCCTCAGGCTGCTCTGGAATGTAGTAGACCACACAATACTGACAGAAATAACTTATCCAAGTACCGTACCATACCCAAGGTGAACAAAAATCTCATATTCCAAGTCCCAAGTTACAACTCCAATCTTCAAGGCAATTGCATTTTTACCCCAACTTCGAGAGAAAAATATTTTACGCTTGGGGAATGAAATATTCCTTGAGTTATTGAAATATTCGAGTAATAGAACTTCGAATCATAGAACAAATGTAACATGTGAATTAGATACGATACCGCCGGGAAATGAATATTACTTCGAGTTATCGAAAATTCCAGGTATAGAAGTTCGACTTATGGAAGTTCAACTGTATATAATCACCATCACAATCTATATGGATTTCTATTATGATCATTGAGAGGAAAATAAGGCTGGAAAAAATGAAATATAATAACTTGATATACAGAGGAATATTTGACTCGAGTGATTTTGATCATCATATGACTGTGCTAATCTTACACTGTACTCCCTCTTTGGGACCATCATCATAATCAAAACGCTTGCCACCAAGGAACTCGTTCAGATAAATGAAAAGGTGGAAATCACTTGGCATTAAATCAGGACTGTAGAGTCGTGCACATGTTAACGTCTTTCATTGGACATTCGAACCCATTTCCTCGCCATTTCATCTGGCATTGCACTTTCACAGTATACCTCACACACTTGGCGATAAATGTCAACTGGTTTAATGTTTCGCGCATTCAAGAAACTAATCAGACTGTATCTCACAGTCATTGGGCTGATCTGTTGACTTGAACATTTTAAACACTCGCTACAAGATGGCCACGCAATCTGATGTCTCCAACGCAGCATGTGGCATGTCACCAGGTGAAGGAAGCCATTGGGCATGTCTAACAGTGCAATTGCAGTATTGCAACGGAAATATACGGAAGCAATTCTTATTTAAAAAACACACCTCATACCTTACAGCATTTCCAGTATTACCCTGCAATCTTTATGTGGTCCATGAGTCTTTTGTACACAGTCAGGAATGTCGACAATGCCCATCATTTCCACTCAGCTTAATTGCATTCTCTACCTCCAAAAGGCTTGGGTTCAGCCTCATAAACATAGATCTTAAGATTGATTTATTTTACATAGCATTGGGAATGAATGTTGCATGTTCTCCTGATGTACGGTGACAATATCTTTATTTTCACATCTATTGATGTAACAGTTTAAATGAATTGTAGTCAAAATTTGTAGTCAACATTGCTACCAAAACCAACTTGTAAGGCACATTTCTTAATACATCATACTCTAATTCTGCCCATTGCAATTTCAACATCTGGAGTAGGTTTGCAAAAACTTGCATGCTTAAGTGTGGAACTGGGCTTATGGCTGTTTACGGCTGGTATTGGTAAGAAGTTGTGCATACGTGTGAGATCAACCCAGTTTTCTCAAGCAGATATGTACTAGGCAAATAGGTGTGCTGCAATTGTTAGTCCTAATCTAGAAATACTCAGGACGAGTTGTTCCATCTCCTGTCAACAAACAGGTCTTACAGAGTTGTTTGTGTAACAATGTGGAGCTTGTTTTAACAACTATCTGATATATCCAGAGACATAGCATCATCAGGAGCATTCCATTACCAGCATTTTAACATAATGCTCGTAACAAGGTCTAGTTCAGAACATTTAGTAATAAACTTCTCCCTGTACTAAGAACCGCACATTTGCAGAATAGTAAAGCAGGCCAGGACTGATTGTAAATAATTAACTGACAAATTAGTAATAAACTAATTATCTTGTATACGGTATATAATTGAACACGTTAACTAATAATTAGCCTGGATCTGAAGATGTTTACATGTCAAACAAAACTTATCATACCCCTAAATATTTTTATCTAGTGAAGTACACAATTTGTAGGTGGTTCTGTATTTCAGGAGCCAAATATATTAAAGATACAGTAATAATTGTAGATGTTGAGCGACCGAAGAAGAATTATTATGGCTCATTTGATTAGAAAATAGTTGAATATCAGGTGTGGAAATTTGGGAAATGCCAGGAAATTAACCTAACTCAAGATTGACAGGAGATTAGAACAACTGTAAAACAATATTGCATGATGAATGCTTATAAAAGAGATTAATATTGGGATTGTGCTTTTAAAGCAGAAAGGTTTGTATAAATGTAATGAATATGATGTAAATTTAAAAATAAAAAGTGTGCTCATATCTTTGCTACCTTAGGTTTTCATATCGAATTTTCTTTTTTTAGTATTTTGCATCATTGTAATGGAAAGCCATACTCTTTCATTTATTTAGTTATTTACACTGTTTATGCTCACATTGGAGCTCCAAAAATCAAACCTTATATATAAAGTCTTCAAATACTAAGTTCAGTTCTTAATATTTGATAATTTTTTTTCTTTCCCAATACTTCTTCATTCTGGAAGCTCTTGCAGCCCGTTCTTCTGCAGATATAAAATATTGCTTACGCTGTGAAATTTTGAATGTTAGTCGAGTGTATTTGTTATTCAGAAGCCGTTTCACTTCTCTAAGTTCAATTTGATGCTTGGTAATTTTCAATTCGTCTAAATCCATTTGTATTTCTTTAAACCATGTGGTTTTTGTTTTACTGCTCCAAAAGAAGTCAAAAAGTTGTTTCCAGAGTCTTTTATTTGGCAAGCGGAATATGTGTCCAAAAAACGAAATCCTTCGTTTTCGCGTCGTGTCAATGATAGATTCATTTTCCTTGTAAAGTATTGAATTGGGCAAAAGTCTCCACTGGCCCTCAGTCTGGTGTTGTTTATTGATTATTTTCCGAAGAATCCATCTATCAACCTTCTGTAGTTTGTCAGTTGTTCATCGGATGTTTAGTTTAAATAAAGTTTCACTTGCATATGTTGCTTCTGGCTGAACGACGGAGAAATAATGTCGAAGTTTAGCATTAATCGAAAGAGACTGTTTCTTATATGTTGGCCAGGTAATCTGTTGTGCTCGTCGCAATTTTAGCGCTTTACTATCTGCTGATGCTCTTTCATTGGCATTCCAAGTGATGATCTCACCAAGATATCTAAATTTTTCCACAATCTTTATTTTCTGGGCATTGTGCAGTACAATATGTGATGTGTCAACTTGAAAAGATGGCATCATTTCTGTTTTCTCAAAAGATTTTTTCAACCCAACCTTTGCTGCTAATTGTTCCAATTCCTCTACCTGAAATTTAGCTTCTTTGATACTAGTTGCTAATAATGCTAGATCATCTGCAAAGATCGCAAGAAATGGCGTGCATTGATCCAAAAAGCGGACCCCGTTCCTACGGGATAACGCTAAGAAGAAGAAGAAGAAGATCTGCAAAGGCCAGACAATTTAGTCGAACCATACTTTTTTAGTAAAAATAATTGCTAACAACTAATTTTAAATTTTTAAAAGTCATAATTATTTTTTCCCCAACTTAACTACTATTTTACATCATCTTGCACATTCAACGATAATTCTATCTGAATTGGTAAGATATCTTGATGCTGTTGGATAGTAGCAAGACTTTGCTGGCCCTTTCACTACTTGGTACTGAACCCATGTACCATTGGCTCAAAAGGGGTCGAATCCATGTATTTGTGAAAGGAATGAAAGAAACATACAGTCTCTAAGGGAACGGAGAGAGATTTCAAGCAAGGGTTCTAGCCTAACGTTGTGCAAGCAGCTGGGACCAGGTGTTCAGAAGATGAGATCATGCCTCTTGACTCATTGAGAGGGAGCTGGTCATGGATATTAATAGAACGAGTGGAAAGTTTTCACTGTAAGACAGAGAAGCGTGACTCGGAAATCCAGCTTAGCTTGCAGTAATATGGCAACAGCGCCGCTATGCCAGTAGAAGAATAATTAAATTTAACCCATTTGTAGGAATAGAAATAAGTAAATAAATACAGTACTGTGAATCATTTTGGATTAGAGATTTTTGTGTAAAGAAAAAGCTTGTAATAATTGCACAGGAAATAAATGCAAACGCAGCATACGTCATTGGGGATTCACTGATACCAGAGGAGTGGGGAATTTAAAAATGAACAGCACCACCCACGCAGCTGAAGACTAAAAATTAATTAATATCTCCGAAATGCACGATTGATTCTTATGCGCAGTGAGATCATTTGACGTTAAGAAGACGAGCTTTCTGGAGATATAATTTTTATAATTGTACGACAATTATTTCAAAAGTTGGTCACGAAAAGGACTAGGATTTTATCTTTTTGTGACTAAAGAGTATAAAACTCCTGGCCTCACCAAGCCAATCATGCAGTATTCCGACAGTCCGTGAGGGGGCGTCACGCTGTAACACATCGAAGATAGTTTACCAGTACTCCTTGAGGGGAGATGTTACATCCGATAGTCCAGGGGACGTGAAGCTACATCGCACCGAAGACAGTATACAAGCTTTCCTTGAGGGAAAAACGCTGTATCACATCGCATAGACAATATCCGACAGCCAAGGGCGTCGCGGTATCAATAATTTACGTGCATCCATAAGGGTTGCAAAGAAGTAATATTACAGTATCGCCGTTTTGAAAATTAGGAAAATCCTAGTTACAGGATTTAGGTCCGACAGTATAAAAGTTACAGTGAAAAGTTCATAAAATACAGTCAAAGCAGGCTGCGAACTTAGGACTCAGGGCGATAGGTCTTTAAGTAAATGACCAAAAGTATCATAACGTACGGAAGTACCGTAACAGCGAGATAAACATATTTAAAGAACCCGAGCAGGGAAAGACAGAGAAAATAAGGTTCGTAAAGTATTCTAGAAGATTAGAAGTGCGAGAACCGAATAAGCGAAGAAGAGAAAGGAAACTATAGACATTGTTTCAAGAAAGCAGACGAACTATTCAAAAGCACTAAGACTCGAGAAGTATTAGTTGCTAAAAATCCATAGGTCACCGATAGATTATCGAGGGGACCGTGAACAGAACAGACTTTCGCTAAGGTCAATAATTAGGATCTAAAAGGGGAGCCGTTCAAGTTAGAGAAATAGCAGATCGTCTGGAACGGGATTCGAAGGAGTGCTATTGCAGGGAGGAAGCAGATGATTCGAGACTTTCATATTCGGAGAGGATAGGAAGCCAACATTACTAAATTTCACCCTTGGAGACGGGAGGTCAAGAGGTCACGTGTGATAGGCTTAATAGCGGCCTAGTGATCAAAATTTGTGAAGTGTAAATATATCAAGATTTGTGTTAAAAGTAATATATTTTCAGTGTTTTTATTGTGTGTTCTAAACGGATACACCAGTGTATTTAAAATGTTATCAGTGTTAAATGTATACGTGTTAAATATGTGTCAAGATATGTCTGTACTTGCAATGAATTTGTACAAGATGGAGTAATTTAAAAGAGTAGGCAAAAATGACGCATCGCACGAGAAGGAAGGTCAGGAAACGACCTCAAACATGTGAGTAAAGATTTTCATTATGTTTTGGTGTCGGGGGAATGTTTGTGTACAAATCCACCGGAGTTTTTGAGTAAAAGGGATGTTTCTAAATAACTAATTACAGAATAGGAACGCGGTCTGAACAAAAATAGAATTGGAGAAATTATAAATAATTATGTGAAAGAATAAATCCTGTAGAGGAAATGTATGAATAAAATGTCAGTATATTTGACGAATGTTATAAAAGCAAGCGCATTAATAATAATAATAATATAAAGGAAATATAAATAGAGATTAAACTGAATAATATGAAAATAAGAGCGTTGTAGCCTTAATAAAAGTATAAGACATGAGGTTAATGCATGTTAATAAAAATAGAGCGATTATTGTCAAAGGAAAAGATTAATATAAAAATTGAGATATGTATTAATTGTTTATATGGAATTTATCAGTTCTTTGGAAGACTCTAGGCTTAAAATAATGTATAGCGCAATTAAAATAAAATGTCACGCTAGGAATGCGTAGAATTTAAATGTACTTGGTAAATTACTTATGAGGGGTAGTTGATTGCGGTAAATTGAGATATGTTGTAAGTCCTCCAATAGTGACATAGATCACGAGGCCATGTGTGTGTTATTATGTAAAAGGGAGCAAATGTATGGTATTATGAGCGTAGGTCATGTAGGCCACGGCCGACCCTAAATCGCATTTTGTATAAGTCCTCCAATGTGGGAATGGTTCCCGAGGCATGTTAAGAGATTCGAACCTAGAATCCTCTTGTTGTTGAAGCCCCTAATTATTCGTCGTAGAATGTGTATTACTCTTCCCAATCAATGAGGACCTTTCATAATTAATAAATGCCAAGGTTATGAAAGTGGTTTATGAGCCCAATAATATTGTTGAAAGTAAGAGAGAAGTAAAATGCCAGGTCTCTCCATAGAACTGAAAAGAAAGGAAGATTTGTTTTAAAAGCATTGAGGAGAGCTCCAACCGCAGACTAGACAGGGAGTCACCCTTCCAGTCATAAATCTCGTTCAAGTATACGGCCAGACCCTAATAGCAGGAGGGTTGGTGAAGGCCGTCTGTAAGAAGTAAATAATACACCGTGAGTGTTTTAAAAGTTGTTAATGACCCGGGATTTGAACCGAGGTCCTTGTAGATGAAATTATCGCTTGCAAGTTCAGATCGTAGTTTTCTTATGTGATAATGGTCTGATAAGACAAATAAAATAAATAACAATCCCTATTGTAATGTTGTATTGAAGTAGGATTCCACGAGTTAAATGAAGGTAACTAGATTCCGGGAGTAATCATAGTTTTTGACTTTGTCAAGTAATCTTTATAACTCTGGAGTACACAAGTATTTTCCCGATCACTATGGTGAATTTGTAAAACTTGAGAGAGATGATAAATGCTGAGAACATGTGAAGAGCCCAAATATTTAAGTAAAGAATTAACATGTACTTTAAATGTAATTATATATTTGTTTTGATGATAAGAAAATATAAAAATAGTATTTGAGGTGTACAAAAGAATGACACCCTTATTATAGAAAGTATCGAGCCAAAGGAGCTCGTAGTTATATGGAACTTTAAGATAGATACTTTATGGAAGTAAAAATAATCATGAATTGTTGGTTTTAAAGGAAACCATGTGTTTTAATATAATATTTGTTTAATTCTTATATTATTCCTTGTTCACTGGGAACAAGTAGAAGGATATTGGTCAGTAGTTTATTTGTTTTATTGTTTGTAGCGCCATAATTGTGGTTAATTAAATGTGTTAAAATAGGAGTTGATTTTGTTGTTATTTTTTGCAAGTGTATCCTCTATTTAATCCAAAATGTGTAAGTCACAGAGTGGGAGAACATACTACAACCCCGAAAATCCCGAATTGAGCAATGTTGGCATACTGTGCTTTGCATATTTCTTGCTGAAAGGGCACAGTACTCAACCAACATATGATTGTCCCAGTTCTTGTATCAGTATTTATAGTCCAGAAATTATTGTTTAAGCCTACAAATTAAGAAATTTTTATTATAATTTTAAAGTATAGGGTACGTAGATATATCTTTTTTGCCAACTTCTGCTGTTATATAAATGATTTTCTGCCAATTTCTGCAAATATAATTTTAAAATGGCAAATAACTTTTTGTACACTTCTATAAACAGTTTCATCTTCCTAAAGCGTTTATTGAAACCACATTAAAATGTTTAAATGATGAAAATATTGAAGATGAGCTACAAAAAATTGCTCTAAACATATCTAATTAATTATTAATGGATAATTAAAATCCAAAATCTTCATATAAAATTCTAAGGTCATATTTGTAAACTTAAACTAGTTTAAAAGTTAATAGTTTTTAAAAGTGTAAATTTCACAACAATTTTTCTTGAAGTCTTGAAAGCATAAAAACACTCAAATATTTGTACAAATGTTGGTCTAAAATATATCCAGCATGTTAAATACGATTAAAATGGAACTTAATTTGTTCAATATTGCAAATTGAAGTATTCAAACATTAGAATTACGGTATTTGAATTTCCAACCTAATCGAACATTCAAAGTATTCACATTAGTGAAATAATCCAACTATTCAGTCAATAGTCTGTTTTAAAGTTAACCATATTGATTAACTTATTAAAATAAGAATATTCATCGAACAAGTCCAATCGTTCAAATAATTATAATAAACATAGAAGCAAAAAGAAAATAAAGCATAAAGGAAAAAGAAGGAAAGAAAGAGATAATAAGTGATGTTTGTTTTGAATGATATTTATAAGGACATATCTGGCTGAATGGGGAAGGAGTTAACCCTCATCCAACCCATTGGTTTATCCCCTGCTTTGAACAACTTTTTGCACAAATTGCTGTATTTTTTGGGTAATTATCATCTTCGAATAATTCAATATGTGAACTATTCAATTTATTTTAGCAATCAACTATTCAAAATACTCTACTATTTTAAATGTTCGAATGATTCGAACAACCAAAGTATTCAGACATCTGCATTGTTCAAACATTCAAATAATTTATTTAAATTTCGAATTGACTAATATTTAAAGTGGTTGAATTAATCAAATAATACGTATAACACTAGTTCACACCACCCTGTGATGACGTAAGCGAGGCGGCAATAAATCATTTGCTTCTTACAGAGCCTCCACGCTCAAGCAAAGGATGGACAAGTTATTTAACTAATCCCTTTTCTTACTTACTTCAGAATTTGTCTGTGTGTGTTAAGGTGGAGAAGGCACGTGGTGCAGTAGTGTAGATGACCCCAAATAATTGGGATGGACTGAAGAAAGTTTTAACAATCCGGTCTTATTACGTGGAATAACGTGCAAGGCCATGGGACAAGGCTATTTTGCAGACTCTTAAATACATCTAATCTTCTAACAAAACTAAATGCAGGGTAAGAACTAGGAATTCACATGGGTGACAGCCGAAAGGGTCCAATGAATCCGAAGGTCTTGCCACAGCTCGCCTATTAATGCCAATCTTGGAAGTGTTTATTTCTAATACGGGATACTTCAATGTTGGTTGAATAATGCACAGTTATATTGGTTGCTTTCCTGTCATCAGTGAAAGGATTATATAAACAAATTTGTTATGTTAACACAATAGAATTTCCATTTAATATGGTAATGTATATTTTATTGAATGTGGCTCTTGATTATATCATGAAGGTTTGGCAAAAGGAAAACCCTCCTAAGATCAAAATTGGAACAAAAACCATCAATAAAAATAAACTGCTTAGGATTTGCAGATGACTTGGCTCTTTTAGCACTAGACAAGGAAGAGGTTTGTACTCAGATCACTAGTCTCCAAGAAATCGCTCAAGGGATAGGATTACAGATATCCTTTGAAAAAACTGAGATCATGCCTATGAAACCCTTAGATATAAATGAAGTCTATATAAATGATCATAAAATTAACCTAGTTCCTCAATTTAAGTATCTTGGAGAAATTATAACACATAACTTAAACGAAAAAGTAACTTGGATAAATAGAACAAATAAAATGAAAAAGGCACAATCTCTAACCTGGTCAACATATAATAAAAAATGCCTATCAATAGCTACTAAGATCCAACATTATAAAACTGTAACTCTCCCTGAAGCCACTTATGCTTGTGAAACACTGTTCCAAATTAAAAATGAACAAAGAACTGATCAGCTCCTCAAAACGGAAAGAAGAATCATTAGAACGTGCATAAATAAAAAGTATCAGGTTGAGGGAGTCTGGAGGATTCTCCCAAATGAAACTGTCTATCGTGAGATTGATCCAATCACCAGCACAATGAAGAAGAAAAGAATTTCATATTTTTTTCACATCTTACGGCTTCCAGAAAACAGAATTGTACGCCAACTGGTGATGAGAAATCTAGGAAAGAAAACTGGAGGAAAATGGATCCAAGAAATCCAACAAGATCTCAAAGCTGTTGGACTCAAGATAACAGATGCCGAGGAGAAAAATAAAATTAACACCATTCTTAAAACTCACAAATTTTCTGCAGAAATGACACACAGAAAGCCTATGGAGATTTCAGATGAGTTGAGAAAATCCCGATCTGAAAGAATGAAAACGTACTGGAAAGAGCGCAAGAACCAAGCAGTACTACCTTCAAAGAAGAAGTGATTGTGGAACGACTCAAGTGGTCCAATGTGACCAATCAAGATTAATAATAATAATAATATTGAATAATATATTGTAATTTGCCACCAAGGCAAGGCCACTATTAAAAAATAAAGAAATGGTTGACTAGTCAGGTTAAGTCGAGTGTTAGCCATGAAAGGAGCTTAGCTATTTTGGAGATCAAGAAGAGATGGCTGTGAGAGAAGTATTTCTGGTGGTTAATTTGAGTACCGTATTAAAAGAATATGTTGCATGGATATTTTCATTTTAATATTTACATGTTAAAAGAAAGAAGAGAAAAAACTACACATACTGATGAACGTGAGTATCACAATGTATTTGGAAAAGATGCTTAAAAATAAAGAATTGAGTAAAATAGCATATTATTAGTGTTACAGTTCTTTGCTTCTACCTTGCATTTAGGCGGCTTCGGTGGCGTAGTTGGTAGCATGCTGAGCTTCTATGCCCAAGATCGCGGGTATAAACCCAGCCGAAGTCGTCGGATTTTTTAAGAGTGTTAAAAATCCCTCAGTATGCCTTCCTTCGGAGGGGAAGTAAAGCCGGCGGGCCCATGTCATAGATTTATGACATGTAAGAGAACCTTCCACTAACTACACTTGGTTGAAGCTAAAATTTGTAGGTTAGATTTGGTTAATGCTCTATTAGTTCCAACGTTCACTGCCAGGTGCAAGTTGCGATGGCATCTAGTAGCCAAGTTCACAGTTAGGTGTTGTAGATGGTAACATTTGGTAGAAAAAGTAGGAACTTGAAATTATCGTCTGTAGTCCTTACTTGAATTACAAATAACACACGCTAATACAGCCATCACAATTAACATCGGTTATCAGACAGATTCTACAAACACCCAAAGTACACAGGGCTACATGACTGCGTTGTCGCAGCCTCTAAACTGAGGAACCAACCAATCTTGCATTTATTGGTGAGCAATTTCTGCCTGTGTCTGATGTGTAGAGGAAAATAGTTTTGCTGTTCTGTGCAGTAATGTCATCAGGGAGACAAGTGGTATTCTCATCTTGTAGTATATGACAAATACATGGTTAGAGTATACAATCTCAAATTAATATAAATCCCTTTGTTGTTTTCATTATTGGAAGGATACCTAGTAGAATTGCAGGCTTTAAAACTGAGACATGTGTTTTATTGTTGAAAGAACTCTTTTTCGTCATTTATATAGCTCACTTAAAACCTGTTCTCCCTGTCTGCAATGATTTGATGACATCACTAAGAGAGAAAAAGAAATTGTTCTCTCCTATTGCCCAAGGTTGGATGGTTGTTTACAGCTTGATATAAATACTGATATATTGTTGATGAGTGTACTGATTAGTGGATAGTCTCTCATTCTGCATGTATTACACATACAATGATAAAAGAAAAATAAATACTCTGTCTCACTCTGCAGAAGAAGAAGGTTTATTTTAAAATTATTATTAATATCTATTGTTGTGCCAATTTTGAATGAAATCCATTAGTTAGTATAGAAGTTACATGCATTTTAAAATTGGACCTATCAGCAGGCTTAGAATCATGTTGGCAGCACTGACGTATATTAGTTACTCCAAATTCGTCTAGAATGCCAGGTACTATACGTGTGCAAAGTTTAGAGCTATTGGCTTGCATACTTTCTGATATATTGATATTAGGGTAACAAAAATAGGGACAGCACATATTAACAGTTGGCAGCACTGGTTGCTCCTTAGAATACGCATAGTCATATCTGTTATGGTACACATAGCACATACGAAATTTGGTTGAAATCCAAATGATAGTATGGAAGTTACATGTATTTAAAGTTGGACCTGTCAGCAGGCTTAGAATCATGTTGGTAGCACTGACGTATATAAGTTACTCCAAATTAATATAGATAGTCAGGTACTATACGTGTGCATAGTTTAAAGCTGTCGGCTTGCATACTTTCTGATATATTGGTATTTGGATAAAATAAATTAGGAGCATTTATTAACAGTTGGCAGCCCTGGTAGGTCTGAAGAATACGCTCAGTCATATCTGGTTATGTACATTTACGACATACGAAATTTGGTTGAATTCCAATTGATAGTATAGAAGTTATATGCATTTAAAAATTGGACCTATCAGGAGGCTTATAATCATTTTGGCAACACTGCCATGTTTAGCCTCCTGGAAATTAAACTGAAATATTATGATCTGTACGTGTGCCAATTTTGAAATAGCTCCCATTCATACTTTCCAAGATATCCAACATGGAGCTCAAATTTCAATTGCGATTTTTTAGCAGTTGGTAGCACTGACATCATTTTCAAATATGGCCGTGAGATATTCAGGTATAGATCTTTACTCCTACCAAATTTTGTTTCGATTGCTGCAGCCGTTTAGGAGTTGATAGGGGGGGGACACACACACAGCCAGACAGAAGGACAGACAGACACACATTTGCCCGATCTCATAAGTCTACTTTTTCCTCATTTTTGCAAAATGTGAAAAGTAGGCTAATAAATACTCTGTCTCACTCTGCAGAAGAAGAAGGTTTATTTTAAAATTATTATTAATATCACCGTCTCAATTTACAGTAGCCTATAACTGTGATCATTGCACGGTAGTCACGTACGGCTAGATTTGGTCAGCATTTGTGATATGCTTTGAAGTATTATGAGGGGGGGGGGGGGTGATGGTGATTCCCGGTCAATGCGTGTGATTTTGGAATAGAAATATCACACCCTGTGGTTCAGATTCCATGCAAAAATGGAGGTTCCTTGGCTCATGATCGTGAGATGCATGGTCCCCCAAAACTACAAGCTTCCTTCCTTGCAGTTTAATATGAAGTAAGTGCCTTAATTCACCTGTTTTTCTGTATTGTAATTTTGAAATGCATTTGGTACACTACTAAATAGCATTATTTGTGCACGCTATGTGCGTATATATTTTCTTTTAACTTATTCATAGTCATCATCATCATCACCATAGCTTGCCACGGTGGGTGAGTGGTTATAGTGTCGGACTACCAACCCCAAGATTGCAGGTACGCCCCTGGCCATGGTAAGTGATTTTTGAAGGCGACAAAAATCACGATACTCATGTCATACGTTGTCGGCATGTTAAAGAACCCATTTCAATTCAGTAGGCCGCGTTCAATGGCAAAATTAATCTCGGGATTTTCCGCCAACACAAAGTTCCTCCATTCTCTACTTGAAAGCGCTGTAGTGTCAAGGAGTTTAGATATCTAACCTCCTTGACTTTCATAGCGTTCAAAGGAACGACGAAATTCGACATGCAAGCTACCCTCTGAGTGTCAATTAACAAAGCTTGCACCAGGCACCCGAGGCCATACGATATTATTATCATCATCATGAACCGGCTCCAGTTTCCCGGATGCAGTGAATGAGCCCTCTCCAAGAATGTCTCCCCCTCCACGACCTGCTGCAAATCCAGACCTCTCCCTGCAAGATCATTTCTAACCTGGTCGATCCATCTCTTCCTCGGTCGACCTCTTGTTCTCTTGCCTTTCAGTTCTTTCTCAAACCACACTCTAGCTGTTTTTTGTGTGTCCATTCTTTTGAGATGACCTAACCATTCCAGCCTGGTTTCAACACAGATCTGAATAAGAGTCTGCTCTACTTGAACAAGTTGGCGTATCTCATAATTTTTTGTTTGTTCCTCCTTGTTTTTTGAATCATAGTTCATAAAAACGTCATCTCCACCGCCTGTAGTTTGCTGGTATTTCTCTTGGATTGGGTACAGGTTTCTAAGCTATATGTAGTAACAGGTACAAAGAAGCTCTTGTAGAGTATTAGTTTTGATCTTGAAGCAACTTGCTTATCCCAAAGAAGCCCTTTCACGAGATGATAAAATTGCGATCCATGTTGAATTCTACTCGTGATTTCTGCAGATGGTTGATTATCTGTGGACACTACACTGCCACAGTAACAGAACTGATGTACTTGTTCTAACTTTGTACCATTCAGAGTGATGTTAGTATAGATGTTATGTCTACTAACGGGCATCACTACCCTTTTGGACTTGCTTATATTCAGACCAAATTGCTTGAATATAGCATTCCAATCATTCAGCTTCTGTTGTATTTCAGCCTCATCTTCACCCCATTTACAACATCATCTGCAAAGTGATGATATTTATTTGTGTAAAATAAACAAATACTATGCATGGAGATCAGGCTATTAATATTGTGTTTGTATGTTGGCTATTATGTATCTAAGAAAGAGACTAGCAATGCCAAACTGTGCTGTGGCTGCTTGTGAAAACTATAATCAAAAGATCAAACACACTAACATCACCCATCGCGTGTTTCTTAAAGATACCACAGTTTGCAGACAGTGGCTTCATGCTGCAAGCGGAAGGATAAAATAAATGTTAAATATGGCACTGTGTGTTGTGTTCACTTTGGTGAACATGCATGACTTGGCTTACTGCCCAAAAGGTTGCTGAAACCCGGTGAGCTACAAAGCCGTTAAGGTGACCTCAATATACTAAACGCTGAACACCAATATATATCCAAAATATTCCTCAATACAGTACTTGTCACGTTTAAAAATTGTCTAAAAAAGAGCTTTATTTACTATATATCAACATAAGTTTGGAATGAGTTTTTAAATGTTATGGACTCCGTCTTGAGGAAAGAATTCTTGATGAAGAGCAATGATATATAAAACAAAAATAGAATTCAGCTGAAAGAAATTAGAAACCCCTATTGACGCCAAATTGACAGGTGAAAAGCTAAATGAAGTAGGAGACTTATACTACTACGAAGCAAAATAACCAGTGATGGACAAAGCAAAGAGGATATGAAATGTAGGTTGGCTCGGGCAAGGAAAGCATTTCTACAGAAAAGAAATCTGTTGACAATAAATATAGAGACAATTTTGAAAGCCTTTATCTGGAGCATGGGGCTCTATGGAACAGGGTGTCTACCGGTAACGAAAGTAACGAAATTTACAAATGGGTAACGAAAAAGTAACGAATTTTACAAACGGGTAACGAAAATTTTCTGAAGGCTGGTTGAATCATTTAAGCTCGCGCCGCTAGGCTCAGAGATTGCGAAGGAGCGAGTTTTACGCAAGCGGCGCCGTCCCTATGGCGTAGTACTAAGCTATATTTCCCCGTGCCCGACCTCAAGGAAATACATACTGAGGATACCTTGAGTGGTATACATCGGTTCAACGTATATTTTCGGCATCAAGAAGACTTAAGTTTCGTGTGAAATATTTTTCTGTGTTACTGTATTAGGAAACCTGACTTTTCGCGAGACCTTTATTCGCGAATACTTCCGAAACTAAAAGGAAATCTCTCATTTCTGTTATTTGTTAATTATGTCAAATTGAAGTCCAGAAATAACGCGAAACAATTTAATGTCGCAATATTGCAAAATGTTACCGTTTCGAAGAAAAAAAATTGCGAAAAATCTTTGAAATACATATAACTTATTTAAAAAATATGTCTAGTAAATTTGCGACATCCAGTATGGTTAATTCGAAATTCCGTTATAAGTCGATTTTTCCTTCGAACTTTCGTTCCATTGGATATATAATCTAACCAATTATTTCGATAACTTGTAGATAATTCGTGGTTCTCAGTCGAAATAAAACTTGCCCTCTTGTCGTATTATTCGTGCAATCCTCTCAGAATAATTCGTAATATTCGATACCGTACCTACTTCGAACGTTCATCATCCAAAATCGCATCCACAAGACGGCCGGCTGACCGCACGACTTGTCTGCGGGAATCTCGTCAAACGGACCGAGATTGACGTCAGTTGCGTAAAATCATAAAACCCGTCCCCTATCGTGAACTTGTGACCACGAGGACTGCGGGAATCCTATCGAAGGTGATAGGACACCTATCACGGGGCACCCGTCACGAAACCTACTTGCCACTTTTCCCATGACCGTATACTTAAATGCGTGCGGGGAGCGAGAAGTGCATCAACTCACTTAAAAATGACAGCCTACGTAGCATCGAAATACTAAATCCTCCTCGTGATCCACCCTGAACTGATGAACTCCCAACCACAGCCTAGGGAATCACGGCGCCGACCGAACAACATGTTCATAACTACTCGTAAATTTTAACCATGCCCAACCTTGAGCTTGCCTCCGCCATTCTGTCAGGACAGATAGACAGGCAGACAATCGTTGAACGGCCGGGTGCGGCGACGATTTAATAATATCTCGAGGACAACGTAAAACGGCCGAGAGCGGCAGCGATTGCGATACATCGCGATATTTCTCTGCATTTAATGACGAGGACAACTGTATTCTTGTCAAACGGACAGCAAGTGGCGCCGATTGAGTAATAATGCTATATTTTCTTGTGCCCGACCTCAAGGACAATGGAAATCTCGTCGAATGACTAAAAGTGACACTGATTATATAAATCGCGGTTTTTCTCCGTGTTCTATCGTGAAAACTACGGGAAGCTCATCAAAGAACTGCGACCAGCGCCGATCGTGTAACATCTCGATATTTCTCCGTATTTGACTGCGAAGACAGAATTCGGTGACGATCGCGTAACATCGCATACATTTCTTCGCGACCTACCGCGGGGACGAAGGAAATCTCGCCAAATGGTCAAGAGCAGAGCAACCTCTTGGTACCGTAATTATAACAACATATGGTGCACAAGACGACATATTAGCTGAAACAACTCATTGGATATTAAATAGCGGCTTCGGTGGCGTAGTCGGTAGCATGCTGAGCTTCTATGCCCAAGATAGCGGGTTCAAACCCGGCCGAAGCCGTCGGATTTTTTAAGAGCGTTAAAAATCCCTCAGTATGCCTTCCTTCGGAGGGGAAGTAAAGCCGGTCCCATGTCAATATTTATGGCATGTTAAAGAACCTTCCACTAATTGCACCTGTGTGAAGCTAAATTGGATAGGTTATTGTAAACAACGCTCTTAGGTTTCTAAGTTCGTTGCCAAGAGCCGACTGCGGTGGCGTCTAGCAGCTAAGTTGTGAACTTAGCCTAGTAGTCGTTGACGGTGGCGCTTGGCGGCAAAAGTAGGAACTATTTGAAAAATTCTAAGCTGCAGTACTTAAATTAAAATAACAGATAACACACACTAATACAGTCATCACAATTAACACCGGTTATCAGACAGATTCTACACACACCCAAAGTACACGGGGCTACATGACCGCTTTGTCGCAGCCCCTAAACTTAAGAACCAACCAACAACCGATATTAAATATCTAGTATATATTTATTATTTTTATGACATTATGTGAATTTCATTTCAAGCGGCTTTGGTGGCGTAGTTGGTAGCATGCTGAACTGCTGTTCCCAAGATAGCGGGTTCAAACCCGGCCGAAGTCGTCGGATTTTTTAAAAGCGGTAAAAATCTTTCAGTATGCCTTCCTTCGGAGGGGAAGTAAAGCCAGCGGTCCCATGTCATAGATTTATGGCATGTAAAAGTTTCTTGCACAGACTAAACTTGTGTGAAGCTAAATTGTTAGGTTAGATTTCGTCGGAACGCTCTATCAAAGTTCCAACGTTCACCACTAGGTATCATTAATATCTGGTAGCAACTTGAAATTGAACGGAACTTGTAGCTCACCCTAAGGGTGTCCGCTGGAAGCAGCTACATATTCAGGCGAGCTGAACATGTCCTTGGACACTCCCGGCAATAAAAGCCATACGATAAATAAAAAACCTCTTTAAAAACAGTTCATTGTTGTTTTTCTTCACCGCGTGATGAGCGCCTATGCTTGCAGACCGCAGACGTATCTTGAATTCAAAGGTAACTAAAATTAACTAAAAGGTACCTGAAAAGTAACTAATATTTACTTCATCCTTACAGTAGACACCCTGATGGAAGTGAAACTTGGACTGTTGCCACAGCAGAAAAGAGAATAGAAGCTTGTGAAATTATTATTCTCGTATCAGAAACATACATATACACAGTTATATTATTTTTGCCGAAAACTTCGCCACTTCCAATGCTTTTTCTCTTCCTTGATGAAGATCGTCTTCTGAAATGTGGTGTTACAGAAAAATGAATATCATATGGGTAGATAGAGTAACAAATGAAGAGATATTAAGACGCATGGGAGAGATGTTCCTGGCGATTGCTAATGAAGAGAAGAGATAGGTTGGTAGGACACAGGTACTCGGGAATAGCAAACTTAGTTATGGAAGGGTCGAGACCAAGAACTGTAGGAGTAGGCCAAGGTTAAAATATGTTAAAACAGATTGCCTTGGATTTAAGGTGTGGTAGCTATGTAGAGATGGAACAATTAGATCAGGACAGGGAGGCACGGAGGTCTGCATCAAACTAGTCAAAAGACTGAAGACTCAAACATCAACACCCATATATTACGATTGAAGCCATGCAGTCTAATGCTGCTACCGAGAGCTGTGAATCTACAGAGATGTCATGCAAGCGAGCAGTTTCTTTCCATCAGCGGATGGCGCTACCTTATTACTCTTCTATTTACCTTGATTTTCCTTATCAATATCATCAGGAATCAACTCCAGTTTCCCAGATGTACTGTAGTTAATGAGCCCTCTCCAGCTTGTGCCCCTTGTCCCTTTTTAATCATCCTCTCTCACTTACTCTAAACAAGAGGTCAGCAACCGGTTGATTTCAAAGCACTTCAAGGCAATCCTTAAAAATTGTGTCATTACCAAGGGTTTGTTTTGTTTGACATTTCTTAGTAAAAGATGATTTATTTTTTTAAATTTTTAAACATTTTTGTTACAGAATTAGATTGACGGTGAACATTTTAACTCCTCAGCTAGAGACCTTGTTGAGAGTGATAAACTAGACTACGGATCTTAAGGTCCTAAAAATGTAAGTTTTAGACGCCTATACAGGGTGGGGGTGTAACTAAGCAGCTGGAAACATACCATTCTCAAGATAAGAAAGTGCTGAGAATCTTGAAAAACTTATTTGTAATAAGTGTGTGGTTTATCAGGCTAATCATTTGCTCTATAGACTTAGTGTTTGCAAGCCTCCGTGGATTAGGCGGCAGCGCGCCGGCCTCTCACCGCTGGGTCCGTGGTTCAAATCCCGGTCACTCCATGTGAGATCTGTGCTGGACAAAACGGAGGCAGACAGGTTTTTCTCCGGGTACTCCGGTTTTCCCTGTCAAAAATTTCATTCCAGCAACACTCTCCGCTATCATTTCATTTTTCATTCATTTAATAATTGCCCCAGAGGAGTGCGTCAGGCCTTGGTAGCCGGCACAGTCTATATCCTCGCCACTAGATGGGGGCTTCATTCATTCCATTCCTGACCCAGTCGGAGACTGGAAGCAGGCTGTGGATTTTCATTTTCACTTAGTGTTTGCACACAATTTTGAACATTTTGGGCATTCCAGAGCCCCTTAAGCCAATAACATAATTATTCTAATAATGTGACATCTGTAGTTTGTTTTACTACTAGATTTTTGCTTTAAATATATTAAACTGGTTTTGTTTTTATTTATTTTATTGGTATAAGTTATAAACTCTTCCCGAAACATGGATTTAATCATGTAAAATGGATATGGTCTACCAATGCTTCCTGGGCCCACCCAATAATTCTTATTTTACTCAGTTCCTTTTCAAAATTCTGCTTTGCCTTTTATGAATTATTCATGTTCTTTACATGGTCATAACACTTCAGTGTAGATCAGCTCATGTTATCTAGTTAGCTTCTCTTCACTGCAGCATTGTTCCTTTTGATCTGGTTCCATACTTTCTCCCTTCTTGTCCTGAGAGGTATGGATCTTGAAAAATTAATTTCAGAAGCTTAAGGTTCCATATGTCAAGACTCCGATATAGTAGGTCTTGAACAATGTCAAGCTCTGTGAGGCACTTGTTTCTCTCAGCTAGTTCCTAACAAGGTGGTAAAGCTGTGCTGCTTTCTGTGATAGATTTACAACTTAAGTTTTGCAAGACTTGTTGTTCGAAACAATAATACTAGGGTAGTTAGATCCTATAGGACTTCCTCATTCAGTATCATCAGAGTCAGTTTATTGCCCCAGCAAACCTAGTACAATTTTTGAACCTCTTCCACTTTTGTCTGTCCAAAAATACTTTGTCTTTAAAGATGGGCTTCACATTACCTCTCCTCCTGTTTTCTTTTATTATTATTAACCATCTTCTTCTTGGTCTTTGAGCAACTTCTACCTCCATCCGCTTCTTGCCATTCTTATAACGTGTCCAAACCATTTCATCCTTGACCTGGAAATTTTTTTGCATGAGCGTTCTTCTATCTCAGCTTGCGTTCTTATTATTGCATTCCTTAATTTATCTCTTTTAGTCATCCTTACCATACAGGGAACAAACTTCATTTCCGTAGCTTGAAGACAGCTTTAGTGAATTACTTATTGAGGTTTTAAGGGGTGGAACTACGAGGCCATCTGTCTATTCTCTTGGGTATTGTGCATTTTTCCAAGGCTGTAAGTGGTAATTGGAATTAAAGCTGTTACAAATGATCTTTTTTTGAGCAAAGTGGCAATTTTGCATCCCATAACAAGTTTCACACTTGATTGTAAAAATCCTTTTAAGATTCTCTTCGTGATTTCTGGATCAATACCGGCATCCCATGATATACATCCAAGATATTGAAAGTGCTCCAGATTCTCCAGTTGGATTCCATCTATGCAGATAATTGGCCTTCTTCTTTTGTTTACTTACCACCATCACTTTAGTCTTACTCATGTTAATATTTAGACCAAGTTCTTAAACTCTTCATTCCATTTTCCAGTTACTTTTCTACCTGTGTTTCCACAAATTACAATATCATCTGCAAAAGCAAACACTGTATTTTCTATGTGCATGTTCTTCAGTTGGTCAACACGTATAGGAGAGCCCAATATCTTGAGTGGATAATGTTAATATTGTGATGTGTCGTCATGTGACCAGGCATGGGCCGATGGGTGGAGTGCAGCGAGTGAGGGGAAGCGGTGAGCTGTGGGCCGATGCAGGTATTTTTGGTGGCTCAGTTTCAAGTGGAGTGTTTGGACCTTACTTTCTCCAGAACCATCAGGCCCAACCTTTGCCCAGACATAGCCAGACGAATGGAGAAGCTTCCCAACTCTTTCCAACAGGTATATAACTGAGGACAGTTCGTTGGTGAGGGGTAAGTGAGACATGGAGTGCAGTCAAATCAGTCAGTGAGTGAGAGCGGAGGGAGACAGTGGCCAGAGAGAGCCTAGCTGTGATTAGCCAGTGCAGCAGTACCAAACACATCTCTGCCAGTGAGGAGACATCGAGTTGGGTGCTGTGAAGCTTAACGTGGCTGTGACCATGGGAGACATGCGCAAGGACCTGGGTTCGACGCATTACAGTCAAGACTCTGGTGTAATCTGAAGCGGCAAGTATGGCGGTAAGTGCTAACTGTAGAGACTGTGTTGACTGCATGGGCAAGTGTACAGCTGTTGTGCTGCGGTGAATTGTTCACTGAGTAATTGAATTCTACATTCTGTAAATACTGGTATAAAAAGTAGTATTTAAAAAAAATCTAGTGTCAGTCTTACATGCTACCAGTTGTGTGAACCTCTGAACCTGTCAAAATATATTCTACCCAAATACCTGAAATAAAACACACACTTATAAATTGTACACTTAACTTCATATTACACATTTCGTTCATCACTTGCACATCTTCAGATCCAGGTTAATAAAATTTGTCTAAACATATAATACAAGATTGATAATAATAATAATATTAGTTTTATGTCCCTTTTAACTATTGCAGCTTTTAGAGATGCCAGGGTGCCAGAATTTTGCTCCAAAAGGGATCTTTAACATGCCAGTAAATCTACCAAAATGGCTCCCTCGCATTTGCGCACCCATAAATGCCAAGTGACTATGCCAGGATTTGATCTTGCAATCTTGGGCACAGCAGAAGAGAACATTACAACTGTGCCACGCAGCCAGTCACAAGATAGTGGCACTAACTCGTTCATTATTTACAAAGAGCTTCTTCTTCTTCTGTGTGCCCTGTCCAGTCTCCTGGACGTTGGCGATCAATGTGGAAAGTGTTTGTCTATCTTCAGCAGAGCGGTAGAGCTGTTCAATAGATCTTGTTCCAGTCCAATCTTGAAGGTTCCGAAGACAAGACGTCCTTCTCCTTCCCGCTCTTCCTTGCCCATCAATTTTACCTTTTAAAATGAGATGTAATACAGTATTGCATATTTTTCACCATGTAACACATGACCAAGGTATGCAATTTTCCTGCATTTGATGGTGGTCAGTTGCTCTCGCGTTGAGAATTTTCCCTCTCCAGTACCTGGTCATTAGAGACATGATCTATCCAAGAGACTTTCAGCATCCTTCTATGAAACCACATTTCCAGAGCTTCGAGCCTCTTAATGATGGGCGATTTCATAGTCCAGGCTTCCACTCCATAAAGCAAAATGGACCAAACAAAACATTTTACAATACGCTGTCATAATTTTAAATTTAAGGCATCATCGCACAGTAAAGGTCTCATTTTCTTAAGTTGATCTTGCCATTTCTATATGGGTCTTAATTTCAAGGTCTGAATTCAAATCCTCTGACAACGAACAACCAAGGAACTTAAATGTATCAACTTGTTGTCCTTTCAGTGTCAGAAATAACAAAGTGCTTGGTCTGCCATTACTTTTCTGCGAATGAACAGATTTAAGGATGTCATCTAACATAGAAATAGCGGCTTCGGTGTAGTAGTCGGTAGCATGCTGAACTGCTATGCCCAAGACTGTGGGTTCAAACTCTGCCCAAATCGTGGATATTTAAGAGCGTTAAAATCCTTCTGTATGCCTTCCTTCGGTGGGGAAGTAAAGCCTGTGGGCCCACGTCATAAATTGGTAGTGTGTAGCAAATTTGTACGTTATTTGGTTATAAACGCTCTATCAAATTCTAACATTTGCTGCTGGGTGACGGTGGCATCTGGTAGCCAAGGTTGGAACTACTTTAAATTGAACTTTCCCAGTTTCATTCATTTCATCTCTCATTAGGTTGGCATCAAGAAGGGAATCCGGCCGTAAAAACCATCTGTTACATAGCATCTGATCCCCGACCTCATTGGAAACAGGATTAATAAGGGATAGATGATGATGATTTTTTTTTTGTCGTGTAGCCTCCTGAGAGGCAGAGTGCAGGTCTTTCTAATCGACGCCCGTGGGCGACCTGCGCGTCGGGATGAGAGATGGAATGTATGAAGAGGAATGAAACTGGGCAAGGATGTGGAAGGAAGCGGCGGCCGTGGCCTGTCAGAAGGTACTGTCCCAGCATTTGCCTGGTGTTGAAAATGGGAAACCACGGAAAACCATTTCAAGGACAGCCGACAGTGGGGCTCGAACCCACGCGTCTACCGAGTCAGCAGAGAGCTTGGCCCCTTGACCTAACGCAGCGCTTTAGCCCGCGTAGCCACTACTGTCGGTGATGATGATGATGATAATTGTTGTTTTAAGGGGCCTAACATCTAGGTTATCGGCCTCTAATGATCTGGGTGATAGCAAAAATGAGAATGAAATGGAAACCAGAACGAAAAGTATGTGAGACGGAAAATACGTACAAAGAGAAACTCAGATGGAAACAGCTCACAATATGGCCTTACAAAAGGGAATTTAGAACGAAAAGATTCACAAAAAGAATAGATTGAAAAAGACACACAAAACGTAGGCTAGATTCAAAATACGTACAAAATGCTATGTAGCGTCGAAATACTTACAAAATGCAACTGAAATTCAAAATACTTATGAGATTGAAAATACGTACAAAATGCAATTGAGGTTCAAAATACTTACAAAATGCAATTGAAATTGAAAATACATAATGCAATTCAGATTGAAATATCCCAGTTCCAATCCAAATTATTCACAAAGTGCAATTGAAATTCAAAATACTTACAAAATGCAATTGAAAATGATGATGATGATGATAATAATTGTTGTTTTAAGGGGCCTAACATCGAGGTTATCGGCCCCTAATGATCTGGGTGATAGCGGAAATGATAATGAAATGGAAACCAGAACAAAATTATCTGAGACGAAAAATACGTACAAAAAGGAACTCAGATGGAAACAACTCACAATATGGTCTTACAAAAGGGAATTTAGAACGAAAAGTTGCACAAAAAGAATAGATGGAAAAAAAAGACCCACAAAACGTAGGCTAGATTCAAAATACGTACAAAAAGCAATGTAGCGTCGAAATACTTACAAAATGCAATTGAAATTGAAAATGCTTACAAAATGTGCGGTAGATTCAAAGGACTCATGTGGATTGACAATACTTACAAAAAGCAATTTAGATTGAAAATACTTGACAAAATGTAATTTAGATTCAAAATACCCACAAAATGCAATTGAGAATCAAAATATGTGCAAAATGCCTGCCAAAAAATGCAATTTAGATTCAAAATTCGTGCGAAATGCGGTTTTGGTTGAAAATACTTACAAAATGCAATTGAAATTCAAAATACTCACAAAGGTCCCTCCGCCATATTGAAAAACTTACTAAAAAGCAATTTAGATTGTCAATCTTTACAAGATGCAATTGAGATTGAAAACAATCGCGAGATGTATTTTAGACCGAAAAAAAAACATACAAAAAGCAACGTAGATTAAAAATGCCTTAAAAAAATCGCTAGAAGGGAATTTAGATACACGGTGAACCAAGTAACAAAAACAGTGCGGGAATCTTAAAGAGAAAAGTAAATATAATGAAAAGAGGAGAGAGAGGAGAAGGTCCGCCCCAAAGGTAAGGGACAAAAGGGGAAAACGGACCCAGCTCAGGAATCTTTCGGGGTCGCCAACTCCCGAACTCACCAGCCGTGAGCCCCTGAGGGTGTAGCATTATCTACGGTGCACCAGAAGTGGTGGGGCTACATACACCCTGCCTCCTTAAGGGCCTAGAGCACAAGGCAGGAGGTAAAAGGAAAAGAAAAAGAAGGCTGACCCCTCACAGAAGGAGGATATCAGGAAAGATGAGACAAGGGCCAATTTAGGCGGGAAAGTGAAAGACTCCCTAGGCCTCGGTTAACCTAATACCGTCGGGGTCAGAAGAGAACAAGAGTTGACCAAGGGAGGTCGACAGGAAAGAAGACGGAGAGGAACCCGGCACAAGTAAGTGGAAGCAATGCCGGACTCAGCTGGGGTCCCGTGGTCGCCAACCCACGCCCCACTAGATGTGAGCCCCTGGGGGGAATAAGGGATAGACATACATCTCACATAGAAATATCTAATGTAGGCTATTTCATATAATTTTACATGTTCAAATATCACAAAAAAAAAATCTCAATTGACAAGGCTTTGTTGTTCATTACTATTTCCAACTTTCTCTGTACGAAACATGGTGAGGAAAATATGGAAAAATCAATTTTATAATGTATAATACAAGAAACCTTTATTTGTTTGAATATAAAAAATAAAAAACAACTTTTGCTTGTGTCTCCAACATTTCTTCCACAAGAATGTCACTACATACAAAAAATAATAATGTAGTACTGTATTTTAACATCCAATACAAAACAAACATTTATCACATTTCACATGTTTGAGCAAATAGATAAATAATTATTTCTTCTTGTGCCTTATATATATTACAGTTAAGTAACTATTTATTATAGAACATATTGCTTGTTTGCTACAACAGAGGCATAACTAGTAATCTGTACTTTTTCAGCTTTTACCTCAATGTAGTGCCGGAATATATTCTTTATAGAACTATTAATCGACACTGTTTTTCTTCACAATGTGAGACTCCATAATTCATTGTGCCAATTTCCGAAAATATTGCAATTTCATCAAGAACACTAGATACTTCCTTAATTGTGGTGTCAGTTACAGATCTGAAGCAAAGTAATAAATAGGGGTCAGATATTTAGGTAAGTAAATATTTTTTCATATAAATACATACTTTAAACATTTTTTTTTTAATTACATAAATTCCTGCTTTTCACTTATTAGCACATAAAAAGACAAAATATTTACATTTTTAAAACAATCAGTATGCCAAATCCTTCAATTTATTGCATTTTTGTTCTGTGTTACTTGATTGGGGAAGAACCTGTGAGCTATCTAATCTTGATGCAGAGCGTATGTCAGCTTGCAGCTGTGTTTTTCTTGGCTTGTCACCCCGTACCACTCACTGTGGAAGCCGGGGATTTCCTTGTCCATAGCCATATTGCACCACGTGTTAGACCTACCCCTCCCCCCAGCTACCTGGAACAAGTGTCACTCACATGCAGTTCTTTTCTGGCACTGTGAAGTGTAAGGCAGTTCTGCGATGCCTAAAGTAAAAGCAACTACAAGTTATCGTCTGCAGCAGTATGTCGCAGAATTTAAGGATAATTTTACTTTTGATGTGGGAAAGCAATCAAGGCTGAACAATGATCTCAAGTTACCCAACACCTCGAGGGCAAGAAACATATTGCCGCAGTTTCGCGCCTTCAGAGTAAGTGTTTGGCGATAATTATCGGCCATTCGTGATGGACAACCTCAACATGTGTATTGTAATGCTTCATCAGTCAGTGAGGCATAGCATTCGTGAGTACTGCATATTGTTTATATTCACATTAATAAACTAAATTTTAATTAAATATTTTTACTCTTTTGTCACATATATCAGGTAATTTTAATACATAAAAAAATAAATACTTCCCCGATTATTAGCACCTAAAAATCCGATCCCTAGTAATAAATCTCCAATCAATAAGGTGTCAAAACCTTGACATTATTTAAATAATTGACAGTTTAGTAACTGCCTTTAAATCTTTAAATGTAGTTTTCCACAAACAACATATTTTGAGTTATGCCACTGTTGCAGCAAATGAGCCATATGTCTATGCAATTACCTGATAAAGCTTCATGAAAACTGTAGTAAGTTAAATACATTTTAAACAAATAAAAATTCTGCAGGTATATGCAAATATTTGAATGAAAATTGAACATACCATTAATAATTATAATAGGAGCCCTATACCAACTGGTATATTACAGTACAAAATATGACAGTCAACATTTCAGAAGCTAATTGACCATTCTTTGCCAAAATATAAAAAGAATCAGACTTTCTGATGCAAAGATTAAAAATAAAACGTTATGTCTCAGACATTTCTTTTATAAAACATTCACTAAGTACAATAAAAATGGTTGCATTTTTAAATTCAATGCAAAAATTCTTTACATGCTTCTTCAAATATGTAAATAATATAATTTACAGAAAAAATAGTAATGACAAAGAAGAAACTAGGTTTCATACACTTGAAAGTATTGTACATCAGCTTATAAAGCTTCATGAACAGTGCACTAAGTTAAAAACATTTTGAAAATTAAAATAAATGTTATATAGGTATATACAATATTTAAATGACTATAAAATATTTCTATAAACATTATTTTAAATTTTCACTAAGTAAATTAATTATGATTAACTTATATGAAATTATCTTTCACATTAAAAAAAAAGTTTGCCATGTTTTAAAGGTTAATTCAAATATTTGAATGAATAATGTGTTTCTTGTTTTAAAATAAGTTTTGTAAATAATAAATAGCATTCTTCTTTTAAAGTAAAATTCATACAACACAAATTTAAGAAAGTTTGCACCAATAAAAATCCATTGTAGATAATCTAGGAGGAATTACATAGATGAATCAAGTATAATTCAAATATTAATTTAATATGAAGAGATTCAGGAAAATATATTTTTCAAGAAAAGCCGTCATTGAAGGCGAAACAGCTGATGATCTGGAACAAGATAATGGCACAGATGTTGTCAAATCACTAAAGGATGAAGTTTCATATACCGTACATCATCATTGAGAGAAGAGAGATCTGTCTTCCAAGATCACAATGAAGAGTTAAGTCAAAAAAATAACTTTTCAAAAAGTCGTATTAAATATTTGCAAGAGAAGCTGAATTGCTTAGAACCTCGATGTGATACTTTACAAGCAAGTTTATCTGCCAAAGATACTGAAGTAAGACCTTTTCATGAACATATCCACGAACAAACCAACCCTATACTAAGCCTGAAACCTGAGAAAGACGTCAGAGATGACCCAGATTTGCCAGCAAATATCTCACTAGTCACTCCTAGGAGTAGAGGACTCTCTACTATTTGGAAAATACTAGGATTCACACATTGTGAGAGTAAATTTTACAAACCATTTCTTCAATGTTGCCTTTGTAATTTAATAAAAGAATCACTTTTCAACTATGATGGACTTGTTCTCGAAACCTCCTAGCCATGTCTGTGTTTTTATAAATATATATATATATATATATAAAATTCTGCATTTGATGCAGTAGCCCGTAACCTGTAGCTCGACTTCTTTCTCACTTTCGCTCCCAGCTGCAGATTCATCTCAGACCACACCAAAAAATACCATTTTTGCAGGCCACATCTAAATCAACCAAAAGCATAGTAATACCTCCAAGCGTTAAGCATCTTCAAATATGAGCCAACAGGATCTTGAAGGTACTATTGCTGTAGGACATATACCTCGGGTTACACCAGCACATTCCCAAGAACTAGTAGGTTATGAAATCCCTCATCACAAACCATGCAAGAGAACTATCAAGGGGAGCCGTAGAAGCATTGCAATTTCACCAGATGGTACCCTTGTGTCTTCAGATTCTAGCCTTCCGGAGATTGCCACTGTTCTACCAATGCCACAACCCAATCCTCGAGTCACACCGGAAACGGCCCTAGTGAATTAATGAAGAGGTTTTGGGCAGAAAAGAGAAGAGTAAAAGGAAGTGAAGCTGTGATTGGCTAAAGTTTGCGTGCTCTTCCAAAGGGAAAAAATCGATAATAATAATAATTAAATTCTCAAAATTATAATTTAAATTAGAAAAGGTTATTTAAGTGTATTTTATCCATGTTAATTTTTCCAGGTCAGTTACTGTGATAAATATTACCCAACTAATTTAATTGAGCACTTTAATGTGTTGACTGACTGAGAAGTAATTTTATTTATTATATTAATATTATAGAACTGCTATACAAAATTGTTCTCCAAACTTCCTAGTCACACCTTCATGTTTTTCATATTACTGTATATTATGGTGTTTGAAGCCATTTTCAGTTTTGCCTTAGTAAACGAAAATTTGATGCTTTTCAATCGGTCAACACGATTGTACCCAAATGAGGTGGGTTATTTCCTAACTCTGAAAAAAATACATGAGATAAATAAGTACACTTGGATAATTATAGAGGTATTTCACTGGTATCGGTAACGTACAAAATATTTGCAAGGGCTCTTCTGAACAGAGCAGAACCGATATTAGACCGTCAGTTAGGGGAATATCAAGCTGGGTTCAGGAAATCAAGATCCTGTCCTGAACAAATTCATAACATTAAGACCATAATTTCCTACTGTACGGTACGATCAAAACCTTATGTTGTGATTTTTGTGGACTTTCAAAAGGCTTATGATTGCATTCATAGAGACACAATAATTAATACCTTACATGAGTTTGGCCTAGACAATAAATCAATTAATTTGTTCAAAGCAAGCTTAGAAAACACAACTTCTAAGGTCAAATTTCGTGGTGAATTGTCCGAAGCCTTTGCAATCAAGACTGGCTGTAGACAAGGTGATCTGGGATCACCGATGCTGTTCAACTGTGTCTTGGAAAAAATTATAAGAGAATGGTTAACAATCTTACCAAATAATTATGGTATTCGAATTGGTTATAAAAAAGAAGACCTGAATATAAACCGTCTCGCTTTTGCAGATGACATTGCTTTGTTCGCTAATTCAATGGAAGAGGCCACTGACCACCTTAATAAACTACAAATCATAGCTGCTAAAACTGGACTTAAAGTGGCCTTCCATAAAACTAATTTTATCTCAAATGTCAAAGATGCCTCAAAATTCATCACGATTGGTCTGCAAAAAATCAAAAAAGTCCGAAAATGTAAATACCTAGGCGAATGGATTACCCCTAATAATTCAGAAATAGCTGCCATTGAGAGCAGATGTAACAAATTGGAAGGTGCCTTTCAAACCTGCAAAAACATTTACAAAAGTAAAAGCTTGTCCCGGAATGTCAAACTTTGTCATTATAACACAGTAATTAGGCCGTCAGCACTGTATGCTGCAGAATGCTTACAGATGACAAACAAAGGCCCATTGAGAAAATTAGAACTTAAGGATCGGAAAATTCTAAGGAAAATATTAGGACCTGTTATTGATAATGGTACTTACAGAAGAAGACATAACAATGAATTATTCGAACATATAGAAGATTTGGTGAGTGTGATGAGAAAAAGGAGAATGTCTTTCTTTGGACATTTGGAACGCATGGAGCATCATCGACTTTCATATCGAATACACTCATCAATCTCTAAAAAAAATTCCTATTGTAAATGGTCGATGCAAGTTAAAAAGGACCTAACAGAAGCTCGAATCAATCAAGCTCTGGTTTGGGATAGGAACCTGTTCAGAAAGGCGGTTAAATCAACCAGTAATCTACACCCTTTAACATCTGTGATGCCTCGCCCTCACTGCAAGTGGACGGAAGAAAGGAGAGCTGAACATTCGTCAAGAATGAAGATCTACTGGCAGACAAGAAAACAAGCTTTACAGTGATCATATGAGTGAAGAACATCGTGGTCCATTGATGGCCGAAACGACTAAAAAAAAAAAGTACACTTGGATGACCAGTTTCGATAAATTGTAGAACCTAAGTGTAATGGATCTGATGATAATCGCTTGACGATCGAAACTGGTCGTCCAAGTGTATTTATTAATCTCATGGACAATTTTTCAGGATTAGGGAATAACCCATCTCATTTGGGTATAATCGTGTTGACCGACTGAAAAGCATCAAACTTTTGATTATTGTATATAGAACTATAATTCGGAATTTAAATCTAGTGGATCTTGTAGTAAACAGAAATGAATGCAACTGACAGGATATTGGTGGGGATGTCTGGAGAAGTAGTCTGACATCCGCTTACAGCACAGAGCAATCGGTCACTTAAGTACACCATGAGCGGGCAAAAGGTACACCGCCTCTTGTGCAGTGCATCACAATCTAGTTTCTTGTAAAATAATATACCAAACCTCCAGAAATTTTCAGAAGGGTCCACACACACTTTGGGGAAAGAAACCCTTTCAAAGACCAAAGTGTACGAAAGGCATTAAGAAAAGAATGTGGTGGGGTAGAAAGCTGTGGAAAACAAGCTCAAACACAGACAACCCTGGAAAATATCACTACGCACAACATTCATGATGTAAGTGACCTTATTGGAGATTGGCACGAAACAATTTCAAAAATTGCTTCAGTGACAGGAAACTATGTACGTTTTTGAGGATCATATTAAAAAGTTGCCAATTTGATGTGGGAAAATGTATATCAAAGCCTGGAGATGACATAGAAAAATGAAATGAAAATGAGGTTATATTTTTTGTTTCGTTGATTCAATAAATTATAAAAAACTAAAGTTTTATAATTGATTCATCCATGTAAAAATATAAAATAGCAAATATGGCAAAATGAAATAGTACATTTCTTCTTTTACATCAACGAGATACACTACATACAAAAAAAATCGAAGTTCATTAAGTTTAAAATAATACATTCTATACAATAAGCATATCGTAATGATTTGCATGGCCATAACAAATGTCTAAACTTTGACAAATTCTTTTCAAAGTTGCAAAGTTGACAAGAAACTTAAACTGTACTATTTTCAGCATTACAATGCATAGTATTTTCATTAAAACTACAGAACAGGAGACCAAGCAGTCGTGACTTTCAACAAGGTATATTACTGAAAATATAGCATTTATGATTGACAAACCTTTCTCGGAGATGTTGGGAGTCGTTTTACTTTCTCAATTGCCACTGCTGCACCGGAATAATTCCTTTTAATTGATTATTTACGAAGATAATGCTTTTCGCATTGTCTTCATTTCACTATGGACGCCATCTTGGACACATACGTCATGTGACACCCGAAAAACGAACACCTGAGTACGTTACCAACATGTCCAATACAAAATTCACCATATGACACGTAAAGTTTGAAATTGTTACAAATTTCCACTAAGTTAAGCACTGTCTTGCGGAAAATTACTGCTAGTAACACAAGCAAGGGGGTCTGGGGCGTAAGCCCCAGGTTAGGTTTGTTTTTGTATGTAAAACATTAATAAGATAGAATTTATGTCCGCTACTAGGTTAGGTACTGCCTGGTCGAAAATTACTGCTAGTACCAGAAGCAAGGGGGTCTGGGGCGTAAGCCCCAGGTTAGGTCTGTTTTTGTATGTAAAACATTATAAATACATAAATAAACACTGACAATTGGCGCAATTTTTCATTACATTACTTTATCGACGCTCTTTTGTTTACTCGTTCTATACCCGATGTGAAATAGTACCAAATGCGTGGGGTTGGCATTCCTGACTTAGTAAGCAAGATGGCTACAAAAGACTTCATTTCTGCTATATAAGTCGTGTATCTATTTGGGATGGTTGGGTGGGTTTATGGCAGCGGACGAGTCAACATCTATTATTTTAACATCTCCGGGTACCATTACTAAAGGTACTTCAGCAAATTTCATTACCTAAATTTTTTTATACCTTTGGTCTCCTGTTCTGTAGTGCTACCGTATTTTCTTAAAAGAAAATTGGGGCCAAGAAATAAATCTCTATTCAAGTAGTAAAACTATAATATAGCATTTTATACTGTATATGAGCTATCACATTAATATCCAAACTAACACAAAAAATATAGCCTAGTGTAGTCTATCATACCACAAACATTAGGTCTTAAAAAAACGAGAGTACACTTGAAACCCACAGGGAAAGAATGTGCACCCTAGACATTATGTTCTTTTAGAAGAGCATTTTAAATATTTAAATGAAGTGCACACTCGACATGTTCTTTTAGAATAGCTTTTTAAATATTTACGTTCAGTGCACCCTAGATATTTTGTTCATTAAAAGAAGAACATTTTAAATACTGGTATTTAAATTGAGTAGACATAGGCCTAAGCAAATGATTCAAACAAAATATTAGACCTATGTATTTTAGAGAACAATTCATTTATTTGCACTAAGAAAAATCAAAACCAGTGGCGGCTGGCAGTAATTGTTATGGGAGTTGCACGAGTTTGACTGGTAAAATACTGCTTGCTATCAGAGAAGACGGAATACACGTGCACGATAAAACTTATGTAGCTCATTTGTCATGAATGCCATAGTACAGAGATCATCACATTGACCTCGGTATTAAATGGATTATAAGTTATTTAAAAAAATCATGAGAACAAAACAGCATAAGCTATACACGAGAGTGAGAAATAACCACAAGTGTTGCACTACGTTGCGGGACAGTGGTATCGCCAGTATTACGTGCGTGCCAGGAGGAGTCAGTTCGACATGCTGTGATGGGGAGCAGGGATTTCAGTTGTGTGCATACTGTCTATTCCTGACCAAAATATATCGGCAGTGAGTTGGTGCTACATTTAGCATGGTACTTGTTGTTTAACCGTCTTAAAGTGTGTATTGTTCCTTTCTACTGTAGACATTTTCACATGGCTTTGTATTTATTTTCAACAGAGCACAGAGAGAATGCATTGAGTGAGTGAAGCAGGTAGTGATCGACTTGATGTTTTCTGAATGCGCGGTACACATCGGATGTCTTCGTCACCCCTCTCCTCCCTTCTTGCAATCAATGGGCAACGACCAACCGAGTGAACTGTTGGGATAGGACTTTGCTATACCCTCCACTGTTGAGATCTGGTTGGCGGTCGAGCCTGGAAACGACCACTCAGCGAGTGCTCTTATACCGTCGGTACGCTTCGCTTTTTCAAACAGTTCACAACACAGCTTACTACAATGTTACTTGAATTAATAAAGAACAAAACTATAAAATCTTAGCTTCTCAATGCTAAAATATTATTACGATATTATTACATTTTTTGTGTTGAAAAATCTGGTCATTGTGCAACCCCGCAACCTTATTACCGGCCGCCACTGGTCAAAACACAATCTATCTCACTCACATGATGTAGGAGAATATAACACAACGAAGATTGCAATGGCCACAAACTGGATAATCTAATGAACGAACAGGATCGGGTTGTGTTCCAGTTGTGTTTGCAGCTCCTGATTTAGCCTAATATGGAATGTGAATGTTGTCTAAACAAGGGATAACTTACATGTTTTCATCCCGTTCTCTATTTTCTCACTCATTATGGCAAATATGACTTGCTAGGCTGAAGAAGACCTGACAAAGGATCAAAAAATGTAAGCCTATTGATTTATGATTAAATAATCAATGTATTGAGACATGGAAAAGTATGGTTTAATTTCATTAGAAATTAATTGAATAAAAGTTAATAAAGGGAGCCCAGCGGACAAGAAAATGGTGGCACACAAGTCTTGCAAATCGAGCAGTTTTATACTGGGCTGTAATCAGGTGATGCATGATGATTTCGAAGATTGTACCGTGGGGTGTCTCTGGAAACATTTAAGTCTGCTAAGGCCTTTCTCCTGTTTGCATTGCGATAACTTGAATAGCTGCCAACTGATCTGGTACTAGTAGTCGAAGGTGAGGGTGAACCAGATCTAAAGGTTATATCTGCTCTCTGTCGAACAATGGTGGTATGAGTATGAAATTCAGGGGTTCCATTTTTTGAGTCTGGAGATTGCATAGACTGAACTTCTGAATAAGGAGTTTTTGTACCTAATGAAGTGGAAACTGTATCATCAATTCCAGTGTCTACATGGTAACAGTTCAATTTACTTGATTTTGATTCTGGCTCCTTACCATTAATAGGTTTGGATAAAGCAATTTGCACTTTATACTTTTCTAGATACTTCAGAATCTTTAAATTTTGTTCTCGCACTTGGATGAGTAGATTGTGATTAAGCATATTATAATCATAATAATAATAAATGGAAAGACCAAGTATAACAGCGCAAAGTGCGATAAGAACATCACGACACCACCAAATCCACAAAGATAGAGCTTCATTTACAACTTCCAAAGCTTCATCTCCATCTTTAATAACATTCGTTGATATCAATCTTTCCAAACAAGCATTCACTGTAAGAGACAGGTATATAAAAAACCTTGCATTTCGTGTTCTAGGTGTAGTAGTGATGATATATGAAACAATCATGGCAGATAAATAAAATAATAATGTATCGAACCATGATATTTCTCCTATTGCCCATTCCCGCAAGGAGGCAACACGATCAAATATGTCAAACAAGAGCATCTTCTGTTCTACAGATGAAGTTCTGAACTCTTGCATGATTTCATTAAGATTCATGTGAGATTCTTGTAATACTTCACGGAGTGTAAGACCATTTTGAAGAAGTTCTTTTTGAACTCCCATACTATCTTTCTGATATTTAAATATTGTATTTTGAATTTGCTCAGCCTCTTCTAATTGCCTAGTCACCTTGGCAGAACTAGAAGAGAGTTTATCTATGGTCCTTTCGGTTTCTTCGTGCCAGAAATGACTTTGTAGGTAAAAGCATATGTTCTGGGTATGTGTATAAAACGCTGTGTAAACATTAAAGGCTCGGTCTGACATATCTTGCATGCATTCTTTTCTCAAAAAGCCACTCGATTTATCACACTCGTATGACTCGTGTCCAGACATTTTCAAGAAGCAATTGGTAAATTTTAATGCAATATCACTCTGAACTTGCTCAGTAAGACCCTTGCATCCACTGTCCAAAGATGAAATTACATTTTTCCAACAACTCCCATAGGGAGGGATATTACTTCTTTTATTCAGGTCAGCATACTGGTCTTTCCCAGCTTGTATTAACTGTGATTTTTCTTTGGTATTTAGGATGTTTTGCCCAGTAATAGGCCTCCATACTAAAATGAACACAAATATAGCTAAAGTGTAGCCTGCCATTGCTGAATTGATTTTAATCCGACCAACTGAGCTACAAAGAAAAGTTTATAAATGACAAACTCATGATATCCGGGTTCGCCTATCTGTCACTTGTGACGGTGACACACCAACATAAAAGAAACCAAGGGTTGCATTTCAACACTTGATAATGCAAAGTTGGTGATTAGACTTAACTTTCAACATTTAACACGAAAGCCGACCACCACACGCATTTCCCTATTGGATACCCACACCAAGCAACACAATTACACCTGATAACACCCAACACACCATTTGAAACGAATTTAAAAACAAATCTCTTGGTTTACAAGCAAAGATCCTCGGTTACAACGAGGGCCATATCGTCCATGTATCTTCCTTTGATGATCTTTGATCAAGGCCAAAGAATATTCATCGCCAGCCGATAGAATATTATTTCTTAAAAAAATAGACTCACGTATTTTAATGGAAATGTGCGGACGTAAATTAGAGTTTTTATTCATAATCCCTTTTATATTGGGGTGTTTTTTTTTTCTTCAGACCATATTTCACAGAGCGACGGAATTACAGTTGTATTATCCAGAGTTGGAATCTGACAGTTCGGCGCCAGTGGGCAAAAACAGTTGACGACTAGATCCCACGCAAGGCTTGTTGCCATGGAAACCATACAGCGCTGCCAATTTGAATGACGCTTTTGGCCACGTGCTTGTCACTTGACCAGTCCTTTGTTTAGTTGCCTCCCGAGTGCACACTGACCATGCTGCGTTATAATTGTATTGAATTAATTAGTTAATTACTTTCTCGTGTAGGATTTATACTTATTTATTCTTTATACTTATATTTATAATTCATTAGTGTCCGTTATTTATTTATATAGTGTTAGTGTAAGTTTAAGCTTAGGTTCGTGTGAATTAGATAAAGGTTACCCGTAGCTTTCTTTTTGTTTGCGAGTGGTGACGCGATGGGTTGGACAACTTTTCCATGGTACAGGTCTTGGCAGCATAGGTTGCGATTAGGATGAGGGTATTAAGCGAAGCGCGGGAACGTGAAGGTGTGGACGACCTCATAATTTCCCTCGGCGATTCCTCACCCACCAGTGATGGAGAGGACCGAGATGATGATGATATGGATGGGATAACGCCTTTTCCCAGTGATTAGCTTCTGTCTTGTAAAGGGTGAGTTAATAGCATATACAATGAACGTATATTTTGTAATACATTTATATGTTTCTTGTGCCTTGAAACTTATTCTACAGGAGATATAAATTGCTAAATAACACGGAAACAATCACGTTCTGTCGTTTCGCTTTGAACATTTTTGTTTTATGATTGTAGGCTACCGGTATTCTTACCGGTAATATTGCTATTCATTACAATATTTCAGGCCTCTCCTCAATTTGACGGGCTATTATTTTATTTTACAGTGTGCACCGAACAGTTTTAAGCATTGCTTTGCTTAAGATTTTTGAAAAACCATCTGAGTAAAAATATAATAATAACGCTGCTAATGATATTATGAGCATGAGGAAAAGAACGGGAGGGTGAAAGTACGCACGTGGTGGCGAGTAGCATACGTGGCAACGCTGCCTTTAGTTCAACGGTTGTCCGCCGAACTGTCAGATTCCAACTCTGGAAAATACACCTGTAGTATTCCGTGGAATCATATAGGCTTACATGATTTCGTTTTTCATTTGTTTTCTAAAACAAAGATGAAGATGGTGGTTGTTGTGGGTTAAATCCTGTGTGTCATAAAATAAAATTTGTCAGTAATAACCTTGTTGAAAGATGCTTTCTGTAGATAATATGCCCCCGGGGTTCGGGGATATGGTAAGTGTTAAATTTTATTATTATAACCACGATTGCCCTCATATTCATCCGAGGCAGTGGTTCCTAATCAAATGCTTGAAGAATGGCTTTTAATTCCAGCCGGTTGAGCTGGATTGTAAACATATTGAGGAAACACTATTATTGTAATTCGTTATGTGCCTCGTGTAGTGTGCACAATTGTGACCTAGTAAACACTGTTGTTAATGGGATGAAATTGAGATTTCTATTGCTTGCAGGAACTTGTTAGTTATGAGGCACTACTATCCTTTTGTAAAGTAGTAGTATTTCTTTTTTTTTTTGAGTGTTGGACCTTACCAAATCCTTAGCCTAGTACATTTAAGGCCTAGTAGCAGTAAGTTCGCTTTCTTTTGATATTGCCATTGGTGTACGGTGAACTGAATTGGAGCCATGGAGAGGCTTGGAAGTGCTGTAGTCTTATGCTTTTAAGTGTGTATATACAGAATTTTGTAAATATTCAATTAATCTAGCGTTTGCAACCTTCAATGCGCAGTGTAGGCCTATAAGCCATTTGGTTTTCTTAAGTCGAGAGTCGTCTGGTAGAACATTGTTTTTTAAAAGTTTTAATATGATTCCTCCCGACTACTGAGGAGAGAAAGGACATCGGCCACTGCGTGTAAGTTGTATACCATACAAGTAATGTAAATGCGCCAATAGTCGTCAGTGAGAACGTTACGCAGCCAGCCTGGACCTACGGCCGTCAAAAAGACAGATCTACATAATAACAGCACACTGTTAATTTTTATTGGTTCTGAAACGTTAACGCAAACTTTAACATTATAGTGCACTAGTGTTTGTCACGCATGTGCTCTAAAGTGTGTGATGTCAAACAATTTACCCAAGATGGACGATCGACTGTACACCAGTACATTAGCAGACATTCGGATTCTAGGGAGTCTGCCACGTTACACAAAGCAAATCTACACTAAAATCCAAACTCATCTCGGAAGAAGAGAGGAAAAGATCAGAAAGAATGAAGAGATACTGGACACTAAAGAAAGAACATACAGAGAAATAATTGATTCAACGTGCCCCAGATTTTGAAAGCGATGTGCATTGAATGAGAGTGGTCCATATTTATCAGCTGTTGAATTAAAATATCTTTAAAATAGTTGTTATTAGAATATGATACAAAATAATTTTCATAACTAATGTTTAAATGTGGCAAACAATCTTTCAGGACCGTAGTTGGTAGATTGCTGAGCTTCTATGCCCAAGATTGTGGGTTCAAACGCGGCCGAAGTCTTCGGATTTTTTAAGAGCGTTAAAAATCCCTCAGTATGCCTTCCTTCGGAGGGGAAGTAAAGCCGGCGGTCCCATGTCATAGATTTATGGCATGTTAAAGAACCTTCCAATATTTACACCTGTGTGAAGCTAAATTAAACATTTGACAAACGCTCTTAGTTCCTAAGTTCGTCGCCAGGAGCCGATTACGGTGGCATCTGGTAACCAAGTTATGAACTTGTAGTCATTGACAGTGGCATTTGCCGGCAAACGTAGGAACTACTTGAAAAAATTCAATGTCTGCAGTCCTTACTTGAATTGAAAACAGATAACACACACTAATACAGCCATCACAATTAAGCACCAGTTATCAGACAGATTCTACACACACCCAAAGTACACGGGGCTACATGACCGCGTTGTCGCAGCCCCTAAACTGAGGAACCAACCAAACTTCCAGGATAAGGAACAGGGATTCTCGACTTTATTGTTGATTAAAAACAAAGAAATCAGCTAAGTGCAAGCACTGATTTGAGGTTAGCTCTGAGCAAGAACGTACCTCCTAGTATTCCTCTGCTTGTCAAAGGAATTCGTGCACAATGAGTTTTAAAAAATTCCAATAGTCCTTTTTAAACAACATTTGTTATTGATTTTGTTATATTATATAGGCCTAGGCTATAAAAAGTAATTTTGATTTATTAAATAGTTGTAATTAAGTTGTACTGTACACTAATTATTATTATTATTATTATTATTATTATTCTCGTATCAGAAACATACATTTTATACACAGTTATATTATTTTTGCCCAAAACTTGGCGACTTCCAATGCTTTTTCTGTTCCTTGATGCAGATCGTCTTTTGTACAGGTGGCTGGACAGCGGCTTTGGTGACTTAGTTGGTAGCATGCTGAGCTTCTATGCCCAAGATCGCGACTTCAAACCCGGCCGAAGTTGTCAGATTTTTTGAGAGCGTTAAAAAAATTCTTCAGTATGCCTTCCTTCGGAGGGGTAGTAAAGCCGGCGGTCCCATGTCATAGATTTATGTCATGTTAAAAAACCTTTCACTAATTACACCTGTGTGAAGCTAAATTAGGTTAGGTTAAACGCCCCGTGGTGTTGGGGTAGCGCGCCTGCCTCTCACCCGGAGGCCCCGGGTTCGATCCCCGGCTCCGTCAGGGATTTTAAAACTGACGTGAGGGTTGGAACGGGGTGCACTCAGCCTCGTGAGGACAATTGAGTAGCTGTCTGACAGTGAGACAGCGCCCCGATCACGAAAACCAAGATTAACGGCCGAGGGGACCCGGCGCGCTGATCGCGTGTCATCCCAATATCTGCTGGCCCAATGGCTGGGCAGCGGTCGCTTGGTCGGCCTTAGCCCAACATGGGCTGTATAGTGCCAGGGGTTGACTTTTTTAAATTTTTATTTGACAAACGCTCTTAGGTTCCGACGTTTGTCGCCAGGAGCCGACTGTGGCGGCATCTTGTAACCAGGTCCTGAACTAGTAGTCGTTGACGGTAGCGTTTGGCGGCAAAAGTAGGAACTACTTGAAAAATTCAGTGTCTGCAGTCCTTACTCGAATTGAAAACAGATAACACACACTAATACAGTCATCACAATTAACACCGATTATCAGACGGATTCTACACACACTCAAAGTATACAGGGCTACATGACCTTGTTGTCGCAGCCCCTAAACTGAGGAACCAACCATCGTCGACATTGAAGCATGTGTCTAGTCTTATTCACTGTCACATTGAATATTATCTTGATCAGTGTAGCCCTATCTTGCCGAATTAGCCTTTGATCTGCCAACTCCAGATCTCAGTCTGTTCAGGGACTTCCAAGTCGTCCATTCCTTGTCATAGCCAGGAGGTAAGGTTTCAGGGACTCTTTTCAAACCAGGGGGAAGGTAGGTCATAGCCCTCCACAGTTGCAAACTAGCTTTCTCAGCAGTGGTTCTAAGTTCCTTCGATGTTCTATGGAATCTCTTCCTTGACTTCAGTCGTTGCGGGTGCAGTTCATAACCATACAGAGGATGGGTTCTTTCCTGCTCCACTGTCTTCTTTCCTTGTTCGCAGTTATTTTTCTTCGAACAGGAGATGGTGCTATTCCCGCGAGGTGATAAAGCCATTCAACTGCAGTGGATTTCAAGCAACTGGTTATAAATCTGCAGGTGCCGTTTGGCATGATTTATAATTAGGGACCGAATTTTTAGGTTTTCAAAATTGTCATTTCAGGTTCTCAAAAACATAAAATAGATTTTAATGTTTAAAGTGTAGCAAAAGTTGACATAAACTGCGCAAAGCTTAATATACCATCTTTTTGGAAGCCTTCATAGGGAGGTTATGGCTGCTTGAGCTTTCAGTTCTCGCAGTAAAGAGGCACAGGTGCACTTCATAAAAAGGGAGGTAGTGCGCAGTTCGCTACTCCTGTGGGGGTCCGAGAGGTTACACCAAGAGCCCGTTGATGAGTCAGCTTGGTGTCCTAGGCGAAACCCCACAAACCTAGAGGAATTGCTGCGTCTTAATTCTTAGAGCTCGCATCAGCTGTGAAGGAGGCCGGCTCTCTGGGATTTGCGCAGAGAGACACAGAGATACATGTCAACTGTTGCAACAGGTCCAACAAGACCAAAGCAATGCGAGTAAACAGTTTAATAAATACAAACCGCAAGTGCAAAATAAATGAGAAGAAATTGAAACTGTGAGAGAGTTTCCATATCTTGGTAGCATCATTGCAGAGGACGGTGGTGCTAGCGCAGATGCTAAGAGCCCCATCAAAAAAGCAAACTTTGCATTTGTTCAATTATATCCGGTTTGGAAAGCTCGCGACATCTCGACCAGGACGAAACTACGAATCTTTCGTAGTAATGTCAAAGCAGTTCTCCTGTGTGGAAGTGAAACTTGGAAAGTTACAACCCAGATCACCAGGAGTCTCCAAGTCTTCACTATCCGTTGCCTGAGAAGGATTCTACGCATCTATTGGCCAGAAACTAATTCAAATGCGGAACTTCTGACGAGAACAAACGAAAGGTCAATACATCTAGAAATAAAATGTAGAAGATGGAGTTGGATAGGCCATTGTCTGAGAAAGCAGGATGCCATTGAAAAAGAAGCACTTAGTTGGAACCTCCAGGGCACCCAAGGAAGGGGTAGGCCAAGAAATACCTGGAGAAGAAATGTCGAGGAGGAGAGGAAGGCGACTGGCAAATCCTGGACAGACCTGCAGAGGCTGGCTGGGAGAAGAAATCAGTGGAGGAATTTTGTTGCAGCCCTTTGCTCCGAGAAGGGACATAGGAACTAAGTCAAGTTGCAACAGGTCAACCATGTCCGAGTCCCTACACCGCAGGCTGCTGCTAGGAGTTGCTGTGGTGTGGCAACACCGTCTCATCACGCTGCTTTATACTTTTAAAGTATTCGTGCACTTTGTAAACTATTTCTCGGGCTTGCCTATGCACAACCTGTCGTTTTCTCCCCTCTGCTTCCATAGCACTCGAAATGTACACAATTGCTTCCACTGAATATTTAAATATTACGATATAATCACTTCACTTTCCTGACTACACATTAGCTCAGATTCTCAAGACAGACTGACTGTGATTGGTGGGATGGAAGTGAGGTATGACGTAATGGTAGCGTTGTTTTCTGCGCACCGCCTTCCCGGCTGACTCGAGCTCTAGTAAAAATTCTCATTGTAGCGAGAGTAAATATTTTACATAATGATACGTCTTTTATCAAATATTCACCAGGCGGCTTCGGTGGCGTAGTCGGAAGCATGCTGAGCTTCTATGCCCAAGATAGCGGGTTCAAACCCGGCCAAAGCCGTCGGATTTTTTAAGAGCGTTAAAAATCCCTCAGGAATTCGGAGGGGAAATAAAGCCGGCGGTCCATGTCATAGATTTATGGCATGTTAAAAAACCTTCCACTAATTGCACCTGTGTGAAGCTAAATTGGATAGGTTAAGAAGATAAACAACGCTCTTTGGTTTCTACGTTCGTTGCCAAGAGCCGACCGCGGTGGCGTCTAGTAGCTAAGTTCTGAACTTGGCCTAGTAGTCGTTGACGGTGGCGCTTGGCGGAAAAAGTAGGAACTATTTGAAAAATTCTAAGTTGCAGTCTGTACTTAAATTAAAAAACAGATAACACACGCTAATACAGTCATCACAATTAACACCGGTTATCAGACAGATTTTACACACACCCAAAGTACACGGGGCTATATGACTGCGTTGTCACAGACCCTAAACCTAAAAACCAACCATCAAATTATCACCGAAAACTTCACACTTATAAGCAATATTTGCTCTCGTTAAATATGTTAATTATTCAAATTCAATAAAACCAAGGATGCCAGAGTTGATTTTCACATTCTAGCCCGTTTAATTAACTTTTTAAATTTAGAATATAGGGAACTTTGAAACAATAAACAATTTACTTTCGTGACAGTAAATAACCAAACAATAAGATATAAGCTGAAAAGTGCTGAAAGTATTTGAATTCTCTGTCAGCTAGGATTTCTCTCAATCAACTACAGCTAGGAATGAACACTATCTTGTAGTTTACTTTTAAAAATTATGGACTAACAATTCAAGTAAAATACAATAAATGGAACAAAACTGAAATTAGGTATTTTTAGGTACTCACATAGATTTTTTTTCTTTTTTCTTTAGGAACTTCAGAATTCACGAATGTGGCTCTTTTGAGCGTGGTTCAGAAAAGTATTTTTGTATTTAGAAGTAAGGAAAAAATAGGTATAATCCTAAGAATCCGGTCCATAGTCATAATAAACAATGTGTTCTAAAAATTGTTTTATTTAATTACCTTAGAGTTTTGTTGTGGGGAAGGTGCTGAGGATATGTTACAACTAATAGGTGGGTATGGTGGGGTTGGTCTATAAATAATTCAATTTCAGGCTGAGTGGTCTGCAGACTTCTATGGGTTGGGAGCCACTGATTTTGAAGATGACAGTTAGGAAACTAGCCTAGTGTGTGTAGCTTCTTGGGAACTAAAACTCGCCACATTATTACCATGTAGGCTAATTCTGAATTTGTGAATGTTATCCTTGTCATAGCCAGGAGGTAAGGATTCAGAGACTCTTTTTCCAACCAGGGGGAAGGTAGGTCGTAGCCCTCCACAGTAGCGACCTAGCTTTTTCAGCAGTGGTTCTAAGTTCCTTCGATGTTCTATGGAATCTCTGCCTTGACTTCAGTCATTCAGTTAGGCCGTACTGGTATTTAAAAACATGATTTAATATGTAAAATGTGTTAAGATGATGTTGATTCTTTTAGGGGTTTTGCGACATAGTGGTCATGTAGCCCTGTGTATTTGGGAGTATGTAGCATTTTTCTGATAACCTGTGTCACTAGTGTATGTAGCCTATATGTAATTGAAGATAGGATTTGGGTAGGAAGCAGCCGTGGCCTTAAGTTAGGAACCATCCCGTTATTTGCCTGGAGTAGAAGTGGGGAAACTATAGAAAAGCACTTCCAGGATGCCTGAGGTAGGAATCGAACTCGCCTCTTTTCAGTTTTGCCTCACGAGGCCGAGTGAACCACGTTCCAGCCCTCAGACCAGAATTAAATTTATTGGCAGAGCCGGAAATCGAACCCAGGCCTCCGCGGTGACATCCAAGAATGCGAGCCACTACGAAATGAGGCGGATTTTGTAAATGTATAATATATAGGAATATATGTGTTGGAATGTAAAATCAGAATAATCATAAACAATCCAATCATTATCATGTTGGAAGGCATTTTTTAAGCGTTGCCTTAATAATTGGAATTAATGCTTTTCAGTCAACATGATTGTACCCAATTGTAATTGTTCTGAAAAACATTGATTTCTAATTCAAACATTAAAATTGAGTTACCCCAGTATTCTCTTTTTGAACTTATTACCTCTTCCTTGGAAGCCCATAATGTGCTTACCCGTTGACTCTTGTGTTCCCCAAGCTGAGTTACCAAGAACAGAGCAATACTGCTCCTGCGTATGATGTTACAGAGCACAGGTCCTGCTGGCCACTGATGTTACGTATTGTTTTTCAGTCGGTCAACGTGTAGACGGTAGCCCTCATAAGGTTGTCGTCAGGAAGGGCATCTGGCTATAAAATCTGTTGCCACATCTCATCCCCAACCCATAAAAACCAGAATAATTTTATTTATTATTATTATTTATCGTATGGCTTTTAGTGCCGGGAGTGTCCGAGGACATGTTCGGCTCGCCTGTGTCTGTAGCTGCTTCCAGCGGACACCCTTAGGGTGAGCTACAAGTTCCGTTCAATTTCAAGTTGTTCCAACTTTCTCTACCAGATATCAATGATACCTAGTGGTGAACGTGGGAATTTTGATAGAGCGTTCCGACGAAATCGAACCTAACAATTTAGCTTCACACAAGTTTAGTCTGAGGAAGGGTCTTTTACATGCCATAAATCTATGACATGGGACCGCCGGCTTTACTTCCCCTCCGTAGGAACGCATACTGAAGGATTTTTAACGCTCTTAAAAAATCTGACGACTTCGGCCGGGTTTGAACCCGCTATCTTGGGCATAGGGGTAGACATAGACAATATCCTCTTCTTCATGTGCCGTCTCCTCTAAGGAGGTTGGCGATCATCACAGCAATCTGGTTTTTGGATCTAGAAGCACTGAAAAGTTCACTGGAACTACACTTGAACCATTTATTTAGGTTGTCCAACTAAGAGATCCTTCTTCTTCCTCAACTCGTTCTGCCCTCAACCTTCCCTTGAATAATTTCTTGTAGAAGACGATACCTGACTCCTCTCATTATTTGACCCAAGTATTGTAACTTCCTAATTTTGACACAGGTAATTATCTCCTTATCTTTACCTACGCAGTATCTCAAGATTCTATCCATCCAGCTTACTCGTAATATCCTTCGATATGTCCCCAATAGAATAATTTATAATAGTGTATATTTAATATTATCATGAAAAAATTTTGAATTCACTCAGGAATGCAGCTGGCTTAACGGCCTGTACATACTGTATCTTACAGCTTAAAATAGACTTGACTTGTTTTTGCATGAATATATATATATTTTTTTTTAGGATTCTACAGTGGCATCTGCAATGGAATTCCCCAAACTTCCTTGTCTGTCGGAGAATGAGGAGTGGACATACACTATGCGTCGTTGTATGCAGGAGATTGTCCCTGGTTTATTTCTGGGACCATATTCAGCAGCCAACAAGTCCAAGAAGGAGATCTTGTTAAATCATGGTATTACACATATCGTATGTGTGCGGCAGTCAATAGAGGCACATTTTATAAGACCTAACTTCAAGGATACATTCAGGTAAATTAAGTTACTGGTGGAATTTTACTTCCTAAATCATCTTAATTCAGTTTAGAGGAATCCCCTCCTTCCCTGTGGATGGGGGGATAGCTCGCACAAACGGTATGCCTCTTGCAGAAGGCAACTAAAAGGACCGAATTGGCCAACTAATCTACCAAACTTAAAATGTGAGGACCTCCTGTGGATGCGGAGGGCAGAATTCATCCATGATAGCTCCTGCCTCTCATAAAAGCTGACAAAAATGGGGCTTTCAAAGGTTCTTTATTGATTTTCTGGTCCCTTTATAGTTTGATCCTTAGAATAAACATACAGATTGCATGGAGAAGGGCTGCCAATTTGGCCATCTGGCCAGAAAGTCTTGATGGTACTCCCAAACCACTCAAGCAGGTGAGCCATGTACCCTTGCATTCTCAATTCTGATGTGGAAATATAGCGGGACAAGTTCATCTGAAGCCCCGGAAAATACGCGAACTACTAGGGTCCCCGTGCTCTCTTACCGCTGCCTCGCGACAACAGCGCCCACTCACGGTTTCAGTTGAACTTGCTGAGCTATAATGTGATATCTGGGAAAGGAAGGCATCTCCAATATCAGGTGCATCCCCCAAAAAAATTGGAGAACCGAGGTTCAACACTGGTAGTTTTGAAAGGTGATCGTGTCCATCAGCAGGTGAAGGTCACGTCAGGTATGTGCGATGTGAGGCCTTATGTTCCTCCTCTGATGTGATGTTATAATTTCCAGAAATCTTTGTGCCAGGTTCATTGCTAAAGCTGTGTGTAGCTAATGCAGTGAGGAGACTCATGACGGTGTCCAGCAGGTTTTACTGACAATATTTTTGAAACTGTCAATGTTCATACCAATCATATAAGGAATGGTACAGTGAGATTCTTTTGCTGGAGTGCGGCCAGCTACCAGGCGTGTGCAAGCCTTCTGCCTGCCAACCGAACTCGGGCCGCAAATTGCGCAGAGGTAGAAACCGTAACACAGTACATCAATTAATGGTAAATTTAACAGCAAATCATGATAATAACTTACCTTTTCACAGAAGATGCTGAAAATGTTCTCCTTCAGCTGACAGATAGGCATTGTATCGTGTAAATAAATTAGCGTTTACACGTTGTAATTCTCGTTCGGTAATGAGGGATATCTGCTGCCGTATATTGTTCTCCAGCTCCTCTAAGGTATGGTGTTAGACCGATACACTTTGTCTTTTAAGCTACCCCACAAATAAAAATCAAACAGTGTTAAATCCGGACTTTGAGGCGGCCCCAATCCAATCACCCTGTCACCAAACACAGCACTTATTGCATCCAATGAATTGTGCTGAAAAAGATAACATACATTCTTTCCTGTCTGTTAACTGGACTTTAACGTATCGAGCAGAATTAATAGTTTACAGAAAAAAATTGAGCCTATAATTCTTTTTGCGGTTACTGCGCACCACACACAGAATTTTGGGTCATTCTGGTTTTGGTGGACCAGTTTTGGATTCGTAGCTGAACAGTATTGAATGTTTTGTGAATTCACGCGTCTGTGTAAATGAAACCACACCTCGTCACTGAAAAACACTTACTGTGGATCTAAAATTCCATCAATCACGAACTGGAAAAAACAATTACAGCAGTTGGTTCTTGTCACTGGGTCTCTTGGACTTAAGGTTCAGGGCTGCCAGCAACTCACTTTTCTCACTATTATTCACTATTTTCAAAGCAGCCTCACTTTTCTCACTATTTGCTAAAATTACTCACTTTTCTCACTTTTTTTTTACAAAACTGGTCACATTCTGCATTAAGAATGTTCTCATGCACAATCAGATTGCTTACCCAAAATATACCAATGAATGGGTAGTTCGTTTTTCTGCCACCACTGCCTGAGCGCGCTGCCAACAGCGAGCTAGGCGGCCAGAAACATAAAAAGCTTCCATGGTGCAATACCACAGCCGGAGCCGTGCAGCGATCGATGAAAATTTTAACAATGCGTTTTTTAACAAAAGTGTTGTGACGGAAAGGAGCGTGGCGTTGCCGTATATTCTAGTATTTCACAATTTATCAAAGGTAAGTCAATAGTTGGCCTTGCACTGACGAATTTTCCGTCGGTTTTAGAATGACATACCGACCCCGCTGATCTGGACTGTCACGGTACAAAACTCGCCAAAACTGCTGAATAGTTCCATTTGATATGTAGGTATATGGTCAAATCTGTCTACTTTTCCGTGGTTATGGTTTGTCCATTGGTCTCCCGACATTTAAGAAATATTTTTCGCAATTCTGAACGATTATAAACCGCGTGACTTGTTTCGATTTGTGAAAATCTTAACCATTTTTTTTTTGGTGAGTTAACCTTTAATTATTGATTAAAAATTAAATAATTGCGTATTATAATTATTATTCATTATTATTTTACGTATTACCTTTTATTCACCACTTTTAAAATGTATAAAAATAAAACGAAAACAAAAATTGCCATTATAGGCACCTATGGCTATCGTTGCGCAAAAATCTTCAAATCGTAAAGAAAGTTTCATTTGCTGTCCGTAATATACACATACACAAAAATTCCTACACCACAGATGTAAGCTGGTTTCCCACGTGCTTTTTAATGGCAATCAACAATTGCTTTGTTTTGAATGGGTTTATACACACCACGCGAATGTTCGTAGTTTTGATCGATATTGTTGATATATATCGTAGTAAACAATACTTTTGTCAAATCAAGTTCATATTTTCAAAATCATTTATTATACGTATTTGTGTAATGCATAAATAACACACACTTCCAACTGTGTTCAATACAGTGGAATCTCGTTGGCACGTTCTCGGTTACCGGTACCACGTTTAACTCGATTTTCTCAAGTCCCATTCCTACCAAATACACGTTGATATATCCCCTTAATATGTCTTCTATTCCCACTTACGACGATCAATTTTTCGTTGTACTATTTCTTAGGTAACCGGATTTTATTCTTATTTCATTATAAAATTCGGCATCTTGATAACATGATGCGATATTGCTTCCTATTCTCTGATAGTTATTGACAGTGTAGACGATTATAGTGTGCTTTGACGGTGTGGAAGTGGCTTGAGGTATAATGCAACACAGAAGATAGCTGACGGTGTAGAAGTGGCTTGAGAGCTATGACGCAACACAGAAGATAGCCGACGTGTCTCTCTCACGCCAGTAGAACATGCAGGCTGAATACAAAATCGCAACCTATAACACATTCTTTTTTTTTTTTTCGAGATACACCACAGATTGGCGTGCGTATGCCGGCCGACCACTAGCGTCTTGTCCTTACGCGAATGCTGCAGCGTGCATCTGACGACCGGTCGGCATCTCTCGTATCGTGCATACGTCAGCCGGTCAGAAAATATTAAAATAATATAATGAAAATGAATATTATTTCAAACAGCAAACCACCACGATGTTTGCACAACTAAAATGTAAAATTCTAGATAGATTGTTTGATTTGAAAATTGATGGGAAATAATGGTCGCAAATCATTTGCATCGAACGGTTAATCTCCCCATATGAATCCGAAATAAAATGAGCTATTTTAAACCGCGGCAATTGAAAATCACGTCCGCCAGTTGAACAATCGCGTCGTGTGAAACCACTTTTAGTCCGTGACGGACCAAAACTGTCGGAAAATCCGTCTGTGTATTTATTTTATTTTTTATTTTCCGCCTTTTGTTCATGGCATTGCGGCTAGGGATTTCTTTTCATTCATGTTCATTCTTAGATGGCGGCTAAATGCTTGGTGCGGGACGAGTGGTTCAATAAAGAAGACGAACTGGGACACAAGTACGCTGTGTGGGCCGCACGAGCCAGCCGTACTACCATCTCGTGCAGGCTTTGTAACTGCATGTTCAGCATTGAGCAGAAGGGCTTCCAGGCCCTTCAACAGCATGTCAGGACGAAGAAGCATAAGACTGCCGTGGAGGTCCAACTAAACCTGCGGCAACTAGTGCTAGCTGCACGACAAGCGGCAGAGGCTCAGCCAGTCTACAGCTGGCGCCGCAGGGCAAACCCCTTCCGCAGTGCTGGACCAACCTCTTCCCCTTCACCTGATGTTACGGCAGCCCGGTGCCCTGCGCGCTGAGCTCATCTGGGCCATGAAAGGCGTTCAATCTAGTTTTTCCGCCGCTTCGAATGTTGGAATCGTAGAGGTTTTTTATTGAAATGTTTGGGAAGGAGCATGTCCCTAGGAATATGACTTTAGGCTGGACCAAGACGACGTACTTGTGGACTGAGGCCCTGGGCCCTTATTTTCATAACTTGATGCTGGAAGATGCTATTTCAGCAGTTAGCTATACTATATGTTTTGATGAAACTACCAATGAGAAGCGCGTAAAGGAACTGCAAGTAGGGATCAGGTTCTATTCCGAGAAAAGAAAAGAAGTGGTGTTTCATCACCTAGAGACATTTTTTATTGGAAAAGCTACAGCTGACATTCTGTTCAATCTGTTGATCAAATCAATAGAACACGCTGCTTTGGACCCAGGGAAAATGTTGATGTTGTCAGCTGATGGCCCAAATGTAAATAAAGCCATTTATAACAGGTTCCGTGACAAAATGAAAACTGAGTGTGATAGGGGTCTATTAAACATAGGTTTTTGTAACTTGCACATTTTGCACAATGCGTTTGAACGTGGCTTAAGTGTTATGGGGTCTGATGTATCTGAACTTGCAATTTTGGTGTACAATTTTTTGGACTATCCGAGTAGATTTGAAGTTTATGAGAAATCTCAAGAAGACAATAAGGTGCCATGTCATGCCTTTTTAAAACATGTGTGTTCTAGATGGCTTACACTAGGTCCTGCAGCTGAAAGATTACAAGAGCAGTGGCCAGCACACTCTACTTACTTTCTGAAAGTTCTGCCACTTAAAAAAGGAAAGGATGCTGAAAAATTACTGCAATCAAAATGTTATCAGGCTATTGCTAGTGCTCTAAAAGATGATACTTTCCCCGCTCAGATTGCGTTTGTAGTATATAGTGCAAGTCTTTTTGAAAGATTTTCAAAAGTATTTCAATTAAAGCAACCTATGATACATGTTCTGTATGAAGAAGTGTCAAATTTGTTCATATTGCTCTTGAGTAGGTTCTGCCAGGCAGAAGCATTGAAGAGTACCAGTGAATGTTTGAAAGAATCTTTCATCATGGATGGCAAAAATTTTATGGAATTGAAAAATGTTGACATAGGGAAGAGTGCTGAACGTCTCCTGATCGACAAGAGCTGTAGTGAACTGCAAGTATTGAAGTTTCATCAAGAGGCGCGGAAGCATTATCAAGAGGTGGCGAAGTACGTACTTAACAAGTCCATCCTTAGTACTGGAAAGTATGCCAAGCACTTGAAATGCTTGCAGCCTCAGTCCATCAAAGAAAGTAAGTCTCTGATGAGCATTGTCTTTGTTTACAAAATGTTGCAGCTGCCTTTAAAAGATGTGTACGAAGAGAAGCTTCGCGATGAATGGAAGCTGTTGCAGCTAGAAAATCTCCCACATTTTGAGGAAAGTCCAAGGATTGACCATTTTTGACGCCAAATTTTTGAAATTTTAGACTTTAGTGGGCAGGCAAAATATCCGCTTGTGAGCAAAGTCGAGAAAGCCATCCTACCAGCAGCTCATGGAAGCTCAGATGTGGAACATGGATTTTCGGAATCAAGAAATCAACTTCCGGCAGATAGAGCCGCAATGGAAGAGCGCACCCTGGGTGCTCGACTGAACATTCATGACGGTATGAGGGAGTTCGGTGAGTGGGCTAAAGTGGTTCCCATCACAAAGGCGCTTCTGAAAGCGGCAGCTGGCGCTCACAGCAAATATGAAAACTATTTAGAGGCTAAGCCCAAGGAGGCAGAGGAAGAGCAAAGGAAAAAGAAAGAGGCGAAGGACATTCGGCGCAAGCAAGAAGAGCAGGAAAAAACTCAAGTTAAAGAAAGAAAGGAGATAGGAAAATTACAGGAAGAGTTCAGGAAGGCAAAAGAAGCGGAAGAAGAGGAGTGACAAGCTTCTGATTACCTAATTGATGAGGCCAACCAAAAGCTAAAAGCTGCTTCGGTAAAGGGTGATCTGAAAAGTGCAAAAATTGCCCAAGGTATGCTAGAAGGTGCCCACAGCATGCGATCCCAGGCCGAAGATCCCCGCAAAAGGCAGGCAGAGCCACTAAGGAAGAAAGTCGAGAAACGCACCTCCACCCTACTTGCAAAGCTCTTCATGAATAATGGGAAACGACGGCGCGATGAATACAGCGACGATCCAGATGACCCTGACATTTGAATTTATTTTTAAGACTGATAACTTGTGAATTTTATCTTAAGACTGATGATATCTACTTTTCTTTTTATGTGGCAGTATGACAGTATTATTTGTTTAGGTGTGTTTTTTTTTCTAGTAAGGAGTCTATTATAACATAAACATTGTTTTATCTTAAGACTAATGATATCTACTTTTATTCTTGTGTGTCAGTATGGCAGTATTTTTTTTTAAATTTTATTTATTTTTTCTAGTAAAGTGAAACTCTTTTTAAAGTTACTCAGAAAAACAGAATCGACAAAATTTTAAAAGTAGAAAGAAGAATAGCTAGATCATGCATAAATAAAAAATATCAGAAAGATGAACAGTGGCGGATAGTACCAAATGAAGTGGTATACAGAGAACTGGAGCCCATCACTGATACTATTCGGAAGAAACAGCTTGCTTCCTTTGGTCACATCATGAGGACACCAGAAACCAGGTTATCTAGAAAAATTGTAGTGAAACTTTGGAATATGAAACAACAAGTTGGATGGATTAAGGTAATTAGAGAAGATATGAAAGAATTGGAAATAACCTTGGATGACTTGCAAAACAAAACAACAAAATTAAAAAAACTGAGAGATATAAAAATAAGATTTCAGGCTAAAATAGACAAACGTAATACAGTAAAAAGGGTATTTACAGATGAGGAACGCCTGAGAAGATCAGAGCGAATGAAGAGCTACTGGGCGACTCGGAAAGGAAACTTACTGAAGAAGAGGACCAAGAAATGATTGACTGAAGTGGTCCAATGAGGCCGTAAAAGCAGAAGAAGAAGAAAGAGTCTATAATGGCAGCATCTAGAGCTATCAATGAATTGGAGGAACTAAAACAGTACCAGCGCAAGAACAACTTGATAGTGTATGGAATACCCACTGAAAGAGAGGAGGATGTATTTCACAAAATCTCGGACATTGGCAAGACGTTGGGAGTTGAAATCACCAGGGCAAACATAGACGCAGCTCACCGCCTCCCGTCAACAAAGCCTGGGCCTCAACCGATAATTGTGAAATTAAATAATAGGTGGAAGAAGGAAGAGATTCTCAGTAGCAGAAGACAAAAGAAGACCCTGAAGACAAGTGAAATTGGTTACAGTGATGGTGGTAATATATATATCAATGAACACCTGACCCCAAGAAATGAAACCATCGCCAAAAAGTGCCGTGAATTGAGACAACAGGGAAAAATCTTTGCAACTTGGGTCAGAGACTGCAAAATATACATTCGGAAAAATCAAAATGGACCCTCAAAGCTTATATCAAGTGCTGAAATACTGGATTCACTCGCCCTCTCAAACTAAAATCTATGGAATAGTAAGATATCTACTAAGTATTATCCCATATGGAACTAGAATCACAGAAATTAAATTTTTTAGGTAATGCAAATAATAATACACTAGAATTAACCGAGTGTAACTGTAATACACTTAGCGATTATTATAAAATTAAGGACAGTAAACACATAATAACCGATACCAGTACACTAAAATGCGTACACATAAATGCACATAGCATAAAAAACAAGTTCGATGATATCCAAATAATGTTAGACAGAATCAAAGGTGTAGATGTCCTAGCAATCTCAGAAAATTGGTTAACAGAACAAACAAAAATGTTTTTCAATATTAAGAAATATGTTGCATATCACATAGTTAGAAAACAAGCTGGAGGGGGAGTATCTTTGTATATTTCAAACAAATGTAGCAGTACCCTTGTAAAGGAAATAAATTCCACCCACAGCATACTGCACATTACTGTGAGAAAAGGCCATCAAGAATACAATATAATCACTGCTTATAACCCTCATAAAAGCAACATTCCACACTTTCTAACTGATCTCGAAGTAATTATTAGTTCTTACTCAACGAATCCTGTTATAATACTAGGTGATATGAATATCGATCTATTATTTGGGGACAGATATACTAGTAGTTATATTAACCTAGTCAAATCATACGGTCTAGTCTTATGTAATACAAAATATCCAACTCGTGTAACACAAACTAGCTCTACTCTAATTGATCATGTATTGGTGAACGACTGTGACAAAATATGTAATGTCAATAATATTGATAATGATTTGAGTGATCACCATTTACTAATCTGTGAAATGAGAAACAAAAAGATAAACAGGAACTCAATATGTGATGATAGGCCAATAGAAAAGGATAAAATAAACTACAAAAAACTTAATAAATATTTAATAACTCAAGAATTTGTATGCAATGAAACTAACATCAATGACTACTACAATAAATTCTGTGATTTTATTAATAAAGGAATAGAAGCCTGTACTATGAAATATACGAATAAGGAGCCAAGTGCCCCACCAATAAAACCCTGGATCACACAAGATCTTTTAGCACTAATACACAGGAAAGATAAGATATATACAAAAACCAAAGTTAAAAATCCATCTGCAGAAATTTTAGAAGAATATAAAATTATTAGCAACCAAGTTACAAAACTTAAGAGAAACCTACAAAGAAACTACTTTGACCAAAAAATTCAAAATGCAAATAATCAGAGGGAAGTGTGGAGTGTTGTTAATGAGATGTTAAATAGGCCAAAGAAGGGGAAAAATGAAATTGTCAAACTTATAGTCGATGGCACAAATGTCGAAAAAAAGGAAAATATATGTGATGAAATTAATAAATATTATGTCAATATTGCTAACAGTATATGGGAAAATCAAGGAAACGGTCCTACCTCGGACATTGCAAGCTATAAAAATACTACTAGCACTAAGACAATCTTTATGTTACCTGCTGATGCTAATGAAATACAATCAATTATAAACTCCCTAAAACACAAAAACAATATAAGTGAGGACAACACTACTAATGTCATGCTACAATTGAAGAGCCCGGTGCAAGAACCAGACAGGTCCAAATTATAAAAATTTTCAGGAGACACAAAAAACTGAATAAAAAATTCAAATTTCGAACATTAAAATTTTTTCCATGTACAATTGCTAGAAGGAATAGTAACACACATACGTAAGTGAAAATGATATGGTTTTTGTTGTTAGAATCATCTCAATTTATATATGAAATATATAAAATTGCTGGAGCTGTCTTGTTTCTTGGCCCGGTAAAGTATGCTTAAAACGGAGGATGCAATAACCATTAATAGTTACCTGAGTTATCAATGTACCATACTTTATTATATAGCAGACTTGCTATGAAACTCAATATTTTTACATAGAGACAAGATTTACACACACCAAGGAAACTTAATCCACTGTAAGTTCATCATCATTCAGTAGCAACATCATTATCGATTGCATCTTCATTTTCAGTTGAAACTATCTGGTTGTAGAACCACAAACAGTCCGGTGGAACATACTTTGAAGCAATGTCTTTAATATCCTTTACCTTATTTGGATTGAGTTTTAAGACTCTGCGATGTAAAAGACATGATGCGTCTGGTAAGGAAAGAGTAGCTCCTGCTTTTTCCAAAACAAAGAAATCTCTTACTATAGCACTCGCATTGACACTACACACCAGTCCGTCGCTGTTGTATTCAACATATCTGTATTTTGATACTGCCAACGTTGAACCTTCACGAGCACTAACCTTTGTTTTGAATAAGGTTTTGAAGTGACTTGTATAGTCCAAAAATGTATTTTGTGTAACATCATGAACAATGAACTTGCGACTCACATTCTGTACTAGCACACGATACTCTTGTGGCAAATATAGTCTTTCTCGCTTTCGTTTTTCTTTCTCGATGACACCAAAGGTCCGGTCGCAGGGAAGGAAGCTGTGCCCAGGCTCTGGATACCGATGTATTATTTTCTCAAACCGTCCAAGTCCTTTCACAAGTGTATACAGAAAATGAAAAAGACCAATGTTCTTATTCTGTGCCGAACAGTTGTCCGAGAAAAGATACAAGATTGTGATGTCTTGACTTATCTCGGTTTGTATGAAATGATTAAGCATGCTAATCACTTCATTTTGACCCTTCCTACCAACAGATTCATCGTACATAAAACAGAATGATTTTCCGGTCTTTCCAGAATGTATACAAAAGTTGTATACCCACAACTGCCTTTTATAAAATATGTCCCCACTCGGTACTAATGGTAATGGCAGATTTTGTTCAAAATCAAAAGACAACACCTCAATGTTTCCACTTTCCTTAGCCTCCTTTGTCGTTTTTTGGATATCTTTGTAAAATTCCTCACTTTTCCGCTTGTGCAGCTCTAGTTCAATCTTGAGTTTGTTGACAGTAACAGGATCCTGTTCTCCTTTCATCTGATTGTCCAAACGGTCACATGTCTGGCATGTGTCACTTCTTGGAACTCCAAAGGATAGGTTGTGGTAGTCAGAAAAATGACGGCAATAAAAATCATATGACACTAATGGACGACACGTGTTACCTTTATGCATGTTTTCGTAGACAGTCGGTTCGTACTTTTCCAAATATAACCTATGCATTTTTGACAAATTTAATTCGGGTGAGAGATACTGTTTCTTTTCATTTCTTTCGCGGCTATAATGTGAGCTTTGTTTGGGGAAGCTATTAATATGGTCATCAATATTTTGTAGAATTTCGCCAGGTAGTTTGTTCGGCCTATTGTTGTGCTTTCCACGTTTGTCCACAGGAAATGGGCTTGCAGTTTGTAGGTTTCTGATTATTCGTTCAATCCTCGCTTTACCCACACCATGCAACGAACAGAAAGCCTTCTTGCAGACATGCATTTCAAATTCACCTTGCTTTATTCTATATTTGCATGAGAAAGCTCGATTTTGTCCAATGCCGGTTTTAGGCCTACGTCTTTGTATAGGAACAATACTTATTAATCCACCTAAATATATATCCTGTTTGTTTTTGTCCGCCGCTAAATTGAAGTGCTCTATTGTGTTAGTTTTAACATAGTCTGGCACTTTGGTAAAACATTTTGCTTTGCATTCACAGTCTCTTCTATGCCCAAGATAGCGGGTTCAAACCCGGCCGAAGCCGTCGGATTTTTTAAGAGCGTTAAAAATCCCTCAGTATGCCTTCCTTCGGAGGGGAAGTAAAGCCGGCGGTCCCATGTCATAGATTTATGGCATGTTAAAGATCTTTCCACTAATTACACCTGTGTGAAACTAAATTGGATAGGTTAAGAATGTAAACAACGCTCTTAGGTTGCTACGTTCGTTGCCAAGAGCCGACTGCGGTGGCGTCTAGTAGCTAGTTCTGAACTAGGCCTAGTAGTCGTTGACGGTGGCGTTTGGCGGCAAAAGTAGGAACTATTTGAAAATTCAAAGTTGCAGTCTCTACTTGAATTAAAAAACAGATACACACACTAATACAGTCATCACAATTAACACCGGTTATCAGACAGATTCTACACACACCCAAAGTACACGGGGCTACATGACCGCGTTGTCGCAGCCCCTAAACTAAGGATCCATCCATTCACAGTCTGGCCCCGTGATACGTGCCTTTATAACAACATTAGATGGACTTACGTGTTGACAACCACTTGACCTCTGTTTTTTTAATACATTCCGCTTCCATGTTTCTTCTCTTCTGTGGCGTTTCTTTCCTTTAGCAGCAGGCGTGGTGGTGCTGTCTGCGATAACATTCGACGTACTCGGAACTGGATGGATGGAATCATGATCTTCATGATAAATACTGTCTGTGAGCTGTTCTTCACTGTCCATATTGAAGCTATTACATCAAAACACTGATTGAATTAACACAAAACTAATCTAACACAACAGAATAGTATAAGAACCACGTGTTCACCTTGTGCTGTCTCGATAGCAACTACCATGCGCAGCCAAGTAGCCGAACATTGAACTACAGTCGCTGCAAGAACCAGACAACTCCAGGAGCTGTATGGGATCTTGCCCCGGCAGAAACAGTCAAAACAAACCAGACAGTTCCTTTTCCATTGTAACTACGCACCAACTCAGTTGAGTTATCTGGTTCTTGGACCAGCAGATAGAGCATTTTTTTTATGATACCTTACAGCAAAAAAACGATTTTGACCAAAAAGTGGAGCTGTCTGGTTCTTGCACCGGGCTCTTCAATTGTGTCTTGAGGGCCTTACACCATATCTTGTCAAAATAATAAATCTTTCACTGATGACTGGTATATTCCCCGATGCCTGTAAAGTCTCTAGGGTGGTCCCGATCTACAAAAAAGGAGACAAAACCCACCCATCAAATTACAGACCCATTAATATTATATCTGCCATCAGCAAGGTTCTAGAAAGCGTTGTTAAACGAAGACTTATGAATTTCTTCATGAAAAATGATTACTTTGCAAACTGCCAATATGGGTTTATTCCAAATAGAGGAGCTGATAGTGCTATATTTGAAGTAGTAACTGATGTAGAAAAGGCATTAGATGAAAACAAACTAGCTGCTGGTGTACTAATTGACCTTCAAAAAGCATTCGATCTGGTTAACCATAAGATTCTCCTTAATAAACTAGAATTTGCAGGCATCAGAGGAGTGGCACATGATTGGTTCAAGAACTACCTCACTAACAGAAAACAATATGTTGCAATCGATAATGTAAAAGGGTCTCAAATGAGAATTGACACAGGAGTACCTCAAGGTTCTGTCTTAGGACCAATTCTTTTCTTGGCCTATATTAATGATATAGTATTATTAGAATTGAAAGGCAAGCTTAAACTATTTGCAGATGATATTTTTATACTCTATCTGGGAACATCTGAACAGGAAATTATGCTAAATATTAATTATGATCTCAATAAGCTGGTGGATTGGTTGAGAGCACACAAAATGGTTATCAATATCACTAAAACAAAATATTTATTCTTCCATAAACCATCATACAAGATTGAGACCACAAACATAGTCAACATAGCCAACAAAGAAATAGAAAGGGTTAAATCGGCAACATACTTAGGTATCACACTAGATAGTACACTAACCTGGGAAAATCATGTAGAAAATGTAAAACATAAAATCAGCCCTTTAATTGGTATTATTTTCAGATTAAGATATAGCTGTCTTACTAGCCAACAATTGAAAAATATATACTTTGCTCTGATACATTCACATCTAATGTACATGAATTTCATATGGGGATATTGTAAGAAGGAGCTGATAAAAGAACTTGAGATACTCCAGAAACGTGCTATAAAATCTATCTTTGGACTTCCTTGGCTCACACCCTCAAATGAATTATACTCAAGAACTAAAATTATGCCACTGCAAAAACAAATAGCTATGTCAGCAACAGTATTTGTATACAAATTAGAAAACAAATTGATACACACACACACATCCATTTTACCCATGCAAATGACATTCATCATTATGCAACAAGAGGAGTAAATCAAATATTCACCAGCCATTCCCAATCCATTAAATTTGGAACTAAAGGAATTATGTCCTCTATAATAAAAGAATACAACTCGCTACCATTAGGCATAAGGGAAAGTTTCTCTATAAAAACATTTAAGAGGAAAACAAAAGACTTCCTATTAAGGAATGAATAGCCCATGTACAATAGCTTTAAGCAATGCAATGTATCATACCGAATTATCTCTGTAAAATTAGTCACTAGCAATATAATATAAGTTACTATTAAATTAAACAATAATGTTACAAAAATTATATATATGCCATGCTGTAACTATGTTACTTGATTGTCCCTAACACGAGCTCAGGCTCATTGGGACCTATGTAAATAAATAAGTAAATAAATAAATAAAAATAAATTATAACATAAACATTGTTTTGTTTTCCACATTTATATTTTTGTTTTACGATTTAAATTTCTTGAGTGTTGCATTGATTTTCCAATCCATTATTTCCAAGTGTTTTCTCTAACTACATGAAAAATGACAAACAGTACTCAGAGATATTACCATAGGCGCAATTTGGTCAACATTTGGGGGGGGGTTAATTTATTTTCCAGATACACATTCTTAAAAATTTTGTCTATTTCAATACAGTTTTGTCACATTTTTGGGGGGCTACAGATTGCACCTACAGATATCAACAAACGTTAAAATTATGAACCAGATATACGGCCATAAATGCGAATAATGCTATGAATTTACTCACTATTTACTCACTTTTTCATATAAAAACTCACCTTTTTTTCACTTTTTTGAAAAAAAAAACACTCACTATTTCACTATTTTTGGACGAGTGAGTGGATGGGAGCCCTGTAAGGTTTGAACATGAGTAGTTTTGTACGGTCGATATTTAAGGTAAATGCACCAATGGTCATCATGTTAAGGGAGATATAGACAAGAAATCATATATACCGTACACATTTTGGTAAATTTAATCAACAAAAGCACTGTACCTAACCTCAAACTCTACTTAAACACTAGGAAAGACCAAATATCAAAGATATTCGTTTTAAGGAAAAATGATGTATTTTTTTTTTAAAGTGTGTTTTTGCGCCAGTGTTCGTCACGATGTATTTGGATTTTTCCTATATTCGTCACCCGTTTGCACCAATTGCCGTCACATTGTTAATTTTCCTTGTCTGCTGTTTATAATGCATTTCTGTCAATTGTTGCGTAATACACCGATTTATCGACTTGGAGGCTAACATTTACGAATAAAACTACCCGTAATTATGTTTTTTTTAAATAAAAATGGAATATTAAAAAAAATAAGACGGCAATGGGAAGCGGGATTGGTGGATAGAAGACATACGAGCAGGAAAATATCGTAATTGTGCTCTAAACAAGTGAGACCACGGCATAACAGCCCGGAAAATGACCATTCGCCGAGGCCTAACACCGATTGTTGCCATAGAAACCCTCCGAATTCACCACTCATGTACATTTTTCTTCCAGGCAGTCTTTAGTAGTCCCTACATCCGTGGGTTGAAGTACGTGTGTGACATTAGGTAGTAAAGCGACCAAAACAATTCCATGATCCTCACAAAATTTACTAGTATGTATGGTCAAGTGTGAGAAGTGCCCGTCTATGAATAATGTCAGGGAGAGGAATCTCCTTCTCAACCAACCCAGGATGAAATATGTTACTGAGAAATTCGTAAAACACTTCCCCCCGTCATTCACCCGTTTGGCGATTTGCCAATGCCCCAGTGTGCTGGCATTGAGGCAATAATGATGTCTTGCGGCAGATGTTCATTCTTGAACACTACAAGGGAAGAAGAAATTCGCCGTGGGCATTGCCGGTTAGAAGTACCGTGAAGCATTCTTTCTCATCCGAATTCACTTGCTGATATATTGTCTTGTAACCCCTGTTCGCCAGCACTTTGTTACCTTTCGGATTGAGAAAGAAAACCGTCTCGTCAGCGTTGAACAGTCGCCGAGCGTCTGACAAAATAGACTGGAAGTCGTTTTCCACTGAATAGCTGTAGACTTCTGAAACCCAGGTTTTATTTTGATGTTCTGTAATTGCAGCACGGCTTACTGTCAAATTTTGAGGGGTTCGTAAAAGATAGACCTGGATTTCTTTTTATGAAAGATTCACGCCATTTCCTTCCTGGTGGCCATCTTTGAAAGGATAGTCCCTCTTCAATTCTTGTGTAAGGCACTGTACGCTTTTGCAAATCGTTCTTTGTTACCGGGACCCCGCTTTTCGTAGTGAGATTACCCATTGAACTAGCACAGCCTCAGCTTCCTTTGTTAAAATGTAACTTAGCCCCATTTTCCTCTCTCTAGGAGATTTTCCTTTAATTTTGTCCGAGAGGGTGTTTCTCGGAACACCATTCCTCTCCGCGGCCTTTTTAATACTCATGCCGTCCTCCACAACGGCCTTAATAGCAGCTTCCATTTGCTCAATATCATAATTCAGAACTGTGCGTTTCGACATATTGCCTGGGGCAGATGACCTTGTAGTTCTGCCCCTTAAAACAACAATAACTATCTAACATATTGCCTGAAAGCAAAGATATAGTCTTATAATAATATATTATTTATCATCTCAATAAAAATTAAAAAAAAATCCTTTGTAGCACGCCTAGCCAAAAAAAACTAGGCCTACTGAGGTGCGGCCGTCAAGAAGAGAGACTTACGTAATAATAACAATACCCTGTAAATGTTTATTGGTTGCGAAACGTAAACATTAACATTATCGTGCACTAGTGTTCGTCACGAATGTGCTCAAAAGTTCGTCAGCTATGACGACTACTGGACACGATGATCAAATGATAATTTAATTAATACAGGGTACTTTAGAGCTACATTATAAGTATATTGCCGCTGTTAGTTAGGTCTTGCAAGGAGAAATGACAATGTGCCATTTTTCGTCACAAATGGCGAGCATTGGTAAAGTGCATTTTTTTTAATCCAGTGTTCGTCACCGGCATTTCTCACAAAACTAGGCACGTGAGCATGAAATAACAAATCACATATGTTACAGAAACAATTACCAACTATATCGCGCACTTGTAACATTTTAAAATGTCTGACCATAACACGCATGCACATAATTAACTAGCGCGCGTGCTTAGCACATGCGAGAAGCAAATGGCGCGTCAAGACCGCTCAGCTCACAGGAGATGTTTGACGCAGGGAATCACCTATTACATCGCACGCATGATTTCGCAAAGTTGCTCCTTATCAGTAAGGAAGGTATGACGCATCTCGTAAGACTTCGTGCGTTGAGAAAGACCCGTTGACATGCTTATTTTTTTGTACTTATATACGAGAGTGACGAAGACTGGATCAGTGACGAAAACCGGTACAGTTACCTTAATTAGTTTTGTGGCCCTCTGAGCCATTGAATATGACACGCCGGCTTGTTGAGAAAGTTTTATCAAAGAATTTTTTGGTGACCATAATAATCGAGCAGTAATGTCCTCTAGTTTTCCTTCTGTCAAAACGTGACGTCTCCATTTAATGTTTTTATTTAAAACTGACCCCATAGACTTTAACATCGTCACAACCTTCCGAACTGCGATCTCCGAAGGCACCTTAACACCAGGAAGTTCCTGTTGAAATGCTCTGCGAGTAACACTACCAGAGTCGATCTTAATAGAAGTACAGTAAATGAAAATGCTTTGTTCTGTGGTGCACCTCGCAGCCATGCCTTGTGTGTGGCTAGATAACAACTAACCATTCCCAGTTGTTCGCAGCAAGAATACCTACGGGTCTGTATCTGTCGTAGCTTGCCACTCCAGGCAGCCGTACTAATTGGGTGGGCTCAAACGAAATGCAGAAAATAAAAATAAGGCCTAGATTCTCAGATGACGAATGACAATAGCCAACATCCCTCCATACTTGAATTTTAAATCTTTGGAAGTTACATTATGTAGCTACTTCTGTACCACCCTGCGTGTTTACTGTAATTAATCGAAGCATGGAAACCCGTTTGCCTTTTAAATGTGGGGTAATTTAAAATTCAAAGTGTACAGATCAATTACCCGTACTCTAGTAGAGGTGGAGAACAATATACGGCAGCAGATATCCCTCATTACGGAAGGAGAATTACGTGTAAACGCTACTTTATTTACACGATACAACGCCTGTCTGTCAGCTGAAGGAGAACATTTTCAGCATCTTCTGTGAAAAGGTAAGTTCTTTAATCATGATTTGCTTTTGAATTTACCATTAATTAATGTACTCTGTTACAGTTTTTACCTCCGCACAATCTGCGACCCGAGTTTGGTTGGCTGGCGGAAGGCGAGCGCTCGCCTGGTAGCTGGTCCCACTCTAGCATAAAATTCACCCTGTATATTGGCTGCTACAGTGGAAACAATGCTTTCCTTAACCAGCAACTCTCACCTTAAACGTGTTCCTTGGTGGACAGGCGAGATTACTGAGCCTGTTAAAGATCATTGACATGCTTTCCAACACTACTGGAGACAAAATACTACGGCCAAACTAGGCTAAAAACTCGATGACTGATTCAGGAGAGTGAAAATAATGACATGTTAAAATATGTATCGTCTGTAGAGGCACATACTCCTTCATCTCAAGTGTAGACTGAGCTTCATTGCATTTCTGGACTCGTGGCGTCACTGACGATATCCGGAAACGGAAATACCACCACGGACCATCTTACCAGTGCCAACTGTATTGAATCACATTTCTCCCAATATATCCAGTTCCAGGAGTTATGATCTAACATTTGGGACTCTGAAGTAGGAAGTAGTTTTACAATGTACCCTTAACAGAATGGAAACTCATTACTAGGGGGCGGATTTCTATGACAAGTCATATTTTTTCCCTTAACATTATATCTTATAGTCTTGTATTTTCAACACGTTTCCAAGCATGATAATCAAAGTTAAACAGGTTTTATTTGGCATATAAATGCATATTTAGGCTTTCTTAAGTTTTATGGCATATTTTGAACAAAATATCATTATAAATGCCATATTTTGGTAATTTTCATTTAAATTTCGTTTTATAAAAATCAGAATAAGCTCTAGAAATTATTGTTCAGGATAGACTGGAATATACTACTGAAGAACCATTCTAAAGTAATGTATGGAATGTTTCTAACAGGTAAGAGCTATTGTTTGCTAGCTGGGTCAATTCCTGGAAACCGGGCTATTGTTTACACGGAAGCAGAGGTAGGCTAATTCCGCAGTTATTTGTCATCGTTCTCATCTCTCTCCTTCGCCCTACCCTCTTCCACCTTCAACACACTGAATGACCTTGGTCACTCATTAGGCAGCTTGTCATTCAGTTCTTTTCAATATACCTAAAACAAAAGTTTCAATTTGTGGAAAGTTACGAAGTTTTGTTCGCGAGTTCGGTGAAAACATATTCAGTACGGATGGAGTAATATTATTCTGTAAATTGTGTGAGGTTAGTCATATTTTGAATTTTATAGGTCATATTTTTATGTTTTTTAGATCATAAATGCATACATATTTCATACATTTTTAGGTCACAGAAATCCGCCCCCTACTCATTACATTCCTTGGACCGGATAATATTCATAATCAGATGCTCAAACATCTCTGTATCAAACAACTTGTCATGGTTAACTGTTGGCTTGTGTTGCTCTGAAAAGAGAGAGGATTCTTGATCTGATTACCAGTGTGGCTTTCGTATCTCTGGTTCACCACTAACCAAGTAAGTCAATCTTACTGACCTACGAAGAAGCCTTGTTCTGCAGGGTACCCTTAATCTCATATTAGCCAATGATGCAGTGGCTGGTGGTGGCATCTTCCACCTTTTAGGAGAGAGTGGTTTAGAATCAACCATCTGAACTTTCTCGTGATTTATGATTTGGAGAACTTGTTCTTTTCGAATTTGAAATTGTAATTTTGTTTTATTTTTCAATTGTGTATTTTTTTATTCTGTAGTTTTTGTTTGCTAATATAATTATTATTATTATTATTATTATTTAAATGTATGGCCTTCATTGGACCACTTTAGTCATTCTACACAAAGGATTTATGATCTTTCCATCAGCCCATTACTTCTACATTCTGTCGAATCTCAGTCTTCTTTCTTCAGCTAAAATCACCCTTCCTATGGTTGGTTTGTTGATCTTAGTTTGCAGTCTGCTTAGTTTGTTAATTTTGTCTGCTTTCTTCTTCTTCTTCCTCCTCGCGAGTGGGTCACCTAGGACCACGTGGAATCAACACTTATTGGCCTTGATGTTTGCCCAATAACTCTTCGTGCGCAACGCTTAAGCGAGTCTTTGTGGGTGCGACCAGATGTGTCTGGTAGGTCTTCTCTCTTCACCCTCAAAACCCTGTGTATGAGTAATTTTCCTAATTTCCTTTCGATCCTTGAGATTGGGAAAACCTAATTCAGCCAAGTCCTTTTCCACCTGTTTGTACCAATTGGAACTAGTTGCCTTTTTCTGCAAGAACGTATTGATTTTATGTCCAAATTCTGTCCAAATGTCCCATGAATTGGATCCTTCTCATATGGATTATGTCTGTGATTTCAGTAATTTTCAAATAGACATCAGCATTAGGTTTTGGAAGGTGAGTTCCAGCTTTGATTCTTGGTCCCAACATTTTTCACATGATTTTGCGTTCCTTAATCTCTAATTGATTACTCGGTGTTTTATGTTGTAAATTAAGGGTCTCTGCTACATAAAGGGCTGCAGATAAGACTATCATTTGTCTGTTTTAATTTTAAAATCCTGAATAATAATTTGTAATTCCCTCATATCTTCCTTAATTTCCATAATCCATCTAATATTACTCTTACTGTTCTATAATGTTTCTATTATTCTCTTTTCCTGTGTCTTGATTAAATGTTCAAAGGATGATATTAGTTTTTCCTAATTGTGCTCATTTCCGGTCCAGTCTCCTTGTAGACTGTTTCTTTAGAAGCTGTTGAGTTCTTTTTTGTACGTTGCCGTGGCATCACTGTAATCGCAGTTCGGCGCATGCACACGGTAGTTGCTCTGAGTCAAAGAGATGACTCCACTTTGAGATCGCTGTCTGTTGTTTATGCTAAACCAGTTGGCATTCATCGACAAATTTACGAGGTGTACGGAGAAAATTCGATGAGTGATTGGATGGTAAGGAGTTAAGTGCCAACAGTTCAATGACATGATCAAGTGCACAATTATGAACGAATTGGGCTACCATCGCTGGCTAATGAAGACTTAGTTCGTGCAGTTGCAGAATGCGTGAAGGAAATCCATTGGTTTAGACCAGGAGTTCTCAACCTTTTAGGCACTGCGACCCCCTTTTTAGGCTGAGTATTTTGGTGACTCTCCAAGTTTTAACGTTAAAACATTGATTAAAAAATTACAATAATTGTTAAGTTTTATTAATAAAAAACAATTGTAACTAATCTTAATAAACATTAATTCAAAAACTGGTTAATTCCAAACAAGCTCAAGTTTCTCATTAATAGAATAAAAAAACTTAAACGTTTAATATAATGTGAGTGTATTCTTCTTTTAATAAAGTCGTGCTTTGGCGTATACCAGGCTTAGATTCTTCCTGTGAAAGTGCTGTGTTAACGAAGTGTCAAATACATATTCCAAGTATAGAATTAATATTAAAAGTGATAGCGATTGTGAAATTTAGTGCAGTGCATCAATATAAAAGTAGAATCGTAAAGAAATAAAACGTGAAAGTGTTTTTTTAGGATTAAATCAAACTTTGTCTAAAAATATGGAAATATCCGCCATTTTGGAATCCAAAGTTCATAAGTCGACTCGGTAATAGCCGTGTAACTAACAAAAGTTGTCACCAGGCTGCAGCAGGGACCGAAGAGGTCCAGCCGCATACAAATTGAGTTACATGGGGTGGAAGTACCATCATGCCGCTTACCAGAGAGACTGTTTCTGCTAATCAAGACACGTGCCCCGTCTGCGAGCGGAAAGTGGAAGATGAGAACGCGGTCATGTGTGACGGGTTGTGCCACCGATGGCATCATTTATCATGTGCAGAACTGCAACAAGGTCAGTTCAATGCCCTAAAGTCAACCAATAAAAAGAAATCAAAATTACTATGGTTATGTTCGGAATGCGAGGAGGATTTTCTGGAGTATAAAGCCGGGAGATCAATTCAGAAAGAGGTAAAATCACTGAGAGATGACATGAATAAGATGATAAACACATTACTGGCAACTATAGTCGAGAAAAATGATCTTCTGACAGACTCCTTGCGGACAACAGTCATCAATAGCATGAACTAACAAGAAATGGAAAAGAACCCCATCAAGAACAATGGAGGAAGACAAACCCTACACCAAGATACAAACGGGAAAGATATCCCAGGGAGAGCAACAAGGGTATTAGGAACGCCGTGCAGCACAGATCAGGACGGGAGCACGCCCCAACCTACCACATCGGAGGAAAAGGGAAAAGGGTTACCAAAGGAGGGAACAACATGGAGAAATAAAGTCGTCGCTTGGAAAGGAAATACGTTGAACAACCGCCAACCACCAGAGCATACGACGGTATCACATCAAATCCAAAAATATCCAGATACCGAAGGAAATTATCAGCAAAACGGAAGAGCCGAAGGAGAGGGACATGACAACCAAGGATGGAGACAAGTTGTGCATAAAAGGAGGAGACGAGAAAGGGAATTGCTGATAGGCACCAATGGAAATGACGATGACCTAGTAGCAGTTGATAAAAGAGCTTGGTTATATGTAGGAAAGGCAAATGACACAGCATCGACTGAAAGCGTGAAAGGTTTCCTAGTAAAAAAGGGTATCACAGGGAATATTGATTGTGAGGAGCTCGCAACACAAGGAAACGCGAAGGCATTCAAGGTTGCATTGCCTTTCAACGCCTTAAACGTCATTTCGACACCAGATTTCTGGCCAAGAGGAATAGTGGTACGGCGATTTCGTTTCGCCCGAGCTCAGCGGAGACTCGAGACTGTCTCATTCGACCAAGGACAAAATCTTTAAATTAATGTCTTGGAATATAGAAGGACTTAAGACGGTCGTAACTCATAATCCAACTGACTTTATGAAGGAATATGATATAATAATTCTGGTGGAAACTTTTCTCACTGAAGAATGGCAACACAAAGACTTCTATGGCGTACAAATGCTTGCATCTCAAGGACCTCGTGGAAGACCGAAGGGTTGTATCTCATGCCTGTTCAAACCAACTCTTTGCCCCTATAAAGTTATAGTGAAGACAAACAATATATTAGTATTGAAACTGAAGCAGCTCACCATAGCAGCAACATATTTTCAACCAGAATTCACAGAAATTGACATTATAGACGAATTAAGCAATGCTCTCGAGGCAATAAACACAAATGCTCCATTCATCCTGGCCGGTGATCTGAACTGCAGGGTTGATAAAGGGGAACTCAAATCTAGGATAGTTCTTGAATACTTAGAAGGCGAGGGTCTTACACTCGCAAATAAAGCCACAGAAATGACTTACATTGCCCACAATGGGGCAAGCGCAATCGACCTGGTATTTACGAATCACAACAACACAGAGGTATTACGATCCACCGTGAGAGACAACCTACCCGTAAGGAAACACCTGCCGGTGGAAACTGCCTTCAAGATATTTGGTCAGTCAGAAAACCCCACACCACCACAAACTATGCTATCCAGGAGATTGAATGTCGCAAGTATGGAAAGAAGGAGGATGAATATCCAAAATATCGGGAATCACACCGACCCAAACCCAGACGGAACGCTCCTCCAAATAGAGACAATCCTACATGACGCTATAGAACCCGTTAAACCCAATATGAGAAGATCAAAACCATGGTTCAATTCAATCTGCTATAAGGCCATAAAATTAGCATTGGAAGCACTACATGAAACCTTAAAGTTCAGCACAGAAGAATCAAGAGCGGATTACGCAGCAAAGAAAAGGACATATAAAGAAATACTCCGGGAGGAGAGGGTCAAGTATATCAAGGCACAGGAGGCGGCGCTGGTGGAACAAGCTAAGGAAAACCCGTACAAGGCCCTTAACCCGAGAATACCCAAATTCTCGAGGGAAATACCAATGGACAGATGGACAACACACGTCACGACCATATTGCAGGCTAAGGACTTGCCCTTAATGGACCTCTCCATACCGAGTGACACAGTAGGAATAGAACCTTTCACAGCCGATGAAGTCCAGGAGGCAATAAAACGTACAAAAAGCTGCAAGGCCTGCGGCCCAGATGGCATCTTCAACGAACACCTGAAAGAGAGCAGTCCACTCCTCACAGAAGCCTGGACAACTTTATTCAACCAGTGCCTTCAGAAAGGTACGATACCAGAGAAATGGAGATATTCCATTATCAAATTGTTGTATAAGGGCAAGGGCAGGACTGAAGATCCTAACTCTCATCGAGGGATAGCCCTAGAGAATGCCGGCCTCAAAGTGTTGTCCACCCTGTTACTGAGCAGACTAACGACCTTGACAAACGCAATGATACCTGAAGAGCAATTTGGCTTCCGGAAAGGGCGCTCAACCATTCAGGCTATTCAGTGCTTAATGGAAAACATAACCGAAGCTCTTCGCGTCCCCAGAGGAAAGCTATACGTACTGTTCATTGACTATGCCAAAGCTTTTGATTCAGTGGACCGGTCTATATTGTTAGAGAAACTAAATCAACTTATAGGTAGAGAGCACTACCTGAGCAAGATGATTCAGGCCATACTGTCAAGAAACTTTGTCTAAATTGATGACAACCTCTCAAGATCAGAGGCAATACATCAGACGACTGGGGTGTTACAAGGAGATCCCTTAAGTCCAATGCTTTTCAATATCGCTACAAGGGACGTTGTCGAAACCATAGCAAATAAGGAAGTCTTCATTTACATGTATGCTGATGACATGACATTAGCTTCACAATCGTACCAACAGCTCCAAGAAGCGTTTGACAAACTGATCACCTGGGCGGACAGGAACAGCCTGTGTTTGAATGCACAGAAAACAGTCCAGATGACATTTCGCAGAGGAGGGAAGCCTCCTGCGGCAGCACTCATCAAATACCAGGACAAGGAGCTTGTTAGGGTCAACTCCTACAAATATCTTGGTGTGACCGTGCAAACGAATGGGAAAATTTTCACAAACCACATTAGAGAAAGAGCATCTGCAGCGATCATGGCGATGAACCAAATTAAAAGTATTCGTGAGCTGTCCTTAGAGACGGCCATAGCCCTTTTCCACATCAAAATCTCTCCCATCATGACTTATGCAATAGACATTATTTGGGAGCATCTCTCAAAGAGTGATCTAGCTTTGGTGGAAAGTGTGAAAGCGACATACCTCAAAAAGATTCTATGTGTAGCCAAAAACACTCCATCGCGGTTAACATACGAACTCACACGACAACCGTTCTACATAGAGGAACTACGCCTGAGAGTGGCAGTGCCTTCTACACCTCAATATCAAGCCTTGCTTCACGAGCTGTACGAGAAGAAAGCAAATATATGGCCTGACTTCTATCGTACTGACGCCATGATCAACCAAGAATGGATGGATTCAAGCTATGAACTGCGCCATACCATGACACGCTTCGCAGTTCATGGATTCCACCACAAGCTGTGCTACAGGAGGGCGTTCCATGAACCAGACGCAAACTGTATATGTGTACTGTGCGGGAAAAGTGTGAACGCTATCACGCGGAGATATGCGTCAAAAGAACAATAACTCTTTTGGACCTGTGTACTCAACACTAGGATTTTTATGTATGCACATTGTGCGATATTCCGTTATAATAATAATAAAGTCGTCATTCTCGGTTACAGCTCGTTTTCGAGTATACAATTTTCTGACAATACACTTCCAAAATCAGGGCATTTTATGAGTGAATTTCTGGTTACTGAACAGGCCGATTCTTGCATGGAAAATGCGGCCACATACTGAGCATCTTATAGTTGGAAGAGAGCGACTTGCACGGAACATGCGGCCACATACTGAACATCTTATAGTTGGAAGACAGCGTGGATGAGTTTGACGATGCTTGCGTTGGAGTCGCTTCATTTCTGCCAGTCTGTGACGTTCCTGTTCAAAATGATTTATTGAAGCAGATATAGTTTGCCTCCAAAATACACAATCTTCAGCCAAGTTGGAGGGTTAATTTCCGTCAACTTGAAGGTTTGTTTCAGCTGGTCTTTGAAGCACTTTAAAGGTGCATCCTGTGGCCGTTTACCAGAGCAAAGTTCACCGCAGAGGCATTGGCGTGGCAACCTGGTATCGTTCATGCGCCGGACATGTCCTGTTCATCTTAGTCGATGACCAAAGATACTACACTCTTGGACATGCTTTCTCGAGGACTGCAAGATTGGATACATAGTCATCCCACTTAATATTCATGATCGAACGGAGCTTTTGTTGGTGAAAATGCTCCAGTTTTCTGATGTCGCGACGATATAAGGTCCACGTTTCACATCCGTAAAGTAAAGTTGAGATGACCACTGCCTGATATACCACGAGTTTGGTGCGAATTGTTAGATCTTTGTTTCTAAAGACACGGTGTGATAATTAAATACTACAGCAATAACTTTTTTTTAACCTTTTCTCCGTATCTCGCGACCCCCCTCCCCAGACACATCCTGCGAACTCCTGGGGTCGCGACCCACCGGTTGAAAACCCCTGGTTTAGACTATCTGATCTTTCTACGAACTTACCCAAATTTGAAGATCATTTCTTCAGGCGGTAACATTTTATGAAGAAGGCATACAAAACCTTGAGCCACGCTTTGCCAGGTGCCTCCAAAATTGTGGGAGCTGTGTGGAATTGATAGTTTATGATTTTTAGTTTGTCTTGCAATAAATAGTTTGTATCTGTACTCGTTTTTATTACCAAACGGAACTTACTTTCTAGACGTATAATGTACTGTATTTGCAATCACCCAGGATTCATCACCAGTGATTATGGTGTTCATGAAGCTGGGGGGGTCACTGTTTGTGGAGTCCAGCATGCCCTGTGTAAGACTTCAACATTTTTTTTTTTTTTTTTTTCCCCAAGTGTTGAAATACTAACAACCGACCTATTATATATTTTATGCTTTGGAAGAGTGGGCAACTGTTCCCTCCCATGTCCTTGCCACAGTACAATATCATTCTTATGCTCTAGCGGCTTAATTGGTAGCAAGCTGAGCTTCTATGCCCAAGATCGCGGATTCAAACCTGGCCGAAATCGTTGGATTTTTTAAGAGCGTTAAAAATCCCTCAGTATGCCTTCCTTCGGAGGGGAAGTAAAGCCAGCGGTCCCGTGTCATTGATTTATGGCATGTTAAAGGACCTTCCACTAATTACACTTGTGTGAAGCTAAATTATAGGTTAAATGTGACTAACGCTCTTAGGTTCCAACGTTCGTCGAGTGGAGCCAACTGCGGTGGCATCTAGTAACCAAGTTCGGAACTAGTCGTTGACGGTGGTGTTTGGCGGCAAAAGTAGGAACTACTTGAAAATTCAATGTCTGCATTCCTCACTTGAAAAAAAGCCGATAACACACACTAATACGGCCATCACAATTAACACCGTTTTTTGGACAGATTCTACACACACCCAAAGTACACGGGGATACATGACTGCGTTGTCGCAGCCCCTAAACTGAGGAACCAACCATTCTTATGCTCTGTAAGATAAAATCTTGATATTCTGCCTTTGCATGAATATAGTGACCAGAAGGCATTTTAATTCAAGATGGTGCAGTGGTCATGCTGATTGTCTCTCACCAAGATGGACCGGGTTTGATTCCTGTTCAATGCATGTGAGATTTTCGAAGTGAAATATCATGTCCTGTGTTTTAGATTCCACGTAAAAATGGAGGTCTCGTAGCTCATGACCGTGAGATTAACGGTCATGTAAAACTATAATCTTCTTCTTTACTCCTGTGTGGGTCCGGGCGGGGACACTAAGAGCGATGGTGGAGCTCCTTCCGGGCCCGGAGAGAGTCCGTCATTTTGTGTAGGCTAAGGATAGGTCATACAAGATCCACCCACTCGTACCTAATGAGAAGGGAAGACCCCCACATTTTCACCGAGTGTGTGGATCTTGCTGACTTACGAAGAAACCTTGGTTTGCAGACGACACTCAAACTTATATTAGCCGATGACGCGGTGGCTGCTGATCGCGTTATCCGCTTTATAAGTGAGAGTGGGTTAGGGCCAGCAATCTAAATTTTCCAGTGAACATTGACTCAAAGACTTGTTCGTTTTTGAATGATAATGTTTTTGTTTTTCCATAATTTTTGTTTATTTTTATAATTTTTATTTTTATTTAAGTTTTTGTTTTATAAATTTTTTGGTCTTTTTAAAATTTAGTTGTCCACCTCAAAATTTTAAATTCAATTCAAAATTTGTATTCTTTAATCTGTGTTAAGAGGGGCAGATGACCTCGTAGTTCCGCCCCTTAAAACAACAATAACTAACTAAAGCCAATATACCATCTTTTTGGAAGCCTTCATAGGGAGGTTGAGGCTGCTTGAGCTTTAAGTTCTTGCAGTAAAGTAGTGCAGTTGCACTCTATATAAAGGGAGATAGCGTGCATTTCGCTACTCCTATGGGGGTCCGGGCGGGAACACCAAGAGCCAGCTTGGTATCCCAGGCGAAACCCCACACAAGACACGGCACAAACCTAGAAAAATTGCTGAGTTTTTTTTTTTTCTTCGTTATTGTTTTATTAGAAGTTAAAATAGGTACGATATTAGGAAATTACAAATACTCGGTGCCAGATGAAAACGTGGGTTAGAGGTTTCATGTCACAACAGTTTGTTTGTTACTGTTCATGATGAGAGAAAGGAATGTGTTGCCAAATGGGGCATGAATGAAATGATCAGCTTTTTTTTATTATTATTTTATTATTATTTTTTATGTGCATATTATGGTTATAATGAACACTACTTTTCTTGCAGGTATTTGGAATTGGATATTGCAGACACAGTAACAGAAAATATTATACAACATTTCCCTAAAGTTAGAGCATTCATTAATGAGAGTTTGGAAAATGGAGGGAAAACCTTAGTCCATGGAAATGCTGGAATCTCTAGAAGTGCTGCTTTGATTCTAGCATATATCATGGAGCAGTATGGTCTCTCCTGTAGGTAAGTTTCTTTACTAAGCAAAATTAAAATGTTTTTAGTTTATGTCTGGTTTGTTTATCATGTATCTTACATGACATGTGTTGCGTATGATATCATTGAGCAGTGTAGCTATGTGCATTACATTGCACATCATGGCCGCTAGGTATAACTGAAACCCTGGCTGTGATAATGGCCATTCTGATTGTGGTTTCTCTACACTCCCTCAAGGAAAATGTCGGGATGGGTCCTTATTTCAAGTGCCAAGGCACCCAGACCCCTATAATTACATTTACACACATTATGGTGTTTGAAGCCATTTTCAATGTTGCCTTAGTAAATGAAAGTTCGACGCTTTTCAGTCGACAATCGTGTTGACCGACTATTGTTGTTGTCGTTGGAGTCTTCAGTCTTTTGACTGGTTTGATTCAGCCCTCCATGCCTCCCTGTCCTGAGCTAATCGTTTCATCTCTACATAGCTACCACACCCTACATCCGAGGCAATCTGTTTAACATATTCTAACATTGGTCTACCCCTACAGTTTTTGTCCTCGACCCTTCCTTCCATAACTAAGCTTGCTATTCCTGGGTGTCTTAGTATGTGTCCTACCAACCTATCCCTTCTCTTCATTAGCAGTCGCCAGAAACATCTCTCCTTTCCCACTAGTCTTAATACCTCTTCGTTTGTAACCTTACCCATCTGATCTTCGTCATTCTCCTGTAACACCACTTTTCAAACGCTTCAATTCTCCTCTTTTCTGCTGCATCAATAGTCCAAGATTCACTTCCATGGAGTGCTACGCTTCAGACAAAGGCTTTCAAAAATGACTTCCTATTACCTAAATCTATATTCGATGTCAACAGATTCCTTTTTTGTAGAAATGCTTTCCTTGTCTGAGCCAACCTACCTTTTATATCCTCTTTGCTTCGTCCATCACATGTTATTTTGTTTTCTAAGTAACAGAAGTCGCCTTTCCTTCAGCTTTTCACCTGCCAATTTGATGTCCATAGAGGTTTCTGATTTTTTCTGGCTGCATTCCAATATTTTTGTTTTACATTTATTAATTTTCATCATGAATTCATTCCTCAAAACGGAGTACATACCATTTAAAAACTCATTCAAATCCTCAGGCGTGTCGGCTAAGATGACTATGTCATCGGCAAATCTCAGAGTTGAAATTATTTCTCCTTGAATCTTCACTCCCACTTTAAATTTTTCTCCTATTTCCTTCATTGCTTGTTCAATGTAAAGATTGAAAAGTATGGGTGATAAGTTGCAGCCTGGCCTTCCCAGGGTGTCGAGCGATACGGGAAATACGGGAATTTTAGTGACCCAGGAATTATACGGGAAATTCGCACTTAATACGGGAAATCTTGAAATGTCTCATCCGACTTCTTAGCCCCCGAACGCTCGGTAGAGTCCTCCTGCTCAGTCTCCTATTTCGCCTGCAGACCGCGCTGCCACCAGTAATTTGCGCCACCGATAGAGCTCTAAGCGGGATGAGAACCCAGCCAACATCGAATGCATACTTTGCCTGGCCGACCGCCGGCCGTACCCTCTACGCGTGGGGCTACGCGCGCCGCGCTCGTTGCTGACTATGACATACAGGAATCAGTCCGCATTGTTATTCACAGAGGAGACCTGGGTTTCTCGACAAGAGCAGCCCTTAATGAAGCTAACAGATCAAGATATCAGAAAATTCCAGACGCGGATGTGCTGCAATTTCGCACCAACTGCCGAAAATTGTACATTCGTATCTTATGGCTGAAAAAATCAAAGAGTGGTCAACTCTTGCTCACGAGAGACCCGTGCTATTTCCTGCCTAGACACTATAGGGGTCGCTGAGACTCCTAAGTTGGAAGAAGTTACGATCGTCATTGCCCTGGAAATTCTTTGTAATCAGGAGAATTTGCTTACTGGCGCAATGGCTGACCGCATCAAGAGCAGCTACTCCGCACTTCTGAGACTGCTCTCCGTCACTGCGTGTTTGAAGCAGTTCGACGGAAAAGAGCCACGGCTCGACGTGCTGTGGTCTGAATTAGTGGCTTCAGAACCTTCCTCAGTTCCTGCCAAAATCGATCTCACATGCTTCGTTAAAATGATACTGATTTTGTATCACAACAATGCAGCTCTAGACAGAGGTTTCTCCCTGAACAAGGAGTGCATGATCGTTAATCTCAAAGAAGCAAGTCTGATTGGCATGCATAGCCTACTGTTCAGGACGCTGTGATGGCAGCTGGTGCAGTAGAAAAGATAACCGTGAGAAAGAGTCCATACTGCATGAAACTCTACGCCGTCTTCAAGGAAACAAAACAGGTGCGAAGCGATGGCTAAGGTGGCAGTCGAAAGAAAAACCACGGAAGGTCTCCAGGAAGGAAAAAAAAAGTACTGTCAAAAGTATTTAATTTTGTGCTTTGTATAACTGAAGTTCCTAGTAACAATCTTGTATTTGTCAAAGTGACTTATTTAAGTCCGTGTAAACACTCGATGCAAATGCGTTACACATGCATACATTTCAAAAACTACAAACAATATCTCACAGCTCTCAACATTTTACTATCAAACACCCGTTACCAACATGTGGCTACAAAATACACCACACGAGTGACAGAATTCTTCTCGTATGGGCAGGCATTGTTTCAGTCGCTTGTTAACCACTGTCTGTGTCGGATTTCCTTTCATTGTCATTGTTTCGTTACTTTTACTTCACCGAAGTTCGACCCGAGGACTGGACACATCCCGTACAGCATGTACAGAAAGAAATACTGAAGGTGGTCTGGATATCGCGGTGGATGAAATGATTATTAACCTTGGCAATTCATCAAGCTCTGACAAAGACAATGATGGTGGTGGTGATGATAGGGACAGTGAAGGAATGGAGGGTATCAAAGAAACCCTTGCCAAGTGACTGAGGATAATTTATTATTGGTGTCAGTTCGCTTGCGTCAATCAATAATAGACCACAGGCTATTGTTTCCCTTCATAGTGTTCAAAATACCGTCCGTCATTCAATATCCTACAACTCGAAAATATAAAACCACGGCAATAATATCCCCACAGAGGGGCTTGTTTGAGTGCTCAGTGCTAAATATGTATTTACCTTAACTTTACTTTTGTATTATCACGAAAGCTAATATTAAACGTAGAGAGTCGCGATTAAGTGAGTGTGCATGGTGTTATCTGTCAACTACTGCAGTAAGCTGTGAACGACCTCCACTCAGACTCTTGTTTCATGTTAAAGGATAATCATTGCATGGTGAGTGTTTTTATATTCATTAGCTGTAGAGTCAGGGTGTCTACGACCCGGGAAAACCGGGAATTCTCAGGGAATTATGAATTTCTGGAATAATCAGGGAAAAATCAGGGAATTTCTTTGTTAATCAGGGATTTTTCTCCATTTGTCTATATCCCGTAAAAGTGGAAGCAATACTTTCGAATTTCGCGGGAAGTGATCGCTCGTTACCGGTAACGAAAGTAACGAATTTTACAAACGGGTAACGAAAGTGACGAAAAAGCAACGAATTTTACAAACGGGTAACGAAAATTTTCTGTAGGCGGGTTGAATCATTTAAACTCGCGCCGCTAGGCTCAGAGATTGCGATGGAGCGAGTTTCGCGCAATCGGCGCCGATTGCATAAGCTATACTTCGCCGTGCCTGAGCTAGAGGAAATGCAGACTGTGGATACCTTGTGTGGTATAGGCTACATCAATTCAACGTATATTTTCGGCATCAAGGATACTTTCTAGTTTTGTGTGAAATATTTTTCTGTGTTATTAGGAAACCTGACTTTTCTCGAGACGTTTATTCGCGAAAACTTCCGAAACTAAACAGAAACCTCTCATTTCAGTTATTGACCTCTAAATTTTGAGTCAAATTGAAGTCCAAAAATAGCGTGAAATAATTTAATGTTGCTATCTTGCGAAATGTTACCGTTTCGAAACAAAAAAAATACGAAATAGCTTCGAAATACATTATAACCTACCGGTATTTTAAAAATCTGTCTCGTAAATTTGCAACATCGGGCATGGTTAATTCGAAATTCAGTTATATGTCGATTTTTCCTTCGAACATTGGTTCCATCTGATTTATAATCTAACTGGTTATTTCGATAACCTGTATGTATAATTCGTGATTCGCATTCGAAAGAGAATGTGCCCTCTTGCCGTATTATTCGTGCAATTCTCTCAGAATAATTCGTAATATTCGATACGGTACCTACTTCGAACGTTCATTCTCCAAATCACATCCTCAAGACGACAGGCTGACCTCATGACTTGCCTGCGCGAATCTCGTCAAACGGACCGAGATAGATGTCAGTTGCGTAAAATGATAAATCCCGTCTCCTATCGTGAACTTGTGACCACGAGGACTGCGGGAATCCTGTCAAAGGTGATTGGGCACCCATCACGAAACATTCCGAAACCTACTCGTCACTTTTACCATGACCGTATACTTAAAAGCGTACGGGGAGCGAGAAGTGCATCAACCTTATAGAAATGACTGTCTACGTTGCATCGCGATACTAATTTTCCCTCGTGATCCACCCTGAACTTATTAACTCCCAACCACAGCATAGGGAAAGCGGGAATCACCGCGCCGACCGTACAACATGTCCATAACTACTCGTGAATTTTAACCATACCTAATCTTGAGCTTGCCTTCACCATTCTGTCAGGGCAGATAGGCAGGCAATCGTTGAATGGCTGGATGCAGCGCCGATTGCATAATATTGCGAGGACAACGTGAATCTCGTAAAACGGCCGAGAGCGGCAGCGATTGCGTTACATCGCGATATTTCACCACCTTCAATGACTAGAACAACTGGATTCTTGTCAAACGGACAGCAAGTGGCGCCGATTGCGTAATAATGCTAATTTTCTCGTGCCCGACCTCAAGGACAATGGAAATCTCGTCGAATGACCAAAAGTGACACCGTTTATCTAAATCGCGATTTTTCTCCGTATTCTATCGTGAAAACTGCGGGAATCTCGTCAAACGGCTGAGACCAGCGCCGATTGTGTAACATCTCGATATTTCTCCGTACTTGACTGCAAAGTCAGAATTCGGTGACGATCACGTAACGTCGCATACAATTCTTCGTGATCTACCGCGGGGACAAAGGAAATCTCGCCAAACGGTAAAGAGCAGAGCAACCTCTTGATATTAAAACAACGTATTGTGCACAAGACGACATATTAGCTGAAACAACTAATTTGATAATTGATATCTAGTATTTTTTTTATTATTTATTTTATTTACAGCTTTAAACACAGTTCATTGTTGTTTATCTTCACCGCGTGATGAGCCTCTTTGCTTGCAGACCACAGACGTATCTTGAATTCAAAGGTAACTAAAATTGACTAAAAGGTAACTAAAAAGTATCTAATTTTTACTTCATCCTTACAGTAGACACCCTGATGACAGTGCTCAGCCAATGAGCAGTGCCTTCTCAAGGTCAACTGAACGTATGATGTGGCAACTTTTCCGTTCGCTTTCTGCGCAGGAGCCAACTACGCCATTTTATTGGGCCTTGAGCATTTTGTTCGTTGCGATCAGTATTGCCAATTTAGCGATTTTGTCGGTAGATGTAGCAACTTTGGCGACAAAATATTTTAAATTTAGTATTGTTTATAAATATACTATGTGAGCTGCCTGAATAGGATTGACATTTCAGCGGAAATTCCACGTCAGTCGTCACCGCTCTGCCTCTTGACCAATCCATGTTCGCATAGTTGATGTCATAATACTCTGCGTTGCAATATTACCTCCCACGTGCCTCAGTGCCTGGTCAGCTTTATCTCTGGCTTGTACAGTTTGGCAATCTCGTTCTCAGACCACATGGCGAGACGAGAACTGTCAATCCTATTCTGGCAGCTCACAGAGTATAATATACTAGCTTCGCCTGGAAACAGTTATGAATGCATTTCGTGACGAGCGCTTTTCTTTTTTCGATGTCAATGAACTACGACCTAGGCCTATATCCGTTTTACGTCTCTGCATGATGGGTTGAAATCACTGACTGGACTATTAATTATATTATCATGGAGATAGCATGTACAACGAATTCTTATCAGACGTAATTTAATAATGGCGAGGTGCATGAAATTCAAATCCCCCTCCCGTCCAATCTAAAAACACTTATAGTGGGCGATGTATTGAAGATAGATATATACTCTCGTGAATTTTTTGTAGAACTTTCCATGCTGAACAATTCTTACACTCATAGTATATTGATATTTTTAACGGTTTGCCCAGTGTAAGCTTCAAATGCGCAGATAGGTATATTGTCTCGATAGTGCTTTCGGTACAGGAAGTGAGGTTTTACCGTGTGTATTGTCATCTCAAGTGTTAGCGCGCGCCCGGGCAACATGTGTTAGACCTGGGTTGACAATACTGTTTGCGCGGCTTTTCCATCCCGGTATTCTTTGATTATTGTCTGCTGTAGTTCTACTGTTAATGCTTTAGTGTGCTGTTTGAAGTTTACGAAAAATATAACATTTGTGCCATTGTGTGCTAAATCTATAGTGAAAACTTATGGTGTGCAATAATTTCCAGGGTGTTCTTGTGCTGCTGTTGATATATGATTTAGCCCCTAAAATACGTAGTCGTTCAAACCCGTGGTTGTGCTACCCCCGATTATATCGTGTGCTATTCGATCTGTGTCTACTCTTGTGCATCGAGGCAAATAACCTCTCGTTCTGCTTACGAATATTTCATTTGGGATGCCTTGTACTTTATACTGTAGTGATCAAAAGGCTTAACGGAAGCTCAAGCACTTGTGCTGTTGTCTAGCTCATGATCACTATGAGGTTGTTAATGTGATCATCTGAAGTCCACTTGGTATCTTTACCTAGTAGATGCTGCCAGTTATGTTCAGGCTGGTTCACGATTGGCCCGGGAATGAGAAAGGGAAGCTTGCTGGGGCTCTGGTTAACCGCTGGAACGGGAACAAGGAAAATGTTTGATGTTTATTTATTTATTATTTATTTATCGTATGGCTTTTAGTGCCGGGAGTGTCCGAGGACATGTTCGGCTCGCCTGAGTCTGTAGCTGCTTCCAGCGGACACCCTATTAGGGCGAGCTACAAGTTCCGTTCAATTTCAAGTAGTTCCAACTTTCGCCACCAGATATCAATGATACCTAGTGGTGAACGTTGGAACTTTGATAGAGCGTTCTGACGAAATCTAACCTAACAAATTTTGCTTTACACAAGTTTAGTCTGTGAAAGGATCTTTTACATGCCATAAATCTATGACATGGGACCGCCGGCTTTACTTCCCCTCTGAAGGAAGGCATACTGAAGGATTTTAACGCTCTTAAAAATCCGACGACTTCGGCCGGGTTTGAACCCGCTATCTTGGGCACAGCAGTTCAGCATGCTACCGACTACGCCATATGTAATATGATGGATATGCCTAGTGCCCTTAAATGCATATTTATTGCTCCTACGTTCCTTGGCTAGGCTAGAAATTATGTCCTATTTTGTTTTTAATTGCGCCCAGGAAATGTGTTTGTAACACCTTTCAAACTCGGCCTTGTATTATCAAACAGACTAGGTTAAATTATTTTAGACTGATAATGGTGTGTTCTGGCCTGTCGAAACATCATTGATAATGATTTCCTTCATTTAAATGTATTTATAAATTACTAAATTGACGAAATTAATATTATATAAACATTATTTCATACCAATTGTAACATATGGACTGGAAACACTGGTAATGAATAAAAGGCAAAATAGTAAGATACAAGCAGTAGAAATTAAATTTTTAAGAACGTCAGCTAAAAAGACAAGAAGGGATAATATTCAAAATATTGAAATGAGAGAAGAGTTAAATATGAAACCGTCAAATCAGAAGATACAGAAAGCAACGTTACGTTGGTTCGGACATGTAAAAAGAATGGGTAAAGAAAGAGTAGCAAAAAGGGAATTAGAAAGAGAAGTCAAGGGAAAGAGACCAGTTGGAAGACCGAGAAGAAGGTGGTTGGACCAAATTTTGAAGGACATTGGAGAAGCTGGGTTGGATGTGGCAGAAGTGATGGAACAGTAAAATTGGAGGGACCGAAAGGAGTGGAGGAGGCTTGTAAACTGCACCCGGGTGGCTGTAATGGGACTTGGATGATGATTACTCAATTACATCTGTCACGACGAGGTGGACCTAATTCTGAGTGAGAACTTGGAATATGCCTCCCTTCGTCCCTTGGATATGTGTAAATTACTGTATAGGCTTATATTCAGACTTATGCTACCGAATATCATACCTGCGACGTAGATTAGTGTTTTCAATGGTAATGAAAGGTTTTACAAATTAAATATTGGTCTAAGATGATCCCACTCATATGGTGACACCTTGATGTGTGTATTCAACCTCCCTTTGTCCCTTTTATTGGAGGCATTTACTGTAGCATGACTTAATAGACCTTGCTTATTTTACTGGACAACAAGTTCACTTATTGAAATAAATTTATTTTCACAACTGTTTCCCTTGTGCCGCCATTGCTCACATCTGTTTGGATCCTGGCATTTCCGAGAACAGAAAACATAAATCTTAATTCTATTTTCCTTTTGCTTGCCTGGATTACATTTTGCTTCTTGTTCCTGGAGAGCGCTTAAAACCAATCAAAAATAGCGTGCATTTCATCACACTTCCCGTTCCCGGGCGAATGTTTAGCATTCTTGACTCAGGGAATTCTCTCATTAATTCTGGAAAAATCAGGGAATTCTTTTAAGATGAGTTGGTAGACACCCTGAGAGTATTTGCCCTCTTTGTCGTATTTATTGAATTGAATACCGATGATAAAGGTATCCTAGCTTCGGTGTGTAATTCATTTATTCATCTAAAAGTATCGTATTTCTCTGTTTGAATGTCGTCGGCGTTGACTCAGAACCGTTTTTTAAAATATATTACGTATAATTGTACAGAAATAATGTCTGAAGTATATAGCGCTGTGTATTATTCGAATCAGTTGATTTACAACAACTCTAAACACTTAGCAACACAGCTCAGCTGTTCCAAGCTCCCAGCATTTTTATCCTTCGCGTTGTTTCCTTCGAAAAACAGGGTGTAGGTGAGAAGCATGCTCAGAATTCTTGCCGTGAGGCGGTTGGTCGTAGGGTCTTGTTATGTGGCGACCGTAGGTTGCGGAGAGGAAAAGCGGGTCAAAGTGACAGGAAGGCTGTCAGTACTGAATGCGCGGGTTTAGCAATACTGTATTTGTCCCATAATTTACGCGTGTAATAGCGGACACACCTCCAATTTTACTATAAAAGTTGTGATCTAAAAAGGGATAGTGGGTGGGTAACATTTATTGCTACATGACCCCCAAAATTATTATTCATTATTACAAAGGGTATTTTGACTATTTTCAGTAGTGTAGAAGATTGTATCGCCTTCTTCCGGGCTCCTATAGAGCTTGCATTTTCTTTCGATCTTTCATTTGCCATAGGACGCGCCACCGGCGTATGGTTATGCATTACCAGCTTCTGGTTTAGTAGTCAGGTAATGGAAGCAATGGGAAGTGTGTACTACAATTTTCCTTGCATGTAACTAAGCAACTTATTGTTGTTAAGAGAACGTAAAATGATATGGTCTTCAGCTGTGTGCAGTGAGAAGGCTCTGCATGTGTTCATTCCTTATGTATTAATGACGCGAAATGTCAGCTAACGTTGTGCCACATACAACACTCGTAGTCTCTAAATGTTGCACATTTTCCCGTAAATTGCAGCAGTTTATGTTTTAATTGCTTATAAGCCCGTGATAAAGAAAGTGTTCCTCCAATTGGATGATTGTATTTAACTATATGCACGTCGTATAATCTTGGCGAAGTGTATTTTTTTCACGGAGCAACTTAACACCGTAGTAGGCACGCAGCTTTTTGTATTTAGTTTTCTGGCATCTTGTTTTAAATTATTGACTAACATATTTCTAAATGCAGACAATCCATACCTCCATTAGGATTCTAGTTCCATAATTCATGCAAAATGAGGTCCGTTCGTTTGTGAAATTGGGGTCATAACCCCCCCCCCTACCCTTTCAGTGATTACCGTATGGTTCTTAACGTAGACTAGGGTGAAGATGTAAATGAGCATTAAAATAAAAATATGTTGCCAGTTGTTTGGTTTCTTAACTTGCGGTATTATCATCCATAGGTAATGAAAACTGGGCTTGGTTGGATTTTAAGGTAGAGCCGCATGTGCTATCAAATCGCTTTCTTGCAATACCTGGAATATGTATAGAATTATAAAATGATTATTGGTTAAATAAGTGTTAATAGATAGGCTATTATAATTATAATGATTAAATAAATATTAAAGAAGAAACGATGCGTTGTTAGTAAATATTAGGCCTACCGGTACGGCGAATAGCCTACAACTCGTAGCTTACGTCACAATTTAGCATTTAAACGGGTCACGTTAATGCATAATATGCCAATATAACAACCGGATAGCAAATTATAATAATATTCTCACATATAACATATATAATTTGCACCAACTTAATTATTGTAGTCTAAGATATGTTAGACCAATGTCGTTTGAAATGTGCAAATCACACACTTTGTAGGCAAGGTGTTTGTTATGGTCGTCTCTGATTCGAAGTTCTAATTACTCTTTTTGGAGACACTTGTCTTTGGAATATTCATGAAAGGCCAACCCTCTAGTTATTATTTCATAAGTTGAACACCTAAAAACAAAACCACAATCCGAAATAATAACGAAGATAATCACGAATGAACGTTTCACTGCCAATGAAAATCAAATGGAGATTCGCGGACCGGAAGTTCCTTATGCATAAGCTTCGATGCCATTTTAACTCGTGGAAGCTCTATAAATTTACGGTACCATACAATTCAATCACTTCCAGTAAATATTTATTACTAGCGGACCCGTGTGAGAAATCTCGCATGTTCATAAACCACACTTTCTCCAATAGGTTTATAATGAGACACTTAAGGAGAAAGGTTATGTTTTTATTTCAACGAAATGATTATAGAACACTATTAACATTTCAGGATAAAGGAAAGACATCAGAATGTTAATATGACATGAAACAGGCGTCTCAGTGGCCCGTGGACAGCAAGTATGGAGCGTATTATCCTCCATCAACGGTGATTGCAAATCGCACACTTCGTACAATTTTTTTAATGTCCGTGCAATAAGTCACTGCTAATGTCTATTCTCTTTCATTTGAATGCTCATTTGTCACGATCGGTCGCTTGTGAGCGCCGCAGGAGGGATGCATACTACTGAAATAATATATATATGAAGATGTGACACTCCTATTCTCTACTCTCTCAACCCTCCTCAGTAGTGATGGGCTGCGAGCACAGATTACCTACTACTACAGATAGCCGACAGCCATGCTAATTCTTGGCACCTAAGACTTAAGCGCTGTCTGGTGTTTGACCGCGGTACTAGTTGAGCACGGCCGTGCGGGTAGCCTACCCCACCCCTTCCCCTCGTTCCGCTAAATATTCTCGTCCTAACTGCTCTGCCCACTTCAATGTTCCGAAAATCACAATCCTCCCAATACGTATAGCACACGTTCTTAAGTGTGGAGATAATAATATGACCTACACGAAATAAATCACATTCAAAATAGCAATAACATTTTTTTTTTAATAATACCAAAGTGGGAAATTGTGAATTCCGGAACTCTGAAATGAGCAATCACAGCATTTAGGACATGACCTCATCAATAATTTACATGTTTACATTTCTTTCAGTTGCAATTGGAGCATATTGCATTGACAAGAATTAGGCTACTATAAGGTCTGCAGCATATTATTACTCAATTTTAAAAAAATGGTCCCTTCCAATTAACCACTGTAGGCCCAATTATAACCGATTAGTTCCGAGATTAAACTAGAAAGGAAAAGTACTGGGAAGGGAGAATATTAATATCTTAAAATGCCTGATGCTGTTCGCAATAACAGGAAAATTTTAAGAGAGAATACTAAGAAAATAGGTGGTGTAACCTGATCCTCATCACACTAAAAATGTTAGTGAATTAATGCCAAATTCATTAGTTTCAGAAAAATAATTGGTTATCACAAAATTTATATACAGTAGTTCATTTGATATTCCCTTTAAAATATATCCATTCCACCAATTTTGAAGGGTGAAATACAGTAAGTACATGTACATAAACAAATTTCATGGCACACTAATACAGTAAATTCTATGACATGCTGTGAAGGGGAAAGGAGAAATAGGACTTTCAATGAAAAACAAGAAACACGCTCAATACTGCTAGAAATCATCATGTTTTATTTAAAAAGTTTGTCAACGAAGAAAAAATAACAGGGAGAGCCAAAATCAAACTTAGCAAAAATACAGTAATCAAATCTGGTCCTTTTAAAAGTATGTGTTGAGGCATGTTCTTCTTTCTTGCCAAGGTATAAAGGTAGGCTACAGCACATGATAATGGACCTATTACCTCCTTGACGCCATGGCTGACACCGATGAACCGCAAATTCCTACAACATATGCAAGTTTGTATGTTGAAACAGTTAACTTAATAAATGGTGTAATGCTTGAAATGGAGAACTTGAATTTGCTGTTATGTGTATGTTTGCACCTACTATAACTATATTTTAAAAGAATCTCTTATTGTAGAATCATTGTGTTTTTGATATTAATTTTAGGGCTTTTGATAACATATTCATTTAGCCCCATATATTTGGAAGTGTATTGGATTGATATGATAATCTCTGTTATTGTGGTATCTGTAGTAGTGTGTAGGCTATACTTTCTGTAATTCAGATGAGGACTGGAAAGGTGGCAGCCATAGTTAAGGACATTTATTTTTAAGAATTTTTAATAATATGTACTAAAATGAAATTGAAATACCAACAGGAACAGTTACAAATTCCCTGTCCACTCAGCCAAGATATTCTGCAGATCTCTCCTGTGGGCCTCAACATTATTTTATTTTATTCCTTTCCTGATGGAAATCCGGTAGTACCTTATTTCAACTCCTGGGGCACCTCCCCAAGCCTGTCCCTTATAAAGCTACACACACTACTACAGTCATCACATAATCGGAGCAATTCTACCCACACCCAACTGCATGGGGCTGATGACCAAGATGTCCCAAGCCCATAAAATGAATTAACAGCAGACAAAATCAAGTCATTATGTTATTTTGTGTTGTGTTGGATTCTGACACATGTATGCGTTTGACAGAGTGCCATTTAAGCTCATGAATAGGAATGAATGAATACGACTACCCTACTTGTTTACGGATTTACAGGAGGCAGTCAAGATAGGAATTACCTAGAAATTTATATTCTGTATGTGTGGGAACCCATGATAAACCACTTGCTGGGTGGCTAAGCGGAGAATCAAACCCAACATTTCCCGGTTTACCTCACTAGGCTGTGTGTACCCTGTTCTTACCCTCAGACTAGAATTAGAATTCTTGACATTCAGCAATCAAACATGGACCCCAGAAGTGTCAACCAAGAACTATACCACCTGGTTGGTCTCATTTATTTTTAAGAATAATATGTACTAAAAAGAAATTGAAATTGATCCAAGTTATTTATTTTTACTGTGCTTCGAATGGAGGTTGCGGCGTTGTGTATAGTGCAGCCATTATATCCAATGTTGCAATGAGTAAATGTTCCCCGATATTGGTATAGGACACATTACCTGTATGTACTCTGAATAAGTGAAGCAATAGAGCTATACTTAATTAAATTACTAGAACTGAAAGTACCGGTAACAATTCCATAGCCAAAATTGTGACGTGCCTTTTATTTCTTAGTTGTTTTGCAGAAAATACCATACTAAGAGTGTAGAGTTTAAATACAACTTGAACAAGAACACGACAGCCTAGAATAAATACACACGAGACACGACAATAGAGCACTTGAGAACAGTAACGAGAGCGAACTTTCAGTGGAGATGTTGGCAACCATGTGAATACAAACAATTTATGACCAGAACGTAAAACTATGCCAGCGCTCAGAGCATGTTAAAACAATTGGGATCAGTTCAGTCGTTTGCAAACGACTTGTTTATGTTACGGTGAGTAGTCGTTGAATTCATTCGACTGTCTTCTAAAAGCAGTCAAACAAGTCGATGGTTTTAACTTTTGTCAGTCGACTGCTGATGCCCATCTCTACAAACCAATTGACAACCAGAATCAATTTGAGCGTACACACCCTCCGACTTGCTAAAATGCTATTAATATTGGATCCCAATATAAAATATTTTCTGATTTAATTTTCCTGGAAAATCTATTCTATGTTTGCATCGATCATTACCATCACGCTATGGGGAGAATTTCATAATAATTTTCTTGTAATTCATTTATCACACGGTACAATAAATGAATGAAATTCAATCATAAAATAAATAGAACTCTAAGCCATAATTGGTAAGCCCATGTTCAAGTTGTGTAATAATTCAAGAATGCACCCAATTCTCATTAAAAGTGTATAGACTGTGTTAAGGAGTTCAAACATAACCTAAATATTGAATGCTTAACATTTCCAATGAAATGACATACATATATATTTGGACAACTGGACGTAGGCTATTTCATTGAAAGAATCTATGAACAAGAAACTGTATAAAACTATAGGCACCTACAGCCGTTGAGCTGTCCTCACAGTACCCGCTGGAGATTTACATCACCACTCTATCTGTACGGTACCTCGAGATAAGCCTAAGTGCGCCAACTGTGAGGGAACACATAAACTCTTCCATCCCTGCCCTCATGTCTTTGCCACTAACCCCCCCTCCCACACAGCACGCCACTGCTCTGACACAGTTGTTAGGCCTGCTACAACAACTCTCAGCCATAACCCTGTAAACTACAGCTAAACCAAACCCAGAACCCCCTAATACACTTCATTTGCAGAGCAATAAAATCCATAAAACAACTCCGCAACGAGCTTCACAAAACCTAAATTATAAACGAAAAGACTACTCCACAAACACCAAAATCAGTAAACCTCCCTCATTTCAGCCACACTACACCTTAAACAGACATAGAAAGCATAGTCATGACCCCTTCATGGAGTAGGCTATTGTCTAAACACGATCATGTCTCCTTCAACTTTACTGAAGACTTCATTAAATTCTATTAAAAATTCATAAACTCATTCCACAAATCTTAAAATCAGTATACATCCCTCATTTCAGTTACTCTATTCAATAAACAAACATAGAAGGCGTAGCCATGACCCCTTCATGGAGTAGGCTATTGTCTAAATCTGACCACGCATACTACAACCTTACTCTAATTCAAAATTACAGCCAAATGATCCATCTGACTGGGAGGCTTGCCTGGGATGATGGGCCAGAAAACCGGTATCTGGAGTTCAAGCATAACCTAAATATTGAATGCTTAACATTTCCAATAACTTGGACAACTGGATCTGGGCTATTTCATTGAAAGAATCAACGAACTGTATAAAACTATAGACACCTACAGGTATACTTATTAATTAAAGCTCTACAATAAACATACAGCACAATGAATTGTAGCATGAAGTTATCCTGAAGAAGTCATTTGATTAGAACGACTACTTAAATTCGAATGATTCCATTCGTTTGGAATTAGTCGTTTGCCAACGACTTGTTTCATTCCAATGATTTCCAACGATTGTTTTGAGATCAGTCGTTTGCAAACGACTTGTTTATGATACGGTGAGTAGTCGTTGAATTCATTCGACTGTTTTTTAAAAGCAGTCGAATAAGTCGATTGTTTTACCTATCGACTAATTCGACTGTTTTCAGTCGACTGCTGCCCATCTCTACACACAACTAATTTTCTACACCAGCCGCTACTGAGCACGAGCTGTGACTGGCTTAGACATTAGCATCCTACGTGTTGAAAAATATTGTAAGTAACGTGTAGGAATAAAATACTACCTATAGGTATGTCAACCATTACATTGGCATATAATAAATGAATTATATTTATCTTGTATCTATCTATCCCACGATATAACATAATACAAGGTGAAGAGTCCTTTAAAACAAATTGTTTACTGTGATACTGGAAGAAACAATACAACACAGTGGTAATAGTTCTAGCCTGCACCTATTTGTTAATAAAATTTCATGTGATTTCACTCAGATCTCTGTTGTAGTGGCTTATTATATGTGCGCCTTGTAACTTAATAGTACATTATGCAACGAGCCTATAATGACAATAATTAAGACACGAGTTTTATAATTTCCATACGAGTGTCTTAATTACAATTATAGACGAGTTGCATACGACTGTTTATGTTCGACGATAATTATAACTATTTTATGTTCGAACATAAATATTCATAAATATCTGTCGAGATTTCACCAGTTTTATGTACTGAACAGAGCGCATGGGATGCAGAGAATACCTTGTATTTGACCATGGCCTCCTGGAATACCTCACTATGACACTCGCCACGCAGTGAAATTTAAAATAGGGGGCCATGGAAGTGAGCGCAGGTGCGATGCTATCCTCACCTAATTGGTCACACAACTGTTTCTTGAGCTCTGATTGGTGGGAGAAACTGTATCATAATGAAAACTTGTACTATAATGAGCCTCATTATAGTACAGTTTTCTGACATAATATTTACATTTCGCCAGTGTCGAACATAAACATATTAACCAATCTTCTTTACACTGTTTTATGAGTGAACACCACATCAAAACTGTTGAGGATTTATTTTAGTTGGACACAGAAGCTTATTTATTAATGTAATAGACATCTATGATTGATGAAACCCAATCATTTCTCACCTTTCAGAAAATAACTAAAATTTTAATTCTGCGATTAATGTAACTAATCCACGTGTGTTTCTATTACACAACAATTAAGGGTAACTCCAGCATATCTTCTAGATTTTTGATGTGTCTGGTGAGTGGTTTTGTTACTGCTTCTGCAGGTATCACCCTTCTGAAAGATGTCTCATCGTTTCTAATTCTATTCTTAATATTCTGCCAGAGGAGAAATAGTTTTGCAACGCATGAATAGTGCTGTAGCTGCTGAATTTTCTAAAAATAATTATGGAATGATGGGAAGAAAAATAAATATAGCCTATTCTAAAATAACAACATACGCATAAAATGAAACCATTCTGATGAACTTAATATGCTTCAAATTCAGAGTACAAATGCGTTCACCATTTGGTGCTTCGTTCATTTGTATATTTGGACCAAAATGTAGACCTCTGAAATAAATTTTAATGTTGGACTTTGCTCCACAGAACAAGAGCACACAGCCACCCATAGGACCAGTGTGTGTTAAGATTTTAGGACCTGTAATTACAGTTCTACATCAGTAATGGCATTACTACATATTCAACCAACTGAATACTTGCCACTGCACCAGTAACTAACATGTGCAAGAACTGATCCTTTTTGAATACGGTACCAATAATTTGAAATTCAAGGAAGGGGAAAATATTAAAGCTTAGACACGTTGCCATGAGCCATGACATTTTTAATCTACCGCAATGTAAAATGAATTATTAACACTCCTCAAGAACTTGAGTACACATATGCAATAGGCTCATGGTACTGTAAGTTATGTATCTCTGCAAGATGTAATCAAGTTGAAAACATTACGGTAACATAGACTCTTACCTGGTCATTTCTCAGGAGAGTAGGCCTAATTGCCACATTCATCTGCTATTTCGAGAACAGCAATTTACGATTTGTTTGTTCACAGAATTTGGTAGGCCTACCTGTGGAATAAATAATAGTGAAAGTTAATTAATATGTCAAGTAGAATATCACCTGTACACTGCGTCTAATATCAATTCAAAACTAGGCTACCAGTACGGTATATTTTTCACAGGCACTACAGAAACAAGTTTTCACTTAAACTCTTAAAATAAGCATACTTACTTGGCGTAGCAGAAGAAGAACTGTTCACTTCTCATTACCAAGAAGACGATTTGATGAAAGAAAGATAAGAAAGAACACAACATTAGCTTATTATAAAATATTAATGTACGGCCAATATTGTTTACACCAAGCACGACATAAACAGAGCGTCCATGTTGGTCAATGCCGCCAACCCAGTAGAAATAATGTTTATTTAATGATAAGTGCCGTAATTATCGTCGGTGAGCAAGATAATTGCAAGGAAATGTCAATTAGGAATTATGTGTATATTTGTTGACTAAATATAGGGATATGTTTGCAATTTAATTACAACGTGTATCATGCATATGTTGGCAAGACGATATACAGCGCTCCAAGTGGCTGGCCGCGCAACTACACCGATGGTACCAAATAATCCCTATCTGGTTGACACCCCCTGGCTGCGAGTAGACTCGCGAAGAATCTAGTCTGGAACCGTAAAACTCGAGATACTCGAGTCCGGAATCGAGGCCGAGGACGCTGTCAGCGTTATTGGCAACTCCAGCTATCTGATATGACATCTAGCGGTAAAAATGAGAAACTTACCAAGTAGGGTGCATTTGTCACGTGGTGACTGTTTGTATATGGTTTCTTGTATTGGTAAACAGATCGTGGTAAATTCTTCGTGTTTATACATATGTAATAAGTTTTATTCGTTGGATAAGAGTGCAAAATGAGTAAAAGCAAAGTATATTGCTCAGTTTACGGCTGTAAGTCGATGTATAAGAGGGCTGCGGATATACGTTTTCATCACTTTCCAAAAGATGCAAATAGCAATAGCCGAAAGGTGACAATACCAAAAAATTCGGGCAACAAGAGCGGGGTGGACCAATCACCACTACACTCACTGACGACAGGACGGGTTGTTCACTTACGCCGAGCCAAGCCGCACCTAGACAGCCAAGCCAAGGCCACCTAGAGAGAAAGCCTTGCGATACGATTTATGACGTCATAGCCTTCCGGCCGTCAGCGAGCGCACTACCCAGCGCTGCTGCTATGAACAACCTGTGAGGAAACGCGACTGAGTGTTTATGTATCAAATTACGTTCTACAGACGCGAATAAATAAATAACGAAACCATAAATTAAACATATGGTCAGAAGTTGATGCGATCGATACATTACTCTAGCTAATAAATCGACGTTTTCGATCATAATCGATAAGTATGCATTTCGAACCTTGCGAGTGTGAACTTGACCGAAAACACTGATGTCTCAATAAATGCGATATATAGAAGAATTCATTAAAAAACTTGACAAATATTCACCCCATTTTAACGTGAGATGTCAACTACACAACGAGAAGAAAAGACACAACAAATAACCAATTAATCTGTAACAGTTAAAGCAGAAATTAATATCTACAGTATAGTCAATCATATCTGTCCAAAGGTCTAGGTTTGATTCCCATCTCTGCCGAGAAATTATTGTTGTTTTAAGGGGCGCAATTACGAGGTCATCTGCCCCTAAAAATACAATTCTGATTTGATTGTGGAACGAAATTCACTCAGCCTCATGAGTTAAAACTGAACTGAGAAGTAGTGGGTTCGATTTCTCCTTTCTCCTCCAGGTAAATGCTGGGATTGTTCCTAGCAGAAGACCATGGTCACCTCCTTTCCAAGGGCAGATGACCTCGTAGTTCCTCCCCTTAAAACTACAATACCGTACCTAACCTTCCCAATTCTAGCATCACAATATATACATACAAATTCTACCCATATCCAAGTACACATGGCTGATGACAGTGATGTCATAACCCACTTACAAAACAACAACAACAACTAGCCACAGAAAGTTTTCATGCATGATATGAAAACAGGTAGTAATGGCATGCCTATGAAAGAAAAGGTTACCTACTGAAATGGAACAGAGCAGCAGTCATGAGAACATTTACAAAAGAGGAAACTTTTTGTTGTTGATGATTCATATAGGGGCATGATGATGTGGTAATAATTTAGAAACAAACACTTGATATAGAGTAATCCTACAGTAACAGTTTTCATATGGCAATATTTACAATATCAGGCATGGCATAAGCTTACCCGACAATACATAAAACATGCTAATTACCAGTGATCTTAGCACTTTGTTCTCAACAGAATACAGTGAGTCATCTGCAAAAACATGTTGTTCTCATATTTTCTATGTTACACAAACTGTGCTGTTTCGTAAAAAATAATAATAACTAAAAGATGACCATACGTATCCTTCACTAGTTAAATAAATATCCATATCCAAGTACACATGGCTGATGACAGTGATGTCCTAACCCACTCACAAAAAAACAAGTAGCCACAGAAAGTTTTCATCCGTGATAAGAAAACAGGCTAGCAATGGAATGCCTATGACAGAAAAGGTTACCTACTGAAATGGAACAAAGCAGCAGTCATGACACATGAGAACATTTACCAAAGAGGAAACTTGTTGTTGATTCATAAAAGGGCATGATAATGTAATAATTTACAAACAAACACTTGATATAGAGTAATCCTACAGTAACAGTTTTCATATGGCAATGTTTACAATATCAGGCATGGCATAAGCTTATCCGACAAAATAAAACATGCTAATTACTAGTGATCTTAGCACTTTGTTCTCAACAGAATACAGTGAGTCATCTGCAAAAACATGTTGTTCTCATATTTTCTATGTTACACAAACTGTGCTGTTTTGTAAAAAAAAAAAAAAAAAAAAACTAAGAGATGACCATATCTATCCTTCACTAGTTAAATAAATATAGCCTTTTCAAAAGCTCCTTTCCACTTTTCAATACAAAATTGTTGTATTCCCTATTATATTGATAGCACTGAATGAAAGTAGAACGAGCAATAACATTCTCTATACCGGTAGTACATGAATTAGCCAAAATACCTCATCAAACGATGAGAAATAAATCGGGGAATGATGTTTTAATAGATGTTTCCTCCTCCGCTGTGACTCACCCAGCCATCCCAAATAGGATCACGACTTATGTAGGCAGAATTCCAGCTGTGGCCACCATTGTCCACATCAATCATCATCAAACCGGTATTGCCAACCTCGCCCTTACGGTACTATGCTGCACCAACACCCTTCGATTTGTCAAATCCAATGGTTTTTGACGCGTCCAGATCAATGGTTTTGTCAACCGTGCCCCGCTGGCTGCACTCGGCCAAAGCCGCTCCTACACCGACCATTCTAACCTTCGTTTTGTGGTATCCAATGGTTTTTGACAATGGTTACATCCTAACGTGTCCAGATCAATCGTTTTGTGTGAACCGTGCCCCGCCAGCTGCGCGCAGCCAAAGTCGCACCTGCACACGACCATTCTAACCTTCGTTTTGTCCAATCCAATGTTTTTTGACAATGGTTACAGCATAACGCACCCAGATCAATGAGTTTTGACAATGGTTACAGCTTAATGCATCCCGATGATTTCTTTGATCAACAGTGATTTTGTATCTCACATGTTGGGAACAATGTGTGCGCACCGGAGCGTGCAGCTAGAGTGAGCCGTGATGACAGTTGAACGAGATGCAAGCGCTGTAGAAACATGGCGGCCGTTTTTAAAATAGCAATAAATAAAAACACATATTTACGAACTTTAGCACATAAATGAGGTTCAGTAGTGACAATTCAAATTGAAATCAACGGTAGCTATGAATGAAGATAGAACGCGCGATAAAATTCTCTACAATACATGAATTAGCCAAAATACCTTTTGAAACGATGAGAAATAAATCTAGGAGCGATGTTTTAATAGATATTTCCTCCTCTGCTGTCTGTGACCCACCCAGTCATCCCAAATAGGATCACGACTTATGTAGGCAGAATTCCAGCTGTGGCCACCATTGTCCACATCAATCATCATCAAACCGGTATTGCCAACCTCGCCATTACGGTACTATGCTGCACCAACACCCTTCGATTTGTCCAATCCAATGGTTTTGTGTCAACCGTGACCCGCTGGCTGTGCTCGGCCAAAGCCGCTCCTACACCGACCATTCTAACCTTCGTTTTGTGGTATCCAATGGTTTTTGACAATGGTTACATCCTAACGTGTCCAGATCAAGGGTTTTGTGTCAACCGTGCCCCGCTAGCTGCGTGCAGCCAAAGTCGCACCTGCACACGACCATTCTAACCTTCGATTTGTCCAATCCAATGTATTTTGGCAATGGTTACAGCCTAACGCGCCCAGATCAATGAGTTTTGACAATGGTTACAGCTTAATGCATCCCGATGATTTCTTTGATCAACAGTGATTTTGTATCTCACATGTTGGGAACAATGTGTGCGCACCGGAGCGTGCAGCTAGAGTGAGCCGTGATGACAGTTGAACGAGATGCAAGCGCTGTAGAAACATGGCGGCCGTTTTTAAAATAGCAATAAATAAAAACACATATTTACGAACTTTAGCACATATGAGGTTCAGTAGTGACAATTCAAATTGAAATCAACGGTAGCTATGAATGAAGATAGAACGCGCGATAAAATTCTCTACAATACATGAATTAGCCAAAATACCTTTTGAAACGATGAGAAATAAATCAAGGAGCGAGGTTTTAATAGTTATTTCCTCCTCCGCTGTCTGTGACCCATCCAGCCATCCCAAATAGGATCACGACTTATATAGCCAAAATTACAGCTGTCAGCGCTATTGTTCAAATCAATCGTCATCAAAACAGTACGATGACAGTTCAGCCGCTAGTGCGCATCTTTAGTGCGCACACTTAGTTCATTACATCGTGCACTGAATTGAATCGTTTCTTCACCATGGATTGTGGAAATTGCCTCATAACGATCTGTAATTTCAATCAGCGATTCTATGATCAACTTTTCCCCGCACAACTGTGGTTTTGAAAATGTTTACAGCCTAACGCACCGAGCGTTTTGTGTCAACCGTGTCCCACTATCTGCGCGCGGCCAAGGTCGCACCTACACCCGACCATTCTAACCTTCGTTTTGTCTAATCCAATGGTTTTTGACAATAGTTACTGCCTAACGCATCCAGATCAATGGTTTTTGACAATGGTTACAGCATAACACGTCCCGATGAATGTTTTTTTTTAATCAACAGTGTGTGCTGCTAGAGTATGCCTTGTTGACAGTTCAACGAGATGCAAGCTCTGTCAGAACATAGCAACCATTTATAAAAAGATCAATAAATATAAACACACATTTATGTACTTTAGCACATAACTTATATGAGGTGTAGTATTGACCAGGTTTCCTAATTTCAATGTTGATGCAAGTGTATAAGCTGCATTCTACTTTCATTTAGAATTAATATTATATTATTTACAGGGTGGATACATTTTTAGGCATTTGCACCTTTAACAGTCCTTATGCGAACAGTTCCTAAAAATACTCTTTAGCACATATGTTACATTAGATTAAAACTTTTAAAGTAGGCCTACATTAACGTTCATCCAATGAAACTAGATGTAAAGAAACTTGCAAGACTTCATTCAGTCCATTGTTAAAAATCTGAACAAATAAAAATTTGTTCCAGTGAAACATTCTTCAGATTGTGTTCCATTTTATCTGTGAAATTGAAACAAAAGCCCTCTTAGAAATTGTATGTTAAAATTGCATGAAATATCCCATTTAAAGCGTACACTTACCCTCTCCATTCTAACCTTCGCTTTACAACGAACATTCTCCAAAACACTCTGCTGGTTGTAGAGCTATTTACCACTTTCTGGACTGGACGTTTAATGTGACTGTACACAGAGGTTATTAGTTGCATTTTAAACTGACATCTCCACTATAGGACAACTTCTTGCAATCAGTTCAACGTTTGGTATGCTAACACTACATGCCTCAATTTCTTCGTCTTTTCCCAATTAATTGGGGTCGCCGGAGCCAACCAGGCTCATTTTGGTTTTGGCCGGGGATTTAAGGCCGGATGCCCTTCCTGACGCCACGTGATTTTTCAGGTGAAAATTCCACCCCGCTGTCACCGGGCTTCGAACCCCGGCCGTCCGGGTGAAAGACGAGCAGCTAAGCCTCTGCGCCATCACGCTCCCCAACACTACATGCCTCAATAATTTCAAGAAATGGTCACCTATTGAAAATGCCAATTCATTGTTCATCCTATACTTCAGTGGCGGCCGGTAATAAGGTTGCAGTGATACACAACGACCAGATTAATTCAATAAAAACAATTAATACCGTAATAATATTTTTAGTAATAAAAGCTGTACGTTTACTTTTATATGCATAGGAATTCATAATTCTATTCTTTAATAATTCAGGAAATCTTATAGTAAGTTACTGTGAACTGTCTGAGAAAGCAAAGCGCGCCAACCGTTTAGGAGTGGTCGTTACCAGGCCCGAGCACCGACCAGATCTCAATAGTGAAGGGTATGGCAGAGATGCTAGACCGAGTAGGTCCTATCCCAATAGTTAACTCGGCTGATCGTTGCTTCCTGATTGCAACAAGGGAGCCGAGGAGCGGACGGAGACACCTGAGATGCTCCGTCAACTGCCGATACCATGTCTTGCAGGTTTTCATGTAGCCTAACTATTTAATCCGGTGATCCAGTGGCAATGTGATGTTCTCTGAACTGCGGCATTCGTGATGAATGAGGTACATCCGTTTTACCGCAAAATTGAATACAGTTTTCTTTGATATCAAGCAGTCTTTTATCATCTCCCCCCCCCCTTAATGAAAAAGCACAACACCCATAACAATTATCCACCAGCCGCCACTGCTATACTTACAGATTAGTAATTAGCCATGTAAAGAAGTGGATCAAGTAACACAATATTAATTGAACCAGAGGGTCATTATCATGGTGCGCCCTGGAAATCACGGCAAACTATGGCGTCATTTGGCTGGTCAGGTGCGGAGCGAGTGGACCTCACAATACCCTGCTCCGCTGACTCATATCATTAGATCACACGTGTTTTGTCATTTATATGAATGTGTATCTGCAAAGCTTAGAAGTTAGTGTTGCACGTTTAGTGAGTATTGTGATTACTGTGATTGTTGGTCATGCCTAGACACCAATTGACACAACGCGAACGTGTGTATATCCATAATTCGTATATGAAAAGCAGAAAGTCTTGTTCTTAAACAAGATTAAAATGTCGAATCAAGTTTCCAAGAAGACCTGTGCGTAATGCCAGTACAATATAGGAGGCTCGCCAAACGATTCAAGAAAACAGGCACGGTAAATAATAAACATTTTAACAGACAACGTTGTGTTCTTACAGAACGGGGACACCAAGAGCCAGCTGATGAGCCAGCTTGGTGTCCTAGGCGAAACCCCACACAAGACATGGCACAAACCTATCAGAATTGCTGAGATTGTTGTCCATTCTTTCATCAGGAGATGTCAGGTGTGTGTTACAAGAGAGGGAGGACATTTTCAGCATCGACTATGAGCACTGTACATATTATTGAACATGGTTGGTAAAAGTGTTCAAGTGTGCACCAACCACCGACTGAACATTGTACGCGTGCCCGCGATCAGCGCCAGTCAACGCCGGCTTAGCTTGCCGTGTTTACCAGGGCGCACAATGATAACGAAACTGTACATACAATGAAAGAATATTGTAAAATTCCTAATTTCTACTGAACGGCCATGAACAGTTATTGCACAAGCTTCCTCCTCTTATGCTGAGCCAAAGTTTTGGGTGAAAACCTGTCGTTAACATTGTGTACAAAATTATTAATCAAGATATTACTGGCAGTGCCCAGTACAGTCTTTTCAATTAATGCCCTGGCGTGCTTTGGGCAGCTGTGCCCCATAAACAGTACAGTGGGCAGACATCTTTGTGTTACATTCACCAAAACACTCTGCTGGTTGCAGTGATGCAAAAATTCTGCCTTGTAGCTATTGAGTAGCTTACTCATAACAACAAAAGTAAATGCAGCACAGTTGACTACATCTGCATGGGGATAGCATAGTCCTCCTCGGTTATTGGCATTTATTAGGCTGGCGTGATCACTCTGGCCTGCCTCATCGCAAAGAAAGACTTTGCAATAATTGCAATCATATCGCTTTAAAAAACCATATGAGCAATAACCACTGATATAGTGTAAGAGAGGCCAATACTCATCTTGTAGGACTTCTATATCACTATCATCAGCAACACAAGCATCAAAAGCTCTTATGTCACATGTCTTGTCTTCTTCAAAATACTCACTCACTGCAGCATTGAGGTCCAGGATGCTCTGAAGGCGCAATTTATTCTCCACCTCAAACACTTGCCTCAGGGAAATATTGTACTGGCTCCCTGCCAGTTGTCGATATTTTCCAAATCGAGCTTCTAGGTTATCTGTCTGTATTTTGCCTGGTAGGAAGAAGCTATGGCCTTTCTCAGAGAGACAAAATTGTGCCATTTCAATCATGCACTTGGTAGAATGGGTGATTGCCGCATGTGTTTCCTTGCTCAGCTTTCCAGGCGAGGCAATTGTTTTCCACCTATCTAGCCATGACACGATTTCCTGGAGGCACTCGATATGAGAAGAGTTGGTCGTTATTGGTTCCTGAAGAGGATTCCTAAGGCGTTTTCCTTTCCATAGGGTCTTAACGTTCATGATGTCCCACCATCTGCAAATCAACTCAATAAACTGTGCAGTACTGTCCCAGGAGGGCAAGTTCTTCTTCGGCCCAATCTCCCTTATTGCCACAGCTAGAGGTTTATTAAAAATTTGCAGAGCTAGTGGAACATTCTGTCGTTCCAAATTGGTAGGGTACAGGGATTTCAGAGTCAAGGTAAATCCATATTTCAGGAGATTGTTCTTCTCTAACACATGCAACTCCTTCAGTGAACCAAATGATGCAATCTGTAGTCTGTCATGCTCTGTCAAATCTGGAAAATGCAATTCTTGGTGCTTTGCATTCAGCCAGTTATTTCTAATACATTTGAGAATGTGCACAGTGTCAATTGCAAAGAAAAGCTTTCTGTGTGCATCTTTGGGGTGACTATAAATGTAATTTAATTCGGGTGGATCGCTCAGGAGAGATACAGCTTTCCTATTAATAGCACTGTTGTCTGAAATCAGTGCTAGAACTTCAAATCCGACTTCTTCCAGTCCAAGAATGACTTTCTTCATCATATTGAATAATGCTTCACCTCGAATGTTCACAACGGGCATGATGTGAGCAACATCCTTGTATGAAGAAAGCAAGCTGTGGACCATAAACACATAAGCACTTGTTGCACACTCATCGCTATTTACAGCACTACCTACAACCCTACCCTTTTTGTAGTCTAACTGGGGTTTAATGTGAACCTCATCCATCGAAAGGAGGACTAGTTGATCTTCTTCTGATAAGAGTGAAAATTTCTTTCTCATATACAAAAGAAAATTATCACTTTGCTCCTGTATAGGATTCGTCAAAAGCTTGGAACACACTAATTTCAAGGTACGGGGTGCAGGAAGAGTGACATTTCCTGAACCTCTTATAAATCTATAGCAGTGAGGAGAAATAGAATGAACCAGCGATGAGAATACAAGCAATTCCCAGGAATAGTTTTTCACTTTACGCTTTGTTAGCAAGTGAACTTGCTCTTTTAAGAAGTCTAATGTATCCTTCTTCTCAGGGAACTTACTCTCCAAGTTCTTAAATAAACTGTCCATAACAGATACAGTACCCTCAACACTTTGATGTTCATATGCATCAGGATCAGCATACACTGAATGGGCATTCCTTATAAGTTCTTCAATTTCTAGCACTGTACCTGTCTTGGTAAAGACATGTTTTTACAATGTTTCACTTCTGTATTCGATACATACAAGGAGGCACTCAAACCTTCTGTTATCTTAATGCAGCAACGCAAGTGTGGACTAGGATTTTCCTTCATTAAAATAAAATATATACAAGATTCCTCCCTAATACAATTCCACTCAGGATGAAGACTCACACTGTTTAACTTCACCTTCAGTTCCTGAAAGTTTCTAAATGAAACTGCTTCCAGATTCTCCGCCAATGTCTGCATACTTTCAGCGAGAGCCTTCGATAAACTTTCATTATCAATCCTACGCCTCCTATCATCTGGATCTTCTCGGCAGACAGTTGCAGTGTCAGTTAAATACTCTGGGCAGTTGGGGAACTGAGACGGGACTGCTCATAGGAATTTAATTCGAATATTAACTTACGATACAATCATTTTATCACCTTGCATTACATTAATTACTCTATTTATTCTAAATTTATTCAATCTCCAACCTGATTCACACACACCTCTTCCCCCACCCCAATAAGAAATGTAGCCTAATGAATTAGATTACTGCAATAGAAAAAAAAACCTAGATTAATCAGGGCCTGCTACAGGTTATCGGTCTCTAACCTCATGCAGTTAGCTTGCAATATAAATATGAATACTATCCATATTAACACCCACTTATACCCATAAAACAAATAAACCTAACCTACAACATTAGCCTGTAGCACATAATTTAGGTTAGAAAATTCTGACTTCTACATCTAAATGAATTTTCTTGAACAGAAGAGCTAGCCTATGCTATAATTTAGGGGTAGGACTATTTGCTTACTAACCTTTAATCAGTCTCGGTTTATACAACGGAGCAGTAACTAGCTTTCCATTCTTTTCATCATACATACTAGTGGTCCATTGAATTTCATGTGGCTTGAAATGGATGCCACAGACCTACAAGAAAAGAGACTTGGTTACAAAGTTCCTTCCTCCCATTATACTAAACTTGTGAGAATTGGAGCATAAGTATTGATTTAACACGTACCATGGAATATTTCGTAGGAATAAAATCCTTGCGGTGAATGGCTCGTATCCATTTCGACTTTTCACCTTCATCATTAGGAAAAGAGAAAACGTTTACTTTCGGTCCATTGGCGTAATTGCCTTTACAATTTGGAACGCTGCACTTATTAGGCATAACTTTACACTGCACTGATAACCATTAAGTATAACTGGGTAGGAAATCTGAGCAAATCAGTAACTGGGACTGTAAACACGACACACAACACGCGGAAAACACACCATAACCTGCAAACTAGAATGTTATGTCTCAATGTCCACGGCCGGGCCTCTGTGACGTCACTACCTTGTCAACTTCATATCGCAAGGCTTTCTCTCTAGGTGGCGTTGGCCAAGCACAGTCTCACCGGACCAAGCCGTATCAAGACGGCCAAGCCTAGGCCTACACCAGTCGAGGACAGCCAAGCTTCATCAGTCAGGTATCCTTTCCCGCTCCCTAGTACATTTCCAATAACCCTACCAACCGTCATCACCTCACTCTGCGATATCCGAGCCATTCCACTACGAGTCATATAGGCCTAATTTGACTTCGCAGTGTAAATACTTACCATCCAAATCAAGCAATTCCTATCTACCCCGAGTTTTAATACAAGCTAAACTCATCCCTTCGCCCTACCAAGCAGCAGATAATTTCTAGAGTCTATGGTACAGTGAGCAAACTCAAATATAGCTTTTAAACGTAACAGCGCCATGACTCGAACTGCACAAAAACAAATACCAGCAGACAACCGATGCTTGATAATATGCAATTGACACACAAAATCCAATGGAACACACAAACTAGATCACTTGTATCGCACAGTTATGCATATATACAATTGAAAATAACACTGTCATTATTTTAGGGACCACATTTACTGATTATAACCGAAAAATAAAATGTATTCCATATCAAACGCGTGTTATTGAGTATTTTTACCCTACTTATCCAGACGACCGCAGCGCCCCAAGTGTTAGTTTGAGTTGCCAATATATGGAAACTACACGATATATAGTAATGTCGGTACGCCTTAGCCAAGTATTGTATTCGTTTCCCATCAATGCACAGTGATACAATAGAATATTCAAAATTGGAAACCGGCAAGAAGTGGACGGATGACGGAAAGAAAGAACGCAATACAGTAAATAGAAATTTCCTTCAACGTGATAATTTGCTAAGCAGTAGTATATATCGCTGTTGATAACGCCAGTAGTCTTATCGATATCTCTGGTTGAGTGGTTAACGGTGCTAACTTTCACGCAGCGTGCTGGGGTTCGATTCCCGGCGAGGAGGTTTTTTTAAACTTGATTTTTAAAATTACATTTCTTTCTTTATCATTACCTCTAGGTAACTAGAGTCGTTATAATATGAAGCATAGTGTGCATTTTGCAAACGATTTCTCTTGTAAATCACTAGTAGAAAAGTCGTTTGCAAGTTTAGCGAGTGTTGAGAATTTGGCCGCATTCTGTCCTATATCGTAAGTACGGATCGTGACGTCACCGTGGAGACTCGAGTCCTTCGCACGGGTTACTCGTTCAGACTCGGAACTGCTAGACTCGATTCTCGCGAGTCCAAGCGTCACTCGCGCACATCACTACTCCTCAGTAAAGCAGTCATTTATATCAGCTCTCCTCAGGTAAACGGTATTTTATTTGTGTTCGTAGCATCCTATCCCATCTGCGAGAGAGTTCATTCGCGCGCGCGGGCGCGCGCTTTGCTCACGCTGCGGGTTAGGCCTAAATATCGCCATCACCCGTGAGCTGCTGAAGTGTCTCCAAAAATGCAGTTACACTTACGCCAGAAAATCTTGATTCGCGCTTTAATATTCATTTTTCAGCCATTCGGTATGCGAACTCTAGTCTTAGAGGGTTCTAAAATATACGCGAATTTGGTGGATTTTCGTACGGGAAATACGGGAATTATACGGGAATTTGAAAAAAGGCCATCGCTCGACACCCTGCTTCCCCTTTGTCTGAATACCAGCTTCTTTCTCATGTCCTTCAGCTCGAATGACTGCTGTCTGGTTTCTGTATAGATGAAAAGCATCAAACTTTTGTTTACACACATTATTACAACTACTTCAGAGAAGAGCATGTTGACACAGTGGCTTAGGTACTACTTTCACCCCACCTCCTTCCTGGTGTAGCAGCTAGTGTTCTTGGCAGTCGCCATGGAGTTCCCATCTCTGCCAAGAAATGTATCTGGTTTGAGAGCTGGAACTGGGTCCACTCAGCCTCGTGATGCAAAACTGAGAAGGGGTGGGTTCAATTCCCACCTTAGCCACCCATAGTTTCCCACTTCTACTACAGGTGAATGTCAAGATGATTCCTAACTTAAGGCCACGGCCACTTTCTTCCCAATCCACACCTGAATTACAAATACACACACAATAACACAGGTTATCTGACAAATTTCTGCACTCACCCAAGTACATGGAGATAAATGACCAGGATGTCCAAGCCCCTCAAATGAAACAACAACAAAAAACAACTTCTTTCACCTGGACTGCCAGCGATCGAAACCCAGTGATATCAGGGCGGTAACATGCTGTCTGGATGAAGTGGCCCCATGTCACAGGAATCCTCTTCTATTAGAAGGTGCCAATGTACCTGAATTTAAAAATGTATAGAACCATCTCAAAACCAGTGGCATGGTACTGTACTCGTTTGGAGAGACGAGACAGAAAATCATACATCTAGTGGAAAGTTTTCTAAATTAGCCCATGTTAATATTTATCGATGCTGGAAGCTGACACAAAACGGGTTTGTTGAGCGAAGGAATTAACTGAGTTAATTCGGCCGGCCAATAGCAAATTAGTAGTCGCTAGGGGACTCAGAACTTTCTTCGCCGAGATGACAAAGAGCCCGAGCAGCAACGAGGACGCCCGAGTCAAATCTTAGAGAGAGAAACCGAGCGTGTGGCGAGGAGAAGGAGTAGGGGAACTGGCGCGAGTTCGACACGCAACTAGAACCAATGAGGAGCCGCCTATTAAAATTAACACCAACAGAGTAATTAACACATATAATTACTAGGACAAAGTTATTACATTAAACCATCATGAAGAGTGTTAAATGACAATTAAGAACGATTGAATATAATTACAGCCGAGAATTTAAGTAATTAATGAAGAGTTTGATCAATTAATATAAGCAACCAATCAGAGCCATGGCTTGAGAAAGGACGCGGTTTTTGGAAATTAAACGCGGGGGAAAGAGAAGAGGAAGAGTGACGCTTATCAACCACGACTTTGAAGCAGAAGGACGTTCAAACAAACTACTCTCCAAGTTGAAGAAGTAAATAGAAAATATTCATCGAAGGCACTTAGAGCTCGAGCCAGCCGGGAAGGCGGTGCGCAGAATACAACGCTACCATTACGTCATGCCTCACTTCCATCCCACCAATCACAGTCAGTCTGTCTTGAGAATCTGAGCTAGTGTGTTGTCAGGAGAGCTAAGCGTAAAGCAGCATGAAAGAGACAGGCTGGATGAGGTGTTGTCATACCGCAGGAACTCACGGCAGCAGCCTGCGGTCTGGAAACTCGGACATGGTGGATCTGTTGCAACAGTGGAAATGTATCTCTCGCTCTCTCTCTGCGCTATTCCCACAGAGCCGGCCGCCTTCCGAGCTGACGCGAGCTCTAGTAATGTGCAAGTGATATTAAAATCGACATTCAGCGAAGAAACAATTATAAATTTATACGACAAATCTACAGTTTCAAGAATGATAAAACTCCAAAAGTTGAGGGAGGAATTTCATGACGATTCTACAAGCGTCGTGATGAACGCTTAAACAATTATGGGAACGACGCTATGATGGCATCAAGAACATCCGAAATGACTTAACATCAATATTTCGGGGGAGATTAACATCTCATCTCTCCCGTAATAGAAATTCTACAATTATCAGTCATTTTACCATCTCAAATGACGATCTACAGGGAACTTTAGGGAAGAAGACTTGAAGTTATTCATGGACGAGGGCGACCAGGGAATTACCCGGTGCCGAAGAGAGAAAGGGCTATCCCATCTCAATCAGAAGAGTCATCGGCGGAAGGAGGCGACAGCACGACGATGATCGAGTTCGAATCCCAAGACCTGACCGCACGAGATATTCGGAGGGAGAATTGGACAAGAATGCTGACCACCACGCAGTCTTTAGCCGCTAGAAACATTCCGTTTCTAATGGGCAACCAAAGGAAGTGCGCTTCATGTCAACTTTAACCCAGCACAAGGTAGTCTACGGACCAACATTGAACATCCCACTTTGTAGAATTGTATATCTTGAATATCCGACAACTATTGTTAAAGCCATTTTTCTATATTGTTTATTAGATTATTGCAGTTTTCATTTTTATATTCGTAAAAACATCATGCGGATGTTTGGTCGTATTTTTCGACGATTTCGGAATTTTAGGGATTTTTCATTTCGATTTTTGCGATATTCGAATTTTGAAGGGAGATTTCATAGTTTAGTTCAGAATTGTTATAGTAAAATTCAAACATGTATTAAATCGAACGATATCTATGTTTTATTAATGATTGTAATGATGGAAATGTTTTCCAAGTATGTGATAGGAAGTATATGTCAAAGAATGCGATCCAGAAAGATCTATTGTAGAGATCTATATAAAGTCACGATCTGAGAAATAATGAAACAGATTTAGTGAAGAAATTTTGTAAGTAATGTTTTGTTTGAAAGTATTAGAATTTGTTGAACAGACAGTAAAGAGAGAATCTGTAAAGAATTGTAATGTGGAATTAACAGATGCAAACGAGAGCATATTTTGAAGTAAGAAATAATGTAATAATGGAATGAAAGAAATGTTACAGTTTGTTGAAAGATTTTTAAGAAATGTGAGTGAAGCAAAGAAATAAGATTTTTATTTAAAGATTATCATTTTATCGCATTACCTATTAAATTGACTCATGGAGAGAACCAGTATTTTTATGAAATGGTCATTAAGATTGTTGTAACTGAAAGAAGAGTTTATTATTGGAAAGTATAGAGAAAGAAAATGTTATGGAAGTTTGCGAAGCATCTCGATGGATGGGATTTATTCCCGTTGTAGACGGAGGTATTTGTTGTGAGACAATGAGCCAGTGTGTAGCCATTGATCTATTTTTGTAGAAATGTCTGTAGTGACAGACGCATGTATTTCATGAAAGTAAGAAGTTGTTAGAGCAATGTTATGGAAGTTTATTAATTGTGGATGTTATTGAAATAGTCTCAATAGAGTTGAAACTCCTTGAAATTCACAGGACAGCGGATCCTGGATGAAGTTAAATCTGATAGAAATTATAGGATTTAATGGATCTTTGTTGAAGCTGAGAGTAAACTGAGATCTATTAAATGGTTCTTATCCTAATGTTTTCATTTATGGTAATTATTCAACGAGTGGAAATGTGTATTTTTATTAAGTATATTTATTACATGAACAGATAAGTTGTAGGAGGTTTTTGAACTAGTCTCTACTTAATTGTATGGATTATAGAATCCCAGATTGTAACGTAAATCACGAACAAGACAAAGTAGAGTGAAGTCATATTTTTCTGAAGCCCGTTGACAGGCAGGAGTAAAGTAGAAGGACAGTTACATGTCGTATTGTCGGGAGAAAGGAACGAACGCGTTGTATATATTTTTATTCTATGTAGTTGATGAACTACGACGTGATTATTTTCATTGTATAGAATGTTATATTAAATATATTTCAGATAGATTCGTAAATAGATTTAGGAGTGTTTTATATTTTAAAATTTAAACTTAAAACTTTGTGTAGAGATTTCGCGCTTCCTAGAGGAAGAAATATTAATGTTAGGGTGCGGGAGATAAATTGTATAGAGTAATGAATAGTATTTGTAATGCCGGAGATCTACGTCAGGGGTAACGTAATTTATTTTTGGGATTATTTAAATTTTTAGCTTATAGCATTTTTCTTGTTATAAACTCCCGTCACCTAGGGCACAGCAGTTGTTCGCTGCATAGAAGCTTATTGAAGCTTACACGTAACAGTTTTTACGGTTTCTTAATGAAACAACTTGTACTTTTTATATGGATTAATGACGCTTAGATTCGTGTTGACGATTTCATGATTGTTTTATAGGAAACTGGCATTATACTTGTAGTTAGATGGTAGAGGAATGTGCTGTAGGGTGGGAGTTCCCGAGGGACCTAATCCGCATCCTTACGCCCGAGATTTTTATAGAGACTTTTTTTTATCCGAAGTAGTTAGATGACCCTACTGTTCTGTAGTTAGATACTGCAGCACATTCCGTTCCGTTTGAGAAATTACCTGTCCCTTATTCTGAGTGTTTTCGCCAAGTGGCACCATGTCGTTTTTAGCCGGGACTTCAAGATGCTACAATCCCAGATTATTTCCAGCCGGAGGATATTGGTGGATCATCCAGTTATAAGGGTACATACAGTACCAAACCAAATGTTGGTCAGTAATGAAAAGACATGAACAACACCTGCATGTAATGGAAATTAGGATGCTTTGCTGGGCAATGGGACTCGCTGAAAAGAAGGAGTCTAGAGCTGGCAGCCAACCAATTCAATTCACCAAGACAACAGAAAGAAATAAGAAATATTCATCCTCACTGATAAATTGTATCGTTGCAGTTATTTCGTTCTCGAGAGCCTCCAGAGTATGCGGATTGTTTCTGTATACCTTCTGTTTGAGGTTCCCCCACAAGAAAAAATCGCATGGCACGGTAACTTAAGGACACATTTACTGTTACACTTCTTCTTGAGAAGATAAGTTTCCACTAGGAAAATGCATTGTTTTGTTCCATACCTAACCATGTTCACGGGATATGATACAGCCTACAGTACTTCACCACAAGTCTTAATCATCTCCACTAAGGTTTCTTGCCAGCTCCGCATCCAATAAATGCAATGCCAGCATTCGGGACTTCCTATCCTGCTCTTGTGTTTTTGCTAAATGCTAGTCAAATGGTGGTGACTAATCACTCTCTGCCCGGCCCACGGGCAAACAAAGCTCCGTTCTATACAGGCAAGGCCCTCACTGTAGTTCCTACAACAATGCACTACTTTTTTTTGTAGCCCCACAACTTCTGGTACACCCTGGATAGTGCTACACCCTCAAGGGCTCACGGTTCGTGAGTTTGGGAGTAGGCGACCACGAGGGATTCCTGAGCTGGGTCCGTTTTGTCCCATTTTTCCTCTGACATTGTTTCTGTCCGTATTTCCACTGTTAATAAGCAACCAAATGAGTTTCATGGATGAGATGCTGATCAAAGAAGTGAGAATGCACCCATTGTTGTATAATTTACAACACAAAAGCGAAGATAGGATTGCTATTATGAAACAGCTATTAGCTGTTAAATCTGAAGGACACAAAGAAGTTCATCCTGTGGTAGACTTTTTCAAAAGTATGGCAAAGACGGTGATGGAATTTTCTCCTGAGCTCATCGCCGAAAAGCGAATGAAAGTTTACCAAATTGTAACAGAGATGGAGCTGCGGCATCTGCACCAACAACGAACCTCTTCATCCACAACGTTTTCAACATCTGTTATCACCGAATTACCACCTGGTCCATCGTCAGTGCTGGATGAAGTGTCGTCTGCCCTGTCCCAATACATCACTTTATTACCCTGACTGCATCCATATTACAAATAATCTTGTATTGTAAAAACACATTTTTTCATACTTTTACCTTGTACAAAATATTTGGCAACAATAATCTGTTCGGTTACTAAATGGTTACACTCACCTTAGTGTGACACAGAGTTTCTCCTCAGGTGATATGGTTTTGATACCTGTTATTACTCAGTGACTTCATAATATCTTCTTTGATAAAATTTAAAATCCTATGAAAAAGGTCCCGAAAATACCGTAACTTCTGAATTTAGTTTCACTGTCAATCAAATGACGTTTCACAAGAATATTGTTGGCCCCCTCGGTTTTCCTACTTTTAAAGACATCGCTTCCTTCTCCGCCGAAACAATGCGTAGAGTTCAACTTTCTCGCGCACGTGCATTAATTACGCTATGGACTAAGCCTAAATCTCGCTATCACCCCTGCGGAAGTATTCTCCAAACATGCAGTTACACGTAAGCTAGAAAAACTTCATTCGCGCTTTTAAGATTCATTCTTCAGCCGTTCAGTAAGCAAACCCTAGTCTCAGTGAGTTGTACAATATACGGGAATTTGGTAATTTTCTTTTCGGAAATTCAGGAAGTATACAGGAATTTTAAAACTCACCACTCGACACATTGTAGTTATTGTTTTAAGGAGTGGAACAACGAGGTCATCTGCCGCTAGAAACGACCTAGTTTTATTGGCGGAGAGAAAGATGTCACTACCTCATTTGACAAAAGAAAAGTGTAAAGAGAGCTTTGAAGCCATTTTTCAATTGGACAACAATATAATCCCAATTACTGAGAAATGCAAAAACAGCCAGCAAAAACTGACATGTGATTAAAAAATGGTATGGTTTACAGAAGAGGGAGAAACTTGAGGATGATATTGTTAGGGGTTGGAATTTATTTAGTTCCCTAACTGTGTGTTGATTATGGGGGTAAGTGCCGCCCTCGATAGTTGGAATTTACTTGACGACTTAATCACTCGTTGGGGGTTTCGATCTTTCCCGCATATCACGTATTTCCAGTATTGTTCAACACCCTGCTATAACCTTGGGCTAAGTTTCTTTTGATAGTCTGTTTTCTTCTGACTTTCCCCACATTGTGACCGAAATATACTTGTATGTATTGAGATTGAATTGGCATATGAATATGAAATATACCAGTATATCTAATGAGGATGCCCTCTTGTAGAACACCTAAAGCCTATTTTGAAAGGGAGATAATTGGCAAGAGACCAAGAGGTAGACCTCGAGATGGGTGGATGAAGCAGGTCCACAGAGCTTTGACTAAGAGGAGCGTAGAATGGAGGACAATGGTGGCAGGACAGACAGCTATGGAAGGGGCTTGTTCATTCCCACACGCGGCCTGGTGGTGTGGAGAATCGATGATGATGATGACCAGTATATAGATGAACCTTAATATCCATGCTAATTTTTGTTCTTTAACATAGTTGACAGCCACATTGAGGCACTTTAATCAGTCCATATATATTTAAGTCTAATAGTGTTAGTTAGAAATTTGGCTTTTCAGCTCCTGCTCCCAAAATTTCTTCATCCTGTCTGACCTGGCTGCCCTTTGTCAGTTAGGGTGTAATTTTTTCGTTCAAATGTTGTTAATTTGAGTTATAAGTGTTTGTTCCTTAGAATCCCCTTCTCTTCTCAGCAGTTATTTTGGAGAATTGTTAAATTTAACTCTTCTAAATCATTCTAGACCTCTTTGAACCAATTGTTCTTCATTTTACTCTTCCAGAAGTAGCTAAATAGCTGTTTCACTAGCTTGGTTTCTGGCAGTCTGGATATATGGGAGAAAATAACAATTCTTTTTTTCCACATTGTGCAGGGTCATAACCTATGTGCGCCCCGATAAACGCGGCAAGCTAAGCCGGCTGTGACTGGCGGGCGCTCGTACCCGGTTCTGCCGGTGGTTGGCGCGCACTTTCAATCTTTTTTACGGGTTGATATGATATTTATTCAATTAATTCCAAAGAGCCATAGGCTCGTACAGAGGAATTGTACAGTAATATGTGTGTTTACACACCAGGAAGAAAATTCTGAAGGTAACACAAATTGATGAATAAGGGCATAGGCCTATTAGTAAAGTTGATACTATATCTAAGATTGTTTAGACCAAGGTCTCTTAAAATGATAAGCACAGGATTTTTGAGCTTATTTGATGTATTACGATGCATCGAATTTTTCCCACAATACTTTCGTAGTTTTCCTCTTAAATACTGACAAAGTTGGTGCACTTTTTACTTCATCGGGAAGTTTATTATATAACTGTGATGCAGAGAACTTGAAACTATTTCTACCGTATTTAGAAGAGTGAATGATATATAAGGCTACGTCCTTCGCATGCCTAGTTCCATAAGAATGATTGTCCGAGTTCAAGATGTAGGGAGAGCTATAGAGTATTGTGTTGTGTTTAATTTTGTATATTAACACACTTGACATCTTCTGATGAGAGAATGTCTGTCTACTCATTTATTATTTGCGGAGCGTGTTTCCTTGAATCGTTTAGCGAGCCTCCTAATTGTACTGGCCTTAGGCACAGGTCTTCCTGGAAACTTGATTCGAAATTTTCGTCTTGTTTCAGAACAAGATTTTCTGCTTTTCATATACCGGTACGAATTATGGATATACACACGTTCGTGCAATGTGAATAAAATTGGTGTCTAGGCATGACCAACAATCATAGTACTCACTAAACATGCACCACTAACATCTAAGCTTTGCAGAAACACGTCCATATGAATGACAAAACACGCGTGAACTAACGATATGAGTCAGCGGAGCGCGCCAACCACTCTTCTCCACACTTATTTTCATTCCATATTTCTCTATCTCTTGATTCCATACAGTAACTTGTTCTTGCACTTCTTTTTCATTTTCTTCCCATATTACTATGTCGTCTGCAAAGAGTAAGGCCTTAGTCTCCTTGCTTCCCATTCTTCGTTTCACACTCTTGTGGATTTCATCCATGACAGTTATAATCAATATAGGAAATAACACACTTCATTGTCGAAGTCCTGTTTCAACACTGAACCAGTTTGTTTGTTCAAGCTTGGTCTTCACACTACTTATACACTTTTCATACATGGATTTGATCATTTGTATTTCTGCTCTGCCTACCCTGGTTTTTATCAATGCCCCCCCCCAGGGGCTCACATCTAGTGGGTTGTGGGTTGGCGACCACGGGGCCCCAGCTGAGTCCGGCATTGCTTCCACTTACTTGTGCCGGGCTCCTCTCTTTCTTCTTTCCTGTCGACCTTCCTTGGTCAACTCTTGTTCTCTTCCGACCCCGACGGTATTAGGTTATCCGAGGCCTAGGGAGTCTCTTCCTTTCCCGCCTTAATTGGCCCTTGTCTCATCTTTCCTGATACCTTCCTTCTGTGGGGGGTCAGCCTTCTTGTTCTTTTCCTTTTACCTCCTGCCTTGTGCTCAAGGCCCTTAAGGAGGCAGGGTGTATGTAGCCCCACCACTTCTGGTGCACCGTCGATAATGCTACACCCTCAGGGGCTCACGGCTGGTGAGTTCGGGCGTTGGCGACCCCGAGTGATTCCTGAGCTGGGTCCGTTTTCCCCTTTTTGTCCCTTCCCTTTGGGGCGGACCTTCTCCTCTCTCCCCTCTCCTCTCCTCTTTTCCTTCTATTTCCTTTTCTCTTTAAGATTCCCGCACTGTTTTTGTTACTCGAATCACCGTGTATCTAAATTCCCTTTTAGCGATTTTTAAGGCATTTTTGATCTATGTTGCATTTTGTAAGTTTTTTCGATCTAAATTACATCTCGCGATTGTTTTCAACCTCAATTGCATTTTGTAAAGATTGACAATCTAAATTGCTTTTTAGTAAGTCTTTCAATGCAGGTTGCCGGGCCTTTTAGTGAGTATTTTGAATTTCAATTGCATTTTGTAAGTATTTTCAACCACAACCGCATTTCGCACGAATTTTGAATCTAAATTGCATTTTGTTTGGTGGGCATTTTGCACATATTTTGATTCTCAATTGCATTTTGTGGGTATTTTGAATCTAAATTACATTTGTCAAGTATTTTCAATCTAATTTGCTTTTTGTAAGTATTGTCAATCCACATGAGTCGTTTGAATCTACCGTACATTTTGTAAGCATTTTCAATTTCAATTGCATTTTGTAAGGATTTTGAATTTCAATTGCACTTTGTGAATAATTTGGATTGGAACTGGGATATTTCAATCTGAATTGCATTGTGTATTTTCAATTTCAATTGCATTTTGTAAGTATTTTGAACCTCAATTGCATTTTGTACGTAATTTCGATCTCATTTGCATTTTGTAAGTATTTTGAATTTCAGTTGCATTTCGTAAGTATTTCGGCGCTACTTTGCATTTTGTACGTATTTTGAATCTAGCCTACGTTTTGTGGGTCTTTTTCAATCTATTCTTTTTGTGCAACTTTTCGTTCTAAATTCCCTTTTGTAAGACCATATTGTGAGTTGTTTCCATCTGAGTTCCTTTTTGTGCGTATTTTCCGTCTTCGATAATTTTGTTCTGGTTTCCATTTCATTATCATTTTCGCTATCACCCAGATCATTAGGGGCCGATAACCTCGATGTTAGGCCCCTTAAAACAACAATTATCATCATCATCATTTTATCAATGCGTTCCAGACCAATCTTCGTGGTACACTGTCGTATGCCTTCTCAATATCTAGAAATGGTTTGTAATAGTCTCTTGTTTTATGCTGACTAAATGCTTTGTCTATGGTTTTCAGTGTTTCTTTTTGATGAATTCTTTTAATTCTTCTAATTTCTTTGGCCGTTTGTCTTCTGGCATTGATTAGTTCTTCGCGGGATTTTTCGGTTTTCCATTGTTGGTCCTTGAACCATGCCTTGTGCCTTTCATGAATTGCTTTGTCACATTCCTCGTTCCACCAGGCATGTTTCTTTCTCCTTTTAATGGGAGCAATTTATTCAGCTATAGTTTTCAGTTTGTTAATTAATGTCCCCAATTTCTCATTGAGAGGTGTTTTGGATCTCTCCAAATATACTGTATTATTTATTAAATAACTGTCGTCATCATTTCTTCTCCTAGTGGATTGGGATGGCTTGTGTTTCTGTTTAGGTATTAACTTAATTTTTATCTTTGAGATACAATGATCTGAGTCAATGTCTACTCCTCAGTGGCTGGCTGCGTGGCTCAGGGGTAACGTTCTCGCTTGCTGGGGCCAAGGTTGCAGGTTCGTATCGTGGCACAGTCAGCTGGCATTTGAGGGTGCGCGAATGTGAGGGAGCCGTGTCCGTAGATTTAATGGCACGTTAAAAATCCCCTTCGGGGCAAAATTCCGGCACCCCGGCGTCTCTAAAAGCCAGTGTAGTTAAAAGGGACGTAAAACCAATAACATTATTCTACTCCTCGGAGGACCTTAACATTATAAAATTCTTTGTACAGTGGAACTTGGATGATTCGAACCTCAAGAACCAGTAAAAAAATTTGACTTAAGAAAGTTCTTTGAAAAGGGAAGAGAAAATATTCAAAATTTAAGTTTTCATCCAAGAACTTTTATAAAACATAATATTATATTATTATAAAAATAATAAGAAAGAACACAAAGATGATGTGGAGGGATTTTGGGAGCTTTTAGATCAGACCGCGACAAACATAAATAAAAGTCATACCAAAATTTTAATTGGAGACTTTAATGCCCAGTTAGGAAAGGAAAAAAGATATAGAGACCTAATAGGAAAATGGCCACCACAGAGAACAAACAGGAATGGCATAAGACTGGTGGAATTTTGCAGGAACCATGATATGATCTCCAAATCAACTTACTTCAAGAGAAGACCAAATAAATTCAAAACTTGGAAACATCCAGATTGGAAAAAAGGTGAATGGCAACTAGATCATGTTTGTATGGATAAGAACTATCACAGGGAGATCTACAATGTGAAAGTTCTGAGAGGAACAGATACTGGATCGGATCATTACATGATAAAGATTAAAATTAAATTCACCCCGTTGACAAAGAAAAAAACTCACCTAAAAAAGAAGAGAACATACGACTCTCATAAACTAATAAATAACAAGGGATACAAAGAACGAACTAGATATATTAAAATAACAGATGATCTAGAGGAAATTGTTCCCGAATTGAAACAAATAGCTGAACAAGTAGCCCCAATAAATCCAAGGAAGAAACACCAATGGTGGAACGATGAGTGTGATAGTACAGTGGAAGATAAGACATCAAAGCTGGTTTCGGTATCAGAGTCAAAAAACAGATGAATCACACTTGGATCTCATAAAACAAAGGAAGATAACTCAAGAAATAATACGAAGGGTTAAACGGCTATACCAAAAGGATATACTTCTGATGATCGAAACAAATAGCGTGAAAACAAATTCAAGAGATTACTACAAATTTTTTAGCAAACAACTACAAAGATATGAACCTCCAACATTAATGTTAAAAGACAAAAATGGTGAGTTAGCTCATAGTAATAAAAGAAATACAGAAATTTTAGCAGAAACATTTAACAAGTTGCTAAATTGCGAAGATCCACCAGAACTGCTTCAAATAAATACAGACACCACTATTAAAACACAATCAGAAAACATAAATCCACCCACAATCCAAGAAGTCTACAAAACTCTGAGAGAGCTCAAAAACTACAAAGCGAGTGGAGAAGATCAAACATTTGCAGAATTGTGGAAATATGCAACAGAACCAGTCAAGATTTCATTACACCAATGCATAGTGAACATTTGGATCAAAGAAGAACTGCCAGACCATTGGACTACAGCTATAATACATCCATTACACAAGAAAGGAGAAAAATCAAATCCTGACAACTATCGAGGAATTTCCCTTTTGGATATCACATATAAAATCATGTCACGAATTCTATATAATCGTTGTAAAGATCAATTAGAACTGGAAATAGGAGAATATCAAGGTGGATTTCGGCCATGGCGAAGCTGCCCTGAACAGATAATCACCTTAAAATTAGTAATGGACTACTACAAACGTAGACAAAAACAGCAAGTCATAACCTTCGTAGACTTCAAAAAAGCTTATGATTGTATACATAGATTTTCATTGCTGAAATTACTAAGGAATTTCGGACTTCATCCCAATTTAATAAAAATTATAAAACTAACTCTAACAAACACCAAATCTAAATTAAAATTCAGAGGAGAAATATCTGAACCGTTTTCGATTAAAACAGGATTAAGACAAGGAGATGGTTTATCACCTCTACTTTTCAATTGTGCTTTGGAATATGTAATGAGGGAATGGTACAGAGAAAATCCTAGGAGCATAAGAATTGGAACCAAGAAAGATCAAATAGACTTAAATTGCTTGGGATTCGCAGATGACTTAGCGTTACTGGCTAATAATATTCAAGAAACCAGGAATCAAATAATAAGCCTACAAAATATAGCACAAAAAATTGGACTTCAGATATCATTTGAAAAGACAGATAACGGTAGCAAATCCACTTGTAATCAATCACATAACAGTAAATAACAAGAAAGTTAAAATAGTGAAGCAATTTAAATACTTAGGAGAAATTATAACTTACAACTTGGATGAGAAACCTGCATGGCAAGAAAGAACCAATAAAATGATAAAAGCCCAAAAATTAACATGGTCTACATATAAAAGAAAATGTCTGTCAATCACAACAAAATTAAAACATTACAAGACGGTGGTTCAACCAGAGGTGACATATGGAAGTGAAACTCTTTTTAAAGTTACTCAGAAAAACAGAATCGACAAAATTTTAAAAGTAGAAAGAAGAATAGCTAGAACATGCATAAATAAAAAATATCAGAAAGATGGACAGTGGCGGATAGTACCAAATGAAGTGGTATACAGAGAACTGGAGCCCATCACTGATACTATTCGGAAGAAACGGCTTTCTTTCTTTGGTCACATCATGAGGACACCAGTCGAATGGTACAGAGAAAATCCTAGGAGCATAAGAATTGGAACCAAGAAAGATCAAATAGACTTAAATTGCTTGGGATTCGCAGATGACTTAGCGTTACTGGCTAATAATATTCAAGAAACCAGAAATCAAATAATAAGCCTACAAAATATAGCACAAAAAATTGGACTTCAGATATCATTTGAAAAGACAGATAATGGTAGCAAATCCACTTGTAATCAATCACATAACAGTAAATAACAAGAAAGTTAAAATAGTGAAGCAATTTAAATACTTAGGAGAAATTATAACTTACAACTTGGATGAGAAACCTGCATGGCAAGAAAGAACCAATAAAATGATAAAAGCCCAAAAATTAACATGGTCTACATATAAAAGAAAATGTCTGTCAATCACAACAAAATTAAAACATTACAAGACGGTGGTTCAACCAGAGGTGACATATGGAAGTGAAACTCTTTTTAAAGTTACTCAGAAAAACAGAATCGACAAAATTTTAAAAGTAGAAAGAAGAATAGCTAGAACATGCATAAATAAAAAATATCAGAAAGATGGACAGTGGCGGATAGTACCAAATGAAGTGGTATACAGAGAACTGGAGCCCATCACTGATACTATTCGGAAGAAACGGCTTTCTTTCTTTGGTCACATCATGAGGACACCAGAAACCAGGTTATCTAGAAAAATTGTAGTGAAACTTTGGAATATGAAACAACAAGGAGGATGGATTAAGGAAATTAGAGAAGATATGAAAGAATTAGAAATAACCTTGGATGACTTGCAAAACAAAACACAAAAATTAAAAAACTGAGAGATATAAAACTAAGATTTCAGGCTAAAATAGACAGACGTAATACAGTAAAAAGGATATTTACAGATGAAGAACGCCTGAGATGATCAGAGCGAATGAAAAGCTACTGGGCGACTCGGAAAGGAAACTTACTGAAGAAGAGGACCAAGAAATGATTGACTGAAGTGGTTCAATGAGGCCATAAAGGCAGAAGAAGAAGAATAGGTTTTTAACGAGTAAAGTGTGTATATAGGCTACTATGCTTGAAGTTTACATAATGATTTACGTTCAACAAAGCAGATTAACAGACAACGGTACTGTAAAATGACTGTATGGTGAATATCCTCAAAAGTTTCAAATGATAAAATAAAACCAAAATGTACTATTCACTTATTTAACTGTAACCCCCCTTAAAGGATTTGTTACTTTGTTACTCCCCCCCATTCCTAATATATTAATACTGCTACCATTAGAAAGAGGAGGAGGGAAATCGGGTCCAAGCCCATTGTGTGAAAGCGGGCCTCTCGCCCCAAAAGCCGGCAACAACCTTTAATTAGCCTGGTAAATAAATACATACAATACTGTATAAACAATAGTTTAATATCACCACAAGAAAATAACCTTGAACCACATTAATTACACTACAATATACATGCAAGAACACCTTTCAATAACAACAAATACCTTCCTCCTTCATGCATTACATTAATGCATGCTCAAAATCAGATGTACTTACTGGCTTTCAGTTCATCCTCTCCTTTTACAACATTTAGATTCAGTACTTACCCCCATATCATGGGTAGTGGCATATATTTATTTATTTGGTAATAGAATCAGTTTGAGCAGGAAGGAATAAATATTTTCAGCAACCAGGCCGGTGCTTGGAGGTCTCCCCATGGAGCAGTGAAGTATAACCTGTTATCATGTCTCGCAATTAACATATCAATCTTCACCTTCAATACACTTCGAAGACGCAAGCAGGTTAAAACATACTGTAGGTTAAAGCGCGTATAATATCTTCAAACCCCTTGTTAGTATTCAGAGGCCAAAGCTTTACGATAACATGAGTAAGATCCGTCAAACAACTCCACAAGTCAGCGCAAAATCAGATATGTGTAACTTTTTTTTTTAAATTGAAACCCTCCGAACGATACCGTGTCTCTATGAAATCGCGTTAGAGAAACATTCTCGTCCATGAAATACTACCTAAATAACACAACTATTTCGCTTTTCTCACAATGCAAAATAGGAAATCAGCAGCATAATATTGCGACTCCAATCGCCAAGAATAACGACGTTCAACTCTCTTTTTCATTAACAATCTAAAACCATATTGCAAAGAAACCCGTCATGCCAACGGAGATAATCAAAACAAGGAAAGCATAAAAAATCATAGGACCTCATTGGCAAGAAAACGCACTACAAAGATTAAAAGAACAGAAACAAAACAACCCTTCTTTAATCAAACACCGAGAATGTTTCTCGTACACCCATACGCCACTGTTCAAAATTTACATAGGTTCACAGTTAAAGTAATGCGAAGTAAGGTGGCGATAAAATATTAAAGTCGACGCAAATCACAATTCATTTAAGTTCACAGAATCAACTTCTCATCGGCACTAAGTTAGTAGTTTTACGATTACGCCCGTCAAAGATTCTGATAACCAAGTCTCTCCTTCTTGACAACAGTCCGACGTTCTCCCTTCTTTTTTTTATATATATTCTTAACTCCGCCGTGGTACCAACATGCCCTCGAACATCGCCCTCTGCCGTCTGCCAACTTGAAGATCCAATTTTCTCTTCTCGCCCGCCGACAGATAACATTCACCAAGGAAATCAGGAATAAGGAGACGTGCCAATACTGACACGTTCCAAATATATACCATGATCACTTTGAAACACAATTATCGTCCGGAGAATTCCCAACTAATTTGCACTGACTTAGATGAGCCCGGAAGATTCGTTTGGCGGCGCCGTCCCTCAACATGACCGTCACAGGCGTGATGAATGAGAGTATCTCAAATGGCCCCCGAAAACGTACCCGTAATTTACCAGACTCTTGACGACCCAAAACCTTAGGAGAGAAATTCTTTACGTACACTTGATCACCAACATTCAACGTACAATCTACGCGCCCTGCATTATATCGCTTAGCAATGCGATCGTGCGACACCTTCATGGCGTTACGAGCTTCCTTCCAAATTTCGTGAACCTTATGTTCCGAAGGTTGGTCAGGCAACAGATCATGAATGGACCATAAATTGGTTAAGGGAGAATTCGGCACGTACGAAAACATCAACGAAAACGGAGTTTTACCATGGGATTCGTGCAGGGCCGAATTGAAAGAAAAGGTCAACCAAGTCAACGACGTGTCCCATTTCGAGTGTTCCTGATGGTGGTAAGCAATTAGAGCAGCACGTACCCATTCCGCCAAAGACGGATTTGGATAATAGGGCGTGGTTGTAACATGCGAAATCGCATAGTCGAAACAGAATCTACGAAATTTGAAAGAAGTAAAGGATTTCGCGTTATCTGAGACGAGAAAGTGACACGGTCCAAAAGCACTAAAAATGGAATTCAAACATCGGATCACGGTATTCGTAGTGGAAAGACGTGTCGGAAAGATCCAACAAAAACGAGAAAACCCGTCCACACAGACAAGCGCAAAGCGATTTCCGCTCACAGACCTGGGAAATGGACCCACGAAATCAATAAACATGCATTCCATAGGTCGGGTTGCTGACTCAGAAGACAACTTCCCCACCTTGGTGCTCACAACCGGCTTGCTAATGTTACACCGATGACAAGACCTAACGAATTCCCTAACATCACCATCCATACCCTTCCACACGAAATATTCCCGGATCTTCTTACGCGTTTTGAACACTCCAAGATGTCCTCCCACTGGAGAATCATGATAATATTTCAGCATTTCAGGCACTAAACTAGATGGCAGCACGATTTTAGGTTTCTTGTCGTAACGAGCCTTGCAACATAATACGCCAGATTTGAGTTCGTAAGGTTTAACCAATTTACCATCGGAAACCTCCACCATGATCTTGCTCAAATCTTCATCCTCTTGTTGATATTTCGCGATGTCCCTAAATAGCATAGGACTGTTGCTAATGATAGGCAACGCAGCATTAATACACCCCTCGATGTTACCCTCCTGAATTTCACCAGAACTCAACTCAGCAGTTTCGGCGTACATGCGAGTAAGGGAATCAGCGATGACATTATTGCTACTCCTAATATGTCGTACACTAAATTTAAAAGAGGAAATTCTCGTCGCCCACCGAGCAATCCTACCAGTACTGCGTGGTCTTGCCAATACCCAACTCAATGCTTGATTGTCGGTTTCAATCTCAAATGACACATGCTCCAGATACGTCTTGAAGCGTTCCAAACCAAACATTACCGCCAAACCCTCTAATTCATAAACGGAATACTTAGATTCCGCTTCATTCAAGGTTCTAGATGCATAGGCTATAGGACGACGTCCTAAATTGCAGTCTTGCAACAATACGGTGGCAACAGCGCCCAAGGAAGCATCCGTTTGTAGTACAAAAGGCTTAGAGAAATCAGGTACAGCTAAAACAGGGGTATTACATAGTGCACGCTTAAAATCTTCGAAAGCCGCTTGTTGAGATTCACCCCCAATGAAACTTAACACCCTTACGACGCAAGCTGTTCAACGGAAATGCCCTTTGGGCAAAGTTCGGGATGAATTTCCTAAAAAAAATAGTCATACCAATGAAACGAGCGATACCCTTCACATTCTTCGGCGGTTTAAAATCCCGTATCCCTTGGGTTCTTGTTTGATCTACAGAAACTCCGGCTTGCGAGACAATGTGACCTAGGAATGATATTTCCGACTTAACGAACGATACTTTTCCCAATTTTACCAGCATCCCGTAGTCGTTGCAAAACCACACGCAAATGTTTAACATGGTCTTCAAAAGATTCACTATAGACCACAACGTCATCCAAATAGTGATATAAGAAATCGAACTTTAAACCAGAAGAAACGCGGTCCAAAAGACGACTCAATACAGCCCCTCCTGTTGATAAACCAAATGGAACTCTATTAAACTGATAGAGATTCCAATCAGTGGAGAAAGCCGTAAATGGTTTAGATCGCTCAGACAGAGGAATTTGATTATACGCAGTATTCAAATCAAGCAGCGTAAAATAACTAGCTTTACAAAACCAAGAGAAACAGCTATGCAAGTCGAGCAACGGTATTGATTCTAACACCACCTTTTGGTTTAGACGTCGAAAATCAACGACAGGCCGGAAACTGCCGTCAGATTTCGGTACTAAAAACATTGGCGACGAGTATGAGGGGATGGATGGACTAATCACCCCTTGCGCCAACATCTTATCAAAGATCCTTTTAAGCTCCAACATCCTCGGAGGGTACTCAACCGATATGGAGGATGTCGAACTGGCACATGATCCGTAAGTTCAATATCATACTCCAATACGTTGGTGACACCCAATTTATCAGTAATTACCTCCGGTAATTCCTTACACAATCCTCGAATTACGTCCGCTTGTTCCACTTCCAAATGACCCAAATCCAACTCCTCAATTTGTTTGGAAATACCCAAATCTTCCGCAATATGGGGTCCCAAGTCAATCAAATTACTATACATGTCCTCATTCAATTTATCAGACCTTCTCTCGATCCTTCTGTCAAACTGAACAAATTTTGTCTTGATTTCAGGTCGAAAACTAAAATACAATTCATCCCTCCGGATATCCAACAGTGATCCAGTGAACGACAGAAAATCTGCCCCCAAAATTACCGGACAAGACAAATTCTTCACGACCCAAATCCCAAACTTCCATGAAAAATTCATTATCTTAATCTTGACCTTCACCGCACCCAACACATCCATTTTCGAACAATTAGCGGACATCAATCGTGATTCCACCTCTTCCAGTTTGGGCAATTTACAAATAGACACCATATTCTTATACCAATCTTCACTCACCAAAGACACGACGCTCCCAGAATCCAACAGAGCTTTGACGGCGGCGTTATTAATCGAAATCTCAATAATAGGTAAATGCATATAAGAAGGTGAAGAAATCTTCCTACAAGCTACTGGACACAACATGTTACCACCTTCTTCGTCAACAATTTGATTATAATTATTTCGCTCGGAGTTCGTCACAACCCGGGTATGATATCTGCGATTAATCTTGGGTGGACCATGTCCCACCCTAAGCCTTAATTGTCAATCCTTACGTTGAGGATTCTTGCAGAATCGTGAAACGTGACCCGAACGTCCACAATTATAACACCGAATCGCCTTTCGGTTTCCACTCGTATTTGGTCCGGAATTCTGATTTATCACAACTTGAGCTATGGGCAACATCGGAGGAGGTAAATGAGAACTGACCCGTTTTGAATCAACCAATCGAACAGTTTCGGTCTTAACAGCAGCAACACTCAATTCTTGAAAAGTTTTAGGTCGTGAACTCTTACCTAAGTATGACCGTAGATCCGGCGTAACACCATCCACAATTATTGATCAATCTCCTCCTCTGATAGTGCCAATCCAAACACCTTTCCATATTTAGTAATGTCTTGAACGTAAGCATTCAATGGTTCCCCCAAAATCTGAGGACGATAAAAGTATTGTTGGACAACAGAACCCAACAACCGACCGGGAACGAACATCGCCAAAATCTCCTTCAGAAAAGTCTTAATAGAAACTCCATACTGTATAACATCTACCAGTTTGCTCTTAATAGCCACCGACGTGATTGGAAACATCATTTGGAAAATCTGTTCCTCAGGAATTAAAAACACAGTAGCACATTCTTGAATATCTACCAAACCCCGAAGAAATTGAATAACTCCATCAATAGAATCAGTGTATAATTTTTTTATCTTTTCTACGCAAGCTGACAACGGATGGCTAATACCACCAAATTTAGTACCCGTACACATAGATGAACATTCGCGAGAACCTCGGGGAACAACAGGATGATCAAAACACTCCCCCCTCTCGCCAGCATTTCCTGAGTTTAACATACCACCCATACGTGAATCACTTTCCCGAATACATGGCCATGTAGGGCTTACGGAGATTACATTCCGAATACCATGTTCATGTCCGTCATTCCCACTCGGCCTCACACGATGGTGAAATTCGCTATTAATAGAACACGGCAACCCCGTTAAACAGTCACGTTCTCTAGACATCGGAACAGGTGATCTCTCGCATCTACCAGTCACACTAATAGGCATCACACTGCTGAATCCCGCGAGGTTATATTGACCCAACGATGTATCTACCCGGAAAACGTTACTCAATTGAGAATCAACCTCGTCTTCTCCAGAAATATTTTCCTCCCTTATATCTTCAATCACTTGACCAGAACGTGAATCAGATCTCAACAAATGGGCATTTCGCCTTCCGACCCGAACAGTTTCATGAATTGAGAACTCCGGAACAACTGTCCTCACAGATCCACCACCCTCATTAAATTGTTCACCAAAACGATTCAGTGATAGCCTAGAAACTCTTTGCTTAGAACCATCGACACCGCGATAATATGAACTGGAATCATTCAAACCTTCGGTCTCAGTAATTTCACGAATAGAAGCAGAAGTATATACAACTTTAGGCAATGTATCACGACACAAACTATCGACATTACCAACAAATTTGATATTTTTCTGCTCAGCATTCCCTAAGTTAGAACCTCTACTTGAAACACCTAGATGGTGCACTCCAGAACTAGTAGGTGGAACATTAGTATTTTCATAATTAAAAGTTACAACTCTATCGTGATCTAAATTAATCTCTCTAACCAAGTTTTGACAATAAGGTCTCCGGTTCCTTCAATAGATTTTCGCCTACCGACGCAGTAGTCTCCTGCGCGTACGCAACATCTAACCTTTCGCACGGAATTCTCAATACCGCATCACCTCCACATGCCCCTGCTTCATCTTCATCACCTACGTTTCAATTAAATATAATCGGTTGATCATCATCCAAAATACAACTATCACATTCAACCAACTTGGCTTGTAACTCTACTAAATCATGTTTCTCCTTCTCTTCCCTAGTTTCAGAAACTACAATCATATCGCCAATTCTATGAAATAGATGTTGTATCCGAGCTCGTAACATACCACGCTTTTCAACACTCCCTCCACAAGAAATGAAATCATTCACAGCTTGAACGACAAGGTTCACCTTATTTGACATTAGAGACTTATTCAGCATAAAGGTGGAATCCGACATGATAGGTGGCTACACGATCGCATTTTTTGCGAGGCTTAAAATCTCGATATTCCTCTCCAAGTTCTCATATATGTTCAGATCTCTAATCCGCATCTCGTAACAAATTTCATCCGAAGAAAGAAAATCCAGAAATGGAATCTCTCGGGCCATAACGATACCCGTAATAACGATAAATAGAGAAAATCCACGAATACAAGGCAAAATAGAAGAATAATCCTTTGTAAATACTCCCACCAACCACCATCCGGCAACGGTCACGTCGACAAACACATCCTGCCTTTATACTGAGTAGTATATATATTTACCAGGCTTCACCTGCTATACTCAACGAGTGCAACCAAAGGTCAATTATAATTGCAAAAGAAACATACATAACCCCAATTCCTCTCCAAATAAAACATGAAATATACAACCCCATGAAAAATAAAACAACATTTGACAGGAACAAAATCACGTTGAAGAAAAAATATGATCCCAGGCAAACAACAACTTAAGGAAACTCACAAGAAAATTAAGGAACAATACCATAAGTAAAACAATAACCTAACCACGCTCTAAGGCTGCCATTAATGTAACCCCCCTTAAAGGATTTGTTACTTTGTCATTTAGACTTTCACGGCCCGTGTTACTATTCATAATGTTGAATTTTGGGCTTGACGATGAAAGACATGGTTTCTTTCGAAACGCGTCGAATTTTAATATAATAATACACGGCATAAGCCCAAAATTCAACATTATGATTTGTTACTTTGTTTGCACTCTCCCCCCCCCCCCATTCCTAATATATTACTACTGCTACCATTAGAAAGAGAAGGAGGGAAACCGGGTTCAAGCCCGTTATGTGAAAGCGGGCCTCTCGCCCCAAAAGCCGGTAACAACCTTTAATTAGCCTGGTAAATAAATACATAGACTACAATACTGTATAAACAATAGTTTAATATCACCAGAAGAAAATAACCTCGAACCACATTAATTACACTACAATATACATGCAAGAACACCTTTCAATAACAACAAATACCTTCCTCCTTCATGCACTACACTAATGCATGCTCAAAATCGGATGTACTATGTACTTACTGGTTTTCAGTTCATCCTCTCCTTTTACAACATTTAGATTCAGTTCTTACCCCCATATCATGGGTAGTGGCATATATTTATTTATTTGGTAATGGAATCAGTTTGAGCAGGAAGGAATAAATATTTTCAGCAACCTGGCCGGTGCTTGGAGGTCTCCCCACGGAGCATCGAAGTATAACCTGTTATCAGGTCTCGCAATTAACATATCAATCTTCACCTTCAATACACTTCGAAGACGCAAGCAGGTTAAAACATACTTCAGATTAAAGCGCGTATAATATCTTCAAACCCCTTGTTAGTATTCAGAGGCCAAAGCTTTACGATAACATGAGTAAGATCCGTCAAGCAACTCCACAAGTCAGCACAAAATCAGATATGTGTAACAAAACAACCCTTCTTTAATCAAACACCGAGAATGTTTCTCGTACACCCATACGCCACTGTTCAAAATTTACATAGGTTCACAGTTAAGGTAATGCGAAGTAAGGTGGCGATAAAATATTAAAGTCGACGCAAATCACAATTCATTTAAGTTCACAGAATCAACTTCTCATCGGCACTAAGTTAGTAGTTTTACGATTACGCCCGTCAAAGATTCTAATAACCAAATCTCTCCTTCTTGACAACAGTCCGACGTTCTCCCTTCTTTTTTTTAATATATATTCTTAACTCCGCCGTGGTACCAACATGCACTCGAACATCGCCCCCTGCCGTCTGCCAACTTGAAGATCCAATTTTCTCTTTTCGCCCGCCGGCAGATAACATTCACCAAGGAAATCAGGAATAAGGAGACGTGCCAATACTGACACGTTCCAAATGGGTTTTAGAAGCAGTTCAAATCATAGGTTATGATTATCAGTGAAGTTGATGGATATAAAATGTGTTGTAGGAGACATGTCTATCCTGACATGGTCCAACAGGGTTTTAGAAGCTATCTGGGTACCCCTGTTAAAATCATAGGTTTTGATTATCAGTGAAGTTGATGGATTGAAAATGTGTTGTAGGAGAAATGTCTATTCTTACATGGTCCAAAGGGTTTTAAAAGCCATCTGGGTACCAAAATGTGACATGTGGGGCAAGGTATTATTAACCAGAATGTGACAAGCGCTAGCAACTGTCACATTAACGACAGTAGTAATCCAGCAATCTAGTTAAGTCTTAGAGAAATCTACTGTTTTTCAAAAAAGTTTGAGATTTTTACCTATTTCCTACAATTAAGTCTTTCGGCCATCACAAAAGAATCGAACAAATTCAAGGAACGGAAAACAGAATACAATCGAGTAGGGGCCGCATGCCAATGATACAACGTTGTTTTTCGGGAATTCCTGACCCAACTGCTTGGCTTCCGATCGGCTTTTTAACCATAAAAACTTCGAATTATCCAAAATATAATTCGAATTAACCACGATTTTTTAGCATTGATTGTATGTAAAATGCTAGGGATCAAGAGAAAAATTCGAATTAACTAAGATTTCTAATTATAGAAGTTCGAATTAGCCATGTTCTACTGTAGTAATTTCTGACCATGGCTACATGATCGATTTGAAACTCCCCCAATTTTACATTAGGACATTTCCAAGTCATTAGTTTGTGTGTTTGTCTCTTAAACCTTGTGGTTTCCAGAATAAGTCCATGGTCTTCACAAAGTTCAATTAATCTTTGCCCATTCTTGTTTGTTAATTTATGAGCTGACCATCTTCCCACTACCCTACAATATCTTCTTTTTTGCCCTTTTTTTGCATTGAAATCTTCAAGGAAGACTTTAATGTTTACATCGAGGATGAGTGATAATGGTCAAGTTCTTCCCAAAATTTGTCAGTTTCTTCTTTTTCGTTTGTGTTTTTGTCCTTTGTTGGGGCATGGACATTTATCAGAGTATGTATTTTATTCTCCACCTTAATTGTTAAAGTTTCCATTCTTGGAGAGTTTGATGAGAAGTCTTTGATTGAGTCTATTATGCTGTTATGGACTAAGAATCCCATTCTGAATTAGGGGACATTCTTCATTACTCTTTTTCCTGGAGGTCCTTTGTAAAGGTGATATCCTCCTGATTCTATTGGATCCTGATCTGTGTTCCGAAGCTCCTGAAGAGCTGTTATTAAAATCCTATGTTGATCCATTATATCTGGTAAATGTTTCATCTTGCCGAGTTTTATTAGTGAATTTATATTTAGTGTTGCAAAGTATGGAAATTTCCCTGGTTTGTTGAATCTTAAATGTTCTCTTAATCTGCTGTGTCTGCATGTTTTGTTGGGCTTCGAGGCACTCAGACTAGCCTTGAGCTTCTACGTGACACCCCACTGTATTCCGAGTGGTATCTTGTTTGGATCTTCGTTGTTGTATGTCCATGCCGGTGGATTAATTCGTTAGAAGACTCTTCATGTTTGGCTGGTTGTCTGATCTTTACGATCGAAACATTTATGACCGAGGCCAGGGTTTACAATTCCAGATGTGATCTGGAAATGTGATTAGTGACGTATGGATTGGTGATTAATGAGTTTGTGAAGTGTGTGTTTGGTCCTCGAGAGCTATTTTATTTCGCTCAAGTCTGACGGCAAGCCGGTGCGGACACCCCTATCCGTCACCTGAGACGCGCCACGGCGGAGTATCACTTCTCCTCCTATTACGAAACCGTAACATTGAAAAAACTTATTAAATTTGTTGATTATCATGTGCAGATGATCCTGCGATAACTCGCCAACATAATAATCCTCATCATCAAAGGTTGCATGTTTCGTTGATAAATGTGCGAATAGTGGAATGTTTTAATATATTCATTGGGCATAGCCTTGAACTCGTGTTAGGTCAGTTCAAAAATAAGCAGCGTTGTACCCTTTGATCTCATGGTTATAGAAATGAAATTCTACTCTTTGTTGCAGTTGTGCTTTCACATTGGTGCAGCAGCGAAGATTTTGCATCAATCCAAATGAAGGTTTCATGCATCAGTTAAAAGAATTTGAACCAATCTACAAAGCACAGCGTACCCTTCAAAATGGACAGTGCTCGACAGAGAAGAATCGAAACAAGAGGCGTATTGATCAAGTGGAAGACAACAGCTATCCAACGGAAGCTATGGATGTGTCAATTAGTTGATAAAACCAACCCGTTTGTTCATTGTGTAAATCTCTATTGTGAATCCTCAAATTCATTGACCGAACAGTTAATAACAGTGTGTGTGTGGGAAAGAGAAATGTATGTGTCAAACGAGGCTTCAAAAAGTAGCCAATAATGGAAAGAGAACATCTTTTCTCATTTGAATTACACGAGAAACTATGTAAAATTATATTTGATTTTTTTAAATTGTATATGTAACTTGTGATATTATGAAACTTACAAGACTGATAGAAAAAGAACCCGACTACACTTGAACGAATGTAGTTTTGAGCGTACTCTTCTTACTCGTTGAACTTCTCTTTGCTGGGTAATGAAAGAATTCAGTTCTTTGGAATAAGTCAATGTAATCAGAATTATTTCAAATTTGAAGCCTTTCACTTTTTATTTTATTTTTAATTTAATTATGTATATTGTAAAGTATCTACCCTGTGGGTAGCAACTACATCTTTAAATGAAAGTTGAAAGTTTGTTTTCCTTTTTTTTTTTTCTTTTCTTTTATTTAATAGTTGTGTAATTTCATATAATTTGAAATTGTAATTATGAGTATATAAAAACTGGCCCTAGGTATAATCCTGTAAAACATATCATTTTTTCTCTGTGATTTCCATTTTTTAACTTTTATATATAATAATGTCTCTTATTTTAATATCTCGCCTTGTCATGGTGTTCATATAACCTTCTTATCTTTGTTAAAGCTGTATTTTGTAATATTTATAATCATGTTATTGTGACTTTTCTTTGCTTTGTATTGAAAGAGTTAAGTATTTTGAATGTTCTTCAGTTAGAATCTTCAGTTGTCTCATTGAAATAGTTGTGGAGTGACTATTCATCAATTTTCTCAGTCCATTGATCTTGATTGCTTGTTAAGCTTTCTTCCATTTGTTTCAGTTTATTTAGTGCATCTTCCAACTGTTGACTTGGAAATTTAACTCTTCTATTGAGAGTTATATAGCTATTTTTTATATTTATTTATTTATTTATTTATTTATTTATTTTTATAGAATGAAACCTGTATGGTACAGACCATAACAACTTCATTAACTCTGAAATCTTCCCAATATATGTACTGATGATGATGATGATGATCAGGTGCCATCAAGTCCTATCGACTGTATGGATGGACTGTCTCCATATGATTCGGTCTTCAGCCCTCATCTCCGAGACCCTTTCACCTTTCCAAGCATAATTGTCTTTGGCTGGCTGTGTGGCTCAGCGGTAACGTTCTCGCTTGCTGAGCCCAAGGTTGCAGGTTCATATCCTGGCGCCGTCAGATGGCATTTGAGGGTGCGCAAATGCGAGGGAGCCGTGTCTGATTTACTGGCACGTTAAAGATCCCCTTCGGGGCAACATTCCAGCACCCAGGCGTCTCTAAATGCCACAGTAGTTAAAAGGGACATAAAAACAATAACATTATTATTATTATTATTATTATTATTATTATTATTATGTCTTTTCCAACGAATCAGAACGTCTCATGTGTCCAAAATATGACAGCTGTAATCTTGTTATCAATGCTTCAAGAGACAGATCTGGTTTGATTTTTTGAATTACCCATACATTTGTCTTGGCTGTCCAAGGAATAAGCAGTATCCTTCTCCAACACCAGAGCTCAAAAGCATCAATATACTTCCTATCTCGTTTCTTTATGGTCCAGCTTTCGCAACCATGTGTAGCTATGGGAAAGACTACTGTCGGGGAAATAAGTATAGATACTCGAGTTTAGAGGTCAATAAAACCTTTACCCTTAGTCTTACATAAGAACAACCTACACCAAAATTTTCCTTGTTTTATTTGTCGTTTAACGATATAGAGTAAATATTTGCATTGTATCTTGTTAAAATTTTAGAGCAGATTGAACAAAAAAAGTACCGGTTTTTCTTACCAAGTTTACGGAGCGCTCACTTTGAAAGATCATTACGTTAAAAGTATTGATCTGATCGTAACCAAACTTTAATATGTCTTAAAGGAACTTATTGTTAACGCGTATATGAAGTTTTAATCTGATCTGACGTTTCTTAAAATAGTTGTTGTGAATTTTGTAAAACAACTTTTTCTCGGGCTTGGGTGGTCATAGCAGTATAAAATATGGCTTGTTATGAGACTCATAGCAATGCAAGGCTTAACGTAAAATTACATTTTATCTACTTGTGATTATCGATTTTATATGGATTGATATTTAATCGGACCATTGAGGGCGGCGATAGTACCTTAGCAGCCTGGCAATGTTGCCAGTTGACTACCGTATTTCGAACTCGCTGCGCGCTCGTTCCTACGCACACCAAACTCTGACCTTTGTTCTTCGTTGAGTCATTAGCAACAAGCAGCAACTATCACTGTCTGTATTATCTATTGTTTGCACATCGATCAAGATGCCAGCTAATCCGCAGTTAACGGAGGGAGAATTTGCCATGATTATAAGTGCAATATGTCTTTTTTAGATGCGAGAGAGAAAGTAATGATGATAAGAGGGTTTAGCAAAAAGTATCCAAGTGTATTGGAAGGTCGATAGCCACGGTGAAGAGATATGCCGCTGCAATGAAAGATATTCCTCTTCCTCTCAGAATCCAAAAGTATGAAAGTATGACGAAAGCAGAGGTAATTGTTCACGCCAAACCTCACTTCAGGGCACCTAAAAAGAAGTTGGAACAGATAATCAAGAATGTTCGTCCTGACGTCGACCTCGTCTGGTTGCCAGCTGCTCATTGTGAGGTCAACCCTATAGAGCTGGTTTGGTCCTACGTGAAATATAAAATAGCTAAAGTGAATATGGGTAACCAGGCGGAGAGAGGAAGATCAATGGAGGTGATGCGAGATCTCTGTAAAGAAGCCTTGAGGTCTGTAAAACCGGAGCTATGGGAAAAATGCATTGAACACACCAAAAAAATAGAGAAACATTACTGGGAAAAGGATTGGCTAACAGAAGATGTTCCCGTTGTTGAGCCACTTGTTATAAACTTAAATGACAGTTCATCTGATTCATCGGGCTGTGATTTTTCAGACGGTTAATAAGGGAGCAGTTTTATAATCTTATAATCTCAAAGTGGATGAAGGACAGTTCCGTGTTCACATAACTACAGTATATTATGGTAGTTGAAATTCTGTGGTGGCAATACCGGTATATAAAAGAAACCAAAAGGAAGTGAATTGATGCAAACTGGTAGGTTGGACATGGAGATTGGCAGGAGGGTACAGCAGAGCAATGCATTCTATCAAAGTGTAAGAAAACTTGTTTGGGATAAGGAAGTACCAAGGAAAAGCAAAGAGGTAATGTATAAAATGTACTATGTACCCATATTAACGTATGCAGCTGAGACTTGGACCCTGACGAGCAGGCAAGAGAGTAGAATCCAAGCCAGTGAAATGAAATTCCTAAGAAGTATGATAGGTAAGACAAGGAAAGACAGAGTGAGGAATGAAGATGTTAGGAAGGAAGTTGGGATGGGAAAACTAAATGAGAGAATTGAGAAGAATAAACTAAGGTGGTTTGGACATGTAAAGAGGATGGAGGAAAATAGAATACCAAGACAGATGCTGGAGGTGAAGTGCAAGGGTAAGAGAGCAAGGGGAAGACCTAGAACAAGGTGGATTGATTCAGTGAAGAACAGCGTGAGAAAAAGAAATCTGGACTGGGACAAGATCGTGGAAGAAGAATGGTGGAAGGAAAGAGGAAAGTGGAGAAGTGCCATAAATACCCCGACCCGGCAGAAGCTGGATAAGGGGAAATGATGATGATGATGATGAATCTCAAAGTGTAAATTACTTCAAACAATTAATTTTATAATAATAGCTTTTCAGCTGACACACCATTTTTAAATCTGCCAATGGAGGTCCAAAGCCCTCATTAAAAAAAGGTGTTGGGAAATGTTTAACTTCTTGCGGAAATGAAATAAGACACGTTTCTCTAACTTGTAGGTAAAATTAGCAGAGGATATTAGCGCTGTACATAAGGGACGCATATTTCAGGATATAAAGAAGAATTAAATAGTTAAGTTAAATAGACGTGAATGATAGTGTTTTTTTTTCTTAATCGTATTACCCTCCAGGGTTGGCTATTCCCTCGGACTCAGCGATGGATCCCACATTTACCGCCTCCATTTTGAAACTTCGGGATCGGGGATACAACTGGGGTGTGTGACCAGCACCTCTACCAGGCGGCCTCACCTGCAAAGCGAACAGGGACCTTATGAGGGATGGGGAGATTGGGAGGGATAGGCAAGGAAGAGGGAATGAGGCGGCCGTGGCCTTACGTTAGGTATCATCCCGGCATTTGCCTGGAGACGAAGTGGGAAACCACAAGAACCACTTCAAGGATGGCTGAGGTGGGAATCGAACCCCCCTCTACTCATTTGGAGCACCCGAGGCTGAGTAGACCCCGTTCCAATCCTCATACCACTTTTCCAATTTCGTGGCAGAGCCGGGAATCGAACCACGGACCTCCGGGGTGGCAGCTAAGCACGCTGACCACTACACCACAGAGGCGAATATATATTATAATATTTGTATTTTAATTCGTCAATTCCACGTATGGTTTTTAATTTATTTTAATGTAATTTTTCAAGTCCTCGTACTGCAGCTCCTTCACCAAGATTTTACTCGTATAAAATAATATCTTCCTTGTCACGTGAGCGACCCATGGTTTAACCCTTAGACATTCACTTTATCTTTTGGTTTCTTTTATATACCGGTATTGCCACCACAGAATTTCAACTACCATAATATACTGTAGTTATGTGAACACGGAACTGTCCTTCATCCATTTTGCTGAACTATGATAAAATATTTGATGTAGTGTAATGGTGTGATGATTGCTTTTTATAACTTTGATAAAAGTTCAGTTTTATAAAATATTTGATAAAATTTATTTGACACATTTCTTTGGTAGTGTGATACTGGCCTAACACAAATTACAAAACAACAACAACAGAAATTCACAGACCTTACGGCTTGGAACGCGCGCGTATTATGTTTCACAGGGCAACGTCGCACGAGTTTCCTCGACCGAGCGCGTTGTTCCCGTCGCTTGCTACGATACATTCTTCTCACATAACCACCTGATTAAATATCAATCGATATAAAAGCAATTATCAAAAGTAGATAAAATGTAGTTTTACGTTAAGCCTTGCATTGCTATGAGCCTCACAACAAGCCATATTTCATACTGCTATGACCACCCAGGCCCGAGAAAAAGTTGTTTTACAAAATTCACAACAACTCCTTAAAGAAACGTCAGATCAGATTAAAACTTCATATACGCGTTAACAATAAGTTCCTTGAAGACGTATTAGAGTTTCGTTATGATCCGATCAATACTTTTAACGTATTGATCCTTCTAAGTGAGCGCTCCGTGAACTTGGTAAGAAAAACCGGTACTTTTTTTGTTCAATCTGCTATAAAATTTTAACGAGATACAATGCAAATATTTACTCTATATCGTTAAACGACAAATTAAACAAGGAAAATTTTGGTGTAGGTTGTTCTTATGTAAGACTAAGGGTAAAGGTTTTATTGACCTCTAAACTCGAGTATCTATACTTATTTCCCCGACAGTAGTGCCTTAACCAGTCTAATTTTAGTAGGCAAAGATACATCTGAACACTTGAAAATATTATCCAGGCCTTTAGAAGATGCTCTTCCTAGGGCAAGTGTTCGGCGAATCTCTTGACTGCATGAGCCACTACTACTAATGGTTGATCCCAACAAACAGAAACTATTCACCTCTGTGATTAAATATCATAATGTTTGATGGTAAACCTGTTGTCATTGGTTTTGTCTTGTTGATATTCAAGTACAAACCCATGGTTTCAGTCTGTTCTTTAAATTTCATAATGATATCCTCGAGCTCTTCCTTGATTTCAGCAACCAAAGTGGCGTCATCTGCATACCTCAAGTTGTTTAGATTCAATCCTCCAATCTTAAAACCCTGAGGTGACTCATCCAATCCAGATTTCCTCATGATGTACTCAGCATACAGATTGAATAAGTAAGGCGAAAGTATACAGTATACAGTCTTGTCTCTCACCTTTACTAATAGGGAACCACTCTGTTTCACCATGCTCAGTTTTAACATTGGCTGCTTGTCCCAAATATAGGTTAGGTATCAGGACAATGAGATGTTCAGGTATGCCCATCTGTCTACGTACTTTCCATATCTTCACATGATTCACACTATCAAAGGCCTTCCTGTAAGCTATAAAGCACATGTACAGCTCCATCTAGTATTCCTTTGCTGTTTCCATCATCCAACGTACATCACTAATCGCTGGCATAGGACCAAAATAGCGTATCTACAATGGTAATCCTATTAGGATACGCTATTCTGGTACTAAGCCAGCGTAATTATGTCTCTGGTTCCTCTTACCTTTCCTAAAATCAGCTTCAATAGCGGACATTTCACGCTCCATGTATGGTTCTAATCTTGGTTGTATGATATTCAACATCACCTTGCTGGCATGTGGTATCAGAGCAATTATGCTATAGTTGGGGCTGTCCAACAGGTCTCCCTTGTTGGGTATAGGAATAAAGATGGATCGTTTCCAATCTATGAGCCAAGTGAATGTTTTCCAAATCTGTTGGCATATTACAGTTAAAACTTTAACAGATGTTTCTTCTGTTGCTTGCCATATTTCAGCAGGAATTCCATCAGTTCCTGAGGCCTTGTTTTGTGCCAATGACTTTAAAGCTATTCTGACTTCATCTTCTAACACAGGAGGTTCTAGATCAAAATTTGCCTCTTGTAGTGAGTCGTCATTTCTTATCTCTAGCGTTTAGACCAGTGGTCTTCAACCTTATTTTAATGAAGGGCCAAATTTTTGTTATGGAAGGTCTTGAGGGCCGCATTAATCTTAATATATATCTATACCTATATCTATATATATACATACCTGCCAACTTTCACGATTTAGGCGGGAGACTCCCGCCCTCCCGCTAACTTATTAAATCTCCCGATTTTTCAAAAATCTCTCGCGTAAATTCAGACTAAAACTGCGAGATGACAAACTCCAGTCATCCATCGAACAGAGCGATTTTACCTGTAGTGTGTTTTGATACCGCAGTTTCGCTTTGTATCGATAATTTATAGATAATTCTCCATAACTACTTGTACCGCTTAGTTGGATTTAAATACTGTGCCTCTTTGTTTGAAATAGTCGATGGTTAATTCAGCGCGTGTTCCTAGAAGTTTTTATAATAGGTTGTGGATGAGAGGTAGATGTAGGCTGCGGAATATTGTAAGTTATCTGCTTAACACCTGAAATTATTTGTGTATAACTTAGATGTTGTTGGCATTAATATGCCGGTAGGCTATTGTGATTTTTCGATCTGAGTGATTTTGTCGGTTCCTCGGTAATTGGCGAAGAAATATGATCAGACATCGATAGTCTTTAAAATCTCCCGATTTTTCAGTTTCATAGGTTGGCAGGTATGTATATATTTACGAATCAGTACAGGTCAGTCCACTTTCTTTGGAACACTCGGTACTCATCAGCAATTTTCCGTTTGTTACCACTCATACCCATTATTCACAAAACATAAAAAAGTGTTCACTCGTTAGGAGAGATCAGGTGATACTGATTAGTTCACCGAGGAAAGCAGTCTCAGTCTGAGTCCAAGGGTTGCCACACTTGCTTCGCCGCTTACAAAATTCCCACTATGGCCTACGAAATATGATAACATTTAAAAATCAACAAAATAATGCAATCTTCTGAACTCATTGTTCTTTTTATCATCGGTACATCAACATAACACTGTTGTGGCTATCGAAATATCATCAAATATGAATTATTGAAACTAAATCGTTTTGTGGGCCTCTGAAATATACGTGGCGGGCCGCACGAGGCCCACGGGCCACGGGTTGAAGATCACTGGTCTAGACTATACAAGTCCTCTGTATAATATTTCCATCTCTGTTTAATCCCTTCACCATCATTAATCGTATTACCATTAGCATCCTTGACCATTCCAATTCTTGGCTGAAACTTCTTTCTTAAGGTGGAAACATGTTGAAAGACCTTTGTTATGTTACCTTTTTATTTTCTTCTTCCAAATCAAACAGATCTTGTTATAGTACTGATACTTATCTTTTCGATCATTTCTTTGAAAATCTTTATTCAAAAAAGTCATGAGTTCCCTAGATCAGCCAAATAGTAATGATTCTTTTATGCTCTGTTCAGTTGCATTATTGAAGCTCATATTGTTAGCTTACAAGTGACAAAGTCAGAAAACGAGTTCATAACAGGAATGAGCTGTAGGTAAGGATGAACATGTTTTCTTACTTGATGAGTTTTGCTTTTAAGCCAACAATATAAATGAAATATTCAGGAAACTTAAAAAAAAAAACTAATCATTATTCATCTTTTAGCATTATAAAGTAGAAACATTAGTTCTCAAAGCCACGTCCAGTGGTTTAAATTACACGTGAAAAGGAGATCCTGTGGCTTATGATTGCAAAACTACAAGCTGCTTGTTTGCTTCAGAAACATTTTAGCATTATATTGTGTGGCTTTGTTATGTTTATCACAGTTTTGTGAAATTTTGAATCAAAATATCCAGTTGAAACTGAAAATTATTATTATTTGGTTATGCTTCAATACAAAGGACTTGGATAGGTAGTTGAATTTGGCATAATGGTAGAAATTTCAAATACCTGCTACAGAAATGTAATAAATAATTATTTTTTTTACCTCTTTTTGTAACAAATAAATGTTATAAAAATACATTCTTTCAACTTTCACTGCTTTCCGTACTTGAGCAAGATGTTGTCTTCTCATACAATTCGGTGTTTTGTCTTATTTCTTGCAGAATTACTTTACTTACTTCACCTATTCATTCCTTACATGCTTGTGAAATCAAACTGAAATAATTTCTTCCCAGTTTAACCTAGTTTTGATACAGTGTTTGTTGGAAAAATATTATTTATAAATGTATAAACAAGATATGCAATGAAAAATAGCCAAAGTTGATTCATCCTACCCTCCAAATTGTTATTCGAAATAAGAAGTAGTAGTATAAACAAGATAAGTGATAGACGCAGTACATTCACTTTGTGATGTAACTCAGGAGATCCGGAGATGAGATTATGTAATGAAACATGAGAAAATTCTCTACATGCCAGTAAGTGGAACACACAAAGAGCAGTAAGAAATGAGCCCAAGCAATCGGCTAGAATTGGTCTGCTCTTGAGGGAATCTAGAGAAACCCATTATGGAGGGAAATTAAAGATAGCAGATCATGGGGAAATGCAGCAAACAGGTACTGTTTATACACCAATTCTACCCACACAATTTTTATCGAAAATTGGATTGTGGACATTTTTTGAGTCGAGGTTGGTACTGAACTTTTCCAATCAAAATTACATATTGGCCCACCACTCGTTGACTGCATCTCTGAGCATATGTACATAATAATTTTATCATTTTAAATGATCTTGTCGACTTTGTAGTTACGCTGGGGTCTGGCGTTGCCTTACGGTGACGGGACGAAATGTACCTAGATGCACTGAGGTGTGCGACGTCATAGTACTGCTTGGTGCATGTGTACCCCAACAATCTCTACTTCGTTAGTATAAGACAAAAAACCCCGATTCTTGGATGTCACGGGTAATCTCGAGAAGCACTGGATGGATTTTGATGCGGTTTTCACCATCCTGTAAAGGATATCTCGAGGAAAGATTCTGTAGAAAATAATTTATGCATGATCAAAGGAAGCCAAGCAGTAACGATTTCAGTGAAAAAGTCGAAAACAAACTTGGCGTCCGTGCGCTTCTTAAGCTTACGCTGGGCAAACCGTTAAAAATATCAATATACTATGAGCAGAATTGGTCAGCATGAAAAGTTCTACAACAAAGTCCGCGAGAGCATATCTCTATCTTCAATACATCCCTCACTATAAGTGTTTTTAGACTGGATGGAAGGGGCAAGTCTCCGCGCGCTCTGGTGAGCGTGCGGCATCCCGCGCGCTTACCTTGGTTTGCACTTGCCGTTCGGGAGTAATTTGAAACAAGATATGCAAGATAAGTATTATGCAGATAATTTTCTAACATGTCAAGAGTCTTTGGCTTTGAGCGAAGCGAGAAGCCTCCAGCCTTTCTAGCATTTGTAGCATTTAAAATGATACAAAGTCTAGTCTTTCAGACTGACTGTCACTTTTATTAATGCAGCCAATGCACATAACGGTATCACAATACCTGCCACTCTCAGGTGCTGAAATTGCGCCATAATGGTGGCCGGCAAACTGCATCTCTTACAAGTACCAGTACTTGAAAGATAAGTGGTAGTGAAATTCATCATAGATTCATGAGTGACACCGATCTTCTTTCTGGGTGTACTAGCACCGTATTGTCACAATACCCGTGGGTGTCAATGTGCGCTAATGATAGCAGGTAGAGCGCATCTCAACGCAAGCTCACTAGATTTTATAGTGCTGAGATTTGCCATAAGTTGATGAGTATCACCGATCTTATTTTCAGGCATTTGCACATCGTAACATCGCGAAACCGACTCCCGCAGCTGCCGAAATAGTGCTCTAATGGTTGCCGGTAGCACATACAGGGTGTTTCTGGAGGAATAGTAAATATTTTAGGAGGTGGTAGTATGGATGAATTGCAATAAAAAAAAAATCATATAACATGTGTCCCGTTTGTATTGCGTACCGAGATACAGCTGGTAGTATTTAACCCAAACAAATGTAAAGCCAAAGCAAATGAGGATGCTCAAAGTTGATTTTAAAAAATTCCATCACCAACTTCAATGCATTTTGCACTTCTCTTATTAACACCCCGTGTAGCTGTTCGGAGGGCGTCTCGGCGTTCTTTCTTGAGGGCTGCACTATGCATAATCCGAACGACCAACTCGGCTCTTGTGTTAACTTTTTTCTTGTAGACTTCACCTTTCAACCATCCCCACAGGCTAAAATCCAAAGGGGTAAGATCCGGGGACCTTGGTGGCCAAGAAACATGCCCATAGCAACCGGAGTGCCAACACACGAAACGACAACTGTCCTGGTTACATACAAACATCTGTATCTCGGTATGCAATACAAATGGGACACAAGTTATATGGAATTTTTTATTGCAATTCATGTATATTACCACTTCCTAAAATATTTACTATTCCTCCTGAAACACCCTGTATATCATACCGCTATCTCACTAGGCTTTGCAGTGCTGAGATTTGCCACAAGCTAGTGACGCCAACCTTATTTATGGGCAAATGCACACCATAATACTGTGTCTTAATGATAGTTTGTGGAATGCATTACATATTGTGAACTCTGTAGTTAGGCGGTGGTCTGAATCACAATCAGCCCGGGAGTGATGCCGACCTTATTCCCGAGCATGCACTCGCTGTAATATCGTGTTACTGACTCTTGCAGCTGCCGAAACTGTGTCCTAATGATGGCCCATGGAATGCATAACATACCATGAACTCACTAGTTTGGTGGTGGACAGAATCACAATCGCAATGATGCCGACCTTATTCCCGAGCATGCACATAGGTGATGTTCGCATTTGCGAATGATTAACTTGTTAATTTTGTAGGTTTTTGTTTGTCAAAAGACAGACTGGTATTTGATTCATAACCTCACTTTTCGTCACCATGTGTTTGTGATAAATAATTCTTTATTTCTTTTTCTTGTTTAATTCAATTATATTTAAAATTATTTTCGTACTCACCTTTAAGACATTTTTCTAAGTGTTAATAGGTCACGTTTCTCATACCTCGTGGCATTGTGGCCTGTCCAGCTGGTCTCAGTAGCTACGCTCTCATTGGCCGTCTCTATGACGTAGCCTCTTTCCAGCCATTTACTGTGCTTCTTCCTGCCAACGTATTTGGGACTCGCCAATTGCCGGACATCGATCATTCGAGAAGCCTGTTCTGTCTGCTATTTAAGCTGCCGGCAGACCCATCTTCGATGTGATTTCTCCGTTAACATTACACTAACCACCCGTCTTGTACACCGGACAATAAACTTCATACTTGGAAAAACTTCACATCATCATTTCTGCATCAAGAAGTGTTAAACTTAACCTTCGCCATGTCGTCAAAGACATTTTTCAAATAATCCAACTTGGATCAAACTTCAACGTGTTCCTGCGACACGAACATTAAGATGTCATGTATACATCTTTGTGATAGCTAAGGTCAACCTTACTATTCCGCAAGTGTTCTACAACTCCGTCAAGTACTTTTGTGCAAGCAACCACAACTGGAAATGAACTATTTCTTCTCAAGTGTTCTACGCACACGTGTGGGATGTTAACCACACTCTTTCAAGTTAAGTACTTTGTAACCACATTATGCTTAGTGTTATTTCATGTTCTCTCTGTTATCATGTTAGCTTTATACAAGCCTGGTTTAGAAGATTCCTCAATTTTGATATCCTTGTGATCTTCTCCCCCTCCCCTTCTAGGCGGAATAAAATATCGGCTTACTTTGGCCATTCTTATGTTTCTTGGGAGAATAATCTCAGTATTGCTTGTGCATATCTGCATTTTTCATTGCACTTTGCCTGTGCATTTTCTCTTTCATGGTTCAAGTTCAGGTTATAGGCTACTTGCCCACCTGTTTCTGCCTTCTCAACTTCTCAGTAAATCGTGCATGCAGTTTACGCATAATGTGTCTGCCATCACCTTTATTTTTGCAAGTTATTCTGTTGCATCTTGGCAACTACTCAAATATTACAATCTTCATAGGGTACTGCAGGACTAGGCCCCTGTCAGCTACTGGCCCCCTTAATAGGTCATGTCTTTTTGGATAACTTCTTTAGTTTCCCCTTTTTTCTTTCCCGGTATGACAGGATTTGCTCCCTGTCAGCCATTTATATGCTGCGTCACTAATTCTCTTTTTTGCAAAAGCAACTTAATTCTTGCTTTCAAGCATTTACCCATGCTTAAGATCTGTAACTTTAATTTAGTTATGTTTAAGGCACAAACCTTGTTTATTGCTAGATGCAATCATAATTTTGTAAAGAAAATTGCTAACTTGTTTCAATGTTATACTGAATATATATATATATGTCAAAGCTACTCGCTCTCTCTCTCTTTTTTTGTCTTTGCTCTTTTCACGTTCCATCCCATGTACATTAAAGCTCAGCTTTTACTGATTCTGAACTCACTCAGAATTCTTTCTGAAAATGGAGACTTTTAATTGGTCGATCCAATGGTGTTCTAATTACACCAGGTCATACCTACTGTAATATCATGATACAGACTCCTGCAGCTGCCAAAACTGTTTATGATTCCCAGCAGAACTTACTCTGGAGCATAATTTTGAGGGGGAAGAGTTACGAAAGGTTAAGAATTTCAACTAACCAGAGCATTTACAGTATTCTCGTGGCTGCTAAGGCCCACCACACTAAGAAAAACCTCCCTAAAATTAGGATGTGTGGATTATTCAATGGCAGGTAGTACTCGCGTTTTCTTGTCTCAAACCAGTCTGACATCATACAGCCAACTTGTACACAGCTTCTTGTCTTCTCATAAAGCATCTTAAACTTTTGCAATTAAACTGTCATGAACTTGAAGCTTTTTCAGACACTCCCAGTTATGTTCCCTTGGAATGCTATCATAGGCTTTTTGAATATCGAGGAATAGTAAATATAAAGGCTTCTCTTTTTCCCAATGTTTTTCCATTAATATCCTGACAGCAAAGATAAGGTCTGTCATTGATCTTCCATGCCTAAAGCCATATTGTTCCTCTTTCTATAATTGTTCTACAGATTATCTTATTCTACCCTCTATGATTTTTTCCAGGATTTTTAGGGCATGGGATAGTAGAGTGATGCTACGATAGTTGGTGCATTTCCGTCTGCTGCCTTTCTTGAAAAGAGGTACAATTACACTCTCCGTCCAGTCATCTGGAATGTTATTTTGCTGCCATACTACATTGAGGAGTCTATATAGCCATTGTAACGCTGGAGTTCCTCCTGCCCTCAACATGTCTGTATTGAACTCGTCCACTCCTGCCGCCTTCCCTTTCCTCATACTTTTAAGGCTATTCTCTATCTCCAACCACGTGATTGGTGGTTCCGTATTCCTGCTGTGCTCTTCTCTGTCTGATGTGTTTAATGCTTTCCCATTATCGAAGAAGATTATGAATTCTCTCCTGATTCCCTCTTCCTCTCTTACTAAAATAAAATAAAAGATGCTGTTTCCCCCAGTCAGTGTTTGCAATTTCGCCACCTTCCATCGCTGCTCCAGTGACACAGTTTGGAAACAGCTTCTGGGTGATTTTGAAAAATTATATTTAAGTATTTGGAACCTTTATTTAATCAAATTATTGTAAGGGTGTCCATTTTATTTTATTTTTTATTTTAGTAATGTTAGTGCTGAAGAAGATATCAATGAATATCGAAACATGTGCAACAATTGAATAGATGTTTCATAATTTGTATTGATTGGTGTAATATTTTTAATTTAATTAATTAGCTAGCTTCGCTCGGTATCTTTAACGGTTTACCCAGGGTAAGCTTAAAAGGTGCACGAACGGCAGGTTCCAGACTCAATTCAAAAAAGCCGAAGTGAATAGTGAAACTCCAAACACATACTATATACTCTTCTCTGAAGTCTTAACTCAACACGACTCGACAGTTGGATGCTGGCCAAAGCTGGGGTGATAGGCTCGCTCACTCCGAAGCTACTAATTTAAATTTCCACTGAATGGAGATTGTTGGAATAAATGAAAACCTAAAAACACTTATAGTGAGCAATTTATTAAAGATAGAGATCTGCTGTCGCGAACTTTTTCGTAGAACTTATCATGCTGAACAATTCTTACACTCATATTATACTAGCAGGTACCCGCGGCTTTGCTCACGTCATAGTCGTGTCATATTGTTATTCAATGAATTGTAGGTTTAACCCCGTTAACACACCTTTAGAACCTGAATATCCAAAAATCCCTCCTTAGTAGACGTTTTCGTCACACAACAAACATATCCCCAAAATATCATTCTTCTAAGTTCAATAGTTTTGGTTGGTCGATGAGAGTGAATATCCAAAAATCCTTCCTTATTGGACGTTTTTCTTCCAGATTTTCACCCCTCCCCATGGGCCCCTTAAATTGGATTTATGATAAAACAGTCGAACACCTATTTACTTACCGTATTTTTAAGCTGATTTCTTTCCCGCTGAGTTTCAAACTTCTGGCCTATGTCGTTTAAGAGATACACGCTCCGTTAGGAATCCTTCAACCCCCATTATTCACCCTTTTTACTCATAATATACACCACATCGAAAAACCATTAGACATGTGTCAGCTTATTTTTAATGATTAGTTTATATGCCAAGTATCACCTCCCCAAATGAAACCACTCGTGAGATATTGTTATTCAATGAAATGCAAGTTTACCCCCCTTAACACCCCTTTAAAACTTGAATATCCAACAATCTTTCCTTAGTGGACGTTTTCGACATACAACGGATATATCCCCAAAATTTCATGTTTCTATCTTCAATAATTTTGGCTGGGCGAATATGAGTGAGTCAGGACATTTTCATTCATTTTTGAGAATTTCACCCCTCCCCATGAACCCCTTAAATGGGATTTATGAAATAAACGGTCGAACACCTATTTACTTATTTTTTAAACTGATTTTTTCCCGCTGAATTTCAAACATCTCGCTAATGTCGTTTAAGAGATACACGCTCCGATAAGAATTCTTCAACCCCCAATTTTCACCACTTTCACCTCATAATATACACCATATAGATCTACCCTTAGACATATGTCTGCTTATTTTTATTGATTAATTTACATGCCGAATGTCACACCCCCAAATGGAACAACTCGTAAGAAATTGTTAATCAATGAACATGATTATCCAAAAATCCATCCCTAGTGGATGTTTTCGACATACAACGAACATATCCCCAAAATTTCATGTTTCTAACTGCAATAGGTTTGGCTGGAGGATGATGAGTGTATATCCAAAAATCCTTCCTTAGTGGACTTCTTTCCCCAGACTTTCACCCCTCCCCATGGGCCCCTAAAATTGGATTTATGAATTATGGTCGACCACCTACTGTATTTGCTTATTTATCAAGTTTATTTTCCCCCTAAGTTTTATACTTTATGCCTCTGTCTTTTAAGAGATACTTGATCCGTTAGGAATCCTTCAACCCCCCACTTTTCACACATTATTCTTAATGATGAGAGTATATGACGATTATCGCATCCCCCAAGGAAACCAATCGGGGGATATTATTATTCAATTAAATGCAGGTCTACCCCCTTAACACCCCTTTAGAACCGGAATATCCAAAAATCCTTCCTTAGTGGACGTTTTCGACATACAACGAACATAACCCCAAAATTCTATGTTTCTAACTTCAATAATTCTGGCTGGGCGATGATGAGTGAGTGAGTAAGTCAGGACATTTTCCTTTATTTATTTTTAATAATTTCACCCCTCTAATGAACCCCTTAAATTGGATTTTAAAAAACCCGGTCGAACACCTATTTACTTATTTTTAAGCTGTTCTTCCGACCTGAGTTTGATGAGCAAGTGAGTTAATCATTTAGAACACTTTCTTTCCTGTTTCCCCCCCCCCCCCCCCAGAATTTCACCCCTCTCCTAGGGCCCCTTAAATTGGATTTATGAAAAAATGGCCGAACACCTATTTACTTATATTTTAAGCTGATTTCTTTCCGCTGAGTTTCAAACTCCTCGCCTATGTCGTTTAAGAGATACACGCTCCGTTAAGAATCCTTCAACCCCCAATTTTCACCCCTTTCACCTCATAATATACACCACATCGATAAACCCTTAGACATATGTCTGCTTATTTTTATTTAATGATTAGTTTATATGCCGAATATCACATCTCCAAAGAAACAACTCATGAGATATCGTTATTCAATGAAATGCACGTTTACCCCCTTAACACCTCTTCAGAACCCGAACAAAAAAAATCCTTCCTTAGTTGACGTTTTCGACATACAGCGAACATATTTCCAAAATTTCATCTCTCCAACTTCTTATTTTTTTTCTGGGCGATGATGAGTGAGTGAGTCAGTTATGTCATTATCTTTCAATTATTTTTACCAGAATTTTACCCCTCCCCATGGGTCCCTTAAATTGGATTTATGAAGAAACGCTCGAACTCCTATGTACTTATTTTTAAGCTGTCTTTTTCCCCTGAGATTGAAGAGTGAGTGAGTTAGTCAGTCAGTTAGGGCACGTTCTCTCCTTTTTTTCTCCAGAATTTCACCCCACCCCATTAGCCCCTTAAATTGAATTTATGAAAGAACGGTCGAACACCTATTTACTTACCGTATTTTTAAGCTGATTTTTCTTCCGCTGAGTTTCAAACTTCTCGCCTATGTCGTTTAAGAGATACGCGCTCCGTTAGGAATCCTTCAACCCCCACTTTTCACCCCTTTCACCTCCTAATATACACCACATCGAAAAACCCTCAGACACGTGTCTTCTAATATATAAAAGGTCTGACTTCGGAAACTGAGGAACTTTTGAAAAACTATCTTGACCTCTTTGATAATGACCCATTTGGTAACGATACCCTTCAAGCTGGGGAAGATCTTTTAACAGCGATTTCCAAGAACAGGAACGATGCATGGTGCCAATTGATGGAGGAGACGGATCTAAGTAAGAGTAGTCAGAAAGCCTGGAGACTCCTTAAGTACCTGAGTTGTGATCCAACAACAAAAGAGGGACACAAAAATATAACAGCTAATCAGATTGCTCGTCAGCTCGTGGAAAATGGTAAATCTGACCATCCATTACGCAGGTCAGATCATAAAATTGCTCGGTCAGAAGAACTCGAGACTAGTCAACTTATGCAACCTTTTTGCATGGCAGAACTGACGGCAGCCATTGATAGTTGTAAGATCGGCAAGGCAGCAGGAGTAGATGATATCAGATTAGAGCAGATCAAACACTTTGGGGAACGAGCAAGAGAATGGGTCCTAGCTTTCTTCAACAACTGTTTGAAATCCTGCAATTTCCCAAAAACCTGGAGGAAATCACGAGTCATACCGATTCTGAAACCTGGTAAAATGTCAACTGAACCTCAAAACTACAGGCCAATATCCTTGTTGTGTCACCTGCTTAAAATCTTTGAACGAATGTTACTGAACCGCCTAGTTCATGTCGTAGAGCCTGCTCTCATACAACAACAAGCAGGCTTCAGACCAGGGAAAAGTTGTACATCCCAGATCCTTAACCTCACTCAATTCATTGAGGATGGCTTTGAAACACGGAATATCACGGGAGTAGCTTTTATCGATTTGACCGCTGCCTATGACACTGTCAATCATCGTGCTTTGTTACAGAAGATTTATGGAATCACGAAGGATTACAGTTTCACAAAACTTATTGAAAGTTTCCTTCAAAACAGGAGATTTTATGTGGAATTCCAAGGACAGCGCAGTCGATGGAGACGTCAAAGAAATGGCTTACCTCAAGGTAGTGTTCTATCACCAATGTTGTTTAACGTCTACACTAACGACCAACCACTTCCAAGGAACACTAGAAGTTTTCTTTATGCCGACGATCTAGCATTAGCTTGTCAGGGGAAATCCTTCGAAGATGTTGAAGCTCATTTAACACAAGCATTGACTGAGTTGGATGTCTATTACTATGATAATCAACTTCGTCCAAATCCATCAAAAACTCAGTTGTGTGCATTTCATCTGAAGCACAAGCAGGCTCGTCGTGAACTTAACGTCTCTTGGCAAGGAACACGCTTAGTTAACACTCCTCATCCAAAATATCTGGGAGTTACCCTCGATCGTACTCTGACCTACAAACAGCATTGCCGGAATACCAGACTAAAGGTGGAAGCTAGGAATAACATCCTACGTAAGATCACTGGTAGCACCTGGGGCTCTCAACCATCAACCTTGAGAACGACAGCGCTTGCAACATGTTACAGTGTTGCAGAATATGCATGTCCAGTGTGGTACAAATCCACTCATGCAAATAATGTTAACAAGGAGCTTAATGAAACATGTAGGCTTATTACAGGTTGTTTGAAGCCTACACCTCTTGCAAAACTTTACCAGCTTGCAGGGATAGCACCACCGGATATACGTCGTGAGGTAGCAGCCAATGAAGAGAGAGCTAAACAGGTTAATCAGTTTTCCCATCCGTTGTACGGTTATGTACCAGCCACCCGTAGGTTGAAGTCCAGGAGAAGTTTCCTCAACACCACTGCAGTCTTGCTAACTACACCAGCTACAGCTAGAAAACAATTGTGGACTTCGGCTTGGGAATAACTCTCTATGGGATCACCCTTCGGAAAGCCTCCCACCTGGACATGATCAGAAATGGATCGTGTGGAGGGCACTTAATCGTCTCCGTTCTGCTGTTGGAAGATCTAAGGATAACTTGCAGAAATGGCACTTCCCCGTCGACTCCACCAACTGCGACTGCGGTATGCCCCATACCATGGAGCATCTACTGAATTGTCCGCTGTGCCCTGCCACTTGTACAGCAGAAAATCTTTTACTAGCAACTTCCAATGCTATACAGGTTGCACATTTTTGGTTGACCGTGGTTTGAAAAGACATTGTGTGTTGTATGGTTTACTTTTTGTAAATATGTATGTAATTTTAGTGTAATCCAGTATTTTGTTTGCTTCTGACACGAATAAATAAATAACGTGTCTTCTTATTTTTAATGATGACTTTATGTGCCGAGTATCACATCCCCCAATGAAACCAATCGGGAGTTATTGGTATTCAATGAAATGCAGGTTTAACCCCCTTAAGACCCCTTTAGAACCTGAATATTCGAAAATCCTCCCTTAGTGGACGGTTTTGGCATACAATGATCATATCCCTAAAATGTCATGTTTCTAACCAATAATTTTGGCTGGGCGGTGGTGAGTGAGTCAGTACTTTTTCTTTCAATTTTCCTTTTTCAGAATTTCACCCCTCCCCATGAACCCCTTAAATTGGGTTTATGAAAAAAACTGTCAACCACCTATTAACTTATTTCCAAGCTATATTTTTCCCTGAGTTTGATGAGTGAGTGAGTGAGTCAATCAGTTAGGACACTTTCTTTCCTGTTTTTTCCCCCATGGGCCCCTAAAATTAGATTTATGAAAAAACGGCTGAACACCTATTTACTTATTTTTCAAGCTGAGTTTTTCCCGCTGAGTTTCAAACTCCTCGCCTATGTCGTTTAAGAGATATACGGTCCGTTATGAATCCTTCAACCCCCACTTTTCACCCCTTTCACCCCATAATATACACCACATCGAAAAACCCTCAGACACGTGTCATCTTATTTTTAATGATGAGTTTATATCCCGAGTATCACATTCCCCAATGAAACCAATCGGGAGATATTGTTATTCAATGAAATGCAGGTCTACCCCCTTAACACCCCTTTAGAAACTGAATATCCAAAAATCCTTTCTTAGTGCGCCCTTTCGAAATACATCGAACATATCCCCAAAATTTCATGTTTCTAACTTTAATAGTTTTGGCTGGGCGATGATGAGTCAGTCAGTCAGTCAGGACACTTACTTTTATATAATAGATAGTAGATACTTTTAACTGTTTACCCAACGTAAGCTTAAAAGACGCGCGGATTACAGGTTTTTCTTCGACTCGATTCACTGAAAACTCTCCTGCTCGGCTTCCTTTGGTCATTAATGAATGTTTTTCTACAGAAACCTTCCTCGAGAAATCCTTTACAGAATAGTGAAAACCGCGTCAAAATCCATCCAGTGGTTCTCGAGATTACCCGTTACATCCAAGAATCGGTGACTTAGTTTTATACTATGTAGAGTTACGGTAAATTTCTTACATTTTCCTAGCATGGTGAATGTTATTGCTTTTTACAGATTAATCACATAATCAAATGTTAATCATTACAACAAAAGAGTAGTGTCTCGTAATGCAAAACTACGACACTACAACACAATTGTTTTACCAGAAGCCTTGTATGCGGCAGAAGCAACATTAATTGGAGGGATGACAAGAATTCATTACATTGCGAAACAAGAACGGAAAATTCTTAGAAAGATACACGGCGCTGTTCTCCGAGAGGGAACTTGGATCAGACGACCTACAAAGGAACTCGACGAAAACACAGACACCTTCACAGAGAAATTTAGGAAAAGACTCCTACAGTTCTATGGACACCTGTGGAGGATGGATGAAAACAGACTCACTAAGAAAATTTTTAACATCATTAATACTAGTAAATTAAAGACCAGTTGCATGAGAAAAACATAGGAGGACCTGGAATGATTCAAAATCTCTTAAGACGATATATATATATATATATTTAGAATTTGGCCAATTATAGACCGCTTTGAACCTAAGACTACGGTACATTGTTTCGTTTTTTCTTTTCTTCCCAAAACTTCTTCATACGTTGGCTGATGGCCTGCCTCTGTTCCGCTGATAACACTCTCCATGGTTGATGTGGAACTTGCAGAATCAAAAAATCTGCAGTAGTGATCAGTCGCCGGAATTCCACCCTATTAGAAATGATGATGTTTGTGATCTTCAGTTTTTGCAGATCACACCGTATCTCTTCCAGCCATCTAGTGGTGTTTTTTAATTTGGAGATGTAGTCAAAAATTTTCTTAGTTAGCCTGCTGCTATCCATTCTATGAAGGTGACCATAAAATCGTAGTCTCCGTCTTTTAATTGAGTCGGTAATTTTTTCCACATTTCGGTAAAGGTCTTCATTTTTTCTCTTCATCCAAATATCTTTATTCTTTTGGGGACCCAAAATTTTCCTAAGTATTTTCCTTTCTTTCTTTCTTTTCCAGTTCCTCTTGTTCACCTCCTTTGTTCAACGTTAAACATTCTGATCCGTATAATACCTCTGGTTTAATTACAGTTGTGTAGTGCCTGATTTTTGCCTGGAATGAAATTGATCGTTTGTTGTATCTATGTTGGGTGAGTTTATAGGCATTTTCCATCTTTCTGAATCTCTCCTTGCAGGATGTGTTATCAAGTCCATTTGACTGGATCCATTCTCCCAAATATTTAAATTTATCAACTCTTTGAATCTGTCCATGTTGAGTTGTTAGATATTTTTCTCCATTGTGTCTGTGTTCAATATATTTGTTTTTTTCATATGAAATCTGAAGACCAGTTTTTATTGCTATTTCATGTAGGGTTTCAACCATTATTTGTTCTTGAAATCTGTTTTCTGAAATGATTGCTATGTCATCAGCAAAGGCAAGACATTTCACCTCAAATCTTCCTTTTCCTTGCCCCAAATGGACCCCTTCAATGCTTCTTTCGCATAATTTAAGTTCCCATTCCTTCATGATTTTATTTAATATCAAATTAAATAGAAGTGGTGAAAGCCCATCACCTTGTCTAACTCCGGTTTTGATTTGGAAGGGTTCTGAAATGTCGTTTAGAAATTTAACTCTTGAGGTTGTATTTGTTAGTGTTTGTTCAACCCGTTGTCTGGTATTTTTATCTATCCCTAATTCTGCTAGCGTTAGGAATACAGACTGTCTGTCTATTGAATCATAAGCCTTTCTGAAATCGGTGAAAGATACAACTGTGTTGAGGTTACGTATTGTTCTGATTCTAAGGATTGTTTTGAGATTGAAAATTTGCTCTGGACAAGATCTCCCTTTTCTAAATCCGGCTTGGTATTCGCCGATAGTATGTTCTGCTTGTTCTTCCAGATTGTGTAGCAATCCTTTAGAAAGAACTTTGTATGCGATTGGCTGTAAGGAAATACCTCTATAATTGTTGGGGTTTGTCTTATCTCCTTTCTTGTGCAAGGGATGGATTATTTCCTGTTTCCAATCATTTGGAATTGTTCCTTTTTCCCAACATTCCTTGATAACTTTGTGTAAAGCTTCAGCTGCAAATTTACCACAGAGTTTCAACATTTCAGTTAGTATCCCATCCTCACCAGGTGCCTTATTATTTTTAAGATTGTCAATATATTGTTCTATTTGTTGGACAGTTGGTGGTTCTGACTGAGGGTTCTCTTTTTGTGGTGATGTAAACTGTAGTCTTTCTAAAGGTTCTTCGCAATTAAGAAGTTCCGCAAAGTATTTAGCTAGTAACTCGCAGTTGTCTTTATTATTAGTGACCAGTCTACCAGTTGAATCCTTGAAATGGAGGTTCATTGGTTTGTATCCTTGGATCTCCTCTCGAAATACTTTGTAGAATTGTCTGGTGTTGTTCTTTTTAGCCTATTTTCAATTTTGAAAAAATAGGCTTATGAGATCACCTTTTGTCCGTGTGTGTGTGTGTGTGAGGTGTGTGTGTGTGTCCCCCTAATAAAATCTAAACGGCTGGAGCGATTTCAATGAAACTCGGTAAGGTCATAGCACTATTCCCGGCGACCTCGACCGTGCCCTTCAAATTTTGTTACGTCTCACCAATCCAACATGGCGGCTGTAGGAAATATTTCACTAGCATTCAATATCTCCGAAACTATTACCGATGTCGCCCTGAAATTGTGTACGGTGATAAAAGGCACTACTAGAAGTTCACCTATGAGACTTTCAAAAACCTGGTGACTACAAAACTAACATGGCGGTCAAGCGAAGTTGGGACTTTTAAATAGACTTTTCTCGCGATTTAACTATCCAAACGTAATGAAACTTGGTACAGCAAATGTTTATACACATTGTAATGCACTGGAGTCTAATTTAGTTCAATTGTTTACATAACTTCAAAATGGCAGCTGTGCGAAATATTTCACTGACATTCTATATCTCCGAAACTATTACAGATATCACCCTGCAATTTTGTACGGTGATAAAGGGTACTGATACAAGTTTATCTATGTATATTTCATAAACCTGTAAAGTACTAAACGAACATGGCGACCAAGCGAATTTGAAATATTTTAATATACTTTTCTCGTGATTTAACTCTCTGAGGGCAGTGAAATGAGGTACAGTAAATGATTTTGCAGATTGTAATGCACTGCCATCTAATTTCATTCAATTGTTTACATAACCTCAAGATGGCGGCTGTGCGAAATTTTAAAATTAAGTTTTTTTTTCTTGTGTCTTAATCATGCGATTGAAGTGAAAGTTTGAATAATGAACCTAGGCAATAATTGTCCTTGAATGGTACATATACGTATAACAATCCTAAATGGCGAGCTTCCGAAATATTTAGACGGTTCTCAATATCTATGAATCTTTTACAGCAACCAAACATAATTTTTTTAATGTTCATAGAGACTATGAACATATGTTCACCTATAGGACTTTCATTAACCTGGTAAGCACAAATCCAACATGGCGGCGACACGAAGTATAAATATTTAAATGGACGTTTCTCGCGAATTAACTATCCGAGTGCCGTGAAACGTTGCACATTAAATGCTTATACAAATGTTGATCCACTGGCATCTAATTTATTTCAATTGTTTGCATAATCACAAGATGGCTGCTGTGCGTAATTTTAAAATCTCGTTTTTACTGCTTGTGTTCTAATCATGCGATTGAAGTTTGAATACCACACGTACACAGTAATCTTAATGTAATAGTACAAAAATAAAAATCCAACCTGGTGACCATCTGAAATATTTAGACGGTTCTCAATATCTACGAATCTGTTACAGCAATTAAACTGAAATTTTGTATGTTGATAGAGGCAATTAACATGAGCAGGATATATGAAAATAGGCTGTATAGTTCTTCACGGAACTACTTGTTAAAATCTATATCTATCTCTTCCAATCGCTTCTTATCATAATTACGTTTCTCTATCCTGATGATTTTGGATGTTAGCTTTCTGATCTCTACAAAATTAATCCAGTCATCTTCTCGTTTCCTGGAATTCCATAACTGCCAAGCCGCTAATCTACGTTCGATCGCTGCATCACATGTTGTATTCCACCATCGGTGTTTCCTTTTCCTTGGAGGCTGTCCCAATTCTTTGGCTGATTCTATCATTACATCTCTGATCTCTTCCCAGTTACTCTTATCTTTAGTATGCAGTTTATTGATAAATTCAGTCTTATTTTCTGATAAAACCTTTGTGTCTATTTTAGGAATTTTTGGCTTGGATTTATTTGGTTGGAATTTAGTTTTGATCTCAGATAAAAAATGGTCAGAGTCAATATTTAATCCTCTCCTTACTCTAACATTCATGATTTCTCTAAAGTTCTGTTTTGTAATTGCTACATGATCCAATTGTTATGAACCTAAATGTGGATTTGGAGAGCACCATGTTTTCTTTCTCCTCGGTAATTTCCTAAAAAAGGTTGACATTAATTTAAGATCAAATAGTCTGCAGAAACTTATGAGTCTCTCTCCATTTCTGTTAGTGCGGTTTTGAGCTGGGAAATCAATTCAGAAATAAAATCAGAAACAAGAAATTTGAACAAGTCTCAAGAAAAGAAACAATAGAGAAAAAATGGACAGAGGAAAGGAAAAAAAGCACAGTGAATTAATGAAGAGGTTTTGGGAAGAAAAGATAAGAGGAAAAGGAAGCGAAGCTGTGATTGGCTCAAGTTTGTATGCTCTCCCAAAGGGAAAAATCGATGATGATAATAATAATAATCAAATCTTAATAAAGCAACACTGAAAAGCTTTCTATTAATGGTCACGTAAAAAATACAAGATTCCTACCTTCTCCTAATTTTATAACCTTGCAGTTATTGTTACTGTCATATCAGATCAGATTATTTTAAATGTACTAAATCAGTTTGTATATTATTATCCAAGGATATACCAAATACGGCTAAAGAAGTTATGTACAAAGCATATTATGTTCCTATAATGACATATGCAGCAGAAACTTGAACAATGACTAAGAGGGATGAGAGCAGAGTACAGGCAGCTGAGATGAGATTCCTGAGAAGTATGGTCCAGAAAACGAGGAGAGACAGAGTGAGAAATGAAGATATACGTAAAGAACTGGGAGTACAAAAACTAAATGACAAACTGGAGCAAAACAGATTGCGATGGTTTGGACATGTCAAACGGATGAATGAAGAAAGGCTACCAAGACGAGCACTGGAAAGCGGATGACAGGGAAGAGAGGACGAGGAATACCGAGAATGCGTTGGATGGACTCGGTGAAGTATAGCATTAGAAAACTGAACCTGGATTGGAACACCGTGTCGGAAGTGGAATGGTGGAACGACAGATCAAAGTGAAGAGGAACCATATTTGCCCCCACCCAATGTCAGCTGGAAAAGGGCAGTGAAGATGAATGAATGACTTTCTTTTTAAATTCACTCAGCCTGCCTGTGAGAGACAGCAGGTTTACATTTAAATTCGAGAGACTGATGCTGATAGATTTACCAGCACGTGGCAGCTAAAATGAATATTAAATGTATTCTCTCAGTTATTAATATAGGGAGTTTCAGGTACATTTTCTAAAAGTTGGAAAATGTAGAAATCCTATTTTAACTATTCTCACTTAAAGCTGTTTAACCATCCTAGTTGTGTATTAATGAGTCATCTTAGTTTTCTATAGAAAACATTTTTGAGTTCTCCACATGTCATTCATTACCAGAGACAGTCAGAATTCTTCTTGAGTAGCACTATCAAAATATATTTATGGAATTACATGAATATTCTCAGTTAGAATACTGAATTGGACTTTTGATGACAGTGATATATTTGGCTGTGGAGATTATTTCTGTTCTTTTATTTGCCATTGTAGTTGTCTTTTTTGTGTGTTTCTCCCTTTCTGTTTCTCTCTTATGATTATATGTTTACATCTTGCTATTTCTATATATTATAGATAGAGAATTCTTTAGTATTTTTACCCTGTATTAATCCTGTTTATGTGGTGTGGGGCATAAGGTGAGATGATTCAAAAGGAATCTACCGAAATGCTATGTGATTGTTAATCAGATGGCACTGTCTATTCTATGATTTACAAAAGAAGGTCGATGAAAGCTGTCATCCGCTTGAAGAGTGAGGTGGGGAGTGGAGACGAGCGGGGTAACGGTCTCCATAGCAACAGCCTGCAATGTATGCCGACACAGCAGTGAGCACCATGGTTTGAATCAGTGTTCTACTGTGTCTCGACTCGTCACGGTCATTAGACCGCCAGGCAGGGGGGCTAACTTCCCTAGTATTTGTGTCTTCCTGCAAGCCTCTTGAAATGTTATGAGTCACGATCTGCCTCAGTGGCAAAGCAGCATTTCCCCACATGCTAGCTTTGACAGCTGTCAGCGACCATTATCTCTAATTCAGATTATAGTAATAATACTGGACTAAAGCAAGGAAGTGTGTTGCCACCATTATTGTTCGTAATGGTGATGGATGACATCATGAAGGCAGCAATGAAAGAATATAGTAGGGCAAAGATGAAGGTAATGTTGTTTGCAGACGACGACGTGATCAGGGGCGAGGATGAGATGGAGGTACAAGAACAGTTAGACGTAATAAATGAAAAGATTGAGCAATGGGGATTGAAGATAAATGTGGAGAAGAGTAAAACAGTGGTGATGAGTAGAGATAAGAAAGAAGGAAAAGGAGTAATCAAAGTAGGAGATAAGGAATTGGAAGTGGTGAAACACTTCAAATACTTGGGAAGTGAACTGAATGAAGATGGAAGACTAGATTGGGAAATTAGCAGAAGAATGCAACTCGGGAGTGCTTTCTACCAACAGGTACGGGGACTAGTATGGAACAAGGATATACCAATTAAGGCTAAAGAAGTTATGTACAAAGCATATTATGTTCCTATAATGACATATGCAGCAGAAACTTGGACAATGACTAAGAGGGATGAGAGCAGAGTACAAGCTGCTGAGATGAGATTCCTGAGAAGTATGGTCCAGAAAACGAGGAGGGACAGGGTGAGAAATGAAGATATACGGAAAGAACTGGGAGTACAGAAACTGACAAACTGGAGCAAAACAGATTGAGATGGTTTGGACATATCAAACGGATGAATGAAGTAAGGCTACCAAGACGAGCACTGGGAAGAGAGGACGAGGAAGACCAAGAATGCATTGGATGGACTCGGTGGAGAATAGTATTAGAAAACGGAACCTGGATTGGAACACTGTGTCGGAAGAGGAATGGTGGAACGACAGAACAAAGTGGAGAGGAACCATATTTGCCCCCACCCAGTGTCAACTAGAAAAGGGGAAATGAAGATGATGATGATGAGTAATAACACAACTCAAAACATATTATTCTAAGAAATAACGTGCGAGTCATTAATTGTTGGGAACTTCTAATTAGGTAGATTTTATGAGAAATTGCAATGGGTACCATGTTGCGACTTCTGGAAAATTTAGTCATACATACCTTCATGTTTCACTTCTCCCAGACCGCAAAACCACTGTCAGTTCAAAAGTTTATATATAATTTATATAACTTTCTTGTGTAGGCCTTGACTACCCCCATTTTACACCAATCACTTTCAAATTTATACATAATTTATATTACCATATAAAATCTCGGTTCGTTAATGGCCAAAATTGGACCAATGGGGTGGAAATGGGTGGGGGGCTTTATTGAAAAAGTGAAATATCACTATAACTTTTTTAGTATGTGAAAAATCAAATCCATTGAAAGTTCGTACTATTCTTCAGATGAGGACCATAAACTTATCTCAGTAAAGTTTTTTGATAGCACCAACCATTGACCAAAGGGGAGGGGAAAATGGAGTTTTAAGCAAAATGGTAAATAGTCATCTAAAAATTACCTAAAACTTTTGTCTGAAAGGTTTTTTGATATGACTCACCCTTAGGCCAAGAGATGAGCAAAATGTTTTCGGGAAGAAGATTGGACTTCTTATATGATAACATGTGGAACTTTTGTAGGTATACAGCAATTGGCAAATTTAGTGATCGTAGTCATTTAGCCCAGTGTACTTGGGTGTGTGGAATTTGTGTGACCCCGTGTGGGTGCGGGTTAGAATACACACAGAGTGTATGCTCTGCTTGTCGTAGGAGGCGACTAATAGAGCCGAAAACACCGACCGACATGACTGACTTTGATTTGGAAAACCCCCTGTGGATGGGGAGGGCAGAATTCATTCACGGTATCCCCTGCCTGTCGTAAAAGGCGACTAATAGGGGGACCTTTTCACTGGTCTCTTTCGATTTTCCGGTCCCAATTTTGGTTTGACCCTTTGAATTAAACGTGCATGCTGCTTGGGGAAGAGCCACCAACCTGGGCATCTGGCCAGAAAGCCTAGACGGTATTCCCCATCCCATCAGGTGGGTGCGCCTTGCAGTAGTATCCACCTCACAACGGAGATCCCTGCACGGCCGTGTACTTGCGCCGAACATATCACTGTGCATGCCGAGGGGTATGTGCCTGTTGAAGGCACACGTACCCTGGGCAATACTTACGGTCGCCAGGTAGGTATTGCCTTGGCTGGGTGGTACCCACAGTGATGGCCCTTGTTCAGAGTAGGTAGTATTCAGGGAGGATATTTCCGGGATGACGCGTACGCGCCCCAATAACACCACATACGACTTGGGATGAGGCATTTAATCAAAGATTCCCCGTGGATAGGTCACCTTGCTACCTGGTAGCTACCAGGACAAATGGAGGTGATTTTAAAATGGTAAAATCTATTATTTTCAGCGAGGAAATCGAGGGGCAATTTGATGATCTTAACGGGATTTCCAACCTCCGGACCAGGCAGCTTTGCTGCACTCCGTCGACCGTAGGCAAACCGAAGCGCTGCTAGAATGCACGCAATTCGGCAAAATTCCCATTAAGGTCAGTAAGCCCGAAACGCTGAATGAGATCCGTGGAGTTATTTTCCAACGCGACTTAATTCTCAATAGCAATGCCGAACGTTTGAGGGATCTGGGGAAGAGAGGCGTCACCAAGATTTGGCGCATCGCCCAGATAATTGGAGAGAATAGTGTCGATACCGGCGCTTCCATTCTCCATTTTGAGGGTGATTTCGTACCTAAGCAGGTGAAGGTCAGGTCATACCATTGTGACGTTAGACTGTACATCCCTCCACCTATGTGCTGTTATAAATGCCAGAGATTTGGGCATGTTCCCGCCAGGTGTACTGCCAAGGCCGTTTGCAGAGAGTGTGGTAAGGGGACACTTGAGGGTGAGAGGTGTACGCCTCCCCCCGATATGTCACGACTGCCCAGGAAGCCACTCTCCACGGTCGAAGCAGTGCACTGAGTTTACTAAGGAGGCAAAGATCCGGGAAATCCGGACTCTTGAAAGGCTATCATCACGACGCTCGGAAGAGGTACCGTGATATGAATGCTCCCGATTTTTGGGTATCGTTTGCAGCTGCAGCGACGCCCTCCATCACCCCTGCCGTTACAGTTCCAAGTGCAGTACCCTCGAGCTCCTCATACAGGGATGTAATAAAATCACCCCTCACTGTTCCAGCGAAAATTGCTAGCCCGAAGGAGGCCCGACAACCTTCAGCCATTGAAATAAAGTCGCTGTTATACCATCTAACCCGCATCATCGGAGAGGAAGAAGTCTTCTTCTCTGAAAGGGTCGGCCAAGAAGTCTTTCCCAGCGAAGGGAGAATAGAAGACTTGGCCGACCCTGGCTGGAACCTCTTCCAGCCCAACTGAAATTGAAATAGTAGTGAAGAAGAGACAGAAGTGTGTTGCCGTCTCTCTAGTCTTTCTGCTGATGGAGTAGCTCCTGCATCTGCCGGCCCTCTAGCTCCCACGACCACCACGGGAATGAAGCCAAGCCCATTACCATTAGGGAACTCCCCTACAGAAAGGAAAGTGCTCCGGCGGGGGGAGGAGGAACGGTTCATCGCCGTCGCTCTTCCTCTTCTGCAAACAAGGCAGCTCTACAATCAGCTGGCTTCCCCTCTCCCACTACCATCAATGGAGCGGTGTCAGCAGGTGCTGCATTGTTTTGCAGGGTGGAGACGTCAGGGGGGGAAGGGACCACATACTTCCCCAAACACACGTCAACGCTGGTAGCGAGGAAAGAATGTTCTGATGTGTAGGGGATGGAAACCCAGTCTTCGGACCGAGACAAAGTCCCCCGACACCGCTTTTGCTCTGCTCCAAGATCGAGAGAAGGAAAGTCCGAAGAAAACCGCACATCACCCAAGAGAGTGCCCCCTCCATTTTCTTAATCTTCGGAGGGAGATGTGGAGATTGAGGTGTGCTCTCCTCCACCATCATCTCCACGTAGAGATGGGGAAGGGTGGCAAACGGCCAAGCGTCAAGAAGACCAACTTCTACTTAAGTCCACACTATGGCACAATTACAATGGGACTATAATGGCTATTCTGGTCATCTCGCTGAGTTACGTCAACTGATATCTTCGTTTTTACTAACCCTTAGAAGGACAAACAATTGAAGTAATTCGAACAATTTTACCCGCCATTACCTTTATCTTTATTTCTGTCTTCAGGAATGCATTCGTCCTGGACATGGGACAACAATGCGTCACTTAAAACTCTTCTCTAAACACCGGGTGGACGGAGCAGTGGCCACCGTTGGCATCTGCACTCTCGTCCACTCTAGCCTCTTCAGTGAACAGATGCCGCTGCATACTCAGCTAGAAGCAGTTGCAGTTCGTACCTTGTTGCCAGTAATGGCAACGGTATGTAACGTGTATATCCTGCCTGATTCTCAACTGGATTACAACCAGCTGGTGGATCTAGTCTCTCAGCTTCCTCCTCCTTTTCTCCTTCTGGGAGATGTTAATGACTACAACACTATCTGGGGCTCCTCTACTACTAGAGGTAGAGATTTTGAGAGACTCGGCTGGACCTGTGTTTGTTGGACACAGGGGAACCTACGCACTTCTCTTGCACACAGCACTTATTCAAGTGTCGATATCACCTCGTGCAGTCGTGCACTGGTTCCCCTGCTACAATGGGGTGTACACGACGACCTTGTAATAGTGACCATTTCCCGATTATCGTTACTCTTCCGAACCAGAGAGCCATAGAGTTACCAAGTCGATGGCTTCTCCGTCGGGCTGATTGGCCAACTTTCACAGCACGCGCGGTATTTGCCGAAGATACCTTTTATAGTGTTGGTGATCATACCATTCTCACATAACGAATGGTATTTTGACTGCGGCAGAGGAAACAATTCCTTCCTCATCCAGCAACTCCCGCCGGAAGCTTGTCCCTTGGTGGACAGCCGAGATTGTAGCAGCCATTAAAGATCGTCGATGTGCTTTCAAATGCTATCGGAGGACCGGACTGTCCATAATCAAATACTGAAACATCTGTGTGATTCCAGTTCAAAACAACTGTTGAACCTCTTCAATCGTATATGGAGTGAAGGTGAGTTTCCATCTTTATGGCGAGAGGAGATCGCCATACCGATTCCCAAGGCTGGAAAGGATCCCAAGCTTGTCAGCAGCTATAGGCCCATTTGTCTGAAAAATGGCCTGTGTAAGCCGGTAGAGAAAATGACCGTCGTCTGGTGTGGTTTTTGGAGGAGGGAGGTCTTTAGTGTGAGTACCAGTGTGCTTTCCGCTCTCATAGGTCCACCGACCATCTGGTGCGACTTGAAAGCACCATGGAGGAGGCATTCCTCCGGAAGCAGCACCTAGTCACGGTTTTCTTTGACCTCGAGAAAGCCTACTACACCACATGGCTCTATGGGATCCTTCCCACCCTTCACGAGTGGCCAACTTTATGTCGGTCCAAGTCTTCCGTGTAAGAGTCGGTAGGACATTGTCGCAATATTACACTCAAGAAAATGGAGTTCCTCAGAGTTCTGTGCTGAGTGTCACCTTGTTCGCAGTTGCCATAAACGGCATTGTTGCCGCCGGACCCACGGTAGTTCCATCGCTGTTTAGCTCTGCATTACAGCTCTAGAAATATGGCAATTGTGGAACGGCAATTGCAGCTAGCTATTAACCAGGTCGACAGGTGGACTCACAACTGGGATTTTCGTTTTTCAGCAGTGAAAACCTCCGTTGTCCATTTTTGTCTGCTCCGGAGGCTATATTTACACCCTGAACTACATCCCAGGGATGCTGCGTTGCCGTTGGTTGACACTTATCGCTTCCTGGGGCTCTATTTTGACAGCAAATTAACGTGGCAGCACTATATATGGCAAATTAAAACGGCGTGTCTCATGAAATTGAACATGCTCAAGTTTCTTAATGGCACTACTTGGAGGGCTGACCGGGCAGTGCTGCTACGGTTCTACCAAGCCCTCGTCCTGTCCCGGCTAGACTATGGTTCTGCGGCATACGGTTCAGCAAGGCCGGCAACCTTGAAAATGCTGGACAGTAGCCACAATAGTGGCGTTAGGCTGACTATCGGTGCCTTCCGGACCAGCCCGATACCCAGCCTACTCACCGAATCGGGTGTTCCACCTCTAAATTATAGACGTCAGCATATGCTGCCAATGTGCGTCAAATGCCGCAACATCCGAGCTATCGTGCTCCCTTCAGTACCCAATACCACCAGAGGTATGCCAACCGGCCTCGTACCACTCGGCCGGTTGGTATTAGACTTGATAGCTCGTGTACTGAAATAGGAGTGGCTGCAGGTCCCTCTATGATCCGGACACCTAGCATGGTGCCTCCGTGGCAAGTTCACGTACGGAAATTCGGTTAGATCTACACCGAGGTCCTAAGGCTCATCTCGTCATCTGCTTTATAAGGGAGAGCAATCTAAATTTTTCCAGTGTACATTGATTCAAAGGTTGTTTGTTTTTTTTTTAATTCTGAATTTTTTGTTTATTATTGTGATTATTGTTTTTATTTAATTTTTTGTTTGTTTTATTTTTGTTTGATTAATTTTTGGTCTTTTAAAGTTTGGGTGTCCACCTCTAAATTCTAGATTCCATTCCAAATTTTGTATACTTTAATCTGTGTTAAGAGGGACAGATGACCTCGTAGTTCCTCCCCTTAAAATAACATAACAAATATTTGTGTGCTAATCTGTGTTATTGTCATGGCTCTACTAGTGTGTGTATTTATACATTGGGGATAGGATTTGGAAGGAGGCGGCCATGGCCATAAGTTTCCTGCTTGCTGACTATCTGGGAGGAATGGATCAGACTCTATGAACTGATTTAATCACACAACTAGAAGCAGTAAGGCTTGTTCTTTAACTTGAGGTATTCAGCCTGTGAGGCAAACGCCTATTGTTATGATAACGGAGTGGAATCATACATAACTTCACTATCCACTGTTGGGCTTTGCGATGATACTATGGAAACAGTATGATGTGGCGACTTTTGCATGATAAACACAAAAAAAGCATCTTCTGCATATGCCTGTTTTGTCTCAGTGTATTCATCCCCTCCCGCTGCCTCCTCCGCGCTCACTATTGGTCACAATCATCTTTACTATTGTGGCTGGGTAGTTCAAGGTCATACCCACCATCTGGTTTAGAAATTTCATAACACTTCGTATTTCTTCAAAGCGCACTACTTCCCTGATATACCGCTAGCACATACAGTCTTCTATTCCTTCGGAGATGTCCATCCTGACATTTGTTAAAACAATTTTGGATACTCCCTGTATTTTATATTTTTTATGCATGTTGAGCATTTTTTAGTGCATAAACCTCTGACGTCTACTTACTAAGTATGGAAATGTATGTGTTTAGTTTATGATTGCTGATTATAGAAAGGTAAGCAGTGATATATTGAGTGCCATGACAAGGAATACATTAAGTAACATGTGTCTTACAATTAATGCATCTTATTTCATTTCCAGTAAAGAAGACATGTACCATTGATATACATGCCTATTGACAGGTGATTACGATAATAAAATATCAACCTCTGCTACTCCATTTCCAGTGAAGTTGTATACAGTTTTCTGTTCCATTAGGTTATAAACCAGTGTTTTTTATATGTTTGTATATGATTTTTTTAATTAAAAAACCCTTGAGGAAAGTGTTGCATAATGAGTAATTACCCTGTACCTCATCTACACTGTGATATGTTATTATTAGGGCCCGGATGTTGATGACCTTAAAATTATCGAAAAATGACCTATAAAATGCCTTTTTTTTAAATGACCTAAAATTATCATTAAAAAATTACCTAAAATAATGATCAATTTCATGATTGTCTTGTACAAATAATGGTTCGAATAACAAACATTCTTAGTATAATTAGTCTAAACTATTAATCAATAAATAAACAATACGTCATTTTCATTTCTACTACAAAGTGAAAAAATATATTGCTAAATTAACATACCTTAGTTAGCGTTACAATACACCACCATCGTCATCCTCAAGTTATCAAAGGTGAAGGAACGGCGGTTGTCAGCTAATACTGTTTTATATTTCGAGAAACTTCTCTCCACTTCCACTGATGTAATAGGAGCATATTTGAAAAACACTACGTCACTGGCTGTTAAATCCTCTTAAAAAATGTCAATTCTGAAGTCTTCTCCCGACAAAATACTGGCTATTTGACACACTGTCTGATACCCTTTATTCTTGTCCAATACAAATTTTATTTTCTGTCTGACTGAGTCCCCAATCTCACCTTTTACATGTTTTATACAACCTTCAGCATTCCTGACTAACTCTATTGACTTGGCCAATAGCATGCCACTTTCTTCTAGGCAGGTTATGGTTTCTGGCAAAAATGAAAAAATTGATTTTATGCAAGCCAATTTACCTTCCATTTGGGGATCAGAAAACAGGTCCTGTGCACTCCCAATAGCCTTAGCATCTGTCCTATCAAAGCCATTTACTACTTCTCTCACTATCTGAAAATTGTCACAATAGTATATGCATGCAGTCAACCAGGTTCCTCAGCGTGTTAAAACTGGTACGGGGGGCAAAGGTACATCAGGGGCCTTGTCTTTGAAATAATTAGTGTGGGATGGTGCTTTGATAAAGACTTTCTTTACTGTGGAAACTAGTGTATCTACTTCTGAAAATTTTGATCGGACCTTTTCTGGAATTTGATGAAAATCATGGGCCAAACAAGTAACATGCACCATCTTATTGTAAAATGCTTTGATAGATTTTGCTGCCTTTACCATGTAAGGTGGTGCATCTGTTAGGAAGAGGAGCATATTCTCATGTTGTATTCCCATAGGCCATATTAAACACATGGCTTTATCGAACAGTTCGCATATCTGAGTGTGATTAACCGCTTCCAAAACCTCTTAGGGCAGCAGAAAAGTTTGCCCGAGACTGTTTGTTTCTAGGGTCCCTATCACTACATTTCCTACATAACGTCCCACTGATTCTGTAGTCTCGTCAATTGATACGTACATTTTTCTCCCCATTCACACATTCACGTATTCGGTTTAACGTATCTTCGTAACATTTTGATAGGTAGTTTTTACGCAATCTTGATTCGTCTGGAATAGTATGACCAGTGTGGCGTTCGAGGAAATCACTTAATTTAGGATTGCTTAGTTTTCCTAGTGGAATATTAGCACTAACAAACACTTCACATAATTCTTCATAAAAGGAAGATGACTTGATATGTGATGTCGAAGCAGTTTCTTTTAACAGTAATGAGTAGGGACCGGAAAAAATCGCATTTGCGATAAATGCGATTTTTTGTAATATGTGTTAAAACCATTTTTTAAATAGTTTTAAGGTGTTCTGAAGCACTGTGGTACCTAAATTCAAAATGCGACAAAATGCGAATTTTGACCAAAATGCGAAATTAGCACAAATATGCGAATTCTGCGAAAATTTGTTATTTTAGTGGCGAAAACCACATATTTCGGCGAAATCATGAGAAATACTGCAAATATGACGCATATCTTTTTCAACCGCTCTAATCGATATACCGTATTTGCTCGCGTATATCTCGCCCCCGCGTATATCTCGCACCCCATGTTTTTAATTGAAATTTCAGGGGGAAAAAGTACTCGCATATATCTCGCATTCATTACTGACACCGTCATATAAGTGACCGTAATAACCTTCAGGTAGAAACACGTTCGATTTAGCGCGCCACAACAGTCGTCATTGTCCAAGAACTTACCCGAAGCGATACTAACAGGAAGAGCGAGCAACAACGAGTTGATCCGAACTTCGATACGAGCCGATTAAGGATCGAGGCGCCGCGTGCAAGCATACGGCGCTGCGTGAGTGTTAGCACGCTGTACATCGTTCGCCGCGTCTTCGGCCAAGATTGGCTAAATTTGCCGCCTTGAGACACGTTCGAATTAGCGATTAGCACGCCACAACAGTTGTGCAAGTAGGCCTACTGTTACATCGCAGAGAAACGCAGTTCAGTCTTCTCGAATCTCAATGATTTCGTCTTTACGCATTGCGTCGCATCAGAGCTCGGCCGCGTGCAAGCATACGGCGCAGCGTAAGTGTTAGCACGCTGTACATCGTTCGCCGCGTCTTCGGCCACGGTTGGCTAAATTCGCCACCTTGACACACGTTCGAATTAGCGATTAGCGCGCCACAACAGTTGCGCAAATAGGCCTACTGTTACATCGCAGGGAAACGCAGTTCAGTCTTCTCGAATCTCAATGATTTCGTCTTTACGCATTGCGTCGCATCAGAACTCGGCCGCGTGCAAGCATACGGCGCAGCGTGAGTGTTAGTACGCTGTGCATCGTTCGCCGCGTCTTCGGCCACGGTTGGCTAAATTCGCCGCCTTGAGATACGTTCGAATTAGCGATTAGCGCGCCACAACAGTTGCGCAAGTAGGCCTACTGTTACATCGCAGGGAAACGCAGTTCAGTCTTCTCGAATCTCAATGATTTCGTCTTTACGCATTGCGTCGCATCAGAGCTCGGCCGCGTGCAAGCATACGGCGCAGCGTGAGTGTTAGTACGCTGTGCATCGTTCGCCGCGTCTTCGGCCACGGTTGGCTAAATTCGCCGCCTTGAGATACGTTCGAATTAGCGATTAGCGCGCCACAACAGTTGGGCAAGTAGGCCTACTGTTACATCGCAGGGAAACGCAGTTCAGTCTTCTCGAATCTCAATGATTTCGTCTTTACGCATTGCGTCGCATCAGAACTCGGCCGCGTGCAAGCATACGGCGCAGCGTGAGTGTTAGCACGCTGTACATTGTTCGCCGCGTCTTCGGCCACAGTTGGCTAAATGCAATTCAAACCCAGATGAAAGAAAGTGAAAAATGTGATATCATGCTTGCATTAACTGCAGTTCAGACAGAGTTCAGCATATTTGTAAATACTGTTTTGTGGACCCCAACGAACAATGTTGATAGCGAGCGTGTGTTGTCCCATTACAACACAGTGGTTACAGACAGACGGTACAATTTGAAAGAAAGCAATGCTGAACTACTGACAATGCTTTTGTTTGAGGACTATAACTGCACTTCATAACCATGAAGTCGTTAAAATAATATTACAATGTGATGATTTTTAACTTTGTAAATAGATGCTAATTTTGAAGAAAATAGATGCTAATTTTGAAACAAATAGATGCTAATTTTCCCAGTCCCTAGTAATGAGACACTTTCCTTTTTTTCACATTTTCAAGACCTCACAAATGTTTATCGCGCCCGACGTGTTGATGCATGGTGAACCGTTTATCTGCAGCGACTTTGATTTCGCACACTTTACAGAACAAAATAGTTCCATCAGTTGAGAATATGTTTTCACCGAAATCTGACACATACTGTTTTAAACGGCTTGCAGTTGACTGCTTTTGTTTTGGCATTTCAATTGCACTGCACATCAAAACGTCATACACCTACAACACAAACACACCAAAACCTGTCCAATAGTTGGCGGGTAACTGAGTGAACGATCAGACGCCAGAGCCGGCCTGAGCTGCCGTCAGAGCTGTCTACACTTCTAATAAAGATAAACTCGACACAAACCACATGGCGCTGAGGGGATTACCCCGTTTCTTTTCTCAGACTGACGCAATACTCACGTGCACTTGATGAAATCAGTGACGCAAACCGTACACACAAATGCATCGTCGAGAAAAATTAAATCAGCTGCGTAGATAAGAAACGGGTAATGAAAACAGATGAGCACTACAGAACTACAGTATATGGGTTAGTCCAAGAATGTTAATGCTGACATGTTTAGAAATACAGATACTAAAAACATAACTTTAAAATGAGCATTTAACCATATTCAATTAAAAAAAAGACCTATAAACATACAACACATGAAAAATTACCTAAAATTACCCTAAATGTTAGAAAATGACTTTATTCTGCAAAATGTAGGAAAAATGCATTCTGATGGCTTTTAAAAGCCCCATATATCTAACATATTTATTGTAGTTACATTCAATTACCACTAAGCATCGTCTCCATGTACTCAGAAAAAAGATGACTTTTCATCAAAATCCGGGCCCTAGTTATTATTATTGTCATAATCTTTTGGTTAGAAGAGAAAATTTATGACCGCCAATACAAATGCTAAAAATGTAATTTAATTGCCTTATTTATTTTTCTTCTTCTTTATGTGGCGTCTCCGCATCGAAGTTTGGCGATCATCATTGCAATCCTTTCTCTCGAAGTTTCCGTTCGAAACAGAGATGCTGAGTCAAGTTCAAACCACTCCTGCAAATTCTTGAGCCAGGAGATTCTCCTCCTTCAAGGTCTGCGCCGTCCTTCAATCTTGCCTTCCATGAATAGCTGCTGGAGTCGGTACTTGTTATTTCGAATCATGTGGCCAGAATATTGTAGCTTCTGTCGCTTGATGTTGTAGAGCACCTCCATATCCTTGCCCATCCCATCCAGCACCTCGGTGTTTCTCACCTTGTCGGTCCACGTTATACAAAGCATGCGACGATACAGCCACATTTCAAATGCTTCCAACTACTTCTCCAAGGTTTTAGTTGACGTCCATACATTAGTATGGGAATTATGTAACACTTGAGGGCAAGTAGTCTTGTTGTCAGACTAAGATCTCTGTGACACAGCAGATTCTTAATTTTGATAAAGACACCCCTGGCTTGCTCAATGCGAGCTTTGATTTCATGGCTGCAGTCTCATTTGTCATTCAGGTAGCACTCGAGATATTTATACAAATGAACTCGTTCGATGGCTTTATCAGCAACTGATAATGTGGTATCAATTAGGCTGGCTACGTGGCTCAGCGGTAACGTTCTCCCTTGCTGAGACTAAGGTTACAGGTTCGTATCCTAGCGCAGTCAGCTGGCATTTGAGGGTGCGCAAATGCGAGGGAGCCGTGTCAGTAGATTTACTGGCACGTTAAAGATCCCCTTTGGGGCAAAATTCCGGCACCTCGGCGTCTCTAAAAGCCAGAGTAGTTAAAAGGGACGTAAAACCAATACCATTATTGTTATTAGGTATCAATTACTTCTTTGCTGACAACCATGAATTTTGTTTTGTGAATGTTCATCCTTAAGCCATAATCATTGCTAACGGCATTCACACAATTCAGCAATGCCTGGAGATCTTCAATTCTTCCGGCGATCAGGACTGTGTCATCTGAATATCGGAAATTATTGATGGCTGTGCCGTTGATGACAATGCCTTGATGAAACCCATCCAAGGCTTCCGACTTGATTGCCTCCGAATATAAGTTGAAGAGCATTGGAGAGAGCACACGGCCTTGTCGAACACCACGTCGATTTTTTACTTCATCATGTTATCCACCCGAATGCTCGCTCATTGATTCCAGTAGAGATTGGCAATGATTCGTAGGTCACTATTGTCAATTCCCACTCGTTGAAGGAGTTCTATCATTTTAGTGTGCTGTATTCGGTCGAATGCCTTCTCATAATCAATGAAGCACAAAAATACATCCTTGTTCGAATCCTGGCAGGGCTGCACAAGGACTTGTATCGAGAGCAAGGCATCCACCCCGGAATCCGAATTGTGTGTCCGACATAAATTCTTCGCACTTTCTTAATATTCTTCCATGAATTATTTTCAGAAATAGCTCGAGGACGTGACTCATCAAGCCGATCGTTCGATGTTCTTCGCAGTGCCTTGCATTAGGCTTCTTTGGTAGTGGAATGAAAGTAGACTTGAGCCAGTCTTCAGGGATCAGGTCTGTCTGGTAGATCTTATTGAAGAGGGATGTGAGAACATTTATGTTTTCATCGCCCAGAACCTTTAGTATCTCGGCATGAACATCATCTGGTCCAGGAGCTTTGCCCGACTTCATCTCACAAATAACCTTCATCACCTCCTCTCTTAGGATACTTGTTCCAATATCTGTCTCATCAATGCCGTGATCTGCAACTTGGTCATCATCGAAGAGCTTGTTCACATTCCGTTCCCATAGCTTGATCTTGTCGCATGTCGTGGCAACCAAGTTATTTTCATCGTCCATTAACATCCCGATGCTTCGGCTAGGCTGTCTCCCAATCAGTTCATTAATCTTCTTGTGCAGGTGGAATGTGTCATGTTTATTCTGGAGCTCTTCGATTTCCCGGCACATGCTCACCAACCATTTCTCCTTGTCATTTCGTATCTCAGTTCGAATCAACCTCTGTAGAGCATCGTATCTCTGTTGATCTTTTCCTTTGCATTCTCATCTTTTATCCGCTTGCCACGGTGGGTGAGTGGATAATGTGTTGGATTACCAACCCCAAGCTTGCAGGTTCGCCCCTGGCCGTGGTAAGTGATTTTTGAAAGGCGACAAAAATCACGACATGGATGTCATACGTTAATGGCATGTTAAAGAACCCATTTGAATTCAGTAGGCCGTGTTCAATGGCAAAATTAATCTCGGGAATTTCCGCCAACACAAAGTTCCTCCATTCTCTACCAGAAAGCACTGTAGTGTCAAGGAGCTTAGATATCTAACCTCCTTGACTTTCATAGTGTTCAAAGGAACAACGAAATTCGACATCCAAGCTACCCTCTGAGTGTGAATTAACAAAGCTTGCACCCGGCACCCGAGGCCATACAATATTATTATTATCTTTTATCCATTAGCTCAAGAACGTCCGTTGCCATCCAGGTTTTGTGTTGCTTCTTTTTATCAACCTTCAGGTGCTTCTGTCCCACTGAAGTAAGAACCGCCTTAACCTGATTTCATTGAACATTAACGTCAGCACAGTCCTCTATGTTTCAGTTCTTGTTGGACAGACTCTCGAATATCATTGTGCTTAGCACAGTCACGGCAATCTTGGCTTTGACAGGTAATTTCTGCATCGAACGTAACCTGACATTCAACTTTCCAACCACAGGATTATGGTACGATGAGACGTCTGCTCCTGGGTAGGTTTTAACTGTCGGAATACTATTCTTGAACCGTCAGTTCACCAAAATATAATTATTTGATTACGGACAATATTCTGAGCATCATCCTGTGGCGACTTCCAGGTATAGAGCTTCTGAGGTGGTAATTTGAAGGTGTTCATGACAACAAATTCCTCCTCTTGACAGAATTGTACCAATCGATCACCTCGTTCGTTTCGAAGTCCGAGACCGAATGGTCCTTCAAATCTATCTACTCTCCCTTGACCTAATTTAGCGTTTAAGTCTCCCAGTATGATGTTGACCTCGTGAGCCTTTTGTCAAATTCAAGATAGATTTTATTTCCTCGTAAAACGCTTCCACGACGTCATCATCTGCACCTGACGTAGGTGCATAAACCTGAATGATATTCACATCTACAGGCTTGGACTTAACCCTCTTAGTGCCAGGCGAAAAGGTAAAGGTGAAGTCTAAATGTGCCAGGCTATTTTAATGGAAAATGTAGGCTTTCAGAAAAAAATATGTACATCCCCTGTTTTGAAAGATACGAAAGCGAAATTTAGTCAGAGAGTGCAAAACATAGCTACCTAAATTCAGGGAAATTTTCAGATCATTATAAAACTTATTTCTTTCATTATTAATTAATTAATTAAAATAATTTCTTCTGTAAAATAAAAATTAGAAAGTTTGATTATTCCTATTACCACAGGCTTATAAATTGGAGTAAAAATGAACACTGGAGAGCACACATACATAACAAAAGAACCAGGAAATGCAGTTTTTTTTGTTAAAAAATATCAGCAGGGGTGTCAAAAATCCAAAATTCTAAAATCTAGCTTATTTATAAAATACCGTACACCAACAATGTCATTGTTGATATAAATAAAATAAAAATAATTACAGTGAAAATAAATAAACAGAAGGGTACCCTGTAGTTTTATCTTTCACATTTGTGGTTGTGTAGCCTGTGGAGGATTGTCCTGGTCAACATTCCTTTCTTCCCAGTCACTATTACTATCAATATCATTATCATCACTATCACTTGTTTGGTTATGTACGATCGCATTCAGCGCAGGTAATTCATTGTCCGAAGCGGAATCGGCACACGATTCGTCACACACAAGATCACAATCACTGTCCACGAAGTCCAAGAGTTCACCACTTGACTCATCAATCATTAATTCTTCGATTTCTTCCTCTCTCAAACAATGCTTCCTTCCCTTGGACGCCATGCTTTTACGAGTCAAGCGCAAACAAGTCAAGGAACATCAAATATCGCTCGAGTATATCGATAGACGGAAAACAAAAGATGTTTGCCAGAAAATGGTAGCTAGAAAACTCTTTAATGATCACGTCAAGTTTAGACGCCATTTTCGGTCTATAAGCCCCTCTAAGAATAAAAAAACGAACCGTCTCTCAGAGCGACGCTGGCAAGTTTCGTTCATTTTATGAGGATCGCTCACGGCGACTCTGGCACTAAGAGGGTTAAGTTGGAGCATCATGATCCAGTCCCAAAATGGGATGAAATTTTTGATGGAACACCCAACTGTTTTGGATACGACTACAGTGACCTCATTACGATGGTGTTGATTGTCATTTCCAGAATAATATATGGTGTGATGGTCACTGTTGTATTGTCCTTCCTGGCCAATGCACTTCACTGACACCGAGAATGCTTGTTTCCATTCTCTCCATTTCACGCTTGACATTGTGAACTTGCCTGCCTCATACATGCTTCGAACATTCCAAGTTGCAATCTTAATGGCTGACCAGGAGATTCTTAGCAACCTCTGACCACTTAAGGCTTGCCGGGCACTGAGGCCCCGTTTTAATGGATGTCTCATCCATGATGATTGTACTAGGAAACATTACGAGGTAGTTTTCCGTTGCTTTCCATGCGCTGTAGCTTTGCCGTTTTTGGTGGTTATTCCACCTATGCCTCTGCTGTATTCAGTGGTAGCTGTTTAACCCATCTATCGGTTAACACCCATCATCGTACTGGAACACAGCTGCACATCCCAGGGTAGTACACAGGAGTGGTTTACCATTGCCTTCTCCCACGCAGTGGGCCTTGGTGTTGTCACCCAAGTGATCATCCACCTCAGATGTTGTCCATACTGCTGCTGCCCAGTTTAGGACCCGCAGCCACCCCTAACATGGGAAACGGGCAATGATTTATGGATTCGGGTGACATTTCCTTCACCCAGGGCCCATCACCCCACCTAAAGGGGCTCGTCCGCCCAAAGCCGTTGGCATCCTTAGGGGGTCGAGTTATTTAACGCCGCCTGACACTCTGCGTGGAGACGCTGGCTGTACGGTCTACTCCAATACCGTAGCGGGATTATTATTGGTGTAAGTAAATAATGGTTATTTTGAAGAGAAAAAAAAATCACGCTCAATTACAAAATGCATTGTTTCTTGTATCTTTTTTTCAGGCAGTGTTTTTTTTTTCTTCTGGGGTTGCATTAATTTATTTGTACTTCCATAACTCTCTTGTTAAACAAAATTTTTGTAATCGATTTGGGAAAAAAGAGTTTGCAACTGGTTGGAGAAAGAAATGCTTATGCTTAGTTTTCCAGATAGAGAAATAAACTCTGAAGTTGTCTGTAAAAGATTCCTTTTTATATCAGGGTTGGTTTTCCTCTAGTCCCAATGTCAAACCCCCCTCCAACCAAGTCCCCTTGCAAAATATAGTGGATTTTATACTTTTGTTGAGGGCTGGGAGTATCAGCTCTTCCGGTATGAAGTTTCTAGGGGTACCTGGAAGTGTCTCAGTATTTTGCTAGGCTCTACAGTGTGAGGGGAGTGAAGGAGTATTTGAATGGCAACAAATTTTACTTCACATTGAATAATCTTTATTGAATGAAGTCCACACTACAGAATTTCAGTAGTTGTCCTAGGTGAGGTATCGTAGCTTTCAATTTAAAATAGTATTTGTGTAGATACCATTGCCTTGTCAAATTCACAAATATATGACAATTGTACAAAAGTAGTAATATCAGTAAAAATATAGTTGTTCATTCATTAATTAATGTATGAAATGCCCTGTTCCATTATCACTAGAGTTTGTGATTTATAACATTTGCTCAGATGTGAAATTTGCCCAAAACTCTTTTTATCATGAATCTTCAGCTTGATGACATGCAAAATTGGCTGAAAATGTCAATTTATTAATTTTATATAAAATTAATTTTACAGTAAAAAGGATCAAAATTTTTTATAAACAAAAATTTGCTGTTTTTTGTGTGAATTGTTTAGGATTTTTTCATATATTGCTATGACATTAGTCATTTTATCTATTTTGCTTTGATCTGTATTGACATTTATTTTCATAATTTATTATAATTGAATCGGCTGGAGCTGAAAAGTATAAGTCAGAAATGGCATTTTTTTTTTTTTTTAATTTAGTGTTCTGAAGTATTGACCCAAAGGCCTTTGAATGACATAAGAAAGAATTGTCCGTCTTCTCTTTAAGCCAGAAACCACTGCTACATTTAGTGCAATCAGCAGAGAAAAGCATTAACTCAATGACTTGCTACCTTTCAGCGCCGTATTCCGTACTTAAAGTTGGCCACACTGCAAGATCCCCACATAACATTACATTGTAAATTACATTTGTACAGGATTTAGGTGGTTTATAAGTAACAAATCCATACAATAAAATAAGTGAAATATTCATTCTGGATAACTTTATGCCATACTAAACTGGCCAAGGAGCTGAAAGGCATTAAGTCACTTTACCAAAATAGATGTGAAAATTGTTTATTAAATTAAAATTGATATTCTGCTAACACAAATATAACTTGAATAGTTGCTTCAGAACATAGATGACTAATATAAGGTTTATTCCAACACAGTGAAGAATCGTTCGAGAACTGTCGACGCGTGTGCATTACGCAGGGACCTTTCCAACAAACTTAACGAATGAGTTCTGAACTTCTAGTTCTCTATTTGCTCCGTCCAACATGTTCCAGAACTCGTTCGGAACGAGTGAATCAGTTCTCAGTCAAGAGCAGGAACTGAGAGTTCTGATCATGCGCACAAGCCTTCCTCACAGCTGCTTTCATTGTTGAAAACCACAGGAAAAACATAACCCTAGTGCGCTCTTTTTAAAATACAGTATTACAGAGATCAATGGTTCTAACAAACAAAATCATGAACCAGTTCCCTACTCGTTCTCAACTGGCGCTTGCACATCATACAAAGGTGGTATCAGTTCGGAACGTGTTCAGAACATAGTGTTGGAACAAACCTATAGTGTGTTTGTGAAGTTCTGTTCTATTTTCACCTCTGGCTGATTCAATAAATTGGTCCACCTATCAATACAACTTTTTTTAAATATAATTCTAGAACACGGACATTTTCAACAAGAGGAATTTCTTTCACGGTCAACAACCAAAATGTTTAAACTTCGCTAAAACTGACTGACTGACTGACTGACTGTATGTGCATGATTTTCATATATTTGTATGTTCTTAGATTTGTGTATAATTTTTATGGCAAGCAATATTATATTATTTTGGTCCTAATGTAATGTTGCACAAGATCCTTATTTTTAACCAATTAGATGCAAGATGCTACAAAATGCGAATTTCCGACTTCAAAATGGTTAATTTTTTTGATTTTTAAATGCTAAAAGCCACAAATGCTAATTATTACACATTTGCTAAGAGTTATTTCTGAAACAATATAACATCAATGACATTTGATTTCAAAATTTTTGTCCCGCTTAGAAGAAAATGAAGATTTACCAATTCCGTACAACCCAACGGAAAATTTCTTGGAAATACTACACAACTGCAAAGGATTAAAATATTTTATTAATTTTGAATTTGTAAGCTGCCCCAAGGACCGTACTAAAATTATGATTATTAATGAAAATACAAACTGGTAAAAAAAAAGAAAGACAAATGTTCATGGTTCCTAAAGATTGAAATGGAACACTTCAGTGCAGCAATTGCAGTTGATTCAATGAAGCTCTTAGAAAGTCCACATTTTGTTTGCAGAAGTCTGCCAAAAAATATCTATGGATGGTCCTTCTTGCTTCTGAAAATTGCTTGTAGTGGTGGTTTTCTTTGAAAATGTAATTCATCATTCTCTACGGCTTATCCCAATTAATTGGGGTCGCCGGAGCCAACCCGGCTCATTTTGGTTTTGGCCGGGGATTTAAGACCGGATGCCCTTCCTGACGCCACGTGATTTTTCAGGTGAAAATTTCGCCCAGCTGTCACCGGGATTCGATCCCCGGCCATCCGGGTGAAAGACGAGCAGCTAAGCCACTACGCCATCACATTCCCCTTCTTTGAAAATGTAATTAAGTGATGAATTTACATGCACTAATAAGCTTGATTGCAGTAACTTGAAGCATCTGGCAAACAACAATACAAAATGAAACATTGTTCTGCTCCTTATTTGACTTCGTATCACTTTTAAAAGCATTTATGCAAAACTATAAAGGAGATATGAAATCTTAAGAAATAAATCTTCATACTTGCCCTATGCATTTATCATATTTTCATGTAATAGGATTGTCACGTTCCAGCATAAGGCACAGGGGGAAATATTGGATTATTTTGACTCTTTGATTTATTGCTGACAAAAACATTGTTTATTGAGGGTTTATAACTCCTCCCTCATTCTGCAATGTAATTGAATGTTATAAACGGACTTAGCCACACTATCATATCCCTTGGGTAGCTGTGCACACCATGGTACAAGGCCATGATACCAGGCAATCTCTGAATTTGGAAGGCAATTGAGTTAGAATCTTTTATTTATCTTCATTAATTTAATGGCTTCAAAAAGGTCTACCCGTAGAATCCATTGACGACACAGGAGCTGATCTTGCCTCATCCCTGACCTCATTTTACATAGGAAGGGGAATAGTACATCATGCTCCTCAAAACAGAATTACACCACCATAATGGACATTAAAATGGACACAGTTTACAAAATTCTTGCATTATATTGTGCATTTTTGAAGGTATTCTTTTATCCAAAGTGAGAAATTATATTTGCAAAATTGTCATTAAAACATTGACACACAGCTCCATGAATGTTATTTACTTCATGATTATATTAGAAATAACAATACAAAAGTGAAGATTTGGGAGTTCTGAGTTATGTTACATATATTTTACACAATATTAATCCTTCATACAAAATTAATATCTTGCTGGTTATGCAATATTGTTCCCTCAGTTATTACATATTATAACAAAACAAAATCTCATTAGGATGGAAGACCGAACTGATGTAGTATAGTGCAGTGTAATTTCAGTGACAGTTTCAAGCAATCACGTGTATATTTTTCAGATCTTAATTGCATCAATGAGAGTAAGTAATCCATCATCCCAGTAACACTTTCTTGATCATGGTTGAGTTGGCCGAACTACAGGCTGCCGGTTCATTCATGTTACCGTGGACACATCTGGATGAACATAGGTACTGGAGAAGAGGAATACGGTATTTCCCACAAAAGTCTACAAACTTGATGTGTTCCACTCGATTGTCGAAGAATACACCTGTTGGACAAAGCATATATTGAGTTATTGTGAAATGTCAAGTACTTTATAATAGTCCTATATGATTTAGTGTTTCAATAACATGGTGCACACTTTTCAGGACACATCATGTGTGAATATAATCATGTAAATCTGAAATCAGAACCTTCGCAGGCACTTTGCTATCAAGTTATGTGATTTCAAGTGTAACTTCACATGTGAGTATCTGTGAAGTCGTGTCTGTATGAAAGCAATACAGGCACTTATGGTTGTCTTTTAGTTTTACAAGACAAGAGCTAGAGGTCAGCTGCCAAGTCATGCATACAAAAAGTTGGATGTGGACCAAGTATACCAAGGCTAGCATGGCTAGTTAACACAGATGCAGGAGCATACAGAGTCGGTGGAAACAACAGCAGATTATGGACGCTTGTTCCATGCCAGGATTGGACTCTTTAGTCACCGTAAACACATTCACAAACTGGACTGAAGGAAGAAGATTTATACTCGAATTCGAGTTAAAGCCGATGATGATGATGGGTATTATTTTGCTCACCCTATTATCCTTATACTTTCCCTGTGTTTGACCTGTTTTTACTTCATTCTACAACATCCACATTCACAGAAGATTTCAGTAAAGAATGCCCCTGGCTGTGCAACATTTTGAGCATCAGAAGAACTGTTTGCCGCCTGCCCACCTTGATGAGATGGGAAGTCGAAACAAGCTTGTCAGACATTGCAGAGTTATTGATTGGGTTGATGGAGTGAATGCCCACCTTTGAAGATGGCAGTGTGTTGGCAGTGAGGATTGTCTTTGTCCTTTTTGGATGTTATGCTTTTCTCTTTTCCTCTAACCATACTTGCCTATCATTATGTATGTTCTTATTCCATGTTTCTATGCTCCTTCTGTCCATTGATTAATTATTGTCTTACTTATCTCACTGAAAACTAAATAAATAATAACTGACCTTCACATTTTGGGTTAAGACAGTGGTGCGCACTATCCAAGTACTCCACAAGGTTGAGGGGAAGATCTTCTGGACTGTAAGGAATATTGTGAAGCTTGATGACTCGGCCTGCATGCTCCAGAAGGCTTGATGGATTCAACTGCATGGTGCTGACGAACTGAACCACCAGAGGATTGTCTCGTAAACTTAGCTGGAAAGGAACATTATAATGTTCATGTTTTAAGGGGTGGAATATCAAGATCATTTGTCCCTAAGGAGATTTTTTTTTTACAGCTCATCATAGTGTTAATAAACCCATTCTTCCAGACTGGGTCCTATCTAGAGATATGCAAAATTCTGTACCAGTGAGGGCCAATAGGCAGCCTGTAGGCTGGATATTATGGCCCCAAATATTGCTTCTATACTCCATATATTATTTTTCTAGATGCCCTTGTTAATATTGAAATGAAAATGAAAATCCACAGCCTGCTTCCAGTCTCCGACCGGGTCAGGAATGGAATGAATGAAGCCCCCATCTAGCGGCGAAGATATGAACTGTGCCGGCTGCCGAGGCCTGACGCACTCCTCTGGGGCAATGATTAAATGAATGACAGATGAAATGAAATGATAGTGGAGAGTGTTGCTGGAATGAAATTTTTGACAGGGAAAACCGGAGTACCCGGAGAAAAACCTGTCTGCCTCCATTTCGTCCAGCACAGATCTCACACGGAGTGACCGGGATTTGAACCACGGACCCAGCGGTGAGAGGCCGGCGTGCTGCCGCCTAAGCCACGGAGGTTTCTCCCTTGTTAATATTAAGGATTTGATATGGAAATTTTACAGAACAAATTCCTTGTGTTTGAATGTAGGCCTACCTGTGAGTACAGTACTTTTCTTTCAATTAAGAAATTTAATTATTTCACCCACAGCAATTGGGATTTCCTTTAATAAAACAAGAATGTAAAAGAAATGAGAAAAAAATTACCACTTGGTAATTATTTGTTGAGGCTGTCAGCCAGTTATGACAGCAAGTTCAGCATATTATTGAAATACGTTTTTTTTTTTTCTTTTTCAAATATACGATTCTTTTCAGAAATAATTTGAAGAAATGTTGGCAAAGGATAAAGTAGTATGAAAATTTAGTGTTTTGTTGCCTTACTAAGAAGTGATATGAAATTTTGCTACTTATCTTGACTTACCGAACTCTATTGTTTTTGAATCTCATACAATCTGTGTTTTATTTATTTTGTAATGCTTCGAATCAGGCGCGGATTCAAGGGGGAGGGTCACAGGGGTCATGACCCCCCCAACGGAGACCAAATTTTTTTGCAATTATTATGTTCTATTACAACTGTACATATTTACAACTTCATACCTGTTATATAAAAACGATTATTTATATAACAAAATCAACTCGTCCATTTTGTTTAGCAAACCTTGTGATTACCGAATCGATGTCTATAGTGATGTCAGGATGATGTGCAGCAATGCATGGTTAGGAATTTGGAGCTTTTTTCTCACCAAAAAAAATTGCCGACGTCCAAACTGCAAGCTTGGTGGGCAATTTAAGCTGTGCCTTTCTCCCTTTGTTGGTACCAACTCAACTTGCCGAAACTGTAACGTACCTTGATACTTTTCTTGAAGCTCGATGTAAAAGTCTCAAAACACGCCGTTGCAATTTGTACGAATATTTTTGTTGCGCTAAACGCACAAAATTTCTATCCAAGTAGCTTGCAAAAAAATTGGTCTGGATTTGTATGTTTGGTTATTTTGTGATTGCGTTGTTAGTGATACAATTTTTTTTAACAATTTCCATTCTGTTAGCCCCCCCCAAAGTCAAACTCTAGATCCGCGCCTTCTTCGAATACTCTATCAAGTATCATCAATTTCAGGGGCAGATGACCTCATAGTTGTGCCCTTTAAAACCTCAATAACTAACTGTATGATTAACCTACAGTACAAGAGAAGATATGGGCATTGGCATAGAAGTGCAAACCTGGGCAAAGGCAAAACCTCTCCATCTTTGCCAGGGTTTGGAACTTCCATGCTTTAATATATTTTTAATAATAATCTGCCTGCGTAAATCTCTACATAGTATAAAACAAAGTCCCCAATTTTTGGATGTAACGGGTAATGTCGAGAACCACTGGAGGGGTTTTGAAGCAGTTTCTCGAGGGAGGTTTCTGTAGGAAAACTTTCATTTATGACAGAAGGAAGCCGAGCAGTAACAATTTCAGTGAATCAAGTTGAAAAAACCTGCCGTCCGTGCGCCTTTTAGGCTCACGCTGGGTAAAGCATTACAAATATCTATATACTATGAGTGTAGGAATGGTTCAGCATAAAAGTTCTACAAAAAAGTTTGTGACAGCATATTTCTATCTTTAATACATTGCCCACTATAAGTATTTTTATGTTTTCATTACTTCCAACAATCTCCATTCAGTGGAAATTTAAATTTTCTATCTTCGGAGCGAGTTTACGAGCAAGCCTATCACCCCAGCTTCAGCCAGCATCAAACTGTCGAGTTAAGACTTCAGAATATATGTGTTTGGAGTTTCCCTGTTCACCTTGGCTTTTCTGAATTGAGTCTGGGACCTGCCGTCAATGCGCCTTTTAAGTTTACACTGGGTAAACCGTTAAAGATACCAGGCAAAGCCGGGGCAGGTTGCTAGTTAAGAGGTAATCAAATTAGGCAGTGAGGAGCCATTTTAGGCAAAAACTGAGAAAAGGTGGAAATTTGTGTAAAGCAGATGTTAGTTTCATTTTACAAACACAATTTTTTAATACTCATCTATTCTTTTCAGCCTATACTAATTTCAAACTTGAAAAATACCTTCTGAGTAGAAGAATTACAGGCTAAAAGTTGATTTTATATCTTATCAAATAGCTCACTCTTGACTGACTGCTATGTAAGAATATCATCTACCCTTATTTGTTAATTTTGGGCCTCTTTCTTGACAGTTACTCCTTCAGGATAAAACATACTGTACTGCCTTTGCCAATGAGAGAAGAAAACAATAATTACCTCTGCAAGACATTTTAGACCAACAATTTCAGGTGGCAGAGTCTTTAATTTGTTTTTATGAAGCAGCAGAGACTTGAGATTTCTGAGGTTTGCAATTGCAGCTGGTAGGCTTTCTAACAAATTATCACTTAACACGAGAGCTTGTAGGTTAGTGAGTTGGCCGAGAGACACAGGAACTTCTGTTAGTCTGTTGCCTCCCATGTACAGGATCTGCAAGCTGCAAAGTAAACACAAGCAAATTTAAACTACATGTCCATTTGTTGTGATAAGATGATAATGGTTGATATGAATAAGTGAGCTAAGTCTTAAATTGATTTCTTCCTGTATGGTATATGACAATGATAGCTTGAGCCGTAGATCCTCGATGGAGTATGGTTCTCTTCTAAATTCGTACACTAGTCGGGATGGGGTTGTTCTGGCTTCTCCCAGCATTCCTTTTTAATATCTGGCTTTTACTTTCTTTAAGGTGATGAGGTCACTCAGAAATAGTCCTTCCCAAACAAGTTCAGCAAATCTAAGTTTTTGCCATATCTGTTAAAAGGTTTCTCCTATGTACACCAAGGTACAGTACGGCTCCCAGCTCATGATCCCTGACGGGAGGGAAAGCAGAGTGGAGTGAGTGTGTGAGGGAGATGCTAGACAAGGAAACATTTCCCAATGCTGTTAAAAAACCATTGGGCAGTTGGCATTGTACCAATATACACTGGAACAGAATATTTGTAAGTAAATGTTTCCTGTACCGCTAGTAGTAGTAGTTGCCCCTTCAGGCTGTCCACTGATGTGACGCAGGTGGTGCAACCACATTCCTTGCAGGGATCACGCGCTCAGAGCCTTACTGTAGGTTCATCAGCGGCCTCTTGATACATCCTGCCCAGACCACCATTGGGATAGTGGACCTTGCACTACGTCCAGTGCTTAATTCTAACATTTTAGGTGCAGGATGTATGCCTAAACATTTTGTCCCCCCTTTTCAACTATATGCTGCCCCCCCCCCCCCCCCCACCATGAAAGTCATAAGGTTCGATTTTTGACAACTTGTAATAAAATTTACAATGAGAAATAACTTTTTACAAAATACTTTTCTGAAATTCAGGTTTTTAAAACATAATTTCTTATAATCAAAACAATAAAACCATAATATTTAATATAAACAATTAGTGGTATGTAATATTCTTCCGTCAGATTTTGTTCTAACTTTCATAGTAGTGAATGAAAAAGAAGTCATAACTTGTATGTATGTATGTATAAATAAATGAATAAATAAATCAATCAATAATATATAAAAATAGGCTTATCCATGATATTTTTTAAACTTTTTACTATTGGTGTTAGTGTCATTTAAATTTTATTTTTAAAATATTAAATTATAAATTAATACTTCTAAAGGTAACAGGACGATTGTTTGATAATGGGACAATGTTTTCAATAATAATCATTGAAATTTTGATTTTCAGTCTTTGCGAAGAAGTTGAACTTGTTTTTCTCCACCTTAAAAATGTCTTCAGTTTCTCGGCGAATAATTATTGGTTGGTTCCTTAGTTTAGGGGCTGTGACAATGTGGTCATGTAGCCCTGTGTACTTTGGGTGCATGCAGAATTTGTCTGATAACCGGTGTTAATTGTGGTGGCTGTAGTAGTGTGTTATGTACGATTCAGGTAAGGACTGCAGACGATCAATTTTCAAGTAGTTCCTACTTTTGCTACCAAATGCTACCATCAGCGACACCTAGCTGTGGACTTGGCTACTAGATGCCATCGCAACCAACACCTGGCGGCGAACGTTGGAATTAATAATAGTAATATTGTATGGCCTCGGTGCCGGGTGCAAGCTTTGTAATTTGACACCCACAGGGTAGCTTGCATGTCGAATTTCGTTGTTCCTTGAATCACTATGAAAGTCAAGGAGGTTAGATATCTAAGCTTCTTCAACACTATAGCGCTTTCTTTCTAGTAGAGAAACGAGGAACTTTGAGTTGGTGGAAACTGAATTCAAATGGGTTCTTTGACATGCCAACATCGTATGACATGCGTGTCGTATTTTTTCCGCCTTTCAAAAATCATTACCCACGGCCAGGAGCGAACCTGCAATCTTGCAATCTTGGGGTTAGTAGACCGACACGCTATCCACTCACCCACCGTGGCAAGCTAACGTTGGAACTAATATAGCGTTAATTAAATCTAACCTACAAATTTTAGCTTCACACAAGTGTAGTTAGTGGAAGGTTCTTTTACAAGCCATAAATCTATGAAATGGGCCCGCCGGTTTTACTTCCTCCGAAGGAAGGCATACTGAGGGATTTTAACGTTCTTAAAAAATCAGACGACTTCGGCCGGGTTTCACCCCACGATCTTGGGCATAGAAGCTCCGCGTGCTTATCAACTTCGCCACCAAAGCCACCTGAATAATTATTGATGAAATATTTCTTTCTTTAGCAATTAGGATTTTTCATAAGTGAGAAGACTCCCTCAAAACTCCTGAACTCACCAGCCATGGGCCCTTAAGGCCGTGCTACTGGTTCTGCTGTCAATTGCTGGACAAGAGATAGCAGCACTGCTGCCTCTCGCCTGCTACAGCCAGTGCACTACACTTCCCCTACTCCCCTCCACTAAGCCTCATTCGCGCACTTTGCACAACACCCTCTCCTCCTCTGTTGTATACCTCGGTTCCGAGTCACACAGATCTGCTTTCCGAGTCGTACGCTTATCTTCAGCCTTGTGCCTTGCCATCGTCCAGCCAAATAAAAGAGGCCGGCGTGTTAATGTATGATTATAAGAATTACAACTCAAAATAAGTGTTTCTATGGATCATAAACAATTTTATTGTGCGTTGACAAAACTTCAAAACTGTCTCTATGAAATGTAAAACATTACAAAATTATTAAAAAATGACAATAATGTACCGACTCAACAGATGGTGATTTATATAAACAAAACAGCTGTTCATTCAGTAATGAAATTCAAAGTTGACGTATGCAAAATTTTATAAGTATAATGAATGTTTAACATTCTGTAAACCAAAAACACACTTATAGTATTATGAGCAAATATACAATTTATTGCTATAAATGTAAACTTCTTGTTCTGTGTGAAGGTGTCCGATTGCTTCCTCTTCTTTCGTTTGTTGGTATCTGCGGCCTTATTTAGTCGTTGAACCTCTAGCGCAAAGGAGGGACCGTGGATTTTTATGCCTCGTGCCTCGAACAACTCAACTGACTAAAAGTTTTGACAAAATGCATTCCTTATAAAATCGTACCAGTTTTCGAAGCATTTTTGTTTGCCATAACAATCCATCCTTTTCTATCCTTTCAACGAAGATTTCTCCATTCTTAGTATATACTACAAAATTGCACCTTTTTCTCCTGTTGATATTCAATCGACTTTGAATCTGGAGGAAGTAGTTGTGGCTTCTCTTCAATTGCAATTTTACTCCTGGCATTGTTTTTAGTCACCTCTTCTCTGAAATACGATTCAGTGACGGAGGCAAGGTATTTGATTTCTACAACGCCATTGCAAGCAACCAAACCATCACGACTGGCTCATAAGAATGAATGTCTTGATCCAAGAAGAATCCACTCTCGGTGACAATATTGCCAGTACTGTGTTAATACATTTCCACAACAGCGTCCTTATTTCTCTTCCAAATGTGACGCCAACTGAGGTGAAATTTTTATCCTACATTTCACATTTTGCAAAAATGAGGAAAAAGTAGACTTATGAGATCGATCCGGGCAAATGTGTGTCTGTCTGTCTGTGTGTGTGTCTCCCCGCTATCAAATCCTAATCGGCTGCAGCAATCGAAACCAAATTAGACATGAGTAAAGACCTATACCAGAATATCTCAAGCCCATATTTGAAAATTATGTCAGTGCTACCAATTGCTGAAAAACCACAATTGAAATTTGAGCTCCATGTTTGATATCTTGGAAAGTATGCATAGGAGCTATTTCATAATTGGCACACATATAGATAATAATAATTCAGTTTAATTTCAAGGAGGCCATGTATGGCAGTGTTGCCAAAATGATTCTAAGCCTGCTGATAGGTCCAATTTTTAATGCATATAACTTCTACACTATCAATTGTATTTCAACCAAATTTCGTTTGTACTATGTGTAGGTAAACGGATATAACGGAGCATATTCTTAAGAGCCACCAGGGCTGCCAACTGTTATTAAATTCTCTCTCTATTTATTTTATCCAAATACCAATATATCAGAAAGTATGCAAGCCGACAGCCTTAAACTATGCACACGTATAGTATCTGGCATTCTAGAATAATTTGGTGTAACTAATATACGTCAGTTCTACCAACATGATTCTAAGCCTGCTGATAGGACCAATGTTTAATTACATGTAACTTCTATACTATCAATTGGATTTCAACCAAATTTCATATGTGCTATGTGTACTATAACAGATATGACTATGCGTATGCTCAAGAGCAACCAGGGCTGCCAACTGTTAATAAATGCTGTCTCTATTTTTTTCCCTAATATCAATGTATCAGAAAGTATGCAAGCCAACATCTCTAAACTTTGCACACGTATAGTACCTGACATTCTAGATTCATTTGGAGTAACTAATATACGTCAGTGCTGCCAACATGATTATAAGTCAGCTGATAGGTCCAATCTTGAAATATATGTAACTTCTTTACTAACAAATGGATTTCATCCAAAATTGGCACAATTAGTGATCATAATATTTCAGATTATTTCTGACCACACATGCTTGACATTGTTGCCAACATGAATTTAACGCGCGCTGATAGATCCAATGTCCAACTGCATGTAACGTCCTTGCTATCCATTGGACTTCAACGAAATTGTGTATTCTGTACATTAAGTTATGGAACTAAGAATATATTCAGTCTCCAGGGCTGCTAACTGTAGAGCTATTTTAGGCTACACTATACCAGGTATATTTCGAACAAATTAGAAATTTCGATATTACCAACATAATTTCGTCATTGTTCTAGATAGGTTCATATAGATTAATCATAGGCATGAATCTTAAATTTTAAGAAAAGTAGGCTCTTTTGTTCGTCTCAGAACTTCTTGTTAGGATGCGAAATTGGTTTGACAAGATTGTGGCAAGGAGTATGAGGTAAACGTTCAACGAAGGGACCAATCCTGGAAGCTGTCAAGTGATTCACTCTATTGTTCCTCAATTTCAGTGATTCTTTCTAACACTCCATAAAGGCTTTACTGCCACTTGACCTAACTATTTCTAATTTATCTCCAAATTCCTACCGTGATATTTTTTACTCTATTATTTCTTTGGTCCTGTTCGTTTCGATTATATAAGTAGTTCTCTTCTCCAGGATTACTCGCTAGGAGCCATTTTTTGTAAGCCTTCTTTTAATTTCACAAGCAGACATCACTATGTCATTCCATCGGTATTTTCACTTGTTCCTGTCTTTACACACGGTTGTCCCAACACATAGGACTACCTTTGCTACTTATAGTACTGCATCCCTGTATCTTGACTAGTCTGTCTAATGTCCTGCAATTCTTTACCATCTACTCTTTGGAATTAATCCATATTATATTTTTGCCTAAGTTCCTTATCCTGGAAATGTTAAACCCTAATCCGACTGCAAACAGCCATCACTTTCTGCACTTTAGGTCTAACTATGCTCAGTTCACAGTAGAACAGTTTGTGGTCTGTTTCATTGAAGAAAAAAAAACGGAATACCCTTCAGATACTTGTCAATTTACCAAATTCAAAGTCAGTAATGATATAGTCTATTACTCACCTGGTTCCTCTACCCTCCCTTGTGTATCTGTGAATCTCCTTATGCTTCGAGAATGAGTTCGCCACAGACAACATCATGCTAGCACAGAAGTCCAATAAACATTTTCCATTGGTGTTTGCTTCCCTATCCTCACTCCACTTACCCATAACCTTTTCATACTCCTCAATTCCATTTATATGCTAGCATTGAAAACCCCCATCAGTACTACACTACCCTTACTGTTAACTCTCACTACTACATCACTCAGTGCCTTATAAACTCTATTTCATCCTGATTCGTCCCTTCACATGGAGTGTACACTGAAACAATCCTGACCGATTTCCTGACATTTCCAAATCTATCCACATTAATCGTTCATTTACGTACGTACCGGTACCTTACATAAATTATGCGAAGCTCCAAGGTTTTCTGGACATACAGCCTTACTCCCCACTTTGTCCTGCATCGTTTTACACCTGACATGTGTACCTTGGATCTCCTCTCTCCCTTTCTGAACTTCACTAATCCCTAGAATATTCAATCCCATCCTACTTGCTGACTCAGTTAGCTCTGCTTTCCTCTTTCCATAACCACCCTCGATATTAAAAGCAACCTATCGAATACCAGTTCGATTGCCTGTTCGTTTCCAAGGAGTCCCTAATCTATCAGATGAGAGTGGGACTCCATCTCTCCCATAGGTTCGAGGCTTAATCAAGACCTTTTTGGCACGTTTAGAGATTACAATTGAAGCGAGTTGCTAGCATAACTTGCGCAGGGCCCCTGAGTTTCACCCCAGGAAACAAACAAGTAAGTTGTTGATCATAAGGAGGGCCACGACACAAAATATGCCCAAGATACCGACTCCTTTTCGATAGTAACTGGTATCCTGTCAGAACCACTTAGCCATTGCCCATGGTTCACGAACTAGGATGTGACTACACCATAAACCATATAAAAGAACAACAGAATATGTAGCATTTTATGTCCAATCGATTGATGCACTATTGAATAAAATCGAATCATACATTAAAAGATTGTAGGTATTTATCTAAATTTAACGGGGGGAAAAATAAGTACTATGTAACAGTTATTTTACTGATATTTTATTCAGAATAACTAAACATATAGACAGCAAATAAAGGGCTTAAGACCCATCTTTATGGGAACTTATTTCTTCATTTTGACACAGAATAATTTCCCTAAGTTTGGCTAGACCATTTTGAAGCACCCTATGTACAGTATGTTAATTTACTATACATTTTGAAGGATGGTGTTTTCGTGGCATTGTTGAATAATGTGTGAATATTAAAAAATGATACAGGATATCTTTTGTCGGAATAAACTGCTGCTCTTTCAATCACAAAACACAAACACAGAATTAGGAAACGGGCAAGGGGGCGAGATGTCTTCTTCTAGCACTTTCTCAAGACTAGTCTACTGCAGTCTGACTGGAAGAGTCATCGACTCGGCGCGCATGAGAGATTTTCCTTTGCGTTGCACTGTAAGTAGAATGGAATGCTGCGTAAGGGAAGTGCGATGCTGGGTATTAGGGAGGGGGAATGAGGCTTGGTGCTTGTGCGTGCAACTGTTAGTGCGGGTAGCCTATCGTGTAGCCTGCGTAGCTACCGTTTTGTCGATTTGAAAAGTACATACGTCACGGTTATATCAATAAACCGTTTCTTTCATCAAACATTCGAACTGCTCAGAATTAGGGCCTCTACAAATTGAATAAGTTTGAAGTTAATAAAGATATTTTTTTAAATAAAAAAGGCTATTGAAAGATGATCCTTCTATGAAAAATGTTGAATTTTGAAATACAAATAGTTTACAATGAAGCTACTATTACAAGGGTTATTGCACAGAAATTTCGAAATTCTCCGGTTATTAGTTTTGTCGTGACGTATGTACCTTTAACCCTCAAAGTAGACACTTTGAAGCCATGCCCTGAACAAACGAACAGTCCATATTTTACAAAAGTGGCATATAGCAAGTCCCAAAGACCTATATAACAGATTAAGAAGAAAAAATAAAATAAAATCAATATTCTATTTTTCGGTAGCACAGCCTTAAGGGTGTACCTTCTGAAAAGAAAGAAGCGATCTGATCCCTCGAAAAATGAGTGTATCGGGAAAGAAATGACGAGGAAACATTAGACACCCTAGGCCTCACATACCCGAATACAGTAGGGGTTAGAAGATAACAAGAGCAAACCAAGGGAGATTGACATGAAAGATGAAGGAGAGGAACCCAGCACCACTAAGTGGAAGCAATGCCGGACTCAGCTGGGGATCGATAGTCGCCAGCCCATGTCCCACTATTTGTGATTCCTTGGGAGTTGGGCTTCTCTACTAATAATGAATAATCAACTATATCAAATGGCATGGAGAATTAAGTAATGATATAGTGATGCCATCATTACTTCTGACTTGACGTTTCAGTTAACTAGGGGTCAGAAGTGAAATCACTCTAAGCAGCCATGCAGTTGATATATCACGACAAGTTAAGTTTCCTTCGCGATGTTGCCTGCTAAATCGTGAATGAAGCTCGATTTGATTGGCTGGTTAGAGTATTGTATTCTTATTGTTTTAAGGGGCGGAACAGCTGGTTAGGGTGATTTCACTTCTGATCGCTAGATACAGTAGTTCTAGCATAGCACTGAAACGTCAAGTCTGAAGTAACGATGGCTTCACTATACTGTTAGATGACAGTTTTTGCTAATATAATTTTAATAACCTTTAGAGTTATGACAGTTGATCTTACACTAGTGAATCCTTGTTGAACTGCACTGCCTAGACTATGGATTTAAAACTACATGATATCAGTGACCAAGGATTCAAATATTTTATACTTGATGTTGTACCTTTCGTTGATAGGTCAGTAGTGGCATATTTGTAGAGAATATGTTACATCATCAAATTTCAAAGATTTCAAAAACTGATCCAGTTACTCAATTCAATATTGCCAGTGTACCATTGGGCTCATCTGTTGGTTTGGTATACTTCACCAAGGCACTTGGCTCGTATGGACTGGGAAGGCCACTGCAAGGTTACTATGAAGACACAACCATTACCAACTCACGAGCCCAATGGTACACTGGGGCAAAACGCTGGCAATACTGAATTGAGCTAACTGGATCAACTTTTCAAAATCTTTGAAATTTAATAAAGATTTATCGCAGCCAAGTGGGCCATTTAAGACGATGACTTATTACTTTATGATGATGATAATTGTTGTTTTAAGGGGCCTAACATCGAGGTTATCGGCCCCTAATGATCTGGGTGATAGCGAAAATGATAATGAAATGGAAACCAGAACAAAATTATCTGAGACGGAAAATACGTATATAAAAGAACTCAGATGGAAACAACTCACAATATGGTCTGAAAAAAGGGAATTTAGGACGAAAAGTAAAACACACACAAAACGTAGGCTAGATTCAAAATACGTACAAAGTGCAATGTAGCGTCGAAATACTTACAAAATGCAACTGAAATTCAAAATACTCACAAAATGCAAATGAGATCAAAATGACGTACAAAATGCAATTGAGGTTCAAAATACTTACAAAATGCAATTGAAATTGAAAATACACAATGCAATTCAGATTGAAATATCCCAGTTCCAATCCAAATGAATCACAAAGTGCAAATGAAATTCAAAATACTTACAAAATGCAATTGAAATTGAAAATGCTTACAAAATGTACGGTAGATTCAAACGACTCATGTGGATTGACAATACTTACAAAATGCAATTTAGATTGAAAATACTTGACAAAATGTAATTTAGATTCAAAATACCCACAAAATGCAATTAAGAATCAAAATATGTGCAAAATGCCCACCAAACAAAATGCAATTTAGATTCAAAATTCGTGCGAAATGCGGTTTTGGTTGAAAATACTTACAAAATGAAATTGAAATTCAAAATTCTCACTAAAAGGCCCTGCAACCTGCATTGAAAGACTTACCAAAAAGCAATTTAGATTGTCAATCTTTACAAAATGCAATTGAAGTTGAAAACAATCGCGAGATGTAATTTAGATCGAAAAAACTTACAAAATGCAACGTAGATTAAAAATGCCTTAAAAAAAATGGTAGAAGGGAATTTAGACACACGGTGAACCAAGTAACAAAAACAGTGCTGGAATCTTAAACCGAAAAGTAAATATGAGGAAAAGAGGAGTGGAGAGGAGAGGAGAGGAGAGGAGAGGAGAAGAGAGGGGAGGGGAGAGAGGAGAAGGTCCGCCCCAAAGGGAAGGGATAAAAGGGGAAAACGGACCCAGCTCAGGAATCCCTCGGGGGCGCCAACTCCCGAACTCACCAACCGTGAGCCCCTGAGGGTGTAGCATTGTCGACGGTGCACCAGAAGGGATGGGGCTACATGCACCTTGCCTCCTTAAGGGCCTTGAGCACAAGGCAGGAGGTAAAAGGAAAAGAAAAAGAAGGCTGACCCCTCACAGAAGGAGGGTGTCAGGAAAGATGAGACAAGGGCCAATTAAGGCAGGAAATGAAAGACTCCCTAGGCCTCGAATAACCTAATACCGTCGGGGTCGGAAGAGAACACTTATTACTTTAAGAATAATATCAGTGTGTATAGTAATTTATTATAGACTAGTGGGCCCATACGAGCTTTCGCAATGTGAATGTAGGTTTATGCGCCCTGCGCTCTAGCGGCAGGCTCGCCTACCAGTACGCCGCGTTGCCCTGTGCTCTAGCGGCAGGTTCGCCAGATTACGGTGCTCCCTTTGTAAATGTACATTTTTTTAAGGTAGTTATTTAATTGTGAGGCATTTAAAGAGGAAGTGAGTGGATTTCGGACACACATAGGGTTATGCGGAACTTGTAGGTACCCCATATGTGTAGGTTGGTGTTAACAGGACCTTATTTTCGGTACAAAACTTGAATGGGACCTTGGCAGAATAATATAGGGAGGATTTTTCTCGATTTTCACATCGCAATACGTGGTAACGGTCACAATAATTGTCACAAAGTCACAAAGAAATGCGGAGTCTGGGTCATGGTGAGAAATTTGATGATGTGTTATTATGCTCATTCAGAGAAAAAATAACCTGGATCCTTTGGGAAACAGTCATTCCAAAATGAAAATATGTTAACCAACCTTTCTTTTTCTTCAAGTACCTTGACCTCCAAGAACCATAGACTATCAGTAGCATGATCTGCTGTTTGTCCATAGCTTTTCTAAACAGTGACACTGTATTCAATTCTTTAGCCAGGATATTTTAGATTGTCCAGTCATGCTAATGGTTTTCCTGGGGAAGGTAATGTTGTGGTTTCTTTCCACATTCCCATGCTTTGACCAATTATTATTGGTTCCTCTGCCTTTAAGGGTAATTTCTTACCCTAAGGAGGATGAGGATGATGAATTTGTAAGTTTATCCCGGCCTCTGTTCGGTCTCCTCTCATCTGATACCTAACCCAGCCTTGGAACAGATACCTTTTACTCCATTAATCCTGAGCACTGGGCTGCCTCTTCTGACAGTTGCACTGCATTCAAGTCCAACTTTCCCACTGTATCTGTCGTTTAGGTCTTCACTCATCACCCCGAGCATGGGCCCTCCATATTTACATCCCCTGGAGAAAAGGTGTTCCAGTATTTTAAAGCTCCCAGGAGTAGGGCTGCCTATTGGTCTGCGGGTTCGTTTCTGGGGTTTCTGAAACAACCGATATTTTTAGGGGCCCCCGATCTGCCACATGGGGACATGCCCACTAGGAGATAACAGGCTCCCCAACCTACACACAGGTCCTCTCTTCGATATTACTGCCTTAAAAACAAATAGCAGGTCAAAACTGCCGATATGAAACACATTGTTTTTGAACATTAAAAATTAAAAGATAAAGGGACATATAAACGAAGGAATTTAAGCATTATATCTCTGAACATGGCATAGAAATGTAATGTCTCACATGCAAAACGTTGCACAGAGAGTATAAAATCTGACTCAAAATAACATTTCAAATTTTGTCCACAAACATCAGTATAAAATTAAATCAACTTATTTATTATTATTAAGGATAAGTGCGCACTTATTTATCACAAAGACAAAACTTAAAATCGGTTCATCTTGCTTTGTATGAGGAAATAGATAAAAATGACAAAAATTTTAAATCATAAATATTAAGTTATCGGTATGTGTTTTTATATTTGCAAAAGACATTAAAGATCAAACATTTTGTTGCCTACAACTTTTGTTATGTTAAATATTACCGTAAGACTAATATTAACGGAGATATTTGAGATGTCAGTTTACAAAAAATTCAACCCTTTCCCATGAGGCATTTATTCCAAATAATTTTCAGCCTAATTTTATTTTTAGGGTGCCTTCATATGAATTTTCATTTAGTTTGCTCCAGTAGTTTTGAAGCCAACCCATACCAAACAGATTAACAGACAAAATTGAGGGCATATTTCATCATTATTCTTCTCATCCAGGAAAAATACAAAGTTTTAACTAAAAATTCCAAGTGTTCAGACAGAAAGCTTACCTTATAAGTGAAATTTTAGTGTTGTTACTACTACTATTATTTTTACTTGATAAACAGAACTCTGTATACACTCAAAATAGTTTTAAATGGTTAACAGCAGTAAATATAGCCTACAGTAACTTCTTTTAGGCCTATGTCTTCAGGTAGGATTTCGTGAGCAGTTATGACAAACTTGAGGTACTGTACCGGTACCTTAAACACTTGGGAGTTGCCATTGATTTATATACGGTACAAACTTAGGCTTTCACGGCCGGCGTTAGAATCTAAGAAGTGGTTATCCGGGCTGTTAGGCCGGATAACCACTTCTTAGATTGCCATTGATTGTTTATGGAAATATTCAAAGAATTTTAGAATGGCATTTCAAGAGCATATGCCCTGTTACTTCCTGGTCTTTTAAATTGTACTTTTGTTTGAAGCAGTTAACTGCTGGTTCATAAATTCTCTTCTCTTTAAAATTTACTTCTTCCAGTTGACCCCTTCCAATTTCAAACCTAATTGTTGGATCTAGTGTATGATAAACCTTCTATAGTTCCCTTCTTGTAACTTATGTCGACTTGTTGCATAGCAGAGTACATCCTCCTGAATTTCCCATGATTTGATCTTCTATACCGTGGCAATTAATGTTGTGTCTTGTTGTGTCTTAGCAATAAACAATGATAACATTGTCTTTGAATGGGAGCAAGGGTTTCATGGTCTGGGCATCTGGATCTGGACTGAGAACTATCCAAGGGCTCACCAGGAAATACTCTTCATTAATATTAATTTTTAAACATTTAACCCATTCAGAAATAGATAATCCTAAATCGTTGGAAATCCAATTATTAGCTTCAGTAACCACAATGTAAAATTCAACCCCTTTATCCTTTGTAGGCAATGCATTCCAGATTCTCCTTGGTGAAGTTCATCCTTGAGCTTTCTGATAGCTGATTTACAGTATTATGTTGGACAAGACAGATCCAATTGTGATTACCACTAATTTAGATAGAAGAAAATACAAGATGAGATGTTAATTAATTTTAGGGGCTTGGGACATCTTGGTCATCAGCCCTGTGTGCTTGGATGTGTGTTGAACTTGTCTGATAACCTGTGTTTCTGTGACAACTGTAGTAGTGTGCGAGATGAGGATTGAGTGACTTGGATAAACTAGAGACAGGAAAGGGGAATGGGAGAGGAGTCCACCCCAAAATCATAGGAAAAATGGGGAAAGCAGACCCAGTTCAGGAATCCTTCATGGTTGCCAGCACACCAGCTGTGAGCCCTCAAGGATGTAGACTGCTTCATTTTACCCCACGTGTGCCATGCGAGGTGGGCTGCACCTACGTTGATTCCCCACCCATATGGGATAAAGAGAAGAGGTCTAACTCCATTTCTATTCCCTAAGCTGCTATATGACATGAAGCATTAATCTGTCCATCTATGAACAACTGTCACCCTTTTTACACTCTGCCTACTGTAGTAGATAGTCTATGCGGCCAGACAAATTTAAAGCTTGTATTGCCAGTATAACAAAGGGTGACAATACATAACATGACCAGATCATAAATACCGGTGGCAATAATTATTCAATACGGTATGGTAAAATTTTGAGAGTAAGTCAGTCTTCATAATAAAAACAAATTACCATACATAAGAATGCAAGATTCTACGCTGCGAGTGTACATTAGAGTACCTATTAAAACAAGTGGGATTCATGCATGCAAAGAATATAAACTCTTACCCACATATCTTCCATATTTCTTTAGGAAGATCACTTATCTTATTACCTCCCAGATACAAATACTTTAGAGCAGCTAGTTCCAGTATCTGTCGTGGAAAATATGTGAGATTATTGCCACTGAGATTCAGTTCTTTCAGAGCTTTTAGTGAAGAAAATGATTTGGGAAAGGATTCATTGTCCAACACATTATTTTTTGCTATAAGTGCTGTCAGAGGGCATTCTGATAGTTCTTCAGGCAAATGAGTTAAACTATTCGAACTGATGTCCAGAACTTGAAGGTTGTTGAATATGTTTATGTTCAATGGCAATGATTCAAGCTGGTTGTTGTGTAGTAACAACGTTTCCGCGCCTCTCGAAGCATGTTTTTCATTATTAAGTATATGATCCAAATTCTTACTCAAAGTATTTGTATCCAACATCAAATAGGAAAAATCTAAAGTTTTTTCGGATGATTGATTGTCACTGTCACTGCTTTCTGATGTGTATATTTCCATTTCTATTGCTGACACGAACTGGAACGCACTACACTGCACTATACTACAACAGTCCGCGAACAGTGGATTGACATTTCAAAAGACGATAAGGAGCACTGAGGCTGTCAGTCAGCGGGTTGTTCAAGATTTTGAAGAATTTGTTTATCATTCTTATTTAGCGTTTTGTGCACGTTACGAAAGAAATAAAGCAAAACAATATCAATTTACAGCTAAAAAGACCTTGTACATTTTTTATCGTCGATATTTTATCGTGTCATGCAAGTTACGAAATTATTGGCTGTGGAGGAATAGGAGGGGAAGACATCTCTGCAGAGAGAGAAGGGGAAGAAGAGATAAAGACGATTCTCATCCTCCTCCACCGCCCTTTTGCCCTGCTGACATGCCATATTTCCAACAAGTTGCAGAGCATTTCGTTGAAGCAAAGAATATTGGGATCAAGTGGGGATAGTCATGATGATCGATAATCACCGCCAGCTGGCAGTGGTCTTGATGAATAGTCATAAATGAGAACAAAACTGCATCATATGACGTATATCTTATTTCAAGATCGCCAACATATACAATTTCTAACCAACCATATGGCAGGAAATCTATGCATTATTCTATGACAAAAACTTAATTCTGTTTTCTATTACATTCACATTTATATAATTAAAATTCTTGTAGATGTTTGACTAGTTTCTCAGCCATGTTTTGATGATGTATGTTTTCATAAGAGTAAACTACTTGTAATACAATTCAATCTAAAGTTTAACTTTCTGAATATCCACTCTGCAGTAGATTTACGTCACGTCGAATCCAACGAACCAGCCAATCGATGACATCACAGAAGAAGTGCCGAAAGTGGGGGAAATGGGATGGTGCGCGATGGCGAGTCGGGTGTTGAACTGAAGGTGCAGTTGCAGGAATTTTCTAAACTGTGTTAGAAATATATGTTAGTTAAAACAGTATTCAATGTTATATAGAGAAATACGAAATGGGTGATTCTTTAGAAGGAGGGGGCGATAGCGCCCCTGAATCGGAAAATGTAGCCGTTGTAGATTATCCGTACTTCTTGTCGTACCTAAAGAAGACTATTATAATACTATTGCCCGAATATGACGACGCAGTATGCCCTGCTCTCAATTCAGCACTGAATGACAAAAATAACCAAGATTGCATACAAAAGTTTATAAGTGATCCTCAAGTATCCTGTCTAGTTATTCAACGCTGTTCTGCAAAAGGTACGTGGGTTCACCTGTTATGACTCATTCTGATGACCGTTAGCTATTTTCAGGAGACCGGTTTTTGAGATTACCGTATTTTGAGTATTTTCTGTATACAATATAAAAAATAGTTTTGAATACTTTTTGATCTTAGATATGCTAATTTGGTGTTCTTAATTTTAGATGAGGACAGTGACCAGTCAGGCGAGGGGGAAGAAGAGAAAGACACCATCAATTATGTCATCTCAAATGAAGTACATTTTTCTAATCCCAAGATGATGAGGTATGATTAAAGAAATAATTTTGGTGTGCTAGAGTTTAAGGATCACATATCTGTACCTACAGTGTAATTTTAAGTAGGAAGGCTAACAGTACAGGCTATAGGGCCTACTCTGCTACTTTCGAATAAACAGAAAAGAGAAGCGGCTTGGATCCCCTCTTAGCCATCCTGGAAGTCTCCCATTTCAGGCTAATGCTAGGATAGTATCTAATTTAAGGTCTCAAATTTTAGCTCCATTTGGAACCATACACACACATTGGAAGAGTTGTCACAGTAGGTGTTGGTAGCGCTGCACACCGTGAGAACATGTGTATAAAAAAAATTGAGTAATGAAATTAGCCAAAGTACCTGTTGTAATGGTATCTGGAGATGATAAATTAATAGACGTTTACTCGTCCGCTGTCATAGACCCACCCAGCCATCCCAAATAGCAACACTACTTATATAGTTGAAATGAAGTCTCTAGAAGATATCTTTCTCACGAAGTCAGGAATGCCAACCCCACGCATTTGATACTATCTCGCACCGGGTATAGAAAGAAACAAAAGAGCGTCGATAATGTAATATACTATTGCGCCAAATCCAACTCGTCAGTCGTACTTTAACCATGGATTGTGTGGCATGTGAAATTACATCATAAATTCTATCTTATTAATGTTTTACATTCAAAAACAAACCTAACCTGGGGCTTACGCCCCAGACCCCCTTGCTTGTGGTACTAGCAGTAATTTTTGGCCAGGCAGTACCTAACCTAGTAGCGGACATAAATTCTATCTTATTAATGTTTTACATACAAAAACAAACCTAACCTGGGGCTTACGCCCCAGACCCCCTTGCTTGTGGTACTAGCAGTAATTTTCGGCCAGGCAGTACTTTACGTCTTTACGTGTGAAATGGTGAATGGTGAATTTTGTATGCGGCATGTTGGTAACGTAGTCACATTTCCGTCTGTCGAGTGTCCAAGATGGCGTCCGTAGTGAAACGAACACGATAAAAATTCTTTATTTTCGTAAAAAAACAACATTATTGAGGTGCGGCAGTTGTAGTTGAGATTGTGAAACGACTCCCAACAACTCCAAGAAAGGTATGTAAATCATAAATACTATATTTTCAATAATATACCTCGTTAAAAGTTACGAAAAGGTATATTCTCACGGCGTGCAGAATTACCGTGTTTTGGCGCTCCCCACGGTTTTAACCTGAGTTAGGTTTGGTTACAATTTACGGTTACTCTCTCCATTCCGAAATAGTTGAAGAAAAGTTAGCATTATGGCGACGAAAGATGTATTGGAATATTGATGTAATTATTAAATGAAGATTATGTCGAGCAGAAGTGTTAACTACAATCTATAGAGGGCGAAACTAATTTTTAAAATATCTTCATGGCTCTGAATGCGTCCAGAGAAGGCACTTAAGACCTTCACTGTACAGTGAATATTGGATATCGTTTTACAGTGACACTGATTTTATATTCATATCAGGATGACTGGCGGGACTATCCCTAGTCACAGTAGTGTGCTAATAAGGGGGAGAAATAGCAGTTCAAACAAAACTGGAATTGGAATTTGGTACTTTGCAAAAGAAGCCAGTAGCACTGAATGAAAGTAGAACGAGCGATAAAATTCTCTCTAGTACATGAATTAGCGAAAATACCTTATCAAACAATGAGAGCTAAATTGGAGAATGATGCTTTAATAGAAGTTTCCTGCTCCGCTGTCTGTGACCCTCCCAGCTATCCCAAATAGGACCATGACATTAAAACTACAGAACAGGAGACCAAGCCGTCGTAACTTTCAACTAGGTATATTACTGAAAATATAGTATTTATGATTGACAAACCTTTCTCGGAGATGTTGGGAGTCGTTTTACTTTCTCAATTGCCACTGCTGCACCGGAATAATTCCTTTTAATTGATTATTTACGAAAATAATGCTTTTAGCATTGTCTTCATTTCTCTATGAACGCCATCTTGGACACTACATCATACGTCATGTGACACCGAAAAACGAACATCTGAGTATGTTACCAACATGTCCAATACAAAATTCACCATATGACACGTAAAGTTTGAAATTGTTACAAATTTCCACCAAGTTAAGCACTGTCTTGCGGAAAATTACTGCTAGTACCACAAGCAAGGGGGTCTGGGGCGCAAGCCCCAGGTTAGGTTTGTTTTTGTATGTAAAACATTAATAAGATAGAATTTATGTCCACTACTAGGTTAGGTACTGCCTGGTCGAAAATTACTGCTAGTACCACAAGCAAGGGGGTCTGGGGCGTAAGCCCCAGGTTAGGTCTGTTTTAGTATGTAAAACATTATAAATACATAAATAAACACTGACAATTGGCGCAATTTTTCATTACATTACTTTATCGACGCTCTTTTGTTTACTCGTTCTATACCCGATGTGAAATAGTACCAAATGCGTGGGGTTGGCATTCCTGACTTAGTAAGCAAGATGGCTCCAAAAGACGTCATTTCTGCTATATAAGTAGTGTATCTATTTGGGACGGCTGGGTGGGTTTATGGCAGCGGACGAGTCAACATCTATTATTTTTACATCTCCGGATACCATTACTAAAGGTACTTTGGCAAATTTCATTACCTAATTTTTTTATACCTTTGGTCTCCTATAAATACATAATTAAACACTGACAATTGGCGCAATTTTTCATTACATTACTTTATCGACGCTCTTTTGTTTACTCGTTCTATACCCGATGTGAAATAGTACCAAATGCGTGGGGTTGGCATTCCTGACTTAGTAAGCAAGATGGCTCCAAAAGACGTCATTTCTGCTATATAAGTAGTGTATCTATTTGGGACGGCTGGGTGGGTTTATGGCAGCGGACGAGTCAACATCTATTATTTTTACATCTCCGGATACCATTACTAAAGGTACTTTGGCAAATTTCATTACCTAATTTTTTTTATACCTTTGGTCTCCTGTTCTGTAGTGCTACCACCTTGCCCTTACTGTACTATGCCGCACCAACATCCGACTATTCTAACCTTTGTTTTGTCCAATCCAATGGTTTTTGACAATGGTTACAGCCTAATGCGTCCAGATCTATGGTTTAGTGTCAACCGTGACCCGCTAGCTGCGCGCGGCCATGGCCGCCAATGATTTTTGACAATAGTTACAGCCTAACGCGTTCCGATGAATGTTTTTTAAAATTTTTATCAACAGTGATTTTGTATCCCAGATGTTTGCAACAATGTGTGTGCCACTAGAGTGTGCCTTGTTAGTCGAACGAGATGCACTCACTGTGGGAACATGGCAGCCGTTTCTAAAAGAGCAATAAATAAAAACACATCTTAACGTACTTTAGCACATATATGAGGTGCAGTAGTGACCAGGGTTTCTAATTTCAATACGAAATATTGCCCAGAAGATGAAACAAGGACAAAAGGTATGTAAAAGTCACATTCCTGTCTGATGCAAGTGTATAAGCCATGTTCTACTTTAATTCAGAATTAATAAAGAGGCCTATTGCTTCAATTGAATTAAACTGATCAGCGATGAACTGATGGTGTAGCGGCTAGTGTTCTTGGCTGTCCCGTAGGTATGGGTTCAATTCCCAGCTCTGCCAGGAAATTTTAATTGTGGTGTGGGGGCTGAAACGGGCTTCATTCAGCCTTGTGAGGCTAAACTGAGGAGAGGAGGGTTCGATTCCTACCTTAGCCTGGAAATGGGTTTTTCCCTGGTTTCCCCACTTCTACTCCAGGCAAATGCTGGGATGGCCACTGCTGCCTCATCCCCAATCCTATCCCCAATTTACAAATACACATGCTTGTACAGCCATCACAATAACACATGTTATCACACACACAAAAATATATACAAGGCTATAAAATGATCACAATGTTGCAGTCCCTAAAAAATAAGCAACAACTGATGTACTTCGTAGCTTTTAAAAGCGCTTATATCAACTAACCATGTAGTGTCACAACAGCTCGATTTCGAAATCTTCAAATATAAAATTGTAAAAACCACTAGGAATTTGATGTGATATGATTTCATTTGTTTAATGTTGAGAGGTTCATGTTCAAATATGATTTGATTTATCATACTTTGGTTGGTTGGTTGGTTCTTAAGTTTAGGGGCTGCGACAACGCGGTCATGTAGCCCCGTGTACTTTGGGTGTGTGTAGAATCTGTCTGATAACCGGTGTTAATTGTGATGACTGTATTAGTGTGTGTATCTGTTTTTTAATTTTAAGTACGACTACTAGGTCTAATTCAGAACTTAGCTACTAGACGCCACCGCAGTCGGCGCTTGGCAACGAACGTAGAAACCTAAGAGCGTTGTTTACATTCTTAACCTATCCAATTTAGCTTCACACAGGTGCAATTAGTGGAAGGATCTTTAACATGCCATAAATCTATGACATGGGACCGCCGGCTTTACTTCCCCTCCGAAGGAAGGCATACTGAGGGATTTTTAACGCTCTTAAAAAATCCGACGGCTTCGGCCGGGTTTGAACCCGCTATCTTGGGCATAGAAGCTCAGCATGCTACCGACTACGCCACCGAAGCCGCCAGATAATTTTTGAATTGGCACTTTCTGCTGTGGTTAAAACTTCAGTAACCACGGTAGTAGCTAGGTTAGTAATTTCAAGAGTCTGGTTAAAACTAGATGTTTTCAGAAATGTTAACTTCAAGGTCGTTAACATTTGATATTGTTCCTTATTGACGAGATTAAGTGAAAAGATGAGAACTGCTGAGTTATAAATAATTATCCTTGTACTTCAGGTACCAGATCGTCGCAGAGTTAAACCCAAAGCTCGCCAAAATGGCCTGGTCAGCTTTAGTATTAAAGCTCTACCCACAATGCGCTGTCGGCAGATGGCAGATGTAGTCAGAAGTCGGTAGTTCACAACCTAGCCACCCACAATGCGCAGTCGTTAAAATGCTAGGAGTAAATAATAACTTGACTTTCATTTATTCCTTGAGAAAGTTGTCTGGAAAACTATACATTGCGATCCATCCGCGTATGAAATTCCCCTAAAACAAAATGGTGGCTTCCGTGACGTCATCAACGACGTCACGAAATACTCCTCCAGCAAGCTTGCGGGAAAAGCCTGGGTAATAGGGTTCTTTTGGGTGGGGAAACAAAAAACCTTCGAAACGACCAATGCATCGAAATCTATAATTGACTTACATAGCTCAATTAAGGATTCCGATACATATAAAAATTTCGCAGATTCACGTCATATATTTAAAATTTCCGTATCGAAAAATTTATAATTGGCCTATGTAGGCCAATTACAGATTCCGATACATATCGTAATTATTTTCATTTCGTAAATAAAAAACATGGCATCAAAATCTGTAATTTACCTATATAGCTCAATTACCGTAACGATTCCGATGTGTAATAAAATTTGGCAATTTAACGTTATACTTTACAATTTCCGCATCAAAATCTTTAATTGGCCTATATAAGTCAATTACAGATTCCGATACACATCGTAATTTCAGTTGATATTTTTAATTTTCCGCATCGAAATCTATAATTGGCCTATGTAGATCAATTACAGATGACGATACACATCGTAATTATTATAATTTCATATTAATAAAACATTGCATCGAAATCTTCAATTGAGCTATATAGGTCAATTACAGCTTTCGATACCATCTCTTATAAATAAAAATTTAAATTAATTACTACGCGTAACGTCATCTGTAATTCAACTATATAGGCGAATTACAGATCCCGAAAGAAAATTTTAAAAATGTGTCTTAAAATGTAACCCTAAATTAAAATATTTTCGTATGTACGGCGTATCAAATTGAGGTAGGCCAATAAATAAATTACAGATGATGAAACATAATGCGTTTCGAAGGTTTTTTAATGCTCATTTCTGTTATTGTGTTGTCACCCCCAAAAATAACCTATAACCAAGGCTTTTCCCATAATCTTGCCAGAGAAGCATTTCGTCAAGTGGTTGATAACATCACAAAAGCAGCCAATTTGTTTTTATAAAAAAGTTCTGCACAAACGATCGCGGTCTGTAATAATCGCCGGTTGACATCAACCTAGCTGCTGGCACATAGTAATCTTATATATAAAAGTGAAAGTCTGTATGTATGTATGTGGGTGGGTGGGTCTGTTCCATATACAAATCCACACCGTTCCACCAATCTCAACCAAATTTCGCATACACATAGTTTAGGACTCGGAAGGAACCACTGGCTACATGAATTTTCGATACTCTTTCTCATTCTTCTGATTTAGGCCCTTTTGCACTCAAGCACAGGCTAATCAAATCATAAAATGTACTCATGAAGGAATGGCAAGGCAGATAGTTTCCATGGCAACATAGCTCAAGTCGAGACACGGCCGACTGGATGCCAGTTGCACTCTGCACTACCGGTATAGAAAATGAGGATCTTTAATTGAAATCCCGTTACAGGCCGGACGTTTGTTTTAGACGAGTGAAAAATCCTAATGGAAGCCTGGAGGCGAGTTACTGCAGTACCTATGTTGTTATCAGCTGCCCCAAGCGGTCCGATGATTGACAACGTGGTCTCACACTCCTACTGAAGTACAGTCATTGGCAAATATAATGACGTTCTGTTCGTAAATACGTAACGTGTACCTCCGGGTCACGCAATACTTCGACGTAGACTGTACTGTCTGCAAGTCGGTGTCGTCACATGCTCAAGTCTGGAATCCCATTACATCAGATCGGTGGTGACAAATGTGAAGCGATAGGGTGAGAGTGACTGTGTACAGGCTCACCCACAGGCTTCAAGATCAAGGGCAATCGTCTAAAACAAACGTCCGGCCTATAGTTACTCAACTACTCGCACAGCACTGTCAACCGAGTTTAGCATAACAAAGACTTGACACTATCTTCTACTATATATTTGTCAAATACCACTCACTCACTCACTGAATCTCAGAAATCACCGAACGGATTGGAATGAAATTTGGTATGAAACTTCCTCAAGGGCCGCAAATGCCCACTAAGAGAGGATTTTTGGATATCCAGGTTCTAAAGGGGTGTTAAGGGGGTAGACCTGCATTTCACTGAATAGCAATATCTCCCGATTGGTTTCATTGGGGGATGTGATACTTGGCATATAAACTAATCATTAAAAATAAGAAGACACGTGTGTGAGGGTTTTTCGATGTGGTGTATTATTATGAGGTGAAAGGGGTGAAAAGTGGGGGTTGAAAGATTCCTAACGGAGCGTGTAGGCCTATCTCTTAAACGACATAGGCGAGAAATTTGAAACTCAGCAAAAAAAAAAGTAAATCGGCGTTCGACCGTTTTTTCATAAATTAATTTAAGGGGCAATGGGTAGGGGTGAAATTCTGGGGGGAAAGGGAGAGAAAGTGTCCTAACTGACTAACTCACTCACACATCAAACTCAGGGGAAAAAGACAGCTTATAAGATAAGTTAATAGGTGTTCAAGAGTTTTTTCATCAATCCAATTAAGGGGCCCATGGGGAGGGGTGCAATTCTGGTAAAAATAATTGAAAGAAAATGTCCTGTCTGACTCACTCATCACGCCCAGCGAAAACTATTAAACTTGGAAAAATAAAATTTTGGGAATATGTTCGCTGTATGTCGTAAACGTCAACTAAGGAATGATTTTTCTTTATTCGGGTTTTAAAGAGATATTAAGGGGGTAAACGTGCATTTCATTGAATAACGATATCTCATGAGTTGTTTCTTTGGGGATGTGATATTCGGTATATAAACTAATCATTAAAAATAATCAGACATATGTCTAAGTGTTTATCGATGTGGTGTATATTACGACGTGAAAGGGGTGAAAATTGGGGGTTGAGGGATACTTAACGGAGGTGAGAAGTTTGAAATTCGGCGGGAAAAAACAGCTTAAAATACAAGTAAATAGGTGTTCGACCGTTTTTTCATAAATCCAATTTAAGGTGCCCTTGGAGAGGGGTGAAATTCTGGGGGAAAAAACCAGGAAAGAAAATGTCCTAATTGATTGACTCACTCACTCACTCATCAAACTCAGGGGGAAAATATGATGATGATGATGATGATAATTGTTGTTTTAAGGGGCCTAACATCGAGGTTATCGGCCCCAGGGGGAAAATAGCTTTAAATAACCAAATAGGTGTTCGACCGTTTGTTTCATAAATCCAATTTAAGGGGTTCATGGGGAGGGGTGAAATTATCAAAAATAAAAGAAAGAAAATGTCCTGACTGACTCGCTCACTCATCATCGCCCAGCCAAAATTATTGAAGTTAGAAACATGAAATTTTGGGGATATGTTCGTTGTGTGTCGAAAACGTCCACTAATAATGGGAATACTAATTGCCATTTCTGGTCCGTATTGACGTATATAAATTATTTAATCAGTTTGAAGCTTTCCGTCAAATCAATACAAAATATTTTGCGCTATTAGTGCGCTAAGTTAGGTACATGTTTCGAACCTTGCAAAGGCGGTCCTTCATCAGCCTCTCACACAAATGGCAACATATCAAAAAAACACTGAACAATATCCAAAAAATGCATGCACACTAATAAAACACATATTAAAAACATTCCATTAAAATTTGTACGAAACATAGTAAAAAACACATGTTAAAAGTTCTGAAAGTCCATTTGACTTGTTCATTGCCAACTATGTTTCGTACAAATTTTAATGGAATGTTTTTAATGTGTTTTATTAGTGTGCATGCATTTTTTGGATATTGTTCAGTGTTTTTTTGATATGTTGCCATTTGTGTGAGAGGCTGATGAAGGACCGCCTTTGCAAGGTTCGAAACATGTACCTAACTTAGCGCACTAATAGCGCAAAATATTTTGTATTGATTCGACGGAAAGCTTCAAACTGATTAAATAACGTCCACTAAGGAAAGAGTTTTGAATATTCAGGTTCTAAATAGGTGTTAAGGGGGTAAACGTGCATTTCATTGATTAACAATATCTCACGAGTGGTTTCATTTGGGGATGTGATACTTGGCATATATACTAATCATTAAAAATAAGCTGACACATGTCTAATGGTTTTTCGATGTAGTGTATATTATGAGGTGAATGGGATGAAAAGTGGAGGTTGAATGATTCTTAACGGAGCGTGTATCTCTTAAACGACATAGGCGAGGAGTTTGAAACTCGGAGGAAATCAATCAGCTCTAAAATAAATAAATGAATAAATAAATAATTAAAATAAATGGGTGTTCGACCGTTTTTTCATAAATGCAATTTAAGGGGCCTATGGGGAGGGGTGAAATTCTGGAAGAAAAACGTCCACAAAGGAAGGATTTTTGGATGTTCACTCGCATCGACCAACCCAAACTATTAAAGTTATAAGAATGATATTTTGGGGATATGTTTGTTGTGTGACGAAAACGTCTACTAAGGAGGGATTTTTGGATATTCAGGTTCTAATGGGGTGTTAACGGGGTTAAACCTGCATTTCATTGAATAACAATATGACACGACTATGACGTGAGCGAAGTGAGGCTTAAAATGAGATGGTGTGTGTCTATGTATTACTCAATGACGCAAGTACCATTGGTCCGATTTACATGAATTTTACATGGAAGTAGCTGATTTACCTGGTTAACATATAGGTTACTTTTGATTTCAATACTTTGCACTATTTAAAGATGGCGACCATTTTAGTGACGACACTACACCCTTTGGTTTAAAACATTCATATTTCCATTTCAAATAAAAAGAGAACGCTACGAAATAGCAAACTTTTGATGGCATATACGAGGTTTAAAATTACATTTTCTATCCGAAAAGTATCTCCAACCGTTAGCGAGTAAAACTTAAATTTGTGCTATAAAACACGGTCAATGCCGAGCGGTGTAGTTTGACAAAATGTTTCATCCTTAATCTCCCTCTGCGCAGCACCTCGCCTATCCCCTGTTTTAACTGTCACCTTCACATTTTAATTTATTTATGACGCGTAGCGAAGCACGGGTACTTCAGCTAGTATTCTTATAAAACATTGTGGATTGACCCCACCACATAGCAAGAAATGGTTTTGTGTAGTTTCGTGTTTTTTTTTCCAAATTTGGCTGCAAATACGCAAACACAAACACAATGCCATCCCAAAAAACCAAAACATTATAATTTCATTATAAAACATTGTGGTCAATAATGTTGTTTTTGCTGGGGGGGCTGCCCCCCCTCCCCCCCGCTAGGTTGGTATTTTTATGTTTTCCAATATTGGCTGCAAATACTTGTATCTCAATTAGAAATCACAATCCTTAACATACTGTTTAATAACGCCTCACAGATATACTAAATGAAACATCAAAGAAAAGACCTATAGGCCGATAGATCTAATACAAAACACTGTCATATATCTTTTTCAAATGTTCATGTAAATGCCAATTTGTCTAAATTTTACCCATCCATTACTATTTTAACAGGTGTATTCCCCAACACCGTGCCTGACGTAATATTATCGTTTAGACAAATGGCATTGTCTATGGCTTTTCTATTAAATGCAACAACCAAAATAAATATATGAACAACGTAAAAAACTCACTGAGAGATCCCAAAGGCCGTATTATTCCACATGTACAAGAAGAAGCAGTAATTTTCGACCACACATTCCTTCACGTAACACGTAACAGCATTTTATTTGAATGCGAAAACTTCAGGAATTCAACAATATTATTACAAATCGCCAACACAATCGTGCACATGACACTGCTAATATCAAAATCTTGTTCTATAGGTTATTCACAGGAATAATAATTGTTAAAATCACGTTTTCAACACGTTAACAGGTGCAAGAAAATGGACAACCTTCTCGAACAACACCGCGAGCGAAACTGACGTATAAATCAGCTGACACCCAGCGAGCAAAGCGTCAGTCGTGACATCACGGTGACGTCACTGAGGTCCCTAAAAATTCCCTAGACGCGGCCGTATCGCAATGTACAGTTAAACCAAATTGTCAATAACCTAACCTAACATTTGCCAGGATGGACGACTTAGAGCTGTACGGTTTATTTTTATTGCTGTTAACTGGTACAGCATTGTTAAAATTGAGGGAAAATACTTGTACATCCAGTATCCCCTCTTGTAAATAATTAATCACAAATCCAATTCTGAATTAGGCCTACTGATTTTTGAACAGAATTGGTTTTGTGTAGCTGGTCATTTTTGATTGAATGCCAGAGGGCTCCCAACACGTTCAATATATTATTACATCATTTCCTAATTTATTTTTCGTCATTAGGAAATGTATTTTGGTTAATTTCAGTACCGGTAGGCCCTACTTTAGAAAATTTTATCGTACGATGAGCTCTCATTCAGCATTACCTTCCACTGCATTACATTTGGGTCATTCTCACCAAAAGTTTTTTTTTTAAAGTCCCTGTGCCATAACAATTTGAACGTATAAAAATATTTAATTTTGCTTTTATTGAAATAATCTTAAAATAATAAGAAATTAAAATGGCAAGTTATAATATAGTTATATAGCCTATAATGAATAAAATATTATAACAAAATAAGTAGATTGAAAGTCCCCTCAGTGGACGTCCCCACTCCTGTGATGTAGGTAAAAATTACTATCCCAGGTCTAATATCAGTGTTTTATTAAAAAAGTAATATATGTGGCAATTACTACAATGTATGTACTTATTGAAAATATCTGATTTTTATTTTTAGTTTTATTTATTACAAGATAATTAGATTACAAAGTCAGTCCATGGGTTTTAATTCCCCTCCGTGGACACACTTAAATTGCTAGATATTTCCTCCAGAATGCACCACCAGCCAGCATGCATGTAGAGACACTGAAAGACAGGCGGCCAGCATTGTTTTCAGTCTGAGATTGATGTGATCTTGTGAAATTGTTGTAGATTTTGATAATTTTGTCATTTGGCAAAGTTTTTTTGTGTCCACTCCGTGACCATCATAAAAAAGGTAAGAAATGAGCTATTTTCAAGTATGAGTTAAGAATTAAGTTGCTTGACTGGAAACGTTTACTACATTAATATCTTGTTAGTCTTATTTCAGACACAAAACAAGGAAAAATCCTACCCCTACTTTTTGACCCCTCCGTGGACTTACACTGTCCACGGAGGGGACATTATTGTCCACGGAAGGGATGAATCTTATCACTATAAGGTAATATTTCAAAATGATGGGAAAACAATGCTAGGCTAAAAAGAATAACATTTAAGGCTTTTGAAAAATTAATTATTTAGCCATGAAATCAATTATTACTAAACTTACTGTTATAAAACAGACGGTCAGTTTATCTTATCTAATGCCTTACCGACCTTCTTACCATTAGTCACTGTTTTAATTATGTTGTCTTTGAAATATTAATTAAAATGGGCACTAGGCCTAATTTAGCAGAACATGGATTAATCCAGTGAACTAATAACATATCTATAATTGCAATTATCCTGAATTTCTCATATACTTTGCAGTGTTAGGCCTATATCTAATTTTAATGTTACTTATTTTAGGATTGCTAATACAAAAAAGCCAATAAGCAGTCAGAAGCTTACATAATTCAAAGAAGAGAGCAAAAGAAAGAAAATATGAAGAAAGCAAGACTCAAAATTAAACAAAATCCCATATTGCTAGAGGAAAGTAAAGCAAAAGAGAGAGAACGTTATCACAAGCGAAAGGCCAGTGGAAAAATAAAATCTGTTTCGGAAATGACTAGCCGGGAACAAAGAAATGCAATGAAAATGTGGAAAAAAAAAAGTAAATTTCGCAAAGAAATAAGGGATCAAAAAGAATTGGAACAGTGTTTGGAAGATCTTTCTCCACCAAGCACACCTCGTCCACTTAATGATGCAATTGAAAACCGAGAACAAATTAGTGTTGGCAGTTCAAGAGGAAAGAAAATGGTGAGAAGGAAACTATTTGTAAATAACAAATTATGCTAATTTACAGGCACTTGATAGATAACTTCATCAGGAGATTTCCTTAATCGTTTCCAGCTTCTCATACCACAGAAAAACTAAGATACCAAGATGTCTACAGCAGCAGTGATGATGAACAAGAAGACAAAGTCAATAATGTACCCGACAGCCAACAAACTAGTAACTCATTGAATAAATATGTAGTTGTAGAATTAAAAAAAAAAAAAAAAAAAATATGCAAACACTTCATAGGAATTGTGAGAAATGAGGAACCTGAAACGTGCATTGTTAAATTTCTGAAGAAGAAATCAGACTTTTCTTTTGTCTATCCTGAAAAAGTTGTCTCTATTGTTGAAAAGTGTCGTGTTAATAAGGTGTTGAGTCCTCCTAATTTAAATAGGAGACAACACTATGAATTTAACATGGAACAGTTAACTAAGTTTTTATTAACCATGTCTTAGTGTTAACAAATCATATTAAGATTGACTAAAATATGTTTAAGAGACAATTTGGCCTAGTTTCATTTGGCCACGAGTCATGAGTTAATTTTGTTTTTAGCATTATAGTCCATGTAACCTAATTAAACATTTCTCCACTAAGTTACTTCACGTACTTTATTAATAATCCCTAAAGTATTTTTGCTACCTGAAATTTGCCAAGATATATTATTTTATTAGACATTAAAGTTTACTTGGGGCCAACATTTTGTACTTTTAATTAACTTAGCATAATATTTACATATATACTTGAATATCTTAAAACATGTAATTTTAAGCATGCTGTCATTTAATAAATACGTCAAGTATTCTAAATGTCCCCTCCGTGGAAAATTGTGTCCCCTCCGTGGACAAGGCATATTTAAAAATCACTAATAAAAGGTTAAATATGACAGAAAAAACTTGACCAGTCATATAGGGGTATTTTATAGGCATAACTGAAGTTATGTACATTCAAAATTGTTGCATGCAACAAACTTTATAAAAATATTTTAATAAGTGGCATCTGGAACCTTTTGGTGAGAATGACCCATTTGCTACAAAGGAAAATTATAATCAATGAACTGTTTCCTTTTAAATACTTGAGCTCACACGTCATATATCCAACGGCGTTCCCTCACAAGATCAATGAATATATATTCTATCCCAAGGTCAGTACATTCAGTCATCCTCTTTTTATATACTGTAATTATGCGAAGAATATAGGCCTACCGCAAATGCAACTATACACAGCTGATGACAAGCGGAAAAACGACCAAGTGACATCAGCTTGTAATCTTTTCTGATTGGCTCTTAAATATGCAGTTGGCTGTCAAAGATAAAATTGGCGACAGCCGACCACACGCTGCCGATTGTCAACTATCTACTACCGACATATAACTTCACATTGTGAATGACGCCATAAGAGAGCACGGGTCTGACTTCAACTGCCGTCTGCCCACTACCATCTGCCGACTGCACATTGTGGGTAGAGCTTAACCAAAGTACATCAGAGCGCCAAAACGTGCCTAATAACACAGTTCATCGACAGAATTCCAATGCACCCAAGCCCACATTTTTATGAGTGTTGAAGTCGAAACTACCAACTCTACATTTCCTCAATGGGAACTCGTGAAAACTCTTGTAAAAACCACTAGGAATTTGTTGCGATATGATTTAATTTGTTGAGTGTTAAGTCCAGACAGTCTTCTAACCTAGTAGCGACCAATCACTGCTGAACAATTAGGTCATTAAAATCTCGATTTTAAAAAATAGGAATAGGTAATTTGACTACGATGGAGGAGTTGAACCTTTTTTCTCTAGAGCGTGTACTTGCATTTTTTCAGCAACCAACATAATTTCTTTTGGCGCAGGTTTTGTCACTTAGTTCGAAACCTGGTATTGCGGTCATTGCAGTTGGTGAACGCGGAAAAGGCTTTATACTCTGTACACTTGCTGAAAGGGATTGACATTTGGCCGGAAATTCCACGTCTGCTGCTTGACCAATCCATGTTCGCATAGTTGTCATAATACTCGGCGTTGCAATACGACAGCCCATGTGCTTGAGTGCCTGGTCAACTGTAACTTTTTCTTGTACAGTTTTGCAACCTCGTTCTCAGACCAGATGACAAGACGAGAACTGTCAATTATTATTTATCGTATGATACAGAGTTAAAATAAAAGTTATATACACTACATATAAAGTTATATATACAGTTATATACATAGTCATAAACACAAGTTCTTGCTTAAACTTCTAAATCCAGGCCATCAATCCACTGAAGTGCCTCAGAAGATGCATGATGAATGTCACCTACTGATCCTTGGAATGCTCGTTGCGGACATTCACCAACAATATGTTCGATGGTTTGCAGGGTAGCTCCACAATCGCAGTTAGCAGAAGTAACCCAACCCGATTTGTGAAGCAGGAATCCACATTTGCCTTGTCCTGTACGGATCTGGTTAATGATTCTCCATTGGCGTTTGGGGAGTTTGAAACCATCTATCCGGTTGGAAGGGTTTTCAATCAGATGTGCATTGAATACTGATGATTCTTCCCACATAGTTTTCCATGCTTCTGAGATGTTAAATGAAGAGTCTTCAAGAAGTACTGCAGAGCACCAAGGTGGTTTTCTTGACTTCAACCGTTGATTACCTGCTTTTGCTACATCAGTATGTATGGGTAGCTGGGGGTTCTTCTGAATGGTTTTCCAGATCTTCAGGAGAGCCTCTGATCTTCGAAGAGCTGGAGGTTGGATGCTACTTAGAACAGGTAACCATGTAGTGGGTGTGCTACGTATGCAACCCGTATCAGTCGCATTGTCTGGTTAAGTTGCACATCGATCTTCTTGGAGTGGACACTGTTTAGCCAAGATGGGCAGCAGTATTCAGCAACGGAGTATGACAGTGCCAGAGCAGTTGATCGTAAAGTTTGAGCGTTGGAACCCCAGGAGGTACCAACAAGCTACTGAATGATGCTATTACGGGTCTTCACTTTTGCGGCCACGTTCGTGAGATGTTGTTTGAAGGTCAAGGACCTATCAAGTGTCCATCCCAAGGTACTTTGGCATACTGAGAACTGCAAAGTTTGTCATCTGAATTTAACTTCTGGTTTGTAATTAGAGAACCTATTGCGTAAGTGAAATGCGGATACAACCGTTTTCTGATAATTTAGGCGGAGGCACCATTTCTTGAAATATGTGTCCAAGACTTCCAAGTCGGCAGTTAGTGTATTTTCAGCATCGGTGAAGTTGGAGTTCTGGGTTACCAAACAGATGTCATCAGCATATATGAATTTCCTTGAAGAAGTTTCTTGCAGGTCGTATATGTACAAGCTGAAAAGGAGAGGAGCCAGGACAGATACTTGGGGAAATCCATCATTTAATTTGAAGAACTTGCTTCTATCATTGCCAGAGTAAACCTGGAAAAGTCTATTGCACAGCATGTTGTTAATTAGGTTTGTGAGTTTGAGACATGGAATGATGCTCACAAATTTCAGGAGGAGGCCTTCTCGCCATACTGTATCATAAATTGTGCTCTGAAAGAAGTTCATTTTCCGTATCGACAGATTCACTATATAACAAAGGAGAAACTGTTCCGCCTAGTCAATACATGTATTGACTAGGCGGACATGTATTGACTAGGCGGAACAGTTTCTCCTTTGTTATATACTGTATCATAAGCGGCAGATAGATCCAAGAAAGCAGCTAGGCTTACAAATTTCTTCTCGTACCCATTTTCATTGAGTTGTTAATGCAAACACTTGATCATTACAGCTTCTGCCAGGCCTGAATCCAGCTTGTTCTACGGGGATGTGGTTGTTAATTGTACCAAAAATTCTGTTGTAGATGAGTCACTCGAGTAGTTTGTAAGTGACACTTAGTAGAGAGCTATGGGGCGATAACTTTCGACTTTTGTCGGATCTTTGTTCGGTTTGAGGATTGCTATTATTTTTGTTTTCTTGAATAATACTGGGAGATTTCCAGTATCAAGGATATCTGAAAAGAAGTTAGTAAGCCATTTAATTGTAGCTGGTCCACAGTGAGCGAGGAATTCAGGATAGATTCCGTAGAATCCAGCTGCTTTCCCAAGTTTCATGTTTGTGATGGTGTCTCAGACTTCCTCTACAGTGAATAGAGTGGAAAATTTTGAAGAATTTTTGGCTGCTCTTTTCTTGATTTTCAGCTGAGATTTGATTTCCCTTCTTGTCTGCTTTTCTTTTGGGCTCATGGAATTTGAGATTAGATGATTGGCAAAGTCATTTAGCTTAATGGCAGTTTTCGATCTAATTGGTGTTGAATTCGTTGGGTCTAGTTTTCTGATAACAGACCAAGCTTTCCGACTCGAGTGTGTGTGGTCGAATGATTCCACGGTTTCATGCCAGATCTTTCTTCTATTCTCATCTAGTGAATGTAGGAGGCCAGTAGCATTATCAGCAGATGGATTTGCTTCATATTTTTCCAGTAAGCTTTCACTATCCTCACTCCAACCGGGTGTGTATTCTTTACGATAACCTCTAGGAATACATCGTCTAGCTGCTCCTTTAATTATGCCAATAAATTGTGTCTAATTACTACAAGTTGGCTTGATCCATCTGATGTTAGAGTCTGTTTGCTTTGCAAATTCAGACCAATTTGCCTTCTTCAAGTTCCACCTTGGTTTTGGATGGGACTGTACAATTGGTACACATATCCCAGTTTCTAAAATAATGGGTCTGTACTGACTGTGGGGGGGAAATCATTATGTACCGAACGGCATATCTGGTTATAGGAGTTTTGAAGCTGAGTTATGAAACACAGATCAGGAGTTTATCCTCGGTTCCAGCGACCTGAATGAAAAGTGGGTAAACTTTTACCATCAAAAATTAATTTTAGGTTTTCAGTTTCCATCCAATCACAGAGAGCTTCGCCATTACTGTCACTCTTGCAGTATCCCCAGAGATTATGATGGCTATTGAAATCACCCAGGAATAGAGTTGGGTGTTGCTGAGATGGAAAAGGAGGGGTTGGCCAGTTTACTTCAGGAGGCTTGTATACATTTAATTTTGTTACACTATCAATTTTTGTTATAATTGTAAAGATATTATTTTCACTGCTCACTGAAAGTACCTGATGATTTTTTATGTTATGCTTGACGTAAGTCGCTAGGCCGTACTGTAACGTTTTTACTTTGCTCCACGTTGAGCGTACAAGTGAAACGGTTTCTATTGCCCTCACTGTTGCGTGACAAATGTAATGGTTTCTTACTAGCTCTGTCTTGCACTTTGAAATATTTACTCTGACTAAGATATGTTGTTTTATTGGGCGCCAAGACCTCAACGCTATGTCGAAATCTAAATTTATATTTAACAACACCTAGCTCTGGTAGAACACCTTCAAGAATCTTTTCACTCAGATCGTGGTATGATTTGATCATTAACCCAACAAACAATTGTATCAGGAGAAGGAATTGGTCTATATCTAATGCTACCTACTGAAAGCAAAGATTGCATGGTTAAAAGAATGAATTTATTATATAAAACAAGTATTGTAAAATTAATAATAATAAGTTTGAATTTAAATTGGAGCGTTGCGATTTGAATATTACCGCTAGAAAATTACGTGAAAACGGAGTCGGATAAATTACTGATTTTACTCTTATTCCCAAGCTATGAAGTTACTGAAATACTGAATAATAAACAAAGAGATGAGAGATTGCATAGTTCTGAGTCATTCACGCTTACCACTGGAAATTGCCGTAGCATTTCCCTCGTACTGGATGTTGTAAAGAGCTTCCCACAGCCTCCTGGTCGTCGTCATCTTCTTCGTTAGTTGATGAGATACTTGTAGATATGATAACTTATGGTCCGAATATCGGAACCAACCACACTGGTCAAGTTTTACATAGATAGTCGCCTTGCCTCCACGGCGCGCAAACCATATATGCACTCGTCACATTCCCTCTCAGGATCTGTCTTCAAGTCGCCCGGTCTCCACTGATTGGCTGAACCACCACGCGCTACTTCCCCACCTCCGGGTCATTACACTCGGCGCGGCGATGATGTCGATTACCGGTCCAGGCTATTTCGCCTTTTCTTGAAGCAGCAACCCAGCTTGCGTCATGCTTCTCGACAAGATTAAGCCTGTAGCCGAATTCCCCGTGACTCATCTCTCTCAAAATACCCTAACTGACAAAACTCCGTAAAATTCCGTAATCATATAATTTTCTTACGATAATGTTGTTCGTAATAATTTGCTTGATAGTGTTTTCTATAACATAGAAAACCTATCTGATTACTTATAATTTTATAAAAAATGCTCCAAAGAAATACCTTAATAATAATAATAATAAGTTAATAATAATAATAAGTTACATGAAAACTTCTCTTGGCTGAACAATTTGCCGCGTAAATAAATATAGAATGGCTTCCTACTGACTTATGCCAGTGGCGTAAAATCCCCTAGAAAAACATGTTACAGTACTTTACATGGTTGTTCGAGGCTATTAATGTATATCCTGGTATTTTCTCTCTACTTCGTAATTGTTGATCATCTGCTGTATGCGTTTCTTGGAGTGCAATGACATCGATAGCATGTTTCTTTGATAGTCTGGATAGATAGTCACATTTAGCTCTACTTATTCCTTCAATGTTCAGTTGACATATGCAGAGAGATGTTCCAACTCTACGAACTTGTGCGTCCTGAGAAGGACTTATTGACTGTTTACTCTGTATTTGTTGACCGGGAGGCCTTTTCAGGCAGTTCGGTCTCATCTCTATTATGTTGCTTACTTAGCACCACATGTCAATCACATCACCCAGCTTACAGAGTATACATACAAATACAAACCTAACCTGGGGCTTGTAGTAGGCCTACAATTGGTAATTTTCGTTCAGTCTTCTAACCTAGTAGCGACCAATCACTCCTGAAAAATTACAGCTTCCTTTAGGTCATTCAATATCTGTATAAACCACGTTGGCTGCACTTTAAGCTTTAAATTCTATTTAAATGTCCAAAAGCAGCACATCTTTTGCATAACATGTGTATTATATTCTTTACAAAAGTGTATATTTCTTTTTCAGGTCGTGTACTGTTGATTTCTGTTTCAGTTGTCCTAGAGCAAGTATGCTTCGAACAAGTCTTCTTTCTATGATCATGATTTTGTTTATCCTACCTCTCCACATTAGTTTTAGTGTTTCTGCTCCAAAGAGAGCCTCCGGTCTCACCACTGTATTGTAATGTTTAAATAATTATACTGATGTCTTAGTTCTGTACTTAAGTTTTCTAAACTTCTGGGAGATCAATATAATATGTAGGGCTTGAAAGTTGAAGTCTTATAAATTGCTTAGAAAAAGATCTACAGTATAAAAAGACAGATTTATTAGTAGGCTAATCACTATTTGTTGTGACATGGTGAATTAGATTTAAAATTGGAAAATGGGACAACCAATCTCACAACTGTTGCCTTCTTGCCATATTTCCTAATTAACCTGTTGATGTATTACTCGTTGAAAATTATTAGAAACAGCCAGAGAATTATTGTTTTACCTTTATCACATTATCTCACAAATTTGCATCTTCATTTTTGTTAAATTATAGTACATTATGCAACGAGCGTATGTTGGAGTTTTATAATTTCCATACGAGTGTCTTAATTACCATTATAGGCGAGTTGCATACGACTGTTTATGTTCGACGATAATTATTATAACTATTTTATGTTCGAACTTAAATATTCATAAATATCTGTTGAGATTTCTGTCGAGCGCATGGGACCCAGAGAATGCCTTGTATTTGACCATGGCCTCCTCGACTACCCCACTATGACACTAGGCAACGCAGTGAAATTTAAATTAGAAGGCCTTGGAACTCGGCGCAGGTGCGATGCTATCCTCATCTAATTGGTCAAACAACTGTTTCTTGAGCTGTGATTGGTGGGAGAAACTGTTTCCTAATGAAAAATAGTATAATAAAATTGGGGTATCCGCCTGATCAATACACAAAATTTATATATGGATCTATATTAAAACCATTTGGTACATGTTCCGGTGCCTATTATGATGGCCCCTTCATCAGAAAAAACATACAATTATCAGTATAATCATAGGATACATTGATAAAAGGTAAAACTAACATGTAAAAAGAATGGATGAAAATGGAACATAATCATAAAAAGATGATGTGTTGATAAAAACACTTGAATGAGACAAATTACAGAGACATTTAAAAATGTTATCAGGCGACAATATGAAAAACACTTTAAAACAACATTTTAAAAAGGGGGGCACTTTAAGTGCTTGTCAAGACAAATCTTTCGTGTGTCCATATGAAAACAAAAAATACCAGCAAATAAAAGCAAAAGTTCATTCCATGAAAATCGTAGAATATGTTGTTACCAAACCAATCCTATTGGACCTGACTGTCTTGTGAACTCCTATTAAAAGGAGGATTGTTGTAAGTTCGAAGATCAATATTTCGCCTATGCCGAGGATCGAAACATGCCAAGTTAAACCGAGCTTCTTGAGAATAGAAGCAACAGGAATTTTCTTAAAAACTTGAAGACATGTATAGATCAGTCCATTATTATTATCTATTATAATGAAAAATAGTGTTATAATGACCATCATTATGATACAGTTTTCTGACATATAATAGTCAGGGTCGAACATAAATTACATTTGCTGATGAGAGTCATAATGTGACTAATAATATCGTATGGCCTCGGGTACCGGGTGCAAGCTGTGTTATTTAACGCCCAGAGAGCAGCCTGCATGTCGAATTTTGTTGTTCCGTGGAGCGCTATGAAAGGAGCTCAGATATCTAACCTCCTTGACACTATAGCACTTTCTAGTAGAGAAAGGATGAACTTTGTGTTGGCGGAAAATCCGGAGATTAATTTTGCTATTATGAACACGGCCTACAGAGTTCAAATGGGTTCTTTAACATGGCAACATGCGTGCGGTGATTTTTGTCGCCTTTCAAAAATCACTTACCACGGCCAGGAGCGAACCTGGAAGCTTGGGGTTGGTAGTCCGTCACGATAATTACTCGCCCAGCCTGGTGACTAAAACCGGCAGGCTACTTTGGAAAACATTAATAATAATTTTATTGACTGAAGGTATATATTTTTTGTTATCTATTAAACTTTGTCAATAAGGATCACTTTCTATAGAGCGTCTCAACCTTAAAAGACCGTATGGAGTTAAATGTAGTATTTGCCTCTCGCTCGCAGTTCTGTGTCCTGCAATTAGCTTCGTCCTCTTCTACCCTGGCGATGTTGCCATTTCCCAATAATTGAAAGTGACAAATTTAAGAAAATGTTTGGGTGGTATTATAGAGAATTTCCCGCTCTTTATGACGGTGTAAAAATAAAAGCCATAAATAATTAACACATGGCCCAATTTTCACAATTACGATATTTTAGCGCGAATCTATATTTTTGCATTTATAAAACTTATCACGTCATAGATAATGAACTAATGATCGCAACAGATCAAGAATTTATTTTTAGATTGCCTGATGTTGGTAGAAGATACCCTACTTCTCAGGACAGTAATTATTTTCATAATAAGAAAGTTATGATTTTTTTCTTTAATGTTACTTGAAATATCTGGGATGGTGTCACATAAAAGTTAGCTAGCGAGAAAGTTTTTTGCTGTTGACTTTACGTTGGTGACTAAGCGAGAAGAAATGTTCATTAATGTCTGAAATAGTTTTTAAAACAAACCAGAGCTCAATATTAGGTAGCATTCATAAGTTATAGCACTTCGCTTAGTCCTCACACTCAGCGCTGACGCACTGGAACTTTGTTTACTAACGTGGCCCGCAGGCTATCTCCCCCGACTACGTTTGAAGGAGGGTAGGTGATGATGTGAAGTAAAACTAAGAAATGAAGTGGATTTTGTGTTCTTTACAAATTGTCCGCTTAGTTGCGTTCTTGGCTGTCACTGTGCTGTCACTGTGGAGGCCCGGGTTTGAATCCCAGCTCTGCCAAGAAATGTAATTCTGGTCTGAGGGCTGGAACCGGGGTGTACTCAACTCCATGAGACAAAACTGAGAAGAGGCGGGTTCGATTCCTACCTCAGCCATCCTCGAAGTGGTTTCCGTAATTTGCCTTTGTTCGTCCCGGGAATTAACAAGGGTTCGTTAATGGTGCAGAGTTAACGTTTCTGTGCCAAAAAGAACACGGTAGACACACACGACAAAATGAAGGTGAAGTATATGTAAAGTGGTTCGCCGAGCAATATTGTTGCTCAATGTTCCCGAAGGATCTAGCCTAGTAATAGACAATGTAGGCTATCACAGCAGAGAAATATGTTCTTGCTTGTCACCTTACCATTCCACAATGAACTTAATCCCATCGAAATGGTATGGGCGTAAGTGAAGAACTATATAAAATTGAACAACGTCTCGTTCACGAAACAAGAAATGAATAATTTAATTTCGGCTGCATACCCCCACTTGACCACACAAAATTGGGTAAATTACGTGGACCAAAATATATTTTAATTATTATTATTATTATTATTATTATTATGTCATATTATAATTTATTATAACCTATGATATTCGAGAAAAAGGCCTTAACATATTCATGAATAATTGAATAAATGAAAATTATAAATTATTATAATGTGTGCATTAAAATCGCGCTCGGAGCTTCGGTGTATCATACTCAAAATATTGTACCGTCTTTCGCTTCAAGGCATGAGGTATAATTATATACAACAAACAAATATTTTGGAAATTTCCCGAGTTTTGCGTAAAAGCACGCCTGTATACGAGTTATGTTACATCATGTGCCCGGCCTTGCAGAACTTTGTATATGCAGCAGATCTGGCATCAGCGCGCTCAATTTAATGCGTACTGTCTTTTAAGGTAGAGACGCACTATAGACATGCTTATTTTCCTGTCTCTTCGTTATTAATTTGAATCACATTTTTATGTACCTTTTCTCATTTTTTAGGTCTTTTTATACTGTAGTTTTCTTTTAAGGCAATTTATAGATCTTGAAACTTTCGAGCCTAGGGTTGCCAGACGTTCTGTTTTATCCGGAACAATTCCGTTTTTCTTGTTTTGTTCCGCATGCAGTCTTAATCTTTAACGGAACGCCAAATATTCCGTTATTTGGATAATTTGATAATATATTCAATTTCACACCAATTTTCAAATGTCCCGCTTCAGAATTGATTGTAATATCTAGCTTGTTTTCTGCTGATACAGGTGAAAGTTTGAAAGAGAAAATGATTTCTATGTCTGTGTCAGATGTTATAGATATTATAGATTTATTAGGGCCAACAAAATTAAGGAATACAGTTGAACCTGACTTATACGTATATCAAGGGGAAAAAAATAAACTACTCATAACTCAGAATTACTTAGAAATCAGACTTGCACAACGCATTACATATTTATTGAAAAACCGATGGAATAGACCTACATGTGTGAATCCTTGCAAACAATACATACATTAAGACAGAAAATATAGTACTGTATTATTTTGAACTTGGTCCAGCCTTAAAGAACTCAGATAGTTTGGCTTGTTTCACTTTTCTTGCATTAAGTGTATGAACCTCCTTTTGCAAACGTAGTAATGAATTCAAAGCATTTTCACTACAATTTTTCGCACTGATGTAACGCCTACACGCTTCGATTGCACTTAACACTTCACTTAGTTCAGGTGTTTCAAGATTCAAGTCATCTCCATCTCCATCACTGTCACTATCGCTTGAAGCTGGTCCGTCACCACCGCGTTGTTGGCATACATCAGCAATGATTTCTTCATCCCGTTGTACCCCACATACAGCCAGATTATCATCGAAATGCACAAAAGTATCGAAATCTGCACCCTCCGGTAGCGATAGCTCATTGTCAGACATAATTTCATCCCCATAATCATCATTAGAGGCAGCCTCTTCCAGAAATACACCAGCTTTGCGGAAACAGTTGCTGATTGTGGAGGATGACACCTGCTTCCAGGCAGCCGAAATAAAGTCCATGGCTTGTAGTAAATTAATGAAGAGTGTTCCATTTCCTGCATCACTCAGTGTTATTAAATGTTGAACCAGCATTCTTTTATAATACACTTTGAAATTTGCAATGATGCCCAAATCAAGTGGTTGTAGAACAGTGGTACAGTTAGGAGGGAAAAGTTCCACTCGGACATTCTCCAGAACGATTTGAGGTGGATGTGCTGCACATTTATCCTTAAGAAGAAGGATTTTCTTCTGTTTCTTTTTCATTTTAATGTCCAGTTTTTTCAACCACTGTTCCATCAGAAGCATAGTCATCCAAGAATTTCTGTTGGATTCATATTCCGTAGGTTTTGTTTTCGCACCCTTAAAACACCCCGGATTCTTCGATTTTCCTATCACAAGTGGAGGAAGTTTGTCCGATCCATCTGCATTGGTGGCAAGAAGAACTGTTACGCGAATTTTACTTTTCTTCCCTCCATGGCACGAGTCACCTTTTTCAGCTAATGTTTTATTAGGAAGGAGACTGTAGAATAAGCCGGTCTCATCACGGTTGTAGATGTTCGTGGGCTGGTAATCACTTATGATACCCGACAGAACCTCTTCTTTCCAGTGTTGCACCGTGACGTCGTCCACAGCTTTTGATTCACCGCAAATTGTTCTCCCTGTGATTCCAAGACGATCTTTAAATCCTTGAAACCATCCTGACGAAGCCTTGAAATCAGCAGTGATACTCAACATTTTAGCTAAATCTATCGCCTTTGCCATCAGCATGTCGCCACTAATTGGTAGAGCTGCAGCCCGCTTTTGCTGGAACTATGTGAAAAGTGCTTTCTCCAAATCTATGTACCTCCCTTCTTGCTGACTTCGAACCCAGTTTTAAAAACTCATCCAAAATAGCGTTTTTTTTTACTGACGACTGTACATAGTGTGGTATAAGCAATCCCTAAGTCTGAAGCAATTTCAGTTTTTGTTTTGTGCGGATTAGCGTCCACTTCTCTTATGAATTTTACTTCCTCATGTAGTGTATAACTTTTCCTTTTTGTGTTCTCCATGGCTAATCAAAAACAACTGAATGATAAAACTACTGTTCAACAGTACACACCAGATACCGGCACCGAGGACATTTTACTTGTCCATTGTTCCCACGAGAGAAATTCTCATATCAATCAAAACACAGAGTTTTGCAGTGTGACATTGTAGACCCTTACTTACTGGCGGCATAACAAAAGCCAACCGAGCGAGTTCCCTTCGCTCTCTATCTCGCTCCTCCTCTAGCTGCATCGTTTCTGACCTTCATAATGCCGCTAAAGATTAAGTTACCAGCCGAGTCGGCGGTTTCATCGCGGACACAAAAGAAAATAAATTTGTTTGAATATGAGAATTGTTTTCGTGTGAACAATCTAGAGCATGTCCCACATGAGACAGAAACTCTGTGTTCCGTTTAAGCACCGAAACCCGACCGCTCTGTCTACGCCGACAAGAGGAAACTACATAAATACAGTATTGTAGTTTCTTTTATAACAACACGTGCTCATTAAATTACGATCAGGCTATGCAAAACTCAGATGTATTTCACTGCCACTTCATACGTATAACAGCGAATTACGTATAAATGGATTACATATAAATAAGGTTAAATTAACACTCTTTTAAATTACATTTTGCTGGGACCTAAAAAAATTACGTACAAATACGAAATACGCAGTACAGAGTTACGTATAAAGCAGGTTCAAATGTATCTTATGCCTTGTGAGGTTAATACTCAGCATCTTCCCCTCCAATGCTTTTATGGAGAGAGTTATTTCTGTCATGAATATCAAATGGAGAGATGATAGAAACAGAAGCTTCATTAGTTTGATAAAACAAGAATTGTTCACATATTACAATTATGACGAAAATTGTAGTGAATTTTATCAGAAGGTTCTTACAAATAAAAAATCCTTGCTAAGGGCCGTTCAAATGAAAAGCATTTGTAAGTTGCTGGTGTCAGGCCTATATACGATGTCAGCAATATCATGCTTTAATTTTGTGCATTTAGAAAACAATGTTTTGGGACGTGTGTTACATATTTCCTTACTTTAAATCTGGCAACCCTATTCGAGTCCTCCCAGAGGTTCAGAAAACTTAGGTACAAAACTGGGGCATCAATATATTTCTCGAACATTATGCTTTTTTGGTTCTATAAAAGTTTCCTTTATGATGATAGACTAACACAGTAGGTCTATATTTTGTCTTAAAATAACTCACTAAAAAGCCCAAATATACATTTCTGAATTTTTGAATACTTAAGATACCTGTGAACCTTAATAATTATAATCATGTTCTTTCCAACATACATTAACGTACTAGCTCTTGTACTATCCTTATAAAAAGAAATCATAGCAATCGCTAAGCGACTGAAAAATAGCTCCTAACCTTGCAGTTAGATCAATTTTAAATAGAAAGATTTCATTAAAAAAATGAAAAGGATGAATTAGGGCTTTGTGGGAATGCTTATAAACAGATGACACATTTTTCATTTTTAAGATATCCCAAGGGCCACTATTTGTGAATTACTGCTGTGTTTGTACTTTTGAATATTAATCTTGCAAGCCTTTCACTAAGTTATAAGTTACCACCACTATGGCAAACCACGATTGCAGCAACTAGCACCTTGTTGCATACTTTAAAAAAAGGAAATAGCAATCACTAAGAGACTGAAAAATAGTTCCTAACCTGGCAGTTACATAAATTTTAAATAGAAAGATTTCATAAAAAAATGAAAAAGATGAATTAGGGCTTTGAGGGAATGCTTATAAACTGATGACTAGGGGCCATATTTTTTTGGTAATAGCGATACGTGCGAATTTTCTTCATATCATCTTTCTTGCCTTCTAGGTACTTAAAGTATCGTATTTTAGCGAAATATCACAAAATCTGATTTATTGCACAAATAATCACGAAATATACTCCACTTGCTACGAAAAATGCTAAATATTATCGAAAAAGCTCTCCAATAAACGTTTAAATGCTTCTGAGGAATTGACCGTCGTGGTTTCCTTTTCATTTGATTGATAGTGCTGCGCATTCTCTACATAATTGCCTGCAAAGCTAAGGCTATCGATGAAAATCTATACCTGCTATCGATTACATCAAATGGCGTTGTGGTACAGCAGTGATACAGCAGTGCGAGTTCGCGACTGATAAAACTTTATCAATTAATATGATAAAATTGGTCCGGCCCCAGTGTGCCGTTGGGCTCGTCAGTTGGTACAGACACACCTCACCAATACGCATGGCTAGCACATACTGAGAAGGCCATCACAAGACACAAAATACAAGTAGTATTGACGTCACGAGTGATGCCAATGTGCTACGGAAGTCAAGCTCCCTTCCATAAAACAAAAACCTTGTCTTGGCAATCCAAATAGGTTATGAACATTCTCAAATGGGAATATGATGTTAATTTCCGTTTGATCAGATAAATTATCAATTAATATGATAAAATTGGTCCGGCGAGATCAAACATAAAATGCCAGCGTTTCGGCCCAGTGTGCCGTTGGGCTCGTCAGTTGGTACAGATACACCTCACCAATACGCATGGCTGGCACATACTGAGAAGGCCATCACAAGACACAAAATACAATTGATAATTTATCTGATCAAACGGAAATTAACATCATATTCCCATTTGGAACCTAATTGATAAAACTTTATTGGCAAATATCCAGCATTTAAGTATAAAAATGCCGAAAACTGAAGTCACAACAGTTTTCTTGAGGGCTGAGGAATACAACAGTGAGAGGTTCTATGTTTTTGACGCTTCAAGAAAGATTCTAGTGTGTAAATACTCCAATGTTCGTATTCAGCGGGAATGAAAATATATGTGCGATAAACACTGCAAGGAGTCAGAAACTCATTAAAAAAAGGAAGAAAGAAGGAAATGAACATAATTCTAAGCGGCAAATAACATTCAGCGATACTCTGCACATCGTAAAGAAGTTGAAAAATCCCCTTATCACATAATTTTTTAGATTTACCCCATACTATATAAGGAAGATTTCAATTTTAAAGACAATTTATTTAGCGAAATACCCACCGAAATAGCGTCAGCTTTAACACCGAAATCAAGAGTTTTATTTCACCAAAAAATAAGGCCCTTACTGATGTGATGACACATTTTTCACTTTTGAGATATCCCAAAGGGATTTGTGAATTACTGATGTGTTTGTACTTTTGAATATTAATCTTGCAAGCCTTTCACTAAGTTATAAGTTACCACCACAACTAGCACCTTGTTGCATACCAGGCTGCTCTCTAACTGCTGTAGAAGCTGCAAGCAGTATGAGTAGGGGATAACTTAGAGTAGAACCCTATTAACCAGTATGAATTCTCATATGGCGATTCTAAAATCACAGTAGCAGATATTGTGCATTATAGGAAAAATTAACCTAAACCAGTTTAGTAGCTTGTGAGGTAAGGGCCCCTTCAGACGAGGCCACTTAGCAGCGCTGCTTCGTGGTGCTTGTACCAAGCGTTAGTGGAGTTTCTCTCCAGCGTTGGTGGCCCTGCTAGTGTTTGATACTCGGGTGGAAAACTCGTCAGTTTTCCAGTAAACATGGACGTGGAAGGTGATGTAATTCTTGCCATGCTCCTCATACGGAGGAGAAAGAAACTTCAACGGAAAACAATAAGATTCTGGGTTCATCCATTGGTTTTGGAAAGACCGAATCGAGGGCTGTTCTATACCTTATTCGATGATCTACAACAGGATGATGAAAAGTTCTTTGCATACTTTTGCATGTCCAAAAATTCATCTCAAGAGCTTTTAGACGGTATCAGCTCTCATTTATCTACAGTATTTAGGAACGGAAGCGCTGCTAAGTGGCCTTGTCTGAAGGGGCCCTAATACTTTTTTTTTTTTGGAAACCAGGCTACATTCTTGTGAAGGTGAAACTGAGAAGAACTGGGTTTGGTTCCCATCTCACCCGTCCAGGAAGTGATTTTCTGTGGTTTCACACTTCTACTCTCTGCAATTTGTGTAATTTGGTAAGCACTACTGTACATATAGTGGGCTACATTGGGTGGACAAAGAAATAATGGTACTTACGGTACCTAACTTAAGGCCTAGGCTGCTATCACCATATTACAAATATGCACACTTGATTAATTCTGAAGAAGATAAAAACTTGGATTTTGCACTTGCATCAGATGTCATCGTGGCTTTGTGACAGATCTTGGATCTGCACAAGCACTCATCATTAATTGTCATGTATAGTTTATCTTATGTAAATTAATCAGAAAGTGCCCGGTTTTATACGTAACCAGGCTGTTGTTGGATGGCATTGTGCTCAATAAGAAGCAAATCCTACTACGATGTATAGGTCATTTAGGAGCGACATGGTATAAAGTTGAACTAATGCATTGATTAGAAATCGACAGTGATCTAGGTGGCGGTGACTGGCTATATACAAACTTTGGTAAACGTGCTTTTCTTATACAATTGTTTGGTAGAGAAGGGATTCTTTGTAAAAAACTTGACGATATTTCACATGTCCTGGTGACTGTAATTCATTAAAAGAGAAGAATTGTATCTCTAAATAATGGAGATGTGTCCACGAATTGATGCTTTGAGAGATAAAGCAGATATGTTGTAAGTTTGCGGAACATAAAGTACATCAGAATATACATAATACCCCAACCACAAGTAAGCCTAGGTAGCCAATGGAACATGTAATGTATGGCACTTTCCGTATAGTAATTTATATATTGATTCATTGAATATAATAACTTTTCTTTCTATCATTCTACTCCGTAGTTGTTATTTTGTGATTTCCATATTTACTCTTTCAATTTAGTTTTTGCCATAAGCAAGTCCTCTTGTCCTTCTGCCCGGGAGGAGAGATTTCGTGTTCTTTATTTTATTCCCATTGTGTATATGAGTGGCGCCCAATGATATTTGTTTGTGTTGAAGAGCGATCACTGCTTTTATGTACCTTGTTTCCTTGTTTCATCTTTTGGGGGTCCGGCTCCGTGGCTAAATAGTTAGCGCGCTAGGCTTTGGACCAAAGTGCCCCGGGTTCGATCAGGGATCTTAATCACCTTGGGTTAATTCCCGTGGCTCAGGGACTGGGTGTATGAGACGTCTTCATCATCACTTCATCCTCATTACGATGCGCAGGTCGCCCTTGGGCGTCAACTAGAAAGACCTGCACTCGGCCTCTCCAGAGGCCACACGATCATTATTATCTTCTGGGGGACATTACCCATTCAAATTAGTAACCCTGGTCACTACTGCATCTGAAATATGTGTTAAATAACTTAAATATGATTTTATTTATTGCTCTTTTAACAACTGCAGCCATGTTCCGAGAGCCCAAGTAGGTCAGCGCGGCCAAGCGGTCTGCTGCCCCTAGGGAGAAGCGCCTTCCCAAGGCCAAGAAATCCGGAGCGAAAGCAGCCGGGTGTTTATCGCTACCTAACAATTATTGGTCGAGGCAAAAACCATTGGTTTGGATGAAAATTATTGATGCGTTATATTCTTGATTGAAATTGGAGATTGTTGTAAGACTGAAACTTGGCGCACTTTCACATGAACTTGACAGCGCTCTTTTGTTTTACCATACCGTATGCGAGGGGTTGGCAATGCTGTCCTTGATGATAATTCCCGCGCATAATGGCGGACACAGCTGGACTTTTACCTATATGTCGTAAACCAAACGGTCGACGGTGGGTGGGGTATTGTCAGCGGAGGAGTATACTTCATTTCCGGATTTATTTTTCATCATTTGATGAGGTATTTTGGCTAATCTATGTACTATAGAAAATTTTATCGTTCGTATCTCATTCAGTGCTACCATCATGTCGTAGCAAGCCCCTAAATAAAACCATTGTTTATCTGTTTTAACTGTTAGTTGGATGTTATGTTTTCAGCGTGGTGTGCGTGAAACGAGGCTCTGTCCTTGAAGCAGACAAGAGTATTCAGTCTCAACTAAGGGTCATAAGCTTCAGTGAAGGCTCTCCCTACGAGACCCTTCATTCATACATCAGCAAGACCATGGCTCCTTTCTTCAAGTCTTATGTCAAGGAGAGCGGACGAGCTGACAGGTGAGTCACGATTATATATAGTAATGAGTGGCGCAATTTATACTCTGTATTTCGAAAGAGAACGTGAAGGATATGGTGGGAGCTTGTAACAGCTGAGCTGTGTTGCCCAGGTTTTATTATTGTTGTAAATCAGCTGATCTATTAATACAGTGTTACCCTTCGGACAGTATATTGGTACAATTATACAGAATATATTTTTGAAGGCCTATCTTTGATTCGACGCCGAGTACATTCAAATTGAGAAATAAATAAATTACATGCTGAAGTCTATTTTTATATTCTATTTGGGAACATTTGATCAGGAAATTATGTTAAATATTAATAATCATCTCAATAAGTTGGTAGATTGGATGAGAGCACATGAAATGGTTATCAATATCACTAAAACAAAATATTTATTCTTACATAAACCATCATACAAGATTGAGACCACAAACATAGTCAACATAGCCAACAAAGAAATAGAAAGGGTTAAATCGGCAACATACTTAGGTATCACACTAGATAGTACACTAACCTGGGAAAATCATGTAGAAAATGTAAAACATAATATCAGCCATATAATTGGTATTATTTTCAGATTAAGATATAGCTGTCTTACTAGCCAACAATTGAAAAATATATACTTTTCTCTGATACATTCACATCTAATGTACATGAATTTCATATGGGGGTATTGTAAGAAGGAGCTGATAAAAGAACATGAGATACTCCAGAAATGTGCAATAAAATCTATCTTTGGATATCCTTGCTCACACCCTCAAATGAATTATACACGAAAACTAAATTGATGCCACTACAAAGACAAATACTTACGTCAGCAACAGTATTTGTCTACAAATTAGAAAAGAAATTGATACACACATCTATTTTACCCATGCAAATGACATTCATCATTATGCAATAGTAAATCGAATATTCACCAGCCATTCCCAATCCCTTAAATTTGGAACTAAAGGAATTATGTCCTCTGTAATAAAGGAATATAACTCTCTACCATTATGCGTAAAGGAAAGTTTTTCTATAAAAACATTTCAGAGGAAAACAAGAGACTTCCTAGGAACAGCCTATGCCTTAAGCAATACAATATATCAAACCAATTATTTTTGTAAAGTTAGTCAGTATCAATCTATTGTACCATTAACCTAAATACAATTTAAACATAATACAAGGTACGTCCAGAATGTAAGTTCCGTTTGGTAATAACATTAAATTGTGTACAGATACAGAAAAAATATTTATTGCACAAAATTCTACAACCCTTAAACTACTTTTCCACATAACTGCCGAAATGTTGCAGGCATTTGTCGTAGTGTGGCACGAGTTTTTGTATACCTTCTTCATAGACGTGTGCCGCCTGTATCTTCAACTATTTGTTTGTTCCGCTGCAGCGCAGTTCCGCATATGCGCGGTAGACGCTCTGTATCAAGGAGAAGAAACGTGCGCCATTTGGAGAGCGCTGTCAGCCACGTACGCGTTGTTGTGCATGTTTACTCGTACAATGTCGGTGCTGATTGAAAATCCCGCCGCTTGTGAAATCAGATCTGTGATTTGTTTTCTGAATGCTAGGAAAGTGAAACCAATTGAAATTTATTGGCAAATTTGCGAAGTGTATGGACAAAATCCGATGAGTGATTCAATGGTGAGAGGATGGGTCCGACAGTTCAATGAAGGACGTAGTGAAGTGCACGATGAAGAACGAAGTGGGCGTCTTAGGTTACAGAAGAACTGGTTCACGCGATTGATGACAAGATCCGGGAAAACCGCAGGTTTACAATCAGTGCTCTCGCTATGGAATTTCTCCAAATCTCACGATCACTAATTCATGAAATTGTTACCGAAAAACTGAACTTTCGTAAACTTTGCCGATTTTGGGTACCAAAGATTCTTACGAAGCAACTCAAAACAAAACGAATGGGTTGTGCACTTCAGTTTTGACCCGTTACAGTGAAGGCGGCAAAGAATTTCTGACACAGATAGTCACAGGAGATGAAACTTGGGTTTCTTACGACACCCCTGAAAGTAAGCGGCAATCAATGGAATGGAGGCACACGTCATCCCCAGCAAAGGTTAAGCCGAAACAAATCTTCACACCTCGGAAAATGATGTGCACAGTGTTCTGGGACTGGAAAGGCATCTTACTCATTGATTTCTTATCGCGTGGTCAAACAATCAATGCAGATGCTTACTGCGAGACACTAAGGAAATTGCGCCGCGCAATCCAGAATAAGCGCCGAGGGTTGCTGTCAAAAGGTGTTGTTTTTCTTCACGACAACGCACGACCACACACTGCAAATGTGACGAAAAACCTCCTACAGGGATTTGGCTGGGACGTGTTTGACCACCCGTTAGAGATGTGGGCTGGGTAAATACCCAGTGGGAAGGTAAATATAAATTGGGTATTTACCCGGGTATTTACCCAGTGGTCATTTAAATATCCAAAATGAGGGTATTTTCAGTTTTTTGAGCTTTGTACAACACTTTTTGTTGTGTTGCTGAAGTGTTGGACAAACAAGGACTGAAACACAGGTATTTGATGCCTTAAATTGAAATCAGGAACAATATTGATCCTTCAAACTAAAAGAAAAGGAAAATGGAAGACCGGGTATTTTTGGGTATTTATATGTTTTGGCACTGTAACCTTGTCTTTAAGTGTGTTTTATCCTTAAATTAAAGTAAAACATTGGATAACACCTTTTGGTTGTTTTGTATTTTAAATTTTTAATAAATACCAAGATATTGGGAAGGTTGAGTTTTATTACGGTACTGGAAATGAGCAACAAAGATGTGAGAGGGAAAAGCTACTTTTGTAGTAATATGAGTAGGCTAATTATGCCAAAACTCAAAAGGTAATAAAATATATTCAATAGCACATTTGAAAAAAAAAAGAGCTTAGTAAAAGTGCTTGATGTTATTTTTCATTCAATTTTAAATATATATATATATATTTTTTTAAATCATACGGTACTCTAAATAATATAAATGCATGTCAGGAAGTTTTTGTATATGTGGGCTTCATAATGGGTGAAGATGTATGCCTGCAAGCATGTGAGTTGGCAATACTGCTCAGCTCATACTACACAGAATTCAAACTGACAATGTACTTCTCTCCCATTTTCTATTCTTTGTTTGATGCCTACTGTACTTAACCTAACTTTTTCAGTGTAGTATAGTTGTTAGTTTATATCTCCCAATCTAATTCCCAATTCTAATTCTGTTTTTAAGTCCCAATTCTAATAATATTTAATTTGATTAACTATCTAATATTGTTACATTTCTAAAAAGTTAATGTAGAATAGTTTGCATACCGGTACCCTTTTTTAAGGTTCAACTTACTACTACACAGGATTTTTGATGAAAAATCTAAAATACCCGGGTATTGACCAAATTCGGTATTTACCCAAGTATATACCCTGGGTATTTACCCCGATTTATAAATACCTGGGTATTTTACATCACTACCACCCGTACACCCCTGACCACGCTCCTAGCGACATTCATCTGTTCACACATCTCAAGTCTTTCCTTGGCGGTCAACACTTCAACAATGACAACGAGCTGAAAGATGATGTTTCCAACTGGTTGAAGACACAGGCGGCAAACTTCTATGAAGAAGGTATCCAAAAACTTGTGCCACGCTATGACTAATGCCTGCAAAAGTTCGGCAGTTAAGTGGGAAAGTAGTTTAAGAAGTGTAGAATGTTGTGCAATAATTATTTTTTCTGTATCTGTACACAATTTAATTTTATTACCAAACGGAACTTACTTTCTGGACATGCCTCGTATCATGTTACAAAAATTATGTGTATGCCAATCTGTATAATCTATGCATTTAATTGTCCGTAACACGAGTTCTGGCTCAGTAGGACCTATGTAAATAACTGCTTAAATAAATTAAGAATTAAAAGCTAACTGCCTACCCTTATCACCGGTAGGCCTATTCAAAATAATGAATACCACATAGAGTGCAAACCTTCTTCAACTAATACAAAGTAGGCTAATCTGATGAATAGGGCCCGGATGTTGATGACCTTAAAATTATCGAAAAATGACCTATAAAATGCCCCTATAATTCACTTAAAATGACCTCATTTAAAAAAGAAAATACCTAAAAATTATCATTTAAAAAAATTACCCAAAAATTATCAATTTCATGATTGTCTTGTACAAATAATGGTTCGAATAACAAACATTCTTAGTAGAATTAGTGTAAACTATTAATCAATAGATTAACAATACGTCATTTTCATTTCTACTACAAAGTGAAAAAATATATTGCTAACTAAACATACCTTAGTTAGCGTTGCAATCCACCACCATCGTCATCCTCAAGTTATCAAAGGTGAAGGAACGGCGGTTGTCAGCTAATACTGTTTTATATTTCGAGAAACTTCTCTCCACTTCTGCTGATGTAATAGGAGCATATTTGAAAAACGCCATGTCACTGGCTGTTCACCGGGTGAGTTAGCCGTGGTGGTTACAGCATGACTGATGGCAGTCGCTCACATCCGGGAGGCGAGGAGGTTCGAATCCCCCCGCCGGCAACCTTGAAGATGGTCTTCTGTGGTTTCCCATCTTCCTTCCAGGCAAATGCCGGGGTTGGTCCCTAACTATAGGCCACAGCCGCTACCTTCCAACTCCTCGTCCTTACATTCCAACTTCCCTCCTTCCCTCCCCAACGGTACTTGTAGCTCACCCATTGGGTGTCCGTCTCGAAGCAGCTACAAAACTGGCGAGCCGAACATGTCCTCGGACACTCCCGGCACTAAAAGCCATACGCTTAAAAAAAAAAAAAAAAAAAAACCTGGCTGTTCAATCTTCTTTAAAGATGTCAATTCTGAAGTCTTTTCCCGACAAAATACTGCCTATTTGACACACTGTACCCTTTATTCTTGTCCAATACAAATTTTATTTTCTGTCTGACTGTGTCCCCAATCTCACCTTTTACATGTTTTATACAACCTTCAGCATTCCTGACTAACTCTATTGACTTGGACAATACCATGCCACTTTCTTCTAGGCAGGTTATGGTTTCTGGCAAAAATGAAAAATTTGATTTTATGCAAGCCAATTTATTCCATTTGAGGATCAGAAAAAGGTCCTGTGCACTCCAAATAGCCTTAGCATCTGTCCTATCAAAGCTATTTACTACTTCTCTCACTATCTGAAAATTGTCACAATAGTATATGCATGCAGTCAACCAGGTACCCCAGCATGTTAAAACTGGTGCGGGGGGCAAAGCTACATCAGGGGCCTCGTCTTTGAAATATTTATTGCGGGATGGTGCTTTGACAAAGACTTTCTTTACTTTGGAAACTAGTCTATCTACTTCTGAAAATTTTGATCGGACGTCTTCTGCAATTCGATGAAAAGCATGGGCCAGACAAGTAACATGCACCATCTTATTGTAAAATGCTTTGATAGTTTGCTGCCTTTACCATGTAAGGTGCTGCATCTGTTAGGAAGAGGAGCTCATTCTCATGTATTCGCATAGGCCCTATTAAACACATGGATTTATCGATCAGTTTGTATATCTGAGTGTGATTAACCGCTTCCAAAACCTCCGAGGTCAGCAGAAAAGTTTGCCCGGGACTGTTTGTTTCTAGGATCCCTATCACTACATTTCCTACATAACGTCCCCCTGAATCTGTAGTCTCGTCAATTGATACGTAATTTTTTTTCCCATTCACACATTCTCGTATTTGGTTTAACGTGTCTTGGTAACATTTTGATAGGTAGTTTTTACGCAATGTTGATTCGTCTGGAATAGTATGACCAGTGTGGCGTCCGAGGGAATCACTTAATTTAGGATTGCTTAGTTTACCTAGTGGAATATTAGCACTAACAAACACTTCACATAATTCTTTATAAAAGGAAGATGACTTGTTATTTGATGTCGAAGCAGTTTCTTTTAATAGTAATTGAGACACTTTCCTTTTTTCCACATTCTCAAGACCTCGCAAATGTTTATCGCGCCCGACGTGTTGTTTTACGGTGAACCGTTTATCTGCAGCGACTTTGATTTCGCACACATTACAGAACAAAATAGTTCCATCAGTTGAGAATATGTTTTCGCCGAAATCTGACACGTACTGTTTTAAACGGCTTGCAGTTGACTGCTTTTGTTTTGGCATTTCAATTGCACTGCACAGCAAAACGTCACACACCTACAACACAAACACACCTTACAAGTCCTATAGTTGGCGGGTAACTGAGTGAATGATCAGAGGCCAGAGCCGGTCAAAGCTGTCAACACTTCTAATAAAGATAAACTCGACACAAACCACATTTCGCTGAGGGGATTACCCCGTTTCTTTTCTCAGACTCGCGCAATACTCACATGCACGTGAAGAAATCGGTTACGCAAACTGTACACACAAATGCATCGTTGAGAAAAATTAAATCAGCTGCGTAGATAAGAAACGGGTAATGAAAACAGATGAGCACTACAGTATAAGGGTTAGTCCAAGAATGTTAACGCTGACATGTTTAGAAATACAGATGCTAAAACATAATTTTAAAATGAGCATTTAACCATATTCAATTAAAAAAATTACCTATAAACTTATAACACATGAAAAATGACCTAAAATGCACCTAAATGTTAGAAAATGACTTTATTCTGCAAAATGTAGGAAAAATGCATTTAGATGACTTTTAAAAACCCCATATATCAAACATATTTATTGTAGAATACACTTAATTAACACTAAGCATCGTCTCCGTGTACTCAGAAAAAAGATGACTTTTCATCAAAATCTGGGCCCTACTGATGAATATATCAACACCTGCAATAAGCAGGAATTGTTGATGATTATCCTTTAAAATGAATGATGTCTGGGTGGAAGTCGTTCACAGTATAGCTAACACAGAAACAACAGGTAATATCATGGTTAATAACTGCCTTCATGATAATACATAAGTAATGTTAAGGTAAAAAAAAAAGAAACCATTCTGGGGCGATATTGTTGCCGTGCTTTTTGCATTGTCGAATTGTATTGGATGACAGGTGGTAATATTTGAATAAGATGGGAAACTATAGAATACAAGCCATTTGTGTTCTATAATCATTCGTCACAGTGAACTCTCAAGGGTTCGCTACACCTTCCATTCCTTCACTATCCCCATCATCATCGTCGTCATCAGAATGAATGAGGTTGTGCTGGCAACTAACATACTACTCTCTCATACCCCTGATAGAATGATAAATTATTCCATATTGCCACCTGGGAGAGTGCTTAATAGGGAATTAATTTCTTTTCTAGTCCAAATGCCTATTTATCTTTTTCTCTCTAGGGATGGAGATAAGATGGCCCCTTCAGTGGAGAAGAAGATGGCTGAGCTGGAGATGGGTTTGTTACACTTACAGCAGAATATAGATATTCCCGAGATTTCACTCCCTGTCCACCAGACTGTTGCTTCAGTTATCAAACGGTGTGGAGATGAAGGACGCAAACCAAAAGTGGCTGACTTTGGAGACCGTGTCGAGGACTCTACTTTCTTGAATCAACTGCAGAATGGAGTCAATCGTTGGATCAAAGAAATTCAAAAGGTAAATATTACTTACTCTTTCAATGGTTGTGTGCCGATCTTGTTTATTTTGTGCTTATCTTCTTTTCTTCTTCATTTCCTGTTTCCAGTTCCCTGAGTCGGGTTGCGAATCAAGGACCTCCACAGTTGTCTATCCCTCCACCATTCATTTCCTTCTTTCAATACTTCTGTTTCTTTTACTCCCCTTTTCTCTATGCCTTCCTGCACCGTATCTATCCACCTCTTTCTGAGCCTTCCTCGTGGTCTTCTTCCTGGTATTTTCTCCATAAATATTCGTTTTGGTACTCTATATTCTTCCATTCTCATCATATGTACCACTTCAGCTTACTGGTTTCTATCTTGTCTTGCAGTTTTGGGCACCCAGTTCTCTCCCTAATGTCCACATTTCTGACCATATCCCTCCGTGTCTTCCCAATTACTCCTCTAAGGAACTTCATCTTGGCTGCTTGGATTCGGCTTTCATCGCGTTTTGTTGTGGACCAATTACCTGCTGCATATGTCAAAATTGGTGTGTAATACATTGAGAATAGAACTTTCTTGCATTTCTCTGTGCTTGTATAAAAATAAAACAAGAAAAATGAAGAGATAAGGTCTAACCACCCTATATGGACCATGCAACGAACAGGCCACAAATGTTAAGCATTCTGTTTTGTGATTCCAAGGTTTTGTTTGTTCTTTCAGGTGACCAAGTTAGATCGTGAGCCATCATCTGGCACAGCCTTACAAGAGATAAGTTTCTGGCTAAATTTGGAGCGAGCCTTGCATCGCATTCAAGAAAAGCGGGAAAGTTTAGATGTGGCACTCACTCTGGACATCTTAAAACATGGCAAGCGTTTCCATGCAACTGTTAGCTTTGATACTGATACAGGTAAGTGTTGCTGTTTATTGAAATAATTTGTAGTGCTCTTGAGAAAATACTTACATATATTACTGAAGGTTTATCTTGGTACCTATGATGGCGATCAGCTTGAACCACTGTATGAGGGTGGATCAAATATAAACGGGAATTTGATTGTAACGCTGCTGTTAGTAATAAATCTGAGGCGGGGCTCTGCCAGGATGTTGGTTGGGGTGTCTGAAGAAGAGGTTGCGCACACATGCACAGCGGGGAGATGGGCTGCTTCAGTAAGCTATGACTGAGCAATAGGTGCAAACGTCTTTTTTTTGCACAATACATCAGATTTCTGGCAAAAGAGGGTGTTGGAAATTTTGAGACTTCCCGCACACACTCGAGTGTATGAGTGGACAAAAGAATTTGTGTCAGGATGAGAAGCCGTGGAAAATGAACCTCATGAGAGGAGGCCGCGGACAAGCATGGAGGCCGCGGTCTAGCATCACTGCAGACAGCATTGTTGCCATTCGTATCATTATTGAAGAAGATCGGCGCATAAAAATTTCTGAAATTGGTTCAGCCATAGGAATAAGCGTATCGCAACGAGCGACGCCTGCAACCAATCCGAAACGTTATTCTTCTCCACGACAATCCAAGCCACATACGGCCGCTGTAACGCAGGAATAACTGGAGGAAATTGATTGGCTACATCTGGGACACCCTCCGTACTGTCCAGATATATCGCCCTGAGGCTGCCATTTGTTTGGACCGCTCAAACAAGACCTAGGACGACAGCGGTTTGATGATGATGCAAGTGTAGAAGAGTTCATGCGCAACTGGCTCCGCACACGTCCCTCTCTTTTTCTATCAGGACGGTATCAAAAAATTGCCAATCCATTGGAAAAAATGAGTATCCAAGGTAGGACACTGTAGAAAAGAGATCTCTCTTCTTCTTCTTCTGCTTTTACGGCCTCATTGGACCACTTCAGTCAGTCATTTCTTGGTCCTCTTCTTCAGTAAGTTTCCTTTCCGAGTCGCCCAGTAGCTCTTCATTCGCTCTGATCTTCTCAGGCATTCCTCATCTGTAAATACCCTTTTTACTGTATTACGTTTGTCTATTTTAGCCTGAAATCTTATTTTTATATCTCTCAGTTTTTTTAATTTTGTTGTTTTGTTTTGCAAGTCATCCAAGGTTATTTCCAATTCTTTCATATCTTCTCTAATTTCCTTAATCCATCCTACTTGTTGTTTCATATTCCAAAGTTTCACTACAATTTTTCTAGATAACCTGGTTTCTGGTGTCCTCATGATGTGACCAAAGAAAGAAAGAAAGCCGTTTCTTCCGAATAGTATCAGTGATGGACTCCAGTTCTCTGTATACCACTTCATTTGGTACTATCCGCCACTGTCCATCTTTCTGATATTTTTTATTTATGCATGTTCTAGCTATTCTTCTTTCTACTTTTAAAATTTTGTCGATTCTGTTTTTCTGAGTAACTTTAAAAAGAGTTTCACTTCCATAGGTCACCTCTGGTTGAACCACCGTCTTGTAATGTTTTAATTTTGTTGCGATTGATAGACATTTTCTTTTATATGTAGACCATGTTAATTTTTGGGCTTTTATCATTTTATTAGTTCTTTCTTGCCATGCAGGTTTCTCATCCAAATTGTAAGTTATAATTTCTCCTAAGTATTTAAATTGCTTCACTATTTTAACTTTCTTGTTATTTACTGTTATGTGATTGATTACAAGTGGATTTGCTACCATTATCTCTGTCTTTTCAAATGATATCTGAAGTCCAATTTTTTGTGCTATATTTTGTAGGCTTATTATTTGATTTCTGGCTTCTTGAATACCGTATTTACTCGAATACGACCCGCCCCTGAATAAGACCCGCACCCTGATTTTGAAGAACAAAATTAAAAAAAAAAAAAAAAAAAATTACTCAAAACTATTTGCAATCTTTACTAAATAAACAAAATAGCATTTCTACAAAATAGTTTCCAACAGTTCTGAAGTCGTCCTAAAATAACACACAGAAACAATTAAAAATACAAATAAAAGACACAAACACTTCATTCATCGTCATCAGAAGTACCAACTTCGGAACTTTTTTCACCATCACTTTCCCACAAAATGTCGTCATCACTGCCATCCATAGCATTGGAAATACTACATTTCTTGAAGCTCTTCCGTATGACATCTCCCGAGATACGATTCCATGCCGTCAAAATCCACGAACAGAGCAGCTGAACTTCCGGGCGCTGAATACGACCAGTTCGGGTCAGTGTGTGCTTATCGGCCGCCATCCGCTCCGTATACAGCTGTTTCAAGGCTGCTTTGAACGGGCGGTTCACGCAGACATCCAGTGGCTGTAGCATAGACGTCATCCGACCCGGGATGATTGCTAGGTCGGTTTTCCCTTCCTTGACGAATTTCTTCACAGCGTCTGTTGTATGGCCGCGGTAACACTCCAGAACAAGCAAGCTCTTTCGTCGTAATAAAGCACCAGGTCGACGTTGCCAGACACACTTTAACCAGTCTTCCACCAGTGAACTGTCCATCCAACCAGAGTCCTGAGTTCTAACGATAACACCAGCGGGTATATTTTTTGGAAGAGTCTTTCGCTTGAGAACAACGTACGGCGGAAGTTTGGTTCCGTCAGCGAGTATACACAACATTACCGTGCACCGTTGTTTCTCATTACCACCTGTTCGGATAGTCAAACTTTTAGATCCCTTAACATTCACAGTACTGTCCAGTGGCATTTCAAAGTAGACTGGCGTCTGATCTGCATTACCAATTTGGGAAAGCAAATATGAATTTTCCTTCCGCAACTTAATTATGCGACGCTGAAAGGAAAGTAACTTTTCTTCATAGGCACCAGGAAGACGCTGCGAAATTGAGGTACGCCTTCGTATGCTCAACCCATTTCTTTTATAAAAATTTTGAATCCATCCTCGGCTTGCTTTAAACCCTACCGTAGAAAGTTCCTTTGCGATCTGTAATGCCTTTAATTGACACTTTTCGGTCGAAACCCCATTTCCCAATTCCCGCCTTTCTGTTACGTATTTATAAAGTTGTTTTTCAATTTCCGGAAACTGTACACTCAGTCCGCGGAAAGCTCTACGAGCACCACTACTTGTTAGCAACACGTTTTTTTTTTCTTTTTCCAATCTCGAATACATGACTCGTCAATATCATATTTCCTACCGGCGGCACGATTTCCAATAATTTCAGCTTCCCTCACAACTTTCAGCTTCTCACTCACAGTCAACGACTGCAAACGCTTCGTAGAACTCATGTTTACACTCGGAAAACGTGCGCGAGACTGTATGACGCCGCCTGCTTACGGAAAAACGAAGTGATAGCCGGAAGAAGGCTAGCACCATCTAGCGGATACTCGCAACACCCGATATCGCGTATGGCGGGCAATTTAAATCTTTAAAATCAGGATGACTCAAATAAGACCCGCACCCCAATTTTTCACGTCCGATTTTGTTTAAAAATGTGCGGGTGGTATTCGAGTATATACGGTATTATTAGCCAGTAACGCTAAGTCATCTGTGAATCCCAAGCAATTTAAGTCTATTTGATCTTTCTTGGTTCCAATTCTTATGTTCCTAGGATTTTCCCTGTACCATTCCCTCATTACATATTCCAGAGCACAATTGAAAAGTAGAGGCGATAAACCATCTCCTTGTCTTAATCCTGTTTTAATCGTAAACGGTTCAGATATTTCTCCTCAGAATTTTACTTTAGATTTGGTGTTTGTTAGAGTTAGTTTTATAATTTTTATTAATTTGGGATGAAGTCTGAAATTCCTTAGTATTTTCAGCAATGAAGATCTATGTATACAAACATACGCTTTTTTGAAGTCTACGAAGGTTATGACTTGCTGTTTTTGTCTATGTTTGTAGTAGTCCATTACTAATTTTAAGGTGATTATCTGTTCAGGGCAGCTTCGCCATGGCCGAAATCCACCTTGATATTCTCCTATTTCCAGTTCTAATTGATCTTTACAACGATTATATAGAATTCGTGACATGATTTTATATGTGATATCCAAAAGGGAAATTCCTCGATAGTTGTCAGGATTTGATTTTTCTCCTTTCTTGTGTAATGGATGTATTATAGCAGTAGTCCAATGGTCTGGCAGTTCTTCTTTGATCCAAATGTTCACTATGCATTGGTGTAATGAAATCTTTACTGGTTCTGCTGCATATTTCCACAATTCTGCAAATGTTTGATCTTCTCCACTCGCTTTGTAGTTTTTGAGCTCTCTCAGCGCTTTGTAGACTTCTTGAATTGTGGGTGGATTTATATTTTCTGATGGTGTTTTAATAGTTGTGTCTGTATTTATTTGAAGCAGTTCTGGTGGATCTTCGCAATTTAGCAACTTGTTAAATGTTTCTGCTAAAATTTCTGTATTTCTTTTATTACTATGAGCTAACTCGCCATTTTTGTCTTTTAACATTAATGTTGGAGGTTCATATCTTTGTAGTTGTTTGCTAAAAATTTTGTAGTAATCTCTTGAGTTTGTTTTCGCGCTATTTGTTTCGATCATCAGAAGTATATCCTTTTGGTATAGCCGTTTAACCCCTCGTATTACTTTTTGAGTTATCTTCCTTTGTTTTATGAGATCCAAGTGTGATTCATCTGTTTTTTGACTCTGATACCGTAACCAGCTTTGATGTCTATCTTCCACTGTATTATCACATTCATCGTTCCACCATTGGTGTTTCTTCCTTGGATTTATTGGGGCTATTTGTTCAGCTATTTGTTTCAATTCGGGAACTATTTCCTCTAGATCATCTGTTATTTTAATATATCTAGTTCGTTCTTTGTATCCCTTGTTATTTATTAGTTTATGAGGGTCGTATGTTCTCTTCTTATTTAGGTGAGTTTTTTTCTTTGTCAACGGTGTAAATTTAATTTTAATCTTTATCATGTAATGATCCGATCCAGTATCTGTTCCTCTCAGAACTTTCACATTGTAGATCTCCCTGTGATAGTTCTTATCCATACAAACATGATCTAGTTGCCATTCACCTTTTTTCCAATCTGGATGTTTCCAAGTTTTGAGTTTATTTGGTCTTCTCTTGAAGTAAGTTGATTTGGAGATCATATCATGGTTCCTGCAAAATTCCACCAGTCTTATGCCATTCCTGTTTGTTCTTCTCTGTGCTGGCCATTTTCCTATTATGTCTCTATATCTTTTTTCCTTTCCTAACTGGGCATTAAAATCTCCAATTAAAATTTTGGTGTGACTTTTATTTATGCTTGTTGCTGTCTGATCTAAAAGCTCCCAAAATCCCTCCACATCATCTTTGTGTTCTTTCTTATTATTTTTATCATTAGTTGGAGCATGGGCATTTAGAATGGTATATGTTCTATTTGCAGCTTTTAGAGTTTGTGTCGAGAGCCTAGGGGATAATGCTTTAAATTCTATGATGGATTCAATTATTTTGAGATTGACTACAAATCCTGTTCCGAATTGTGGACATTGCTTCATTACTCTTTTTCCTGGTATTCCCTTGTAAATTCTATACCCTTGTGATTCTATTGGTTCCTGATCGGTGTTTCTCATTTCTTGAAGCCCGGTTATTAGAATCCCTTTGCGATCCATTTTGTCTGTCAAAACTTTGAGTTTTCCTGGTTGTATGATGGAATTTATATTGTGTGTTGCTATATAGTTTATCTGTCCTATCTTCAGTCTAAATTTGGGTTTTCTATTTGTCGGGGGTATTTTTAGATGCTCCGACTCATCTAGGGTATCTTTCAGGTGACTGCCCACCGTATCCGAATGCAGTCTAGGTGGATTATTCCTTAAAATATTTCCTTCCATGTTTGACTTTCAAAGGTAGTCAACCTTGTATGGAGCAAGCTCCGAGTTACAACTGCGGTTGGTAACCGTAGAGGTTTTTGTGTGTTTGGTCCGCGAGAGCTATTTTATTTTGCTCAAGTCCGCCGGCCAGCCGGTGAGGACCCCCCTATCCGCCACTTGGGACGCGCCACGTCGGAGTATCACCTCTCCGCCTGCTAAGACACCGTAGTAGGTTTTATATGTGTATATATATATATTTTTTTTTGTTGATGCCATGAACTAGAGGAAAATAACTCCCCTTTTATTTTTGATCCACCCTCGTACCATGACAAGTCAAGTCCAATATCTGCATAGATGGCATCCAACTTGGGAATGTGGTGCAGTTTCAATATCTTGGAAGTATAATATTATGGGATGCCGGTATTCATCCGGAAGTAACAATCAGTCTTAAAAGGATTATATTTTTTCAGTAATAAAAAAAACCAAACCTCTGTAACAACTATTTTGTTCAGATAACCAGTTCCAGCCTTGAAACATGTGCAACACCGAGGAGAGATGAAAGCAGTAGAGAAATAACGGAAGAAAACTGAGCAACCAAGTGGTGATATTTCAAGAAGTGAATCGTGTGCGCGAACAAACATCTTGTTACATTTTGTGTAATTAGTGATATTCATGGAACATACATCTACGATGTTTTCTGAAAACTTATTTGCAAGTAGTTAGAGCATATCAAAACTGATGTCTGTGGTATTCCAAAAATTGTGAAACGAAATACACTTTAAAAATCACTGAACTGAAGTCTGTTACATCGCTTCCCGCTCGTATGCGGCAACAATGTTAAGAAGAGAATGCATATAATGAAAACAGTTATCAGAGTAGAGAAATCAGAATTCAAGTTATTATTTAAAATAGCATTAGTTTGGAATTATAAACTGCAAGAGAGTTGAAAAATGAAACTTGAAATGTTGCTATAATGTTCTGTGTTCATTAAAATTATCTTTAGTTGTGTATTTGCCATTCTTCTGCGACCAGATGTAATATAAGAAAAAGGGAAGAAAGATCTGCAAATTATTGTGTTCAAGAGGAAAAGCACCACAGTTTTATTTTGAAACTTAATAAAAATACCTTGATCCCGGCAAAGCAATGAGTTCATATAAGTTTTACATTTAAAAGAACATTATTTTCACACATTATAGGTAGGTTCAAACAATAACATTTAACTTAAAATAATGCTGTTCTATGCTCCATTATATGCGAGTGAGCACTGTAGTGTGTTGGTTTACGGAACAAATGTTACGTCTTACCGCGTAGACCTGTCCCACAAATATGTCACCTTTATTGCCATTTTTCTCAATATGTAAGAAATATTACATAGACGTTTGTTTGCGCATTGGTTTCAAGTGATGGAAAAGTGTTAGTTTGTGAAGTGGAACAAAATTGTTATGGTATCATTGCTATTCACAGAAAACAAACACCTCTTACTATCCCCTGTATTTCAAGAGTTGGAATCTGGAGCATTTGGCGGGATCGATATAAAAATGGCCGCTGCGGGCTCCTATTGGCTGGATTTTGACAACTAATACCACACGTTGCCAGCGCATTGTTCATTCATTCAGTCGCCTGTTAACTGTGTCGGAGTTTGTTTCATTGTCATCATTTTGTTTACTTTTAGCATCGAGTCAATAAGTTGCAAATAGTACCGCAGGAAGAACGTGGGGAAATCTGGGTAATACAGCCGGAGACCGCGCGCGCCAACCTGTAACGGCCGGCTATCGTCATTTGTCCATTTCGACATCAAAATTTTTTCATGGTTAGCCTTGTTTGTTCAATTCAAATTTAAATATACTTAATTTAGAATACATGCGTGACTTACAAAATAGGCTATGTACATTTAGTCTTAATGTTTACGTATCCAGTAATGTTTCATTGCATACCGTAGTGTTCAAATTAACGCTTGTCATTCAATAGCCTACAAATCGACAATGTAAAAACACGGGAATAATATCGCCACAGAGCAGCTTGTTTGTGTGCTTGCTGCTAAATACTTCCTTTACCTTAACATTATGTATGTGAAGGCTATTATTAACCCTACAGAGTCGCGATACAGTGAGAGAGTGTGCTTGATATTCTCATGATGTTATTTCTGCGTTCTGTGTTAACTGCTGTAAATGGTGAACGATCTTCACCCAAACTCTTGTTTCATCTTGAAGGATATAATCATTGCATGGTGAGTGTTGATATATTCATCATCAGATTTCTTTGTGTTTGTATTTTCTATTATATTTGTATAGCTGTTGAGTGTTTTGTCTCTTTCTCGTATTTATTGAATGACGGTGATAAAGGTAGCTCAGCTTCAGTGTGTTATTTTTTTATTTATGTACCGTACTTCTCTATTTGAATGTCCTCGGCGTTGACTCAGGATCGACATTTGCATTATATTTCGCATAATAGTACCGAAATAATGTCCGAAGTGTAGCCCTGTGTATTATTCGAATCAGCTGATCTACATCAACAATAAAAATTTGGCAACATAGCTCAGCTGTTCCAAGCTCCCTCCATTTCCTTCACGTTCTTTTTTTCTGAAATACAGAGTATAATAGAATTCTTAAATGTGTTTTTTGAGTAGTTTTTCTTGGTCTACAGGTTTGAAGCAAGCTTTGGCCACTGTCAACGATTACAATCTGCTGATGAAAGACTTCCCTATCAATGACTTGTTATCTGCCACCGAGTTGGATCGTATTCGCTCTGCCGTACAGCTCATATTCTCACACCTTCGGAAGATTCGTACCACCAAATATCCCATCCAGAGAGCCTTGCGTCTTGTCGAGGCCATTTCTCGTGATCTGAGCTCGCAGCTGCTGAAGGTAAGTGAATTTGCTACTGCCCTTCAATTTAAATCTGAAAGTATTTTGGATTATTGTCTAGTGAAACGGGCAATATTTGAGGTATTTTTTATTATTTACATGGCAAAATCTCGGATACTGTCTTGCTTAAGGCGACACTCCGGAGATAAAAGTCGATATTTTGTTCATTTAGGTGTTTTTTTTTTTTTTACTGAAATTGAAAGGATTGGGTTTCTTCTTACTTGTCACAAAGTTATTCCATTGAATTCAAACAATTTATCACCCATAAGTCCAACCCCTCGTCCACGTCGTGGGAGACGGGCAACGGCACAAAGTAGGGGATCGCCTGTAGGGGCGAAGTACAGTGGGGACTTCGTGTGCCCCGGGACCGTTATGGTAGCTGTGAAGGTCCTACAGGAACCCTGAATAGTGGCGGCTAACGGGGCTCTGGTAAAGCTACGATAGGCCCAGCAAGCCAGTAGTGGATGAAACCAAATGCTTTCAAAAAAGGAACGAGCCTCGGACAGGATGGATTTAATAGATGACACGGCTGTACACACGGGCTAAGATTTGGAACTTTAAACTTAAGATCGCTGACGGGGAAGGTGGAGGAGATAGTGGATATGATGGAAAGAAGGAAGTTGGATTTATTGGGATTGGCAAAAACAAAGTGGAAAGGGGAAGGAAGGAGAGAACTGAGAAAAGGCTATAGACTGTACTGGAGTGGGAACGAAGAGGGAAAGAGGAATGGAGTGGGAGTAGTAGTAGGAGATGGTTTAAAAGAAGAAGTGAGGAGAATAAGTGATAGAATGATGAAAGCGAAAGTAGCACTGAGGGGAGAGACCGTAGAAATAGTGCAAGTGTATGCTCCACAAGTAGGCTGCGTCTCTGAAGAGAAGGAGGAGTTTGAAGAGGAATTGCAGAAGCAACTGGTAGGAAGAAATATGATTGTTATGGGGGATCTCAATGCCCATGTAGGAAGTGAAAGACAAGGTTATGAGAGTGTTCTAGGACCAGAGGGTTGGGGCGGAAGAAATGAGGAAGGAAAGAGACTGTTGGACTTCTGCCAGAGGAACAGCCTGCTAGTTGGGAACTGCTGATTTAAGAAAAGAGAGAGCCACACAATCACATGGTACAGTGATGACTTGACCAGGAAGTCGGAGGTCGACTATATAATGTATGAGACAGAACTAAATAAGAACATCACGGACATCAAGGTTATACCATCAGAGAACCTGGATAGCGACCATCGATTGCTGGTAATGAACTTGAGAGGGACTAAGGAGAAGAAAGGGACTGAGAACCAGAAAAGACGTATAAGGATATGGAAACTGAAAGAAGGGTCGAGTACCTCAAAATGGTAAAGGAAGGAATTCCAACAGATGAAGAAAGAAGGGTGGAAGAGGAATGGGCTAGATTTAAGAAGACACTAGTAGGTGCAGCAGAAGCAGTATGTGGGAGGACAAGTAGTAAGAAGAGGTGGAAGGAAACACCATGGTGGAATGAGAAGACAAAAGATATAGTAAGGGAAAAAGAATAGAGCCTTTAGGAGGTGGTATCAAAATAGGACGGTAGAGACAAGGGAAGAGTACCAGGAAAGAAAGAAGGAGGCGAAGAGAGTAGTGGCTGAGAAGAGAAGAAAGTGGATGGAAGAGTGGACAAAGATGATGGAGGATAGTGAAGGTACAAAAAAGGTCCTGTATGGGATGGTAAAAAATAAGAGGCGGAAGGATATTACGGATTATGTTAGAATGGTGAACAAAAGGGTACAAGAGATTGAAAATAGGGAAGAACTGAAGAAAATGTGGAAAGAATATTTTGAAGAACTTCTGAACCCAAATGGAAAAAATGGTGAGGAGGAAGAAATCGGGGAAGAGGAAGATGAACTGCAAACAGAAAAGGACTTAACATGGAAAGAAGTGGAAGATGCAGTGAACAAGATGAAAGGATGGAAGGCACCGGGTGTGGATGAATTGAGTGTGGAGATGGTGAGAGCAGCAGGAGAGGTGGGGATACAGTGGTTGTACCAAGTGATGAGGACAGCATGGAAGGAAAGGAAGACCCCAGAGAACTGGAAAAAAGGAATAATTGTCCCGATCTTCAGGAAAGGTAGTAGAACAGATTGCAGAAACTATCGTGGAATAACAAAAATCTTCGAGAAAGTTTTGGAAAAGAGAATTAGGACAAGGATAGAAGGAGGGATGAGGGAAGAACAACATGGCTTCAGAGCAGGAGGGTCCACAGTGGATTTGATTTTTGCTGTAAGGCAGTTACAAGAACAGCACTATGAGTATGGAACAGATCTACTGATGGCCTTCCTGGACATGACAGTGTATGCAGAAACAAAGTATGGAAGTCCCTGGAGGATAGAGGAGTAGATAAATGGACTATAAAGAGGATAAAGGAGATGTACAAGGGAAGCGTGAGCTGTGTGAAAGTGGGAGGAGAGAGATCAGACTGGTTGGAACAGAGAAACGGCCTGAAACAAGGAAGTGCACTGTCACCGTTACTTTTCATTGTGGTGATGGATGACATAATGACCCGAGTGGCACAAGTAATTGGGGAAGGAAAGATGAAAGCAATGGTGTTTGCAGATGATTTGATGATTTGGGGAAACAAGGAGGAGGAGGTACAGGAACAGTTGGACGTGTGGGAAGGAATAATACAAGGAAATGGGATGAAATTTAGCATAAATAAGAGTGAGATGATCACAACAAGGAAGAAGGAAAGATCCACAACGTGAATAACAATTGGTGGGGAACAGCTGAAGAAAGTGGAGAGTTTCAAGTATCTGGGAAGCCTGATACAAGATAATGGAAGAAACGATAGAGAAATAAATGACGGATGCCTCGGAGACCTGGGTTATGAAAGGAAGGGAGAAGAGCAAAATACAGGCCAGTGAGATGAGGTTCTTGAGATGCAGTATTGGAGCTACAAAGATGGACAGAATAAGAAATGAGAGGACCAGAGAATTAATGAAGGAGGAGCCATTACAGGATGGTATAGAGAAATCTAGACTTAGATGGTATGGACATGTAAAACGAATGGAGGAGGAGAAGAGGATACCCAGGAGAGTACTCGAGACGAAGTGGGAAGGAAAGAGACCGAGAGACAGGTGGCTGAAGGGGGGTGGAAGAAAGCATGAAGAAGAGAGGAGAAGACTGGACAAGGGTGGAGGCTGAGAGATGGTGGGAAGACAGAAGACGTTGGAGAGGGTTGTGTTCCAAACAGATCCGGCCAGTGGCTGGAAACTGTGCAAGATGATGATGATGATGATGAATAAAGCTTTGTTTGTCAGTCTGCACACAGCAGAAATGGGCATGGCATCTGCTGAACTGCTTTGTTAAATTATGATGTCATTGTCATGTTTCCTTTCAATCAAATTGATAAAATATCCTTGTTCTTTGCAATTACGCATCCAGGAGGTGGGCCAACAGCCTCCCCCGCATATGTTTCTACAGAATCAAGCTGTAAGATCTACCATGTTTGTGAATGAATTTATAAAGCCTCTTAAGGACTAATATTTCAGTACTTGACTCTACTGTTATTGAGCAACATTGTATGCTTGTATTGGTATTCCTGATGTCACTACAATAATGCCGACAACTAGGCCTATAAGTTTTGTTATTCTTGTATGTTTCTTCTTTCTTGTGAGTTCTGTGGCGGTAGCCAGTCTGTTTACTTTTGTGAAGTTCGGACACAAGTAACCTCTTGTAGTTGTGTATCAAGATACTATTATTATTGCAAGATTCTTATCTCGGATCCAGTTAAGCAGCCCCCTGGTTTCGACCTTCCCAGGAAAATCTGGACGTCGCTGAACCGTATAAGAACTCAACATGGTAGGTGTCAGTTCTGGAAGCATAAATGGAAAATTGCCGAGAATCCTTTCTGCAACTGTGCAGATGTGCCTCAGACCATCAGTCACATCGCTATGGATTGCCCACTCCGAAGGTTCAATGGTCCAATGAAGGAGATTCATCAAGCTAGTGATGAAGCTTTAGAATGGTTAGAGAAATTAGATATCCAGCTCTAACAAAACTGAAGCTGCTTGCAGATCAAGGTCTTAATCTGTATATATTTGTACTGTAAATACTGTAGAATGTAAATAACTGTATATTGCATCTTCATGCCATACGAAATATATATACAGTAGAACCTCGATGCATCGTTCCCGGAACTGTCGTTTTCCCGTATGCATCGATCAATTAATTTAGTCCCGAAAATTTTCCATATAAACTAATGTTAAATTTCCCCGCATGTATCGTTCCTCGAACTATCGTTTTTTCGCATGGATCGTCAAAAAATCACTAGTCCTTGGCCACAATTTTCCCGCATTGATCGTTTATGAGAAAAATATATGCTAAAGTTCTTTTGAATTTGAAGCAGCATAGCGGCAACCTGTTACGCGAGAATGTACGAGGTACGAACGATTAGGAGTTCCTAGGCTTGAGCAAGTTTCTCGGCTGAAGCAAGTTCAAGTAGGCTGGACTGCAGTGCGCAGATTATTTACGCGCAACCACACTATATAACCACGCCTACGAGCCTTCAGGCGCCAACGATTCTGCTCGAAGCGCCAAGCCGTCATTGTGCTGTTTCATTTCATTCAGAGTGGTTCCGTGTAGTATCTTGGTCGTGTGCGGCGATTACAATTTTATCTGTAGTTCGTAATGAAAACTTTACTTCACTGACGACGCAATTCTCGTAATCTCAATAATGTTACGCTGCGTTTGGCAATGCTTGGCTAACAAGTTAGATCACACAGAACAGCAATGAAAGCATTTAGACGGTCTTGAGCGGGTGTCGTCATAGCGTGACGTCATTTAGCCTTGAAATAGCTTGCCCGGTCAGAGACCCGCGAACACTCGGAACTGCTGTATTCTTTCATTCGGAACACCGGAAGTATCTCCCGCGGAGATTGGCGAGCTGTGCGATGATGGCGCGGGGGAGAGGAGTGATGAAGAGAAGACGATCGTGAGCCGCAAGTCGTCCCGAGTTTCGCCGAAGCGCATGCCGTCTTAGCGAAGATGAAATCCTTCATGTACTCGCATGTCATCAGTGATCGTGAAGAAGAGAACATTATGCAAGTTGAGAAGGCTTTGTTTCGTCTGAAACGCAAAGCTTTGACGAAACAAAAAACAATTAATGACTTTTTAACTAAAAAGAGCAAGTGATAAAATGACATACGAAATCATATCGCGTACATCGTGGTTGCAATATTTTGACGTCTCTATGATGTTTACATGAAGAAATATGTCCAAATACAGTACCCGTACTTTCTTTATTTTTTACTCATTTTTTTATGTTACCCGCATTTATCGTTTCCCGCATCCATCATCATTTTCCCCCTCCCCCTTGAAAAACGATGCATCGAGGTTCTACTGTATTGCAAGATACCAAATTTCATACAGAAGCTGCTAAGAAAGAAAAGGAAGGAAAAACATAGGGTTCTGGTGACTTTTAGGTAATGGATCACTTGAACTTTGCTTTAATTTTCCCATCATTTGTAATTTTACATTTAAATTCCATTTTTCTCACATAATATTCTGCCAAATGTAACAAAATTTGTATGGTATATGTATCACAGCTATATTAGGAAACTTGCGTATGGAAATCTTGACTACGGATTTTTTCCCAGTAGTAGGGATTTAAAAGCCCAAAATTTTAGAACATAAAAATTACACAAATTTAGTATGATAATATCTCATTATATAAATTATTTACAGAAAAATCGATACGCAGTGCTTTTTAAAGAAGTATTATCTACCTAATTCCAAATTTCCATTAACATGTCATTTGAAATCTATGAGAAAAAAAATTGAACTGAAAAAAAAAAAAAAAAAATGGAAAAACTATTAATTGTGTATGAAACAAATGTTTGTGATATCTCTACTTTTATTTGGGTGACATTCCCACAAAGTTTCGTGAAAATCCATGCATTAGGTAAAAATATCTGTTTATCTCAGGAGTGCCACCTTAATATTTAGATTTTCGGGTAGTTGAGTCACATAAGTGTCTTGCTATTTGATATTACTGCAGCAAGTACTGCTGGCATTTTCAAAGATTTGTCGTCTTATGTCCTCGGCTGTGCCTTTCTTCTGAGTGGTGTCAAGGGTGAGTTGTTTTAGGTTTATATAGGTTGTTGGTGTATTATTAATTTAACAGCAAACTTGAATGGAGTTCCTGTAGATTGTCCATTGGTGAAATTGTTTTTGTACATGATTGGTTTTTAATCGAATGTCCAAGGAGGAACATTACCTACTTTCAGGGAGTTTGTGTCCTTGGTAGTGGTACTCTGCATATGCCCAGTCCGATTCATAAACCTGCCTTCCATTTATGTGGATACTTGTAAATTTCTGTACTTTCTAGAACATATAACTATTGTGCTAGGCAATACATAGAAACAATATATTCTTACAAACATCCTCATAATTTCAGCTGTGAAATGGAAGGCAGGCATGTGTATTGGATTTGGCAGCCTGCAGGTAGCAACTCACAATGGCACAACATTTTCCAGAAATTATATAATTGATCTACTCTTTCACTGGGATGAGATATCAAAATTGACAACCCATCGCACAAAGTTCTAAAAAAAGTACTGATATGAGTGTTAACCAAGCCACTGGACTGCCTACCAGTACGTAGTCCACTCACTTCAAGTGTCATCATTACGACACCAACGGTCTACCTCAAACAAGCTTTACATGAAACTATTCATAATGAATTTTTGGAAATGCCAGGTATGCTTGCTGAAGAAATGTAAGATATTAAGGAATAAGCAGGGCTACCAGCGACTCACTTTTCTCACTATTATTCACTATTTTCGAAGCAGCCTCACTTTTCTCACTATTTGATGAAATTACTCACTATTCTCACTTTTTTAACAAAACTTGTCACATTCTGCGTTAAAAAAGTGACAGTCAGTCTGAAAGACTAGACTTTGTATCATTTTGAATGCTACAAATGCTGAAAAATGCTAGAAAGGCTGGATGGAGGCTTCTCGCTTCGCTCGAAGCCAAAGACTCTTGACATGTTAGAAAATTATCTGCATAATACTTATCTTGCTTATCTTGTTTCAAATTCGCGGGGACTTCCCCCTTCCATCCAGTCTAAAAACACTTATAGTGGGCGATGTATTGAAGATAGGAATATGCTCTCCCGGACGTTTTTGTAGAACTTTTCATGCTGACCAATTCTTACGCTCATAGTATATTGATATTTTTAATGGTTTGCCCAGCGTAAGCTTAAGAAGCGCACGGACGCCAAGTTTGTTTTCGACTTTTCCACTGAAATCCTTACTGCTTGGCTTCCTTTGATCATATATAAATTATTTTCTACAGAATCTTTCCTCGAGATATTCTTTACAAAATGGTGAAAACCGCATCAAAATCCATCCAGTGGTTCTCGAGATTACCCGTGATATCCAAGAATCGGGGATTTTTGTCTTATACTAACGAAGTAGAGATTGTCGGGGCACACATGCACCAAGCGGTACTATGACGTCACACACCTCAGTGCATCTGGGTACATTTCGTCCGTCACCATAACGTAACGCCAGACCCCAGCGTAACGACGAAGTCGACAAGATCATTTAAAATGATAAAATGGTCTCGTGCACAATCAGATTGCTAGAAATGACACAAAATATACCCCTGAATGGGTAGTTCGTTTTTCTGCCACCGGTGCCTGAGTGCGCTGTCGGCAGCGAGCCAGGCGGCCAGAAAGCATAAAAAGCTTCCATGGTGCAATACCACAGCCGGAGCCGTGCAGCGATCGACGGAAATTTTAACAAAAGTGTTGTGACGGCAAGGAGCGTGGCGTCGCCGTATATTCTAGTATTTCACAATTTATCAAAGGTAAGTCAATAGTTGGCCTTACACTGACGAATTTTCCGTCGGTTTTAGAATGACATACCGACCCCGTCTGCCACTTAAAAAGAGAAAGGATGCTGAAAAATTCCTGCAATCAAAATGTTATCAGGCTATTGCTAGTGCTCTAAAAGATGATACTTGCCCCACTCAGATTGCGTTTGTAGTATATGGTGCAAGTCTTTTTGAAAGATTTTCAAAAGTATTTTAATTACAGCAACCTATGATACATGTTCCGTATGAAGAAGTGTCAAATTTGTTCATATTGCTCTTAAGTAGGTTCTGCAAGGCAGAAGCATTGAAGAGTACCATTGAATTTTTGAAAGAATCTTTCATCATGGATGGCAAAAATTTTATGGAATTGAAAAATGTTGACTGGGAAGAGTGCTGAACGTCTCCTGATCGATTGGAGCTGTAGTGAACTGCAAGTATTGAAGTTTCATCAAGAGGTGGCAAAGCACTTGCTTAACAAGTCCATCCTTAATACTGGAAAGGATGTCAAGCACTTGAAATGCTTGCAGCGTCAGGCCATCAAAGAAAGTAAGTGTCTGATGAGCATTGTCTTTGTTTACAAAATGTTGCAGCTGACTTTCAAAAATGTGTACGAAGAGAAGCTTCGCAGTGAATGGAAGCTGTTGCAGCCAGAAAATCTCCCACGTTTTAAGAAAAGTCCAAGGATTGACCATTATTGCCATGAAATTTTTGACATTTTCGACTTTACTGGGCAGGCAAAATATACGCTTGTGAGCAAAGTCGTGAAAGCCATCCTACCAGCAGCTCATAGAAGCTCAGATGTGGAACGTGGATTTTCGGAATCAACTTCCGGCAGATAGAGCCGCAATGGAAGAGCGCACCCTGAATGCTCGATTGAACATTCATGACGGTATGAAGGAGTTCGGTGGGCGGGCTGAAGCGGTTCCCATCACAAAGGCTCTTCTGAAAGCGGCTGCTGGCGCTCACAGCAAATATGAAAACTATTTAGAGGCTAAGCGCAGAGGAAGAGCAAAGAAGAAAGAAAGAGGCGGAGGATATTCTGTGCAAGCAAGAAGAGCAAGAAAAAACTAAAGTTAAAGAAAGGAGATAGGAAAATTACAGGAAGAGTTCAGGAAGGCAATAGAAGCGGAAGAAGAGGAGAGACAAGCTTCTGATGACCTAATTGATGAGGCCAACCAAAAGCTAAAAGCTGCTTTGGTAAGGGTGATCTGAAAAGTGCAAAAATTGCCAAGGTATGCTAGAAGGTGCCCGCAGCATGCGATCCCGGGCCGAAGATCTCCGCAAAAAGCAGTCGGAGCCACTAAGGAAGAAAGTCGGGAAACGACGGCGCGATGAAAACAGCGACTATCCAGATGACCCCGACACTTGAATTTATTTTTAAGACTGATGACAACTTGTGAATTTTATCTTAAGGCTGATGATATCTACTTTTCCTTTTATGTAGCAGTACGACAATATTATTTGTTTTACAGTGTTTTTTTTTCCTGGGCCGGCCCCGTGGTGTTGGGGTAGTGCGCCTGCCTCTCACCCGGCTCCGTCAGGGATTTTAAAAACTAACGTGAGGGCTGGAACGGGGTGCACTCAGCCTCGTGAGGAAAATTGAGTAGCTGTCTGACAGTGAGACAGCGCCCCAATCACAAAAACCAAGATAAATGGCTGAGCGGATCCGATGCGCTGATCGTGTGTCACCCCAATATCTGTAGGCCAAATGGCTGGGCAGCGGTCGCTTGGTAGGCCTAGGCCCTTCACAGGCTGTATTGCCAGGGGTTATTATTTATTATATGTTTTTTTTTTTCTAGTAAGGTGTGCATTATGGCATAAACATTGTTTTATCTTAAGACTAATATCTATTTTTATTCTTATGTGCCAGTATGGCAGTATTATTTGTTTTAGTTTTTTTTTTCTAGTAAAGAGTCCATTATAACATACACATTGTTTTGTATTCCAGATTTATATTTTTGTTTTACGATTTAAATTTCTTGAGTGTTGCATTGATTTTACAATCCATTATTTCAAAGTGTCCTCTCTAACTACAGTACATGAAAAATCACGAACATTACTCAGAGATATTAACATAGGTACAATTTGGTTGACATTTTTGGGGGGGCTAATTTGTTTTTCATATACACATTCCTAAAAATTTTGTCTATTTCAAAAGAGTTTTGTCACATTTTTGCGGGGCTATGGTTGATTTTGGGGAGGCTTAGCCACCCAAGGCCCCCCCCCCCCCCCTCCCTAATTGTGCCTACAGATATCAACAAAAGATCAAAATGAACCAGATATACGGCCATAAATGCGAATAATGCTATGAATTTACTCACTATTTACTCACTTTTTCATGCATAAACTCACCTTTTTTTCACTTTTTTGAAAGAAAAACACTCACTATTTCACTATTTTTGGACGAGTGAGTGGATGGGAGCCCTGGGAATAAGCTGTACAGGAAAGCCTGACTACCCGATAAAGTCGTTCTGAAGAAAAGAGTCTCAATCATAACATAGTTTTAACAGTCCTAATGTTTTTCAGGTACTGGGTACTCGTCGCCTCATGCACATTCCATTTGATGAGTTTGAGAAAGTGATGACTCAGTGTTTTGATGTGTTCACCACTTGGGATGATGAATATGACAAGCTGCAAGGTTTGCTCAGGTAAGCCCTTTGCCATTCCACATGTGAGATTTTATTGAATGTTCCCCACCTCTTGGTATAATAATAATATTGTATGGCCTCGGGTGCCAGGTGCAAGCTTTGTTATTTAACGCCCAGATGCCAGCTTGCATGTCGCGATTTAGCTGGCAACATTGCGAACGAAACTCTATATGTTGTGATAAATCGATTTGAATGGCTGCCTGTGATCGGCTGGATAAAGTGATTTAACTTCTGACAGCTAGATAGCTCTAGTGTAGCACTGAAACGTCAAGTCGGAAGTAACGATGGCATCTCTCTAGTGGCCTGTAATGTTGACTTCCCTAAAGACCCCTCCCAAATGTTTTGGCAGAAGGGAATTGACTGCCCTACTGCACCTAAACTTTGATATTTTAAGTGATCCCTTGTCATAGACGAGGGATCTAATCAAGTTACCTATGTTCTTCATGAATATAGTACCGAGATAATACTATTGTTAAAGTTTGTTATTTATTTATTTATTTATTTATTTTAATTTTTTAGCCAACATAGGACTACATTAGTCAGGTTTATGGAGATTTTTCTTCTTTATGTCAGCCCAAAAGTTTGTTATTATTTTTTTTTTCTTTTTTTTTTCTTTTTTACTCTGTAATATTTCAGTTTTGCAAGCAGCTTCGGTGGCCGTAGTTGGTAGCATGCTGAACTGCTGTGCCCAAGATAGCGGGTTCAAACCCGGCCGAAGTCTTCTGATTTTTTAAGAGCGTGAAAAATCCTTCAGTATGCCTTCCTTCGGAGGAGAAGTAAAGCCAGCGGTCCCATGTCATAGATTTATGGCATGTAAAAGATCCTTCCACAGACTAAACTTGTGTGCAGCTAAATTGTTTGGTTAGATTTCGTCGGAACGCTCTATCAAAGTTCCAACGTTCACCACTGGGTATCATATCTGATGATATCTGGTAGCGAAAGTTGAAACTCCTTGAAATTGCATGGAACTTGTAGCTCACCCTAAGGGTGTCCGCTGGAAGCAGCTACAGACTCAGGCGAGCCGAATATGTCCTTGGACACTCCCGGCACTAAAAGCCAAATGATAAATAAATCAGTTTTGCAGAAAGTGCTAAATTTTGTAATTTTAGTTACTATGAACTATAAAGTCTAATTATAAAATGGCCTTTTGTTCTGTAGCAAATGCTATTGTTTCATCAGCATGAATGTATTTCATCACACATGTCTATTATTTTTAGGGACATCGTTAAGAAGAAGCGTGACGAACATCTGAAGATGGTGTGGCGAATCTCTCCTGCTCACAAGCGATTACAGACCCGCATGGAGCACATGCGTCGGTTCAGGCGGCAGCACGAACAGTTACGCACTGTCATTGTGAGGGTCTTGCGGCCCTCTCTCTTCATTGTAGAACCAGGTCAGACAGCAGGTACTACTCCTGACCAGCACGAGACAGCTGATGACAAGCCTGATGTTATGGCACTTGAAGCTGCTGATGCAAATGCTATTGAGGTGAGAGATCAGTGTCTGTTATGGTCCATATTTACCAATCCATTATTTCAAAATTTTCTTTTCCTATGGTCAATTTTCCAAATTCCTATTTACTCTGCATTCATACTGAAGCCTCCGTGGCTTAGGCGGCAGCACGCTGGCCTCTCACCGCTGGGTCCATGGTTCAAATCCCGGTCACTCCATGTGAGATCTGTGCTGGACAAAACGGAGGCAGACAGGTTTTTCTCCGGGTACTCCGGTTTTCCCTGTCACAATTTCATTCCAGCAACACACTCCCTTATCATTTCATTTCATCTGTCATTCATTTAATCATTGCCCCAGAGGAGTGCGTCAGGCCTCGGCAGCCGGCACAGTTCATATCCTCGCCGCTAGATAGGGGCTTCATTCATTCCATTCCTGACCCGGTCGGAGACTGCAAGCAGGCAGTGGATTTTCATTTTCACTCTGCATTCATGCTCCGAGATTCGGTCAGGAGGTGGATCAATGACGTCGTTGACATTCTGCTAGGAGGAGTTAGGTAGCAATCTAGAATCAAATCATGCCAACATTCCAAATTTCACTTCCATTTTTGAAAAAAATATGTGGAATAGTACAGTGAGATTCTTTTGCTGGAGCGGGGCCGGCTTTCGGGCTCGCGCGCCTTCCGCCTGCCAACCGAGCTCGGGTTGCTCGAGGTGGAGGCGAGCTAACCAGGGTCATTTAAGTCCAATAAGTCACTAAACATTCATCAACGAGGGTGTTTAGTGTCAGCACACAGATAAGAAGGTAGCATAAACAACAGCTGCAAGATTTAATTAAAGAGGCACAGATGTTCTTTTATTTCTTGGGAATCTGGATGACGTCACCAGTTAAAGGTTAGAACTTATCTTTTCACAGAAGATCTAAAAATGTTCTCCTCCAGCTGACAGACAGACATCGTTACATTATGTCGCTACTCCTGCACCCCCTCCTCGCCCTTCGTGTTTACTGTAATCAATCGAAGCATGGACCTAAGCCCGTTTGTTGTTCAATTGTGGATTAATTTAACATTCAAAGTGTACAGATCAATTACCCGTACTCTAGTGGACCTGGAAAACAATATACGGCAGCGGATATCCCTCACAACAGAAGGAAATTACTGTAAACACTAATTTATTTACACAGTACACCTGTCTGTCAGTTGAAGGAGAACATTTTCAGCATCTTCTGTGAAAAGGTAAGTTCATTAGTCATGATTTGCTGGTGAATTTACCATTAATTAATGTACTTTGTTACGGTTTCCACCTGCGCACAATCCGTGGAGCGAGCTTGGTTGACTGGCGGAAGGTCGGCCGCCGGTCCCGCTCCAGCAAAAGAATTGCCCTATATTTACATACACAGTTATACAGTACATGCATACAAAGATGGTTCGGATATATATCTCACGTTTATTAATGTACTCCTATACAACACTTACGATGTCATATCCAAGAAATTTGAAGATGGCTTGGGAAAGGTAGTCTTTTGAACATTTGGGTGTAGAAATTATGGATTGTAATTTAAATCACGCACCACAGATGAAATGGGGGAGCTGCAGCAGGTTGGGGGTTTGAATCCTGGTGCTAACAGCAGCCATCCTGATATAGTTTTTCCGTAGGGTATTCTACACTTCCTCCTGGCTCCTTATTTCTAGTCCTGGGGCACCTACTCCAATCGCTTACTCTAATAGGTACAGTTATACACATTACTACAGTTGTCACAAAAACACAGCTTATCAGACGATACCAGCACACCCAAGTTTACAGGGCTGATGACCAAGATGTTCTTAGCCCCTAAATTGAATTAATGGGATTGCGAAAATGGGTAGAAAGAAGATGATTTAGAAAAATTAATTTTTGAACGGAAGGAAAATAAGTATGTAGTTCACCAGTGTCAAGCATGTAGAGTAAGATAATTGAAATTTAGGTTGTATAATAGGTGGATGAGGTTAAAGTACTGTATGTCATCCAAATATTGAAAAAACTTCTTTCAACTTCCCTTGCAGGAGGTAAACCTTGCCTATGAGAATGTCAAGGAAGTGGACTGTCTGGACATTTCCCGCGAAGGACTGGAGGCATGGGATGCTGCAGTCCGTAGATACGAAGAACGAATCGATCGAGTGGAGACTCGCATTACTGCTCATCTACGCGACCAGCTGGGAACGGCAAAGAACGCTAACGAGATGTTCCGCATCTTCTCCAGATTTAACGCACTCTTTGTGCGCCCTCACATTAGAGGAGCCATTCGAGAATATCAGACGCAGCTGATCCAGCGAGTGAAGGATGATATTGAAGCTCTTCATGAGAAATTCAAGGTAAGCTATATTTATGACCAATTATAATAATAATACCGTATTTACTCGTCAATAACACCCCATTTTTTCCCACGAATTTTTGGCTTAAAAAAGGGGGGAGAAAATTTCCCTTTATATAGGTTAGGATGGCGTGGTATAAAGGCACTCCAAGGAGCACCTAGCACCCTTAAATCAACACACAAAATCGTTATTTTAACCTAGACTTTATTTACGATAAAAGTGATAATAGCTCATTTAAATAGCCACTGTCTTGCATCATCACAGCTGACTGGCCACAGGGCTAAGACAGCGCTACAGCCGCGCTCAGCATTGCGTGCACCGAATTGAAGGTTACACAGTGTTTCAATATGTTACGCGTCAACTAGGCCTACCTGAAATACGGAACATTTGTTTCTAATACCGACCTCATTTTCGTACTTTCCTTTTTTCACACCGCGGAAGGACTTCGAAGTTTTCTTAGTTCTCAATATTTGTCCTTATGGTTGTGCCAATAACGAATCATACACGGCTGCACTTCGTATTTACGACTCGCCGCTTTCATTCCATTTTCCGCAGCAAATTCTAGCACTTTCAACTTGAAATATGCCGTAAAACTTGTTCTCTTGCTTATTTTCAGTCCTGCTTGTGTACTGCAAGCTTCTTAACCCTTTTAGTACCAGTCGATTATAGGTGGTATGTGTGAAGAATACCAGGCTTCTTTTCAAGAAATTGCAATGTTGTACTAAAATAATTATAACTTTTGTATTTTTGAAGATATACCATCAAAATTTTTCCTGATCATTGAAAATGAGTTGTTTTACCATTCTAATAAGTAACATACTATGTTACAATAACACTACAACATACAAAAAAATATTTGTTTTATAACTGTGAAAATAAAAAGAGAAAAGTCAAAATTGAGAGAAAGAAACACAATTCAAAATAAAAATTACACACAAACGGTTGTTATTGTCTGCAGTCACATGTTGTTGGTTTACTCTCTGGAAAATTTCATAATCTTAGGTACTCTAGATTCTAATTTAAAAAATATTTTAATACACCATGCAATGTACATATTTGACATTTTATGCTGGTTCACTTTTAGCACTTGTGATACCCTAGGCAGAAACCATGAAGACCTTTCATACACTTAGAACATGCAGTTCGTGACCTTCTTACTGGACCTCCATCTATTTTGCTGCACACAATGCATCTTTTTAATAATATACCACAAAATTTCACCTAAAGTTCCCCTTCCCTTGGTGGATGAAGCTTAGCTAACATTTTGGTCTGTAGGTTTTTCTCCTGGACCCATTCGTATTATATGGACTTGAGCCGTGTCATAACTTTACTCGCAGTATTTTCTTTGTATATCAAATAGGCATTCATCACCAATCGAGCAAAAATTCAAAATACCACCTTCTTCCAATATTTCAGTGTTCGTCGCTCATCGAAGTGCGTGTACAACCTCATGTCAAATGGGTTCGAACCGACGGTCACTATCAATTGGAACTTTACTAAACCCTGTATTAGGTACACAGGCATCATTGTCATTACCGCCTACACTGTCTTCATTTGCGTCACCGTCACTCTCCAAATCAGTAAAATTGTCACTTTCACTAATGACAATACCATGAGATTTATGGAACTGCGGAATGTCATCGCTGCTCTCACTTCTGTAGCAGAAAAAAAATCACCAACATCATTACTACACGACCCTGATATTGCTACATCTTCATCAGACTCGATGTAATCAGTATCGGCACACACTCGATTGATATACTTGGCTAGATCATCATCGTTTACGAACACATCCGCGCCGCTGAGGCCATATTCGTACTAACAATAGTGCGTGGTGGACAAAACAGTGAGCACTTTCAAAAATATATCTCCGTAAATAAAACTATTACCGCGATAGTTGTGGTAAATTTAGGAACTGCACGCTTTGCCGATTCTGGATAATCTACATTGTGCTGCGATCTGTTAGAAAACTGAGAACTACAAGCATATATAAAACTGCCTGCATGAGGAGCGCTATTGCGTTCCTGGCTGTTTTCGCTAACACGCCGAGGAACGCTTTTGCGCTCCTTGGTATTCTAAGAGTTAATTATACACTACACACGGCCGTGCAGGACGTGAGACACGGAACTCGCAAGCTGGTGGGTAGGGGGAGTGAGTAACCATTGTAGAGGTCAACAATGCACAGGTGGTGCAGGCAAAAGCACGGGTTTTACCGTTAACTGGAATGTTGTAGGCCTATTTGCTACATGTTTCTGATTATTTCTCCTTCGCAATTCCTTTTTTTTCTTTTTTTTCCCCTTCGATTATTCCCCCCCCCCCCAATAATAGTAGAAAATTGAGGGCGGGTGGGGGTGTTATAGGCGAGTAAATACGGTAATAATAATCTGTGACCTGCTGTTGATCAATATGGAGAGTATTCTCCTGTCGTCAGCAACACTGTAGAGATGTTTAGTAATATTAATCATAGGGACAACACACTTGGCTTACTAAGAGGACCCAGGTTTGATTCCTGGCTCCACCGGGAATCTGATACGAGGAATAGACCAGGATGCACTTAGTCTTGTTAGGACATTTAGAGGAGCACCCCTTGTCCTAAGCCTGGATAACGTGACTGATGGTCTCGGTGCCATCATGCCGGCCACTAGTACCCTCTAATCTGCAGGGCATGGCATGGTAGCAGTTGTCCTTGTATTTTCTCAATCCTGTGGGACCCCACGCAAGGTTAGTTTATTGTAAAAAATTAATTGAGAGACCTCTGCTACCTGGTAAGCCTCCGTGGCTTAGGCGGCAACACGCCGACCTCTCACCGCTGGGTCCGTGGTTCAAATCCCGGTCACTCCATGTGAGATCTGTGCTGGACAAAACGGAGGCAGACAGGTTTTTCTCCGGGTACTCCGGTTTTCCCTGTCGAAGAATTTCATTCCAGCAACACTCTCCACTATCATTTCATTTCATCTGTCATTCATTTAATCATTGCCTCAGAGGAATGTGACAGGCTTCGGCAGCCGCCACAGTTCATATCCTCGCCGCTATATGGAGGATTCATTCATTCCATCCCTGATCCGGTCGGTCGACTGGAAGCAGGCTGTGGAATTTCATTTTCACCTCTGCTACCTGGTGTAGATCTTTTGAGCTGACACCATGACTGCAATGTTGGTATGAAGTTCAACATCAAGAGCCCGCTGATGAGCCTGTTTGTTCTCCTAGGCGAAACCCCACACAAGACACGGCACAAACCTAGAAAAATTGCAGAGTTTCAACATTATGTTTCCATTTTGCAGAGAAACTGGGAAACTATGAGGTCTATTTTTGTCTTCTAATCACCAGATGTACTCCTTTTGAGCAAGCTCATCTACAAAGGCCCTTTTGCAATCTTTTGTTACAATTTATTACCTTTCTCTTGCAGGTGCAGTATCCTCAAAGCAAGTGTTACAGAATGAGCTCTGTGAGAGATCTGCCTCCAGTCTCTGGATCCATTGTGTGGGCAAAGCAAATCGATCGCCAACTGACGGCTTATTTGCGTCGTGTTGAGGATGTTCTAGGTTAGTAACTTATCTTAAATGTGAACCTATTTGAGCTGTTGGTTTTTTCCACCCGCTCTTATAGTGTACATTCAGTTGCAATCAGTAATGTGATTAGAATTAAAATGCAGGGCCGATCCGAGTTAACGAAAATCCGAGTTATCCAGAGAACGGTGGAAAAACGATAAAAAAAACATGTACATCACCGAAATATTTTAATGGAGTTCAGAAATTATCAGCGCACTTTCACCTGAAAGCACATACACTCTTGTACTGTATTAGCCTATGTATTTGCACTTTACACAATATAGCTACAAACTATCATCATCATCATCATAATTTCCCCTTATCCTGCCGGGTCGGGGTATTTATGGCACTTCTCCACTTTCCTCTTTCCTTCCACCATTCTTCTTCCACGATCTTGTCCCAGTCCAGATTTCTTTTTCTTACGCTGTTCTTCACTGAATCAATCCAACTTGTTCTAGGTCTTCCTCTTGCTCTCTTACCCTTGCACTTCGCCTCCAGCATCTGTCTTGGTATTCTATTTTCCTCCATCCTCTTTACATGTCCAAACCACCTTAGTTTATTCTTCTCAATTCTCTCATTTAGTTTTTCCACCCAACTTCCTTCCTAACATCTTCATTCCTCACTCTGTCTTTCCTTGTCTTTCCTATCATACTTCTTAGGAATTTCATTTCACTGGCTTGGATTCTACTCTCTTGCCTGCTTGTCAGGGTCCAAGTCTCAGCTGCATAAGTTAATATGGGAACATAGTACACTTTATACACACATCAAAAAAAGTTTTGCATCACCTCGGTTCCCAGATCTCCGGCATATAGACGTTGACTGTGTATATTGTATCCAAGATACAGTCCCTTTGACTGTTCATAGATGTCACTAAAACTGCTCAAAGATGTAAACAACCATGCATGAGCAGGGCCTATTAGATGGAGGGGGTACGACAGCCGATCAGTTCCAGTCATTCCACCAGGACGAAGGTACGCTGCTCATGTTGTCTGTAGTTCTACCATGCCTAGAAGGTCAATACCGCAGTTCGATCGCGTCCGCATTGTTACTTTGTGTCAAGAAGGGCTCTCAACAAGGGAAGTTTCCAGGCGTCTCAGAGTGAACCAAAGCGATGTTGTTCGGACATGGAGGAGGTACAGAGATACAGGAACTGTCGATGACAGGCCTCGCTCAGGCCGCCCAAGGGCTACTACTGTAGTGGATGACCGCTACTTACGGATTGCCGCTCGGAGGAACCCTGACAGCAATGCCACCATGTTGAATAATGCGTTTCGTTCAGCCACAGGACGTCGTGTTTCAACTCAAACTGTGCGCAATAGGCTGCATGATGCGCAACTTCACTCCCGACGTCCATGGCGAGGTCCAGCTTTGCAACCCCGACACCATGCAGCGCGGTACAGATGGGCCCAACAACATGCTGAATGGACCCCACGGAATTGGCATCACGTTCTCTTCACCGATGAGTGTCGCATATGCCTTCAACCAGACAATCGTCTGAGACGTGTTTGGAGGCACCCTGGTCAGGCTGAACGTCTTAGACACACTGTCCAGCGAGTGCAGCAAGGTGGTGGTTCCCTGATGTTTTGGGGTGGCATTATGTGGGGCCGACGTATGCCACTGGTGGTCATGGAAGGCTCCGAAACGGCTTTACGATACCTGAATGACATCCTCCGACCCATAGTGCAACCATATCGGCAGAATATTGGAGAGGCATTTGTCTTCATGGACGACAATTCTCGACCTCATCGTGCACATCTTGTGAATGCGTTCCTTCAAGATAACGACATCGCTCGACTACAGTGGCCAGCATGTTCGCCAGACATGAACCCTATCGAACATGCCTGGGATATGTTGAAAAGGGCTGTTTATGGACGTCTTGACCCACCAACCACTCTGAGAGATTTACGCCGAATTGTCGTTGAGGAGTGGGACAATTTGGACCAACAGTGTCTTGATGAACTTGTGGATAGTATGCCACGGCGAATACAGGCATGCATCAATGCAAGAGGACGTGCTACTGGGTATTAGAGGTAGTGGTGTGTACTGCAATCTGGACCACAAATGCTGAAAGTCTAGCTGTATGATGGTACAACATGCAATGTGTGGGTCTCATGAGCAATAAAACGAGCTGAAATGTTGTTTGTGTTGATCTCTATTCCCTTTGTATTTAACGGTTCCGGAACTCTTGGAACCGAGGTGATGCAAAACTTTTTTTGATGTGTGTACATTACCTCCTTGCTTTTCCTTGGTACTTCCTTATCCCAAACAAGTTTTCTTACACTTTGTTAGAATGCATTGCTCTGCTGTACCCTCCTGCCAATCTCCATGTCCAACCTACCAGTTTGCATCAATTCACTTCCTAGGTATTTGAACTTGCCAACAATTTCCAAACTCTGACTTCCAATTTTCACAGTGCCCTTTCCTTGTCTTTCCCCTCTTGTCATCACCATGGTCTTGCTTTTCTCTATACTGATTTTCAGGCCGTACTTCTGAATATTTTCATTCAGTGCATCTAGTTGTTTTTGCACTTCTTCGGTGTTCCTTCCCCAGACCACAATATCATCTGCAAATAACAGTAACTTAATTTCTTTTTGTCCTTATGCTTCCTTTGTTTCCTTTACAATTTCATCCATCACCATTATGAACAAGAGAGGTGACAGCACACTCCCCTGTCTTAGTCCAGTCTTGTTCCTAAACCAATCTGTCTTTCCAACTGGGGTCAGTACCCTGCTAACACAGTTGTTGTACATTGCTTGCACCATTTCCAACATTTCTCTTCCCAGTCTCTTCTTAACCATGGTTTCCCATACCTTCTCTCTGGGAACACTATCATATGCCTTTTCTAGATCTATGAAAGTCATGATCAAATCATCTCCATATTCCCAGTTCTTTTCCATCACCTGCCTCAAGCTAAAGATTGGGTCCACTGTGGATCTTCCACTCCTGAAGCCATACTGTTCCTCTTGCAACTCTCCTTCCACCTTTCTTCTCATTCTTCTTTCTAATATCCTTTCCAGTATTTTTACTATCTGTGATATGAGGGTGATCCCTCTATAGTTATCACACACCTTCTTGTCCCCCTTCTTAAACACTGGTATTATTAGTCCTTTCTCCCAGTCTTCTGGTACACATTTCCGTTTCCACACACACTTTAGCAGTCGATACAACCATTGCATACCAACAGGTCCAGCAGCCTTTATGATTTCTACACTGATTTCATCCACCCCTGTTGCTTTTCCCATCTCCATTTTCTGTACTGCTAATTCCACCTCCAGCATTGTTATATCATCTTCTGTTATAGAGTCGTCAGGTTGTGTCACTTCCATCTCACCAGTACAATTGCTCACATTCAATAGCTTATCGAAATACTCCTTCCATCGTCCCTTTATCTCTTCTGGGTGTGTTAACAACTCTCCATCTTCCTTTTTCACTAGCTTTGTAGTAACTCTTTCTTTCCTCTTACTTCTTAGAAGCCCATACAGCATCCTTTTACTGCCACTTACATCTGTTTCCATTCTTCGTGTAAATTCTTCCCAACTTTTCTTCTTTTCTTCTCCTACCACTTTCTTACACCTCCGTTTGCTGTCGTGATACTTCCTTTTGCTTTCTTCTGTTTGATCTCGGTTCCATTCTTTCCATGCAGACTTCTTTTCTTTCACTGCTTTCCTCACTTCCTCATTCCACCACGGTGTCTCCTTCTCTTTCACTCTTGTTGACGTCCTACCACAAGCACTCTCTGCTGCACCAACAAATGCCTTTTTAAAGTGGGACCATTCCTCTTCTATGTTTTCCACTTCAGTAACTGGGATTTGTTGCTTCAATCTCTCCTGAAAATCTTCCTGTACAGTTTTGTCTTTCAATTTCCATACTTTTATTTTACTTTCTCTGATCTCCTTTAGGTTTTCCAATTTTTCCCATCTAAATTTTGCCACCACAGCTCTATGGTCCCCATCAAATGCTTCTCCTGGTAAATCTGTCACATCTATCAGCTTTCTGCGATTAGTCCTTTCCACCAGAAAGTAGTCAATTACTGATTTTGTTCTATCGCCCCAACCATATCTCGTAATTTTCCTGCTGTTTTTCTTCCGAAACCATGAATTACCCACTATCAGTCCATTCCTTTCACAAAAGTTTACAAGTTCCTCTCCTTCCCGGTTCTTTTTCCCATATCCATATGGTCCAATGACTTCTTCCTTTCCTTGTCTCTCGTTTCCGACTTGTGCATTCATATCTCCCATGATCACCACTTCTACATCTGAAATTACTCTTTCTACATCCTGCAGGAATACTTCAATATCTTCTTCTCTGTTTCCAGTCTGTGGTGCATACACTTGTATGAAGTCCATCACGTCATTTTTCATCTTCATTCTAATTTTCATTATTCTGTCACTCACACACTCGACCACTTCAACATACTCCTCCAGTTGTTTCGAGGTTATCAGTCCCATGCCATTTTTTGCCCCTTGGCCACCACTCCAGTAAAATGTATATCCTTTCCTCAATTTCTTCCTTCCTTTACCTTTCCATTTCACTTCACTCAGCCCCATCAATCCAACATTCTCCCTATCCATGAAGTCGACCACCTCCTCCACCTTGCCTGTCAGGGTCATGACATTCATGATTCCCACTTTCATTTCGGTTACTGGTCGCCCATTTCTCACAGTTCCCCCAGTACCAAAAGAACTGCGCGTCGCCTGCAGGGTATGCCCTAACCTTCTCCGAATCATTTGAAGTGCCATTTCCATTTTAGGCTATTATTACGATGGGGTCGCCACTCCCAAAGGCATTTTATGAAGCTACTGCCAGCTATTATACAGGCCGCCCCTAACATGGGAAACAGACGCCCTTGCAGCCGCCCCTAACCTGGGAAACAGACGCTGCCGATTGATGCTGTACTCATACTATTTCCTGAGTACTGGGTTGCCTCTTCCGCAATCTCCACCGTTCCGAAGTCCATCTTCTCCGCTGCAGATTCCGTTGAGGTCTTCCGCACGTAACCTAGTGCACGGGGCCTATGTTATACCCCATAGGACTGGGTCATAATGTCGATTATTCAGGTCCGTATTGACGTAACTATAACTTTGAAAGAATAATAGATTTTCCGCCTTCAATACTGTTTATTTCTATTACTTACAGGGACTAGTTTCGGGGGCTAATACTCCCCCTTCCTCAGCCTGTCCAACAAAACTTCACAAAGGAAGTATGAGCTTATACATGGAAAGTTTTCCTTTGTGAAGTTTTGTTGGACAGGCTGAGGAAGGGGGAGTATTAGCCCCCGAAACTAGTCCCTGTAAGTAATAGAAATAAACAGTATTGAAGGCGGAAAATCTATTATTCTTTCAAAGTTATAGGACTGGGTCCTCACCAGAACTTAGCCGGTACTGTAGTTCCATGGTATATTACAGTACCGTTGCCCACCCCCGCGACGTGGACGTGCCTGGCAAGAATTATCCATGTAGCCAATTATAATTGCCTCATGGACCGGGTTAAGGAGCTGTCTAAATCCAGCCTCCAAGGCCATATAGCTACAAACTAGTCGGTAGTAAAAAGAAGGCAGTGAGCTTCAGCTGTTTTGCCACCCTAAAGACTGGCACACGTTTTCGCCCCTTTCTGCCTGCCCCCAGCAACCCTTCTACAAGACTATTCTATAAGTCTGCCTGGCTCATATTTGAATATCCCGCCTGGTGCCTCCCGCCATGTTCCTTCCAGGCAAAGCTAATGCTCCCTACCAGGCAACGCTAAGTGCTCCTTCCAGGCAAAGCTAGTGCTCCTTCCCGGCGAAGCTAACCTGAACAGAACATTCTGGAACTATTGTCTCCCGCCGAGCGAAGAGCCAATGGTGTGCTTCGCTGCAGCCTGAGTGTATTATGGGTAGACTCTGTATCAGGCCTGCGCCTGCCACACTAACTCGCGCGCTGGCATGGTCTGCTTATGGCAGAAAGGAACTCCGAGGCGTGCCAAAGTTGGCAATGCCCGCTTCGAGTATATTCCGCAAGGCGCGCTCGGCTCTGCTCGCCGACCGCCTAGCTGTACAAGTGAGAGCTTGCTCTCCTCCCATTTGAATTTCGGCCTTGTAACTGACTGGTTTACTTGCGGCCAGGCTCTCGGTAGCTTGAACTAAGGTATGGTCTTCGCTCCGATGTAGCACATCGAATACTGACTGAATTGTATATCTTGTGAAATATTTAAATGAATATTAAATCTCACTGTGTCGCCGTGAGAAAGACTTTCTCCTAGCCCGGACTGATTAGATTTTAAGTCTTACAAGCACACGACTTTTAGAACTGTAGTTACGTAGAGGGAAAAGGCCGGGGCAGCCTACCCTCGTGAAGCTGTGTCGTGCTGCAATCATAAAACATACTGTTTAATATATTATTTTATTTCTTTTAAGTTGTGTTTTCCGTTTGTATTACGTCAGGTTTGTCCTTTTAAATTATTATTTTTTGAGGGTGATCTTTATTTTGACGACAATGTCTCATTGTCTAGTGGCTTGGCCTACAATGGCCAACGGCTGAAGCCCGTTGTTGGGCAGTCGTTTGAAGTGTCCTTGCCGTCCTTGGTTGTGTGCGGAAGCAAATGTTAAGAGCTCCCGCTCTTGAGGCTTGAGTATAGCCTTAGGGTTTCTTTCTTATGTAGTGTTCAACTATTGTGTTGGCTTTGGCCATTTAAAGGTAATTTCTTATTTCAATGGAGTTGCTGCTCCAAGTTTTCCTCGTGCTAAGAGGATATTTCAAGTTTGTCGAACTTCGTAATTCTGATAGAGCCTCATGGCTGTGTGAACTTTGTTTTGAGGGAATTGCTTCCCAGTTATTTCAGGTCTAATGCCTTTCGCCTATTTTCAGCACTTTTGCTGGGACATATCTTTCATATTTCTAGTCTCCAAGAAATGTGCTTTTGAATTTAACATTTTTCTAACCTAAGTCGTCATGCATAACCGTTGGTGCACAACCTTGCCACGTGGGTTAATAATAGGTTAGGAGGTTTATTTCTCATGTTTTGTTTTTCTATTTGTTTCCACTGTTTTGTATATTTAATCAGTTCAATACATTCCTTATATTTTATTGTTTTAAACCTTGGTATTTTTAATTGACTATGTTGCCCGTCTCCCGCCTCTGTACCGCGAGGCTAACTTCTACACCACAAGTATTAACTTGCCTGGCACGCCGTTATTTTGGTAAAGGCCGCCATAGCTGTCTCAGATTAGTGTATCACTTACGAGCAGCTCAATCTCGCATCCGCTTTAACATTAGAAGTTCATTTGGCAATGTTTCCGCTGGACTCTCGAAATAAACCATCAATTTCTCTATGTTTGCTACTGCTTCTGCGTGGGTCATAGCCACAGTTGGTTCATAAACACTGTCTGAATCTGAACCCTCTTCATTTTCATTTTCAGTAACTCTGCATGATGCAATAATGTCTTCCCCTGTAATCGGTTTATAACTCCATCATTGTCGATTTGCAACCATTTGTCAATGTCTTCTTCATCAATATTGGAACATCCATCAATATTTTTTTTAAAATGTCTATAAAATCTTCTTCCACGCATATTTTTTCTTCTTCAATCTTGTTTTCTGGCAAGTCACTCACACCAGGCTACGACTTTTTCCAAGACTTCATCAAATTTTCTATTCCAACCTGGTCCCTAGCTTCCGCAATAATATAAATAACAGTCTTTACGTTATAAGATTTGAGCACCTCTACTACACCATGCTCTCCTTCGTTCTCTACCAGTTGGCTTACCATTGCCTTTGGTATACTTGTTTTATTTTTTCTAGAATTCCTTGGTCCAACGGTGAACAAGAGAAGTTACATTAGGTGGTAAAAAACTCACTGAAAAATCATCTTTGACTAGCTCATTGACAGACTGGATGTGAAGGTGCATTGTCAATCAGCAAAACCGCCTTTTTGGGAAGGCCATACTTTGTCAAATATCTATTTACTGATGGCACAAACTTCTGGAAAAACCATTGTTTGAAAATGTCACTAACCATTCAATCACTTTTCTATGAGCAGTAAACGATAGGCAATGAATCTCTTTTCACATTTTTCAATGCATGGGGGTTTGTGCTTTCCTGACACATTACTGTAAGCCATTATGGTGAGGCGGTCTTTCCCTTTTTTATACCCTTTTGCTGAATCTTCACCTTTAAGGCTAGAGTTTTACTCTGCAACATCCGGTAAAATAAACCGGATTCATCGGCATTGTAAACTTGATCTGCCGTCAATTCTTCCATTTTAATGAAGTCTTCAAACTCTTTCTAAATCTTTTTTCGGCTTCATCACCTGACAAGCTTTGTTGACACACTCCATGCCCTTTTTTCCATCTGTCTAACCTTCCTTGGCTAGCTGTAAAACTTGGATCTCCATGGGGCAACTGTTCGTTCAAACTCAATGCTTTCTGTTGGACGATGGGTCCAGAAATCGGCAAACCACGTTCTCTTTCAGCAACAAACCAGGCAAACAATGCTTCATCCCGAGTTTCTAGTTTAGCAGTTTTTGCTTTACACAGATTATGCAAATTGTCCTTAGAAATCATCTTGAAATAAGTCTTTTCAATGCGTTTTCTGTTCTATTTCCAATCAGATACGGTTGGTGTTCCTACTCCAAACTCAGCAGCAATGTTCTTTAACGATTCTCCTTTATCAATTCTTGTCAATGCTTTCATCCTTTTTTCCATAGTCACGACAATGTTTTTATGTTTCGTCGCCAACGCGGACAGATTATAAGCTTGTGACAGCATGTGTGACTGACGGGGATGTAAATACGAATCTGCTCTGTGACGATTATGCCATGGTGACAAATATACCAGAAAATACAGTAATCTTGGAGATTGAAACATATGGTTTGTGAATTTCTCGTCTTGGCTGCGAACCTGCATGTATTTCTCTTTGTATTCATTGGTAATTTTTAGTAGTGTTTAGTGAAGTGTTAGATTAGCTGTTTATTATTAACCCTGTGTGTGGCGGCAAAGATGATATTCAGGAATATCTCATTCATTATTCATCTGGTGACGAGATTTACCCGAATGGGAAAGTTAGGATGACAATGTTCACATGGTGGCCACTACTCCTGGAAAACCTGGAAATCCTGGAAAACTCCTGGATTTTTATTAGGGTCTGGAAAACTCCTGAAAAATGACGAAAAATTTGAAAACTCCTGGAAAATAGCCACTGTTAATTAATTATAAAAATCTTTCCATCTTAAATCCTACTCCCGCTGCGGTTTTGGGTGAGCACTCTATCGTTAATGAAAGAAATTTCCTCAGGCTACCTGTTTCTGTGTGGGAGAACACGTGATAGTATTTTTGTAAAACATATTGAGTATAGACAACTTCACCGCAGTAAAATAGCAGGCAGCATTCTTTTTTTTTAAGCCGATATTTCAGTCACAAAGGCTTTTTTAAAACAACAATTAAATCATTTGTGTGTAGGCTTGCATATCAATAATGCAATCACCACTAATTTTTGTCAACATCTGTGTAAGTAAACCAAACACAACTGCTTTATTTTGGTCTTGAAGTAGGCAACCGATAAAGCCCCCCGCCCTGGGACTGTCGCTTATTTTTAAGTCTGGAAAAATGAGAATTACTCCTGGAAAATTCCTGGAAAACTCCTGGAAAATCGTTGACCGATTTGAGTGGCCACCATGTGTTCAGAATTCAGCGTATGTATCTTTATTGGAGTGTCTTCCATGCAATTTGAATTTGCATGGTTTCTTTACATTTCACACTTCTCTCTGAAGAGCGACTTCAACTTTTGTCTCTCTCTCTCTCTCTCGCTCTTTCTCTTTCTCTCCTTTAATCCTTCCCTTATTTATAAATTGTTTTACAGGCAAAGGCTGGGAGAACCACATAGAAGGACAGAAGCTGAAGGCAGATGGTGACAGTTTCCGATTGAAACTGAATACCCAGGAGATATTCGATGACTGGGCTCGCAAAGTACAAGCACGTAACTTAGGAGTGACTGGAAGAATCTTTGCCATTGAGAGCCAGAGGTCTCGTGCTGGACGAGGGAACGTGCTGAAACTCAAGGTCAATTTCTTGCCGGAGATCATAACCTTGTCAAAAGAGGTTAGTATTCTCAACGTATAATTCTTCCTCAGTCCTTGTACCCTTGACAGGATGTGGTGTAGTTGGAGAATTTCTGCCTTGCCTTCCAGTGCTTCCACCTCCGTAGGGGTTCACAACTAGTGGGGTGTGGGTTAGCGACCACGGTACCCCAACTATGTCCTTTTTTCCACGTGTGTGCTTTCTCAGCACACATTAGCTACCAAACATTAAAATAAACAGAACATCACCAAATTATTGACAAATACAGTTTTTACACAATTATTATAGGTAGTTCATCTTTATGGCATTTTGTAGACAGCAATTAATACCTGATGCTGCAAACATGCGTGGACCCGAAAATGGTGAGGGGAAAGGAGGAGAAGGAAGGTAGTTGAGGGGGTCACTGCTGCTATACTCGTGGGAGCCACTAACGTGCAATACTGGTACAATAGGACCTGATGTAAACATTTCCATAGCAAAGAGAGAAATGAATGTTTCTTCCCTCCTAGCCATGCTGCAGCACATAGACTCGCCCACATACGGAACTCGTTGTTTATGCATGTGCCATCGGGTAATAGCGGTATACAGCAGTGATGCAAAGTAATTACTTGAGAGTGATAGTGATATAGTTAATTCTATCTTGTCGATACTGTATATCAGAATTTGTTTTAAAAAAGGGACCACTCATTGCTTAATATACAGAGATTTCACATCGTAAGTAATTTACAGCAGGTTACTGAGGCATTAGATTCTCATGGAAGCGAGTTTTCTCAAACCTGACCTCAACCACCCTACTTTGAGATGAAAATGTTGTCAAGAAGTGGCAATAAATGCCTGAATATTATTACTTTTTTTGTTTGTTTGTTGCATGGAGAAAGAGTGAATTCTAACCGTTGATTGTTACTCTTCATTGGAGGTTGGTTTCACTGAATCATTCTAATCATATAATATACTGTTTTCTTATTTAAGGTGCGCAATCTGAAGAATCTAGGTTTTCGTGTACCACTGGCTATTGTAAACAAGGCCCATCAAGCAAATCAGCTGTACCCATTTGCTATTTCCTTGATCGAAAGTGTACGCACTTATGAGAGAACATTGGAAAAGGTAAGACTTATTTTTCTTCAGTTATTTAATAGTACTGGGTATGTGAATGTGATAAAACTTATTTCATCACTGTTTGAAAACCGTTTCACACATCCGTGTCACAAATTTTGTTATCACAATCTGTTTGTTTCTATTCACATCTGTGAATGATCTGACACTCACTTCACATGTTTGAGCACAACCAATTCATTGGTATTTGTTATTCAAGACACATTTCTTGTTCCACGTAAATGTGTACGTATCAGTAATGCCTTATAATGATAGGAGTAGTGGAAAATGAGTTCAAGTAAAAGTTAAAAATGAGATTGCCAGCAGAACTTGAACTATCTCCAGGTGCTTGAACCGATTAAATCATACAGTCCTTGCCCGAAGGTAGCACATTTGTCGACTTTTGATGTAATATAGAGTGCTTTGAAGCCATTTTTCAGTGTTGCTTTATTGTCAATTGATATTGCAACTTTTCAGCCAGTCAACACAAGATAATCCCAATTTCTGGAACAAGCAAAAAAAAAAAAAAACTGATAAAACAATAAATATATATATATATATATATATATATATTCTGTAGTCCAATATGAGGTGTTCCCGACGAGAAGGGCGAACTAGACATGTGAGTTTTTTAAAATTATTTACGAGTTTGTCTCGATTGGTAACATTGAACGTTGTTGTAGATGAATGCAGTTGAGTTTGCCCCGATATACTATGAATAATGGACAGATGCAAATCAGGGGAGTTCGACTTGACTAGTAGCTGCGCGGGACCAGGAGGGCAAACTTGAGAGAGTCCATGGTGTCCCTACTCCAAACTCACTTTTCACCGGACACTCGCAAGCTCAATCAAGGGTAACTTGCACTCATCTTCGTGAAGCAAAACTGAGAAGAGGAGGGTTCATTTTCCACGTCAGTCATCCGTGGTCTCCCCCTTATACGCCAGACAAATGCCGGGACGGTGGGACGGTTCCTAACGCAAGGCTACGGCCGCCTCCTTCCCAATCCTATCCCCAATTTACAAATACAGACACTAGTATAGCCATCACAATAACACAGGTTAGCACACAAATTCTACACACCCAAGTACATGGGACTACATGACCATGATGTCACAAATTCCCTTAAATAAGCAAAATCAACAACAAACTGTTCAAATGGCATCGAATATTGTGAAGGCAATACTTCTGCATACCTGTCAACTTTCAAAAATGGAAATCCAGAAGATCCCAAAGCGCAAAAATTGAACGCGTACATGCGTCGCAAGGTCTTAAAAATAGCGAGAAAAGACTATAGGGAAAGAGATTACAAACTCTTGGTGATGTGAGACTATCTAATTCATTGTGCCAGTTTCCAAAAATTCTCAAGAATATGCCTCCCTGAAAGACTGATGATATCGTTTATTACTTGAATTCATCTCGAAAACACTAAATTGCACACAAAAAATTGTCACACAATTGCACGAATACCACAACTACAGCAAGTACCGCTTAAAACCAAGCTTTCCCGCTTACAAACAGTCGAAGCACAAAGAGTAATATAAATGCAGCGATAATCTGGTTGGTTCTTAAGTTTAGGGGCCGCGACAACGCGGTCATCTAGCCCCGTGTACTTTGGGTGTGTGTAGAATCTGTCTGATAACCGGTGTTAATTGTGATGACTGTATTAGTGTGTTATCTGTTTTTTAATTTAAGTACTGCAACTTAGAATTTTTCAAATAGTTCCTACTTTTACCGCCAAGCGCCACCGTCAACGACTACTAGGCCAAGTTCAGAACTTAGCTACCAGACGCCACCGTAGTCGGCTCTTGGCAACGAACGTAGAAACCTAAGAGCGTTGTTTGCATTCTTAACCTATTCAATTTAGCTTCACACAGGTGCAATTAGTGGAAGGTTCTTTATCATGCCATAAATCTATGACATGGGACCGCCGGCTTTACTTCCCCTCTGAAGGAAGGCATACTGAGGGATTTTTAACGCTCTTAAAATATCCGACGGCTTCGTCCGGGATTGAACCAGCTATCTTGGGCATAGAAGCTCAGCATGCTACCGACTACGCCACCGAAGCCGCCAAGCGATAATCTGCGAGATGTGATTATTGATACAGTTCTATCGACTTTCAGCGTCAAACGCAAGGAATTAATGACAAAAGCGCAGCGATAATCGGAGAGACGGGATTATCGATAAACTTTCTGTGTTATTAGTAGATTTTCAGTCGAATTTAAACACTCGCATCTCAGAATAGCAGCTATTACCGAAAATCAAAACTGAAATGCGATTTGGATGCAGAGAACAGAAACAAGCTAGGGAGTTGAAAATCCAGAAAAAACTCTGTTAATCCGGACAACCGGAAAACACCCCAAAAATCCGGAAACCTTCCGGGAAAACCGGAAAACTTTGCAGGTATGCTTCTGTTGAGTATCGATTGTATGCATTCCTTTGTATTATTATTATTATTATTCCATTCATGTCACGTGAGTAGGGGGGGGGGGGTGGCAGATGACCTCGTAGTTCCGCCCCTTAAAACTACAATAACTAACACATGTCACGTGTCGATTATAATAAATGCATAATCTGATAAAAACAATCTTTTATGACCATCTAAGTTACATTTTTGGATGAAATCACAAAAGAAGAAGAATACTGTATGTCGAGAAAATTGGTAGAAAAATGTAATGGCATTTTTCTTGAAACACCCATTTGTTGAGTTCGCCCTTCTGGTCGGGACGTCTCATATATTTTTTTCTATCACATATAATTTTTTTCAGGTTATATTTTTGCACATCTTGGTAATTGGGATTATATTGCGTTGACCAACTGAAAATTATCAATTTTGTTGTAATGGTTGAAGCTATGGGCTGCCCTAAGCTTCTGTGGGTTTGCATAAATATTTCAGATGAGTTGAGAAAATCCCGATCTGAAAGAATGAAAAAGTACTGGAAAGAGCGCAAGAACCAAGCAGTACTACCTTCAAAGAAGAAGTGATTGTGGAACGACTCAAGTGGTCCAATGTGACCAATCAAGATTAATAATAATAATAATAATTTGAATCTCCATAGCTTCAACAAATGACATCAAGTGTTTCAAATGAGTTGCCTCAAGAGTGGACTGTTTATGGGGTAATCAATGCAGGATGCAGGGGATTATTACAGATGAGTTCAAACGGTGGCCTCATTTTCAACTCTCGTGTTTTTAAGTATGTATGCCTTGAGAAGCATCTATTTTAAAGAAATTCAGGAAAAGTTGGTAGTGAACATAACATAGAAAACTGTGTGTGCAAGTAGTAGTAAATGGTTGTGAATCAATGGGCTGAGATTACTTAGAAGTAGACTTCATGGGTTTTAGAATTTCAAACTCCAAAGTTTTGCATTTTGTACTCTAAATGTAGCATTGTGTAATATTTTTATGATTTTCAGATTGAGCATTTAGCAAAATATTTGGGATATTGTGCAATAATACAAGGGAAAACCCAGAAATAATCGGACAAAATTCGCTGCGGGCATTGTTCTTGTAGTTTGGGCTTCTCCCTCTGGGTAGGTGTTAAGTACTGAGTCAGTATACCAAGCAACGTTGCTTGGGACGGTTGTAGTTTTTGGCTTCTGAGACGGTTTTTGTGCGACAAGTTGTTTGACCCCTTTGATTTTGTGAAATGGCTGATATTTGAAAACGGTGTGCTTTGTTGAAATTTTGTCCACTTGGAAGTGCACAAGAACTTTTTCGACAAAATCATTTCCGTGGATGAAACGTGCTGTTACGGATATGGCCCCAAGGCAAAGCAACAGTAGTAGCAGTGGAAGGCAGCGGACTCCCCTCGCCCTTAAAAGGCCCGGCAAGTTAAATCTGCCATGAAGACTATGTTGATCTGTTTTTTCTACCTTCGTGGCATTGTTCACTCGGAGTACATTCCCAAACATCAAACTGTGAGCCAAGTCTTCTACTTGAGGTGGTTGCGCGAGAGTGTTTGGTTGAAATGGCCTGATTTGTGGTGGAGTGGGTACTGGTACTTCCACCATGACTTTGCTTCCAGCTCACCTAGCCATTTCTGTGCGTGAATGTTTGGCGGAAAACCACGTGACAGCGCTTCCTCCCTCCTCTACTCACTGGATCTCATATTTCCCTGGATAAAAAGGGAGCTGAAGGAGAAACGTTTTGCAGACATTATGAAGGTGAAGAGAGAATTGAAGACAGCTCTGCGAGGCATTGGAAAAGAAGAGTACAAAAGTTGTCACGTAGTGGAATAAACATTTGAACCAATGTAATGGAAAGTACTTCGAAGGTGACTAAAGTTTGTAACTCAAAATAATAAGAATCTGTATTTTATTTTTAAAATTGTGTCCGGTTATTTGTGGGTCCCCCCTAGTACCGGTATATATTGGAATTAGGGAAAAAATAATACTGTATATACCCAAATACCGCCCCCAAATCATCTCCGCACCCTCATTTTTTGAATGGAAATTTTAAAAAGGAACTTCTATTTTTATTTTTGTCACTTTTAAACAAATGTATACTATTTATACTGTACTACATATGACGAGATTTCTTGTTAGCTATTTCCATCACTTGTTTTACGTTTACCGATGCCATGCTACCGTATCACGCAACTCAAGAATCTGTAAAACCTGCGCGTCTGCCTGCAACACTGGTTGACCTCGACGGCTACTCTCTCCCCCTACCGCGCTGCTTAAGAGTTCCGTGCCTCGTATCCCGCATGGCCGAGTGCAGCCGAGTGTAGGAAGCGTGCAGTAGCCTACACAACGACTGAAAATGAGCAAAATAATAAGTTTACGGCATCCTTCAAGTTGAAAATGCTAGAATTTGCTGCAGAAAATGGAGTGAAAGCGGCGAGTCGTAAATATGAAGTGCAGCCGTGGATGATTCGTTATTGGCGTACCGGTAACCAGAAGGACAAATTATTGGGAAGAAAGAAAACTTGTAAGTCCTTCCGCGGTGTGAAATAAGGAAAGAACGAAAATGTGGACATAAAAGTTCTGGAATGGGTTCGTGAAACAAGAGACAATGGTCACGCGGTAAATTGCGAAATGATGCCGCATAACATGCAACACTGCGTAACCTTGAACTCGGCGCTCGCACTGCTGTGCTGCAGCCCTGTAATCAGTCAGCTGTGATGATGATCCAAGAGAGTGACTATTTAAATGGGCTATTATCACTTATTTAGAAGATGCTAGGTGTTCCTTTGTGTGCCTTTATACCACACCATCCTAATCTATATCAAGGGAAATTTTGAAGCCGAAAATTCAAAAAGAAAGTAATAATAAGAAGGCGGGGTGTTATGCGAGTAAATACAGTATACCCGAAAAAGCACTCGCACCATCTAGCGGCTACTTGGAAACGCCCTATATCGCACGTGGCGGGCAATTTCAATCTTTAAAATTTGGATGACTCATTTAATACCTGCACCCTAATTTTTCACGGCCGATTTTGAATAAATATGTGGGGGGGGGGGGGGGGGAGGGAGGGGGGTATTCGGGTATATACGGTAGTAATATAAAATTGCTCATCATAGTATTTACAAAATTTGATAGAAAACTAAGACCGATGAATATAACATTCAACTATAGCCTACATACCAAAATATGCAAATTTATGCTGTAATTGCACATATAAACATTCAGTTTAGTAAAAGTTTACAATTTGGTCGTTGACCATGGGAGAAATTTTGCACATTTATTTATCAAATTTTGCATTTTATTGCTAATTAATTAAGAGAGAGCCACACAATCACATGGTACAGTGATGACTTGACCAGGAAGTCGGTGGTCGACTATATACTGTATGAGAAAGAACTAAATAAGAACATCATGGACATCAAGGTTATACCATCGGAGAACCTGGATAGCGACCATGGATTGCTGGTAATGATCCTGAGAGGGAGTAAGGAGAAGAAAGGGACTGAGAACCAGGAAAGACGTATAAGGATATGGAAACTGAAAGAAGGGGATAGAAGGGTAGAGTACCTCAAAATGGTAAAGGAAGGAATTCCAACAGATGAAGAAAGAGGGGTGGAAGAGGAATGGGCTAGATTTAAGAAGACACTAGTAGGTGCAGCAGAAGCAGTATGTGGGAGGACTAGTAGTAAGAAGAGGTGGAAGGAAACACCATGGTGGAATGAGAAGACAAAAGATATAATAAGGGAAAAGAATAGAGCCTTTAGGAGGTGGTATCAAAATAGGACGGTAGAAACAAGGGAAGAGTACCAGGAAAGAAAGAAGGAGGCGAAGAGAGTTGTGGCTGAGGAGAGAAGAAAGTGGATGGAAGAGTGGACAAAGATGATGAAGGAGGATAGTGAAGGTACAAAAAAGGTCCTGTATGGGATGGTAAAAAATAAGAGGCGGAAGGATCCTACAGATTATGTTAGAAAGGTGAACAAAAGGGGACAAGAGATACAAAATAGGGAAGAACTGAAGAAAATGTGGAAAGAATATTTTGAAGAACTTCTGAACCCAAATGGAAAAGATGGTGAGGAGGAAGAAATCGGGGAAGAGGAAGATGAACTGCAAACAGAAAAGGACTTAACATGGAAAGAAGTGGAAGATGATGATGATAATTGTTGTTTTAAGGGGCCTAACATCTAGGTTATCGGCCCCTAATGAAGAAGTGGAAGATGCAGTGAACAAGATGAAAGGAGGGAAGGCACCAGGTGTGGATGAGTTGAGTGTGGAGTTGGTGAGAGCAGCAGGAGAGGTGGGGATACAGTGGTTGTACCGAGTGATGAGGACAGCATGGAAGGCAAGGAAGACCCCAGAGGACTGGAAAAAAGGAATAATTGTCCCGATCTTCAAGAAAGGTAGTAGAACAGATTGCAGAAACTATCGGGGAATAACACTGATGAGTCATTGTGCAAAGATCTTCGAGAAAGTTTTGGAAAAGAGGATTAGGACAAGGATGGAAGGAGGGATGAGGGAAGAACAACATGGCTTCAGAGCAGGAAGGTCCACAGTGGATTTGATTTTTGCTGTAAGGCAGTTACAAGAACAGCACTATGAGTATGGAACAGATCTACTGATGGCCTTCCTGGACATTGAGAAAGCATGACAGTGTATGCAGAAACAAAGTATGGAAGTCCCTGGAGGATAGAGAAGTAGAGAAATGGACTATAAAGAGGATAAAGGAGATGTACAAGGGAAGCGTGAGCTGTGTGAAAGTGGGAGGAGAGAGATCAGACTGGTTGGAACAGAGAAACGGCCTGAAACAAGGAAGTGCACTGTCACCGTTACTTTTCATTGTGGTGATGGATGACATAATGACCCGAGTGGCACAAGTAATTGGGGAAGGAAAGATGAAAGCAATGGTGTTTGCAGATGATTTGATGATTTGGGGAAACGAGGAGGAGGTACAGGAATAGTTGGACGTGTGGGAAGGAATAATACAAGGATATGGGATGAAATTTAGCATAAATAAGAGTGAGATGGTTATCACAACAAGGAAGAAGGAAAGAACCACAACGGGAATAACAATTGGTGGGGAACAGCTGAAGAAAGTGGAGAGTTTCAAGTATCTGGAAAGCCTGATACAAGATAATGGAAGAAACGATAGGGAAATAAATGAGCGGGGGAGGCAGGCAGAAGCATTTCGAAGGAGTGTGAGAAGCATGTTATGGAGCAAGGATGTCCCTCAGAACAGCAAAAAGATCATATATCGGACGTACTATGTCCCTATCCTGACGTATGCCTCGGAGACCTTGGTTATGAAAGGGAGAAGAGCAAAATACAGGCCAGTGAGATGAGGTTCTTGAGAAGCAGTATTGGAGCTACAAAGATGGACAGAATAAGAAATGAGAGGACCAGAGAATTAATGAAGGGAGGAACCATTACAGGATGGTATAGAGAAATCTAGACTTAGATGGTATGGACATGTAAAACGAATGGAGAAGAGGATACCCAGGAGAGTACACGAGACGAAGTGGGAAGGAAAGAGACCGAGAGACAGGTGGCTGAAGGGGGTGGAAGAAAGCGTGAAGAAGAGAGAAGACTGGACAAGGGTGGAGGCTGAGAGATGGTGGGAAGACAGAAGACGTTGGAGAGGCTTGTGTTCCAAACAGACCCGGCCAGTGCCTGGAAACTGTGCAAGATGATGATTGCTAATTAATTACTGCCCCAATATTAGGGGTCATAGAACATGATATGGCAACATTTGAACAACTTGTGCTATTATTGCAAATGCTGAAGATCACAAACTCTACTAATCTTTAAGTGGAGGGTGCAAGAATGTGGGGAAAACATAGAAGACAGTACCTAGACTTTATTTCTAAGGATAGGGTGACTTTTGACCCCATTTTGTATACTCTCTTTGGAATTTTTTCCAACCTGAAATCGATGAAATATAAAATTTAAAAAGCCAATGTATTATCTACCAATTAACCCTATTTCAATTTCTCTCTTTGCACTAATATTTTAAAATTAAAAGGATTAGCCAAAGCCATTTAGCTAACTGGGGTGACTGGTCCCAATTTTTGTATTTACTGAATAATTAAATCTATATTTTGTAAATAAATACAGAATATTTAAAATTACAACAATGGCTTGAAATTGAAATTGGTTTCAATCTGCTTAGACACACAATGTGCTGTTGAAATACCATACATTTAAATTTAACATGTGATGTTCCCATTTTATGTTACTCCGGAAATGAATTCTGCTATCTGCCAGTTACTCCATTATTTGGTACTTAACACTAGAATGATATGTACAGAGGTACATGTAGCTGATAGCAACTCTTAACCTATTTAACCCAGCTTTAGTCGTGCAGGGTTAATTTCTATCCCAATGGTATGTTTCAATTTGCCATTCTGACGAGGTTGGTTTCAACTTGCTTCTTGCTCCATATACCTTCCACCGACATTGCATTGCATCACTAGATTCAAACAGATCCAGTTGTGAGAGGGTGGTTTGTTACCCAGGCACGACCAATCATGTAAACAGTTTGGTAATTTTTTTTATAAAACTTTCCTTTTTATTCATTACTAAACATATGCCTTTCTGACAATTTCTAGGATACAAATGTTTGTTTCTAATTTTTAATAATTTCTTTTCAATGATAACCTTATTATAAAAAATTGTAGGTGAAGTAAATAGGTCTGTTTTCCATGGTTATAGTAATATTAATAATATATGTTGTTTCCTATGGCTAGCCCGGATTCCAATCCATCAGCTTTCTTGCGTTCCAATAGAGTTGTGTGAGGTTATATTAATAATATATATTAATTTTTAGTTCTAGCTGACATTTGTTCTACATGCTTCGCAGTATATCTGAAATAAATATTATTTAAGTAAAACTCAATTTAGTAATTTTTGATAAGGAAAATACTTTGGGGTAGATATTACCTCACGCGACCATTGGCGCGTCGGAAAAGGCGCGACTAACGCATGGTTAAGGCACAATAGAGGGGCTTAATTTTTTGGAGACTTCCAGATTGAAAACAGAATGACTTCTTTTTCTAATGAAAGTTTGCACATGAGGAGATAAAAGCAGTCATTTTGATCATTAGTGGAGTATTCACTAGAGAGCAATAGGGTATGAAAGATCATATTTGTAGAAACTTTACTTCGTCATTTCTTTATACTGTTCAGTAAGTAGTCATATGTTACAGATGCAGAACGTAATGATGATACACCAGAATTATTTTATATACCAAAGCAAAGTAATTAGTTTCCGGATGTAAAATAAAATTTCATGGTTATCTTTTTTTGACTTCTGTATTCAGACTTACTTGAAAGTGGTAATTTAATGATAAAAATACCTGTAATAATAGTGTGGCCACAGCTACCATGATGCGGAACTTTCCATTGACGCGACCTACTCTTCAGTGAAAAGTTTTAAATTAAACCGTGATGATGGTTTACTTGGAAATTGGTTCCGTATCAACTTACAAATACAATAAAACAATGTTTGGTCTGTCTGTCCAGTCAATACATTTTATTTATCGTGATTTTAATTCATTTGGAAATGTTTTGTTCCTTCTCTATCAGTCCATCTTCAGCATTTATCAATTAAACATTAAAACTTTCTACATAAAACCCTATGGCCCTCTTATTAACTACTAAAATATCGAGTCAGATAGAGAAGGTGCAAAACATGTCCAAATTAAATAATAGGACAAATAAAATGTATTGACTGGGCAAGCAGACCAAACATATTGTTTTATTGCTACTCTTCAATTTCGAAATTCTGTTTAATACTCCCATAACCAGAACTAGATTAGTCAACCTATGGCTGAGACTTACCGTAATTAAATTTGTCTTATCATAAAATGTAATACGACAGATCTTTTACTAGTTAACATTGTAGTACTCAGAGTGCCAAAGATTTTTGTCACCCTTTGAAAATCTGGCAAGAATCAAACCCGCGATCTTGGAGTCGTGAGATGGACACTGTACCACTGATCCACTGAGGAAGCTTACTTAATGATGATTAAAAGCAGTGAAAAATTGTTCAGTGGTATTAAGAGGTTAGATGGCAGTAAAAATTGTCTCAAGTTTTATGTATTCCTATAGTGTTGAATTGTGATTAAGCTTCAAATTTATATCAACCTTGTAAGTAGTAAATTTAGGTGATTCTGTTTAGTAAGATTATTAAAAATGAAACATATGGCTGCATCTAACAGTGAAACAAACAAAAATTAGAGAAGTGGGATAAAAATTACTCGCGTGGATTGATACTTTTGTAAGCTTACTTAGTGGTTTTTTTAGTGCTATTTTGAAGTGTTTGTATCCCTGGCCTTAATTTATTCACATCTATATAACTTAGTACCTTACCATTGCACAAATATATTTTAAACTTAACTTGTTTTCCATTCCCATCATCAATTTCAGCTTACAAACCGGAGCTCACCCCCCAGTCCATCATTCAAGGTAGACCCCACAAAGTGGATATTGCGGACTGCTCATGTTTTATGTTGTCCTAACTGCTTGCATACTCCACTGCTAACCCTATATGTGTGCCCATAGAAGTGTCAAACTCTAGTAGATCAATATCCAATTCAGGTGTTCTCGAGAGGAGCACAGAATGATGGAAGAGGACTGCTATTATTGAAAATGTTCTGGAAACTAGAAAAGAAATCTGTTATCAAATATAGATTTAGGTATGAAAAGCCAAAAATATGACCATGGCAGCCCTTGTCCTTATTGACAAAGCTTAAAATATTCAGTAAGTTGAAACCTTAAGTCAATAACCAGTTGTACTTAACCACAGTACCAGTTTCGCCCACATTGTGACCTCCTTCAGCGTTATATTATAAAATACGTAAAGAAGCAAGCCTTACATACAAAAATTTCCGTAGATTTAGGTCTTAGAAAGTAATTTTTGAAAGCCTTTGTCTTGAGCGTGGCACTCTATAGAAGTGAAACTTGGACTGTTGGACATTGGACATTGGAACATAATCAGGAGGGCTATTGTCTGAAATTAAATGAGGACATAGGAACATAATAAGGAGGGCTATTGTCAGAAATTAAATGTCATTGGAACATAATAAGGGATCTATTGTGTGAAATTAAATGAGGACCTTGGATCAAAGTAAGGATGAGTATTTCCGTTTGACACTTTTATGTGGAATCTTGCATTTTTCTTCTTTGTGCTGTATGAAACGTCTTGTTGATTGTTAACTAATTCTGTGAGCATTTGTGTCATCCCCTTAACCATGCCCATCCCTGATAATAAGTGTTGCATTATAGATGTATATGTTTTGATTTATGTATGGATGTTGTTGTAATATTATTAGTACTAAATAAAGAAAGTACAGGTAAGAATTGAAATGAAAGTTATATTGAAGAGGAATATGGAGCAACTATATGAACATTTTGATATTTGATTTTATAAAAAGATTGCACATCTTGCCAGTGTCAAGTGAGCTGCTGTTGAAGGCTGAGGATGGACTAGCATACGCTCTGTAAAGCTCACCATCACTTTTAAAGATTGCTTATCTTTGACATTGCATAGACGCAAAAGATTATCAAGGCTGTATGAAAATAACTTCTTTATCACTGTAGCTTTGCCATGCTTGGTGTCCTGAATACAAACAATGTATTGATAGTCCGTATGCAAATATTACATAAGAATAAATCTTCTTGTATGCCCTAAACTCAGCCATAGCAGTCGAACAATCTGCCAATTTTATTGGGAAGCCACAAGATTTTATAGAATAAATCCAACTCTCCCATTTCATTCTCTTTTGATTCACAATTCTGATCAATTCAACGCCAAGGCCGCTTCGAACCCAAATCCTATCTATTACGAGTACACACACTAGTACAGACATCACAGTGACACAGGTTATCAGAAAACTTCTACATACACCCAAGTACACCATGATGTCTCAAAGCCCCTAAAGAATCAACAACATGATTAATTCAATATTTGCTGCTTAGATTTAGCTACAGTTTTTGTGGAGTCGCACCTTTTTAATCCATATGCAATAATTTGCACAAAATAAGAAACTTTTCAAAAGTCCGCTAAATGGCTGAATGGTGAGCATTCTTGGCTGTCACCCCTGAGGTCCGGGTTTAACTCCTGACTATGCCAAGAAATTTAAATCTGCTGGAACAAGATATACTCAGCCTGGTGAGGGAAAACTGTGAAGAGGTAGGTTCAATTCCCGCCTCAGCCATCCGGGAAGTGGTTTTCCCACTTCTACTCCAGGCAAATGCTGGGATGATTCCTGACTTAAGGCCACCAGAATTGTAAATACACGTACCATAATAACAGAGGTTATCAAACAAATTTTAAATACACCCAACGACCACTATGTCTAAGCCTTGTAAAATGCATTTACGCATGTTCCAATTAAGTCATATGTTGACTGACTGCTTAAACACTCATTAAACGTTAAGATCAAAGGAAAGTTACAATAGAAAGCCTAAGTGTTGTATGTAACAATTTGTTGAAACCTCAATCCTGTTGAAAATTGGTGTTGGTGGTTACACTGGATTCTATTTATAGCATAAATCGGGTATAAAATGAAATATTTCTCACTTTGATATTTTTCCTGACTAGTTTCAATGTATAAGGTGCGTTCAAAAAGTAACGACCCGGAGGTTGTAATGCGCAAACCGGTGACGACATCGGCTAATCATGGCGTGTGTAACGAGGTGGGGTTCCGACCAGAGCGTAGAAGGTCACAGCCCATCACTAGAGGGCACGCGTGCACGTCACGTGACGATATAAAGCGAGCAGCAGCATGCATCAATCGTCCAACCAAGAGCAAGACAGTTGGCCATTCGACATGCTTCCTGGTGTGGTTGAAGACTGTGGGGCACCCATTGGGCACACACTTTCCGCAAGTGCAGGCGTTCCTTCATGATGGTGTGCACACTTCCGACGCTCAATCCGACTACGGCGGCTATGGCGTTCACTGTCACTCGGCGGTCCTGGGTAATGAGTGCATCAACCAGTTGGACGTTGTCATCGGTAATGCAGGGGGGTGCCCCAGACCGGGCATCATCGGCTAACGACACCCGTCCTTCCCTGAAGCGCTTGTGCCACGCCTTGACCCTTGCAAGGGACATGCAGTGTTCGCCGTACACTTGTGACATTCGGTGATGAATGTCCGTGCCCCCTACTCCTTTCGCTGTCAGAAACCGAACAACACCTCTTTGCTCTTCGTTTGACGCCTCCATGTCACTGTTTGCAATGCGACTGGCAGTGTTGGACGATTGATGCATGCTGCTGCTCGCTTTGTATCGTCACGTGACGTGCACGCGTGCCCTCTAGCGACGGGCTATGACCTTCCATGCTCTGGTCGGAACCACACCTCGTTACACACGCCACGATTAGCCGATGTCGTCACCGGTTTGCGCATTACAGCCTCCGGCTCGTTACTTTTTGAACGCACTTTATAACATTAACATGAACTTAGTCACCAAAAACAAGTGAGAGATATAAAGCTGTAGTTCGCATCTCCTTAAATGCTGGTAAATTTTCCATTCGTTGTGATGTGAACTAACCGCCCCCCAAACTCCCATGAGTCGCATAACAGTCTGTTTGTCCAACCGTGACCTTAAATAAGAAGTATAGTCAAGTTAGGAACACAGTAAATTGGGGTTTTACTGGAATGTGGTTGCACCATGTTTGCTTTTCTAGTGTCCAATACTGTCCTGCACGACCATGTCTGTATTCTGTATTCCCATAAGCCCTGCAGCATGGATTGTTGTACAGTATATTGCTTTAGTATTGGCTATATCTGTGGCCATCTCTCTGCTTGTCTGTGTTGCAACTACCCTCATCTCCATGCATATTGCAACAGTAATGGGTACAGTAAATTCATGTTGGACTGATAAGATTGTGTGTTTTAATTTTCTTTCTTTTAAACATCAGTGCCTCAGAATGGATGCTTTGCTTGCTGATTGGCTGCCTGGCTTTCTTGTATTTCCAAGACAGTCCACTGTCAAATTTTCTCTTCTTTTGTCTAATGATTCAATAAACATCTCCCATCATAGTGTTAAAAGATACATATTCTTAGAGAAGTACCAAATATTGCACAATCAATATCTTTATTGCATCGAATTTTTAGTAAAATTTGTCTGTGCATTACTAAAATTAAAGAAAATGTTTAAAATTTATTGCTAACTTCCATTTTTGTGGGTATAATGGTCCACAATGAATATGTATTAGAAATGAAAATGAAATCTGCTCTAGAGCTGATTCAAAAAAAAAATCATCCTGAGTTTTACACTCGTCTACTTTTATGGATAAAATTGTTTACTTGCCAAGTTCATAATTTTAATTTAGATTAATGCAAAATATTGTAATATCTCTGTAAAGCCTCAGTTTTTTTGGGAGTTTTCTTTTCTTTTTTCCTTCAAATGCTGTTTTTGTAGCAGCTAATGTGGTGTAGGTCACTTATATCCAGTGGTGGTGTAGCCATAAACGTTGCATGAGTGAGGCCAATTATTTTCTAATATTATCTAGCTCAGGACACAGTTTTTTTTTAATAATGGGTGTATTCTCTTAGTATATTTTACTCAACTACTAAGCACTCCCTATATTACATGGCAATTTTTACATGGTTATTGCTGATTATCTGAAAACCATGAATTATCCGCAAAATGTATTTCATTACCATTGAAACTTCTGGTGCAAATGTAATTGTCTTTTTTTTTTGGCATTATATTGCATTAAGACAACTTCGATTAATTAAACCGTATAATTCAAGAGCCCGCTTGATTCGAAGAATTCCTTATTCTCCCCCAAAGTGAGTGCTAGGGTTCTTTCATGTTTAATTCAAAACTTGAAAACCTAATTGAAAATATCATTCTGTTACTGTGGCTGCAATTAAATTTGTTTTCTAAGAAAACAATTACTTGACAGAGTGATTTTCTTCATAATAAACTCATTGCGCCACACTATTGCCTCCTCTCACTAATGCCCGTTGCTCACGGTAAAATGTTTCTTAAAATTTATTTTACAACTAATTTTATAAAAATTTGACGAAAGCAAGCTGTGTTGTTCACGGTAAAATTATTTTATAAAATCCGTGGATGTATCAGGATGGCCATCTACCGATAAACTTCTGAACCAAGAATCAGCTGTTCAACACACATTGGTTTGAGAGTATGGCTCCAACAAACAAAGCAAGCATTGCAAAAATTGCTGCTTAATTTAGCTACAATTAAATGTCGTACAGTGGTAAAAAGGAAGAAAAGAAATGCTAGGAAGTCCTGGACTCGGGAATGGAGAAGAGAAGAGTAGAGGAATACTCTCCTTGGTCGAAAATGAGTTGAGGTTAGAAATCAAAATTCATATAGGAATTTTCTAAGAATGGAGGAAACCAGTTTTAAAAAACTCCTAGCTATATCCAGTAAATACAGAACGTGTCATATTATTATTATTATTATTATTATTCTGGGATAAATATTTAACTATTTAAATTCTAATAGTTATCACGAATGGTATTCGTCCATGGTTACAGTATTTAGGGAAAATAAAAATTTTAAATGGGAGAAAACTCAAAACAATGTTGCAATATTGCTGTACGATGTAAGGAGGAAATTATAAAATAATTAAAAGGAAGTTAAAATTTCCGCCCCTGGATAGCCTTGAACCCGGGATCTTCTGATCAGCAAGCGAGCGCGATACCACTAGCACACTTTTCCAACTGACGATACAGCAATTTGTTGCACTTCTTATCAGCGCGAATGGTTAAATATCCAATTATTACAATTATATCTTAAATATTGATTGGAATTAATTCATTCAGTACTACGCATATTTTCAAATGTTCTTAAAGCAAGTTTCATGACCGCTTTGCGTTAATAATGCGAATCGACTGTAAATTTTACCCCCAAACGACAATCGTCCTCCATGTTTTATTTTCGAAGAGTTTGTTTACAAGCGAGCTTCACAATCTTCTCACCACGTGGCGCCAGCATCATCTTCATGTCAGCTTCCCTGATTGGTTCGTTCCGTAAAATTAATTTTACGGAATAGAACATGTCCTATTTTATGAAACGTTTTATCAAAGGTTTTGTAAAACTTGAATTTGACCGTGAGCAACATAAATTTTATAAAATTAAATTATTGTACAATAAATTTGAAGGAAAATTTTACTGTGAGCAACGGGCATAACTCTGCCCAATGTGCAACTTCTTGGTGATGATTGCAATCTTTTTAATATACCGTATTGATTGTTCGGGACTATTGTTTTATACAATTAATTTTCAGAACAATTCATAACTTTTGTTCGGACCCTGATCTTGGTAAATTGCAGTTCTCCACTGCGTAATATTCTGTGATCCTTAACATAACATTCCTAAAGCCTAAAACTTCATTGCTAATGGTTGCGAAAATCTCTTTTAAAGGCAATGTTTATGCTGCGTTGACTACAGACTTTTTGTGTTGGCATATATTTAAAGCAAATTTTTAGAAAGGTATTCTTTATAATAGTAGTCTTTGTACCATGATGCCAGAGTTTTTTTTCTCTCTCTCCACTGACATTTAATTGTTGAAATTACAAGGTTAACAATTGCACTTTACGGTAGCCTAGACCCGCAAATTAACAGGATTGTGAATTAATTGCCCATGTAATATCGAAAGTGCACTGTATGAGGGTCTAAAACAGGAAGATGCCTGATCTGAGAGATAGGAACTCTGATCTCAAGAATCCAAATTAAGGCTATGGAAACACTATCCTCTGATCCCAGTACTGCTATACATATCATGTCAGCTGCTAGACTGAAGGTGCAAAAATAAGTAGCAACCAAATGAGTAAAGCTGAGGATGGTGATGATTACTTTAAGAACAGAACATGTCTAGAGCTATAATGCTGGGAAACTCAAGCATACTTGAAAAGCAACAATAAACCTGTATTTCTTGAGGAGATTCATGGTCTTTGCAACAATTTATCTAAAGAAATGGGTTTTGAGAGGATGAAATCATCAATATCATGGAAATTTTACTGTACCATGCTTTCAGCAGATTTTCAAATTGTTAAAATTATTGAGGTTACATGATAATTTATATAGTAGATTTGAAATCAGCAAGTCAATGCAGTATTAGGTAAGTAAGCTATTTGATACAGAAAATATTATTTATTCACCCCTTTGTTGTTTCTGTGGAATGTTCATATTTATTATTTGTAGAAGTACATTTTAGATGCTGCAAATAAGCCTTTTCCTAGGAATGATTTTTCAAATATGCATGTATTAATGTATTGTCTATACTTACAGATTGAAGATAAGGCTAGCATCATTCCACTTGTTGCGGGATTACGTCGTGAGGTCCAGAGTTTGATTGCTGAGGTAAATAAATTGATTTTCTTCTATTTGAAATTGAAGATCTCATTCAAATAATTTACTTTAATTTTCTTAAATTTGTAATTTTTGTTTAACTTTTATACACAACGTAGAAATTCATCGCTTTTCATGCCCGCACTCGCAGAAACATCAATAATAAAAAAGGGTAGATAAACATGCATTACATTTCTTGATGGATTCATTATGTTTTCATTTGTACTTCATTAGACATTACAGCAAAATGCAGATTACCCTCTGTGGCCTGATGGGAAATTAGAATGAAGTACAGTAGAGAGCATTGAACATGGCTGAGGTCTTGTCACCTTGCTAGTCGAAATAACTCCGAACATATAAGGAAATCTTTTTCTTGCTTGTCTCGTGTTGGTACTTGTCTTGAACCTTCTGCTTGATAAATAAATGGCCACCTTCTTTGGCCATGTGGCACCTATTGAGACTCCAGAAGTCCTTGGTTCAATTTCTATCTATGCCAAAGAATTTGATTCTGGTTTGGAATGGGTACATTCAACCTCGTGAGGCAAAACTGAAAGGGGACTGGTTCTATTTCCACCTCAGCTGTCCTAGAAGTGTTTTTCTGTGATTTCCCCACTTCCTGGCAAATGCTGGGATGGTTCTTAATTTAAGTCCACGGTTGTCTACTTACCTAGGGGCAGATGACCTCGTAGTTCCGCCCCTGAAAACAACATTAACTGTCTACTTACCGATCCTCACCTTGGTTACAAATACAGCCATCACAATGATGCAGATCATTGGACAGATTCCACACACCCAAGTACACGGGGCTACATGACAACATTGTTGCATTGATAAACAGAGTATTACTGGAGATGAGAAATTCTTATATTTTTCAGGGTATAGCTTTGGTCTGGGAGAGCTACAAGTTAGATCCTTACGTCCAGCGCTTGGCAGAGGTAGTGTTTGGCTTCCAAGAGAAGGTGGAAGATCTTCTCGTGGTGGAGGAGCAGCTTGATGTTGACGTGCGGTCCATCGAGACATGTCCCTACTCGGCTAACACCTTTGCTGATATCTTGGGCAAGATCCAGCATGCAGTGGACGACCTGAGTCTTCGACAGTACTCCAACCTCCACATCTGGGTGACGCGTTTGGATGAGGAGGTAAGGATCTTTATTTGTATAAGAATGTTTACTCCCTTTTTTATTTTTATTTTTTAAATAGGTATGTAAGTAGGTTGTCGGTTCAATCCCGGCTAAAGCCTGTGAATTTTTGAGATGCAAAAAAATTGTGTGATCTTGTGGTGTATGATTATATGGCATGTAAAAGAACCCTTGACTATCTGCTTGGTATTTGGTACTCCGACAAAACACTCTTGTGCAATTTCCGCATCTATGAGAGCTTGATGTACACTCTGGTGGCCATTTCAAGTGTCAAATAATTATGGTGAAGACATCCGCCAACAAAGGTGCCAACCACTGATCTCTATACATGGATCGCTGATGGCAGCTCTCCGCTGCACGAGAAAGTACGCCAGGTTGAGCGCGCGGTCCGCCATGTTGGCTTACCCATTCTCGTTCTATCCTTATGGGGAAGCAATGATGATCTAGTCGATTTTAAATCGTAATTAATGGTGCTTTGGAGCAAATAAAAATATAGAGATATGTTCACTCATAGCATAAGGGCATTGGGATTACTGACACGTCATTCCGAGGTCAGTAAATCTCCGGAATATCAATGAAAATGAATGTATAATAACGGCTGACAAATATCAACTTGGGTGCTGAGTACACGCAATTAGCGATCAGTAACAGAGCAACGAGTGAAAAACAATTTCTGGAAACATTCTTGTAAATTGTATATATGGTATACATGTATATAGCCTATGCCACGAAATTATGCATTCTTCAAATGATGTACCTATAAACGTAGCTCACTATACAGGCCTAGATTCGACATATCGTAATCGGTGCTTGGTAATGAATTCCTGTTTCCATGAAATAACCAACACTTCCCCCAAGTAATCCCAGCACTCTACGTCAAATACTACCGGTACAGCTTTTAATCACGCTAGCAGCACAATAAACTTAATAATAACGGGAAGTAGATCAAAGCCAAAAATGCACTTTAAGCCAAACCAATTTCACTCCTCAGCTCCACATAAAACTTAACACAACTAAAAACCTACTCAAAATATACTCTCCCCACCGTTTTACAACTATTAAGCGAACTATTCGCACCCAGAACCGAAAAACCCTGAAATGGGATCAAATTTAAACACGCAATAGCCTAGCCCGATCACGTCTGGTTCAGCACCGCCGCATATGTATACTTAACTTCACAATAACTTTCAAACTACCAGTAACCAATCACAGAGCCGGATTCGCAATATTGCACCATGCGCTCGCTGCCATCTTGCTATACCTGTCATCGTCTATTCGGCTTACTGCTGCCTTAGCTACCAGCCATCCATGTATAGAGATCAGTGGTGCCAACAGATGAATGGTTATCACTTTCTGGAGAAGCCTTCAGTTCGTAAATGCCCTAGCCCAATAAGCAGCCCCATCAGACAAACAATATTCAGGATGTACACAAAAGACTATCAGGCTTTTAAAGGTGTATAATTTCTTTTACGTATTGTATACAATAATATAATTCATCCATGAGCTGAGAGAGTAACTCTAGGGGTTTGCACAGCACATACTACAAGTACTCGATGTGAGAACCTTCAGCCACACGACACACATCCAACTGATAGTCCAGGGGCCTGTTCCACGATTGAACTTTGCAACTTTGCAGCTTTTCATTTTTCACTTCGCACTTTTCAATTCTTCTTCTGTTCCACCATGATCTATGTATTACTTTTCAATTTCTTTGCAAAGTGAAAAGTGTTTGGGTAGGAATGATCGGATCATGTTTATTCCATTAACAAACTGTAGAATACTCCGTGATTTAATGCTTTATTTTTCGTTGTGTACTTGAGGACTTGTAACAGTTCTGCAAATAGTTGATTTTGATGTCCCAAGCTTTGCTGCTATACCGTGCTGGGAAAGAGATTGACTTCTCTTTGTTGCGGGTTTCAATAAATGGCCAATTATTTCAAGAATATAGCCAACTTGTATTGGGGTAATGCGAAAACACTCGCAAAATTCGGTCGAAGTGAGGGGTGTGAAAATTCATCCAGTCTTTGTACGTCCTCTTGTTGGATTCTTCATCACTATCCTCACTTGATGATAACAAAAGCACTCGTCGTAACAGATTTATAACACTAAACCAAATTCTGCGCCGAGAAACTAGTGTAGAGACAGCTGAAAAGATTTCTGAAAACTTTTCACTTCATTCCTTTGCACTTTGCATTTCTGCACCAATGGAGGAACATAACAGGTTTCAAAAGTGAAAAGATTCCTAACTTTTCACTTTTCGCCTAGCAAGACAAATCTGAAAAGTGATGGTGGAACAAAATCTGAACTGTAAAGTGCAAGGTGAAAAGTTACAAAATTCATTTGTGGAACAGGCCCCAGCTCTCCCCACACATTAATCTGCATGTCTGGAGTAATGCAGCAACTCCTGCATCTAGGTTCAGTTAGCCCCCACCCCTAGGGACTCGCAGCTAGTGGGACGTGGGTTGGCGACCACGGGATTCCAGCTGAATCCAACATTGCTTCTACTTGTGCTGGGCTTCTTCCTGTTGACCTCCCTTGGTCACCTCTTGTTCTCTTGTGACCCCGAGAGTATTAGGGTATATGAGGCCTAGGGAGACTTTCATCATTTTTCCGCCTTAATTGGCCCTTGTCTCATCTTTCCTGATACCCTCTTCTTCGAGGGGTCAGACCTTTTGTTTTTCTTTTCATGATATCTTCTGCCTTCTTCTCAAAGCCCTAATGGAGGCAGGGTGTGTGTAGCCCCACCACTTCTGGTGCACCAGTGATAGTGCTACACCCTCAAGGGCTCACGGCCAGTGAGTTGTATGGGCACACAAGGAAGTACAGGGTCATTATGTGTGTGCGCGCCAGTATACTCTGCATGCTAAGCCGGCTGTGACTAGGGCAGATCGTGGCCGCGCACCCGGTCCTGCCGGCGGTTGGCACGCACTATCACACTTTTACCAAACATGTACATTAATGTGTACTTACAGTGTTCATAGCTAGAGGTGTTAGTTTTTGTTAATTCGCAATAAAACAAAGTCATATTTAGAGGTTAGGATGTTTTATTTTCACGTATTTACATGTTTCGTGCCGCCCAGGAGTGAAATTAAATCGCGAAATAACTCTAATTTTGTGAATAACACCGCAAATAACGCAATCTGCGAAATAAAAACAAATTTTCATATTTTTTCCCCACACCAATCCGAACATTTTTGTCCACAAGCCGATAATCGAATTTGGTTGGTGTTCAATTCGAGAGAATGATCGATTGTATAGTTTCGCGAGGGGTAATACTACGATATACGTCATATTACGATATACTGTCGATATTCTCGTTACTCGTTGGATTTTAGCGCTGTGGTAAACAGCTGTTATATCGCGGCATGAATAGTTTGGCCGACTACCTCCAAAAGGTTATGTGATAGTTGTTCATAATGTAAACTACGTTTGCCTCCTGTTACATCGGTAGCGAGTGTAAATTATAGTAGAGAATTCTATATAATTTAATAAAAAGTGCGCAAATTGTGCGTTATCATCGAAGCTAGTGTGTTATTTGCGTGAATCAGTTGGCGACCACGTGTTCGTCGTATTAGTTCCGAACTTAGCAGTACAGGAAGATGAGACGCGACGTAATTTAAATATTATGACACGAATTCAGAAATAAATTTTGCGTGTGGTTACGAATTTATACTGGCGTTGAAACGCTTATTAGTGCCCCATGTTGGTAGCGACAAATGTAATGGATTCTACAGCCCTCACTTTGAGCGACAAGTGTAACGTTTTGCTAGCTCCTAACTGTTGGGTGATAAATGTAACTGTTTACCTTTGCCTAAGCTATGTTGTTTTAATGGGCGCCAAGACCTCAATGCAATGTTGAAATCTAAATTTGTATTTAACAACGTCTAGCTCTGGCAGAACACCTTCAAGACTCTATTCACTCAGATCGTGGTATGATTTGATCATTAACCCAACAAACAATTGTATCAGGAGAAGGAATTGGTCTATATCTAATGCTACCTACTGAAAGCAAAGATTGCATTGTAAAAGAAATGAATTTATTATATAAAACAAGTATAGCAAAATTAATTATAATAATAACTATAAAATTTAAATTGGAGCGTTGTGATTTGATTATTACCGATAGAAAATTACGTGAAAACGGAGTCTGATAAATTGATTTTACTCTTATTTCCAAGCTATGAAGTTACTGAAATATGAAATGTAAAACAAAGAAAATGAGAGATTGCGTATTTCTGCGTCATTGGCGCTTACCACTGGAAATTGCCAAAGCATTTCCCTCGTTCTTGATGATGTTGTGAGCTTCCCACAGTCTCCTGGACGTCGTCATCTCCGTCGGAATTTGATGATATTCTGGTAGATTAGATAATTCTATGGTCCGTACCTCGGACCCAAACACTCGTACAACCAAGTTTTACAAAAGTTCGTCGCTAACTCCACTGAACATCGGAGCGACACGCACTTGCGACCCATACTCCTCAAGTATTTCACAGATAGTTCTCGTCCCACGGAACATCGGAGCGACTCCCGCGTATATCCACACTCGGCAAGTATTTCACAGATAGTCCTCGTTTCACGGCGCGTCGAACGATATAACCACACGCCGGCTCCCCACTCTTCAGTCCCAACTAGCTTACGTCGTCTCCCCTGATTGGCTGACCCACCACGCGATCTTCTCCTCCTCCGGGTCATTACACTCGGCGGGAGGGTTCCGTTCCAACAATTCGTCTTTTCTAGACCTTGCGACCCAAGATTGCGTCATGCTTCTCGACAAGATTAAGCGTGTACTTGAAATCCCAGTGAGTCACGTCTCTCGATATACCCTAACTGACGAAAACTCCGTAAAATTCCGTAATCAGATAATTTTCTATGATATCGTCGTTCGTAATAATTTGCTGGATAGCGTTTTCTAAGACATAGAAAACCTATCTGAATCCTAATAATTTTTATAAAATGCTCCGAAAATACCTAAATAATAATTATAATAAATTAATAATAATAATAAATTAACATGAAAAATTCTCTTGGCTGAACACTTTGCCGCGTAAATAAATATAGAATGGCTTCCTACTGACTTATGCCAGTTGCATAAAACCCCTCGAAAAACACGTTACAGCGTGTGACTACAGTCAACCGTGTGATAACAGTGTTTGTTACTGGGCATCGCTCAGTTGAGTTTAAAAATGCCGAAGGTAGCTGTTTCTGCCACAGACAGACTTAAAGAATATAAGAATGAAGGATTTATAATTTCTTGTGGCATTCTTATGTGCAAATATTGTGATTGTCGGTTAGATTATCGCAGGAAAGATGCATTAGACAAACATTGCAAATTGGAGAAGCATTCAAAACGCCGAGAAAATTCGCGTCTTGAAGTTAGTGTTCCTAGAGTGACCACCTTGAAAGAAACATTATCAAATGCTAGTCGTGTGAAGGATATGAAAGAAGAGTTTATTTTGGACACTACTACTGCGTTTGTGAAAGCTAATATACCAGTAGAGAAACTAGACAATCCTGCTATCCGTACTTGGTTTAATAAGTACGTTCGCGGAAGTGGAGATTTACCATCAGCAAATCAGATTCATCAGAAATACATCCCCATGATTGGCGAAAGAAGGAGGGAAGAAATTAGGGAAGATATAAAAAACAAAGACGTGTTTCTGCTATGTGATGAAACAACTGACAAGAATGGTAGGTGTGTTTTCAACATTCCTTTTCGTCCATCAGTACCATCAACTGAAATGAACACCCTTCTGGCTGCCTCTGTTGTTCTAGATTCTGCCAATAGCGTAAATTGCTCCAATGCGATATTAGACACCTTGAATTCCTATGAAATTGAACGGGAGCGTGTAGTGGCAGTAGTTACGGACTCAGCACGCTACATGACAAAATGTGTAACTACTCTTCAAGGATTGATTGAAGAATTAAGTCATGTCCAGTGCTGGGCTCATAAAGTCAATCTTATCGGCTGCGTATTTGAAAACGAGCTGGATGAATTGAACATGTCTATAGTAAAGACAAAGAATGCCTTTTTAAATACGCGAAAAAGAAAAAGCAATTACGTTGCATTTCTAAGGGAGAAATATGAAAACACAGAAAAAGAGAATGAAATTCTAGCTTTCCCAATGCCTGTATGTACAAGATGGAATTCATGGTTTAAGGCTGCAATGTATATGGCCACGCATGTGGAAGATCTGGTAGAATTTTTCAGAACATTGGAAGATTCAAATTCTGGGGTCAAATTTTTCCAACAAGCATCGACTTCAACAATACAATTTATACAATTACAAGCATTGTATGTTTCTGTTGTTGGTGCCTCTCTTATGGACTTGCTTAATTTCTTGGAGGGATCTAAGTACCCAACAATTCACTTACTGGCTGGGAAGCTAGATGACCTTGAGGTAAAGCTCAAGCTATTAGGCGATGGTGGAATGTTCAATCATACGATCCTCCAGAACTTGGAACAGCTTCCTCAAAAGATGCAGATAAAGGTTAAGTCCAATCTTACGTGTGTTGCCCAGTCAGCTCTAGTGAAAGTCAGGACTTTAAGGACCACGGATCCAGCCAGGAAGACTGTAGAAGCCATCGGGTCATTGTTTGATCCTCGGCATGCACCTAAGAACGTATCTCCCACAGAACTGCTCCAATTTAAGAAGAATGCCCCATTTCTTACAAAGATGGAGTCTCAACAGTTTTTAGAGGCTCACAGCATTTACCCGACTGCAATCAAGAACCAACTGCGTCATGAAGATAATGTGAATGTTCCAGAGATCCTCACGGGATTAAGGCCTGCTCACCGAGACTATGCAACAGCTGCATTAAAGTGTGTGTGGTATCCTTGTTCAAATGTGGATTCTGAAAGGTCATTTTCGAAATACAGTCTCATAGTAAGTGATAGGAGGCGAAAATTGACAGCTGCAAATGCTGAGACTTTAACCATGATCTACTTCCAGTGATTTCACCGCAGTATTTGGATAAAACTGAAAAAGGTATTCACTGAAATGTGTTTCGAGATGGTGGATGTAAAATAAAAATGTGACTTCCATATAAGTATTATCTCATTCTTCCATAGCCATGTTTAACGTTTTACCCTGCTGTTTTGTTTTTTACTTTGTTTTATTAATTGTTTATATTTTTAAATGCACTTATTGTACAAACCTTATCGCTTTCCAAATTTTAACATGTCATCCCCCGAAAAAATAATAAAAACACAAAACACCACCTCTTGAATTTTAAATCAACAAATCTTAAAAAAAATAACAACACTTTCTAACACCTCTACTCATAGCTGATGCTGAAAATGTCCTCCCTCTCTTGTAACACACACCTGACATCTTTTGATAAAAGAATATCTGTCAACTCTTTTATTATTTACGGAGCCTGTTTCCTTGAATCGTTTAGTGAGCCTCCTAATTGTACTGGCATTAGGCATAGGTCTTCCTGGAAACTTGATACAAAATTTTCGTCTTGTTTCAGAACTAGAGTTTCTGCTTTTCATGGATATACACACATTTGCGCAATGTGAATTGGTGTCTAGGAATTTCCAACAATCACAGTAATCACAATACTCAATAAACGTGCAACACTAACGTCTAAGCTTTGCAGATACACGCCCATATGAATGACAAAACGCGTGTTAACTAACGATATGAGTCAGCGGAGCACGCCATCCGCCAGCTGGACCTGGTACGCGCGGCCGCGATCTGCGCTAGTCACAGCCGGCTTAGCTTGCCGTGTTTACTGGCGTGCTTACACATAATGACCCTGTAGATGTGAGGTCATTACAGAAGGCAGAGTTACTCTAGCATTCTTACTGGTAGTTAACATTTTTGGAGGAGCATTTGCTGTAGCCCTTCACCTCACTTCATGATGACTTTTTCGTCGAGCCGAATTCACAATGTGTAATAAATAATCTGGAGCTGTTTTATGTTCATAACTATCGCTTGTCATCATAACCAAACGAATTTAACGATTTTACAAGAAACCAAATTTTGAAGCCTTTAGCTGTAGTACTAGCGTTCTTAACCTGGTGCTCTTGAAATGAAATTTGGTGCTTTCGTCATACTAGCCAAAAAGTGCTCGCAAGCACAAGCTCCTCTCAAATCCATTCTTTACTTACAATTCTGTTTTGTTAATTCCATTACCTGTTTTGACAGTCAGGAATGTTATCATTTTGTGAAATAATAGTTTTTTTAAATCTACAGTAAAAATAATTGGACATCCCTGTTTTACGAGTAACATGAATGATGCTAATTCCACTCGGCTGGCACACGTATATGTAGCTTATCTGCATAAGTTGTGCAAGCAGTTGAGCGGTAAATCACTATTTCAGCACTTCTAAGGGGGAGAGCGAGTGTAATGGCCAACGCGGGAAGTCAACAACCCACCAAGAGTATTCTGGTAATAGTGGACAATGTATAAAAATTTGTTGGCCAAAGCATTAGATAATGATGTGATAATACAAAGAGTTGACTTTACAAAGGTCGCTTGACAATTTAGCAAACATGTGGAGGACCAGACAATATTATTGTCACTAAATAAGGAAGTCCAGGAAGGCATAAAGGACACGACACCACCTCTAACTAATAATAAGATATATTATCAAATAGGTGGCACATAAAACAAATATCCAAAGGTGACACATAAACAAATATTCAAAGGTGGCACATAAACATATGAGAAACACTAGCACAAATTTACACAATTGAAGAAACATTCAAAGAATTAACACACGTTACGTCTTGAGCCTAAAACACACATATTGTCTTGAACGTAGCTGCAGATCAGTACATCATAGAACGGCATGCAATACACGGCGGTTCCATAGAATGATATAATTTAAATATGCAACACAAGTGGAGTTGCAACAAATAATGAAAAAACAGGTCGCATGGAACGAGAATGTGTCGTCGAACCAGGACTGACTTACAGTGATGCGCCGATACTGTAAGCCCAAAATGAATTGTTAATAAAACAAATTATGTGTGTGACGCAGGAAGTCAAAGTAGTTGCTGTCATACAAATACCGGGATATGCCAATCGCACGGTATTGTCACAATAGTAAAGTAGTTAAACCCAGCGTCAACTTCCATTCCAGTGATGTTGCAGGAAGTCAAAATAGTTGCTATCATACAAATACCGGGATATGCCAATCGCACGGTATTGTCACAATAGTAAAGCAGTTTAGCCTAGCGTCAACCTCCATTAGTGATGATGCCTAACCTTGTAACATGCTTCCAGACACGATGAATTACTTATCACACGAAGCATCATCATTATTCATACGCGTGAAGACAAATTGTTAGGCAGTAGATGAAGATAGAAGTAAACATGTTACAACAAACTATCCGACGCCGCGGATTGAAGAATTCGTCGACATGACGCGTAGCAACATCAAGCATGGTGATGATGAGATCGAAAATCACCGTAATGTCACTGCCCAAACAAAATATGAATCATGTGCATAGGACATGATTGCTAAGCACGGTTACTATGAAGATAGCACCAATTATAGAAATGATTAGCTGGATACTTGTTGATATATCACAACCAGCGTTGAAGCACAGCATTGTGTCATGGCTACACTTAGAGAACAACGAAGAAGAAAAACGTGATTGGTCGCTACAAGCAGCAAGGAGGCCTCTGATAGGCTGGAAGCAGCCAATCACAGTAGAGAGTTTAAAAACCAAATTAGAGGCCTCTGATAGGCCGAAAGCTGCCAATCACAGTAGAGATCAAAAACAAGTTAAAGATGAATCAATGTGGCCAACTTAGAAATACCACAATACCTTCTAAGCAAAAATATCCTACTGGAAACACGGCAGTGGGAGTACTACATGCAATCAAAACAAATAGATCACGACAACCAATCAACATAAACAAAACCAACCTGACAATGAATAAATGCAATGAAGACAAATAATACTGATATGTACAACCACACAGAGTGGAAACAAATGGGGAAACACAAAAACTGGTTTGCCAAGACAGTGGCCGAACCAGCGAGAGAGAGCAAAAGGAAAGAGAGGTGGATGCTTGTTGCATTATTATTATTATATTCGATATAATGGTGCTCGGTTACTCGATATGGCTTACAGGCTTATAGTCTCAAAAATGTTGAGAACGCTTGCTGTAGGGTAAAGTTTTTAAGCGGCTTCGGTGGCGTAGTTGGTAGCTTGCTGAGCTTGTATGCCCAAGGTCGTGGGTTCAAACCTGGCCGAAGTCGTCGGATTTTTTCACAGCGTTAAAAATCCCTCAGTATGCCTTCCTTTGGAGGGGACGTAAAGCCGGCGGTCCCATGTCATAGATTTATGGCATGTAAAAGAACCTTCTACTAATCACACTTGAGTGAAGCTAAATTATAGGTTAGATTTGACTAAAGCTCTTGGTTCCACCCTTCGTCGTCAAGAGCAGACTGTGGTGGCATCTAGTAACAAAGTTCAGAACTACTTGTCATTGATGGTGGCGTTTGGTAGCAGAAGTAGGAACTACTTAAAATTTGAATGTCTGCAGTCCTTATTTGAATTAAACACAGATAACATACACTAATACAGCCATCACAATTAACACCCGTTATCAGACAGATTCTACACACACCCAAAGTACATGACCGCGACCGCGTTGTCGCAGCCCCTTCACTGAGGAACCAACCGGGGTAAACTTCATAGTCTGGTATAGATGGGCCGGTTGTAAGTACGTGAGAATTCTTCTTAAAGCCCGAGTAGAACACTGAGACCATTGAATATGCACATGCGCTGCCGAGGACACATTGCGCACTTTATTTGCATTGATCACGAAGATATGAAAGCTCACTGTGCGTGGTGACACCACTGCGAACGTAATATGTACCGGTCAAGAAGTAATGGCCCAGTGTTACACATACTTGTTTTTCTCTCCTTGTAAGTGTCGACTTGTTGATTGCAGGTGGAGAGAAACTTGGCAGCCCGTCTGCAGGCTGGTGTGCAGGCTTGGACCAATGCTCTAAACGGCACCAAGAAAGAGATAGACTTGAGCATGGACACGGATGCTCCAGCCCAGCCTACCCATAAGCCTGGAGGTGACCCTCAGGTAGGTGTAAAGTTTCAAAGTATTAGGGTCATCTGTCAGAATATTGCCAACAAAGTTCAAACATTTGCATGTATAACCTGTTTTCATCTTACTTAAAAAAACCTACAGTATAGCCATACTCAGGGGGGCTAGAAGTCCAGTGACAGAGAGTTAGAATCCGAGTGCTAGCAGTGACCATCCTGAGTATGGTTTTCCCCTGAGGTTTTTATACTCCCTCCAGGCACGTTCCCCAATCCTAGACCCTAATATTAGTAGTCACCACAGAAACATAGATTATCAAAGAAATTCAACACAGACTATATTAGAGCCATCCTTTCTTCAGACTTGAAGTTTCAGTGCTACGCTACAGCAATCTAGCAGTCAGAAGTGAAATCACTCTAACCAGCCAATTGCAGGCAGCCATTCAAATCTATATATCACGACAAATCGAGTTTCGCTGACGATGTTGCCAGCTAACATCTTGCGTTCAAACATGTTGTCAGCTGTTTGCGTTGTGCTCTGTTGGTTTCATTGGCGATCTTTGTGTGTTCTCTTATTATTTTTCTTTTTGATATTATTCTAGTCTGTTGTTATTTAATAGCTTAGTATTTGTTTGTAGTATAGTATAGTTCGGTATAGTATAATTACGTGTAGTTGTAGGTCAGCGAGTGTTGGTGATATTTCTGCCATGCGTGTGTGTAATAGTGTCATGCCGGGGTCTAGAATGAGCAAGCCTAGCGCCACGAGTGGAAAGGCCTTAGGACAAGGGACTCCACTAAGGAGTCAAACCCGGGAAATGATTAGTAATGTGCGAAAGTATTTTGAGAGGGAGAAAAACAACGGGGGATCTTGATTACCTGTTACACAGGCAGTGCAGAGAACAGCTGATGTGACTAGGGTTCATAGAAGCACAGTACGGTAATAGGAATTGGGAAAGAGAAATTCCATGCAGAGTAACAGGCAGCTCGACCATCTAAACTAGAAACGTCAGGCAAGAAAAGAAATAGGTCTAAGACAGTGACAGATTTGGCGCTTTCCAACAAGACACTATTCGCCGGCTTATTACCACAGAAAAGAGCATCCGACAATTGAGAGATTACTCCGTTCCTTGGACAATAGCGATCTTTTTCATGGAGGGAATATTCTCTGATAAAAGTAGTGAAGGATCTGGGATTCTGATACAAGAAAGTTAATGGGTGGAGAATACTAATGGAAAGAAGTGACATTGTAATGTGGTGGTGCAGATTTGTGAGGGAGATTATGGAAGAAGACTTTGATTGTATAGTGTGGCTGGATGAAACGTGGGTCAACGCTTCTCATTGCCGGGGAAAAGCCTGGACAGATGATTCCATGGAAGGTCCTTGGCAGTGCCTGTTGGGAAAGGAGAAAAATAATTGTGATTCATGCTTGTATGTCACAAGGTTTCTTGCCGAATTCTCTTCATGTGTTCTGATGCAAGAAAACCGGCGATTATCATGAGATGAACAGTACCACATTCCAAAAATGGTTTGATTAAATATTGCTTAACAACTTGCCTGAGAGGAGCACAATTGTTATGGACATTGCCCCGTATCATTCTGTCATTCACGACAAAGCTCCAACAATGCCAGCAAGAAAGAATGTGCTCATTGAGTGGCTGACGAGCCTCAACATACCTTTACAGGACGACATGAAGAAAGGGGAAACTCGTGAAATTGAATAAGTTACAGTTTCCGGTGTATGAGGTGACGATATTGCTAGGCGACAGACTTAAAGTAATCCGACTTCCCCCTTATCACTGCCATTTCAATGCCATCAAACTTATTTGGACCTAGGTGAAAAATTACATCGCCTTTAATAACAAACTCTTTACGGTTTCAGAAGTAGAAATACTTCTTTCACAGGCTGTGGAAAATGTTAGGGCGGAAGATTGGGAGAGAGTCGTGAGGCACACGAAAGCAGTCATTAGTGAAGCTTGGGAGAAGGAAGACATTATTATTGAAGAAGTGGAAAGGCTAGTAATTTTTTTAGGGTCAAGTGATACTGATAGTTCAACAGACGGCAATAGTGACTACGAAATGTGCGTTCCCTTTATAGTTTTTATAATACATTTACTTGAACTCTGAACTTCTTCAACTCCAGATGCGAGGCGGTAATGTGTGAGTGACAAAAATTGCTAGCGTTTCTCCCCAGTGTGCCAATTGGGCTCTTCAGTTGGTAAAGGCACACCTACCAAGACGCGTAGCAGGCACACACTGAGAAGGCCATGCAAGACGCTTTGCTACAAATGCAGCCACGTCACGAGCATGCCAGGGTACCTTCAAAGCAAGGTTTATTGATTTGGAGTGGAGTTTTTGACTCCCGTGGTACACTGGCATGCTCGTGACGTGGCTGCATTTGTAGCAAAGCGACTTGCATGGCCTCAGTGTGTGCCTGCTACGCGTCTTGGTAGGATTGCCTTTACCAACTGAAGAGCCCTATTGGCACACTGGGGCGAAACGCTAGCAATTTGTTGAGTTATGCAGGAAATTTTTATCACTTTATGTGTTAATTATAACGGCTCAACGGACAGTATTCATTTTGATTCTCTTCCGAGAATATTTGATTAATGGTGAGTAATTTATTTGTAAAAATGTTTTCTGCTTCATTATCAGAAATATTTTACTAACCACAGTATAAGTGTAGTTTCTGCTACTATCTACTTATTCATGAGTATGATGTTGTGTGTAAACATGTCTGTTCATTAAGAGTGTTTTGTTAACTTTACGGCTATGAATCATGTACGTCAGCAAATTCGCGTTAGTGGGCTGGCAACACCGTATAGCCATGTGAAGTGTCAAGTCGGATGTAACGATGGCGGCACTATAGTACACAGGACTGACAACCATCATGTCCTAGATCCCTAAAATGAACTAATATCATCTGCTTAAATACTCGTTGATTTGAGTGTATTGTCCCAATGGAAACATAATCCATGATGTGTGAGGAATATACTAGCTTCGTTTTTGCATATATGTATATATATATATATTTATTTTTTATTTTTTGCACATGTAGATTCACATTTTAAGAGTTACTTAATTCTTAACACACTCCTAAATTTTGTTCAGAAGCCTTGACTGAAATCTGATGCCCTAGAAAACTTGCAAGCCATTTCTTCATTGTTGCCTTTTTGGGTTTGATGTTCATCAGTCTGTTAACTTGCAAAGAAGAGTCCAATTATCTTGGGTGGTTGATCATCATCATTATAATCATTTTCCATCTCCAGTTTCCCGGGTGTGGTAAACAAGCGCTCTCCATTTCTTCCGATCGTGGTAAACTATTTGTTCTTGGACATCGTACCAGTTAAAACTGTTCTTCTCCACCTCTGTACTGTCCCTATCCACAGTCTCCTAGGCTTTCATCTTGTTTTTTTCCCCCTCATGTCTAGTTTGAAGTTTCACAGCAGATCTTGCATTATTCATTCTCATTGCATGACCATACCACTGAAGTTTGTGTTTCCGTAGAAGGTTGGTAATAGGAACCCTGATGCCGGCTGTTTCTCTGTGTACCCCGTATCTGATCTTATCTCTCCTGGTACTTCGATTCATAGTCCTGATAAGTCATTTCTGTTGCTTGAATTCTGCTATAGTCCTTATTTAACAATGTACATGTCTCCATACCATATGTGAGGATTGGTACAAAGTACAGTGGAATCTCGTTAGCACGTTCTCGGTTACGACATTTTCCCGTTTAGCACGATGATTTTCTCAAGTCCCAGTCCCAATTCTACGAAATACATGTTGATATATCCCCTTAATAGGTTCTCTATTCCCGCTTACGACGATCAAATTTCCGTTGTACTATTTGTAAGCGAACCTGATTTTATTCTTATTTCATTATAAAATTCGATTGACAGTGTAGATGATTTCATTGTGTTTGACGGCGTAGAAGCGGCTATAGCTATGACGCAACACAGGTGACGTGTCTCTCTCCCGATGCCCTCCACCCCTCTCCCTTTGTTTATTTATCACGTAGGCGCATTATTGTCTTCGTATTCCGCACTATTGTCTTCTAGTTCTTAGTGTTCACGTCCAGTTATGACCTATTTTATTGCGTGTTTCATAATGGATAAGAAGAAAGTACGGCAGATAACTAATGATGAGAAGATGAAATACATTCGAGACGTGAAATGCAATCCTCACATGAAGCGTGTGGATATAGCGCGAAAGTGGAACATTCCTCTGTCTACACTGAACACGATTCTCTGCAAAAGGAAGGAAATCGAACGTGCATTTGAAGAAGGAATGAGCGGCAAAAGGAAACTTGTGCGAGAGGGACAGTTTTCTCAACTAGAAAGCGCTTTATTGAAGTGGTTCAAGCAAGCCCGTGCTTCAAACATATGCGTGCGCGGTCGCCGGTAACTGAGCCGTCACTGGCGGAGCGCGAGAGCGAGAATGCCCTTACTAAGCAGAAATAAAGACCCTGTATTATACTGTAGTGTAGAGGTACAGTAATTCATTTTTATGTTATTTATTCCGTGTAAGTTACTGATAACCTATGTTTATGTCGTGACTGTGGTAGTGCATACAATCACTAAGGTCGGCGATTTGACGTCCATATATACGCCGCGTTCTTTCTTATACGTTGTAAATGCAGTATGACGTTTTTCGGTAGTACGTTTTCCCGCATATGACGTCCAAATTTTTCAGTCCCTTGAAAAACGTACTAACGAAATTCCACTGTAGTTTTAATACAAAGTTGACTATTCTAGTCCCAGAGTAAGCTCTGAACTTGATTAAAGATATTTGATGCTCTCCGCGTCCTATTTAGGATTCCTTGTTTGACAGCATTATCCTTGGAGATCATACTTCTGAGGTACTGAAAGTGAGAAACGGATTTTAGTTTTGTTCCCTCCAAATAGATGTTTGAACTTGTTCTCTCTCTGTTTACGGTCATTTCAATGGTCTTGGCCTTGCTGATCTTCAGGTTAAATTCTTTAAATTTATTGTTCCAAGCAGTCAGTCACTACTGTACTTCCACTTCTGTCCCCCCTCCCCAAAGTGCCTCATCTGCAAATACCGAAGCTCCTGTTTTATTTGAGGATTCCTTAATAGATTTTAAAATTCTGTCCATAACAGACTAAATATGAGTGGTGACTCCCTCTTTGTCTCAAACCATTCAGATCGACCATTTCCTATTTGGACAAAAATGTTACAAATCCGATATATCATCTTTATTCTGTCAATCAGGTAGTTGGGCACTTTTAGATCTTCCAGACATTTCTATCACAAGGTTCTTTCCACGTTCCCAGTATTTCTCTGCCAAAATACTTGCAGCAAAAATGTGTTTCTCAGTACTTCAGCCTTTCCTGAAACCATGCTGTTCTTCTTCTAATAAGGGTTCAACTATCTTCCTCAGTCTGATTTCTATAATTTTTTCCAACAGCTTTTGGGTGTGTGTGTGTGTGTGTGTAGTTTCCACACTTTTTTCAGTTTCCCTTTTTAAACAGTGGCATGATTCCTTTTAGGCAGTTAACTGGTTGATGATCTTGTTCATTTCCCCATTCCAGTGATCTGGGTCGGGGTTTGAATTGAGGACCTCCATATTTTTCTGTCTCTCCACCACTCTCGTCATTCTTCCAGTATATCTTCCACTTTCACTCCTTTTTTCTTAATATATCCATCCACCTCATCCTCGGCCTTCCCCTTTGTCACCTTCCCGTGGCTTTCTCGGTAAATAATTTAATACCTAAATCTATACAAAATAAATGCTTTTAAAAAAAATCTTATTCTTTCATTTTTGGGCCTGGCCAAATCTCTTGACTTTTAAGTGTTAAAGTCTTATTCTCACGCTTTTGAGGATGAAGTAGTGATTAATGTGTGTGAATAGATTTAGATGTTACTTCAATTTTTTGTGATGTTCTTATGTTAATGATTTGTACTTGTTCTAGATTGCCATCATGATTCATGAAGTACGCATCACGAACCAGATCATGTACCTATACCCAAGCATCGAGGAGGCTCGTTTCCAGATCATGCAGCAATTGTTTGCCTGGCAAGCTATTGTAACCTCTCAGACAAGGCTTCAGAGTTCTAGGTATCAAGTGGGCTTGGACAGACCTACATCACAGACCTACCGAAATTTGCTTACCAAACTCCCTGGCGGATGTGTGGTTCTGGAGTCGGCATATGGTGCAATCGAGGATAAGATCAAAGAGGTATGGTCTTCGCTATTCAGTGTTTTGTCAAAACACATTATCCTATTCTAACAATCTCAAAATATTGTTAAGTTAACAGTACTGATGTTACTTTGCAGTACTGTGCTCATTTATAGTAACGTAATTTTGGAATGTTTACTTTCAGGTTCACAAGTATGTTGGCGAGTGGCTAAGGTACCAATCTCTTTGGGATCTACAGAGTGACAATTTGTATGGTAGGCTTGGAGAGGACATCAACCTCTGGATGAAGTGCTTGAATGACATAAAGTGAGTTTGATTAGCCTTAAAATATTCTGCATGCCTAAATGTAAGGATGATAATCTAAAACTATGAGTGCTACAGCATCGTTAATGTTTCATTGCTGACCTCGGTGCATGGTACGGACATGCACAGTGCTTCATTCATACAACTGTCCATGAAAGTGTCTGAGATAACACTTCGTTGATATGGCTTTTCAGATTAAATCCTAGCTGCCCTAATGTGTATGAATGTACAGAAATCTTAGTCGCTTTGTAAATGAAAGCTCCTTGAAGGTAAACATACTTTTTTGGCAAGTCTAACTCACTAAGAGATTTTGACACGAGACGTTTTGTTCTAAAATTGTAAGCTTTAGTATGTGTGATATCTCCCCTGATGTCTTATTTTTGAATGATACTTTGTCACCACCTGCAGAAAAGGACTAAATAGTTCATCACAGTTGTTCACGAGTGCCTTTGTTGAGGGTGCAGACTGTGCTGCAATCTAAATACATGTATTTGAACTACTTGCAATTTGTTCACACCATCATAAAATTCCATTTCAAACTACATATCAATATACCGTATTACATCAGGGACAGGCAACCTTAAAGCCTTAGAGATCCACCGAGGTTTTTCCACATTTCAAAACGATCTACCGTTCTACCCTCGCAATAATCATAATTGACAAGCTTAGAAAACTGAACATGACATATTGACTTGTGACCTCCGATGAGGCCTGGTGCATGTGTTTCGAGTTGACACCTGCAGTCAACCTGCACGCCGTTATGAGGATGAAATGGCGGATAAAGAAATTGAATGGATGTTTAATATTCCGCCTTTTTAATACAAGAAATCACTAACACTCAGTCACCGAGCCAAGGGAATTAACCTTCCGAAGCTAAAATTCCATGATCCGGCTGGTAATAGAACCCGGGTCCTCTTCGACCAGATGCTAGCTGACTCGTTTCTATGGGATCAGGGATGTGGTGAGATGAATATTAACCTGTAATATCTCGTGATTATTAACTTTATTTCTCTTGCAGGAAATCTCGTACAACATTCGACACGTCAGATACTCGTCGTGAGTTTGGACCCATTGTAATAGATTATGCCAAGGTGCAGAGCAAGGTGTCTCTCAAGTATGACTCTTGGCACAAAGAAACTCTGAGTAAATTTGGCTCTCTACTTGGTAATGAGATGGCTCAGTTCCATGGCCAGGTGTCTAAGGTAAGACTATCTACCTCTCAGTTTCTCTTTAAAAATTTCAATAGGAAAAGCTTTTGTGTGTGGATTTATAAAATACGTTGTCAGATTCAAACACTCTAAATTGGGTAAAATTGAGCTCAAAATGTTGCAAATTTGTAGAAGAGTTGAACAAAGTTGATTTGTTTCTTGCAAGTCTTTTACAATAATTGTTCTGTGGGAAAAGAGCGACAGGTTTGTAACGGTAGAAATGGATTGATTCATTTATCCTTAAATAATATATTATGCCTAGTCAATACTTACCTAATGGAGATGTACATTATTTCAATAGCTGTAATACGTGTTTCAGGATATAGTACTTTCCCTTAATCAGCTCTTAAGACATCATGCATATTTCTAAAAGATATACAGTAAAACTTCCTTTATATGATTCACATTTATACGTTTTCTACACTTATATGATTTTTTTTCCTGGTCCCGGCAAAATCCCTGTACTTTCCATGTTAAATTATTTCCGATATACGTTTTACATTTATTCGTTTTTCACGCTTATACGATCATATTTTAAGTCCCTTGCAATATAAAGCGTCATTTATACGTTGCGTGTTCTGATAAAGTATGTATTGTACAGGCCCGGGGGGCCGTACCCCCTGGAAGCCACCCCCCATCTTTTACTAAAACCACCCCAACTGGCAACATCATAAGACCAGAACATTACCTTTACACAGCAAGAGGCGGCCACCCAGCTTGGGAGGTTAGCCAACTACTTGCGACACATACATAAACATCTACACAACAACTAACTGGGGCAGCTACGTCGACGGAATGCTGACCACGCAGCGCCGAGAACTATAAGAATGGAGTCCTTTTTGGAGCCATTATCTGTTATACAGTGTGCGTCGCCGAAGGCCCTAGCCGACGTCTGCTCCAGCTGCATCATCAGGTGAGACTCAGCAAAGTGCTCAGAATCCTTTACTTTGTAAACACCCACTCATAATCTTGTACACTCTACTTGTATAATTGCCTACATTCCCCCAAGAGGGACTTACAAATTCACACTCACTGACCAATAAACACATGGTCAGTAAATTACACTTGTATTGATAATTACACTCCTCTTTACATCCCCATACCCTTCCTGACTCTCGTCACGATTGACCGTGACCATAGTAGCCAGTAATTGCTTGGTCAGACTCCATTGTGCTTCCCGCACGCGACTCGACTACATAACGTCGAGCCGCTGACGTAAGCACGCCTATTGTATTACCCATCCCGTCCAGCTGGCAGGCCGGTATAGTAGCCTGCATTTAGAGGTCCATCCCCTAATCAACACTGCATCTTTGCAGGAACACCCCCTAGCGTTTAAACACTAAACAACACACTACACTAGTAAGCTCTCCCAGCTACGGGAAGCTACTCTCTCCTAGGAAGTACCTTCCAAATTATCACAGTGACACAAGTGTTTTATCCCAAACCACCCCCCAACTAAGGGATCTAAAACAGTATGTTTGAGTGCAAACTTTTGGTATACAGCCTGTACTTCCGCTCGGAAGGATGCACCGAGTGCTATATTATGTTACGATGGCCTTGAGCGACACCGGTGGTCACTGCGACGTGGCACTCGCTTGTCAGAGTGTCGCAAACAAGGAAGAACTGCTTGCGGTATAAGCGAGCGCTATTATTGTGTTAGCCAAGATGTTGATCTCTCAAAATAACAGGAAGCAGCCATACAACGAACACAGTTAGCCAGCACCTGAAGCTTATGTTAAGATGAGCGATAGAAAGCAGAAGTGTTTTACGATCGCCGATATATTTAAAAAAAGATTTCCGCTTTTATAATTTTTATTCGTTTTTTTTTTTTTTTTTTTTTTTAAGGACTTCTCGTCAAACCATTAAAAATACGCGATTAATTCTGTGTTATAATAATCTTGCGTCTTCAGACAAATGAAAATCCATAAATTAATTTAGGCCTACACTACGGTATTTTATTAATGACATGTTGAAGAGCTGCAGCATAATACAGTGAATTTTAATGATGCTGTCAATGCTCTATGGACTATCAAACATTTTGTGACACGCCATAACGTTTCTGAGGAAATAATGGCCGAATTATATCGGTTTGAAAATACTGTTCACGCCGTGGCCGCGGCCAACAAAAAACAAGTCAAGATAACAGACTACTTCGTAAAGTGACTCAATTTTCTTTGTTTTGTTGTATCTGGGTGCATTTCTCTTGTAGTTGTTTTGTTACATATTGCCGATTATAGTTAAACAATCGTATTATTATTTCTTGTTTTTCACTTCTTAACGGGAACCCTCGCCCGCCCGCCCACGTTGCTAGCCTGTCTCTCGCCAGGCACTTTGCCGTAATGCGTAGCTAGCGCGGCACTGAGTCAATATCATTAAGTAGACTATAGGATAGCATATAGTTCACAGCTGGTGCTGAAAATGTTCGCCATTCTCTGCTACACATCGCTGGCACCTCTGTATGAAATTGTCATTTACGTTCTGAAGTTCCTCAGCACCGATTGACGGTATTTCAGCTGTAATAAACCGTAGTCTTTAAGCACATTTTCGGACAATATTTCCTGTACTTTCTGAAGGTATTTACACACGTTCACTTAATGAAAATCGCATTGGAACATCACACTGACCACTAAACACGTGAACAATTGACTAAATTGATACACTGATAATGCCGTGGCGCCAAGAAGCGCATTACGGCAAAGTGCTTGGCGTGAACCGTCTCGCGGCGCGAGTGAGGGTCGCCGTCGCATTTAAAACAAAGTCCGGGTATAACCCATATTGTCACATACATGTTGCAGTTTTTATTTACCGACTTTCATTTACGCGTTTTTCACAGTTATGCATTTTTTCCTTTAGTCCCCTGGAAATCGTGTAAGTGATGTTTTACTGTATAAAGATACGTTCTCTAAACAGGTTCCAAGTGCAACCCCTTAATGAAGATGCAACAAGTATAGTGAAGATACAATGGACATTATGTGATCTAAACTAAGGAATATTTTATAATGGCTGTGAACACCACAAAATGCTGAATATCTGAAACGAATATTTTAGTGCCTAATCCCGTTGGGCTTAAGTTATTTTGTGTTTTGACATGTGAATGAAATAACTACCCATTATTCTGCTCTGCCACTAGATTTAGCCATGTGTCGTAGTCATAGGCTATTTCAAGGGTAACATTAAAACAAATAGGTGAGGGATTGCTGTTATCCTGCTTTCTCCCAGAAATTAAACACTTATTGTTATTGGTTCAGGTTTTTGTTTGACATATTATTTATTGAAAGAAACTCGCACCAACTGTGCAAAATTACAATACATAATTTGACTGAATAAATGTCAGTTCTGGCAATAGACTTCTATTGACTCCACACGTTTATCATGTCACAACATTATAAAGGGCACAGTGTTGATCACAGAGTTTACACATGGAATCGGGTCCTGGTTCCCTGTCATCCAGGAATTCTTCTCAGCTGTTTGTAGGGGACAAGTCATATTTCAATTTCAGATCCTGTATTAGGAAGGATTCTCTTACGGGTTCATATTAATTGTACTTTGTGATAAGATTTACTGGTAATGTTTACAAGTGTTTCTGTTTTCCTATGGAATATTCTTTGTTTCAGTCACGCAGTGAACTGGAGCTGCAATCCATTGAAGCTGCCAGCACTTCCGATGCTGTGACATTTATCACGTATGTGCAGTCTCTCAAGAGGAAGATGAAAGCCTGGGAAAAGCAGGTTAGTATTATTTATCACAACTTGTTAATTAGAGAGAAATATGGAAAAATCTTGACACTTTCAAATTGTCGAGAATAGATAAGTTGACTCAAAGCTTTTCCGGGCTATCCAGTTTTAAAATAGTAATGTTTATTGTCTTCCAGTTATTTGTTTTCAAATCCACTTTCTTTTCAATGAGATGAATTCCTGCATTTATAATTTTTTCAAATATGGTTACAATGGTTTCCTTATGGTGTAATTGTCATTTTCAGCCAATGCTGGGCTTACTGAGCCTACAAGTTTACTTTCTTTTTATTATTATTATTTTATTAGTAGTAGTAGTATTGTTCACTTACCTGGGTGAAAATAAAAGAAAAAATCACAACTTGATTGTCCTTTACCAAAAAAAAAGAAAAACACCCCCTCACATCTTTTCACATGGTTAAATGTTTGTAGTACACTAGGCTTCTGTCCTGACCAGGTGGAGGTGTATCGTGAAGGACAGCGGATCCTGGAGCGTCAGCGGTTCCAGTTCCCAAGTTCATGGCTGCATGTAGACAACATCGAAGGCGAATGGAGTGCATTTAATGAAATCATTAAGCGCAAAGACTCCTCCATTCAGACACAGGTAATATTTTAAAATTACTTTCATTTACAACTAAAATATTTTCAGATGGGAATCCTTATCCTAGTAATATTACCGTACTTACTGGTAGATAATATTGAATTATTTTCATAATTTCATAAATGAAGAGTAAGAATTCAAAATGAGACCACAGTTGGGATTCAAACCCGATTCTCCTGCACTCCAGGCTGGCTCATTAGATGCTAACTCTGAAAGTGCTCAGTAGATGTTGGTAGGAATGATGTAGAATGATGTGATGTCTTGTAGGTGGCTAGTCTTCAAATGAAGATTGTTGCCGAAGACAAAGCAGTGGAGACGCGCACCAATGACTTCCTGGGAGACTGGGAACGCAGCAAGCCCGTGGAGGGTCACCTGCGTCCTGACGAAGCTCTGCAACACCTGCAGCTGTACGAGAGCAAGTTCGCTCGCCTCAAGGAGGAGCGAGACAAGGTGGCTAAAGCCAAGGAAGCCCTGGAACTGCAAGAGCCAGGTACGTGGAATATTGTCCTTGGTACCATAAAACTTTATGGAATGTAATGTATATTAGAATGAAGTACGCAAAAATCTGTAATTCAGGAAATTCCAAAATTGCTAGCAAATTTTCCTTCAACTAAAAATTACTGTTTTACTCCATGAATATGCAGTTCTGTGGCAAACAGTAGCATGCGATTCTTGCCAGGGGACCTGGAATCAAAGATAATGAGTAGACCCTGGCAGCCCATTTATGCCAATCATATGATTTTTTTCACATTATTTATGCAAGATAACTAACCTGTAATGTTGGCGTTTTATTGATTATTCATAGACTTCTTTTTTTTTTTTTTTAAGATATTCTGATTGTAAATTAACTTCATTAAACTGGAAGATATAATTTTGGTATAATGACACTGGTCTCTTGTCTCCTTTACTGACTCCTTAAATTGGGGAAAATTGTTAATGGCGGTGAAGTAATATTGAATTACTGGGATTGTAAGAAACATATATCAAATGAACTTTAAATGCTATTTCAGTGTATGCGATTAGCTTGTGCTAGATGTTGATATAATTATAATGTTATTGGTTGTACGTCCCTTTTAACTACTTTGTTTTTTAGAGACGCCAGGGTGCCGGAATTTCGCCCCAAAGGGGATCTTTAATGTGCCAGTAAATCTACTGACTGGCTCCCTCGCATTTGCTTACCCTCAAATGACAACTAACTGCGCCGGGATTCAATCCTGCTAGAAGTTGAATCTGCCCTCAAAAATAGTATTGTGCAGTTATGCTGTTTCTCGTGCGTTCTTCTGATTCTTGCTGTTTTTTGATCATGATATTCAGTCTGTCATAGAGAGTACATTTTTACCCTGTTAATGAAAAGACACAGATCTTAACCAGGCATACTTGTTTTTTCACAAGGTGGTGTGAGCACAAGTGAAGACCGCATGCAAGTTGTATTTGAGGAGCTGCAGGATCTACGTGGAGTGTGGTCCGAACTGTCCCGAATCTGGGCCCAGATCGACGAAATCAGAGAGAAACCCTGGCTGTCCGTGCAGCCTCGCAAGCTGCGCCAACAACTAGACACACTCTTGGCACAGTTGAAGGAACTGCCAGCACGTCTTCGCCAGTACTCCTCCTATGAATTTGTCAAGCGTCTCTTGCAAGGCTATACTAAGGTGAAAAGCACTTTTTGTATTCAATTTCTTTCCTTAGTTCAATTAATTTCTATTTTTTAACCCATCCATATAAATAAATCTTGCAACTTATCTGGGTATCTTGTTCACAAGGCATTTTATTACAATATTTTCTGTGGTTTAGAAAGTTTGTGAATGTAACCCCCCAGAAATCCTGTGGGGGAGAATCTTCTTAGTAAATTTTTCTAGAGGCTAAAAGATGCCAATAATTTAAACAATGTTCCTATCTCTATGCCCCCTCCCCAGGGGGGTCACGACTAGTAGGACATGGGTTAGCGACCTCGGGACACCTGCCGAGTCCGGCATTGCTTCCACTTGCTTGTGCCTCTCTTTCATCTTTCCTATCGGCCTACCTTGGTCAACGTTTGTTCTTTTCCCACCCCGTCAGTATTAGGGTATCCGAGGTCTAGGATGTCTTTAATTTTCCTGCCTTAATTGGCCCTTGTCTGATCTTTCACGATACCCTTATTCATCGAGGGGTCAGACCTCTTTTTTTTTTTTTTCTCTCTTTGTTTTCATGATATCTCCTGCCTTCTGCACAAGGCCCTAGAGGAGGTAGGGTGTGTGCATTCCCACCACTTAAGTACAACATGGATTGTGCTATGCCCTCAAGGGCTTACGACTAGTGAATTAGGGAGTGGCGACCTCGATCGATTCCTGAGCTGGGTCCGGTTTCTCCCTTTTTTCCATTGTCTTTGTGGCGGACCCTCTCCTCTCCTATTTCCCTTTCTTATCTGCCTTTCTTAGTTCTACTTCTTTCCAAGTCCCTCAGTCCTCATTCGTCTAAGATTGAGGGCATTATATTTTCCTCCTGTCCTTTATTTTCCTTATCCTTCTATAATTTAAAAAAATATTTTTTATTTCTTCTTCTAGTATGTAACTTAGTGATACGTTTCTAGTTAGTAGGTGTAACAGTAATTTCCATTTAATCATAATTTTCATTATCACTCAAACCATTAGGGGTCGATAACCTAGATGTTAGGCCCCTTAAAACAAAAATTATCATAATCATCAACCTATCTCTATGCATCTCAAATTCTGTCTTTTAATTCTCATCTGATATGTTAGTATCTCAGTCATGTCTAGTGCATCCTACATTTTCAACTATTGTATTTTCTGCTTCCTATAGGTGAACATGATGATTGTAGAACTGAAGTCTGATGCTCTGAAGGAACGTCACTGGAAGCAGCTCATGAAGCAGTTGCGTGTAACCTGGGTGCTCTCTGAACTGACTCTGGGTCAAGTGTGGGACGTGAACCTGCAGAAGAACGAAGCAGTTGTCAAGGACATCATTCTTGTAGCCCAGGGAGAAATGGCTCTTGAAGAATTCTTGAAGCAGGTATGTAGTTATTCTCTTTTTAGGTTACGAGGGTTAAGTGTTTCACCAGTGTGGCTGAAATTCAAAGCAAGATTTAGAAATGAACGACAAACTGCAAACTGTTTGGCTTGAAGACTTTCTTCTCTTCCATATATTGACCATGTTGTGGAAACCAAAACCGGTATATAAACAAGAAGTTCCGTTAAGAACTATACAGCCTACTTTTCATGCCAATGATTATTCTACAGAATATGAACCTATCTAGAATAATGACGAAATTAAGTTGCTAATATCGAAATTTCCAATTAGTTCGAAATACTGTATACCTGGCATAATGTATCCTAATAGAGCACTACAGTTGGCAGCCCTGATGACTGAATATATTCTTAGTTCCGTCTCTTACGGTACTAAATACAAAATTTGGTTGAAGTCCACTGGATAGCATGGACGTTACATGCAGTTAAACATTGGATCTAACAGCGCGCGTAAAATCATGTTGGCAACAATGTCATGCATGTATTGGTCAGAAATAATCTGAAATAATATGATCTATTGTTGTGCCAATTTTGAATGAAATCCATTAGTTAGTATAGAAGTTACATGCATTTTAAAATTGGACCTATCAGCAGGCTTAGAATCATGTTGGCAGAACTGACGTATATTAGTTACTCCAAATTCGTCTAGAATGCCAGGTACTTACTATACGTGTGCAACGTTTAGAGCTATTGGCTTGCATACTTTCTGATATATTGATATTAGGGTAACAAAAATAGGGACAGCACATATTAACAGTTGGCAGCCCTGGTTGCTCCTTAGAATACGCATAGTCATAGCTGTTGTGGTACACATAGCACATACGAAATTTGGTTGAAATCCAAATGATAGTATGGAAGTTGCATGCATTTAAAGTTGGACCTGTCAGCAGGCTTAGAATCATGTTGGTAGCACTGACGTATATAAGTTACTCCAAATTAATATAGAATGTCAGGTACTATACATGTGCATAGTTTAAAGCTGTTGGCTTGCAAACTTTCTGATATATTTGTATTTGGATTAAATAAATTAGGAGCATATATTAACAGTTGGCAGCCCTGGTGGGTCGTAAGAATACGCTCAGTCATATCTGGTTATGTACACATACAACATACGAAATTTGGTTGAATTCCAATTGATAGTGTAGAAGTTATATGCATTTAAAAATTGTACCTATCAGCAGGCTTATAATCATTTTGGCAACACTGCCATGTATGGCCTCCTGGAAATTAAACTGCAATATTATTATCTATACGTGTGTCAATTTTGAAATAGCTCCCATTCATACCTTCCAAGATATGCAACATGGAGCTCAAATTTCTATTGCGATATTTCAGCAGTTGGTAGCATTGACATCATTTTTAAATACGGCTTTGAGATATCCAGGTATAGATCTTTAATCCTACCAAATTTTGTTTCGATTGCTCCAGCCGTTTAGGAGTTGATAGGGGGGGGACACACACACACAGCCAGACTGACAGACAGAAGGACAGACAGACAGACGGACAGACAGACACACATTTGCCCGATCTCATAAGTCTACTTTTTCCTCATTTTTGCAAAATGTGAAAAGTAGGCTAAAAACCACACACACTTTTAAAATTCAAAATTCACTCAAAAGTGAAACAACTTAAAATACTATATAAGTTATATAAGTTAAAATTATATTTGACTTTTTTTTTTAACATGCCACACAGATTCAGCTCCCAAGATATATATATATTTATTTATTTATTTATTTCCATTTTACAAGACAGTTGTCAATGTTGAATCAACGGTTATCTTGAAATGATGGGTTTGGACAGGTTTGCTAACACTCCATCGGCATGGATTCCATCATAAAACACTAAGGTGTTTGTTTCACAAAGCTCGGGCACTAAAATCAGAGGGAGTTAGAAGTGTGGTACCAAAATCTTCCTAATTGTCTCAATAGTACAGAAAAAATCTTGCATTTCTTAAAAAGTCAATGGAATCATGGTGTGACAGAACCTGGAAATCGGGGAAATATCAGGGAAATTTGTCTCTCTGGAAAATTCAGGGAAATGTCTGGGAATTTTGCAAAGGTGTAGAAAAATCAGGGAAATTTGAAGAAACTTGAAAAAACGAAAATGCAACAAATTTTGCATCTAGTGAGTGAGAATTATTTTGCAGCTATAACCTGGCACAGCGAAAAACTTAGCGAGATTCCCCTCTCTGACTAAATCATCTCCAAATGAATCGTTGGTCAAGAGGGGAGGTACCATATAAGCAGGATTATATACTAATTAATACATTATCTGCTAAATTCATATCTGGGAATTTTGTGGCAACATCAGGGAAATATCAGGGAAATTTGTCAGGCAAAATCTGTAGTCACCATATTTGATTAAAAAGTGTATTTAAAAACAAGACTAAGCTCCTGTTAGAACTGGGTTGCGTCGAGCACGAATAACAGTAAAGCTGGGCGGGTGGTCTATACCCCACAAATAATTGATCATGCATTTAAAAGAAAGAGAATTACCCTCAGCAGTGACGAATTGCACTCCAATTTCATAAATATAGACTATTTGTTTATTTCTTGTAACACACTTTATAAACATACAGCCCGCACAAGTGTCTTGCGAGATTTCTTGCACAGGTTCCCTAGTTCCTATGATAAGATATTCATGCTTGGCATTTTACTTTCTCCAAAGAAATGTGCTCCAACTCCAGATGTCATTTGTATGTACTGGTGTAGATCTGAGAGTGATATGATTTTATTTTCAGGTGCGGGAGTCCTGGCAGAATTATGAGCTGGACTTGATCAACTACCAAAACAAGTGCCGCTTGATCAGAGGCTGGGATGACTTGTTCAACAAAGTCAAGGAGCACATCAACTCTGTGGCTGCCATGAAACTTTCACCATACTACAAGGTGATTATTTTTAAATCTACTTCTATTGATTTGGTAATAACATTTAACTGCTTCTATTAAGGTTTGATGCCCTTAAAAGTAGAAATGGTCTAAGGGCTTCCTTTCTTTTTTTCTTTTCTGGACTTCAAAATAAAATTGTATTTTATGCATTTTATAAAAATAAAAACATTGGAGATGAAAGGTGGAAAGCAGTGACGTCTCGGGTAAGAGCACCATCGAAAGACAGGAATGTTACATGTCCAAAGTTTTGAAGCGGTCATTGGACAGTAAAATATTCACTCTTCTCGCTCGTCTAAAATTTCTTCTCTTCTCCACCAACAAAGGATCACTCAAAATATTTGATACAGGTGATGTCCATTTACTTGAAAGATAAGTATCACTTGAAACAGTCGGAGCCCATGGTAAATTTCCAAAATACACTGACCGGCAAAGGAAAACGATCACTTGAAAAATTCATCATTACATTAATTCAAATCATAAATATGAATGGTATTGGCCTAGAACAGTACATACTGTTTGTAGTATGGAAGTAAGGTTAATTGGTTTCCTGGATGCATTACCATTCTTCATGTCTTAACAATAGTGATTCTTTGACATGATGCTGTTTCCCGCGGAAAGATGTGCGCGCCATCGCTATCGTCAACTATGCAATGATTTATTCTCTTTTCTTTTGCCACTTGTTGACGTAGAAAAAGATCAATACGGCCATATCCTCAGTTGTTCTTGTGCAATTCAGAAACTAATATGCACTTGAGGCCTGAAGATACACTTACTTGAAGGGTTCCTAGAGCCAGAAACAGTGACCAAGAAGGAACAACATTGGACAGCTGAAAGCTGTGAGCAAGAGAATGAAGGAATACTGGAGCCAAAGAAAACTGAAATCATGAGGAGTTATTTACGTGGTTCTTAGTTGGCCAAAATCGATTATGTTGATGAATTACAAATTAACCTAATGGCTATTTATGAATAATAAAAATACAATACATTTACCACTTTCAAAGTCTGAAACTTTGCAGGAATAATTATTTTTATATTCTTTATATCTGTTAAATAGAATGTCAAAATGCAGGATAACATTTCCTGTAATAGAATTTGGTGCAGCCAATTCAAATAGAATTTATGAATAACACTCTTAGTACTGTTTAAGTTATAATGCTAATGTTCTACTAAATCTTTGCTGGGGATCTACAAGAGATCATAATCGACGTGTTACCGGCCCCTGGTCTAAATTGTGCGATTCTATTATTTTTAAATTCATCGTTAAACGTACAGAGTCCCTAGCACTATTCTTGGTAGCGCACAATTAAATAAGAAATGAATAAGCTGGTTACTGTCTGTCATTTCCTGTTTATTATACTGGTCATTGTTATCTTTCCTACTTGATATTTATTCATAAAAATGTCTTTCTCAGGTGTTTGAAGAGGAAGCGCTGACTTGGGAAGAGAAACTGAATCGCATCAATGCTCTGTTTGATGTTTGGATCGATGTGCAACGTCGCTGGGTGTATCTCGAGGGGATCTTCAGTGGTAGTGCCGACATTAAGGTTCTGTTGCCAGTGGAGACATCTCGTTTTCAGAGCATCAGGTATTCCTTTCTAAATTCATATTTTACAGACCAAGTTGGCATACTTGGTAAATACACACACATGCACACATTCACACATATTTAACCCTTTTGATGTCAGCCTATTAATGTGTGGTTATGCTAAAAATGCCAAGCCAAGGTTAGTGAAATTACAAGTGCTTGATAAGAATTATCTCCCACCTATATTTTTCAAGATAGAATGTTGATATATTTTTTTCTGTAGCAGGTAAACATATACTTAAATTACTTGATGCTGAATAATTAATACTTTGCTTTATTTGTTTCATTTTAAAAAATACTTCAGAAATATATCTTAAAAAAAAATCAATATAATTTTCATGGCCTACACAGTCTAAATAGTATCTTTTGTTATATACTGTACATGTTCCCAGTTTGGAGTAATTCCATCGAATAAGTTTCGAGTGTAATCAATTTCTACAAATATATGCATATACAGTACTGTGGCATTAGGTGGATTGCTGCCAGCAGAATCAAAGTCATCAGTCGAAAATTCACTCTTGCACACTTCACTCGGCATATATATTTCCTCTTTGTTAAAAGAACTAGCCATATTTATCACCACATATCTTAATTAGCTCCAAGCAACAATATAAATAAACATGACTTCAAAAGATAACACAGGCGGGAAGACAACTGACTTCAGCATGTTCAGAGAATACTTCTTTTAATTTCAGTTATTCATGGAACTTAAACACATCGATATATCCTGAGAGAGAATGATTCACATGTTGCCTTGGTTACAACAGCATGGCTGGAAATAACAGTAAAACGTTTAGAAAAACGGGGCCGACAAATCAGTCGGGGGCATTTATAGCAGAAGCTCCCTCAGCCGATATGTCGGTCTCATGGCACAATAAGGGTTAAATATCTCATTAGGGGTTAAAAGACGGCTGGTATCTGACCATCTGAACTTACAGTTCAACTGCATGTTACTACAAATAAAATATGATAATCTAGACTCGAGGTATCATTACTTCCGACTTGTTACGCTTCAGTATTTGGCATTGTGATAAATGTTTGTTTTTGATGCTTTCAGTTCAGAATTCTTGGGTCTCATGAAGAAGGTGACCAAGTCTCCAATGGTGATGGATGTGTTGAACATTCCTGCTGTGCAGCGCTCTCTGGAACGTCTGGCTGACCTGCTTGGCAAAATCCAAAAGGCTCTTGGTGAATACCTGGAACGGGAGAGGACATCTTTTCCCAGGTTGGTTCATTGTATGATGAGTAGAGATACGGGAAAATCGCAATTGCGATAAATGCGAATTTTACTTTTTTCTCCTTTTTTCAACTACCTGGTAACTAATATGACTATGTATACCCAAAATTTGCGAAACTGAATGTGCGACAAAGTGCGATAACTAAGGGTTCTTGCGAATTATTCCCATAAATGCGAAAAGTGCCGAATTTACCGATTAATGTTGAATATTATGTTTTATTACATTTTCGCGCCGCAACTTTGAAATTTGCGAGTTCCCAGCGTTGAAAATATCGGCGATATAATCGATATTTACACGAACATCGATTATTGTCGTGGAAACAATCGATTACGGTAAAAATTAATTTTAAAATGGTGCTGTTATTATTGCCGCATAATATCCACTGTTTATCGCCAGTAAAACGATGATTTTGGAGAAATTATTTCGTAGTTTCAGTTGGTTGTGCTAATAAAAGTAATATTCCAATCGTTTGTGCCGATTCTTTTTAAAAATTAGAGCAATAAGGTTATGCTTTTATAGGTTTATATCGCGTCGGCCCTCATTTCTTGTATTTGAAATAAAAATGAAAACTCTCAAGTACGTATTGTGATATGAATAGACAATTTTTGTTAGGCGTTCTCTTTGCTTTGGGAAATGTTGCATAATATGATGAAAGTATTCTCTACCCTGTGTGAGTTATAGGTAGGGATAGGAATTTTTCGGTGATTTCAGAGTGAAGAAAGCGGTATTTTCAAGTGGCAAATTCGGTGGTTTCAAGCGCACTTTTCGGTACTTTCAAAATGTTAAATTTTAGGCGGGATTTTTTAAATATCATGGATAACAACACATTTCAGTCATCCTTCAAAGTATACTTCAGTGAAGAGATCCAAATTCTCTTGTGACAAATGGTGACACATATCACTTAACGTGCTAGAGTAAGCTGAAAAACAAAAGTTCACAGTTAGCGTTTGAACAGGGTATCCAAATGGTTTTCAACACAGATTATGAGAACTTTGGAAATACAAATGTCATTCCTTGCAAGACTCGAACAATGTCTGTCTTGGTCCTGTCGTGCATCTGCTTCTTGATTAAAGTTTGCAGTTCGTTGTATCCTCTTATGACCTCACTTTCTTCCAGTGTTCCACAGAATGGCAACTTCTTAATTTTCTTTGCAAGGACCTCATTGATGTTCATTAGCACTATTTCTGCTGGATCAAACGCACACATTTGTAAACTTGTTCCCAGGGTCAACGGATCTCAGGCTGATTAATATTCTAAGAGCATGGGACCCAGCCTTTACTAAAACTGAAAATATTTTCTCTCTTTTTAACACATTTCCACAACCCTCCAACAGCTCCTTAATGTTGGTACCGTAAGTTTAAGGGCTTGCTGAATTCTCCGTAGATGTCCCTCTAGAAGGTGAACAGTCTGATAAGACTGGCCTTCTAATAAAGGGAGGAGTTCAGTGATGTCTGTGCCAAATTCTTTGAATCTCAAGTATTTCGTCATGTGAAACATTGTTCAGGAAATCAACACCAGAGTTATCTGTCCCTACTACTTCATTCATAAATTGCACAATATCTTTCAAGTACCGTATTTCCTCGCATAATCGTCGCCACCGCGTAATCGTCGCACCCCACTTTTCAAACACTAAAATAGGTTTATAAAATTTCATCGCATAATCGTCGCATACCATGTTCGTATTTGTGCGCCAGTCAGTTGCACATGCTGCCGCGACTTTATAACCTGGCGAGACTTTGTCAGACGAAAAATATCTCGTCTTTATGCTTGCGGGCAATGAACTGTGACGCGAGCGGCAAGCTTCGTCACTTAGCACATTCCGCGAGCGTATAATCTGGCGTGATCTTGTCAGGAGAAAGTAATCTTGTCTTTATGCCTGCCGGCTATGAACCACGGCGCGAACGGCCAGCGCACATTCCGCGATCTTAAAGGCCTAATCTGGCGTGATCTTGTCGGCAGAAAGTAATTTCGTCTTTATATCTGCGGGCTATGAACTATGACTCGAACGGCCAGCGCACATTCTGCGAACTATAGACCTAATCTGACGTGATCATGTCAGCAAAAAGTAATCTCATCTTTAGGCCTGCGGTCTATGAACTGTGACGCAAGCGGACAGCGCACATCCCGCGAGCGTATAGGCCTAATCTGGCGTGATCTTGTCAGGAGAAAGTAATATCGTATTTATGCCTGCGGGCTATGAAGCGCGACGCGAATGGTCAGCGCACATTCCGCGAGATTATAGGCCTAATCTGGCGTGATCTTGTCAGCAGAAAGCACTCTCGTCTTTATGCCTGCGGGCTATGAACTGTGACGCGAACGGCCAGCGCACATTCTGTGAGCTTATAGGCCTAATCTGGCGTGATCCTGTCAGGAGAAAGTAATACCGCGTCGTCTTTATGCCTGCCGGCTATGAACCGCGACACGCACGGCCAGCGCACATTCCGAGAGCTTATAGGCCTAATCTGGCGTGATCTTGACAGCAGAAAGTAATTCGTCTTTATGCCTGCGGGCTATAAACTGTGTTGCGAACGGCCAGCGCACGTTCCGCGAGTTTATAGGCCTAATCTGGCGTGATCTTGTCAGGAGAAAGTAATCTCGTCTTTATGCCTGCGGGCTATGAACCACGACGCGAATGGCTAGCTTTGTCAGCACATTCCGCGAGCGTTAACCTGTCGTGACCTTGTTAGAAGAAAGAAGCCTGTCTCTGACTGCAGGCTAAGACTCACGCTACGCGAATGACTGGCCCATGCAGCAAATAATGATACAGTATATTTTTTGAACTTAAATATTCTTCGCATAATCGTCGCACCCTGCTTTTTTTCCACGAATTTTTGGCAAAAGAAGTGCGACGATTATGCGAGGAAATACGGTACTCTGACAGGTACACTACTGAATGAAACCAAGAAGACCACCTGGTTAAGACTGGTTCAGGAAACAGTGGCACATTTGGATATGGATACTTGCCATCTAGATATTCATGTCTGAAAGGCGCACTATATGACGCCACGCGTCGAGTAGTCACTAGGATGAAGGGGCAGGTGACCTTGCTGTTCTCAATAACTTAGTAACTTATCAGGATGACCGCCCAGATTGATAAAGATCGCTGTATGCAGAAAGCGAAGTCCGCTATATACCGTTAAGTTTCCGATCATTCTGTGTTTGTTGGATGCTCTCCATGCAGTCAAGTCATGAGAGAAAATTACCGCTACTACACTCGCACAAAAACAAGCCTTTGTCGGTTTCTATGACGGCGATATTTCAAATGGGCAGGGTGGTCTCACTACGATGACATTAGGGAAAAACCTGGATGAATGTCAAGGTGCAGAAGAAAGTGACATTCAGTAGTTAGACTTCGATAAAGACGATCATGGTTTCAGACATGAAAGCGATGAGGATATTGTTCGGAATTTGACTGTCGGTGAGGTAAACTGAGATCCAGTGCATGTCAAGTAAAGGAGTGATGCAACGGAAATCCCGAAAGTTCCCACAGTCAAGCTAGTGTGTCTATAGTCACACTTATCTCTTATATAGAAAATCGAGATGAATTTTCGTTCTCATATATTGTTTTCTTCAGAATTATACAATCTAAAATTAGAAAAAATAAACTATCTAAGAAACAGAAAGTGATGACAGTCATTTGTCTTAGTTTTTAATATTGGTATAATCCAGATAGTGTCTCTTACAATTCTATGTTATAAAGTATTATAATTATTTTTTTGGCGTGTTCCTAAAATACATTTCAATATTTTAACCAATAGTTTTCTTTTTGATAGGCTTAAAAACTTACTGCAGATAATTCGCAACTTTTAAAAATCCGCGAAAATTCGTGCATTAAATGCCGCGAATTATCGGAAGTGCACTATAAAGAAAAAAAGCTAAAATTCGCGTTTTCATGCAAAATTCGCGTTTCATGCGAAATTCGCGAAAATTCGCGAGCTCAAAAATATTTTTTTTTACCATTTTTAGGGTCATTATAACACATTATCACCTGTGTATTACTTCTGTTAAAAATTCGCGAATTTTTCCTATCCCTAGTTATAGGTTATGTTACATGTCGTCCGGCGATTGCTCCGTGAATACGGATACTGTTTTACAGATTGTTAGTCAAGCGTCGCAGTGTGGACAGGAAATAATGAGGGAGTAAACATGCATTTTATTATTTAGTTAATTATCCATTGTGTGATATTTACACATTGTTAAGTAAATGTATGATTCACATTATTACTTCCTTTTCAATGAGGGCCATGGATGACGGGCATTGAATTTCTATTTGCCGGTGGTTTAATGGTCAAGTGGCACTTCTTGAATCCTACCTCATAAGATAAGTTATTAAAAAAAATGAATGGAACTTGGCAAGGAGTTCGTAAGAAAATCACACAAGGATTTCATAGACATCCTCAGAATTTGAACCAATTCGTCCATCGAGTCCAGGACAGCCTGGTATTGTCGTCATTCCACTTGACACACAGTAAACTTCGTAAGACAAGCATTGTTGCCTGACCACAGCTCGCTTTATTCTAACAATTGGCACCTTGGTACCAGTGAACTAATACAACTCTCAGCCAGGCCCTCAATATTTGAGTTGCTGCATAACACCTGATATTGTTGATTGCATAATGAGAACATGACCTTTGGATCTTTTGAGCATAGCTTAGGTACCCTCGTCTCACGTCATACAACCAACCGACAGCACTTAACTCCTTTATTTTCAGAGATCTCACATTTCTGAAAAATTGTTGATGTCAAGTTTCTACATTTCTGTAATACTGATATTAGGATTTTAATACTTCTAACACTCACTTAGTAAAAATAAAAACCTCACACACAACAGGAGACTTATATTAAATGCTTATGCCGTTTATCTGAAACGCCCATATTTCCAATCCTGCACATGTTTGAATTAGTTTCCGTGCATATTATTTTGAACCTGTTTATTGTACCTGGTGACGAACTTTTAAATGCTACAAAATTCTAATTTTTAAATTTCAAAATGCTCCAAAATGCTATTTTTCAAAATGAAAGTGCTACAAAATCAATTTCAAAATGCTAATTTCTCGTATCTTTAATGATGAGTGAAGTTCTTTGTTTATAGTACAATGAAACCATCATTTAACATTTGCCCTGGGACCTGTGGTTTTGAGCTTTGAATAGAGGGTGGCGTGATGGTGCAGTGGTCAAGCTGCTTGCCTCTTCCCAAGGGGGACCGGATTTGATTTCCGGTCAATGCATATTAGATTTTTGAAGTGAAATTATGGTTTGGATTCAGTGTATAAATAGAGGTCCTGTGGCTCATTTTCACATGATTGTCACTGAAAACTACAAGCTTCTTTAAAGGGTTGTTATGTCAACTTAACTTCTTTTATGTGCAATATTCTTATAACAATTTATTATAGGATTAATGTTGGGGTGGTCATGTTTTGGATAATAATACCTCATTTTCTTGAAAACTATGTGCACCTTTTCTCAAGGTTCACTTTAAAAGTAGTGTATTGCTAAATTGTCAAAACTTGAAGGTACAAAAACTAAGGAAGTTGGACATGTTTTGCATTTATCGCTAATGTTAAAAGCAACAAAACCTGATATGACTGTGGAAATAGTTGAAAACTACACTTATCATAATCATCATTAATATTAAAATAGGCTGCATAATGTATTATTGTGTTGTGCAGGTTCTACTTTGTGGGAGATGAGGACTTGCTGGAGATCATTGGCAACAGTAAGAATGTGGCTAGACTACAAAAGCACTTCAAGAAGATGTTTGCTGGTGTTGCAGCTATTCTCTTGAATGAGGATAACACTGTTATAACTGGCATTGCTTCACGAGAAGGAGAAGAGGTATGAATATATCCTGAATATATAGATGTTAGTCTATAGAAGGAAGCATTGATTGGAAAAATAGGTTCAATAAGTTACTAAAAATGTCAGTTGATGTTTTTCTTTTCTTTTTAAGCAACAGATCCACAATGAGTATGCAGTGAAGTCATTTGTTGTGTTTGTTTTGTCCTATTCTTTAGGGTGTTCTTGTCTCATAAATGATTTAAATGCCCTGATATTTAGTAGAAAGAAGCTGCTTATAAGAGTTCTTAATTACACAGTTCATGATTTTCTAGGAGATATACTGTATATACCCGAATACAACCCACCATAGAATAATCCCTGTACTCTTGTTTTAAGGAGGACATTTTTCAAAAGTATGTATTTGATAATTTTACGCATTTTGGTGGCCGTGGGAGTCATTGCTAGTTTCAGCATCTGCAGAATGCGAGTTTTCACCGTATAACTTGCTTGGCGGGCAAATTACACCATCGGTACCACCTTGCCTCGAATAATACCCATAGCCCAAGTATTCAGTTTCTCTTTATTGAAAACATATGCGGGTAGTACCGGTATTTGTGTATATACGGTACGTACTTCAATTGAACATACTGTAGTGCTGGTATCATTTTGGTGTTATCAATCGTAATCTATTTTGATGACTATTGTAATCATTGTATATTTTGCTACAGGTTCAGTTCATGGAACCAGTGTCTACTGTGGATCATCCCAAGATCAATGAGTGGCTGAGTATGGTGGAAGGTCAGATGCGTCTCACTCTCGCCTCATCCCTGGCTCAGGCTGTACAAGACATCAAACAGTTCAAGGACGGTTCCATCGACTCTAGAGCTTACATGGAATGGTGCGACAAATATCAGGTAAATATTGATCTCAACTTGATGGGGGGCATGATGGTGCAATGCCATGGTCACTTTTCTTTCATCCAGACAGTTGAGGTTTGAATCCACACGACTTCCGTCTGGCATTTTTACTTGATAAATCGTGTGACATCTGGTAGGGTTAAAAAGAAACTAACAACCAAAAATCCATCCAACCAATGGACAGAAAACTGATGATAGAAACATGGACAAAGTGCAAACAAAGTAACAAGCAAGTGTCTGTGGGGGATCTTTAAGATAGATTTAGTTGAAGGATATAGTTCCGAAATTATAGTGTGTGGGTCACTTCCTTGCAAGCTGTGATCCACCTTAAACAAAATGTCGCTTGTGGCAACTTTTTCCTACTGTCACATCTCTCAACTCAAGTCCAGTGGCGATGGGATAAGGATGGTGGAGGCAGGTTTTCTGGTTGAAACTGGAAGCCTCTAGTTCGGACCTGCACGTTGCCAGCAGATGTGTGATGGTCGTCTTTCTGAGACCTTGTGACTACTCAGGAGTTCGGACCTGCATCGGTGTTTGGGCAGGCCTATTTAGGATCACCGCTGCCCGCCCCGAATGGGGAAGGCCCTAGAAAATGTGGGAACACTACATCGACCTCGGTCAACTTATTTGAAGAAGAATGTCGCAGACATGAAGAGGTCAAGCGACAAGCAAGAAAGCTTCGTCAATTACAACTCCGCCCTCCCCCGACCATCGAATTCAATTTATGTGGGCGCATGTTTTATGCCAGGATTGGTCTGTTTAGTCATCAGAAACACATCCACAAGCTGGTCTGAAAAGCTCTATGCAGGAAGAAGTATGTGTACTCTGAATCGAGTTACAGCCGACGACAAGTTGAAGATTACTCTTGCGCTATACACTTTTTGAAGTGACAGAAGAGGTAGAAGCTTCTCACCCTCCTAGTTTGTAGGCCGTAACAAGCTTGTTGAGGGCTATAGCATTGATGAAGAACTATTGATTGGATAGATGGTGGGGAGGGCTATAGCTTTGATGAAGATTGGATAGGTAGTTACGGGGCTATAAAAAGTCTGGAAGGGGAATACTTGGAGAGGAAGAGTGCTCGTTTCAAGTAGATTGCCTTCAACTTTCTCGATCCTTCTTAGTTGCCTTAGACTCAGGTGTTCCCAATTTTTTTCCAGGCTATATTTTGCTATAGGACTGACTTTAGGTGGAATAGTTTTATGACTGTTGATAATGACAAGTCTCGCAGATGCTTAATATGGGACATTGCTTCCATGGTGGCATTTAGGAGGTCCGTGAGATGGAGGGTGAATACGTTACCTTGGGTTTGAAAAATTAAACCCAAATCATCATCATTTCCCCTTAACCAGCTCCTGCCGGGTCGGGGTATTTATGGCACTTCTCCTCCTTCCTCTGTCTTTCCACCATTCCTCTTCCACTATCTTGTCCCAGTCCAAATTTCGTTTTCTTATGCTGTTCTTCACTGAATCAATCCACCTTGTTCTAGGTCTTCCTCTTGCTCTCTTACCCTTGCACTTTACCTCCAGCATCTGTCTTGGTATTCTATTTTCCTCCATCCTCTTTACACGTCCAAACCACCTTAGTTTATTCTTCTCAATTCTCTCATTTAGTTTTCTCATCCCAACTTCCGTCCTAACATCTTCATTTCTCACTCTGTCTTTCCTATCATACTTCTCAGGAATTTCATTTCACTGGCTGGAATTCTACTCTCTTGCCTGCTTGTCAGGGTCCAAGTCTCAGCTGCATAAGTTAATATGGGAACATAGTACACTTTATACATTACCTCCTTGCTTTTCCTTGGTACTTCCTTATCCCAAACAAGTTTTCTTACACTTGGATAGAATGCATTGCTCTGCTGTACCCTCCTGCCAATCTCCATGTCCAACCTACCAGTTTGCATTAATTCAATTCCCAGGTATTTGAACATGTCCACAATTTCCAAACTCTGACTTCCAATTTTCACAGTGCCCTTTCCTTGTCTTTCCCCTCTTGTCATCACCATGGTCTTGCTTTTCTCTATATTGATTTTCATGCCGTACTTCTGAATATTTTCGTTCAGTGCATCGAGTTGTTCTTGCATTTCTTCGGTGTTCCTTCCCCAGACCACAATATCATCTGCAAATAACAGTAACTTTATTTCTTTATACTGTTTTTTTTTTCTTTAATTTTTACGGACTAAAGTAAATTGGAAATAATGGGACAAGCAAATTATCATTTTAGTCCCAATTGTTATGTATAATAGTGTACAAAATCCTTTCGTAACGAATTTGAAAAAAAAAAAAAAAAAAAAGTTAAAGCTTGGTAAATCTGAAATCTCACTTCCTACAAAATTTGGAAATCAAAATGTGAAATTCCAGATTTTTGATTGCTAAAAACCAAAATGAAATATACTATTTGTGATGACAGGCCCAAATAGTGGTGCTGGCAGCTCAGATCCTGTGGAGTGAGGATGTTGAAGCTGCCCTCCATCTCATCCAAGGAGCTGGAGATGAGAAGATGGAACCTCTGGAGCGAGTCCTCAAGCAAGTGGAGAACACGCTGAATGTGCTGGCAGACTCAGTTCTGCAAGAGCAGCCAGCTCTACGACGCAAGAAGCTAGAGCATTTGGTGAGTTACTTGCAGTTTCTATTGTGTGTAATATTTAAGAGATTGCTCTCAATAAGTGCTAAAATATTTCTGCTTGTTGTGTGTGTGTTTAGATCAATGAGTTTGTGCACAAACGTACGGTGACTCGGAGACTGATAGCTACTCGAGTGACGAGTCCTAAGGCTTTCGAATGGCTATGTGAGATGCGTTTCTACTTCGACCCTCGTCAGACAGAAGTGCTTCAGCAGTTGACTATCCACATGGCCAATGCTCGATTCTTTTATGGATTTGAGTATCTTGGCGTTCAAGACAGATTGGTCCAGACTCCTCTAACTGACCGCTGCTACTTGACCATGACACAAGCCCTCGAGGCACGCTTGGGTGGCTCTCCTTTCGGTAAGTTGCATCAGTTAATGCTTAAGAATTCCCCATTTGTTTTTATGTTGATATAGTGCTCACTGGGTAGTGTGTTCAGGGTTAGCCCAAGGAGTTCGACCTCCCATTTGCAATAGCTAGAGAGAGGGAAATGTTTTAGTTTGTATCAGAATTTGGTTTTATTTTCATTAACTTTGGTGGAGGTTTTTGCGTGTAGTTATGCTGTCATTACGTGAAACTATGGCGTCCATTTCCAAGCCAATGATTTTACTCTGCATACATGCTCTTACCAATTAACATGGCTGATACTAACTCGGAGACACATTAGCAAATTACAAGCTTATGAAATGAAATTTTTAAGATCTGCTATGCAAAATACGAGAATAGACAGAATCAGGAATGACTGCGTTAGGAGGGATTTGCAGGTGACTTCCAAAATGGCAGAAAGAATGCGCATTACAAAGCTGAAATGGTTTGGCCATGTGCGAAGGATGCCAGAGACACGAATTTTCAGACAGTACTTGGAGAGGACAATACCTGGAGCGCCTTGGACGTCCCAGAAGGTGGTGGATAGATCAGATCACTGAAGAACTACAGTACAACAAAAAGGAACTACCTTACAAAAGAAGTAGTTTACAATGGTAGAATTCGATGGAGTCATCTTGTCCACTCCAATCCTACCCGGCCTGCTGGAAGGATATCTACTGTCCGTCCACCAGCTAAAGGTCCGTGGCAGGAATGTAACGAGTCAGCTGGAGACAGCTGGCCTCTGCGCGAACAACAATAGTGCCAACCTACTACTGACCCGTACGATATCACAATTGAAACTGAACGAAAGTAGCAGTAAGTAACCATAGCGTGAATAACATCGGTGCTGAGTTGGCAATACCTGCAGCGGCACGTCCATTCAATCGACGCAGCTGGAATGTTTCTCCTCTCCCCTTCAGTCCCCTAAGACCATGAGCTGGTGGACGGACAGTAGATGATGATACTAACTCAAAAGGTCAAATAAGTTTATTGTGGATTCACAGTCCTTAGAACAGCTCCTGGTCATGTAGTCATATCTGTTGAGTAAGACTTGATATTTTAAATTCGTTTGATCTAGATACTAAATTTCTAAATTGATAAAATTCTGCTGGCATGCACATTAATCTCAAAAGTGTCCACCAGTCGGAAAATTAGTGATCGTAATTTGGGATGAGTTTATGAGTGTTGAATACATCATAAGATTTAGAATTGCAGTGGTTGTTGTTGCTTTATTTAGCATCATTTACTACATCACCCCAAAGTCTTAAGACTGAGAAACTTCAAGGCTTGACAAATAATTATTAGTAAACTGACAGATTAAAATTATAGAAATTATAGAAAAGTTCCACTTGGAGTGGTCATATCTGTAGGAGTATTCTATGTGCTGAGAGAGCATAGAAACATTATTTACAATGCTATGCCCAACTAAGGAGTGCGATTGAACCTATTTAACAGATAAATATGAATTTTCTTTCTTCTGTTCCCAAATTCTTTTCATTCTCTCGTGATTTTTCTTTCTTACTTTCTTTCTTTCTTCCTTCCTTCCTTCCTTTCTTCTGTCATTATTATTTTGCAATCAATCAGTAACTTTAATAATTCTTATTTCATAAGTTTACATAGGCTGTAACGGGTGACATTTCCTCATTACTCTTTCTCTCTGTTCTCGCCATAGTTTCATTCTCTCACGATTTTTCTTCCTTCTGTCATTATTATTTTACAATCAATCAGTAACTTAATCCTTGTTTCACAAGTTTACATATGCCTCACCAGCATTTCATTTTTTCATATCCTTGTCTTTTCTTGTCATGAATTGTTGTATTTGTTCCAGGTCCTGCTGGTACTGGAAAGACGGAATCTGTCAAGGCACTGGGTCACCAACTAGGCCGCTTTGTGCTGGTGTTCAACTGTGATGAGACATTCGACTTCCAAGCCATGGGTCGTATCTTTGTGGGACTGTGCCAGGTGGGTGCCTGGGGCTGTTTCGACGAGTTCAACAGACTGGAGGAACGCATGTTGTCTGCTGTGTCCCAACAGGTGCAGACTATTCAAGAAGCCCTCAAGTCTCAGCAAGAAGGTGCCAACAAGAAAGAAGGAAGTAAGTCCTTAAGATTTTTCTACCATCTGCTTGTATAGGGAGCTTACAACTGAAAAGTCTTCGCCCCTATTCTTTTTCAGAAAAAACAAAAACATACAGTAGAGGTAGTTATAAATATACATACTGTTCTACGTACCTTACACTATTTTTCCACATAGTCTCTACATTTGTTCAGACATTTATCTCTTTGCAGCACTAAATTTGAGATGCTCCTGTGGTAGAATTCAGCCGGCTGACTGTGGAACCATCGTCGGACTGCTGTCCTGCCAGGAACTTTTTCAGCGGACCAAAAACATGGAAATCACTAGGGCGTGGTCCGGACTGATGGCTGGTCCACTCTCCCAGTGAAATGACCGGAGCTTAAAGGAAGGAAGCTTCTATTTTTACGTGACCGTTAATCATGCGATCATGAGCCAAGGGACCTCCTTTTTACGTGGAATCTGAACCACAGGACATGGCATTTCACTTTGAAAATCTCACATGCATTGACCGGGAATCGAACCTGGAGCTTATTGGCGGTTCTGGTTGCCACATGTGCCGGCACCGTGGTGTTGGGGTAGCACGCCTGCCTCTCACCCGGAGGCCCCGGGTTTGATTCCCAGCTCCGTCAGGAATTTTAGAAACTGACGTGAGGGCTGGAACGGGGTGCACTCAGCCTCGTGAGGACAATTGAGTAGCTGTCTGACAGTGAGGCAGCGCCCCGATCACGAAAACCAAGATTAACGGCAGAGGGGACCTGATGCGCTGATCACGTGTCACCCCAATATCTGCAGGTCAACAGGCTGGGCAGCGGTCGCTTGGTAGGCCTAGGCCCTTAATGGGCTGTAGTGCCAGGGGTTACTTTTTTTATTTTTATTGCCACATGTGGTATCGCATTGTCATGGTCTGCTGAAGAAGTTCTTAGCAAGACAGCGATTCTTGTGCAACAATGGCGCCAAGACAGCAGTCCAACGATAGTTCCACAGTCAGCTGGCTGAATTCTACTAGAGGCATTCAAATTTAGAGCTGCGATGGGACAAATGTCTGAACAAATGTGGAGATTATGTGGAAAGATAGTGTAAGGTACGTAGTGCAGGACGTATACTTGTAATTACTTGTATGTATGGGGGCAAAGACTTTTCGATCCCCCCTGATGGCAGCAGTTAGATTGACCTAGTGTTTTTCCATGTTCCTCTTAGGGGAATAAACGAGGCATCCTTGCTGAGAATCACTGATTTATGCATTTATATTTCTTCTGCTTCAAGGTATCTGTGTTGAGCTGGTCGGAAAGCAGGTGCGGGTTTCAACAGACATGGCCATCTTTATCACAATGAATCCTGGATATGCTGGCCGTTCCAATCTGCCCGACAACTTGAAGAAACTCTTCCGCTCACTGGCCATGACCAAACCAGACAGGCAGCTGATTGCCGAAGTGATGTTGTTCTCACAAGGATTCCGTACAGCAGAGAAGTTGGCATGCAAGATAGTTCCCTTCTTCAAGTAAGCATTCAGTGAACTCTTTGCTGTGTTTTTGTACATGTGATAGCTGTTGTTTTTTTAGTTGGTGGGAACCTGTAAGTTATCTGTATAAGAAAACTGGTGAAGGCGTGAACTTGCTAGATAAGAATATGATCAAGTTAACACGCAAAGAAGAAATTAAAGCTGTCCACAATGTTTAATAGAAGTAGTAGATTTGTGGACAGATATTTCCTGCGACTAAATGTCGGAAAGACTGAGTACCTAGAGTGTGGGGTACAAAGTAATGGGTCAATTAACATAGACTGCATTGAGATTCTTAAGACATCTTGATTTAAATATCTGGAATAACTTATCAAATCGGATGGTGACACACTCCCAGATGTTAAAAGCTGCCTGAATGAAGTGGCGCTAAGTCACAAGAGTCCTTTTCGACCGGAGGGTGTCAGTTTCTGAAATATAAAGTCTATAGAACCATCATTAGTCCAGTGGCAATGAATGGATCCAAATGTTGGTCAGTCATAAAGAGACATAAACAACAGCTTCATTTCATGGAAATGAAGACACTTTGCTGGCCAATTGGAACCACTAGACTGGACCATGTCAAAAATGAGGATGTTCTGATGGCATCTGGTGTGGCCCCAATTCCGAAGAAAATGCGAAAGAATCGTTTGTGATGGTATGGCCACGTGCCACGAAGAAGCTGTTCCTCAGTTGCGAGAAGGGCATTAAACTCTAGTTTAGAACCATGGCCGCAGACCATGAGGGCGACAAAGCGCTGGCTGGACACACTGTTGGAGGATATGCATGTGTGAAAGTCTCCTGCAGATGCACAAGCTGCATTAAGTGGAAAGGGAAGTGCAGAACAGCAGATCCTGCAATTAAGTGGGATAAATGCATAGATGATGTACTATTTATTTATTTATTTTTTTCTTTTCTTTTTGAAAATACTATTTGGGTAATATTTGCTGCTAGTGTTGATTGAGGTGCAGATGAGGCATCCTGGTATTCTGTAGATAAGGACTTCCTGATTGTGAATGTTGTGCTGAGTTCGATAATATGTGCTATGTTCACGCAGGGAAAGCAGAAAACCTGTTAAGGTTGAGGTACTTGGGGAGAATGTTAGACATGTTTTGTTGTAAGAAAAACCTTCATTGCCTGTTAGCAATATTTTTTAAGTGTAAATGTTCATGTAGAAATGTGAATAAGTTTGGTGTTTGTGCTGAGCAATAATCCCTCTGTATTAAATACTGGTAAATGAAGAGGAAAAAAAAAATATATATTTTATTCTAGGCTGTGTGATGAGCAACTCTCCAACCAGTCGCACTATGACTTTGGCTTGCGAGCTCTGAAGTCTGTGCTTGTATCAGCTGGAAATGTGAAGCGAGATCGTATCATGAAGATCAAAGAGAACATGAAACTACGAGGAGATTCCAACATTGATGAGGCCTCCATTGCTGAGAACTTGCCTGAACAAGAGGTAAGGGGCAGCATTTTCTTTCATTCAGTCAAAAAAAAAAAAAGAAATTTGAATGATGTCAAGTTAGAAATGGAAAAACAGAAGAGGAGGTACTTACTGGGGTAGGTAGATGATACACACACAGTAAAGTAGGATGCTCCAATTAAATATACACAGCTTCCCTTCTTGCCCTCAAAGACTACAAGATTACACACCAGTTTACTCCAAGTTCTAGAACCGACTCGGGGCTCTACTCTAGATAGCTCTCACATTTGACAACTCTGTTGTCTAAATCATCTGACACAGTGGGAGACCTGCAGGTAGAATTCACTCTTTTATCATCTCTCCATCACTGACAATATTTGTGTTTTTTTGTTGTTATATCCTGCTGTACTATGTTTGCACCTATAGTCTACTTACTCTGGGAAGTCCTCTATTTTTTGCTTTCTAGCTTCATAAAATAGGGTGGTATAATAGGCAAAGAAGTGATGTTGAATGTATTATGTTTTAGATTCTGATCCAGTCTGTATGTGAAACCATGGTGCCCAAATTGGTTGCAGAAGACATTCCTCTTCTGTTCTCTCTATTGTCTGATGTGTTCCCCAATGTGAGCTACACACGTGCTGAGATGGCCGGTGAGTTGCTAGGGAGACCTTTTATAGTAGACTGCACTTAAATGCTCCAAAGTGATATAATAAAGTCATTAAAGTAGTGGTCGTTTAGTAAAATAAATGGTTGAAAGGTGAATATTTTTCCAAGTAATTCCCCAAATATATGTTTTTCCTTTTTGAATTGGCCCTTTATCCATTTCAAAATAGAAATTCGAGGGCTGTTTTTTAAGTAAGGGCCGTTTTTTTTTAAATTAACCGAACATTTTATTTTGAAACTACATTTATTTTTAGATTTTACATACGGTACCTTCCTCTATTTTTCTACATAGTTGCCTCGTTTATTTAGGCACTTGTCATACCTTAAAACTAACTTCTGAAATCAGTCTGCATAAAAGTTTGCCACCTGCTCTGACAACCAAGAATTCACAATTGAGGAAAATTCGTTGATAGAGTGGTTATCATGAATCTTTGGTCCTCGTGAATTTTCGTGTCAATTGCAGTCACCAAGTCATCTGTGATCACAGACCTGAGCGTTCATCGTCGTGAACATTTTCACGGCCACTTTTGAACTCGCGTACCCATTTTTGCACTTTACCTTCCGTCATTGCATTATCACCATACACCTCACAAAGCTGACGATTAATGTCTGCAGCCGACATGTTTCTTGCACTCAAAAAACTTATCACAGATCGTACCTCACATGCGACGGGCAAATCAATAATCTTGAACATTGTAAAGATGCACAGTTCAGCATAAAAGTTAGCTACACAACTGCAACTGACGCCTGCTTGTTCGCAAAGGATGCCGGGATGTAGCGCGCACGCTTGTTGCGGTGTGCGCACCAACTGCAGGCTTTAAAAAAAAACTACCCTTACTGTCCCGTATAAATAAATAGGACATTGCGGATTTGCTCTGTAGTGTGGAATGGTGGGATTGTTACCCATTGGCCAAGGTGGTCTACAACCTAACCTAGCCTCGCTACTGTTTTGGTATTAATGATTCAATATACATAACCTATCCTTTGATCGAGTGTATGATGCATCAAATAAAAACAAGGTTTTCATAAAATCAATCACAAATAGGTACCGGTATATATTTTAAATATGTTTTACAAAACACCAACCCTAGAAAGCTAAACTCTTGTAAAATAATATATATATAAAACTACAATGGCGGACAACCAAGAAAGGGGGCGTGGCAAACTTGCATTATATGCTCAAATGGGAATCCGGTATGTTCGGATGATCATAGTATCAGGACAGTACCTTTCAAATAAGGTGATTCACTATAATTACTTAAGCTTGGCCCTTGAGTAGCCGCCTAATCAATTCATTTCCTTTCTCCGATTGAATTAAATTCCGCCCAGTCAAACACTCGGCCGACAACCATTTCATTAAGAAACTTGCCTTTCAAAATATTGCTAGTTACATACGTTACTTGTAGCTTAATATCAAAATTTCCAATTCAACTAGCGGAGTAATGTAATGCCCAAGTGAAAGAAAGAGAAGTTCAACTTGAGCTGACGCGTACATGATATTTTATGTATGGCTTGCGTAGATTTAAAATATCATCTTCTAAGAAAATCCAACTATGGACCAGTAATTGGATAATAATAAAAGATCACCTTGAGACAATACGCAGGCAAGCAATATTCGCTCGCGATATTAAGCCATTTTTAGGAACAGGAAAAATATATATATTTTCTGATCAAGACCAACGACATATGGCCTTTAAAATTACCAATTACATTTTAATGTTTTACTGAAGTTTATTTAAGAAAAAACACGCCAAGTTACTTCAGATGATTAAGTAAATCTCTCGAGACATTATCTTGCTGTTTGCCCCAATTATTCCCCAGGCTTCAAGACAAGTCTGGGGCCACGTCCATTCCGTTTCACGGTCCCATTGTAATTGCTACACGTCTTCCCATTTGTTTCTTACAACACTCAACTGACAGCCGCGCATGAGCAGATACCAACATTGCGACGAAACAAAAGAATAGATATGCACGCTTTGCCGCGCTACCAACTTTCTCATTAAATGACACGGTACTTATGGGACTTAACCCAAGTCATCCAAGATTAAGTTGGTCAGGATATGCCATTGTTTGATGGCATACTCCCATTGGTTGTCCATAACCTTGACAATTGCATAAAGTCGAAGAGCACAAGATACAGCAAGATACATTAAACATGCAACATAATGGTACCATACAATTCACAATAAAATACAATAATTTTCCATTTTGCTCTTCTTCTTAAAATTTCATTTGGCATGCAATGGCAATTATCTACTTGCATGCAATTAAGTTTTATTAAAGGGGACACTAATTATTTCTTTGTTTCTTCTTTTCCTGCCTAACCGGGGTCTTAAAATTAAAATCTTGAAGTGTCCAAGAGGGTTGATCTGGAAGCAGACCAACGAAGTTATCCGATCAGGCACGAAGGCGGCCGACGAGACACGAGAGCTCCCGACGAGGCACAGAAAGGGCCTACAACTGGGTTTTAATATTGAGACGATATTTCAGTCGGCTCACTTACTTAAAAAACTGCCCTCGTAATTTAGCCACTTTTGCCTTTCTCCTGTAAATTATCTTGTAACTCTTTCTGCTTCATTGCAGTTCTGATCCATCAAATGTTTGGAGATTTATTTATTTGTTAAACTTACTGATTTTCTTAGTTTGGATAAATATTTTGGTGCTTGCATGAATTTAGTAAGTTAATGGCTATTTTTTGTTTGTCAGGTCTGAAGGAGCAGATTCGGAAGGTGTGCCAGGAGGAGTACCTGGTCTGTGGTGAAGGTGAAGAACAAGGAAGTGCCTGGATGGAAAAGGTAAGAAGGCAGCACTATCCCTATTACTTTGTAGGAGGCTTAGGCTCATTATACATTACAGTAGGAATGAGAGAATTCAAAAACACTGACTTCATTGGAGGTCGTCACACTTCAAAGTTTCGCTGTCATCTCACTGGAGCCGAGTTAATTTTTATTTTTCTTGCTCAAACCACCTTCTTCTTTCCCTTTGTACCGTTAGGTGTTGGGACATTTCAGCCATTTATTAAAGTTTCTTCTGTCGTGCACCATTCTTTGAACATCACCCAAAGTCTTCCCTCGCTTCCTGATCAGTCCCAAGATATAATCCTCCCATTCAATCCGTGGCCTTGTTCTTGTTCTTCTTCCTGTAGGTCTGGCTTGCCACACCTGCTTCGCTTTCCTTTCATCTTCCATTCTTTCTAGGTGACCAATCCAGCCCAATCCCCACCCCTCAAATGACATCCATTATTGGCTCCTGCTGAAGCTTATCTCTCACTGTGGTATTTCTAATATGGTCTCTGCGAGTTTTCCCGGCAACTTTCCACAAGTATCTCATCTCAACGGCGACCAAACGACTCTCCAGTTATTTATGCACTGTCCAACTCTCTGCACCATACAGGAGGGTTGGCAGGTACACAGCATGATATGCCTGCATTTTTGTGTTTCTGGTTATTTCTTTCTTCCATATTGCCCCTTATCTTTGTCAAAAAAATACCAGGGTCAGGCAAGTTGTAAATACTTGTGGAGCGGAAGGTGGGCACTTAACCCCACAGGGTGGTGACAGGAAGCACATTTAGATTCAACCACCAAAAATAATCAGAAATAACAAAAGAAGAAATGTATTGAAATAAAATAATAATGTACAAACACTGTATGTGGAACACCAAAACATAACATAGTAAGTTATTCAACAAAATACCCTCCTAATCTAACTAAGATTCCCACGTGGTCTGTCGATAGCGTCGAACGGTCACAGCATGGGAACCGTGATCAGACGAGGAAATAAATCCAAAGAAATATATTTCTCGGTGACGAGAAATATGATAAATGCCCTAGCAAACGGGCTGAAATTAATTGAGCAAGGCATCAGGCCAGCAACCACGGGACCCCAGCTGAGTCCGGCATTGCTTCCACATACTTCTGCCGGGCTCCTCGCTGTCACCTTTTCTTTCGGCCTCCCTTGGCCAACTGTGTTATCTTCCAACCCTGATGGTATTAGGGTATCCAAGGCCTAGGGAGTCTTTCACTTTCCTGCCTTAATTGGCTCTTCTCTCATCTTTCCTGATCCCTCATTCTTTGAGGGGTCAGACCTCTTGATTTTTCCCTGACATCTCCTGCCTTCTGCTGAAGGTCCTAAAGTAGGCAGGGTGTGTGTAGCCCCACCACTTGTCGTGCACTCTGGATAGTGCTACAACCTTAAGGGCTCATGGCTGGTGAGCTCGAGGGATTCCTGAGCTGGGTCAAGTACCCCCTTTTTTGATTGCCTTTGGGGCGGACCCTCTCCTCTTTCCCTTTCCTCTCTTCCTTCTTGGTTCTCCTTCCTTCCTTCCAAGTCCCTCAATTCTCATTCTTTGAGGGTTAAGGACATTTCCTTTCCTCCTGTCTTTTATGTACATTCTTCTCCTTTTTGTTTCCCATTTCCTCTTCTAGTTTATAAGCCAGTAGTTAGTTTTAGTTGTAGGTTTCATTTGATCATCTTTCATTTTCACTATCACCCAAACCATTAGTGGCCGATAACCTAGATATTAGGCCCCTTAAATAACAATTATCATAATCATTAATATATGCATTTCCTCTTTAAAAAAAAAAAACAATGCAGGAGAATCATACTAGGCCATCACTTATAAAAACAAATCACTAAGAAATTGATTGATCAAACTTATTTGTTGATACATTAAACTCTAATTTTTCTCACGAGTTGATTCCCCAATCATCAATTTCTTTTTTGTTTTTACTGTGCTTAATTTCCTGTGTGACTCTCTAACTGCCTTTTATTTTTATTTCATTGCAATGCTTACCAAAGGAGGCAGTTGGAGAGACTTGGGTGGAGAAGGTAGGTGATCCCCACCCAAAACATTTGATTGGTAATTTATTTGATGAGTGCTTATTTGTTTTTATTGTCATCATCTTGTTCTGGGTATAGTAATTTGTATTTCCCCTCATTTGAAACAAGGGATGGAAGCATGACATATTGTGAACATACTTGCCATGAAATAATACCTTACGCTTTTTCTAACCTTTCAAAGAAACCTGCAATGTTTATTTTTTCCCCACAATTTTTCACAATTTACTGGCTCTTTCAGTCCCCCCCCACTAATATAGAGATTTTTAGCACACAGCAAGAGTTCTTCTATTATTTTAGTATGGGTGGTAGATAGTAATTTTACTGTGTAACACCTCACATCTGCTTGCATTCTCCGTTCTTACGCAATTTACCTCTTGATCAATGTCAAATTTGATATATTGGCTTTCACATCCAAGGTATTACAACTCAGCAATTTCGTCTAGGTTATGCCGTGTCTTGAGTGGGGTTTCGCCTAGGAACACCAAGATAGGCTCATCAGGGGGCTTTTGGTGTCTTGTGCCCGGACCCCACAGGAGTAGCAAATTGCAAGCAAGCGAGCAAAATAGGTTATTTCAATTCCTGCATCGGCTGAACTAGCAGCCCTTAAGCCATAGGAGGAAAGAAAGTAAATTTTGATAAAAGAACTTGGTTGGGAGTATGTTAACCCCTCAGTGTTGTAGCCATTTAAAGAGCTTCCTACTAGGCGGCCGGAGGAGATTTCAACTACTGGCGACTGAAATACATCGATTCACTTAAAACGTTACAAGTATAAGAGTAGCCCGATATTTACGAAATTTGGAATTCCTTATGAAAAAATTATGTACATGCACATAATAAAATTGTTTCATATTACCTTAGTAATTCAGCCTGGTGTGATAGAGTATGAAGCACTCCTCGAGACAGAGACCCATGTCATATTCTTGCCAGCAGTAGCCTATACCGATGTCTTCCTTTTACCGTGCTTCGAACACACAACACAACGTCTCTGAGGTTTAGATTTCTCAGTTTTAAAATGTACTTCCTGTAACCTTGGGACTGTATTATCTGATGCGCGCCGGCCTTGGGTATTTCGTTCTGCACCCGAGCGAACGTATTTTGTAAACAAACCTTCCACCAGCTGAATCCGATAAGATACGATAATTACTCAATGTTTGCCCCTGTCATTTGCCTGAATGTTATTAGAGTCTAAACTTTCATCTGAATTATACAATGTTTCAAGCACGTTACTGTCAGCCAAAACACGGCTGGAGAATGTCATTGCGCGCAGTGCGACCAAAAGCAGCATGACGAAACTTAGTGAGGGTAATAACATTTATTACGAAACAAACCAACTGGACACACATTTCAGATAAAAGATCGAGACATCATCTCTCTTGAGAGATACATATACCGTTCACAACTGGTTCTCGTATCGTATGACGGAAAGCAGCACTAACTGATACCTACATACAGCGTTGGTAGAATTTTACAGAAATATTTCAAGCCAAGAAAAAAGATGAATACAATAAAATAATCCGCACTCTCAGTGTACAAATAAAGCAAAGAACATCACGGGAAAAGACAAACTTCCCTGCTCGTAAAATTTTATTCTGTGGAAAAAGTGAAGCAAACATAACGAGAGATTATTCCTCAGGCTTGCTTGAATTCTTTTTTATCCTTGCATAAACGACTATATTTCAACGAACTACAATTCTTATTTTACAACACTGATAGGTCTATACGCGTATAAAGGTTGGCGGCTACGAAAGAAAAGAGGGTCTATACCACGCATAGAGGTCGGCGTTGAGGGGTTAAAACATCGTAAAGGGGCGAGAAATTTATGGATGTTCGTGCAGAGGTCACCCCGACTAGAAGGTCCCCCACGACCAGGCCCCAAATCGCCGCACCCCACCCTGGCAAAAGTCCCCGCTATCAGCCCGTTTATTGATAAAAGTACAATACAGAAAAATTACAGAATACATACAGTACCTTTCAATGTGGGCAAGAATCAAGACATAAGCAATACACAGAATATGATACAAGGAAATTAAAAAGTTCATGAATACAGAAAAATTACAGAATCAAGACATAAGCAATACACAGAATATGATACAAGGAAATTAAAAAGTTCATGAATATTGAATGTTTATATATAGTTAAAGATTTTGCAGTGCAGAAAATGAAGACACTGAGCATACCGATGACCTGCGCTTGTTTACTGCGAGAGCTAAAAGCTCAAGCAGCCTTTCACCTCACTATGAAGGTTTCCAAAAAAGATGGTATATTGGCTTTCACGGCCAAGGAATTAAAACTCTGCTATAAAAAAGGGAGGTAGTGTGCAGTTCGCTACTCATGTGGGGGGGTCCGGGCATGAACACCAAGAGCCCGCTGATGAGCCAGCTTGGTGTTCCTAGGCGAAACCCAGGCATAAACCTAGGAAAATTGCTGAGTTTTAATGTGAATGTCATTTAAAAGCTCGAAAGTGGAGCTGACAGTGTCTTCGTGATCTGCTTCTGCCGTTTAATGGAGCTAGGCATAAATGCTAGATATTCACATTTAAATCTGTAAATTGTCGCCAGAATGCAATAAATTACCCAAGTGAATGCCCAGAAACTGAACCAGGAAGAATTCAGTGACAACTTTAAATTAAATTTCAGTTTTTTAATTTATTCATTGTTTAAAGTGCAGAAGTATTGTGTATTTGACAAATAGACTATAATATAGTGTAAGATTCAGGCAGAAAGAGTCTAAAACTGCTGATCTTCCCAACAACTTCAACACATCTATTTACTAATTCCACTTAATTTTTATTTACCATTATGAGGTGTCCCTATTTGATTTTTGATGCAATCCATTTTCCAATAAACTAATTCAACTGTTTGCCATTTAATGTAATTTATTCCTCTTCAGTTGTACCCTTTTAAACCTGTATATCCTGTATCTTGGTTACCTGGTAATGCTTGGCTTTTTATGCACCCCTAAATATGCATAGCCCATGTTAGATTGGCATTATTTTTTATCTTTTTCATACATTATGCAATAGAACAAATGGAAAATTCAGGCAGAAATATTTGAAATGTTGAGATTTTAGTTATGGCATTCTGTAGGGTTTGGTCTTTCGTGATATGAAATGTATTTTCTGTCATGTTACTGTAGAAACAAAAGTTTTACCGCAGTATTGATAGCGGTAGCTATGGTCACTAAGTTGCAGTGCTAGAGCCTTGGGCCAAGCTATCTGACGGCTCTGTAAACACTTGTTCAAGCCCCACCGTTAGCCATCTCACAAATGGTTTTTCATGGTTTCCCATCTTTGATGCTAGAATGCTACCTTCTATAAACCTGCAACGATCAAAAGAACCTGTGCAAAGCTCACTTCCCTGCGCATTCACTCCGAGTGATGTGGGACGTCACAGAGGAGCGGCGGAGGGGGTCACATTGCTGTCTGGCCGCTGTACCGAGCACACTGCGGAGACGCGCTGACAAGAGCTTCATTGCCAATCCATTTTCGCGCTCTTATTGTTTTGTCAGTTTTATATACGTTTTCTTTGTTGTAGTTCTATAATCCCTTCTCGTGTGGTAAATGTGTTTATGTATATAGTGTTGTGTACCATGCTATTCTAGTAATAGTATCATTTGAGTTTCGTTATGGCTTCTACTTCGAAGTCTGTTAGCAAATCTGGACGACCATTAAGGGGGCAAGCTAGAGAAATAGTCTATAACGAAACTGCTCACCTAAGAGAACAGAAAACCGTTCATAAACTCAATTATAATGTTGTGGTTTTAACAAGTGAAGCAACGGGTGTTTCAAAAGTCACTCGTGAAGCGTATAATAACGGAAGGGAAGACGTCTATGGCCAAGGGTCGTCTGCAGTTTTCTACACCTGATGCATTAATTCGTGTTTTTGATATTATAGCCTCTGTGTGTGTACGCTTATTGGAACAGTATATTTCTTTAAAACATAGTTTACAACTAGGGAATCGTAAATACTGTATTTTCATTTAACTCCGTGCTTAATACTTTCGGTCACTTTACATTTATATTTTTAGTTCATTTAATTGCATTGCGTTTGCAACATTAATGAAGGAAGAACCTCAATCCAACAGCTGGCTGCAGATACTTACAGTACGGTATGTGACTGCAGCTCAGACAGCCGCATACTCCTCGATCCCGTATTGTCAGGTAAGATCGGGACGAGCCGAAGTGAGCTGCGTGAACCGAAGTAGCCAAGGGTTCTTTTGTTTGTTGTACCTTTATAATAGGAAATGGCCACTTCCATCCAACTCCCAACCCAGTTTCATTTATCTTCATTCATTTCATCTCTCATTAACTCCTTAGCCACGTAGAAATTAATTGCATGTCCTCCTTACCACAATGGTCTACACCCCCACAGTATCGTAGCTTGCTGTGTGAAGTGTGCAAGTGCGAGTGTTTCATCTGTAAATGGGAAGTACTGTACAATACGTTTCAAATGTGCATTAAACAACAAGGTATAGTCGGTGAAAAAGCCAAACTTCTTAAATCACATAACCATCTATTTAAAAGAGTTCTGTAACTCACTCGACCCTATGGAACACTTACATGTAAAAAATGGATGTGGTATACAAGATTTGGTTTCTTCATGTGCTATATGTACAAAATAACCATGTAGGTCTTTCGTAACATTTTGAATACTGTTTTATTTTATTTTAATGAAGTTGTTGAAATTCAAAGTTACGTTTAACTAAATAAGTCACATAGAATCTCATTCATTTTATAAGAATCTAGTTATTTTTATTTTTTCTGGAGGAAGTGAAATTTTGGTTGTAATATTTTTAAATCTATTCCTTCTCCTTTCAAGAAAAAATTGGTTCAACAGGAGAGCATGTACTAGCATAGACAAATGAGTGCAACATTGATTTGATTTAACATGTCACAAATTCAAGTCTACAGAAGTGCATCCCACTTTAGGAATTGTTCTTTTCTTCCTCAAGTGGTAGTTGAGGAAATGTCACTTTTCATTTCAGTTTTGGACTAACTTTTCACATTTATCTGTACAGATTTTCCATTTGACCCATCATGCATTTTAGCATTGCTAGAAGTTGCTTGTTTTCCTCTGTAGCATGTCTCACAATATTGGAGTTGTACTGTAATGTTGTGCTTCCTGTATCCAGGTTCTTCAGCTTTATCAGATCTGTAACCTGAACCATGGTCTGATGATGGTCGGTCCCAGTGGATCAGGCAAAACCACGGCATGGAAGGTTTTGCTCAAGGCATTGGAGCGCTTTGAAGGAACAGAGGGTGTAGCCCATGTAATTGACCCCAAGGCTATCTCGAAGGAAGCTCTGTATGGTGTTCTTGATCCCAACACTCGAGAATGGACCGACGGTCTCTTCACTCACATCCTCAGGTAAGGTTTGGGATGAGGTGTGATTTAATCCTTTCACTGTCCAATCCTTAGAGATGTAGAAATTACATCCTATAAAATGAAATGGCCGTTTATCTAAGAGAGAACGTTACAGTACTGTCCCAGCCTTTGTCGAAACATAGGTGAATTCAGCAGGATAAACCAGTGGCGTCGAAGAAGGCCCTAATCTCAGCGGCCGGATAAGGTTGCACATACACATAGCAAACAGTAAAATAGAAACCAAACATAAAAATAGAAAAATATATTCAAGAAATAATTTGGCATGTGGAACACAATTGATAACAACAAAAGAAGATAAACACAAATACCCTCCTAGTTTAACCCCGGTAGCTATATTGCTACTTCGTGGTCTGGCTTCGCGTCGGTTGGCCGTGACATAATCAAGGTGGGAAAATTACACAAATTCACGGATATTTCTCGGGAGTGAGAAATATCTAGGCCCAAGCAAAAGGCATCAAACCTCCAAATAAAACGGGAGATATGCTCCCAAAACGAAGAAAGCCACGCCATGAGGCGAACTGAAATCCATATCCATTTGGATCACAAACTCCATCATTAATGCCATAAAGGCAAGCAGAATATGCTCGATAATAATTACCAAAAGTTTACCTCAAACATGAAGTAGGCACACGCCGTAACAGAAATAATTAAGCTAAAGAAAAATGATATTCTAAGGCCAAAATTGCCTCCGAGCGATAGCTCAACTCACAAGCCATTTTGTCTCGACCAACGCAACTTGATAACTTCATACGACTCGCCTACAATGGGCTTTAGCCGTTAGCCATTAGCTATTATTAGGGACCTGAAAAAATCGCATTTGCGATAAATGCGAATTTTTAAATTTCGTACAGAATCCAAGCCTATGTTAATTTTAATGTATAAAAAAACATTTTTACGCGTAAATCAAAGTGCGACAAAATGCGAATTGTGACCCAAAATGCGAAAATACCCGATAAGTGCGATTTTATAGCGAAATTACTTTAAATCTGCTAATTTATTTGCGAATTCGTTTATTAAACAAAAGACAAGGTAGCCTAATCGCTCGTTAGCGATACCTCATCTCGGACTCGCAGTGTGCTACGCATATTTGTCGATATACCGTATAGACCCGAATACCACCCGCACATTTTTATACAAAATCGGACGTGAAAAATTGGGGTGCGGGTATTAATTGTGTCATCCAAATTTTTCATTTCAAATTGCCTGCCACGCGCGAGTATCCGCTATTATGGTGCTTGTTCGGGTGTACCGTACTTGTTTATTTCCGTCTAATGGCTTGACCGGTCGCGCAAGCCAAACACAAGCGTCAGTTGCGTGATAGCGTGGCATCAGTAAAGGCTCGGTCAAACAGGAAGAGGTGTGACCGCGCAAACTCTGCCGTCCGACCGCTGCGAACTCTGTATTGTGTAAAATTGCATCATCCTGGTTAAACAGGAGGCGATCTACCGCTGCGGGTAAGTGAGTAGTTGTGATTTTCCACAAAGTCCGCACCTTGACTTGTCCGTATTCAGTTGGACCACCCCTGTTCACGACGGGCTGCGGTCGTTCCGTTCGCGCGGGCAGCCCGTGTCCTGTTCGACCGAGCCGAACTCGGCGCACGCACTGGAATGTTTAAACTTCGCTGCTGTTTAAACCATACCAGCAGATCTTGTTCTTCGTCGTCGTATTTTCCGATTTTAATTTTCTTGCAGTTTGCGGAAGTATTCCCGGCAGAAACCAGTATTTTCCTTATCTCCTCACACATATTTCAAGGTTAACACTGTCCAATGAGCTGCTGCTGTCATGGCGTGACGTCATGTAGCCTTGACGTAGTTCGCCCGGTCAGATGATCCACTGGAGACCCGCGGACACTCGGAACTGCTGTATTCTTTCACTCGGAACACCGGAAGTATCTTTCGCGAAGATTGACGAGATTTGATTCAATCGCGGGAACGAGAATATCGGACGTCTTAAGTGGAAAAACTTTTTATGCGGGAACTTCTTAACCGAATTTTATTGTATTACAGTGTTAATAGGATACATTTTTGTTTAAAATAAAGTGTCAAAAACAAACAACAATGACAAAGAAACCTATATTCAAAAACTTCTGGGCTTTACAAACATTCCATGTCGTGAAATAAGGAAGGGCTATGATTCTTTCAAGGATGTTATTGAATCGCAGTTAAAGCAAAATGAGGAGTGTGAAGTAGTACGTGCCTTGACTGCTGTCCAATATGAACATGAACATTTTGCCAAGAGTTCTTTAGATCTTTTGTGGACACCAACAAACAATGTGGACAGTGAGCGTGTTTTGTCGCACTACAATACAGTTGTTACAGACAGAAGGTGTAACTTGAAAGAGTGCAACGCAGAGTTATTTACAATGCTTTCATTTGAACATTAAATTGTATCTCAAGTGTCGCCAATAAAGTCATATAGTCCGTAAGAATCCGGAAAAAATAGATACTAATTTTCCAAAAATATATGCTAAATAGGGAAAAAATCAATGCTAATTTAAAGGAAAATAGATGCTAAATTTTCAGGTCCCTAGCTATTATTGATCACCACAGACGACATGCCAGGAGGCCTTGTCACCACCTAAACTAGACCCACCAAAAAACTAAAAAATCACGAACTGAACAGTTAGAAATAATAAAAGAAAATATTTGGGTTTAATTTAGTGCTGTTCCTACGAAGTAAATTAACGTGGCCACATTAAAATACCAGAATGAGGCAAGCTACATAGCCATGGCCCCTCGATTACAAAAGTTAGAGTTTCAAAATGTGGTCCACAAAAGCTAAAAGTTCTTTCACAGCACGGCTCGTAATTCGCACTCTAGCATCAAAAAACAAATATATATTAACAACGAATGTAATTGAGTTCTGTGAATATCCCCAGTTCATCTAGAAGGTCGGCATAACACAACGCATTACCTGAGAGTTCACAACAAGCAAGCTGCCTCGTGGTGGGCCTCCGAGGCCCGCCACACGTCCTTTCAGTCACATCTTTAATCTCGTAATGAACAAGCCACTCAAGGCTTGGCTTCACGTAAGGCTCCCGAGGGAAACAGAGTGCTTCCGAAGATTGCACGAAGCAGCAGTTGTACCAATAGCGGCACAAGGAAGAGGCAGTACATTGCCTAAGAAAAACATCGCGATAGCTCGAGTCAGCATGGCAGCATTACCTTACCCACAGTTCCATAATCACCCGGAGTTCAATGCTGAATACATAACGAAGAAGAAGGCGTTTAAATAATGATCAGAATGTCCTGGTCATCTCGATCTTGTAAGACCGGCACAAGATGGTGGCGGCCAGCGGGAATTTCAAATGTTGGGGTTATGATACTTTATTATTTCATGTCCAGAAGAGGGCCTGCCGGGGGGGGGGTGACGAATTGTGTCGCCTCTTAGGCGGCACAAGTACATTGTGGACATACATCGAACTTCTCCATCTCATTCTTCAGGGCAAAATTGAAGGCATAATATCTGTGGGGAAGATGCAGGAATTCATGAATTTAAGAATTGCATTGCTGGTTTGGACAAACTTCTATCTTTAGAGCCAATATTCACTGCATAATCCTAGTCGATTGAATTGGCAGCCTTTGGAGGAAGACTGCATCCTAAAAAGAGGAAATTATTGTCTGTTAAACCCTATTCCTTGATCTACGAAAATTAACCAAAGGAGTTCAAATCCCATGTGGCTAATCATATCCAGGACCTTTCTGGTCTAAGCCTAGTGTGTCAACCACTAAGACAAGGAATTTGAGATGGCAGATGATAAGAGGGCTGGATTCCGCTCGATTCAACAAATCCGAATATATGCTTGCAAGTCCCACCTGCTAGAATATTACATTATAAGGAGTCTATAGTTGACTTAAATCACATTTTACTGTATAGTGAGAATTGAACTATGCAATGGAATTTGCTAATGCCCTTTTATTAACACCGGAAATTACAGCTTCCTTTATTCATAAACTGCATTTTAGAAAGCCATGCCAATACTATTGGCAAATCATCGGTTCTTATAGACTAAAACCAATTTTTCCCTTAATTAATAACAGTGACCTGTTCAGTTAAAAAGGAAGGCGAAACAATTGGCAGACACCAGGGTAAAATCATGCAACATACATGGAAAAACCCTAGACGTGTTCTAATAATAGTTAACTATACTTTTAACGTTTGTTTGCAGGAAAATCATCGACAATGTGCGTGGCGAGATCAATAAACGTCAGTGGATCATCTTCGATGGTGATGTGGATCCAGAATGGGTAGAAAACCTGAATTCAGTACTTGATGACAACAAGCTGCTCACATTGCCAAATGGTGAGCGTCTGTCCCTGCCACCAAACGTTCGAGTCATGTTTGAGGTAAGCTCGGTATATAATTTTGTGGGGGTAGTCTCCAAGCTCGACTTGCAATTATATTGTATTGGATTCATGTTTTGTATTATTTTAGGTACAAGATTTGAAGTACGCTACTCTAGCCACTGTGTCCCGTTGTGGAATGGTGTGGTTCTCGGAAGACGTGCTCTCTACAGAGATGATCTTTGAGAACTACATGTCTCGCCTTCGCAACATTCCTCTGGAAGAAAGTGATGAGGATGCTGGGTTTGGCAAGAAGCCAGACTCCAAGGAAGATGTTCTGTCACCTGCACTCCAGGTAATTTACTTTGATTTTTCTCTCCAATACTTTCACAGTTAATATCGTATAAAAAACTATAAAATAACAATCCTGGACACTTGCTAAAGTCAACACATGGTTGACAAGCTGAAAGGGTGCAGCAGAATAGTGGATGGGCCATATAACTAACCGAGGAGTGCTTTGTCCAAGTTTCCCCAAGTACCGTATTTGCTCGCGTATATCTCGCACCCCATTTTTTAATTTGAAATTTCAGGGGGAAAAAAGTACTCGCATATATCTCGCATTTTTTACTGATGCCATCATATAAATGACCGTAATAACCTTGAGGTAGAAACACGTTCGATTTAGCGCGCCACAACAGTCGTCATTGTCCAGGAACTTACCCGAAGCGTCACTAACAGGAAGAGCGAGCAACAACGAGTCGATCCGAACTTCGATACGAGCCGATTAGGGATCGAGGCGCCGCGTGCAAGCATACGGCGCAGCGTGAGTGTTAGCACGCTGTACATCGTTAGTCTTCGGCCGCGGTTGGCTAAATTCGCCGCCTTGAGACACGTTCGAATTAGCGATTAGCGCGCCACGTCAGTTGCGGAAGTAGGCCTACTGTTACATCGCAGAGAAACGCAGTTCAGTCTTCTCGAATCTCAATGATTTCGTCTTTACGCATTGCGTCGCATCAGAGCTCGGCTGCGTGCAAGCATACGGCGCAGCATGAGTGTTAGCACGCTGTACATCGTTCGCCGCGGTTGGCTAAATTCACCGCCTTGAAACACGTTCGAATTAGCGATTAGCGCGCCACAACAGTTGCACAAGTAGGCCTACTGTTACATCGCAAACTTTGTGTTTTTTCGGGAATATCTCGCACCGAAAATTTTCACACTTATTTTCGGTCAAAAAAGTGCGAGATATACGCGAGCAAATACGGTAGGTTTCTTTAATTAAAATTAGTTTGATTAGAAGAAATAAATTGAGTATGTGTAACACTCATAGTTTGTCATTCATTATCATCATAATTTTCTGTTTTCCAGCTTAGGCTGGCTCGGAGTAAATATGACACCCCTCCCTTTAACTCTGTCTGTCCATAGGGGCAGATGACTTCTTAGTTCCGCCCCTTAAAACAACAATAACTAACTCTGTCCATCATCCTTTCTGAACCACTGAACTTCACTCCAGGTTCCGTTCTCTCTCACTGTCCTTCACTAAGTCCATCCACCGTACTCTTCCTCGTCCTCTCTTTTCAGTCATCTGTATCTCCCATCGGTCGGCCCCGTGGTGTTGGGGTAGCGCACCTGCCTCTCACCCAGAGGCCCCGGGTTCAATTCCCGGTTCCATCAGGGATTTTAGAAACTGATGTGAGAGCTGGAACGGGGTGCACTCAGCCTCGTGAAGATAATTTAGTAGCTATCTGACAGTGAGGCAGCGCCCCTGTCACGAAAACCAAGATTATTGTGTGAAGCTAAATTTGTACGTTAGATTTGATTAACGCTCATCAAGTTCCAATGTTAGTCTTCAGATTCTGGTTGCGGTGGCATCTAGTAGCCTAGTTTGCAGCTAGGTGTTGTTGACAGTAGTATTTGCTGGTAAAAGTAGGAACTACTTGAAATTGATCGTCTGCAGTCCTTACCTCAATCACAGATAACACACACTAATACAACCATCACAATCAACACTGGTTATCAGACAGATTCTACACACACCCAAAGTCTTTTCCATATTCTCACATAAGCTGTACATGCATGTCCGTGGAGGTAAATAATAAAATAAATAAATGAATAGATAGATGAGTTGAGAAACTCCCGATCTGAAAGAATAAAAAAGTACTGGAATGAGCGCAAGAACCAAGCAGTACTATCTTCAAAGAAGAAGTGATTGTGGAACGACTCAAGTGGTCCAATGTGACCAATCAAGATTAATAATAATAATAGATAAAATCATAAACTCGGCATACAGTATAACCCCGATTTAACGTGACCTCGATTTAGCGTAAACCCGCATTTAACGGAAGAAATTTCAAGTCCCGAAAATTATTCCATAAGTTCAATGCAATTTTATATTCGATTTAACGTAATTCGCATTCGATTCGTTATGGTTATGCGTCATTTAGAACCTATAAAAAGACGTTATAAGCTCGTTAAGGATGATTCAAGGCAGAAAAGGAACTCCAGCATTTATATTGGATACGATCGATCATCTTCCATATCGATTCCTCGCTACATGTGCGAGCGAGCTCGATCTTACACGACAGCAGCTGAAGACACAATGTAGGCCTAAAGCGTGCTAACAGTCACGCCGGCGCCGCATCACATGCTTGCGCGAGGTCTGTCCGAGTTTGTACATTCGTAGCGGCACTACAGTATAGCGTCAGTTTACGCAAGTTTGCATCAGTTCGTGTGTTATGGTTATGCAACATTAAGAACCTATGAAAAAGACGTCATAAGCTCGTTAAGGATGATTCATGGCAGAATTTAGAGCGCAGACGCGTAGCGATCGATACGATCGATATCTTCCATATCAATTCCTCGCTACATGCCCGAGCGAGCTCGAACTTAGCCGAGCGCGGCCGAAGCGGCGCCGCTTTGCATGCTTGCACATGGCCGAGCTCTGAAGCGACGAAATACGTAAAGACGAAATCATTGAGATTCGAGAAGACTGAACTGCGTTTCTCTGCGATGTAACAGTAGGCCTACTTGCGCAATCTTCGAAACATACGAGCATGTTGGCGCGAGTGGTATAGCACAGATTTCCTTATCTTCAAAGCCCAAACAATACAAGAGGAATGCACTTCACACTCGGAACCTACCCTACCTTTGCCAACAGCTGATCTGTGAGTTGTGAAGGATGGATGTGTGGACAGCGTATTGTAAACAGCGATTATTGCCGAATGGCGCAAACTTGCGCGACACCGAGAGCGTGTTTGTTCGATGCTCTTCATGCAGTCAACAAGTCATGGGAGTAAAACACCGCTACTACGTTCGTACATAAGCAAGGGCAAGTTAGACGTCGATAAAGTCGATTATGATTTAAGACATGAAACCAAAGAAGAAATAGCACGGAATTTGACTGTTGGTTAGGAAAACGGAAATCCAGTTGATATCGAGTACGGGAGTCATGCTACGGAAATCCCTAAAATTTCACACAGTCAAGCTAGTGTCTCTAGTTACACTTATCTCTTAATAGAAAAACGAGATGAATTTTAGTTCTCATATAATGTTTTCTTCTGAAATGTGCAATCGAAAGGTAGAATAAACGATCTAAGAAACAGTTTATTTTCTAGGTTTAACAAAATTAACTGCGGATAATTCGCGATTTTATTCACGGAAGTTCGTGCATTAATTACCGCGAATTATCGAGAGTGCACTGACTTTTTTTGTTGTTAAATATTAATGTAGGCATAATCCACATAGCCCTACCTCTAGCCTAGCATGTCTTATAAGACACTACAATCAAGTGTTATAATTATTATTTTCCATGTTCAAGCCTATTTCTATATTTTAACCAATAGTTTTGTTTTTCTAGGCTTAACAATAATAACTGTGGATAATTCGCGGTTTTCGATAATTCGCAGAAGTTAGCGCATTAATTACCGCGAATTAACGAGAGTGCACTGTATGTGGAGAGGGTGCTGCAATTAGTGATGAAACCTATCGAAACCTCGATTTAAGGTAAACCCCCGTTTAAGGTTAAAAAATACCGGTCCCTAGAAAAACGTTAAATAGGGGTTCTACTGTATTTGCAAACTTAATCCGCGAATAAATTTCGACACCCAAAGTCGTTTTAACGGCAGCCTTAATCTACTGTATATAGGGAAACACAATAATGTGGACATGGAAAGAATTGCTATTGTATTTGTATTTTCTGTTACTACATTTTCTTTGGGTTTGATGTGTAGGTTCAACGAGAAGTGGCTAGTATCATGCAGTCGTACTTTGCACCTGATGGCTTGGTGGTCCGCTGCCTTGAGTTTGCCATGAAACAGGAGCACATCATGGACTTCACTCGCCTGCGAGCTCTCAGCTCGCTTTTCTCCATGCTCAATCAGTGTGTCAGGTATGTATTACCCCCACCTATCTTACATGTACAGAACTTCAGGCACTAAAAGATGGTAAAATATGCATGAATCTATGTACTAACAAATACCAAATATATGTAGTATTAAATAAATGTTTAAAGTTAAAAATCTGTTTGCAATGAAAATATTTTGGGGTGGGGAGTGGAGAGAATTTTATGTGATCATTAGGGGCCATATTTTTTGGTAATAGCGATACGCGCAAACTATTTTCATATCTTCATTCTTGCTTATATATGATCTTGTAGGTACTTAAAGTACCGAATTTGAGCAAAATGAACTTGTGAAAAATCACGAAATCTGATTTATTGTGAGAATTGTGCAAATAATCACGAAATATACTCCACTTGGTACGAAAAATGCTAAATATTATCGAAAAAGCTCTCCAGTAAATGTTTAAATGCTTGTGAGGAATTGACCATCGTGGTTTCCTTCTCATTTGATTTATAGTGCTGCATATTCTCTACACAAATGCCCACAAAGCCGGACGTATGTGTATTCAGTTCCGCGGTCTCTAAGGCTATATCTGCTATTAATTACATCAAATGGCGTTGTGGTCATAGATAGAGCAGTGCGAGTTCGCGACTGATAAAACTTCGAAAATAATACTTTGTCGGCAATCCAGCATTAAAGTATAAAAATACTGAAAACTCAAGTCACAGCAGTTTTCTCGAGGGCCGAGGAATACAGCAGTGAGGGGTTCTATGTATTTGACACTGCAAGAAAGGTTCTAATCTGTAAATACTGCAATGTTCGTATTCAGTGGAAACGAAAAGACACGTGCGATAAACACTGCAGGGATTCAGAAACGCATAAAAAGAAGAAGAAAGAAGCAAATAAGATTTGATAACAAGGATACATTAAAAGAGTGTTCTTTAAAACCCCTTATCACATAATTTGTTAGATTTACCCCACACTACAGTATAAGGTTGATTTCTGAAGAAACATCGATCATTATGATAATTTATTTCGCGAAATACCCACCAAAATAGCGTCAATTTTAACGCCGAAACCGGTTTTATTTCACCAAAAAATAAGGCCTTAGTGATCATCTTTCCACCTTTTTATGCGAGACTGTTAAGCTTGTCCCTATCAACTAAATTGATACCAATTTCCTGTGTAGTCTTCATGAAGGCTTGTTGTGTTTCAGGAATGTCCTGCAGTACAACCACTCTCATGCAGACTTCCCCTTGCCAAGTGAACAGTTGGAGCGCTACATCCCCAAGTGTCTGGTTTATGCCTTGCTATGGAGCTTTGCTGGCGACGCCAAGCTTAAGGTCCGCTCAGACCTTTGCGACTTCATTCGTTCAGTGACCACAATTTCTCTGCCGCCTTCCTCTAACATGGCTATCATTGATTATGAAGTAAGTAGTGACAGTTATTGTCAATTTGTTTTCATTGCTGTACCTATAAATGCACATCCCTCCAAGAGGCAAGACTGATAATTCACTTTTTCTCGAGGTGGTTAGGCTGCTGATGGATCCCCAACTATATCCAAATCTGACACATTTTGTAATATTTGCATGAAACATCTGTATTTTTACTAAGTTTACATACCAGACTAAGGGTACAGTGAAACCCTGCATTTAGTATACCAGCCTGTGCTTTGTCACATTTTCTCCCTGTTTCTGGAGACATTTTTTAATGTATTTTTGCTCGTCAGCCCAAGTAAAGCCTGTTTGGCTATATCATGCAATGTGTGTGTATGAATAAAATTTCCCGGCCTATGCATGTGAGATTTTCGAACTGAAATATCATGTCCTGTGGTTTGGATTTCATGTAAAAATTGTTATAATCGCGATATTAACAGTCACGTAAAACTACAAGCTTCCTTTCTTTCTTCTGCTCTCTGCAATCAAAGCACTACTGTTGTCCTGATGTTCCTCATCTAAGTATTGTCTTGGTTGATCACTCTGTTTTTAGGTCAGCATGAATGGTGAATGGTGCCCATGGTCGAACAAAGTGCCTCAGATTGAAGTTGAGACCCACAAGGTGGCTGCTCCAGACATCGTTGTGCCCACACTGGACACAGTTCGTCATGAGTCTCTGCTCTACACATGGTTGGCTGAACACAAACCTCTTGGTGAGTAAAGTGAACCTCATTTGTTTCTATACTCTCGTTATACCACCATATCTACTGTTAGAGCCCGGGTCTCCTTAACTCCTCAGCAGGGAGTGCCAAGCTCTGCTCGTTGCGCTGCTAGCTTATCACGTGGTGGAGTGACGGGCAAGGTTCGCATGGTGCCAGTCTGTTTTGATTTGCTCCTTGCTATGAATATATTGAGCTGTCTAATGGTGTGTAGAGTGTCTATAATGAAATTCTTTGGAATTCTTGTCATTTGAAGATACAGTAGAACCTTGTTTATCCAGACAAATTGGACCAGAAGCAATACAGATAATCCGGAGATTATAATTTATTATCTTTTAATGTATTTGTTTTGACTACGGTGGATAATTTTGTTTTTGTTCTTTTCTCCTTAATTTATGGTTTTAACCCTTTGGGGTCCAATGTCGGACTCAGTCCGACATCGTTAATTTTCAGTTCCGGTCCTATGTCGGACCTAGTCCGACACAAATTTAAGGTTATATATTTCGTATGCTGGAGCAAAAATGGCGCCGAACTTGACACAGTATACAGCCTAGGCCTTTCTCTGGTACCTACTGCCATCTGCTGTTTAATTTCTTGAAGCTGAATTGTATTTTCTTTGGAGATAGTCACTCACTGCCACAGCTGTGTTTACTTTTGTTAACAACATGGCGTCCACAATCCGCATGGAGCCCGACGATATTTACGAACAGTTATGTGACAGTGGCGATATTGATGATGATGATTTGTATACGGATTCTGATAGTGACATTAGTATTCCCGAATGTGAGAATGATAATTATATTGAGAGAGAGAGGAGGAAATTGAGGCGGATGTTAGTGATGAAAGCGGTGATGTAGGATGTGACTAATGGAAAGTTTATGAAGAAGGTGACCGGTTTTGTAGTGAAAAGCCTGAAGTGGTGGAGGAAATTGTATTTCTGGGTGTTGGAGATTGCTTTGTTGAACAGTTTTCACCTATATAATTTGCAACGAAAGGCAGAAAATAAGCCCAAAGTGAAACATAAGACTTTCAGGGACCAAGTTATCATGGGGCTTGTTGGGGACGTTAGGAACAAAAATTCCCGTAAACGCGGCCGACGGAGCAGCTGTGACGAAGAATTTCGACTGAACGGGAAGCTACACATCACAGATGCTCGTGAGGACAAGATAACCAAGGACTGTGCCGTGTGTTCCGACAGGAAGGTGAAAGGTGGCAGAAAGGAGACATAATTTTATTTTGAGACCTGTCCAGGGAACCCAGGACTACACCCAAACAAATGCTTCCGGAAGTACCGTACTTTGGAAAAATATCGCTGACTATGTAGTTAACTTGAATGATAATAAATACATTTGCTGTTTATGTTTTTAATGTAAAAATTCAGCTTTTTACTTATGTGAGTATTTCCTTCCCATACTTGCCTAATGTTAAATTGGACCTGTGCAGGATGCAGGCGGGAAATCAATTGGACCCCAAAGGGTTAAGTTGGGAATATGCGGCAAGCACTCTTCAGTTTCTGCACCTGATTATAATGATGTACTATTCACCTATCTACTGTGTTTGTTGGTCATTTGCAGTTCTGTGCGGACCTCCTGGCTCTGGTAAGACCATGACTCTGTTCTCTGCATTGCGAGCTTTGCCTGATATGGAGGTGGTCGGCCTCAACTTCTCCTCGGCCACAACTCCAGAGCTGCTGCTCAAGACCTTCGACCACTACTGCGAGTACCGCAAGACTCCCAATGGCGTGGTGCTGGCTCCAGTTCAGGTGAGAATCCTGTTTCATTTTGCAATTGTCTATTAGGTTATCAACATAAAGGCTGGTTGGATCCTCAAAATACACTACTATAAGTTACATGTGGGCAGGGAATTTGAAGCATTGGAAAGGAAAAAATAAATACAACAGGGTAAAGGTTCAACTGTATGCATTGCTTGTATATACACAGATGTGTCAGTGTGCTGTGGCCAGGAAAGCAAACTGCAAGACGAACACAGTATGTGGGAGTGAGGTATCGTGTTCAGTGTTCTTATAACTATTATATCTACATTTTAGACATATCGAAGGAAAAAATCCACGAGTTTTGAAAATTTGTACAGTTCCTTGGTATCTAAATTTCAAGATAATAAGAAGTCCTTGTGGGTGGGGGGTGAGCTTGAAGGAGGTGGCCCTATTTTAGTTGTTTGCTTGTATCTCAGTAACTATCACTTGTAGGGAAAAGTTGTTTGAATACAACTTAAGGATAATAAAATTAACTACAACAATGGTTCTATGCTTTTTTTTACGTAGGACCAATACTTTCGGATTTAAGGGGATGAGAAAGTACCAACATTTCAAAAATCATGATTTATTTATTATAATGAAACAATCAAGTGTCAGCAGTCATTTGCGTCATCTACAACTGGAAGGCCATTGGTGCAGGCTCCCTCGCAGTTTCCACACACTGTTGTGCAGTGTAACTGCCCTGCGACACCCACAATGCGTCCCACAACCTGTTGCACATTTGCAGAAAATTGCGTTGAGGACGGAGACGGGCAGCATGTACCATTGTCATAACAGATCGAAGATTGCCATCGACGCCCCTGACCCAACCCCAAACTGTAGGTGGCAGCAGGTTGCCCACCCAGTTTTGAACCTGCAGATACACTCTGTGGGAGTGCTGCTGGGCAGAGCCTCTTTTGGGTGGCAAGGACGACAGGCTTTGTGGTTGATTTGAGAAAAGCATTGTATCTGTGGGCTTTAAGATCTTGTTCACGGGCATTGTACAATGCGAGGTACATGCGCTCACCGGCTTCACTGACCTCCTTTAGCGTTGAAGAGGACCTGTAAAACACGTTTGATATGGCTTTGATGCTGCCGACCTTGTTGAACAATTTGATGATTGATGACTTGCCTTTCATGAAGATAGATGAGGTAGTGTCACACCCACTGAACCCATGAATGAACAAGATGCTTGCGGCGAAGTAAAGTTTTTGCAACTCCAAGGAAGAGTATGTTCTGCTTTCCACTTTTCCTCTTCCAGGTTTGAGAAACAGAATGTTGCTTTCAGGTGCAGCTAATGCTATCAACAAGACCAGCAAATCTACGTCTTCGCCTATGACATTTACATTTGATGCTGCTTTTTCAACTGCACACCACACAATCATTGCGTCAGCATCAGCCTCAGCCTGTCTCAGTTCAATTCTATCGGTGATTAATTTCTCAGACACCATACTGATGAACTTGGCCTTGATCCTCTCATTACTAATGAAGTATTCTTGCTGAAACGTCACTGTCATTCCTTCGGTAAAATCAATGTCAACCGACGTCTTTGTGTTACTTCAACATTGTTCTTCAAAAAGTTTTGTTGAGTGACGGTGTCTGTGTTGCCATCAAACACAACAGTGGTGCGTTCACCACAGTGCCTCTGTATGTAAGTCACATACTGGTTGAAGACAACAGAGAAAGTTGAGCCTGTGCTCCACTTAACGCGATGTAACAGGAAGCCACCATCGATTACATTTACAGCAAGCTTGAGATCTGAAGTATTATCATGAACTGGGAACATTTCATATAAAGCAGACTTCTTCGTCTTTCTCATCCCACTGTCATCGAAGAGCGCTAAGGGGAAAGGCACCAACTCTTAACACAGAAGGTCTTGTAGATCTTCATCATTCTGCTTTGAAATAGCAACTCTTTGGAAAATAAGAAGTGGATCCACAACCTCCACTTCATTATTAATTTTGATTGTGCTGCTCATGGAGGCTAAAGATAGGACTTTGTCTTATCGAGCCTGTTTGATCTCTCTGAACCTTTGCGCGAACAACTTCCTCATTGTGTTCTTTCCTTCTTCGAGGGCTTTGTGGCAATTTACATCACAGTTTGCAACAATACCTGTTGCCAGAGATACTAGTACATGTGATTCTGTAAAGGGAGGGTGCTGAGCAAACCACTCGAAAGATCTTTTTCCTGTCTACATCATTTCTTGTTTGCCGTAATGCACGGTAATCCACATGCTGCTCCCCTGTTGATAAGGGCAAGCCAGCGAAGTCCTCCAATGCAAAGCAAGTTGAGGTTGCTGTGGATGCCCCACAAACCCACCTTGCCAACACGGCATCTGTGATTCCTCGCCCGCTTGTTAGCCCTCCATCAGTCTTCATGCCGCGTATTAGTCAGCTCTATAGTCATATCAGACCAATTTCCTGATCCAGGAGAATCTGATCTACTCACTGCAAAATGACCGTTTCTTGCGAATTCTTGGAAGTCATGGGGGTGGGCAGTGGGTAGGGCATGCATATCCTGTAGATATATATGAGCACATTTGGCAAACTGCATGTGGCTACTTGCATGAAAGAATGGTATAATTTGCTGGACAGGGCACAGATGCATTCCCTAGTTCCCCGAACGTTCTGCTTCGATGAACTGTTTCATAAGAGATACCATGTGAAAATATTGATTCCACAGGGCTTCAGTGGGTCCATGTCCCTTCAAGGATAAACGTGCTTTGCTCAGTAAACTAATTTAACCGCCAGTTAATTTTTAACAATCGTTGGTGACAGGCAGCCTTAATATTACATCTGAAATACTCATACGCATGGCGTATAACAATGAGAATGTGTATAAATCTAGGTTTTTTGAAATGTTGGTACTTTCTCAGCCCCTTAACTCCGAAAGTATTAGTCCTACGTAAAACAAGCATAGGTCCATTTTTGTAGTAAATTTTAGTAGCTTTAAGTTTTATTCCAACAACTTGTAGCTATGAGTGATAGTTACTGAGATACAAGCGCAAAACTAAAATAGGGCCCTTATAAAGGGCCCCACTCCCTCGAGCTCGTCCCCCACCCATAAGGACATCTTATTTTCTTGAAACTTAGATACCAAAGAACAACTATACCAATTTTTAAAACTCCGGGATTTTTTCCTTCGATTGGCCTCTTATTTGTGTAATTGTACTGGGCTAACTGTGTCAGGATGAGAAAAGAAAAGGAAATTGTATTAGTGATAATAAATAAGAGATCCTTAACAGGACCCAACGAGCTTCTCTTTTTTTATTGTCAAGTGAGAAATCTACTATGGAATGACAAAATACCCCAGAAAGCAAAATTAAGCATGTTTCACACCTGCATTCCAATTCTCACCTATGGACTTAAAACATGTACCCTACTCAACAGCACAATGAACCAAAGGACCAGGAAAGATAAGATTAGGAATGCAATTAACAGGCAGGAAGTTGGTATCTAAATACCTGTCACTGAACTTCTAAGAAGTCGATTACAGTGGTTTGAACAAGTCATGAAAATGGACGGAAATAGAACACCAAGAAATGATTTCGACAGAGAAGTGAGAGGGAGGAGACTGGTAGGAAGGCCAAGAAATCGATGGATAGATACAGTGAAGTCTGAGGGCAACAAACAGAATGTGAAATGGGAAGATGTAGAAGAACAGAAACTCTACTCTAACAGTAAGAAATGGCGAGCGCTTGTATACCACACCCGGGAAACTGGAGCTCGAAAATGATGAACATATATTTACTGACTTTACTGGTAGGTCATCAGGAAGGACTTCTGACTGTAACAGACACCAATCCATTAGGGGAAAAAATGATTTTGTGGTATAATTAAATGAAATGAAAATCCACAGCCTGCTTCCAGTCTCCGACCGGGTCAGGAATGGAATGAATGAAGCCCCCATCTAGCGGCGAGGATATTAACTGTGCCGGCTGCCGAGGCCTGACGCACTCCTCTGGGGCAGTGATTAAATGAATTGACAGATGAAATGAAATGATAGTGGAGAGTGTTGCTGGAATGAAATGTTGACAGGGAAAACCGGAGTACCCGGAGAAAAACCTGTCTGCCTCCGTTTTGTCCAGCACAGATCTCACACGGAGTGACCGGGATTTGAACCACGGATCCAGCGGTGAGAGGCCGGCGTGCTGCCGCCTAAGCCACGGAGGCTTCCGGTATAATTAAATATTTGGAAGAAATATTATTTCTCAACTGCTGTTCGTTTTTTTTAATATATTTTTTAACATTCAATAGAACTTACAATTTACAAAAAGAACAAGAGGATAAAAAAAAATATATAATTTTTTGTTTTCTTTCCATGATATAGGCAATGTTCTTATTTTGTACATCTTTTGAGATAACAACTTCCGCTACACACACCCCGCTCTAAATAACTACAGTGCTCCCAGGAATGTTCTCCGCAGTGCGCCTACAAGCTGTTGCGAGAGATTACGTCACCAGTTATGTTGGCAGCACGGCTGTCGCTTGTATCATAACAAACACACAGTAAACTTTATACTCACCACAGCCATTCATAACTGATGCTAGAAGTTCTGATGACACACATGCTCGCTTATTGCAATACACACTGACGAATTCGACAGCCCACACGTGTAGCCTTCACCCTATCAAGAACACTGTGCTACCAACTAAACTGATGACGCAACCACTCCCAGTTGCACATAGCCGCTGCGGAGAACATTTCCGGGCGCCCTGTACAATAGAGTGCACAAATCTGCGGGGAAAATGAACACTTTGACCAGATCTAGTTCTTAGCAAAAAACATTCAGCTACTGTGGGTACAGGGGTTAGTGACGAGTAATAATTACTGTATGTTCATGAATTTTGCCTGAATCTTACTGCGAGTGCTGTGTTGAAGAATGTACCTTGAATATGAAAGCTGGTTACAAGCAATCGATGATAATCTTTTCAACGTTTCCTTCCAGTTGAAACAGTTCATTTTATTAAAGTAATATATATAGTTCGAAGCATGGCTATCATTGCAAGGAGTCTAGCGCTTGAGCTATGAGACTCTTTGTGGTGGTCCAACAGTGAGGTAGTAGGGGGGGCCTTGCCCTATGGAGTTTCATATCTGTATAGATATACTTTTTAGATAGTCAGTTGTTCTGATTCTGTTTGTTAAGAATGGAAGGTGTCCCGCCCCCCCGAAGGGATTACGGGACAGTCCCCCTTAATTGCCCAGAGTCTAGATTTTTTGACGCTACCTGGAAGGCTCCGGGAAAAGGGGGACTTGGGTAGAATACCCATGGAGTGGAAAGCTGGACGTACCCACAGGGTGGTTTAGGGACGTGCTGGATTTTAGGGAGAATCATGTTCTCAACTACAAAACAAATAACAAGTATATTCAAAGAAAGGGAATACATCAGGTATTTGGGGCGTGACAAATAACACACTTGGGGGAAGAAAGAAAGGTGTGGGAGGAATCCCTTAATTGCTGACCAAAGTTAGGGCACAGCAAGCCCAACAAGAAAACCAATAACACAGTAAATAAAATCAGGCTCTGGAGAGCGGAAACAAAGGAAAAGGCAACTACCAACCGTGGCAGTAGGTGGGCGGGAAAACTTGGCAAGTGACGCCACAGCCGTTACGTTAACACCAGCACGTGTTTGCAATCAAGAGGGGTTTAAAATTTAATAGGCCCAGGAGGGTTTACTGAGTTCCAAATGGCTCTGAGTTTAATTGACGACACGTTGCAGCAACAAAACTTAGCAAAAGGCTTTAGGCTTAAGGCACCATGCACCGCGGGGCGCTTAAACAAAGGTCTGGCCAGCGAACGACAATGGAAGGTTATGTCGTCCAGAATGACAATTATTCCCCCGCGCAAAAGGTTCACAAATCAAATACATCATTATTAATATGGTAATTTGTCCTTGAGAATAGATGAGGAAACAACTAGAACGCAAAAGTTACGTTGGCATCCTTTCGTATAACGTAATGTAATGTGGTCAACCACATGGCAATGGGCTTGGAAGTTAGTGAGATAAGATGCACAGTTCGTAATAACATGGAAAGGAAACCCTTTCTCCAAGGTGTGTATTCAATATAGACAGCGAGGAATACACAAATAGAAATAGTAGCCTGTTTAATTGAGACTACCTCGTGGTACCACTTATATAGTTCAAAGTCTGAGGATGCAAGGGCTTTGTTTCGCGCACTGAAGCAACACAATTTTAAAGATGCAAATAAAAACTCCATCGGGAGAAATAAAATGAAAATATCTCAAGCATTCATATAACAGTTAGTCCACAGTACCTTGATGCTGGCCTCATGGCCACACCAGCCACAGCGGCTAGCCTTCCGAACGGCCAGCCAACACAACTACATCGTTGCGGGTCCACACACGGAGTCTTTCTGTCCAACCGCCCCAAGCTGAAGATAGCGTCAGTACTCGGCGCATGCGCGCACCCATTGACCAATCGTCTCGCAGCAATCTATCACGCGGCCAGTATTACAAATTTCTGGAACCTCCGAGAAGGATCTCGTGGCTTCTTGTGACGTCACGTCACTTCCAAGGCCGGAAATACGTCGGCGGGCAGAGAGGGGTGACGGCGGGAGTTTGACAAATTGTAGAAATACAGTTTATACCTTAAAGAGCCTGCCCTCCGTGGCAAGTAGCCAGGGGAGGGGGGTTAGGGACAAAACATTGTGTCAGTCGAAACGACTGGCACAGTCTTCCCCTCTGCCATCGAAGAAATGGGGAGGAAAGGGGGGGGGGATGCTGACAGGTGAGTATACCACTGTGACTCACTCATATGACCTAGCACAGTCAATCGATCATGCAGCACTCGTACAGTTTATTCCACATCACATGTCCAGAATCACATCATGATGTAAGTGATGCCACCAGTGGAACAGCCCAGCACCGGACCTCAGAGTGTCCAGCCAGGTAAGGACGACCAGGTAGGTATCGCTCCCACCACCAGAAGATGGAAATCGTCGGGGCCGACAGTGACCCAGGCCTAGGTCACCGCCCCCATTGGGCTACACCCTTACTGGACCATAGCTGTAACAAATCAGAGACCAGCAGCGAACCGTCCACACACAGCAGCTGGCTCGACAGGAGAGGTCGAGCCGAAACTTTTCCTGCCATAGAGCAGGGCACTTCTCGATGATATAGGGGGTGGATCACATACACAGGTGACCACTCGAAAAACACACATAGGGGAAAACACTTCACCCAAGGAGGATTCAGCACACCTTGTGCTCAACTGACGAGGCACTCTCTCAGATCACGAGAGGTTGAAATTTTACTGCAGACCGACGCACACGCACCGCTTGAGTTAACGTTAGCTTTAACTTTAAAATCAATTTAACACCAGCAAATTTAGGACACACCAGAACCATAGAGCAAAATACTCTTACCAAAATACCAAAAGGGAGGGGTGGAACCCACTTATCTCAAAATTAAATTGTCTGAAGGACCAAATCAACTGTCCCAAACCAAAATCCTAGAATTCACATTCTAAACCAGCAGAATTTAAATTTGCGGATGCACCACGCACACAAGAAACTCTCCATAGGGACTGGGTGACTCTGCTCATAATATTAGTGTGATCAACACAGGGTCAACAAGGCACAAGTGCCTGCCGGGAAGTCAGCCAGTACAGTTATTTACATTTAATAAGGTACAGCGTTTCAAACGCACTGTCAATAAGTATGGCTCTTACTCAAGAGACCGCCCAGCAAGGGGCCAAGAACGACAGCATCTCAACTGAACCTGTAAGCGAAAAATTTCTCAACAGAAATTGTAGAACAATAAAATTTTCAAAAAAAAATCGAATTCGTTAACCAAATTTGTCAATCCAACAACTGGCCAGGACCTCTCCTCGACAGCAACACGCAGGCATACAGCATCACTCAACATTGCTGAAATAAAATTTGCACCACTTAGAGCAACACACTCCAGGTACAACCAACTCGCACCAACACAAAAGCAGCAATCAAACTAGGTCGACAGACCATTGCTACCAACTCCGCCAAAATATCGCATAACCGAGCTGACTCAGGCTACGCTACTTCACTCGTTCACCACTCACAGCTTCCTTAGCGCCATCGAGCAGACTCGGATGACACTCCCACACCTTGTGTACCAGCCAGCTAAGACTCTCGCAATGGAGCAAAATCAGGGGGCACACATATTCAACGTTGTTTAAAATGCCTCACGGGCAACAGGGAATTCACCATCCTGCAATAAAATATGACCGACACAGGGTCCACCAGAAATCAGGGAATACACCATCCTGAAATAAAATATGACCGACACAGGGTCCACCAGAAATCAGGGAATACACCATCCTGAAATTACTAAAACTCAACAGTGAATGCACCTTCCTGAAATTACTAAAACCAACCTCACAAAAGCTCAGGGAAAAACCTCCTGGCAACGTCTATATACAAAACCCAGGGAATTCTCCTTCCTGAAATTGAAATTGCGGGGAAACACCATCCCGAAATTCTCACCACAAATATCCCACACTGAGATACCCGAAACACACAATACAACTCCATCGCAACTCCCTATGGACCTGGCACCACCAAACAAACCGAGCACGTCGACATACACCAACTCTTCAACACCAAAACTGAAATAGTCTAAAACACACACTACAATTTTCTCCTGCCACAAGGTGAATCCACCGAATCACATGACAGAAGGGGACGAACTAGTTCGGCACAGACGCATAAGGAACACTTCCTCCTGCCGAACGTTGACGTAAGAGACATCACAGGCCAGTCGACCAAGGAGAGACACCATGTCACCAGAGGACGCCGGGGTACAACCGGAGACAGGTGCCAACCCGAGGAAGCACAAGGCAATGTCCGGGGAAAACACAAGAAAACTAAAAATACAGCAACAGCAACAACCATTCACACACGAGGTCCAGCACTTCTCAACAGCTACTCTGTAGCTAACCAAAATTTCGAAATACCTGAAATAAAATTTTTCTCAAACAGCTTACTTGGTCACCGACTGAAAATAAAAAAAGGTTCGACCAAAGAAATTTCAAAACAGGAACACTCCTGACTGCATACGACCAAACGGCACACAAGCGATACGTCGCAGCAACGTCTGAACAACTCAGACCAGGTTCGCCTCACCCAAGTTCACGGGGCTCGTGATGATGAAATTCAAAAAAACTGAAATAAATAATTTTCCGAACTGTCCACTAATCTCAATAGACACTTTCAACGCAGATCCTATACTGCTTTCTCACCAACACTAAATTTCAAAGCTAACTGACATTCACTCAACACTCTCTCCACACACGCAGCTCTCAGGTCACTCGACTACACTCGAACAGAGCAGAAGTCAACAAAATCTGCCAGAAAATAAAATTTAAGCACTCAGCTTTCAACTTGGCTTACTGCCTGAAAAAAATTAGTTCAACAATTACGGCTCGACCAACTGCCAGGAACATTAACAATGACTGCAAGTCAACACTGCCAACAATAGGCTTTCAAAATTTTCAAAGGTACACGGTCGGAAAATAATTTTCACAAGAAGAACTTTTGCGCTATTTATTGAGTGCAAGGAACAGCATCACACGGCTGAGACAACTTCAAAACAATCACACAGAAAAAACGGGGAGTTTTGAGCGCGATACTCATCATACTGATGCAGAAACTTGAGGCACAACAGATTACAGGTTAATAACTGACTACTGTACTGAACTGAACTTACCACGGCGGGATCTTCTGCAGCAACACAGCGAAACAGGGACATGAAAGGCAGAGCAGCAACACCAGAGCTCACCGAGCCCTAGGGAGTTCTTGATTTCAGCTCAACATCACAGTTGATGAAATTAGCATCACAACATTTGCTTTAATACTCCGTGGTGCTCCAAATAAGCACAAGGCCATGAAAAATACCAGAAAAACAGAGATTAGAAAAATGCATAAGCACACTTCCCAACACACACAACAGGTGCCTAATTTACTGACTTTAACTTTTACATGAAGTTACCTGCCCCAAAACAAAAAAACATGACCACAGGTTAGGGTAACTTTGGTGGTAACATAAAAATCCAGCCAAAAGACCACGGGGGTGGCCAGCAGCACGTCGGTAACTCGATAACCAATGCTCTGCTATTACTTACTGTCCCCCCCCCCCCCCCCCGAAGGGATTACGGGACAGTCCCCCTTAATTGCCCAGAGTCTAGATTTTTTGACGCTACCTGGAAGGCTCCGGGAAAAGGGGGACTTGGGTAGAATACCCATGGAGTGGAAAGCTGGACGTACCCACAGGGTGGTTTAGGGACGTGCTGGATTTTAGGGAGAATCATGTTCTCAACTACAAAACAAATAACAAGTATATTCAAAGAAAGGGAATAAATCAGGTATTTGGGGCGTGACAAATAACACACTTGGGGGAAGAAAGAAAGGTGTGGGAGGAATCCCTTAATTGCTGACCAAAGTTAGGGCACGGCAAGCCCAACAAGAAAACCAATAACACAGTAAATAAAATCAGGCTCTGGAGAGCGGAAACAAAGGAAAAGGCAACTACCAACCGTGGCAGTAGGTGGGCGGGAAAACGTGGCAAGTGACGCCACAGCCGTTACGTTAACACCAGCACGTGTTTGCAATCAAGAGGGGTTTAAAATTTAATAGGCCCAGGAGGGTTTACTGAGCTCCAGGCTCTGAGTTTAATTGACGACACGTTGCAGCAACAAAACTTAGCAAAAGGCTTTAGGCTTAAGGCACCATGCACCGCGGGGCGCTTAAACAAAGGTCTGGCCAGCGAACGACAATGGAAGTTTATGTCGTCCAGAATGACAATTATTTCCCCGGGCAAAAGGTTCACAAATCAAATACATCATTATTAATATGGTAATTTGTCCTTGAGAATAGATGAGGAAACAACTAGAACGCAAAAGTTACGTTGGCATCCTTTCGTATAACGTAATGTAATGTGGTCAACCACATGGCAATGTGCTTGGTAGTTAGTGAGATAAGATGCACAGTTCGTAATAATATGGAAAGGAAATCCTTTCTCCGAGGTGTGTATTCAATATAGACAGCGAGGATACACAAATAGAAATAGTAGCCTGTTTAATTGAGACTACCTCGTGGTACCACTTATATAGTTCAAAGTCTGAGGATGCAAGGGCTTCGTTTCGCGCACTGAAGCAACGCAATTTTAAAGATGCAAATAAAAACTCCATCGGGAGAAATAAAATGAAAATATCTCAAGCATTCATATAACAGTTAGTCCACAGTACCTTGATGCTGGCCTCATGGCCACACCAGCCACAGCGGCTAGCCTTCCGAACGGCCAGCCAACACAACTACACAACTACATCGTTGCGGGTCCACACACGGAGTCTTTCTGTCCAACCGCCCCAAGCAGAAGATAGGGTCAGTACTCGGCGCATGCGCACACCCATTGACCAATCGTCTCGCAGCAATCTATCACGCGGCCAGTATTACAAATTTCTGGAACCTCTGAGAAGGATCTCGAGGCTTCTTGTGACGTCACGTCACTTCCAAGGCCGGAAATACGTCGGCGGGCAGAGAGGGGTGACGGCGGGAGTTTGACAAATTGTAGAAATACAGTTTATACCTTAAAGAGCCCGCCCTCCGTGGCAAGTAGCCAGGGGAAGGGACAAAACATTGTGTCAGTCGAAACGACTGGCACAGAATGGGTTATGTTTTTTGATGGGCTGGGTTATGTGATGTGGAAAGGATGATGGCATGGATAGTGATATGTCTGCTTGTTGGGATGAGATAGTGATATGTTTTGTTAATTGGCGTGGGGTATTTTATGTTTGGAATATATTAAACTAGCTGTTACCCGCGGCTTTGCCCGCAATAACATTTAGAATCCCGTTATAACATTAGTTATATACATTTTTCCTGTAGTGGAAGATAATGACGGCAACATGGAACTTTGAAATTGGAAATCGGGTGCAATATATGACGGGGAAAGACGACCATTTACCAATATCTGATAAACGGCTGACAGCTTTACTCATTGTGTCCTTCAGGTGCACATATTCCTAACTTCTCAACTTTTTCTGATTGATGCGAATACAAATTTGTCTCTCTGTCTCAATCTTTGCATACATATCAACCTGAAACTGATTGAGAAGATTGCGAAATAAGTTAAGATAAAATTTATCACCCTCAAGCTCAAATATTCCGAAGCTGTAAAAGTTAGCGGCAGACACGGTCTTCTTCAAAGGTGCTTGAGTGCTGTTGTGACGTTGAGGGATATTCTCCTAACGTAATAAAACAAATCTCTACTTAAAAATACCTGATAAATGGAATAGGCCTAGCTTAACTCAACAAAATTAACGTTGGTGGAGGTAATTATCTTTTACCAAAGCCTAATTTTCATTATAACTATGTCTTCTTCTTCTTCTTCATTTCACCTTTTCCAGCTGACACTGGGTGGGGGCAAATATGGTTCCTCTCCACTTTGTTCTGTCGTTCCACCTTTCCTCTTCCGACACGGTGTTCCAATCCAGGTTCCGTTTTCTAATGCTATTCTCCACCAAGTCCATCCAACGCATTCTTGGTCTTCCTCGTCCTCTGTTCCCTGTCTTCCGTCGTTCCAGTGCTCGTCTTGGTAGCCTTACTTAATTCATCCGTTTGACATGTCCAAACCATCTCAATCTGTTTTGCTCCAGTTTGTCATTTAGTTTCTGTACTCCCAGTTCTTTCCGTATATCTTCATTTCTCACTCTGTCTCTCCTCGTTTTCTGGACCATACTTCTCAGGAATCTCATCTCAGCTGCCTGTTCTCTAACTATGTACTACCAAGAAATGATGAAAAATGCCGTACCTAATCCAACAAACAAAGGAACTGTACAGTTACGTCAACTAAAGGCTAATATATAATGCAATATGATGATTATAAAGTGATGGTGAAAGTATAAAGTACAAACAGAAATTACATAGAAGTACTGTTTGAACAGAGAGAGTGGGTCAAGGTCGGGAGCGCAGACCACAATGACGTGCATGTTATGAAAGTAAGCTGACTGCCTGCAAAGACTGGTAGGGGCCATGTGTGCAGCCCGCATTGTTACATATAATCGCGGTTTGACCATGATCCCGAGTGAATTTTTTGAAAACCTTCCTTAGCGAGCACCTACGGCCCCTGACGAAGCTGCATACCAAATTTATTTCCAATACGTTCAGTGGTTTCTGAGATTTCATGATGAATGAATGAGTGAGTGAGTGGTATTTGACAAATATATAGTATAGATGAAATTTATGAAAAAACGGTCGGAGGGCGTTTGCGGCCTTTGAGGAAGCTGCATACCAAATTTCATTCCATTTTGAATGGGCGATGATGAGTGAGTGAGTCAGGGCATTTTCTTTCAGTTTCCTTTTTTCAGAATTTCACCCCTCCCCATGAACCCCTTAAATTTGATTTATGAAAAAAACTGTCGAACAGCTATTTACTTATTTTTAAGCAGTTTTTCCCCCCGAGTTTGACGAGTGAGTGAGTCAGTCAATCAGTTAGGACACTTTCTTTCCTGTTTTTTTTTCCCCAGAATTTCACCCCTCCCCATTGGCCCCTTAAATTGGATTTATGAAAAAACGGTCAAATACCTAATTACTTATTTTTTATGCTGATTTTTTTCCGCTGAGTTTCAAACTCCTCGCCTGTGTTGTTTAAGAGATACACGCTCTGTTAGGATTCCTTCAACCCCCACTTTTCACCCCTTTCACCTCATAATATACACCACATCGAAAAACCCTCAGACACGTGTCTTCTTATTTTTAATGATGAGTTAATATGCCGAGTATCACATCCCCCAATGAAACCAATCGGGAGATATTGTTATTCAATGAAATGCAGGTCTACCCCCTTAACACCCCTTTAGAACCTGAATATCCAAAAATCCTTTCTTAGTGGGCGTTTGCAGCCCTTGAGGAAGCTGCATACCAAATTTCAGTCCGTTCTGTGGTTTCTGAGATTTCGTGATGAATGAATGAGTCAGTCAGTGAATGGTATTTGTGCTTTATATAATAGATGAAGAGAGGCTTTGATAAAAAAAAAAGTATAGATGATTGTGTTTCCTTATGGTATTAACAACCACCATCCCCGAATAGTAGGATACTTACACATTTCAATTTAAAAATACTAGTGACTGCATTTCTTCACTATGTAGGGGCCTGTGTACGCTGGTTGCAGTGGTGTTGATACAGCGTTTCGGTACACAAACACATGGGAGCATGTTAATAGGTCCTTTGAAGACAAAATCTTTTGTATTCCCATGTTTGGATTGTTCTTTCCCCCCCCAAGGGAGCGCAGGACAGCCCCCCTTAATTGCCCAGAGTCTAGATTTTTTTTATGCTACCTGGAAGACTCCGGGAAAAGGGGGACTTGGGTAGAATACCCATGGAGTGGAAAGCTGGACGTACCCAAAGGGCGGTTTAGGGACGTGCTGGATTTTAGGAGAATCATGTTCTAACTTCAAAACAATAACAAATATATTCAAATAAAGGGGAGTACATAAGGTATTGGGGCGTGACATAAATTAAACACTTGGGGAAGAAAGAAAAGATTTGGAGGTTCCCCTTAAGCTGGCCGTACCGCGGACATGGCAAACCCGTAAGGATTAAATTCTAGCGATTAATAAAATAAGGCTCGGGAGAGCGGGAACAAGTTACAACGACCTGCCAACCGAGGCAGTAAAGGGGTGGATAAACGTGGCATGAGGAACCAATGAAACTACTTTACAACACGACACATGTTCCCAAACTAGAGGCATAATTTATAAATATATCGGCCCGGGAGGGTTTACATGAATAACCGAAGTTCTCAAGAAGGAGACTTGCTTAGCAGGCAAGCAATGACGAAGCAGAAGGCTTTAGGCCTAAAGGGCCTGGTACCACGAGGTACTTAAAACAATGGCATAGCCAGCCGACTACAATGAAAAGGTTATGTAGCCGAAAATTGCATGAAAGGGAACCCCATCCAAAAATCACATCAAATTCAATAATATTTCAATTTTCACTTTAATAAAAGGTGTATTTGTCCATAAGAATTAAGAGGCTAAAATACGTTATTCGAAAATAGTTAAGGTGGCGTCTTCAACATGACCGTTACTACTTACGGTCGTCCACGTGTTTGGAAATTAACGAAGCCATTTCCGGATTGTGCAATATCGCACCAAGCTCGAATAATCAGAGCGAATTATTTGCAGGAAGAAAGGTTCAATATGAATATAAAATCATAAATTCAATGATCACGTGGTACCACAATGTTCGTGTCCAAATGTTCTAAGACGCTATGTTTCTTACCGCACAGAAGCAGCAATATTTAAGAAAAGCAAACTCCATCGGGAGAAAAGAAACAAATATAACTCAAACTGCAAAATAATCATAATAGAAAGTACTGTACCTCAACTTTGGCCTCATGGTCTATATCAACCACAATGGCTGGCCGATCCGAGCGGCCAGCAAAACGAGTTCACAACTACATCGTTGCGGGTCCACAAGCAGAGTGTTCGCGTCAGTAGGACGCACAAGTTCATCTCAGTTCTCGGCGCATGCGGCATTTACCGCGGTTAGCAACACAACATATGTTCCAGACCTTTCGGGAACAATCTCGGCGTTTCTCGGCGCTTCCAAGGCCGGAAGTGATTGTAGAGCCGGAAATACGTAGCTAGGCAGAGGGGGTATACGGCGGGAGTTTTTTAATATTTGAAAGACAGAGTCTGTGGCCCAGCTCCCGGGGGAAGGCAGCCCGGCGGGAGGGGTAAGGGTGGGGACAAAATTATTGTGGCAGTCGAAACGACTGGCACATGGATTTTAGAACAGGCTTCAGTAAGTGGATTGCCTCCTGAAGATGACTCGTAAAGTCTTGTTGCATGATGTTGGCCGCGTCAGACAGAAATTCGCCTGGGAGTTGGGGTCACCAGTGTGGTAGGAATAATTGAATATTTGGAAGAAACTCTACTACTAATATGCTACTTGTTTTTATATTTTTTTAACATTCAACAAAACTTACAATTTACAAAGAGAATAACATGGAAAAAAAAAAGTTCTTGTTTTCTATTTCATGATGTAGGGAGTGTTCTTATTTTGTGTATCTTTTGTTGTTAGCCCACTATAGTTTCTTATTTTATCACAAAGGCATGAGGAAAGTGGAGATAGAAGAGCATATGGTCAGAATGTCTGGTGGTGTTTTTTAAATTTTTTATTTGTCTCCACAGCTGGGCAAATGGCTGGTGCTGTTCTGTGATGAGATCAATTTACCTGACATGGACCAGTATGGGACCCAGCGAGTGATCTCATTCCTCCGGCAGCTGGTGGAGCATCGTGGTTTCTACCGTGCTTCTGATCAAGCTTGGGTTTCTTTGGAACGCATTCAGTTTGTTGGAGCTTGCAACCCTCCCACTGATCCAGGAAGAAAGCCCCTGTCCCACCGTTTCCTCAGACATGTGCCTGTCATCTATGTGGACTACCCTGGAGAAACATCACTCAAACAGGTGAACAACTTGAATGAATGTTACTTTATAAAATTTGACAGTGAGTTGTTTTTCTTATCTTCCTCAATGCGTATTACTGTACACGTCCAAGATGAATGGCCCCTAAATATTTATGAGCCATAAGGTAAAATGTAAATGAAATTTAAGGGCTCTATAAAATTTCAATGTTGCTTCTGTATTCTGTAATATGGTTACTGTATGTTGAAGTATTCAGTGTTCTCGAGTATTTAGAAACATGGTTTTGTTCTAGATCTATGGCACCTTCAGTCGTGCCATGCTGCGTCTGATCCCTCCTCTCCGTGGCTATGCCGAACCGTTGACTAACGCCATGGTGGAGTTCTATCTGGCTTCACAAGAGCGTTTCACTCAGGACATGCAGCCTCATTATGTGTATTCTCCCCGAGAGATGACACGATGGGTGCGAGGAATCTGTGAAGCTATCAGGTGAGCATGTGTTAAAATTCTATGTGAAGACAAAAAAGCAAATTTCAAACAATTTCAAATGCAGAGTTTTGCTCATACAAGACCTGCGGACCTACATTCTTATAATATTTAATGACTCGTTGGAAAGGAAAAGGATAGAAAGGTGAGAAAATATGACTTTTGAGTTTTTAAACCCCATTTTAGACCAGTCACTTGGTCCTGGCATGGATGATTCGAAGGAATACTTTCAGCACATGGCTTATAAGGCTAATATTAAATGACTCACTGCATTTCTATGCATAAACAACAGCTGCAAGATTTAATTAAAGAAGCACAGATGTTTCTTTATTTCTTGGGAATCTGGATGACCTCACGTCACCAGTTAAAGGTTAGAACTTATCTTTTCACAGAAGATACTAAAAATGTTCTCCTTCAGCTGACAGACATTGTTACTTTAAGTCGCTATTCCAGCACCTCTGCGTGTTGACTGTAATTAATCGAAAGAGGGACCTAAGCCCGTTTGTTGTTCAATTGTGGGTTAATTTAAAATACAAAGTGTACAGGTCAATTACCCGTACTCCAGTGGAGCTGGAGAACAATATACAGCAGCAGATATCCCTCACAACAGAAGAGAATTACAACGTGTAAACGCTAATTTATTTACACGGTACAACGCCTGTCTTGTCAGTTGAAGGAGAACATTTTCAGCATCTTCTGTGAAAAGGCAAGTTCTTTAGTCATGATTTGCTGGTGAATTTACCATTAATTAATGTACTTTGTCACGGTTTCCACCTGTGCACAATCCGCGGTGCGAGCTTGGTTGGCTGGTGGAAAGCGCGCGAGCCCGGCAGCCGGTTGCCCGTCCCGCTTTACTTACGAGCTTTAGTATGTCTAAATGAACTTCATCAGGACCTGGAACTGTTTTCCCTTTGGCAATTTTTAATGAGCACTGGACCTCGGCTATCGTAATTGGTAGGCCTATGAGATCATCTGGAACTGCATTCATTTCACCTCTGTCATCATTAAAATGATCTGTAATATAACCTTCCCAAGCATTCAGTACCTCTTCTTCCTCTATGATGGCTTGGCTCTAGGAATCCATTTCCCTCATAAAGTAACCCCCTGCCGAATGAGGAACACTTGTAAGGAAGATCAATTGCATGCCGCTCCCTTTACAAACCACTGGGACTCCATTGGCTGACAGAACTATAATTAAAATTATTATTCGGGATGAATTGATTGAAGAAATTCATGTTCTCAAGATATGTTTTTTTTTTCAATGTTCTTTTGATTAATTTATAGACCTGCTGGGTGTGCCCTTTGATTACATTTTTTAGCGTGATTTGCAATCATCCTCTTCCTCCTTCCCCCTTATCCAGTTTAAGGCTGGGTCGGTACGCTTATGGTACTCCTCCACCTTCTTCTGTCCCTCCACTCTTCATCTTCTTCTTCTAGAAGTCTGTTCCAGTCCTATTCCATCTACTTATGCTAGACTTAATCAAGTCAATCCATCGTGCTCAGGGTCTTCCTCTTGCTCTCTTTCCTTCCCATGTATCCTCCAACATGTGTTTCGGTATTCTTCCACCTTCTATTCGTTTGACATGTCCAAACCATTTTAACCTGTTCCTCTCGATTCCGTCATTCAAGTTTTCTACTCCAATAACCGTCCTGACTTCGTCATTTCTCACTTTATCTCTTACTAGCTGAAGTACCCATGCTTCGCTACTGGTCATAAATAAATTGAATTGTGAAGGTGTCAATTAAAACGGGATAGGTGAGGTGCTGTGCGGAGGGAGAGCAAGGATGGAACATTTTGTCCAACTACACCGCTCGGCGTTGACCGTGTTTTATAGCACAAATTTAGGTTTTACTCGCTAACCATTGGGGATACACGAAAAGTGATAAGGGCCTTTCGGATATAAGAATAAATTTTAAACATCGTATATGCCTTCAAAAGTTTGCCATTTCTTAGCGTTTTCTTCTTATTTGAAATGAAAATATGAAAGTTTGAAACCAAAGGGTGTAGTGACTTCTCTAAAATGGTCGCCATTTTTAAATAATGCAAAGTATCGAAATCAAAAGTGTCCTATATCTTAACAAAGTAAATCAGCTACTTCCATGTAAAATTTCATGTAAATCGGACCAGTAGTTCTTGCGTGATTGAGTAATACACAGACACACACTATCTCATTTTAGGTAGATTTCATTAGAAAGCTAACTATTGCAATGGGTACCATGTTTCGACTTCCGGAAAATTTCGACATATCTTCGCGTTTCACATCCCCCAGACCCCAAAACCACCGTCAGTTCAAAAGTTTATATATAATTTATGTATATATATATATATATATATATATCAGTTTCTTGTGGACACGATAACTGCCGTAATTTTTCAGCAGTCACTTGGAATTTTTTACATAATATGTATCCATATAAAATCTTGGTCGAGTTCGTTACTGGGCAAAATCGGTGGAAGGGGGTAAAAATGGGGGGGCTCTTTTCGAAAAAGTGAAATACAGTATAACCTGTCATATCCGGACTAATGTGGCGACCGGCCGATCCGGATATGGCAAAAATCCGGGTATCACAAGACTATTTTTACCAATAGCTAGGTGACCAGAAATAATTCACGAGTTTGTTGTTGATTAATTTTAATGTTTTTAACGGTTTAGTATCATTTTGTTAACTGTATACTGTACATAGGCTAAGAAATAGAATTGCTTTAAACTAAATTAAAATACAGTAATTAAATTATAATAATATGCTTTACAGTACATGTACTTACATAAATACACTTTACATTCTGCTTCTACATAATTTTTTGAAAATGTTTATCATTTTCTGTTGCTTCACGCATTACACTTAGGCCTACTGTTTCTACATTCGTTTCTGAAAAAGTTTATGATTTTCTGTTGCTTCACGCACTGTACACGCTTTTTGGATGCCATGTCCCGATCTTCTTAAAAGCATCACTTCAGTCACACTCGTTTCATCTTGATTTTCTACATAAGTGATTAAAGATTCTATGGTCTTGAATGCCTCAGAGTGACTCATTATAGGGGCGTTGTCCTCTTCTTCGGGTTCAAAGATTTTTTCCTCATCATTGCACACCATTTCTATAATGTCACTGTCTGTAATTTCGTTGACTTTGTCTTCATTTACTAACCAATTTATGGCTTCCTCGTTGTTGATTTTTTCACAACCAGGCAGGCCTTGCACAAGCTCAGCAATCTGACGATTTTCTTCATTGCAGGCATTGCACAAGCTCAGCAATCTGACGATTTTCTTCATTGCAGGCATAAGTTTCATTGACGTCTTCTGTTTTCTCCCCCGTCCATTTATCAGTAGCTTTGTGATCTAAGAGCTTCCTCCATGACCTTACCAGCGTCAACGGTTTTATTTCATCCCATGCCTGGGATACCCACATTATCACGTCCAACATGTCCACCTTCTTTAACGTCTCTGTAACATTTTCTTTTTCGTCCATTCCAGCAATCAACAGTAACCTACGGCGATAGGTTCGCTTTAGTGACTCAAGCACGCCAAAGTGATGTCACGTTTGGTGGTAAGAACACACCCTTTATATCTCCATCTTTAAGTTCGTCTTCACTTGGATGTGAGGGTGCATTGTCAAGTGGGAGCACTGCTTTTCTTGGCAAGTTATTTTTCAACAAATATTTTTCCACTTGTGGCACAAACTGCTTGTGAAACCTATCACTAAATATTTCGCAGTTCATCCATGCTCTGCGCTGGTTTCTGTACCAAACTGGTAGGCCAGACAAGTCTTTAAAGTTCTTGAAAGTCCTTGGCTATTTGGATTTTCCAATGAATCCTAATGGAAGCTTGTGATCTCCTGTAGCGTTGCTGCAGGCTAAAATGGTGACCCTCTCCTTTTTCTTCTTATACCCCGGTGCACTGTCTTCTTTCTTGGAAGCCAAAGTGTAGGTGGGAAGCATTTTATAGTTGAGCCCAGTCTCGTCGCAATTATAGAGCTGCTCTCCAGTAATCCCATGTTGATCAATTAGACTGTGTAAACATATTTTAAATTTTTCAACGTCTTCTTGGTTAGCCGATAGCTTTTCACCACTGATCTGTAGTTTCCGCACACCATGACGATTTTTCCAGCTTTCCAACCACCCCTCACTTGCCTTAAACTGTTCATCCCCTCCAATTTCCTTTTTAAAGTGTAGTGCCTTTTCTTTTAGTAAAGGACCTGAGATAGGTAACCCTTGCTCTCTTCTTTGGGTAAACCAAAGAAACAATGCCTCATTAACTTGGTTGTTAGCTGCCTTTTTCATCATTTTAAGTTTTTTAACACCAGTTGTTGATGCTTGTGACGAGCACCACTTTTCAATATCACTCCGAGCCTTTTTCCAGTCACTCACAGTGCTTGTTCCTACTCCCATATCCGCGGCAATCTTCTTGGCTGTTTCACCAGCATCTAATCTTTTTAGAGCACGGAACTTTTCTTCCATCGTAACAACAGGTTTTTTTTCCCTTTTTTCGGACATTTTAGCACAAAAAAACAAGGTTAAAAGATAACAATAACGATAATAACGGTAAACAATAACAGTAACAACAGAAACACACTCGCAAAACAAACTGTCGCTTCAAGACTCACGCACAGACTGAAGGGTAGAAAGAGAGGCAGCCTCGTGTTGACGTTGGTGGCAGGCAGAAGCCGTGAATGGAATATCGCTTATTCACACAAAGGGATGAGTTTCCGGGAAGATGTCGTTGACCGAGTCAGGCCACAACCCCTCGCGGTCAAGCACGCACACAGCCTTCCAGCGCTGCAACTTTCACTCGTCCTCCCTGGCTAGCACACTAATGTATCCTCGCTCTCAACTACGACTTAAAAATTCATTCGGAGATGTGTCCGGATATGGGAGGGTTCGGATATCACAGGTCCGGATATGACAGGTTGTACTGTATCACTATAACTCTCTTAATATGTGAAATATCGAATCCCTTCAAAGTTCATATTATGTGTCGGATAAGTGCCAAAAATTTATGTTTAAAAAGTTTTTTGATAGCACCAACCATTGGCCAATGGGGTGAAAAAAAGTGGGTTTTTCGGGAAACATTAATCTTATCTCTCTTAATAGGCACAATATAAAAACCGTACAAAATGGACGATATTACCCTAATAATTACCTAAAACTTTTGTCTGAAAGAATTTTTGATACAACCCGCCATTACGCCAAGGGATGAGAAAAATGATATCGGAATTGGAAGAAAATGCCAAGAGCCATCAGAGGTTACCATGACAACGCTTCTAAATTGATGAGGGATGAGCTATCAGAGGTTGCCATGACGAGTTCACATTCAGTTTTCCATATGACTATGTGGGAAGCGGCTTCGGTGACGTAGCCTAGCTGGTAGCATGCTGAACTTCTATACCCAAGATCGTGGGTTCAAACCCGGCCGAAGTCGTCGGATTTTCAAAGAGCGCTAAAAATCCCTCATTATACTTTCCTTCAGAGGGGAAGTCCAACGTTCGTTGCAAGTTACTGGTTGCGGTGGCATCTAGTAGCCAAGTTCACAGCTAGGCATCGTTGACGGTATATTTGGTACCAACATTAGGAACTACTACTTGAAATTGACCGTCTGCAGTCCTTACCTGAATTACAGACTAATACAGCCATCACAATTAACACTGTTTATCAGACAGATTCTACACACACCCAAAGTACACGGGGTTACATGACCGCGTTGTCGCAGCCATAAACTAAGGAATCAACCAACATCTCTGCGGGAGATAAAATTTGACGTGAAGAAGTAACAGACTGTTAGATAGTTACACATCAGTTCCAAACCTTGCACAAGTATAAAAATGGACCCCAAATGACAAGAAGGTTACCGTCCCCCTAACACAATAAAATGTTAAAAATATGCATAGTAAGACGAAAGAAAAGTTAATTGAGCTCCAATTACATTGTAAAATACTTTCGCGCAATAAATGAGGTCTGATCCTTCTACGAAAACCTGCATATTTTGCCTATTATAGCCTATCCCCTAGTTTGCCCGGTGAAATCTACCTCCGCCTTCCGGCGTGCCGAGAGAAATTTTTATTTATTAAGTATAGATCTCTTGATTTGCAATGTAGAATTATAAATTACTAAAGTTTTCAGGATTGGATTGCGATAATTATTGACTGTTAATATTTTATGCAGACCGCTCGAGAACCTGACTGTAGAAGGACTGGTTAGACTGTGGGCACATGAAGCCCTGCGACTCTTCCAAGACCGCCTTGTTGATGATGGGGAACGTCGCTGGACCAATGAGAACATTGACTTAGTGGCTCTGAAGCACTTCCCACATGCGGACAAAGAGGTTTCTTTGTGCCGCCCCATACTCTACAGCAACTGGCTGTCTAAGGACTACGTTCCTGTCAACAGGGAGGAACTACGAGAGTATGTCAAGGCTCGCCTCAGGGTAAGCTTACTCTTCATATAGATTGAATTATGTACAGACAGAGTTATGGCCTAAGTCCATGGAGCCAGGCTGTCCCTGGACTCAGAAGATGAGAGAATTTGAACCTGCTATCAACCACCTTACAAATGGTTTTCTATAGTTTCCTGTCTACAACTCCAGGCAAACGGTATCTGCTAGTAAGCATGGCTGCTTCCATCTAACACCGTGCCCAGTTTCATTTCATTTTCATTTCAACTCTCTTCTGAGATTGTGGGTATATGATTTGTAATATAACCTTCCTGAGCTTTCAGTACTTCTTCCTCTATGATATGGTTTGTGTAAAGCTTCACATAATTATAGTATGTATCATGTATGAAGAACACCGACTGTGCCCAAGGTTGCGAGATCGAATCCCGGAGCAAGCTGTTGGCATTTTGAAGGGCCTTGAATGTGTGGGATCTCTGTCAGTAGTTTTACTGGCGTGTTAAAGATCTTCTTCGGGGAAAAATTCTGGCAGCCTGAAGGATTGTAAACCCATTAATGTAGTGCAGGATGATTAATCTGGCAAGACTTCCTTATGGAAAGCCTAGTTTAATCCTTGGTTGTGTCTAGGATTATTCTGTCCCCTTCTAGAGAAATCATTCAGAGATAGCATTCATATTTTACTCATAATGATTATTAAATACAGGATGAACAAAAATGCCACACTTGGAGGTCAGCATGCGATTCCTCATCCAATTGCAAGACAAAAGTTTCAATAGCAAAATCGGATCGGGTGCTGTTTGAAAACAAGAAGCTGGCAACGCTGTCACATCCTGCAGTGCATCGTAATATACAAAGAAAGCTCCGGCAGAGCGCCGAGTTCCTGCGACCTGCTTTTGGCCACTCTGCATGTAGTTACAGCCAGAGCCTCGTTTCTTAACTCGCATTTCTGTTAAACCTATTGGCGGGACTAGGTTTTGCAACATAAATTTGGTTGTGAATTTCGACGTGGAGCCGCATGCCGACCTCCAAGTGCGTCATTTTTTGTTCACCCTGTATTTCTCCTACATTTTCAAGTTAGACATAAATTAAAATATGAAATGAGTTTTATACAGTGTTACATTTTGTCATCAGTTTGTTACTTCCATAAAACAAGTGTTTCGAAGCATATCCTTTCCTGAGTGAACTTATTGTTTTTCTCAGTCTGTGTTTACTTACTCCTGAATGTTCAACATTGCCTTAAGTTGTGTCTTAAGCTACTTTTTATTATTATAAAATTCTAGGATTCACAGAATCAATTTTGTTTGCCAGGTGTTCTACGAGGAGGAGCTGGATGTACCACTGGTGCTGTTTGATGAAGTGTTGGACCATGTCTTGCGTATTGACCGTATCTTCCGACAACCTCAAGGACACTTGCTTCTCATTGGTGTTTCTGGTGCAGGGAAGACTACCTTGTCTCGGTTTGTTGCTTGGATGAATGGTCTGTCGATCTTCCAAATAAAGGTATTGTATTACAGTATATTATATGCCTATGTAATGTACTTAGAAATCTCTTGAAAAAGAGGAAGATGGCTGTAACAAATAAGAAGCCTTTGCTATTGAATGGTCAGCTGGCCCTGTGGTGTTGGGGTTGCATGCCTATCTCTCACCCGGAGGCTCCAGGTTCGATTCTTGGCTTCGTCAGGGATTTTGGAAACTGACTTTAGGGTTGGAACGGGGTGCACTCAGTCGATTGCTACACAATTGAGTAGCTGTCTGACAGTGAGGCAGCGCCCCGGTCACGAAAACCGAAATTAATGGCCAAGGGGACCAGATACCTGAACACGTGTCACCCCAATATCTGCAGGGCCCTATTTCATAAAACTCGACAGGTCCGACAATTGCGACAATTTGACATAATTGTCAACATGTCGCGACACTTCTATCTGACAATATGTCATTGTGTGACAGGAGAAATATTGTAAAATTTACGCCTGTCACAGAGCTCTTTTCATAACCTTGACAAATTGTCAAATCCACCTGTCGAGGTTATGTACACTTCGATAGTTCCGAGAATCGATAATGTACAATAACCATCGATTCACATGAACTGTTCAACGCGAGATAATCATAATAAAGGATTTACTATTTACTAAAACATTCATTTATTTGAAGAAACACGCACAAACTGTGCAAAATTACTAACTTATTTTATAAACTTGACTGCATAAATGTGACTATCATTACAGCTTCTAATAATACATTACAGGCCAACCATTTACCTTTCTGACAATCACGAATAGCCTATAAGGTAAATGCACCAATGGTCGTCATGTTAAGACAGATTTAGTCAAAAAAATATTAACACCTTATACATTTTGGTAAATGTAATCAACAAAAGCACCGTACCTAACCTCAAACTCTACTCAACCACTAGGAAACTCTCAATATCGCAAGTATTCGTTTTAGGAAAAATTAGGCTACGTATTTTTAAAAAATGTGATTTTGCCCCAGACCTCGGCACGATGTCTTTGGTCGTCACCCGTTTGCACCAATTGCCGTCACATTGTTAGTTTTCTTTGTCTGCTGTTTATAATTCATTTCTGTCAAATGTTGCGTAAGACACCGATTCATCGACTTGGAGGCTAACATTTACGAATAATACAGTACCAGTAATTATGTTTTTTTTTTATAAAAAAATATATATATAAAAAAAGAAAAGAAGACGGAAGCGGGAATGGTGGGTAGAAGACATACGGGCATGAACATATCGTAATTCTGCTCTAAGCACATTTATTATAGGTTATTTTGTATTAACTTAAAGTGCATCAGAAATACAATAATAATAATTGAAATTCGAACAATATAACCACAAGAACATGTATTGATTGGCTTCCCCGACCGGTGTCCAATAGCGAATGGTCATTTTCCGGGCTGTTATGCCGTGATATTTTTTATTAATTTTTTTCTACGGGGGATGGGAGGCGTAGTCACATAAAAAGTGAGACAGACCATGGCATAACATAACGTCTGCGTTGAACAATCGCCGAGGGTCTGACAAGATAGAGTGTAAGTCATTTTCCACCAAATAACAGTAGGTTTTAATTTGATGTTCTGTAATATTGCAGCACGGTTTACTGTAAAATTTATGAATAATAATCGAAATATAATTTTAATAATGTACTACTACCTTAGGCCTACTGTATGAATGAAACCCCCTTAGGCCTACTGTATGAATGAAACCCCCCAGAAAGAATTCCTACGTACGTCACTGATCGTAATCACTCTCTACTACTCCCGCTTTTTAATCGCTCCATTCTAACGATTCTAACAACACTGTAGGCTATTAATGTAACGGGAAACTTCCAAACGCACCGAGATACGAAAAGATAGGTTATGGTAATAATCGACATGTAACGAGGCGCCTGTCGAGTTTTCGATGACAATTTGACAATTGTACAACAGCGGCTGACATATTCATTAGTTCATAAAGAAAAACTGGTGACATATGTGACATATTTGTCAGATTTCCACCTGTCGCATTACAACTTTATGAAACAGATTTCTGACAATATGTCACGACAATTTACAAAATTGTCGCGACATATTTGTCGAATTGTCATGCTTTGAGAAACGGAAACTTGTCGAACTATCGAATTGTCAGACATTTTATGTCATCCGACATATGTCGACTTGTCGAATTTTATGAAATAGGGCCCAGGCCAAATAGCTAGGCAGGGGTCGTTTGGTAGTCCTAGGCCCTTCATTGGCTGTAGCGCCAGGGGTTATTATTATTATTATTATTATTATTGTTATTATTATTATTGATTGGTCAAAAATATTTTAGTAAAATTTATTTCCAATAAATGAGTTTTTTTTTTTGTTGTTGTTGTTTTTTTTTTTTTAATTTATTTATTTATTAGGTTAAAAAAAATCTGTTGTTTTGCTGTTCCAGAGCAATTAAGATATAATCACAGGAATTATTGGTGTGAAATATTTTAAGTTAGCAATTTTCTTGTTTAAAAATTATCTGTATTCTCCTCTTTTGTGAAATGTTCAGCATACGTAATTTTGTTCCTTCACCTTCTTTTATGTGTGGTATGTTTTTGTGTCTTATACACGGGGTGTCGCGTGATACGGGATATGCAGGAAATATACGGAAATTTAGTGTCCTATAAAATATGTAGGAAATATAGGAGAGTTTCGTATTTGATCTGGGAAATCTTGAAAAGTCTCACCATGCAGACTTCTTAGCCTTCGAATGCTCGGTCGAGTCCTGCTGCTCGACCTTCTACTTCACCTGCGGACCACGCCGCCACCCGCATTTTGCGCCACCGCCGCTTAGACCACTAAGCAAGCGGGGCAAGAGCCCAGCCACCGTCACGACGAATGCATACAATGGGACTGCTTTGCCTGGCCGACCGATGGCCATACTCCCTCCGCATGGGGTTGCTCGCGCCGCACTAGTTGCTAGACTAGGACGGACAGGACTCGGCCTGCATTGTTATTCACAGAGGAGACCAGTTGTTTTTTTTTTCTACCGTGCACAGCAGTTTAACTCCCAGTTCATAGCTTCTCATCCCGTCTGCGAGCGAGTTCAATTTTCTTGCGCACACGCATTGCTCACGCTACGGACTTAGCCTAAATCATGCCATCACCCCTGTGGAATCATCTCCAAACATGCAGTTACACTTACGCTAGATTAACTTGATTCCCGCTCTAAGATTCACTTTTAAGCCATTCAGTATGCAAACTCTAGTCTCAGAAAGTTCTAAAATATACGGGAATTTGGCCGATTTTCTTTCAGGAAATACGGGAATTTAAAAAGAGGTCACCACTCGGCACCATGTATACAGATGTGGGAATTCGTAGGTTGTAACTCAAAAAGAAAAGAAAGAAGAAAAAGAAACTTGGAAAACTTACAAGTAGATGGAAAGCAGTTACTTGATAGGCAAGTCAGTGGAGGAATTACACACATGCACGAAAAGGTTGATCCTTCATAGGTAGAGAAAGGATAAGGAAGGACACATTCTTGGATTGGGATGGATGAAGAAAAAGACAGTTGAAAAAGGAATACTTTGGACCATAAAGTGTTTTCTTTTTGTGTGTTTCCTCCACTGTGCTTCTGTTAATGGTTGATCTTGCAAAAGTATGTTTTATAAACAGAATAACACACACAAGTGTGCTTGTTTGCTTATAATATTAGTTATTTCTTGCCATAACTACGAAGTACTAGCAACCAGTCTTCTTATGCTTCACTCAGTTCACCTAAAAATTAGTGTTATAGTCTTGTTTTGGCCAACCCCTTAACTTTGCTCAATATTCAATATTATTAATCCATATTGTATGTTTACTTAAGGTGCACAACAAATACACTGGAGAAGACTTTGATGAAGATCTCCGTGCAGTGTTGCGTAGATCAGGCTGCAAAGATGAGAAAATCGCATTTATTCTCGACGAGTCAAATGTATTAGACTCTGGTTTCCTCGAACGCATGAACACACTGCTGGCCAATGGTGAAGTGCCTGGTCTATTTGAAGGTGAGGTTTCTAAAATTTGCTTTTGTTTCTTTATGCACATGGAAAAGTTTACCAAATTAATATACAGGGTCATCGAAAAATAATACCAACATTTCAAAGAATTATAGCACCGAAACCCTTTATGTTAAACGTGTAATTCTTTCACTGAACGTCAGCTGGTTAAAGTAAGTTTTGTTTTGGAGGGAACGTGACCTTGCTATGCACACACTAGATGCGCAGTAGCCAAGGTCGGCCGGGGGTGCATGCGCCAATGAAGTCCTGACCTGACCCCTTTGGATTTTTTTTCTGGGGGTACATTAAAAACATTGTGTATGCAAAAAAAAAAATTGGGATTTGGAGCACCTGTGGGAGCGAATTTCTGCCGCCATCTTGACAGTTACTCCTGAAATGATTGCACATATCAATCCAGCCATTGGGAAAGCGTGCGTTCAATGCTGATGTTGGTGGTCGGCCTGGCCTAGATTTTTTCTCTACAGTCCCTGTTTCCTTAATCTGATTTAAACCCCCGAATGACAGCTTTGTAATCAGGTGCAGTTTGTCGGGCGGTGCAGTCATTGGCGCGCGTGCCCCCGGCCGACCTTGGCTACTGCGCATCTAGTGTGCGCATAGCAAGGTCACGTCCCCTCCAAAACAAAACTTACTTTAACCAGCTGGAGTTCAGTGAAAGAATTACACGTTTAACATAAAGGGTTTCGGTGCTATCATTTTTTGAAATGTTGGCATTATTTTTCGATGACCCTGTATTACGATACTTCATTAAGCAGGGCATTATGTGTATTTCCTAAACTACATATCTAAAAAGCAAACCAAAGACATCTAGCTGTATTTAGTTTACACCTGTATGAACCAATATAGAAAAAACTAAACCCCCTCGTGGTGTAGCGGCTAGCGTTCTTGGCTGTCATCTCTGAGGTCCAGGTTTGATTCCCGGCTCTGCCAAGAAATTTTAATTCTTGTGCGAGGGCTGGAACGGGATACACTCAGCCTCGTGAGGCAAAACAGAGGAGAGTTCAATTTCCACCTCAGCCATCCTGGAAGTGGTTTTCCGTGGTTTCCCCCCACTTCTACTTCAGGCAAATGCTGGGATGGTTACAGACTTAAGGCCATGGCCACCTCCTTCCCAATCTTATCCCCAATTTACAAATACAAACACTAGTACCGCCATCCCAATAACACAGTTTATCATACAAATGACACACGCCCGAATATATGGGGCTATATGACTGCGATGTTGCAGCTCCTCAAAAGAGAAATACAGTAGAACCTTGATGCATCGTTCCCGGAACTGTCGTTTTCCCGTATGCATCGTTCAATTAATTTAGTTCCGAAAATTTTCCATATAAACTAATGTTAAATGTCCCCGCATGTATCGTTCCTCGAACTATCGTTTTTTCGCATGGATCGTCAAAAATTCACTTTTCCTTGGCCACAATTTTCCCGCATTGATCGTTTATGAGAAAAATATATGCAAAAGTTCTTTTGAATTTGAAGCAGCATAGAATAGCGGCAACCTGTTACGCGAGAATGTACGAGGTACGAACGATTAGGAGTGCCTAGGCTTGAGCAAGTTTCTTGGCTGAAGCAAGGTTCAAGTAGGCTGGACTGCAGTGCGCAGAAAGTTTACGCTCAACCACACTATATAACCACGCCTAAGAGCCTTCAGGCGCCAACGATTCTGCTCGAAGCGCCAAGCCGTCATTGTGCTGTTTCATTTCATTCTGAGTGGTTCTGTGTAGTATCTTGGTTGTGTGCGGCGATTACAATTTTATCTGTAGTTCGTAATGAAAACTTTACTTCACTGACGACGCAATTCTCGTAATCTCAATAATGTTACGCTACGTTTGGCAATGCTTGGCTAACAAGTTAGATCACACAGAACAGCAATCAATGCCACGAATGAAAGCATGTAGATGGTCTTGAGCGGGTGTCGTCATAGCATGACGTCATTTAGCCTTGAAATAGTTTGCCCGGTCAGAGACCCGCGAACACTCGGAGCTGCTGTATTCTTTCATTCGGAACACCAGAAGTATCTTCCGCGGAGATTGGCGAGCTGTGCGATGAAGACGCGGGGGAGAGGAGTGATGAAGAGGAAGAAGACGATCGTGAGCCCCAAGTCGTCCCGAGTGTCGCCGAAGCGCCATGCCGTCTTAGCGAAGGTGAAATCCTTCATGTACTCGCATGTTATCAGTGATCGTGAAGAAGAGAACATTATGCAAGTTGAGAAGGCTTTGTTTCGTCTGAAACGCAAAGCTTCGACGAAACAAAAAACAATGACTTTTTTACTAAAAAGAGCAAGTGATAAAATGACATATGAAATTGTATCGCGTACATCGTGGTTGCAATATTTTGATGCCTCTATGAAGTTTACATGAAGAAATATGTCCAAATACAGTACCCGTACTTTTTTTTTACTCAAATGTTTTATGTTACCCGCAATTATCGTTTCCCGCATCCATTGTCATTTTTCCCCTCCCCCTTGAAAAACGATGTGTCGAGGTTCTACTGTACTGTATTCAGTATGTCTAGAATTGACATCTAAACGGGTTTTGGCTTTTAAGGCAATTGTTGGTTGCGATGCTGACTTTTTCTTACTGCTGGGTCTTAGGAGATGAGTATACAACACTGATGACGCAATGCAAGGAAGGAGCCCAGCGGGAGGGATTGATGTTGGACTCGAACGAGGAGCTGTACAAGTGGTTCACAGGCCAGGTGATGCGCAACTTGCATGTAGTCTTCACCATGAACCCATCTTCTGAAGGACTCAAGGATCGTGCTGCAACATCCCCTGCTCTTTTCAACAGATGTGTCCTCAACTGGTTTGGTGACTGGTCTGATGGTGCACTCTTCCAGGTAAATAAGGATGTCAATTGCATTTGTGGAATATATATTACTAGCAGGTACCCGCGGCTTCGCTCGCGTCATAGTCGTGTCATATTGTTATTCAATGAAATGCAGGTGTACCCCCTTAACACCCCTTTAGAAACTGAATATCCAAAAACCCTTCCTTAGTGGGCGTTTTCGACTTACAACGAACATATTCCCAAAATTTCATGTTTCTAGCTTTAATAGTTTTGGCTGGCCGATGATGAGTCAGTCAGTCAGGACACTTGTTTTTATATAAGAGATAATATTTTGTGGCAAGTAAACTTTTCAGATTTAACAACTGTACCGCCTCGTGGTGTATTATTTGGCATTTTGGCTGACGGCCCGCTGATCTGGTACGATTCCTTGCTCTGCCAAGAAATTTAACTCTGGTCTGAGGGCTGGAACAGGGTACACTCAGCCTCATGAGGCAAAACCAAGAAGATATGGGTTCGATTCTCACCTCAGCCATTCTGGACGTGGTTTCCCACTTCTACACCAGGCAAATGCTGGGATACTTCCTAACTTAGGCCATGGCCACCTTCTTCCCAATTCTCACCTGAATTAAAAATGCACTCGTAATACAGCCCTCACAATAACACAGGTTATCAGACAAAATTACTTCCACACACACCAAAAGTGCATGGGTCTAAATGACCTCAATATCCAAGCCCCCTCAAATTTAACAAAACCAACTGATTGAAATTTAGGATTATGTGTAATTACATGCATCCACTGGGTTTAATATAATGCAGGGTTGAGAAGTAACGCATTACTTTTAACACCGTAACTAGTAACCATTACGTTTTGCAGTAACAAGGGGGTAACTTAGTTGCTAATTAAAATGAGTAACTGTAATGCCACTACTTTTAACAATAATGAAGTAACAAGAATGCTTGATACACTTTCAAGATGGAACAATTCTGAGGTTACCCTAGATCAGACTTGTGCTCACAGTGGGACAGCCATGCCCGCTGTGAACTCTGCAACTTCCCCTCTTCTGCGTGCAGTCCAGGCTCCGGGACCAATAAACTTACACATGTGGCCAGCCAAAAAGAGGGAACCTAGCAAACGCAGTGCTGCAGTGTGTTCAGTAGTGATTGCAGGCTATATTCCTACCGTGAACACGATGGAGAAGGGTAATTTCAATCTCCCAAACAGCGACGTACTCAGGATTCCATTTGAATGTGTTTCAGGAAAGAAAAATATAATTGCTCCTTTTTCCATCTACTGGCCTGATCGTCTTCTCACAGAATGTATCCAGTACCCCCCACTTTCATTCTCACACTCTCGCTCTGTGCCAAATCTACAGAAAAACAAATATGTAGTATATGCATATGGTTGGTGCACCACCCCTCCTCGTCGAGCCCGTAACCCTCGAAGAATTCCGGCCTCGAGAAGGAGAACTGTTGCACTTTTAAAAGGATTTTCAAGCAGAATGCTCGTTGAAGGAAGCTCTGGACCAACTTTCCAGAGGACGGACTTGTGGCCTCTCAAACAAGAAAGAAATGGTTCAACTCGTAACAAAATATGTACTTTGAAAATAATAATAATACAGAGCAAATTGGCATTTAATATATATTCCTACAGACCAAGGAACATGAAAACCCATTGGAGGGATAATGAATTGATATGCGTCAACAGAACAAAACCTGTTATAAAACCCCCAACATAAGAAAATTAAAACTGCTAAGAAATAATGCCAGAGAGTGAATATAATTAATTAATCAAGAAATAATTCTTACCACGTAATAAAGATGACGAAACACCACCCAGCACAACATCTGACGTCACGCGGGACGCAATTAAAATATTTCACCAAGTGAAAATAATTGATAAAAATTTAAATTCCAACCAAATAGTCCTCGCAATGAACTATAACCTGAAAACCTCCAGATGAGATCAGAACACAGGAACAATTAATTATGTTGAAAATGCGTTGCATGCATTTGGAATTTCCTATGTGGCGGAAGGGACGCTAATCACAGTTAGGAAGCATGCGTCATCAGATTAATCATAATTCGAAGAAAATTTACTTTCCACACATGAAAATAATTCCCAACACAACATCAATACATTAAGCATAAGACAAGCCCAAAATCAGGAAGTTAAAATATCTTCACAGGGTGTCTACGACCCGGGAAAACCGGTAATTCTCAGGGAATTATGAATTTCTGGAATAATCAGGGAAAAATCAGGGAATTTCTTTGTTAATCAGGGATTATTCTCCATTTGTCTATATTCCGTAAAAGTGGAAGCAATACTTTCGAATATCGCGGGAAGTGATCGCTCGTTACCGGTAACGAAAGTAACGAATTTTACAAACGGGTAACGAAAAAGGAACGAATTTTACAAACAGGTAACGAAAATTTTCTGTAGGCGGGTTGAATCATTTAAACTCGCGCCGCTAGGCTCAGAGATTGCGATGGAGCGAGTTTCACGCAAGCGGCGCCGATTGCTTAAGCTATACTTCGCCGTGCCTGAGCTAGAGGAAATGCATACTGTGGATACCTTGTGTGGTATAGGCTACATCAATTCAACGTATATTTTCGGCATCAAGGATACTTTCTAGTTTTGTGTGAAATATTTTTCTGTGTTATTAGGAAACCTGACTTTTATTCGCGAAAACTTCCGAAACTAAACAGAAACCTCTCATTTCAGTTATTGACCTCTAAATTTTGAGTCAAATTGAAGTCCCAAAATAACGTGAAATAATTTAATGTTGCTATCTTGCGAAATGTTACCGTTTCGAAACAAAAAATACGAAATAGTTTCGAAATACATAATAACCTACCGGTATTTTAAAAATCTGTCTCGTAAATTTGCGACATCCGGTATGGTTAATTCGAAATTCAGTTATATGTCGATTTTTCCTACGAACTTTGGTTCCATCGGATATATAATCTAACTGGTTATTTCGGTAACTTGTATAATTCGTGATTCGCATTCGAAAGTGAATGTGTCCTCTTGTCGTATTATTCGTGCAATCCTCTCAGAATAATTCGTAATATTCGATACTGTACCTACTTCGAACGTTCATCCTCCAAATCACATCCTAAAGACGACTGGCTGACCTCATGACTTGCCTGCGCGAATCTCGTCAAACGGACCGAGATAGACGTCAGTTGCGAAAAACTATAAATCCCGTCTCCTATCGTGAACTTGTGACCACGAGGACTGCGGGAATCCTGTCAAAGGTGATTGGTCACCCATCACGAAACATTCCGAAACCTACTCGCCACTTTTACCATGACCGTTTACTTAAAAACGTACGGGGAGCGAGAAGTGCATCAACCCACATAGAAATGACTGCCTACGCTGCATCGCGGTACTAATTTTTCCTCGTGATCCACCCTGAACTTATGAACTCCCAACCACAGCATAGGGACAGCGGGAATCACGGCGCCGACCATACAACATGTCCATTACTACTCGTGAATTTTAACCATACCTAACCTTGAGCTTGCCTCCACCATTCTGTCAGGGCAGATAGGCAGGTAATCGTTGAACGGCTGGATGCAGCGCCGATTGCATAATATTGCGAGGACAACGTGAATCTCGTAAAACGGCCGAGAGCGGCAGCGATTGCGTTACATCGCGATATTTCTCCACCTTCAATGACTAGGACAACTGGATTCTTGTCAAACGGACAGCAAGTGGCGCCGATTGCGTAATAATGCTATATTTTCTCGTGCCCGACCTCAAGGACAATGGAAATCTCGTCGAATGACCAAAAGTGACACCGTTTATCTAAATCGCGATTTTTCTCCGTGTTCTATCGTGAAAACTGAGGGAATCTCGTCAAACGGCTGAGACCAGCGCCGATTGTGTAACATCTCGATATTTCTCCGTACTTGGCTGCAAAGTCAGAATTCGGTGACGATCACGTAACGTCGCATACAATTCTTCGTGATCTACCGCGGGGACAAAGGAAATCTCGCCAAACGGTAAAGAGCAGAGCAACCTCTTGATATTAAAACCACGTATTGTGCACAAGACGACATATTAGCTGAAACAACTAATTTGATAATTAATATCTAGTATTTTTTATTATTTATTTTATTTACAGCTTTAATCACAGTTCACTGTTGTTTATCTTCACCGCGTGATGAGGCTCTTTGCTTGCAGACCAGACGTACCTTTAATTCAAAGGTAACTAAAATTGACTAAAAGGTAACTAAAAAGTAACTAATTTTTACTTCATCCTTACAGTAGACACCCTGATGACAGTGCTCAGCCAATGAGCAGTGCCTTCTCAAGGTCAACTGAACGTATGATGTGGCAACTTTTCCGTTCGCTTTCTGCACAGGAGCCAACTACTCCATTTTATTGGGCCTTGAGCATTTTGTTCGTTGCGATCAGTATTGCCAATTTAGCGATTTTGTCGGTAGATGTAGCAATTTTGGCGACAAAATATTTTAAATTTAGTATTGTTTATAAATATACTATGTGAGCTGCCTGAATAGGATTGACATTTCAGCGGAAATTCCACGTCAGTCATCACCGCTCTGCCTCTTGACCAATCCATGTTCGCATAGTTGATGTCATAATACTCTGCGTTGCAATATTACCGCCCACGTGCCTCAGTGCCTGGTCAGCTTTATCTCTGGCTTGTACAGTTTGGCAATCTCGTTCTCAGACCACATGGCGAGACGAGAACTGTCAATCCTATTCTGGCAGCTCGGAGTATAATATACTAGCTTCGCCCGGAAACAGTTATGAATGCATTACGTGACGAGCGCTTTTTTTTAATTTTCGATGTCGATGAACTACGACCTAGGCCTATATCCGTTTTACGTCTCTGCATGATGGGTTGAAATCACTGACTGGACTATTAATTATATTATCATGGAGATAGCATGTACAACGAATTCTTGTCAGACGTAATTTAAGAATGGCGAGGTGCATGAAACTCAAATCCCCCTCCCGTCCAATCTAAAAACACTTATAGTGGGCGATGTATTGAAGATAGATATATGCTCTCGCGGACTTTTTTGTAGAACTTTCCATGCTGAACAATTCTTACACTCATAGTATATTGATGTTTTTAACGGTTTGCCAAGTGTAAGCTTCAAAAGCGCAGATAGGTATATTGTCTCGATAGTGCTTTCGGTACAGGAAGTGAGGTTTTACCGTGTGTATTGTCATGTCAAGTGTTAGCGCGCACCCGGGCAAAATGTGTTAGACCTGGGTTGACAATACTCTTTGCGCGGTTTTTCCATCCCGGTATTCTTTGATTATTGTCTGCTGTAGTTCTACTGTTAATGCTTTAGTGTGCTGTTTGGAGTTTACTAAAAATATAACATTTGTGCCATTGTGTGCTAAATCTATAGTGAAAACTTATGGTGTGCAATAATTTCCAGGGTGTTCTTGTGCTGATGTTGATATATGATTTAGCCCCTAATATACGTAGTCGTTCAAACACGTGGTTGTGCTACCCCCGATTATATCGTGTGCTATTCGATCTGTGTCTACTCTTGTGCATCGAGGCAAATAACCTCTCGCTCTGCTTACGAATATTTCTTTTGGGATACCTTGTACTTTATACTGTAGTGATCAAAAGGCTTAACGGAAGCTCAAGCACTTGTGCTGTTGTCTAGCTCATGATCACTATGAGGTTGTTAATGTGATCATCTGAAGTCCACTTGGTATCTTTACCTTGTAGATGCTGCCAGTTATGTTCAGGCTGGTTCACGATTGGCCCGGGAATGAGAACGGGAAGCTTGCTGGGGCTCTGGTTAACCACTGGAAAGGGAACAAGGAAAATGTTTGATGTTTATGTAATATGATGGATATGCCTAGTGCCCTTAAATGCATATTTATTGCTCCTACGTTCCTTGGCTAGGCTTGAACTTATGTCCTATTTTGTTTTTAATTTCGCCCAGGAAATGTGTTTGTAACTCCTTTCAAACTCGGCCTTGTATTATCAAATAGACTAGGTTAAATTATTTTAGACTGATAATGGTGTGTTCTGGCCTGTCGAAACATCATTGATAATGATTTCCTTCATTTAAATGTATTTATTAATTACTAAATTGACGAAATTAATATTGAAGCCTCCGTGGCTTAGGCGGCAGCACGCCGGCCTCTCACCGCTGGGTCCGTGGTTCAAATCCTGGTCACTCCATGTGAGATCTGTGCTGGACAAAATGGAGGCAGACAGGTTTTTCTCCGGGTACTCCGGTTTTCCCTGTCAACATTTCATTCCAGCAACACTCTCCACTAGCATTTCATTTCATCTGTCATTCATTTAATCATTGCCCCAGAGGAGTGCGTCAGGCCTCGGCAGCCGGCACAGTTCATATCCTCGCTGCTAGATAGGGGCTTCATTCATTCCATTCCTGACCCGGTCGGAGACTGGAAGCAGGCTGTGGATTTTCATTTTCACGAAATTAATATTATATAAACAGTATTTCATACCAATTGTAACAAATGGACTGGAAACACTGGTAACGAATAAAAGGCAAAATAGTAAGATACAAGCAGTAGAAATGACATTTTTAAGAATGTCAGCTAAAAAGACAAGAAGGGATAGAATTCAAAATATGGAAATGAGAGAAGAGTTAAATATGGAACCGTCAAATCAGAAGATACAGAAAGCAAGGTTACGTTGGTTCGGACATGTAAAAAGAATGGGTAAAGAAAGAGTAGCAAAAAGGGAATTAGAAAGAGAAGTCAAGGGAAAGAGACCAGTTGGAAGACCGAGAAGAAGGTGGTTGGACCAAATTTTGAAGGACATTGGAGAAGCTGGGTTGGATGTGGCAGAAGTGATGGAACAGTAAAAAGGGAGGGACCGAAAGGAGTGGAGGAGGCTTGTAAACCACACCCGGGTGGCTGTAGTGGGACTTGGATGTTGATTACTCAATTACATCTGTCATGACGAGGTGGACCTAATTCAGAGTTAGAACTTGGAATATGCCTCCCTTCGTCCCTTGGATATGTGTAAATTACTGTATAGGCTTATATTCAGACTTATGCTACCGAATATCATACCTGCGACGTAGATTAGTGATTTCAATGGTAATGAAAGGTTTTACGAATTAAATATTGTTCTAAGATGATCCCACTCATATGGTGACACCTTGATGTGTGTATTCAACCTCCCTTTGTCCCTTTTATTTGAGGCATTTACTGTAGCATGACTTAATAGACCTTGCTTATTTTACTGGACAACAAGTTCACTTATTGAAATAAATTTATTTTCACAACTGTTTCCCTTGTGCCGCCATTGCTCACATCTGTTTGGATCCTGGAATTTCCGAGAAAAGAAAACATAAAATTTAATTATATTTTCCTTTTGCTTTCCTGGATTACATTTTGCTTCTTGTTCCTGGAGAGCGCTTAAAACCAATCAAAAATAGCATGCATTTCATCACACTTCCCGTTCCCGGGCGAATGTTTAGCATTCTTTACTCAGGGAATTCTCTCATTAATTCTGGAAAAATCAGGGAATAATCAGGGAATTCTTTTAAGATGAGTTGGTAGACACCCTGCTTCAGGCATAATAAGCTTCCATCAAATCACTAGCGAAATGAAAATCCAACCGCATGGTCAGAAACCATAAGTTCATCTTTTTTAATAATTACGCACATGAAAACAAATGCCAACTTCAACAAAGGGCTGTTGGTAGTTATTCTAACTGGTACCCCAAATCCAAAATGATACATTTTATATTCATTGAAACACAAGGCTGAAAGGAATAAAACACAGTATTAAAACTTACATTAAAATCCTAGCTTACGTTGGCACCATCCTAGCAGTTAACTGGCTTTGCAAGATAAAACATGTAAATGAAAAATAACTAATTTAATAATTAAAAGATTTTAGGCCTAATTTAAAAATTTGGGCCCATATTATGAATATTTAAAAAAATCAAATGATCACATCCAGACATATTTAAATAAGCTGATCAGAATAAGCTTCTTTCTTTATGCCAGTATCAAGACTAAAGTTTGTACTCGAAATATTGAATCAAAAAATTTCCGCCCAATCAATACCTTTCACACTAAAAATTTTAATGTATCTTTTTCATCTTAGGGACATGTTTCGAACAATATTTGTTCTTCTTCAGCCTATACATTTATCAACATTGTATCTTATCTTAGACATTTGCATATTTAAAAAACACAAGCACAATAGACAATTCATTAAAAGCATACAACTAAATTCATTAAGAGCATACAACTAAAAAACGTAATATTAAAACAATTGATAACACATTAAAATACAGTAGAACCTCGATGCATCGTTTTTCAAGGGGGAGGGGGAAAATGACGATGGATGCGGGAAACGATAAATGCGGGTAACATAAAAAAATTGAGTAAAAAAATAAAGAAAGTACGGGTACTGTATTTGGACATTATTCTTCATGTAAACTTTATAGAGACGTCAAAATATTGCAACATCACTTGCTCTTTTTAGTAAAAAAGTCATTAATTGTTTTTTGTTTCGTCAAAGCTTTACGTTTCAGACGAAACAAAGCCTTCTCAACTTGCATAATGTTCTCTTCTTCACGATCACTGATGACATGCGAGTACATGAAGGATTTCATCTTCGCTAAGACGGCATGCGCTTCGACGAAACTCGGGACGACTTGGGGCTCACGATAGTCTTCTCTTCATCACTCCTCTCCCCCGCGCCATCATCGCACAGCTCGCCAATCTCCGCGGGAGATACTTCCGGTGTTCCGAATGAAAGAATACAGCAGTTCCGAGTGTTCGCGGGTCTCTGACCGGGCAAGCTATTTCAAGGCTAAAAGACGTCACGCTATGACGACACCCGCTCAAGACCGTCTAAATGCTTTCATTGCTGTTCTGTGTGATCTAACTTGTTAGCCAAGCATTGCCAAACGCAGCGTAACATTATTGAGATTACGAGAATTGCGTCGTCAGTGAAGTAAAGTTTTCATTACGAACTACAGATAAAATTGTAATCGCCGCACACGACCAAGATACTACACGGAACCACTCAGAATGAAATGAAACAGCACAATGACGGCTTGGCGCTTCGAGCAGAATCGTTGGCGCCTGAAGGCTCGTAGGCGTGGTTATATAGTGTGGTTGCGCGTAAACAATCTGCGCACTGCAGTCCAGCCTACTCGAACTTGCTTCAGCCGAAAAACTTGCTCAAGCCTAGGAACTCCTAATCGTTCGTACCTCGTACATTCACGCGTAACAGGTTGCCGCTATGCTGCTTCAAATTCAAAAGAACTTTAGCATATATTTTTCTCATAAACGATCAATGCGGGAAAATTGTGGCCAAGGACTAGTGATTTTTTGACGATCCATGCGAAAAAACGATAGTTCGAGGAACGATACATGCGGGGAAATTTAACATTAGTTTATATGGTAAATTTTCGGGACTAAATTAATTGAACGATGCATACGGGAAAACGACAGTTCCGGGAACGATGCATCGAGGTTCTACTGTATTTGGAAATTTCTTGTTCCCATTTGTACTGGAATGCCTTGCTATGACGGCTTATTAAACGGTGATAAGTAGTAGTTCAGTGAGAAGCTCAGAGTCATCTCCCTCTGGCTTATGTTTGCAGGTGATGTATTGATGGGTTTCACATGGCTTCTGGTTAATTTTCGTTAGTAGCTGCGTCATACGGATTGTTGTTTTTATTTTAATTTGGTAAGGCGATCCTGCCGTGGGGTGTTTATTGTGGAGTAAACTGTAAAGATACGAAATTTAATTAAACTGTGAAATGCGTCTGAGAAGAAGAATAGATATATTTAAAGGGTTAACCAGTAACTTACTAGGTGACGTCTTGAATGTGACTTTCGGGTTTACTGAATGAAAACCTTCCTGCCTGGTGCTGTAATGAGCCAAAGGTCTAGTATTAGTATGTATGTGTGGGAGACGGAAACTGTTGCCGAATGATGTTTGTATTAAGCGGCTTACCTGTCCTGCCTGTGAGACGTGTAGCGTGGAGCCGCGTTACACTGACTGACCTGCTATGCGCCGGCTGAGGCGAGTGTTTGCGGTAGTGTGTGGCGGGGAGGGGAGGGTAAGGAGAGGGGAACCTGTCTTGGCTGTGTGGAAGCAGGTGTGTGGGTGTGACGCGTGACGTATATGTTTTGATTAGTAACTTCATGGGGGGTGGAGGGTTAGAGCTGATGTGGGAGGGATATTGGTTTGAGTGTTATTCGGCAACGTTTGTTTGTGCCGTTTGGAGTCGGGAAAAAATTTGTTGATGTTTTCATACAGAATGTTCACTTCGAAGTTGATTTCATTGAGATTGTATGTTGGGTTATTGCGCTGTGCATTGTCAATTTCTATTTGTTCAAGCACGTTCATTATTGCTCCCTTCTTGGCATAGTGGATGATTTCCATATCATTCTGGATATTTGTAAATTTATGTTTGGTGTCCTGCATGTGCTCTAACCCTCCACCCCCCATGAAGTTACTAATCAAAACATATACGTCACGCGTCACACCCACACACCTGCTTCCACACAGCCAAGACAGGTTCCCCTCTCCTTACCCTCCCCTCCCCGCCACACACTACCGCAAACACTCGCCTCAGCCGGCGCATAGCAGGTCAGTCAGTGTAACGCGGCTCCACGCTACACGTCTCACAGGCAGGACAGGTAAGCCGCTTAATACAAACATCATTCGGCAACAGTTTCCGTCTCCCACACATACATACTAATACTAGACCTTTGGCTCATTACAGCACCAGGCAGGAAGGTTTTCATTCAGTAAACCCGAAAGTCACATTCAAGACGTCACCTAGTAAGTTACTGGTTAACCCTTTAAATATATCTATTCTTCTTCTCAGACGCATTTCACAGTTTAATTAAATTTCGTATCTTTACAGTTTACTCCACAATAAACACCCCACGGCAGGATCGCCTTACCAAATTAAAATAAAAACAACAATCCGTATGACGCAGCTACTAACGAAAATTAACCAGAAGCCATGTGAAACCCATCAATACATCACCTGCAAACATAAGCCAGAGGGAGATGACTCTGAGCTTCTCACTGAACTACTACTTATCACCGTTTAATAAGCCGTCATAGCAAGGCATTCCAGTACAAATGGGAACAAGAAATTTCCAAATATTTTAATGTGTTATCAATTGTTTTAATATTACGTTTTTTAGTTGTATGCTCTTAATGAATTTAGTTGTATGCTTTTAATGAATTGTCTATTGTGCTTGTGTTTTTTAAATATGCAAATGTCTAAGATAAGATACAATGTTGATAAATGTATAGGCAGAAGAAGAACAAATATTGTTCGAAACATGTCCCTAAGATGAAAAAGATACATTAAAAAAATTTTAGTGTGAAAGGTATTGATTGGGCGGAAATTTTTTGATTCAATATTTCGATTTGTAAGCGTCAATACGGACTTAAAAAATGGATAACCCTCCAATTAATCTTAAAGTTTGTACATCGGCGCTGAGATCTCCACGACACGAAGTCTCTTCAAATCTAAAATTGAAATACATAATTATGTTCAATGTCCGGAATGAAAGTTTTTCGAGTCAAGTAATATAGTTGTAGTTAATAGCTCAGAAACTTGTCTTTACCTTCAGATCCATTGCCTCTTGGACCGCTAGGGTCCGAAGCAACCCAGCACATCTATACACCTTTTGCCCCGCTACTACCCCTCAGTATAACTTCGAGGGCGTAACCCCTGGTTGGGATTCCGACCTCGAAGCCTGAAGCAGATAGAAACACCCTTAGACGAGGATAATCGGACAGTATGTCCGTTGAGAGAAGCCTGAACCCTTAAACCCAAATCCGCGGCGATATGCCATAACTATTGAAAGAATAATTAAAAAACATGAACAAATATATTTTGAAAAGAATTTTCATACTTACAAGTTGGTTCTTGAATCTTATAAATACAAATTTGGAATCTTGGCTTACACAATTAATATTATTTGATTAAACACAACACTCAGGAAAGCCCTAAGGAACCCCACTAGTATTTTAAAAATTATGATCTTTAACGACGGTAGCCATGGAAGCAAGAAAATCCCGGACACGGTAAGTAAGAAAACCAAATTTGATGTTCTCACGAATGATCCGATCCAGGAGAGGAAAACAAATCCCGAACAAAATCAAGTTAAGGTAATTGACAGAGAACATGCAGGAACTCACCGCGATAACCATCACTGATCCAAACACGAACTTGTAATCAGAAATAATCCCAAAAATTTCATGAAGTGAATAAAATCACACAAAACTCGGGCAAGAAAATCAAGCCGTAAAGGAAGCAAGAACAATTTAACTCGCTTGAATATTGCGGAGCTAGGCCAATTTCGGATAGGTAATACCGACTTAATTAGCAAGACATGCTTTCACCAAATACCAATGACGTCCAAGTCACGCGAAAGATCCAGTATTAGGATACATCATATTTAACCGTAAAACGGCATAGATACTTATTTCGAACACGAAATGCACTCAAAATGTGTAGCAACACCTAATCAAATTACTCGGAACCAAACTCAGTTCATTAAACAGATTACTTTAGCGATTAAGTTAGCGCGAAACACAAACCACGTTTTCTCATACAGCATGGCTACATTCATCTTGTCCCGACAATCGAAATTACAATTATCATAATGGCTTGAAAACAGAAGAGAATTGCCTGACAACAAAGGCCATGGCGAGGAAGAAAAAAACTAACCCAAGATCCAAAAGAACAGAAACTTAAGATACAAGTCACACAAGTATTTTCTTTTTACTAAAAATAATCCTAGCTTAGGAAGGCGTCCCTCACATTTTAAATTGGCATCGTAGTACAAAAGAAATTAATAAATAAGAAAAGAATTAAGGAAATAAACTTTTGGCCTAATAACAGATTTATGGGCCCATATTCAGACTAAATAAAACTTATTACATAATATTAAAACTAGCCTGAAACTAGTGCGATGCCACGCAAAAATCTAAAGTCTTTATTATAGACGCAAATGGAGATTCACGACACGAATTGCTCCTCAAGCTAAGTTTTCACAATAAGTTAATTTAAGCATTTTTCCATCTGTTAGAAGATCAGTTCACGTTACATGATTTGTTGTTTTCAAGTTCAATTAGTTTTACCTGAAGTTGAGGCGACCCCATATTCCCTAAGGAAATGGGGCCGGGGCCGAGCCCCAATAAGTCCACACCTTTTAAGATCACATCCTGGAATTACTTGGCTTCTCAACGCCGAAATAAACGCCACGGAACTCAGTCCATGCGCATGCGCATCAATCATTTGCCACTGTTTCTTGCTTGCAGTGACGATAATCAGAACTAGTAAACTGTTGAAGAAAGTACATACTGCCAACATATTATCGGATCGAGTTAGTGAAAGTATATGGCACAAATGTTCACTAGCACGAAATAGGATTGGTAGCACCGGCCGTTGCAAAACACGGCGCTGATTGGCTTTAAGAGTATTTGAATTTAAAATGTTCGAAGAGCGCCAGATTTAAGTAGTTAGGTCAATAAAATTTGCCACATCTCCCAATAATGGCATATATTGCGAAGTCAATTGTTGGCTTCCGGAATAATGTAACAGGTCGACCTGGGCCATATACAGTAGTTCATGGGGAAGGTTTTAATTCAGTTTATTATTTCTTCTTTTAAAACTGGGAAACACAAGGGTGACCATTGGGCTCTGAACTGAGTCTATTTAAATTCAGTTTATATTTTTCTTCTTTTGAAACTGGGAAACACAGGGTGACCATTGGGCTCTGAACTGAGTCTGTGATGATGACCAAGGGGCGACGAGGGACGGAAAACTTCGAGCAGATGTAATCAGCTCACCTTTCAAACTCACATCCTGGAATGATGCTTGGTAACGCTAGTCCAACTCTCGCTGATCCAGGGTCAGTTCTTGCGAATGCGCGATGGGCAAAACAGATGAAAGTAGATGTGTGCGCACACATGCTGCCAATACGACGTCTATACAGTTTGTTAGTTTCAAATGAAAAGTCATCTATGATTCAACTTTAGGTTGGTAGTAAAAACCTTTCGACAGCGGCAGGTTTTGATTGGATTAACTTTTCAAATACAATAATTACCAAATTGTGTGGTTATTCGAGTACATCCGTGTTCAGGAAAAGTTCAAATAGTTGCAATAATGTCAGTTTTCAAAAATATTCTTTGTTGGCAACCAGGAGGAACATATATATAATTATCTGGTATACCAGGGGTTTTTATCATAGGGTATAAGTTATTATTTCTTCTTTTTAACTTTGGGTCATCACACAATGATCGAGGTTCCTGAGCTGGGGAAAAGGTTTCCGCAGGGCTCAGAACTGTTTCCGTGATGATGAACAGGGCCGAGGAGTGACAAAGGGGCCCGGGGCTGGGTTTGAAGGAAAGAGTCGATTATCAATCGGCTCGGTTGGTTCCTTAGTTTAGGGTCTGCGACAACGCGGTCATATAGCCCCGTGTACTTTGGGTGTGTGTAGAATTTGTCTGATAACGGATGTTAATTGTGTTGGCTGTATTAGTGTGTGTTATCTGTGATTCAGGTAAGGACTGCAGACGATCAAATTTAAAGTACCTACTTTTGCTATCAAATGCTACCGCCCACGACACCTATTTGCGAACTTGGCTACTAGATGCCATCACAACCAGCACCTGGCGGTGATAGTTGGAACTAATATAGCGTTATTAAATCCAACCTACAAACTTTAGCTTCACACAAGTGTAGTTAGTGGAGGTTCTTTTACATGCTATAAATCTGTGACATGGGCCCACCTGCTTTACTTCCCCTCTGAAGGAAGGCATACCGAGGGATTTTAAACGCTCTTAAAAAAATCTGACAACTTCGGCCGGCTTTGGGCCCACGATCTTGGGCATAGAAGCTCAGCATACTGCCAACTATGCCACCGAAGCTGCTAGTATTTATATATATATATATACACACACACATCAGTTTATAGATGATACAAGCAAGTGAGATAGTAATAAATACAATTAGCCCACCAATATTCCATAATGGATAGCCTTGGTTGGCTAATGTTGGTTCGGCCACTGTCTTGGCAAACCAGTTTTTGTGTTTCCCTATTTGTTTCCACTCTGTGTGGTTGTACATATCTGTATTATTTGTCTTCATTGCATTTATTCATTGTCAGGTTGGTTTTGTTTATGTTGATTGGTTGTCGTGATTTATTTGTTTTGATTGCATGTAGTATTCCCACTGCCGTGTTTCCAGTAGGATATTTTGGCTTAGAAGGTAATTTTGTATTCTTAAGTTGGCCACATTGATTCATCTTTTACTTGTTTTTGAACTCTTTACTGTGATTGGCTGCTTTCGGCCTATCAGAGGCCTCTTACTTGTTTTTAAACTCTCTACTGTGATTGGCTGCTTCCAGCCTATCAGAGGCCTCCTTGCTGCTTGTAGCGACCAATCACGTGTTTCTTCTTCGTTGTTCTCTAAGTGTGTAGCCATGACAATGCTGTGCTTCAACGCTGGTTGTGATATCAACAAGTATCCAGCTAATCTTTTCTATAATTGGTGCTATCTTCATAGTAACCGTGCTTAGCAATCATGTCCTATGCACATGATTCATATTTTGTTTGGGCAGTGACATTACGGTGATTTTCGATCTCATCATCACCATGCTTGATGTTGATACGCGTCATGTCGACGAATTCTTCAATCCGCGGCGTCGGATAGTTTGTTGTAATGTGTTTACTTCTATCTTCATTTACTGCCTAACAATTTGTCTTCACGCGTATGAATAATGATGATGCTTCGTGTGATAAGTAATTCATCGTGTCTGGAAGCATGTTACAAGGCCAGGCATCATCACTAATGGAAGATGACGCTGGGTTTAACTACTTTACTATTGTGACAATACCGCGCGATTGGCATATCCCGGTATTTATATGATAGCAACTACTTTGATTTCCTGCAACATCACTGGAATGGAGGTTGACGCTAGGCTAAACTGCTTTACTATTGTGACAATACCGTGCGATTGGCATATCCCGGTATTTGTATGATAGCAACTACTTTGACTTCCTGTGTTTCACACATAATTTGTTTTATTAACAATTCATTTTTTGGGCTTACAGTATCGGCGCATCACTGTAAGTCAGTCCTGGTTCGACGACACATTCTCGTTCCATGCGACCTGTTTTTTCATTATTTGTTGCAACTCCACTTGTGTTGCATATTTAAATTATATCATTCTTTGGAACCGCCGTGTATTGCATGCCGTTCTATGATGTACTGATCTGCAGCTACGTTCAAGACAATATGTGTGTTTTAGGCTCAAGACTTAACGTGTGTTAAATCCTTGCGAGTGTTTCTTCAATTGTGTAAATTTGTGCTAGTGTTTCTCATATGTTTATGTGCCACCTTTGAATATTTGTTTTATGTGTCACCTTTGAATATTTGTTTTATGTGCCACCTATTTGATAATATATCTTATTATTAGTTAGTGGTGGTGTCGTGTCCTTTATGCCTTCCTGGACTTCCTTATTTAGTGACAATAATATTTTCTGGTCCTCCACATGTTTGCTAAATTGTCATGCGACCTTTGTAAAGTCAACTCTTTTATCATCACATCATTATCTAATGCTTTGGCCAACAAATCTTTATACATTGTCCACTATTACCAGAATACTCTTGGTGGGTTGTTGACTTCCCGCGTTGGCCATTACATTATTTGGTCCTCCGAGCCGGATATTGAGCTGTTTACTACTTTGAATGAATTATTAAGCATTGTTTTGGCCATTTTGGGCCCTTGTTTCTTGCTATTTCACCAGGAAGGCCATAAATTTAACATTGTATACGTTCCCATTAACTTCCCAAGGACACAATACAGTATTCTATGTTCAGATGTTTGTTTACAACTTAATCGAGACCATTGTCTCAGTGTTTATTTTTTGTGTTAGTTGGTTGTGTTAGTTAGGTGTGCAACTCTGGTAATTACATCTAGGCGGGCAATCCTAAATTCATTATGGATGATGCCCAAAAACGACTTTTAGTTAGGAAGCGTGCAGTCGCTAAGGGCATGCTTACCTCACAAGAAAAAGTAATTAGCAACTTTCAGGACATTACAGAAGAGCAATATCAAATGTTAGTGTTACGCAAACACAAATGCGAGGAAATTTATAAACAATTTAACGAAGCGCAAGTCGCTTTAGAGGTTATTACAGACAATATCGACGAAGAAATAGCCGAACGTTGTGACTTCGAAGATAAATATTTTGAGTTGCTGGTTAAAATTAAACTACATTGTGACAATTTCAAAAAATCCAACACTACAGACAGTGATAACCCTTTGAATAATTTGCAGAGTGCACAATTTCCTACTGCTAACGTAGCTGCAGCGCATATAAAGTTGCCTGAAATTCAAATTCCGCAGTTCAGTGGCGACTTCACAGACTGGTTGAATTTCAGAGATAGCTTCAAGGCCATAGTAATTGATAACCATGCTCTTTCTGATATTGTTAAGTTCTACTACCTTAATTCTAGTCTTAGTGGTGAGGCTAAACTCCTCTTAAAGAACATTACTGTGTCAGATGATAACTTTATGGTTGCATGGAACTTGCTGACAACTCGATACAATAACATTAGGCTCATAGCGCACAATCATGTCACCAAGCTTTTCAAGCCCCCTGCATTCGGTAATGATTCAGTGTCCTTGCGTGCCATCATCGACCACTTTGTTTCTCATGTCAATGCGTTAGAAGCTTTGGACTTTAACGGGGTTCCCCTTCAAGACTTGTTATTGTCACATTTTATATTGGAGCTACTAGATAATGATAGCATCCGTGAATGGGAGAATCATGTTGATTCTGGGAGAATTCCCACTCTCCAGGACTTGGTTAGCTTCTTAGAGAAAAAACGCAAGGTACTGGAAATAACTGAAAGGAATGTGTCCAGGCCTGCATTACATACTGCTGTAACCAAACTTAAAGCTGAAGGTCATTCTCCTCAGAAACCCATGTTAACTACTACCAAATTTCGTTGTACATATTGTAGGAGCATTGATCACCAATTGTCGAAATGTGGTACCTTTATTAAACTTTCGTCCACAGCCAAATGGAATTTTGTCAGGTCTCGAAAATTGTGTTATAATTGTTTGCGTAATTTCGAGCCTAATCATCAATGTTCGAAGTACTCTTGTAACACTTGTTCCCGAAAACACCACACTCTTCTTCACTATGAACCCTCCAGTGGCACTAGTAATGATGCTTCTCAAGCTCATGCTAACGTGGTAAACACTAGTTGCAGTAACGTCGCTCGTGACAATCAATTTTCAAGGACGTTATTGCCCACTGCCAAGTTGAATATATTAGCTGGCAATGGCTTACGTGTACCCGTCACTGCACTACTTGTATTAGTATTTGTATTTGTATTTGACTCTGCATCAGATTGTAACTTAATTTCGTCACACTTAATTAAGAAATTAAGACTCCACACCAATCTATGAAGGTACACATTCACGGTGTTGGTCAAAATCAAAGCACTGCTACTGTTGTTGCTGATGTGAACGTTTTTGCCTGTGCTACTAATTGGTCTGCTAAGCTTGAATGTCTCGTGGTTCCCAATATTGCACTAGAGCTACCCGCTGCTGGTTTCGATACCTCTGAATGGAACATTCCATCACATATTGATTTAGCTGATCCTGATTTCAATTGCACTAAATCTATTGACCTTGTTCTTGGTGCAGAATATTTCTTTGACCTGTTATGTCCTGGTAAAATCATACCAGTTGGTGATTTGCCCATCATTCAAAATACCTCTGTGGGTTGGGTGTTTTCTGGGAGGCTGCCCAGTGCAAGCACCTCGCAACCATCGCACGTGGTATCAGCACTTACACTCTCACGCCCTCATGTAGAACAACAGCTGGAAGCGTTTTGGAACGTTGAAGAAGTTGAAACCCCAGTGTTGTCTGTTGATGAATCCATATGTGAAGAACACTTCGTTGCTACTACCACTCGCAAAGACGATGGTAGATTTGTGGTTAGACTCCCTCGCAAGGTAGACTCGGAGCCTCTAGGTGCCTCTCGCTACGCTACACTAAATCGTTTTCACTCTCTCGAAAGACGTTTGGCTCGTAACCCTGAGTTAAGGTTAGAATACACTGAATTCATGCATGAATATCTAGCCTTAAACCATATGCAAGTCGCCCCCCACCCGACTGATGGTGAAGTTTACTACATTCCCCATCATCCTGTTTTCAAGCCGCACAGTACTTCTACAAAGGTCAGAGTGGTATTTGATGCTTCGATGGCTACTACGTCTGGGTGCTCCCTTAATGATACTTTGTTGGTGGGCCCTGTAATTCAGCAGGATTTGTTCTCTATTTTGCTTCGGTTCCGTACTCACTTGATAGCGTTTGCAGCTGATCTGAGTAAAATGTACAGACAGTTTCTTGTAGATCACAAAGATCGTGACTTACAGAGAATATTTTGGAGAGACTCTCCTTCAGACCCAATAGTAGAATATCAATTAAACACCGTTACATATGGTACTGCCCCAGCTTCCTTCTTAGCCACTCGTGTGCTAAAGGAGCTCGCCCTCACTGATGGCACAGCCTTTCCAGCTGCCACTCAGATTGTTTTAAACGACTTCTATGTTGATGATTGTATCTCGGGATGTGATTCCGAGCATGACGCACTCATTCTGTATGATGAATTGACCCTTCTTTTGAGATTAGGTGGTTTTGAACTGTGTAAGTGGAGTTCAAACTCCATGACTCTAATAGATAACATTCCTCTTGATCATCAAGAGAAACAACAACTCCGTAGTTTCGGCAATGGTGAAGAAACAGTCGCCAGAACGCTAGGACTTTATTGGCAACCTATCGATGACTTGTTGCGGATTCAGTCACCTATCGTGAACTGTGACACTTCAATTACTTTTACTAAGCGTTCATTTTTGTCCATTGTTGCCTCTATCTTTGACCCTTTGGGTTTAGTGTCACCTATTGTGGTTGCTTGTAAGATTCTCTTCCAAGATTTGTGGATTCACAAACTCGGTTGGGATGACCCCCTTCCAAAGGAAATCGCGCAAGCTTGGCTGAATATTTATAGCAATTTACCTGCAATTTCTGAGATTTCTACTCCACGTTTGATTAAGCCTGCTTCAGAAATCAAATCTATGCAACTTCATGGCTTCTGCGACAGCAGTCAGCAGGCCTATGGAGCTTGTCTCTATTTATTGTCAATTGATACCTACGGCGTCGTCACTGTTGCACTTGTGTGCGCTAAGTCGAAGGTTGCTCCTCTTAAACAGTTGTCTTTGTCCAGACTTGAGTTATGTGGTACACTTTTGCTTTCCAAATTAATTGCAAAGGTGCAACCCGCTTTGAACTTGCCTATTGAATCCGTCTATTGTTGGACAGATTCCACTTTTGTTTTGTCTTGGTTGGCTTCGCCCCCCTCAAAATGGAAAACCTTTGTAGCCAATAGAGTTGCTGAAATACAAAGGCTTACTGTTCGCTGCGCCTGGAAACATGTCTCTTCCCGTGACAATCCAGCCGACATAATTTCCCGAGGCTGTATGCCCTCAGAATTGAAAAATAATCAGCTATGGTGGCATGGTCCAGCATGGTTGAAGGCCTTTACAAGCTCCAGTACTTCAGATATCTTTGACACTCCTGTGTCTGAATTGCCCGAGTGTAGAATTTCGTGTGCAAATGTATCTAAACCTGTTGACATAGATTTTTTAAACAATTTTTCTTCCTACACGAGATTGTTGAGGGTCATAGCCTACTGTATTAGGTTTTTCTCTAATTGTAGAAATACCATTAGGATCAGTGGTCCACTCACTGCCATTGAAATTGATGTTGCACTACTTACATGTGTGAAAATGATTCAAGCTCAGTGCTACTCTACTGAACTTACTGCTCTAATGAAGAATGAGCAAGTGCCATCCACTTCCACCATCAGCAATTTGCACCCTTTGCTTCACTCTGATGGCACTATTCGTGTGGGAGGCCGTTTGGAATTGGCCGACCTTCCATTTGATACAAAACACCAGATACTTTTGCCCAATGACCATCATTTCACTAAAGTCCTGGTCAGACATACCCATTTAAAGTTGCTTCATGGCGGGGTCCAGGTTGTGATTGCGACTATCCGACAACGCTTCTGGATACCGTCACTACGAAAACTTGTTCGTAGCCTATCTCGCTCTTGTGTTACTTGCGTGCGCTACGCTGCACGTCCTTCTGAACAGTTAATGGGTCAACTCCCAGCTGTTCGCCTCCATCAAACCTTTCCCTTTAATCACGTTGGTGTTGATTACTGTGGTCCATTCACTATCAGGTACGGTGGCCCCAGGTCAAGGGTCTCTTCTAAGGCCTACATCGCAATGTTCGTTTGTATGGTTACGAAGGCTGTGCACACTGAAGTCGTCACTTCCCTCTCCAGTCATGCTTTCGTTGTAGCCTTTACTCGCTTCTGCAGTAGAAGGGGCGTTCCCGCTCAAGTGTATTCCGACAATGGTACCAACTTTCAAGGCTCACAGTCTGACCTTGCTGATCTTGGTTCGTTGCTCTCCTCTGCAGATTTTCAATCTGTTGTTCAAGATTCTACCTCATCGCTACTAATTCAGTGGCACTTCATTCCTCCTAGTTCTCCGCATTTTGGTGGACTACGGGAGGCAAACATCAAATCTTTGAAATCTCATTTAATAAGAATCATGAAGGCTCAAGTACTTACGTATGAAGAATTGACCACTCTCGTGGTGCAAATTGAAGCCATTCTAAATTCTAGACCCATTTCGCCTATGACTGAGGATCCTACTGACTTGTGCTATCTCTCGCCAGGTCACTTTCTTGTTGGACGACCTTTGAATGCCTTGCCCATTCCTGACGCTTCTGAAGTGCCCATCAATAGGTTGTCTAGATGGCAATTACTTCAACAGATTATGACTTCATTGTGGCGTAAATGGTCCACAGATCATTTACTCTCCCTTCAACAACGTCACAAGTGGAACCGTGTGTCTCCTAACCTCAAGGTTGGCACGCTTGTGCTTATTATGGACGACAATGTTTCTCCTACTTACTGGCGACTTGGACGTATTCTTGAGGTTCATTGTGGTAAGGACGGCCTAGCTCGTGTGGTCTCTCTACATACCACCTCTGGACTCTTGAAACGTCCCATCGTCAAGGTGTCTCCCTTGTTGCCGCAGAACTAAACACTCTTGTATTTTCATAAACAACCTGCCTGTTGTTTCTGTGCGGGCAATATGGTTCGGCCACTGTCTTGGCAAACCAGTTTTTGTGTTTCCCTATTTGTTTCCACTCTGTGTGGTTGTACATATCTGTATTATTTGTCTTCATTGCATTTATTCATTGTCAGGTTGGTTTTGTTTATGTTGATTGGTTGTCGTGATTTATTTGTTTTGATTGCATGTAGTATTCCCACTGCCGTGTTTCCAGTAGGATATTTTGGCTTAGAAGGTAATTTTGTATTCTTAAGTTGGCCACATTGATTCATCTTTTACTTGTTTTTGAACTCTTTACTGTGATTGGCTGCTTTCGGCCTATCAGAGGCCTCTTACTTGTTTTTAAACTCTCTACTGTGATTGGCTGCTTCCAGCCTATCAGAGGCCTCCTTGCTGCTTGTAGCGACCAATCACGTGTTTCTTCTTCGTTGTTCTCTAAGTGTGTAGCCATGACAATGCTGTGCTTCAACGCTGGTTGTGATATCAACAAGTATCCAGCTAATCTTTTCTATAATTGGTGCTATCTTCATAGTAACCGTGCTTAGCAATCATGTCCTATGCACATGATTCATATTTTGTTTGGGCAGTGACATTACGGTGATTTTCGATCTCATCATCACCATGCTTGATGTTGCTACGCGTCATGTCGACGAATTCTTCAATCCGCGGCGTCGGATAGTTTGTTGTAATGTGTTTACTTCTATCTTCATTTACTGCCTAACAATTTGTCTTCACGCGTATGAATAATGATGATGCTACGTGTGATAAGTAATTCATCGTGTCTGGAAGCATGTTACAAGGCCAGGCATCATCACTAATGGAAGTTGACGCTGGGTTTAACTACTTTACTATTGTGACAATACCTCGCGATTGGCATATCCCGGTATTTATATGATAGCAACTACTTTGATTTCCTGCAACATCACTGGAATGGAGGTTGACGCTAGGCTAAACTGCTTTACTATTGTGACAATACCGTGCGATTGGCATATCCCGGTATTTGTATGATAGCAACTACTTTGACTTCCTGTGTTTCACACATAATTTGTTTTATTAACAATTCATTTTTTGGGCTTACAGTATCGGCGCATCACTGTAAGTCAGTCCTGGTTCGACGACACATTCTCGTTCCATGCGACCTGTTTTTTCATTATTTGTTGCAACTCCACTTGTGTTGCATATTTAAATTATATCATTCTTTGGAACCGCCGTGTATTGCATGCAGTTCTATGATGTACTGATCTGCAGCTACGTTCAAGACAATATGTGTGTTTTAGGCTCAAGACTTAACGTGTGTTAAATCCTTGCGAGTGTTTCTTCAATTGTGTAAATTTGTGCTAGTGTTTCTCATATGTTTATGTGCCACCTTTGAATATTTGTTTTGTGTGTCACCTTTGAATATTTGTTTTATGTGCCACCTATTTGATAATATATCTTATTATTAGTTAGTGGTGGTGTCGTGTCCTTTATGCCTTCCTGGACTTCCTTATTTAGTGACAATAATATTGTCTGGTCCTCCACATGTTTGCTAAATTGTCATGCGACCTTTGTAAAGTCAACTCTTTTATCATCACATCATTATCTAATGCTTTGGCCAACAAATCTTTATACATTGTCCACTATTACCAGAATACTCTTGGTGGGTTGTTGACTTCCCGCGTTGGCCATTACAAATGTTTTAATAAAGGGAGCATAGCTCTCATCGTAGCCCTGCAGTGGTCTTCACAGTATATACTAGCCAAGTGTCTTCGTGAAGTGCACCATACCAACTGATGAGCCCAATGGAACACTGAGGCGAACCACTAACAATACTGAATTGAGTGACTAGTTTGTTTTTTGAAATGATTGTCCAATAAATTTATTTAGTTATAGAATTAAAAATGCTGTTTTGCTTTATAATATACAGTAATCTCTCACTCAGTCTGAAGGCTTCTATGCATGGTGGCCACTACTCCTGAAAAACCGGGGGCGTGGTGGCGCAGCGGTCTAGCTGTATGCCTCTCACCAAGGCGGTCCGGGTTCGATTCCCGGTCAATGCATGTGAGATTTTCGAAGTGAAATGCCATGTCCTGTGGTTCGGATTCCACGTAAAAAGGAGGTCCCGTGGCTCATGATCTCGAGATTAACGGTCACGTTAAACCACAATCTTCCTTCCTTTCCTTCCTGAAAAACCTGGAAATCCTGGAAAACTCCTGGAAAATAACAAAAAAATTGAAAACTCCTGGAAACTAGCCACTGTTAATTAATTATACAAATCTTTCTATCCACTGCTAAAATTCCCAGTCCGCTCTTAGTCCTCGATGTCATGATATCGCGGATGGGGTAGCAAGGGCCATCTAGCGATACTGTTTATTTAATTTTATATGTAAATGTATTGTGTGCTAAAGTTTTTTTTTTATTAAAATAATTTTACATACAATTTGCTTATTTTTAACCGGAAATTTACGTGCCGTGTTTTATCTTAAATCATACTCTCGCTGTGGTTTTGGTTGAGCACTCTATCGTCAACAAAAGAAATTTCCTTAGGCTACCTGTTTCTGTGTGAGAGAACACGCGATAGTATTTTTGTAAAACGTATTGAGTATAGACAACTTCACTGCAATAAAATTGCAGGCGGCATTCTTTTCTCTTTATTTTTAAGCGGATATTTGAGTCAAGAAGGCTTTTCTAAAACAAATCATTTGTGTGTAGGCTTGCGTATCAATAACGCAATCACCACTAATTTTTGTCAACATCTGTATAAGTAAACCAAACACAACTGCTTTATTTTGGTCTTGAAGTAGGCAACCAATAAAGCCCTGGGACTCGCACTTATTTTTAAGTCTGGAAAAATGAGAATTACTCCTGGAAAATTCCTGGAAAACTCCCGGAAAATCGTTGACCAATTTTAGTGGCCACCATGTCTATGGGACACAAAGATCCAGCGCCGATCTCACAAAATGCCTCCACTGAACTCTGTTTTGGGCGAGTTCTTGCCAGTTGTCCACATTCAGATGTCATCAGAGTTTAGAGATTTCATTTTTCCAGGAACTTCGTGGTCTTTCTACTGACCTTTTTCCTTCTTTAAAGATTTGTAAGACCATCCTATCATCTCCCATCCTTGGTAAATGACCAGCCCATTGAAGTTTTCTGGAGTTAATGATGTTGAGTATTGGTGCTTGCTGTCTTTATTTGATCTTTTTTTCCAGTTTTGAGATGCGGAGTCAAAAAATGGTCCGAACATTTTCCTATACACTTTATTTTCAAAAACCTGCAACAGGTGTTCTTCCTGTTTTGTTAAACTCCATGATCTTGCACCATAAGTTAGAACTGGCCTAATGATGGTATTGTATTTTCAGTTGTGTATTTCTCGTCAAAAATTTGGATCTCGATAAAAACTGCAGAGAGTAGTACACTTTGTTAGCATTAATCTGCCAAGATTTATTTTTCTTTACGTATTCTAATGTAGCTCTTCCCATGAATGAAAAGTATCTCTCTTCTGTGTCACTTCTCAGTGTATGGATTGTTCTTGTTAAAGGTGGGCCGTGAATTCACAAGCCGTGTGGACTTGGATCGTGCTACTTGGAAGGCTCCAGACTTCTTCCCAGCTGCATACGCTGGCTTACCTACACAACCCACACATCGTGATGCTGTAATCAATGCTGCTGTGTATGTCCACCAGACGTTGCACAAAGCTAATGCTCGTCTTGCTAAACGAGGAGGCCGTACCATGTTTATCACGCCACGGTACGTCTTGTACTGCTTACTTGCCTGGCCTAGCAAAGCTCACCAGTGTCCTTTTAGCTACCAATTTTCTGTGTTACATTGGAGTTTTACTGCTACCACAGTCCTGAGCCATATAGTCCCTATTTTACTTTACCTCTATAGGCATTCTCCTACGAGGCCATTCCTGAAATTGTTTCCCAATTTTTAGCCTATTTTCAATTTTGAAAAAATAGTCTTATGAGATCACCTTTTGTCCGTGTGTGTGTGTGCGTGCGTGTGTGTCCCTAATAAATTCTAAACGGCTGAAGCGATTTCAATAAAACTCGGTAAGTTCATAGCACTATTCCGGACGACCCCGACCGTGCCCTTGAAATTTTGTTAAGTCTCGCCAATCCAACATGGCGGCTGTGCGAAATATTTCACCAGCATTAAATATCTCCGATACTATTCCTGATATCACCCTGGAATTTTTTGCTGTGATAAAGGGAACTACTAGAAGTGCACCTATGTGACTTTTGAAAAACTAGTAGCTATAAAACCGACATGGCGGCCTTGCGAACTTGCGACATTTAATTAGACGTTTCTCTCGATTTAACCAACCAAACGCAATAAAACTTGGTACAGTATATGTTTATACCCATTGTAATGCACCGACATCTAACTTGGTTCAATTGTTTACATAACCACAAGATGGCGGATGTGCGGAATATTTAACCGGCATTCTATATCTCTGAAACTATTAGCGGTATCACCCTGAAATTTTGTACGGAGATAAAGGGCACTACTGGAAGTTTATCTATAAGACATTCAAAAACCGGATAACTACAAAACGAACATGGGGGCCAAGCGAATTTGAAAATTATAAATAGACCTTTCTCGCGATTTAATGTTCCAAACGCAATGAAATCTGGTACAGAAAATGTTTATACACATTGTAATGCACTGGTATCTAATTTAGTTCAATTGTTTACAAAACCTCAAGATGGAGGCTGTGCGAAATTTAAAATTAAGTTTTTATTTCTTGTGTCGTAGTCAAGCGATCGAAGTGAAAGTTTGAATAATGAACCTACGCAATAATTTTCCTTTAATGGTACATGACTCTATGGCCTAAACATTTAACAATCCAACATGGCGACCTTCGAAATATTTAGACGGCTCTGAATATCTACGATTCTATTATAGCAATCAAACTGAATTTGTTTATGTTCATAGGGGCTATGAACTTAAGTTCACCTATAGGACTTTAAATAACCTGGTAATCACAAATGCAACATGGCGGCGACGCGAAGTATAAATATTCACATGGACGTTTCTCGCAATTTAACCATCCGAGTGCAATGAAACTTTGTACAGTAAATCCTTATACGAATGTTAATCCACTGGCATCTAATTTATTTCAATTGTTTCCATAACCACAAGATAGCAGCTGAGCGAAATCATAAAATCTCATTGTTACTTCTTGTGTCCTCATCATGCGATTGAAGTTTGAATGCTACACGTACTACACAATCTTCATGTAACAGTACATAACTCTAGGACATACATATATAAAATCGAACATGGCGACCATCCGAAATATTTAGTCGGTTCTCAATATCTACGAATCTATTACAGCAATCAAACTGAAATTTTGTATGTTGATAGAGGCAATTAACATAAGTAGGATATATGAAAATAGGCTGTATAGTTCTTCACGGAACTACTTGTTTATATATAAAGAAGACATAGTTACATGAGAGCCGGCCCCGTGGTGTTGGGGTAGTGCGCCTGCCTCTCACCCGGACGCCCCGGGTTTGAGTCCCGGCTCCGTCGGGGATTTTAGAAACTGACGTGAGGGCTGGAACGGGGTGTACTCAGCCTCTTGAGGACAATTGAGTAGCTGTCTGACAGTGAGGCAGTGCCCCGATCACGAAAACCAAGATTAACGGCCGAGGTGACCTGATGCGCTGATCACGTGTCGCCCCAATATCTGCAGGCCAAATGGCTGGGCAGCAGTCACTTGGTAGCCCTAGGCCCTTCATGGGCTGTAGTGCAAGGGGTTAGTTACATGAGAATTCACCAGATAAAGCAATGTTTGAACTATTTTTCTCCATAACCACCACCAGAATTGAGACACCTATTATTGTGGGATCAACTTTTGTATTCCTGTGTCGAAAAGTCTGACGTCTGGGAATGGAACCAGCGTGTGAAATTCGTCTTCGTCACTAAGCACCTGTTGTTCAAGAAAGTGAGTGCCAGGTGGGTGCCAAAACACCTTGCCACTTGAACACAAAATGCAGCGCTTATGAGCAGCACTGACATTTCTTCAGCGGTACCATGTTGACGGTGACAAGATTCTTGACAGGATTGTCACATTCGATGAGAGATGGGTTGCTCAAGCCGTGTGGACTTGGGTCGTGCTACTTGGAAGGCTCCAGAATTCTTCCCAGCTGCGTAAGCTGGCTTACCTACACAATTTTCATACTGACTAAGAGCTGAAGATTGCCGCATGCTGGTTCCATTCCCAGTCGGCAGACTTCTTCGACAGACTTCTTCGACACAGGAGTACAAAAGTTGATCCCATGATATGAAAGGTGTCTAAATTCTGGTGGTGATTGTGTCAAAAAATAGCTCAAACATTGCTGTATCTGGTGCCAATAAAGTTTTTCAAGTAACTTAATTTCCGGATGAACCTCGTACTTCACGCCAAAGCCTGTCTCCTACTACTTAAAAGTTTGCTTATGCAAGCAGCCACTCGACACATTTCTCATTTTGTGGTGGTGTTGGGAAGTATCCACCACAAGTATCAAACATATATTAGATTTCCAGTGTCCATACATTTCTGGCAGATATGAAATGCGTTGTTGAAGTGGTAGAGTGTGTTAGCGACAGAATAATGAAAATTAGAATGAAGACGAAGAATGACATGATGGACTTCATACAAGTGTATGCACCACAGACTGGAAACAGAGAAGAAAATATTGAAGTATTTCGGGAGGATGTAGAAAGAGTAATTTCAGATGTGGAAGTGGTGATCATGGGAGATATGAATGCACAATTCGGAAAAGAGAGACAAGGATAGGAAGAAGTCATTGGACCATATGGATATGGGGAAAAAGAATCGGGAAGGAGAGGAACTTGTGAACTTTTGTGAAAGGAATAGACTGATAGTGGGTAATTCATGGTTTCGGAAGAAAACCAGCAGGAAAATTACGAGGTATGGGTGGGGTGATAGAAGAATAAAATCAGTAATTGACTACTTTCTGGTGGAAAGGACTAATCGCAGAAAGCTGATAGATGTGACAACGTTACCAGGAGAAGTATTTGAAGGGGACCATAGAGCTGTGGTGGCAAAATTTATATGGGGTAAATTGGAAAACCTAAAGGAGTTCAGTGAAAGTAAAATACAAGTATGGAAATTGAAAGACAAAAATGTACAGGAAGATTTTCAGGAGAGATTGAAGCAACAAATCCCAGTTACTGAAGTGGAAAACTTAGAAGAGGAATGGTCCCACTTTAAAAAGGCATTTGCTGGTGCTGCAGAGAGTGCTTGTGGTAGGATGTCAACAAGAGTGAAAGAGGAGGAGACACCGTGTAGGAACGAGGAAGTGAGGAAAGAAGTCTGCATGACAAGAATGGAATCGAGATCAGACAGAAGAAAGCAAAAGGAAGTATCACGACAGCAATCAGAGGTGTAAGAAAGTGGTAGGAGAAGAAAAAAAGAAATGTTAGGAAGAATTAACACGAAAAATGGAAACAGATGTAAGTGGCAGTAAAAGGATGCTGTATGGACTTCTAAGAAGTAAGAGGAAAGAAAGATTTACTACAAAGCTGGTGAAAAGGAAGATGGAGAGTTGTTAACACACCCAGAAGGGATAAAAGGACAATGGAAGGAGTATTTCGATAAGCTATTGAATGTGAACAATTTTACAGGTGAGATGGAAGTGATACAGCCTGACGACTCTACAACAGAGGATAATCTAACAATGCTAGAGGGGGAATTAGCAGTACAGAAAATGAAGATGGGAAAAGCATCAGGGGTGGATGAAATCAGTGTGGAAACGATAAAGGCTGCTGGACCTGTTGGTATGCAATGGTTGTATAGACTGCTAAAGTGTGTGTGGAAACGGAAATTTGTACCAGAAGACTGGGAGAAAGGGTTAATAATGCCAGTGTTTAAGAAAGGGAACAAGGAAGTGTGTGATAACTATAGAGGGATCACACTCATATCACAGTAAAAATACTGGAAAGGATATTAGAAAGAAGAATGAGAAGAAAGGTGGAAGGAGAGTTGCAAGAGGAACAGTATGGCTTCAGGAGCGGAAGATCCACAGTGGACCCAATCTTTAGCTTGAGGCAGGTGATGGAAAAGAACTAGGAATATGGTGTCCCCAGAGAGAAGGTATGGAAAACCATGGTTAAGAAGAGACTGGGAAGAGAAATGTTGGAAATGGTGCAAGCAATGTACAACAACTGTGTTAGCAGGGTACAGACCTCAGTTGGAAAGACAGATTGGTTTAGGAACAAGACTGAACTAAAACAGGGGAGTGTGCTGTCACCGAATGGACCGAGATGCAGCCCATCAATTCCGAGTGAGGCGCGCTATGACGTGTGATGGCTCCATCCTTGCAATGCTGTACAGCTTTACCCGTATCGGCAAGCTGCGAAACCATATTTTCCTGTACAAATACAAACCGATATAAAATAAGTGAATTAATTTACGTATTTCACAGTCGTACAGCATAACCTTTTGCTGTATAAGGATTACAACGCGACCAAGAACTACATTTTCCAATTACCCAGAGCCAAGAAAAAGTTACCTTACAAAAATAACAACTTTGTTTCTTGGACACTCAAAATTTTGAAATTAATAAACCAGTTATACAATATTCCAATGTAAATGGTGGTAAAATTTGGATTCGATCTGATGACTGGTTTTTGAGATAATAAATCTTAAATATGACTCATGGTTGAAACACGCTTAATAATGGGCACTTTTTGTGTTTCAACTGCGATAAAAAATATTAAAATATAAATTAAAAATTCCAAACTTACATGAACTAATGTACAATAGAACGACAAAAATGAAGAGGTTATTGGATTTTATGTAGGTCTATCTATTGGTTACTTCACAATCAACCTTCAGACTCGAGTGCACATAATACTTTGGTCGACAGTAAGTGCTCGCGTTGGCGTGGCCTGCTGTACACTAATAAATTTGGTATCCTCTCTCTGATTCTTGTATACTTGGGCTTTAAAATGATATGATGAGCGACAAGGATTTTGATTGTCCAGTGATTCTTTGTTTTTAAATTTGTCTGAGCTGATCATGAAAGCTGTTGCTGATGCTTATCAATGAGGGTTTGTCTTGAAGTCTGGTATATTACAAATGCTTCACTTTTTCTTCTCCCTAGACACTACCTGGATTTCATCCATCATTTTGTGAAGCTGTACAACGAAAAGCGCTCCGATTTGGAGGAACAGCAGCTACATCTGAATGTGGGTCTCAGTAAGATCGCTGAGACTGTGGAGCAAGTGGAAGAGATGCAGAAATCATTGGCTGTCAAATCTCAGGTGATAATTTCTTTGAACTAGTCTTGTAAAGTGGTTTAAAAGATTAAATTTCATGAATTATTTTCGATTTAAATTGAAACATTTTTATTCAAAACAATCAAATTTCAGTCCAAAATGAACAGGTTCTGATGATGCTCGCCTGACAAACTAAATACAACGGACTTTTTAAAGCACCGTTTTGATAGATTTAAAAAATAATGCAATTTTTTTAACAATTTTATTTTTACATGCAAGCCTATACCTTAAACTGCTCTTCAGCATAATTTCCAGGCACTTGTCATATCATGGCACCGGCTTCCGAATTTCATCCTCATAGAAATGTGCCAGCCACTACGGCAAAGTAGTTTTCAGCTCATCTTTATGAAGCAATCCCCTTTTTGATCATGCCATGCATTTTTTTTTTTTCTAAGATTACATCATCATCTTCATCTTGTACAGTTTCCAGCCCCAGGCTGGGTCTGTTTGGAACATAAGCCTCGCCACTTATTTCTTTCTTCCCACCATCTCTCCGCTGTCACTCTGGTCCAGTCCTCGCCTCTCTTCTTGACACATTCCTCCACTCCTTTCAGCCATCGATCTCTTGGTCTTCCCCTTGGTCGTTTCTTCTGCATCTGCATCTCATGTATCCTCTTGGGAATCTTCTTCTCATCCATTCTCTTTAAGTGTCCATACCACCTCAGTCTTGATGTCTCAATCCTACCTTGCAAGGGCTCCTCTTTCACAATTTCCCTGACCTTTTCATTCCTCACCCTGTCTCTTCTTGTTACTCCGATCCTACTTCGCAGGAACTTCATTTCACCTGCCTGTATTCTGCTTATGTCTCTTTTCTTCATTGTCCACGTTTCTGAAGCATAGGTCAGTATCGGGATATACAGTAGTAGCTTCTGTATAACACTTCCTTGCTTTTTTGTGGGACATCTTTATTCCACACTAAGCTCCTAATGCTTCTCAGAAATGCTTCTGCCTGTCTGCCACGTTCCGTAATCTCTTTGTCATTTCTCCCATTTTCCTCCACTATACTTCCCAAGTACTTGAGACTTTCCACCTTCTTCAGCTGTCCACCTCCAAGTGTTATCCCACTCATTGGTCTGTCCTTTTTCCTGGTCGTTAACAGGATCTCACATTTACTGATGTTGAACTTCCATCCGTACTCTCCCACTGTTTCTTCCCAAGCCTTCAGTTGCTCCTGGATTTCCTCCTCCTTGTTTCCCCAGACCATGAGATCATCTGCAAACACCATTGCCTTCATCTTATCTTCTCCTATCTTTCCTGCTATCCGTGTCATTACCTCGTCCATAACCACAATAAAGAGAAGGGGTGACAGTGCACTACCCTGTTTCAGGCCACTCATTTGTCTGAACCAGTCTGTTCTTTCCCCTCCAACTTTCACACAACTCACACTTCCACAATACATCTCCTTCACTCTGCTTACAGTCTCTTTTTCCACTCCCATGTTTTCCATTGCTTCCCAAACCTTCTCCCTACACACACTATCATAGGCCTTTTCAATGTCCAGGAAGGCCATCAACAGATCCTCTCCAAATTCGTAGTGGTGTTCCTGGAGCTGTCTCACTGAAAATATGAGATCCACTGTTGATCTCCCAGGTCTGAATCCATACTGTTCCTCTCTCAATTTTCTCTCCACTTTGGCTCGTATTCTACTTTCTAATATCTTTTCATATATCTTGGCACAGTGAGGTATGAGTGTGACTCCCCTGTAATTTCTACACTCCTTTCTGCTTCCTTTCTTAAATATTGGGACAATTAATCCTTTCTTCCAATCTTCTGGGGTCTTTTTCTCCTTCCATATCACCCTCATCACACGGTACAGCCACTGTTTCCCAACCTCCCCTGCTGCCTTCACCATTTCAACACTCACTTCATCCACACCTGGTGCCCTTCCTCCTTTCATCTTGTCTATAGCCATTTCCAGTTCTCTCCAAGTCAGGTCCTTTTCCATTCCTGTGTTGTCTTCTCCATCTTCCAATACATTGTCTTCCTCCCTATGACCATTTGGATTCAGCAAATCCTCAAAGTACTCTTTCCACACTGTCTTGAGTGTCTCTTTGTTGTGTACCTCAGTTCCGTTTTTGTCCATCATTACCACATCCTCTCGCAGACCTCTTCTCTTACTTTTGACCATCCCATAAAGTACTTTCTTATTTCCTCTGCTGTCTTCCTCCATCATCTCTGTCCACTTTACCATCCACTTCTTCCTCTCCTCTGCGACAATCTTGTTTGCTTCTTTCTTCTTTATCTTATAATCTTCCCTTGCCAGATCAGTTCTTTCCTGGAACCACACTCTGAAAGCCTTGTTCTTCCTTCTTCTAAGATTACATGATGGAGTTATATAAGGTCTTAATTTAAAGGTTTTTAGGTTAGTCTCCATGACCGTGTTACATGTTTTGGTGTTTAAGTTAGGGACAGAATTTTTCTTTTGTCCCTTCCATATCCCAATTCTTTTCTGTAGTTTTTAAGTTATGTTTAGTAAAATTCCCTCTCATTTTTTTTTTTATAATATTTGAAATCTGTTTTATTATTGTTTTCAGGATTTGGTTTTGTTACAAGGTTTTATGTAATTATATTGGTTCATTGTATTGCATTTACCTTCTCTTAGGAAACTTAAGTTTGTATAATTTTAAATTTATTTGAAAATTCCCTCCTATACCGCTTAGTACGGCCATTATCGTCCTTCTCTTCATAAATTTTTGTCAGGGTATAGAAGGGGGATGGGGGTACATCCTCAAAGAAAACCCGAAAGTAAATTACAAGTTCCAAAACTTTTGGATAGACTTTGGTTGGTAGTTCCTTCTTCAGAAAAGTAACATTACCCAAAACATTTGGACCCAGTGATGTCTTTAACTTTTGTGTTTTCTCTGAGGTGTTCTTACATGGAAAGTTTAGGTTTTTCCAAATCTTGTATAATACCAGTCATTGTTAGCTTTTCTACCTGAAACTTTAAGAAAAATATGAAGTCAATTTTAACAGACAATGCAGAGAAGGCAAAGAAAGAGAAGACCAAAGGTGGACTAAAAAAAATGTATGTCGACTTCCAAAAAGCTTAGGATTCCATCGACAGCGAGTCGTTGCTCAATATTTTGGAGGAGTTTGGCTTTGACAGGAAAACCCTAGCCCTCATAAAGGAGACGCTCACGAATACGTCCTCTAAAGTTAGATTCATGGGCGAACTGTCTGACCCCTTTGAGATCAGAACAGGGGTCCGGCAGGGGGATGGTCTCTCCCCCCTAGTTCAACTGTGCACTTGAAAAAGTTATGAGAGAATTGAATGCGAAAACACGAGGGGGAATAAGTCTAGGAACAAAAAACAAAGGAATCACGATTAAGTGTTTGGCCTTTGCTGACGATTTGGCGCTACTCGCAGAAACGTGGGAGGAAACCAAAGAACAAATCACAGAATTACAAGAGGTGGCGGGAAAAATAGGACTTAAGATTTCCTTTGAAAAAAATAAAATTATGTCATATAATTTGGATGTGCCCAAGAGAGTTACAGTAGGAGCTAATACAATTGAGATGGTTAATAGTTTCAAATACTTAGGTGAATGGATCGACTGGAATAACCTTGAAGGAAAAACAATGGAGGCGAGAAGAATCAAAATGGAACTAGCCTTCCAGAAAACCAAAAATACATACAATAAGAAAACCCTCTCCTGGAACACTAAAATCAAGCATTATAACACCGTAATTAAGCCAGAGGCACTCTTTGCAGCAGAAACACTAGTCTTGAAGAGACAAGGGCAAATGGAAAAATTGGAAATCAAGAGAGAGAAATTTTGAGGAATATCATAGGTCCTACATTCCAAAATAACAAACTAGTTTTCTATAAGAAAGACACCCTGTATGTGAAGTCGGAGAGTCTTTCAGATACCATAAGGAAAAGGAGGATTGATTTCTATGGACACATCTACCGGAAGAATTCTGCCCGAATAACCAAGAAAATCTTTGACTACTTTTCCAGAAAGAAGATTAAACCCAATTGGTTTACGGAAGTAGAAAAGGACCTGCGAGAGCTCCAGATTACTGAAATCATGTTGATGAATGGTACAGCCAAAACCATGACCAAAGACAACACCAAGAAGTTCCAAGACAGAGCCGTCTCCAGAACACCGATGCAGATATCACAAGAGGAAAGAAAGAGGAGATGAGATAGAATGAAGAAGTATTGGGAGAAAAGGAAAGCACCACAAGGATCTAAGAAGTGATTGATCTGACGTACCCCAAATTGGGTGATTCGAAAAGAAGATTGATTTAATTTATTTTTGTTATATGTGCTCTTGGTGGTAAGAGTGTACTGTGCTCACTGATCTCTATACATGGATCGCTGATGGCAGCTCTCCGCTGCACGAGAAAGTACGCCAGGTTGAGCGCGCGGTCAGCCATGTCGGCGTGCCCATTCTCGAGCTCTCTTTATGGGAGAGCAATGATAATCTAGTCAATTTTGAATCGTAATTAATGGTGCCTTGGAACAAATAAAAATACAGAGATAAGTTCACTCATAGCATAAGGGCATTGGGATCACTGACAGTCATCCCGAGGTCAGTTAATCTCCGGAATAGCAATAAAAATGAATGTATAATAATGGCTGACAAATATCAACTTAGTGCTGAGTACACGCAATTAGCGATCAGTAACAGAGTAACGAGTGAAAAACAATTTCTGGAAACATTCTTGTAAATTGTATGTATATATATGCCACAAAATGATGTATTCTTCAAATGATTTACCTATAAACGTAGCTCACTATACAGGCCTAGATTCGACATATCGTAATCGGTGCTTGGTGATGAATTCCTGTTTCCATGAAATAACCAACACTTCCCCCAAGTAATCCCAGCACTCTACATCAAATACTGCAGCTTTTAATCACGCTAGCAGCACAATAAACTTAATAATAACGGGAAGTAGATCAAAGCCAAAAATGCACTTTAAGCCAAACCAATTTCACTCCTCGGCTCCACATAAAACTTAACACAACTAAAAACCTACTCAAAATATACTCTCCCCACCGTTTTACAACTATTAAGCGAACTATTAGCACCCAGAACCGAAAGACCCTGAAATGGGATCAAATAAAAAACGCAATAGCCTAGCCCGATCACGTCTGCTTCAGCACCACAGCATATGTACTGCTCGGGTCGAAGCTGCATGGACCTAAGAGGAATGTGCATCGCAGACTATGAGTAGTGGTGGTGACGAGTGATAGAGGTATCTCGGTCCTTGCGTAGTAACAGAAGCAAATACATTCGTCGGTGACTCACTCATTCCCAACGCCACACTGGTTTCAGAAAAGACCCTATGTTAGCAGTATTGGAATAGACGAGAATGTCAGGTAACATGGCGGGCTGTCGACAGGCTTGTCAATTCTCGCCTGCTCCTACCCTGCCTCTGCCCTTCATCCCGCAAGTTCACAGAGCTTAGACGCGAGCAGTATACTTAACTTCACAATAACTTCAAAATTACGGCTAAGTGACCTATCTGCCTGAGAAGTAAAGGTATCACCGGCTTGCCTGGGATGATGGGTCACCAAACCGGTACTTAAAACTAAGATTTTACGCTTTAAATCACCAAATTCAGCCCATTTTACAACTACAAGAAATACAAAATATTTACTGCCAGTATAAATACATGTATAACATCAAACTACCAGTATCCAATCACAGAGCCGGATTCGCAATATTGCACCATGTGCTCGCTGCCATCTTGCTATACCTGTCATCGTCTATTCGGCTTACTGCTGCCTTAACTACCAACCATCCATGTATAGAGATCTGTGATTGTGCTTCAATCAATTTGTTTATTCTATTATGCCACGTCAGCTTTTCATTAAAGTTGTATTTTATAATTGCTCCTATATATTTAAACTTGTCTAAGATTTTAATTTTTATAATTGGTTTAATGTATATTAAAATTTGGAATTGAAGTGGAGGTTGTAGGTTGGTGCTAAATTATGACACACATTAGTTGTGGAGTAAGATGAATTCATAACTATTTGTGGGTTTTAGGAACTTCAAGCCAAGAATGAAGCAGCTAATGCCAAGCTGAGACAAATGGTGAAGGATCAACAGGAGGCAGAGAAGAAGAAGGTCCAAAGTCAGGAAATCCAGGCAGAACTTGAGATCCAGACCGTGAAGATTGCTCAGAAGCGAGAGGATGTGATGGCAGATCTTGCTCAGGTAGAACCAGCTGTCATAGATGCTCAGCAAGGTAAGTCTTTGACATTGTGGGCTGGCATTTCTGTAATCTGTTGTGAGTAAACAAAGACTTGAGGTGGAATGTCATTGAAAAAAAGTGCAAAGTGCAAAAGAAAACTGGAGGAAAATGCATATTATTGGTCTGTATAGTAAATATTTTTTGAAATCTTCATTATCACCACCACCACCACCACCACCATCTCAGTGGCTTGTGACAAACTCATTGGATACTAGAGCACTTGCTGCCATCAGAGTTTCCACTCAAGCATCCAAGATCCTCGCATGCTCCTTGCCTATGTTGGCATGCAGTGAAGAGCAGGAGAAACACAGCAAGGCAGCTATAAGCTCCACAAATAGAACTCGCAATATTATTAACCTGTTGAGAGCTTCGCCCGTCTATAAACGTTGCACAACATTTTTTTCCCTTCATATTCCCCTTTATTTTAGAGTGCCGAGTTGATCTATGGTATGTTCTGCCATCTGTTGGGCATTATGTATACATAGTACTGCTTGAGTTCTAACAGTATTTTGTAGAAGTCTGTCCTCTACAGCTGGACTTCATCTGAAAGAAAAAAACAAGCATGGACGAATAACATTCGAATTCTTCTCGCCATGTTGTGATTTCAGATCAAAGAATATCTATTTCTGTACAAAATTTATTAATTACCTACTGATTTTGGGAAATAATTTTATTTTGGGCCCTTTACATGGTATGGAAATGTGTAGGCACAAAAATTTTAATTTTGATTTGTCTAAAGATGAAAATTAATATAAACCTAGGGCTTTTAATTCACATTTAGGTCAATCAAGGCCCTAAACATAGATACTTTGGTAACCGTAGTAAAATCACACTGCAATAACATAACAGTAGGTCAATGCCTTAATTCTGTTAAATCTCTGCTTTCCATCTGTTTCCTTCTATGTTTTATAACCGCTCCTTGTGAGCTTTCCTACTTGAAAAGAAGTGTGTTAGCAACATTTTCAATTGTTCAGAAAAAGAAAACCAATGTGCAAGTGAAGATCTAATAAGATAAAAATAAAGGTATTTTCTTGATCATTCTGTGTTCAGTACTTATCTGGAGATGCTCTTCATTCATTTTCCTTGTTGTTGTTCAAAGAAGTTCATCCTATAATAATTGTAGACAAAGCATTCTCCATCTTCTTATGTGCTAAGTGGAGCAGAATATATACAAAAGTTATCATTACACTCCAACTCTTATTTTTGTTTGTGTTTCACTGCAGTATCTAATTATTTTGTGTGTTCCAATGGTGCATTTTTCCTTTGTTGGTCATCATTACCTTTTATCTTTTTGGTTGGGAGTCATTGCAGTGACACTTGTCCATGCATGTGCATTTTTCTGCTAAAAGCAGGTCTAAAATCATATTCTGCCAAATAAATTAAGATTCCCATGTAGTGTTTCTTCAGCATAAATAGGATCTTGCTTAACCCTTAATATTGCTTTCCTCAAATTTTGGGACATACCAGTGCTGTATCTAGAAATGTTAATAGGTTAATCCTCGGCAAAAAACTGCTACTAATTACCGTATTTACTCGCCTATAACACCCCCTCACCTATAACACACACACCCCTCCCTTCAATTTTCTACTATTATTGGGGGGGGGGGGAATAATTGAAGAAAAAAAACAGGAATTGCGAAGGAGAAATAATCAGAACAAATGTAGCAAAGATTCCAGTTAACGGTAAAACCCACGCTTTTGCCTGCACCACCTGTGCATCGTTGACTTCGACAATGGTTACTCACTCCCCCTACCCCTCAGCTTACGAGTTCCGTGTCTCGCATCCCGCACGGCTGTGTGTAGTGTATAATTAAGAAGCTTGCAGTACACAAGCAGGACAGAAAATGAGCAAGAGAACAAGTTTTACGGCGTTGAAAGTGCTGGAATTTCCTGCAGAAAATGGAGTGAAAGCGGTGAGTTGTAAATACGAAGCACAGCCGTGTATGATTCGTTATTGGCGCAACCAGAATGAAAAATTATTGGGAACCAAGAAAACTTCTAAGTCCTTCCACGGTGAAAAAAAAAGGAAAGTACGAAAATGTGGTCGGTATTAGAACCCAATCTTCCGTATTTCAGGTAGGCCTAGTTGACGCGTAACATATTGCAACACTGCATAACCTTGAACTCGATGCCCGCAAGGCTGTGCGGCTGCAGCGCTGTCTTAGTCCTATGGCCAGTCAGCTGTGATGATGCAAGAGAGTGGCTATTTAAATGGGCTATTATCACTTTTATCGTAAATAAAGTCTAGGTTAAAATAACTATTTTGTGTGTTGATTTAAGGGTGATAGGTGCTCCTTTGTGTGCCCTTATACCACGCCATCCTTATCTCTATCAAGGGAAATTTCCATCTATTACAACCCCCTATTTTTGAAGCAAAAAATTCGGAAAAAAGGGAGGTGTTATAGGCAAATAAATACGGTATGTGGAATATTAGGGTTTCATGGCAGAGTTATTACCACATTTACTATTATATTGGCAGCCATCGTATAACCTCATATTTTTTTTAACTGAAATATTTGTATGCATTTTTGATGCACTTAAAAGCCACTATTATTTTATTCCTAGTTTTTTATTACTCGACATGAATGTTGCCAACAGTTCTTGGCAAAAATCGTTCTATACATCAATACAGAAAGACTTGTTTGTATCACTACATGGAATTTCAAAGGTTGCTAAATCTTTATTTAAACAATAGGAATGCTAAACTATCTTGGTGCTTAAAGATATTTATACTATGTCCAGAAGTATTTTGCACTACTTCACCTTTAAAAAAATGAGTCTACGTAGTTTCCATGCAATATCAGCATACCAGCTAATTGATTTCTCAAAGCCAAAAGGAATGTTGTAGGAAACACGGGACAGTCTGAGCCAATAGTTTCTCATCTGTATTACTTTTGCAAACACTTTTGAGACATTTCTATTATCAACAGACAGATAATGCTACAGTGATTCTTGGTTCTTCATCTTGCAGTAAGGATGACCTCAATATAACAAAGCCCTTATATGGAACAACAAAGCTATTGGCTAGATACAGCAATGGTGGTCTATATTGAACAGATCTGTATGTTGACAAGTTTCACTATAATGGTTATTACTCCTTTTAAAAATTAAGGATATTTTTCTGTGCTTGATCACATCTCCTGTAGTAGTCTTCATAAGGGTTTTTCTCAAATAAATTTATTCTTGTTCAGTTACAGGTAATACTTCAGTTAATTTCCAGGTGGATGTGATCAAGCAAATATGTTCAATTTACCAATGTTATGGTCATTTTGCCATCTTTTACCAGTTCATTTCAACTTTGATCATTAGCACTATAATTAAGTCCCATGCATTTTTTTTTTTTTCATATTTTAATCTTCAAACACTGTTTTCATAGATTATACTTTTTCATTTCTAACCCTTAAAATGTGTTGTTTTAACCCTTCATTATGGAGTTATTTGCTTCACACTGTCAAACTTCCATAACATCAAACTACATAAAAGTTACTCATGTCGTTTGCCCCCATCCATTCCCCTTCGAAACTCAGTCCTCTGAAATTTTCTTTTGAAGGCATTTCTTCATCTAAAATCTTCTGAAGTGGGTTTTTTCAGTCAAAATAAATGCATTCGGGCCCATTGGCATGTAAGGGCTCCAACTTAAACACATACTGTACTCTCATGAAACGTGCACCCCTTGGAATTTTTGTTTTTACCATTCTTGATTAACTTTACTTGTTAGAAAAGAATTACCACTAATCAAGGAAAATAGCAATCCTCAGAATACATCAATCACATATCTCTAGGTCATCAGTCATGTGATGAGTGGTCCTGATGGGCATCTGATGCTCATCTCTTGATTATATTACTCAATGCTTTTCTTATGGGTGTTTTCAGTAGCTCATTGATTGGTCATCCATGTGTTCTAAAGGCAGCCAATGTGAACTGAAGAATTTCAGTTCGGTACTGGCTCGTCAAAATAATGTCATATCTGTGCTTGTCTGCAGTATTGTGTTGCTGGAAACTGTAGATTGGAAACCAGAAGTTCATTTCTTGAAATGTCTGGTCATTGTCACCTTTTTTTCTTTCATGCTTCTATTTCTCCATATTTGTCAAGCTCCTTAGCTTAGATTTCTGTATGGGGTTAATACACCTTTAGTTCTGCATCTTTTGTACTCTTAACATGCTGCTTCTTCTTCTTAGTCTTCATCTTTGTAGTCTTCTTCTTTGAATGTCTGGTCATTCTTGCTACTTCTTTCTGCCTAATTCACATAACCCTTTATATTTGCTGAATTCTTTGACCATGCAGTTTTACCTCATTATCTTCAATGTGCATTACTCCTTTAGTGTCAATTTTTGTATTCCTTTGTTTATGTAGCTATCTAATATTTTATGCTAACCTACATCAAATGAACTAGACACATTTAGTATTTCATGCTTCCTTTTAAGGAAATTGTTTAAAATATTATTGTTTCTGGTTTGGTGCCTGGTTTGTGTGCTTGTCGTCATGTGTTGTGTTGCGTTACGGTAATGTGGTGTAGCGGTGAAGTCCATCAAGAAGCAACATCTGGTGGAGGTACGTTCAATGGCCAACCCCCCTGCTGTTGTGAAGCTTGCCCTGGAGTCCATCTGCCTACTGCTGGGAGAGAATGCCACCGAGTGGCGCAGCATCCGTTCCGTCACAATGAGAGAGAACTTCATCTCCACCATTGTCAACTTCAACACCGAAGACATGATGTAAGACAGCGTATACCATCTGTTTGACTTGCAGTCTTTATTCTAAAATTTGACATCCTTTCTGCCATTTCTATCAGAAGTCTTTTCACTTCGTATTTTACCCTTTCTTGTCTTCTGTAGACAACAACGGAAGAACTTCATTTCAATGCTTGATGACAACTGTTGACTGGTCTGGTCAGTGTTGCTGCTGCCAACCCATTAGTCAAGATTGGCAGCAGATATGTTTTGTATAGGGTGATCTTGCTAAGTAATGTTTTTTTTTTTTTTTTTTAATCTCAGAGTATTGGACAAGTATCGGATAAATATACAAAAACGCATCACTAAGGCATCACATTGTTATTGTCTGTGTAAGTAGGAGAGAAGAGAGGCGGGGCACTGCTTGGGAACACACTCCACTGTGTATAAGTAGGGAGATGGTGTTGGGAAGGACCCTCTCCCAAGTGCCCTATGGTCCTTATAAAACAACTAACTTCTAAATATTCCTAACTCATCGCCAGTCCAACAAACCTTTTGCGAGTGTTTCATAATCGGGTCCATCGACTTCCCGTCTTGGCTCCATTTTGTCCACACTACTACAGCTACCACAAATATGCAGGTTATCCGACAGCACATGCTCAAGTACACAATGGTGATACCCAAGGTGTCCCAAGCCCATAAATTAAATTAACAAATAATCCATTTTCTTCTCTAGTAGACCTGAGATTGTGTACCAGTAATTAAATAAGTTGCCGGCTCTGGTGTTGGGGTAGCACGCCTGCCTCGCACCCGGAGGTCCCGGGTTCGATTCCCAGCTCCGTCAGGGATTTTAGATGCTAGGGCTGGAATCGGGTGCACTCAGCCTCATGACAATTAAGTAGCTGTCTGACAGTGAGGCAGCGTCCCGGTCTCGGCGATCAAGCTTAATGGCCGAGGGGATCCGACATGCTGATCTCGTGCCTCCCTATAATCTGCAGGCCATTGGGGTGGGGGTTAATTAAATAGGTTGTCGCCAAAAAGTGCTAAGGGATAAATTTACACCCATGATCAGAATTATCGCCTTCTTGGAAGTGTTCTCAGTAGTTTATTTTACAATGTGTACATACTGTATGTGACAGCTTGGGCTACATGTCTTTGGAAAACACCCTTGACAATCATCCCTTTAGTTTAGAAGTCAATAATATTCCTGAACTAGAAAACACCCTTGACAATCATCCCTTTAGTTTAGAAGTCAATAATATCCGTGAACCACAGTAAACCATTTTTTTTTTATTTAGTTCTCAAAACAGGAGTTATGCTTGTGTTAAAAAGAACATTTTAGACCAGATGTTGGTGTCAAATTTGTGTTGCATTTTGAAATGTGCAAGTCTAAATCTATTTCCTTCTTTCCTTTCTGTCTTTGCTCTTATTTTCTCTTTCAGTTCACTGGGCTGAGCATTGGAACAGAAAAGCTAGTGTGTATAGTAAGGATGAAGAGGAAATGTTTCTCTATGTTTTTGTTTCCGCTCATGTCTCGTGCAGCTGTGAAATCGATCAAAAGGCAGCATCTGGTGGAGGTTAAGTCGATGGCGAACCCACCGTTACTGGTCAAACTCGCTCTGGAGTCTATCTGCTTGCTTCTCGGGGAAACTGCCAGCGACTGGAAGTCGATTCGGGCTGTAATCATGAGAGACAACTTTATCAATACCATTGTGTCTAATTTCAGTACTGAGGATGTTACGTAAGCATGCAACCTGTTAAGAAACATTATATGAATGTTACGTTTGTGTGGTTGTTTCTTTCTGTAGTTAACTTTGGTGTCTTGAGTAGGGTTAATTTTCTTTTCTTTTTATTTGTTGGCCATGTAATTTGGGATGCATGCTTAAATCTGTGATGTCAGTAGCGGAATATACTTACAAGCTTGAGTCCCTCTTTCAGTTTCAACTGCTTTTCTCATTTAACTATGGAAAAGCAGTATTATGAGGGAAGGGCCACAGCCGTTTCCTTCTACATCCTCTCCCAGTTTCATTCATCTTCATCCATTTCATCTCTCATTAACTCCTCTCATAAGATGGCTGCGTGGCTCAGCGGTAGCGTTCTCGCCTGCTGTTCCCAAGATTGCAGGATCGAATCTTGACGCAGCCAGTTGGCATTTGAGGTTACGCACTTGTGAGAGAGCCGTGTCAGTAGATTTACTGGCACGTTAAAGATCCCCTTTGGGGCGAAATTCCGGCACCCCATCGTCTCTAAAAACCACAGTAGTTAAAAGGGACGTAAAAACAATAACATTATTATCCTCTCATGAGGTTGGCATCAGGAAGGGCATCCGGCTGTAAACACCATTTGCCACATAGGCTTACATCCGATCCTGTTGGTAACGGGAACAATAAGGGGTAGACATACATTTGTGTCTGTGTAGTTCTTTTAATGCCAAACAGGATGCTAGTAGGATCTAATATTTCGCAACTCGTTCCTCTGATATAAGGCCTTTTGCTGTCAACCATTCATAAAAACCCATGCCAATTTGGCAATCGCCCTTGGTTAACTTGTAAAGCTCGCATCCAGTTTGTTAGCAAGCTTCATCTGAAAGAAGTACTTTCTATCAATCTCTGATTTTTGTTATTCAGATTGGCTGTTTGTTAGCAAGCATGAAATCCTTCAGTATGCCTTCCTTGAGAGGGGAATTAAACCGGCTGACCAATGCCATAGATTTTTTGCACGTAAAAGAACCTACCACTGCAATTGGTATTGTGTAGCAAAATTTGTAGGTTATATTTGGCTATAAAATTGAAACTCTCTGTCTAGTTCCAACGTTCGCCACTCGGTATTAGTGACAGCATCTGGTAGCCAAAATTGGAACTACTTGAAATTGAATCTGTTGGGAGCCCTCGGGCGTTCAATCAAAAAATAAATACCCAGCAATGGCTTTTCGGCTGCAATTCATATGTAATCTGAAGGAAGTACTTGCTACCAATCCCTGATTTTGGTTATTCTTATTGGCTTCAGTGCTATCAAAATTAAAGGAAAGCTTGTTGGTGCCCAGTGAAATAACATGTAAAGGGCTGATATTATTTATTCCAGATTTTATATGAATGAAGTACCTATTGCAGGTTCTGTTATGTCTTTAGTACTACCAACCGTAATTAAAAGCCAATGCAATTTCTCGTAAAGGTTTCTCTTGTGCCCTGGTTCTTGACTATGCATTTGGTCGTGCGTGAAAGAATGTTCTGGGGTGAAATATATATATTATTATTTAGATATAGTTAAGTAAATGAAAGCATTGTTCTAAGTAAAGATAGCCTTGAAGCCATTTTAAAGTGTTGCCTCATTAACAATTAATAGTGTAGCTGGGTTATGAAAGGAAGGGAGAAGAGCAAAATACAGGCCAGTGAGATGAGGTTCTTGAGAAGCAGTATTGGAGCTACAAAGATGGACAGAATTAGAAATGAGAGGACCAGAGAATCAATGAAGGAGGAATCATTACAGGATGGTATAGAGAAATCTAGACTTAGATGGTATGGACATGTAAAACGAATGGAGAAGAGGATACCCAAGAGGATACACGAGTCGAAGTGGGAAGGAAAGAGACAGAGAGACATGTGGCTGAAGGGGGTGGAAGAAAGCGTGAAGAAGAGAGGAGAAGACTGGACAAGGGTGGAGGCTGAGAAATAGCGGGAAGACAGAAGATGTTGAAGAGGCTTGTGTTCCAAACAGACCCGGCCAGTGGCTGGAAACTGTGCAAGATGATGATGATGATTGTAGCTTTCAGTAGGTCAACACAAAATAATTCCAATTACTGGAATATATGAAAAATAACCTGAAATTAATTACATGTGATTAAGATTATATCAAATATGCAAGACAAATAACTCTAAAAAACAATTCCAAACCTACAGTGACACCCGCAGACATAGGGTGACCAGATCCAGTGCTGTGAAATAGAGGACAGCAAAGGAAAAAATTGAGGACATTATGGGAAAAAAGAGGACAAATCTAAAAGTAATTAAACCGTATATGATACGATCATCATCATCATCTTGCACAGTTTCCAGCCACTGGCCGGGTCTGTTTGGAACACAAGCCTCTCCAACGTCTTCTGTCTTCCCACCATCTCTCAGCCTCCACCCTTGCCCAGTCTTCTCCTCTCTTCTTCACGCTTTCTTCCACCCCCTTCAGCCACCTGTCTCTCGGTCTTCCCCTCGGTCTCTTTCCTTCCCACTTCGTCTCATGTACTCTCCTGGGTATCCTCTTCTCCTCCATTCGTTTTACATGTCCATACCATCTAAGTCTAGATTTCTCTATACCATCCTGTAATGGTTCCTCCTTCATTAATTCTCTGGTCCTCTCATTTCTTATTCTGTCCATCTTTGTAGCTCCAATACTGCTTCTCAAGAACCTCATCTCACTGGCCTGTATTTTGCTCTTCTCCCTTCCTTTCATAACCCAGGTCTCCGAGGCATACGTCAGGATAGGGACATAGTACGCCCGATATATGATCTTTTTGCTGTTCTGAGGGACATCCTTGCTCCATAACATGCTTCTCACACTCCTCCGAAATGCTTCTGCCTGCCTCCCCCGCTCATTTATTTCTCTATCGTTTCTTCCATTATCTTGTATCAGGCTTCCCAGATACTTGAAACTCTCCACTTTCTTCAGCTGTTCCCCACCAATTGTTATTCCCGTTGTGGTTCTTTCCTTCTTCCTTGTTGTGATCACCATCTCACTCTTATTTATGCTAAATTTCATCCCATATCCTTGTATTATTCCTTCCCACACGTCCAACTGTTCCTGTACCTCCTCCTCCTTGTTTCCCCAAATCATCAAATCATCTGCAAACACCATTGCTTTCATCTTTCCATCCCCAATTACTTGTGCCACTTGGGTCATTATGTCATCCATCACCACAATGAAAAGTAACGGTGACAGTGCACTTCCTTGTTTCAGGCCGTTTCTTTGTTCCAGCCAGTCAGATCTCTCTCCTCCCACTTTCACACAGCTCACGCTTACCTTGTACATCTCCTTTATCCTCTTTATAGTCCATTTCTCTACTCCTCTATCCTCTATACTCGTTCCATTTCAAAAATGGAACGAGTATATGATACGATAAAAATTGTTATTAACTTAAAAATGTATTAATTACATTAATAAACTTAGAACATTGCCACTAAAAATTTATATTATTCTGAAATTAAAAACATGAAATTACACTTTATTTGTATTTGTTTTATTTTATTTTATTTTTATTTTACATTCTGCCTCAAATCGTTACGTCCAAGCTTGAAAGCAGGATATTTGGTTTTCAAAGCATCTGTAAACTTGCACTTTCTTTTAGGCATCTTGAATGCGAGCAAATTTTAAACTGGCCAATACACAACCACGCCACAAGACTGCCATTCAACGGAGCACAAACACAGAAACACATTCCCAAACCCAGCGTAGACCGGAAACAAAAATAGTAGCGCTGCACATCGGTAAAAAATTAACTATTGCCATGGCGCCAATATAAACTGCGAAAAACTAAAACATACATACATTCATACGATAATATAGTAAATTAATAAAAAGGACATTTGGACAATTTAAAAAATTGTTTGCGGACAGAGGACAGAGACGGAAATTGGAGGACATGTCCGCGAAAAAGAGGATGTCTGGTCACCCTAAGCAGACAGTCTCTGCCCTCCAAAAACAAAATACATGAAAACCTGTCAGAAAACTAAATCATCATCTTGAACAGTTTCCAGCCATTAGCCAGGTTTGTTTGGAACATAAGCCTCTCCATCGTCTTGTCTTCCCACCATCTCTCCGTCACCACCTTGGTCCAGTCTTCTCCTTTCTTTCGCACGCAGTCCTCCACACCCTTCGGCCACTTATCTCTTGGCCTTCCTCTTGGTCTTTTCCCCTCTATTTACATCTCCTGTATCTTCCTGGGTATCCTCCTCCCATCCATTCGCTTAATATGCCCATACCATTTAAGCCTTGATTCCTCTATCCTATCCTGTAATGCTCCCTCCTTGACTAATTCTCTGATCTTCTTAAGTGTGGTAATTCTTACTGATAAATATTAAAGCATTAAGCCCCCAAAAAATGAACTTTTTATTTTAATGTTGCAAGACTTAGAAATGACGAACCCAGCAACAAGAAGCTGTTCCGTGAAGAACTAAACAACCTATTTTCATATATCCTACTTATGTTAATTGCCTCTATCAACATACAAAATTTCAGTTTGAATACTGTAATAGATTCGTAGATATTAAGCCCCATCGGATGGTCGCCATGTTGGATTTTTATATATGTAGGCCATGGAGGTATGTACTGTTGGATAAAGGTTATTGTGTAGGTTTATTATTCAAACCTCAATTGCATAATTAGGACACAAGAAATAAAAATGAGATTTTTAAACTTCTCTCAGCCGCCATCTTGAGGTTATGAAAACAATTGAAATAAATTAGATATCAGTGGATTAAAATTTATTCAAGCATTTACCGCACCATGTTTCACTGCGCTCGGATTGTTAAATCGCGAGAAACTTCCATTTAAATGTTTACATTTTGCGTTGCCGCCATGTTGTATTTCTGTTCACCAGGTTATTGAAATTTCTATAGGTGAACTTACGTTAATAGCTTTTATCAACATACAAAATTTCAGTTTGATTGCTGTAATAGATTATTAGATACCGAGAACCATCTAAATATTTCGGATGGTCGCCATGTTGGATTTTTATATAAAGGCCGTAGAGTTATATACTGTTAGATGACTATTATTGCATAGGTTGATTATTCAAACGTTGACTTCGATCGCACGATTACAAGAAATAAAAACTTGATTTTAAAATTTCGCACAGTCGCCATTTTGAGGTTAGGTAAAAAATTTAACTAAATTAGATTTCAGTGTATTACAATGTGTATAAACATTTGCTGTACTAAGTTTCACTGTGTTCGGATGGTTAAATAACTAGAAAAGTCTATTTAAATGTTTCAACTTCGCTTGGCTGCCATGAGAGTTTTGTACTTAACAGGTTTCTGAAAGTTACATAGGTGCACTTCTAGTAGTGGCCTTTATCGCCGTACAAAAATTCAGGGTGATATCAGTAATAGTCTCAGAGATATAGAATGCCGGTGAAATATTTTGTATAACCGCCATGTTGGATTGGTGAGACGTCATAAAATTTGAAGGGCATGATCGGGGTCGGATGAAATAGTGCTATGGCCTTACGGAGTTTCATTGAAATCGCTCCAGCCGTTTAGATGTATTAGGGGGTAGGACACACATGGACAAAAGGTGATCTCATAAGTAAAGCCCTGCACGGATATACGCATAATTTTTCGCCGTGCGGATAGCGGATAAGTTGCGGATAATGTTTGGAGTAAATTTGCGGATATTTTTTAGAATACAATCCGAACTAGAATATCATTACTAGGACTCTGATGTTTATGACATATCATATTTTTACAGTTATTTTTTATCCATGACAAATGTAAGATGATGATTTACGCTAATCTCATTCAAATTATGTCATTAAGCATAATTAACACACACATAATTTTCCCAAAAGAAAAATATGCATTGTCCGTGGAGCCATGAAATATTCAAACACAAAATGTGATAAATGTTCCGGCATAACTCAACAAATTGCCAGCGTTTCGCCCCGGATGTACCATTGGGCTCTGTAGGTAGCAGGTAGGGACCCTCTTCGGAGGTAGCCCTACCCAGGGAGTGGCGCCCCTGCCTATGTGAGTCCCAGAGCGCACTGGCCCGGTGTGTATCATCTGGTAAGGGTCCCAGCTCAGGGTTACGATTGAAGACCTCAACGGCAGTGAAGGCGGAGAAGATGAACTTCGGTACGGCGGAGCTGGCGGATGGGGCACATGTGTTTAGGCCCAAGGGCAAAGTAGGCGGAAGAAGAATCCATTACTTTTATGGTTCCCAACCGTCGTGAAGGCGGAAGAGGCCATGCCAGACAAATTGGCTGTGAAGGCCCACCTCAGTAATATTTTGAGTCTGCGGCAGTTCGTTGCAGTCTCTGTGTCTGGTCTTGCATGTCTCATTTCATATGTGCCGCAGAACACGACTCCGAGATCATAGTGAGTGGGTCACTTCCTGGCAAGTTGTGATCCACCCTAAACAAATACACGCCAGTGGCAATTCTTCCATCAGTCACTTATTTTCTAAAGTCCAACGGCGATGGGATATGGATGGTGGGGGCAGGTTATGGGTGACTCAGGAGTTCGGTCCTGCATCTGTGTTTGAGCAGGCCTGTTTAGGATTACCGCTGCTCACCCCACATGGGGAAGGCCCTAGAAAAGGTGGGCTAAACATCGGAAGTCACATCTACTGTCCGGCTGGGCGGCCGCACCCAGCAGGTCACCCCTCATGTGGTCGAAAAACAAAAACTACCAAGTCAATAAGGACCCATAATTTTATCATTGGAACATGGAACATCAGAACTTTGACTTAAAAGATAACGACAGGCCTGAAAGAAGAACGGCTCTTATTACTCATGAATTATCCAGACTCAACATTGACATCGTTGCTCTCAGTGAAACCAGGTTGTCCAATGAAGGAAAAATTACTGAGTTTGGATCAGGTTATACCATCTTCTGGAAGGGAAAGGAGGAGGGAGAACATCGTATTCATGGTGTAGGATTCGCTGTAAAGACCAAGCTAGTTAATGATTTCCAAATTACTCCCACTGCAATCAGCGAAAGACTTATGACTCTCCACATTCCATTCTCTGGAGGTTCATTCATGACTTTCATATCTGCCTATGCTCCAACTTTGAAGGCCGATGATGAAGTTAAGGGCCAGTTCTATGACCAGCTTGGCACAATCATCTCCAAGGTACTATCTACAGATAAGCTCTTACTCCTTGGTAATTTCAATGCAAGAGTTGGGAAAGATAACCGGCTATGGCAAAATGTGATGGGTAAACAAGGTCTTGGAACCTGTAATCCCAATGGACTTCTTCTTCTTGGTCTTTGTGCAGAACATGAACTCTTCATCACCAACACTCAATTCCGATTACCTGACCACTTCAAGACCACGTGGATGCATCCACGTTCTAAGCATTGGCACATCCTTGGATTACGTCATTACCCGACAATGTGATAAGAAGGACATACTCATTTCCAAAACAGCAAGGAATATTGACGATTGTTGGACGGATCACAAACTTCTCATCTGTAAACTCAGGATATCCATCAGCCCAAAACCACCAAGGCGTTTCCAAACCCCATCCAGAGGAAAGTTTAACACCTCCAAACTTCAGGATGAATCTATTTCCACAAACTTTGAGAATATGATCAATGCCCAGCTATCAGATCATCCAGTTAAACCAAGTGACATTCGAGAAGAATGGACCAATCTGAGGGAGATAATCACTAAGTCAGCTAATGAAACCATTGGTTTGGTAAAGCAGAAAAGTCAAGACTGGTTTGATGACAACAACGAAGAAATTTTGCGTCTCATCAACATCAAAAGGGAAGCCTATCTATCTCATCTTCAAGACCCATCCTCAAATACGAAGAAAGCTCTGTATTTAGAACTCAAGAGTAAGTGTCAGACACAAATAAGAGAGATAAAGAATGCTTGGTGGCAGCGGAAAGCTGAGAAACTTCAGAGGCTATCTGATACTCGTGATCTGAGGAACTTCTATGCAGGGATTAAAGAGATATATGGCCCACTTCGTTCTTCATCAGGTACACTAAAACGCACGTGCTGACAACTCTGCCACTCTTACTGACAGCCATGATATCTTAGAGCGTTGGAAGGAACATTTCTCCATCCTTCTAAATCGTCCTTCAACAGCTGCTGAAGACTTCCTTCGTGATGTGCCGAAATATCCTGAACAACCATGGATTGCTGTACCTCCTTCTTACACGGAATTCAGTGTAGCTCTCAATCAAATGAAACCAAGAAAGGCACCTGGCACAGATAACATCCCACTGGAATTAATTCAAGCTGGAGGTCAGTCCCTCAAAACGCGGATTTTCACTCTTATTCTCAAAATTTGGGAATTAGAAGAAGTACCTGGTGACCTAAAGGAGATGTATTGTGGAAGTGTGAGTTGTGTGAAAGTTGGAGGGGAAAGAACAGACTGGTTCAGACAAATGAGTGGCCTGAAACAGGGTAGTGCGCTGTCACCCCTTCTCTTTATTGTGGTTATGGACGAGGTAATGACACGGATAGCAGGAAAGATAGGAGAAGATAAGATGAAAGCAATGGTGTTTGCAGATGATCTCATGGTCTGGGGAAACAAGGAGGAGGAAATTCAGGAGCAACTGAAGGCTTGGGAAGAAACAGTGGGAGAGTACGGATGGAAGTTCAACATCAGTAAATGTGAGATCCTGTTAACGACCAGGAAAAAGGACAGACCAATGAGTGGGATAACACTTGGAGATGGACAGCTGAAGAAGGTGGAAAGTCTCAAGTACTTGGGAAGTATAGTGGAGGAAAATGGGAGAAATGACAAAGAGATTACGGAACGTGGCAGACAGGCAGAAGCATTTCTGAGAAGCATTAGGAGCTTAGTGTGGAATAAAGATGTCCCACAAAAAAGCAAGGAAGTGTTATACAGAAGCTACTATATCCCGATACTGACCTATGCTTCAGAAACGTGGACAATGAAGAAAAGAGATATAAGCAGAATACAGGCAGGTGAAATGAAGTTCCTGCGAAGTAGGATCGGAATAACAAGAAGAGACAGGGTGAGGAATGAAAAGGTCAGGGAAATGGTGAAAGAGGAGCCCTTGCAAGGTAGGATTGAGACATCAAGACTGAGGTGGTATGGACACTTAAAGAGAATGGATGAGAAGATTCCCAAGAGGATACATGAGATGCAGATGCAGAAGAAACGACCAAGGGGAAGACCAAGAGATAGATGGCTGAAAGGAGTGGAGGAATGTGTTAAGAAGAGAGGCGAGGACTGGACCAGAGTGACAACGGAGAGGTGGTGGGAAGAAAGAACTAAGTGGCGAGGCTTATGTTCCTTACAGACCCAGCCTGGGGCTGGAAACTGTACAAGATGATGATGATGACCTGGTGACCTAAAGAACGCCACTATCATCACAATCTTCAAGAAAGGTGATCGTAGTGTTTGTGGCAATTCTCGCCAGAATTTTACTTAACCGCCTTCAGGTTATCTCAGAAAAGATCCTCCCCGAGTCCCAGTGTGGATTTCGATCTTCCAGAAGCACAACTGACTTGATTTTCTGCATAAGACAACTACAAGAAAAATGTAGTGAGCAACAGAATCCACTCTTCTTAGTCTTTTATGATCTGGAAAAGGCCTTTGACTCAGTTCCAAGATCTGCTATGTGGGCACTGCTACAACGCTTTGGCTGTCCTCGACGCTTTGTTGATCTAATCCAAGCTCTGCATGATGGCATGACCGGTCAGGTTTGTCAGCAAAATAAGATCTCTGACGAATTTCCTATCAGTCATGGACTGAAACAAGACTGCGTACTTGCTCCAACACTGTTTGGATTGTATTTGGCTGCAATGCTCTATAAATCGCCCAAAAACATCCCAGGTGTAGATGTCAGGTACCGATTTGATGGAGGGCTCTTCAACATAGCTCGATTTCGCTCCAAGAAGCTAACTCAGGTTACGAAGATAACCAATATGTTGTATGCAGATGATGCGGCATCGCCTACACTCACGCCATTGGAGTTGCAACAGACTGTTAATTGCTACAAGAATGCATGTGAACGTTTTGGTCTCACCATTAATGTTCAGAAGACCAAGGTTCTGGCACAACCCTCACCAGGCACTTCCCTTCCGCACTTCAACATTTCTATCTCAGATACTCCATTGGAGCAGGTAGACCACTTCTCGTATCTGGGCAGTCTGCTATCTGTACACTGCAATTGTGGGCAGGATGTTGAGAAGAGAATCGGTGCTGCCCATGCGGCATTTGGGCGACTATCGCACCGGGTCTTCTTGAATAAAGATCTGACCGTGAAGACGAAGCTCATGGTGTACCAAGCTGTTGTCATCTCAACATTTGTTGTATGGCTGTGAAACCTGGACCCTCTATCGACATGACTTCCGAAAGCTTGAGCGCTTCCATCAACAGAAACTTCGATCCATCCTTAAGATAAAGTGGGAAGACCACATCACCAATCTTGATGTTCTTGAGAAAGCGCTTGTTAATAGTATAGAATCATCCATCAAGGTCATGTCCATCGGATGGATGATACGAGACTCCCACGCCAGGTTCTGTATGGTGAACTCACCTCCGGCACCAGACCTCATGGAGGCCCTAAGAGACGTTACAAGGACCAATTTAAGCAGAATATGAAGTTGACAGGACTCAATCCACAAACCTGGTACCAGCTTGTTAAAGACCGTTCAACTTGGCGCCAGACCATCCCGGCTGCTGTCAAAATGTTTGAAGAAGAACTTCGTAGAATTGTTAAGGCCAAGCGACAGGCACGAAAGCTCCGTGCAGCACAGCCACGCCCTCCACCAACAGATCTGTGTGGACGTTTGTTTCATGCACGCATTGGGCTGTTCAGTCACCGCAAACATGCCCACAGACCTCAACCTTGGATTATTTTAGACTGTTTTGGAAGAAGATGTGTACTCAGAAACGAGTTAAAGCCGATGATGACCATTGGGCTCTTCAGTTGGTAAGGTAAAAGTACTCCTCACCAAGACGCTGGCTAGCACACACTGGGAAGGCCATTGCAAGACGTATTTGATACATGTGTACCCATGTTACGAGCAAAGCCAGTGCACTAAAGGAGTCAAAAGCTCCACTCCAAAGCAATAATTATAACCTTACCCTGGCATTGAATATATAATTTTCCCAAAAGAAAAATCTGCATTGTCTATGGAGCCATTAAATATTCAAACACAAATTGCCAGCGTTTCGCCCCCATGTAACGTAATTAACACTCCGAACTGAAAAGGATTGTAACTCTGGCTGTATAACATTAATTTTAAACACAGCACATGACATACATAGCCTAAGGGAACGACTTTCTCCTCAATTATTATCTAAATGTGTTGCTCTAATATTTTATCTAATTAAACATATCATTGTAATGCCAGTGGATTCGGATAACAAACCAGCGGATGCGGATAAAATTCGTGCGGATGCGGATAATGTTTAGTTTATCCCCGCAGGGCTCTACTCCTAAGCTCCTTTTTTTTTTGCGTAAATGAAAATAGGCTAAAAGCAGTTTTCCTCCCCCAAACTAATCTATGAAGGTGTAGCTACTATTGCTGTGATACACTTAACCCTCTTAGTGCCACGCGCCGATCAGATCGGCTCTCGCTGTTTGCGCCGAAAGTGCCAAAGCCAATTGAATCGGCGTGCTGTTTATCTTATATTTGTAGATTTCTGTAGGCATATGTCCGTGATTATTTCATACTGTTGGAAAGGTGGGATTCCAAGCTTGCCTGTGCGGTGTCTACTTTTTTCCTTTGAAGTCCGTTATGTGATAGGTTTGAGTTCATATTCAGGCCTTCCCTTAGCGCACCCCCAATCACGCGCGTTCCCGCCAAAATTGCGGTGCAGTTGTTTTCTTCTTGATGAACTTTTCTGCCTACAGATATATCTAAGAACTTAATACAGCTCTATACGTAGTGTTTCTTCGAATATGACTCAAAATTGATTTTTAACAAAGAAAAATTGAACAATTATCAGAATAACCTCAATTAAAAAGGTTTAGATGCAGTATTTACTTTTATAACATATTGTATGAAAGAATGATGTATTGGTTATAATGCAAAGTAAAAATAATGATTCTATGATTGGAAATGTGGTATTTATGATTCTTTTTCGAATAGTCTGCATGATCATTGAAAATGGCTTTGCATTCTTGGCAAGTGTTTCAGGAAATGCCTTGGCACTAAGAGGGTTAAGCAGTAAGCCCTAAACTACAGTAGAATTGTAAACTAATATGTGGAAATGAACTAAAAGTACTCTGTTGTGATAATAATAATATTAATATGAATAATAACACGGGCCGTGAAAGTCTAAATGACAATAATAATATCGTCATTTAGACTTTCACGGCCCGTGTTATTATTCATAATGTTGAATTTTGGGCTTATGCCGTGTTTTATTATATTGCAATTCGACGCGTTTCGAAAGAAACCATGTCTTTCATCGTCAGGAATAATCTGGAATACGACAATGTTGCTAAGAGAAAGCAACGAAGAACATATAGAAGGTGCCCAAAGATGGACGCCATTATAGCCCCATGTTAGGGACAACGGAAAGCAGCAGTGAATTACTTTCTCAGGGTTCTGATAATAGGTAGCCAGGATTCACTGAGATTGTAGCCGGTGTCGCGGTTGAAATTATCTGGGTGTTTACGTATTTCAACCGCCTCCCTGATGATTCTGGGACGATATTGCTTTATACGGGCAAGAACATCCACCCCTTGGAACATGACATCATGGCCAGGTGTTAAAGCATGATCGGCAACAGCTGATTTATCAGGTTGAATGAGCCTGATACATCTATTATGTTCCTTAATGCGAGTGCATATTGTTCTCGAAGTCTGCCCGATGTAAACCTTGCCACAAGTACAGGGAACTCTGTAGATACCCGGTTGTTGCAATTTAGGCGTTTTTCGTAAGCCAACACACACCAATAGATATCTCCACGCAAGTTCTCACCATCACCCTGCCCAGAAACATGGTATCCTTACAACTCTAACTACCAGGGCTAGGAGGATTTGTGAAGTGTCTTCTTTACAAGAAGAAATTAACACCCTGCGAACCACCTTTGAGAGCAACGGTTATAGCAAGGCTTTGATTTCTGCGGTTCTGAAACCAACAAATAATAATAGGACGTCAGTTGAGAAAAGAGATGTAAGAGGAACTGCTTACCTTCCGTACATACATAACACAACGGATCGTATTGCTAAAATCCTACGTCGATACAACATACGGACTGTATTTGGAACTTCTGTTAAGATTAGGCAACTCCTGCGACCAACTAAGGACAGTTTGCCTAAATTGCAACAACCGGGTATCTACAGAGTTCCCTGTACTTGTGGCAAGGTTTACATCGGGCAGACTTCGAGAACAATATGCACTCGCATTAAGGAACATAATAGATGTATCAGGCTCATTCAACCTGATAAATCAGCTGTTGCCGATCATGCTTTAACACCTGGCCATGATGTCATGTTCCAAGGGGTGGATGTTCTTGCCCGTATAAAGCAATATCGTCCCAGAATCATCAGGGAGGCGGTTGAAATACGTAAACACCCAGATAATTTCAACCGCGACACCGGCTACAATCTCAGTGAATCCTGGCTACCTATTATCAGAACCCTGAGAAAGTAATTCACTGCTGCTTTCCGTTGTCCCTAACATGGGGCTATAATGGCGTCCATCTTTGGGCACCTTCTATATGTTCTTCGTTGCTTTCTCTTAGCAACATTGTCGTATTCCAGATTATTCCTGACGATGAAAGACATGGTTTCTTTCGAAACGCGTCGAATTGCAATATAATAAAACACGGCATAAGCCCAAAATTCAACATTATGAATAATAATAATATCGTATGGCCTCGGGTGCCTGGTGCAAGCTTTGTAATCTGACACCCAGAGGGTAGCTTGCATGTCGAATTTCGTTGTTCCTGAATCACTATGAAAGTCAAGGAGGTTAGATAATAGATATCTAAGCTCCTTGAACATTATAGCGCTTTCTAGTAGAGAAATGAGGAACTTTGAGTTGGCGGAAACTCCCGAGATTAATTTTGCCATTATGAACTCTGCCTACTGAATTCAAATGGGTTCATTGACATGCCAACATCGTATGACGTGCGTATCGTATTTTTGCCGCCTTTCAAAAATCACTTACCACGGTCAGGGGCGAACCTGCAATCTTGGGGTTAGTAGACCGACACGCTATCCACTCACCCACCGTGGCAAGCTACTATGTTGTGATGATTGAAAGCTATGATTACAACATAAAATTTTGTTTGTCTACTACTAATGTGTTCAAAGATCTGATGTTCTTACTTATTTGAAACTAGCTGAAGTACCCGTACTTCCCTACGGGTCATAAATAAATTAAAATGTGAAGGTGACAGTTAATACCGGGGATATGGGAGTTGCTGCGCGGAGGGAGAGTGGGGATGGAACATTTTGTCCATCTACACCACTCTGCAATGACAGTGCTTTATAGCACAAATTTAGGTTTTACTCGCTAACCGCTGGAGATACACGAAAAGTGATAAGGACCTTTCGGATAGAAAATTAAATTTAAACGTCGTACATGCCTTCAAATGTTTGCTATTTCTTAGCGTTCTCTTATTATTTGAAATGGAAAGATGAAGGTTTGAAACCAAAGGGTGTAGTGACGTCACGAAGATGGTCGCCATCTCTAAATAGTGCAAAGTATCGAAATAAAAAGTGGCCTATATGTTAACCAGCTAAATCAGCTACTTCCATGTAAAATTTCATGTAAATCGGACCAGTGGTTCTTGCGTGATTGAGTAATACACACACAATCTCATTTTTATATATTAGTATAGATTGTGGAATGTCGACAGGCTGCTCAGCAACCACTTTTGGTGTAGGCTTAAGTATAATCAATATGTGTAAATAATAATCTGAATTCTTTGAATTTGAGTAGCTTTTATAAATATATCTCTTGAAAAGCTTTCAGATTATACTGTAATATGAGAGTTCTTTTGTAGGGTAACTAAAACAGAATTTGCTTCCAATGAACCCTTACTCATACGTTTGAAACATTCTTCTCTTCATATATTTGGTGTTGAAGCAATGTAAAGTTCCCCTAAATTACATGGCAAACTATGTACGTAAATCTGAGCATCCCCATTATTTGTTGTTGTTGGTGGTGGTGGTGGTTGTATAAATGTAACAGTTGCATGTGTTTTCCAAAATTGCTGGCTTATGTTATTGCTTATAACTATGAATGAAGTTGAATGTAAGGGATCATTATATCCTAGAAAACCTCTCTTCGGTGCCTTTAGCCCTTTATCCCGTAACTTGTTTAAAACTGCAACATTGTCATAGTCAAATTCACAAATTCCACATGTGCCTGGTTGATAATTGAAGCATGCGGCTGAATAAGAGTCTATGTTACACCCGGAGTGTTTCAAGTTTTGAGCTTGCAAAGGTTGGAGAGTTTGTTTGCCTGGCGGTAGGCAAGTGCACATGTAGACCCTCGTTCCACACAAGCGAATTCTCTAAAACTTGCATGTTTTCGTGAAGTTGCATAGGTTTTGCTTCTCTGTCGAGTTACTTCCTTTAATTTAAAATGTCCGAAGGAAAAGAGCCTGCTCGTCATACATGCCGAGTTTATGAAATGAAACTCCACAGCTTGCTTCCAGTCGACCAACCGGGTCAGGGAACAGAATGAATGAAGCCCGCATCTAGCGGCGAGGATATGAACTGTGCCGGCTGCCGAAGCCTGACGCACTCCTCTGGGGCAATGATTAAATTAATGACAGATGAAATGGAATGATAGTGGAGAGTGTTGCTGGAATGAAATTGTGACAGGGAAAACCAGAGTACCTGGAGAAAAACCTGTCTGCCTCTGCTTTGTCCAGCACAAATCTCACATGGAGTGACCAGGATTTGAACCACGTACCCAGCGGTGAGAGGCCGACGTGCTGCGGCCTAAGCCACAGAGGCTCACTACATGCCGAGTTTATAATAATCCATTAATAGGGACCATTTTACACCCTAACTTCTTACATCCACAATTGAAATTTCCATATGGTTTACTTCTGGCCTATACAACTTTACCTTTCTATTAATATATTGCTTACCAGCATTTCGTAACCATTTCCACTTTACGTCATATTCAACTTCTTTTGTATCACTTTGTTAATGGCGTCGCAAATCATTCGGGCGAAATTTGCATATTTCCACTTTTTAAAGCAAGGCTATTACTGTTAATGTCACCTAATTTCTAAAACATAGCCCTCTGCACTGCCAGAATAAACAAAAACTCGCAACGCAATGCTCTTTGTTTATCTTGCAGACAGACAATGAACCGTGCACCGGTTCACATCAGGTACTGGCTCAGAGACAGTGCCTTACATAGACCCTTATTCCACTAATAAAATATGATTTCATCTGAGCATACAAGCTGCATTGCAAAGCCATCTGCTGGCATATCAGTGAACGAACTTGTGGAAATCGTGTAGGAGAGTCCATAGACCTTTACTCCGTAAAATGCTCAACGTGGGTACAAATGTAACATAGACCCTTATTTGGCCGCACACTTCAATTCTTGAGGAATGCCTGAGAAGACTGCAACTGTCAAAATATAAAAGGATGCCAGATTGTTTCTCCAGTCTCCAAAAAGTGAGCTGTGGAAAGCACTGGCTTCCTATTCCTGTTTTTGCATGTAACAGAATTTGAAAGTAGAGGGATGGTAAAATTCTTTGGGGAATGGAATTTTTTTACATATTCTACAAGCCAGTACACATATGCAAGAAAGTGATACTGTTTTGTTACTAATCTGATATGAATGCTTGTAATGGAGGATGTGAATGCGTGCATGAATTGGAAAGCTAGTATTTTGACATTTTAATGTGCTTGCTTACTGGATATCTTGCTGTACAGAAATGTTCAATTAGGCTTCCAATCCCATTGGAAATTAGGAATTATGCTGCCAAGTGCCTATTACTCCATAGTTTTTATTTCTTGTTTATTTCTAAAACCTAGAGCCAAAACCGTAAGGAAATCGTACCGGTAACCTTATAATATGTACTGACACTCTGTAAACATGCCATGAGCTCGGCTAAAACGGTTACTAGAGTGGATTCGTTCTTTGAGTGACTACCTGCCCATTGTGCATTGTAATGATATTGGCAATTCAGACAATGGCTGACAAGAGTACTTGGGTTGGTTTATGGTTTATTAACCCATCCCTCAGTCATAGGACTGCACACAGCGTAAACCTGAACTGCCGAACTGCTTAGTATAAGAGGATTGACATCAATTCACCTCCGCAGATGCAGCACTGCTATTTTATCAGATCTGCAAATAACGGTAGGCCTACTAGAGGAGTAAAGCAGACGGCATGCCTCCCCGTCACTGTAGCAATTTGACATAAAGTTTGAATAATGGAGAGGGTAAGAAGTATAAATTCAGTCACTTGTTGTAGTATTAGTTTGTCGTGTCTGATGTAACCTTTTGGATAAAGCAAGACATTCTTGAGTGATGTCTTTTCTGATGTAGTGGTTAGCATTGTGGACTATCAATAATGGAAGGCTTGGGTTAGTACCCAGCAAATCTGGATCATTTTAAAATAGTTCAAGGAAAAATAAACATAAAATAATCTCTCATCCATGCTATCATGCAACAACCAAACAACCCCTGGCACTACAGCCCATGAATGGCCTAGGCCTACCAATCAACCGCTGCCCAGCCATTTGACCTGCAGCTATTGGGGTGATGCGTGGTTAGCTTATCAGGTCCCCTCGGCCGTTAATCTGGGTTTTCATGGCCGGGGCGCTGCCTCACTGTCAGACAGCTACTCATATGTCCTCACGAGGCTGAGTGCACCCCGTTCCAGCCCTTCCAGCCCTCACGTCAGTTTCTAAAATCCTTGAAGGAGCCGTGAATCGAACCCGGGGCCTCCGGGTGAGAGGCAGGCATGCTACCCCAACACCACGGAGCTCGCCCATGCTATCGTGACTCACTGCAATTGGAGATTAAGAAAATGTCAAGGAATTGCATACAGAAGTTGGCAAAAAGAACTACGAATGGAAAATGTTCAATATCTAGATTTGGTGTGCAGGCATTTAAGCAAACAGTTTGGTGCTGTTTGATGAAGCCTGATGTAGATAGTTATTTCTACTATATTTAAAAAAATATTGAGTAACTGACTCAAAAAGAAAATGTTACAGGTGCTCTATCAAGGATTAGTGACCAGTTAGTCAGCTCCTGTTGTAGGATAAGGATAAAGTTAAAGTTAGGTTAAAGGATGGTATTTGGATTGCCCAGAATGCAAAACGTTCACTCAATAGAAGAGGATAGTACCCTTGATTCTAACAGATTTGGTAGAATGTAGTTCTGGGCTGTTCTTACTTGTAAATGTTGGAAAAATGATTCACAGCTTGTTGAATCGTGGTGGTTTTATGTACCATTTGGCTCGTTATCATTGGTGTCCCAATCATAGTGGACTGGTTAGTGGATTCAAAATTTGAACCATTTTACTTCAGAAATATCGAATATACTCCTTCCTTGATAAATGTAAATTTAACTTTCTTCATTCAGTTTTTCTCCCAAAGCAATTGATTTGTTTCCTCTCAAAATATCTGTTGGTGATTTAAAAAAAAAAGTAATTCGATAACTGTATTGATGAGCTTGTGCATTTAATACATAATATTCCTCTGATTATTTACAAAATGCTGGATTTGTTTAGCATTTTCATTAAATTAAGGAGAAAGGCCAGAGAAAAATGCCACAAGTCATTAATGATGAAGCCTGATTTAGATGATTGGTTGTGTTCAACTTTTCTTGGAGAAATATTACAAAGTGTTTTTCTGTATATCAGAACCACATTTCAAAATTAATGGTATGCTTTAAAATTTATTAGTTATTTGTTTGTTAGAATTGTAGGGAAATAATTCTTTTAGGGAAATGGAGATATGCATGCTTCATCCCCTTCACGAAAGAATTGTTTTGCACCATGAAGATCATTCTTACCGTCAAATTCAAATCATGCTATAAATATATATGGGAAAATATCTCTTGTCAAATTGACAGGCAGGTGGGGTACAGAGGGAAAAAGAAAAAGGAATGAGATAAGGAAAATCTCCACAACAGTCTTCAAAGGTTGGCATTCACTCCCATGACCGATATGGTATCTTCAAAGCTATGCTCCCTGGCAAGCTTGCTTTGACCTTCTGATATTGACAGGAAGGTGGACAGCAGAAAGTTTTAATACTTAAAACAGTGCATCGGAGAGGGGGGGTTGAAGAAACTAATATCGCACAAACATAGGGAAGGAAGGCATCTGTAAGAAGATGCTCTACCATATGAACCAGTCCATCCAAGAGTTGGCATAGCAAGGTTAAAAGGCCTGGAGATGACTCATTCCCAACATTATCATATTGGGCTGTGCAATAAATGCATACATACTTGCATATATATCTTTATTGATGGCTTTCACAATTTTCTTTTATACAAGATAAAAGACGTTTAAGGTAACTATGATGACAAGTACGTATACCATCTTTTTATAATGTAGTACACTAGTGTCAAAAAGTTACGCATAATCGTTAAACGAGGCCATCGTCATATTGCTCATATTGGCCCGTATTGACGCAATTGATTCAGTAAAGTTTAAATTTATTTTTTTATCCGCCCTTTCAATAGTTAATTTTTAATTTGCTAGTACGTATACCATCTTTTTATAATGTAGTACACTAGTGTCCAAAAGTTATGCATAATCGCTAAACGAGGCCATCGTCATATCGCTCATATTGGCCCGTATTGATGCAATTTTGAAGATTTGACAGTTATGACAGAAAGATCAGCATGACATTTGTTGGCTTCCCTATTTATGCAATCAGTTAATTGTTACCATGTTGACTGTGTATTTTTACCATCCTTCTGCCTATATTTCTCCTCGAAGCATTATCCTATCTGTCTTATGTGCAGAATATTCACACAAACTAGATAGGGCCTCAAATATGTAAATTTAAAAACACTTCTCATCTTATATTCGTAGTCATTAGATGTTCCTTTGTATGTGTTAGTCTTGAACTTCATTTGCTTAAGAGCATATCTTTGGTAAGTTGACCACCAAATGACTGCCTGCCACTGATGTTTGGAAAAATAGTTCCATGTGTGGCTGTTACACATCCTTTATTTATCCAAATTATATTTTGTTAGGTATCTGAGCTAGTTTTGTAAACATGATAAAAGAAGTAATGATATAAGTTAAATTTCTGTCCATTATATTTTGCTTGTACAGTTCGATGTTTACCCGGAATGTATCCCATTTTTTGTATAGTGTTATAAGGAAGTGTAATGTAGCCCCCTCTCCTATTAGGCTTGATAAGTAGTATTGATAAAATTCCCCCCTTTTTCTAATACATAATGCACTTTTTTGCTCCATAAATTCAGTGTTAGTGGTTCTGAACATTTTCCTATCAGTGTTCTTTTTTCTGCTTATGGAACCTGATAAAAGTATCTATTGCATGTTCTGTGCCCATTGGTGTCTCTCTCTTTCTCTTAGTATACAACTTTTCAAGTTTGATAAAGTTGTCACTTCTCATGGTCAAACTTATGTCGCTATCATTAAATTATGCACTGGCAGATTAACAGTTCAGCTCCTAAGCAGTGAAATGCAGTGGATTTGCTGTGCTCAATTTTAACACTTTTACTGAGGGTTTGCTTAACAACACTTCATAATGGAGATGTTAAGTTCCATAGCAATGCCGCAGTAAACAAAATGAGTCGTCGTTTCGCAATTTGCTGAATTCACTTCATTAATTTATTGTGAGTTTGGAGGAGATTTGTCTTTTTTGTTGGCAAGCCATTCTGGACATGAGGGGGTTTCCTAGCTCTTTTTTATTTTTCTGTCCCAAAGAAATGCCTTCTTTTGTTGCATGCCAATTTCAACAGTATTGTTCCATGACCCTTCAATTTCTTGTCTTCGAAATCAGACTGATTTTCTTAGGAAGTATGCAGGCTAGTCTGAGCCCTGAAAATCATTCCAGGCTATTGTGAAAATGTTTTCATTTATTTCCTACTTCCCATGGTAGGCTGCAAAAGTGATCAAGTTGATTCAAATTCAAGTCATTTAAATGTAAATAATGATTTCTAAAAAACGTTTTAGCAATAAACAGTACTGTATCTTACACAGGATATAATGAGCTACATTCAAAGATGAGCATTATTAAATGGGTCCTGACTTTCTGGAATATTTTGCAAAACTTTGTGATTTGAAAAGTTATTTGGGCTTTATTCTCCTTGACTCTGTTAGTATTTACTTAAATTAAATACATCATTAGAGACCTTGTAGATATCTTTCCAGAGTTTTTCAAAATAGTGAATTTCTTTCAGAAGTACTCACAATGAGCATTTGAAAATGCTCCGTTTTCTTTTTCTTTTTTTTTTAAGGTTTGCTTATGGAACTAACATAATTCCATTTGTTTGAGAACGAACACTGTAGGACGCTCACTAACTCACCTGCCATCACTTAATCTGTTTCTTAGAAAAGAATGCTACTTATAATTACCATAATAATCACAAATATACAGTTTCTCACTAATGCAATCTAAGTAGTTTCTTGGTGCCTTAATACAATTATGCTTTTGATAGTTATTCAAATGATCTATAGCAGGGGTGGCCACAACGATGCTTGCGAGCTGCATGCAGCTCTTGAATCAATATTGTGCAGCTCCTTGAAACCAAGCTGAGAGTAAAAATAATACAGATTTAAAAAAGTATACAAGTATATAAAAGGACTGAAATGAAGTGCCATTCCGGCCATAGTACCTAAGGTACTAACAAGAGTGCACTAAGAGACTTATCTCAATATTTGGGAATCTCTGTAGCCTACACAATACCTAAGTTCACTAAATTAAAATATTTATCCTAACAAACAGATGAACATTGAAGTGAACTCATGTGAACTGTGCTTACCAATCATAAGCCAGATTTCAAACAATAGCAAATATGAACACTCGAAAAAGCACTTCTCAGAAGTATAATCCTATTTCTTGTCGTATAATGGAACTATGTTTACTGTAAAGTAAAAACTATATATATTTTATTCATAATGTTGAATTTTGTGCTTTTGCCGTGTTTTATTATATTAAATTCGACGCGTTTCGAAAGAAACCATGTCTTTCTTCGTCAGGAATAATCTGAAATACGACAAATGATTGCTAAGAGAAAGCAACAAAGAACCTATAAAAGGTCCCAAAGATGGACGCCATTATAGCCCCATGTTACGGACAACGAAAAGCAGCAGTGTATTACTTTCTCAGGGTTCTGATAAAGATAGCCAGGATTCACTGAGATTGTAGCCGGTGTCGCGGTTGACATTGCCTGGGTGTTTACGTCGCCTCCCTGATGATTCGGGGACAATATTGCTTTATAATATATATATATATATATATATTGGGGTAAGGACATCTTGAAAAGATGGAAGGAGCACTTCAGTTCACTGCAGTTCTGCAATGGAGGCTTCAATACTGTTTGTCATTGCTTTCTCAAGGACTGCTATATTAGTTACATAGTCATCCCATTTGATGTTCATGATTCATCTAAGTTTTTGTTGATGAAAGCGTTCTAGTTTCTTGATGTCCCGGCGATATAGGGTCCAGGTTTCACATCCGTAGAGTAGCGTAGAAATAACACAGCTTGGTACACCAATACTTTCGTGCAGATACTTAGATCTTTGTTCGGGAATACACGATGTGAGAGACGTCCAAAAGCCACATGGTTACCCCAACTTGCGGTCGAAATCAAGAAAGAAAGAAAGAAAGATAACTAAGTTCATTACTATTGGTGCATGGAACGTCAGGACATTATTAGAAATACCACGGTAGTTGCCACAGATACCGCGATCACCTTTCTTGAAGATATATATATTATATATAAAATAAAAATGTGTTCATTTTGTAAACCATTAATTTCTTAACAATGTGGCTCGCTTAGAAACCATTAATAAATTTGCGGCTCCCAAAGTTAAGGTTAGTGGCCACCCCTGATCTATAGTATATAGTGAGCATTGTTCAGGGATACAGTTCAGGAATTAAAAAGCACATGAAACCTGCTTTAATTTAAATTTGAACTTTCTAACAAATTAATTTTACAGTGGACTGAAAATATTGTTCCAATAGAAATCTGCAAAAACAGATATTGTGGCATTTCTTCAACTTGAATCTCTGCGAATGTTCATGACCATTTTAGTTTACTTGTGATAATTCAATGGATTATTATTGTTTTCCAACTAATTTAAATCTTAATATTTAGTGTGTAATTAGAGAAATGTTCCATTTTATTACTGATGTTTATTTTAACAATTTTAAAGAAAAAGGCAGAAATAGACATCATAAGAGGTTTCTTAATTTAAACACTGAATCCATACATGGTTTTTTATAATCGATCTTCTCTTCTTCGTTTCTCGGTTCCAATACTCTGGGTCGGGGTGTGAATCAAGGACCTCCATACTTTTCTATCCCTCCACCACTCTCGTCCTTCTTCCAGTATATCTTCCACATTCACTCCTCTTTTCTCAATGCTCTCCCTTACTGTATCCATCCACCTCTTCCTCCATTCACATTCCCATGACTTTCTACATAAGTAATCGCTTCGGGACTCTGCCTTCTCACATATCATATGTCCATACCATTTTGGTTCACTAACCTCGATCTTGTCTTGTAACTTCGGGAATTCTGTTTTCTCCCTAATTTCCTTGTTTCTGATCTTGTCTCTGCGAGTCCTTCCAATTATACTTCTAAGGAACTTCATCTCTGCTGCCTGGATCCTACTTTCCTCCCGTTTAGTTGTCAACGTGTCTGCTGCATACGTCAATATAGGTGTGTGATACGTTGAATACAAGATTTTTTAAAATTTCTCGGGAACTTCCTGGTTCCACACCAGACCCCTCACACTCTGGTAAAACGCATTTGCTTGTTGGATCCTCTTTTCAATTTCCTCACTTATCCCTCCATCGTCTGTGAGGACACTCCCTAAGTATTTGCCGAGAACTGCGCTTCGCTTCCGGGGGGCACCCTAGCCGTTTCAGAGGCCTCGACTCGCAAACTATCATATTTGGGTTATTTGTACGATGGGATTGATATACAGTATCATTAAAGATTGTAACATTACCACCTAATAGTTTCCATTCGGAGGTGATATCTAAGACTTCCAATCTCTGACAGTAGATCCAATCCGTATATTAGAATAGGTTCATTATTTAAGCATAAGCATTAATTGCTCACAAATGTAAGCTTAAAATACCAATTAATGTACAACAAATTGCAAAATCTGTACAAACCAAAAATGTTTCCTTGTTACATGGTACAAAACAAACCTCTTGTTTTCAAATTAAATTTAAAGCATGCAAGAAACCTCTTTCACCTAAAATTTCCCTCAATCACCTACAAAATTCTTAATAAACAGTGGAAAATGTTTGTGGATTGACCTATTTGTGATTATTTTTTTAAACTTAACTGATGTATCACCGTGCACTCATGATTTTACTCGTCTTTTGAATTTCATTTATCTTGGTTTAGTAGGGTAAACTGGGATTTAACATGGTTTATTGTCATTGCTTTTTAACTTATTTGGTGTTGGGAAATTGGTAAAGAAGGTGAAATATAACAGAGATAAACTAATTACATGTACTGTATATAGTGTGGTGATATGACTTACAGCAGAACTCCACTGTTAATAAGGTATTGGTGGTACTTAATGCTCAATTGTACTTCACCCTGCCTGTAAGAAGACTAGTCTTCTCACTTGTTCACTGGTCTAAATGTCTTTTAGGGATACTTTGTTTTTTAACACTGTATATTCTTAATTTCTATTCATTGGTATTATGCAAAGCATACTTTCCAAGTATAGTAGAAATCCACTTATTCGAGGTAATTGGGACCGAGGGTATCTCGGATAGCAGAAAACTCGGTTAAGAGGGAATGTGTAGAAAATCGTATTTAATTCAACAAATCACAAAACAATAGTGCACAAAACTATGCAACGTGTATATAAACTTCGAAATACAACTAGTCGTGCAAGCGAAGCAACACACAGTGACGCGGAACTAGGAACTAAGAGTGAAGATAAACGAACGGCTCCGTTCCCTGCCGAAGTTCGTCTCTATGGACTCTCTCACACACTCAACTAGAGGGGTGTTGGGTTAGTTCATTATTAGCAGCAGGTTATTATGAATTTTAACGCTAATTTAATTAATTAAGTTAACAAAATGAGCGCCTCGGTTAACACGGAGTCTCTGATAAGCAGGTCTCGGTTAAGCGAGTTTCTACTGTAATAACATTCAAGTAAATACTCAAAGAGGAATGTTCCATCCCTTAAAACGACAACTGAAGTCGGGTAGCTATCGGGCGGTATAATACAAACATAGGAGAAGAAGCAATTGAAAGCATTGACTTGCCAGGTAAGAGAACTGGTGAAACACAAAAATGAATGTTGTCACATGTTCAAAATTTTCATGTGATCCTTCTTCGAGGGGGAGAAGAGTAAATGAATGTTTCCTGAATACTTACCTAGACGCCACTGTGGGCTGAGTGGAGGGGGCGAAGGAAAAGAAAGCTTATACTTCACTGTTAATCTAGTGATCATAAGCATTGGAACGTCCTTTTCTGATGAAATCCAAACCAGCGGACATGGTATTTCACCTCGAAAATACCTGGGAATCGAACCCAGTCCACAGCTTGACTGCTGTACCTTCACATTATAATTATTCATTATTTTAGTATTACCTAATTGCACATGTTTCGGGCTATCTACAGCCCTTCCTCAGCAATGACAATCCATCTCAATGTATATTAACATCACACAAGATACATAAAACATCTATAATAAAAACAACCATTTTTGGTTAAAATGGGTCATGCTAAATAACATACAACTATTTTGCACATTTTTTTTTTATCTTTTTGTAAATTTAAGTTTTTTGTAATTTTGAATTTACATTTGAGCTGTTTTGTTGTCGTTGTTGTTATTGAGCACTATTACCAAACATAATGTTTCGCCAGCGCTACTCAACTGTTCTTTGTTTTAAAATTTTGATTAAACATTATGTTCGGTAATATTGTTTGATAACAAAATAACCACATCAGAAACTCAACTGCAAATAACAAAAAATACAAAAAATCTAAATGTGCAAAATAGTTGTATTGATGTGTGAACTATTTGACTCTATAGGACATATTTACCAATAGTGATTGTTTTCATTATAGAAGTTTATGTAAATTTATTAGATGCAGTGTCATTGAGCTCATTCTGAGTTCAAAATATCCTGGATCCTTCGGAAAACAGTTTATTTCAAAATATCCTGGATCCTTCGGGAAACAGTTTATTTCAATTCTTTTGTGTTTCAATGGTACTCTAAATGGACAAGTCCCTGCTTTCCAGCTGTATTCTCCTATATTTGTATAACCTGAAATTAAGATTAATGTCCAGAATCATTATTTTTGTAAACTCGGTCCAGAAAGGTTTTGCTGATTCTAAGGTCATATAAGAAAATCTTTGGGAGAAACAGATTTCTCTTCTGTAAATAAAACTAACATCTTCCTAATATATTTTGTAAATATTATAATAACCTCTTTCGGTAACACTTCTTACTTATCTACAGAATATATTGTGGATTATTGATGAAATCATTCTGATGTCACTTGAAATTATTGTGGCAGAAAGAAAGCGTATTCTGCCTGCTCAGAAGAGAACATCAAGAGAAAGCCGGTGAGATCCCTCTCAATGGATAAACTTGTTATCGGCATTGTTGAATTGTGGAGTTTGCTGTCGGTGCTCAGCCCCTTTCAGGTTTTTTGTCAATCATCTTTATATTTCACTGACTTGACCTCTATGTGCTTTCAGTGGTGTGTTGTTATTTAATAATATTTTGTGTGTGTTAGCTTTTGTTTTAGAATATTTAAAAAAATATATATATATGTATATATAAAATAGTCAAGCTAGAAAGGAAGATGATGCAGGAAGAGTGACTTCCCAGGGTAAGTAGATGATTGATATACACTCAGTAGAGCAAGGTGACACAAAAACACAATATTTTGACCTGTCATTGTCAGCAGTTGAGGAAACCAATCTTTTCTAATACTGAGACTAGAAACATTTTGTTGATTCTAAGGCCAGACTAGAAAAGTGTACCTTATGGCATAGTAACTATTATTCTTGGCTGTAACCGCGGAGGCGTGGGTTTGATTTCCGGCTCTGCCAAGAAATTTAATTCTGGAATGGTGTATACTCAACGCCGTGAGGCAATACTGAGAAGAGGTGGGTAGGATTCCTTTAATCCAATCCTAGAAGTGTTTTTTCTGTGGTTTCCCACTTCTGCTCCAGGCAAATGTTGGGATGGTACCTAAATTGAGGCCACATCCAACTCCTAACCCTAATTATAAATACTCTCACAATAGTGCAGTCATCACAATGACACAGGTTATCTAATAGATTCCATACATATACACAGACAAAAACAGACAAGAAAATCTTCAGGATCGCTGATGACTTGCGTCAGAATATCTGTTTTTCTTTGTGGTACTTTGTTCTACAATGTATCGCTTGTCTACTTACTCCCGTAAGTAGCTCTTCCTATCAACTTTTCCCTTTCTAGCTTGATAATGTTGCCTGTATTTTTGCCTTTTTATTGTGATTTTCGTATCAACATTTGTATGTTTAATTGATTTTAAATGCAGGTGAGATTTCTTTTCAGCAGTTTGAAAAAGACTTAATATTTTTTTTCTTCAAAATTTATAGTTTGCATATAAAAGTACAAGAAGTTTCAGTTGCTCAAAATATTGTTGGTTAGAAGTATCATAAAGTCATGAATTTACATATCTTGTCTGTATAACAATGAGAGATTTTGGTAAATTAGCAGTTTAAAATTAGATAGCCGTTACCATATTTTGTTATTTTGTTGTAGAAACAGGATAGGAAGGGGATATAGCACACTAATGGTTATTAAGGTACCTTTTACTACTTCAGGATGGCATTTTCTGGCATAAATGTTTTAAAAAGACTGGTTGCTGCAATCGCACCAAAGAAAGTTAAAAGTTATATTAAAAGCATGAGGAAAGCTGAAGAACATGTATTATTTGTTACTGTTTTTACACGAATAAAATATGAAAGAAATAAACCATGTTGGGTCTTGTCAATAAAAATAGATCTTGCATACTCTTGGATATTTCTTGTGTGTGAACTGTCCTGCAGTGGTGTTCAAGTCTGCTATAACCCTCTATCCTGTTTCTCTTATTTTTATTTTTTCACTAATAATTTGTAATCCTAGTGTGCATCATTTGGAGGTACTATTGAAGTATACATAGTCTTCATCATAGCCATTGTAATTGGTGCATTAAACTGCTATTAGGTGCCAAGATTCAATAATTAGTAATTTTGTTAGCATCACTCAGAATGGTGTTTATGCAGTCTTCCTGTGCCAGGTTATTGAGGCTAACTGCTTTCAGGAATCACCACATTCACACTTTAAGGGGGGATGTAACTGATGAGGGGTCAAAATATCAAAAATTTGAATTATTTGCTTTGTATGTATTTACACATTGTGTAAAACCTTCAAGTTCATAACTCAACTGGTAGTATTTTTTTAAATTAATATCTGATGCCTAAAGACAGGTGCCATTGGGGGGTGTACCCCCCTTGAGGTCAGAAGTTTAGAAAAAGTTTTGTGTGTTTTTTCATTGGTTATCATGTTTTCTTCAATGTGGGGAAAATTTGAAAATGATATTTACACTGGAAGTAGATAAAAAATAACTAAATATATATCACAGTAAAGGAACTTCCACCAAAGATTTCAGATGCTTTTTTCCTCAACTTTCATTTTCCAGTATTTATGTTCCTTTTTCATAGAAACTACTAAGTGCAAATGCATTTTCAGGGCCTCTTCATTACATAATCTTACTGCTTTTCCTTTAGAATTAATTCAAACAGAATGATAGTAAATGTTCATAAACCACTCCAAATTTTAGTGCAAAAAAGTCAAAAATTAAAAAATTAATATTTTTGAAGATATGGTACTTGCATCAGGCTGGCCCCTTGGTGTTGGGTACTGAGCCTGCTTTTCACCCGGAGGCCCGAGTTCGATTCCCAGCTCCGTCAAGGATATTAAACACATTTTCTTTTGAAAATTATATATCCGTCAAGGATTTCAGAAACTGACGTGAGGGTTGGAACGGGGTGCACTCAGCCTCGTGAGGACAATTGAGTAGCTGTCTGACAGTGAGGCTGCGCCCTGGTCACGAAAACCAAGATTCACGGCTGAGGGGACCCGATGCGCTGACCTCGCGTCGCCCCAATATCTGCAGGCCAAATGGCTGGGCAGCGGTCGCTTGGTAGGCCTAGGCACTTGATGGGCTGAAGTGCCAGGGGCTATTATATGGTACTAACATCAAAGGTTTTAGAGCTAAGCACTTATCAAGAGGTTATAAGATATCAACATGAAAACCAAAGGAATTCGTCCATGGTTTACAGAGAAAAAAGGAACATTTTGTTCTTTCGTTTTTGAAAAGAATCTTAACAACCCATGCAATACCCCATTTTCAATATAGTTTAAAGTAATATGCTATATAGTTATTTTCCTAAAATTTCATAGAGTTATGTTTAAAAATGGAGCCACAGGAATTATTAAAATATTTTGATGCTTTTCGGGTACATCCCCCCTTAATAAGGAAATTATCAACATTTTACCTTTGCAGTAATAAACTGACAAAAAAAAAATAGGTTGCCATGCTGAATAAGGCTAGGATCAGACAAATTCTGCCAAAGTCACTTCAACCCACTCCCCTAAAGCCATCTTCAGAACGAAGGTACTCTTCCTTTAGCTATTGTTGATTGGGTCTGGTGGATACTAAAACCATTAGTCTGCAAACGTTAGGTCTGGTGGATACTAAAACCCTTTGTCTACTGACGCTAGGTCTGGTGGATACTAAAACCCTTTGTCTACTGACGCTAGGTCTGGTGTAGACTAAAACCCTTTGTCTACTGACGCTAGGTCTGGTGTGGACTAAAACCCTTTGTCTACTGACGCTAGGTCTGGTGTAGACTAAAACCCTTTGTCTACTGACGCTAGGTCTGGTGTATAATAAAACCCTTCGTCTACTGACGTTAGGTCTGGTGTATACTAAAACTATTAGTCTGCCAAGGTTAGGTTTGGTGTATATTAAAACCATTGCTCTGTGGAATAGGTCTGGTGGATACTAAAACCATTGGTATATGAAGGTTCCAATATGCAGAGCGCAGCAGTTATGCTTGTTATTATCCCCATACCCTTGAAATTGATACCAGAATCACTTTTGTCCAAAAATTACTGATAGTGACACAACATACCTAAGACACTCCATGTTTCAAACTGAGCGCCAATTCATGCGATCTAGTACCAAACTCAATCATGTTGGCACTACTAAAAAGCTTGCCACGGTGGGCGAGTGGTCAACGTGTCGGTCTACTAACTCCAAGCTTGCAGGTTCGCTCCTAGCCGTGGCAAGTGATTTTTGAAAGGCGGCAAAAATAACGACACCATGTCATACAATGTTGGCATGTCAAAAAACCCATTTTAATTCAGTTGGCAGTGTTCATAAAGGCAAAATTAATCTCGGGAGTTTCCGCCAACACTAAGTTCCTCATTTCTCTACGAGAAAGCGCTCTAGTGTTCAAGGAGCTTAGATATCTAACCTCCTTGACTTCCATAGTTCGTGAAGGAAAATACTAAATTCGACATGCAAGCTACCCTTCGGGTATCAAATTACAAAGCTTGCACCTGGCACCCATGGCCATACGATATTATTATTATTATTATTATTACTAAAAAGATGCAATAACACCCTCTAGTGATAAATTGTTCAACTCCTCTGCCACATTGCCTATTCCTAAAATACAGTAATTAGGATATTAATGCCGCAAGTCAATAAATTATATTCGTGTGTACAGGTTTTGGTTACATAGTGACCTTCTTCTGCAAAAAGTAGTAAATATATTAATGAAGTTCCAAGTCTGCCACTAAAATTTTATAAGGCTGATTTCATAACTATTTCTAAAAAGAAATCTATATAAAATGTTAAAAGAAATACATTAAAATACTAAAAATAAAAACAACACGTAATTTTAGATTAATGTTGAAAGATACAGTTCGTGAAAAAACAGTTTGAAGTGGAAAGTATCAATGATCTATAAGGAAGAATAAGATTGAAATGAGAAATAGGTTTTTGGCGGCTTCGGTGGCGTAGTTGGAAGCATGCTGAGCTTCTATGCCCAAGATCACGGGTTCAAACCTGGCCGAAGTCGTCGGATTTTTAAGAGCGTTAAAAATCCCTCAATATGCCTTCCTTTGGAGGGGAAGTAAAGCCAGCGGTCCCATGTCATAGAGTTATGGCATGTTAAAGAACCTTCCACTAATTACAGCTGTGTGAAGCTAAATTATATATAGGTTAAACATTCGACAAACTCTCTTTGGTTCCGACATTCGTCGCCAGGAGCCGACTGCGATGGCATCTGGTAATCAAGTTCTGAACTAGTAGTCGTTGACGGTGGCGTTTGGCGGCAAATTAGGAACTACTTGAAAAAATTCAATGTCTGCTGTCCTCACTTGAATTGAAAACAGATAACACACACTAGTACAGTCATCACAATTAACACCAGTTATCAGACAGATTCTACACACACCCAAAGTACACGTGGCCACATGACCGCATTGTCGCAGCACCTAAACTGAGGAACCAACCCAACCAACCAGAAATAGGTTTGTAGTAAATCAGGAGGAAGAAAGAAAATGGTAAAACATTAAATCACTTACGTGAACATGATGTATTAGTGCATTGAAATTTTGAGGAAACTTTTCCAGAATTTCAAAGCAGCTGGCACCTTATAGTGGTAAAGTTCCATAATTGGTCTTTTAATTTGTATCCATATATTCTGTACTGAGAAGTCATTTAAGAAGGATTCTAGCTCTCCCACACCAAATTTCCAGTTTCTTTCTTTACTCTTTTCTGCCTGAAATCTGCCATGCTCCAAAGAGCTGCTCCACTTTGTAGCCCTTGATATTGATCCCACACACTTGCGGAATACTCCAGTTGTGACCCCCATCATTAATTTATTACAGTATGTTTTTCATACTTTCATGCTTCATTACCGTATTTATATTTCAAAATCATATCTCTTACCTGCTTAATCCAATGGAATGAGACCTCTCCTAGACCTATACAGTTATTTGCAATATTCATTAAAGATAACTGAATTCCACTGCTATTCAAAAGTTTGTTTTCTTGAAGAAAACTGCTGGGTTGGGTTGACATTTGCTATAATTCCATTACTTTCTACTCGTTTTTTAATTTTATTCAACGTTTCCATGCACATTTTCTCCGTTCTTGCTACTACTAATTTCTGTACACCTATCAGCATATAACCTTGCTATGAAACAGCAAAACTGGTCATTAGCAGCTAGCATTCTTGGCAGTCCGGGTTCGATTCATGGCTCTGTCAAGAAATTTAATCCTGGCCTGAGAGTTGTAACGGGGTACACTCAGCCTCATGAGGCAGAACTGAGAAGAGTTTGGTTCTTTTTCCACCCCAGCCATCCTGGAAGTGGTTTTCCATGGTTTCCCACTTATACTCCAGACAAATGTCAGGATTGTTCGTAACTTAAAGCCACGACTGCCTCTTCCCAATCCTCTCCGGTATTACAAATGCACACAATACTACTGACACCATAATAACACAAATTATCAGACAAAAGTTCAACACACATATCGAAGTATACGGGGCTAAATGACCATGATGTTCAATTCCCTCAAATGAAACACCTAACCAATGTCTTTTGAAGTAGATTAGAAAAAGAGTATTGGGATTTTACTGGGTGGAGTGTGCATTCTAAAAGGAAACTCTTTGAGCTCATTCTTACTAATTGTTATTTATTTCTTTGTTTATGTATTTGACTCCCCTTTTAATTACCAGATAACACTGGGAAAGTTATCGTTTTCATCATCCCTTAATGCCCTCCAAATTTCCCTTGACTCTTTGTCTTTTGCCATTAAGTGCAGCAAGTATTCATTTTTCTGCTGACTTTTCACCGATGTCAGACTTGTTTATGGCTGTGTTTGTTGTTGCTTGAGTCTTCAGTCTTTTGACTGGTTTGATGCAGCTCTCCATTCTTCCCTGTCCTGAGCTAATCGTTTCATCTCTACATAGCTACCACACCCTACGTCCGAGGCAATCTGTTTAACATAATTATTCTAACCTTGGTCTACCCCTACACTTCTTACCCTCGACCCTTCCTTCCATAACTAAGCTTGTTATTCCTGGGTGTCTTAGTATGTGTCCTACCAACCTACCTCTTCTCTTCATTAGCAGTCGCCAGAAACATCTCTCCTCTCCCACTAGTCTTAATACCTCTCCGTTTGTAACTCTATCTACCCATCTGATCTTCATCATTCTCCTGTAACACCACATTTCAAACGCTTCGATTCTCCTCTTTTCTGCTGCACCAATAGTCCAAGTTTCACTTCCATCGAGTGCCACGCTCCAGACAAAGACCTTCAAAAATAATTATATGGAAGCTATTTGGATATGGGTGGTGCCGAGTATAGGTATTCGTGGTGACCGGAGTTGTTATTCATAGACTCCTGCCCCAGCTCATTAAGGAGAGTAATGCCAAATTACCTCACTTCTCACTTTGCCTTGAGTGCCTCATTATAGTGCCCCTTTGGAATTTTTTGGGTTTCTGCCCACATTACATATAGTAGCACTCCTTGATGACCAGACCAATTTCAGGCTGGCTATCTGACAGATAGGCTAGAAAACTAATTTACCTCCTCCAAGAAAGCTAATTGAATCATTCACCTTTAATATGATGCATACTATTGCTACTTTATAGATACAGACTTTTAAGAGGCAAAAATATTATGCAACACTTTCATTAGATTAACTATTATTGTGTGTTCAAGTGAAAGGGTAATAAATCCATACCATTTTGTTGCGGTATGGAACAAGCCCTCATTGTACCTCTGATTTACAAGTAAAATATCCTCATTTGAATAGGGATGATGTGCGTGAGAAGATGAAGAACAAGTACCTCAGCAATCCAGACTACAACTTCGAGAAGGTGAACCGTGCCAGTATGGCTTGTGGACCTATGGTGAAATGGGCTATCGCTCAGGTGAGACTCGTCATGTTGTCATTGTGTGTGTGTTCTTTTGCTTTGTTTTTGTTTTTCAATCTTCCCATTTATTTAAGAACTAGTAACCCGCCCGGCATCTTTAACCGTTTACCCAGCGTAAGCTTAAAAGGTACACTGACGGCAGGTGAAATGAAAATCCACAGCCTGCTTCCAGTCTCCGACCGGGTCAGGAATGGAATGAATGAAGCCCCCATCTAGCGGCGAGGATATTAACTGTGCCGGCTGCCGAGGCCTGACGCACACTGACGGCAGGTCCCAGATGCAATTCAGAAAGGCTGAGGTGAACAGTGAAACTTCAAACACACATACTCTTCTCTGAAGTCTTAACTCAACACGAATCGACCGAAGCTGGGGTGATAGCCTCGCTCGCTCCGAAGCTAGTCATTTAAATTTCCACTGAATGGAAATTGTTGGAAGAAATGAAAACATAAAAACCCTTATAGTGGATGATGTATATGCTGTCACGGACTTTTGTAGAACTTTTCATGCTAAACAATTCTTACACTCGTAGTATATAGAGCTAAAAAGGCACACGACTCTATTCACTGAAATCGTTATTGCTCGGCTTCCTTTGGTCATAAATGAATGTTTTTCTACAGAAACCTTCCTCGAGAAATCCTTAACAGAATGGTGAAAACCGCATCAAAATCCATCCAGTGGTTCTCGAGATTACCCATTACACCCAAGATTCGGGGACTTTGTTGATACTATGTAGAGATTGTATAGTAATGTAACGTTGTAAACTTGTAAATTGTATATAATATGCAGATTTGTTCAGTATAAGCTATATTTATCGGAGATGGAGACACTGCTGTGTATGTGGGGCTTGCCCTTTTACCATCTGCCGTCCATAAATTGTAGATACAATGTTTGGAAAATAAATAATGATAATAATTGACCTACAGGATATGAGAGAATGGATGGAAACTCAGTTGATATGTTTAGGGTCACCAGAAGAAAAATCTATAGTCATAACAGTTTAAAAATACAGTGATAGCCTGCCCTATAGCACCAAGCATTTCTTGGCCGTGTGACTCGCGGAGAGCGTTGAGTCAGCGCCACTTTGACTAGCATCTACCGCTACAAAACAGCGGGACGGGGATCACCACATGTGGTCATAACATTGATTACATTCCCAGGTGGCAAGATACCTTAGTTCAGAGAGTTAAGACTTGTGACAAAGTACTGTAGCCTGTCTCATATTCCATATGATTATTAAATACGTTAAAAAGTGTAAATGTGCTAAACTAGTTGGGCGCTACGCTGCTGCTAGCGCCTGTGCCTTGCTCGACAGGATGCTACTCTCAATGGCACGTCCGTCACGCCGCGACTGCAAAGCCCCATTCTATAGCAATTGTTTGTAGAAGACCACAGCAATAAAAATCTACAGTAATTCTTGGAATAATAGAAAAACTACAGCTACCATTTCCAAAAATGTGAAAAATCGATAAATGCTAGAATACCCACTGGTATAATTTCCAACAATTAAGGAATATTGCTAGAGACTTTCATGGCCAGAATACTAGATGTACTGTTTCCTTTATGGTTTGTACAGTGTACATGGCTTTAAAACTATTTGTGTTCACTTACGATAAAATACAGCATTGATCTGCACAAAAGCTCAAAAATCTAACCCCCTCCTCTTTTTTTAAATATTTTATTCATGTGTGTGAACATAAGGTTACCAAATGTCTTAATTTAAAATTTTATATACAGTATATATTTTTATTATTCTCAAAATGTATGACATGATTGCTCTTCAATCGAACAACAACTGCTGGCTCCCACCTTGAATTTCATTTAAAACATCTTCCAGGGAGTCAAATTTGTAGCTGTCCATAGTGTTAAAATTAAGATAGAAGTAGGAAGTATAGGAGAGGGGAAAATAGAGTTCAGTGTGTTTATTATAATTTTCTGCTTTAGCCAAGTGTGACTGTTACAGATCAACTACGCGGACATGCTGAAACGTGTGGAGCCACTGCGAGAGGAGCTGCACTCGTTGGAGGTGCAGGCAGAGGAGAACAAGCACCGAGGAGAAGAGGTGACCGACCTGATTGCTCAGCTGGAGCATAGCATTGCCTCATACAAGGAGGAGTATGCTCAACTCATCTCTCAGGCTCAAGCCATCAAGACTGATCTGGAGAATGTCCAGGCCAAGGTAAACTTATACCAGTTTTACGTACTCAGTGTTGAAAGATTGATTCTCTAAGACAGGCCTTCTCGATGGTCAACCTATCCTGCTAACAAATACCGTATTTACTCGCATATAAGACAGTTTTTATCCAATTTTTTATGCTCAAAAATTGAGGAGGGTCTTATATGCGCATATCTCAAATATTAATAGCGAATAAAGATATCCATTAAATAACTATGCATGCCAACGTCCTCGAAAATACATGTCAAAACTGAAAATTTAGTATTCAGTTTTAATATATTATTAAGTGGTAACAGAATACAGCTTAAATCAAATAACTGTATTCAGAAATCAAGATGGCAGTGATGAGGAAATTGAATCTGGGGATGAAAATGTCCCCACACAAAATATAGCTCTCGGAGTAATAAATCTGCTCCGAAATTACATGATCACTAAATAGATGGTATATTGGCTTTCATGGCCAAGGAATTAAAACTCAGCAATTTTTCTTGGTTTATGCCATGTCTTGTGTTGGGTTTTGCCTAGGAACACCAAGCTGGCTTATCAGTTGGTTCTTGGTGTCTTAATTCCTTGGCTGTGAAAGCCAATATACCATCTTTTAGGAAGCCTTTTTAGGGAGATGCTGCTTGAGCTTTTAGCTCTTGCAATAAAGAAGCACAGGTACACTTCAAAAGAAGGAAGGTTGTGCACAGTTTGCTACTCCTGTGCGGGTCCGGGCATGGACACCAAGAGCCCGCTGATGAGCCAGCTTGGTTTCCTAGCTAAAACCCCACACAAACACGGCATAAACCTAGACAAATTGCTGAGTTTTTACATGATCACTTTTATTCTTAGTGGTGTATCAAGTGATGCGAGCAGCTACTTAAACCGCATAGAAAATGTAATAATTCACAGCAGTAGTACACACAGTCAACAAGCATCAGAGACTTTTTAATAGGAAGTGAGATAAACTTTGCATCGTAACTGCAGTAAAAAAACAATAATGTGCTGTACTTTAATAATTATAATAATAATACAATAACATACTGCGTATTACTGAAATATTGTGCCCAAATTGTTTTTTCACCTCACAAATCATTTCCCGTCTGTAGTGCTGTCCCGCTTATGATGCGTTTAAACCATAGTCCCTTGAAGAGTGTAATGATGGGGTTTAATGTATTTCATCGTCCTATTATCTGAAAGAAATGTTACATAAATTATTTATACATTAGCACACTTCTCTAACAAATGGTATGGCTATACATGTTGTACTTCTCATTTTGGATGAAGAATGGAGTATAAGTTTAAACTTTAAATATATAGACTGTAATCTGTTCTATTTATGCACCTAATACCTTAGGAAATAGAAGGAAGAAAATCCTTGATGCTGTTTGTATTTGTTTCCAGGTGGACCGCTCAATTGCTCTGTTAAAATCCCTGGGCATTGAACGAGAGCGTTGGGAAGCAACTAGCGAGACCTTCCGCTCTCAGATGTCAACCATTATTGGAGACGTACTGCTGTCTTCAGCCTTCTTGGCCTATGCTGGTTACTTTGATCAACATGTATGTGGATTTTCAATTCATATTCCTAAGTTAGCCTATTCTTAGAGTCTTAGCTCATGCATATAAGATTTCTCCTGGACAAAGCATTAACATTATTCATGAGTCTCCATATGAAGCAAAAACATTAACCATATTGGATAGTGTGCTAGTATATTGTTGCATCCCTTGAAGTGTTGCGCCTCCACCATTGTTGCGTCCCCGCAGTTGTTACGCCTCCACCAAGTCTTGTGCCCCACCTGATGGCACGGACTTTAGCCATAGGCTGATAAGGGGTTCTTCAAGATCAAGTACCAGGATCGTTATCGTGTCCTACCGATAGCTTCTAGTAGCGATCACAAGCACACCGTTATGCATAAGGAAATGGGATTGGGAGGCGGTACATAAATCAGGGGATGCTCCCCAATAAAAAGAGCTCCATGCTTATCTGCCAGTTTATTCCTTCAAGGGCGTATAGGAATCCACAATGCAGATACAAGGATTGCCTGGATAACTCAATCTTGAAAAGAAATAGAAATGTCTGTTCTCACCTGATCTCCCAGTTGGTGCTCTCAAGTACCGGCTCAGCTCTGTACCCCTTGGTCAACGAGCGTTCGACGCACTTGCCTGATCTCTCGATCGGCAGGCAAACGACCTCATCTCCAGACTTCCGTCTCTGTCGTGCCCTGACCACCCCTCACCCATCTGAGTTCGCAGCTTTTATAATCAACCAGCACAGTAGTTGCTGACCATAATGAACTGGGTTGACCTTGGGTTGAATGTCCGGTACGGTTCCACCTTGAACCGACACCGGGACATAATACACTGACCGGCAAAAAAAGTGGAACAGTTAAAAAAAGTAATATAAATAGTATAAATCTAGCCTTGAAAAAGATTTAATCACATTTTAAAAGCTTTTCATGCATTAGAACAAACATCTGAAACATCCGTGAATAGAAATTGAAAATATGACATTTCTTAGGGTGGTTTATTACCACCAATTACCCCCAATCCTCGATGAGCCTATCTTAATGGTTTTATGGCGGGAAGCGGACTGGAAGCGTTTAAGGTTTATGAGTGTTGCCGCTCGCTTATTGTTGTTCTAGGGATACCAACTGGCACTTGTTGAACACGTGTGAACCATTGTCACACATTTTAGCAAGTTATCCATTTGCAGTTCACACTAAAACATGCCTCTTAGCCGTGAAGAAGCTGCACAGGCCGTTGCATTGGTGGAGGATGGCCGCAGCTTCCGTTATGTTGCTGAGGTCATTGGATCATCTCTCGGTAACATACATCGTGCAGTGCAACGTTACAGAGAGCTCCGAACATACGACAGGAGACGAGAGTCAGGCCGTAGAAGAAGCACAAGTGCCAGGGATGACAGATTTCTCACCCTCCAAGTTCTGCGTGATCGGCATACCACAGCAGTTCAGGCACGAAATCAATTGGAAAATGTCAGAAATGTGAGAGTGAGTGAGCGAACAGTAAGAAGAAGGTTTGAAGAAGCTCATCTTTCGTCCAGGAGACCTGCACGTGGACCCGCACTCGAACGGCATCAGAGAGAGGCGCGTCTTCGCTTCGCAAGGCAGCATCTGGGATGGACCCACGAGCAGTGGGCCTCTGTTCTCTTCACTGACGAGAGTCGCTTTAACCTTAGATCCTGATGGAAGAGAAAGAGTGTGGAGAAGGCGCAGGGAGAGGTACAGCCCTGTTGCTTTCTCCTCCAGGACGCCATTCGGAGGTGGCTCGGTTATGGTGTGGGGTGGCATCAACGTTATGGCCCGCACTGAGTGGGTGTGCATCGATCACGGGACGCTCAATTCCCAAAGGTACATCGAAGAGATTCTGATGAACCATGTGATGCCCTTTGCGCCTTTCATTGGTCAGAATTTCATGCTGATGCAGGATAATGCCCGCCCTCATACTGCTCGCTGTGTTGTACAATATCTGCAGGAAGTGGAGATTCAAATCCTGGACTGGCCAGCTCGTAGTCCTGACTTGAACCCCATCGAACATGTATGGGATACGCTTGGAAGGAACGTCAGACAGCATGACCACACCACCTTGGCACAACTGAGAACATCGCTGCTGGAGGAATGGGATCGCATCCCGGCAGATGCCATTCGACGAGTTGTGAACAGTATGCCTGAGCGTTTACAAGCTGTCATAGACGCTAAAGGTGGAAACACCCGTTTTTAGTGACCAGTGTTCTCTTGCAGTGCAGTGCAAACATTAATACTGTTTTGTTTGGCAATACGTTTGATAAACACCAGCCTAAAAGAGCATTACTAAAAAATAGAAAATTGTAAGATTTGCAAAATGTAACGAAATTTGTGAGTTAAAGCGTGTTGTAAAACATGATTCGGTATTTTCTGTTGCCAACCATCTAAATTTACATGAATAATGCAAATATTGGAAAACCGATACATTTTAGTGGAATAAATTAAGAAATTACATAAAAAATTAAAGTGTTCCACTTTTTTTGCCGGTCAGTGTATGTATTAGCTCAGGTAATGAAACTTGATGACACTATTAACAGGTGTCATCATTAAGTTTCTTGAGTCTCAGATGTATTTTTTTAATTAATTTATTTACTTACTTTTTTATTTCTTCATTTATTTTTATTTTTATTCATTTAGTTATTAATTTACTTACTTACTTGTTTGTTTGTTTGTTTGTTTGAGATAATGTAGAGAAACAAATGTCTCTTTCATCATAATCATCAGCAGTTTGTGCAATAATCTTCAGAAAAAAATAATGGTGTAAATGTAGACCCCTGTAACGGGGGCTATGCTCTATTGGAAGTTAAATAAATAAACAATAGTTGTTTTTTCTCCCCTCTCATTTGCCTGACCTTTTCTTACAGTACCGTCAGAATCTGTTTGCCACTTGGTGTCATCATCTGCAACAAGCTGGACTTCAATTTAGAGTGGATATTGCTCGCACAGAGTACCTTTCCAATCCTGATGAACGTCTGCGCTGGCAGGCCAATGCACTTCCCTCAGATGATTTGTGCACTGAAAATGCCATCATGCTGAAGGTAAGTTTAAAACTCTGCCATGGGCTTTCAAGAATCGACAGCTCACTTTCAGCTCAACATGTCCTGTATTTGATGGAGTAAAAATATTTTCCTTTTTTGTTTGTAGCGCTTCAACCGATATCCTTTGATCATCGATCCATCTGGACAGGCAACAGAATTCATCCTGAACGAATTCCGTGATAAGAAGATCACCAAGACAAGTTTCTTGGACGACTCCTTCCGTAAGAATTTGGAGTCTGCTCTGAGATTTGGCAACCCACTCCTTGTACAGGTTGGTACTAAAAACAAGGAATACTCTGTTGATGGTTTTGAAGTAGAATTCTTTACATAAATGAGTATTCAATTAAGTAAGTTCTGTTCTTATATGTAGTAAGTCCCTTTTTAATTTTTGAACATGGAGCCATATTTGTGTTGTAGGATGTTGAAAACTATGATCCTATCCTGAACCCAGTTCTGAACCGAGAACTACGAAGGACTGGTGGACGAGTGCTGATAACATTGGGAGACCAGGATATCGATCTGTCTCCTTCTTTCGTCATATTCTTGTCAACTCGTGATCCTACAGTCGAGTTCCCACCTGACATCTGCTCCCGCGTTACCTTCGTTAACTTCACAGTCACTCGTAGCTCGCTGCAGAGTCAATGTCTGAACCAGGTGCTCAAGGCCGAGAGACCGGACATTGATGAGAAACGCTCAGACTTGCTCAAACTGCAAGGTACGTTGCACACAAATAACAAATCAATATTAAGGGTGAAATTGTTTTTGGTTTGTATATTAAAGTAAGCAGTATTAATATTGTATCTTATTGCCTCATTGTTAAGGCGAGTTCCATCTCCGTCTACGTCAACTGGAAAAGTCTCTACTGCAAGCATTGAATGATGCCAAGGGCAAAATTCTGGATGACGACAGTGTGATTACGACCCTGGAGACTCTCAAACAAGAAGCTGCAGACATCAGCAAGAAGGTAGAGGAGACAGACAAGGTGATAGGAGAAATCGAGACTGTGTCGCAGCAGTACATGCCATTGTCACAGGTAGGTAAACTTTACTTCCGGCCACTTCCTGTTTAGAATTGAATCTTCACTTCCATTTCTTTCTGTAATGTCACCTGCATTTAACATACTGTGTTTTCTGGCATAATCAATTCATATTTTTGACCTAATATTTGCAGGAGAGTAGTGGGAGCGATAATTTTGCGTAATTTGTCATCCCATGTGTTTCAGCATACATTATCACTTTTAACTTTATTGCTCGCCATATAATTCTTGTGTTTTCTCATTGTGAGCACCACATGCCTGATTCACACACAGGCCTCTGTAGTGATGTTTTCACAGAAGTGACTGACGCTAGACCAGAGCGGAGTTTGGCCGTGGACTGGCATGCCAGCCATTTACACAATGTGAGCCATAGCCTACAGGCACAAGCTTGCAGCAGCGTGTGTGACATGATGATTATGCCATGAGATTTCATAAACCAATTTTGTATTTGAAAATTAAGGTGCAACGATTATATCATGGTGATGAAAATGCCAGGAAATATGGTAATTTACCCTGCCCTTAAACTGTCCTTTAGCTTAAAATGTGTGACATTCATGAAAGTTTAATCCTTCATTGAACGAAAACATAGTACAAAATGATGTATAAGATGGCAATTTTATTCTCTTTCTGTGGGTATATTTTGATTTAGCTGTCATTAAATTATAAGCGATTCGATTTTCCAATTATTATGTCTGCCAAAAGGTTTGCATCTGAAATAGGTTCCCTTCTGTTGACAGTTGCGGCACGATTGTTTATGGTACGCAGTTATAGAGAGTTCCAGATTTTTCTTTTTCCTAAGTAAAGTTCAATTGCAATTCCAGATTCATATACCGTATATACTCGAATACCACCCGCACATTTTTAAACAAAATCGGACGTGAAAATTTGGGGTGCGGGTCTTATTTGAGTCATCCTGATTTTAAAGATTTAAATTGCCCGCCACGCGCGATATCGGGTGTTGCGAGTATCCGCTAGATGGTGCTAGCCTTCTTCCGGCTATCACTTTGTTTTACCGTAAGCAGGCGGCGTCATACTTCTTCGCGCACGTGTCGCGCACGTTTTCCGAGTGTAAACATGAGTTGTACGAAGAGTTTGCGGTCGTTTAATGTGAGTGAGAAGCTGAAAGTTGTGAGGGAAGCTGAAGTTATTGGAAATCGTGCCCGGCAGGAAATACAGTGCACTCCCGATAATTCGCGTGTGGATAATTCGTTTTGCGGTTAATTCGCGGGTCTCCATGAGTATTTTTTAAACTGGGAATTCTCACAGCAACTAATCATCACGCTAAGTTAAGCAATCTCTGTCGTTTAAAAGAATTTTGATGCGACGCAATGCGTAAAGACGAAATCATTGAGACTGGGGAAGACTGAACTGCATTTCTCTGCGATGCAACAGTAGGCCTAATTGCGCAATCTTCGAAACTTACGCGCATGTTGCCGCGAGTGGTATAGCACAGATTTCCTTTGTCTTTGAAGCCCAAACAATACAAGAGGAATGCACTTTCACTCGGAACCTACCCTCCCTTTCCCAACAGCCACGCTCCAAGGTCGCTGATCTGTGAGTTGTGAAGGGTGGATGTGCGGACAGCGTGTTGTAAACAGCGATTATTGCGTAATGGCGCAAACGCGCACGACATCGAGAGCGTGTTTGTTCGATGCTCTTCATGCAGTCAACTAGTCGGGAGGAAAGTACCGCTACTCCGCTCGTACAAAAGCAAGCGCTTGCCGACTTTTGTAACGACGATATTTCGAACGGGCAAGTTAGACGTCGATAAAGACGATAATGATTTACTACAGAAAAGCAAAGAAGAAATAGCATGGCATTTGACTGTTGGTGAGGAAAACGGAAATCCAGTAGATTTCGAGTGCGGAAGTGATGCAACGGAAATCCCGAAATTTTCCCACAGTCAAGCTAGTGTCTCTAGTCACACTTATCTTTTATATAGAAAAACGAGATGAATTTTCGTTTTCATATAATATTTTCTTTGGAAATGTGCAATCGAAAAATAGAATCAACGATCTAAGAAACAAAAAGTAATGACGGCTTTTTTTAAATATATTAATGTAGGCATAATCCACATAGGCCTACCAGTAGCCTAGCATGTCGTATAAGACACTACAATCAGGAGTTAAAATTATTATTTCGCGTGTTCAAGCCTATTTCAATATTTTAACCAATAGTTTTGTTTTTCCTAGGCTTAACAAAAATAACTGCGGATAATTCGCGGAAGTTCGTGCATTAATTACCGTGAATTAACGAGAGTGCACTGTATGATATTGACGAGTCATGTATTCGTGATTGAGCGGGATGACGTCTATGCTACAACCACTGGATGTCTGCGTGAACCGCCCGTTCAAAGCAGCCTTGAAACAGCTGTATACGGAGCAGATGGCGGCCGATAAGCACACACTGACTCCAACTGGTCGTATTCAGCGCCCGGAAGTTCAGCTGCTATGTTAGTGCATTTTGACGGCATGGAATCGTATCTCGGGAATCTCATACGGAAGAGCTTCAAGAAATGTAGTATTTCGAATGCTATGGATGTCAGTGATGACGACATTTAGTGGGATGGTGATAAAAGTTCCGAAGTTGGTACTTCTGATGACGATGAATGAAGTGTTTGTGTACTTTTATTTGTATTTTTAATAGTTTGATGTGTGTTATTTTAGGACGACTTCAAAACTGTTGGAAACTATTTTGGATAAATGCTATTCTGTTTATTTAGTTACGATTGTACATAATTTTGAGTTTTTTTTTTTTTATTTATTTTTTTTTTATTTTGTTCTTCAAAATCAGGGTGCGGGTCTTATTCGGGGGCGGGTCGTATTCGAGTAAATACGGTAACTTAAATCACATTTATTGCATTCATTAAATATAGCATATTTTCATTGTAGAAGATTTTCTGTACAGTTTTATTAATTGAAGTTTTATATTTCTTGCTGCTATTTGCATGGATTGAGATAAATTCAGTCATGATAAGTCCAATGTCCATAAATGTGTACCTTAATTAGGCTGAGTGACACAGTTCAAGATACCTGGCTGGCTCCATCCAATGGCATGTAAGGATATTTAAATGTGACACTTGGGTTAATAGATTAAAGAATCATCCCAGGATTAAATTATTGACACTAAGGGATCCCTAAAGCCACACAAAAGAAAGGTATGTTAGTCATTGTTATTTTGTACCTAAAGTTCAGTACAGTATAGTTGGAACAATTATGGGATCACCTTAAATCAAGATATACAAAAAGGAGTTTTCACAGAGCGAAAAATCTTTTGTTTGAGCACTCATTCTCAGATTCCATTTGGAAATGATAATTCTGCAATGCTCTTGGGTAATCTGTTTAGCTCCTTAAAACAGTTATCTCTTCGTAATCCCTCTACTCATGAAGCTGTGATTATTTGGTGATATTTGTTTGATATGTTGTAGTTTGAGGAAGGATGATTTTTGTTTCAGGCATGCAGCAACATATATTTCACCATGGACAGTCTGAACCAGATCCACTTCTTGTATCAGTACTCCCTCAAGTTCTTCCTGGATATCTTCAGTTCAGTGTTGCATAGCAATCCTAAACTGGACGGTGTCACAGACTATGGTGCTCGATTAGCAGTAATAACGCGCAGTCTCTTTGGAGTAAGTTTTCTGTCAGCATCTGAACCTCTGTATATTGAGTTTGTCTATTTTCCATGTTTCTATCCTCTCCCTCTCCAAATAAATTCTCTCCTTATCTCAAGCCAGGAGATGATTAGGAGGCAAGTCTGAGTGCCTGTACTGTTACTCGTTTAGCACCACCCAGGGTACACTTATGTAGTTTGGTAACATAATGGATACAGCAGCATCAGTGGCGTAGTTGGTAGCATGCTGAACCGCTGTGCCCAAGATAGCGGGTTCAAACCCGGGCGAAGTAGTCTGATTTTTAAGAGCGTTAAAATCCTTAAGTATGCCTCCCTTCGGAGGGGATGTAAAGCCGGCGGTCCCATGTTATAGATTTATGGCATGTAAAGGATCCTTTCACAGACAGACTTGTGTGAAGCTAAATTTCTAGGTTAGATTTCGTTGGAACACACTATCAAAGTTCCAACGTTCACCACTAGGTATCAGATGGAAGTAGCTAGACTCAGGCGAGCCGAACATGTCCTCAGACACTCCCGGCACTAAAAGCCATATGATAAATAAATAAATAAATAAATAAATAAATAAATAATGGCATGTAAAAGATCCTTCCACAGACTAAACTTGTTTGAAGCTAAATTTCTAGGTTAGATTTCGTTAGAACTTTCTATCAAAGTTCCAATGTTCACCACTAGGCATCAGTGATATCTGGTAGCGAAAGTTGGAACTACTTGAAATTGAACGGGATTTTTAGCTCACCCTATGGGTGTCCGCTTGAAGCAGCTATAGTCTCTGGCGAGCCGAACATGTCCTCGGACATTCCCGGCACTAAAAGGCATACGATAATAAATAAATAATGGATGCGAGAAACTTCATCCCCCAATGGCCAACAGAAAGCTTGGAGTGACAAATTGCTCCTTCAAGAAATATTTGGAAGTTAATTTTTTAATAAAACTCTGTCCTTCTGAGAACACATTTAAAACACGGCAACAAGACGAAGAATTCGAACCCAGAGTGAGGCTTTGTGGAACTACATGGGGAGCAATCTAAACTACACTTCAATGTTCTTTTCTAGGATCAGTTGACTCGGCTGTCAAATATTGTTCATCAGTTTGACTCAACTGCTCACATGTTGGGAAGATTGATGCCCAGCTAAATGCTGTAAAGAGGATTAAATCTAGTTGTATGAGAACCATGCCTCTCTACTGGCTTCCATCTCTAAGCCACACAGTGCTTGCATCACCTAATTGTTGCCAAACCAAATGCTCTTTTGAGGGATATGCAACAGATTAAGGACTCTGAGCCAACAGCCTACCATGGCAGCTACATTGACTCGACATTCCAAAGGCAGCTCTTGAATGGGTTGATATTAGTTGGTAATTCAAGCATATTGTTCAAAACTACATTGTCTATTTCTTCTCCTTCTTCTTCTGCTTTTACGGCCTTATTGGACCACTTCAATCAATCATTTCTCGGTCCTTTTCTTCAGTTTTTATCATTTTAAATGATCTGGTCGAATTCGTCGTTACGTTACGGCAACGCCACGAAATATACCGAGAATGCACTGAGGTGTGTGATGTCATAGTACCGCTTGGTGCATGGGTACCGAGTTCACTGGTGAGCTCTGGTGTTACGAGACGGCAACGACGCGGCGAGCGTGACATCATCCAGCCAGCTCCCTCCTTTCACCGCGATGACTTGTAACTTTCTAGCGTTCTGATTGTTTCTTGATCATCTAACATGTCAAGAGCCTTTCTAGCATTTTTCAGCATATGTAGCACTTAAAATGTTATAAAGTCTCTTCTTTCCTCCTGTGTTTGTCCTTTGTGTTCCTACTTGACACTTAACTTTCTACTTTCTGTGGTATATAGCAATAAAGAGCTATTTAGTGGATTAAAGGCCTGCCTTTGAAGAAGCAATGTGCCCAACTGTCGAGATGATTCTTGTCCTTTTTTGGGCATTTGTCTTTTCCTTTTTGTTCTTGTTTCTCTTTCCACCTGCACCTGCCTGTCATTGTGTTTCTCTTCTCTCTGTGTTTGTCTCCTTTTTATCCCTCTCCATTGTTTAAATATTTAAGGTAATTTCTGTATGTCGCTCATTTAAAATTAGATTTCTTTCTACTTTTAAAAATTGTGGTTATAATTAAGTTAATTGCCATTGGCTTCTTTTTTATTAGTACAGTCGAACATGGTTAATTTGAACATTCTTCATTTGAAATTGTAAATTGCTTGAACTTTTTGTGTGGTCCCTTGACATTTCTATATGTGAAAATTAAACTTTCCTGGGTCAATCTTTTAAAATGATATTAGACCTTCCAACATCAAATTAACCAGCTTTGACTGTATAAATATAATTTCTTTTTTATTAGACCTACTTATAGTTGAGCAATTACTTATCGAGAAATTTTAAATTCTTCAATGGTTGGTTGACTGTTTATTCGGATAAGGTGTGAGGTGCTGCTATAAATGTGTGTGTGTATGTGTGATTGAGCTGCTTCCCTTTTGCAGGTGTGCTACGAACGAGTGGCCCGAGGCATGCTGCACACAGATCGTCTTACCTTTTCTCTACTGCTGTGTCGCATTCACCTGAAGGGTGTACCCAATGAGCCCAACCTGGACATGGAATTCAATTTCTTCCTGCGAGGCAAAGAAGGAGTGTTGGCCTCTAAAGCACCTTCACATGAGGGCTTGAATACTGAGCAGCTGGAGGCATTGTACAGATTGTCGACTCGGTGAGTGGAACTATACATCCTGTTCATAGAATATTTTTTTGCAATCTGGGCATACTGCCCAGGTAGTAAGATACGAATAACTACAAATTATACTACTACTTCATCCTGAGAGTTTGTGCACTGTGTGCACTGTTCAGTTACTTTCCGAAAATTGTGTCATTGTTAGTTTTATTAAATTTTTCTTTTGTTTGAGATAAAGTTATGGTGACTTAAGTGAAACTACATACATGGGCACTTACATAGTATGTTTCATTCAATTAAAGAGCATTTGTCAACATAATTTTTCCTTTAATCCTTTAGTGCTGGATTTTAAATTTGAGTTTTGTTTTTATTTTTATTTCTTGTCTTTTAGAACATACAGTTATAAAACAAATTATTATAAAATAAGGACTTCACTGCAATGGTAACCTGCAAGAAAGCAGTAAATTTACAATTTTTGGTACAGCCTTCCCAACGCCATGTTGACATCGTGTCAGTTATGAAATATTGACTTTCAGTTGCTCATTGATTTATGTATCTTCCCAGATTACCAACATTCAAGAATTTGGCTCAGAGTATTCAAGAGCTTCCCGAGTTTTCCGCTTGGTTGCAACAAAGTAGCCCTGAACAGTGTGTGCCCCAGTTGTGGCAGGAAGAGAAGCCTCTCAGTGCTGTGGGTACAGCCATGTATCAGCTGCTGGTCATCCAGGTCAGTTCACTCCTCATCTATTATTGATTTTCTGTCCAAGTTTATATCCATACATGAAAGTGGGGGGAATTGTGTAGCTCAGTAAAGATGCTATGCTTCTAACTTGGAGGGGAATAAGTTAGATTCCCAGCCAGTCAGTGGAATTTAGAAACAAACTACCACTTTCAGAAATGCAAATGGCCGTGGAGCTCACGCAGCTTACAACAGAAATGTGTGTGTGGAGGGGGGCGTGCGTTCACATATTACATAATCACAAAGATTATATCTACTGAACGTTGATGACGTGCGGGGAGGAGGGTAAACCAAATGATTACATAATCACTTAACAACAAATAGTTCCGTGAAGAACAAAATAGCCCATTTTCATATATCCTACTTATGTTAATTGCCTCTATCAACATACAGAATTTCAGTTTGATTACAGTAATACATTCGCCATAGAGTTATGTACTACAGTGGAACTTGGATAATTCGAACCACAAGGGACCAGTACAAAAAATCGAATTATCCAATCATTCGAATTAAGAAACTTCTTTGAAAAGGTAGAGAAAAGATATTGCGTTACGTTTATATAATGATTTACGTTCAACCATACATATTAACAGACAACGGTACTTTATAGAGACTGTATCGTGAATAACCTCAAAAGTTTCAAATGGAAAATAAAACCAAAATGTTCTATGCACCTATTTAACGACAGTAGTAATCCAGCAATCTAGTTAAGTCATAGAGAAATCTACTGGTTTTCAAAATAGTTTGAGATTTTTACCTGTTTCCTGCAATTAAGTTTCTCAGCCATCACAAAAGAATCTAACAAATTTGAGGAACAGAAAACAGAACCACTTACGTCATTTCTACTTTCAAAAAAACGCCTAAGTTTGTTGCTTGGGCTGCACTCGGAACAGTTTTTTCGGGAACTGACCCAACTGTTTGGCTTCCGATCGGCTTTTTACACTAAAAACTTCGAATTATCCAAAATATAATTCGAATTAACCACGATTTTTTAGCATTGATTGTATATAAAATGCTAGGGACCAAGAGATAAATTCGAATTAAAGAAGATTTCGAATTATAGAAGTTCGAATTAGCCACGTTCCACTGTATTACATGAAGATTATTGTGTAGGTGTATTATTCAAACTTCAATTAGTACACAAGAAATAAAAACAAAAATTTCAAAATATCGCACAGCCGTCATCTTGTGGTTATGAAAACATTTGAAATAAATTAGATGTCAGTGGATTAAAATTTGTATAAGCCTTTACCGTACCAAGTTTCACTGCGCTCGGATGGTTAAATTGCGAGAAACGTCCATTTAAATATTTAAATTTCGCATCGCCGCCATGTTAGTTTTGTACTTCACAGAATTTTGAAAGTCACATAAGTGAACTTCTAATAGTGCCCTTTATTACTGTACAAAATCTCAGGTGATATCGGTAATAGTTTCAGAGAGATAGAAAGCCGGTAAAATATTTTGCACAGCCGCCATGTTGGATTGGTGAGACGTAACAAAATTTGAAGGACACGGTCGTGGTCCAACAAGATAGTACTATGACCTTGCCGAGTTTCATTGAATTTGCTCCAGCCGTTTAAATTTTATTAGTGGGGACACACGGACATGAGGTGGTCTTATAAGCCTATTTTTTCATAAATGAAAATAGGCTAAGAAATATCGGCTCATAAAGAGGTTCAAAAAATTATTGTGATGAAATATTAGGCATTGCTTTGCCATCATGTTGCTTTATCTTGATTCTTTTGTTCATAAAATGGCCAGTGATCATCACTGCCAAATTGAAATTAAATCAATCCTGGCGATGATCACAAGCGTTGTGCGCTGGCTCCGGCAGGAAACCAGCGCCGTTTATTTACAAGTATTGATAAAGCGATGTGCACTCGGTGATCATCGCCATAGCGAAACCAGCCCTTAAATTTATTACTGTTAATTTTGTTGTTTCAGGCATTCCGACCAGATCGTGTTATTGCTGCAGGGCATTGTGTAGTATCTGCTGTTTTGGGAGAAGACTTCATGCCGGCTGCGGAGAAGGAACTGGACCTTGCTGCCAACATTGACAAAGAGCTGAGAGCCAATGTTCCTGCTCTGCTCTGCTCTGTACCAGGCTTTGATGCGTCTGGCCGTGTGGACGACCTTGCTGCCGAATTGGGCAAACCTCTGGCAAGCATTGCTATTGGTTCAGCGGAAGGCTTCAGTCAGGCAGACCGCGCCATCAATCTTGCAGTTAAGTCTGGTCGGTGAGTATTCTGAGTTGTACCGTATAATTCCTAGGGTTTGTGGTTTTTGCTATTAAAAGTAATGGCCGAAGGCACTTGATGGAATTGCATTATATCGTCTGTTTTAAGATTCTATCTGTATTCTTCAGTTCTCTGATGGAGGGGTTCTAGCACCCAGAAACATGAAACGTAATTACTTAAATTATTTAACAATTTGTATTGACAGGGCTGACTTCCCAATTTTTTTATAAGATATTAAGTTATAAGATTTACTAGCATCGTTCATTCATCAATACAGATCAAATAACATGACTACTACCATGAGGAACTGAAGAAATTCCTTGCGTTGGAAAATTACAAGCACAGTATTCAGTACACTTTATACAGTACAGTATTACGTGCACAAACAGCGGATGGAAACTGTAACAGAGTAGACGAATGCACAACACAACCAACGCAAGGTAACTGCCTGGAATTCAAATGCTAATAATAATAATATCGTATGGCCTCGGTGCCGGGTGCAAGCTTTGTTAATTGACACCCGGAGGGTAGCTTGCATGTCGAATTTCGTCGTTCCTTTGAATGCTATGAAAGTCAAGGAGGTTAGATATCTAAACTCCTTGACACTACAGCGCTTTCAAGTAGAGAATGGAGGAACTTTGTGTTGGCGGAAAATCCCGAGATTAATTTTGCCATTGAACACGGCCTACTGAATTCAAATGGGTTCTTTAACATGCCAACAACGTATGACATGAGTATCGTGATTTTTGTCGCCTTCAAAAATCACTTACCATGGCCAGGGGCGAACCTGCAATCTTGGGGTTGGTAGTCCGACACCATGACGAATAGAAGGACCTAGTGTGAGGACTCCGCCATTATAGCACGGTAGTTAGTGGTCCCGCCGCTACAAGCACTGCAAGCGATAATGTCCAAAACGTGTCCTGTTGTTGGGTCGAGCCGGGTCTTAGAAAAGTGCGCGAGAAGTTACTGTGTGAGATGTTTGTGTGAATTAAATTGAATTTTCTTTGCATTCAGTTCTTAAATTCAGTTAATTGTGTCTTGTGTACATCAGCGTTTTGTGTTGTGAACTTCAAACATATTTCTTATGCGGCTTTGTTAATTTAATAGTTCAACATGCCGTACTGGTTTTTGCCTGGCTGTAAGTCAGGATATGGTAGAGTAGTTGACGATATACGATTTTTTTCACCACCGAAGAATACAAATCAATTTGAAAAATGGGCCAGAGCTATTCCACGAAAGGATACGGAGTTAACGCAAAGTATTAGAATTTGTCAAATTAATTTCTCTGATGATTTGATAAAATCAGGTAATTTTATAGTGAATGGTGAAGAAGTGGAAATCTCTCGTGTGTGGTGGAAGTTACGACCTGGAGCAGTGCTTCATTTTCCCCCTAATTTACAGAAGTAGTGAGAATTAGTTCTTTTAAAGATCCCAACAGGAAAAAGAATCTCGACACCACCAGAAAAAGAAGATTGAAGATGGGAGTGGAGCAACGAATGAGGCATTAAAAGGTCAATCCAGTGTTGATAAGAATTTGGGTCATTCTAGTGTACGTACTGATGCTGAAAGGACTATAATATTGCTCAAAAGGCGCCTTAAGAATGCTAACCGTAATTTAATTCGCGTTTGATCCTGCCTTAACTCAGCAAAATCGAGAATTAATTTGCTGGAGAAGCAGGTTCGAAATTCACAGGCATTTAATTACAAAGATAACGATTACAATGGCGGATCCAGGCCTTGCGAGGCCCTGGGTGATATGATAAGGTGGGGCCCGTAACAATAGAAAAAAAATCGAATCAAATGGAAAATAGTTTGGTAATAATAATAAAATAATGAATAGTTACAATATTTTGAATACACTACAGTACATTATTTTAATAATATGAAAGAAACCTTTATGTCCCTTTGAATAAGATTATGTAAACAATGAAATATTAAAATATTACTTTGCGACTTTTTTCCCGGCTGAAGTCTTCTATTATTTCACTGAAATCTTAACTTGCTAAACGGTCACAAGAGGTCATAGCTGCACTGAAGAAAGGAATATGAATTATAAATTAGTTTGAAAAGTATACTTAATTAATTAATTAAATGTAGAAAAATCCATGGCGCGGGGCCCCTAGGACCGCGGAGCCCTGGGCTGTCGCCCTCCCCTGGATCCGCCCCTGATAACGAACACCTTAGCAAGAAGGAAAAGATGATAATAGACAAAAAGGAAGGAAGGAAGCTTGTAGTTTAACGTGACCGTTAATCTTGAGATCATGAGCCACGGGACCTCCTTTTTTACGTGGAATCCGAGCCACAGGACATGGCATTTCACTTCGAAAATATCACATGCATTGACCGGGAATCAAACTCGCACCGCCTTGGTGAGAGGCATACAGCTAGACCGCTGAGCCACCACGCCTCCTGATAATAGACACTATGCTCAAGAAATGCCAGGAAAAATCTCGCAATGGAATGAGGTACAGCAATGAATTCATTTTAGAGTGTTTATTGTTGAGAATAAAATCACTGAAAGGATTCCGTCATTGTCGGCGACATAATCTCTTGCCTCTGCCTTCAGAAAGTCACTTGAGAAAACTTTGTAAAGGACTAAAGTGCCCTTATGGAGTTTTTTTTTTTTTCTTTCTTCGTGTGGCCTCTTTAGAGGCCGAGTGCAGGTCTTTCTATTCGACGCCCGTGGGCGACCTGCGCGTCGGGATGAGAGATGGAATGGATGAAGATTAATGAAACTGGGCAAGGATGTGGAAGGAAGCGGCCGTGGCCTATCAGAAGGTACCGTCCCAGCATTTGCCTGGTGTTGAAAATAGGAAACCACGGAAAACCATTTCAAGGACAGCCGACGGTGGGGCTCAAACCCACGCATCTACCGAGTCAACAGAGAGCTTGGCCCCATGACCTAACGCTGCGCTTTAGTCCGCGTAGCCACTGTTGTCGGTCCTTATGGAGTTAATGCGCATAGTATAAATGCTATTTCAGACTATTTTAAGGAAGAACAGAATGATAATTCACGTTACGGTGTTGTAATTTTCGAAGAAGAGAAGCTAAGAGAAGAAATCGAGTTAAATAGCTTTTCTGATAAAGTAGATGGATTAGTTGATTTAGGTGAACACACACCTGACCTACAGAAGAACGTACTTGCAAATCACGCTCTAGTGTTCATATTCGTACCTTTCATGCATATATTGGGTGCAGCCAGTTGCTGTTTATGCAAACAGAAAAGCTACTCCAGGGGACATTCTAGCTAAAATTCGAAGTCTAGGTGATTTTGCACTTAGAAGAGGCTGGGGCGAGGGTGGCTAGCTTTACTTGTGATCGTAGTCAATCAAATAAAAAGGTCAGGAATTCGTTAGGAGTCAGTGGCAAGACAAGCTCTCTACAACCTCACATCCTTAATCCTGCAGATGTTACGAGAAAGATCTGGACTTTCTCCGACTGTATATTCCAGGAATCTGTGTGTTCCGTAACATGTAATGAAGACCGTAGTTCTTATTTCCGTGAATTATATTTTCCAATGTGCCCTGCCATGCTATTTTAATTGTAACCGCTAATTACTTTTTAAAAGAGTATTAGTTACAAAGTAATTCGTTTCCCTTAGCACCATCCCTAAGACCAGCTGACCCCGGCTGTGTGGAACTTGTCCACTCTAGCGCTGCCTGGCGGGGCGCGCTTGAACTTCAGGAGTCTTCTCACTTTCTCCTTCTATTCGTCATGCCGACACTATAACCACTCACCCACCGTGGCAAGCATTCAAATGCTAATAAGGCCTGATGTGTAGGATTCAAGGAAATCTGTACCCTTTATCTGACTGAAACCTTGAGCTACTAAACGTGCTCTATACCTAAGTACTTCACCCTCTTGGTTTCGTTTAGTTTTATACACCCATTTGGTGCCTATGACAGTCTTGCCACCTGAATCTTCTGCAAGTGTCCACACATTATGTTTTTCCAAGAGTCGGTTCGTTGCCTCAAACCATTTATCTTTGTCATCTCGTGAGGTGGTTTCTTGAAAAGACACCGCATCGTTATATTCTGACCTCAACATGACAATGCGACATGATGCAATACTGTAGTTATTTTTATAGCGCATTGAGTCACGTGCAGCGAAGGTCAGTAATGTAGAGATTTGAAGCCATCTTTCAGTGTTGCCTATACAAAATTGTCATTTGTAGCTCTTAAGTCGTTAAATACAAATATGCCCAATGAATGGGCGGGGTGCATTTTTTTTTCTCTCTCGGATGACCGATGTTTCCTCTCGTTTTACCTTTTGTAGCTTGATAATGTTGCCTGAATTTTGCCTTTTTGTTTTATTTAAAATAAAAAAACACATTTATTCTTCATCAGGTGGGTACTTTTGAAGAACGTTCACTTGGCACCACAGTGGCTGGTTCAGCTAGAGAAGAAGTTGCACAGTCTGCAGCCTCATGCTGCCTTCCGCCTATTCCTCACCATGGAAATCAACCCCAAGGTGCCTGTAAATCTACTTCGTGCCGGAAGAATATTTGTGTTTGAGCCCCCACCTGGTATCCGGGCAAACCTGCTGCGAACCTTCAGCACGGTAAGTGGTGTGCCTCTCTCTCATGTTGAGTAGTGTCCCAACCTCCCTTGAAATTAACAATAATAGTAATGAGAGAAGGACGTGGAGAAAGAGACAAGGTCAGGGAGTGGAATCGAGCCTTCTTTCCAGAAGCCAAAGTGGGAAGCTTTTTTGGTTTTGCACCAGTAAAGGGACACAGGATTAAAAAACATGAATTTAATGAACGATAGACAAGCGAATGTGACAAGGGGACGAATCAAACACAATTTCATTTTTAACAAACACTCACATCCAGCACGAGGGGAACGCAGTCGGGCCATATAACTCTACAGAATTTAAATGAGAGTGCAGTCGCGACAAATAAAGTTTACAGCTCCTTTACATTAAAGAACACACTTCCTAGCTTGCGAATAGACACCAGCCTTCATCAATCCAGTTTAAAAACACACGTTATACTGGCTTACTCAATTTCACAGCAACTTGGCACCACAGCCAAACAAAACTCTACATTGAGTCATTGCATTAACCACATTACTCTCCCGTAATACACGCACTTCCACTGGTAATTCAAACCGCTTAACTTTCACCTAAAATACAAATATTTCTGGAGTCCCCTCCAATACACGACAATGGCCTCTCACCAACACAAAGTGACAAATGGCCACGACGTCCTCCGATGCTGACGTGCAATAGCTCCATGTGTACACATGGTTTTTAAGGTAAAAATCCATGACCACATCAAATACAAAAACAACACTACACTACAGAATTCTGCCTAATGGCATAAGAGGTAGTCTATTAATATACGGAATAATGTAGTTACATGTCGGAGTGGAATGGGAAGATAAAATACTCTGAATAAAGAACACAGATGCTCAGAAATAAGCGCGAAGGGAAAGCAAAGGAAGCAAACTTCCGTAACAGAATATAAATTTTAAAAAATATTTAATTCGACACCGGCAGCTTTAATATAAACAAACTCTACGTTACAGGGATCTAGAATTGCACTCTGGAGTTTCAAGCACTTGCCTCGCAGGAGGCGAAACTACGTTAATTCAAAACGACCTAATAATAATTAAAACGGAACACAAAGAATCCAACATATAATTGAAAAAATATATTGTCCCTCAGGACATGATACGCTCACTTAAAATGTTGTTCACACGATGTGGCGGGTCCAAATCCCCAGGCAACGTAGGCAGGACCGCTCACTCTCAAAACACGTCCTCTTGGGTCCTTTTCACAGTTCGAAGTCTTCGTACTACTGTTGCTACAAATCTCCAGAGTTAACTCTCTGGGCCGATCGGTGCTACCACCCAGACGGCTAGAAAGTCACCAGGTCTTAACAGCACAATGGCGGGGACACTGACACCACAAGTTGGCAGTATGGCCGCCAAGGTACGACAGATCCAATTAACGATCTATGTGAATGTTCACATCATTTTAAACCATATTTACGATGTTGCCTCAATAAATTCAATTTGTCTCTTTATTAGATGAAATAGCCGAAGCAAGGGCGCAAGTTATGTTACATATAACTTGGCCTACTAGAGTGTCATTTTACTAAATGTTTTTGGTGCAGTTTTTGGTGTTCAAAGGTGCTCTGATGTACAGTAAGTCAAAACAGAGACAATTTAATGTGATCTTACAGCAGGAACGAGATCTAATTAGGAAGTCAAGATTAGTCTTGTGGTTATGAACACGAAGTGTTCGGGAGGTTAAGTTTGGGTGTTTCCGGAGACTTGCCGAAGACACAATAAGATTCAAATGGGTACAGAAAGGGGGAGTAAGGTTGAGGTTATGGGCGGTCTCGGTGTGACACAGTCACAAGTATGTTATTTTAAACCATGTTTACGAGGTTGCCTCAATAAACTTAACAGTGATGATTACAATTTTTGGAGAAATACAAAAGTGTATGCAAAGCTGCTTTTCCCTTCTTTTCTTTCTTTTCAAGCTTGACAGTGTTGCCTATATTCTTCCCTTTGAATCAGCTTTTTTTTTAAATTCCTTACCTTACAACTCTTGGAGATAAAATTTAGTGAATAAATTTATGGTTCACTTATTATTCCTGCAGGTACCAGCTTCACGAATGATGAAGGCGCCCAATGAACGAGCCCGTTTGTACTTCCTCCTAGCTTGGTTCCATGCCATTGTCCAGGAAAGGCTTCGTTATGTACCTTTGGGCTGGGCTAAGTACTACGAATTTAACGAGTCCGATCTCCGTGTGGCCTGTGATACTTTGGACACCTGGATTGAAGCCACTGCTATGGTAAGTGAGGGAAATATGTATGGGCTATCGTCAATACTCAGTGGAAAGGTAGCTATGTCCTCGTGGGATGTCGAGCTGTTAATTGCTTTTTTTTTTTTTTATCACATTGCAAGACAAAATTAAATCTCGGCCAAAGATGCCCGAATGGAGTTCATTTTTTCTCTCGTAGATGGCAGTGTAGTGATATGAACTTATTCATATCTAATAGCTTTCCTTATTGACAATTTAATCTAAATGAACACCAATATTTAAGAAATTGCTTGCCACGGTGGGTGAAGGTTATCATGTCGGACTTCCAACCCCCATGTTTGCAGGTTCGCTCCTGGCCATGGTAAGCGATTTTTGAAAAGCGACAAAAATCACTGCACGTATGTCATACGTTGTTGGCATGTTGAAAAACCCATTTGAATTCAGTAGGCCGTGTTCATAATGGCAAAATTAATTTCGGAATTTTCCGCCAACACAAAAAAGTTCCTCTCTCTCTACTATATGCGCTTTAGTGTCAAGGAGCTTAGATATCGAACCTCCTTGACTTTCATAGCATTCCAAGGAACAACAAAATTCGACATGCAAGCTGCCCTCTGGGAGTCGAATAACAAAGCTAGCGCCTGAGGCCATACGTTATTTAAAAAAAAAAATGTATTTATTACACCTTATAATAATAATTAAATTATGGTAACTCTTCTCGAGAGGAATACGTATATATCCAGAGCGTGCTTTTCAGCCGCGAGCGGAAAACAGATATATCCGGAAAATTCCTACACTTAAATCTGTCATAATAGTTAATGTTAAACCTAGGAGATGGCACTACTATGCAGACACATGTTTGATAGTAGATTATGTCACCCCTAGAGACTCTTTGACTTCACAAGAAGTGTGCAAGTTGCTTCAGATGAACGCACGTGTCTTATTGCGTAGTTGATGAAGTGAGTGCATTTTTGTAGTATTTATTTGGTGATGTGAGCATACCGTATTTACTCGAATACGACCCGCCCTCGAATAAGACCCGCACCCTGATTTTGAAGAACAAAATTTTAAAAAAACTCAAAATTATTTACTATCTTAACTAAATAAACAGAATAGCATTTATCCAAAATAGTTTCCAACAGTTTTGAAGTCGTCCTAAAATAACACACATCAAACGATTAAAAATACAAATAAAAGTACACAAACACTTCATTCATCGTCATCAGAAGTACCAACTTCGAAACTTTTATCACCATCACTGCCATCCATAGCATTCGAAATACCACATTTCTTGAAGCTCTTCCGTATGAGATCTCCAGAGATACGATTCCATGCCATCAAAATCCACGAACACAGCAGCTGAACTTTCGGGCGCTGAATACAACCAGTTGGAGTCGGTGTGTGCTTATCGGCCGCCATCCGCTCCGTATACAGCTGTTTCAAGGCTGCTTTGAACGGGCGGTTCACGCAGCATAGATGTCATCCCGCTCAATCACGAATACATGACTCGTCAATATCATATTTCCTACCGGGCACGATTTCCAATAACTTCAGCTTCCCTCGCAACTTTCAATTTCTCACTCACAGTAAATGACCGCAAACGTTTCGTAGCATTCATTTTTACTCTCGCAGAACGTGCGTGTGACTGAATGACGCCGCGTGCTTACGGTAAAACAAAGTTATAGCCGGAAGAGGGCTAGCACCATCTAGCGGATATTCGCAAGACCCGATATCGCACGCGGCGGGCAATTTAAATCTTTCAAATTTGGATGACTCAAATAAGACCCGCACCCCAATTTTTCACGTCCGAATTTGTTTAAAAATGTGCGGGTGGTATTCGAGTATATACGGTAATTCACGGAAAAGGCTATGGAATGATATAGTGTCTGCTTTGGATTTGAGTGATGTTTTGAAGTGTTTCCACACTAAATTATTAATAATTATGGTATATTGGCTTTCACGGCCAGTGAAGCCAACATACTACCTTTTTGGAAACCTTCATAGGGAAGTTAAGGCTGCTTGAGCTTTTAGCTCTCGCAGTAAACTAAAGTAATTACAAGCAAAGCTTTCCGAGGCCAGCTTGCTAATGCAACGTTTCTATCTATACAAGTTTCATTCCCCTTGAGGGTGGCCATTGTCTAGTGTGTTGTGTGCCGGCCACTTGCATAGCATGAGTCTTAGCCTGCAGGCAGAGAGACAGATTCCTTTCTTCTGATGGGTCATGCGAGATGATAAGCTCGTGGCAGCATGTGCAACCGACCAGCGCACAAATACTAATGTGCTAAGTGATACCGTAAAATTTTATAAACCAATTTATATTTTTAATTTGATAAGTAGGGTGCAGGAAATACGGTAAATGAAAGCATAATTGTTCTTTTCCAGGGCCGAACCAACTTGCCACCTGAGAAAGTGCCATGGGATGCACTGGTGACTCTGTTGTCTCAGTGTATATATGGTGGTAAGATCGATAACGACTATGACCAACGTCTGCTGGCCTCCTTCCTTTCCAAACTGTTCACACCACGCAGCTTTGAATCGGATTTTGCTCTGGTCGCCAACGTGGACGGAGTGGCTGGAGGTCCCGGTGGACAGCGCCACATCACCATGCCCGACGGTACTCGCAGGGACCACTTCCTGCATTGGATAGAATCATTGTCTGACCGACAAACACCTTCATGGTTAGGACTGCCAAATAATGCAGAGAAAGTTCTGCTTACTACCAGAGGTAAGCAATATCTATTTTATCACCTATTTCCGTCTTACAGTCAAAATTCTTGAATAGCATTATTGCTCAGGAATTCTTGAGTTAAACACAAGAACATTTTACAGTAAGAGAGAGAATTCTGGGGTGAAGTATAAAATTGTTGAATGAATGATGGTTGGTTCCTCAGTTTAGGGGCTGCGACAACTCGGTCATGTAGCCCCGTGTACTTTGGGTGTATGTAGAATCTCTCTGATAACCGGTGTTAATTGTGATGGCTGTATTAGTGTGTGTTATCTATAATTCAGGTAAGGACTGCAGACGATCAATTTCAAGTAGTTCCTACTTTTGCTACCAAATACTTCCGTCAACGACACCTAGCCGCGAACTTGGCTTCTAGATGCCACCGCAACCAGCACCTGGTGGCGAACGTTGGAACTTAGAGAGAGTTAATCAAATCTAACCTAGGAATGTAGCTTTACACAATATTGTAGTTAATGGAAGGTTCTTTAACATGCCATAAATCTATGACGTGGCCCCGCCGGCTTTACTTCCTCTCCAAAGGAAGGCATACTGAGGGATTTTTAACGCTCTTTAAAAAATCTGACTACTTTAGCTGGGTTTGAACCCATGATTTTGGGCAAAGAAGCTCAGCCTGCTGCAAACTACGCCACCGAATCCGGCCGTGAATGAAAGAATTCAGTGTCAGTTCTTTTCATTTTTACTACGTCCATTCTTATAACAAAAATGTGAAATGTAATTTTACATTAAATTCAAGGAAAGCAAAGCTGTCACACAAACATCTGATTCATAGGAATAGCACAACGAAAGTTCAAGGCTGGCCAGTAGTTCCACTTTGGATGTTGGCATCTATTTTGCCATAAAAGTACAATACATAGTGAAATGATAGTGGATGGAGACTTTCTTAGTTTGTAATCCACAGATAAAAATTGCTCATTATCCTGTGATTCAAGACATTCTTCAACGACTAGTAAAATTCATGGGTGTTCCAAAATTGTACCTGAAAATTAATTATATGCATTGATCAAAAGGAGAGGGGGTTACAAGAGTGATGTGTTCTTTTCGTCAAGCTAACGACATCTGATCCAGGTTAATGAAATAAATCATACATACAAGACAACTAACTAGCACTACCAAGCACTACAATAACCCACAATGCCACCCACAAGTAGTTAGCGGATCAAGCTGCAAAAGAGGCGGTATCGCTACCACCTCTACCAATGGAGGTACCCGCTAGAGATATTCGCTCTTAGTTACGCCGACAAGTACTGGCATTTTGGGAGAGTCAGTGGCTAGCTGACCCACTCACTACCCAGTAAACTGAGAGCGATCAAGGGAACTACTCGCGTGTGGCGGAGCTCTTTCCGGTCACGGATGGAGTATGTCATTTTGTGTAAGCTAAGGATAGGTCATACAAGATCCACCCATTCATACCTAATGAGAAGGGCGGACCCCTCACTTTGTACCTGTGGAGTCGTTTTCTCCGTGGCCCACATTTAAGCAGAGTGTGTGGATCTTGCTGACTTACGAAGAAACCTTGGTTTGCAGATGACACTCAAACTTATATTAGCCGATGGCGTGGTGGCTGCTGATCTAGTCATTCGCTTTATAAGTGAGAGTTGGTTAGGGGCAGCAATCTAAATTTTCCAGTGTACATTGACTCAAAAACTTGTTCTTTTTTTAATTCTGAATTTTTTATTTTTCTGTGTGTGTGTGTGGTTTTTTTTTTCCTAATATATTTTGTTTTACTAATTTTCGATCTTTTCATATTTAGGTTTCCACCTCTAAATTATTAATTCCATTCTAAATTTATGTACTTAAATCTGTGTTAAGAGGGGCAGATGAACTCTTAGTTCTGCCCCTTAAAACAATAACTAACTACAGTAACTAACCACCCACAAGTACCATATTCACTCATGTATGTCGTGCCGTCATGTAAACCACGCAACCTGTTTTTACCGAGTTGATTTCCGGGGGGGAAAAATAAAGTAGAATGAAGCAAATAAGAAGGTGCATGTTTTTCGTAATATAGAAAGCATTGAAGCCGCTGCGTTTTTGACAAAATGGATATTACAACTTTTCAGTCGGTCAACACAATATAATCCCGATTACTGGGGCATCCAAATAAACAACCTGAACCTGTGGTTAAAAGAAATATATAAATTTGTTATGGATTGCAGAAGAGTTAGGAAGGCGTTTCGCTCATAAAGCAAACATCATTGGATCAAAATATATTGGCCCGAAGATAAGCCGCACCCAGATTTTTACTCAAATAATTTTAATAAAAATTGCGGCTTATTTTCGGGCCAATACGGTACATTGCAAAATAGCTCCACAAACCACTACCAAACCCACAAACGGTCTCTGCCCTCCAGAAACTAAAAGCACAGCAATTACTTAGAAAGTGTGGCAACTATTAAGGCTGGTTCACAATAGCCAGGGAACGAGTAGGAAGTTGAAATGCACGCTACCTTATGGGTCGGTTCACATTCAATCTCCGGGAGCGAGAAGCTGAAAGTAACCCGGGAAGGCCAACGGGAAGCATGGTTAAGTTTAATGTTTGACGTTCTCGGAGCTTCCCGGAGCCAATCAGAAACGTTGTACCGGCACATGCGCAGTACGGAGGGAGTAGCCAGCGATGTAAATATGACCTGTGAATGCGCTCTCTAACCTTGCTTATCTAAAGTGCACAATTTGTGTTTAATAAAGTTATAATAACCCTCTGAAGCATTTCAGTTGTGTAATTGGTGTTAATTAGTGGGCGCTTACTGATTGTTTTAATATTATTACGCTATAGCTGATTGCGCGCGCATGTACAAGTTCACATTCCCGGGACAATTGTGAACCGGGGCCCCGGGAAGCTTCGCATTCTCATTTTCGTTCTCGTTTGGTTCTCGTTCCCGGGCCAATTGTGAACCAGCCTGTACTGATAAATACTAAAGCATTAAGCATACCTACGAGGTTGCATGGTTTAGGGGCAGATGACCTCCCTGTTCCGCCCTTTAAAACTCCAAAAATAACTAAGGTTGCACGGCAGGGAAATTACTATCCCATCCACAAACAGTCTCCCTCCACCAACTAATGTATGATGTGTAGCTAATATTACTGTGATACACTTAAGTAACAAGCCCCAAATTGGTGAAGCCCTTAAAACCTCTTTACACCTTGATTTTATGCAATTATTAGAGAAAACTGTTTTTGTAGGAGGAAGCTTAGCCTCAGGTCTCTTGGGCATTGACATCCCACCAGCATCTACTGCGCAGTGCAATCATTATTATTACATTACATTACATTATGCGAACCGGCCAAAACTAAGGACCACGCAAATATCATTTAATTTTCTTCCCATATTTCTTCCTTCCTTTCTCTTCCTCCACACTTCCTTCATTCTTTCACAGTGTTGCACCGTTCTCTCTGCTGTCCATCTTCCTCCCCTGCGCTCTCTTTTTTCTCCCGCAAGAACCTTTATGTTCGAAAGTATTTCCCTGAATTGTGTTCGGTCTCAACAGTCGTCATCTGTAATTCCTAGCCTCCGGAGTTCTTCCTTCATCATCGTTATTATTATTAATTTGATACAGCCACATATGGACTACAAATACGCAACAATTATTCAGGTCTTTGTCTTCAAGGTGGTCTTTTCCTTGCCGTTTAGCTTCCTGCCAGATATTTTTCAATCTTTCACTCCTTCTCAATCTCACTTCCATTAAAAGTGTGCGGCTTCTTTTGGGGGGATCCTTCACACATGCAACTTTAGTTCAGAGTCTTGTCCTGTCCCACACTTCAACCAGTCCAATATTTGCCCTTTTTAAGTCTTGATATACCTTCTGAAGCCATGGAGGTTGTATCTTGCACTTCTCTTGAAGGTTAAGAATTTTATTAGCTAACCTCTCCGTTCCCAATCATTACTATTATATAAACTTTTTTTTCCAAATGTGTGAGTTATATATTTTCTTACATTATAATTTCTGTGGACTAAGCAATGTTCTTGTATTTTACTCAAGGATTTTACTATTCTAAAAGTTTTGTCACTGGAGAAAATTGAGTCACTTAAGTGTTGTGTATTATGGGTTACTAATGTAGTTTCTCCCTTACAGGCACTGATCTTGTTAGCAAGTTACTGAAGATGCAGCAGTTGGAAGATGATGATGAGCTAGCCTATGCAGCTGATGAAGGCTTGGACAAACCTCGAGAGAAGGAAGTGGATGGTCGACCTTCATGGATGAGGACACTTCATAATTCCGCTACTACATGGCTACAGCTGCTGCCCAAGTCTTTACAGGTGTGTGATCTGCGAATTTTCAGTTTATGAGGAAGTTCTTGCAAGTGCTTGAATTGCTCAAAGTAGATAGGTTTACTAGATTTTCCTCTGTGTTGATTTCTTAAACAAGATCAACAAGTGTTACATAGAAACAGCAGAAACAAATACTATTCATGTTACAGACAGTAATGACACCAACCGTGGTAGCTACACACGTTAACATGCAAGCCCATGAGGCCGGACTGTCTTCAGACCCAAAAGAAGAGTGGGTTTGAACCCCACCTTTGGCCATCCCTGGTTTCCTCCATTTTCAATTCCAGGAAAACGTTGGGATGGTACCTTCTCCACAGTTGCTTCTTTCCAACTCTTCATTTATTTCATCTCCCTTTAACTCCTCTGATGAGGTTTGTACCGTTAAAATTGAGTGGAGGGAGGGTTTGGTACCCCGAGGCCAAAGTGGCCTGAAGACAATTAACCTAGTACTATTCTATGCGCTCAATGAAACATGGACTCGAACAGCAGTAGGTAAAATAAATATATATTTCAAGGGAAAAGAATACAAGGCCGAAAGGCTATGGGAGGGAACACCAATCTGCACTCCTACTATATATCTACAATGGAGGCCAAGCTATATCCCCAAATTATATGGCTACGCTGTATAATTAAAACAGGTCACATTTACGTGATTACAAATCACCTCATGTTTAAACCTTTTCCAATTCTTATCCGAAACTACTACAGTCTCATTTCGATTCATTTCAATTAGTTACTCATTACATTCTTTCTAATAGGCTTCCGAAACTGTTTTGCAACCAGCATGGATGCTGTGCTTTTGCGGCCATAATAGACCAAAAATGCCATCTCAGACAAACGAAAAGCAAGGGACCGTTTGTCATTATTAAAACTATCAAGTTCCCCACACCAAAATCCTGACAATTACATTCTTGAAATCATTTAATTTCACATTAGCAGCATGGAAAGATTAAAAATGAAACCAAACACATCTCGAAAGATGAAGTAAAACAAACTCGTTTTCGCTGCTTAAAGAATAGGAGGCGTGTTATGAATATAAAATAATCTTAGGCCACATTATAATAGACCCTTAAAAATATAAATTGAACAAATTAGCCAATCTAAGAAAACGCCTTGATAAAGAAGAATAGCGTCCTTTTGGGGAATCGAAAGTTATTTCAATGCATCCGGCCAGACGACACTTGGCCTCTTAAAAATTCACAAACTTAATTCCCATTTTCATGAAATGTCATAAATATTTTGTCTGACGGTTCTAGAGTTCCAACAATTATTATCCAACAGTTTTACCTTATTCTCAGACCAAGATTTAGGTAGTGGTCCGGGGCCACCACAAACCGCGTCCTTTCACCGTAAGCTCACATTATGATCTCTTCTCGTCCAAGCTATTCATAGCTCTCACGACAATGGGACGCCATTTTGCGCATGTGCAGAAGTTCATTTTAAAACAGATGACAACTGAAGAACGTCTGGCACTAGTTTTAATGCCAACCTTGTTAATTAATTTTCCTTCACCCTTTAAATGATCGAAACATCCTTTTTAACCAAATTTAAATTGGCAATACAATTTGCATTGATGTGTCCATCAATGATTGGCTATCCAGACTTAAGATTATTTGAACAAAGACCGCCAAATTTCAGTACAGTCCAACACATAAATAATTCACTAGACAGTCAACAATGGCTACATTCTATCGATGTAGACCGGAATAATTTGTTAATATATTTTCCATTAAAAGATAATGGGTATTTAAATTGTTTCTGTCTTCTTCTTGTTTCCTGAAATGATTCACAATTAATGACCAGGGGCGTTGGCAGAAGGGGGGGGGGTCACATGGGGGCAGCGGCGGGGCACAAGGGGGGCGGCGGCGAAGTATTGTGAGTCGAAACCTATCGGCTCAGTCTCCCCCTGCGATTCCACCTCTAGGGGGGGGGGGGGTCAGATGATGATTCCCGACGATAGCTGCTAGCAGGATGGAACCAGCCCACCAATACAGCCTCTCCGGACCGTTACAGCTGGACATCTCACGAAGTTGTAGTAAATGCCTCCACTCTGACCAGCAGAATGGCTAACACCTCCACTAGATGTTATGTCGTGCATGGTGACAGTAACCTGTGCACTGGCTACTGCCACGAGTGGTGAGTGATCACATCACTCACGTGACCAACCGGAACAGATATCAGATGGCAAGAAGGGTCACATGATCGCCATCTCATCGATGATATTCCATGTAGATTTAGTTACCATGTCGTTGTTATAGCAAGTGACATTCCTTGGTTTTTGGGAATAATTGCAGTGTTTGACCAGGTAAGACTGTTAGAGCTTAAACCGACAGACGATGTTTCAATTTAAATAGTTAGTTTGCAATGTGATGAGTAATTACTAAAATGAACATCACAATTCCATGCTCTGGTAAAATTTCTAGCTTGTTCCCAGCCAAAATAAATCCTGTTTACACATTCTAAGGAATTAATTAAGTGGACGCAGCGTCACTTAACAACATGCCATCCCTCAGCAATCATGGCAATCAGCTCTCAATTTATAGAAGGTACCAAGGTACCACAGTACCTCCCGAGTACTCTCAAACAGCACAGTCATTTAAGTTACTTCTGATGTACAATTACATCAAGTACAAAATACACACAGCTCTCAAGCATGGCTTCAAACTTTATTAAGGTAGAACAGCAGGCGCAGAACCGCTCGAACAATCTCAGCAACAATACAGCAATCAAAATTTCACGTGAACCAAACTTCAACAGGACTACACACACACGTGCTCAAATTCAGATAACGCAGGAATCCATCTCACATCTGCGACCAATCACCATCAAGCAGCAGTTACTCCTGACATAACCTCACTATTGAACCAAACTCGTAGTCAACTTACGACCAACAATCACCCAAATTCACTCGCACGTTGCCCTCAGCAATCTTCTAACCTCCCTGTCACAACGACAACACTTGACAACTCAAAGGATCAAGCTCACACATAACCACACAACATTCACTCTTGTCAAGACATAACCTCACCAAATTCACCAGTCGACTTCTAACATCCCGCTACTAACCCAGTGCGACCATCTCAACGATAGGTAGCACTACCAATTCATAATCAACTTTAGGTCACTAAATGCAACCAACCTCACCATGGGTCACTAAACAGCAACCAACTATTACCTTGGGTCACTTAAGAGTAACCATTTTTACTTACTTACCAACCAACCATTATTGGGTCACTTAAGAGCAACCATTGCCTTACCGTCCGTAGGTGCCAACTGACTACGTCTGTAGAACCAGACAAATTAAATTTCTCACCTAAACGATTCAGAAAGAAAACCTTCACCTGTATCGCATACACAATCCAGCTTACAATTTGCTCCCAAAACTGGCCTCCACACCTGCCACGTGTTTCAGCGACAAGAAATATCCACCTGCATATGCCTCTTCTAAGTTTCACTGCCTGCATATACCTCTTCTAAGTTTCACTGCCTGCATATACCTCTCCACCATAGAAAAGGCTCCTGCATATACCTCTTCTCGTAATAAGTCAAGGCACCACTCGACTAACTCAAACTCACCATCAGGGAATAATCATCCTGGAATCACCGACCCAACAACCTCTCGAAGCTCAAATACTACTCAGAGTACTGACAAAATTACACAACTCAATCCCACCAATACCAACACTGTACCAACAAAACAAAACCTAGACACTAACCGAAGAAAACTCAAATACTCAACCGAGTACCAACGCACAAGAAAATAATAAAACACTAACCCTAATTAAACCTCAACTAGTACCAACAACACAGTACATCGGACACAACAACAAAACACTCCCTAGCAAGTACTCACTCGCGTACCAAGTACCAACAAGGCACTTAACATACCTGAAATAAAAACAACAAAATGTACCCTCAAAATCTAAAAAAACGATGTGCGACGTTCACTAGCCCGCACGACATCAAGAGTCAGAGGAGCATAGCAATGTCGACATCACCAACCATCACTGAAAGCAAATAGCTTATAAAGATAATAGCGGAAACTCGGCCGTAAAAGCATGCGCTCGCTTGGAGACAGCGATCACAGTGCCATCTCTTGGTGCGAGTTGACAGCATTACTCGCCTTGCCACCCACAGCTAGCATTTTTGAGTGCGCACAGACCGAAATTGCATTGTGAAGTTAACATATGTTTCGGCTTGATATTGAGGCAGCAAATAATTTAAAGATTAGTATTAAAAGAAACAAAAGATACTTTGTTCTGTACAATATTTATATAGAATTCTAAAAGTACTGGACTGCTTCTGCATATGGTTTGCTTTGCCATAGGCAGTAGAACTAAGGCACTGCACCAGGCCAAATACTGAAAATTACAAGGAAATATTAGCACATTGGTTTTAATCTTTCCTTTTTGACATACTGGTATTTAAAAACCTGTTGAACACGCTTAATTACATTAAAAAACAGTTACCTTCTTATATATTTCCTAATAAAGGCAGTAAAATTAAAATTTGTGTTTCTGAACTTGTTAGATTACACCAACCTCCTTAGCTTTAATAGTGCAATACGTACACTTTAGAGGCAGATGACCTCGCTGTTCCGCCCCTTATAACAACAATAAATAACTGCGTACACTTTCAATCGGAAATATTGAAGCATGTTGTTAAATGTTCTGCCTACTGTACCGTAGATTCACCACGTTTTATAATTATGTTGTTATTTCAATATTAACATTGGGCCTACTATCAACAACCTACAAATATCTTACCCTTGACTTAACAAGTTTTTATTCCTGAAATCTTTCTCCACAAAGTGGTCTGAGCATACAACATGAGTTCTGTTTAAATGTTCTGGGCCATTCCTTTTCAATACGTCATGTAAGTCAGCTCTCGGCTTCGAATAACCCACAGCGTGCATCGATAAATATATAAAGAACAGGCTAAAATATGCTAAATTATATTGTAAAAGCATTCTGTATTAAAAGAAAACCGAACTATCAGTGTAATGGTAGGCTACTTGTTTACAATAATTTCTTGGGAACCTGAAGAAAGATTTTGGGTCACTTTGTTGTTTATAATTATTACAGCCATATATGGCACAAATACTCCCCTTATACCAACCATTACAATGGATAATTAGATCATCCACAGGTCAATAATTTCTTATATTGTTTGGTTGGATCTCACGGTAGTAAATCAGCTGGTCTTACGTTGCCAACTCGGACCGCTAGGCGGTGCTGGAGAGCGCTGTCTCCTGTTTTGGCGAGGAGTTTCCGCTATTATCTTTATAAGCTATTTGCTGAAAGTACCAGAATCATAAATAGACAGAGACTGGCTACTCCCGCTAGGTTGGTATCACTCGACGATCTCCGCACCAACTCCACACATCCCAATTGGCATCCTGAAATGCCCTAACTTCACTCACACAACAAGTACACCAACCATACGTGCAGTCCTGGCACGTCACTCGTTTGATTCCTCAACTCCAAATCAGACCTGAATTAAATTTCTATCTACCGACTGAAGATCAAAACTTCACACGACCAAAATACGATTACCTAGACCAGCTCTTCTTATAACTGCTTCCTGCTTCCTAAATTTCGACCACACGTTGCACGAACAGCTGCAATCACAACTACTACACACCCAACACAACGGGGCTTCACAACTCAACAGCTGACGTAACAACCTGACCTCGGCCTAGCAATATTAGAACTCACTGTTTCACCACCTGAAAAGCTTCAGCTCGACACTGATGTTATATGTACTCACAGTACATTACTCGTCCACCTGCATGTTCACTGAAATCTTCACTTATCAATATGTCACAAGACATTACACATTCAACTCGATGACAACAAGTATCTGCGCACAGATGTTTTTCACAGAATACAGCAAAATAATTGACCATTTAGAATACTAAATTTCATTATGCTTAGATGACTTAATTCTCATTGGCAACACAGCCAGAACAAATAGCAATTCAAAATTTGGCAACCATGCCAGAAAGATTTTCAGCAAGAATTCAACACGAGAATGATAGCTCACTTTTCACCCAACTTGACAGGAACACAGAACGATTAACCATTAGCACTTAACTTAACAGCTGTGCATAGATAACTTTCTACCATTAATCAAATAGCTACTGTACTGGTTTGATCCTACCTTGGAAGCAGCTTGTAGTACGGAACATCACAGTGTGTGACAATAGAGAGAATCCAGCTGCCAACTTGACCATGCTTACAGAGAGACCATGTTCTTGAGTGCCAGTATTAAAACTGGACTTGACTCGTAGTCAGTGCGTTCACGCACTGAGGAATGCCAGCAACGCTTTGTCCATTCACAAACATGAAAAGAAAAACATATATTAGTCAGAGTACCACAGTAGGCATCCTACCTAACCTTAGTGAACCTTCAGTTAATCACTTCTCCCACGCTGCTCGAATCCACGTAAGTTAATTCTACACAATACCAATGCACAAAACAATACCAGGCAACGGTTCCAGAAAATCGAACCACGCTCTGCTACCAAAAATCTGTACCGTTAAAATTGAGTGGAGGGAGGGTTTGGTACCCCGAGGCCAAAGTGGCCTGAAGACAATTAACCTAGTACTATTCTATGCGCTCAATGAAACATGGACTCGAACAGCAGTAGGTAAAATAAATATATATTTCAAGGGAAAGTAATACAAGGCCGAAAGGCTATGGGAGGGAACACCAATCTGCACTCCTACTATATATCTACAATGGAGGCCAAGCTATATCCCCAAATTATATGGCAACGCTGTATAATTAAAACAGGTCACATTTACGTGATTACAAATCACCTCATGTTTAAACCTTTTCCAATTCTTATCCGAAACTACTACAGTCTCATTTCGATTCATTTCAATTAGTTACTCATTACATTCTTTCTAATAGGCTTCCGAAACTGTTTTGCAACCAGCATGGATGCTGTGCTTTTGCGGCCATAATAGACCAAAAAGATGCCATCTCAGACAAACGAAAAGCAAGGGACCGTTTGTTATTGTTAAAACTATCAAGTTCCCCACACCAAAATCCTGACAATTACATTCTTGAAATCATTTAATTTCACATTAGCAGCATGAAAAGATAAAAATGAAACCAAACACATCTCGAAAGATGAAGTAAAACAAACTCGTTTTTGCTGCTTAAAAATAGGAGGCGTGTTATGAATATAAAATAATCTTAGGCCACATTATAATAGACCCATAAAAATATAAATTGAACAAATTAGCCAATCTAAGAAAACGCCTTGATAAAGAAGAATAGCGTCCTTTTGGGGAATCGAAAGTTATTTCAATGCATCCGGCCAGACGACACTTGGCCTCTTAAAAATCCACAAACTTAATTCCCATTTTCATGAAATGTCATAAATATTTTGTCTGACGGTTCTAGAGTTCCAACAATTATTATCCAACAGTTTTACCTTATTCTCAGACCAAGATTTAGGTAGTGGTCCGGGGCCACCACAAACCGCGTCCTTTCACCGTAAGCTCACATTATGATCTCTTCTCATCCAAGCTATTCGTAGCTCTCACGACAATGGGACGCCATTTTGCGCATGTGCAGAAGTTCATTTTAAAACAGATAACAACTGAAGATTAATTAATTTTCCTTCACCCTTTAAATGATCGAAACATCCTTTTTAACCAAATTTAAATTGGCAATACAATTTGCATTGATGTGTCCATCAATGATTGGCTATCCAGACTTTAGATTATTTGAACAAAGACCGCTAAATTTCAGTACAGTCCAACACATAAATAATTCACTAGACAGTCAACAATGGCTACATTCAATCAATGTAGACCGGAATAATTTGTTAATATATTTTCCATTAAAAGATAATGGGTATTTAAATTATTTCTGTCTTCTTCTTGTTTCCTGAAATGATTCACAATTAATGACCAGGGGCGTCGGCAGAAGGGGGGGGGGGGGGGGGTCACATGGGAGTGGCGGCGGCGGCGGTGGCGAAGTATTGTGAGTCGAAACCAATCGGCTCAAGGTTGGTATCAGGAAGGGCATCTGGCCATAAAAAACATTGTCACATAGAAAACTTAGCTTATCCCCAAGAAAATTATTGAAGTTATAGTTATAGAATAAAGTACACCTCTTGCTAATATACAAAGACACCTTGGTCTGCAGAATGGAGCTGTGATAGCTGCTGATCACGCCATCCGCTTTATAAGCGAGAGTTGGTTAGGGCCAGCGATCTAAATTATCAGGTGTGTATTTACTCAACAATCTTGTTCTTTTTTTTATTTTCTGATTTTTGTATTCTGCATATTTTTTATTATTATATTAATTAATTTTGTTTATTTTTGTTTTATTAATATTAGGCAATTTTTATATTTAGGCATCCACCTCTAAATTTGAATAAGTTTTTCTGTGTTAAAAGAGGCAGATGACCTCGCTGTTCCACCTCTTGAAACAACACTAACTTACTATGTGATTTCTAAATGAAAAGTTTGTGATGACAATAATTGTTGTTTTAAGGGCCTAACATCTAGGTTATCGGCCCCTGAAAAGGTATGTGAAGCATCATCTTCACTAGTAAAATTTATGAATGTTTTTAATCATAGACTTTGCGGCGCACTGTGGAGAACATCAAAGATCCTCTGTACCGCTACTTTGAACGTGAAGTGAATTCTGGCGCAAGGCTGTTGCAGGATGTAATTCATGACTTAGAAGATGTGGTACTTATCTGCCAGGTATGTTCATCAATTACTATTTGAAGAGAGATCTGCCAGGTTTGTTCATAATTACTATTTGAAGAGAGATATTTGACCAGACTACATTGGTAGTTAGATAGGGTTACTTTATAAAAAATAACAGCTGAACTTTTCAACTGGGTAATATGTAATCTCTACTTGGTATAAAAATAAGTCCCCGATTCTTGGATGTCACGGGTAATCTCGAGAAGCACTGGATGGATTTTGATGCGGTTTTTACCATTCTGTAAAGGATATCTCGAGGAAGGTTTGTGTAGAACATAATTTATTTTTTATCAAAGGAAGCCAAGCAGTAATGATTTCAGTGAAGAAGTCGGAGGGGGGGACCTGGCGTCCCTTCGCATTTTAAGCTTATGTTGGGCAAACCGTTAAAAATATCACTATACTATGAGTGTAAGAATTGTTCAGCATGAGAAGTTCTACAAAAACGTCCTCAAGAGCATATCTCTATCTTCTATACAAAGCCCACTTTAAGTGTTTTTAGATTGGACGGAAGGGGGATTTGTTTTTCATGCTCCTCGCCATTCTTAAATTACGTCTGACAAGAATTCGTTGCACATGCATCTCCATGATAATATAATTGATAGTCTAGTCAGTGATTTTAACCCATCATGCCGAGACGTAAAACGGATATTGGTCGTAGTTCATTGACATCGAAAAAGAAAGCGCTTATCTCGTAATGCATTCATAACATTTCCCAGGCAAAGTATTAAGATAAACCACTTTTTTTTTTGTTCGCCCAGCCCTCAAATAATGGGTGTTGTTTATATTTCAGGGAGATAAGAAGCAGACCAACTACCATCGAGCTATGCTGAGCGATCTGGTGAAAGGTATCCTACCTCCCAGCTGGCGCCGGTACACTGTACCCCGTGGCTGTACGGTGATCCAGTGGGTTACTGATTTCAGCCAACGTGTGAAGCAACTTCAAGAGGTGTCGCAGCTTGTATCTCAAGGAGGAGCCAAAGAACTCAAGGTGGGTTGGTTTTTAATTCATCCCCAGACAAGCTTGTGATTTACAACGTTTGGTCTAGAGCAGCATTATTGTACCGATGGTGCAAGTAAGATAGTGAAAAAAATCTTTAAATGTTTCCAGAATGAGTTGTTTTTTGTTTGTTTTTTTTATTCTTTTTTTAAAATATTGTTGTATCCAAGGGATACTACCTTCATCCCCTATGATTTCCACCCCCGACATCTATAGCCAAATACACACCTTCAGGCCAACTCATACCAAATTACAGCAAATCTGAAAGCCTAGTTCTTCGATAACCCCGAATAACCTCACGCTTGAACTACATCGACCCCTGCCAGTGCCTCGACTCCTAAAGAATGTGCGATTTTGCGCACTCGACACAACGAAAGGTATAAAGCATGAGAGGAGAGGTCACTCCAGGTCAGTCAGTCTTCCTTAGTCATACCTAGTGCCTGAGTGCCGGACCGCTGCTGAGAACCGTCACGACTACTGCCAGATCGGTGAGTGTTTAGCGAGTACAGTTCCACACACAAACACCTACACTTTCATCCCCTAGTGCTTGGAATGTAATAGTATCTGAATAATTAATAACTGCTCTGCAAAATCCATTAGTACTTCACATTAGAAGTACCCATTAAAACCAGACATCTTAAAACTAACTGGTTATTTAGTTCATTTCACTAGCTGATAAGATCCTACCCTCCAAACCTCATCCCGGTAGGATCCTCATAATACTTGTTTAATTGTTCCGTGGCTCCAGTAGACAGCCACTTATTATACATCACAGTGCTCGCATTCGCGTAGTCCGTGTGCTGCCAGCCAGCCCCCGTTAGCAATAATCCGAGTAGCGGCTCAGCTGTTTAAATCCTTCTTCACTAAACCACCCTTCGCTTCGCTATCACACCCTCGAACTACCCAACCAAACTGAACAATTGGGAGTTCTGTCGAGCTGCATCCACGCTCTCGGACCGCTCAATCGCCTACACCTCCTACACTCGAGCCTCCCGCATCCCCCAAGTTCTCACATCTCATCCCCCAAGTATTACATTATAGAGGGCACACACCCAGGTCCCCTACAATATATATAATAACAGTGGAGGTAGTTGTCTAATGCAGTTGTGTGCTGGGAAAGTGATAATAAACACGATGAGAAAAAGGAAAATTGCCTTTTGCTGTCATTGATCGAGATTACATGACAATAGACTATTGAAACAACTATTTATCTACATTTGGAAAAGTAAAACAAAAATTAATTGGTTCAAAGAAGTTTAAATGATTTAGATGAGTTGAATATTACAATGCATTATAAAGTTGTTAAAAATATATGCCAATCAATACATGTACTGATTCAACTATCAATACGGATTACAAAAAATCATTCTGCTATCGTGGCAAGTGTGTTTGCATTCTATTACAATGCAACAAATCGCAAATAGAGAAGAAAGAAGGATTCTGAAGAACAAACACATAAGATTTACACTAAAAACTAAGCAACGAAAACCATGTCATATCTGATGAAGAAAGGGCAGCCATATTAGCCAGAATGAAGAGGTTTTGGGAGAGGAAGAAGATAACTAAATTCCCTGTCAATTCTTAGATGACTTAAATGTTCGGTTTAAGTGCTCCAATGCGGGCGTAAACTATATAAATCTATACTACAGTAATATATAAAAATGAGATGGTGTGTGTCTGTGTATTACTCAATCACGCACGAACCATTGGTCCGATTTACCTGGTTAACATATAGTCTACTTTTGATTTCAAATACTTTGCAATATTTAAAGATGGCGACCATTTTAGTGACGTTGCTACACCATTTGGCTTCAAACTTTCATATTTCCATTTCAAATAAAAAGAGAAATAGAAAACTTTTGAAGGCATATATGAGGTTTAAAATTTAATTTTCTATCCGGAAGGTCCTTATCAGTTTTCGTGTATCTCCAGCGGTTAGAAAGTAAAACCTAAATTTGTGCTATAAAACACTGTCACCGCCGAGCCGTGTAGTTGGACAAAATGTTCCATCCTTACTCTCCCTCCATGCAGCACCATGCCTATCCCCTGTTTTAACTGTCACCTTCACACTTTAATTTATTTATGATCCGTAGCGAAGCGCGGGTACTTCATCTAGTATATAAATTAAAAACTTGTATGACCTTATCTATCCAATGGGAAATTTTGCATGAGTGTGTCACATATTCCATAAACAAGTGATGAGCAATTTGTACTACTCTCTTTCTTGAACATTTTTCATTCTCTTATCTTACAGTACCTGTTCAAATTGAAGTCGGTGATTGCTCGTAAATAAATACAGATATATTAAAACGAAACAATTTCTAATAAGTCCACACCAGGAGCCGGTAGAATGTCCTTTTTTCTAGCCACATCATCAGTGGCCAAGATGACTGTTCTAAGTGCAGTGCAGTTTTGGTTCTTGTTCACTTGCTTCAAATAGATCCTTATGTTTGTGAATATGTCCAGTTCGCATTTCCTTGTTATGCTGTTGTACAGAGATGATATTCGGTTTTGGATGGATCGTTTAATTATTGAATGTTTAGTGTATGGAATGTGAAGAATATCTGGTAGAACGGGAAGGGGTTCATAGTTTGAATAGCGACAGCAGGTGGTTCAAATAGTGTGTAGGAAGGATAGACCAGTTGCCTGTCGTGTCGTGCTGAGGGAAGGGATATTTATGGCTGAAAGTACCTGCTTAGTGGTAAAGTGTCTAAATCTTGGTATCCTGTTCCTTACAATGGCAGCAAAGGAGGATTGAATTCTATTTAATTTATCTAAATTTGACTGGCAAGAAGTTGTCCAAATGGGAGAGCAGTAGTTTTGATCAACAATTACGGTAACTTAGTGTTGGCTTTTCTATTTAATTTCAAGCCTTTGCAATGAAATTCATATTCTCCAACATCTTTGTTAAGTATTATTTTTTGCCAAAGCTGCATTTTTTTACCAAGAACATAATTTTTAAAATTTTTGAGGTGTGGTATGTTACAGTCTTTCCACGTATGGTTGGGAGGATTGCTGAATCCTGAAGCATACATCACAGCTACTCGGCAATGCATTGCCCAGGCCAATAGTTGGCCTTTGGAAGAATTGATGCTGGATGTAACCATCACCGATGGTGGTCGAACTTCTACAGATGAATGCAGTTTTGGAGTGATTGGTTAGTGTTAATGACTTCTATTTAAGAACAAACATGTGGGACTAATAATTATATAAATAATTTTGTGTATTGACGAAAGTATTGACCAGCAGAATACTCAATCAAATGTGTTGACTTCTTAACTTTTAACCAAGTGAGGGTTTCAGCTATTTGAATACTCCGGATTATATAGAGTAATTTCCCTATTTATTGGAACCTTTGTCATAATCAATGACAACTTTTATATACCATCTTCATAGAAGTCTGCCACCCGCAAGGAAGTTGAAGTTCATAGTCACAGTGAAGTTTCTTGACAGTTGCAATGACATTGTGGAAGTTGTGAATCGTCTGTTTTCCTAAATCAATTTGCATTCTCCCACCAATCCTTGAACAATCACACTCACTTACCCAATTCTCACTTGTTGCATTAAGCCCATACACTTTGTCACCGTCATGTTTCTTGCTGTCAAAGAACTGGATAATGAAGATCAGCTTAACGACCCAGGCCAGCGACCCTTAATATAGATAACGTGAGATAATGTGAACTACTGTAATACTCTAATTGAGGTTGAAAATCACTATACCCCCCTCTTTTCTTAGTCACCTGTGGTATTTGGTATTATTTTCATTCAACTGTGTGTCTGATTTCTAAGATGTACTTCATAATGAAACTAGAAATCAGGTTTGAATTGTGTTCTTTCTCCTTGTAGGATTGAAACTTCAAGGTGCTCAGTGTCGCAACAACCAGCTCCATCTCACCTCGACGATCATGATGGACCTCCCAGTCACATTGCTTCGGTGGATTAGGCAAGTTTAAAATCTGGTCAACTTATACAGGGTCATCGGAAAATAATGCCTAGATTTTAAATAATTGCTATAAAAAAAAACTATTACACGTAATATAGTGGTTTTAGCCTCTTTTTTTTTTTTTTTTTTTTTTTTTTTTGATGTATAACATCTTTCCACTCGGTTGCTGGATATTTGTGGGATTGATTTTGAAAAATGGGACGGATGTGGATCGGACGATCCAGCTGACAGTGGTAGATCGAACGGAAGTGTGTAAGACGCACTACCAGCTGGATTGCATTGCAGAACACTTTCATTCTGATGGTAAACGCTCATGCGAACTCTGGTGTCAAGTGATTGAAACAAAGCACATGGAACATGTTCGAAGTCTTCGTATCAGTACTTAAATGATAAAATGCTTTAATATCAAACATTGTAAGTAGTCAGCATTGCCGGTATTATATTTCTGCACAATAGCTATTCAAATATTAACCCACATAACGGTAATGCTGTCATCAATATAATATAATCGTTGTATTTGTACGAGAATTTAGCAAGCCTTCATGAACTATTGCTGAATACATTCTCTTTACTCACAAGAGGGTCTATTCATAACGCATTTTAAACTCAATTTCACGCAGGAACATTATCGAAACAAACAAAATATAAATGAAACTTAATTCCGTGATGCAGTATTATTGGTATGTGAAAATAAGTCACCATCTTGTACCAAATATTCGTGTGGGCGAAATAGCCGTGGGGTAAGCGTCATTGACTGTGAATCTAGAGATCTCTGGTTCGAATCCCGGACGGGTTAGATATTTTTGATACCAGATTATCGTTTTAAACTATATTTATCATATCAATATGACTCATTTAACAGAATCCATATGAAGTTACGTGTTGGTCTGGTCTGTGAATCAAGAGGTCCGGGAACTGGGCAAGCCTTTCATGACCTACTGCTGTGCACATTGAATTTACTCGCAAGTTGGCCTATTTATAGGGAATTTAAGGTTATGAGCGGTGTCGCGTCTATTAATCTAGTTGATACATATCGTATTCTTTATTTAGGCTAGTACTGGTGGAAGCTACAAAACCTCTAATGAGTTCCGTATTATAAACAGAATATCTGTAAAACACTCCCTTTTACAATAGATTAATATTTGTGCCAAAAATATTATAAAATACCGGTGTATCAACAATTTGCCGTCCTTGAAATGGTTTTCCGTGGTTTGCCATTTTCAACTCCAGGCAAATGCTGGGATGGTACCTTCTGACAGGCCACGGCCGCTTCCTTCCACATCCTTCATTCACCATCATTCATTTCATCTCTCATTAACTCCTCTCCTGAGGTTGGCATCAGGAAGGGCATCCGGCCGTAAAAATCACCCGCCACAAATACTTCCATCACATCTCATCCCCGACCCCGTAGCAAAACGGGAATAATAAGGGGTAGACATACAATACCGGTGTATCAACAATTTCATGTGAGGTTTCTTCTATGTCAGATGTTACCCATCATATGCGACTACTGTAAGGCTCGTAAAGTTGTTTTTTTTTCATAGCTTAGTATGTTTCAATATGAGCTGCGTTTGTTGCTCTGCCGACGTCTAACGATTAGAATAAGAAGTGATATCACTAGCCTGGTCCGCCGCAGCGCAGCGCTGGCTCCGATCTGTGATGTAAGTTAGCATTGGCGCTTACGAGACTTTTAAAACCTTGCGTCCTGTTTTACATGTTAAAACACCGCAAGTTATCCTCATAGGCGCTAATAAGTTCGACATCCCCACTTACTTTACTGTGCCCAATTATAATTTAATAAGTCGTCTCCTGTAATAGTCCAGTTTCGACAATAAGCGAAGACAGGGAGCAAGTTCAAAATGCAATTAGTTTTGCCAGCTATCAGTAAATCTAAAAAAAGAACGGAAAAATTAACCTCGCTATCAGAAAGGATTTCTTCACATAGTTTCACATTTTACATTCCCTTAACAGACTTGCAACACAGCAAAAAAAAAGAACAATTATACCCATAAATTTCACTCCACAAACACCAAACTCAATAAACTACCATCATTTCAGAAGCACTTAACATTTAACGGACATAGAAGGCACAGCCATGACCCCTTCTTAGAGTAGGCTATTGCCTAAAACTGATCACGCCTCCTTCAGTATTACGGTACATATATGTTTTTAACTCATTGTCTTTTTTATTCTAATCCCTTTCTTCACCGAAGTAGTCTTTAATGGCATCAAGAGCATTTTTATTTATACCATACTGGACAAATACTTAGGCAAATTAGGAAATATATGTGGAACAGAATAGTCTTTCAATCGCCAGTTGGTTCTTGGGAGGAGTACTACTTCCTTCCCTTCTATCACAAATTTGTCAAATTTAACAATTAAATCTTCTGAAAAGTGAGCATCACAGATGTAGGACTTTTCAGTAAGTTCCCTATCCTTCCCTGGTATGGCCCCTTTGCACTTGATAAAACGTTCCTTATCTTTAGGAGATTTGAAAAACCGTCTGACCTCTTTAAAGTCCCCATAGCTAGATCTGCATCCTGGTAATAAAGAGCATGGCATCTTCATTACTCACATTAAGCACTCATGAAAATGTAAGGGCTAAACTGCTGTTTACTTACATTAAATAACAATAAAATTAACACACGAAGATAACGTCAACACACGACAAGAAATTAAATTCCATTTCAGTTAATGCTTCCTACAATAGCATTTCAGGTATTAATACTATGAAGTAATAGTGTCAGCGCTTGTATATCAATAAACGTTTGCACAGAACACCACCAAAACACTCCGACTGATTAAATACTTAATATATCGCACATAAACATATGTGGAAATCAACAATCTCAAGTCGACTGTAGCGCTGCGTAGCGGCGAGTGCCAACCCGATCCGTATTCATTACATGCTATTGAGGGAGAAGAGATCACACTTTATATTCTATTCGTTATGCCGACGTCTAATGTGTGGTGCGGGTTACTTCACGACCCAAGTTCCCTTTCTTTTTTGCTGACAAATAATTACGGTACAAGCCTAATTTACCTCGACATGCTTGAACAGTTAGTGTTAGCTCAAATAGAAGATATCGGACAACTGACGAAACAGCGTGTCATTTTTATGCAAGGTGGGGCTCCGTCATGTGGTACGCGATACACTCGATGCATGTCTGCAGGGCAACAAATTGAGCTCTCATAGAAACTTATTAAGGTATGAAAAAAAATGTTACCTTTTCCACGCATTTTAAGGTTAAAACCATTACATTACCCCTAATACTTTTTTTTATAGCAATTACCGTATATACCCGAATACCGTATATACTCGAATACCACCATTTTTAAACAAATTCGGACGTGAAAAATTGGGGTGCGGGTCTTATTTGAGTCATCCAAATTTGAAAGATCTAAATTGCCCGCCGCGCGCGATATCGGGTGTTGCGAGTATCCGCTAGATGGTGCTAGCCTTCTTCCGGCTATAACTTTGTTTTACCGTAAGCACGCGGCGTCATAGTCACACGCACGTTCTCCGAGTGTAAATATGAATGCTACGAAACGTTTGCGGTCATTTACTGTGAGTGAGAAATTGAAAGTTGCGAGGGAAGCTGAAGTTATTGGAAATCGTGCCCGGTAGGAAATATGATATTGACGAGTCATGTATTCGTGATTGGGCGGGATGACGTCTATGCTGCGTGAACCGCCCGTTCAAAGCAGCCTTGAAACAGCTGTGTATGGAGCGGATGGCGGCCGATAAGCACGCACCGACTCCAACTGGTCGTATTCAGCGCCCGAAAGTTCAGCTGCTGTGTTCGTGGATTTTGACGGCATGGAATCGTATCTCTGGAGATCTCATACGGAAGAGCTTCAAGAAATGTAGTATTTCGAATGCTATGGATGGCTGTGATGACGACATTTAGTGGGAAAGTGGTGATAAAAGTTCCGAAGTTGGTACTTCTGATGACGATGAATGAAGTGTTTGTGTACTTTTATTTGTATTTTTAATCGTTTGATGTGTGTTATTTTAGGACGACTTCAAAACTGTTGGAAACTATTTTGGATAAATGCTATTCTTTTTATTTAGTTAAGATAGTAAATAATTTTGAGTAAAAATTCTTTTTTTAAAATTTTGTTCTTCAAAATCAGGGTGCGGGTCTTATTCGAGGGCGGGTCGTATTCGAGTAAATACGGTATTACCCGCCCCCAAATAATCCCCGCCCCCTCATTTTTGTATGAAAATTAAAATAAAATAAAAATTGTTTGTTTTTGACACTTTATTTTAAACAAAAATGTATACTATTAACACTGTAATACAGTAAAACTAGCTTAAGAAGTACCCGCATAAAAAAAAAATCCACTTAAGACGTCCGATATTCTCGGCCCCGCGATTGAATCAAATATCGCCAATCTCCGCGAAAGATACTTCCAGTGTTCCGAGTGAAAGAATACAGCAGTTCCGAGTGTCCGCGGGTCTCCAGTGAATCATCTGACCGGGCGAACTACGTCAAGGCTACATGATATCACGCCATGACAGCAGCAGCTCATTGGACAGTGTTAACCTTGAAACATGTGTGAGGAGATATGAAAAAACACTGGCTTCTGCGGGGAATACTTCCGCAAATTGCAAGAAAATTAGAATCGGGAAATACGACGTAGAACTAGATCTGCTGGTATGGTTTAAACATTCCAGTGCGTGCGCCGAGCTCGGCTCGGTCAAACAGGACACGGGCTGCCCGCACGTCGGAACGACCGCAGCCCGTCGTGGACTGGGGTTGTCAAACTGAATACGGACAAGTCAAGGCGCGGACTTTGTGGAAAATCACAACTGCTCACTTACCCGCCGCGGTAGATCGCCTTCTGTTTAACCAGGATGATGGAATATTACACAATACAGAGTTCGCAGGGGTCGGGCGGCCGAGTTTGTGCGGTCAGCCCGCTTCTTGTTTGACCGAGCCTTTACTGATGCCATGCTATCAAGCAACTAACGAAACTGACGCTTGTGTTTGGCTTGCGCGACCGGTCAAGCCATTAGACGGAAATAAACAAGTACACCCGAACAAGCACCATAATAGCGGATACTCGCGCGTGGCAGGCAATTTAAATCTTTAAAATTTGGATGACTCAATTAATACCCGCACCCCAATTTTTCGAGTCCGATTTCTTATAAAAATGTGCGGGTGGTATTCGGGAATATACGGTATTTAAAATTCAGGCATTATTTTTCGATGACCTATAGAATATTATGTTTGTCTTATTATATTTTACGTACATTACATACATTTTGCCTTTTAGTGTCCAGTCTAGTCTGCAAGCCTGTGTTTGTGAACAAGTCTCCTTCATGATACCCTATTAGCAGTTAGCACAGCAGCTTTCGCTGCTTCTATACCTAGCATTTTATGCTGGCACCCCTGAGGTCCATGTTAAATTCCTGGCTCTGCCAAGAAATTTAATTCTGGTCTGAAGGCTGGAATGGGGTACACTCACATGGTGTCCACAGGCAGGAAAAGTCAGGAATTTTGTTTTTGGTCAGGAAAAGTCAGAAAAAAGTGTGCAAAAATGGCGTGAGTCAGGAAAAAATGGCAAAAAGTATTAGAAAGTCAGGAATTTTATATTAGCCATACAGTAATTTGTGTTTTACAGCCATATTTTGATGTTACTAATTCAAATAATCTCTGAAGATAAAAAGCAATAACTCACTGGACATTATGGTAAGTTTCTATTTTTACAGTACATCACAGTAAAAACCTCTTTTACCTATTATTTTGTACGCTTTTTTTGGCGTTGTCGTAGGGATGTGGCAACCCCATCACTATAGTTTAGGTTATCAAGTACTTTGATTTATGTATTATTGTTTTATAATTTACTTTAATTTGTATTTTAAATGAATAAAAAGGCGAGCATTGGGCAGCTATGGGGATGGTGGGGGCTACAAATAAAAAAGATGTATATTTGCAAAATAAACTTTTTTACGATGTTACGAGGACTTCGCGAGTCAGGAATTTTGTTGAAAAATGGTCAGGAAAAGTCAGGAAAATTGACATTGAAAATTCTGTGGACACCATGCACTCAACTAAGAAGAGGGGGGGGTGAGCAACTTGCGGGGACAAGTAAGTGATAGGTCGTAGAGGCTTCTTGTTCGCTTACAGATGTTCACAGATAAAATTGGATGCCATATGGAAACTAATAAACTTAAATCCATTGCAAGTAAAGTATGACTGGAGTAGTCGTGGAAGACTTAAGGTGTACCGTATTTACTCGCTTATAGGACCCCCCTTTTGCCTAAATTTTTAGTTCCGAAATTCGCAAAAATCCATTATTTTGGGGGAAAAGAGAGAGTAAAAATAAGCTATTTTATTTTGATGCTACTTAGTACGATATACAGTATTTAATCAAAATATACGAAGTTTACATCTTTAATCAGCTCATTATGAGACTGCCATAACCTCACTTATCCACCACTATTCCCTACCCCTGAATGACTTTCACTACTATCCCTTGCTAAGCAAAAATCTTAGTATCAAAGAAATAGAATGGAATGGACAAAGTATCAGACATGGAAATACAAACTTATTTGAACATGCATCAATTAGGGAACGAGTGATGATGCTGAACGATCACATCTCCCTAACATTTTGTTAACAAACTGAGTACGTATTATTCACATGTTTCACATTAATATACCAATAACGTGTCACACAAACGCCGACAGTTCTTGCAACAAATGAAATGTGTTAAAACTGAGAAAAAGTTGCTGCGACATCATTTCGAAGAGCAATATCTCTTTGTATACAAAACAAAAAAATGCAGGCAAGATATGAAACCATAACTTTCATTGGCCCGTTTTTAAACGTCGCGCTTCTACTCTGCCAATAGTGTGGGATCTTCTATTGGATATTGGGTGAAGCCTATTGGCTACACAATTCGATATCCTGCCCAACGCTTACGCAAAATGGCGGTCATATCGTCGTGAATAACTTAATAATGTATCAAGAGAAATATTTTTGTCATAATAGAGGATGAATTTTAGTTACATTTTTTTTTTTTTAATTAAGAATTCGTCAATTTCCAAGAATTGACTCTCAATAAATAAGAAAATTCAAGGAAATTAAACAAATTCCAAGAATTTTGTATTTTGGCTCTCGAAACTGAAGGGGGGGTACTATAGGCGAGTAAATACAGTATTTTCTTATGCATTTGATCCTTTTAAAGTTTTTTCTTTTATTTTGATTTTGTCAGATGTTAATTTTGAATGAGTGTACATGTGAGCTAACCTGTGTGCAATTGCGGATGTATTGTTTTCAGGACTGGTTCTGGAAGCGAAGCTCACACTTGGAACAAACTGTCGCTCCCAGTGTACCTCAACTCGACACGCACAGAACTCCTGTTCACAGTCGACTTAAACATCGCCCCAGGCCAGGACCATCACAGCTTCTATGAGCGGGGCGTAGCAGTCCTTACCTCTACAGCATTGAATTAAGCACAGTCTAGATTCATGACTCGTGGAATAACGCTCCTCAATATTCCTAACACACACTGTTTCTTTAAGCGCAGATTTCTTGAGTAATATTCCCGCTCATTCTGAGGTATTACAGTATAAAACGATACATTTTATTTATTTATAGCGTAGAAGTATGTAAATATTCAAATGGTTAATGAGACGGATTATAAGTGGCAGCTTGTTGCAGTTATTGATTTTGTGTTAGAATTGTCATGTAGTTTCATGTGCGAAATAACTTATTTATATGCATACTGTTCTCGTTTTTTGTATCAGTTATGTTATACAGCATTGTTATTGTTGTTCACTTGCTTTGTTCACCCATCAGGCAGTTTCCTTTGTCAGTTCATCACAGAGTTTTTGACAACAGTTTGTGTATTACGTCTTTAAGCATGTGTTCTGCTTGCTTCGAATGGCAATCACTATCATATATTTTATTCTAAATAAATAGTGGGTCCCAGTGATGTTACTGAATGTTGTTTGCTATGTGTTAACTGTTATTTAAGCTAAATATATTTGTTTCTAAAAGTAAATAAAATGAAAATTATCTTTTACCAAAAACCATTAAAAAACAAAATTGTTCCCCCCTCTCCCGGTGTTCATATTTCTTCTTCTTTCTTTATTTATTTCTTTTTCTCTCTTATTTTCTTTCTATGATTTTGGCCTACTTTGGACCACGGGGAACAATTGACTTGCTGGTTAGTCCTTTGTTCGTTTCTCAGAACTTCATCTTTTCGCTGTAGTTCCTCTTCCTCTCTTCGGACCAGATGTTCTTGCCTTTTCTACTTTGCTTTTCTTGGAACCCTTGAATTTATCAATCATAGCTCGAAACACCTCTCTATTCCTGATCTCTTTTAGGGGTCACCCTTTCTTATTTCATCCACCCATCTTGTAGTCTCTTTTATATTGATGATGTAGTTGAAGATTTTCTACGTTAGTCGACTCTCTCTCATTCTCGTGAGGTGTCCATAAAACTTGATTCTTCTCTTCCATATGGTATCTGTGATTTTCTCTGCCTGTCTGTATAAATCTTCGTTTCTCCTCTTGCGCCATCTACCATCGTTTATTTATTTTGGTCCTAAGATCTTCCTCAAGATTTTTCTTTCTTTCTTTCTTTCTTCTCTATCTCCTCCAATTCCCCTTTCTTGTTCAGTATCAGATATTCTGAACCTTCGAGTCCCTCTGGCTTGACAACTATGGTATAGTTTCTTATTTTTGCCCTGTGAGATATTGCTCTCTTGTTACATATATTTTGCACTTTATATGCTAGCTCCATCTTTCTGATCCTCCCTTTATTTGCTTCTTTATCCAGTCCATTAGGCTGGATCCATTCACCAAGATATTTATCTATCACTCGCAGTGATTGATAAAAAGAAACAACCAATTTTAGCTAATATAATGTTAAATGATAATGCCATTGAACAAGTAACAGAATTTTATTTGGGAAATGTGATTAATTATGACAACAGATGCATCTCAGAAATTAAGAAAAGATGAAAGCCTTTCAAAATAAGAATAATTTGCTGCTCAATGAGCATCTCAACTTGAAGATAAGGAAGTCATTTCTCAAGACCTTTGTTTTGGAGCGTGTTGACCTATGGTTGTGAAACATGGACACTTGGGAAAAGAGAAGAAACAAAACTTGAGGCAACTGAAATGTGGTTTTGGAGACGAATGACCCGAACGAGCTGGATGGAAAGAAAGACAAATGAGCTTGTTCTGAACCAAATTCAGGAGAATCGATGCCTGTTGAACTCCATCAAGAAAAGGAAAGCAAAATTCATGAGACGCATACTCAGACATGACACTCTCCTCCAGGTAATCTTTGAAGGAAAAATTTTGGGGAAAAATCCAAGGGGATGACCAAGACAATTGTATCTCAACAACATTGTCAAGGAAATGGAATGTGACTCATGTGCCCATATGAACAGAACTGCTGAAGACCGTAAGAAATGGCTGCAACTAAAAGGCTTTTAGCCTTTAGAAGCTGATGATGATGATCATCATCATCATCACTCGTACAGAATCTACTGTGCCTGATTCCGGATGAGAAGTGATGACCTGGCAATAATCATTACAACGCTTCAAGAATGCAATACACTATATTTTTTAGAAAAGGTTTGTGGGTGGGAATTTTAGTTTGGACAAGATTTTTAAAAAACTAGTGCGTTAGGTTGAGATCTAGATATTTTGGGGTTTAATGGGAAGGGTAGGTGGGATTCATCAAGCCAAAATTACTAAATGTTGGGCATCCTGAGTTATTTTGGGAAGAAACTTCCACGTACATAATAAAAATGAACTCCATGAAAGTCAAGGACAAATCTATGCATGTCGAACATAAAATTCTATGATATTCTTATCTCTGGTCTCAGGAGATTCACTAAAATGTTAAAGAAAACTTGCTCAATATCTTTGTCACCTGGCCACATGAGCCAACACTTTACCTATTATCATATAAGAATGTTAAGGTGTGTGTTTCACAAAACTCTAGCCCTTAAACCAGAGGGAGTTCAAAGGTGTGCTTTGTGCTATAAAACTTCCAAATCATCTCAATGGCACAGGAAAAATCGTGCATTTCTTGAAAAGTGGACTGAAATATATTTTATTTGTTTATAAAGTGCATCTAAACAAATAAACAAGGCGATAGCCCCTGCCAGAACTGTGTTGTGTCACAAAATAAAATAAGTACAACCTATTTTGCCAATTAGTCACTAGTTATTTTCTACATTTTTAGTGCTTGATTGCATGCATATTGTCCCGTAAATTGAGGGGAGGGTGGGTTTGGTACCCGAGGCCCGATGTGGTCTTTACCGGCTAACCTAGGTATTATTCAATTAGTACAACAAAAATAAAAACATGGGTTCAGAAATACAAGAAAGCAAGAATTATATTCAAGGGATTTAAAATTACACTGCCGAATGGCTGAGGGAGAGTACACGTAAATGCACTCCTACTAAAAGCTCAAAATGGAGGCCAACAATTACCCCAAATTAAAGTGGCAACGCTGTATCAAAATCAAACACATTGACATGATTTACCAACCAATTAACATCACTAAATTCATTAAACCAACAACCAACTTTAAATTCTTTCTAAGGGTGTTCCAAATATGTTTTAAATCAGCATTGATGCTGTACTTACGCGGTCATGCTGGACCGTAAAAATGCCACTTCTAACAAACGAAAGCAAAGGACCGTTTGCCATATTTAAACTATTAAAAGTTTATCCAACCAAAATCCTGCCAGTTACATTCTTGAAATAATTAAATCTTTACGTTACCAGCATGAGAAGATTAAAAATAAAACAAACACATCGCGAAGGATGAGGAAATAAAGCTAAGTTCATTTTCGCTGCTTAAAAGAAGACAAGGCGTGTTATTAAAATAAAATTATAATAGGCCTATAAAATTTAAATTGATTAAATTAACATATCTGAGAAAACGCCTTGACACAAACAAGAATAGCATCCCTTTTCGGAACAGAAAGTTATCTCAAAGCATCCGGTCAAACAACACTTGACCTGTTAAAATTTCAGAAATTAAAGTCACATTTTAGTATCCGACGGTTTTACCTTGTTTTCCGGGCCTAATTTAGGTCTAGTGACCCGAGGCTGTCACGCCAGGTCTATCTTCTTCAAGTTCACATGGTGAAGTCTTCTGTTATAGTTTTCGCTTGTCTTCACGACAAAACACCTTTATACTCGCGCATGCGTAATACGCACCGAAAACATTCCTTAACCTCCAATGACATAAGGCAACGAGCAAAGGATTGAAACACGTACGGCATTTTTCATTGCCAACCTTTCAACTTAACTTTCTCCAATATTTAAGTGGTCGAAACATCTTTGCAACTTGACTTAAGTTGGCAACACAATTAGCAATTCATGTGTCCAAATATGATTGGCTATCCAGTCCCAAGTTCATTTTAAATTAAACGCGCCGAGCTAGTATTACATTTCTGCACATATTAATTATACAGATCGGCGAAATAATTTCTTTATCAACATTGTTGACACACTCAGAAATAAATATTGATTTCCACATACGAAAATGTTGAATATTAAATGTTTAGTTATTTCTTCTTCTAACTTTTGGAATTAAGTCACCATTAGTGACCAGGGGTTTCTGAACTGGATCAGATGTTGAAATATCCGGCGATTGCCGAAGTTAGCCGAAATCCTTGCTCTCGGTCGATGATCAGTGACAGGAGCGCTGACGGGGCGGGGGGGGGGGGGGGGGGGGGCGGGCGAAGTATTGTGAGTCGATAACCAATCGGCTCACATAATTTCATTGTTTTTAGTGCATGCCTGTCCGGTCCCTAGTGATAACTTGAAACTAATGACGACAGATGATGTATAAGGTAAGAGCAAAATAATATCACTGTTTGATTGACAAATTAATTTATAAACAGGCAAAATTAACATACGGTTTTCACTCAATCTTACCTCATCCACTTCAAGACAGACGTCTCCCTACTAACCTTATCATTTGTCCCTCATTACTACAAATCTGGTGATTTGTGGTATAATTTATAACTGTTGGGTTGAATAGGGTTGTATTCATTATTGCCATGCATGTTTCAAAGTCAATATGTTTGGAGACACTGGAAACTTGGCAGCTATTTGCTGATCGCCATCTCTCACTGTGAAGTCCTTCTCTAAAGAATGGAACCTCGCCAGGGCCGTGTGACTGGCGGAGAGTGATAAGTTACAGCCTGATGACTAGCCTCTATCGATTATACGACAGTGGGTCGGGAAGCACCTGATGCTGTCATAGCATTGATTATTAGGGCTCGGATTTTTAGGTAAATAAATATTTCTTTATGTAAATACATATTTTAAGCATCTTTCCTATAAATACATAAATTCCTGCTTTTCACTTATTAGCACATAAAAAGACATAACATTTACATTTTTTAAAATCAGTATGCATGATCTTTCAGTTTATTGCATTTTTGTGCTATGTTTCTTCAGCAGGTAAGAAACCTGTGAGCTATCTAATCTTCATGCAGAGCGTATGTCAGCTTGCAACTGTGTTATTCTTAACTTGTCGCCCCGTGCCACTCACTGTGGAAGCCGAGGACTTCCTTGTCCGTAGCCATATTGCACCACGTGCTAGACCTCCCCTTCCCCCAGCTACCTGGAACCAGTGTCACTTACATGCAATTCATTTCTGGCACTGTGAAGTGTAAGGCAGTTCAACGATGCCTAAAGTAAAAACAACTACAAGTTATCGTCTGTTGCAGAATTTAAAGATACTTTTACCTCTGATGGGGGCGTTCAGTTCTGCCAAACATGTAGGAAAGCAATCAAGGCTGAACAGCGATCTCAAGTTACACAACACCTCAAAGGCAAGAGACATATTGCCGCAGTTAAGCCTTCAGAATAAATGTTTCGCGATAATCGTCGGTCATTTGTGATGGACAACCTGAAGATGTATCTCGTGTATTGTAATGCTTCAGCAGTCAGTGAGACATAGAATAAATTTCATTCGTGAGTACTGCATATTATTTATTTTCCCATTAATAAACTAAATTATAAGTACATAATTTTACTTTTTTGTCACATATTTCAGGTATTTTTAACACATAAAAAATAAATATTTTCCCGATTTTTAGCACCTAGAAATCTGAGCCCTATTGATTATAGTTTAAGCCGCGGTTTTTTGCTGAACAGCCCCAGTTGTGCAGTCGTACAGAGGATAGTCTCAGGCATCAGGTACGCGAGTTCTCCATTATGCTGAAAGGTAGGCTGTGTGTGCTCTGCCGGTGATGAATAAATGAAATGGTAGACTGTTATCGTAGTTATTTGCAGTTCCTTGGGGGTGTGTTGTGCATAGTGGGCTTAGCTAAATGTCACCTATTCAATCAAAACTCTTCACAGCCAAACTCCTGAGGTTTTAATAGAAATATATAGGGAGGTGGGCAGGCATATAATTTATGAAGCTTCCTACAGTATGTCTCATATCACTTGTAATATCATTATTCTGTGCCGGAACACTTCGCGATGCTTTGAGCTCTACGAGATGCATGAAACGTCAACTGTTCGCTTATCTCGGCGGCTGATTGCTCCGCCTGAGAAAACTCCAGCCTAACTTGTGAAATCTCTCTTAAGATAACAGCCCTGGGGCTGGTTTGCAGCAACTCGCCAATCTTCTCTATTCTCCGCCATCCTCTTCAATTCGTGAAATAAGAGGTTCATTTTGAGGGTTTTATTACGCAGGTCAACTGAATTACCGTTCACTCGTATCATTTGCTGTGTATGGTGACTTTTGTAGTTGTTGGTTGGTTCCTTGGTTTAGGGACTGCAACAACACGGTCGTGTATCTCCGTGTACTTTGGGTGTGTGTAAAATCTGTCTGATAACTGGTGTTAATTGTGATGACTGTATTAGTGTGTGTTATCTGTTTTTAATTCAAGTAAGGACTGCAATTTTAATTTAAAGTAGTTTCTACTTTTGCCACCAAATGCTACCATCCACAACACCTAGCCGTGAACTTGGCTACTACTAGATGCCATCGCAACCAGCGCCTGGTGACGAACGTTGGAACTTAAGAGCATTAATAAAACCTAATCTACAAATTTTGGCTCCACACTAGTGTAGTTCGTGGAAGGTTCTTTTACATGCCATAAATCTATGACATTGGCCCGCCGGCTTTACTTCCCCTCCGAAGGAAGGCATACCGAGTAGTGGTCGAAATGATGGACTAAAGATAAAAATTACAACCAGCCGGCGGGACTCCAGACTATGAGAGGAGCACGTGTTCTCAGCATCTCCTGTCAGTTGCAAGTACTAAACTTGCTTCAGTGCGCCAACTCTCCAGGCCACCAGCCAACAACCGTGGCATAAACTGTACATACGGAGCTGGCAAGATATCTTAATGGAGAGAGTTACGACTTGTGGTGAAGTACTGTAGCCTGTCTGGAATCCCGTGAACATGGTTGGTTATAGAACAAAACATTGAATTTTCCAAGTGGGAACCTATCTTCTCAAGAAGAAGTCTTGTAGTAAATGTGTTCGTAAGTTTCAGTGCTGTGCAAATGTTACTTGTGAGGGAAGCTCAAACAAAAGGTATACATAAACAATCCGCATACTCTGGAGACTCTCGAGAACTAAATAACTGCACTGATACGAAATACCAGTTAGGATGATACCTCGTATGTTGGTGCAATGTGTGTTTAGAAAATGGTCAGCATATCCAGCAACTACTATGAAATTCATGTAATTATGATTATTAAATATACACACATCAAAAAAAGTTTTGCATCACCTCGGTTCCCAGATCTCCGGCATATAGACGTTGACTGTGTATATTGTATCCAAGATACAGTCCCTTTGACTGTTCATAGATGTCACTAAAACTGCTCAAAGATGTAAACAACCATGCATGAGCAGGGCCTATTAGACGGAGGGGGTACGACAGCCGATCAGTTCCAGTCATTCCACCAGGACGAAGGTACGCTGCTCATGTTGTCTGTAGTTCTACCATGCCTAGAAGGTCAATACCGCAGTTCGATCGCGTCCGCATTGTTACTTTGTGTCAAGAAGGGCTCTCAACAAGGGAAGTTTCCAGGCGTCTCAGAGTGAACCAAAGCGATGTTGTTCGGACATGGAGGAGGTACAGAGATACAGGAACTGTCGATGACAGGCCTCGCTCAGGCCGCCCAAGGGCTACTACTGTAGTGGATGACCGCTACTTACGGATTGCCGCTTGGAGGAACCCTGACAGCAATGCCACCATGTTGAATAATGCGTTTCGTTCAGCCACAGGACGTCGTGTTTCAACTCAAACTGTGCGCAATAGGCTGCATGATGCGCAACTTCACTCCCAACGTCCATGGCGAGGTCCCGCTTTGCAACCCCGACACCATGCAGCGTGGTACAGATGGGCCCAACAACATGCTGAATGGACCCCACGGAATTGGCATCACGTTCTTTTCACCGATGAGTGTCGCATATGCCTTCAACCAGACAATCGTCGGAGACGTTTTTGGAGGCACCCTGGTCAGGCTGAACGTCTTAGACACACTGTCCAGCGAGTGCAGCAAGGTGGTGGTTCCCTGATGTTTTGGGGTGGCATTATGTGGGGCCGACGTACGCCACTGGTGGTCATGGAAGGCTCCGAAACGGCTTTACGATACCTGAATGACATCCTCCGACCCATAGTGCAACCATATCGGCAGAATATTGGAGAGGCATTTGTCTTCATGGACGACAATTCTCGACCTCATCGTGCACATCTTGTGAATGCGTTCCTTCAAGATAACGACATCGCTCGACTACAGTGGCCAGCATGTTCGCCAGACATGAACCCTATCGAACATGCCTGGGATATGTTGAAAAGGGCTTTTTATGGACGTCTTGACCCACCAACCACTCTGAGAGATTTACGCCGAATTGTCGTTGAGGAGTGGGACAATTTGGACCAACAGTGTCTTGATGAACTTGTGGATAGTATGCCATGGCGAATACAGGCATGCATCAATGCAAGAGGACGTGCTACTGGGTATTAGAGGTAGTGGTGTGTACTGCAATCTAGACCACAAATGCTGAAAGTCTAGCTGTATGATGGTACAACATGCAATGTGTGGGTCTCATGAGCAATAAAACGAGCTGAAATGTTGTTTGTGTTGATCTCTATTCCCTTTGTATTTAACGGTTCCGGAACTCTTGGAACCGAGGTGATGCAAAACTTTTTTTGATGTGTGTATTAAAACGTGTAAATGTGTTAAACTACTGTAATTGCCTTCAGGCTTTGCCTCAAACACTTGCTTCGGTTTCCTTTCTTCATCCATCCTTAAGATATGTCCATACTATTGTAAAACTTTTTTCTGGATAGTATGTACTACCGATTCCACCTTTAATTCTTCTCTGATTGCTATATTTCGTACCCTATCTCTTCTAGTTTTATTCACTATCATCCGGAGGTATTTCATCTCTAAAGCATTCACTCTACTTTCATGTTTTTCCAGTGCAGTCCATGTCTTAGCACCATAGGTGAGTATAGGTAAAGAAACTGTCTTATAGATTTGAATCTTGGTTTTCTCTGAGACTTCCTTCTTTCCCACAATACACTGGCTCAACTGATAATATACGTTATTTGCTTACTTTACTCGAGTATTAACCTCTCCATGGATTCTTCCATCCTCAGTCAGCATTGTTCCCAGATTATGTAAAGCTGTGGACTTGATCCATAGTCCTTCCTTGCCACTCAATCAACATATCTTCCCTATCTCCTCCTATCTTCATCACCTTACTCTTACTTATATGGCGAGTCCTCTGTCTTGTAGGGAAGTTGTCCACTCTGTGACAGCTTGTTGCAGGTGTTCTGAACTATTATTTATAAGTACTATGTCGTCCGCATACACTAGTGACTGAAGGTACATTGGTCTCATTTTCCAGTTTCCAATTTTCAGTCATCTAGTCCTAGCTCTGCATTGACTGATCTCTTGATTCATGAATACAATGAAGAGGAGTGGACTCAGGCTGTCTCCTTGATTATTTATTCACTACTGTATAATAATGTAATAATCTGGACTTTCTGCAGTAAGTTTTGCTTTGTTTCGTTGGTTTAAGTTGACATAGTTACGCCTACCAGAACTCAAATACAAATGATCAGGTTTGTTAACTTTTCTGGTACAATCGCGTAGTTAAATACTGAATCTCGTAGACCTCTTTAACAGGAAAGGAAGGAAAACTATTGGCAGGGCTAAAGAGGTATTAGGAACGGAAGCGGGCATCCAAAAACATGTAGTCGTAAGCGCTCCTTAGTGGGCTTAAATCTATAATAGTTAAATACTGTGATTTTGAAACGTATAGCATAAAATATGAACTGTCTGTACTTGCAATGTTTGAATGACTTGCTGGCACCAAGAGAATTTTCACCAGCTGCCACTGGCATTCATTATTTCCCTTCCCCATGCCCTTGACAATGATATTACATTTCTTGTACATGCAATCACTCGCCTGAGTTGAGCTGGTTAAATAGGGAAGGTTTCATTAAAACCACTTGGATGTGATTGTGCCGTCTACAATTGACTTACATTTACGTCAGTACAGCATAATTTTTGACAGGAAAGTAAGTATCTACATTAGCCGCTTTGTCTCATATGAGAAGTAAGATGACTCGGTCTATAGTGGAAGAACGCTTATAATTTCCAAACCTTTCACCATCTCCCAAGAGACCCTTGTAATTGGGCACAATTTGGGTTGTCCGACTGAAAAGCTTTCTCTCATAATTAAAATACACACCCATGTTTAAGTATTTTGCGATCTGATGTAATTTTAGGGTGAAAAGGGGGGGGGGGGGGTGAATAATTTTTAATGGTGCGCACAAGCAAGGGGTCTCTAGGAGGGTGAGTAAATGAGCAAGGATGTGAACGGTGACTGAGAAAGTAGCAGTGTAGATGGGATGATCTGAGATTGGGTGAAAGATGAAGCGAGCGCCACGACGTAGGCAACCCGCAGAGCAGAGGGTCATTAAACTACTTTATTACTTTTAAATCGAGCGACATAAAGTCCTCCCTGTAATTAAGCGAACCTGGGGGAGCGCTCGCATAGTCCAATGGTTTCCCCAACCCGCTCGCTCCGGCATCATCGCCCTAACTTTATCGGCAGACCAGAATCCTCTAAGTTAAGTGACTCTTCTGATTGGTTAATCACCCGCGCATCCGCAGTGGTGAAAAGTGGCACTTAGTATTTTTTCGTTTCACTCGGACCTCAGCAAGAGCGCTATCTGGTAGAAAATAGCTGGTACCACGTGATAGTGCACTTATAAAACACTTTAAAGCGAACATATTCAGCATGATCTGATGGTCTAGAGGTCAAAGTGGTGGTCTCCGATTTGTAAGGACGATGGTTCGATTCTAGGTTGAGTAGAGAATTTTTACTCTTATGTAAAGAAAGGAATTGTAATAATTGAGAGGACACCGGATGACGTGAGGTGCAATGTCGAGGAAAGGAAGCATGGCGGATACTAACATTTGAGGACTTAGAAATTACCAACTATAATAAATACACTCTATGCAAAGCGAAGAAATCTGGGAGATGAGCATAGAAAGGGGAAGCTCAAGCAACAACGAACAAGAAGAGAACCACACCTAGGGGGGGGGGGAGAAGAAATCTCAGCAGCGAAGACACGAGAGAAGGGAGACGCATCAACACTAGGTGCAAAAGTAAAGATACCAGCTGCTACCGAAAGCGAATGAAACCACGATGGGAAAGCCCACATGACGAGGAACAAAACGAAGAGAGGAGGGATAAAGAAGATAGACCCAAGGCAAATCAAACTAAATGGACAGAAGTAGTTCAAAGGTGTCGAACGTAAAGGGGCCGTCACACCCCAATTCAGGCAGAAAATGCACCCAGAAAGGAATATGTGAAAGGCACCAGACAAGAAGACTCACGGCTGAAAACCTCAGAAAAGAGCGCAAGGCTATATGTTGCAAAACTGAGACAGGACACTTTTCCGGAGGATGTAACTGCATACTTACAGGAAAACGGAGTGGAGGGAATGATCCACTGTGACCTAGTGAATGAAGAAATTGGTAGCCGGTCTTTTAAAGTCGGCATACCCATGGATAAACGCGAACTAGTGACTAACTGGCCCAAGGACGTTTACTGCCGGCCCTTTCGGCAGCCGTGGAAATTCAGAGGCCCGCAACAGTAGGACAACAAGGATACTAACATGGAATGAGGAAGGACTGCGAGGTGCCATGAGCCTTATATCACGAGAAATTCTGAACGAATACGATATCTGCGTCCTCACGGAAACTATGGTCAAAGAAAAATTGAAATTTGACGTCCCCAATTTTTACAACTTCCATGCATACGCAAGGACAGGGGAAGACCGGTCGGCGGCGTTGCCAGTATAAGTAAGCCCAACCTGTGGAAGGAAGAAGACATATTAGTCGTGGAAACGAAAATCGGTGTAATTGTGCCGCCTATTTTAACCCCAGACAAACCGCCACGGACATAATAGACCACATTGGAGCGGCTCTGGATACATTCCAAAGAAGAAGAAAAGCCGTCCTCGCTGGGAATCTAAACTTCAGAATGGATCTACAAAACGCAAAAAGTGAAGAAGTTTTCCACTACCTAAACCTAGAAGGTTTTATGTTGCGGAATAAAACTCACGACTGGACGTACATATGCCCCAACGGGACTAGCACAATATACTTGATATCTAGAGGAATGCCCGAAAGAAGGAATGCAAACACAATTAAGACAGAGGGAGCTATTATGCGCAAACACATACCAGTAAGTATAGATATAGATGACGTGGACAATGAGGAGGAACCTTTAAAAGGAACCAACATAGCAGGCAAAACACTAGATAGAGATAAAGTCAGAGGAAAGTTGGAAGACATAGACAAAGTTATGAAAGACATCCAAGAGGGAGGAATCGATCAGGCGGCATCATGGATACAAGACTGCATCACTAGCGCAGCAACCACACCTACGCATGGAAGAAAGGCAAAATCATGGGTCGACGAATTGTGTTTTATACAAAGAAAAGGTACACCAAGTAAACTACACCGTTATGGCTACAAAAGACGATACAACGCTGGAAGAATACCGGCAAGTAATGAAAATCTACAAAGATCTGATTAAAAGAAAAAAGAGAGACTTCATAGAAGAGAGACAAAGAGCAATCGTTGGAGAAGCAGAAACAGATCCATACCGGGCCTTAAAGCCAAAGAGTCGAAATTTACAACCAAATATACCATTGGAAACATTTCAAAAAAGTCATCTGCGCAAAGGAGTCTAGACCTGAAACCAGGAGCGCGATGCGTTGGAACCTATCACAGAAGGAGAGATCAGAAGGGCTATTCAGAGAAAAGGGATCAATAGATCCCCCGACACATATGGACTAAGGAATGAGCATCTGAAGCAAACCACTGAGGAACTGGTACTGGTATGGATTGCCCAACTAAACAAATGCATAGAACTCTGTCAAATACCAAGCAAATGGAGAAAGTCAACCATCAAGCAATTGTAAAAAGGAAAAGGGAGTGCTGATGACCCAAATTCATACCGCGGAGTAGCGCTAGAATCTATAGCCTAAATGCTACTGACAGAGAGATTAGATCCAAAAATAGACCCACTGTACCAGAAGAACAATGCGGGTTCCGGAAGCAGGAAACCACCTAAGACATGTGACAACAGCACTAGAGAAACCAGAAGGCAAGCTCTATGCAGTCTTTGTCGACTATTCAAAGGCTTTCGATCTGATAAACAGAAGGCTGCTGATACACAAACTGGAAACACGCATAGGCAGGACGAGGTGGACGACCCTTATATCAAACATATTGGCGGAAAACTACATACAAGTGCACGACGGAGTTGGGAAGACAAACTGGATGATGCAAACGAATGGTGTGCTCCAGGGAGACCTACTCAGCCCCATTCTATGCAATGCACTCACGCATAATGCAGGGGACAAAATAAAGGAATCGACAGAAGCCAAACTCGACATGTATGCAGACGACATGGCAATAGCCTCGGAGCAGATAAAAGACCTGCAAGAGGCAATCGACAAACTAAGTGAATGGGCCCAGGAAAACGAAATAACAATCAACGAGGACAAGACAGATGGTCACCTCCCGGAGGGTGGCAGGCAAGCAGACTCAGACCAAGTGCTATGCAACGACAAGGAACTGAAAGTGGTAAACAACTTCAAATACCTCGGCCTTACGCTTCAGGTCACAGGAAGAAGCTTCAGACTACACACACGAGCAAAAGCAGCTGCCGCAATGAAAGCCATAAACTACAAACGTCATATTACTCTAATATCGCTGGAAACTGCAATTGCGCTTTTCTGAACAAAGGTCATACCCGTACTGACTTCGGTCTAGAGTTAACTTGGGAGTTTCTCAACTATGAGCAACTGGAAGAACTCGAAAAAGTGAAATCCAGGTTTCTCAAACGGGCCCTTGGAGTTTCCAGTACAGCCAAATCCAGGCTAGTATACGAGCTCGTGAGAGAAACGTTCCTCATAGAGGATCTCCGGACACTTCTAATGCAACCATGTACAGAAAGTTATAGAAAACTGCTCCAAAACCTGCAAAGCAAAAGACTAGACATACCTGCGGAATTCTACGCAGCAGAAGCGATGATGGACAAAAGATGGATGCAAACACTAACCGAGATGAGAGACGTCGTGTCGAGGCTAGCAGTCCACGGGTTCCACCACAAGGTCTGCTCACGGGAGTCATTACATGACCCAGATGCAAGCTGTGCAAGGACGTATGTGGGAGGTACCATACCACTACATGTCCCAACAGAACCATGTCAAAAGTGGCATATAGCAAGGATTAAGAACTGAGTGAATCACTGTATGTATGTTCTACGTGCACACATAAGTTATTTAATAAGGCCATCTGGGTTCAATAGATCCTATTATTATAATAACGACAAAGGGACTCCATGATTGTGAATAAATGAGCAAGGTTGTGAAGGGTGGATTGAGGGTGACGCCGGATGACGTGAGTGCAATGTCAGGGTAAGAAAACATCGCTGATACTGACATTGGAGGACTAAGAAGAAATTACCAACTAAAATAACAGCAAAGGGGCTCCATGATGGTGAATAAATGAGCAAGGTTGTGAAGGGTAGATTGAGAGTGTCGGAGGAAGTAGCAGTGTAGATTGGATGATCTGAGATTGGGTGAAATATGAGGTCAGCTCCTACTAGGTAGTTGGTCCGCAATTAACTCTTCTTATTTTTAAACCACGCGACATGGAGTCCCCGCTGTAATATTAATTAGTTAATAGCCCGTGCATGCGCAGTGGTGGAAAGTAGAACTTCGTATATTTTCCTATCGCTCAGACCTCAGCAAGAGCGCTATCTGGTAGAAAATAACTGGCACTACTTAATAGTGCACTGCATCAATTACTTTTAAGCAAATAAATTCAGCATGTTCTGTTTGTCTAGAGGTCAATGTGGTAGTCTCCGATTCTTTAAGACGATGGTTAGATTCTAGGTTGAGTAGAGAATTTTTACTCTGATGTAAAGAAAGGACATGTAAATAATTGAGAGGACGCCGGATAACGTGATGTACAACGTCGAGGAAAGGAAACATGGCGGATACTAATTGAGGACATAGATAAATTACCAACTACATTGGTGAGGTGTGTCTGTACCAACTGACGAGCCCAACGGCACACTGGGGTGAAACGCTGGCATTTTATGTTTGATCTGGCCGGACCAATTTTATCATATTAATTGATAAACTACAATAACGGCAAAGGGACTCCATGATGGTGAATAAATGAGCAAGGTTGTGAAGGGTGTATTGAGGGTGACGGAGGAAGTAGCAGTGTAGACTGGATGATCTGAGATTGGGTGAAATATGAGGTCAGCTCCTACTAGGTAGTTGGTCCGCAATTAACTCTTCTTATTTTTAAACCACGCGACATGGAGTCCCCCTGTAATATTAAGCTTGCCGGGAGGAGTGCTCGCCCAGTCCAAAGACTTCCCGTTCCTTTCCGCTCGCTTCGGCATCATCCCAACCACTACTGCTCGAGTCCAAGCTCTATGAACTTGAGGGGTGAGGAGAAAGAGCAGGGAAGGGTCGGGCGTGAAGAGAATGTTCTGTCAACAGCCCACCGTGATATATGGTATTCCTTTCTATTCCAATACTGCTGACATTCGGCCGTTGCTCAATCCACTGTGGTGTTAGGAATGACTGAGTGAGTCACCGACCAATGTATTTGGTTCTGTACTATGCACGGAGAGAGAAACCTCATCACTTGTCAACACCACTACTAATAGTTCGCGATGCACATTCCTCTCAGGTTCACGTAGCTTAGACTCGAGCAGTAGCTTGCCCTTAGCCCTAACTTTATCGACAGACCAGAATCCTCGAAGTTGAGCGACTCTTCTGATTGGTTTATCACCCGCGCATGCGCAGTGAGACAAGTTTGACTTAGTCTTTTTTTTTCTATCACCCAGAGCTTAGCAAGGGCGCTAAATGAAAGAAAATAGCTAATAATAATATCGTATGGCCTCGAGTGCCGGGTGCAAGGTTTGTTATTTGACACCCAGAGGGTAGATTGCTGGTACTACGTAATAATGCAATTAATAATCACTCCTAAGCGAATGTATTCATCAAGTTCTGTTGGTCTAGAGGTCAAGTTGGTGGTGTCCGATTCGTAAGAAGGATGGTTCGATTCTAGGTTGAGTAGAGAATTTTTACTCTAATGTAAGGAGAGGACTTGAAATAAATGAATGGACGCTGGATGACGTGAAGTGCAACGTCAATGAAAGGAAGCATGGCGGATACTAACATTTGACAACTTCGAAGGAATTACTAACTACAATAACGGCCAGTGGCGTGGCGTGGAATTTTTTCGAGGGTAAGCTGTGAAGAAGACTCAAAATATAGGCTTACACCATAAAGCAACTTCAGCACCCGGTTCCAGCTATGCCCTTGTCAATGTTGAGGTTGATATCTGAAGTAGCAACAATTACTCTACACACATAATTATTAGTCTTTCACATTAAAAAAAATAAAAATAGAAAGAATTGTAATACAACACAGCTCATTTTTCCCTTTTCAACTTTAGACATGCCAATCCATGTACATTAATTGCGGAGAAAATTATTCATCAATAGGGTTGGCGAGCTTCTCTTGTCTTGTATCATTTGACGATTGAACAGTGTGGCAATTTGTGTTTTTGTTGTTCGCATTTCTTGGCCTAAGGAGCTAAACTATTAGGTTATTACCCGTAAATTTTCTATTATGCGTGGCTCAGTGGTAACGTTCTAGCTTGCTGAGCTTAAGATAGCAGGATCGAATGCCGTCGCAGTCAGTCGGCATTTGAGGGTGCGCAAATGCGAGGGAGCCGTGTCAGTATATTTACTGGCACGTTAAAGATTCCCTTCGGGTCAAAATTCCGGCATCCCGGCGTCTCTAAATGCCTCAGTAGTTAACAGGGACGTAAAACCAATAACATTATTATTATTTTCTATTAGACTATGAGACCTAAGTGAACATTAAAATATTAAACGGGCGTGGTGGCTCAGCGGTCTAGCTGTATGCCTCTCACCAAGGCGGTCCGGGTTCGATTCCCGGTCAATGCATGTGAGATTTTCGAAGTGAAATGCCATGTCCTGTGGTTCGGATTCCACGTAAAAAGGAGGTCCCGTGGCTCATGATCTCAAGATTAACGGTCACGTTAAACTACAAGCTTCCTTCCTTCCTTTAAAATATTAAACATGCTATTAGTAGACTAATAGATATTCTTATGTCATTGGATTGCATGTTCAGTTAATATTTATTTGCAAATAACGCTCAAATTGTACTGATGTAGGCTTTCACGGCTTCATTAGTTTGAATGACTTAATTGGGGCGTAGGCCTATAACCTATGCAAACTAGTACTAAGGGGGGCGTGGTGGCGCAGTGGTCAAGCTGTTGGCCTCTCACCAAGGTGGACCGGGTTCGATTCCCGGTCAATGCATGTGAGATTTCGAAGTGAAATTCCATGTCCTGTGGTTCGGATTCCACGTAAAAAGGAGGTCCCGTGGCTCATGATCGCATGATTAATGGTCACGTAAAACTAAAAGCTTCCTTCTTTTTTTAAACTAGTACTAACAATTCCGGCGTCTAGTGCATCAGTGGAAAGAATGTTTTCTACCATGAAACGTATAAAAACCTTCACCCGAAACTCAATGCATCAAGAAGGACTTTCACATCTCGCGCTTCTTTCCATTGAAAAGGTGTTATTGTGCAGCCTTCAGGGGAACACTGATTTTCACGACCATGTAATTGATGAATTCACTAAGAGGGAGAGAAGAATTGAACTTCGCTACAAATGATCCGCCAAGGTACAGTAAATAGTGGCATTAATTAATTTTGTACAAATGAGAACTTGATAGACCCTACCTACCGTAATAACCAAATATTTTCTTAAATAATGTGATAAGTCTTTAAAATATTATTCAAATTATACGGATGTACATACATTTAAAATTGTGTATCCTTTACACCTACTCTTTGAATATAATTAGAATGATAATCGGAGCAACTTTTCGGGTTGATGGGTCACTCTGAAGATTCCAACGCACTGTACACTCCAACACAATAATATCAACAGTAGTTACGGTTGGTTGGTTGGTTGGTTGGTTCCTTAGTTTAGGGGCTGCGACAACGTGGTCATGTAGCCCCGTGTACTTTGGGTGTGTGTAGAATCTGTCTGATAACCGGTGTTAATTGTGATGACTGTATTTGTGTGTGTATCTGTTTTTTTAATTCAAGTAGGGACTGCAACTTTGAATTTTCAAATAGTTCCTACTTTTGCCGCCAAACGCCACCGTCAACGACTACTAGGCCTAGTTCAGAACTAGCTACTAGACGCCACCGCAGTCGGCTCTTGGCAACGAACGTAGCAACCTAAGAGCGTTGTTTACATTCTTAACCTATCCAATTTAGTTTCACACAGATGTAATTAGTGGAAAGATCTTTAACATGCCATAAATCTATGACATGGGACCGCCGGCTTTACTTCCCCTCCGAAGGAAGGCATACTGAGGGATTTTTAACGCTCTTAAAAAATCCGACGGCTTCGGCCGGGTTTGAACCCGCTATCTTGGGCATAGAAGCTCAGCATGCTACCAACTACGCCGCCGAAGCCGCTAGTAGTTACGGTATACTAAATTTTGCTAATTGCACTCAAAAACATAGAGTTGTGAGTTAACCGGACGAAGAAGAATTTTAACTACCGCGTCCAACAAAGGTCGGGTCTGATGGTCAGATGAAGGGTGGGCAAGGAGTGGGAGGGGACTGGAGAGGCGCGCCAAATAATTTTAAGCAGTGCTGGTGTCCAGGCTCGCTAGGGTAAGCCGCCCGAATCGAAGCAGACCTTGCTACCCGCTTTGACTTGTCTCGACGACAGCCCTGTGGCTATGGAACGCCACACCCCCTGTCTTAGCCAATCAAGGACGACCTGGCGTTGTTGGTGTACCACTCCATCGGCCATAGCAGTGTTCCGGGCCAGAAGGCTCCTGGAGGTAAACAAGCAGTTGTCATAGCGACCAGCCGCACTCTTTCTTCTTTCTCTCCAAAGTAGTACTGGCTGATCGTGGAGAACTGCGGTAGAGAACGAGGAACGTCATTCAAAGTGGCGTTTTTGCAGATGCTTGCCGTTAGAAAGTGATATTATATACTTTATTCTTATGAGAATATGCTAGGTAAGCGGTGCTTACCCCGTGGTATTGGAGAAAACGCCACTGATAACGGCAAAGGGGCTCCATGATGGTGAATAAACGAGCAAGGTTGTGAAGGGTGGATTAAGGGTGACGGAGGAAGTAGCAGTGTAGACTGGATGATCTGAGATTGGGTGAAATATGAGGTCAGCTCCTACTAGGTAGTTAGTCCGCAATTAACTCTTCTTATTTTTAAACCACGCGACATTGAGTCCCCCCTGTAATATTAAGCTTGCCGGGAGAAGTGCTGCCCAGTCCAATGACTCCCCGTTCCGCTCGCTTCGGCATCATCCCAACCACTAGCCCGCCCTTGACCCTACTTTTATCGGCGGACGAGAATCCTCGAAGTTGAGCGACTCTTCTGATTGGTTAATCACCCGTGCATGCGCAGTGGTGAGAAGTGGGACTTAGTATTTTTTCCTATCACTCAGACCTCAGCAAGAGCGCTACCTGGTAGAAAATAGCTTATACTACGTAATAATGCACTTCATAAATCACTCTTAAGCGAATGTATTCAGCATGATCTGTTGGTCTAGAAGTCAAAGTGGTGGTCTCCAATTCATAAGGATGATGGTTCGATTCTGTGTTGAGTAGAGATATTTTACTCTGATGTAAGAAAGGACTTGTAAATAATTGAGAGGATGCCGGATGACGTGAGGTGCAACGTCAAGGGAAGGTAGCATAGCGGATACTGACATTTGAGGACTTAGAAGAAATTACCAACTATACCTAATAACGGCAAAGGACTCCATGATGGTGAATAAATGAGCAAGGTTGTGAAGGGTGGATTGATGGTGACGGAATAAGTAGCAGTGTAGACTGGATGATCCTACTAGGTAGGCAGTCCGCAATACAGAGGGTCAATGAACTTTTTTCTTTTTAACCTAAGCGACATAGAGTCCCTCCCTGTAATTAAGCTTGCCGGCAGGAGTGCTCGCCCAGACCAATGGTTTCCCGTTCCTCTCGCTTCGGCATCATCCCAGCCAGGACTAAGAAACTCAATGCACTTTCTTCGTCCGTTAAATAATTATTCTTGTGTTTGGGCCCGAACTCGGTAACTTTTGTTACCAATCTTGATTGTCACTAGATTTTAGGGGCTTTCCGTTTATTTTGTTGGTCCTTGGGAAAAATATATATCCATAGCAACGTGATCATGGACGGTGATGGATACATGTGATGAGGAGTTCGCAAATCAAGGTAATTATTACGTCTCGACATTTGGTGATTTACAGAAAGGTAATGGTAATTTCAGTCTATAAAATGGCAGTATATTATTGGTTGATTGTGAGTGAATTAAGTTCTGTTTTTGGTCGTCCTAAGTTTATAATAATAGAGACTTAATGAGATCCTGTATAGGTTAACTGATCTTAAGTTCTTCAATATTTGAGAAGTAATCATGGATGTGATGTGTGTTGCTCGTAATCCAGCCATCGGCTAGAAGTTTAGAATATCTGCCCGCGTGGTGTATCCTTTGGAATACACGATAAGGCAGAGTGAGCGTTTGCTTATCTTTGCTTTATTTCATTACTTCCTTTTTTCGCAAACACCAACAGTGATCTCCTGGTTTCTCTTTGTTGGTGTACTTTGCTTATATTACCTGTGAGTCTGTTCTAGATATATATCTTCCATGACCCACCTAGCGTCATCTAGCAGCGAATCTCTGAAGTTCCTCAATTTTTCCATGTACAAGAGGATTTCCTTACCAATCTGGCCACCAGATCTCGTCGCCATCGCCCGCTATCATCTCCGTGATCAAGAGGACTTCGTCTACTTTCTCATCCACCAGGCTTCGCTAGTGACGCCTGCTATCAACTCTTTGAAGACCATTTCATCAAGAGACTTAAATTTTATAATGTTGGTTATTCTTATGTATATTCCTTTGTCTCCTACCCCCACTCTTTTCCCTTCCCTGGTCCTTCCGCGCTTCGTTGAGCTGGCCTCACTTGTGCTACAGTCGTCAAGACTTCCAGTCGGAGCTTACCTAGAGCTCGTCTCCTCTCCTCGAGAGACAAACTTTTATTGGACGCCATGTCCAGATCTTAACTAACGGTCAACAGGAGAATCGCCGTTCATCAGAAATGAGCTAAGTACTACTTCAACGTTCTTCAACTCATTTTAACTGCTTTTAAATAGCTACATGCTTTTTAACCATCATTTTACAGACAGTGTGAAATTGCTAAATGTAGGGCAATAACCATCTTCGCGGGATTTTCGATGTTGGCCTTTGTCTATCTAAGCTAATCTTAAAATGAAGCAGCATTTCTTATGCATATTAACTGAGATACTTTCTCACAACGTGGGACATCGTTAAATTACCCACTGTCTGTAGAAAACTTAGCTCGTTCCACCGCTGGACTTTTTTGCCCATTTCAACAGTTATGATTGTTCTGGAATTTCCCATGCCAAACAATTCATCTACAAGTTAAACCTTCTAGTATTTTCCACTCACACATCTAATTTCTCTTCCTTTGTGGGACTTTGTCTGCTGCGTTTAACTATAACCTACACGCTTTTCAACGCAATAGACTCTCGCAAATCTAGTGCAACTAGTTAATTTTCACCATCGCCATAACTTTCCTTTTTATAAACTTTCTGTGCTACAATAGTGAACTTTTCAATCACGTCAATAGACCATAGTGAAACAGTGCTCGTTCGACTTCTCATCCGCGTCGCGCTCGTCCGAAATAAATAAAATAGGCCAAGAACTTTCTCCTCAAAGTTCCTATTTCCTCTTCCTCACCACTCTTTACTAACAAATTTGGTTAATCTTTAAATTTATGTATTTTGCAACGAGGCCTCGCCAAACCATAGGCGCCCTCCCAACTTTTCTCCATTTACCACTTATTCACTCTGTTTAAATACCAGCAGTTAGAAATTGCTTATTAATCTATTTTCTTTTCTTGCTAGTACAAGAATGGGTTACCGTATGTTCTAAGTACTAAACCTTTCATTAATCTCTTTAATCCAGGTTTCACGAAAGGGTAACTGGTCCCATTTTTTCCTCGTGATCCTGTTTAATTATAGAAGTTCTGGAAACTTCCTTTTAATTTTTCTCTTCAGGTTTCACAATAAGTGACCTGCCATATTTGTATAAACTATAAAAGTAATTCTGTATCAATATAAGAAGTTATAGAAACTTCCATTTCATTTCTCCCTGGTTTTTTTTTTGTTACTTTCGAAGTTGTTATTTGTTCATATTTCTAAGATGCCCATCTAGAAATCCTTAAAGTACACATCTTGTACTTGATTAGTTATTTAACTTTGCGTTAATTATCTTTAAATTTCCAATTTGTTAATCACAGCACCATTTCAAAATCTTATGAAGATTTTAGTGCTTATAAAAGGTTCCAAACCAAAAAATTTTCAATTGCCTAGTGCAAGCTTTAAATGATTTTAGGAGGTCTGCGACCCCAATGGTTTAAAAAATCACATTATATATGTGTCAAATTGATCACACTTTATGCATTGTTAAATAAATTCAAATTTATCTATTTGCTTTATCATTTTCTATAAAATAACGAGTAGGCAAGATCCTGTCTTCCCCTACTCTTCCTATGGGCTTGAATTTAAAAACCTCACAAATCGAATTAATTACGGTTCCACTTTTTGTTGCATTTGAGCAAGAACTCGTAGTCACAAACTTATTAAAGCCTCTCTTAGCTTTGATAGCTAATTCTAACTAGCTAGTAAGGCAAGCATAGCTCTCTCCGCCAGCTTCCTGCTTGTTGAGATTTTCTCTACAATTTATGGTTGGTTTTCCAAATTTAAGTTTTTCTCATTGTTTAAACTTTTAGTCGGCGCTTTGCTGGGTAAAAGCTTAGCCATTCCTAAATGCAACTATTGGTGCTCTTACCAAAAATATTCCCAAGGGTATAATTGCTTCATCCCTACCCTTCTTGGAAACATTCGGTCGCTTTTTAGAAATTCTACAATTTCAAGAATTAAAACATCACGGCCAATTCAAACTATTTGTATTCTTCAAAATATTTGTTTTAAACAAACTCCTTTGAAAATATACATAGTAAACTCATCATTTCCTTCTTTGCCAGACCACCACCCTTCCCCACAGTAGCCGAATCTTGGCTTGGAAGGGAAGGTACCACCTCCTTTCGCCCGCAAATAGCCCAAGCTCTAGCTGCGTTTCCTGTTAGCTGTGTTTGGGTCCCCACTCACTTTAGTGATTTCACGGGCTTTGCGGTGACACTCTTCTCTAAAAATTGTTTGTATTTGATGTTGGACTTTCGTCCTACTATCCACACTTGTTCCTCAGTCCGAAATCCACTTCCCTTTAATTCTATTTTCATCTTCCCTTGTGGGTAAGGTTAATTCCTAGCAAAAACCTACCCACCGCGTACGAATAAGAAATTATATATATATATATTGAAAATGTGTTAACACATACCAGTAGACTTTTTCTATTGGATGCATGTGAGATTTTCGAAGTGAAATGCCATGTCCTGTGGTTCGGATTCCACGTAAAAAAAGGAGGTCCCGTGGCTTATGATCTCGAGATTAACGGTCACGTTAAACTACAAGCTTCCTTCCCTTTTTTTCTATTGGGATTAATAGTGTGCATTATATTTATGGGAAGGATGAACATCCTCTTTATTCTCTACATGTAGCCTACATTCTCATCATTTCTAAAACTTTTGTTTCACTTGTTCATGATGAATAGTCTGTCACTTTATTGTAGAATTGCCATGCTGGCAAGAAGGTCGTGTACTGCTCTGAATTGTGATGTCGACATCTAGCCAGCATAGGCACCTGTGTAGATTTCCCTCTGATTACTGTATGGTAGTAGTTTTATACAAAACCTTTGTATAAACCAGGTACAGTATTGTCCATTTTAGTCACCTTTATCTGTGATGTAGATTTGTGTCTGTTCATCCCCGTAGTTAGGCTATTATCAGTCAGGTAGTTAGTTATTGAGGTTTTAGGGTGGCAGAACTACGAGGTCAACTGCCCCTATCTGTAGATAGTGTAAGCTTCACCCAGATGTTTTCCATGAGGAAGTTTTGTTTCCGGTTTGAAGAATCATGATCATTATGTCTATGTTGACACCTTGAAAGAATTATACATGTAATTGCAAGTTTCCACGGTTAACATAGATCAAAAAAATTAGGCTTGTGACTGTTTGGAGTGTGATAATTTATAAGCAGGGCCCGCATAATCGTGTACTTAAACTTCCTCCTCCCAAATGCCTTGCTGTATGGTGGGTTATAATATCTGCACTTGTAGCGATGAATTCATAGACTTGCTATTATTACGAAATGCCTCTGGTGCTTTGGCCCTTCAGTAGTGTGGTAGTGAGAGAGCTACGGCACTTCTTTTTGAACCCTCCTCGTATCGGCCCCGAACCTGATATCTCGCTAACCAAACATGGGATTAAAACGTACAGGGTGTCCTAGCACTCGTAGTGACGCCCCCTACTTTCCTATTGGCTCTTTATTTAAATAAAAGACCAACACTAATAGGTCATCCGCTTTTAATATTTCCTAAACCCATGGTTTGATTTGAGAATATGGGGTGTCCTAGGAATCGTGGTGAACCCCCCTTTCGTATGGACGTTTTATTTCCACTCTAAAATAGTGCTAGGTTGTAGGTTCTGCTCTACTTAGGAAGTTGTGAGCCCCTGCGACCTTGGAATGGAAGGAGTCATGCTAGGAGGGCGTGCTTGGATTCGTTCTTTTCGTCTCGTTGCGCTCTTTACGGGAATGTAGGTGTCGAAAAGGTGAAATGCTGTAAACATGGTTTTTTTTGGGGGGAGGAAACGTGATTTTAGACTTTTTGCTATATTTCGCGAACCAATCATGCTAGAGGCGTGTACGAGGGGTCCAAGGACTCGGGCTGACGTCCTCTTTGCTATGGACCACTCGTTATAAATTTTTTAAAAATTTTGGAAACTCGATTTTGGGGTAAACAAGTGTTTTTTGTGATTTTGCTGATAACTCACGAACCAATAAGCCTAGAGACAAGTGCGAGGTGTCATTTTTTTCATGGCATTGCCCTCTTGCCGAGGATGTTCGTGTTGAGCAGGAATGAAAAACCATGTTGAGGTAAAACCATGATTTTAGACTTTTTGCTTTATCTCGCAAACCCATAACGCTAGAGACGTGTACCAAGTGTCCTAGGACTCGAGCTAACGCCCCCTCTTTGAAACTATGTTTGACATTTTGACAAAGGGCCTAACGCCATACATGATGAAAAAAATGTATTTACCTGTTTATAATGTTCATGATGCGTGGTGGTTGAGAGAGACGATACGGCTGGGTGTGTGTTTCAACGAACCTGTTGCTGACCACAAGGACCATGCTTAATAGAACAATCGCTATTTCGACGGGTCAGTTTATGACAGAGCGAGGGTGCGTTTTTTCTTATACATTACCTCTGAAGATTATCTTTAACGTGTAAACGGTGATGAGAACTTGGTTCTATGTTGGTCGAAGCGAGTAGAGAAAACAAACTTGCAGAGGAGCAGACGAGCAGGAGGTGAATGTCATTTGAGCTTATTGGAGTGCGCTGATCGGACTTGACAACAGGTGCAATAGAAAATGACCAAGACGCTTGAAGGTGAAATAATCTGACCATCGTGGTGGCAGGGGAGTGCGAAATGCATGCACACACGTGTGGGATGACATGTACGCTTAACAAGTTACATCCTGTTTGCTTCGTACGTGACAAAATGCAAGTTCAGGTGAAATTTGATCTGACACAGGTGTTCCACGTGCACGATAACTTGTAACAAGTCACATCCTGTTTGCTTTGTACGTGACAAAATGCAAGTCCATGTGAAATTTGATCTGCCACAGGTGTTCACCTTGGACGTTATCTGTCCACGTGCATGATAACAGAATGTTCAAAGCGTGGGAAAAAATGATTATACATGCAACGTAGCATATATAAAGACATGTCGTTATCATTTCCACTCTCACTTGGGTGGACTACCTTTGAACATACTGCGTTGCGTGAAACACTTGGTCTTGTTTAACAGTTTTGGTGTTGGTGGAAAATACTTAACCTTGTTGTGAGGTAGGTATTTATATATATATATATTTATTCATTTATATATTTATTGATTTATATATATATATATATATTGTTACGTGCCACCCCCCTAGTGGCACTGTTGTTAACTGGATTACGGTGGATAGAAAGCACAACACCAATTACTGCTTTAAAGAAATAATTAACTTTATTGTGGCCAGAAGATACACTACTCAACAGCAAAGACATGCAATTATTACCTTACTCCAGTTTCCTCACGTCGAGAATACCTCCCCTTTCACTTGTCAACAGACCACAGTTAATCCTCTCGCTAATGAGTCCGGCCCCGTACGCTGGCTGGAAATAGCTTCACTAGGTCTTTCACTCACTGTTTTGCAACTCAACACAATGACCTCTCTCGCACTAGGTAAGCACACTCGCCCAAAACACAGGCAGTCCCCTGTAAGCTCCTCACTCCCTTCGCTGTCAAGAGAATCGGCTTCACTAGGGGTTTCGCAAGTCACCACACTTCTGTCGCTCAGGATAAGCGCCCGCACTCGCTCGTAAAACACAACAACAACCACTGCTTGACAGGTCGCTCTTATATAGCAGTCCGGTGACTCAATAAATACTTCTAGACACATCCAGGGTTCACGGCTTCTCGAGGTTTCCATCGCTGGCTCAGTCACGAATATTCTGGACCATCCCTTTGTCCTAGCAGCCCTGTTGCATAAGGCGCACGCAATGCACGATGCAGGGCCCAGCCCTGGGGCAGTTGTGACTCATGCGGCGAGCGATGACACAAACTCACAGCCGTAACACCACCCCCTTCCAAAAAAGGCTGATCGTCCCGATCAATCATTGGTTCGTCTGTGTCCCTCCGTAGGCTGCCAGGCGATCTCGATGCACGATCTTCATCTTCGCCCTCGGGCTCCGCTGGATCCTGTAGACGACTTCGTTGATCCGTTTCACGACTCGGTACGGGCCCTCCCAGGACTTCTGCAGTTTGGGTGACAGGCCTTTCTTCCGTAATGGGTTGAAAAGCCAGACCAAGGTCGTCCTCGTGGAATCCGTCGGCATCCGTCTGCTGGTCGTATCGGGTCTTCATTCGGTCGGTCTCGATCCGCAGTTTCCTCCTCGCGAACGCGTGCACGTCCTCCAGTTGGTCGACCAGTTCTTGACAATCCTGGCTTACCGGGATCGGATCATTCCCAGGTCGGCCGAAGGCAAGATCGACAGGTAGACGGAGCTTCCTCCCAAACATGGCCCGGGCTGGTGTGCACCCGGTGGCTTCATGCACGGCGGCGCGGTAGGCCAGGAGAAATAGTGGAAGATGTTTGTCCCAATCCCTCTGGTGCTCGCTGACGACTATTCGGAGATGGTTCTCGATGGTGTGATTGAATCGCTCTACCATCCCGTCGGACTGAGGGTGTAGCGGTGTTGTCCTTGTCTTCCGGATTCCCTGCATCTGGCATAGGTTCTGGAACACCTGTGACTCGAAGTTCCTCCCTTGGTCGGAGTGCAGCTCCAGGGGTACTCCGTACCGGCTGACGAATTCCTTCACCAGGGTCTCTGCAATCGTCGCGGCTTCTTGGTTAGGGAGCGCATACGCCTCCGGCCATTTGGTAAAGTAGTCGCTGACGACTAATATGTAGCGGTTCCCTGCCTCGCTTAACGGGAATGGCCCAGAAACATCGATGGCCACTCTCTCCATGGGGCCGCCCACGTTGTAGGTCTTCAGTGGACCCCGTCGTCTTCGTCCTGGGCCCTTGCTGGCTGCGCAATCGTGGCACCTCGCGCAGTGGTTCTGAATCGTTTTTCTTTTCCTCTTGTAGTCTTCCCTTTTTCCTCTTTTCTTCGGGGTGTCAATTATCGGAATTGTTCTCTTTTCTTCTTGGTTATTACTAGCCAGTATAGCCGAGCAGATCAGTGGACATTTCTATAATTGCTGATCAAGGTTCGTTATAGTGATTTCTTACTATGCCGAATCGTGATTAGTGACACCTCTTTCCTTTTAACTTCCTTTTTCCGTCACCTGTGACAACCGTTTGTTTCTGTCTGGGCAGTCTTCTGTTTTTTCTATCCTGGTAGGACCTTTTTGTTTATGCAACCGCTCTCATTTTCGAGATGCCTTGTTTTTCTATCCGTTTTTTCCCGTTCGTTTGTGTTTTTATAAAGGTGCGCGTAGAGGTGTGAATCTAGTTCATTTAATGCAATTCCGTGATGCCGGATTAATGTTGATACCATCAAGGTAAGTTACGAATTTTTGTCTTTGCTCATTGTATGGAATACTAGGGCGTTTCGCCTATTCTAGTATGTCCATGGAGTATCTGTTTCGTTCCCGTTATTCTTTGTCCCCATTTCGTCGTATCTTTTTGTGTAGGTATTTGGTCCGGTTTACTGAGTAACGTGTGTTCAACAGTAAGACCTATGCCATATCTCTTATCTTTTTGTTTGCCTCTTATCTTAGGATTGCGCTTTCATATGCAAGTCCATGAGTTTGGCTTAATCCCTTCCTGACGTAACTTATTTTGATGGGTATCTTTTATTTTGTGTTGCAATACCTTTCTCGTAATTATTTTTAATATCGGTTACTTGCCCCTTTTTGTGTTTATTCTTTTACGTCATATCTACGCGCGCTTTTATTAATACTCCGTTCCCCCTCCCACTCCCTCATCTCCTTCAGGGCTATTTGAGCTACCGTTCGCTCCTTTGACGGTAGACTCACTTTCCCCGACTCTTTGTCTAGCCCTTTTAATCTTTATTTTTCACAATGTAATTTTACTCTTTACGAGTATACTTTCCCAAATGTGTTCCCCCCTTTACCGTTATCTCCTATCGATCATGACATTTACGTTTCGGTCCTTTCACCCGTTATTTTACCTAACATCACATGTTTGACGTCCACTTAACCTCATTCGTAGCATGTAATGCTTCCTCGTCATTCCTTGATGTTATCTCTTTGGTCAATACATTACCTCTTCTTTGCCTATGTGTTGAGTATGTGTACCTTATTTAGTCTTTATTTCTTTAGGCTAAGCTAAATGCACCGATAAATTTGAGTGGAAGGCTGGGTTGGTACCCTGAGGCCAAAGTGGCCTGAAAACAATTAACCTAGTACTATTCTATGCGCTCAATGAAACATGGACTCGAACAGCAGTAGGTAAAATAAATATATATTTTCAAGGGAAAAGAATACAAGGCCGAATGGCTATGGGAGGGAACACCAATCTGCACTCCTAACTATATATTTAAAATGGAGGCCAAGCTATACCCCAAATTATATGGCAACGCTGTAAAATAAAAACAGGTTACTTTCACGTGATTTATAAATCACCACATATTAAACCTTTTCCAATTATATATCCGAAACTATTACAGTCTCATTTCAATTCAATTCAATTAGTCACTCATTACATACTTCCAAATAGGCTTCCGAAACTGTTTTGCAACCAGCATGGATGCTGTACTTATACGGCCATAATAGACCAAAAGATGCCATCTCAGACAAACGAAAAGCAAGGGACCGTTTGTCATTATTAAAACTATCAAGTTCCCCACACCAAAATCCTGACAATTATATTCTTGAAATCATTTAATTTCACATTAGCAGCATGGAAAGATTAAAAATGAAACCAAACACATCTCGAAAGATGAAATAAAACAAACTCGTTTTCGCTGCTTAAATAATAGGAGGCGTGTTATGAATATAAATAATCTTAGGCCACATTATAATATACCCATTTAAAAATATAAATTGAACAAATTAGCAAATCAAGAAGACGCCTTGATAAAAGAAGAATAGCGTCCTTTTGGAATCGAAAGTTATTTCCATGCATCTGGCCAGACGACACTTGGCCTCTTAAAATTCACAAACTTAATTCCCATTTCATGAAATTTCCTAAATGTTTTTGTCTGACGGTTCTAGAGTTCCAATTAAAATTATCTAACAGTTTTACCTTGTTCTCGGACCAAGATTTAGGTAGTGGTCCGAGGCTACCACAAACCGCGTCCTTTCAGCTTAAGCTCACATTATGTTCTCTTCGTCCAAGCTATTCGTAGCTCTCTCGACAATGGTACGCCATTTTGCGCATGTGCAGAAGTTCATTTTAAAACCGATGACAAATGAAGAACGCCCGGCACTAGTTTTAATGCCAACTTTTATAATTAATTTTCCTTCACCTCTTAAATGATCGAAACGTCCTTTTTAACCAATTTTAATTTGGCAATAGAATTTTCATCAATGTGTCCGTCAATGATTGGCTATCAGACTTACGATTATTTGAACAAATACCGCCAAATCCAGTACAGTCCCAGCATACATATTATTCACTAGACAGTCAACAATGGCTATATTCAATCAATGTAGGCCGGAGTAATTAGTTAATATATTTTTTTCCATTAAAGGATAATGGTTATTTAAATTGTTTATGTCTTTCTTCCTGCTTCCTGAAATTATTCACAATTAATAACCAGGGGCGTCGGCAGAAGAAAAGGAGGGGGGGGGGTCACATGGGGGCGGCGACGGGGACGGCGGAGCACAAGGGGGGGGGGGGGCGGCGAAGCATTGCGAGTCGAAACCAATCGGCTCAGTCTCCCCCTGCGATTCCACCTCTAGGGGGGGTCAGCTGATGATCCCCGACGTTAGCTCCAACCAGGATGGAACCAGCTCTCCAATACACCTCTCCGGACCGTTACAGCTGGACATCTCACGAAGTTGTAGTAAATGCTTCCACCCTGACCAGCAGAATGGCTAACACCTCCACTAGATGTTATGTCGTGCATGGTGACAGTAACCTGTGCACTGTCTACTGCCACGAGTGGTGAGTGATCACATCACTCACGTGACCAACCGGTACAGATACCAGATGGCAATAAGGATCACATGATCCCCATCTCACCGATGATATTCTAGGTAGATTTATTTACTAAGTCGTTGTTATAGCAAGTGACATTCCTTTGCTTTTTGGAATAATTGCAGTGTTTGACCAGGTAAGACTGTTAGAGCTTAACCGACAGACGACGTTTTAATTTAAATTGTTAGTTTACAATGTGATGAGTAATTACTAAAATGAACATCACAATTCGATGCTCTCGTAAAATTTCTAGCTTGTTCCCAGCCAAAATAAATCCTGCTTTCACATTCTAAGGAATGAATTAAGTGGACGCAGCGTCACTTAACAACATGCCATCCCTCAGCAATCATGGCAATCGGCTCTCAATTTATATAAGGTACCAAGGTACCACAGTACCTCCCGAGTACTCTCAAACAGCACAGTCATTTAAGTTACTTCCGATGTACAATTAAATCAAGTACAAAATACACACAGCTCTCAAGCATGGCTTCAAACTTTATTAAGGTAGAACAGCAGGCGCAGAACCGCTCGAACAATCTCAGCAACAATACAGCAATCAAAAGTTCACGTGAACCAAACTTCAACAGGACTACACATACACGTGCTCAACTTCAGATAACGCAGGAATCCATCTCACATCTGCGACCAATCACCATCAAGCAGCAGTTACTTCTGACATAACCTCACTATTGAACCAAACTCGTAGTCAGCTTACGACCAAGAATCACCCAAGATCACTCGCACGTTGCCCTCAGCAATCTTCTAACCTCCCTGTCACAATGACAACACAGGGGTCTCACCCATAACCACACAACATTCACTCTTGTCAAGACATAACCTCACCAAGGGTCACTAAACAGCAACCAACCATTACCTTGGGTCACTTAAGAGTAACCAACTTTACTTACTAATGGGTCACTTCACGAGCAACCAACTTCACTTACTAATGGGTCACTTCACGAGCAACCAACTTCACTTACTTACCAACCAACCATTATTGGGTCACTTAAGAGCAACCATTGCCTTACCGTCCGTAGGTGCCAACTGACTATGTATGTAGAACCAGACAAATTTAAATTCCTCATCTAATCAATTCGGAAAGAAAACCTTCACCTGTATCGCATACACAATCCAGCTTACAGTTCGCTCCTAAAACTGGCCTCCACACCTGCCACGTGTTTCAGCGACAAGAAATATCCACCTGCATATGCCTCTTCCAAGTTTCACTGCCTGCATATACCTCTCCATCATAGAAAAGGCTCCTGCATATACCTCTTCTCGTAATAAGTCAAGGCACCACTCGACTAACTCAACATCAGGGAATAATCATCCTGGAATCACCGACCCAACAACCTCTCTAAGCTCAAATACTACTCAGAGTACTGACAAAATTACACAACTCAATCCCACCAATACCAACACAGTACCAACAAAACAAAACCTAGACACTAACCGAAGAAATCTCAAATACTCAACCGAGTACCAACGCACAAGAAAATAAAAAACACTAACCCTAATTAAACCTCAACTAGTACCAACAACGCAGTACATCAGACACAACAACAAAACACTCCCTAGCAAGTACTCACTCGAGTACCAAGTACCAACAAGGCACTTAACACACCTGAAATAAAAACAACAAAATGTACCCTCAAAATACTAAACTACGATGTGCGATCATCACCAGCCCGCACGACATCAAGAGTCAGAGGAGCGTAGTAATGTCGACATCACCAACCATCACTTAAAGTACCAGAATCATAAATAGACAGAGACTGGCTACTCCCGCTAGGTTGGTATCACTCCACGATCTCCGCACCAACTCCTCACATCCCACTTGACATCCTGAAATGCCCTAACCTCACTCACACAACAAGTACACCAAGCATACGTGCAGTCCTGGCACGTCACTCGTTCAGTTCCTCAACTCCAAATCAGACCTGAAATAATTTTCAAAATTTATATCTACCGACTGAAGATCAAAACTTCACACGACCAAAATACGATTACCTAGATCAGCACTTCTTATAACTGCTTTCTGCTTCCTAAATTTCGACCGCACGTCGCACGAACAGCAGCAATCACAACTACTACACACCGAACACAACGGGGCTTCACAACTCAACAGCTGACGTAACAACCTGACCTCGGCCTAGCAAAATTATAACTCGCTGTTTCACCACCTGAAAAGCTTCAGCTCGACACTGCTGTTATATGTACTCACAGTACATACTCGTCCACCTGCATGTTCACTGAAATCTTCACTTATCAATACGTCACAAGACATTACACATTCAACTCGATGACAACAATTATCTGCGCACAGATGTTTCTCAACAGAATTACAGAAAATCAATTGACTATTTAGATTACTACATTCATTAATGCTTAGATGACTTATTTCTCATTGGCAACCCAGCCAGAACAACTAGCAATTCAAAATTTGGCAACCATGCCATAAAGATTTTCAGCAAGAATTCAACACGTGAATGATATCACTTTACACACAACTTGACAGGAACACAGAACAATTAGCCATTAGCACTTTACTTAACAGCTGTGCAGAGATAACTTTCTACCATGAATCAAATAGCTACTGTACTGGTTTGATCCTACCTTGGAAGCAGCTTGTAGTACGGAACATCACAAGAGTGTGATAATAGAGAGAATCCAGCAGCCAATTTTACCATGCTTACAGAGAGACCATGTTCTTGAGTGCCAGTATTAAAACTGGACTTGACTCGTCGTCAGTGCCTTCACGCACTGAGGAATGCCAGCAACGCTTTGACCATTCACAGCCATGAAAAGAAAAACATATATTAGTCAGCGCACAACAGTAGGCATCCTACCTAACCTTAGTTAACCCTCAGTTACTCCCACTTCTCCCATGCTGCTCGAATCCACGTGAGTTAATCCTACACATTACCACGGCACAAAACACCACCAGGCAACGGCTCCAGAAAATCGAACCACTGCGATGCTACCAAAAAATCTGTACAGGGGAAGACTGGGTTTGGTACCCCGAGGCCAAAGTGGCCTGAAAACAATTAACCTAGTACTATTCTATGCGCTCAATGAAACATGGACTCGAACAGCAGTAGGTAAAATAAATATATATTTTCAAGGGAAAAGAATACAAGGCCGAATGGCTATGGGAGGGAACACCAATCTGCACTCCTAACTATATATTTAAAATGGAGGCCAAGCTATACCCCAAATTATATGGCAACGCTGTAAAATAAAAACAGGTTACTTTCACGTGATTTATAAATCACCACATATTAAACCTTTTCCAATTATATATCCGAAACTATTACAGTCTCATTTCAATTCAATTCAATTAGTCACTCATTACATACTTTCAAATAGGCTTCCGAAACTGTTTTGCAACCAGCATGGATGCTGTACTTATACGGCCATAATAGACCAAAAGATGCCATCTCAGACAAACGAAAAGCAAGGGACCGTTTGTCATTATTAAAACTATCAAGTTCCCCACACCAAAATCCTGACAATTACATTCTTGAAATCATTTAATTTCACATTAGCAGCATGGAAAGATTAAATATGAAACCAAACACATCTCGAAAGATGAATTAAAACAAACTCGTTTTCGCTGCTTAAATAATAGGAGGCGTGTTATGAATATAAATAATCTTAGGCCACATTATAATATACCCATTTAAAAATATAAATTGAACAAATTAGCAAATCAAGAAGACGCCTTGATAAAAGAAGAATAGCGTCCTTTTGGAATCGAAAGTTATTTCCATGCATCTGGCCAGACGACACTTGGCCTCTTAAAATTCACAAACTTAATTCCCATTTCATGAAATTTCCTAAATGTTTTTGTCTGACGGTTCTAGAGTTCCAATTAAAATTATCTAACAGTTTTACCTTGTTCTCGGACCAAGATTTAGGTAGTGGCCCGAGGCTACCACAAACCGCGTCCTTTCAGCTTAAGCTCACATTATGTTCTCTTCGTCCAAGCTATTCGTAGCTCTCTCGAAAATGGTACGCCATTTTGCGTATGTGCAGAAGTTCATTTTAAAACCGATGACAAATGAAGAACGCCCGGCACTAGTTTTAATGCCAACTTTTATAATTAATTTTCCTTCACCTCTTAAATGATCGAAACGTCCTTTTTAACCAATTTTAATTTGGCAATAGAATTTTCATCAATGTGTCCGTCAATGATTGGCTATCAGACTTTAGATTATTTGAACAAATACCGCCAAATCCAGAACAGTCCCAGCATACATATTATTCACTAGACAGTCAACAATGGCTATATTCAATCAATGTAGGCCGGAGTAATTAGTTAATATATTTTTTTCCATTAAAGGATAATGGTTATTTAAATTGTTTATGTCTTTCTTCCTGCTTCCTGAAATTATTCACAATTAATAACCAGGGGCGTCGGCAGAAGAAAAGGAGGGGGGGGGGGGTCACATGGGGGCGGCGACGGGGACGGCGGAGCACAAAGGGGGGGGGGCGGCGAAGCATTGCGAGTCGAAACCAATCGGCTCACTAAACTAGGCCCACAATGTATAGCGCATTCGAATAGAACTTGCATTCACATGGCAGTGAATGTACGTTCAATCCATCGCCTCTGATACCTTCATAACCTTAGACCGGTTTAATGGGCCCAGCGCCAGGCTAATCGGTACACACTTCCACTGCGAATACATCTTGCGAAAGGCCAGACGGCACAAATGGTAAGCAGAGCTTGGTCGCTATTCGAATGTATCGCTCTACATGTAACTACACCTAGTTTCATTCCCCAAAATGACATAAGAGGACCGCTTAGCCCACAAATACGTCCAACCGTATGTGTAAGTTGGCAATATGGTACTAATCGTTTGTTTTTGTTTTTCATGTGTCGAGACAAAAAGATGGCTGGGAATTGTTGTGAATAAAAGAAAAACAAACTGTTGTGGATTTGGTAAGGAGTTTGTAAAAATTATCATCCTGGTGATAATTTTTTGCCGTAGCAAACGCATTTGGGCTTCGTTGTTAAAGGTAAGGCCTGTATCAATTATATTATCGTGCCTTTTCTGCGAGTGTAATGACAAATATGAATAACGACATGAAGTGTGAAATCGAGTCGCCTACTAATAGTGATGCGTTGCATTTAGCCAACACCAATGCTTCGACGAAACTTGATTGGTTGGAATTCGACCCCCTAGTTTCTACATTGCCTATTCCGGCAGCACATAACTCAAACTTCCATAGTGGAAATGTTGGTAACATCGTGAACAAATGGAATGTCCGATATTCGGGGGAGGAAGGCACTTCCTCGGTATATGAATTTACTACACGTATTGAAGAGTTGTGTGCATGCTATGGTTTAGTACCTGACAGTGTTGTTCAATGCCTCCCTATGCTATTATGTGGGAACGCTTTAAAATGGTACCGTCTAGTCCAGTATCCCTTCAGTTCATGGGTTAGTTTCGTGAATGCTTTGAAAAGGACATTCACGCCATCTGACTTTGAGCATGCGTTAAAGCATGAGATTTTCTCCCGTACCCAAGCTCTCGGGGAGAATATTGATGATTATGTCACAGCGATACGTATCCTAATATCTCGTCTTTCAGTTCCACTGCCTTCTAGTGAAACTATTAATACTGTTTATTGTAATTTACATCCCTCCTATAAACAGTTTATTCGCCGGTCTTCAGTATTAGATACTGAAGATATTCTTATTCAAGGGTGTGAATTTGAAGCAACTGCCCGACTGTGTAATCGATATATCCCACCTCCAGAGCCTTCTGAATGTATGTTTCCTGAATTAGCGTTCAAAATGAATGAACGTAGTAATAAGATCGATATGCCTGCATGTGGGCAACGTGGCAATAATACTACTCCAGCTCGTTGGTCGACACGACACTGCAACAATCGAGGCAATACCTTCGCCTCTGTCAATTCACATAGAACTAATGTTCGCGTTAATGCTGTGAATCATGTCCAACGTAGTATCCCTCGTTCCCATAACCTTGGTGTAAATGCCCCTCCTCATGTGAATGCTTCCACGTCCCCGGTTCGATGCTGGAACTGCTTAAAAGGGTCACATACCTACCGTGATTGTTTAGTACCGATAAAAGGGAAGTTTTGTTTTGGATGTGGTTTACAAGGAGTAATCAAACCAATTTGTCCTCGTTGCAATGCTACTAATCCCTTGGAAAACTAGTGAAGCTTTGCGATGATGAATCCAATCGTGAGGCTATGAAGATTTATTATGGCAAGGAGTATGATTCAGTGATATCCGATGTACCTTTTTCCAAAATAATTCAACCGTGGGTTCACATTTCTATTTCTCAGATACATTATTCTGCCCTTTTAGATAGTGATGCGTGTCAAAGTTTTATACGTAGGTCGGTGATTGAGGAGATCCCTGACGCATGTAAACGTCTGCACCAGTCCCGAAATAATTTTGTCTCAGCCTCTAACAATCCCATTCATGTCTACGAATCAATTTCATGCCATGTTAAAATCCACGATTTTTCTTGGGATCATGAGTTTCAGGTCATGGATAATTTAGCTGTACCTGTCTTGCTGGGTGCCGACTTTATGAAAAAAAAACTGGATTGAGGTTAGACTTCAGTGATGATACCTATAGCTTTCTTTTTTCATCTAACCGGAGGTTTCCTTTTGAGAATTTTATGCCCGGAGTGTTTAATATTCTACCTGACTGTGTGATGCCATTACCCCTTTCCTTATTATCTGATCAACGGCAAATTTTATATGATTTGGTGAATGAATTTTCTGATGTGATCACTGATCAACTGGGAAGTGCTGTTGGGTATGAATGCCATATCGATTTGACCGATTCTATTCCTGTGAGATCTGCTCCGTTCCCTTGCTCCCCTCCCAAACTTTTAGCCATGAAGAGACATGTAAGTGATCTGATAGAAAGAAATGTAATAAGACCTTCCAAGTCTGCTTATGGCCCACCTGCCTTCTTAGTTCCTAAGAAAGAAAATGAGTTTCGTCTTGTGGTGGACTATCGACTGTTAAATAAGAAGGTGGTATTCGATAATTTCCCACTTCCTACCCTGGAATCGGCGTTTCAACACTTTCACAACGCGAAATTCTATTCTATAGTTGACTGAAATTCCGCGTATTATCAAATTCCTTTGGATGAACAGAGCCGCAAAGTTACTGCTTTTTCTACCCCCTTTGGGTTGTTTGAATATTTGAAGTTACCTATGGGAATTGCTATCGGAGCCCAAGTGCTCAGTCGCGTATTGGAAGACCTATTGGGAGATTTGAAGTTTCAGTACGTTTTCAATTATCTTGATGATCTCGTAATCTATAGTAACTCTTTTGAAGAACACGTTGGTCATCTTCGTGAAGTTTTCGGGCGTCTAAGACGAGCAGGTTTAACCGTAAATCCTGGGAAAAGTTCATTAGGGTGTTCCCAGATAAAGTTTCTAGGTCACGTGCTGTCCGGTGAAGGTATCTCGGTTTACCCTGAACGTGTGAAATGTCTACAAGAACTTCCTCGTCCTACTTCTTTGAAATCCTTACGTCGTGTGTTGGGGATGTTCACCTTTTATTCCAGGTTCATAAAACATTTTTCTGATGTTGCCGCCCCTTTAAATGTTTTGAAGAAGAAGAACAGCACTTTCGTTTGGGGACCTGAGCAAGAACGTGCGTTTGTAAGACTAAAGGAATGTTTGTCTAGTGCTCCTGTATTGCAATCTCCTAATTTTAATTCGGATTTTTTTCTGCATTGTGATGCTAGTGATCTAGCAGTTTCGAGCGTGTGAGTCAACAAGTGGATGGGAGATTCGCCCCCATTGCTTTCGCTAGTCGAATGCTGAATGAACATGAAAGACGTTACTCCATTTTTGAGAAAGAAAGTTTGGCGGTAGTGTTCGGGTGTGAACGCTTTAGGAGTTTTCTGGAACATAGACGTTTCACTGTGTATACAGATAACGAAGCTTTAAAGTGGAGTCTGTCACATGTCAAGAAATTAGGTCGTATTAACCAATGGATCCTACGACTATCTTCCTTCAATTTCAATATTGTACATGTGAAAGGCAGCGAGAATTCTGTTGCCGACTGACTCTCACGTATGTTTGAGGAAAACGTTGCTATCCCCGTTCCTCCTCCCTCCCCTCCTTCAGAACCTCCTGAACCTGTGTGTCTACTGCAACACTGTCCTTCGTCTTTTGTGGATATCAGGACCTTCCAAGCTGAGGATCCATATTGTATGGAGTTGCGTGGCAAAATGATGAACAAAGATCCTTCTTGTTCCGAGTTTTGTATTCGAAATGACGCTATCGGGTACACGTTACCCAAATCTTCGAAATTTAGGATTTTTGCTCCTGAGGCTGTTCGCGACATGCTTTTAACATATTACCATTCCTCCACTTTTGGGGCACACATAGGTATGCACAGGACCTTCAGAAAGATCTCGAACGAGTTTTATTGGCCTTCAATTAAGTCTGATTCCTTTAGATTCCTCCGGAAATGTTTAATCTGTCAACGTTCCAAGCCTGCGCAAAACACCAAGGTCGGTCTGCATCAAGCAGATATTGTGACTCGACCAGGAGAACGTTTATTCATAGACTATTTTGGTCCACTCGTCCGATCAAAACAGGGTAATCAGGCCATTCTCACAGTTATCGATGGTTTCTCTAAATTCGTTTGGCTTTTCCCCGTGAGAGAAATTACGTCAAGAACTACCGTAAACTTCCTGAGTAAATATATATTTGGTATATTTGGGCCACCCAGGTATCTGGTATCCGATAATGCTACTGTGTTCAGATCTAAGACTTTTGAGACTATGATTTTCAATTGGGGTATTCGTCATGTGTTCCTGTCTCCCTATCGTCCGCAAGGGAACCAAGTTGAACGTTTTCATAGAAATTTGAAGGCTTGTATTTCGGCCTTCCACAACGCGGATCATGTTTCTTGGGACGTAAACCTTCAGTATTTCTGTCTGGGATTCAACACTTCGTTCCAATCTTCAACTCAAACTACTCCTGCAGAATTATTTCTCGGTAGGACACTTGTGGATCCCCTACTGCTCAAGTGGAACATAGAGTACTTATCTGAACCTTCGAGACATTCTTCCGTGTCCCAAAAATGGGAGATTGCTGTTAAACACTTAAAAAAGGCTCGGACCAAAGTAGCTGAGAGGTTCAACGTTGGAAGACGTACCATTACTTTTCAGGTAAACGACAAAGTACTGGTGAAGCTTCACCCTGTGAGCAATGCGGCGGCGCAGATCTCGAGTAAACTGTGCATGCGATGGTCTACTCCGTGCATTATCACTCGTTTCTTCACACCTGTCACTGTGGAGCTTGTGAGTGATGACAGACTGCAGCAAGTATCTACCGCTCATGCCACCCAGCTGAAGCGTTTTGTAAGTTAAGTCCATCTATCTTTGTCACATTTCTTCTCTTTCCCTTAAATGTTTATTTTTCTCTTGTGACATGATTTTCAGCTTATTTCTTCAAGTGTACGTGCTTTGGCGCAAGATGGCATTGCTATCAATTATAATTATCTACTTCTTTTCAGGTTATTACTTCGAATAATATTTAAATAGATGACGTCTAGTCATTTTTCCTCGTCCCTAATTAATCTTTGTCGGAGTATCGTGGTAGTCGCCACTCAACTTTATCCCTTTATTAGAATAAGATAATATCGCTCTCTATTAATCGTTCTTTTTTGTTTTAGTTAATGATCATATCTACTCTCTGACATCCTACCTTGAGGGATTAAGGAAGACAACTTTTGTTACTTATATTTATTATATATTGTAAACCTCTAACTTTGTAACTTTTGTAAAATATTTTGGCGAGGAAGCTTGGGTTTTTATGTTATTTTAACTATTTTGTTTTATCTGGTTTAACTGAAATTCTTTGTGAAATTTTGTACCTTGATTTTTATATTTATCTTCATTGAAGTACATTCTTTTGAGTCCTCCCCGTCTTCCCCTACTTCTAGGCCCCCTCCCATCACATTTTCGTGATGTCCCCTTTTTTTAAATCCCCTCTCCTTATGTTTAATTAAAATTTTTGTTCGTCTATTTTGGTGGACGCAACAAAAATTTTGGGGGTGTGCGTGGGAATCTGAACCGTTTTCCTTTTCCTCTTATAGTCTTCCCTTTTTCCTCTCTTCTTCGGGGTGTCAATTATCGGAATTGTTCTCTTTTCTTCTTGGTTATTACTGGCCAGAATAGCCGAGCAGATCAGTGGACATTTCTATAATTGCTGATCAAGGTTCGTTATAGTGATTTCTTACTATGCCGAATCATGATTAGTGACACCTCTTTCCTTTTAACTTCCTTTTTCCGTCACCTGTGACAACCGTTTGTTTCTCTCTGGGCAGTCTTCTGTTTTTTCTATCCTGGTAGGACCTTTTTGTTTATGCAACCGCTCTCATTTTCGAGATGCCTTGTTTTTCTATCCGTTTTTTTCCCGTTCGTTTGTGTTTTTATAAAGGTGCGCGTAGAGGTGCGAATCTAGTTCATTTAATGCAATTCCGTGATGCCGGATTAATGTTGATACCATCAAGGTAAGTTACGTATTTTTGTCTTTGCTCATTGTATGGAATACTAGGGCGTTTCGCCTATTCTAGTATGTCCATGGAGTATCTGTTTCGTTCCCGTTATTCTTTGTCCCCATTTCGTCGTATCTTTATGTGTAGGTATTTGGTCCGGTTTACTGAGTAACGTGTGTTCAACAGTAAGACCTATGCCATATCTCTTATCTTTTTGTTTGCCTCTTATCTTAGGATTGCGCTTTCATATGCAAGTCCATGAGTTTGGCTTAATCCCTTCCTGACGTAACTTATTTTGATGGGTATCTTTTATTTTGTGTTACAATACTTTTCTCGTAATTATTTTTAATATCAGTTACTTGCCCCTTTTTGTGTTTATTCTTTTACGTCATATCTACGCGCGCTTTTATTAATACTCCGTTCCCCCTCACACTCCCTCATCTCCTTCAGGGCTATTTGAGCTACCGTTCGCTCCTTTGACGGTAGACTCACTTTCCCCGACTCTTTGTCTAGCCCTTTTAATCTTTATTTTTCACAATGTAATTTTACTCTTTACGAGTATACTTTCCCAAATGTGTTTCCCCCTTTACCGTTATCTCCTATTGATCATGACATTTACGTTGCGGTCCTTTCACCCGTTATTTTACCTAACATCACATGTTTGACGTCCACTTAACCTCATTCATAGCATGTAATGCTTCCTCGTCATTCCTTGATGTTATCTCTTTGGTCAATACATTACCTCTTCTTTGCCTATGTGTTGAGTATGTGTACCTTATTTAGTCTTTATTTCTTTAGGCTAAGCTAAACTAGGCCCATAATGTATAGCGCATTCGAATAGAACTTGCATTCACATGGCAGTGAATGTACGTTCAATCCATCGCCTCTGATACCTTCATAACCTTAGTCCGGTTTAATGGGCCCAGCACCAGGCTAATCGGTACACACTTCCACTGCGAACTACATCTTGCGAAAGGTCAGACGGCACAGTTCTCCACGTCTGTTCGGCATCCGATCCAGTAGAACCGCTCTCTCAGCTTCTCCAGGGTCTTCTTTATCCCTAGGTGTCCACCAGATGATCCTCCATGAACTTCCTTCAGGACTTCCTCCGTCATAGCCTTTGGAACGACGACTTGTTCCCGAGATGTCTTCCCGTCGGTGCTCTCCCAGGTACGCCAGATGAGGCCATCCCTTACAATCAGCGAGTCCCACTGCACCCAGTAGGACTTAAACTTTGGGCTGCAGTCACTCACAATGTTCCACCCGGGTCTGGGGACACAGGCCCTCTTCCATTCGGCTATCAGTCCCAGGTCATCATCTTCTGCTTGTGCCCGCGTGAAAGATTCGCGGCTCCAGCTCCCTTGAAGTTCCACGGTAATCCTTCGGCACTGTATCCCGGTGTTCTCCTCCCTCCTAGTACAGAAGGTGCAGTCTTCGGGGCACGGTCTTCGTGACAGGGCGTCGGCGTTAGAATGCAGTTGGCCTTTCCTGTGCTGAATCTCAAAGGTGTACTGTTGAAGCCTCTCTAACCACCGCGCGAGTTGACCCTCGGGCTGCTTGAAGTTCAGGAGCCACCGCAGGGATGCATGGTCGGTCCTGATGAGAAATTCTTGCCCGTACAGGTACTTGTGGAAGTGTTCAATGGTCTTCACGATGGCGAGCAGCTCCTTCCTGGTGACGCAGTAGTTCCTTTCTGGCTTTGACAAGGCCTTGCTGAAGTAGGCCACTACTCTCTCCTCGCCGTCCACTACTTGCGACAGGATTCCCCCAATGCCAAAGTCACTGGCATCGGTATCGACGATCAAGCTTGTTCCAGGTCTGGGGTAGGCCAGAATAGGTGCGGTGCACAGAGCCTGCTTGAGTTGTTCGAAGGCACTGTGGCATTCTGCTGTCCACGTGAAGAGTTGGTCCTTCTCAGTCAGTCGGTGTAAAGGTTTGGCGATGTCGGGGAATCCTCTCACGAAGCGACGGTAATAAGTGCAGAATCCCAGGAAGCTTCGTAGTTGGGACTTGTCCTTCGGAACTGGCCACTCCCTCACAGCTGCGGTCATCTCTGGGTCGGTGCGCACCCCTTCCTCGGAAACGATATGCCCAAGGTACTGGACCCGCTTCTGGATGAGCTGACACTTCTTGGGGCTCAACTTCAGCTGGGCAGCCCATAGCTTCATCAAGATCTCCTTCAGGTTGCTGTAGTGCTCCTCGAAGCTTCTTCCCAGAACGATGACGTCGTCTAGGTAGACCTGGCAGGTCTTCCAGTGTAGTCCCCTCAGAATGGACTCCATTAGCCTTTCGAAGGTCGCAGGGGCGTTGCACAGACCGAATGGCATGACGGTGAACTGCCAGAGCCCGCTGCCCACAGAGAACGCCGTTTTCTCGCGGTCCTTAGGGTGGACCTCCACCTGCCAGTAGCCACTCTTCAAATCCAAGGTGGAGAACCATCGTGATCCTGATATGGTGTCCAGCGTGTCGTCGATCCGGGGTAGAGGGTAGCTGTCCTTCTTCGTGACGTCATTCACCCGCCTGTAATCCACGCAGAACCTGGTGGAACCGTACTTCTTCTTCACTAGCACGACCGGAGAACTCCAAGGACTATGTGATGGCTCGATCACCCCTTGCTCCTTCATCTCTTCTACCATCCGGTCTACTTCGGCTTGCTTGGCGAGCGGGACACGTCGGAATGGGGCCCTAATCGGTGCGCTGTCCCCAACGTCGATTCTGTGCTGAACCAAGCTTGTCCTGCCGAAGTCTTTGCTCCCCACGGAGAAGACGTGATTGTTCCTCGTCTAAATGGTCCTGGGATCCTTGGTACAGCTTCTGTAGTTCTTCTGGCAGTGTGCGTCTTCTTCGGTTGTCCGTCTGCAGGTGTCCGTCCGTCGTATCTGTGATGCGGGCAATCCAGGTAACGGGATCGCAGACTCCTAGGTTGGTGTCCCGGTGAACCGTAATGTCGTAGTCGTTCAGGTTGGACAGGCGGACGTACGGCCGAGACGTCGTGTTGATGAGAGTCTTGGCAACTAGCAATCCTTTTGTCTGTATGTCCTCATATTTTGGCCCGATGACAGCCGCGACTCCCTCAGCAGTTCCGTTGACAATTACGGCAGCGCTGACCTCCGTCCTGGCGGGAAAGATGACGTCTTCTCTCAGCCTTACTCGTCGTGCGGTGATGGACTCGTGCGCAGGTTGCAAAGCAAGTTCCTCACCTCCGAAGTGCAGAGTGTTGGTACTCAGATCTAAGATGATGTTGTTCTGGTCCAGGAAGTCCAGTCCGATGATCACTTCATTTGATACGTCAGCCACAAGCACTGGATGCTTTATCGCCCGTCGACCAATGACGAACTCCAGTGATGCTTCGCCATGTACCGGTGCGGTCTCTCCGGTCGCGGTTATTAGCTGGAGGTTCCTTTGTGTGTGTTGCACTCTCCACTTCGGGATCACGGTGGGACTGACGATGGTCCTCGATGCTCCCGTGTCGATTAGCATGGGCCAGCTCTCTCCGTTGACGACTCCGTCGACCATCAGGCTGCTATTGTCCCTCCGTAACTTCGTCACACGAACCTGGACTGCCGGGGCTTGACGACTGTCACAAGCCAACATTTGCCCCCCAAGGCTGGCTAATACTCGTTTCCCTGGGTCGCGCGGTTTTCAGACGACTGATTTCCCGTCGGATACCCTCGGCGGCGGCGATCACCGCAGTCCTTGCTCAGATGGCCTTTCTTATCGCAGGTCCAGCAGGTCGGTAGTCCTCTTCCGGGCCGCCTCTCCGGTTGCCTTCCGGCTGTGTCGTTGCTGGTGGTGCCGCGACTATCGAAGAAATGGCTTAGCGCCTCCTTTAATTCGTCGGCCAGGGGCTTGGTCTCGTTGGTTTTTACTGGTTCGTCGACGTCCACTTGACGCACCCGCGCGTGCATTCTGGATGCCTGTTTTGCCGTCTCGAACTCAAGTGCGTGGCTCAGCGCATCTGTCAGGGTCTTATTGCGCGCGAGTCGCAGCGCCTGTTGAGTGTCCAAGCCCCGTAGCCCGTCGGTGAAAGTCTGCGTCGCTATCTGCTCCAGAAAGTCGGCCGGCGCTGTTGGGTAGGCGAGCCTTACGAGACGTGCGATGTCCATCTCGAACTCCTGCAGGGTTTCCGCGTTCTTTTGTACCCGGGTCCGGAGCTGCATCTGGTAGGCCTGCTGAAGATGGCTATCTCCATATCGGGACTCCATATGGGCGATTAGTGAAGCGTAATCCTGGGATCCAGTCGGGATGGCCTGAAGGACGTTAAGGGCGTCCCCTCTCAGCGCTACAATGAGAGCTGTAGCCTTTTCCGTGCTGTTCCAGTTGTTTATTAAACAGGCTGCCTCGAACTGACGTTAATAGGTGCTCCACGGGACCTTTCCGTCGAAGGTTGGGGGCGTCACTCTGCTCTGTCCCGTTCCTGATATTCCCGGTGTACCTGTGGGCGGGCGTCGGCGCAGTTCGGCAACTTCCTCTTGAAGAGCGTTGAATCTCGCTTCCATCCCCGTCGACGGGCGTTGGTTCAGCTCAGAAATTTCCTTTTGTAAAGCGTTGAATTTTTCTTCCACCCCCGTCAGTGGGCGTTGGCGCAGTTCGGCAACTTCCTCTTGTAAGGCGTCGAACTTCTTTTCTACTGCTGTGACTTCCTCACGTAGGCCCTGGCAGACGGTGTTGACTTCCTGACGCAGACCCTGTTCCAATTTCTTTTGACTTTCCTGTAATTTCGTCAGCAGACACTCTTCCAGATTTTTCTGGCCATCCAGAAATTTGGCGGTTAGGTCATCTGCTAGCTTATTCTGACCGTCTTCTAATTTGGAAGTTAGGTCCTCGGCTAAACTTTTCCGGTTGTCTTCCATCTTCTTCAGGTCCTCCGCTAACTTATTTTGACCGTCTTCCATCTTCTTCTGGCCGTCTTCTAGCTTCTTCTGGCCGTCTTCTAATTTGGCAGTTAGGTCCTTGGTTAAATTCTTCTGGCCGTCCTCCATTTTGGTTTCCATGCCATTTAACTTTTCCAGCAATGCTGCCAATTGCGCCTCCATTTTAGTTGTTTGTCTTGTAAAGGGCATGCACTCACAGGAAAATTAGAGAAAATGACCTGCTCGGGTTTTGAAACCAGGACCGTCAGGTGTTGTGCTTGAGTTCTTAATCCGGCTTCTGACACCAGTTGTTACGTGCCACCCCCCTAGTGGCACTTTTGTTAACTGGATTACGGTGGATAGAAAGCACAACACTAGTTACTGCTTTAAAGATATAATTAACTTTATTGTGGCCAGAAAGATACACTACTCAACAGCAAATACAAGCAATTATTACCTTACTCCAGTTTCCACACGTCGAGAATACTTCCCCCTTTCACTTGTCAACAGACCACAGTTAATCCTCTCGCTAATGAGTCCGGCCCAGTACGCTGGCTGGAAATAGCTGCACTAGGTCTGTCACTCACTGTTTTGCAACTCAACACAATGACCTCTCTCGCACTAGGTAAGCACACTCGCTCAAAACACAGGCAGTCCCCTGTAAGCTCCTCACTCCCTTCGCTGTCAAGAGAATCGGCTTCACTAGGGGTTTCGCAAGTCACCACACTTCTGTGGCTCAGGATAGGCGCCCGCACTCGCTCGTAAAACACAACGACAAGCACTGCTTGACAGGTCGCTCTGATATAGCAGTCCGGTGACTCAATAAATGCTTCTAGACCCATCCAGGGTTCACGGCTTCTCGACGTTTCCATCGCTGGCTCAGTCACGAATATTCTGGACCATCCCTTTGTCCTAGTAGCCCTGTTGCATAAGGCGCACACAATACACGAGGCAGGGCACAGCCCAGCCCTGGGGCAGTTGTGACTCATGCGGCGAGCGATGACACAAACTCACAGCCGTAACAATATTTACATGCAATTATTTATTGCTTAGGTAATTAATGATTTTTTAATTTAGTTGTTTGCAGATAACCGGTATACCTTACATGTCTGAGAGAGAAGAAACCATTGCACTTTTGAGCCCACTAGAAGGAAACAGCAAGAAGCCACTTGTTTTTTTTGTTTCATATTTTATTTTATGAAATATATGTATTAACCTGAATTTAGGTATTTATAACGGTTTATTTTATTTATTTTTAGAAACTTGGAAAGAAAAGCCTTACCGCCGTAGCAGTCGCTGAAAACCCGAGACGCACTAAAGCGAAACCACTGCCAAAGAGTGAACTGTTTAAAACTCAGGTAAGTCTAACTTAAAAATGCTATTCCATTTTACCACTACTGAAAACCCGTAGACAAAAAAAAATTCATTACCTATACATGACTAGGACGATGATTGCTTTCTTGATTAATGACTATGTATTGGCAACCGGTACAAGACCATATTGGTTGTTTACCGGGAAAGTACAAGGCCATATTGGATTTTGTAAAAAACAAAAATTTTAATTTAACTGACATGTCGTTCCCTATAATAATAATAATAATAATAATAATATCGTATGGCCTCGGATGCCGGGTGCAAGCTTTGTTATTTGACACACAGAGGGTAGCTTGCACGTCGAATTTAGTTGTTCCCTGACTATGAAAGTCATGGAGGTTAGGTGTTAGATATCTAATATCTTTAAACTCTATAGCGCTTTCTAGTAGAAAAATGAGGAACTTTGTACCCTATGAACTCAACGAATATTCACAGGTTTGAACATGATAATCTGAACAAAATGACATGACATTCTTTTTTGTTTATGTATTGGTTAAAGGGGAATGTAAATGACTGCAGCTTTATAAAAAGAAAATAAGTACATGGGTTACTGTTAGTGCCGACATACAGTTTATTATAATTTTATGGTGTTTTGATATAATAATGCCAATTAACGTTAAAGTTTTATTTACAAGTATTGATTGATTGATTGAGTGATTTGCTATTTTGTTTGTTTTTAGGTGTCATTATGCGCCATTAACGTAATGAACAGACAGTGAACAAGCATACATTGTGCTTTAAAGTACTCTGTGCAACGTTAATAACTTACAATAAGAAAAAGTTTTATTATAACACATGGCGTTAATATCAAATACAACAAGTGAGCAAGTTGGTTTACCACGTGGGTTAAATTTAAAATCAGAACATGGCCGTTGGTTAACATTTGAATCCTGGCCTGTAGGCTTTTTGTCGACACATGAACTTACAAAAGCAGTTTTTTTTTACTTGAACCGAGAAGATGTGGTGCGCTGTGTGTTTTGTCGTATTGAACTTTCACACTGGGAAGAAGGGGATGATCCCTTTAGAGACCATTTGCGATGGTCTCCATATTGTCCTTACATGCTTGGAAAGCAAGTGGGTCACATACCTGTGTATTCATTTTACCGAACCACTTACGTTGCTGAATCACAAATAAATAATAATAATGATGTATTACCAGCCAACGGTAGTGTCGATATATGTGGTCCATATGCCATAGACAGTGTTGAATTGGCGTGTGCTTTTGAAAAATTGGGAGTTTGCAAGACTGAAGCACTAGCACACCCAGAGTACAGCTCTGTTGAAAAACGTTTAGAATCTTATAAAAATGTTTGGCCATTAATATTAAAACACCTTACCAAACAGCTAAGTGAAGCTGGATTTTTTATACTGGTGAAGGGGATAAAACAATATGTTTTTATTGCGGATTTGCTTTAAAGGATTGGCAAATGACTGATGACCCTTTAGTGCAACACGCTCGTTGGTTACCAAACTGTAAATGCATGGTGTTGCTTAAAGGTCAGGAATTTGTGAACACTATTCGTAAAGAAAACGTGATTGCAGCACAAGACATAAAAGTGCCTTTAGAGTTAAAACACGCAGAGCAAATACATAAGGCTGAAAGAAAAGACTTGTCTCACGAACAGATACAAAAGTGTGACCAACAATTATGTAAAATTTGTTATCAAGATGAACTAGGTGTTGTATTTTTGCCTTGTGGACACATGATAGCCTGTGTCAAGTGTGCATTAGAACTCAACACTTGTGCTATATGCAGAAAAGCGGTATCTGCTACAGTTAGGGCATTTCTTGCATAACTAGTATAATTTATTCGTCATGCATAGTGCAAAATCCCTAATTGCACAATATTATTAAAGCAGTTTTAGAGTGTAATAGATATGCTTTTCTTTTGTTTATAGACTACTACAATGAATGTTTTGAATGCTGTGGGACAATCATGTGGCTTAGAGACAAAGAAGCTCAGCGAATTGCCAACGCATATTCCATTCCACATTATCAAGATTCGGAAATTGAAAACAGCATATGGTGATCGTGTACTTTGTGTATGTGAAAACTTTGAGACATTTCTGCCTATACGGTTTAATGATATGTTGGAGAGTGTTTTTGATGAAGTCAATAATGCTGTGCAACCTGTACACTTAATATATGAAGGTTTTAAAAACAACAGGTGCATGGTTCGTTTTAATTAAATAAATAAAAAATGTGAAATAATAATGGAAAATATAAGTAATGACAATATACTGAAAAAGAAAGAAAATATGTGTATAGAATAGTAATGTTTTAGTGTTTAGTGTTGTCTTTAAAAATATTATGATGAAACAAAACAAAATGTATATAAAGTTTGTAAATAAATGCAAAATGATGTTACAATGTTGTTTTATTTTATACAAAGTTAGTATATTTAACATTGCAGAGTATACATGATTATGACAATAAATGCACACTGAATACAAGCCTTTCTCACTTTACAATAGACTGTTATAGTTTTAAACATAAGGCTTGTTGTAGATTATTTTATAGCAATGTCCATTCAATGTTGTTTTCGAAAAGTGGGGAAGCCGCAATGGTTGTATAGGCATAAAACCTTATTGTTATTACTATTTAGTCACTTTGATCCCCTTGCATATCAAGAGCAGATGACCTAGTTGTTCCACTCTTGCGACGTGGAAGATGGATTAAAAATAACTTTTAGAACAGGGGTTAAACGTTGCTCATTAAACAATGCACTATTTTGAGTAGCAATATGGTTTTCTTGATTTTTTGTCGACGGCAACTGTGTTTCATGCAGTACACTACATTGATGATCACTGGCACTTAAAACCTCGCTATTTTTACTTTTTAGGTCACCACGACAATGTTTGGAACGTTGCTTTGAACAACGTCAAATAACAGTTCCATTTTTATTGGTTCGTTTCACAATATATGAATATCCTTTATAGTATGCGTAAGGCTTACCATACCTAGTCACTGATACTTCCATATCAACTGTCAAGCATAGACTAAGCTCTAGTAATGTCTACTTGGTAATAAGAATAATAGTTTAATGTGAGAGCAAATATGGATCCAAAGAGTTCAGGTAAAAGTGGAAGCAAATAAGCAAATATTAGAAACAAGAGTGGGGGTAAAAGTGGTCGCAATGTGGTAGACCCATTACACAATAATTTCAGCACGACGAAGCTCTTGTTCAATTTCTTTGATTTCCCAATCGTGACCGGTATGCCCAGCTTGTTGTAAAGCATGCAATTGTCGAAGCCGTTGAATTAGCTTACTGGGTTTGTTCCAGTATACAAATTTAACAAATGGATTTTTAGGTGTAAACAAAGCATTACCATTATCATGATCATTATCATCATCATGATCACCATTATCATCATGACCATCATCACTGCTACTATATAGTCATTTTTGATCCTCTTGCAATACCACTTCATTTATAGTCTGAGTTGATTTTGATAGTGTTGAAGGTTTCTTGGACGTTGACAACTGTCCTAACATGACGTTTTGAGGACATGATAAGTCCTTTTGAACAAACACTGCACTATCGTTAGTCGCAATATCATTTTCTTGATCTTGCTTTTTAGCACTTGGATAATTGTTTGTAAACAGCAAGCGTGGTTCGTTTAGAGCACTACATTGATGAACACTCACACTTAAAACCTTTCCATTTTTACTTTTCAGATTGCCTCGATATTTTGCTGACCTCTCCTTTGAGCATCGCCAGAATATTATTCCATTCACATTCTGGCGATTATAGTTATAAGAGTAGCCTTGATAGAGTGCACGTAGCCTACCTTTGTTGGTTGTAATAAGTTCCATAGTAGTAACTGACCTGTCAGTACGATGTTCACACTACAAAGGTTACAACTGTTTTGCTGATGGAGTGACCTACCATAAGCTTATATATTGCCTTATGTGTTGGCCTTTTGTGTTGGCTTTTCGTGTTGGCTTTTTGCGTTGGCTTTTTGCGTTGGCTTTTGTGTTGGCTTTTTGTGATGGCTTTTTGTGTTGGCTTTTTGTGTTGGCTTTTTTGGGTTGGCTTTAGTATTGGCTTTTGTATTGGCTTATTTGACAAGTTATTTGTGTCAATGTATTTAGTGGATTTTTTTGTTGGTGTTGGAAAGTAGTTGAAAATTTAAAGACTTAACCTCAGCTCACTAACCTAACCTAACCTAACCTAACCTAACCTAACTTTACCTAGCCTAACCTAACCTAACTTTTCAACTCTCAGATGTTAATTAAATTCTGTGCATAGTCGAGTTGGAACCCAAGACCTTAGGGGTAAAAAACCAATTATTTTTGATGGCTTAATTTGGTAACTTATTTTGATGCCTAACCTAACCTAACCTCAGCTCACTTTGGATATTACTAGTAAGTGTTCAAATCCTTCGCTAGGTAGTATGCTAGTAGTAAAGGTAGTGCTCATATTTACCGCTAGGTAGCGGAAACATACTTTGCGTGTTGCATGTGACACTTGTGAAGTTTAACCGCATGCAAGACGTGTTTGTATAAGTTCTCTATTTAAACCCAATATACAATTAACCACCAAATGTTCAGAACTAACATGTGTAGCGATGTTTAGGGTATATAGGAGACTCTTAGCAAGAAAGGCTGTCTAACCCACGAGTGTGCAGCTTTGCCATACGCAGTAAGCACCAGTTGGCAGAAAACAACAACAACAACAACAACAACAATTAGAGAAAGCCAACAACATATCCATTAATGTATTTAAAGGAAACAGCATATCTATTACACTCTAAAACAGCTTTAATAATATTGTGCAATTAGGGATTTTGCACTATGCATGACGAATAAATAATACTAGTTATGCAAGAAATGCCCTAACTGTAGCAGATACTGCTTTTCTGCATATAGCACAAGTGTTGAGTTCTAATGCACACTTGACACAGGCTATCATGTGTCCACAAGGCAAAAATACAACACCTAGTTCATCTTGATAACAAATTTTACATAATTGTTGGTCACACTTTTGTATCTTTTCGTGAGACAAGTTTTTTCTTTCAGCCTTATGTATTTGCTCTGCGTGTTCTAACTCTAAAGGCACTTTTATGTCTTGTGCTGCAATCACGTTTTCTTTACGAATAGTGTTCACAAATTCCTGACCTTTAAGCAACACCATGTATTTACAGTTTGGTAACCAACGAGCGTGTTGCACTAAAGGGTCATCAGTCATTTGCCAATCCTTAAAGCAAATCCACAATAAAAACATATTGTTTTATCCCCTTCACCAGTATAAAAAAATCCAGCTTCACTTAGCTGTTTGGTAAGGTGTTTTAATATTAATGGCCAAACATTTTTATAAGATTCTAAACGTTTTTCAACAGAGCTGTACTCTGGGTGTGCTAGTGCTTTAGTCTTGCAAACTCCCAATTTTTCAAAAGCACACGCCAATTCAACACTGCCTATGGCATATGGACCACATATATCGACACTACCGTTGGCTGGTAATACATCATTATTATTATTTATTTGTGATTCAGCAACGTAAGTGGTTCGGTAAAATGAATACACAGGTATGTTACCCACTTGCTTTCCAAGCATGTAAGGACAATGAGGAGACCATCGCAAATGGTCTCTAAAGGGATCATCCCCTTCTTCCCAGTGTGAAAGTTCAATACGACAAAACACACAGCGCACCACATCTTCTCGGTTCAAGTTAAAAAAAACTGCTTTTGCAAGTTCATGTGTCGACAAAAAGCCTACAGGCCAGGATTCAAATGTTAACCAACGGCCATGTTCTGATTTTAAATTTTACCCACGTGGTAAACCAACTTGCTCACTTGTTGTATTTGGTATTAACGCCATGTGTTATAATAAAACTTTTTCTTATTGTAAGTTATTAACGTTGCACAGAGTACTTTAAAGCACAATGTATGCTTGTTCACTGTCTGTTCATTACGTTAATGGCGCATAATGACACCTAAAAACAAACAAAATAGCAAATCACTCAATCAATCAATCAATCAATACTTGTAAATAAAACTTTAACGTTAATTGGCATTAATATATCAAAACACCATAAAATTATAATAAACTGTATGTCGGCACTAACAGTAACCCATGTACTTATTTTCTTTTTATAAAGCTGCAGTCATTTACATTCCCCTTTAACCAATACATAAGCAAAAAAGAATGTCATGTCATTTTGTTCAGATTATCATGTTCAAACCTGTGAATATTCGTTGAGTTCATAGGGTACAAAGTTCCTCATTTTTCTACTAGAAAGCGCTATAGAGTTTAAAGATATTAGATATCTAACACCTAACCTCCATGACTTTCATAGTCAGGGAACAACTAAATTCGACGTGCAAGCTACCCTCTGTGTGTCAAATAACAAAGCTTGCACCCGGCATCCGAGGCCATACGATATTATTATTATTATTATTATTATTATAGGGAACGACATGTCAGTTAAATTAAAATTTTTGTTTTTTACAAAATCCAATATGGCCTTGTACTTTCCCGGTAAACAACCAATATGGTCTTGTACCGGTTGCCAATACATAGTCATTAATCAAGAAAGCAATCATCGTCCTAGTCATGTACAGGTAATGATTTTTTTTTTGTCTACGAGTTTTCAGTAGTGGTAAAATGGAATAGCATTTTTAAGTTAGACTTACCTGAGTTTTAAACAGTTCACTCTTTGGCAGTGGTTTCGCTTTAGTGCGTCTCGGGTTTTCAGCGACTGCTACGGCGGTAAGGCTTTTCTTTCCAAGTTTCTAAAAATAAATAAAATAAACCGTTATGAATTCCTAAATTCAGGTTAATACATATATTTCATAAAATAAAATATGAAACAAAAAAAAACAAGTTAGTTTAAAAAAATAATCCCACCTTTACTTGCAGTGGCTTCTTGCTGTTTCCTTCTAGTGGGCTCAAAAGTGCAATGGTTTCTTCTCACTCAGACATGTTAGGTATACCGGTTATCTGCAAACAAATAAATTAAAAAATCATTAATTACCTAAGCAATAAATAATTGCATGTAAATATATATATATATATATATATATATATATATATATAAATCAATAAATATATAAATACCTACCCCACAACAAGGTTAAGTATTTTCCACCAACACCAAAATTGTTAAACAAGACCAAGTGTTTCACGCAACGCAGTATGTTCAAAGGTAGTCCACCCAAGTGAGAGTGGAAATGATAACGACATGTCTTTATATATGCTACGTTGCATGTATAATCATTTTTCCCACGCTTTGAACATTCTGTTATCATGCACGTGGACAGATAACGTCCAAGGTGAACACCTGTGGCAGGTCAAATTTCACATGGACTTGCATTTTGTCACGTACAAAGCAAACAGGATGTGACTTGTTACATGTTATCGTGCACGTGGAACACCTGTGTCAGATCAAATTTCACCTGAACTTGCATTTTGTCACGTACGAAGCAAACAGGATATAACTTGTTTAGCGTACATGTCATCCCACACGTGTGTGCATGCATTTCGCACTCCCCTGCCACCACGATGGTCAGATTATTTCACCTTCAAGCGTCTTGGTCATTTTCTATTGCACCTGTTGTCAAGTCCGATCAGCGCACTCCAATAAGCTCAAATGACATTCACCTCCTGCTCGTCTGCTCCTCTGCAAGTTTGTTTTCTCTACTCGCTTCGACCAACATAGAACCAAGTTCTCATCACCGTTTACACGTTAAAGATCATCTTCAGAGGTAATGTATAAGAAAAAACGCACCCTCGCTCTAACATAAACCGATCCGTCGAAATAGCGATTGTTCTATTAAGCATGGTCCTTGTGGTCAGCAACAGGTTCGTTGAAACACACACCCAGCCGTATCGTCTCTCTCAACCACCACGCATCATGAACATTATAAACAGGTAAAGATTTTTTTTCATCATGTATGGCGTTAGGCCCTTTGTGAAAATGTCAAACATAGTTTCAAAAAGGGGGCGTTAGCCCGAGTCCTAGGACACTTGGTACACGTCTCTAGCGTTATGGGTTTGTGAGATAAAGCAAAAAGTCTAAAATCATGGTTTTACCTCAACATGGTTTTTCATTCCTGCTCAACATGAACATTCTCGGCAAGAGGGCAACGCCATGAAAAAAATTACACCTCGCACTTGTCTCTAGGCTTATTGGTTCGTGAGTTATCAGCAAAAATCACAACAAAAAAAACACTTGTTTACCCCAAAATCGAGTTTCCAAATTTTTTAAAAAATGTATAACGAGTGGTCCATAGCAAAGAGGACGTCAGCCCGAGTCCTTGTACCCCTCGTACACGCCTCTAGCATGATTGGTTCGCGAAATATAGCAAAAAGTCTAAAATCACGATCCCCCCCCCCCCCAAAAAAACATGTTTCCAGCATTTCACCTTTTCGACACCTACATTCCCGTAAAGAGCGCAACGAGACGAAAAAAACGAATCCAAGCACGCCCTCCTAGCATGACTCCTTCCATTCCAAGGTCGCAGGGGCTCACAACTTCCTAAGTAGAGCAGAACCTACAACCTAGCACTATTTTAGAGTGGAAATAAAACGTCCATACGAAAGGGGTTTCACCACGATTCCTAGGACACCCCATATGCTCAAATCCAACCATGGGTTTAGGAAATATTAAAAGCGGATGACCTATTAGTTTTGGTCTTTTATTTAAATAAAGAGCCAATAGGAAAGTAGGGGGCGTCACTACGAGTGCTAGGACACCCTGTATGTTCTAATCCCATGTTTGGTTAGCGAGATATCAGGTTCGGGGCCGATACGAGGAGGGTTCAAAAAGAAGTGCCGTAGCTCTCTCACTACCACACTACTCCCTTCAGAGGTAGAAAAGTCTTAATTGGAACAACCGTGAATATGGATGCCATTGCTATTGTATCCCGGATACCAATTGCCAGATCAGGTATACTGTCACTTGTCGCACATCAACTATGCACAGTGACTGACCATATACATAATTTCTTTTGTGCCTCATTGCGTAGTGGCTAGTACTCTTGGCTGTCACCGCAGAGGCCCGGGTTCGATTCCCAGCTCTGTCAAGAAGTTAAATTCTGGCCTGAGGGTTGCGCAAAAGGTGAGAAGAGGCGAGTTCCAATTCCACCTCAGCCATCCTGGAAGTGGCTTTCTGTGGTTTCCCCACTTCGATTCCATGCGAATGCTTAATTAAGACCACAGCCGCCTCCTTCCTAATCGTCATCTGAGTTACAACTACACACACTAACACAGCCTTCACAATAACACCAGTTATCAGACAAATTCCACACACACCTAAGTACATGATCACAATGTCGCAAAGCCCCGAAATGAATCAGCAATACAATACAAATCTTCTGGGTGGCTTCAACACTGCAGCCCCCTGTGGGTGTGGGTTTAGACTAAACCCATGTAGTAATTTCTAAAGGAGATACATTTCCATGTTTTGAACTTCACCAGTCCTTCTTCAACAAAGCAACAATGTCATCATTGCCTAACTTTAAAATGATAGATTTTAGCATTTAAAGTGCGCATTTCAAAACACACATGTTGTGAGATAATGGGTGAGGTTAAAGACCAATGTAGATGTATATTTAAAGGGCATAGAATATTTTCAAGAATATTGACAACTTCTCTGTAGGGCATAATGGGCAAAATATTCCTGTGATGCAGATTTTTTTTTCTATGTATTTAACAGTAATATGATGTGGCTCCGTACATTTGGCCTGCAAGGGTTCTTTTAACATGCCTGAAACAGGAGGTTTTAATTACCATTATACTGAGGTGGGGGGGGGGGGATTGAATGTAATTAGTAATGTGTTGCTCCATTACGTTCAACCACATCTTCCAAATGTCCCCTCCCTCTTATTTCTAGCAAGAAATGCTGCGTTAACTGGAATTGTGTTGCTTTACAGGCTGAAAATTCATCCTGTTTGAGTTTACAGCTTCTTGAGCCTGAGGATTGATCGGAGCCAACTAAGAGGTTCTCCTGCGTTGGAATATACTTGGCTGTGGGTGATCAGTTGTTTTCCACTGTCCTGCAGCGTAGCCGATCATCTGAGTGCAGCTGGGCATGGCCTTCTTCAGTCCTGTCTCTAGTCGACTAAGCCATTGACGTTCATACATCAGAAGTTATGACTCGCATGTGATATAATGTACAATGTGTAACATGACTGAACATACATTAATAAAACAATTGAAACTGCATGGAAAATCAGCTTTCTCATTTCCTTGACAATCCTCTACCCTGCCTATGGTTTTTCTGTAGATACCGTTGAAAATCATTTAATCGTTGAGGGCATGTAAATGGCAATGAAATGACATTTCTTGGGCATATTTAATGTATTTAGAGAAGGAGGTATATCAGACATGAAATCAGTCATAGTGGCGTACTGGGTCGGAATATGGGTACGGTCATTTTGAGGCTATGGTACCATAATATTGCAAACTTGCATGAAACTTCACAATTTATTTCTTTTGAACGTTGGAACTTCAAAAATACCAATCGTTTGTACCAAACACGTAATAAAAGGGCTAAAGAACTAAAAAGTAGGATATAAATAATCGACAGTCTATTTTTTTCTAAAATTCATACCAACGTTATAGAAAACAATGTACGTACAAAATTTCATTTTGGGGTGTCCGTTGCCTCTCAATATTCAATCTAAGTAATATATTGTCGTTCAAAAAGAAAACGTAGTTGCTTTACAGCAACGATAACGATGTGTATCCAGATTAATCAAACTCGATTCCATTTCCTCTCATTTCATAAGTTGGCTAACGTACTCGGCGAAAGCAACATAGATCCTTCGGTCACGTATATTTATAATAATAACGGAATATCGCACTTAAATTTATTGCACGATATAAGGCCAATTATTCCATCTCAGTAGGGTTGGACATCATCACGTGGTGCGCACACTGCAAAGTTTTTTAGTAGCTTTGCGCACCATGTGCGTTTGAGTTGAAACCCAGACAATAACGCAATCATTCTGAATTTAACGAGTCTCAGATATACCGAAGAGTTCCTACTATGTCATTATATGCTCCTTGATCCCAGCCACTAGCCCGCCCATGGCCCTAACTTTATCAGCATCCCAGGATACTCGAAGTTAAGCAATTCCTCCGATTGGCTAATAGCATGCGCATGCGCAGTGGTTAAAAGTGGGACTTAGTATTTATTCCTATCGGTCAGACCTCAGCAAGAGCGCTATCTGGTAGAAATATATTTGCACTACGTAATAGTGCACTTCATAAATCATTCTTAAGCGAACATATCCAGCATGCTCTGTTGGTCTAGAGATCAAAGTAGTGGTCTCCGAGTCTTTAAGACGATGGTTCGACTCTAGGTTGAGTAGAGAATTTTTACTCAGATGTAAAGAAAGGACTTTTAATAATTGAGAGGACACCGAATGACTTTAGGTGCAACGTCGAGAGAAAGGAAGCATGGCGGATACTGACATTTGGGGACTTAGAAGAAATTACCACTATAATATCGGAAATGGACTCCATGATGGTGAATAAATGAGCAAGGTTGTGAAGGGTGGATTGAGGGTGACGGAGGAAGTAGCAGTGTAGACTGGATGATCTGAAATTGGGTGAAATATGAGGTCAGCTCCTACAAGGTAGGCAGTCCGCAATACAGAGGGTCAATTAACTCTTTTTCTTTTTAAACCAAGCGACATAGAGTCCCCCCCTGTAATTAAGCTTGCCGAGAGGAGTGCTCGCCCAGTTCAATGGGTTCCTGGTCCGCTCGCTTCGACATCATCGCAACCACTAGCCCACCCTTGGCCCTAACTTTATCAGCAGACCAGGATACTCGAAGTTGAGCAACTCTTCCGATTTGCTAATCGCCCGCGCATGCGCAGTGGTCAAAAGTGGGACTTTGTATGTATTCCTATCGCTCAGACCTCAGCAAGAGCGCTATCTGGTAGAAATATATTTGCACAACGTAATAGTGCACTTCATAAACCACTCTTAAGCGAACATTTCCTGCATGATCTGTTGGTCTAGAAGTCAAAGTAGTGGTCTCCGAGTCTTTAAGACGATGGTTCGATTCTAGGTTGAGTATATAATTTTTACTCTGATGTAAAGGAAGGCCTTGTAATAATTGAGAGGTCACCGAATGACTTTAGGTGCAACGTTGAGGAAAGGAAGCATGGCGGATACTGACATTTGGGGACTCAGAAGAAATTACCACTATAATATCGGAAATGTACTCCATGATGGTGAATAAATGAGCAAGGTTGTGAAGGGTGGATTGAGGGTGACGGAGGAAGTAGCAGTGTAGACTGGATGATCTGAGATTGGGTGAAATATGAGGTCAGCTCCTACAAGGTAGGCAGTCCGCAATACAGACGGTCAATTAACTCTTTTTCTTTTTAAACCAAGCGACATAGAGTCCCCCCCTGTAATTAAGCTTGCCGAGAGGAGTGCTCGCCCAGTTCAATGGGTTCCTGGTCCACTCGCTTCGACATCATCGCAACCACTAGCCCACCCTTGGCCCTAACTTTATCAGCAGACCAGGATACTCGAAGTTGAGCAACTCTTCCGATTTGCTAATCGCCCGCGCATGAGCAGTGGTCAAAAGTGGGACTTAGTATGTATTCCTATCGCTCAGACCTCAGCAAGAGCGCTATCTGGTAGAAATATATTTGCACAACGTAATAGTGCACTTCATAAACCACTCTTAAGCGAACATTTCCTGCATGATCTGTTGGTCTAGAAGTCAAAGTAGTGGTCTCCGAGTCTTTAAGACGATGGTTCGATTCTAGGTTGAGTATATAATTTTTACTCTGATGTAAAGGAAGGCCTTGTAATAATTGAGAGGTCACCGAATGACTTTAGGTGCAACGTTGAGGAAAGGAAGCATGGCGGATACTGACATTTGGGGACTCAGAAGAAATTACCACTATAATATCGGAAATGTACTCCATGATGGTGAATAAATGAGCAAGGTTGTGAAGGGTGGATTGAGGGTGACGGAGGAAGTAGCAGTGTAGACTGGATGATCTGAGATTGGGTGAAATATGAGGTCAGCTCCTACTAGGTAGGCAGTCCGCAATACAGACGGTCAATTAACTCTTTTTCTTTTTAAACCAAGCGACATAGAGTCCCCCCTGTAATTAAGCTTGCCGAGAGGAGTGCTCGCCCAGTTCAATGGGTTCCCGGTCCGCTCGCTTCGACATCATCCCAACCACTAGCACCCCCTTGGCCCTAACTTTATCGGCAGACCAGGATATTCGATGTTGAGCAACTCTTCTGATTGGCTAATCGCCCGCGCATGCGCAGTGGTTAAAAGTGGGACTTAGTATTTATTCCTATCGCTCAGACCTCAGAAAGAGCGCTATCTGGTAGAAATATATTTGCACTACGTAAAAGTGCACTTCATAAATCACTCTTAAGCGAACATTTCGTTCATGATCTGTTGGTCTAGAAGTCAAAGTAGTGCTCACCGAGTCTTTCAGACGATGGTTCGATTCTCGGTTGACTAGAGAATTAGTACTGTGATGTAAAGAAAGGACTTTTAATAATTGAGAGGACACCGAATAACTTGAGGTGCAACGTCGAGGAAAGGAAGCATGGCGGATACTGACATTTGGGGACTTAAAAGAAATTACCACTATAATATCGGAAATGGACTCCATGATGGTGAATAAATGAGCAAGGTTGTGAAGGGTCGATTGAGGGTGACGGAGGAAGTAGCAGTGTAGACTGGATGAACTGAGATTGGGTGAAATATGAGGTCAACTCCTACTAGGTAGGTAGTCCGCAATACAGAGGGTCAATTAACTCTCTTTCTTTTTAAACCAAGAGACATAGAGTCCCCCCTGTAATTAAGCTTGCCGAGAGGAGTGCTCGCCCAGTTCAATTGCTTCCCGGTCCGCTCGCTTCGACGTTATCCCTGCCTCTAGCCCGCCCTTGGCCCTAACTTTATCGGCAGACCAGGATACTCGAAGTTGAGCAACTCTTCCGATTTGCGAATCGCCCGCGCATGCGCAGTGGTCAAAAGTGGGACTTAGTATGTATTCCTATCGCTCAGACCTCAGCAAGAGCGCTATCTGGTAGAAATATATTTGCACAACGTAATAGTGCACTTCATAAACCACTCTTAAGCGAACATTTCCTGCATGATCTGTTGGTCTAGAGGTCAAAGTAGTGGTCTCCGAGTCTTTAAGACGATGGTTCGATTCTAGGTTGAGTAGAGAATTTTTACTCTTATGTAAAGGAAGGCCTTGTAATAATTGAGAGGTCACCGAATGACTTTAGGTGCAACGTCGAGGAAAGGAAGCATGGCGGATACTGACATTTGGGGACTCAGAAGAAATTACCACTATAATATCGGAAATGTACTCCATGATGGTGAATAAATGAGCAAGGTTGTGAAGGGTGGATTGAGGGTGACGGAGGAAGTAGCAGTGTAGACTGGATGATCTGAGATGGGGTGAAATAAGAGGTCAGCTCCTACTAGGTAGGCAGTCCGCAATACAGACGGTCAATTAACTCTTTTTCTTTTTAAACCAAGCAACATAGAGTCCCCCCTGTACAGGCCGGACGTTTGTTTTAGACGAGTGAAAATTCTTAATGGAAGCCTGGAGGCGAGTTACTACAGTACCTGTGTTGTTATCTGCTGCCCCAAGCGGTCCGATGATTGACAAAGCTTTTTCACACTACTACTGAAGTACAGTCATTGGTAAATATAATGACGTTCTGTTCGTAACTACGTAACGTGTACTACTGCGTCACACAATACTTCGAAGTGGACTGTACTGTCTGCTCAAGTCTGGAATTCCATTACATCAGGTCAGTGGTGACAAGTGTGAAGCGATAGGGTGAGAGAGTGAGTGAGTATAGGCTCACCCACATGCTTCAAGGTCAAGGGCAATCGTCTAAAACAAACGTCCGGCCTGTAATTAAGCTTGCCGAGAGGAGTGCTCGCCCAGTTCAATGGCTTCCCGGTTCGCTCGCTTCGACATCATCCCAACCTCTACCCCGCCCTTGGCCCTAACTTTATCGGCAGACCAGGATACTCGAAGTTGAACAACTCTTCCGATTTGCTAATCGCCCGCGCATGCGCATTGGTCAAAAGTGGGACTTAGTATGTATTCCTATCGCTCAGACCTCAGCAAATGCGCTATCTCGTAGAAATATATTTGCACTACGTAAAAGTGCACTTCATAAATCACTCTTAAGCGAACATTTCGAGCATGATCTGTTGCTCTAGAAGTCAAAGTAGTGGTCTCTGAATCTTTAAAACTACGGTTCGATTCTAGGTTGAGTAGAGAATTTTTACTCTGATGTAAAGAAAGGACTTTTAATAATTGAGAGGACACCGAATGACTTAAGGTGCAACGTCGAGGAAAGGAAGCATGGCGGATACTGACATTTGGGGACTTAGAAGAAATTACCACTATAATATCGGAAATGGACTCCGTGATGGTGAATAAATGAGCAAGGTTGTGAAGGGTCGATTGAGGGTGACGGAGGAAGTAGCAGTGTAGACTGGATGAACTGAGATTGGGTGAAATATGAGGTCAACTCCTACTAGGTAGTTAGTCCGCAATACAGAGGGTCAATTAACTCTTTTTCTTTTTAAACCAAGCGACATAGAGTCCCCCCTGTAATTAAGCTTGCTGAGAGGAGTGCTCGCCCAGTTCAATGGCTTCCCGGTTCGCTCGCTTCGACATCATCCCAACCACTAGCCCCCCTTTGGCCCTAACTTTATCGGCAGACCAGGATATTCGATGTTGAGCAACTCTTCTGATTGGCTAATCGCCCGCGCATGCGGAGTGGTTACAAGTGGGACTTCGTATTTACTCCTATCGCTCAGACCTCAGCAAGAGTGCTATCTGGTAGAAATATATTTGCACTACGTAAGAGTGCACTTCATAAATCACTCTTAAGCGAACATTTCCAGCATGATATGTTGGTCTAGAGGTCAGAGTAGTGCTCACCGAGTCTTTAAGACGATGGTTCGATTCTCGGTTGACTAGAGAATTTTTACTGTGATGTAAAGAAAGGACTTTTAATAATTGAGAGGACACCGAATGACTTTAGGTGCAACGTCGAGGAAAGGAAGCATGGCGGATACTGACATTTGGGGACTTAGAAGAAATTACCACTATAATATCGGAAATGGACTCCATGATGGTGAATAAATGAGCAAGGTTGTGAAGGGTGGATTGAGGGTGACGGAGGAAGTAGCCGTGTAGACTGGATGATCTGAAATTGGGTGAAATATGAGGTCAGCTCCTACTAGGTAGGCAGTCCGCAATACAGAGGGTCAATTAACTCTTTTTCTTTTTAAACCAAGCGACATAGAGTCCCCCCTGTAATTAAGCTTGCCGAGAGGAGTGCTCGCCCAGTTCAATGGGTTCCCGGTCCGCTCGCTTCGACATCATCCCAACCACTAGCCCCCCTTTGGCCCTAACTTTATCGGCAGACCAGGATACTCGAAGTTGAGCAACTCTTCCGATTTGCTAATCGCCCGCGCATGCGCAGTGGTCAAAAGTGGGACTTAGTATGAATTCCTATCGCTCAGACCTCAGCAAGAGCGCTATCTGGTAGAAATATATTTTTACAACGTAATAGTGCACTTCATAAACCACTCTTAAGCGAACATTTCCTGCTTGATCTGTTGGTCTAGAGGTCAAAGTAGTGGTCTCCGAGTCTTTAAGACGATGGTTCGATTTTAGGTTGAGTATATAATTTTTACTCTGATGTAAAGAAGGCCTTGTAATAATTGAGAGGTCACCGAATGACTTTAGGTGCAACGTCGAGGAAAGGAAGCATGGCGGATACTGACATTTGGGGACTCACAAGAAATTACCACTATAATTTCGGAAATATACTCCATGATGGTGAATAAAGGAGCAAGGTTTTGAAGGGTGGATTGAGGGTGACGGAGGAAGTAGCAGTGTAGACTGGATGATCTGAGATTGGGTGAAATATGAGGTCAGCTCCTACTAGGTAGGCAGTCCGCAATACATACGGTCAATTAACTCTTTTTCTTTTTAAACCAAGCGACATAGAGTCCCCCCTGTACAGGCCGGACGTTTGTTTTAGACGAGTGAAAATTCTTAATGGAAGCCTGGAGGCGAGTTACTACAGTACCTGTGTTGTTATCTGCTGCCCCAAGCGGTCCGATGATTGACAAAGCTTTTTCACACTACTACTGAAGTACAGTCATTGGTAAATATAATGACGTTCTGTTCGTAACTACGTAACGTGTACTTCTGCGTCACACAATACTTCGAAGTGGACTGTACTGTCTCCTCAAGTCTGGAATTCCATTACATCAGGTCGGTGGTCACAAGTGTAAAGCGATACGGTGAGAGAGTGAGTGAGTGTAGGCTCACCCACAGGCTTCAAGGGCAAGGGCAATCGTCTAAAACAAACGTCCGCCCTGTAATTAAGCTTGCCGAGAGGAGTGCTCGCCCAGTTCAATGGCTTCCCGGTCCGCTCGCTTCGACATTACCCCAACCACTAGCACCCCCTTGGCCCTAACTTTAACGGCAGACCAGGATACTCGAAGTTGAGCAACTCTTCCGATTTACTAATCGCCCGCGCATGCGCAGTGGTCAAAAGTGGGACTTAGTATGTATTCCTATCCCTCAGACCTCAGCAAAAGCGCTATCTGGTAGAAATATATTTGCACTACGTAAAAGTGCACTTCATAAATCACTCTTAAGCGAACATTTCGAGCATGATCTGTTGGTCTAGAGGTCAAAGTAGTGGTCTCTGAATCTTTAAAACGATGGTTCGATTCTAGGTTGAGTAGATAATTTTTACTCTGATGTAAAGAAAGGACTTTTAATAATTGAGAGGACACCGAATGACTTAAGGTGCAACGTCGAGGAAAGGAAGCTTGGCGGATACTGACATTTGGGGACTTAGAAGAAATTACCACTATAATATCGGAAATGGACTCCATGATGGTGAATAAATGAGCAAGGTTGTGAAGGGTCGATTGAGGGTGACGGAGGAAGTAGCAGTGTAGACTGGATGAACTGAGATTGGGTGAAATATGATGTCAACTCCTACTAGGTAGGTAGTCCGCAATACAGACGGTCAATTAACTTTTTTTCTTTTTAAACCAAGAGACATAGAGTTCCCCCTGTAATTAAGCTTGCCGAGAGTTGTGCTCGCCCAGTTCAATGGCTTCCCGGTCCGCTCGCTTCGACATATGTGGTGAGCTCCTTCTATGTACTGCACCCGTTCACCCGAGGTATGCGATGACCCATCTGCCATTACATCGCATACCTGGCTTCCCAGGCCAGAGTGGAATTAAATGAACATGAAATAAAATAAGGAATGTGTCGGAAATTCTGTTGAAATATCACAAAAGCAGAGGGTAACACGAGATAAAGTATCTCTAGGGTCGTTACGGGCTTAAATTTAATCATAATAGCGAATAGAAGTGGGCGCCATCCATTGAACCCCTAGCAAACCACATCCTTCCTGGTTAAGCCTTAATTGAGACAAAGGAAAGGATTGGGAAAACAACATCATCATCAGATCACAACTAAGATGAAACAATATTTATTGAAACTTAATCAGTCAGACAGAAAAAGAAACACAAACCCTGCCTAAGAGTATGGTCGACTGTAAACGTTATGTTGTTATAGTCCAAAAAATCGAACCATCTCTGTGCTATCTCAAAGTATTTTTCATCCACATAAAATAATAAAGATTACTAAAGTTCGCTTGAGTTCTCAGGGCCACCGTAGCACTATGTCATTGCGTCACTGACATTTCGTGATCCCTGAGACCTTACTTTTCGTTAGTTTAACATCAGCAATGTGGATGTCAAAAAATATGAATCTGTCTAACACAAAATACTGTTTTAGATCCCTTGTTGGGGGGTTGTTAGGGCTAAAACACTTATGTTATTGTACTAATTTGGAAGGTGGTTTCTAGGAGAGGGTAGCTTCCCGTAGCTGGGTGAGCTTACCAGTGTAGTGTGTTGTGTGTTTGGATGCTAGGGGGTGCTCCTATAAAGACGTAAGTATTTGTTAGGGGATGGTCCTCTGGCTGCAGGCTGCTGTGCTGGTCTGCCAGCTGGACGGAGTGAGTGATATAACAGACGTGCTTATGTCAGCGGCTCACTACTATGCAGTCGAGTCGCCTGCGGGAAGCACAATGAAACCTGAGCAAGCAATTACTGGCCACTATGGTCACGGCCAATCGTGACGAGAGTCAGGAAGGGTATGAGGATGTAAAGAGGCGTGTAATTATCAAGACAAGTGTAATTTACTGACCATGTGTTTATTGGTCAGTGAGTGTGAAATTGTAAGTCCCTTTTAGGGGAATGTAAGTAATGGTACAAGTTGAGCGTACAAGATTGTGGATGGGTGTTTACGAAGTAAAGGATATCTGAACACTTGCTGAGTCTCACCTGATGATGGTAGCTGGAACAGGGCCTTCGGCGACACACACTGTATGACAAATAATGCTCCAAAAAGGCCTTCCTTCTTATAGTTCCTGTCGTTGCTTAGTCAGAATTCCATTGACGTAGCTGCCCCAGTTAGTTGTAGTGTTAATGTTTATGAATGTGTTGCAAGTGGTTGGCTAACCTCCCGAGCTGGGTGGTCGCCTCTTGCCGTGTAAAGATGATGTTCTGGACTTATGATGTTGCCAGTTGGGGTGGGTTTTAGTAGAAGATGGGGGGTGGCTCTCAGGGGGTACAGCCCCCGGGCCTGTACAAGTCTTCTTCTTCGATTAGTTCGCGTCCTCGCGAATGGGAACGGAACGTAGAGTGGGGGTGTTGATGTGATGGATCGTTGTTGATTCCTTCTTGTACTTCTTCTTTTTTTCTTCTGTGTTGATGTCGTGTAGGTGTAGCGGTGTCGTGTTGATGTGGGACCAGCATGTGCTCAGAGGGGTAGGTTTTGGGATATACATATGATAATTTATAACAGTTCATTTAAAAAGTTGACATTTGAAATATTAAAAAGTACAACAACAAAAAATGCGTGATTTTGACACTATATATGTGTTGGTATTGTGCAGGGAGGAAAAACCCAAGGCTGGACGGGTGGTTGTACCGTCCGGCGCTGTGTGGAGGAAAAAATGCTCCCTGTGATATATAGTTTAAAATATGGAAGAGAATAGAAAAACAGGTGTCCCAGGGTATAAGTTAAAGGAATACGTAAAATATAGTTTATTGTGTTGGGGTAAAACGGGACACCTTCACAAATTTTATCGTTAGTAGAAAGAAAAATGAAAATCCTAGGCCTCCACGGGGACCACAATAGACTTCCTAGACATGGATTACACATAGTTACACAAGGCAGAGGTCTTGCGGAAAACAATGTACACACAACATTGGTAAGCAAAAGCAGGACAGATTAGCACACTGGCCAGCCCAGAATGCACAACAATGGCAACACTCGGATCAATGGCTGGAGCGATGAAGTCAGAAAACGGCTCCTCCCTGCATACCTCACAAAAGCGGCCATGACATGGTATGAGCTTCATGAGGACAACCTAGAAAATGCCACATGGGAGGAAATCACTTTATTGTTGAGAAGTGAATTGCAGCTCATACCAGATGATGAGGACCTGTATGACCAAATTAGACAGAGGTCACAGGGACCTAAAGAAAGCGCCCAGTCGTACATCAACGTAAAGTTGCTAATGTGCGATAAATATAACGCAGCTATGACAAATAAGCAGAAAGTCAAGCTGCTAATGCAGGGCCTCAGACCATCCATCGTGGACAAGTTGTGTATCATGAAAAACCCCACGGTCCAACACATGCTGAATAACATTGAAACATATTGGTGGAGGCGCTGCTACCACGCACAGTAAGGGTAGGACTCATACAACGAGCCCTCGTGGTAGAAACGACCCCTACCGCACGCAGCCGAGCGAAAAAGCCAAAATTTTTTTTGGCAGAAGGCATTGTTTTTTCCTTCGCCCTAGCAACAAGAGGGAAATTTTTCTCTTCCCCCCTTTATTACACGGGGACTTGTGTTATTATTAACAACCCCCAACTAAAATCATTTTTTTTTCTTTTCCTCTCTTTCGTCTTCAACACAATATACAAATATGAACTCACCTGCACGACAGGCCACGCCGACGAACATTGACTTGTACAAGGGGATCATAGCATCCCATAGCAGAATTAGGGCCCAGCAGGACCGCTTACGAAAAGTGCAAAAGCTCGTACGGATGCATTATGGGCCGATCATGAGGGCACTCACTAGCCCGCAGAGCTCTAGTAGAGAGTCACGGGACATCAGGGCTCGAATAGCCACAATTCGCACACAATTAAATATTACACACTGGCGGCTACATAAAAGACATGATGAATTGACACAACAATACTACAGGCTGAGGGAGGAACACCACAGGGCACAAACACAGAACACGAAGGTAGCTGACCAAGCCAAAGAGCTCACGAACGATTACGCCGAGCTTTGGGGCGAATTTGTAGAGCTTCAAGCCACTAACATTCATTTTGAGCTGGCAGCTGGAAAACTCACGAAGCACACAAACGACATCTGCGTGGACACATTAACGCAACAATTTGCACGAATGTCCATCTTAGTCACCAACAACACAAAGGGGAAGGAGGCAGCCGTGGCCATAGGCCAGAAAGCGGGCAGACCACCCTCCAACACATTGCGGGGGCAGACACACACACAAACAATTACCGGAACCGGCCCGGAAGCCCAACAGGACAGAGAACAGGCGAAACCGGGGACATGTCCCTCCCACACCAATACAGGGAGGAACGGGGCTACCCACCCCGACGTTACGTAAAAGGACAGTCAAACAAACAACCAGGGGGGACAAAGAAAGACACATTAGGGACGAGCGGGCGAGGGCCTACAGGCGATCACACTACCGGGACTATAGGGACCCAACTAGGACGACAGCAGGAGCACACGCTACGACAAGGGATGAAACCCGCGATCGGCGGCGAAACGACCGAGGGGGCGGGCGAGAGCGACACTTACACGACATTTGGACATCCACGGTACAATATGACGACAGGGCATACATGTCCACCAGGCACACGGGCCTGACTACGCACGCAATGGCTAATTCGATGCCAGGACCACGAGTGCAAGTACAGACGTTGACACATACAGAGGTCCACACCCGGCGCCTCCACCAATATGTTTTAGATCCCTTAGTTGGGGGGTAGTTAGGGCTAAAACACTTATGTTTTTGTACTAATTTGGAAGGTGGTTTCTAGGAGAGGGTAGCTTCCCGTAGCTGGGTGAGCTTACCAGTGTAGTGTGTTGTGTGTTTGGATGCTAGGGGGTGCTCCTATAAAGACGTAAGTATTTGTTAGGGGATGGTCCTCTGGCTTCAGGCTGCTGTGCTGGTCTGCCAGCTGGACGGAGTGAGTGATATAACAGACGTGCTTATGTCAGCGGCTCGCTGCTATGCAGTCGAGTCGCCTGCGGGAAGCACAATGAAACCTGAGCAAGTAATTACTGGCCACTATGGTCACGGCCAATCGTGACGAGAGTCAGGAAGGGTATGAGGATGTAAAGAGGCGTGTAATTATCAAGACAAGTGTAATTTACTGACCATGTGTTTATTGGTCAGTGAGTGTGAAATTGTAAGTCCCTTTTAGGGGAATGTAAGTAATGGTACAAGTTGAGTGTACAAGATTGTGGATGGGTGTTTACAAAGTAAAGGATATCTGAACACTTGCTGAGTCTCACCTGATGATGGTAGCTGGAACAGGGCCTTCGGTGACACACACTGTATGACAGATAATGCTCCAAAAAGGCCTTCCTTCTTATAGTTCCTGTCGTTGCTTAGTCAGCATTCCATTGACGTAGCTGCCCCAGTTAGTTGTAGTGTTAATGTTTATGAATGTGTTGCAAGTGGTTGGCTAACCTCCCGAGCTGGGTGGTCGCCTCTTGCCGTGTAAAGGTGATGTTCTGGTCTTATGATGTTGCCAGTTGGGGTGGGTTTTAGTAGAAGATGGGGGGTGGCTCTCAGGGGGTACAGCCCCCCGGGCCTGTACAATACTCTAAAACACATATATTTAATTATTCACTCATTTCTATGGCTTAAATAGCACTAATCAATGTTGGAAATATCAACAATTACTCCTTAAAATTTAACAATTAATTTATACCCCATATTTACACTATTGCTGATCATTGCTTGGTTGTGAATCAAAGAAAACTTCACTATTCATCGGTCATCACCATCATTATCATGCCAAAAAAAAATGTTTCTCACATCAGTTCTCATCCCATTATTCGTTATATTCAAGTCAGAATAATTAATTAATTACCATCAGATCATTTAAATAAATATTATATTCATCAATTCATTAGATTATTCAATCATCCACACACTCTTATTTCATTATCTCATTTTAATTAAATTATCTCAATCCATCCATTTAAATTGTTCAATTCATTAATTTAAGTTGCAATTCATCAATTTATTTAAATCATATCTCTTATTTAAATTTATTTAAATTTTATTGTCATCAGCTCCTTTAATTAATTATCACCTTTTAATTCGTTTATTCATCAGCTGTTTAATCACCTATTAATTTATTTAATCAGTTAATTTATTAATCTATCAATTTATTTAATTCATCGAGTTTATTCAACGTTTAATTCATCAATTTATTTAGTTTTTAATTCATCGAGTCAGATCATTAATACGTTCAAACTTCAGATTATTATTCCATAAATTATTATTATTATTATTATCAGAAAATCTTGGATTATCAAAATTATTTATTTATTTAATTTCCTAAAAATGTTTAATATAGGTCATAGAACGTTGTTTGAAAATTTTATCAGTTCCAAGTTATACCTCATATTTAATTATCATGCCAAAATAATACGTTGCCTTCACAAAATCACGTTGGATCTCGCTATCCAAACCTTCACCACTTAATCTCACTTTGTCAAATATCACATTTGAATACCATAATTATTCCATATAACCCCACAATTATTCAGCACACGGCCTGAATCTCAAAAATATGCTAGACTGGGTTCAACAACCTCATGTCAGCCTCAAAATTATCATTGGCAATATTGCAAACTGTCACTTGGCAACCTCAAAAATACCTATCAAAAATACTTCACATAATCACGTTGCATGATCCACAAAAATATATAACTGGCGTCAGATGATTAACGCACACAATCTACAAGAACTGTAATTAATCTGGTCATATCTAGCCAACTTCTTAAACAATATGAAAATTACTTTAGTAATCGTAATCCAATTCAAGATCTGGTTTAATTCAGAGCATAAATTCTCTTAAGATCCTCAAGATTTACTTCAAAGAAAAACATCAATGAGTTATGTTACCTCACATCAAAAATATCTAATAATGATCTGCCTCAAAATAAATTCTGACAATAAATAACTCATCCTACAAGATTCAATTACTTGAAATCCATCTCAAAGGTATCAAATCACTCACAAAGAGTATCAAAAGTATTAACTGTTAAATGAATATACTCTCAAAAGAGTATTGCAACAAACTATTGGATTGGCAAAACAAGAATTACAAAGTGTAACCCTGCTGACATTTATTTTTAATTTATTTAACAAAAGTCAACTAATATGTGACTGGTAGTTTATTGTTTAATCCTCTTACGATCATAATTACACTCGGATGATAAAATGAGACCCTCGATTGGCAGGTAAGGTGAGTACCACCACACAATTACTCAAAGTAACAGGCCCCGCCTCGTAGACTATGATGAAAAATCCCTAAAAACGACAGGTAAGGTGAGTGCCATCACACAGTTACTCAAAGTAACAGGCCCTGTCTCGTAGGCTAGTGAGTGAGTGTACATGATTGGAATCAACAAGACTCTATTTGTCACATAAAAGCGATATGCATTCACTTGAGTGAATAAAATTTAATATCACCAAACAATCCAATAAAAAATAAAAAATACCTGCTGATGAATTACACATAATCGTTAGTATGCAATGAACTGATGAAAAATTCTAATTATCCAATTGCCGATCACGAGTTCGAAACACTCGCTAAAAATATCCATAATCAAGAAATACTATCCTCAGAGAAAAATATAAAGACCAAAATCCTGTCTAATAAAGTCAATCAATGGTGAGAACGTTGCATAAATGTGCCTGCCATATCATATGGTAACACCATATTTTAGCAAATGGAGTAATAAAATATTTAAGCCATGTCAAAAAATAATAGTAGCACTCCTACCAAAATATATATACGAGTATGCCCAGTGTTCATGAAAAAAAAACATATTTGTAATGCCATAACTCTTACAATACCTTCATATTCCAGATGTTAATAGAATTCAAAGATCGTCGGTAATCCAAGTGTTTGTCGCAGATTTCTCGCAAGATCGACGAAAACGCTGTATCACCCACTGAACTAACACCTGACTCCATCCAAGTGAATTTGATGTCATATTTATCCTCTTCGTTAGGAACCGAATCCATCGCTCTGAGATGCCATCACGTCTCCGTATCCGCCTAGCACGACATGATGAACTGAAGATTATCCATCATGGATATTGTCCAAAATCCTCCACAAAAGTTCAAAAACACAGAGTACCCCATACTCTCTTTGAATATGACACGCCACTGTTCCATAAACTATTCGGTTGGCATTCGATAATAATGTTAGTCTTCACAGCGACTGAATTGCACTGGGAGGAAAATAATGTAGCATCAAAAGTGTACTGATTTGTCAGACACCCTGTATCTGTGTTCGTAATGAAGATATTTCATAGCTGTTCTAGATGTGTAACTATTATACTGCACGTGCCACTATTCACAAAGTGCATACGCTTACATATTTTCACTTGCCAAAAGCAGTAATGTTGGAACGGCCCCATGGTCGCCTTAAATATTTCGGTTCAAATGCATCATGAAATATGCTGTAATGCTGCTGAAATAAATTCAAGTCCATCTAAATGTCCATAATAAAAGGTGTATAACTGTAACCGAACTGCACAATTGGACTGTTGAAATACAAGTCCTAACATCTCAAACTTGACAAAATGTCAGAGTAATGTTCAACTCGTTGACTATCGCATGGTAATAAAATGTCGCCCACAGCACGACACGTTTCGCTTCACTGTCCATGTGTAATATGAGGTTAAATACTGGCCTCATTATACTACTTCGCTGTGCTGTTATACATTGAGAATGTAGCTTAAATAATGTTTCTCATTCCCAGTGTAATACTGCGTATTGCTTCGGTAAATTGTAAGCTTGAAAAAGCATTGCTGTTCCCCGTGAATACGACTACGATGTTGAAATAACTTGTGTCTAGACACCGGCTTCCTTGCTAAAGTTAACGGCTTGCATGACCTGCCCTATGGACAGCATGTGCTCCAAAACCGAACTCCCGATACTGCATTGCAGGCTTCGCCTAGCGACTCTCTCCCGCACGTAACTTTCCGTATTGCACTGCCTTATAAACTGTTCTGTTATAGCACGCCTTGATCCACTCAGCTGGACTGCTGGAATACTTCTCTTCGCTAGTGTCACTGAACTCGTCCGTCTCGCCTTGACTTACCACGTGACTTCCTCCTTCCGCTGTCTGACGTCACAGATCTAACCTCTACCACACTATTTCAGCTATAAAGTCATAACATAACTTAAGGAGTTGTCTACCTTTCTTCAAGATATTGTCAATAAGATTTCTTGATATTTCCTTCCTTCCTGAGGTTAGATAAGATTTTATTTCAAATTAATTTTTATAATCATCCAGTATTTCTCCCATAATTCCATATGTTTGAGGGGTAGTGGCTCCATCTCCCTCGGCCTCCTACGTCATTTCCTACCATTCTTCTGACTCGATCTGAGCGCTATCTTTTCTCCTTGCCCACAAATCTCAACTATGGCTCGATCACAACTGGCGTAGCCGATAGCCTCAACTAGGTATCGGGTACAGTAGGCAGTCCGCAATACAGACGATCAGTTAACTCTTTTTCTTTTTAAACCAAGCGACTTAGAGTCCCCCTGTAATTAAGCTTGCTGAGAGGAGTGCTCGCCCAGTTCAATGGCTTCCCGGTCCTCTCGCTTCGACATCATCCCAACCATTAGCCCGTTGTTGGCCCTAACTTTATTGGCAGACCAGGATACTCGAAGTTGAGCAACTCTTCCGATTGGCTAATCGCCCGCGCATGCGCAGTGGTTAAAAGTGGTACTTAGTATTTATTCCTATCGCTCAGACCTCAGCAAGAGCGGTATCTGGTTGAAATATATTTGCACTACGTAATAGTGCACTTCATAAATCACTCTTAAGCGTAGATTCCTGCATGATCTATTGGTCTAAAGGTCAAAGTAGTGGTCTCCGAGTCCTTAAGCCGATGGTTCGATTCTAGGTTGAGTAGCGAATTTTTACTCTGATGTAAAAAAAGGACTTTTAATAATAGAGTGGACACCGAATGACTTTAGGTGCAACGTCTAGGAAAGGAAGCATGGCGGATACTGACATTTGGGGACTTAGGAGAAATTACCACTATAATATCGGGAAAGGACTCCATGATGGTGAATAAATGAGCAAGGTTGTGAAGGGTGGATTGAGGGTGTCGGAGGAAGTAGCAGTGTAGACTGGATGAACTGAGATTGGGTGAAATATGAGGTCAGCTCCTACTAGGTAGGTAGTCCGCAATACAGACGGTCAATTAACTCTTTTTCTTTTTAAACCAAGCGACATAGATTCCCCCCTTTAATTAAGCTTGCCGAGAGGTGTGATCGCCCAGTTCAATGGCTTCCCGGTCCGCTCGCATCGACAACATCCCAATCACTTGCCCGCCCTTGGCCCTAACTTTATCGGCAGACCAGGATTCTCGAAGTTGAGCAACTCTTCTGATTGGCTAATCGCCCGCGCATGCGCAGTGAATAAAAGTGGGACTTAGTATTTATTCCTATCGCTCAGACCTAAGCAAAAGCGCTATCTGGTAGAAATATATTTGCACTACGTAATAGTGCACTTCATAAATCACTCTTAAGCCAACATTTACAGCATGATCTGTTGGTCTAGAGGTCAAAGTAGTGGTCTCCGAGTCTTTAAGACAATGGTTCGCTTCTAGGTTGAGTAGAGACATTTTACTCTGATGTAAAGAAAGGACTTGTAATAATTGAGAGGACAACGAATGACTTTAGGTGCAACGTCGAGGAAAGGAAGCATGGCGGATACTGACGTTTGGGGACTTAGAAGAAATTACCACTATAATATCGGAAATGGACTCCATGATGGTGAATAAATGAGCAAGGTTGTGAAGGGCGGATTGAGGGTGACGGAGGAAGTAGCAGTGTAGACTGGATGATCTGAGATTGGGTGAAATATGGGCTCAGCTCCTACTAGGTAGGCAGTCCGCAATACAGACGGTCAATTAACTCTTTTTCTTTTTAAACCAAGTGACATAGATTCCCCCTTTAATTAAGCTTGCCAAGAGGAGTGCTCACCCAGTTCAATGGCTTCCCGTTCCGCTCGCTTCGACATCATCCCAACCACTAGCCCGCCCTTGGCCCTAACTTTATCGGCAGACCAGGATACTCGAAGTTGAGCAACTCTTCCGATTGGCTAATCGCCCGCACATGCGCAGTGGTGAAAAGTGGGACTTAGTATTTATTCCTATCGCTCAGACCTCAGCAAGAGCGATATCTGGTAGAAATATATTTGCACTACGTAATAGTGCACTTCATAAATCACTCTTAAGCGAACATTTCCAGCATTATCTGTTGGTCTAGAGGTCAAAGTAGTTGTCTCCGAGTCTTTAAGACGATGGTTCGATTCTAGGTTGAGTAGAGAATTTTTACTCTGATGTAAAGAGAGGACTTGTAATAATTGAGTGGACACCGAGTGACTTTAGGTGCAACGTCGAGGAAAGGAAGCATGGCGGATACTGACGTTTGGGGACTTAGAAGAAATTACCACTATAATATCGGAAATGGACTCCATGATGGTGAATAAATGAGCAAGGGTGTGAAGGGTGGATTGAGGGAGACGGAGGAAGTAGCAGTGTAGACTGGATGATCTGAGATTGGTTGAAATATGAGCTCAGCTCCTACTAGGTAGGCAGTCCGCAATACAGACGGTCTTCACTTTACAACGTAAACAAACACTACTTACTTACTGCATTACTTACTTACTTACTTACTTACTTACTTATTTCTCGGCGCTACAGTCTCTGAAGAACCTTGGCCTCCTTTATGACCTGCCTGGACGCTAGGATAGTTGTACTTGAAAAAGCCACGGCCGCCTTGTTTTCAATTCTACACTGTTCACCACAGTTAAAATCAAAAAGTTCATGATCCGGTCAGGAATTGAAGCAGGTGTTGTTTCGAAGGAAAGACAAGCGTTCTATAAACTTAACCACTTATCACCTAATGGTTTGGGTGATCGTAGAGATAAAAATTAAATCTAAACTATAACTAAAATTAACTACACACTTATATACTAGAAGGACAGAAGGAATAAAAATGCTCCTCAACCCACAAGAATGTGGATTGAGGGATTTGGAAGGAAGAAGAGCCATGAAAGGCAGATAGAAAGGTAAAAGAGGAGAGGCTCTGACCCAGAGTTAATGGATAAAAGGGGGAAAACCGAAGCCAGCTCAGGAATCCCTTGGGATCTTCAACTTCCAAAATGATCAGTCGTTAGACCCCTGAGGGTGTAGCCATATGCAGAGTGCACCACAAGTGGTGGGACTATATATACACCCTACCTTTAGTGGGAGTTGAGCAAAAGGCAGGAAATAACATGAAAATAAAAAGAAGGCTGACCACTCATAGAAGGAGGGTATCAGAAAAAAAATTAAACAAGGGTCAATTATGTCGGAAAAGGAAGAGACTCCCTAAGCCTTGGATACCCTAATAATTTCGGAGTCGGTAGAGAACAAGAGTTGACCAAGTATGGTCGACGGGAAAGAAGATAGAGAGGAGCCTAGCACAAGTCAGTTGAAGGAATGACGGACTCAGCAGGGGCTCCATAGTCGTCAACCTACATTCCACTAGATGTAAGCCCATGTTTGGGAGGGAGGTGGAAAATAAAGACCTCTTTTGTTTTATATCACTGGCTTTAAGGACGGTAACACATAGCATGCCTTTATAATGCGATACTGGTCCTAGGGGTATGCAAAATTGTATTAGATACTCTGCTAATAATAGTGTAATGGGAGTGATAACCATGATTTCCAATCCCCTGAGTAGGACAAAAACAAATTATTTGCATTTCCAAACAGTTGAGGTGAGGTGAGGTGAGTTTTATAAACGTCAAACTCATGTGGTTTTTCACTTGTACTACAGGTAAATGCCATGGTTGTCCCACAGACAAGTGTAAAGAAAATCAAAACATGTTATGGTTGAATGAATTCCATACCTACATGACAACATGGACTTAAAATACCAAGTAATGAACATTCCATGTTAACAATAGCGGGATGGTTGCAAACTACCAATGCTTGGCACCTTTTTAAGGGTGGCATAGAGTACACTTACTTTAAAAACTAACAAGAGGAGTGTTCAATTTTCCCACAACACCCAGTCAATATAAATGACTCTGCATTTAAGTCCATAACCACCTCCTTCCCATTCCTACCCTTGTTAGTGAAAGGCACACATTAATACAGACATCACAGTGACAGAGGTTATTTGTAAAATACCTAAATATCTGAGATTTATCGTGAAATTGACCAGAATTTTGTAAAATCCAATACATTTTCCGCAAATTTTGCAAATTCCACCAAATTGCAGCAAAATCCAACAAATGACTACTAGATTTATTGAAATGCCATTGATTTATCAAAGAATGGTTTAACTACCTCAAATTCATATAAAATTACCCGAATATAGATGAAAATTCACTAAAATTTACCAAACTTACCCAAGTGGTCTACAAACCATGAAATTTAACCAATTAAAAAAATCACTACATGAACTCGAAAATTCCATAATATTTCCCTTTACATGTATGCTTTTTTGTTTGTTTCGTTTACCACACTCCCTGCAGACAAATACCTCAACATGACTTTCTCCTAGACTAGGAGCTCCACATTCGACATGATAGCTGAGTTTCATCTCCCATAAACTCGTCTCTGAGGTGGGTGTCAGGAAAAGGCATCCAGCTGTAAAAACCACACCCTGACATAGACTTAACCTCTTACGTTGAGGTTTCTAACATTAACGACATTGAATGATTGAACGGTTTCCTTTTCACAATTCCTGTCTATACTTTCCTCTTCAAGGTTGCAAGATGCTTGCAAGGTTCCTAAAATGCAATTAAATTTAATAAATACCTTAAGATGGTTTGATTTGTTTAATGATATGGTGTTGATGATTGATATATACGTTAAGACTATTTTTTTTAGGTCTTGACTGGCCTTGCAATAAGAATTGACTAACCAAACATGAATTACCTATTAGGGAAACATTTTGGCCACTATGTTAGTTATTGACCAGTGAGTACAGTTCTAGAAAGCTGTTTATCATTTTTTTTTTTGAAATCATATACAACAGATATGATAGCTGAGTTTCATCTCCCATAAACTCGTCTCTGAGGTGGGTGTCAGGAAAAGGCATCCAGCTGTAAAAACCACACCCTGACATAGACTTAACCCAGAATAGACGAAACCGTCTGACCATGTTTGTTAAACAAGACATTATACCGGAGACAATTAGGATACTTATGTAGAGCTTACCAAAAATAATGTTGTGTAACAGTAAATGCTAGTCAACAAACAGTTATGCAATACTAAAAAAAAATCATCATACGTTACCTGAGAGCGCTTCTAAAATTATGGATGTGTAACATGTTTCCACTCTCTTGCTATATATATTTCTTTTTGCGTGGGGGTGATTTTGAAGAAATGAAATGCAAATGGAACTGAAATGCAACACAAACAATGTGCGCGCGCGGTGGCTGAGATTGATACCACGACGTATTGTCGGTTATGTGGCTATGTGGAATGTATATGACTTATGGTTTACTTCAAGGTTTGGAGATCCCATTAAAGCTATTCCTACAATAAATTATTTTGAAATGGTCTTTCTTTTGTGTGAAAATATTTATTATATGATATTTAATGAAAACGATTATGATTTATTAAATGTATATACGTTTACTGTATTGTTCTTTAATGTAAGCACTCGAAGCACTATCGACCAAACTGCAGCACTATCTGGAATGTATATTGCATACTTGAAGGTTTGGTGGCCCCATTAAAGGTATTCCTACAATAAATGATTTTCAAGTTGTCGTTCTATGGCGTGAAAATATTTAATACTGTATATGATATTTGCTAAAAAAGCCTCCGTGGCTTAGGCGGCAGCACGTCGGCCTCTCACCGCTGAGTCCGTGGTTCAAATCCCGGTCACTCCATGTGAGATCTGTGCTGGACAAAACGGAGGCAGACAGGTTTTCTCCGGGTACTCCGGTTTTCCCTGTCAACATTTCATTCCAGCAACACTCTCCACAATCATTTCATCTGTCATTCATTTAATCATTGCCCCAGAGGAGTGCGTCAGGCCTCGGCAGCCGGCACAGTTCATATCCTCGCCGCTAGATGGGGGCTTCATTCATTCCATTCCTGACCCGGTCGGAGACTGGAAGCAGGCTGTGGATTTTCATATGATATTTGCTAACAGGATTTGCCACTGGAATTATTTTACAAATAGTAATTTTAATGACCAACAGAGTTCACTGTTAAGAAGGTAGAGCCCTATGTGGAATTCAGGACAACATGTAACATGTTATACATGATATGTGACAACTGTAAGGCTTGTGATTTTTAAGATGCCTTTATCCCTATATTAATTACCCAGTTTACAAGACTGATAAATATAATGTTACGGAAAAATTAAAACAAAACTAAAATCCGCAAAAAAACAAAAAATTGTTGAGCAAATATACACTCAACATGCAAAAAAAACAAGAAATATATACAAACTATGTTAATTAATTTAATTCATATATATATACAGTGTGGTCCACCCGCCCCTTATTATTTAGTTTTATGAAACCCAACTAACATCTCAATTCTCCCGATGGTCGATATTGCTCTGCGCTGTGACTGTGTGACAGCAATGTAATTGGGTCATGGGTCTAGCAAAGAAAAACCGACCTTAAACTTTTCCCCGCCAAATAGTATGGCCCATTCTACTAACATATGACTTATTGCCCCTTGAAATAACACACATACACGTAATACGAACGAATTAATAGCTTACGCCACGTGATCTGTAATAGTAGAAAGTTAAATCAACACCATAAGCCGTGATTGAAGACTTTGAGATGGATTTAAACGTTTGAGGTGGACGGCTATAGTAACAACTGCAAGTGCAGCGCACTTTGTACAATGCACTGGTGGCCGATGCGGTTAAAGCACGGCCGTAGACGGCGGGCGAAAATGGGTAGAATAGTGCATCGAATCCAGTGGTAGGCATACTTTTTTTAATGAAAGCCCACGCTCCATTTTATTTGGGATGTAACTACATTGCCACATTCATTCCCTTACATGTATTTTTGTGAAGAGTGGGTAGAATTTTCCTGATTTATAAAGAGAATACGACCGAATTGATAGCTTTGGCCACGTGACCTGTAATGGCAGAAAATTAAAAAAAACTGTCATGGATATTAACATAACATATCGACGTGTCGCTCTGGAGGTCCAGGTTCGATTCCCAGGTCTGCCAAGAAATCCAATACTGGTCTGAGGGCTGAAATTGGATACACTCAGCTTCGTGAAGCAAATCTGAGAAGAGGTGGGTTCGATTCCCACCTCAGAACCCTGGAAGTGGTTCTCTGTGGTTTCCCACTTCTGCTCCAGGCTATTGCCGGGACGGTTTCTAACTTAAGGCCCCAGCTGCCTCCTTCGCCATCCTCACCTTAATTGCTAATACAAACATTATACAGACACCGCTATAGACAGGTTATCAGAGGAATTCTACACACACACACCAGTACACGGGGCTAAATGACCGCGATGTTCTAGCCCCTCTAATGAAACAAGATTCTGATCTCCGGTACACGTATTCTTTAAAATTTTCCGTGGTATTATTTTGTTCGTCGCCTCCGTAGCGTAGCGGTCAGCATGGTTAGCTGCCGCCCCGGAGGTCCTGGGTTCGATTCCCGGCTCTGCCACGAAATTTGAAAAAGTGGTATGAGGACTGAAACGGGGTCTAGTCAGCCTCGGGTGGTCCAAATGAGTAGAGGGGGTTCGATTCCCCCTCAGCCATCCTCGAAGTGGTTTTCCGTGGTTTCCCACTTCGTCTTCGGGCAAATGCCGGGATGGTACCTTCTTAAAGGCCACGGCCGCCTCTTTCCCTCTTCCTTGCCTATCCATCCTCACCATCCCTTACCTTCCCTCATGAGGCCCTTGTTCGCTTTGCAGGTGAGGCCGCCTGGGCGAGGTGCCAATCCCACCTCACCAGTTGTATCCCTTCCGATTAGATGTTCCCAGCTCTAGGACACTTCCCGTAGAGGCGGTAGTGGTGAGTTCCCTCGCTGAGTCCGTGGGTTCCACCAACCTGGAGGGTAAACGACTAAAAAGAAAAGAAAAGAAAAATATTTTGTTCGGGGTCTACTCAGCCACGGGTGATCCAATTGAGCATAGAGGGTTCGATTTCCCCTTCAGTCATCCTCGAAGTGGATTTCCGTGGTTTCCCACTTCGTCTCCAGGCAAATGCCGGGATGCTACCTAACGTAAGGCCACGGCTGCCTCCTTCCCTCCTCCTTGTCTATCCCTCCCAATCTCCCCATCCCTCGTAAGGCCCCTGTTCGCTTTGCAGGTGAGGCGGCCTGGTTAAGGCGTTCGTCCCACCTCCCCAGTAGTATTCCCGTCCTATGTTTCAAGCTCCAGGACTCTGCCCTGGAGGCGGTAAAGGTGCGATCCCTCAGTGAGTCCGAGGGAAAAGCTAACCCTGGAGGGTAAACCGACTAAAAAATATATTTTGTCATTAAATTCTAGCAAGAAGAAGAAAACTCTATTTGACGTGTACATATTAAGATGTTTCGTGTAATACCGAATTCGGAAAACACGTACCGTTCATGGAATCCAACCTGAAAATGCATCTGCTCGCTATATTACTAGTGCCCCATCCTCAATAATTAACTGTGACCTCTTGTATCATTTCTGTCGTAAGACATTGGTAAAGTTGTCGACACAGACGATAAAACGTACCGAAAACAAAATATAAATCTTCCCCCTCTACTAATTATCGAACCCCGAATCCTTCAATCCGCAGTCCAACGCGTTACCCTTTCAGCCACGGTTGCTTACACTACATGTGGAGCAGAATACACCAGAAGGATAGAAAGTGAGAAGTAGGATGCCACGGGAAACCACTTCCTAGATGATTTAGGTTGGCCTCGAATAGATGATAAAGATTTTATAATCAATTCCACAAGCATGCCAACACACGTTATTTTGTTTGCACAAAAATAATCCTACCCGAGAGTTAATTCAGCAGGAAATTAAATATTCATAAATAACTGTCAGTCGCCTCCGTAGCGTAGCGGTCAGCACGGTTAGCTACCGCCTCGGAGGTCCTGGGTTCGATTCCCGGCTCTGCCACGAAATTTGAAAAAGTGGTACGAGGACTGGAACGAGGTCTACTCAGCCTCGGGTGGCGCTAATCAGTAGAGGGGGTTCGATTCCCCCTCAGCCTTCCTCGAAGTGGTTTTCCGTGGGTTTCCCACTTCGTCTTCGGGCAAATGCCGGGATGGTACCTTCTTCAAGGCCCCGGACGCTTCCTTCCCTCTTCCTTGCCTATCCATCCTCACCATCCCTTACCTTCCCTCATGCGGCCCCTGTTCGCTTTGCAGGTGAGGCCGCCTGGGCGAGGTGCCAATCCCACCTCACCAGTTGCATCCCTTCCGATTCAATGTTCCCAGCTCTAGGACACTGCCCGTAGAGGCGGTATTGGTGAGTTCCCTCGCTGAGTCCGTGGGTTCCACCAACCTGGAGGGTAAACGACAAAAAAAAAAAAAAATGTTCGAACATAAATATTCATACATATCTGTCGAGATTTCGCAAGTTTTATGTACTGTGCCACTGTGCGAGCGATTGCGAATGTGCTGACAACAGGATGGGGCCCCATCTCACGGATCATTAGTCGTCAGGAACCATCTTCATGATACATATCCAAATAAATGGATAGGAAGAGAAGGACCCTTTCACTGGCCTGCCAGTTCACCCGATCTTACGCCACTTGACTTCTTCCTGTGGGGTCACTTAAAGCAGGTAGTATATGCACATGAGCCTGAAGATCCTGACCACCTTCGGCAACTAATCACCGAGGAATGCCAAGCTGTTACACCTCAGATGTTACAGCGTGCAAGACTGTCTGTAATACGTCGTGCTGAAATCTGCATCAACCAAGGTGGTCAACAATTCGAACACTTGCTACACTGAATATGCAGAGTACCTTGCCTTATTCCTACAGGGGGGTGTGGTGGCGCAGCGGTCAAGCTCTTCGCCTCTCACCAACGCCATGTCCTGTGGTTCGAATTCACGTAAAATGGAGATCCCGTGGCTTATGATCGCGAGATTAACGGTTACGCTAAACTACAAGCTTTCTTCCTACATACCATTATGTCATCGTCTAACCTGCCTACGTATCACCGAATAAAAACGGTCCTTTTCAGGACCAAATAAAAAATTCATTACGGTAGACGAATGTATTCTATCTATTCAAGATGCCTTATTACTCCTGCATAACTGGTTTTCCGAACATGGCTTTCAAACCTCTTCACGGAAAAATGCTGCTATGCTTTTTACCTCTACTCGCCGCCCTCCCCCTCCACACGTATATATTGGCCCTCATACCATACCTTTTCGCACTTCCTTTAAATATCTAGGGCTTCACATTGATACTAAATTAAACTGGAATGCCCACTTCTCCGCCTTACAAACACTGCTTCATCCGAGAATCAACATTCTTCGCTCGCTTACTCGCCGTCATTGGGGCGCTGACCCTACTGTCCTTCTCCGTGTTTATCAAAATATCATTCGCTCTGTCTTAGAATATGGGTGCCATTTCTTCGACTTAGCCCCTCCTCGGTCGTTGCAAAAACTAGATACGCTACAATTCCAAGCTCTACGCATAATTACTGGAGCTTTATCTTCTTCCCCCACCAACGCCTTATTAGTCGAGACAGGCGAATACCCACTCCATGTACGTCGAACTTTTCTCTCTAGCAAATATCTTTTAAAAAATTTCTCCTTATATAACCATCCTTTACTTCCCAAACTTCAACTCATGAGTGAATACCGCCTCCAAAACCGGTTTTACTCTGCTCGTTCCCCTTCGTTGCTCCTCGCTTATCAATTTCTTCTTCCCCTTAAGCCGAATATCTTACAAACACGCACTCATTTGTCACACAGCGGCAATTATCCCGTTCAATTTTTCTCCCCCTCCGTCTTTCTGAACGTTTTTCAATCCTTACCACCTCCAGTTAGAAACCTCCCTCACCTCTGTCACCAACAGCTTCAGGCTTTCCTTCATCACTTCCCTAGTCACATCCCCTTTTATACTGACGGTTCCAAACGATCTCAAGCCCCATTTACAGGCGCATCAGTCTACGCCCCTGCTCTTGATCAAACTTTAACAATCTCCTTACCGTGCGATATTTCGATTTTCACCGCAGAAGCCTTTGCTGTTCGGCATGCCTTACAAGTTATTAAACAATTATCCATCAAACAAGCTATAATATTATCTGACGCTCACAGTGTCTTGTCCGCTCTCCTTTCTCCCTATTCATCACAAAACTGGTATATTCATTCCATTCAAAGATTATCTTACGAATTATCCCACGCCAATTTTGACATCCTTTTTGTATGGATTCCTGGCCACGCTTCGATCCCTGGTAATGAAACAGCTGATACACACGCCAAATCCGCGACCCTTGGCCACGGCACGCGCTATAATATTTCTGTCCCGTCGAGCGACTTGGTTTTAAAATCCAAACAACACTTCCAACAATCATGGCAAACCATTTGGGATAGAACCTCTCGGTTCAAGGGTACCTTTTATTACAGACTTCAGCCCCATATCCCGATCACACCTTGGTTTTCCTCCTGTAATTACACACGTCGTCATATAACTACCATAATCCGTCTCCGATTTAATCACTCCCCTACCCCGGATAGGTTGTTCAAATTCAAACTTCGCGCCACCGACCGGTGTGACTGTGGACAATCTATCGGTACCATCCAACATCTTTTATTCCAATGTACTCTATTCGAACGCCCTCGTATAAACTTCATTCGTGAATTGCTCCAACTTGGATTTGTACAGCCCTTGAATATTACATGTTTGCTACACACTCCGACAATTCCTATTGTTCGTGCGATCGTCTCTTTTTTAGACGCCTGCCACCTTCAATTATAACGTTGTAAATACAGGATTCCTTTATCTGTTGACCCGGTGTTACCCAGTTTTGTAGTATATAGTCGCCTTGGTGGGTCACTAGGCGTGAAGATTTTGCACCTTGTGTTGTATTCCTTCCTTTTCATCTATCCCTTTCTTAATTTTTTACATACCAACGGTTCTGTATCATAAGTGAGTTTATTCTACTTCCAACCACATCGCGCGGTTATCGCCCTCAAGAAGTATTAACCCCCTCAACTGGTGACTGGGTGAAGAGCTCTCTCAGGCCCAAGAAATCTCCTGAAAGAAGAAGAAAGAAGAAAAATTCATTCATTGGAACAGGTAGATATGTGTCCGTAGTGCAGCTACTGTAAACGGCATTAAGCAAAAAAAAAAAATATATTTGCCTTGGGATCGAACCTGCTACATTGCAGCATGACTGACGTTACGGCAGAGAAGCACGATTTAACCATCTTAGCTACCGTGAGCCGTGGTGGGATGCAGGCACGTATTGAGTCTATTTGTAGTCCTCATAGACACTTCATGTCTTTCGTAAGGCAGTGTTGTTTGGATGTGTCGATTTACACACTCGTTATAGTTGATGGCATTGAAATAACACTGCTGCCAATAATTTCGACTTTATACGCGAGCATGAACTCAACCGTAAAGCTGTACTAGGCCAAGTACTAATGTTTTTAGGACGACTATGATATACGCGTTAGTTGGGTTGCCTTCCTCCAAAAAAATAAGGGGCTGGTGGACCACACTGTATATATATATATATATGTATATATATATTTACAATAGGTATACACACGCACAGAATACAGCACTTTTTGTTTATGTTTGCTTGTTATAGTTTTTAAATATAACACTTGTTGAAAAATATTTTTAGGGGATGGGGTTGTTGCTACGTTGACCCATTACACAATAGTACCAGCTTTACGAAGTTCATCTTCTATTTTTAATAGCTCATCCTCATAACCAATATGACCAGCCTGTTTACAGGCATGCATCAGCTGTAGACGTTCGACTAATATATTAGGATCGTCCAATTTGCTATTTTTCATGAATGGTTTCAAAACCTCGCGAAGCAGTTCATCATTATCACCATCATCATCATCATTCTCATCATTTTAATGACCTTTATAATGATGATCATCATCATCATCGTCATCATTATCATCATAATTTCCACCTGTGTCCACAGTCTGTTCAATGGTTTGAGTTGCCTTTGATAGTGTTGAAAGCTTCTTTTTAGATGTGCTAGAGTGCTTTAACAATGTTTTGTTATTATTATCACCATTACCATCCGTTTTACCTTTTCCGACCAACTTCTTGATGGGGTATGTTGTCTCTGATAGAGTTTAGGGCTTTTGAGATGTGGGTGTGATTGAACAAGGGTTTTTACAGGAGGTGTTAATGGTTTCTCCGTAAACAACTCGCTAACAGCATGAGTGCGTTGTAGTGTATTAAACTTGAGGTTAATATTATCTTGAACAGCACTATCTTTCCTTGGACTTGGTTTTTTGCTTTGGTTTGAGTTTTCCTTACATTTAGACTACCATGATTATTAAGTTTACAATCATGATTGTTTGAAGAAAGTATGTCCAATTCTTTTGTCTTAAGCATTCCTCGACACTGTTTCGATCGTTGCTTTGAACAGCGCCAAATAACAGTTCCATTTGTATTGCTTCGTTTCACAATATATGAATATCCTTTATAGTATGCATAAGGCTTACCATACCTAGTCACAGATACTTCCATGTCAACTGTCAAGCATAAACTAATCTCTAGTAAAGACAACTTGGTAATAACAACACAAGTTTAATGTGGGAGCATATATAGATGCAAAAGTGGGAGCAAAGGTGGGGGTAAAATGTGTGAGCAAAAGTGGGAGCAAATGTGGGAACAAAAACTGTGAGCAAAAAGTGGGAGCAAAAAGTGGGAGCAAATATGGGATCAAATGTGGGAGCAAAGCAAATATAAAAAGTGGGAGCAAATATGCTAACAAATATGTCAACAAATATGCCAGCAAAAGTATATACACAAGTAAAGATAGTTTTAAGTGCAAAGAAAATATGGAAGCAAATATGAAAGCAAAAGTGGTGTTTTCCTAAAACAACTAGACATAACAAACTTAGTCATAACCTAACCTAACCTAACCTCACCTATCCTAACTTCACCTAACCTAACCTAACCTAACCTAACTTCACCTAACCTAACCTAACTTCACCTATCCTAACCTAACTTCACCTAACCTAACTTGACCCAACTTTACCTAACCTAACCTATCATAACTTCACCTAACCTAACTTTATCTAACCTAACTCCACCTTACCTAACCTTTCAACTCTCAGATCATAATTAAATTCTCGGCATAGTTGAGTTGGAACTCAAGACCTCAGGGATAACACCCAAGTATACTAGCCGCTACACCGCGAGATGGGCAAATTATCATGCAACACAACATAAAAATAAAAGTTTCCTGTAGTGTAACTCATTGGTTGACAACCATAGTTGGAAATTCAAACCCAAGACCTGAGGACTTTTGTTTTGAACATTATCAGAAATATTATTCCATTTACATTTTGCTGCTGCTTATAGTTATAAGAGTTGGCATTAATATGGGAGCAAAAAGTGGGAGCAAAATAAAAGTGGGAGCAAATGTGGGAGCCAATATGGGAGCCAATATGGGAGCAAACGTGGGAGCAAATATGGGAGCAAATGTGGGAACCAATATGGGAGTCAATATGGAAGCAAAAGTGGGAGCTAATCAGCTCACCTCGGATATCACCAGTGAGTGCTCACTGCTCATATCCACCGCTAGGTAGCGGAAACATACTTTGCGCGTTGTATGTAACTATCTTACAAAGTTTGACTGCATGCAAAACGTGCTTCTTTAAGCTGTGCATATAAACTCAATATACAATTAACACTAAGTGTTCAGAACTAATATGTATAGCCTTGTCTAAGGTATATAGAGGATCCTTAGCCTAGCCATACGCAGTAAGCACCTGTTGGCAGAAAAATGGCTCCTGATAATAATAATGGACTTAGTGATTATGAAATATGAAACGTCTTTTGATTGTCGTCTTAAATCCTATACCACGTTGTTCATTACATGGCACTTAAACAGGCTCTAGACCATGGACCAAAATTGGTAAATAATCATTGTGTGTTTAAGTTTAAACAAAGACCTTGGCTAAAGGCATTTTTTCCTATCGCTCAGACCTCAGCAAGAGCGCTATCTGGTAGAAAATATTTGCACTACGTAATAGTGCACTTCATAAATCACTCTTAAGCGAACATGTTCCGTTGGTCTAGAGGTCAAAGTGTGGTCTCCGATTCGTTGAGACGATGGTTCGATTCTAGGATGAGTAGAGAATTTTTACTCTGATGTAAAGAAAGGTCTTGTAATAACTGAGAGGACACCGGATGACGAGGGTTGCAACGTTGAGGAAAGGAAGCATGGCCGATACTGACATATTGGGACTTGGAAGAAATTGCCAACTATAATAACGGCAGAAGGACTCCACTATGGTGAATAAATGAGCAAGGTTGTGAAGGGTGGATTGAGGGTGACGGGGGAAGTAGCAGTATAGACTGGATGAACCTACCAGGTGGGTAGTCCGCAATACAAGGGTCAATGATTTTTTTTCTTTTTAAACCAAGTGACATAGAGTCCCCCGTAATGAAGCTTGCCGGGAGGTGTGCTCGCCCAGCCCAATGGATTCCCGGTGTGCTCGCTTCGGCATCATTCCAACCACAAGCCCGCCCTTGGCCCTAACTTTATCGGCAGACCAGAATCCTCGAAGTTGAGCGAGTCGATTGGTTAATCACCCACGCATGCGAAGTGTTGATAAGTGGGACATAGTGTGTTTTCCTATCACTCAGACCTCATTAAGAGCGCTATCTAGTAGAAAATAGCTGGCACTAGGTAATGGTGCACGTCATAAATTACCCTTCAGCAAGCATATTCAGCATGGTCTGTTGGTCTAGAAGTCAAAGTGGTAGTCTTCGATTCTTTAAGACGATGGATCGATTATAGGTTGAGTAGAGAATTTTTACTTTGATGTTAAGAAAGGACAAGTAAATAATTGAGAGGATGCCGGTTGACGTTAGGGGCAACGTCAAGGAAAGGATGCATGGCGGATACTGACATTTGAGGACTTAGAAGAAATTATCAACTATAACGGCAAAGGGACTCCATGATGGTGAATAAATGAGCAAGGTTGTGATGGGTGTATTGAGGGTGACGGAGGAAGTAGCAGTGTAGACTGGATGATCTGAGATTGGGTGAAATATGAGGTCAGCTCCTACTAGGTAGGCAGTCCGCAATGAACTCTTTTTTTTTTACCAAGTGACATACACCCCCCTGTAATTAAGCTTGCCAGGAGGAGCGCTCGCCCAATCCAATGGCTTCCCGATCCGCTCGCTTCGGCATCATCCCAACCACTATCTCGCCCTAACTTTATAGGCAGAAAAGAATCCTCGAAGTTGAGCTTCTCTTCTGATTGGTTGGTCACCCGCGCATGCCCTGTGGTGAAAAGTGGGACTTAATATTTTTTTCCTGTCACTCAGGCCTCAGCAATATCGCTGTCTGGTAGAAAATAGCTGGTATTACGTAATAATGCACTTTATAAATCACTCTTAAACGAATGTATTCAGCATGATCTGTTGGTTTAGAGGTCAAAGTGGTGGTCTCCATTTCGTAAGGACGATGGATCGATTCCAACAAGGGAACTGTCCATACGGTCATATCGAAACCGACAATGAAATTTCGTAGAGATGACGAGGGAACCATATATTAGCGATGTACAAAAATTAGCTGCCATTTCGAACTGGAAGGTCCTAATATCGGCACGGAGATTTTTAATAGGATTGCACGCGCTAGCATATAGCTCGACGTGGACAGCCCTGGTGACCAGCTGAAGCGTGCACGTAACCCTGAGCGCTCTGTGCTAGGCAGTAACACATGTTCCTTTGAGAGAGCAGTCATGAATCCGGCTAATGTTCTAGAATATGCATTATGTTATTTCCGTGAAAATGATTCTTGATGAAATTTAATTTCTTTTACAGAAACAATTAAAATTGAAACGTAAAAAATTAAATATGATGAAAAAAATGAAAATAAATATGCTTGCAAAAATTAAAATTACAATCAAAATTAAGTAATCTTTTACGAAAAAAATAAGCTTACAAAATTAGAATTATAAAAATAGATCATAAAAATTATACAAAAATAAAATTAGAAAAATATATAAACATAAAAATTAAAAAGATAACACAAATACAATTTTTAAATTAAAATTAGGATAAAATAATTAGCCTAAATAAATACAAATAAAATATATTAATAATGGTTCTGCTCTATAAAGGGTTACTGCAGTACATGTTATTCAGATGTGATAGTGTATGGTGATAATGAAACAGGGGAGGGAGAAACTATGTTGTTATTGTTGCTTATTTTAGGTGCTGCGACATCGTATATATATACGAAGCACGTCCAGAAAGTAAGTTCCGTTTGGTAATTAAATTAAATTGTGTACAGATACAGAAAAATTATTTATTGCACAACATTCTACACTTTTTAAACTACTTTTCCACATAACTGCCGAACTTTTGCAGGCATTTGTCATAGCGTAGCATACGTTTTTGGATACCTTCTTCATAGAAGATTGTCGCCTATGTCTTCAACCGGTTGGAAACATCTCCTTTCAGCTCGTCGTCATTGTTGAAGTGTTGACTGCCAAGGAAAGACTTGAGATGTGTGAACAGATGAAAGTCGCTAGGAGCGAGGTCAGGGCTGTACGGAGGTTAGTCAAACACGTCCCAGCCAAATCCCTGTAGGAGGTTTTTCGTCACATTTGCAGTGTGTGGTCGTGCGTTGTCGTGAAGAAAAACAACACATTTTGACAGCAACCCTCGGCGCTTATTCTGTATTGCGCGGCGCAATTTCCTAAGTGTCTCGCAGTAAGCATCTGCATTGATTGTTTGACCACGCGGTAAGAAATCAATGAGTAAGATGTCTTTCCAGTCCCAGAACACTGTGCACATCATTTTCCGAGGTGTCAATTTTATTTCGGCTTAACCTTTGCTGGGGATGAAGTGTGCCTCCATTCCATTGATTGCCGTTTACTTTCAGGGGTGTCGTAAGAAACCCAAGTTTCATCTCCTATGACTATCTGTGTCAGAAATTCTTCGCCGCCTTCATTGTAACTGGTCAAAAACTGAACTGCTCTACCCATCCGTTTTGTTTTGTGTTGCTCCGTAAGAATCTTTCGTACCCAACGTCGGCAAAGTTTACGATAGTTCAGTTTTTCGGTAACAATTTCATGAATTAGTGATCGTGAGATTTGGGGAAATTCCATAGCGAGAGCACTAAATGTAAACCTGCGGGTTTCCCGGATCTTGTCATCAATAGCGTGAACCAGTTCTTCTGTAACCAAAGATGGACGCCCACTTCGTTCTTCGTCGTGCACTTCAATACGTCCTTCATTGATTTGTCGGACCCATCTTCTCACCATTGAATCACTCATCGCATTTTGTCCATAGACTTCGCAAATTTGCCGATAAATTTCATTTGGTTTCACTTTCCTAGCATTCAGAAAACGAATCACAGATCTGATTTCACAAGCGGCGGGATTTTCAATCAACACCGACATTGTACGAGTAAACATGCACAACAACGCGTACGTGGCTGACAGCGCTCTCCAAATGGCGTACGTTTCTTCTCCTTGATACAGAGCGTCTACCGCGCATATGCGGAACTGCGCTGCAGCGGAATGTACAACTACAGTAGTTGAAGACACAGGCGGCACACATCGATGAAGAAGGTATACAAAAACTCGTGCCACGCTACGACAAATGCCTGCAACATTTCGGCAGTTATGTGGAAAAGTAGTTTGAGGGTTGTAGAATTTTCTGCAATAAATATTTTTTCTGTATCTGTACACAATTTAATCTTATTACCAACTTACTTTCTGGACGTACTTCGTATATATCTCCTGTTCGTATCTGCAAGAAGAAGACGAATAAATCAAGTCGCAAAGAAATTTGTAGAAGCAGCTACAGAGCGATTTTTAGACTACACCCCTTCTTCAATATACAATACAGATCAGAGTGGTTTCTTGCGCGAAATGAAAGCGAAAACGACTCTATCGTTTGTTAGTGGGAAACGCACAGAAAATGTTGCTCAACCAGTTCATGCACTCACCCATTCGTACACAATTATGCCTACAATTAGTATGGCCGGTACACTTTTCCCGAAATTATTCATTGTATTACAGCAGGCAACTGGAACTTTCGGTCCGAGAGTTTCCAAAGAAATGTTTCATGCCGGTAACAGCCACAACATCAGGAAAAATGGGGAAAAGGAATTAAAATATTGGTTTAAAGAATCCTTTTTCCCATATGCGGAATAGAAGTGTTTGCTACTGTTAAGATTCCTGGACTACTTATAGTGATAAAATCTGTCTTGAAGACATTCCTCCAGGCAACAATATAGAAATTCTTCAGATTCCTCCCGACACTACAGGGAAAATACAGCCCTTGATAAGTTTTTCTTCCGGCAATGGAAAGCTTGGTATCGTCGTTTAACAGGCATTGTGTCGGATTGTGAAGACGTTCAGTTTGATGTATATCAGAGAAACAGCGTACTGAAAATGCAATACTTCTTTCATTTTTCTTCCCCACGGTTCAAGGACATGGTTAAATATTCGTTGTTCGCAACCAGGGGGCCCCAGCTGAGTCCGGCATTGCTTCTCCTTTCTCGGGCCGGGCTCCTTCTCCGTCTTCTTTCATGCCGACCTCACTTGGTCAACTCTTGTTCTCATCCGACCCCGACGGTATTAGGGTATCCGAGGCCTAGGGAGTCTAGCCTTAATTGGCCCTTGTCTCTTCTTTTCTTATACCCTCCTTCGGCGAGGGGTCAGCCTTCTTTTTCTTTTCATGTTATCTCCTGCCTTCTGCTCAAGGCCCTCAAGGAGGCAGGGTGTATGTAGCCCCATCACTTCTGGTGCACACTGGATATTGCTATACCCTCAGGGGCTCACGGCTGGTGAGTTCGGGAGTTGGTGACCCCGAGGGATCCCTGAGCTGGGTCTGATTTTCCCCCTTTTATCCCTTACCTCTGGGACGGACCCTCTCCTCTTTCACTTTATTATCAGCCTTTCATGGCTCTCCTTCCTTCCACGTCCCTCAATCCTCATTCTTCAAGGGTTGAGGGCGTTTCATTTCCTCCTGTCCTTTATTTTCCTTATTCTCCTTTTGTTTTCCATTTCTTCTTCTAGTAAATAAGTTAGAAGTTAGTTTTAGTTATAGTTTCCATTTCATTATCATCTTCACGATCACCCAAACCATTAGGGGCCGATAACCTAGATGTTAGGCCCCTTAAAACAGCAATTATCATCATGATCACAACGAAGAGACCTCCCGAGTTCGAAGTACCTGCGAAATATTGCCTTCAAATAAGTAAGGAATACTGAGAAGAACAATGTGCCCTCAAAGTGCATATTCGTTGTGCATGGTGCCAAAAATATTTCTGTTGTTATCATGCGATTAACGAATCTCATTTATGTTCCACATTCGTTCCCTAACAATGAAGTGTCCTTGGCACGTGGTAGCCTGCCAGTTCGTTCTCGCTCTCTCCAGCACAACTGCAATTCCACTCCGCTGTGCGCCGCACAAGCCAGCAAGATGCAAGGGTTGTCCAGTAGTTATGTTGTCACACGGATTTTGCATCATGATTTCGATACCTTGCAGTTCGAAATGGCAGCTAATTTATTTTACATCGCCAATTTATGGTTTCCTCATCATCTCTACGAAAGTTCCCTTGTAAGTTGAGTAGAGAATTTTTACTCTGATGTAAAGAAAGGAATTGTAATAATTGAGCGAACGCGGGTTGACGTGAGGTGCAACGTCTAGGAAAGGAAGCATGGCTGGTACTGACATTTGAGGACTTAGAGGAATTTACCAACTATACGTAATAACGGCAAAAGGGACTCCATGATGGTGAATAAATTAGCAAGGCAGTGAGGGGTGGATTGAGTGTGACGTAGGAAGTAGCAGGATAGACTGGATGAGCTGAGATTGGGTGAAATATGAGGTCAACTCCTATTAGGTAGGCATTTCACAATATAGAGGGTCAATGAACATTTTTCTTTTTGAAGCAAGCGACATAGAGTCCCCCCCCCCCCCCCCCCCCGTATTTAAGCTCGCCCAGTCCAATGGCTTCCCGGCCCGCTCGCTTCGGCATTATCCTAACCACTAGCCCGCCCTTGGCCCTAACTTTATCGGCAGACCTGAATCCTCGAAGTTGAGCTTCTCTTCGGATTGGTTAGTCACCCGCGCATGCGTTGTGGTGAAAAGTGGGAATTATTTCCTTTCCTATCACTCAGACATCAGCAAAGCGCTATCTGGTAGATAATAGCTGGTACTACGTATAAGTGCACTTCATAAATCACTTTTAAGTGACCATATAGAGCATGATCTGTCGGTCTAGAGGTCAAAGTGGTGGTCTACGATTCGGTAAGATGATGGTTCGAATCTAGGTTGAGTAGAGAATATTTACCCTGAGGTAAAGAAAGGACTTGTAATAATTGAGAGGACACCTATTGACTTTAGGTGCAACGTCGAGGAAAAGAAGCATTGCGGATACTAATGTTCAGGGACTTAGAAGAAATTACCAACTTTAATAACGTCAAAAGGACTCCATGATGGTGAATAAATGAGCAAGGTTGTGAAGGGTGGATTGAGGGTGACGGAGGAAGTAGCAGTGTAGACTGGATGATCTGAGATTGGGTGAAATATGACGTCAGATCCTACAAGGTAGGCAGTCCGCAATATAGAGGGCCAATGAACTCTTTTTCTTCTTGAACCAAGCGACATAGAGTCCCCCCCCTGTATGTAAGCTTGCCAGGAGGAGCGTTCGCCCAGTCCAATGGCTTCCCGGTCTGCTCGCTTCGGCATCATCCCAACCGCTAGCCCGCCCTTGACTTACTTGACTTAAGTCCTGTTGTTCGCATCGCTGGAACATAGAGCTTCAACGAATCGTCATCGGACTCGGTTGCGTGCCATTGCCTTCACTTCTCCCCACGTTCTCCCCGCTTCTGCAGCTTCCCTCTCCAATGTCCTCCTCCAAGTTTCCCTCGGTCTTCCTCTTCTGTGATGTCCCTGAGGATTCCAACTCAGGGCTTGCTTCTCTATTGCCGTCTGGTTTTTTCGCAGTGTATGTCCGACCCACTTCCACTTTCTTGCCTTTGCTTCTCGTTTGTACGATTCCATAAATCTTCATTGGATATTACATTTGGCCAAAACACTCTCAAGATTCTTCGTAAGCATCTGTTTATATAGGTCTGGATTTTCTTAATGATTGATTTTGTTACTTTCCAAGTCTCACATCCGTATAGCAACACTGATTTTACATTGCTATTGAATATTTGGAGTTAAGTTCGTTTGGAAATCTCATTGCTTTTCCAGATAGGATGCAACTGTATAAAGGCGGCATTTGCTTTCTTGATTCTACTTCTCACATCCTCTTCCGCTCCCCCAGTTTTAGGAACGACGCTACCAAGATACGTAAATTCCTTAACATCCTCTACGTTTCTTCCGTTTGTTTAAAACTTCCTATCACTTGTTACGTTTAGTCTTAGCAATTTGGTCTTCCCTGAATTTACAGTTAACCCTAGCCTTCTTGCCTGTTCCTGTAGATCTTCCAGTTTCGCATTCATGTGCCGAAAGCTTTGTGAGAGGAGACACACATCATCAGCAAAATCTATATCTTCTAGTTGATCTGTTAAATTCCAACTTACTCCTCTTCTTTTACCTTAATTTGTTTTTGATGAAATAGCAGCTTATTTCTTCTTCCGCCGCAGCAGTCCACAACTTTTGCTCACGAGGTGACATTTTGAGCATTTCGGTCCATGAGGCTGGCTCTCTGGTGTGATTCGTCTGCACCTTTTACGTTAGCTTCTTTGCTGGTACACCCTTATTTGGCCATTCAGAAACTCTTTGTGGAAATTGTGGAGTTTCTGGTTCAGTCTCACATTCATCTCCTATGCAGCTTACAGTCTCTCCTCTGTTGAAAGTCACCGTGTTGTTACCTCTGGGATTCAGTGTCGAGTTGTCAGCTGATTCCGTCTGTGTCGAAACATGTTCCAATGTCCCTACATGCTGGGGTGTGATTTCATTATCCCCTTCTTTCGGTGCACTGCCTACCGAAGCTAGATGTTTGGCAACACTCTCAATTACCCGCACCGATCTGCTGATCCAAACCTTGGCTGTCTTTGGATCCAGAATCCGATAGCCTTTGGTGTTTCCATCATAGCCAATCAGGACGCCCTCTATTGCTTTGTTGTCCCATTTCTTTCGCTTTTGTTTGAGTACAAGCGAATAGACCTTAGATCCAAACACACGTAAATGACCCAGATCTGGCTTCACTCTTGTAAATAATTCAACTGGAGTTTTGTTGATACTCCGACTCGTTGATCGATTCTGCAAATAAGCTTCGGTCAAAACTGCTTCTCCACAGAAGCGGTTGTTCAGATCAGGATCCAACAACATGCACTTTGCAGATTCTGTCAATTACCGATTCTTCCTCTCTGCTACGCCGTTTTGTTGTGGAGTGTAGGGGACTGTGAGCTGATGTTGGATCCCCTCCTTCCGCAGAATGTTCTCCAGTTTTTGTGAAACGTATTCCTTGCCATTGTCTGTACGAATGGCAATCGGCTTCCTTCCAAATCTAGTATGCATTGCAGCAATGTATTCTTCTACGACGCCTGCCACCTCACCTTTGGATTTTACCAGCCTCACCACAGTAAAACGGGAGTAATCGTCAATGAGTGATAGAAAATACCTATTTCCACTAGGCGTTGCAGTCTGCATGGGCCCACAAAGATCAGAATGAATGAGTCACATGGGCTCCTTTCCTCTGGATGTATTCCCAGAAAAATTTGCTGCGGTTAGTTTTCCCTTGATGCAGTCTTCGCATACTACCTTCGCCGAACATTTCGACACTTGGATTCCTGTAGCCAATTCCTCATTGATCAGACACTGTATTGTAACTGGATCCCGATGACCTAATCGACGATGCCACTGGTGTAGGCATAGAGCTTCTCTCGCCACATGCACTAACGAACTTGGTACCACAGTCTGAAGTCTGAATAAATTCCCATCGTTACTTGCTTCTGCGATGACCTGATGTTCTTTGTAGATGCTGCACGTGTCATTCTCGAACGTCACTCGGTGACCTTGCTCTGTTATGCGCCTCACCGAAAGTAGACTATCATCCAATTGTGGAATAAACAGCACATTTTTCAATAGTACTTCTTGGAGGGGCCCGCTTGGTACCTCACAGTAAAATTGTCCATCTCCGATTCCAGCAGCTACCACGGATGAACCATCAGCAAGAAAGATTGTAGCACTTGTGTCACGAATAGACATGAAAAATTGCCTATCATACTGAGCCCGCTGAGCTTAGGCTCATGTGATATTTTTCATTGCAACGCATTTTGATAATGGGATGCATCATCCTAAAACGCACCCACAGACCAGCCATGCGGCTGACATACTTTGGAGATATTAATGGTTGCACTTTTGACTTTGGAGAAATCCATTATATTTTTATCTGAGTCCTTATTAACATGTCTCAACTTTCTACAAGGCTCAGTTCATCACATTTCGTCATTCTGTATAATCGAAACATTCTGGGGAATGTTATTTTTTTCGGTAAGGTATTATCATCGCAGACACACGAACTGGAAGGAATCAGTCGCTGCACGACTAAAGTATTTGCTGGATCCAGCAAAGAAGGCCAGAGCTCCTGGCATTCGAGTATGGTTTTCTGTCCTTGTAGGACGCGTTATTAAGTCCGTCTTGGAAAGACGATGGGAACAGTCCGCCAGTAGGCGAAGAAGTTATCAATCTGAATCGTGCATTAATTAGCACCAATCTGTGTATTTACCGAGTGATAATTAAAGCCAGTGTAGGCTTGTGCAGTAATTATTTCAAATTCATCGAAATTTGTGAATATTTTCCTAACGTGGAACACCACATTTTTAGCCACGTGCTTGTGGAAAATCCATGTCCTCGTTTAAAAAGAAATATATCAGTAACAGTGATCTAATATTTATTGAAGTGCATTATTTCAACACTAATAATTGTGAGTATCATTATGACCGCAAGAGCGAGTGAATTTAACTGTGGATCGCATAGATGCCACGAGATCCAATAATCATAAGTAGGAATAAAAGGGCGATTCTGGCACAGGGGCTAATGGGCAAGATGGCAGCCGCGCGCAACCAGCCCTATGTTATTCTTATAGAGGGGTCAGTCAGAGCTGGCACAGTGGCTAATGGGCAAGATGGCCGCCGCGCCCTGAGAACATGCATGACGTCACAGGGGAAGGTCAGCCGTGTAGTTGCTAAATGGAATATTTATTATTAATATTATTATTATTATTATTATTATTATTATTATTATTATTAGGTAATTATTGATTGATCGTGTACAATCAAGACCAGCCTTATATTGTCCACTTTTGGTGTAGTGGCTAGCATTCTTGGCGGTCATTATTGAGGTTCGAATCCCCGGCTCTGCCAAGAAATTTAATTTCTGGTCTCAGGAGTGGAATGGGGTACACTCAGCCTTGTGAGGCAAAACTGACAGGAGCTGGCTTATGATTCATACCGCAGCCATTCTGCCTAACCCAACTTTACCTAACATAACCTAACTTCAAAGTCAGAGCAAATAAGAGAGCAAATGTGAGAGCACACATAATAAACTAAGTTATAACCTAACTTAACCTAACCTAACCTAACTTAAAAGTGCGAGTAAAAAAAAGTGAGAGCAAAAAGTGTGAGCAAAAAAAAAGTGAGAGCAAATGTGAGAGCACAAATAATAAACTTGGTTATAACCTAACTTAACCCAACCCACAGAAACGTCATTTAAAGAGTTTAGATTTTATATTTTAACATTTTATATTTTAATATTTTAGATTTTTTATTTTTTTATTTTACTTTTTTTTAGATTTTACATTATACATTTTTGATTTTTTGTATTTTAGATTTTAGTTTTTTTTTTTAGATTTTACATTTTAAATTTAAGATTTTTTGATTTTAGATTTTAGATTTTCCTAAAAGTGTAAACTACAAGGTCACATACCTAACCTCACCAAACCTAACTTTACCAAACCTAACTTAAGCTAATCCAAAGGCCAATGCACATACTAAAAGTATATAAGGGCACATGCAACTATACTTATGCTACTCTTATAGGCCACTGTACAACATGATCACTACCCCAACCGGGGTATTTTTTTTTATTTTGTTGTTTACACATTTGTCAATTTTCCAATTTCCCATTTTCAGTATTTTAAATGTCAGTTTTAAGTTTTTCAATTTCATAATATGGAAACATGGATTTTGCATTTTGTTGTTTACACATTTGTCAATTTTCCAATTTCCCATTTCCAGTTTTTTAGTGTCAGTTTTAAGTTTTTCAATTTCATAATATGGAAACACGGATTTTTCATTTTGTTGTTTACACATTTATCAATTTCACAATTTACCATTTACAGGTTTTAAAATGTCAGTTTAAAGTTTTTCAATTTCATGACATAGAAACATGGATTTTCCAATTTGATGTTTACACATTCGTCAATTTACCAAATTCCCATTTACAGATTTTAAAATTTCAGTTTAATGTTTTTTCTATTATGTCAATAAGGAAACATGGATTTTTTAAATGTGTGTTTTACATGTTCATTTTGCATTTGGAGTGGAGAGAGGTGGGTAGTAATTAAAAATGTACAAGCAGTGTCCATACAATATTTTTTTATTTTAAATACAAGTACACTATTTACACATAGTACATTTTTATATATTTTTGTTATAAATTGTACAGTTGTTTTTATTTTGTTTTATATTTTATTTATTTATGATTATGAATACCATTTTTTTATTTTTGTAGTGCTATTGTTTTATTTCCTAAATTGTTTTGTTTTATGTATTTGCTAGTTGTAGGTGGAAGATTTTGATATTCATAACTTAACTCTTTAAGCATGGTTAATGATTGAGTAATGACCATAGGCATGTGTACCTATACCATTAGCATCAATCACTCTTTTATCATCACCAGGACACAAAGCAATTTTGTTTAGTCTTATAGATGATATGTCATGTTGTTTAGAAGCGATAATATTCATTGGTATTCTTTTCACATTGTTTTTCATGACACAATCCTTATAATCTTGAAAGCTTATACAATTGTTGACAACACCTCTGTTAATACCTTTAATCTTTTTGATTTCTTTACCATTTATGTCTAAAGCGTACATTTTAGCTCTAAGTCCAACAAATGCTTTTATAATTTGTCCACAAGCCTCGTCTTTAAATTTCCCCAACGCTTTCTTGTTTGATGTAGAGTAACATATGTGATTAGTAGGATAATCTGATGTGTCCAGGTGTTCTAGGAAATCCAACTTGTCTTGATATACATCTGGGGTGTTAACCAAATAAATGAACGAGTCGGTATCCATATACATGCGTTTAAGATTGTTCATTCCATAATAGGGTAGCAGGACATCATAGTGGTGGGAATACATTAGAGTTTTTGAAATATCCAGTATACACATTCCAATATATATATATATATATATATATATATATATATATATATATATATATAGGCTTATTGATTACAATGTTACGTTTAGCCATGTGGAAAGCAGCGAGGTTAGGACCATAAATTGTTCTGTCGATAAATGTAGGCTTTGCTATTAGCTTTTCTGCCTTTTTCTGTCAGTCACAAGACGTATGTCTATTCTTTTACGGATATTTTCCATTGTTTTTCCAAAAATGGCATTGTTGAATAATTTGTACAGATTTTTCTGAAAATCTTTTTGGCTTGTTTTCGAAGGTTGTTATTAAAATCAACGTATGCCTTTAGCCAAGGCCTTTGTTTAAACTTTAACACACGATGAATTTTTATCAATTTTATTCCATGATCTAAAGCCTGTTTTAATGCCATGTAGTGAACAACATATCGCCTCCGATTTCCAAGATGAGGAATTAGTTTTTTCAGAGACGAATCCTTAGGTTGTGTACACTCTGGTAGGAAAGGTAAATCGTTGTGTAGATCATGAAGGTCAGATGGGTAATCAACATCAACGTCTAGAATGTATCCCACAGGATCGTCTTCCTTTAGTTTTTCTAGATCAACAGTATCTGGAGAAACCCACTGAAAGCCACCATAAGGAAGAGAGTGACACATAGCCCACCCGTATTGGTTGTTGACATCTTCATAGGTAATGAACTGCGACGGTTTCTCAGAATCATAGGTTTCGATGTATTTATTGTTAGCTTCAGCTTATCGATGAGACACCTGGCTTATGCCTCCACGTATTCCAGACTCCATTAGAAGAATCTGATCGTAATCCTGTAGCAATTCCAGTTCAATGCCTGTGTAAAGGAGCATTGCCTCGAAACTTAAACCAGGCGAAGTAAAAAAGTGTGCAGCATCCACTCGGTGTGTTTCTAGTGTTTTGTTTCTAAAAGTTTCAAAGCTGTCTGCAAGAAGGAGTACATCTGAAGTTAGGTAGAGGTCACTATATTCCCCTAGAGTTTTAATGTTGAACTGATTCCACACATTTTTGGCATGTTCATAGTCTTCTTGAATAACATCTTCTTGACTTAATTTGTTAGAGAATACCTCTTTTGGAGGTAAACACGTTTCACTTAACTTTTCCCATGAATCAATGTAATCATAACAAAATACCCCTTTACGAGACATGAGCGTTGCATTTTCTTTTCCAAAGTACTTGTCTATTTCAGGATATGATGTTAAGTTGGAAACTAAGTTTTCCAAACTACTTGGCATTAACCGAAACGTGTCCACAAATCGAAGCTTAACATTTCCTACATATTTGGTGAAGGAAATGTACTTTTCTTTGGAGTTAGCAATAACATCCACTCTCTCAGTAGTACATCCTAATTGCTTTACAAAGAAATTTGCGTCGTAGCCACTCATATTATGTAGAAATACAGGAACGGGGTTACGTGTTTTTTTCACCTCAAATTACAGTTATTGTGAGCACTTCCACGGTATTCCCCTGTAATATGGCAATGTTGTCTAACTTTCCAGTCCTCTTTGGTAAATGGTTTTTGACATAAATAACAGGTTTCAGAACATTGGAACTCTGCTTCTTTATCCTGAGTTAAGGCCTTTGGAACATTTAAGCTGTAAAGGCGATCAATTTCATTAGCTATTGAGATCAAACAGTCCATAAACCTTTCTGCAGCGTCAGGTTCACGATAAATAACAGGTTGGCTTGGAAGGTTTGTCTTTATGTGTTCCACAGCAGGTGAGGGTTTAACGTATATACCAAAGCTCATAGGAACATGACTCTGGTATGGCACTGTATAACTTGCTTCAGGATTGGGTAAACATGTTTGATATGATAAGAGTATTCTTTCGAAATCTGCATAGATAACGTAAGGTATTCTCAGCATTTTTTCAACATTTAAGAATTTCACAATTGAGTTTTTAATAGGCATTTCAACCCTAGCAATGTCATGCTGGACACACAAAGCTCTATGTTCTTTTAATTTTTCCATTCCTTGTTGTCCATATCGATTATCTGAGAGAGTAAAACACCGTTTACACGTATATATCTTATGTTGATGGTGGGTAATCTGATGTCTTACTAGTTTATCAAAATCTTTGATAAAGACGTACTGGTTCTGTCCGGATGATGAACTTAGCAGAATGAGGTCGCGATGGTCTTGCAGCTCTTGATCCACAACCTTTAGAGGGAACATTTTGTTGTCTTGTTCCAATCCAAATACATTAATGGATATATCGTTGGCTTTTTCAAATTTGGGAATGTCAGCTAGCGATGTAGGAAACGATATTACTGAAAAATCATACTTGTTGTCCAGGCCCTTGTATTTACTAATTCGTTGAGCATTATTTTTAACTAGTTTTGCTAAAATGGCATACATAAAACACTTTTCATCTTTCAAGTTTTCAGGATTAACGCAGGCTTTTCTTGCTTGTATAGCTGCTGGTAATGGAATATATGTGCTACCACGCAAGGGATTGCACTTATTTAATTTCAATCATACTCCTTCCACTGCTAACAAAGCCCAATTACTGCCTTTTTAGCTCAGATTCCTCCATTTCCGTAGTTAACTTTGTAAATTGTGTTTCCAAGAAACTACTTAAGTCCGTTTCCAAAAATAGGGCCTGATTTCGTGTCTTAAAAGCACGATCTGTAATTTCATTGGTAGATGTATGAATGAATCTACATTCAGCCACAAGATTAACTATTATCGCTAACTCCAAAGAAAAGTACATTTCCTTCACCAAATATGTAGGAAATGTTAAGCTTCGATTTGTGGACACGTTTCGGTTAATGCCAAGTAGTTTGGAAAACTTAGTTTCCAACTTAACATCATATCCTGAAATAGACAAGTACTTTGGAAAAGAAAATGCAACGCTCATGTCTCGTAAAGGGGTATTTTGTTATGATTACATTGATTCATGGGAAAAGTTAAGTGAAACGTGTTTACCTCCAAAAGAGGTATTCTCTAACAAATTAAGTCAAGAAGATGTTATTCAAGAAGACTATGAACATGCCAAAAATGTGTGGAATCAGTTCAACATTAAAACTCTAGGGGAATATAGTGACCTCTACCTAACTTCAGATGTACTCCTTCTTGCAGACAGCTTTGAAACTTTTAGAAACAAAACACTAGAAACACACCGAGTGGATGCTGCACACTTTTTTACTTCGCCTGGTTTAAGTTTCGAGGCAATGCTCCTTTACACAGGCATTGAACTGGAATTGCTACAGGATTACGATCAGATTCTTCTAATGGAGTCTGGAATACGTGGAGGCATAAGCCAGGTGTCTCATCGATAAGCTGAAGCTAACAATAAATACATCGAAACCTATGATTCTGAGAAACCGTCGCAGTTCATTACCTATGATGATGTCAACAACCAATACGGGTGGGCTATGTGTCACTCTCTTCCTTATGGTGGCTTTCAGTGGGTTTCTCCAGATACTGTTGATCTAGAAAAACTAAAGGAAGACGATCCTGTGGGATACATTCTAGACGTTGATGTTGATTACCCATCTGACCTTCATGATCTACACAACGATTTACCTTTCCTACCAGAGTGTACACAACCTAAGGATTCGTCTCTGAAAAAACTAATTCCTCATCTTGGAAATCGGAGGCGATATGTTGTTCACTACATGGCATTAAAACAGGCTTTAGATCATGGAATAAAATTGATAAAAATTCATCGTGTGTGAAAGTTTAAACAAAGGCCTTGGCTAAAGGCATACGTTGATTTTAATAACAACCTTCGAGAAAAAAGCCAAAAATGATTTTCAGAAAAATCTGTACAAATTATTCAACAATGCCATTTTTGGAAAAACAATGGAAAATATCCGTAAAAGAATAGACATACGTCTTGTGACTGACAGAAAAAAGGCAGAAAAGCTAATAGCAAAGCCTACATTTATCGACAGAACAATTTATGGTCCTAACCTCGCTGCTTTCCACATGGCTAAACGTAACATTGTATTCAATAAGCATATATATATATATATATATATATATATTGGAATGTGTATACTGGATATTTCAAAAACTCTAATGTATTCCCAGCATTATGATGTCCTGCTACCCTATTATGGAATGAACACTCTTAAACGCATGTATATGGATACCGACTCGTTCATTTATTTGGTTAACACCCCAGATGTATATCAAGACAAGTTGGATTTCCTAGAACACCTGGACACATCAGATTATCCTACTAATCACATATGTTACTCTACATCAAACAAGAAAACGTTGGGGAAATTTAAAGACGAGGCTTGTTGACAAATTATAAAAGCATTTGTTGGACTTAGAGCTAAAATGTACGCTTTAGACATAAATGGTAAAGAAATCAAAAAGATTAAAGGTATTAACAGAGGTGTTGTCAACAATTGTATAAGCTTTCAAGATTATAAGGATTGTGTCATGAAAAACAATGTGAAAAGAATACCAATGAATATTATCGCTTCTAAACAACATGACATATCATCTATAAGACTAAAAAAAATTGCTTTGTGTCCTGGTGATGATAAAAGAGTGATTGATGCTAATGGTATAGGTACACATGCCTATGGTCATTACTCAATCATTAACCATGCTTAAAGAGTTAAGTTATGAATATCAAAATCTTCTACCTACAACTAGCAAATACATAAAACAAAACAATGTAGGAAATAAAACAATAGCACTACAAAAATAAAAAAATGGTATTCATAATCATACATAAATAAAATAGAAAACAAAATAAAAACAACTGTACAATTTATATCAATAATATATAAAAATGTACTATGTGTAAATAGTGTAAATGTATTTAAAATTTAAAAAAAATATTGTATGGACACTGCTTGTACATTTTTAATTACTACCCACCTCTCTCCACTTCTAATGCAAAATTAACATGTAAAACACAAATTAGAAAATCCATGTTTCCATATTGACAAAATAGAAAAAACATTAAACTGAAATTTTAAAATCTGTAAATGGGAATTAGGTAAATTGACAAATGTGTAAACAAATTGGAAAATCCATGTTTCTATATCATGAAATTGAAAAACTTTAAACTGACATTTTAAAACCTGTAAATGGTAAATTGTGAAATTGATAAATGTGTAAACAACAAAATTGCAAAATCCATGTTTCCATATTATGAAATTGAAAAACTTAAAACTGACACTAAAAAAACTGGAAATGGGAAATTGGAAAATTGGCAAATGTGTAAACAACAAAATGCAAAATCCATGTTTCCATATTATGAAATTGAAAAACTTAAAACTGATATTTAAAAAAACTGAAAATGGGAAATTGGAAAATTGACAAATGTGTAAACAACAAAATGAAAAAAAATACCCCGTTTGGGGTAGTGATCATTTTGTACAGTGGCCTGTAAGACTAGCATAAGGATAGTTGCATGTGCCCTTATATACTTTGTGTATGTGCATTAGCCTTTGGATTAGCTTAAGTTAGGTTTGGTAAAGTTAGGTTTGGTGAGGTTAGGTATGTGACCTTGTAGTTTACTCTTTTTGGAAAACGTAAAATGTAAAATCTAAAATCAAAAAATCTTAAATTTAAAATGTAAAATCTAGAAAAAACTAAAATCTAAAATACAAAAAATCAAAAATGTAAAATGTAAAATCTAAAAGAAGTAAAATGAAAAAAATCAAAAATCTGAAATAATAAAATATAAAATGTTAAAATGTAAAATCTAAAATCTTTAAATGAGGTTTCTGTGGGTTAGGTTAGGTTATGTTATAACTAAGTTTATTATCTGTGCTCTCACATTTGCTCTCACTTTTTTTTTGCTCACCCATTTTGCTCTCACTTTTTTTGATCGCACTTTTAAGTTAGGTTAGGTTAGGTTAAGTTAGGTTATAACTTAGTTTATTATGTGTGCTCTCACATTTGCTCTGACTTTGAAGTTAGGTTAGGTTAGGTTAGGTTAGGTTAGGTAAAGTTGGGTTAGGCAGAATGGCTGCGGTATGAATCAAAAGCCAGCTCCTGTCAGTTTTGCCTCACAAGGCTGAGTGTACCCCATTCCACTCCTGAGACCAGAAATTAAATTTCCTGGCAGAGCCGGGGATTCGAACCTCAAGAATGACTGCCAAGAATGCTAGCCACTACGCCAAAAGTGGACAATATAAGGCTGGTCTTAATTGTACACGATCAATCAATAATTACCTAATAATAATAATAATAAATATTCCATTTAGCAACTACACGGCCGACCTTCCCCTGTGACGTCATGTGCGGTCTCAGGACGCGGCGGCCATCTTGCCTATTAGCCACTGTGCCAGCTCTGACTGACCCCTCTATAAGAATAACATAGGGCTGGTTGCGCGCGGCGGCCATCTTGCCCATTAGCCCCTGTGTCAGAATCGCCCTTTTATTCCTACTATCATAGAATCTGTGAAGTGAAAGCAGATAGTGCATGGGCAATTTTTACAACAATCTGTGCCGTGTAACTTCTGTTAGCTTATTACCACAATTAAAACTAGCTTCAGTGAAAGCAGTGCAACGAAATTTATTATTTGCAAGTGGTTCTTTTTTACAAAACATGCTTTATTTTAATGACCATGTGTATGACGCATTTCACCGCTTATCATCGATGGGAATTATGATATAGAGACCCCATGATGTGAAGGAGCCGTTCTTTGGAACGACATCATGACAGAAGATCCAGGGATATCACACGAGTAGGAGATAAACATGCCAAACCGAGGAATAATGACCGCTACCATGATGGGAAGGAGTCTGACGACATCACGACGTCAACGACGAGGACGAATTAAGACCCTGGTCACGGATAAGGCCTATGATGGAGGCCTAGTTTGGACAACCCTCGTCCAGAAGCCAGAGGGTGATTTGTATTACTCAATTCGTTGGGATGAGCGAGATGTAGTCGTCCTAATCTGCGAGTCTGTCTATTCTTTTCCATGTAAGGCTCTTTTGTGGTAGCTTAGATTAGAGTAGATTGTAGAATCAACCGATATTCTTGACGAGCCATTAGGTAGGGTTTTTGTAATGTTAGCACTAATTTTAGTCATTCACTTTCAGTGATTGAACCCGGTGATTGAACTCTGTTTAATCAGGTGCATTCTGCTGGACATCGCATATATGTCAGGTCTATTCGCTACTAAACGTGACTGTAGTCTTGTGTAACACTTTATTCAACCCTGATATGGGTGATTTTGTGTATAGTTTTCTTTGACATGGCGATTGGACGTCATGGTCAGTGTTATTTTATAACACCCCTTTTATTAAAATATTTGTCATGCCACTGATTTCGTTAGATAAGTTCGTATCGGTTGATAGTCAACAGAAACTATCAGTTATGTAAATTTACTATTGCCTTTCATTAAGATGAGCTTTGAAGCCATCCTGTTCAAGTGTAGAGCATAGTCAGGGAAGTGATATTTCAATGCAGTTTAGCATCGAACCCTGTACTCATCGTATCATTAGCAAACTCAGCGAATGTGAGATTTTTCGCCTTTTATTGTGTTTATTTGTGTCAGGTGATTAGACACATGTTTTTGGTTATTAAATACAGAGCAGTTTATGAAGTGACATATCTGCAGATTGCAAAGACCTTCAGTACGAATGTTATAACTATCTTTTACTTTTCTTTGATGTGAAAGACATGCTACGTCTTTGTGTATATTTTATGGCGTGCCTTTAAGCTTTATGTTTGTTATATTTGAAGTGTTATACTGGCATTAATAACAAGGCCAGTTTTCTGATGGACTTTCTTTGGATAGAACTGCCGCATTCAGTCTATTGTGTTGTTATAACTGTCCGAGGTTACTATAAGTTAAGAGCCTAGCTCAATGTCACGGACAGGTGATGTAGTTTCCCAGCATGCAACGAGAGCACACTCATATGTGAGACAGATTTATCAGACCTTTGGCAAATGCTTGAGGTATTATTTACTGTTAGCTTTTGTATTTCATTTGTAGGTCAAGGTCTAGGCAGCCATTTTGTGACAATCACATGTTTTCTGTTATGCTGAATTATTGGCAAACGCCACACGCTTGATTCGCTACTACAGCGAATACTTTTTGACACTGTTTGAGAGTGTAATTACATTTTATGTTGAGGTTTATTGTTATGGAGAGGCTAGTTGCTGACGCCCTTGTTAGAGGCTATTCATGTATTTCAGTGCGTGTAATGCACTGTGTCCAGACTTTGTTCTGTCGACTAGGTATTTATGGGAGGTAACTGATGTGTTTGCCAGGCCTGCCCAAGGTTATTTAAGTGAGCCGCGAGCCACTAATAACTTGTGTTATTGTTTGTCCGAGCGTTGGGAGCTCGATGAAGGCGTTTCCGACTTTAATGTCGATGTGACAGCAGAGATTTGATCTCGCATGAGACGCTACTGCTGAGCCCAAGGTATTTCGGAATGTCAGCACTACCGCCTTAAACCAACGATAAATTAAACCGACGAAATTAATAATCAAGCGCATAATTATTACAAACAAACTAATAACTAATTGTTTATTGCTACTAAACTTGATCCATTTGCATTTTGGACCTGCTGACCGACGCCTTGCTGATGTTTACATTTCCTGATGGAAATAATCTATGACAGATGACACTATTTTTGATCGACGGAGTGTTGCTCAACCTTTAATTCGTAGCTGGTGGAGCTTGACCCTCATGCGACTTAAGTAGTAGTTTTAATTACGCAGCCGCCAACCTAAATGACACACACTTAGATGACACAGGTTTACAAAGAGTAATCCAAGGTGCAGGCAGGAATATAACAGAATGTGGTCTTGTGTTTCTTTCATTATTGTACTGTATAAATCCCAATGTTCACCTTGCTGTGCTGATGAGCACTTAGTTCATAAGAGTTTTTTTTATGGCTTGTCATGTAGCTTTTGTTGTAATTGTTTGTTTTACGGACATCATCGCTGTAAATTTTGTATAAATTGTCAGGACTTAGCTAAATTGATTAACGCTAAATGTAAATAAGGAAATGGTATTATCGTAACTTAGATTTGTTCTTGCCACTCTGTTAAATGTAAATTTCGTTATTAGCATGATCTTTGTAACTTGAATTAGGGTTTCTTGTCGTACCATTTTCCTAGCCTTGATGTTGTTGCTTATCTTTGTAAATTAGATCTTCTGCGAGGGTTTACCGTAGTTTACAGGTAAGGCCCTGTTCTTTATTTTTATTTATTTATTATTTTGTGGATTAGCCGATAAAAACCCTCCGAACTAGGATAGGTGCTTGCATATTTTAAATAAATATTTTTACAAGTTTTACATAAGTCTGGAAGTTTCTTTTCTCAGTCTAGCTTTTTAAGGTGTATTTTCTTGGGCCGACTATGTCCTTTAACCACTATGTTACCACGGATCCCTTGGATCATAGTTCTCGTGCCGCTATGGCTTATAAGAAATTCACCTGATCCTCTAGGCACATGGGTCCGTCAGGTGAGGTGTTTGGAATGTCATTTCGGTTGTCGGCAACCCTGACAGCTCCTCTGACGGGCACAATACGTCATATGACTGGTTGCCCCTGAATCAATGCACCATCCTCCAGTAGGCCTACTTGCAGCATGTTGTTGATCTAGTGCCTTAAATGTAGCATAGTTCTGTGTGTTGCATACTGTGCCCGATATTCCAACCGTGGATTGCGTGGCCCGACGCATCGCGATACCAGATTGAAATTCGAAACAACATTTACCAGAAAATATCACCGAGAGAAAAACGTGGATGGTTAGACATACGTTGACATGAAGATAAGATTTAAAACAAGTAGTTCCGTGAAGAACTATACAGCCTATTTGCATATATCCTACTTATGTTAATTGCCTCTATCTACATACAAAATTTCAGTTTGATTGCTAAAATAGATTCTTAGATATTCAGTATCGTCTAAATTTTTCGGATGGTTGCCATGTTGGAGTGTTATATGTATAGGCCATAGAGTCATGTACCATTAAAGGAAAATTATTGCGTAGGTTCATTATTCAAACTTTCACTTCGATCGCACGACTACATCACAAGAAATAAAAACTTAATTTTAAAATTCGCACTGCCGCCATCTTGAGGTTATGTAAACAATTGAACAAAATTAGATACCAGTGGATTACAAAGTGTATAAATATTTCCTGTACCAGGTTTCAGTGCGCTTGGAACATTAAATCGCGAGAAAGGTCTATTTAAAATGTTCAAATTCGCTTGGCCGCCATGTTCTTTTTGTAGTTAACCGGTTTTTGAAAATCTTATAGATGGACTTCCAGTAGTGCCCTTTATCTCCGTACAAAATTTTAGGGAGATACCGCTAATAGTTTCAGAGATATAGAATGCAGGTGAAATATTTCGCACATCCGCCATCTTGTGATTATGTAAACAATTGAACGAAGTTAGATGTCGGTGCATTACAATGTATATAAACATATACTGTACCAAGTTTCATTGCGTTTGGTTGGTCAAATCGCGAGAAACGTCTATTTAAAAATCGCAAATTCGCTTGGCCGCCATGTTGGTTTTGTAGTTACCAGGTTTTCAAAAGTCACATAAGTGAACTTATGGTAGTTCACCCTATCACCATAGAAAATGTCAGGGTAATATCGGTAATAGTTTCGGAGATATTGAATGCTGGTGAAATATTTCGCACAGTCGCCATGTTGGATTGGTGAGACGTAACAAAATTTGAAGGGCCCGGTCGGGGTCGTCCGGAATAGTGCTATTAATTTACCGAGTTTCATTGAATTCGTTCCAGCCGTTTAGATTTTATTAGGGACACACACACGAATCACACACGCACACACAGACACACGGACAAAAGGTGATCTCATAAGCCTATTTTTTTCAAAATTGAAAATAGGCTAAAAATGAGACCTCAAATGATCTCGGACCGTGACTATGGACTGGGGTTCATATATTACCGTCTGACGTCATCTCCCATCCACGTTACGTTACGAAGCCACAGAAAGGATATGCACAAAATAAGATAAAACTTCCACATTTTATTCACCTCAGCACTAGTACAATCAATAAAGAAAATAATCGTTCCTAACCCCCTGCACTTGGAGATTGACTAAGGTAAGTCTTGATGCGCAAAAACAAAGAAAATATCAAATGAAATGAATTCTTAATCGGGACAAAATCTCATTGTGTCCTATCTTTAGATATAATCAAACTTATGGAGATCCCGCATATGGATTTTAATGGGTTAAATTTTATTTACACAGTTGCACTGATCATCCATTTCTTATTATAGAGTTCATATTTGGATGTCTACGAAATTGACTGCATTGTAAAAGAAAAACACAAAAATATATCACTGTAATTATTCCATTTGATCTCCTTCTAATTAAATTTGGACTGGTGCATAGTGGATATTCAACTTACTCTACTAACAAATTTACATCATATTTACATATGTGAATGTTCACATTTCGTTATATCAACTTTCCTCTTAACTCGGAATTGCAACTTTCCTTCAGCTTTGCAATGGATTCAAAATATCCTTATCTCTTTAAATATATTCATAGTTCAAGCTCTGAAATTTCTCACCATAGATTAATACTGTCTTTATTCGCACTGAATCAATTGTCATTAAATTATTCCACTGGTATCATTGACTGGTATAAATCTCAATGATGTTAAATGATTTCACAAAGCAATATAAAAATTCATCAGGCAAAAATTTACTGGCTACAACATTGATATAGTGATCCTTTCGAAAACTTCACACACATATTAAATGGCCCTCACGGCTCCGTTGAATTATTCACAGGCTTTTCTCAACTTAATTATTTGCCTCATTATATCACAGTGACCTTTTGTAAATCACACTATTATTTCTTATTCTTTACATCGTTTATAAACTTTGTTCAACTTACTAAATTACCACATTTTACCTGCATTAGATTTTGTCATCCTAATTAGATTATTGCAGCATTATAATTACCTGTCATTCATTCTTATTGTACTTAAATCATTGAAATTTGTAACATCACGTCGTGTCTATCTCTCCCATTCTAAGCTATCAGTGTATTTAAAGAACAATTTAATTGCATTATTTAGGTGTTTAAATTGTGTGAGTTCTGCAGTATTAGTTAGCCCTCATTATAATCCTTTAGTTTAAATGATTATCATCCATTACCTCCTGAAAAATTTACAAATGTTTCTGTGTAACTGTGATTAAGCTTATTAAAGTGTTTTATCAATATCATTAATTTAACGTTACATGTTTAATATAATACACTTCTTATCTAGCATTATATATCCACTATATCAGTAAAAAACAGTCGTTTCTAGAAAGCATAAAGAAAAATGGTTTAATGTCACCGCTAAACTCGTGACTATAGATCCCCCTTAAGTTATCGCAATAGAATTTGACACGTGCAATCCAGACCACTAAAATCTACTTCACTATCACTCTAGTTATAAAGAATCATGGTGTAGTCATCTGTACCTTGGACTTCTTCTTGGGGAAGTATGGAGTTCCAGTAGGACTAACGGCGATTCCCCTCGTTCTCGCCATTTGGTCGTTATCCATCTCCAAGCCTCGTGGTAGACTCGGTGTCGGTTGTGGGCCTCCATATTCACCTCCAGGAACGTCATCCGTACCCTAAATCTCCCATGCCGCGTGTACTTTAATGTGCCATCTTACGGTGTTGAAAGTTCCTCGTAAGATAAAAGTAGATGCCGGGTCTGATGACCATCATGTCCAAAAATTTCCGCAAATTCTGTCCGTTTAATATAATAGTTTGCAGACTCCTGAATACACTCGCGCAAACCGCACTTTGACAGACTTATAGGTTCAGGAATTATAACAGTTTCAAAAACACTAATTTCGTAAGGAATCTGTCAGGATTGTCGTCTCTAAGCTTGGCCTTCAAACACATATGGGTTGCACGTCACAAGCGGTCGGCCTTGGCGTGTCCACTGTCGCTCGGCGCAACGACCTCGCCTCTCCGTAAACAGAACATAGCTTCGAGCCACTTACTCATTCACTGCTCGCATTGAGTCCAATAACCAGCCTGAGGACAGTAACTACGTGAAACCATACAGGCTTTCACTGTACACGTACTGTTCACGTCTTCACAATATGAAGCCTTATCGCACTGCGCAAATGTTCAGTTTTAGTAACTCGTACCGCCTGTGTGAATCACATGGAAAGTTTGCCGTGCTGCCATAGCGATGCTACACGTCTTTCGCTACCAGACTTGCGTTGAGTGTTACACAAGCGCGCTCGCGGAACTGTCCTTACTGCTCTGGGTGTAAGAATCAACTGAACGACCTCAGGTCATCTCCTCACCTTTAAAACTCGCTCCGTGAGTACAGTGCCCTCTACAGCGTATTCTTGATCACTTGTTCCGCTTCTTCCTTACTGGTCCTTCACGTTGCTACGTCATTGAAGACATCCACTAATCCTCGAATAATCATAGTAAAATAATGAGTGTTGTACTCTTACATATTTCAAGTTCTCTTAATATCTTGGAATCATCAGTGCCATGGCAGTGACGTCACAGCTATCATGCACGTCATCTGTCCTTCCTTAGATCATGTGGTGCGATCCGACCTATTGACACATGGCAAAACGGGGCCAATACCTTAACCTCAATCGATGATTTTGCCGATTCTGAACCTGCTGACCTCTGCTGTAGACTTTTCTTGAATCGATAGCAATCTGCTTTTAAATGGCCAAGTTTATTACAGAAGTAACATGCCCGTGCCTCTTTGCCACCCTTATTTGCCCCCCCCCCCCCCCTTGAATTTTTAGTTGTTCCATTTTGATGAGAACGACTAAACTTACTTGAGCCTACGACCGCCGGCTGTAGTGCAACCTCTGAATCACAATTTCCAGGCACACCAGCTTCAGCACGCCTTTGGTATTCGTCAAGCATTTTCCCAGTTACATATTCCACCGTTAAATCTGCCTCGTTACGGCCCTCGAGCGCTGTGACAAGCCCTGAATAAGCTTCTGGAAGACTCACCAGCAAAACCGCAACAATCTCGTCGTTTTCAAGTGGCCTACCAGATCCACGCACTAAACCCAATACTTCCATAATTGCGTCGATGTGACTGCTCGTTGGTCCACCACGATAATGTATGCCGTACAGTTTACGTCGAAAATATAACCTGCTTCTGAACGTGGATCTCTCGTACTTTCTCACACGCATCGTTCAAATGTGCAAAATGAATGAGTTGAGTGTCCTCAACACTCAATGTAATGTACGCTAAGGCTTTGTTATTTTTCTTTTGCCACACCGCGTTAATTACTTCAAGCTTTGGTTCACTGATAACTTCCCACAAATCATCACGCACTAATATGGCTCGCAACTTTGTTTTCCAAAATATAAAATTTCCACCATTTAACATTGGAATATTCAACTTGACACTTTCTTGAGCCATCTTGTAACCGCACACACTCAAAGCACGCGATCGTTAAACAGACTTTTAATCCAGTTTGCCGTAGACTGGGCCTCATAACCTGATGAAATATCAGCTTATTATAAATAACAATGATCGATGTACTGTATGTAACACTTGAGTGCTTTTATTTGAAATTGAATAGCCTACATTAGAACAATATTACACATGTGCTCTAAGCCCAACACAAGCATGGGAGACGGTAGAGTTTGTTTCCACAGAGTGTACACACAAGACTGGACACTGCCTTGCAATCCATGGTGATCAGGCTATGCCAGCGCTCTCGGCAACCAGCTTGGAGTATCCGAACCTTGTGGCAAGCACTCTCCAACAGTTTTCCTCATCACTTCATCTATCACAATTAGGAAGATTGATGGAGAGAGAACACACCCCTGGTTTACATCTGTTCTTACTTCAATGGATGGTGTCAATTTCCCTTGGTGCATTACTTTGCACGAGCATCCGTTATACATTTCTTGCATAACTCTGATAAACTTTCCCGGAATACGGTACCATAATTTGCAATTATTTTCCACATGCTTCTTCTGTCCACTGAATCGAAAGCCTTTTCAAAGTCTATAAACACTGGCCATAAATTCCATGCTCTGTTCAAGGATAATGCGAACGGAGTGTATTCATCTGATCGACACACGATCGGTTTCTGCGGAACCCAGCTTGTTCTCTTCTTAGGTGGATTTCAAGGTAGTCCTTCATTCTGTTTAAGATGGTTCGTGACAACACTTTGCTAGGATTAGATAACAGCATTATTCCTCTCCAATTATTATAATTTGTCTAGTCGCCCTTCTTCGGAAGTTTGACTTAAGTGCCGGTCTACCATTCTTCTGGTATTTCTTCCCGGTTCCAGATTTTTTCAAACAGGGGGTACAGTAAATCTACAGTTGTTGCTAGATCTTCTTTCAAGAGTTCTGTTGGGATGTTATCTGTTCCCGGTGCTTTGCCACTTTTCGTTTGCTTTAGAGCAGCTCTGATCTCTTCTCTACTAGGTGCTCCACTCTTGATTCTACCAGGAACCTCATATTCATTTCGATTTCCATCTTCTACTGCATATTCATCTACACCTCCCTGTTCTTCTCCGTCCTGTTGCTCTTCTTCCTCTGATCGTGCCTCTCTATTCAGCACTTCTGCAAAATGTTCACGCCATCTTTCCAATTGCTCATCTTCAGTAGTCAGCAACGCTCCAGTTTTACTTCTCACAGGACGATCTATAGGTCCCATCCTCTTTCCTAGCAGTCTTGTGGTCTGGTAAAGTTCCTTCATCTTTCCTTCTCTGGCAGCCCTCTCCGCCCTTGATGCGAGATCACTTGCCCACTTCCTTCGGTCTGATCTTGCACTCCTTTTCACCTCCCGATCTATTCTCGTGTACTCTGCATGAAGATCCATCGTTTGTCTCCTAGTTTTTATGGTATTCATCTTTCCTTTCAGTTTCTTCCTCTCTCCCACCTTTTCCCAGGTGTCCTGGCTCATCCAATCCTTCCTTTTCTTATATCTGAATCCCACTACTTTCTCTGCAGTTTCTAGGAATGCTCCTTTGATTTTCTGCCATTCTTTTTCTACTCCATCTTCTCTTGTATTTAGTATTTCCTATCTGTTACGCAGTTCTAATCTAAATTCTTGTTTGACGTTGGGGTCCTTCAGTTTTTGAACATCAAACCGCTTCTTTGGAACATCAAATTTCTTCTTTGCAGCTATGATTTTTATGCCTATGTCGGCTCCCCTTTTGTTTCTGACATCTAACAACGATCTTTTCCATTTGCCACTTATGCCAAAGTGGTCAATCTGATTCTGCATCCTGTGATCAGGTGATACCCAAGAGATTTTATGACATTTTATATATGGGAACACCGTTCCTCCGATGGTCAACTCATTGCTCGCACAGAACTCCTTAACTAGTGCCCCGTTTTCATTCTCCTCTCCAACTCCATGTCTCCCCATTATATTTTCTATCCCAAGGTTTTCGGTGCCCACTTTCGCATTTAGATCTCCCTTCACAATAACAATATCTTGTTTCCTAATTTCTCTACTAGAAAACGGTATAGCATCAAGGAGCTTAGATATTGTTTTAGATCCCTTATTTGGGGGTGGTAGGATCTAAAACGGAAGAGTTATTGTGTTGATTTAGAAGGAAATGTCTAAAAGGGGGTAGCTTCCCGTGGTCGGGCAAGCTGACCAGTGTAGAGCGTTGTTTTAGTGTTGGGGTGCTCCTATAAATAATGTAGGAGTGTTTTAGGGGATGGCACTCAATGCAAGGGTCACTGTGCTGGTCGCCCAGCTGTCTGGTTAGATAATCGACTTGTACTCGTCAGCTATATGGCGCGGGCCGCTAGCAAGCAAGCCGGTGCGGGAATACGATGTTGCTTGCACTAGCAAGTATCTGGCTACTATAAGTCACGTCTAATAGTGACGGAGAGTTCAGGAAGGGAGTTAGGGCGTAAAGAAGCGTGTAAACAGTAATGCAGGTGTATGTACTGACCAAGTGTTTATTGGTCAGTAATAATGGATATGTGAGTCCCTTTTAAGGGATGTAGTGATGTTACAATGTAAAAGTACAATCTGTGGGTAAAGGTTACAAATAGAGGAGATCTGAACACTTGCTGACTCACTCACCTGATGATACCAGCGTAGCCTCCGGCCGTCACGTTGAAAGGCTGATAACTGAGAGATCCCCTGACCTCCTTAGGACCCCTTTTTATATTCTTCGGCGCTATGCTGTCAGCATTGTGATGGCATAGCTGCCCTAGTTAATAATGTGTCGCTGTGTGTAATAATTGTGCAAGGATTGAGCTGCTTTCTAGAATGGCAAGCTGTCCTTGCGGTGTTGATGGATGTTGGTCTGGCTTTACAAGGGTTGCCAGTTAGGAGATTTAGATAGATGATGGGGGGATGGTCTCCAAGGGGTGCATACCCCTGGGGTACTGTACAAGCCTCTTTCCCTATTTAGTTCGCGTCCCCGCGAACGGGAACGGAACTTGGGGTTGGGATGTTGATGTTATGGCTGTAGTCGATGTGGTTGTTTTTGAAGTCCCCTCGTATCTTCTGTAGATGTCGTCCTCGTCATCGTGATGTCGTATTGATGTGTGTGCGTGAGATCAGTTCGTGTTCAGAGGGGAGGGTTATGGGATATACATATATACATAACATTGCCATTGACATAAAAATATTGTAACAGAAATTGACATTTGCATCTTTGAAGTGTGATGGAGAGAAAAAAAAATACATGGTACTGATGGTACATTGTTGTGCAGGGAGGAAAAAAACCCAGGGCCGAACGGATGATTGTGTCGTCCGCCCTATCTTGGGGAAAAAGTGCTCCCTGCAATAAGAAAGGTAGAAGAAAATAGAAAAAATGGGTGTTCCAGGGTATAATTTAAGGGAAATATTCAAAGTGTATTTATTGGTTTGGGATAAAACGGAACACCCTGACAAATGGGGAAGTTAGAAGAGTAGAAAGGAAAAAACAAAATCGTGTATTCAGTGTTGCCATTATGGCAGTGTTGAATGGCGTGACATATTGTAAGTTTACGTGCATAGGCGTACACTTGAGCATTAATATATATTTGTGTACGCTTTGGGTTTAAATTTAATTTACAAGCATGATATAATATAAAAAAATAATAATCTTATTACTAGACCGGTTTGCTCATGAGCCTGGTACCTCGTCTCATTCTCTAGGCCTTCTGTAGCTCTCTCCTCTGTCGACTCATTCTCCCTTCATTTTGCTATTCGCTGAGCTGTAGGTACCTCTTACCTATGGCTGTAGGTTAGTGGTCATGCCGTTAACCTTACCTGTCGCAAATTTTCCCCGTGGGTGGAAAAATTCACCTTGGCAGCGAGGGTAGGTGCTCACAATCTCTGCACCGCCCCTGGCTACCGTATATTGCTTATTATTGAAGCGTATTCATACGTGTGTTTGCGTCAGCGTCGCTCGGTGCCCCACGTCACCTTACGTCGCTGATCGCGGCGCCGTCACCTTATTGGCGCGACTGAAAAATGATGAGGAGTAGTGTGTTCGTTGAACAGAGATAAGGGTATGTGTAATTTGGCGTGGGAAATATATTTACATTAGACATGCTCATGCTCCTTGCTATATGTAAAAAAAATGTATTAATGGCAACTCTTTTTCTGTTGTGTATATCCATGGACGCGTTGCTCCCTGGGTTTCCTGTGTTTGGGAAAACGGATTAGTTGTTAGCAATACATGACAATACATTACAATATATTATATATGACATTTTCGTGGCAGCGCTTAATTTATAGAATTAAGTGTGGCGCCACTGAAGTCTAATTTACTCCTAGGTTAGCCTATGTTAACCTATCTTAGCCTAGTGTTGTCGGGCTTACCTTGGTAACGGATTTTTAGTCACCAAGTGCCGAGATATTCTACCGCAATCCATATATATAATAATAAAAAGAAATTGCCTTAAATGTAGGCTTATGCTATATTACAATGAATTATCATGACTTATCATGAGTTGCCGGACTTACCCTGATGCCGGGTTTGTGGGTCATCAGGTGCCGAACGGCGTTACTTAACGCTATCTATTTTAATTATGGTCTAAAAAAATGCTATTTCTAAGCCGAAAGGGTGGCCTTAATCTACTGCCGAAATGTGCTGTGCCATTACCGGGCAACAGCGGTTAATAAATTTGCTTAATCCTAGGTTGCGTGTCAAATGCAACCGTCTTACAGCTAAATTTGGACCAGAACGATCGCCTGAGGCAATTTACTTCCTCAGGACACCACCCGCACGAGTCCTAGAAACACCGGTTGTCTCTAGGGTCGCTGGATTCCGTTCCCTTAATTCTAGATGTCGACGTTTATCAACTAGTATTAACCTAGTCACAGGCGGCTTACGGTGCCACAAAGCAAAACCGTTTCGCCTGCCGTACCATCCTGCTCGTTGCCATTGTTGTCGATATGTTGTCATAGGTGGGTTTGCCCACTGTAACCCCTGTAGACATCTCGTTGCATGTCTATTTAATGCCCTCTGGTTGCCCGATGCGTCGCCATTTAGGTGGGCATTGGACATCGTCCAATGGCATAATATTATCTTCGCCTTCGTCGGCAATCGTAGTCTGCTTTTCGCAGTAATATTCGCCTGTATCGGCCGCAGTAGTATGCTTTTCGCATTAATATTTCATTTCGCCTTTATAGGCCGCAGTAGTATGCTTTTCGCATTAATATCTCATTTCGCCTTTATAGGCCGCAGTAGTATTTCACTCCGACGCACAGGAGCCTTGCTTCCCGCTATGGAAGCCCTACCTAACTTAAATTTAACTAGAAGTCTAGTCATAATGGGGTCGTCTCTAGGGTTGCCTCCTGAGTTCGGCGCGGAGTGAGCTATTTCTCCCACCATCCTCAGAAAGTCTTCCCTGCAGGTCTTGGCTTCGATGACCGTGGCACAGAGTGGGTGTAGCATCCCTTCCTCCCAGGGGCAGTTTACGCGCACCTAGGATTCCAGAGCTTGCCCGGCCAGGCCGCGAGTGCCTTAACCTTACGTGGTTCGTCTGTTTGGTCTGGTCAGTGCTTTGTTGAGCCAACTGGGGTAAGGGTCATCATCACCTACCCCAGCTCTGCCCCAGTGTGGTGCCTTTGGCCTTCGGCTAGTGCCGCTATCATCAATCAGAGTGTTTCAGATTCCTTTACCTTTTTAAAAAAATATGGGCGTAACCTTTGTAAATGATGTAAAAATGTAAAATGTAAAATATTTCCAGTGTTGTGGGGTTGTAGAACTTCTAAGTACATAGACTACTTCTGGTCTACTATTGCTACGTCAGCTTTCCAGCAATAATGCTCTTTTTACCTTAATGGAGGTGTTAGTAGGGTCTGTGGCGTCAGGTACCCTGTTATTATGATCTGGGGGTAGTTATTTGTAGAGTGGGCTTAAAGTATGGTAGGAAGAGGTTATGCATCTTTGGGCTCAAATAAATGGTGGCCTTGAACCGGTAATGCTACTAGGATTGCTCCTACAATGAATGGACTGGGGCAGGTAATTCCCGGGATTGCAAAAATATAAAAATTCCATGCAGGTTTGATAGTAATACCCCTTGTAAATGGATGGGATACTCATGCATGTATCTGGATATGAGGCGTCTGCACTCATGTACGGATAGGTGTAGGTTGAGGCATAATGCTAATATATTCCTGTCATGCGGGAGTATTTAAGTAACAAAGAATGGTTAATATATATAATTGTGGCCTCATCTCTCATTTGGAGATGCGCATTATGCTTATTTAATGTTTGCCGACCCACCCCTAATACTCAGGTGGTAGCATCGTGATCCAAGGCGTAGCATGCCTTCTCTTTAGACGCATGAAGTCTATCAACCCCTTGTGTATACTCTGTAATGTAGTGTAGCTGTTTGGGTCGTGTTCATGTGTCTGCGTTGTTTATGTTGGACGTGAGAAGGTTATTGGAAGGGAGTAAGGTGGTACGCTGGTAGCCTGTTCTCCTGTCATCCTCCCTTGGTCCATGTTTGCTTTCTATCCGCGCCTTGGGATAGTAAAGCTTCACGACCTAATCTGGTCTGCCATTTGTAGTGTGAATGTGGCCAGTGGTCGTAGTGCGACTGGCCATGTCCTAATCGCCTGGAATGATTTATTTTAGGAATAGAATCGCGAAAAGAAGTTATTGGGGGGGAGGTCTTGTTTTCTCAGAGCCCCTGTCTGTGTTCGCTTCTAATTAGTGAGCGCATGTGTGTGTGTGTGACTATGTTCCGCTACACCACGCGGACGGTTGGTCTGCTACAGGCTAAGTCGTAATATGTATCGCGTGTATGGGCAGAAGGCGCCCGTGGCCTGCCAACGTCTTGTCCATTGCTAAGTGCTTTTACAGTGTTAAAAAAAATGTATGCTATTATGATTGTTTTGCGTTTTTAAGTTCATGGTCATTGCCGATACACAATAGTGTCTTGTCACCAGCAATATTGCCATGTGAAGAAATCTGCCCATCAGCAGTTTGTATGTGTAATGGCTCGGACGTTATGTATGTCAGCTGTCGCCATGTGCCTTCTTGCACGTATGCCATGTTGCTATTGTTCTAAATTCCTGCCGAACTAATGTGGCAATCCGCCCTAATTAGCTAATGCTGTTGTGTGGCCATTATTTCATAAGACTTTTGTCTTACGCATTTTTCCTACCTGTTTCTGGGAAGTCTATTTTCCCTGTCAGGTGTCACTGAAATTCTGTGCGTGGCCTTTGGCCGAAGGAAATGTGGTATTATCTGGTTGTGTGGTTGTATGGGCTAATTTCAGTGTGATTGGAAGCCTGGATAGCTGTTTTCCTGGTGTCCGATTTTCGCTGGGATTTGAACCCGTGATCTATGTAATTCTCTGTGTTATATGTCTGCGTTGTGTTTCAGGAATTGAGGTGTCCTCAGTGTGATTTTTGCTTGTGTCTCTCGTACCAAAAATACCGTTGGATAGTTAGTTTTTGGTACGAGCGTGGTGTGTGATCATGGGTTCGGACCCGGGGTGCTGTAAAGACTTGGTGTGATCCTCTCTGTGCCGCATATATTATGGCACATGCACTGTGTATTTGCAATGCGCAAACGAAAGTACTCAATACTGTGAGGAGTTTGCGTATTTTTGAACTCTCCTCGTAGTGTAATTTTGGAAGCTATAGGGTCCTTGGATCGGACGTGAATGATGCGTTTATTCCTGTTCACTAGGAGTTGGCTTAGTTCGTCTGTCCCGACCAGTCTTGCCCATTGAGGAGTGTGTTATCGCTGACGCGATAGTGTTAAATTACGATGTCGTGGGCTTTCATTTGTTACTCGCTTACTCTCATGTTTCCGGCACGCGTGTGTGTGAGCCTGCTTGCTCTCTGTGTAATTGTGAGTAGTGCTTCTCGCACTGTAAAAAAAGAAGGAAACTTGTAGATTAACGTGCCCGTTGATCTGTAGATCATGAGCCACGGGACTTCCGTTTTACGTGGAATCCAAACCACAGGCCATGGCATTTCACTTCGGAAATCTCACATGCCTTGGCCGCACTGTAAAAGAACCTTCTATTAACTACCTTTGTGTTCCCAAGTGTTGTGTTGACTTGTAACGTGGGTCAAGTATGTTCCTATCCATTGTTCAAAATGTCGTTATACACGAGTGTCTCCGGGCCGCTAGTCGCGTGTTTGGTGACTATGTGCCGGAGGTGATTTTGTTGTTTTTCATTTATGACCATCTGTTATCAGAACTGTCCCAATCTACTTTAGCTTCCTACTTTTCTTATCCTAGAACTGGATAGCTACCCGACCTTATATTCCTGGTATTCAGAAAGTTGCGGGTTTTGAGACCGTCTTTTACCCAGAGTAATTGTTTCTGGCACTATTCAGGTTGTGTCTCCGGGACAGTTTGGTAGTGTTAGGATCGTATCCCGGTGCGGTCAGTGAGGTTTGAAGGCTATTTCTTGGCCTTCTTTCCACGTCTGCCAGCGGGATCATTTCCTTTTGTTTTACTAGCGATTTACTGTCATGTGGCAATGTAAATTGATTGTGTGATTTCCAAAAATGTGCAGGGTTTCCCAAAGTCTGGGATTTTCATCCTACGGTATGTTAGCGTTTTAGCTTGCGTGCTGTTGTGGAAGTGAGAAAAAGTCATATTACAGGCAGTGTAACGTGTCACGTGTACCTATGTATGGAATATATATATAGTTCAACTTGGCCAATTTTTCCTTCATCGGGCCTAATGACTGAGGCAGAGAAGAGAAAAAAAATGAGCTATGCCCCGCTCCGTATTAAGAGAGCACTTTGAAAAGGTATAAAAAAATATACTGTATCTCGCCTGCATCCTGCTTTATGGTGATTAAAGCGGGTTGCCCGACGGCGATAGGCTGTCACAATTATGTCGTAAACACTATGAAAAACAAATGCTTAAAAATGGTAAGTAGGTCCTGATCGTACTATCCACCTAGTAGGTGACGTTAGCACTATAGTAATCTAGTTACGTCTCAGGGAAATCTACCACTTTTGGAAAATAGTTTGAGATTCTTAATTCTTGTTACAATAAGGGTTCTCACCCGTCACAAGGGAATCTATCAAACTGTTGGACCGGAACATAGAACATTTAGTCATTTCCACCTGGAAAGACCCGCTTAAGCTCTATGCTGTGATTTGTTGCTTAAGCTGTGTTCGGAATATCTCTTTCCGGCTTTAAGCCGCGTAGCTCACCTGATGGGCTTCTACTTGGCCTTGGATATTAGCACTTTACGTTATCCAAATTATAATATGGACCCTATGTTCCGTAACCATTGATGGCCTGAGAAAAAAATGCTAGGTGCCCAAAATAAAAATCGAGAAGGATTTAGAATTATACATCTTTGGTTTAGCCATGTTGTCCTGCATATAGATGCAAAAAAAATGTACCGTTTATGTTAGTGAGTCTGTATGTATTTATTGGCGTAATTCCCCCGTGTAAACGAGCTTATGTGTGTCCCTGGTGGAAGTCGTTACTCCGGTCCGAGCGTCCTTGCTCGGAAAGGTGAAGGGTTCTGCCCTGTTATGAGATTATAGGCCCCTGAAATCCACTGAGGTGCTTCTTTGCCATTTTTCGGGGGATTTTGTAGCAAAGTAAGCCTGGGCCTACTTCCACCGTAGCGCGTGTCTGTAGGTTTGAGTGTGCCTGTTTGCGAGGGCCTAAATGCGCTCTGCGCTATCCTAGTAGAGTTTACGGGGGTGTGTGTGCTTTTGCCTGAGTGGTTTTGTGGGGTAGGTAATAACACCTTTCCTGTACCCCGTGTATTGTGTGTGAGTGCGTGGTCACAATGTGCAGGCGTGTATCGTGCATCCTGAGGGACTGAATGCAACACCCTCTTATGCATTCGCACCTGGGGTACTAATGCCGGTGTTCGCCTTCGTTCTAGCAAACTTGCACTTTGAACTGGTGGTATAGGCCGCTTAATTGCTTGTTTCTGCCCTGGCAATGTGGTGGCGTGTAGCCTGACCGCTTTCTGGCCCGTGGCCACGGCAGACTCCTGCCATTGTATTAGCCTATCTGTGCGGGTGTATGTAGGCTTTATGTGTAGTGGGACGGGTTCTATGTCGTCTGCCCATGACGTGGTTACGTCCCGTTGTCTCCCTGTCATATAATGTGTTTCTGAGAGTCCTGGCTTCAACTCCCTCTCGTTCTTCCGTTCAGGGGGGATTGGCCTAGGGTCTGCTGCTCGGTTTGGCAAAATTGCCTTCTGAACCGGAGCTAAGGGATGTGTATTGGTGTAAGCTTGTCCCCGCAGTGTATTGGAGTCTAATCTGGCCGTCTTCTGGACTGTAGCCATGGTGACCTCCTTCCCATGTGTGGCAGTACATGGCGAGAGGGACATCCTCGCAAATTGTCGAGTCAGCGTATCCACGCTTATGTCCTCTCTCGGCTGGGCTGGTGGCCCTGCCATGTACTCGAAAATGGCTTAGTGAGCCCGGAGCTCCTTATGTTCGCCCCAAATTTGGGCGCACTGCCTGTTGAGGCTCATGGCCTGTTGGCAAATTGTTGTATCAGTGTGCTTGTACTCTGTATAGTTTTGTGGCCGCTAGTTGGAGAAACGCTTGCTCGCGAATTAACACCATGTACTGGGTGTGTAAAATCGTGTAGTGCACCCTCAACCTGTCGAGGGTTGCATTATTTATTACGGGACCATGTATGGTGACTAATTGGTCGTGTATTCCGTGCCTTTGGATATGGATCCTATTGAGGTGTTCATGTATGTGATTCAAGAGCGTGTGTGCGCATCTTAATCGCGCTGTCCTACCCTCTGACGGGGTGTATGGCTGTTTGCCCTGCATTGCCCCGATTTTTATTTATAGTGCCCGTATTTGTGTTTGCCGGCTTTATATGTGCCTCTGGCATCTGAGCAATAATGCTAATAATATTGGCGTACCCCTACTGCCTTTGTGGTTTTCTGTATGAGGTGCCATTCTAGATGAAATGTATGTGTCTTCTAGGAAGAGGAAAAAAACTGTGCGTGTTTGTCAGTGTATTCTTATTCTCTCTGATTCCTTCTGGGGCTGGGGGGTTGGTTTGGGAGAAAAAAAAATCCCTGTGTAAGTAGTACGGAGCAAAAATGCTGCTCTCGTCTAGGAAAAAAAATTCACAATTTTGCTTGGCTTTTTGCGGTACGGAAGGGGTCGTTTTTACTACGAGGGCTCGTTGGTTGAGTCCTGTTCTACTGTGCGTAGTACCCCGCCTCCACCATCTGTTTTAGATCCCTTATTTGGGGGTGGTAGGATCTAAAACGAAAGAGTTATTGTGTTGATTTAGAAGGAAATGTCTAAAAGGGGGTAGCTTCCCGTGGTCGGGCAAGCTGACCAGTGTAGAGCGTTGTTTTAGTGTTGGGGTGCTCCTATAAATAATGTAGGAGTGTTTTAGGGGATGGCACTCAATGCAAGGGTCACTGTGCTGGTCGCCCAGCTGTCTGGTTAGATAATCGACTTATTTATTTATTTATTTATTTATTTATTTATGTTGTGAACATTACAGGAAGCCCCAATTACATTGCTCACTACTAGAATCATTATAATATACAACAATATATAAATAGAAAAACAAAAGATACATAAAGAGAAGATATAGATAGAGAAACACGTTATAAATAATAATAATAATAATAATAATAATAATAATAATAAGAAGAAGAAGAAGAAGAAGAAGAAGAAGAAGAAAAGGAAGGTTAGGTATGAGAAGGAAATGGGCTGAATACAGTACAATATATTACAAGACATCTTGCAGTTTATCACAGGACGCTGCAAACTGTTTTTCTGACATACTGAAAATATCTAAGTCAAGATGATGAACTTTATTATAGTGGGATAAAATTCTGTTAATCGGCGAGTTTTTATGGTTGTCTGTGTGAACTCTCGGAATAAAGAAAATGTTTCGGAATCTACTAGGTTTCACAGCTGGTACATATAACGTAATTCTCTCTCGAATTTTAGCGTCGTCAATTTTATTGTTTACTTTTTTATAGAGAAAAAGCACGCCCTGACAATTTCGCCTGTGAGATAGTTTTCTGACATTGAAGGACTGTAATATAAATGTGTAAGATTCGTAAGAGGGATAATAGCCAAATCTTTTGTAATATACATATTTTAAGAATTTCTTTTGGATGTTCTCTATAAGCTTATTATGTTTCAATGTGTATGGATTCCATATAACTGAAGCATATTCTAGTTGTGATCTGATGAAGGCATTAAAGAGCAATATTAAAATCCCATAGGAGAAATTAAATGAATTTCTTATTACAAATCCCATGCATTTATGTGCTTTAGAGACAATTTTCTCTATATGTCTTTGAAAATTCAGATCATTGGTAAATACAATTCCCAGATCCTGAACTTCATGAATTTTTAGTAAGCCTTCCCCGTCAATGTCATAGTGAAACTTTATGTAATTTTTTCGCCTAGTAAAATTAATTTGCTTGCACTTACTGATGTTAAATGGCAATTTATTTTCTTTCGTCCATAGGTTTAGTTCATTTAAATCATTTTGAAGTTTGATACAATCGTAAGGGTCACGTATTGATTTATATAATTTTATATCGTCTGCGAATAATAAAATTTCGGAGTGTTGAACTTTATCAGAGATGTCGTTTAAAAATAATAAGAATAGTAATGGTCCTAAGTTAGATCCCTGAGGAACACCTGAGTTGGTGGGAAATGCTTTGGATAGTTGGGTTTTATATTTCACAACTTGTGTTCTGTTCTTCAGGTATGAAATCACCAGACGAAACAGTGGTTCAGAAAAATTATACGTTGATAGTTTAGTGATGAGTACGTCATGATCCACTTTGTCAAATGCCTTTTGAAAGTCAGTATATATTACATCTACTTGGCCTTTGTGATCTAGCTCCGTGGATACAAATTGCGTAAAATTAATAAGGTTAGTCACGGTTGACCTGTTTGGTATAAATCCATGCTGATTTGGGGAAATGATCACTTTAACATGTTGAAAAATATGACTATACAAAATACTCTCAAATATCTTAGCCGGAGATGACGATACAGCTACAGGTCTGTAATTCTTAATCTGAACTGAGTTTCCGGATTTTAGAATTGGTGTTACTTTTGTATGTTTCCATTTATCTGGAAATGTGCTGGTCTTCAGTATGAGATTGTATATTATAGTCAGTGGTTTAGTAATATATTCCTTACAGCCTTTAAAGAGGTATGGTGGTAACCCATCAGGCCCCGCTGACTTTTTTGGTTTTAGTTTCTTAATGGCGAATTCAACCATATCCTCGGTGACTTCAGATATAACCAAATAATTTTGAAAATAATGTTGCTTTACGTTATTGCTGTTTGTGTTCAAATTATAGTTGGGAATAGTTTGCGAATATACTGATTTGAAATAGTCAGCGAAACAATTGGCAATTTCCAGTGATTTACAATATTCTTTACCTTCATATTCCATCGCCAATCCTGATCCTTTACGCTCCTTTCTATTTTTTATAAAGTTCCAGAAGCTGTTGCTATCTTTTTCCATGTTCCGCTCAGTAAGAGCTACATAGTCATCATATGCTTTTTTTATGTCTATTTTAGTTTTAGATCTAAGTTGAGTATAATTATTTAAGTAATATTCCGATAAATTTTTCTTTTTTCTATATTTTTCCTTTAGCTTTAAATTTGATATTATGGACTGAGTGAACCAAACAGGATATGTGCGCTTGTAATGTTTAGTCTTTGGAACGCACTGGTCAATTATAGAGTATATTTTGTCATAAAAGATATCAACAGCTTCGTTTACATTTCTACAATTATTCATGTTATCCCAATTGCATTTTTTCACTAATTCATACAATTTTAAGAAGTCTGCCCTGAGGAAGTTATATTCATAGGTTGAACTTTCATGTGATCTGGTTATTTTCCCCTGTTTGTATATAATTTGCAATGCTGGATGATTTTCATCTAATCGGACTAAGGGGTCGGTTTCTTCCTGGATATGCAACTGGTCAATGTTACTGATTATTAAATCAAGAGTTCTCCCATTAACATTCTTAATATCGTTAAACAGCCTGGCATTCAGCAGGTGCAAACAATTCTGTAACTCTTTGGATTTGTTTGAACCCTTCAATAGATTGTAAGATTTATCAGTTACTTCCGGTAAATTAAAGTCACCAATGATACAAATATCGTAATCTTTAAATAACTGCATATTTTCTTCTATTTTCTCATAAAATGATTTGTATGCTTCTATATTGGAATTCGGCGGAAAGTATGGAACACATATATAACATTCCCTATTGTCGAATGAAACTTTAATCCATAATGATTCGGTATCCGATTCTAACATTGGCATTCTCTTCGAATGTATTGTTCTTTTAACACTTATTAAAATTCCACCACCATCTTTCTTGGAACTTAAAGAAAAATCTCGGTCTTTCCTATACACAATATATCTGTCATCAAAGAGCTCAGAACTGCTTACACCCTCAAGAAGCCATGTTTCTGAAAGACAAATAATATCATAGTTATTTGACAGTGTATTTAAAAATAAAGTATTGGATTTGGTCCGTAGTCCTCTTACGTTCTGGTAGTAAATGATGGTTTCTTTTTTCTCATGAGTCATCTTCAATGTTCAGGTTAAAGTTTGTCAAGGTCCTCTTCAGTGTTGATGGAGATTACCTGAGAGTGGTCGTGTTTCCTCATGAGTATTCTGCCATTCTTTGTCCATAAGTGCTTTAGGTCCTTCGCTCGTTTCACTTCCCTTGCCTTTGCTAGAAGTTTTTTCCGCTCCCCGCAAAGGCTTTCATTTATATACACCGGGTTGTTGTAGGTGTATCCAAGGTCAAGGGTACTCAGATTACGTTTAATTCTCCGTTGTCTGAGGATTTCTTCTTTGTAGTGACGTCTTGTAAATTTCACGATTATAGGCGCAATCTGGGAATTGTTACGAGGGGGAAGTCTGTGGCAAGCGTCAATATGTTCCTCTTTCAGTTCCACGTGGAGTGTTCGCGCGACTTCTTGAACCAACCTGCTTGTGTCCTCTGCAGGGTTTGACGGTATACCATGTATTTCTATCATATTGATCCTTGAGTATTGCTCAGAATCAGTAAGTCTTGATTTTAGTTCCAAGTTTTCTTTCTTTAACTTTAGGTTCTCCTGATGCATCTCTTCAATTGCTTGCCTGCAATCTTTAATAGTTTCTGCTTGTTTGCGCAGGGTTTCCTTATTTTCGTCCAATTTCTCGTGCACCAGATCTAACGACCTCCCCAAATCAGTTTCCCTCTGTTTACACAATTCCTTTAACTCAGAAATTTCTTTGTTTAAATTAGTCAATAAGTTAAAAACTTCGTCGTTGTTAGGTAGGGCTAACTGATTCTTTCCCTCTTCATGTAGGCTAAGCTTCTTCTTGGGACACTTATTACATTTCCATTGTTTGTGCGAAGAAATTATGGACTTGAGATCATCTTCTTTTAAATTTACACAATAATTATGATACCAGTTTTTACATACAGCACATTGAATTTTTGCATTGATGTCTTGCCTGGACACCGCCTTGTTGCACTCGAAACAGACACCCATTATTGCTCTGGCTCCTAATAATGCTACTAGTATTGTAAAGGCACTGCTTTAGATGTGAAAGGTGTATTATTAATTCTTTGGCAGTACGTAACTCGCCACTTCACTGTTTAATATTTGTGCGAGAGCTCACTAGCGCTGATGCGGACAAGGATGTAGGGTAGCGTTCAAGTCGGAAATTTGTTTGGGAGTGGTTGGCAGAAACAGTTGACTGTCGGGGTGCACTTGAGTCACAGATTATTGTTTCGCTGGGTGGTAGCACTGGCGTTCAAACGAACAGTTGAAAGTCGCTTTTGTTGGTTAGGCATCCACACGCTTAGAAAATATCCTAGATGTTGCTAGTCCATTGATGTTGTATTAAGATTTATACATCCAAATGATCTTTATTACTCACCGATTCAGTGTGAACATATCCTTGTCCCGAGCAGTGCACTTTACTAAACTATTTGACTTACAAACACGGAGCACAGAAACGTGCGTTATATTAGTCACTCATACCAACATTGTACTCGTCAGCTATATGGCGCGGGCCGCTAGCAAGCAAGCCGGTGCGGGAATACGATGTTGCTTGCACTAGCAAGTATCTGGCTACTATAAGTCACGTCTAATAGTGACGGAGAGTTCAGGAAGGGAGTTAGGGCGTAAAGAAGCGTGTAAACAGTAATGCAGGTGTATGTACTGACCAAGTGTTTATTGGTCAGTAATAATGGATATGTGAGTCCCTTTTAAGGGATGTAGTGATATTACAATGTAAAAGTACAATCTGTGGGTAAAGGTTACAAATAGAGGAGATCTGAACACTTGCTGACTCACTCACCTGATGATACCAGCGTAGCCTCCGGCCGTCACGTTGAAAGGCTGATAACTGAGAGATCCCCTGACCTCCTTAGGACCCCTTTTTATATTCTTCGGCGCTATGCTGTCAGCATTGTGATGGCATAGCTGCCCTAGTTAATAATGTGTCGCTGTGTGTAATAATTGTGCAAGGATTGAGCTGCTTTCTAGAATGGCAAGCTGTCCTTGCGGTGTTGATGGATGTTGGTCTGGCTTTACAAGGGTTGCCAGTTAGGAGATTTAGATAGATGATGGGGGGATGGTCTCCAAGGGGTGCATACCCCTGGGGTACTGTACAATATCTAAACTCCTTGACATTTTAGCGCTCCAACGAGCATTAAATTCGACACGCAAGCTGCCCTCTGGTATCAATTAACAAAGCTTGCACCTGGCACCCGAGGCCATACGATATTATTATTATTATTATTATTACCCCATTCAATGCTGCCTGCAGCTCTGTATAGAAGTAGTTCTTGGTATCCATGTCTGCTTGTCCAGCTGGAGCGTAACATTGGATGATAGTTACATTTCGTACCTATCCTTTGAACCGCGCTGTTATGATTCTGTCGGATATAGGTCTCCATTCCAGCAGACTCTTCTTTGCCGTTTTATTTAGAATTAGGCCTACACCATTCACATGGTCGTCCTTGGCATTTGGTTTGCCTGAATACAGAAAAGTAATCCCCTCTGGTAGCCTATTTTCTCCAAATTCATTCCAGCGTACCTCGCTTATTCCCATTATGTCCAGTTTATAGTTGATAAATTCTGCTACAGCTTGATGTAACTTTTCACTCTCTTAAGTGTCCGTACATTCCAAAATCCGATCCTCGTGGTCCATTTCATTCCAAAGGTTGTCAACTTGTTGTCCGTCCAGCTTTTGCATCTTGAAGTTTCTTTAACAATAAATTTTAAGAGATGCAGGTTGTTAGCCCACAGTCCCCGAGTGCTTTAGTGGGGCTGCCACCTTTTGGCCTAAGCACATGCCATTAAAGCTAGATAGTCTGCTATGTCTCTCACACATTCTTTACAGGGCGAGTTGAGACTGGTCACCCTAACCCTCCTCCTTTCTCCGGGCTTGGGACTGGCAACGACACCCATGGAGCTACTCAACCCACCCCATGGTTGCCGCCCTTGGCCCTAACTTTATCGGCAGACTGGAATCTTCGAAGTTGAGCGAATCTTCTGTTTGGTTACTAACTTGCGCATACGCAGTGGTGAAAAGTGGGTATTAATTTCAATCCTATAGGTCAGACCTCCGCAAGAGCGTTATTTGGTAGAAAATAGCTGGTACTACGTATTAGTGCACTTCATAAATCACTTTTAAGTGACCATATTGAGCATGATCTGTCGGTCAAGAGGTCAAAGTGGTGGTCTCCGATTCGTTAATATGATGGTTCGAATCTAGGTAGAGTAGTGAATTTTTACCCTGATGTAAAGAAAGGACTTGTAATAATTGAGCGGACGCCGGATGACGTAAGGTGCAACGTCCAAGTAAGGAAGCATGGCGGATATTGATATTTGAGGACTTAGAAGAAATTACCAACTATACCTAACAACGGCATAGGGACTCCATGATGGTGAATAAATGAGCAAGGTTGTGAAGGGTGGATTGAGGGTGACGGAGGAAGTAGCAGTGTAGACTGGATGATCTGAGATTGGGTGAAATATGAGCTCAGCTCCTTCTAGGTATGTAGTCCGCAATACAGAGGGTCAATGAACTCTTTTTCTTTTTAACCCAAGCGACATAGCCCCCCCCTGTAATTAAGCTTGCCGGGAGGAGTGCACGCCCAGTCCAATGGCTTCCCGGTCCGCTCGCTTCGGCATCATACTAACCACTAGCCCGCCCTTGGCCCTAATTTTATCGGCGGACCAGAATCCTAGAAGTTGAGCTTCTCTTCTGATTGGTTAGTCACCCGCGCAAGCCATGTGGTGAAAAGTGGGACATTATTTTTTCCTATCACTCAGACCTCAGCAAGAGTGCTTTCTAGTAGAAAATGGCTGGTACTACATAATAATGCACTTCATAAATCACTCTTAAGCGAATGTCTTCAGCATGATCTGTTGGTCTGGAGGTCAAAGTGGCCGTGTCCAATTCGTAAGGATGATGGATCGATTCTAAGTTGAGTAGAGAATTTTTACTCGGATGCAAGGAGAGGACTTGTAATAATAATTGAGAGGAACGTGAGTTGCAACGTCGCGGAAAGAAGCATGGTGGATACTGACATTTGAGGACTTAGAAGAAATTACCAACTACAATAACGGCAAAGGGACTACATAATGGTGAATAAATGAGCAAGGTTGTGAAGGGTGGATTGAGGGTGATGGAGGAAGTAGCAGTGTAGACTGGATGATCTGAGATTGGGTGAAATATGACGTCAGCTCCTACAAGGTAGGCAGTCCGCAATATAGAGGGCCAATGAACTCTTTTTCTTCTTGAACCAAGCGACATAGAGTCCCCCCCCCCCCTGTATGTAAGCTTGCCAGGAGGAGCGTTCGCCCAGTCCAATGGCTTCCCGGTCTGCTCGCTTCGGCGTCATCCGAACCACTAGCCCGTCCGGGCAGACCAGAATCCTCGATGTTGAGCTTCTCTTCTGATTGGTTAGTCATCCGCGCATGCGCTGTGGTGAAAAGTGGGACTTATTATTTTTTCCTATCACTCAGACCTCAGCAAGAGTGCTATCTGGTAGAAAATCGCTGTTACTACGTAATAATGCACTTCATAAATCACTCTTAAGCGAATGTATTCAGCATGATCGGTTGGTCTAGAGACAGCAGTTGGTCACTAGTCGTGCCGAGGGAGGTGCGCTTGTGCCGAGTTTTGTCATCGCATTGGAAGAGTGTACGTTTCATAATATCGGTGCTTCCGTTTGTTCCATGGGTGTACTGATCTTCGGTGTGTCATTCAGACAATACTTTTTCAAGGAGTGTTCCAGATAGGCAAACAAAACAAGAAAACAAGAAAATCCCGCTGAAGAGTCATGTCCGCATACCAGAAGAAAAACACCGTTCGCTGTCAATGGGACGGGCAGAGTTCTCGCCCCACTTCAGGGGAAATTCACCGCTGGATTAGTGATACCCTCCGGTTGACTGTCGACCAAGTAAAGGCCATCCAGTATAATGCGCAAGAAAGAACCATGTACATCAAGGTAATCAGCATATCTACTTATCAAAAATTGCTAAATACTTTTGAAACCCCCATTAAATTTCAGTATGACTCCGGTGAGGTGACTAACGTTAACCTCTCTACAGCGGATTCAAACTTTACCACAGTGCGTATATTTAATGTCCCATTCGATGTTCCCCCTAAAATTTTCAAATCCGTCCTGTCGAAATATGGCACTGTGATTGACGTCAGGAACGAGCAATGGTCTTCCGCTTATCAGTTCCCAGTGTAGGCTATAATGGAATCCGTGCCATCACTAGGGAAATCAAACAAGATATCCCCTCCACTGAGACCTTTTGTGGCCATTCTGGCTATATATCTTATAATGGACATAAACAGACCTGTTTGATTTGCAATGCCAACACTCATCTCCGTATCAACTGCCCAAAGAAAATGATTCCCCTCGGTATTACTCCTACACAACAGCGACGTGTCCAATACTCTGATGTTGTGACACAGCATATGTCACAGGAAAACATGCTTATTGATCAGTCAGCTGGGACAACAGCTGAAGTGGCTTCAGACACACATTACGCAGACAATATACGAGTCCCTTGCACTGAACAGATCACAGAGCTGCATAGCATAGCCCCTGCGCTATCGGCCACCTGTATTTCAGCCATAGAGCCAACTCAGCCGCTACTACAGGCTGCACCAGAAATGTTGTCTTGTCTTCACTGCCTCCACATACTTCGGCACCTACCGACTCACTGAAGCAGGTTGATTCGGGATCTGAGAACGTAACTAAGAAGATTAAAACAAATGCCTCGATCGCTGTCCCAGCCCCGAAGAATCAAACCGGTTCTACAAATGTTCCAGCAGCCGTGAAAAAGGAACAAAATATTCCTTCTACGTCATCTAGGGATCCAAGAACGCACTCAAACGCTGACAGCCGGCCCATGCATGGCCCTCATAAGGAAATATCTCACCCTAACTTGACCTAGCGCAGCAGTATATTACTCACGCCGGCCCATGCATGGCCCTCATAAGGAAATATCTCACCCTAACTTGACCTAGCGCAGCAGTATATTACTCACACGTCTCTTTCTTCATTTCCTTCCTTCGTCTTTTTCCCGAGTCGACCTTACAGTATGTCTAGCACAGCATTTATACTTCTTTTAATGGCGCAATTTCTCACTGTGGCCACTGTGAATATAAATGTAATAGAATGTCCCCTGAAATTTCAACTGTAGGAGAGATTCCTTCGAGATGCAGACAATGATATTGCTTTCCTTCAAGAAGTTGCTCTACCCTATCTTCCCGTATCCGCCTTTTACAATCAACATATCAATACCGGTAATAACAATACAGGGACCGGATTCTTCATAAGACATGATATCCCACTCGAAGGTCTGCTATGTCATCCATCAGGACGAATAATATCTGGCCACATAAACAATACCACCCTGATAAAGGTGGTGTATTCTTGGAATACACGGTACCAGAGATTATAATTTTCAATGCTATTGCATGTTCTTTCCTTCCTCTTTGTCAAACACCAACAGTGATCTTCTGTTTTCTCTTAGGGGTTCAGGTCGCTTATATCTTTTATGAGTCTGTTCCAGATATATATTCTATGACCCACCTAGCGTCATATAGCAGCGAATCTCTGAAGCTCTTCAACTCTTCCTCGCGCAAGAGGAATTCCTTCTCCATCTGGCCACCAGATTTTGCTGCCATCGCCAGCTATTATCTCCATGAGCAAGAGAACTACGTCTACTCTTTTACTCACCATGCTGTGCTAGTATCATCTGTTATCAACTCTTTGAAGACCGGCTCAGCAAGAGAAGATCAATTTTTTGTTTTAAAGTTGGCAATGTTTATATGTTCTCCTTTTGTCTCCTACCCCCCACTCTTTTTCCCTACCTTGGACCCTCCGTGCTCCGTTGAGCAGGTCTCACTTCTCAGTCGGCAGTTGACTCGATCAGTCAGGGCTCTACTAGGGCCAGTCTCCTCTAACCAAGAGACATTCTCTACGTTCTACGCCATGTTGGCGCATTAAGTATCGGTTAAGGGAACCTCACCTTCGCCATGCAACAAAGATAAGTACCTGCTTCAAGTTTTAACCTCATCTTCATGATTTTACCGACCACATGCTTTTAACTATCTTTTTAGGCAGTGTGAAATTACTTATTTTGGGGTAAAATCATCCTCCGCGGGATCTTCCATGTTGAGCTTTTGTTTAATCAAGCTAATCTTAGTGAAAAACAGCATTTCTTATGCTTGCCAAATGAGAAATCTTCTCACTACGTGGGATATTATCTAATACCCGCTGTTTATAATTTACAAAGCAAGTTCCTCCGCTGGATTTACATTAGCCCCAATTTTTCTACTGAGATCGTTCTGGAACCTTCTAGATTCTGTATTTCATCTACAAGTCCTGCCGTTATGAAATTTTCACTCACTTGTGAGTATGCTATTTAAAATTGCAGAATCTCATTTCTGAATTAAAAGCTCAATAGCTAACTTTCTTCCACCGCTGGAACCGCTGGAATGTTCTATGGTACATTTAATCGTAACTCGCAACTTCCTCAAGAAATAGACTCTCGCCTACCTAGTGAAACCAGTTATCATTGCAATAACTTTCTTTCCCATAAACTTTGTGTTTCCACAGTGAACGTTTCATATATTTCAACCAACTATAGTGAAAACCAGTGCTTGCTCCACATTTCTACCGCGTCGCGATCGTCCGTTTATATTAAATACGGCCATGAACATTTTTTCCTCCATCCCTATTTCTCTTTCCTAAACCTCTTACTAACAATCTGTAATAAACTTTAAATTCAGGTCTGTTTCAATAAGGTGTCACTCTGTGTAGTGCCCTTCCATTTTGCTTGTTTATCATTAAGTAATTGCTGTATAATTACGTGTTTTATACACGTTTCAAACTTACATTGTTTCTCCCTTCAAATAAGGGAAAACAATTCTTTCAACTCTTGTGTGAGTTATTTTTAGGTCTCACTAAATGGAAACTGCCCTATTTGGCTCGTGATTCCTATCTAAAATATAGGAGGTCGAGAACCTTCCTTTTGATTATCTCTTCAGGTTTCACAGTAAGTGACCTGCCCTCTTTTGTATAATTCTCATATAGTAATTCTGTTTAAATATAAGAAGTTGTAGGAACTTCTATTTTATTTTTTATGTTTTCCTTATTGTTATTTTCGAAGTTGTTATACTCTCTAGAATATTCTTTCAGAAATTTCTTATAGTACACTCCTTGTACTCAATTTAATGTTTAAACTTTAATCATTTCATTGCCTTTTTAAAATCTTACAAAGATTTTAGTACCAGGTTTAAAATCTTAAAAATTATTATTTGCCTGGAGCAATTTCTACATGTTGTCGGAGGTCTGCGACCCCAAATTGTTAATAAGATTGAAACATATTTAATTGTTAAATTTATCAACTTCTTTGCATTGTCAAATAAATTAAATATTTGTTTTTGGATTCATCATTTCTCTGATACTACAGTTAGGCAAGATCCTGGCTTTCCTAGCTCTTCCTAGGTTTATGCCCTCGTTCATACTGTGACAGACACGTGTGAGCGCACCTGGTGGCAGACTCGTGCGAGCGCGTGGCGCGCTGGCTGCAATTGTGAGTTGGGCCGGCAAGCTGGCAGTGGATGAATCGAGAAGGCGACGATACGAGAGAAGAGATTTAGGATTCGGTGGAAAGGCGGTGTTGAGACTTGGAGTGAGTAGTTTTCAGAAAGACTAGAGCTCGACGTTCCCAGTTTAAATATTAATGAACACTACATTAATATTTAGTAGTGTAAGGTTTGCTAAATAAAGAAGTACGGTAGTGTATTTGTATATGCCTGACCGGTTATTTCAAGAACCGTAAACGTAACAACTGGTGTCAGACGTGTGGGGTCAGGCTATAGAGTAAATACATAGTGAAAGTCTTGAGGTACCGCATTTTAGAGTGTGAAATGACGACCAGGAAAGTTAAACTTTCAGCACTGAAGGTTTCGGAGTTACGTCAGGAACTGGAAGAAAGGGAAGTTGATTCTACGGGAATAAAATCTGTGCTGCAAGCGAGGTTAAGACAGGTACTGGTGGACACAGGTGAGGATCCAGAAACATTTCTTTTCGAGATTACTGGTGGGACTGAGGGTTTGTGTCAGGTATTAGAAAACTTGGAAAAGAAAATAGCGGAAAACTCAGAGAATTTGGAAAGGAAGTTAATGGAAAATACTGCCAACCTCGAGAGGAAACTTCAAGAAGTAACGCTCACTACCGAAACCAAACTGAGGGAAGAATTTCAAGAATCCCTGCGGAAGTTTGAGGACGAGCTTGCGAGCGGTGTGCTTCCAAATAAAGACAAGCAGGAAAACGAAATCATTACCGCTGGTGGACCATCGGAAGGTAAGGAGCGTATACCTGTTTCCGCGTTTGGTCGGACTGACCTGCCGACTTTCGATGGGAAGTCTGCGTGGGAAGAATACCTCACCTTGTTCGAGACCGCTGCCATGATTAATGGATGGTCGGATGCCACGAAGGCTTCATTGATGAGTTTGTCGCTGCGCGGGGAGGCCCTACGAGTCCTGCAGGCTGTTCCCTTGTCGGAAAGGCAGAACTACAACATTCTTGTACAGAAACTTGAAATGCGGTTCGGTCATCGTCACATGGAACAGCTGTATCGCTCCCAGTTGAGAAACCGTTGTCAGAGACCCAACGAGAACCTACAGGAGTTCGAAGCAGACATAGTACGTCTCGTTAGGAGCGCCTATCCAACAGTGCCCAGCGATGTGTATGAGAGTCTTGCTACCGAGAAGTTTCTCGATGGGCTCCGCGAGATTGATACGCAGCGGGCTGTGAAACTGGCGCGTCCGCAAACATTGAATGATGCCTTGACTCTGGCTCTTGAGTTTGAGGCTGTCGAACAATCCGTGCGCGGCCAGGCTCGCATTCGAGCTCTGGAGAGAGACAAGGAGGTCCAGCCAGTGCCTTCCATAGAAGAAATCGTGGAGAAAGTACTTCAAGCCTTGCAGTCCAAGAAGAAACGGACGAGGTGCTGGGGCTGCGGGGAGATGGGGCATCTCAGAGATCGATGCCCTAAGTTTATGAACGGGAAGCACCAGCCACAGGAAAACTAAACAGGGTTGATAGAAAGGGGCGACTGTCAACCAGTGGCAACACCAGAAATGCCCCCACTTCTATCGTCGCGTCTCTGGGTTGTCAAGCCAAATCTATTTTTATTAGTGGCCATGTGGACGGAGAGCCCAGAGACCTACTGCTGGATACAGGGGCCACAATGACAATAATCAGACCAGGCATCGTGAGACGAACAGTAACAACCACGAGATGGACACTGCGAACGGCTACGGGGGAACCAGCCAACGTTCACGGGGAGGTAGACGTCAACTTCGTCATCGGTGATACCCAGTTTCGCCATCGTGTCTTGGTCGCTGAAGTGGAGGAGGACGTCATTCTCGGGATGGATATCATGACTGAGTATAAATTTAGACTGGACCTGGAGAGTGGGATTTTGAGAGTCGGAAACGAGGAAGTAGTGCTGCAGAGGAGGAACGCCTCATCGGTACGGGTGATCGCAGCGGTAGATGTTGTACTACCTGGGCTTAGTGAAGTGATGGTAGAAGGAAAGCTGGATGGTGGAGTTCCTCATGGCTGTGTCGTCATGGTAGGGCCTAGGTTTGCTGACGATGAACCTGAACGTGGAATACTGGTAGCCAGAGCTTTGGTCCGTGCAGGGGCGAAAATTCCTGTGCGAGTAATGAACCTTAATGATCGCTCGATAATCGTTCGGAAAGGAACCAGTTTGGGAAGCTGTTCGTCTGTGTCCTCCGTCGTACGCCAAGTACAAACAGCTACTTCCTCATCCGATATATCTTCGGTGTGGCACGACGGTCTTATCGAGGCAGCGTGTCAAGAGCTTAATCCTGGGCAGAGCCGAGAAGTGAGGGAACTTCTTCGACGTCATAAGGATGCCTTCCAGGACGGGACCAGTAACGGAAGAACGAACGTGGTTCAACATCGCATCGATACGGGTGACTCAAGACCAATTCGCCAGACTCCCAGAAGATTACCACTAGCCAAGCGAGAGGAAGCAGAGCAGATAATAAATGATATGGCTCGCGATGGGGTGATTGAACCTTCAAGCAGCCCATGGGCTTCGCCAGTGGTCCTGGTGAAGAAGAAAGATGGATCTACACGGTTTTGTGTAGACTACCGTCAACTGAACAATGTGACGAAAAAGGACAGTTACCCACTACCACGCATCGATGACACCCTAGACACCTTGGGTGGGAGCACGATCTTCTCCACGTTGGATCTCAAGAGTGGATACTGGCAGGTAGGATTGGACCCCAGGGACAAGGAGAAGACCGCTTTTACGATTGGTTCTGGGCTTTGGGACTTCACAGTTATGCCATTCGGACTCTGTAATGCCCCTGCGACCTTTGAACGGCTGATGGATCGCGTTTTAAAAGGGCTGTCTTGGGAAACATGCTTGGTCTACCTGGATGACATCATCGTTCTGGGAAGAACTTTTGAAGATCACCTGAGAAATCTCGACCAGGTGTTCTTACGTCTTAAGCAAGCCAACCTTAAGCTTAACTCCAGGAAGTGCTTCCTGTTTCGGAAACAAGTTAACTACCTCGGCCATGTTGTTTCCGGAGAGGGAGTCACCGCGGATCCGGAAAAGATTAACACGGTGAAGGAATGGCCAGTACCGAAAGATAAGCAAGAAGTCAGGAGTTACCTCGGACTGTGCACCTATTACCGTCGATTCGTGCCAGGATATGCTAACATTGCTAAGCCTCTGACCAGACTTACCGAGGAAAGTCGGAGTTTTGTGTGGGACGCGACCTGTCAACAAGCCTTCGAACAACTGAAGGAGGTATTGACCAATGCTCCTATCCTGAGTTACCCACAACCGGAAGGACTATTCGTTTTGGACACCGATGCTAGCAATGTGGGAGTAGGTGGCGTGCTTTCCCAACTGCAAGGTAGGCAAGAAAAGGTGATAGCTTACTTCAGCAAGGTTCTTTCTAAACCGGAGAGGAACTACTGCGTAACTAGAAGGGAATTGCTCGCTGTAGTGAAGTCAGTGGAGCATTTCCACAAATATCTCTATGGGAGGAAGTTCCTTCTACGGACTGATCATGCAGCGCTTACGTGGCTACTGAGCTTCAAGAACCCGGAGGGACAGGTAGCCAGGTGGATTGAAAGGCTCGAGCAGTACGACTTCGACACTGAACACAGGGCTGGCCTTAAGCACCGAAATGCTGATGCTCTGTCAAGGAGACCATGCGCACAAGACTGCAAGCACTGCAATCGGATTGACGAAAAAGTTGCAGCAGTGAGAAGAAGCACTGTGATCGACGACCACTGGAAGGATGAGGAAATCCGTAAGGATCAAGAAAATGACCCGGACTTAAAACACCTACTGCGGTGGAAGACGTCTGAGCAACGACCGACTTGGGAAGAGGTAGCACCCTACACGCGCACTGTGAAAGCCTACTGGGCTCAATGGAATTCCGTGATTTTGGAAAACGGGGTGCTAAAGAGGGTACTGGGGAGAGAGGACGGGGCTCAGGAGAGGCTACAGGGTATTGTTCCACGAAACAGAGTGCCCGAGGTACTACAGTTGCTGCATGATGGAACCTCTGGGGGGCACCTTGGAGTTCGAAAAACCATGGAGAAAGTTCGAGAGCGGTTTTATTGGGCTAATTACTCAGATGACGTACGTGAATGGTGTAGGAAGTGCGTGGTTTGTGCCACTGCGAACGGGCCACAGAAGAAGGGAAGAGCAGCGATGAGACAGTACAACGTTGGTGCCCCGTTTGAACGGATCGCCATCGATGTAGCGGGCCCTTTCCCTACGACTGAGAGTGGGAATAAATACATCTTGGTGGCAATAGATTACTTCAGCAAGTGGGTAGAGGCATATGCGTTGCCCAACCAAGAAGCTGTGGTGGTTGCCGAGACGCTAATAAAGGAGCTGGTGAGCCGATTTGGTGTACCCTTGGAACTGCATTCCGATCAGGGGCGAAATTTCGAGTCGTCGGTGTTCCAGGAGATGTGCCAGATTCTCGGAATCCGGAAAACGAGAACGACTGCCCTGCACCCACAGTCCGATGGAATGGTGGAGCGCATGAACAGGACAGTAGAGAAATACCTGTCGAAAATTGTCTCCGACCACCAGCGGGACTGGGACAAGTTTCTCCACTTGTTTCTACTGGCATATCGCTCTTCTATCCATGAGACCACAGGCCAAACACCAGCTAATGTGCTGTTTGGCCGAGAACTGCGGTTGCCGTGTGACCTGGCGTTCGGTTGCAAACCTGAGGATAATGTCGTTGGGGAGGACTACATCTCCGGCCTTCGTCGAAGGATGGATGACATTCACGACCGCGTTCGCACAAACATTCAGAATGCGAGCGACAGGATGAAGGAGCGATACGACGTAAGAGCCGAATCAGGCGGGTACCAAGCAGGAGATCTAGTCTGGCTTTTCGACCCTAAACGACGGCGAGGGTTCTCTCCAAAGCTGCAACGCTCCTGGGACGGACCATATGAGGTACTGAAGAGGATTAACGACGTCGTCTACCGTATCAGGAGGAGACCGAATGGCAAACCCCGAGTGGTCCACTTCAATCGGCTGGCATCGTTCCTGGGCGACAACCATGACGAGGAGCACGGGCAACTCGCCCGTATATGTCGAGTCCCGGAGTCGGAACGATCGTTCGAAGAATTCATGTCCCAATGTGGTACTGACCGCAATGTTTGTTATGGCGTCAGTACTGAGATTCGGCAGGATTTATTCCAAACCTCCAGTGAGTATGCCTTGGCTCACTCTGTGGCTAAGGACCTGAGGATGAGCCAAGGAATCGCCCAAGTATTCCGGCGGAAGTATGGTGGGATTGAAGAGCTGCAGCGTCAAGAGCCTCGTGTCGGAAACGTGTTGTATTTACCCAGGAACGAGCGATCGCTATTCTATCTAGTGACGAAAGAACTTTCCCATCAGAAACCGACCTATCGTGCCGTCTGGGATAGTCTACTTGCGATGCGAGAGCTCCTACTGCAGCGGAACATATCCAGATTAGCTGTGCCCAAGTTGGGCTGTGGGCAGGATGGATTGGACTGGAGGATCGTAAGAAGCATGCTAGAAGAAGTCTTTCGGCGCACAGGGATTGAAATTCTGGCATGCTGCTGGTCCCAAAGACGAGGTGTCTGCTCCGGGACGGAACAATCTTAAGGAGGGGACAGTGTGACAGACACGTGTGAGCGCACCTGGTGGCAGACTCGTGCGAGCGCGTGGCGCGCTGGCTGCAATTGTGAGTTGGGCCGGCAAGCTGGCAGTGGATGAATCGAGAAGGCGACGATACGAGAGAAGAGATTTAGGATTCGGTGGAAAGGCGGTGTTGAGACTTGGAGTGAGTAGTTTTCAGAAAGACTAGAGCTCGACGTTCCCAGTTTAAATATTAATGAACACTACATTAATATTTAGTAGTGTAAGGTTTGCTAAATAAAGAAGTACGGTAGTGTATTTGTATATGCCTGACCGGTTATTTCAAGAACCGTAAACGTAACAATACTCAATAAAGCTTTTACCATTTGTCTTGCCAGACTATCACCCTTCCCTATAGTACTTTCATGCATGCTTGGGAGGAAATACACTAAAGCCTTTCTTTGGCAAACCGCCCAAGTCTTAGTTGCGGTTCCAGTCAGCTTCGACCAAGCTCGTACCCACTTTAGGTATCCGAGAACGTATTTGCGGTGGCAACCGCTTCTAAGTGTATTGAAAGCTAAACTTATAAATTTTGTAGGACTCTCCTTCTATTTTTCTATCCTTTTTCTCCAATCCAAAATCTACTTCCTTCTCTTAATCATCTTCCCTTGGTGGGTGGGTTATTCCTCAGCCAATAAACTACCCAAAATTTGGTACCAGAAACCCGGGAGAGTCCATTTGTCATTTTTCTGTTTGGCAATATTTTGCAAATTATTAATATCTGCTTTGGATTTTTCAGTTATAACTACATCATGCAAAGCCTGTGAACGGGAAAGAGGCCGCTCCTGTCTCCTATGGTGTGTCCCATTCTTTCTACTTATTCGCTGCTGCAAGCTTGACAGCATCTCCAAGGTTCTACAGTTTCGTGAGTTGTATTTCAATTTATTCTCTTTATCATGGCTCCTACTGAAAAAGATGAAACTCTCATTGCTAGACGTTCTTCCTATAAAGGGCAACTCACTAGATTCAGAAATTTTATCAACAAGTTAAATCCCGCCGAGTGTGATTTAGACATCTTGACACATCGCCTTAAGTTGTACGAACGGTCTTATGATTATTATGATCAAATTCAAACCGAGATTGAATCTGCTTGCCCAGAACTTCAATCGGATCGGGACGAGGTCGAACCCTTGTACTTTGAAGGGATTGCAAAGGCCCACCAACTGATCCGCAATATCTCAGAACCGGACACTAGGGTCATCAATCCGGCCCAGTTCGAACCCGCTTCAGTTCACAAGAACAAACCGAAACCGTTACTTCCTAAGATAAGCCTACCTCACTTCTCAGGCAAGGAAGGTGAATGGTATTCTTTTTATGAACTTAACTGCTCCCTAATTCATGAAAATACGGTAATTCCCGATATTCATAAATTTTATTTCCTTCGTACGTCTTTGGAATGTGAGGCCTTAGCCTTAGTGGAGTCACTGCCTTTAAGCGCAGACAACTACCACATCGCCTTTAATCTCCTTAAAGAGAGATATGGCAATTTACGTTTGAGTGTAGCTCGCCACATACGCTGTCTCTTCAACCTACCAGCCGTCAAACCTAATGACGTCACCTCTTTAAGAGACCTCTTAGACTCTATACAGTTGAATGTCAGAGCATTATACCAACTTAAGCAGCCTGTCCAAACATGGGACACCATACTCATTCATCTGGCTACATCAAGATTCGATTTTTCAACTTTAAAGGCTTGGGAAATTGAACTCGCTCGCAAGGAAGAATTTTCCTTCGAACACTTAATCTCGTTTCTCAACAGCCGATGCCAAGTTCTTTCAGCACTCGCATTTCAGTGCGAAAAGGTCGAAACGAATCATCAGTCTCACATTTTTTAGAAAAACCTTGCTTTTTCAAAGGGACATCGGCCCCCATCTGTCGAGAACAAGCAACCCCGTTCTTCTTTCAATCATGCAAGAGAACAAATCAGGCCGCTCAACAAATCGTTAAAATGCACGCTCTGTAAAAAGCTTCACACATTGCATTTGTGCAAATCCTTTAAAGAATTGTCTGTCGAAGATCGAAGGAAGTTTGTCTTCAATAGCAAACATTGTTTCAACTGCTTATCACCTAAGCATTCTTCTTCAAACTGCACGTCATCCAATCTCTGTTTTCATTGCAAAAAACCGCATCATTCTTTATTGCACGTTCACGATAAATCGAGGTCATCAGTACCTGCCTCTTCAAGCTCCTTGCAGAGCCGCTCCGAACAAACTAATGCTTCTTCCTGCATTTCTAACGCCGAAACTTCTCACAGTGCGCAAACCCTTTTGACCACTGTACAATTCGAAATCCAAGATAAATTTGGAAATTGGTTTAGAACCCGTGGTCTTCTCGATTCCGCTTCAACTCATAACTTTGTTTCGCAATCGTTGATTAAAAAACTAGGTCTTTCGTCATCGCCTACTTCTATCAATGTGACCGGCATTGACAATTTGAAAACTCAAGTCTTGCAGTCTTCAAAATTGAAAATCAGAGACGTTTGCCAAAGAAACACCAATCTTAATTTAAACTGTCTCATTCTTACCAGTATTGGCAAGAACACTCCAAGTCACTCTATTAATACTTCCGATTTAAACATTCCCTCGCACTTAAGGTTAGCTGATCCTCAGTTTAATGCTCAAGGTCCCATTGATGTACTTTTCAGTGCCAATGTTTTTTGGAAGTGCCTTCGCAAACAAACACGCAAGTTATCTTCAACCGTGGTCGCCAGAGACACCGATTTTGGTTGGGTTATTACTGGTGAAATCCAATATCCCAGTGTTCAAAACAAAGCGCAATGTCATTTCGTTACAGCTGACATAAATCCCATTTCTGAAAAAGAGAACGCTCATGTTTCAGATCTCAATATTTTTGAAAACCACTTGCCGAAACGATGTCTTATCGTGAACAACTACGCTACCTCTGTAAGTTGTTTAAATGGTTTTGCCTTCTTCCCGCACAAAATGGCAATTCAAGTTCGCCTTGCTTTGTGTTATTTCGTTTACCTTCTTATGTCATTTTTTATAGCAGGCAATTGCTTAAACTCTCTATTAAAAACTATCTTCCCCTTGTGTAAAACCATGGCTATCAGTCTCTATCCCTTCGCTGTAAGCTATGTTTCACTTCTTTCGTTATTTAGAAGGATGGCCACGGCCGGCTCCTCCCCCCTTCCTCACAATTGGAAGTCGCTTATGAAACCGCTTGAAAATCTGAATTCTCTAACATCTAGAATAACTATTCTTATGCATAACCTCTTTCTCAATGTCCCGGCTTCCCTTCCTATTTCGGAAGAATCAAGCTTTTTCCTGTCGAAAATTGTCGGATTCCGTGATCCTCTAAATCATGCGAAATTGATTTCCTACTCTATTTCATATAGCTTTAAATTGTTTGTTCACGTCCAAGTTACGATTGACTGCATGCCGTCCAACCTGAATATCTGCTTTAAGTTACAGCTGATTCAACTAGTGTTGTTTGTGTACTTTGAACTGCTTGTTTTTCAAACTTGTCTGTATACAAGCCCGAGTAAGGTCAAGTCACTGTTTATTTCCTGTACGCTTGACAAAGTTCAAAGCAAGTTTCTCTTATCTCAACTCTGGCTGATTGCCAACCATTGTCTAGTGAGTCGCTCCTGCAAGTACAGAAGCCGTTCACCTACTTCCCAAAATAAACTTGTTCCAGTTAAGGACTCTTTCAGCTATTTATATGCCTTATCTCGCTGTACTATGTGTGTCAAGGCCGTGCTTGCCTGTGTATCTCACTTACTTACGCTCGTATTCTACAATTGCTTCGATTCTTGTCTCGTAACATCGTCGCATATCCTTTACGCGCTTATGTATTGTACTTTGCTTACATATTTTGAAATCTTATTGTTCATTGATGAACAAACTTACTTTTTCTCGTCGTTACATTCGATGTGTTTTTGTATTCATACTTGTTATGTCACGTTTCTCGCTGACTTAATTATTTTTCTGAGTAACCCCTTTGATACTCATTACAACTTGAGGTAATTGTTTATGGCTACTCGTTTGTTACCTATGGCGTTCTTGCTTTCTACTCGCATAGTTTCTTTGTTTATTTGGTATATTCTTATCCTTAATAGATGTACTTGTTTCTATACGCTTTGTTTAAACTTGTCAATTCTCCTTTCGCATCGTATCGCAATCTTTACTAGTGCTTTAATTCTCTCAGCTTCCAGCTATTTCGTGATTGAAGGTGTTGTTAATTCTTGTTATTTAACTCCGCTTTCTAATGACCCTGATGACCTCCTTCCACTCACACCTGGTCACTTCCTTATCGGCACTTCTCTTTCTGCCCTTCCTCCTCTTCCCAATTCTTACAGGGATTCCAATCTACCTATCGCTTGGTGTAAACTTGAAGCCCTCCGTAATTCTTTTTGGAAGAGATGGAACTTGGAATATTTAACTTCCTTGCAACGGAGGCAGAAGTGGTTTCTTTCCAGTCCCGACATTAAAGTGGGGGACTTGGTCTTGGTTAGGGATGTTTCTCCCCCTCTAGTCTGGACTTCCGGTAGAGTGACCGAGTGTTATCCTGGAAGAGATGGGAGAGTCAGGGTGGTCAGAGTTTTGACCACTAATGGTCAGATCATAAGACCACTTCTCTTCAATTACTTTATTACTCTTAAATGTTTAATTGCTTATTTGTTCCCTGTTGGTGTTTCCCCTCCCAGTATGGTGTATTCTTGGAATACACGGTACCAGAGATTATAATTTTCAATGCTTTTGCATGTTCTTTCCTTCCTCTTTGTCAAACACCAACAGTGATCTTCTGTTTTCTCTTAGGGGTTCAGGTCGCTTATATCTTTTATGAGTCTGTTCCAGATATATATTCTATGACCCACCTAGCGTCATATAGCAGCGAATCTCTGAAGCTCTTCAACTCTTCCTCGCGCAAGAGGAATTCCTTCTCCATCTGGCCACCAGATTTTGCTGCCATCGCCAGCTATTATCTCCATGAGCAAGAGAACTACGTCTACTCTTTTACTCACCATGCTGTGCTAGTATCATCTGTTATCAACTCTTTGAAGACCGGCTCGGCAAGAGAAGATCAATTTTTTGTTTTAAAGTTGGCAATGTTTATATGTTCTCCTTTTGTCTCCTACCCCCCACTCTTTTTCCCTACCTTGGACCCTCCGTGCTCCGTTGAGCAGGTCTCACTTCTCAGTCGGCAGTTGACTCGATCAGTCAGGGCTCTACTAGGGCCAGTCTCCTCTAACCAAGAGACATTCTCTACGTTCTACGCCATGTTGGCGCATTAAGTATCGGTTAAGGGAACCTCACCTTCGCCATGCAACAAAGATAAGTACCTGCTTCAAGTTTTAACCTCATCTTCATGATTTTACCGACCACATGCTTTTAACTATCTTTTTAGGCAGTGTGAAATTACTTATTTTGGGGTAAAATCATCCTCCGCGGGATCTTCCATGTTGAGCTTTTGTTTAATCAAGCTAATCTTAGTGAAAAACAGCATTTCTTATGCTTGCCAAATGAGAAATCTTCTCACTACGTGGGATATTATCTAATACCCGCTGTTTATAATTTACAAAGCAAGTTCCTCCGCTGGATTTACATTAGCCCCAATTTTTCTACTGAGATCGTTCTGGAACCTTCTAGATTCTGTATTTCATCTACAAGTCCTGCCGTCATGAAATTTTCACTCACTTGTGAGTATGCTATTTAAAATTGCAGAATCTCATTTCTGAATTAAAAGCTAAATAGCTAACTTTCTTCCACCGCTGGAACCGCTGGAATGTTCTATGGTACATTTAATCGTAACTCGCAACTTCCTCAAGAAATAGACTCTCGCCTACCTAGTGAAACCAGTTATCATTGCAATAACTTTCTTTCCCATAAACTTTGTGTTTCCACAGTGAACTTTTCATATATTTCAACCAACTATAGTGAAAACCAGTGCTTGCTCCACATTTCTACCGCGTCGCGATCGTCCGTTTATATTAAATACGGCCATGAACATTTTTTCCTCCATCCCTATTTCTCTTTCCTAAACCTCTTACTAACAATCTGTAATAAACTTTAAATTCAGGTCTGTTTCAATAAGGTGTCACTCTGTGAAGTGCCCTTCCATTTTGCTTGTTTATCATTAAGTAATTGCTGTATAATTACGTGTTTTATACACGTTTCAAACTTACATTGTTTCTCCCTTCAAATAAGGGAAAACAATTCTTTCAACTCTTGTGTGAGTTATTTTTAGGTCTCACTAAATGGAAACTGCCCTATTTGGCTCGTGATTCCTATCTAAAATATAGGAGGTCGAGAACCTTCCTTTTGATTATCTCTTCAGGTTTCACAGTAAGTGACCTGCCCTCTTTTGTATAATTCTCATATAGTAATTCTGTTTAAATATAAGAAGTTGTAGGAACTTCTATTTTATTTTTTATGTTTTCCTTATTGTTATTTTCGAAGTTGTTATACTCTCTAGAATATTCTTTCAGAAATTTCTTATAGTACACTCCTTGTACTCAATTTAATGTTTAAACTTTAATCATTTCATTGCCTTTTTAAAATCTTACAAAGATTTTAGTACCAGGTTTAAAATCTTAAAAATTATTATTTGCCTGGAGCAATTTCTACATGTTGTCGGAGGTCTGCGACCCCAAATTGTTAATAAGATTGAAACATATTTAATTGTTAAATTTATCAACTTCTTTGCATTGTCAAATAAATTAAATATTTGTTTTTGGATTCATCATTTCTCTGATACTACAGTTAGGCAAGATCCTGGCTTTCCTAGCTCTTCCTAGGTTTATGCCCTCGTTCATACTCAATAAAGCTTTTACCATTTGTCTTGCCAGACTATCACCCTTCCCTATAGTACTTTCATGCATGCTTGGGAGGAAATACACTAAAGCCTTTCTTTGGCAAACCGTCCAAGTCTTAGTTGCGGTTCCAGTCAGCTTCGACCAAGCTCGTACCCACTTTAGGTATCCGAGAACGTATTTGCGGTGGCAACCGCTTCTAAGTGTATTGAAAGCTAAACTTATAAATTTTGTAGGACTCTCCTCCTATTTTTCTATCCTTTTTCTCCAATCCAAAATCTACTTCCTTCTCTTAATCATCTTCCCTTGGTGGGTGGGTTATTCCTCAGCCAATAAACTACCCAAAAGGTATATGCCCCGTCGGGGTCCAACAAACGTGTGGAACGGAAAATATTTTTTCAACAGAGTATACTGCCTCATCTGCACGACGTTAACGAAAAACTTATTCTTGCAGGAGATTTCTATTGTATTAAACGCCTAGAAGATTCCACTAGTCCATACCAAGGTGTCAACCCGGATCTCAAGAACCTCCTTACTTCCTTACACTTCATTGATGCTGTGGATAGTTTAAGGGTGCCCCTGCCCCATTACACCTGTATAAGTTACAACTCCTCATCAAGAATTGACCGTATCTACTTTTCACAAGCACGTATCCAACCCAGATGATATCGAGTGATACCTGCCAGTTTCAGTAACCATCATGCAGTCATATGTTAAATCTCTTACTCTCATCCCGTTTTTCATCTAGGAAGAGGTTATTGGAAATTGAATTGCTCGCTGTTACTTGTGGAGGAATGCCAAGATATTTTCAGACAGTACTGGAATCGATGGGTCCAACAAAAATGTAACTTTCGCGACTGTGTAGACTGGTGGGATATCTTAGTTAAACCAGGAATCCGCCGCGTCCTTAAGAACATATCCTATCAACGAGATCGGGAACGACAAGATACAGTTGAATTTCACTATCGAGTTCTTCGCCAGCTACAGCAAAGATCTGATGATGGGGAGCGTATCTATGATCAGATTCGGGAAGTTAAAACCAAGCTCCTGTCTATACAGCAACGAAAGCGCGCTCCTATAAACGTGGCTTTAAAAGACCGTACAGTGCTCCCGGATGAAAGTGCAAGTGTCTACCATATCGCCAAAGGACAACGTGCGCGGCAAAGCAAATATATCCGTCGCCTCCATACCAATACTGGAAGTGTCGTCACCTCCCCTGACGCCATACGTAGTGAAATATCTTTATTTTATCAACGATTCTACGCTAAGGCTCCAATTGATCCATATCAGGTGACACTATTGCTTTCGTCCTGCACTACCCAGCTTTCCCCGGACAACACTCGTGTATCCAATGCCACTGCTAAGCTTGTTAAACTGTCATCAATTCCGAAAGAAGAGGGAAGATGTCTTTTTCCGATCCAATGCCACTGCTAAGCTTGTTCAACTGTCATCAATTCCGAAAGAAGAGGGAAGAAGTCTTTTTCCGAGAGATGCTGTTCCTTCGAAAAACTGGATTGTTTCCTGAGGACATTGCCCGATTATTCCACCGCTGCTTGTGTTCCAGTTATTTCTTGTGGGATGGTAAATTTTACGAGCAGACTGATGGTGTGGCCATGGGAAGTCCACTCTCGCCTGTTGGGCAATTTTTTTCATGGAATAATTTGAGGGGGAGGCTATATCTTCGGCGTCTTTCAAACCTGTGATTTGGTGGAGGTATGTGGATGATACGTTCGTGGTGTGGGAGGAGGGTTCTGAGATATTGAACCACTTTCTGAACCACCTAAATCAGCTGCATCCTTCAATCCACTTCACAATGGAGCTAGAGTCAGGTGGATGCTTACCTTTTTTTGGATGTCTTGAGAAGAGGAAGGCGGATGGCTCCATGGGATACAGCGTCTACCGTAAGCCAACTCACACTAACCGTTATTTACATGCAGACTCCCACCACCACCCAACACAAAAACAAGGAATTATAACAGCTCTAGCCAAAAGAGCGGAACGTATTTGTGAGGCATCAACTCTTCAGGAAGAGTTACATGCGTTACAAACCATGTCTAAGGGTAATGGCTATAATGAATCCACTATATATAGGTCCCTACATCCCAGAAGGAGAGATAGACAACCTTCTCAGAGCTCCGACGTGAGGGGAACTGCTTACCTCCCTTATATTCACAACACCACTGACCGCGTTGCGAAGATTCTCCGCAAGCACAAGATAAAAACAATTTTCGGCACTATGACGAAAATTGGTCAACGTTTAGCATTAAACAAAGATAAATTGTCCCCAATACTACAACCTGGGGTGTATGAAGTCCCTTGTACTTGCGGAAAAGTCTACATTGGACAAACAAAACGGTCCATTGCAACTCGCATCAAAGAGCATCAAAGGAACATCCGTCTAAACCAACCTGACAAATCAGCTATAGCTGAACATGCCCTGTCTTCAGGGCACAATGTATGTTTCAAGGATGCTCATGCGCTTGCCCTTGTTAAACACAACTGGTCTAGAATTAAAAGGGAGGCAGTTGAAATTCGTAAAAATCCCAATAATTTTAACAGTGACACTGGATATCAGCTAAGTGACACTTAGCTACCAGTTATTAAGGATCTAGGAAGATAGTTCCTCTCAGTCTCTCTGTTCTTCACCTATTTCAAATTGTACTTTTTTCCTCTATGGCTACTAAGCCTGGATTTGATCTCCTTTGTTCGTCACTGGAGGAGTTTCCATCTGTTCTTTCGCCGTTGCCAGTATGCCATTAGGTATCGTTCAGATACACTTCCCTGTTGTTTGTTTCCTTATATCCATCAAACCCTCCCACCTCCCCCCCCCCTTTTCTTTTGGACATCCTCATTCTTCGAGGAGTCTCTATATTTTCACCCCGCACCCTTTACCTTCTCCTTACTTACTACTCTGTTCGCCGTTTTACCACGGTCCATACAGTAATATCTGGCAGCTGCTCTTGGTGACAAACAGAGGAATTAATCTATATTTTTTGTAATCTCATTGATATACTTTCTTTGGCCACATTGTTTGATTCCATTGAAAAAGGAGGCTAGGTTTCTACGAAACGTATGGTTCTAATTTAATTTCACACGTCATTAGCCCAAAAAAAAACATGAATTATTTATATAGTAATCCGGGCCGTGAAAGCCTTTATATACAACAAAATTCTGCTCAGCGCGGACATTACGGATGAAGAAATTCACTCAGTGGTTACAACCTCCCAAATAACGGCTCACCTGGTATTGATGGACTGCCTTATGAACTGTACAAACACTTCTGGCCTATCATTGGCAAATAATTTTTTCAAGTCTTGCGTACCATTCTCCAACGTCGTGCTCTTTGTCAATCACTTCACGAGGGTACCATAGTCCTCATACCAAAAACATCCTCTCCAGTGGAAGTTGGTGACTTCCGACCACTCACTCTGCTCTGCAGCGATTATGAAATTCTCACTAAAGTACTTTCATGCCTATTGAAGATTGTTCTACATGACATCATTGGTGATGAACAATGTTGTATTATTCCTGGAAGAACTCTGCTAACGAATTTAGCGATCCTATGGGACCTACACTTAAAAGCCGAAGTGCTCCCCACTGAGCCCATGGGTTTTCCCACCTTAGATCTTGATAAAGCTTTTGACCGCATCAGTCATGAATACTTGTACATGGTCTTGCAGCACTTTGGATTTCCCACAATGCTTATTGACTACATTCGTATGATCAATTGTAATGCTACGTCTCGAGTGCTCGTCAACGGCTTTCATTCCCCTCTTATTCCAATACAACGATCAGTTAGGCAAGGATGTCCCGTTCCCATGCTACTCTTTGTCATTGGCCTTGAACCGTTCGTTCGGACTATCCAGTCGAAGCTACAGGGTTACAAACTATCCACACATGTCTTCGGCATGTGCGCCTATGCTGATGACGTATCGATATTGGTCCGCAGTAATGAAGACATCTCTCACATCGCTAGCACCCTTCAGCTCTACCACGTCGCCTCTGGAGCACAATCGAACCCCAAGAAAACTGCCTTGCTTCAGCTCAATACTAACTCAGTGATTACCCAGCAGCCCTGGTTCCGAATAGTTCATGAAGTGAAAATTCTTGGCATTACCTGGAAGCAATCGCTTCTGGATACAGTGCAATCAAACTGGAGTAAGGTCATTGCTAAAATTAGGGGAGTGCTGATCCAATTTGGTCAAAGAATCCTCAATATAGTGCAAAGGGTCATGGTCCTCAACGTGTACACTTTCTCTAAAATATGGTATTTAGCACAACGTTTCCCCCTTCCCAAAATGTTTGAGAGCCAATTGTCAAAATATACAGGTTGGTTTATTTGGCAAGGATTTTTGTTTCGAGTACAACGGGAACAGTTGTATCTCCCATCCCGGAAAGGCGGGCTAGGGCTAACAGCCCAAGGCATGAAATGCCGTGCACTCCTCTGCAAGAACGATATCATCATCCTTTCCCAACATAACACCTTTACAAATGCGCTATACAAAGACGTTCGAAACACAGCCCGTGGTTGTGACAGAGCTTTGCCGAAGATATTTAGAGACCATCACCTTCTGGAAACTGTTCGCCAACTGCCTTCAGGGACTGTTCCAACGACTGAACGTATTTATAACATGTTGCGGCAAGGTGGTACACGCCAAACCGCACATCGAAACCACGGCCCTCTATGTCCATTGGCCCACTGTCTGGAAAAATTTTGGTGGTATGACCATTTCTTCTGCTGTATACTCCCAGGTTTTTATCTTCGCCATGCAAGCAACATGTAACAAAGCTTGCACCCGGCACCTGAGGTCATAGCGTATTTTCAAATCATATTGAAATTTGATTATCTTTTGAAGGTTTAGTTTGAAAACATAACATGAACAGTGTGTTAATATTGTTTTTTGTAAACATCTATACATATAATATGCTAAGGTGTATGTTTCACAAAACTCAAAGTTAGAAGGGGTGGTTTGTACCCCAAATCGTCTCAATAGTACAGGAAAAATCTTGAATTTCTTTAAAAGTCAACGAAAATATTGAACCCTTTATCCTCTGATGGATAAATGATTCGATGTTTTATTTCTACAATTAATTAATATTTCCACCAGCGTCATGAAATAGCCAGACGAAGATGAGGAAACTTCAAGCATTTGTTGGAGACAGCGGGGACATACCTGCAGCAGTTTGACAATAGGCTAAATACTTAAGGATTGTGAAAAGAAAGAGCCTAGCTATGTTTCAGAAGGACAGGTGGTGGCTACCTCAAAATAGAAGGGACGCGTGGTGAGACACGCTTATGGCATGTTCATTGTACTATTCGCGCCTAGAAAAAATATAATGCAGTAACGTGAGTGGCTGATGGTACTACTGGACACTCCTACGAGGCCGAGGTCTGATAAAAACCGCGAAGTTATTGAAAAAGTGGAACCAATGGGAGATGAATGCTTACGAACGCGCCAAGTCTAGCTTGGGCACGCGATAGCGAGCATTAACGCGGGAGATCGGCTAGACAACATCTCTACGATCGATTCTAGATTTAATGGGCATATTCTTGACCTGCGCAATTTTACGAGTTCAGTGATATTTGTTTCATTCCTGTACCACTATTATTTTGAGAAATTTTTATATAATTCCCCCCCCCCCCCATCGATACCTAGGGCCAGTTCATTTATAAGTGGCGTGAAGAGCCAAGAATTAATATTACATTTTGTGCGTCTGAGGACGTATACTTATTACATTGTGTGTGTCGGGAGACACAGGTTATTATTATATTTTGCGCGTCTAAGGACGTAGGCACTTGTACTTTGCGTGTCATGAGGACACAGATTTTTATTAATACTAATGTGTGTTAAATTCAGTGTGATAGATAGTCACAGTACTATTTTGTAGGGACAGTATCCTCGACAATTCGCCAACAGACTGTTCTGGGGAAATAAGTACCTAAAACGGTGAATTTAGTAGTCAGATATCGAGTGTGTAATAATCTATAACTTTTTGCATCAGCACGAGAGATGACATCGCTTGTCCTGGAAGAAGTTTGGAACTGTCAACACTCCATCGAGATGTTTGAGACGAGCTAAGCAGCATTAAGTAGGGAGATGGCAGCAGATGTTCGCTGACGGTGACTGGCCGAGGATGAGTACTGAATAATATTCTTATTATCTGACAAGTTAACTTATGGTATAGGGGACATATTTTGTTTGTAAATATCGTGCTTGTGTTGATTAAAGTAGTGTATTTAGTTTTGGTCTGACACACCTTTTGCATGGAAACAGCTCGCACAAGTTTTCTTAGTCGTAAGTTCTTGTTTTTTTTAAACTAACGTGGCTATGTGGACGACCGTGTTCACATATGTTTACGTAATGCGGTTAAGAAGCGTCTCTCGGAGATATATTGTGTTTCAGAAGTAGGACTGAATTAATATAATCATACAGTAGATTGGAGGGTAAATTAATCTTTGTAATGTTTATTATTGATCAGATTCAGTGAGTTTATTGCCTTTGGAGCAATGTGAGTTGTGGCGAAGAGCAGTCAGCTCTCTCGTAGGTTTTAATATTTTCTTAATTAGATTGTGAGCTTCTGATTCAACCGACCTGTGTGAAAAATGTTATGTCATTCCCAGCAGTGTGTGTGTGTGTGTGTGTATTTTTTGGTCATTACAAGCGGGAATTTCAGCGCAGACTGATTTCTGTCAGCTTGGTGCCAAGTTCATATCGTTGCCTTGCGAGGACATATGTGGCTATATCGATTAATGTCTTACCATATGTTTATGTGGTTGAGATTTGTTGCTGTTGATTCTACGAGATAACGAGACAGTTGGTCAAGTTATTTTTACACACTGGAGTTGGACGATGACAAGAGTTGTGGTAGGGGGAAGCTGTTTTCACAAGGCGGGCTGAAAAGATTGCATCAAGGTCATTAGTGGAGTGCTTGTTGGCTCCGTAAAGTTACTTGAAATACAGAATAAGAACTGATCAATGATAAAAATTGTTTAAATAAATGGGAGTTGCTTACGAATCACTATAATCTCCGAAGCGCTAGCTTAACGTGCATTTTTGTTCATATAAGGTAATCTCAGCCGGTGAGGCTTTTGTTGTTGTTGGTTCCATTCCATGTTTATGTTCCGTATTAGCATGACGAATAGAAGGACCTAGTGTGAGGACTCCGCCATTATAGAACGGTAGTTCGTGGTCCCGCCACTACAAGCACTGCAAGCGATTATGTCCAACACGTGTCCTGTGTTCCGTCGAACCGGCTCATAGAAAAGTGCGGGTGAAGCTACTGTGTGAGATATTTGTGTGAATTAAATTGAATTTTCTTTGCTTTCAGTTCTTAAATTCAATTCATTGTGTCTTGTGTACATCAGCGTTTTATGTAGGCCTACTTCAAACATAGGCTATTTCTTTGTTAATATTACTGTTTTGTGCTTTTCCTTCAGCGAACGGACGGTCTACCTTGACTCATATGTCCAGGAACTGAGGGGCAAAGCCATGGCGAATTACTGTTGAGAGATAATCTTATTCATAAAGTATATATGTCGTAGTCAGATAGTGAAATCCGTCATTTCATGAAAATCCTAGGCACTTCATGAAGAGCCGGCATATGATGTAAAAAGGTACAGTTGCACTATCTGACGCGTGGTTTCATGAAATGACTAAATATCGCCGTCACATAGTGTAATTCATTTTGTACATCATCTGACGGGAAATCCAGCCCGTCACTTCATGAAGTACCGTAGCGGCAGCGGTGATCACGTGTGAGGGAAGTGAGACTTCCAAGAATAAATCAGATAAAAATGCGGACACTAAAGGGCTGTTATCTCCTCAGAAAGTGAACACTGTGACATATGGTACAAATGTCTAATGGTCTGGACTTCATTTATCCCCTAATTCCCTCCCCAGCATCTTGCTTGGCCTTGCGCCTAGAAGGAATATTATGCTGCCGTACTGTGATCGGAAGAAGAACGTCGTTCAGATCCATTTTGTTTTTAAAACATGAGAGATAGATAACCGATAGTATAATATGACTTTATTTCGCTGTTCCACCCTTTAAAACAACAAGAACAAACTCAGTTACGGGCGCGTAATACACAGGTCTTGTACAGCTCTTAGCAGCCAACATTATTAGTGAACTTGTGGTCCCGGTGTATGGTGTTGGCTTCCGGATCACTACGTGGTGAGTTCAAACCCCACTGAAGGAAATTTTTTTGCCAACTAACATTTTAATCTAGTTCAGTTGTTGCCTTGTTTTATAGTTGTTTTCTTGTATATTTTTTTTAAGGGCTAGGGACATCTTGATCATCAGCCCAGTGTATTTGGGTGGTTGTTTTCTGATAACCTGTGTTTGCGTGATGATAGAAGTAGTGTGTGGGTAAAGAATTTGGGAAGGTGTCTCGAGACTTGAAATGAAGTACCATCCCGGCATTTGCTGAGAGGGTGTGTGAAAAGACCTGGGGGGAAAACGCCACAGTCAGCGACGGGATTCGAACCAGCATATTGGCCTACTCGTTAAATAGACTTATGAAATCAACTATGGTTACCACGGATAGGAACATAATTATGGTCGACCTCGGGAGGAAAAACTGAGAAGAGTTCCATTCCTACCTTAGCCATCCTGGAATTGGTTTCCCTTGGTTTCCCCCTTCTCCTCTAGGCAAATGCCGGGTTGGTTCCTAACTTAACCACGGCCGCCTCCTTCTCAATCTTAACCTGAACTACAAATACACACAATTCTACAAATACCATTATAATACTGATTATCAGACAGATTCTACACACTCCCAAGTACACAGGGCTGAATACACAAAAGCTTTACATTTGGTTGATTTAGTGGAGGGTTCACCTTCGAGAAAATCTCGAATTTCAGCCTATTTATTATAGACAGAAATATTTGAAAGAATGATTCTGCATTTTTCTTCATTGTGTGTATCTTACCTGTAAGTTATCGTTCCAGTTTTGTTGTTAATTCATTTGGAGGTCTTGGGTCACCTCAATCATCAGTCCCGTGTGATTGGGTGTGAATTGAAATTATATTTATATGATGACTGTAGGGGTGGGCGGACAATTGAACGAAGTTAGATGTCTGTGCAATACAATGTGTATAAACTTATACTGTACCAAGTTTCATTGCGTTTGGTTGGTTAAATCGCGAGAAACGTCTATTTAAACGTCACAACTTCGCTTGGGCACCATGTTGGTTTTTTAGTTACCAGGTTTTCAAAAACGTCACATCGGTAAACTTCTAGTAGTTCCCATTATCACCGTACAAAATTCCAAGGTGATATCGGTAGTAGTTTCGGAGATATTGAATGCTGGTGAAATATTTCGCACAGCCGCCATGTTGGATTGGTGAGACGTAACAAAATTTGAAGGGCACGGTCGGGGTCGCCCGAAATAGTGCTATGAACTTACCGAGTTTCATTGAAATCGCTCCAGCCGTTTAGAAGTTATTAGGGGACACACACACACACAAATCCTCACACACTCACACACATGCACACACAGACAGACACACGGACAAAAGGTGACCTCATAAGCCTATTTTTTTCATAAATGAAAATAGGCTAAAAATACAAATTGCATCAGTGAAGGAAAGAGAGAAAAAAGATACACAAATGAAGAACAAAAAGAAAAACTACAAATGAAATTATGAAAGTAAGCATTGCAGATTAGAAAAAAATTCTGTACAAATAAAATATATAAAAATAAAAATACAAACTTCAAGAAAAAAAAGAGATAGAGAGTAAAGAGTATCCGGTATTTCACGATTAGATTTAGGTTTTTATGTGAAAATTAATTTTGAAAACCATAATAAACAAGCATTAATTTATATCTTGGAATAGAACAATTAAATGAATTAATGTACGGCTTCATTGTGTCAGTCATTTCATGAAGTGCCGAATCAACAAACACCGGATCTTCATGAAGTGCCTCGGCTGATAATGTAAAATCATTTCTTACACCATCTGCCTAAATCGGTCCGTCACTTCATGAAGAAACGCGTCAGATGGTGTAACTATCTCTTTTTACATCATATGCCGGCTTTTCATGAAGTGCCTAGGATCTTCATGAAATGACGGATTTCACTATCTGACTACGACATATATATAATTTCAAACAAATATATCCAACCAATCATTGCACCCACTGCTGACCTATCAAATCGGTACGGTGTAAAATCACTTAAAACAACAAACTTGACCTAAAACAATTCATTAAAATAAAAAAATCACTACATAAAGGGGCGTAAGAAGCTCATTGAGAGCACCAAGTTCCCATTCTATTAGGCAATGCACTCATGCCTACAAGCTTGATTATCTCATTCCGAGTCCAGCATCCAAGCAACTGCACGCCACTGCTCCAAGCTCCGTCTTCTAACGCCAATTGATGAAATCGATGATTTGCCAGCCTTTCTACCAAGCCTAGGCCTCGCTATCGCCTCGACTTCGATATTTCAAGCCATTCCACTACGTTCATATAGGCTTAATTGGCATCTCAGTTGGTAACAGTGCAGATTAAGTCACTCCTCTACCATTCAAATATCCAACACCATACCCACCGTGTAACCATTCTAGTCAAGCAACTCCTGTCTCCCTCGAGTTTAAATACAAGTTTAGCTCATCCCCTCACCCTACCAAGCAGCCAATAATTAATTATATCAAGTAACTTCAAATTTCATCAGCGCACTCAACATCATAGCTGCAACTGTATTTAAACTGGATAACTTTGAGTGACTGGTAAATTTGTTTTTCTCTTTCCTTATTCTCTGGTCGACCAAGGTATTTGACCACTATTTCTCATCACCTCTTACTCATTACACGCACTTATAGTCTACACTCACGAACACAAACATGTCACGCACTGACACTAAACCTTGCACATTAACGTACCAGGGCATAACATTCCTGACAACTCAGGACCCTGATGACTCTAAAAGCCCAAATTATACCCCTGTCAATCCAAAAACACTAATTCCGCGTGGGCCTACCCACAAAGGAGATGGTACACTCGTTCCACTTAAACCAGCTTCACCAAAATCAGATTCCTCACCCTCTAGCTCACCTCCTCCCTCACCGGGCCACGTCTCATTCCCGACATTTGATTTCGAGAAAGAGCTGTGGTACGCTTCACCCAATGGCAGTAACCTTCAGATCACGATGGTCCTTATCCACCCACCTATTGGTATTAGCCTTTGTAAATCAGTCAGGCAAACAGTAATTAACGTGCTCAATCCCATAGCCCAATTTATTTATCTCATTGAGGAATTAGGTAATCACCACATAGGCATCACTCCCTCTGAGAATAGCCATCTCAACTCTGTCACTAGTGTTCTCAAGAGCCGCTCTGCCATTTCCCCATATTCATTAATTAGATTCAGACCCACAAATTCACCTTCTTTAGTCTCTCAATCTGAGGAAACTAAATTGCCACAACAAGAAACAACAAAAGTAACAGTCTGTATAGCCTACTCCAGGAATCTGTGCTTTCCGTAACATGTAATGGAGACCGTAGTACTTATTTCCGTAAATTATATTTTCCATTGTGCCATGCCGTGTTATTTTAATTGTAATCGCTAATTACGTTTTAAAAGAGTATCAGTTTCAAAGTAAATAGTTTCCCTTGGCATTATCCCTAAGACCAGCTGACCGGCAGCTTGGAACTTGCCCACACTAGCGCTGCCGGGCGGGGCACGCTTGAACTTGAGGAGTCCTCTCACTTTCTCTTTCATTCGTCATGGTATCAGTGACCCGTGCAGTCACGTGCGATGCTGTCTTTTCCTTGTTTGTGTATTGAGCAATTGGCCGTGTTGGCAGCTCATTTGTCAGATGCGTCATCGCACTGAAGGAGGGTCTCGAGGGAGATTCCTGTATATATTAGATTTTAGATTGTGTGTCAGCATTGATTTTAAGGGTTTTTATTAGTGTTGTGTCCCATATCCGTAAACGTTGATTTACGAGATGATTGTTCGTAAGCATCGTGGCTGTTACCCGATGTAAACGAACAGTCATCCAAGTACTCATCCCTCGTAGTTAGTCATTACGCGTACATAAAATTCCAATGCAAGTTAGTGGAACTTGGATCCACATTTTTATGAGGGGGAGATCCGTCTGACTCCTCAACGTTGATAGATATTTCTGTCATGGGAAGATTCAGGGAGGAAAATTATTATTGTTGTTGTCTATATTCATTTTTTTTGCACAAACAGTCATTAAATTATGTTATTATTTTACGTCTTGTCACTTACTTTCTTAATTATAGTTTTAATCCTATGACCCTTGCCTCAGTAGAGCATGTTGTTTGGCGAACGTAAGCATCACAATATGAACTGAGCGCGACCCCTTGATCAAGATTCTTGCATATAAACACTGCAATACTAAAGGGTTCAATATATTTATTTGTTTATAAAGTGCTTTTAAACAAATAAACAAGACAATAGCCCCTGGCAGAACTGTGTCGCATACAACCCGCATAGCACTAGGGCCGGGCGGGTAGTCTGTACACATGGGGCGCACACAATCCATTTATGCGAGAGTTCTCGCACGGGTCCGCTAGTACAGTAGAGGTATATTACGTCATATTTGTGAACGAGCTCTCCAATCCTTTCATAGAATGTTGCTACCGGTGAGTTGACACGAACCTTATTTTTGAAGTTTGTCGTTTGTCTGGAACCCCTGACCTTGTAGCCACTTTGTGCGCAGATTCCGTGATGAAATCCATGGGCTGCATTCCTCGTGAAAACGTGTCACAACTCGAAGTTTGCATTCTTCCACTCTTCTGTTTCCATGGCCGGGGTTATATAAATTTCCGGGTCTTCGCCTGATGCTATATCTCAGTATACATAACATTGCTATATGCTATATCCTCCGTCCTTGATGTGGGCTTCACATGCTGGTGTGCTTTGAAGATTATTGTTCAGTCCGTGATCGCCAGTAGGTATACTATCCTCGTTCGTTTTGTTCTCGATTCCTAGAGTACTCTCTTAAAGGCAGCCATTCACACTCCAGCTTGCTGGCTGCCCGACTGGAAGGGTAGCTCATTCATGCTCCAGCGGGACATACAGCTTCATTTCACGTTTGACTGCCAATGCAATAAGTTGGTTGGTTCCTTAGTTTAGGAGTTGCGACGACGCGGTCATGTAGCCCCGCGTACTTGGGGTGTGTGTAGAACTTGTCTGATAACCGGTGTTAATTGAGATGGCTGTATTAGTGTGTGTTATCTGTGATTCATGTAGAAGGACTGCAGACGATTAATTTTTTCAAGTAGTTCCTACTTTTGCCACCAAATGCTACCATCCACGACACCTAGCTGCGGACGTGGCTACTAAATGCCATCGCAGTCAGTCCTGGCGGCGAATGTTGGAACTAATAGATCATTGTCAAACTAACCTACAAATTTTAGCTTCCGTAAGTGTAACTAGTGGAAGGTTCATTTTCATGCCATAAATCTATGACATGGGACCGCTCGCTTTACTTCCCCTCCGAAGGAAAGCATACAGAGGGATTTTTAACGCTTTTAAAAAAAACCGACGACTTTGGCGGAGTTTGAACCCACGATCTTAGGCATCTGTGTGTAAATGTCACCGGCATTGCGATTTGTGACTAAAAGACAGAAACTAGCACTGCTTTGCATTTGTTTGTTGTCGTTACAAAAGAAAAGTGTGTGTGAATTTTCAATAAATCCTCTAAAGCAGTTTTTCTTTATTTGAATAATTTGGAGAACCGGGTTTCCAAAAGCACGTCCTTCCTCTGTATGCTTGTATGAATTCTCCTGAAGTCTCTTTACCCATTATTGTTATTCCACTACCCGGCTATCAACCGATTACTTTGCCACACACTTACGTATGCAGCTGAATGCTACATTGGCCGCCTCAACACAAACGTGCCATCAGGGTGGACGCAAGTAGTGGGGACATATTTTTCATCCAGCGTGATTGTGCTGGACACTGTGCAGTCAGGAAATCAATACACAATCCAGCAGCTGGCTAATGAGGCCAGCAAACTGCAGTGAGAATGGCTGGCTTTAGGTATGACGCTTTCACTGCTTCTAGTCTCGTCAAGCTCGCAGCTGTTAGATGGGGCCACATGGTGCCAGGTGGTGACCCATTTTTAAAAACTGAGAGTGATTAAGGGAAGTACTCGTGTATGGCGGAGCTCTAAGGATAGGTCATACAAGATCCACCCACTCGTACCTAATGAGAAGGGAAGACCCCCCCCACTTTGTACCTGTGGAGCCATTTTAACCGAGTGTGTGGATCTTGCTGACTTACGAAGAAACCTTGGTTTGCAGACGACGCTCAAACTTATATTAGCCGATGATGCGGTGGCTGCTGATCGCTTTATCCGCTTTATAAGAGAGTGGGTTAGGGCCAGCAATCTAAATTTTCCAGTGTAAGTTGACTCAACGACTTGTTCGTTTTTGAATGATAATTTTTTGTTTTTCCGTAAAAAGAAATTTAATTTTTATATATATTATTTTTATTTAATTTTTCGTTTGATTAATTTTAGGTCTTTTCTTATTTACGTGTCCACCTGTAAATTTTAAATTCAATTCCAAATTTGTATTCTTTAATCTGTGTTAAGAGGGGCAGATGACCTCGTAGTTCCGCCCCTTAAAACAATAATAACTAACTAGAGACAGCTTAGGCTTTCACGGCCGGCGTTCATAATTAAATACAAGTTTTTCGGCTGCTGACCAAGGAAAGGAGCGGAACCCTTGATAATGCCGGACGCAGTTTCCGGTGAAACGTCGGGAGATATCCCGTCTGGACCATGGCCTACAAGCCTGAAAAACTTGTATTTAATTAACTAGAGACAAATGAAGTCCATATGGATTGGTCATTATCCAGATCAGACACTACCAGATTACGACGAAGTATAACTTGCGGTCGTCAAAGTCACGGGAATCTTGTCATACACGAATGGTACCAATCACATCCAATTGTGTGCCATACTCACGACTTCCCCAAAGTCAGACCGCGCTCCACCGCAAACTGACGACCACAGAGTAAAAACTGCGAGAATTAAGTTAATCTGCTTGCGAGTGATGCCGATACCTACTCGCCACATTCGATCACGCCGATTTGCGTACTTGCCACCTTCAACTTGCTAGGCCAGTGGTCGAGAGCGGCGTTGATAACGTACATAGCGACATTTCTCCGTGTCTGGCCGCGAGAACAGAGATCTCGTCACACGGACAGCAAGCGGCTTCATCTGCGTAACATCGTGATATTGATCCATGCCTGACCGCGAGAACAACGGGAATCTCGTCAAACGGATGGCGAGTAGTGTGGATTGCGTAACATCTTAATATTCCAGTGTCAAGGAGGCCGAGAGGATAACGGTAATCTCGTCAAATAGCAGAGGGCGCGTCGATATCGTAACATCGTGATATTTATCCATGCCCGACTAAGAGGACAAGGGGAGTCTTGTCAAACGGACCGCGAACCTCGGTGATGTGTAGCATCGCAATATTTCTCAGTGTCTGACCGCGAGAACAACGGGACTCTCGTCAAATGGACTACGGATGGCACATACATCGCAATATTTCTCCGTGTCTGACCGAGATAACAGGTTTGACCGCGAGGATAGTTTTTTTTTTTTTTTTTTTTTTTTTTTTTTTTTTTTTTTGCGTATGGCTTTTAGTGCCGGGAGTGTCCGAGGACATGTTCGGCTCGCCAGTTTTGTAGCTGCTTCGAGACGGACACCCAATGGGTGAGCTACAAGTACCGTTGGGGAGGGAAGGAGGGAAGTTGGAATGTAAGAACGAGGAGTTGGAAGGTAGCGGCTGTGGCCTATAGTTAGGGACCAACCCCGGCATTTGCCTGGAAGGAAGATGGGAAACCACAGAAGACCATCTTCAAGGTTGCCGGCGGGGGGATTCGAACCTCCTCGCCTGAGGATAGAGTGAAACCTGTCAAACGGCAAAGAGCTCTGTTGATTGTGTAACATCGCAATACAGTACCTTCCTGCATTGTTCCCCAGTACCCAGTCTCGATCTGGAAGCCGTAGGTACAGCAGAAATCTCGTTAAAGTGACGGATAGAGTGAAACCTGTCAAACGGCAAAGAGCTCTGTTGATTGTGTAACATCGCAATACAGTACCTTCCTGTATTGTTCCCCAGTACCCAGTCTCGATCTGGAAGCCGTAGGTACAGCAGAAATCTCGTTAAAGTGACGGACGGCGACGTAGCATAATGGTTCCTACATCTGCTGAATATCCTTCCCCGAAACATTGAGCTTTGCAAACATACCCATTGACATAAAAATATCAGCTCTGCATAAAAATAACTGGTCTCCTCGGTAAATAACAATGCAGGCTGTGTCCTGTCAGTCATTGTCTAGCAACGAGCGCGGCGCGAGTAACTCCGCGCGGGTGGGGTGAGGCCGGCGGTCGGTCAGGCAAAGCAGTCGCATATTCGACTCTGCCACGTCGTGACGTTGGCTGGGGTCTCACCCTGCCTAGTGCCCTAAGCCGTGGTGGCACAAAATGCGGATGGCGGCGCGGTCTGCAGGCGGAATAGTAGGGGAGTCGCAGGACTCTACCGAGCGTTCGGAGGCTAAAAAGTCTGTGATTATGATAATTTTCAAGATTTCCAGGATCAGATGTGATACTCCCGTATATTTCCCGCATTTTTTCCGGGTCACTGACATTCCCATATAATTCCCGCATATCCCATATTGTTCGACATCCTGTTGAGCTACGAAACTTACGATTGGGGCGATCTTCATGTGAAAGAGGCGTTTATCTGTGGCTAGGGAGATCTTCTGAAGCTTTTTTTAAATATCAAACATAGCTTTAGCCGCTGCTGAGCACCTCTCTACCCTAAGACTGATCTTCTGAGAAATGAGAAAATCTTTGCACAAGGGAATATGGAAAAATGAAACACATTCTTTTTCATAAAGAGACATATCACACATTTATTCTCTGAGAGATGAAAACAGACTATAATGATAATAATAATAATAATTATAATAATGATAAACAAAATGTTATGTAATAAGTATGGTATGTGATCAGTACTTGACTGAACTGTCGTTTCTTTTTTTTTAAACCATTTTGTAGTGATCTTTCCTTGAAATTCTTAAATACTCTTCATAGTATTTTTTGCTGACATGCAAAGGCACCTACTGAAGGCATTATGAACCAAATTATTCTATTGTGACCTAGTGATGTCCTACACAATTTTTACAGGTTTCGCGAATGAATTAAGCAAAGGTGTGACATAAGATTTAATGAAAAATAAATCATCATGAAATAAAGGAGTGATGAATATTGTTCTTGGGGAGAGAAGGGCAACAGACAATGAAACACGTAGACACAATATTGGTAATAAAAATATATATAGCAAATACTGCACCATCATTATATTTTCTTTATGGTTTCACATTATTATTATTTTTTTCTCTCTTTTAACAAACAATTGTCCAATAAAACAGAAAGCAGCTACAACACAAAAAACATTATCTTCTTCTTCTCCTCCTGACCACAAACACTGCCGGAGGAAAGATGTCGGTAATGAAGAGGTTTATGTTTACGTATGGTGTTTTCTGATCTGATAGAAGCACTGTCTAAGAAATTCTTTTACTAGAAAACAAAAATCTGTATTTAAAAAAAAGCATGTTTTCTTTAAAGTCCCTACCTGAGAAACCACACAAACCATTATTTTTTGTTTAATTTTTTATAAATATTGATTCTTTTACTTTTTAAATTAAATATATTATATATATATATATATATTTTCTGAACTCTATCTTAATAATAATATAATAATACGCTCTATACTTCCTTCACGTTATGGTACAAATGCTAGGAATATGAGCATTTCTATTTTATAAAAAAATGCTCAAACATTTTTTTCCACTTCTTCTTCCCAAAAATCCCTCAATTGTCCAACAGTTTTTCAAAACGTTTTGAGAGGATCATTCAGGGAAGTATGAGAAAGAATTTCTTTTTCAAATTCAACAGAAAAATTTCAAAATAACAATTCCCTAAAAATTGCATAAACTTTTATAATATTTTAAAAGATTCTCCTTTTTTTTCTTACAATCTTTTATTTTAAGGCTTCAACGATATTTTCTGAATCGCCATTTTGTCAAGTCTTCGGCTACGTATAGTTGCATTTGGTTTCATCACAAGAGCGAAATCGAAAGAAAACGCAATGTGCATGATAATTGTTGGTCAATGGATCACTCAAACTTCACTCTTCCATTTGGTACATCATAGGAATAATAAATAAATAATAATAACTACAATAATATACATCATAATAGTACAAATTAACGAATTAAGAAGCACAGAGCAAGAGAGAACAGTTTTCAACATTATAAATAATACCAATACTACAACCTCATCATGAAGACTATTACAATTTCAGAAAACTTATGAAGAAAAAAGAGTAACTCTTTTGATAAGTGACAATTGAATTAATAGAAAACATCTATTATTGTACGATAAATGGATATGAATTTAATCTTTATGTTAGTTTCACATTAACTGAAAATGTGGTACCGGTACAGTTATTTCTAAAAGAAATATATATTTATAATTGAAGCGTACACTCAAACAAACGTCTATGTTAAATTTTGTGTAATTTGAGATATTCACGGAATAAACATCTATGATGTTTTCTAATACGGTACGTATTTGCAAGTAGTTCGAGCATATTTCAACAGATGGCTTTAGTATTCCGGAAACTGTTAAGTGAAATGCACTTCAGAAATATCGGAACAAAAGTCTATGTTACATCGCTTCCCACTCGAACGCGGAAATAATGTTATGAAGAGAATGGATATAATGAACACATTCTAGTCAAGAGGCTATTCTGGTGTTATCAGCTGTGTATTACCAAGCTTATCAATGCAAATGATTGTGTTTAAACCAAAAGGAAAAGCACCGTAGTTGTATTTTAAAACTTAATAAAAATACCTTGACCTTCTTCTTCTTCTTCTTCTTCTTCATTTCCCGTTTCCAGTTCCCTGGGTCGGGTTGCGAATCAAGGACCTCCACAGTTGTCTGTCTATCCCTCCACCATTCATTTCCTTCTTTCAATACTTCTTTTTCTTTTACTCCACTTTTCTCTATGCCTTCCTTCACCGTATCTATCCACCTCCTTCTGGGCCTTCCTCGTGGTCTTCTTCCAGGTATTTTGTCCATAAATATTATTTTTGGTGCTCATATATTCTTCCATTCTCATCATATGTCCGTACCACTTCGGCTTACTGGTTTCTATCTTGTCTTCCATTTTTGGGAACCCAGTTCTCTCCCTAATGTTCACATTTCTGATTTTATCCCTCCATGTCTTCCCAATTATTCCTCTAAGGAACTTCATCTCGGCTGCTTGGATTCGGCTTTCATCGCGTTTTGTTGTGGTCCAAGTACCTGCTGCATATGTCAAAATTGGTGTGCAATACATTGAGAATAGAACTTACTTGCATTTCTCTGGGACTTCCTGGTTCCATACTAAACCCATTAGCTTGTTGGATTCTCTTTCCAATTTCTTCATTTATTGTACAATCTTCTGCGAGTATGCTCCCCAAATACTTAAAGCTTTTACCATTTCCAATGGATTTCCATTGACCTTGACCACAGCAAAGAAATGAGTTCACTTGAGTTTTACATTTAAAGGAACATTCTTAACACGGACAGGTTCAAACAGTAACATTAAACTTAAAATAATGCTATTCTATTCTGTACGCATCCATTGTGGGCGATTGAGTGAGCGCGCACACTGTAGCGTGTTAGTTTACGGAACAAATGTTACGTCTTTCCGCGTAGCCCTGTCCCTCAGACAACAGTCCTCATTATTGCCGTTTTTCTCAACAAGTAAGAAATGCAACATAGACGTTTGTTCCCGCATTGGTTTTTATTATGTCAGACTATTTTTTTTAGCAAAATAAATTACACAAAAATGAAACAAACCCAAGTCAAAACATAGCTATAAGCAGTGCTTTTTATCAGGGGAAAGGCGGGGGTACGTGACCCCTTAAAAATTTGAAAACTGTTCAAGACAAAATATTGGTACATTTGTAACTAGTCCGGCAAATATAACTTCCGACTTGAAAGTTCATCGATCAGCTGGCGTCAACGTGCTGTTCACAACAGTTGGAGGAGATTTTGAGTAATCCTCGATTTAAATCGATCTACCGAATTGGTTTCTTTTGGTCAGCAACTCGGCACTCTTATAAGAACGCAGGCAGGGTAGGTTTTTATTTTGTGCGGCATCGAAAAGCTGAAAGTTAATGATTCGAACACAAACAATGACCGCACTTTGCAAATTGCCGAAAATTGCAAGATCGTGATGTTTTGTCAACTACAACTGAGAGTACCCCTTAAATCTTTTTTCAGAAAAAAAAAAAAAAAAGACCACTGGCTATAAGCAATAACAGCAGGTAAGGTAATCTTGAATTGTTACCCATTCGTTTTGAAATCATTTAATTTTTCTTCTGAAGAACACAAAGAATTGGCTGGTTGGTAGTACAGGCACAATGCGGGATGATGGAAATACCGTAGTGCACGCCTGATGTAGAACGTATTAAACATTATCTTTCCAAGAAAATGTAATATACAGTTATAACAAGAAAGATCACTTGCCAAAATAATGTTGCTTCATATTTTAGCATTAATTCTTATAGTTCATATTGGATTACAGATTGAACAACATGCCTCTAAAATTCACTTTCTTTTGGTGAGACTTAAAATGGCATTTTTGACCAAAAATTCAATTTTCGATTTTTAAATGCAAATGGAGCCTTATTTGTCTGCTACCAATTAACATATATTTCATGTCAATATTCCACTTGTAAATAGTCATAAAACTATTTTAGGTGGGCTCGTGTGCACATGTCTGGGGGCGTGGCTCCACAGTATCTTTACTTGCATCTCCCGGAATATCAAATAAGGTATGAAAATCATGAAAATGACATAGCCTATATAAGCTAAGTAAAAGTGTAGGATCCAGGTTCATCACTCCCGAAGGTCATGGGGCCACGATCTCTGCTGATTCGGTAGAGGCGTGGGTTCGAGCCCCACCGTCGACCGTCCTTAAAATGGTTTTCCATGGTTTCCCCTTTTTCAACACCAGGCAAATGCTGGGACGGTACCATCTGATAGGCCACGGCCGCTTCCTTCCACATCCTTAACCAGTTTTAGTCATTTTCATAAATTCCATCTCTTATCCTGGCCCGCAGGTCTCCCACGGGTGTCTACTAGAAAGATCTGCACTTGGCCTCTCAGGAGGCTACATGACAAAAAGAAAATCAGATGGACCGAAAATGGCTTTCATTGATTCCATTTCTTGGAACAAGTGTAAAAACCTGTATCTTGTATACAATCCATACTTGCCAGATGAGTCAAAAACCTTTTAATTGACCTCATTCAAAAAACGTCAAAAGCCTGTAACTAAACAAAATACATTCTCATTAAATGGCTTTGGTATTCAGTAATTCAGCTAGTCTAAAGTTAAATGGGGAAGACATAGAGAGAGTGGAGGATTTCATATTCTTGGGAGCCAAAATTAGTTACAGTGGAGACTGCAGCCATGAAATTAAGAGATGAATATCACTTGGACGAAGTGCCATGATGACTATGTCCCTAATCTTTAAGAGCAGAGATATCAGTTTGGCTACCAAATACAGATCAGTCAATGTGATTACAGTAAGTAATTCACATAATATAATTGAACATTATTAGTGAGATTAATGTGGATGTAACTTTCCACTGAATTGTTTGCAGTTGTGGATAAAGTTTACTAGATCAGTTGGGAAGGCGGCCGGCTCTCTGGGAACTGCGCATAGAGAGACAGAGATACATATCCACTGTTGTTAACAGGTCCACCAGGTCCAAGTCCCCACACCGCAAGCTGCTGGCGTGAGTTCCTGATGTGAGGCAACACCGCCGCTTACCTCATCGAGCCCGTCTCGTTCACGCTGCTTTACAATTTTAAAGTATTCGTGCACTTTGTAAAGTATTTACCAGGCTTGCCTATGTACAACCTGTCGATTAATTCCCTCTGCTTCCATAGCACTCAATATGTACACAATCGCTTGCACTGGATCTTTACATATTACGATCTAATCACCTCACTTTCCTGACAACACACTAGCTCAGATTCTCAAGACTGACTGACTGTGATGGGTGGGATGGATGTAAGGCATGACGTAATGGTAGCGTTGTGTTCTGAGCACCGCCTTCACGGCTGACTCGAGCTCTAGTGGAAATTAGCAGCAGCGGCTTCAAATGCTCATTAATTTGGATCTGTAAACATTTTTGGAATATTTCATTTTGGAGAATGTTTTTTTTTTGTTACACAGGTAGTGTCGAAAGCGGGGGGAAAAAAAAGCCGAGAGCAAACTGAGCGGAGTCAACCTTTCCCCCAGCGCCATAGATATCTCATTCTTCGGGTATGTAGTTGCAAAACGAAAATTTTCATGTAATTCAAACTACAGTATCAGGAATATCTGTTTCCATTTTTTGGTCCGTATTGACGTTGCAAATTACTTTATTGTCCGTCAAATCATTAATGAGTCCATTAATTGAACCATTTGAATTGGAAAAGAAGCAGCAGGAATCATTTGAAACAGTCACCACAGTGACAATGGACACATGAACATTAATTGAGATATTTATACTGTGTTTTTAACAAGTTGCTGACATTTTAAACCATATATTGTATATGGGATGCGAGACAGAATAGGGCTAATTTTCGTTGTTTTTATTCGCCCTATTGCACGATACCAGAGATCTTATATTCAATGTTATTGTGTGCATGATGTTATCCAATGTTTTAGTCTATTTTTTTGGCTGATGAAGGATTGTAATATAATTCGAAACATGTACCAATAAGTTTCACTTAATTTTGAAGTATTGATTTGACGGACAATAAAGTATTTTAATAAATTTTGTAAACTACAGTATGCTGCTAGAGCTTGCGTCAGCCCGGAAGGCGGCCGACTCTCTAGGATTTGCGCAGAGAGAGAAAGAGATACATGTCCACTGTTGCAACAGGTCCACCATGTCCAAGGCCCACACCGCAGGCTGCTGCGAGGAGTTCCTACAGTATGGCAACACCGTCACTTAGCTCATCGAGCCTGTCTCTTTCACGCTGCTTTACACTTAGCTTTCCTGACAACACACTAGGTCAGATTTTCAAGACAGACTGACTGTGATTGGTGGGAAGGAAGTGAGGCATGACGTAATGGTAGCGTTGTGTTCTGCGCACCGCCTTCCCGGCTGGCTCGAGCTCTAGGATGTGCTTGGCCCTGGGGACTCAGTGTGGCCCTTAGGTTAAAAAGTTTGGAGACCCTTGATATAGACTACTGTATAGATTGTTTTGAATTTAGTCTTATTTTATATACAGAGTGAGTGTTATCCTGGAGTGCATATGGCTGACAAGCATACTCGGGCCGCTGCTTCTGCCTTACTTTCCTTACATGAGCAGTAGTCCGAGCTGGCTTGGATAACTGCAACAATGTGTGCTCCTCTGGCTTATCTAGTTTCAGCAAAAACAGAAAAAAACATCCGGTATACATGAACAGATGTTCAAAACTGTAATTGTTTCCAATTGGCCTCTCAGTGGCAATTCTTAGAAACCATCTCTACAATCTGGTTTGATGGTTGGTTCCTCAGTTTATGGGCTGCGACAATGCGGTCTTGTAGCCCTGTGTACTTTGGGTGTGTGTAGAATCTGTTTGATAACCAGTGTTAATTGTGATAGTGTGTGTTATCTGTTTTTAATTCAAATAAGAACTGCAGACATTGAATTTTCAAGTAGTTCCTACTTTTGCCGCAAAACGCCACTACACTCCACTGCAGTCGGCTCCTGGCGACGAACGTTGGAACCTAAGAGTGTTGAATTTAACCTATAATTTAGCTTCACACAGGTGTAATTAGTGGAAGGTTCTTTAACATGCCATAAATCTATGACATGGGACCGCCGGCTTTACTTCCCCTCCGAAGGAAATCTGGTTTGATATTATGAACTACTTATATATGGTAATTCAAGTTTCCGCATGCACTGTTTCAAAATTTGGTATGTATGACAAATCCAGACATGGATCAATTTTGCAAAATAAAACATAATTTGAATCACTGACGAACAGTTACCATCCCCTAATTTAGTTTCTAACTAAGAAGAGATATTCTTTCAATATTCAATATAAAAATATATAATAGTGTAAACATTTTACATATAACTCTTTCAAATTACATCTTTTCAATCTTATTTTATTCGAGTAGATAAACCTGGAAAAATCAACCAATATCTGAAATGGAAAACTCTTGAGTCATGTTTTAAATGGTTCCCAATCATCAAAACAAAAACAGATTTTGTTAAAATATAACTCATCACAACTCTTGCTCTGGCTTGCTATTTAGCTAACATAAATAGAATATTTCCAATTTAATATAAAGATTTTTAATCTCTCTTTTAGTTCAAGACAAAATACAACTAAATCTTGAATACACATTTGAAGAAAAGGGAAGGAAAAAAGAAACACTCGAGTATATGAAATAACAACAACATCAATAATCTTACAATAATGCTCGTCACAAAATGAAATACATTAACGTCATAAATTTGGTATCTCTGAAATGCAAAACTGAAAAGAGATTAAATAAAAATATACACTTCCTCCATATTCCATTCACTTTTCCTTCCATCCCTAATACCCTCTACTTGATATATATTATTTTTAAATTTTCAGCAGTATTAAATTAAAAATTTTACTAATTTGATTTTCTTTTCCTGTAATAATGATATACAAAAAGGATATGCAATGCCTTTTCATTTTTTCTTCCTAGCCACCACCAGATCCAATTAAAGATATACAGTATTTATATTTCTTCTGCAAAAAAAGAAAAACCCTGATGGTAAGTACTTTTTCTTCTTCTTCTTCCTTCCGGTACTGCCCACTGTTCCTGCACATGTAGCCTCACACAATTTCCATTCATTCTTTTTCTTATTATTTCAACTACCCTGGAAAAATTATTCTCTTTTTTAAATAGAAAGTATGGTCTCAAGAGATCAATTTGTGCTCTGTTGGTGTCGTGGATTTCTTCTCCTCCTCCATCTTCTTTTGTCTTTTTGGAGTCCATTTACAAGCCTTGTCCTTAATCTGCCTCTGCACTAACCAGACGACAGAATAATGCTTTTTACACTGTTTTTCTTCTTAAGACTACAGAAATGTCTCCAAAATTTACAGTTTCATTCCAAAACAACTTTTTCAAACACGACCTTCAGTTCACCTGCAAAAATTTGCTGGTTTCTACAAGGAACGTCTTGCTTGATCAGGAGAACGTTAACCATTGACAGAGGTTACGACACGTCAGCCAGGGTTCTTGAGGATACGTCTCTGACGGAAGTCGTAGACACGTCGGCAGAAGAACACCATGTCGGGTGCGACGCAGCCGGGTGGCTGTCTGGAGTGCCGGGTGTAGCCCTCGATTATGGGCACGACTAGACCGGGTTCTTTGACACCCTCTTCTACGCGGCGCACACACTTACGATACCTGCAATCAAAAACAGAAACATGTACAGACTCCCCAGCTTCTAAAAGGTTTATTGGGGAACAGTAAGGAATACAGAAGGATCAATGCTACAGGGATTTACAGCTTACTCTGCGATAAAAGGATGCATCAGTTCAGTTTATTTTGCCTAATGGCAGTTTTACTCGTGGTCTTTCTCTTCATCTTATCCGATCTTCTGCGCGTGGTAAAATTCAAAAAAATGTGAAGAACACAGAACAATAAGTTTAACCTTCTTAGTGCCAAGCCATTTCCTGAAATACTAGCCAAGAATGCCAAGCTATTTTCAATCATCATGCAACTATTCGAAAAGAAATCATTAATACCACATTTTCAACGATAGTATCATTACTTTTGCTTTGCATTATAAACAAGACCCCATTCTTTCATACATTGTGTTCATAAAAGTAAATACTGCATCTAAACCTTTATAATGGAAGATATTCTGAAAACTATTCAATTTTACATTTATTTTTTTGTAAAAAATCAATTTTGAGTCTAAATTAAGGTCAACTAAGAGTTATATTCGAGGAAATACTGAGTTTCCAGTTGTATCAAGTTCTTAGATGCATCAGTGGGCAGAAAACTTCAACAAGAAGAAAACATACAATTTTCATAAGAAAATATGCATTGTCCGTTGAGCCATAATATATTTAAACACAAATAGTGCTAAATGTTCCGGCATAAATCAACAAGATGACAGTGTTTCGCCCCGGTGTGCTATTGGGCTCTTCAGTTGGTTAAAACACACCTCACCAAGACACTGTCTAGTGCACACTGGGAAGGCCATTGCAAGACTTATCCGACACATGTGCATCCGCGTCACGAGCAAGCCAGTGCACTATGGGAGTCGAAACTCCATTCCAAAGCAATTACAACCTTACCTTGGCATTGAATAAACTGTCATCTTGTTGAGTTATGCCGGAACATTTAGCACTATTTGTGTTTAAATATATTATGGCTCAACGGACAATGCATATTTTCTTATGAAAATTGTATATTCTATGCCAAGGTAAGGTTGTAATTGCTTTGGAATGGAGTTTCGACTCCCATAGTGCACTGGCTTGCTCGTGACGCAGATGCACATGTGTCGGATACGTCTTGCAATGGCCTTCCCAGTGTGCACTAGACAGTGTCTTGGTGAGGTGTGTTTTAACCAACTGAAGAGGCCAATAGCACACCGGGGCGAAACACTGTCATCTTGTTGAGTTATGCCGGAACATTTAGCACTATTTGTGTTTAAACAAGAAGAAAACAACTGCACTGCATTTTGGCGGCAACATGCGTGATTTGGGGAGCGCTAAGGGAGGGCATGACTATAAACTCAAACCTATCGCGTAACAGACTTCGAAGGAAAAAAGTAAACACCGCACAGGCAAGATTGGAGCCTCACCTTTTCAACAGTATGAAATAATCACTGACATATGCCTACAGGAATCTACAACTATATAAGATAAACAGCGCGCCGATTGAATCGGCTTTGACACTTCAGGCGCGAGCCGATCTGATCGGGGCGTGGCACTAAGGGGGTTAATATCTCATGAAAAGTTGTTATCAAAAGAATTACTTAGCACATATAATAACCACATTGTTTAGGTTCTTGGCAACTACACAACCGATACATTTCTCAACACTTCATAATAACTTTGCCACACATATTCCAAAGTTTTTCTCTACAATACCTGGCAAATAAACATCAAGCATCATTTTTATAACCTTAAAAACATGACATATTTATTATGGTGAGAGTCCATAAACATTAATTATATATTATATTTATTGAACTAAACACAATGTGTACATAGTTATTCTAAAGAAAACGTCATTTACATCACTCCTTTCCATAATGTGAGATTGGCCTAGTTCTTTGGGTACATTCGAACAGATGATACTGCGGGCAGGCTTGGTGGCAGAGTTCGCAGACACATTCATTGTCGGCGTTGTGGAAACCTTTCCTGCTGCAGATTCGATGGTGAAATCCATGTATTGCCCCTCTTGTGTAAAGGTGGCGGAGTTCGTAACCGGTTGTTTTCCATTCTTCCTCTTTCATGGCTGGGGTTCGGTAGAATGCCGGGTTGATTTCTGCTGCTTTCTGTACTCGTTCTTCCAAGAACGTGTCGCATGCTTCGGTGGAGGTCAAGCTGTATGTTAACATCATGTCTTCTATAAATGTCGTTGTTCCCGCCAGTTGATATACTGTACTAGTCGGGTTGGAGCGTACTTCCATACACCAAGCGTCTTCTTTAAGTATCTGGCTTTGACTCTATCCAGGGCTTTGACATTCTTGTAGTTCAGGTGTGGCCATATTACTTCGATGGCGTATGATGCTACTGGGGCAATTTTCAGTTTGAACAGTGACATTGCTGTCGCTTCTAAGTCTTTTTATTTGCATTGTGGTCTTAATTGCGGTGATTGTTCTATCCTCGACGTGCCTTGTAAAGGTAAATCCTGTGACCTGTAGAGTTACCCCTAGGTATTTGTAAGACTTTGCTATATCCAGTGTGTGATTTCCACATCTGAAAACGTCCTTCGATGAGATTCGTCCTCCTTTGCGGAACTTCATTACCGGTGTCTTCTTTAAATTTATGTTAAGTTCGATTTCTCTTGACCATTCCGCTAACTTGTTGATCGCTTCTTGCATCATTGCCCTGTATTTGCTTAGGATCACCAGATCATCTGCGTAGAGTAGAGTAGATTAATAAAAACTTGTAGAAGTAATGGTTGAATTTGAACACGTTAAAATAATGGTGCTGCGGTCATGAGGTGCTGTTGGTGTAATATTTTTGTTCACTGTTGAGTGGACTTGAATAATAGATGTTTCATTTTTGGCATTGATAATTCCAAGTGTTTTTTTTTTTTTTTTTCCCAAGTGGTAATCATTATCATGATCATCATCATCACCATTTTCCAGCTCCAGTTTCCCGGGTGTGGTATACAAGCGGTCCCCATTTCACATTCTATTTGTTGACCTCAGACTTCACTGTGTCTATCCATCGATTTCTTGGCTTTCCTACCAGTCTCCTCCCTCTCACTTCTCTGTCGAAATAATTTCTTGGTGTTGTATTTCCATCCATTCTCATGACGTGTCCAAACCACTGTAAACTGCGTCTTTCTAGGAGTTCAGTGCAGAGGCGTATATACAATATTTTTTTTCGGAGAGGGGGAAATTGTATTCTCAGGGGATTGTCACCGCAAAATACTCAGAAATATCAACCAATATCTTAGAGTATATAACTTTAGCTTGCCACGGTGGGTGAGTGGATAGCGTGTCGGTCTACTAACCCCAAGATTGCAGGTTCGCCCCTGACCGTGGTAAGTGATTTTTAAAAGGCGGCAAAAATACGATACGCATGTCATACGATGTTGGCATGTCAAAGAACCCATTTGAATTCAGTAGGCCAAGTTCATAATGGCAAAATTAATCTCGGGAGTTTCCGCCAGCACAAAGTTCCTCATTTCTCTACTAGAAAGTGCTATTGTGTTCAAGGAGATTAGATAGCTACCCTCTGGGTGTCAAATAGCAAAGCTTGCACCATGCACCCGAGGCCATACGATATTATTATTATAGTATATAACTTGGTGTAATTATTTTAGATAAGATTCAAAGTTTATATAGTCTACAATTACTGGCAATACAAAAAAAGTTGTAGAATACAACACAACACACTAATAAAATTTTATACTTAATGAATTTTCTATTATGGCCTATGGAGTATGAATGGCAAAAATCTAAATATTTGTCAATTTACTAAGCAGAAAGGTAAAAAGATCTTTTTTTATTATTATTATTTTATTTTTTACAACTTAATAATTTATTTCTCAAAAGTACCGACCTGTGGAATTCACAGTTTTGCCTCACAAGGCTGAGTGTACCCCATTCCAGCCCTCAGACCAGAATTCAAATTTCTTGGCAGAGCCGGGAATCGAATTCGGACCTCCGGGGCGGCAGCCAAGAATGTTAGCCACTACACCATGAGGCAGTCTAATTTCAATCTTAATATTGTTTATAAGTTAGCCCACAAGTTAAGATTAGGATACAACCAAATTTACAATTATTTTATGCTCTTACCAAGGGAACACTTTCTTAATTTTTATTGGCATTTTTCGGGGGTTGCTGGAGCCCCCTCAGCACCCCCCTTATATATGCCCCTGGTTCAGTGACAGGTATTTAGATGCCAACTTCATTCCCAATCTTATCTTTCCTGGTCCTCTGGTTCATTGTTCTAATGAATTTCATTTCTGTTGCCTGGATTTTACTATTAGCCTTATTGAGTAGGGTACATGGTAATATGTAGGGCTCGGATCGATATGCTCGATAAAATCTCCAGATATGCTCGAAAACCATGTGTTTTATGCTCGATAGATATGCTCGAAAAACCCATTATATGCTCGATAGATATGCTCGAAAAAAAACATTATATGCGGTTAGATATGCAGAATATGCTCGAAAAATACCGCTAATAACTATAGAAACGAAAGTGAAACGAAAAAACCAATAACATATCTTTATATACAGGCTTTATTTTCTAATTGCAGGTATGATACACTGCGATATACTCGCATTCAAGTTTCAAGTACAGTATATATAAGAGAAGTTTTCTTATAAAAGTTGCAGTTTAAAAGTTCATTTACAAAATGTTCAAAATTAGGCGAGTCAATGAAGTAGATCTGCATTGGTCTGTACAACAAGAATTCTTTCTATGTTTTCAGTTTTGAATGATTTTCTTAAATCAGTCAATAAAAGTTTCAATGACGAGAACGACCCCACTAAAGGTTAAAAACCTGCGGTTTTATTATTCGCACCAGATAGGCTTTTCAATTATTACTGTTTTCGAACCTTAATGATGGTCAGGGCCCGAATTCGGGGAGGGGATGGAGGAATTCGAAGGAAAACAAACTATTTAGACGAAAACCACAAGAATATGCATTTATATGCTTCTATTTTGAAAACCGCGGTTTTATGCATTAATATGCTCGATAAATTTCAATTCTGTTGGTCCCAGAGAGGTGAAAATACCACTGAAAGGCTTCTTTCAATGTGTACTATTCAGGAAAAAAAATATGCAAATATGCTCGAATCCGAGCCCTAGTGATATGGATCAAAATGAGTGGTATGAAACTTGAGATCAAACTTGTTCAAAGTTTAGACAACTAAACCCTTTCACTTTCAAGCTCTCATCTGATGGATGTGTGAAAACTGTCAGCCATATTTACCAAGCTGTGCACACACTTCTTTTAAAATGAGATGGAAAAGAGACCATTAAAGATATTAAAATAAAATATTATAAACACAGAGTGTATATAAATCACTTGTTATTACTGAAAATAAGTGATGCCTCTTGAGCCATATGATTTCAATGTTTTAAAAAAACAATGGAAAAAAAATTACAAATTTCAGATTTAAAATTTTTGAAGTAATTTTGGGGAAATGGATTTCAGTCGTCAAGTCTACTCATCATCATCATCATCTTGCACAGTTTCCAGCCACTGGCCGGGTCAGTTTGGAACACAAGCCTCTCCAACGTCTTCCGTCTTCCCACCATCTCTCAGCCTCCACCCTTGTCCAGTCTTCTATCTTCTTCACGCTTTTTTCCACCCCCTTCAGCCACCTGTCTCTCGGTCTCCATCCTTCCCACTTCGTCTCGTGTATCCGCCTGGGTATCCTCTTCTCCTCCATTCATTTTATATGTCCATACCATCTAAGCCTAGATTTCTCCATACCATCCTGTAATGGTTCCTCCTTCATTAGTTCTCTGGTCCTCTCATTTCTTATTCTGTCCATCTTTGTAGCTCTAATACTGCTTCTCAAGAACCTCATCTCACTGGCCTGTATTTTGCTCTTCTCCCTTCCTTTCATAACCCAGGTCTCCGAGGCATACGTCACGATAGGGACATAGTACGTCCAATATATGATCTTTCTGCTGTTCTGAGGGACATCCTTGCTCCATTATATGCTTCTCACACTCTTCCGGAATGCTTCTGACTGTCTCCCCCGCTCATTTATTTCTCTATCGTTTCATCCATTATCTTTTATCAGGCTTCCCAGATACTTGAAACTCTCCACTTTCTTCAGCTGTTCCCCACCAATTGTTATTACCGTTGTGGTTCTTTCCTTCTTCCTTAATGTGATCACCAACTCACTCTTATTTATGCTAAATTTCATCCCATATCCTTGTATTATTCCTTCCCACACGTCCAACTGTTCCTGTACCTCCTCCTCCTTGTTTCCCCAAATCATCAAATCATCTGCAAACACCATTGCTTTCATCTTTCCTTCCCCAATTACTCGTGCCACTCGGGTCATTATGTCATCCATCACCACAATGAAAAGTAACGGTGACAGTGCACTTCCTTGTTTCAGGCCGTTTCTCTGTTCCAACCAGTCTGATCTCTCTCCTCCCACTTTCACACAGCTCACGCTTCCCTTGTACATCTCCTTTATCCTCCTTATAGTCCATTTTTCTATCCTCCAGGGACTTCCATACTTTGTTTCTGCATACACTGTCATATGCTTTCTCAATGTCCAGGAAGGCCATCAGTAGATCTGTTCCATACTCATAGTGCTGTTCTTGTAACTGCCTTACAGCAAAACTCAAATCCACTGTGGACCTTCCTGCTCTGAAGCCATGTTGTCCTTCCCTCATCCCTCCTTCTATCCTTGTCCTAATTCTCCTTTCCAAAACTTTCTCAAACATCTTTGCACAATGACTCATCAGTGTTATTCCCCGATAGTTTCTGCATTCTGTTCTACTACCTTTCTTGAAGATTGGGACAATTATTCCCTTTTTCCAGTCCTCTGGGGTCTTCCTTTCCTTCCATGCTGTCTTCATCACTCGGTACAACCATTGTATCCCCACCTCTCCTGCTGCTCTCACCATCTCCACACTCAACTCATCCACACCCGGTGCCTTCCCTCCTTTCATCTTCCTCACTGCATCTTCCACTTCTACTATTCAAGTAAAAAAAAAACCTATGTTATTTGATAGCATGGTAAATGTCAAGTTTTCAAAATTACCAACGAAAACTGAGAAAAGTGCACACAAGCTTGCCACCAACCGTGACGTAAACAAGACAAGAAGCTCAGTGAGCACATGTTTCAGACTCTAAGAATTAATACGAATACAGATTGTCAGAGCTTCCCACGGAATATAAACGTAGTTAAAATTGCCTTCTTCATATACCCAGAAAATTGATGTGATCAAGAGTAAAAATAACTAAATAATCAATAATAAAGGCTGATAACGATGGATCGTTACCCTGGCAGTTTTGGCACGAACAGGGCGTAACGACAGATCATTACCTTGAAAGTCAAAGGGTTAAAAAGAACCAGACAGGGAAATTAATTTTACCACCCCCATTTCTTCAAATTATTAATGTGCCATTACAACTTCTAGTATCTCAACAAGACGCTGAATATCGACGCTATTTCCATCTAGCGGTTATTCTTGGAATTTCTATTCGATCGCATTAAACGGCAATTTCTTGAAAGACGAAAAGCACCCGCAAAAGAGAATATCTCGGTAATAGGAACGCTGGCTAACAACAATAATGTCAGATTGTTAAACAAACAGAGAAGAGAAGAGAACTGAGAGCCATGATGACCTGATGAAAAATGAATCTGTTGATATGTTTCGATACGAAATTTTATATTAATTTATAGTGACTAAACCATTCTCGGTCGTGTATCTAAGTTCGTCGTGGTACTTTGGAAAGAAGCCGGTTTGAACATGTGTTACTTATGTGAGCTAACGTCCATGAACTTCCAGAACATCTTGAGGATACGATAAGTCATATCTTGTCTTTATTATTATTTAACCTGTATCATCATGCTGTATTCCAATGAAGACGTATTGGTTACCAAACCATATCCTCTAATTTTTTAGTGTTAATAGTGTTAACGTGTCCTGGGGAAGAACAAGGGTGGAGATCATTTAAGTTATAGTTTAAGGTTAATCTTGTCATTTATTTATGTTCCTCCCTTTTAGAGATTTATACGTAGAGAGGAAACGTGTTGTTTTATAATTGGGTTATGTGTCCTGGGGTTTTCTTGTTTGTTTACCATGTAGTGGACATTTTAATGATATTTTAATTATTTTCCCTGCATGTGTTGACGTATTAGTTTAGCTAAACAATCGAATTACAATGAGGATACGAGTGACTTCGGACCTTTTGTTTTATGTTGTTACATGGGGCCACGATGGTAATTGTCTTGACCCAATATTTTGTTTAAGGTTGCACTACGGATAGGTAGTACCGTATATACCCGAATGTAAGACGAGGTTTTTTCCCACTTTTTGTGTTATAAAAATTTGGGGTCGTCTTATATTTGTTGGATATCGGGATATCATTTTGTAAGTATGTTCCTTGATGCAACAGCTATCCTTTGTTTTTTTTGTTAGTACTCTTTGTATGTATTCTTTGAAAGAGTATTATTCTTTGTAATCCATGATGGAAGCATGTAGGCTATAATAAAATCTCTTGCACTTAAAACTGTTTAATTATGATAAAAAGAATCTGAGAACGCTGGGTAGGCTTTAGAAACAACATATGGCGACCGTGACAGGATTATTTTGTTAAATTGTGGGTTGCATATTAGCGCAACATATATCGGGAAGTGTTTTATCCAGTTTGTGAAACGTAGTCAATTGGTCATGGATACATTGAAAAAGAAACGTACGGTAGTGCGGGCGGCATTTACTCGCGTGTATAACAACTTGGAAGAAAGAAGAAACTCAAGAGTGAACACAGAAAAGCACGATGATGTGGAGGTTATGGCGGATCTGGAATTACTACGCGAGAAATTCGAGGAGATGGCGCGTTTGGATGCAGAAATTTTGGATTTGCTACTGCAAAATACGGCTACCAAATCGCAGGATTTGGATACAGAGGTACAGACCGCTGATGAATACTCAGGCAAGTACAAAAGAATAAGTATTTACTTGCAAAGAAGCCTAAACCCTGTTGATGATAGTATGACTATGTCAAACATAACCAAGAGAAAATTTAAACTACCTGTTCTTGAGTTAAATAAATTTGGAGGGGAAATCAAGGACTGGTTAACCTTTTGGGGTCAATTTAAGAAAATTAATGACGATTCTGACATAGATGATTCTGACAAATTTCAGTATTTGTTAAAAGCTATGGAGCCAAACACTAGAGCTAGGGAAGTGGTGGAAAGTTTTCGCCCCTACAGGCAGTAACTATAGCAAGGCTATTGAATGCTTGAAAGCTAGGTTTGGTCGTGAAGACATTTTGGTGGAATTCTATGTCAGGGAATTGCTCAAACTGACTCTAGCGATGAATTCGAAGCATAATCAAGTCAGTCTTTCCTCCCTATATGATAAAATCGAGACACAGTTAAGGGCTTTGGAAACTTTAGGAGTAGCTACAGATAAATATGCTGCAATGCTATTTCCACTTGTTGAGTCATGTCTCACTGAAGAAGTTTTGAGAGCTTGGCAGAGAAGCTACAACACCAGTTCGGCTCAAACTGATGGTAAAACCAGACTTGATAGCCTCATGAATTTCTTGAAATGCGAGGTTGAAAATGAGGAGCGAATTTGTATGGCAGTCCAAGGCTTCAAGATAGGAAACCACTCCAAGGGTAGCATGAAAACATTAGGAACAGAATCAAACCGTCATAACACCGGTACTAATGTTCCAACTGCAGCTGGCCTTGTCAATTTTAAGCCAAACCAAAAAGTGTGCGTTTTTTGTGAAGGTAATCACTCAAGCGATGCTTGTTTTAAGGCCCAGAAAATGGAGCTGGATGACAAGAGGAACATTTTAAAAAGAAGGAACTGTTGCTTTTCTTGTCTTAAGATTGGTCACATTATTAGAAAATGTAAAACACTGTTAAAATGTATTATTTGTGAGGGTAAGCATGTCCCAGTTATGTGTCCCAGAAGTCACAGGCAGCAAACTCCAAAAGAAGGGGGAACGGTTGAGAATTCTCTATCAAATGTGAACTGTAGTCAGGTATTTATACAAACACTCATGGTGAACATTAGAGGAGAGCAAGAAAAACAAATCCGTGTCCTCATGGACCCAGGCTCGCAACGTTCGTATATTAGGAAGGACACTGCTTAGTGTATGGGATATGAGCCCATCGGTGAAGAGACACTGATCCATGGTTTGTTTGGGGGTAAGGTGTCTAATCCAAAACCACATCTTTGTTACAAGGTTAGGTTAAAAAGTCTCAAGGGGACCTATGCTTGTAATTTCGAAGCACTGGATGAAGAAAACATTTGTTCTCGCATCCCTGTCATTGAGCCTGGGCCATGGTTGACTGAAACTACTGAAAAAGGTATACAGCTCTTCGATGAAGATAAACCAGTTGAAGTTTTGGTGGGAGCAGATATATATGGAAAACTTCTCACTGGCAGAAGGGAGATTTTACAATGTGGGCTTGTTGCAATTGAGACTTATCTGGGATGGATTGTCACAGGAAAGATAAAGGGGCCCAAATCTTCCAATTCTATGACAGCACTTTCAATGCTTGTTCATACCGAATCTGTAAGCAAACTTTGGGAGCTGGATGCACTCGGTATTCAAGATCCAGGTGAAAGGAAGAATAGAGAAGAGAGGGAACAGGCAACACATGATTACTTTATGGATACTGTTAGGACAAATGAAGAGGGACGCTATGAAGTGAGGTTGCCATGGATTGAAGGACACCCACCAGTTCCAAGAAATTTCAATTTGGGGAAAAGAAGAATGGAACACACCATCAAGAAGCTGAAAGAAAGTGATTCCAAAGAAATATATGATGAAGTTCTGAAGGACTGGACACAAGAAGGAATCATTGAAGAAGTACCTGTGTCACAGTGGGATGAAGGCCACTATTTACCTCATCGACCCATTTTTAAAGAAAACAGTACAACGCGAGTTCGACCTGTTTTCGATGCTTCGTCTAGAGAGCGTGGCTCTCCATCGCTGAACCAGTGTTTAGAGAAGGGCATTAATCTAATTGAAATTATACCTACATTACTTCTTCGTTTTAGGCTCCACCAAATTGGAGTAATAGCAGACATCAAGAAAGCATTCTTGCAAATCAGCTTATGTGAAGAGGACCGGGACTTCCTCAGGTTTTTGTGGGTTGACATTGAGGGAGAGTTGAAAATATTCCGCCATACACGTGTTGTGTTTGGAGTGACGAGCAGCCCGTTCTTGTTAGGTGCAGTGATCAATTTACATTTGAAACGTCTTGAACGTATGGGAAATGGGAGGTATTCCATAGCTACCATCGAGAAGCTAAAAAAGAGTTTTTACGTGGATAACTGTGTAACCAGTTTACAATCTACTGAGGACTTGCACCGTTTTCAAGAAGAAGCAATAAGCATACTGGCAGAAGCTAAATTTGACTTGAGAGGTTGGGAATATTCAGATTCTAACCTAGAAAATAAGACAGCTACTCCTGTTCTAGGCCTTATTTGGGACAGAAAATTCGATACTCTAGCTGTGAGTAGCTACAAGCCTATGGACATTAAGGCCATCACTCGAAGAACTATATTGTCAATAGCACAGAGAGTGTTTGATCCTATTGGCTTCACGTGCCCTGTTTCGCTATGTCCAAAGCTTTTGTTACAGCAGTGTTGGGCCATGAAAGGGGGATGGGATGAAGAAGTTCCAGATAGTGTGAGAAATGCATTCTTATTATGGTTACAAGAACTTCCTGCACTTGAAGATGTGAAGATACCACGCCGTGTCATGGGAGTTAGCGATAGTGTAATAAGGTGCTCGGTTCATACCTTTTGTGATGCCAGTAAGCTTGCATATGCCGCAACAGTGTTCTTACGCTTGGAATACAATTCTTGTGTACATGTACAGCTGATACAGGCAAAGTCTAGAGTGTCACCGCTCAAAGGAATGACTATTCCAAGGCTAGAATTGTTAGCTGCAACCATTGGAGCTAGGTTAATGGCATCTTTGAAGAAAGAATTTGAAGAACTACATCCAGATTTCTTCTTCTGGACTGACTCGACTACTGTCCTCACATGGATACAGCGGGAAGATCATTGGGGAGTCTTTGTATGGAACAGGGTTCAAGAGATCAAGCATCTGACAGCGAAGGAAGCTTGGAGGCACGTACCAGGCAATATGAATCCTGCTGATCTTCCTAGTCGTGGATGCTCTGCTGAACAATTGCTGGAGTCTAAATGGTGGGAGGGGCCACCATGGCTGAAGCTGCCACAGGGAGAGTGGCCTTCAAAAGCACCAGAACCAGATGAAGAAATGGTAAGGCTGGAGAGTAGGAAAGCTATCACCTCGGCACTTCTATGCAACGAGAGCGATGTGGGTCAGTTCTACAATTTCTCCAATGATTATGAGAAAGTTGTAAGGGTCATTGGTTGGATACTGCGGTTCAGTAATTCATGTAGAAAGAAATGTGTAGCGGGTCAAAGTGAGCTACAACAGAAGGAATTCAACGTAGCAGAGAAGTATCTCATACGATTGGTGCAAAGGAAGACTTTTAGGGGAGTCACAGATGAGAAACTTTCTACGTTGTGCCCCTTTATGGATGTCGATGGAGTCATTCGATTGAGGACGAGGATCACCGAAAGAAGTGATTTGGAGTACTTCAGGATGCCAGCAGTGTTACCTTCCAAACATCCTGTAGTTGAGAAGCTAGTGCTCGGAGCACATGTCAAATCTTGCCATGTAGGAGTGCAAGGTCTCCTAAGCCATTTGAGGGAAAAATTCTGGATTCTAAATGGAAGGAAAGCTATTCGAGCCATTTTGACTAATTGCATTATCTGTCGGAGGTATGAGGCGAGAGGTATATCCGCAAATACACCAGCTCTGCCTGAACCACGAGTGCGGGATGCAGTTGCTTTCGAGACCACAGGTATCAATTTAGCAGGGCCTTTGTATTTAAGAGACAATCACAAAGTATGGATATGTCTATATACGTGTGCAGTTTACCGCGCAGTTCACCTGGAGTTGACCTCATCGTTGTCCATGGATTCATTTCTACGAACTTTCAGAAGATTTGTGGCTCGGCGGGGTAGACCTTCAATTGTATATACAGACAATGGTGGAAATTTTGTTGGGACAAACAATGCCTTCAGTCAGCTAGACTGGGACAAGATTTCAAAATATAGCACTGTTCATCAAATTGACTGGCGATTCAATCCTCCCACAGCAGCATGGTGGGGAGGATGGTGGGAGCGCCTGATAAGGCTCCTGAAGCAACTGTTAAGGAAAACTCTTGGTAAAGCTTCACTGACCTATGAGGAGTTGGAGACAGTCGTATGTGACTGCGAAGTTGTGATGAACTCTAGACCGCTGACATATGTGTCAGACGATAGTACCGACTTAGCCCCTATCACACCTAATATGTTTCTGTTAGATACCAAAGAAATGGGGGTACCAGATTGTGATGTGATGGATTCTGACAACCTTAACAGAAGGAGCAGAAATCGTCAGAGGTTAAGAGACAGCTTTCGACAACGATTTAGGAATGAGTATCTAGGTCAGTTGGCCTTAGCTGCTCAAAAGAAGCGTCGCAAGTTGTTACTGGGAGAAGTTGTTCTTGTTGGAGCCGACAACCAGAAGCGAATCGATTGGCCTTTAGCTGTGGTGGAACAGCTTATTCCAGGACGCGACGGAGAAGTTCGCTTGGTGAAATTGAAGACGGCTTCAGGGGTCCTCTTTCGACCAGTTCAAAGACTATATCCTTTGGAAATCAGTGCAAGGGAGATTCAAACAGGCAATGAACTTGTCAAGAGTGGTGAAACTGAGACAACTGTCCAAAAGAGTGTGGAAGAGAGTGAGGAGGTAGTTGGACTTGTGCAAACTAGATGTGGACGAAAAGTACAGCTGCCAGCTAGATTCCAAAAGTGATTGTGATTTGATTGACTGATTGTTATTTTTTGTTAATATTGTTATTCATGTACTGTGTTCTGAATTGTTGTTTTAGTTCGAGTCGTTGAGAATTTAGTCTTGACTCGAAGGTGGGAGTATGTTGGATATCGGGATATCATTTTGTAAGTATGTTCCTTGATGCAACAGCTATCCTTTGTTTTTTTTTGTTAGTACTCTTTGTATGTATTCTTTGAAAGAGTATTATTCTTTGTAATCCATGATGGAAGCATGTAGGCTATAATAAAATCTCTTGCACTTAAAACTGTTTAATTATGATAAAAAGAATCTGTGAACGCCGGGTAGGCTTTAGAAACAACAATATTCAGGGTATATATATATTTTTTTTATTTAATTATTAATATTTGCAAAGTAGTATGTGGTGTTGGCATATTTTAACTCGCAACAAATCAATGTGTTAATGAAGATTAAAATATGGTTTGTTATGTTTAATTACCATGCATATACGAATAGCATACATTTTGAGGTTAGGATTTACGCATACACGTCATTTTAAGCGGATAAATTATATGTTCGAAAGCATATGGAAATATGTTTTAAAACAATCTTTACAAGAACAACCAGTCAGTTTTACGAGCAGTAATTGAGTGATCAACGTATCTTAATTTAATAACGTTTCCCATTCTTGAACAAAGAAATTATAGAGTATGTCTTGGAAAAGCGGGCAGAGGGATTTCCTACAACACGAGAAGTTATAAAAATGAAAGCACGACCTTAAGGGCATATATTGTGCAAGTTATGATATAGCGAGTATTTTTTTGAAAAAATCTGTAAGAGGCAGTTGATAACTAGGCCTCGTCATATATTCGGGATCGTCTTACATTCGGGGTAATATGTTGTTGTGTTGTTTATTATGTTTGTGGGTAAATGATTTAGGGCTATGTATTCCTCCTTGATATTCCTTTATAAGCTTGTATTTCTTTATTATTGCAGGTGGGTGAATTTTATTGAAAAAGGGGTCTTGACTTGACATTGGGTCATTTGTAATATTGTTCTCTTGCATTTGTGTTGGATCCAGTCAAGAATCAGCGCCTGACCTTTCTATGTTATTAAATGAGATGTATCGATTAATCTTTCAAGTGGTGATATGTGTCTCGTTTTCAAGTATCCGGAGACTGAACACGGTACTCATCTTACCTCGTGATAGATAATCGAATCGCGTACTTTCGTTCGTAAAGAAGATTTGTGAATGATGTTATTTTGTTTCGTTGCTTATCTTATTTGCTTTTCTGGTTTTCTTTCTTTCTCGGGATTAATGATGAACTGTTCTATTTTTGTTTAAGGGTTTATGTGTCACGTAATGTCATGTTCTTTGGTGAATTTCGGTTTGTTGTCGCTGTTGTGAACCTTGTGAGGTTATGTTTTCCTTCCTTATGATTTTCTTGAGTATTTATCTTATTGTTTTGAAGTAACATATGTTGTTTAAGGGTGGTTGGATAGACAGTTCGTGGGGGTGCATGGCATCATAAATTTCTTAGAATATTTCTTCTAACTACATTTCTGTAGTAGCCTGTGGTGGAACGAAGGTACTATCGTGTTATTGTTAATTTATTGTAATCATTAATTGCCCCTTGTGAATTATCTTGGTAGTCAGACGATCTCCAACCCTCTACTGCGCAGATATTCTTAGGACATCTCTTATCTTCTCTACCTTTTATATTCTTTTGATTGAATTTTGTATTTGTATTACTTTGATATAATTTATATTGTATTTCAGCCTTGAAATCATCTCCATACTCCATTTCATGCGTTCCTCGTTCCCTGTTTTGATATTCACTTTGTTACTGTTTGGTTCTTTTACATTAAATTTATCTTTTTGGTTACGACCTTTACATGAAACGTGTTCTCATTCTGTAGTTAATCTCCATCTAGTTCATAATGTGAGTACACTCGACACAGTTTAAGGGTCCTCTGTCCCTCCGAGTGCCAGTCTCCACCCTGCGCACATGTGGGAGCTTTCCTACGTTCTCCGGGGTGTGGGATCGTTATCCGGCAGTCTTGTCCCGACCTTCAGATTGGCCTGTCGGCTCCGACGATCCCCGCTCTCGGGTTCGAGGCTCTTACGCTCCCCTTTGTCTCAATACCTCTTTGCCTGAGGCCTGTAGTGTCTTTACTACGGAGCTCGTTGCCATCTATGAAGCCCTGCAGTTTGCACTACAGGATGCACGAATCCACTTTCTCGTGTGCACAGACTCTTTGAGTTTGTTGCAGTCAATTGCTACATGTTTCCCGCAACACCCCCTAGTGCAGCGAATCCATGACCTACTAGCCGGGCTTGCCACGCTGACACTCGAATCACCTTTCTGTGGCTTCCTAGCCACATGGGAATTGCGGGAAATGAGTTACCGGACCAAGCTGCAAAAGAGGCGGTATCACTACCACCTCGACCAATGGAGGTACCCGCTAGAGATATTCGCTCTCAGTTACGCCTACAAGTTCCGTCATTTTGTGTAGGCTAAGGATAGGTCATAGCAAGATCCACCCACTCGTACCTAATGAGAAGGGAAGACCCCCCCACTTTGTACCTGTGGAGCCGTTTTCACCGTGCCCCACATTTTAACCGAGTGTGTGGATCTTGCCGAGTTACAAAGAAACCTCGGTTTGCAGATGACACTCAAACTTATATTAGCCGATGACACGGTGGCTGCTGATCGCGTTATCCGCTTTATAGCGAGAGTGGGTCAGGGCCAGCAATCTAAATTTTACAGTGAACATTATTGACTCAACGACTTGTTCGTTTTTGAATGATAATGTTTTGTTTTTCCGTTTTTTTTTTTTTTTTTTTTTTTTTTTTTAATTTAGGTCTTTTTAAATTTAGGTGTCCACCTCAAAATTTTAATTTCAATTCCAAATTTGTATTCTTTAATCTGTGTTAAGAGGGGCAGATGACCTTGTAGTTCCGCCCCTTAAAACAACAATAACCAACTAACTATACCGTCTGTGTGCGTGGTAGGTGGTGGCAAAATTACACCCAGCGTCACAAATAATGTAAAACCAGAATAAATTTCTTAGCAGAGCTAGGAATCAAATCCGGGCTTCATGGCGTAGTCGGTAGCATGCTGAACTGCTATGCCCAAGATAGCGGGTTCAAACCCGGCCGAAGTCGTCGGATTTTTTAAGAGCGTTAAAAATCCTTCAGTATGCCTTCCTTCGGAGGGGAAGTAAAGCCGGCGGTCCCATGTCATAGATTTATGGCATGTTAAAGATCCTTTCACAGACTAAACTTGTGTAAAGCAAAATTTGTTAGGTTAGATTTCGTCAGAACGCTCTATCAAAGTTCCAACGTTCACCACTAGGTATCATTGATATCTGGTGGCGAAAGTTGGAACTACTTGAAATTGAACGGAACTTGTAGCTCGCCCTTTAGGGTGTCCGCTGGAAGCAGCTACAGACTCAGGCGAGCCGAACATGTCCTCGGACACTCCCGGCACTAAAAGCCATACGATAAATAAATAAATAAATAAATAATAATGGCTCACAGCTAAGAATGGTAGTGGTCTTATCTATAGAAGTGTTGTGCTGGTATATAGCACACCACAAGATTATTATTATTATTTCTGCCTTTATTATTCTCATTTTTATAGGGTCGTAAATGAGGCAAGGCAAGCTTCATATGTGGCGGATGATTTTAATGGTCAGATGCCAAACCATGTTAGAGGAGTTGAAACAAGATGAAATGAGAGAGGCAAATTAAATCGGACAATAAGTTGGGCTATCTTGGCATTTACTGGTAGTTGAAAATGGAAAATTCCATGGACCGCTGATGGTTCAGTTCGAACCCAATAAACTCCCAAGTATAGAGATAGTCTGCCCCATAACCTTGCACATTACACATGGAGCTAACCCAGTTGGTAACCATAAAACACCAACAACCTGCCATAGGCCGGTATTTCACTATAAAAGAAATTTGTCAAATAAATTTTGTAAAATATTTTATAAAACTGAACTCTTATAAAAGTTATACAAAGCAATAATCACACCATTACACTACATCAATATTTTATCATAGTTCAGCAAAATGGATGAAGGACAGTTCCTTGTTCACTCAACTGTATTACGGTAGTTGAAATTCTGTAGTGGCAAGACCGGTACGTGAAAGAAGCGAAAAGATAAACTAAATATCAATGGGTTAAACCATGGGTTGCCCAAGTGACAAGAAAGATAATTACACGAGTAAAATCTTGGTGAACGAGCTGCAGTACGAGGACTTAAATAACATTAATTTTTAATTATTAATAATTATATTATGATGAAATGATGGGGACGTTTGAAACAACCACTGCCCGAGCTAAAATAATCAAACATACGAAGTAAAAGTACGCATTAGGTGGGATTCGAACCCTGGTCCTCCCGTTCCGCCAACTAGGCACTCGCATTGAATGGTTGGTCACATGATTACCCACCGGTAAAGATAAAGTGCTTATTTACACTCGCCTGTAATACCATAAATGAAATTGACGAATTATTATACAAATATTACATCATAAAATACACTACTAATCACGGCTTATTTCAGTCTTTTTAACCATTTAATTCCTCTTTATATCCTGAAATATGCGTCCTTTATGTGCAGTGCTTATTGCCTCGGCTATTTTTACCTACACCTTCTGTTATTTATGTTTTACATTCTATACCATTCCTAATGTAACATTTCATGCATTTTACACTCTGATATGAATATCTTTGTTGTGGTAATATTCCAGCTGTTGAGATCTGCCATCTTGGTTTGAATCTTTTATCAAAGAGGAGGAGGAAATTCAGGAACAACTGAAGGCTTGGGAAGAAACAGTGGGAGAGTATGGATGGAAGTTCAACATTAGTAAATGTGAGATCCTGTTAACGACCAGGAAAAAGGACAGACCAATGAGTGGGATAACACTTGGAGGTGGACAGCTGAAGAAGGTGGCAAGTCTCAAGTACTTGGGAAGTATAGTGGAGGAAAATGGGAGAAATGACAAAGAGATTACAGAACGTGGCAGACAGACAGAAGCATTAGGAGCTTAGTGTGGAATAAAGATGTCCCACAAAAAAGCAAGGAAGTGTTATACAGAAGCTACTATATCCCGATACTGACCTATGCTTCAGAAACGTGGACAATGAAGAAAAGAGACATAAGCAGAATACAGGCAGGTGAAATGAAGTTCCTGCGAAGTAGGATCGGAGTAACAAGAAGAGACAGGGTGAGGAATGAAAAGGTCAGGGAAATGGTGAAAGAGGAGCCCTTGCAAGGTAGGATTGAGACATCAAGACTGAGGTGGTATGGACACTTAAAGAGAATGGATGAGAAGAGGATTCCCAAGAGGATACATGAGATGCAGATGCAGAAGAAACGACCAAGGGGAAGACCAAGAGATAGATGGCTGAAAGGAGTGGAGGAATGTGTCAAGAAGAGACGTGAGGACTGGACCAGAGTGACAGCGGAGAGGTGGTGGGAAGAAAGAACTAAGTGGCGAGGCTTATGTTCAAAACAGACCCAGCCTGGGGCTGGAAACTGTACAAGATGATGATGATGATGATCAAAGATAGCATGATGCTCATACATTTTATAAAAGAAATTTTATAAAACCACCTTTTATAAAAGATTTTCCCATTAGCCTGTCATATCTTTTAAGATCTATTATCCCAAATATTTAGAGATTACATTGGATCGTGTACTCACGTATGAAAGACATTGTCTTAACACCAAAAATAAGGTATCTGCAAGAAACTGCCTCCTTCGCAAATTATCTGGTACCAGCTGGGGGACTCAAGTTCAAACAATAAGAACCACTGCTTTAGAACTCTGTTACTCTGCAGCAGAATATGCATGTCCTGTGTGGTATAGGTTGTGTCATATCAATCAGGTTGATTAAATGAAATGTGTAGACTCATCACTGGCTGCCCGAGACCCACGCCATGTGATAAACTGTATTGTTTAGCAGGCATTGCACCCCCAGATATCAGTAGAGAAGTTGCAGCTAAATGTGGGAGATCTAGGGTTGATGTGTCTCAAGCACATCCATTGTATAGCTTTCAACCAGCCCACTCTCGACTGAAGTCCAGAAGAAGCTTCCTTCACACAACTGAGTGTAACTGACAAACTTCAGGTTTTGAGGATTACATCTTGGTTGACCAGAAGCACTCACATTACTCAGTGGATGGCTCCATCTGAAAGGCTCCCAGCAGGACATACAGAGGCTTGGACAACTTGGAAGTCTCTCAACAGATTGCGATCTGGGGTTGGCAGATCCAAGTCCAACATTCATAAATGGGGTTTTTGCTGCGACTCGGTCCTTTGTGAATGCGGTGAAGAACAGACTATGGGTCATCTGCTTCAGTGCAGTCTGTGTCCTATACTGTGCACCATGGAGGATCTGGTGAAGGCTACACCAAATGGACGTGACATAGCAAAATATTGGTCATGCATGTTCAAGTTGTCATTTTTGTTGCCCATTTTGTACATAATTTCTTCTGCAATATTTTTGTTCCTGACACGAGTAAATTAAATCAAAGATCTTTGAGAAATTTCTTTGATAGTGTAATACCGGCCATACTCACTGGAAGGCAAGTGTGTAATGCCCTCAATGCAAGCTATTATTACTTCTTCTTTTAATCGTTTCTGTCGTCTATGGACCACGTTATTTCAACTGCCTTTTCCCTAGTTCTTTCACATTGGCCCAGTATTCGTGCATTCTTCTTCGGTGAGCTTCCCTTCGTTCTTCGGTCCACTTCTTGCCGGTTTTCAATATAGGTTTTGGCTGAAAACTCTGTATCTCCCCAAGTTTCTTCTTCAAAGAGTCACGTTCCAAGATGTCCTCATGTAATATCCCCAGTTCTTGTAGGTCTTTTTCCACCTCTGAAAACCAGATCCCTTTGGTTTTCTTTCCCACAAAGTAGGCACAGATTCGATTGGACAATCTTCCGGAGTTCATTCGTGTTAAATGGCCATAAAAGGAGAGTCTTCTTTCGCCTCCGGGCGAATAACGGTAACGAAGTGCCTCAGTTTGGCCTTGAAGGACATTGATCGTGATTTGTAAATGTCTTTGGTTAAATGGTAAGCCATTTCCATTTTGTTAATCCGTGCCACGAAGGCTTCCTTTTCACGAATGTTGGGCTCAATCCATTCACCCAGGTATTTGAATTTCTCTACCTGTGTTATTTGTCCTCCATTCACCGTAAGTTCTATGGGTTCCGACTTGGTGTTCGTTATAAACTGCGTTTTCTCAAACGAAATCAGAAGACCTGCCTTTGCTGCTTGCACCTGTAATTGATTGATTTGTTGTGTGGCTGTGTCAAGAGAATTAGAGAAAATTTCAACATCATCTGCAAAAGCTAAACAGTCGATTGTCAGGTTTTTGTTCTTACAACCTAGTCTGACCCCATTCTCTATACCATCCTTACACAATTCTTTACGCCATTCTCGAATAACTTTCTCAAGAACACAGTTGAATAAAAGAGGCGAGAGCCCATCTCCCCGTCTCACCCCTGTCCGTATTGCGAAGGATTCAGAAATCTCTCCCCTGAATTTCACTTTGGAAGCCGTATCCAATAGGGATTGGTGAATGATTGCTCTTGTCTTATTATCTAAACCAAATTATCTTAAAACCTGGATCAGGGTACTTCGATCCAGCGAGTCGTAAGCCTTCTTGAAATCAACAAAAGTCACAACAAATTTCTTACTTCTCAGATTCATGTACGATAGAATTGATTATTACTATTATTATTATTACTATAATTATAATATTAACAAACCTGCAGTACTCATGGAAGGTAAGTACGTAGCACTTGTCTTCGATGCAAGCTACACTGTTGATGTCCTTGTGTTTTGACGCAAAGATCTCGTCCTCCTCGTCTTCTGGCCGTCGGCCTTGGTCCGTATGCTCAGGCCGATAATACCACAGTAACGACACCATCATCTCACCTGAAACAAGACCCTTTCTCATTACAAAACAGATCTGCCACTATTCACTAGGACTGGAGGTAGAAAGGAAATTTTATTTGAAAAACTTGAAATGTATGAAACATGTTTTTCTTTTAAAGTAGGTACAGTTTTTATATATAGCTGCTGCAGCTCTGCAGTCATCGTTTGGTGCATGTGAAACTTGGTACATTCATTTGTTTGCTAGTTACAAACTGCATTACGGAAACATTCGTCTGTATTGTAGCCAGAAATGATATTACGGAAGCATTCATCCATATACATGTTTGTCTGCGTATTGAAAATGCTTCGAACAATTAACGTTCCCATCAAATATGAAGTATACGCGCTGTGATTATAACCTGTATTTCGAATACGAGCCAAAGTGGAGAGAAAATTGAGAGAGGAACAGTATGGATTCAGACCTGGGAGATCAACAGTGGATCTCATATTTTCAGTGAGACAGCTCCAGGAACACCACTACGAATTTGGAGATGATCTGTTGATGGCCTTCCTGGACATAGAAAAGGCCTATGATAGTGTGTGTAGGGAGAAGGTTTGGAAAGCAATGAAAAACATGGGAGTGGAAAAAGAGACTGTAGGCAGAATGAAGGAGATGTATTGTGGAAGTGTGAGTTGTGTGAAAGTTGGAGGGGAAAGAACAGACTGGTTCAGACAAATGAGTGGCCTGAAACAGGGTAGTGCGCTGTCACCCCTTCTCTTTATTGTGGTTATGGACGAGGTAATGACACGGATAGCAGGAAAGTTAGGAGAAGATAAGATGAAAGCAATGGTGTTTGCAGATGATCTCATGGTCTGGGGAAACAAGGAGGAGGAAATTCAGGAGCAACTGAAGGCTTGGGAAGAAACAGTGGGAGAGTACGGATGGAAGTTCAACATCAGTAAATGTGAGATCCTGTTAACGACCAGGAAAAAGGACAGACCAATGAGTGGGATAACACTTGGAGGTGGACAGCTGAAGAAGGTGGAAAGTCTCAAGTACTTGGGAAGTATAGTGGAGGAAAATGGGAGAAATGACAAAGAGATTACGGAACGTGGCAGACAGGCAGAAGCATTTCTGAGAAGCATTAGGAGCTTAGTGTGGAATAAAGATGTCCCACAAAAAAGCAAGGAAGTGTTATACAGAAGCTACTACTGTATATCCCGATACTGACCTATGCTTCAGAAACGTGGACAATGAAGAAAAGAGACATAAGCAGAATACAGGCAGGTGAAATGAAGTTCCTGCGAAGTAGGATCGGAGTAACAAGAAGAGACAGGGTGAGGAATGAAAAGGTCAGGGAAATGGTGAAAGAGGAGCCCTTGCAAGGTAGGATTGAGACATTAAGACTGAGGTGGTATGGACACTTAAAGAGAATGGATGAGAAGAAGATTCCCAAGAGGATACATGAGATGCAGATGCAGAAGAATCGACCAAGGGGAAGACCAAGAGATAGATGGCTGAAAGGAGTGGAGGAATGTGTCAAGAAGATAGGCGAGGACTGGACCAGAGTGACAGCGGAGAGGTGGTGGGAAGAAAGAACTAAGTGGCGAGGCTTATGTTCCAAACAGACCCAGCCTGGGGCTGGAAACTGTACAAGATGATGATGATGATTTCAAAAGAAGGAATCTGAAGGATTTGGTGGGAACGATATAAAATGGCTGCCAGTCGGCTGCCAGCGCGCATCGTTTCACTTAACAATAGCGATCCATTGACATGATGCTGTTTCCCGCGGAAAGATGTGGGCGCCACCATTTTCGATCAGAGCCACTGTCCGGGCAACATCTTCATACCTCAAGCACATATTAGTTTCTGAATTGCACAAGAACAACTGAGGATATGGCCGTATTGATCTTTGCCTACGCCAACAAGTGGCAAAAGAAAAGAGAATAAATCATTGCATAGTTGACTATAGCGATGGCGCGCACATCTTTCCGCGGGAAACAGCATCATGTCAAAGAATCGCTATTGTTAAGTGAAACAATGACTTGGGGTGTAAGGGGTAGAACCTACCCAAAAGTCATCCTCACCTGCACGTGGTGCACCCTGCTTTAGACTGACGAGGCTCTGACGACCGAGTGACTCCCGGGATAAGGAGTCCACCTCTACCCGGTCAACGGCTCTCTAGGGAGGCGGATGAACTGGTGGAGGTTGGGGCACTCTCTTGCCCTTGGGGTGGGAATCTTCCCCTAAAGGCGGATGAACCACTTGTGGTCAACGGCGTAGAAAATGCAGCGTCTGTTCTCCAGGTTAGGGGCGGCTGCGCAAGGCGTCTGTACTCCAGAGGAGCGGCCTTATTATCACCTCTCTGGATAACATCCAGAGTTGTAACTCGGGACCTAGTCCCTCATCGGTGTTACCGTGACAGTCAACCATGGAAAGTCTTTCAAGGAATACTCCACCGGCTGAACCTAGAGTTCAGAGAAAGCAGCATTCGGATCCGGCGGGCTGCAACCTACGAGATACCGTGATGTCGGAGGCACGGAAACATCCCAGTACAACAAACGCGAATAAGACGAGATCAAGAATCAAACCACTGCAGATAACTTACTTCTCTACACATAATGTGAACTCCCTCATGCAAACTGGTAAGCTAAAGGTGATCACTGACATAATGGATCAGCACAAAATTCTTATCAGGGATTACAGGAATTGAGGAACACTGACCAGGATGCTTTGGAATCTCAAGGGTATCGACTATATAAGGGTATACCGGGGAAGAGAGTCATGAAGAATGTTCCACAATTTGGAACAGGATTTCTGATCAACCTTAAAATTATAAATTCAGTTCAAGAATTCCGCTCACCATCTCCTCGAATCTCAACACTCACCTTTAACACATCTAATAAGATTTATACTATCACAAATGCCCATGCTCCCACTAATGATAAAAACACTTCCCCCAAAGACCGTGAAGAAACAGAAGAATTTTGGGACCTACTGGATCAAACCATAGATAACATCCCCAAACACCATGTTAAATTATTAATTGGCGACTTTAACGCTCAGCTAGGTAGAGAAAGAAAATACCGTGACATCATCGGAAAATGGCCAGCACACAATAGAACAAATAAAAATGGAGAGCGACTAGTTGACCTGTGTCGAAACCATAACTTAATCTCAAAATCTACACGTTTTAAACGAAAACCTCAAAAACTTAAAACATGGAAACACCCTGATTACACTAAGGGAGAATGGCAACTGGACCACGTGTGCATGGATAAACACCACCATAAAGAGATCTATAACGTCAAAGTCCTCCGCGGAATTGACACAGGTTCTGATCACTACGTAGTCAAAATTAAACTCACGCCCCAGAAGAGACAACAAAGGAAAACCCCCAAAACTAAACGAACAATAGATCCTATCCAGTTAATCAACAGTGAACAGTACCAAAAAGCAACTGGAAACATTAAAATAACTGATAAACTCGAAAACTTAGTTCACAACCTACAACGAATAGCAGAAGACCTGGCTCCAATTAAACCGCGGAAAAAACTTCAATGGTGGAATAATGAATGTGATGAGATGATTGAAAAACGACACCGAGCGTGGTTATTACACCAATCCCAAAAATCTGAAACATCTTTTCAAAATTTAGTTACACAAAGAAAAGAAACAACTAAAACTTTAAGAAGAATAAAACGGCAATATCATACTGACACCCTACAAACAATTGAAGAGGAATTCAAAATTTCACAATCGCGGAATTATTACAAAATCTTTAAACATCATCTGAAAAAATATGAAGCACCTACCTTATTGTTAAAAGATGAAAATGGTAAATTGGCCCACCACAACCAGGATAATGCACAAATTATGGATAAATATTTTAAGACACTCCTAAACTGTGAAGAACCCATAGAATTTCTCCAATTGGATGTTGATACTCCAATAACAACACCACCGGAGAACATTAACCTGCCCACATTAGAAGACGTTTAGATAGCACTGAATGAGATGAAGAATTTCAAAGCCCCTGGAGAAGACCAGACTTTTGCAGAGATTTGGAAGTATGCTGGAAATTCGGCAAAAATCGCTCTTCACCAACAACTAGTCAACATCTGGATTACAGGAAAATTCCCTGAACATTGGAGATCAGCTATCATCCATCCACTACATAAAAAAGGGGATAAGACAGACTCTAACAATCAGTGGCGCCAACTGTATGGTTGAAGTCTAGCAGTCGCTAGACCTCAAAGTGGGTGGGTGGGTGGTTGGGTTTGGGTGGGTGGGGGAAAGAAAGAAGGAAAGAAAGAAAGAAAGAAAGAAAGAAAGAAGGAAAGGGAGAGAGAAAGACGGAGAATAGGACTAAATGACTAAATAGATCGTAAGGTCCTGGCATTAACGGTCAGTACCGGCCACAACATATTGTTACCTAGTTATTGTATTGTTTGTTCGTTTAAACATAAAATAAAATAAACATCATCAATATTCAGCGTCAGCCGAATGTTCATTCATGATGCTTAATTGGGATTTACATACAAACAAATAAGCGTGACATCAAACCCTCTAACCTAACGTATGAATCGAATATCTCTACCCAACCTCGCGCTTCACAGGAACGTGTCATTAATGCCGTGGCCAAGTATTCCCAATCAAGCTCGTTCGTAGTATCGTTTATCGTTTTGTGAATGTGTAGAAGCTCCGGACTTCTCTGTTTGAAATGCGCGCTGCGGTTTTGTAAGTGGCGCAAGATACGCACGAGCCCGTCCGAGCCTGCACGAGCCCGTCTCAGTAGTCCAACGATAGTCTTTCAGCGAAGGGGGAAGCGGGGGCTGTGGGGTTAAGAGGAGGGAGTTGTGTTTGTGTTGATGTCGCTGTATCGTGCGTCGTGTGCTGTTGTTTGTTGTTTGTTACGTGTATGTGTTGTTGTGTGGCAAACTAGTTATACGTCTGCCGTCTAGTCTGCCATGTGGCCGAGATCTAAAGTGTGCCCGTGCGGCAAAAGTGCCTCCCAAAAAGGGATGAACTCTAAAAATTGGAAAAGGCACTATGACTCATGCCCAGTGCGTGCCTCCTCCCCTGGCACTATCACCAACTTTTTTTCAAAATTGAATTCTTATAATCCTACACCGGCTATTGTGGAGAGCAGCGATAACGGTAAGTCAACAGTAGAAATCACGGTAGGAACCGAGTGTGTCCATACTGTGTGCGTTACGTGTGAATAGATCACGACCATTGTCGTAGTTGCAATCACGAAAAGTGAGGGGCTTTGCCAAAGGCTTCTTTTATTTGTTGGTCTCTAAAACATCTCGCGGAAAAACTCGCAGAAAATATTCACCCCCAGTGATATGAGTTAGTTCAGTACGTAGAAATGTGGGTGTGTTATTGTTTGCTTACTTGCGTAGACGTATCCTTGGCTCGTAATAATCTCTCCTGAAACTGTAAAATTTACACGTACCTTGCCATCCTACAACTGAGCAAAGATTCTTTTTTTTATACATACTGAGGTTAGACCCAAACGCCTATTGTTGTCTTTGACTCCCGACTTGAATACAATTCGTGAAATCTGAAGTGACGTATTGGAGACAGGGAGAAGGAAGGACAACCCCTCCAATGCTATGAATCACGTTAAGATCGCAAGAGATTTATTTAAGTAATTTAGAAATTACGACCCCGTGTAATGTCAGAGAAAAAGGAATTGTATTGTATTGTATTAATATTTGAGATGCTTAATAACCCCTTAAAAGAAAATTATAGCTTTACAAAAAGCGGATATTAGCCATGGTTGGGCCATGTAACGTCAGAGTACGGCATCAAGCAAGCTACCCTACAACGAGTGAGGGGAGTGAGGTCACATGAAAGACCAGGTGGACAGCAGGCAAGAGCTGCGTGGAGAGGATTAATTACTGAACGCTTCTCATTACTGTACGCATCGTCTTCCAGACACAGTTAGTACAATTTGCCAGTACGGTGAACGCGAGTATAGGATGCAGGAGACGAGGTCTTGATGGCAGTGGACTTATCGAACGCGGCCGGTGACAAGAAAACGTGCTCTTTTGCAGTGAAAAATATCAAGCTTTATTTCAAACCGTACTACAATTATGAACTGTAACTTGCGAGTCGAGGCAAGCGGATCATTTCACACCGTGAAAGCGAACAGTATAACAGTGAACTTTGTGATTCATATTCACGTACACCTGTTGTTAAATGAAGCCATTTTATAACGTTGTGTTACCGGCATGTGGCAAGGCCGGAACATTGTTGTTATAGCAGACATCTTGTGACGAATTGGAGGTCGTGTTATAAGATACTGCTACCGACATTAACATTACTGAGTATTGGACATAGATATTATTATGGTCCGAATACTTGCTTCATTTTCCAGTTTTACCATTTCAACTCGTATGCCTACCAGCGGATGAACTTTGTCACATTTTCGACATTATGTTAGAAGGCCCAGGCGACCACGGGGTAACTCAATTAATACTGGAACTTTCGACCAGAACAGTGGAAGTGACTTCACATATTTTCTGTTGTGGTGAAGAGAGTGCCAAATGACTATGCTTAACGAACATTTGCGAATATGCAAGTCACATAATATTCAGATACAGGGTGTGTGATAATCTTGAACACACATAAAATATTTTTATTCATCAATGCGATTCGACATTTTGTTGGCGAAAACTTTTCTAGTGGAGGCCAATCGACATTTTCTTATGGAACAGTGGCGTGTTGAAGCCATGGACATAATGGGGTACCCATTAAGATCACAACATTCAGTGGATTTTTGGACAGTATCCGAGATGGATATTTTACACATTAACATGATGGGCTAGGCATAAGATGAGGCAGGATGGCACAACGGAGTGACGGATTCGATTCCTACCCAGGCGAGTGACCGTGCAGTGACACGCATTAGGATGAGGAGAATGCTGTTCCAATGGTACAGGATGAAGATTTCGCTGCTCTTGCGAGAAATTAATCACGAATATCTGGATTACCGTCGATCTTTGAATAAATATTTTTATCACCTGGAATATTTTGAAGGTATTGTGAGCATTCTAGCGATTGTGTGGAGTTAGTGACCAGGGATTTTTCTTTTTGATTGGATCTTTTTAAGCTATTGAATTTAATTCGCTTTAGCGAAACAGTGTCACTACTATCTGACAGTATAATAATTGTTGATTCCAGTCATATGCATTCATTCATTTTAGCCGTCGGGACAGTGCCTCTTGCCTAGTGCAATTGTGTGGTGTCTAAACGCTATACCTGTCGATTAGGGATCAATCATCTGAGCCGTCGGGACGGGGCCTGTTGCCTTGCGCAATTGTGTGGTGTCTAAACGCTATACCCGTCATTAGGAAACTATCATTTTATCATCCGAATGCAATGTTGACTGTAAGCGAATCAAACAATAATTAACAAGTCATGTATTAGTATGATCTTTGTCCAGTACAGTATAAATAAATGTAAGCAGGATTGCACTTTGTAATTCTTGTGTGGTAGATCCAATAGTTTTGTAGCGATATTCTACTTAATGTAATACCTATTAATTTTCTGATGAGTTGATTTACACTTTAAACAAGGATTTTAAGCGATTGATTCTCTTAAGATGAGTACGTTCTTTTCACGAATTTATCTCAGGCAGAATGGAAACATCTATGATGAATATTATTAATCTAACACGATGGTGTTCTTTTGAAACAAATTTCAATGATTTTTCCAGAGATATTACACTTTAAATTTAATTAATGCTCGGATTGGATAATAATTATTTCAGTAATTTTCATGTAATTTAAGAGGTTGTCAAACACAATTATAGTGACCATTGTTCTATTGTTCTATTGGGTCAACTTTATTAATGCCTGAAGCCAGTCTTACAATTAATGTGGATTATTAAATACGTTGAGTTTAGATATTTTTGCCAAGCGTTGTATGAAGATTGCCAATATTTGTGAGGTTACCACTTTGATATATTAATGGTGTAGACTAGAGGTTAGTGAACACAGTCTTATTGTTTGATTCATGCTGTGCGCTGAATATTTGTGATGAAGTGATGATAAATTGACAATTGAAATGGTTCATGTTGAATGAATTCGAGTTGTTATTAGTGGATGATAACGTCCAATGTGGAGTAATTGTGGCAATAAATTTTGGTATGGCAATGGAGTGAAATATAAGCACCGATTATAACTTGTAAGAGTATAATTACGTCTGGCAATACATTTTCACTGATGTGATATATTTTTACGACACCTCTGTAAATAATCCTAGATATTTTCTGGAAGTTTAAATAATCCAAGTTTCTTTAATAATTAATTGTTGAATATTACTCTGAAATTTAATGAAACAGCTGATCTGACCTGATGACAAATATGATAATTTAAATAAACAGCTGATTGAGTAGTAGCTGCCATGATAAGTGATTAACGATTTTTCCATGCTTAATAAAATGCCAGATAATTATGATGATGTCGATAAACGATTAAGATTTTGACAGGATGATTTCACATGCTTTGAATATATTTTTGTTGTTGATTCTAATGAGTAATAATAATAATAGTCTGAAATGAACGTGTGAGATATTGACTAGTTGAAGTCATGAACATAAATAATAAATGATGATCAAGTAATTAAAGTGGTAAATGATGGTATAATGAAATGATGTGATACGGATTGTTAGAGGATGATTAGTTAAAGTTCAGTAGTTGTTATTTTCATGTTACCTTGCAACATCGATGTCCAGATAAAGTTGACACATTTTTGTTCAAGTGTGGAACTGGACTTGCCGACAGTGCATAGTTTTTGACATGCCGCCAGGGCATAGTTTCTGACATGCCGACAGTGCATATTTTTGAGTGGTAATTTTGTGTGAAGAGAGGTGATGATGAGGATATGGATATTCCGTCAAGCTAGGAGCTGTGACGAAGGAGAATGGTAATTTCGGTTCACACACATAATGTTAGATGGAATGGCTTCGATTAAATGTTTGTTAATGGAAATGAAATAAATCATGCTCCCATTGATAATGAAAGTCTCACAACCAATTTTTAGAACATCAGATGATGCTATTAGTCATTGAAAACGTTGACGAATTGTAACATTTATAAATTTCTCATAATTCCAATTAGACTGGAATACAAGTCATTCTATGCTTCGTGAATGATCAAATGTGTTGTAGATAAAATGATTATTGTGTGCTAGAATAATTTAAATTTAAATGGTTCACGTGCTTGCTGTCTCAGGGTTCACAAATGCAACAGTGACGTGTGATTCAGTGCCTCGGTGACCCTGAGAATCCAAGAAACTTTTAGTTGTTTTATTTCTTTTCATGTGAACAAATTTATTTTTGATGAGAACGGAAATGGTTAGACTTGAAAAAGAACAATTGCATCCTAACTGTCGTATGCGATGCTATGGCAGTTGGATCATCGCATACCACGTAGGAACGGGTACAGTACGTAAGTACGCTATTATGATGGGCTATGTGGAGTAGTTTCCAAAAAATTGGGTAAGTTAGTCACCTGTGTTATGATTTCAGCTCAATCAGTAGTTTGTCGATGGCTTACTTGTTATACCTCAAGTTCTCGTGAAATTCCTAAACACAACATTAGGGTCACTGCGACATGCGAAATTCGGAGTGTTGTGGGCCTCGCACGGCCACACAACCGAGCTATGTTCCAACAATAGGGAAATCGCCCCAAACTTGAACTGAATCTTCTCATTTGTTTGAATTCCTACGATGCATTTGATGCTCGCGTTTATGTTCGAACTGCGATCGTGAGTTTCATGAGTGAGACAAAGGGGGGGGTCACCTGCGAACCACGAGCATCGCGGTGTGGCGTATTGCAGCTGCGGCGTAGCGTGGCGACCAGCTGATTGTGAGACAGAGACCTGTAAACTACCCCACCCCTACCCTCTCCTCTTCCCGCTGAAGCCCATCGGTCGCATGCTGTTATTTTATTTCGATGTTTTTCGACATCCTATCCATGACCATTCTTTACACTACATAGTGCATATCCGGCTCGAATTTGGTGTTTCTTGACGGAATATGGTGCTTTGGTTTGAAATGCCGGTACCGGTTACTATTGAGTGATTAATTGATTTGTAAACTGTTTGGTTCAGAGAAGCAAATTAGAAGTGGGGGTCAAAACCTAGAATTTTGGTTTCTGCTCAGGTCTAGCTAGGGAGGATCGTGTGTATGCGTTTTCTTTTTGGTGTGTTTTTAAGGCCTTTTCATTTATTTTGTTTTTGCGTTCTCGTTCTATCAATTCGTGTACATTGTCGATTCGTGCAGACAGTGCCATCGTTTTCCCTCGCGTTCAAATAAAAAAAAATGAGAATCGTGCTAATGTATGGTCAGGTTAATAGTCCCTACCACCCTCTCTCCCTCCCTCTGTCTCCATTTTGCGGTAAACAATTTTTATACGTACTATGGCGGACATACACATGTTGCCCCCGAGATAGAAACGGACTTAAGAAAACAGGGCCTACATTTTGGCCTTGTTCCAGGTTTTTAAGTCTATCGTATAAATGCATGCTTGTCAACGGACGGATTTGGAGGGTCAATAACCGCGTTCTCTTTTTACATTTGTAGTTGGTTTGGTAATACAGCTTTTCGGCTTTTCAGATGAACTGGTCATGTTTGTTTCCTTGATAAAAAGCACTTTAGTTAACGTAAACAATTTAAAAAATTAAATCAAAATTTTAGTTTCGGATCCTAAAGTTGGTAACACAATTTATATCCGCGACATAACGTGTATTTTATTTTTCATGGCATCTTGCGTTCTACAGTATTTCTAGATTAATTTTAGTAGTAATTTGTTTTCCTGAAAGTGCCTTATCTAAACCGTGGTTATATTTCTCATTACAGGAATTAATGCTCCTAATCAGATCTTGGTAGAGACAGTTTTCGTGTTACTGATGATAGTGGTGGTGCTGGTGGTACCCAAAATCCTTGAACTGGTGGTAATGATCCATGAAGAGAACCAAATCTTCGTCCCTAAGATCCCAGGCCCTTCCAGTGATGAACCTCCGGGATTACTTTGTGAACGTGCAGTATCCCCTTTCGGCCGTGGCTAATGAGCCGAATGGTGGTGGTACCTCCCCCTCTGACATGGACCCTAAAGGAGTTGACGCACAAGTAGAGGACCAACAGAAACATTCCGGTGGTGAGAGTCTACCTCCTCCCGGGGATTCCGTTAACTTCGCTTCAGTTGCGGTGGTAGCGGTACCTGCACCCCCGGCTCTTCCAGCTCTCACTTGACTGATAACCAGGACTCGCTTCCCGCTTATCCTTCCAATCATCCCCCTTTAGGTCCTAGTGCGAATGGAACCTGGCATCCGAGTAGCGACAAGGTGCGACGATTTAGGGATAACTTCCGATCCGGCAACGTTTTGTAATCTGGAACATTTGACTCCGACAATGGTTAAGTACATTCGAGCAGAAGGTCCTTCCCAACCAAACCGAGAGCTTGTAGGGGGCTTCCCCAAGGACAAAGAGGTATGATCATGCCATGCAGCCTGGTACCGAAAAATGCTTCCGGATGGTGGCGCGGTCCAGCGCGAGTGGTTGTCGTACTCTGTATCCAATCCAAAGGAAGGCTTTCCTGTCTTCACTGTATGCTCTTCGGTAATCAGTCGAAGGTAAAGAAAGAGTGGACACGCCACGGATTCCGTACTTGGTCAACTGGTACAAGCTCTATTCTCCTACACGAGACCGGTGAACAACATGTTGAGGCGTCACTGAAAGCTAAACTAGAAGATTTATCCGTGCCGTTAGTCCCTTCTTTCGAAGAAGGAAGAAAATTAAAAATAGCCGAAAACAGGGAAATTGTCAAAGAATTAACAGACGTGATTCTTTATTTAGGTGGGCGGAATCTAGCTCTGAGCGGACACCGACAAAAATGACTGAAGAACTAAATGGGAACTTTAAAGACTTAGTAGTGCTGTTGGCAAAGTACTCCCCACCATTGGCTGCGTATTTAGCTTCTTTGGAGGCTACCCCCAAGCGCAAGAAACTAAACTTTCTTACCTGGAACAGACAGAATCAAATGATTCATGCCATCTCGCGAGTTATTAAAAATGAGATTCAAAAACAACTGTTTGAAGGGAGGTTCTTTAGTTTGTCAATGGATACTACTTTTGATTTATCGAGAAAAGAACAACTGTCTTTCGTTATCCGGTACGTCGATGAAGAGACAGGGATAGTAAATGAGCGGCTTGTTGCGTTAAAGGAATGTGCGACGACGAAGAGCAAGAACCTATTCAAGACGCTCGAAGACATATGCAGAGAACTTAATCTAGACGGGAAAAACTTGCTTGTCGGACAATCCTATGACAGTGTAGCGAACATGTCGGGTGATTTTAATGGTCTCAAAGCTCAAGTTCAAAACGAAAACCCTGCGGCTGTTTTGGTGTTTTGCGCACAGAATGAATATGATAGTGGTTGATACGGTAATGCACGTTTAAACGCAAAAGATCTGTTTTCGATTTTAGAAAAAACGTTTGCATTCATTTGTTCGTCAAAGGGCCGAGTCAAACTTTTCGAAAATTACAAAACAAAACGGTATCTTAAAGAGCGATTTCGTCGACTAAAACGAGTCAGCATGACACGTTTGATGTCTCACGCTTCTTCACTCACTGTCGCTCTGTCAAGATTTGCTGCTCTAATCGACACACTGCTTCATGTAATTCAGACACAACTGCGAACCCTTGACCGTGAAGACCCAACCGACAAAGTTACACCAGCCGAAAAATCAGCTGCCACAGAAGCGCAAGGCCTCTAGATACTTGCTATCAGAACGCTTTGTTCTCACACTGCTCCTCTTTTCGAGAGTCTTCGAAAAGGTGGGACCTGTGAGCAAAGTTTTGCAAAGTGTTGATATCGATTTATTGGCAGATGTAAGTGCAATCTAGCATACGCTCATAGAAATGGAGCACCTTCGAAACTAGAGAGCATAATATGAATGTATTCTTGAAGAAAAAAATATATTTTCTCACAGGATTTCCCGACTTTGAATTCCAAAACGCCCGATCCCTTGAAGCGGTGCAAGAAGATGATGGACGGCGAGGAAGCTGCAGATGCGCCAAATGATGAGTCCATCAAGAAATTTCGAGTCGAGACCTACAACGTTTGCCTGGACGGAATAATTTCTCACCTTGAAGATAGATTCGCCAACACAACTGTTGGGTTATACAGCGATTTGGCACTCTTTTCGCATCGCCGTCTACTTGGGGTGCACGGTCGAAGAAACGCTCTTCCTGATGATGCATTCGATCACTTCTGTCAACTGTATGGAAAATTCAACTCTCAGAAGAGTATACTGCTTTTTCGAAAGTCTACCCCCAATTCAAGAAGGCAGCTTCATTGCCCGAGGAACTGCACAAACAAGACATTTTTGCCGATGAGGATTCTGCTGACGACGATTTCGCGAAGACCGACAAAGGCGAAGAGGAATCAAAAACTGAAGAAGGAAGCTCTCTAGAAGAGATTGAAGACAGGGATGTTAACCCAGATCAAGCGGACCCCGGCAATACTGGAAGATTAATGACTGTATTTCTATTTATGCACTCAGCAGGCTTGAAACGTGTGTTCCCCCACTTTGTACACCGCACTGAAGATTGCAGTGACAATCCCGGTAACAAGCGCCACACCCGAGAGAACTTTTTCGAAGTTACGCATAATCAAAAACAGGCTACTACGACTATGGGTGTTGAGCGATTGGAAGACCTCATGATACATACTTGTGAAAACGACGTAAATATTGAATACGATAATGTCATATTAGAGTTCGCACCATATAGAAGCATTCTTTCGAAACAGTTACTGCAGGCTACTAAGAAATAAGGTGATGTAATAAAACTTTTTTTATAAAGTTTCTTGTTCGGCCAAAGATATTCTTATGGTGGTTGGAGCGTGACAGTTATGTCCAAAAGTATCGATTTTTCGATGTGCTCAAATAGGGCCAAATAAGTTTAGGAGTGTTGTGGAAGGTCAAAAGTACAATGCCAATACAAAATCCTTTAGAAAACTGCTACCTGAAAGCAGCTATAGGGCTTTGAAAAATGACAACAAGTAGGTTTTAGTGTTTTTTTTTGGGGCGGAAAACGGCCTTTTTACCTTAGGTTTCTCTTTTAGATGTCCAGTGACGACGGTATTTCTTAACGTCTTATATTTTATCATGTTAAAATCTTTATTTTTGGAGTTTTTGGCTAAAATATATTCACTAGAGCACACTTAAAAACAAACAAAAACACTAAAATTAGCTTAAAATGGCCGTTTTAGGGTATATTTTAATATTAAGTTTTTTAAGTGTGTTCTAGTGAATAGATTCCGGCCAACAACTCCAAAAATAAAGATTTCAAAACGATAAAAATGAAAACGTTAAGAAATACTGAGGTCACCGGACATCTAACAGAGAAAACGAGGGTCAAAAGGCCGTTTTTCCGTAAAAAAAAAACTAAAACCTATGTGTCTGCCATTTTCAAAGCCCTAAAGCTACTTTCAGTTAGCAGTTTTCCAAAGGATTTTGTATTGGCATTATACTTTGGACCTTCCACAACACTTCTAAACTCTTTTTTGGCCCTATTTGAGCACTTTGAAAAATCTATACTTTTGGACATCACTGCCGCGCTCCAAGCTCCTTAAGTCCAATCCATTGCCGCTTGAAGACGACGCATTAAGCGAAATGAAATCTGTCCGCCGAGGAGTAATGTTTGTTTTGAGACTTCCCTTATTTATCTTTTAACTAAACCTAAGTGAGCAGTATTTTGATGTTTGACACTTTTTGTCATTCAAATGTTGAGAATATCATAATTCTGTAAAAATACTGTTTTTCCTCGTAATTGAATTAAACGCTTTCCGGTACTCAATGAAAGTGTTGCATTTTTTCTATTTCAGCTCGACTTATCGCTAAAAGTTGCTAAGAATCTGGAGAAGTATGGATAGTTTTTGGAAACAATATGAGTGCATAACTCGTATGAGGGGGGGGGGGGGGTTCGGAAAGGGGGGGGGGGGTGTCTAAACTGTTTCGCTAGACCTCAGAGAAATTCTATTGGCGCCACTGCTAACAATTACCGAGGGATTTCACTCCTGGATGTTGCCTATAAAAAATTTTCTCGAATTCTTCTCAATAGAATTAAAGTACAACTTGAAAATGAATTAGGAGAATATCAAGGAGGTTTCAGGCCCTGAAGAAGTTGCCCAGATCAAATTATGAGCCTAAAATTGATAATGGATTATAATAGAAAAAGGAATAGAGATATGGTGATAACATTTATCGACTTTAAAAAAGCATATGATTGTATTCATAGAGAATCTTTATTAAAAATTCTAAGACACATGGGATTACACACCAAATTGACAAATCTCATAAAACTAACTCTTACAGGCACCAAATCAAAAGTTAAATTCAGAGGTGAATTCTCTGACCAATTTGAGGTCACAACCGGTTTACGACAGGGTGATGGCTTATCACCATTACTATTTACTTGTGCATTGGAAATGGTAATGCGAGAATGGTCTAAGAAATGCCCTCCAAATATAAAAATAGGGAGAAAAATTCAAACAAACTGTCTTGGTTTTGCAGACGACATGGCATTATTGGCGAAAGATTTAGAGGAAGCCAAAACACAGATATCAGAGCTTCAGACAATTGCAAATAAAATTGGCCTTAAGATATCATTCGAAAAAACAGAAATCATGCCACAAAAACCAACACCATTAAAGGAAATACAAATTAATGATACAAAAATTAAAATTGTAACACGATTCAAATATCTAGGAGAGCTAATAACAAACAATTTAAATGAGAAAGCGTCAATTCAAATAAGAACCAACAAGTTATCTAGGGCCCAAAAATTAACATGGGAAACTTACAAAAAAGAAATGCTTATCAATTAATGCAAAAATTAAACATTACAATACAGTCATAAAACCGGAAGCCACATATGCAGCAGAAACATTATTCCATCTAAATGAACATTCTAAAACCGACAGATTACAGAAGATCGAAAGGCGAATTGGAAGAACTTGTATCAATAAAGGATATAAAAAAGATGGGCAATGGTGAATAATACCTAACAATATGGTCTATAACAACCTAGAACCCATTACTGATACCATGCGAAAGAAAAGACTAGGATTCTTTGGGCACATCATGAGAATGCCAGATCCACGTCTTCTAAAACAACTAGTGCAGTACAATCTTGCTTCAAAAAACACAACTGGATGCCGATGGTTAAAAGAAATCAGAGAGGACTTAAAAGAAATTGGCCTAACAACAGAAGATGCTGCAAATAAGAAAAGTTTAACTACAGCACTTAAAAATATGACGTTTCATTTTCCACTCACAAAGAAGAAAATTCCTACAAGAATATTTTCCGCCGAAGAACGGGCAAGACGATCAATACGCATGAAGAAGTACTGGGAGGACCGCAAGGCTCGTACAGTTCCCACAAGTCGACGAACTAATGGTTGGGTAAAGTGATCCTTTGTGGTCTCAAAAGAAGAAGAAGAAACAATGACTTGAAGAATGATAATGCATCCTGGAAACCAACTGACCTTACTTCCATGCTACAGTCTCTCTCACGAGTTGGCCGGCCAGCGCACCAAGCTTATCTGTCTCCCGTTGACTGATCACTTCCTGTTACACAGCGCACACTTCGCAGTTCTGGTCTATGCTTATAACGTGTATTAAGTTAGTGTTGATCTGTCGCTCCAACTGTTCTCCAGTTGTGAAGTGTTACTTCTGGGTATCATTCTCATAATGCCTCCACGTGTGTACACGGTAGAGGAAAGAGTATTTATGTACGATAATTATGTGAAAACAAGAGTCTTGCAGGGAAGTCTTTAGATGTTTCATAGCACATTTTCCAGGTATGCACCCTCCACATAGAGAGAACCAGTGGCGTATGCAGGATTTCCTTCTGGGGGTTTTTCATTAATATAATAGGGTAATTGTGTACATTACAGGGACAGATGACCTTGCTGTTCCGCCCCTTAAAACGACAGTCATCATCATAATTAAAATGATACTTTGATTGATTAATATTCATAAAAAACAACAATTAAATAACCGCTATCTTTGCATGAAAAATATTTTAGGTCTCATTTTTTGGACACAATAAAAAAATGAAAAGAAATTCTAAAAAATATGGACCACAGTAACTAAACATTGAGACTGAAAAGATGCAGTTGTATCCTCATGACCATAGTGACGTGGTTGCTTAAAATATTTATATTATGTGAGAGAAAAATAATGTTTTGCTCTCCGTGTTTCTACTGCAATTGCTATTGGCTCTCAAAATCTGCCTATCTTGATTATTTTATCTGTATCATTAATTGGAATAAATTGCAGAAACTCCTCTTTTACTGAATTATCTTTAAGGAAACGGGCACACACAATTAAAGCAACCCGAAGTGATGTGAAAAGTGTTACCGATCGCACACTTCAACAGCAAAACTGATCCATGGGTAGCTCCAACACTGCGAGTAGAGTGTAGGGCATTTATTAAGTGAGGAACGTGACCACACCTAAGGTGTATGCGGGAGTTAAGACGCCTAACGAGCGATGCCGTAAAACAGGTGATAGATGGGACAATATATAGATTCAAGTAAAGGAATATCTCTGGTGGGGGGGGATTCAACCCTGACCCTCCCCCCCAGTTGGTACGCCACTGGAGAGACCGTGCGGAAGCTGGTAAACAAATTGAGAGAAACTGGTTCTCTACTCGATAAGAAGCGAAGTGTTAAAAACTTAAGCGTGCGAATCGGAGTTTCCTACGACGATGCCAGAAATGTGTAGATGTAGGAGGAGAACATTTCCCTGACAGCACTTAAAAGATTCTGTTAAAACCTCTTGTTGAGACTATGAACAAATTCACAGCAAAAAACTTGTTGCACCTGAAAGTCCTAGCAAACCATCTTTTTGACTCATAGTTAACCATTTTTCCCCTACCTCGTACGGTCTCGCTGGCCACTTCCGCGGCAGTTGCCAACTCAATGTAGCACAGTCTCCATCCAGCACAGCAAGGCTATGTTTGACTCTTGCCGCAAATTACGTAAGTTTTACAAATATTTAAGGATACTATTCCAAATTTCTTTGTATTATTTCATATTTTCTTACGCCTAGCGTTATTTATTTCCAGTTGGGAATGGAAACCTTTGACCAATTTCGGAGACAACATTATGAACTGAACTCTGAAAACCTCAAGAGAGACAATTAAACAATCAAGAGTTTTGCAATGTGTACCTACCATAATTTAAAAAAAAAAAAAAAAATTAAGAAAACTTTTAAAGTGTTTCAGGGTATAAGTGATTTGAGTGTGTTTTTATGTCAACATTTTATTACTGTAATTACAAAGTGTTTTTTAAGTGCTGCCAATACACTGTAAGGCTGATGATGATGCCAATGCATATAGGCATCAAAAAAAGTACCTATGTAGATTGTGACATGTGATTACATCACAAGATTTTGAATATAAAGTATTGACGAGACGGAACTAAGAAATCTTTTGATTATTACACCACATACCATAGATCTCTTATAGATTTCAGACTTGCACTGATGATATATTCTGTTTCATGCAGGAGAGTTGGGGGGAAAAACAGTTGGAAAAAAAAATCAAGATGACTGGGCTCACCATCTTCTGGGTTCTCCCAGAGGGCAGCCACTTTGGCGACGAATGGCAGGTCCGTCTTGCGGGGACCAGACTTGAGAAGCACGCAGTCTAGGGGATGGATTATGTCGCCCTCTATGTGCCGCATGGCCGGGTAGCACTTACGGGCACCGGCCAGGTCGTCGCTCTGCAAACAGCCAGAGCTAGTTGAAACACTTAACACTTGAACGGCACAATATCATAACACACACATCACATCATCTAACAATATACAAGTAATGATCAAATCAAACAACCATATAATAATAATAATAATAATAATAATAATAATAATAATAATAATAATATCGTATGGCCTTGGGAGCCGGGTGCAAGCTTTGTTATTTGACACCTAAAGGATAGCTTGCATGTCGAATTTCGTTGTTCCTTGAAGCACCATGAAAGTCAAGGAGGTTAGATATCAAAGTTCCTTGAACACTATAGTGCTTTCTAGTAGAGAAATGAGGAACTTTGTGTTGGCAGTAACTACTTCCATGCTATAAACGGCCAGTGAATTAAAACTCAGCAGTTTTTCTAGGTTATGCTGTGTCTTGTGTGGGGTTTCGCCTAGAAACACCAAGCTGGCTCTTCAGCGGGCTCTTGGTGTCCGTGCCCGGACCCCCACAGGAGTAGCGCTACCTCCCATTTTATGAAGCGCACCTGCGCACAGACACCAAGGGCCTGCTGATGAGCCAACTTGGTGTTCCTAGGTGAAACCCCCACACAAGACATGGTATAACCTAGAAAAACTGCTGAGTTTTAGTATGTACTAGGCCTATACAGTTCATACAGTATTTATGATTTGAATGAAAGTAATATTGAATTTTTCAAGTGATCGTTTCTTTTTGCCGGTCAGTGTATATAGATATAGGAATTACAGTCGAGTCACGCTGTGACTGTTCATTTTTAGGTGACTTTTAGGTTAGGATCATGGCTACTCTTTGCTGGTGGGATATTTTATAGCAGGTCTTAGCGCTGATCATAGAGATTCCTTGCAATAGTTCATCAGTAAAGGAGAAGAGGGCCATGCTTTATGTAATTGAGTTTCATATCTGAATTATGGGGGTTTGCCTGTTCCTCTATCGGGCACGTCCCAGGTGGCGGATAGGGGGGCTCGCCGGACTTGTCCGGAGGGTTTGAGGGAAATAAAATACCTCTCGCGGACCAAAAACAGGCCCCTCGCCAGGGTTGTGGTGAAGCTACGTTAGGCCTAGCAAGCCAGTAGTGGATATGAAACTGCTTTTAAAACGGGAACGGGCCTCGGAAAGGACAGATCTAAAGGAAGCAGACCTGGCTATGGAAATGGACTACGAATCGGAACTTTGAATATAACTTCATTGACGGGAAGAGTGGAGGAGGTTGTGGATATGATGGAGAGGAGAAAACTGGATGTACTCGGACTGGCAGAGACCAGATGGAGAGGGGAAGGAAGAAAAGAACTGAGAAATGGCTTGCAGCTATACTGGATAGGAAATGAGGAGGGGAAGAGAAATGGAGTGGGAATGGTGGTGAGAGAAGGGCTGAGGGAGGAAGTAAAGAGGGTAAGTGATAGAATAATTAGAGCCAGAATCACTGTGAAAGGTAGAAACCTGGACATTCTGCAAGTCTATGCACCACAGGTGGGATGCACAGAAGGCGAGATGGACGAGTTTGAAGAGGAGTTGCAGAAGCAGTTAGTGGGGAGAGACCTGATAGTCATGGGAGACCTAAATGCCCATGTCGGAACTGATAGAAGAGGTTTTGAGGAAGTGATTGGTGGTGAAGGATGGGGAAACAGGAATAAGGAAGGAGAGAGATTGTTGGAACTGTGCAAGATAAATGGGCTAATGGTTGGAAACACATGGTACAAGAAGAGAGAGAGCCATAAAATTACTTGGTACAGCAGGGATTTTACTAGGAAATCAGTGGTGGACTATATTCTATGCGGGAAGGAGACAAAGAAGAGTATCACGGATATAAGGGTAATACCTTCAGAAGCCCTGGACAGTGACCACCGTCTGCTGGTCGCCAAGGTGAGAGGACTGAAGGAAAAGAGGAGAACTGAGAACCAAGAAAGAAGAATAAGGACATGGAAGCTGAAGGAGGAAGGAAATAAGGAGAAGTTCCAGATATTAGTGAGGAACAAATTACCGAAGGATGATCCGAAAACAGGTGAAGAAGAATGGAATAGGTACAAGGACGTGTTGGTAGAAGCAGCGGAAGTCGTGTGTGGCAGAACTAGTGGAAAGAAAAGGTGGAAGGAAACACCATGGTGGAACCCCAGAACTAAGGAAGCAGTGAAAAAGAAAAATGAAGCATTCAGGAAATGGTTCCAACAGAGGACAGACAGAACAAGAGAAGAATACCAAGAGCGGAAGAAAGAAGCAGGAGAAGTAGTGAAGGAAGAGAAAAAGAAATGGCTGGAGAAATGGACAGAAATGATGGAGGAGGACTGTGATGGCAGTAAGAAAGTGTTGTATGGAATGATAAAGGCAAAGAGAAGAGATACAGGGGAAAATGTCAGAATGGTGGACAGGAATGGAAAGGAGGTCGAAAATATGGAAGAAGTAAAGGTTATCTGGAGAGAATACTTCAAGGAACTCCTAAATCCAACTAAAACCAGCGTAGTGGACATTGTGGAGGAAGAAACAGACAGTGACCAAGACATTTCAGAGAAGGAATTGACATGGAAAGAAGTGGAGGAAGCATTAAAGAAGATGAAAGGGGGAAAGGCACCGGGAATGGACGAAGTGAGTGTGGAGATGGTGAGAGCAGCAGGGGTGATAGGAACACAGTGGCTCTTTCGAGTAATGAAAGTGATATGGAGGGAGAAGAAAATACCAGAGGACTGGAAAAGAGGGATAATAATACCCATATTTAAAAAGGGAAGTAGGAAGGAATGCAAGAACTACAGGGGAATTACACTCATGTGCCACTGCGCCAAAATATTTGAGAAGGTACTGGAGAGAAGAATTCGGACAGAAGTTGAAGATGGGCTGAGGGAAGAACAGTATGGATTCAGGCCAGGAAGGTCAACAGTTGACCTCATCTTTGCAGTAAGACAGCTACAAGAACACCATTATGAATATGGGAAAGATCTGGTGATGACCTTCTTGGATATTGAGAAAGCATATGATAGTATTAATAGAAACAAGGTATGGGAAGCAATGAGAGCAAAAGCAGTGAACAAGGAGACATAACACTTGGAGGACAGCAGTTGCAGAAAGTAGAATGCTTCAAGTACTTGGGAAGCATAATTGAAGAAAAGGGAGGCAATAGGATGGAAATAAATGAGAGGGGAAGGTGCGCAGATGGATTTTTCAAGAGTGTTAGGGGGATGATATGGAATAAAGATGTACCACAAAAATGTAAAGGAATCATCTACAAGACCTACTTTGTGCCAATTTTGACATATGGTTCAGAAACATGGGTGATGAAGGAAAGGGACAAGAATAAAATACGAGCAGTGGAGATGAAGTTCCAGAGGAGTAGGGTAGGAGTGACAAGAATGGACAGAGTAAGGAATGAGAGAGTCAGGGAGATGGTAAGAGAGGAACCATTGCAAAATAGAATAGAGCGATCTAGGCTACAATGGTATGGACATGTGAGGAGGATGGAAGAGGAGAGGATACCGAAGAAGATGTTTGGAATGGAAATGACGGGAAGGAGGCCAAGGGGAAGACCAAGGGACAGATGGACAAAAGGAGTTAAGAAGAGTGTGGAGGAAAGAGGAGTGTGCTGGGACACAGTAAATGACAAGAGATGGTGGATGGACAGGAAACGATGGAGAGGCTTATGTTCCAAGCAGACCCGACCAGCGGTTGGAAACTGCTCAAGATGATGATGATGATGATCTGAATATTCTCTATTTATGATGTTGTATTGGTTTTTTTTTATTCTGTGACTTTGTGATAATGTATGTAGGAAGATTGTTAGTTTTTGGTGATATGAAAAAAAAAAGATAGGTTTTCTATATGAATGAGGAATGATAAATAGAAGGATGGGCTATGGTGTTGGTTGTTGATAAGATGAAGAAAGTTGCAGATTATGAAGGGAAGTTGGTTTGTTTTAGATGTTGAATTGAGAACTTGATGTGGAAAGAAAAATGTTATGGAATCTATGAAAATACAGGATTATTCAAAATGATTGTCGGGGTTTCATGATTTTTTTGTAGAAACAGTGGACAACATACCATTGTTATTGTTGCAGTAACTGTTACACTAACTCGCAAAGTTTTGTTCTACATCGATTTAGTACCACGTATAACCACCAGATGGCAGTAACAGCAGTATTTGACAAAATGGCTGTCAGCGGTAAAGAGAAGGCGTTTTGTACTCTCGAATTTCATCAAACCGGTCCATTACCAGAGTCCAGCGCCATTTTCCTACGACGTTCGGGAAAGACCCTCCCTCCGACAACTCTATCCCCAGATGGTATGCGCAATTCGTGAATACCGGTTGCTTGTGTAAAGGGAAAAGCCTCGGGTGTCAGAAGCAGACGTGAATCGGATCAGGGATGTTTATCTCCGTAGTCCTAAGAAATTGACTACAAGAGGCAGCAGGGAACTGCATGTTAGAGCATTTTTAAATCAATAACTTCCAAGACGATGGATTGGACGATGAATGGAACATGATCAGATGCTCTTATCCTGGCCACCAAGGTCACCAGACTTAACACCGTGTGACTTCTTCCTGTGAGGGTATGTCAAAGATCAGGTAATTGTTCCTCCTCTACCAGCGAATTTTCTGCAACTGAAGCAGCGTATCTGAGCCGCCTTCGACACCATCACCACTGAATTGTAGGGGTGTGTGTGGGAAGAGATGGACTTTCGAGTTGATGTGTGTAGGGTGACCAGAGACGCACATATCGAGCATTTGTATTGCATGTAAAAAAACTTTTTGAGTTACAGTACACAATAAAACACGATTCATCTTCCTACGTCAATTGCACTGTATGTTATAAATTTTTGTAACCCCAACAATCATTTTGAATGAATGAAAATCCACAGCCTGCTTCCAGTCTCCGACCGGGTCAGGAAAATCATTTTGAATAACCCTGTATAATATGTTTATATTAAAAAAATATCCCTTATGGTATTAATTACCACTACCCCCCGAAGTGAGAGGATTCGTAATGTTACAACGCTATTCTGAACTAATTAGGACTCTGTTCGGTTTAGCGGGAATTTTGGAATAGGAGGATTTCATTAATAATAACAACGTATTGACTTGTTAAGGTGTAAATTAAGTGTGGGGACATCTGCTAGTGTCACAGTATTGATCAGCCCGTGGACAGGTTCAGTGAAAGTCAGAAGGGAAGGACAGTGACCTTCAACTGTGTTGTAAAATTAGACCCGTTATAAGAGTTAGCCAACAGAGTTGAGCTGTATTCTCTAATAGCATTTATTAACTTCCTTGTTCAGTATAACAATACATGTACGTTTTAACACGAAAAAACTAACGTATTTTTGATTTCTCCTGTTTTTTAGTAAAAAAATAAAATAGGCAGATTTTCGGAATAGCAGACTCTACAGTTCAGGGTGTCTACCTAAACCAACTAACAGATTTCCCTGACAATTCCCTGATTTTTCCAGGATAGATCAGAAAATTCCCTGAGTAACAATAACAGCCATGATAAATATATAAAACAGAGTTTGTGCTTGAAGAGCATTTCAAAAAGTGCTCGAACAATAAAGGGTAGCATAGCAGAGTTGAAAAAGGAAAACCATAAAAATATATTTTTCTATATTTTGTGAATTTTTACATTTTTTATCCAGAAATCTATTGTATGAGGGCAGATCAAAAAATAAGTTGCACTTCCCAGTTATGGCCATTTATTACACAACCTATACACCAGCAACACATCTTTAACGACATACAATGCGACGTCACTTTTCCACATAGTTTCCAAGAGACTCCAAGAGACAACCAACTTGCCGATGCCGGATGCTTAGAAAGTTCCTCCAGCGTTCTGCAACCACACGGAGACAGCGGCCTTCACCTCCTCATCGGTCTGGAAATGTCAAACACCGAGCTCCGTTTTGAGCTCACCGAACAGATGAAATTCACATGCCGCTAGGTCGGGACTGTTGGGTGGATGTTGCCAGACCTCCCACTTGAAACGCTGCAGCAGTTAATGACCCCTTTCCGGGAAATGGCCGGCTCCCCATACACAGCACTAATTTCACGATGAATGTCCGTGCAATTCTTCCTTTTGACCCATAGGAATCGGATTGTCGCACGGACCCCATATTTGGAGTGAACGTCCAGTCGACGCACCATTGCATTTGGCCGCTATACACATCATACAAGACGAGACACCACAGCGACCTGCCTAACAGATGTGTGGGCAGTGTCTGTCCCTTTCTCCGCTGTGCCCACGTTGGCGACACACAGAGCGCTGCTGCAGCGTGTTAGTGCAACTAACTTTTTGATACACCTTCGTACTTGCGAGTATTAAAAGTAGCTCGTCAATACTATAATGATGCTCTCAAAAATAATACAGATGCACATTTCAATACAAATACACAGTATGCTCAATCATGCAAGAAATGAGAGCTTACTGATTTAATGTCAGTAACAACAATTATCACCCGACTATACTAGAATGAGTACTTTCCAATTATTCAAGGTAAAACTAAAATTCCCTCAGTGTCATTAAAATACCCTGATAATTCCCTGAATTTTCCCGGTTTTAAAAATTCCCTGTGAATTCCTTGTTTTCCATAGTAGTAGACACCCTGTAAAACTACTGTATATCACTTACTTGTGGACAGGATAACTACCGCCAATTTGCACCAATCACTTACAAGTTTATACATAAAAAATATAACCATACAAAACTTAGTCGAGTTTGTTAATGGGCAAAATCGGACCAAGTGGGTGGAAATAGGGTGGGATGGGGGCTTTTTCAAAAAAGTGAAATATTGCTATAACTTTCTTAGTACGGTATGTGAAAAATCAATTCCATTCAAAGTTCGTACGGTACTATTCTTTGGATAAGAGCCGAAGCTTTATCTCAATGAGAGTGTGTAGACAAGTGCAAACAGCGGCTTTAAGGGAGTGAGGTGAATTGAAGTTGGCAGTATTGACCCAACAGTGCCTTTTCCAACATGGCACCTAATAAAACTCAATTCTTCTTGTGTGGGGTTTCGCCTAGGACACCAAGCTGGCTCATCGGCGGGCTCTTGGTGTCCGACCGTGAAAGCCAATATACCATGGCACCTAATGTTTTTGTCAGTTTACTGCTCCAAAGTTAAAACTTTATGCAATTAGCGTCTATAACCGTGTGATACATGCAGAATTAATGTTGAAAAACTACAGAAGAGCCTAATTTTTTAATATGTAGAAAATTAAATAACTCACACAATAAGAAACTGATAGTTCAACTTAGATCACTAGGGAACCAATCAGCAAATAACTTAAAAAACATGACTTCTAAAATGAGAAAGCAATGGGCATACTTACAGTGAGGAACACACGTGCCCAAAATGGTTCACCCTCCCACGACCAACCATTGGACCATTTGAGTGTGGGTAGTGGCTTTTTCATCATGGTTTTCTTCATGGCATAAAGATCAGGGTCATGTACAGGCCCGACTAAGTCCTTCAGCTGTTGCAGCTGTTTCTTAGCAGATAGGCGTACTTCACCGTTAACTTTACAACTACTGACCACAGGCATTGTCTTTTTGGCAGCTGGAGTCTCTTTCTTACTGCCAGAAGACAGCCTTCTTGCGCTAACCTTACTCGTCTCCACTTCCACCGCCTCCTCGGACATCTGGTCGGGAGATGGTTCGCGCAAAGACTGTCGGCGCATCATGTTGTTGGATTTGATAGTTTTCCTCGCCGGAGACGTTCCCAGCACTTTCCTACCACGAGGCGCTGTTTTCTCTGGGCAAGTTTCACTGGGACTCACCATCTGAGCAACTATATGTTCGTTCACACAGGGGGAATCCAAGTCCGACTGTTGTTCGGATAGCTGTCTTGACACTTTCTTTATAGGCTGGTGACAAAGAGAACCATTCACCTTTTCCAAAGCTTTTTTACTAAGTATTTTACCGTTGGGCAACTTCTTGCCAACACTAACACCATTCTTCTTCAAGACAGTAGTTACAGGATCACTAATTGTTTGGTTCTTGTGTAAAATCCTATCCAAGGCTTCAGGTGCCGTCAATTTGCTGTTGGCAGTCTTGGTGTTCCTAACTTGCTTAGTCCGTGATGGGTATGTCTTAGCTTCTGAACTTTGGACTCTAGAAATCACCTTCGCAGGAGGTGGGGTCGTTTCCCAACTCCTTTTTCCGTCTTCCATCTTCCTCTTTCTTTGTTTAGCCGGAGAGTTAGGAACACTACTAGTAGGGCACTTAGGACTTGATTTCGATACAGCATCATCTGTCAGATTCTGCTCCACTTCACTGGTATCCACTCCAGAATCTTGCGGGATCTCCTCGCTAGCTGTAGTGCCACCAGAAGAAGTCGACATCCTCCGTCTCTTACCAACGGGAGAACTCGTCAAAGATTTGGGTGGAGTGGAATCGCAGGACAACTGTCTCTTTAGCGAGACTGGAGAAGGTGATGACGTTACTGGGACTGCCGCCTTGCCATCACTCAATGACAAATGCTGCAAAGAGGGAGAAGATCTTTCAATTACAGGGAACACTTCCACTTCAGGGCTTGAAGAAGTTTCCTTCTTCACACTATTCTCCTTTTTGGGACCAAGCATAACAGAGAAATTTGTCTGCGTCACTATATTCTGAGATTTCTGCTGCAACGAATCACTTTCACTGATCTGTGTAGGTTCACTGTTGTCCATTTTCACTGCCACTGTAGGTTTCTTCTTTTTACAAATGTTCTCGGTATCACAAAGCAGAACAGTGGTGGAAGGTGGAACTGGCGAACCGTTCATCTTGCTGATGGCCAGCAGTCCATCTCCGTTCTTGACAATGGAATCCTCTCTCGCTACCACCAGACCAGTGAGGGAGCCACTGGGCGTGCTCTGATCGTCGGTACGTGACGAGGCACAGGAAGGCGACGGTGGAGGCGGCATGCCGGCACTTCCCCGCGCTGGACTGGGAGGACCCATGGCGCCAGGAGGTTCCAACGGCAGCGCTAATGCCACGGGAGGAAGCGGTTGTGGTTGATTGGTGTGAGGCCCCTTACCATCACCAGTAAGAGGCCCAGTATGGACGTTTTTTGGACACGACTGCATGGGGCAAGGGCAAGACTGATAGGCTGCATCTGTCAAGAAACAAAACCAAGCAGAATTAGCATTAACATTCAAATATGCCACAACCAACATTCTTATAATGATGTTAATGATGTCCAAAAAAAAAATCACCTAAACTGATCAATAAAATGACATGAAATGTATGGAAAATGCTTCAGAACAAAAAATAAAATAAAAATTTTAAAAAATAACATTTGGGTGAATATTTGTTATAAAACCCATACTAATTCATGTTTGATCAACGATACTGGTGGTTGGATCTTTCACCTGTTTTAAACGAATATTCTTGTGGAGAATCAAGTCGACTATTATTTCTGTATCTCCTTCTCCTTTGGGTTGGATAAAATAATCACAAAATATAATAATAATAATAATAATAATAATAATAATAATAATAATAATAATATCGTATGGCCTCGGGTGCTGGGTGCAAGCTTGGTTATTTGACGCCCAGAGGGCAGCTTGGATGCTGAATTTTGTTGTTCCTTGGAACGCTATGAAAGTCAAGGAGGTTAGATTAAGCTCCTTGACACTATAGCGCTTTCTAGTAGAGAAATGAGGAACTTTGTGTTGGCGGATAATCCCGAGATTAATTTTGCCATTATGAACACGGCCTACTGAATTCAAATGGGTTCTTTAAAATTCCAAAAACGTATGACATGCGTGTCGTGATTTTTGTCGCCTTTCAAAAATCACTTACCACGGCCAGGAGCGAACCTGCAAGCTTGGGGTTGGTAGACCGACACGATAACCACTTACCCACCGTGGCAAGCTTACACAAAATAAAACTATAAAAATAAATACAAAAATTAAAATTATAGACTAGAAGTGAAAATAAAAACAATAACTAAAATTACAAATTAATAATTAAAATTAACATAATTATTAAAATTATCAAAGCACCGACAGCGGTAGCTATGCACGTTAACACGCAGCGCTAGGCCACGGGGCCAAACTCTCTGCGGCCTCTGTAGACGTAGGTTCGAGCCCCACCGTCGACCGTCCTTGAAATGGTTTTCCGTGGTTTCCCATTTCCAACTCCAGGCAAATGCTGGGACGGTACCTTCTGACGGACTACGGCCGCTTTCGTTCACTTCCTTGCCCAGCTTCATTCATTTCATCTCTCGCTTGCCACGGTGGGTGAGTGGTTATCGTGTCAGACTACTAACCCCCAAGCTTGCAGGTTCACTCCTGGCCGTGGTAAGTGGTTTTTTTTTTTTTTTTTAAGGCGACAAAAATTACGACACGAATGTCATACGATGTTGGCATGTCAAAGAACCCATTTGAATTCAGTAGGCCGTGTTCATAATGACAAAATTAATTTCGGGAGTTTCCGCCAACACAAAGTTCCTCATTTCTCTACTAGAAAGCGCTATAGTGTTCAAGGAGCTTAGATATATAACCTCCTTGACTTTAATAGTGCTTCAAGCAACAACGAATTTCGACATGCAAGCTACCCTCTGGGTGTTAAATAACAAAGCTTGCAACCGGCACCCGAGGCCATACGATATTATTATTATTATTAATAATAATAATATTTCATCTTTCATTAACTCCTCTCATGAGCGTCGAGATTTGAAGCCATTCTTTTCAGTGTTGCCTATACATTTGTCATTTGTAGCTTTTCGGTCGGTCAACACGAATATGCCCAATGAATCGGCGGGGAACAAGATACTCTCTGAAGTTCCTCAGCACCGATTGACTGTATTTCAGCTGTAATATAGTCTTTAAGCTCATTTATAGTGTGAGGGTTTCTCGCATACACTATTTTTAAGCGTCCCCCACAAATAAAAGTCACATGGTGATAAGTCTGGGCTTCGCGGGGGCCACACGATCCGACTTATAATCCTAGTACCCCAAGGCGGTCCGGGTTCGATTCCCGGTCAATGCATGTGAGATTTTCGAAGTGAAATGCCATGTCCTGTGGTTCGGATTCCACGTAAAAAGGAGGTCCCGTGGCTCATGATCTCGCGATTAACGGTCACGTTAAACTACAAGCTTGCTTGCTTAATCCTAGTACCAAAAATGCGACGCAATTCTGTCATGGATGCTTCGTCATTGTGAGCAGTGGCAGAATCTTGTTGAAAATAAGTTGACAATCGCTCTCCGTAAGACAGTTCGTCAAAAAACATGGTCAAGGATCACATTGAAGTACAAATTTAAGTACAAATTCCTATACTCAATGACTCAATGCCGCGAAAGCGCCGCAAAACGTCAAAGTGCCTGGCGGGAGACAGGCTCGCGCCGTGGGCGAGCGGGCTAGCGAGGGTCTCCGATACAAACAAACTGGACTCTCTGTGTAAATATGTAAATACACTCCTGGAAAAAATACACGTATTAGTTAATTATCACACTTAAACGGGGCAATTAAGGATTATGCGTTTCGAGCCTCAAGTGGCCATCATAAGATCCTATGTTGAAGTTTAAATTTTCACTATGTAAATGCATGTGGTCATCTCAACGTTACTTTACGGATGTGAAACGTGGACCTTACATCGTCGCGACATCAGAAAACTGGAGCGTTTTCACCAGCAAAAGCTCCGTTCGATCATGAACATTAAGTGGTATTATTACTATGTATCCAATCTTGCTGTCCTCCAGAAAGCATGTACCAAGAGTGTAGAAGCTATCATCTTTGGTCATCGAATAAGATGGACAGGACAAGTCCGCCGCATGAATGACACCAGGTTGTCACGCCAATTCCTCTAGGGTGAACTTTGCTCTGTTAAAAGGCCACAGGGTGCACTTTTAAAGCGCTTCAAAGACCAGCTGAAACAAACCTTCAAGTTGACAGAAATTAACCCTCTAACTTGGGAGGCACTGGCTGAAGATCGTGTACTTTGGAGGCAAACTATATCTGCTTCAGTAAATCATTTTGAACAGGAACGTCGCAGACTGGCAGAAATGAAGAGACTCCAACGCAAGCTTCGTCAAACCCGTCTACGCTCTCTTCCAAATATAAGATGCTATATAAGATGCTGAGTATGTGGCCGCATGTTCCATGCAAGAATCAGCCTGTTTAGTCACCAGAAATTCACTCATAAAATGCCCTGATTTTGGAAGTGTATTGTCAGAAAATTGTATACTCGGAAACGAGCTGCAGCCGACGACGAAATGCACTGATTGGATGAGTCACCTCATGATTTTAAGTTTGGTGGATTGAATATAAACAACTTGAGGTATCGGTATGCAGACGACACCACTTTGGTTGCTGAAAGTAATAAAGAGCTCGAGGATGTCATTATGAAAGTCGAAGAACAGAGTGAAACCATGGCTTGTACTTGAATATCAACAAGACAAAACTAATGACTACAGATTTACCATCAAACATTATGATAGATAATAAGTTTATCACAGAGGTCAACAATTTCTGTTTGTTGGGATCAACCATTAGTAGTAGTGGCTCATGCAGTCAAGAGATTCGCCGAAGACTAGCCCTAGGAAGAGCAGCTTTTAAAGGCCTGGATATGATCTTCAAGTGCTCAGATGTATCTTTGCCTACTAAAATCAGAATGGTTAAGACACTAGTCTTTCCAATAGCTACATATGGTTGCGAAAGCTGGACAATAAGGAAACGAGATAGGAAGTATATTGATGCTTTTGAGTTCTGGTGTTGGAGAAGGATACTGCGTATTCCTTGGACAGCCAAGAAGACAAATGTATGGGTAATTCAAAAAATAAAACCAGATCTGTCTCTTGAAGCATTGATAACACGATTACAGCTGTCATATTTTGGACACATTATGAGACGTTCTGATTCGTTGGAAAAGACAATTATGCCTGGAAAGGTGGAAGGGTCTCAGAGACGAGGGCGGCCAGCATTGAGATGGATCGACTCCATCATATCCAACATGAATATGTCAGTGAAGGATCTGAAGTACAGGGTCATTATCTATGTGCGCCCCGATAAACACGACAAGCTAAGCCGGCTGTGACTGGCGCAGATCGCGGGCGCGCGTACGCGATTCAGCCGGTGTTTGGCGCGCTCCGGTGGCTCATATCGTTAGTTCACACGCGTTTTGTCATTCATATGGACGTGTATCTGCAAAGCTTAGACGTTAGTGTTGCCCGTTTAGTGAGTATTGTGATTACTGTGATTGTTGGTCATGCCTAGACACCAATTCACATTGCGCGAACGTGTGTATATCTATAATTCGTATATGAAAAGCAGAAAATCTTGTTCTGAAACTAGACGAAAATTTAGAATGAAGTTTCCAGGAAGACCTGTACCTAATGCCAGTACAATTAGGTGGCTCGCTAAACGATTCAAGGAAACAGGCTCCGTAAATAATAAAAGAGTTGACAGATATTCTATCATCAGAAGATGTGAGGTGTGTGTTACAAGAGAAGGAGGACATTTTCAGCATCGCCTATGAGCACTGTAAGTACACATTATTGAACATGTTAGGTAAAAGTGTGAAAGTGCGTGCCCACCACCGACTGAACCTGGTAGGCCTACGCACGCCCGCGATCTGCGCCAGTCACAGCCGGCTTAGCTTGCCGTGTTTATAGGGGCACACGTAGATTATGACCCTGTATATGGAGACAGTCCATCTATGCAGTCGCTATGAATCAACGCCGACTTGATGGCACCTGATCATCATCATGAAATGCACTACAGTAGTTATGTAGTTAGTGGTAAGGTGATTATAATACCATTTGCAATTTGAATCTCTAGAAATAATTCATATTTTTTTGGGCTAATGCCGTGTGTATTTAGATTTGAACCATACGTTTCGGAGAAACCTTGCCTCCTTTTTCAATGGAAATCAAACAATGTGGCCAAAGAAAGTATATCAATGAGATTACAAAAATTACAAAGAATATAGACAAATTCCTCGGTTCGTCACCAGAGAGCAGCTGCCAGAAATTACTGTATGGACCATGGTAGAACGGCGGACTTTACCGAGGAATTTATCTATGAAATGAAAATGAAAATCCACAGCCTGCTTCCAGTCTCCGACCGGGTCAGGAATGGAATGAATGAAGCCCCCCATCTAGCGGCGAGGATATGAACTGTGCCGGCTGCCGAGGCCTGACGCACTCCTCTGGGGCAATGATTAATGAAACCGAGGAATTTATCTATATTCTTTGTAATTTTTGTAATCTCATTGATATACTTTCTTTGGACACATTGTTTGATTTCCATTGAAAAAGGAGGCAAGGTTTCTCCGAAACGTATGGTTCAAATCTAAATACACACGGCATTAGCCCAAAAAATATGAATTATTTATATAATCCGGGCCGTGAAAGCCTTAATATATACAAATTTGAATCTCGTTATAAGTTACGTTAGGTTTCATTTGTCCTCAATGTTTTGTGAATTACACGAGTAAAGGTGGGTATGTACGTGTATACAATTTAGAATAACACACTGCAATAATAATAAATCAACTAACAAATTTAACATGCTCTAGATAAAACTAATTACAGTATAATGTTTACTTAACTTGGTGAAGTTGACTTGTCGTCCTGCTTTACGCCTAACTTACAGTAGTTCGCATGACGCCCTGCGTGACATATGTTATCGGAAGTTGTAACTGAGGTTTTGAATGAATTATCGTTGTACTTGAAGCAAACTGAATGAGGTTGGAATGTCTTACAAAATATGTATGTTATGGACTCTTGGAACTGTTTTTATTACTATCGTAGGGAATTTGAGCAGTCTGCCACAACTTAGACATCTGCCCATTGGGTGCCCACCCGGTCTCTTAGACGGTATAGGACCCTACGAAACTACTTATAGAATATACAGGTCTTGGTTTGTTGAAAATAGGACACAATGTGCATCCTCATCCTATAACATAATTCCCAATTATCTCTTCCCATAGCCTATGCATTCCTTGCCTCATTTTTACTAGCGTGGAATTTTATTATTTATTTATTTATTTTAGCAGCGTCAAAGTCTTGAACATTCTAAACATTTGTGTTTATTCAGATTCGCTGGATTATCTGATCTGCATGTACCCTCCTTACTAATAAATTAATTTCTTCGAAAATTGGTACAAATGCAGATCAATTATTGGTATGAATCTTTAATTACTGTACGAGATAAGTAGGCTCTTTAGTACGTCACGGAACAACTTGTTTTTGAAGTGATTCTCATTGATCGTGTCTCACAAAACAGAAAGTCTGTTAGCGTAAGCACATTTTCATCCGACCAGGCCGCCATGCTTCGGCTCACCGAAGCAGGTACAGACTTGCAATCCCGTTTTTTTTTTAGATCTCTACACTGGCCCTTTGTGCTCGCCGGAAAACCGAGTCCAGCCGGATCATGTGAACCGCTCGAGGTAGGTTCGAACTACGATCAGAAGCCGCTACACACTGGTGACTGTGGTAGTGTGAGCGGCTCATGAGTCGCTCAGCTCGCAAGTCTGTACCCGGTTTTAGGTTAGAAATCGACAGACTGCGCATGCATACAGCCGAACTCCCGTTCTCCGACGCAACGTGTCTAACTTCTCCTGGAGCGCAGACAATATCACTCCGGTATTTGTCTGGAGGGTGTATGGAAAAATTCGGAGGATGGGAAGAAACCACACTCGAGATGGCAGCTGTCAGCGCTGATGTCGTGACTTGCTGGGGGTTAGTTATTGGAGTTTTAAGGGGCGAAACAGCGAGGTGATCTGCCCTTCTTAACACAGATTAAGGTATACAAATTTAGATAAAATTTAGAGTGGACGCCTCAATTTGAAAAAAGTCTAAAATTACGGTAATAATAAAAAAAACTAATAGGTAAAATAATAAACAAAGAATTACGGAAAACAAATACAGTAGAACATCGTGGTCCATTGATGGCCGAAACGACTCAAAAAAAAATAACGTCGGATATCCGTAATAATTAGGACCGAAAGTGTTCCGGATAACGATTTCTCCGGAAAATCGAATATGCGTTTGTTTCATGGGGATAACCACCGAATTCTCATTTAGCTGCAACGATTTCTCACTTAACAAAGGTCCATAAATGGGATATCCCTTACTTCCTGTCTGAATAAACCATAAGTACACCACTTCTCCCATTTTTTCATCCGTGGCTGATCGCATGGATTTTCTCTTTTAAGACCTTTCTTCACTATCTAACTTCGATGCATAATTTAGAATTTCACCTCTTCGGTTCTTCAAATCATAAATATATTTTCAGCACTGTCAGTTTTCATTAGATACTGCACACTCTCACCTTTATCCAGTTCATTAAAGATCCCCATCTTATTCTTAATCGATAAAACATTGCGATTTCCTTTTTCCTTTTTTGCCACTCGTAGACGCCATTTTCACAACGTAATACAGTACAATACGCACACTCACATAGGCTACTGTAACACGCTGGAACATTATAGAGTAAACGAACTATACGAGACAACAATTCAAAACGAGAACCGACTCACTACTGTAGGCAGCGTGCAATTACGCATAACAACAGTAAATGCGCGCTGCTTCGACTTCTATTTTTTTGCTCGTCCGGATAATTGACGTTCCGGCTGTTTGACGTCCGGATAAACGACGTTCTAATGTATTCACACTTCAAGAAAGAACAAAAAGAAAGGTGGGAAGACTGCCAAGGGGAAGTCCCGTGAGATTGTGTAGACTCGCTCTTATAAATAGATGACTTACCTAAGAAGGCTATACCCCTAGTTGGTGAATGCGTGTAGCAAGGTGGAGCCCCAGGCCCTGCACCGTAGCCGTAGTAGTGCGGCGAGTAGGGATCCAACGGGGGCGGCGGGTACGTCTCGACCAAAGCAGGCGGTGCTGGAGGTGGGGGAGGCGGCGGCTGGTAGCTGCTCACGGCCCCTGAAGACGCCGTCACCACCATCTGTTGGCTCTGCTGCTGTGGCTGCTGCTGCTGCTGTTGCGAACCTTGCTGCTGCTGCTGCTGCTGTTGTTGTTGTTGTTGCTGCTGCTGTTGTTGTTGTTGTTGTTGCTGCTGCTGCTGCTGACTCGACTGCTGTTGGCCTACACTTCCCGAAGACGGCGCCGAATACAAATCAGGCGGGTAATACTGGGCGTGATGTGGTGGTGGCGCTGGAATGTAACGCCGGTAACTGGGTGGTGGAGGAGGGGTTGAATAAGCTTTGTGATGGAAATACGGTGTCGGAGGGTAGTTAGAGGCCGCTCCAGAATAGCATAGATCTTGACTGTGGTAATGAGAGTGATGCTGGGGATTGCTCACCACTGAGGGGTATTGGACGTTAACGGATTGGGGTGGTGAAGGGTAGTATTGTTGGGGGTAGTTGGGGTACGAGCTATAAGACGGGTGTAGATGTTGAGGTGTTGACGGTGTGGGCGGTGGAGGGTATGAGGATTGAGGGTAACGATAAACGGTGTGATGCGTCGACGTTGGGGGTGGTTGTTGTTGTTGCTGCGATGGGGCCACCTCCCCGGCGGAGGAACATGTGATGATCACGTCATTGTCCGAGGACTCGTCACCTCCGGTGCCTGCCCCACGCGTGGTGCCTGACGAGGTGGCGTGACTAGCTGAAGCGGAGGGCGGTGGGGTCGGGGTGGCCGAACTCTCGAGGGTGGTTAGTACGGCGGGCGCCTTGCCCGTGTTTACAACACTGCTACTGGTGCTGTGGTGAAGGTGATGGTGAGTCGAGATGAGCGGACCTGCCGGCTGGTAGTAACCTGCAACACAACAAATACACAATTAGTATAGTGGCGTACGCAGGGGGGAGGGGGGGGGGGGTAATTCATACAGTAAGGTACATCAGGGGTGGCCAACATTTTTTAACTAAGGGCCACAATGCAAATAGTTGGGGGACCTTGCGGGCCAATAACACTCCGGGGGGTTTGGGTATGTTTTTTTTTTTTAATATAGGTGCAATATGGAGAGTTTTGTGGCTGTCTGAGCTTAGTTTTCTCAGTATTGTTGCGGTTTTCTAATTTCATTTATAGATTAAAAATAAATAAAATAAGTCATGGGAATTAATATTTCTAGTTTCATGACTTCGCTAAAAGTCTCGTGTTAGCAATTTTCAATTAAAAAATATTGGCAGATCAGTTGCACAGGTTACTTCTTGAAAAATAACTTTGCAGCTCTATTTTCATCCTTGGCAGTTACCGCGGAGTTCCGAGTTCGATTCCCGGTCCTGACAAGAAATTTAATTCTGGTGTAAGGATTGTAACGGGATACACTCAGCCTCGTGTGGCAAAGCTGAGAAGAGCTGGGTTCGATTCCCACCTGAGCTGTCCCAGGAAGTGGTTACCAGTGAGACCGCCTCCTGGCAGTCATCCTGGAGATCTGGGTTCGATTCCCGGCTTTGCCAAGAAATTTCATTTTAGTCGGAGGACTGGGACGGGATACATTCAGCCTTGGGAGGTAAGACCGAGAAGAGGCATGTTCGATTTCCACCTCCACCGTCCTGGAAGTGGTTTTCCGTGGATTCCCCCATTTCTACTCCAAGAAAATACCGGGATGGTTCTTAACTTTAAGGGCATGGCCACCTCCTTCCCAATCCTCGCCAGAATTACAACTACACGCACTAGCACAGACACAACAGATTATCGGAAAATTACTTAAAACCAGCAGTAGTGGCCAGCCTCGCCCGGTGGATTAATTTGATTTATGGATGATATTAATAATGAATACTACTAGAGAACTGGAGCGCTCAAGGATAAGAATCGGAAAGCACCAACGCTTATTGCAGCTGATAACCTCAGTATACTGCACCAACACCATCGCCAACACCATGAAGGTCTGATCAGGTTATTTCACTTGGTGTGTAGGATTTATGAGACAGGTGAGGTACCCCCTGATTTCAAGAAGAATGTTATCATCCCTATACCAAAGAAAGTGGGAGCTGACAGATGTGAAGATTACCGTACAATCAGATTGGTTACTCATGCTTCAAAGATCCTGTCTAGAATAATTTACAAGAGGATTGAAAGCCAGATAGAAACAGAGTTGGATGAAGACCAGTTTGGTTTCAGGAGAAATGTAGGAACAAGGGAAGCTGTACTAAGTCTTAGGCTGATTTTGGAAGGTAGAATAAGGAAAGATAAGAGAACGTTCATGTCATTTGTAGACTTAGAAAAGGCTTTTGATAACGTTGATTGGACTAAATTGTTTGACATTTTGAAATCTATTGGAATAAAGTACAGGGATAGGAGGGTGATATACAATCTATACAGAAACCAGACAGCAGTCATTCGAGCTGAAGGACATGAGAGAGAAGCTGGTATTCAGAAAGGTGTAAGGCAAGGCTGCAACTTATCACCCATACTTTTCAATCTTTACATTGAACAAGCAATGAAGGAAATTAGAGAAAAATGTAAAGTGGGAGTGAAGATTCAAGGAGAAATAATTTCAACTCTGAGATTTGCTGATGACATCGTCATCTTGGCCGACAAGCCTGAGGATTTGAATGTGTTTTTGAATGATATGGATTCCGTCTTTCGGAAGGAATTCATGATGAAAATTAATAAATGTAAAACAAAAATACTGGAATGCAGCCGAAATAAATCAGAAACCTCTATGGAGATCAAATTGGCCGGTGAAAAGCTGAAGGAAGTAGGAGACTTCTGTTACTTAGGAAGCAGAATAACCAGTGATGGACGAAGCAAAGAGGATATAAAAAGTAGGTTGGCTCAGGCAAGGAAAGCCTTTCTACAAAAAAGGAATCTGTTGACATCGAATATAGATTTAGGTATTAGGAAGTCATTTTTGAAAGCCTTTGTCTGGAGCGTGTTGCTCTATGGAAGTGAAACTTGGACTATTGGTGCAGCAGAAAAGAGGAGAATTGAAGCATTTGAAATGTGGTGTTACAGGAGAATGATGAAGATCAGATGGGTAGATAGGGTTACAAACGAAGAGGTATTAAGGCGAGTGGGAGAGGAGAGATGTTTCTGGCGACTGTTAATGAAGAGAAGAGATAGGTTGGTAGGACACATTCTAAGACACCCAGGAATAGCAAGCTTAGTTATGGAAGGAAGGGTCGAGGATAAGAACTGTAGGGGTAGACCAAGGTTAGAATATGTTAAACAGATTGCGTCGGATGTAGGGTGTGGTAGCTATGTAGAAATGAAACGATTAGCTCAGGACAGGGAGGCATGGAGAGCTGCATCAAACCAGTCAAAAGACTGAAGACTCAAACAACAACAACACCATCGCCCTTATACAGAGGCATACTATTGTCATGATGATAACTGTTTTAAGGGGCCTAAGAGATCTTTTTGGACTAATTACTCCCCGTGACTGCAATTTATAAGCAGCTCGCAATTCTGCACCAGAACACTGGTAGGGGTGACGTGATGCAGCCCGCATTGCCAGGCAACAATAGACTTAGGTATTATTGAAGCTGTTCGGGAGCGCTTGTACTTCCGACTTACTGAACAAAAATCAATCCTTAAGGTTACCTAAGAGGTGTAGCCTAATGCTACATAGCCTAAACTATTCCTCTTGAATCAGGCTATCATACACAAAAATAATTTTTCGAATCCGACTGGTAGTTCCAGAGAATAGCGCGTTTAAACACACAAACTCTTCGGCTTTATTATATTAGTATAGACATACATATAGGCCTACATACACACAAGTACACGGGGCTAAATGACCACGACATCCATGCCCCTCACTGAAACAACAATGTTTTCCGTGGTTTCCCACTACTATTCCAGGAAAATGTCGGATCGATACCTTGAATCAACTCTCGGTGGATCTACCCCAAATTTAAGAATGAGCCTTCAGCTGCAACAAGTAGTCTATGCAAATCCCGACATATTCACTGCACACCCAAGTACACGGGGCTGATGACAAAGATATTACGAGTCCCTAAAATGAAACCACTATTATTACCCTTTCACGAATTGATTGCCGGAGGTCGAGATGGGAACTATTCTTTGTTTACTTGTGTCAAACGTTAGCCTGCTTGGTTGACAGGTACAGTTGCGCGAGTAGGAAATTACTCAGCTCCATTAGCCTCAGTCATCGTTTAACTGTCCATTGTGACAGAGCGCCTGTAACGCTTATCTGACGCAATGCTGCTTGACTGCACTCTGTCATCACTGTGTCCTCCGCTTCACAATAAACAACAAACACTGGCGCAGCCACACTCAGCGGCAATCAGATCTTGACTGGGTAATACATTACAGACTGGTCAGATGACGACGAAGTGATATCCGCGTACCGATCCTCCTTAGTGAAGAAATGCCACAAGTTACACCCCACCGCTAAACGCTACGAATTCTGTGTCAGTAATCGGTAGTCTATATCGACTTCCGTAAACTTACAGACCTAGTTTCTCAACGTTATCTGGGGCTCCACAACGACCTGACGCAAGAGATGAAGTTTGTGAAGCTGTTCAAGGAGTTGGACTCAGTTTGTGTTTAAGACAGGGGAACGCATTCACCCTGGTAGTGCTCACGTACTGCGAGGTCGTAACCCTATGATCTGATTGGCCATGTTCACGGGATACCTGATAGGCTACAGTACTTCACAACAAGGCTTAGTTATCACAACTAAGGTATCTTTCTGCGCATGTAATAAATGCTATGACCGCATCCTGTCCGCGACACGGCCTCACTGTAGTTATGGCAATAGGGACGTGAACGCACGCCTATACAGGACACATTCAGCTGACGATGGTTCATTCCTGAATGCGGCGTTGAAAAACCTAATTGTCAATCCCTCAGTGCTGCCAACAGAAAAGTGCTGGTTGAAATTCCTCCAACTGACGTCTGTCAAATCACCCAAATCATCCCAGTGGTTAGCACTGTAGTGCCGTTCCAAACTGTTTTTTTAAGGCGGCTTCGGTGGCGTAGTTGGTAGCATGCTGAGCTTCTATGCCCAAGATAGCGGGTTCAAACCCGGCCGAAGCCGTCGGATTTTTTAAGAGCGTTAAAAATCCCTCAGTATGCCTTCCTTCGGAGGGGAAGTAAAGCCGGCGGTCCCATGTCATAGATTTATGGCATGTTAAAGAACTTTCCACTAATTACACCTGTGTGAAACTAAATTGTATAGGTTAAGAATGTAAACAACGCTCTTAGGTTGCTACGTTCGTTGCCAAGAGCCGACTGCGGTGGCGTCTAGTAGCTAAGTTCTGAATTAGTCCTAGTAGTTGACGGTGGCGTTTGGCGGCAAAAGTAGGAACTACTTGAAATTAAATGTCTGCAGTCCTCACTTGAATTGAAAACAGATAACACACACTAATACAGTCATCACAATTAACACCGGTTATCAGACAGATTCTACACACACCCAAAGTACACGGGGCTACATGACCGCGTTGTCGCAGCCCCTAAACTAAGGAACCAACCAACCAACCAACCTTTTCTTTTAACACATTAAATCTCGTTCGCACACTAAACATTTGGCATGCCCTTTATAAGCTGAACAGAAAAATAAAATTTCCCATTCTGCTTTAAAGGCTGCTGCTTCACCACTTTTTTTAAATTCGTATGATGTTCAGTCATGCCCACTGCGAAACTGATTTACTTACACGCTGTGAACAAAGCGCATTGAACTAGACTAGTGACTGATGAATCAGCTGCTCTCAGCCAGCCAAGCTCCTCCCACCACTACCGAAACTACGTTCCACCAAACCGCTCGGAGCACTAGCTTAGAACTCGGTTGTTCTTGGCCAATGCGATCGTTGGTGTGCTCTATCCTCCTGCATTGGGAGGAGGAGGATATTTGATTTAAGGGGCTAACATCTAGATGATCGACCCCTAATGGTTAGAGTGACAATGAAATGTAATGAGAACAAAAAACGAACTACGCACTAAATAGAACACGAAATGGTAACAAAAAGGCAGAAGGAAAAAAGACAGGAGGAAAATAAATGCCCTCCTTGGAAAGAAGTAGAGCCATGAAAGGCAGATAGGAAAGGGGAAATAGAATAGAATCCGCCCCAATGGCAATGGAAGAAGGGGAAAACGGACCCAGCTCAGGGATCCCTCAGGTTCGCTAACTTCCCGAGCCCATCAGCCGTGAGACCTTGAGGGTGTAGCACTATCCCAGGTGCGCCAGGAGTGGTGGGGCTACACACACCCTGCCTCTTTTAAAGCTTCGTGCAGGAACGCAGGAGATAAGAAAAGATGAGACAAGGGCCAATTAAGGTGGGAAAGTGAAAGACAACCTAGGCCTTGGATCACCAAATACCGTTGACCAAGGGATGTGGACAGGAGAGATGACAAGAGCCCGGCACAAGTAAGTGGAAGGAACTCATTGTTGTTGTTGTTATTTGAGTGTTCAGTCTTTCGACTGGTTTGATGCAGCCCTCCATGCCTCCCTGTCCTGAGCTAATCGTTTCATCTCTACACACCCTCATCCAAGGCAATCTGTTTAACATATCCTTATCTTGGTCTACCTCTACAGTTCTTGTCCTCGATCTTTCCTTCCATAACTAAGCTTGCTATTCCTGAGTGTCTTTGTATGTCTCCTACCAACCTATCTCTTCTCTTCATTAGCAATCGCCTCTCCCACTCGTCTCAATACCCCTTCATTTGTAACCCTATCTACCCATCTGATCTTCATCATTCTCATGTAACACTCCATTTCAAACGTTTCAATTCTCCTCTTTCCTGCTGCACCAATAGTCCAAGTTTCACTTCCAAGGAGCGCCACGCTCCTGACAAAGGCTTTCATTAGGGAGCCTCTTTGTACTCTGACTAGGACTGTACATTCGAGCATTCGAAGTACTCAAGAATCGGTCGGAGCTGAAAAGCAGAAGTTAAACAAGTAGTTCCGTGAAGAACTAGACAGCCTATTTTCATATATCCTACTCATGTTAATTGCCACTATCAACATACAAAATTTCAGTTTGATTGCTGTAATAGATTCGTAGATATTGAGAACCGACTAAATATTGCGGATGGTCGCCATGTTGGATTTTTATATATGTAGATCCTAGAGTAATGCACTGTTACATGAAGATTATTGTGTACGTGTAGCAATCAAACTTCAATCGCATGATTAGGACACAAGAAGTAAAAACGAGATTTTAAAATTTCGCACAGCTGCCATCTTGTGGTTATGGAAACAATTGAAATAAATTAGATGCCAGTGGATTAACATTTGCATAAGGGTTTACTAGGCTTCGCGGCTTTGGCGGCAGCACGCCGGCCTCTCACCGCTGGGTCCGTGGTTCAAATCCCGGTCACTCCATGTGAGATCTGTGCTGTACAAAACGGAGGCAGACAGGTTTTTCTCCGGGTACTCCGGTTTTCCCAGTCAACATTTCATTCCAGCAACCCTCTCCACTATCATTTCATTTCATCTGCCATTCATTTCATCATTGCCCCAGAGGAGTGCGTCAGGCCTCGGCAGCCGGCACAGTTTATATCCTCGTCGCTAGATGGGGGCTTCATTCATTCCATTCCTGACTCGGTCGGAGACTGGAAGCAGGCTGTGGATTTTCATAAGGGTTTACTGTACCAAGTTTCACTGCATTCGGGTGGTTACATTGCGAGAAAAGTCCATGTGAATATTTATACTTCGCGTCGCCGCCATGTTGAATTTGTGATCACCGGGTTATTGAACGACCTATAGGTGAACTTATGTTCATAGCCCCTATGAAGATAGAAAAATTCAGTTTGATTGCTATAGTAGATACGTAGATATTCAGAGCCGTCTAAATATATCGGATGGTCGCCATGTTCAATTGTTAAATGTATAGGCGATAGAGTCATGTACCATTAAAGGAAAATTATTGCGTAGGTTCATTATTCAAACTTTCACTTCGATCGCACGATTACGACACAAGAAATAAAAACGAGATTTTAAAATTCGCACAGCCGCCATCCTGAGGTTATGCAAACAATTGAACTAAATTAGATACCAGTGCATTACAATGTGAATAAACATATACTGTACCAAGTTTTATTGCGTTTGGTTGGTTAAATCGCGAGAAACGTCTATTTAAAAGTCGCAACTTCACTTGGCCGCCATGTTGGTTTTATAGTTAACAGTTTTTCAAAAGTCACATAGGTGAACTTCTAGTAGTTCCCTTTATCACCGTAAAGAATTCCAGAGTGATATCGGTAATAGTTTCGGAGATATTGAATGCTGGTGAAATATTTCGCACAGCCGCCATGTTGGATTGGTGAGACGTAAAAATATTTGAAGGGCACGGTCGAGGTCGTCCGGAATAGTGCTATGAACTTACCGAGTTTCATTGAAATCGCTCCAGCCGTTTAGAAGTTATTAGGGACACACACACACACACGAATCACACACGCACACACAGACACACGGACAAAAGGTGATCTCATAGGCCTATTTTTTTCAAAATTGAAAATAGGCTACAAATTTGGCATTTTTTAAACAATTAGTATTCTGAAGTATTGACCCAGGGGCCTTGGAACGGCAAAGGAAAAAATTAAGTCAGCCTTCTGTTTCAGCCAGAAACCACTGTTACATGTAGTGCGATCTGAGGAGAAAAGCATTACAGTAAGTCAATGACTTGCTGTCTTTCAGCGCCGTATTCCGTACTTAATGTTGGCTGCACTGCACGATTCCCGCGTGTTACAGTGCTATTGTAAATTACATTTGTACAGGGTTTAGGGGGTTTTATCATTTTAAATGATCTTGTCGACTTCGTCGTTACGCTGAGGTCTGGCGTTACGTTACGGTGACGGGACGAAATGTACCCAGATGCACTGAGGTGTGTGACGTCATAGTACCGCTTGGTGCATGTGTTCCCCGACAATCTCTACTTCGTTAGTATAAGACAAAAATCCCCGATTCTTGGATGTCACGGGTAATCTCGAGAACCACTGGATGGATTTTGATGCGGTGTTCACCATTCTGTAAAGGATATCTCGAGGAAAGATTCTGCTGAAAATAATTTATGTATGATCAAAGGAAGCCAAGCAGTAACTATTTCAGTAAAAAAGTCGAAAACAAACTTGGCGTCCGTGCGCTTCTGGGCAAACCGTTAAAAATAGCAATATACTATGAGCGTAAGAATTGGTCAGCATGAAAAGTTCTACAAAAAGGTCCGCGAGAGCATATCTCTATCTTCAATACCTCGCCCACTATAAGTGTTTTTAGACTGGATGGAAGGGGCACGTCCCAGCGCGCTCTGGTGAGCGTGACGGCATCGCGCGCGCTTGACCTTGCTTTGCCCTTGGTTTGCACTTGCCGTTCGCGAGTAGTTTGAAACAAGGTTAAGTATTATAACGCAAGATAAGTATTATGCAGATAATTTTCTAACATGTCAAGAGTCTGTGGTTTCGAGCGAAGCGAGAAGCCTCCAGCCTTTCTAGAATTTTTCAGCATTTGTAGCACTTAAAAAGTCAAGTCTTTCAGACTGACTGTCACTTTTTATGTTACAAATCCAATTCAAAATAAAATATCAAATGAAATATCATTCTACATACGTGGCTTTATGCCGCACTAAACTGACCACGGAGCCGAAAGGCATTAAGTCACGTTTCAAAAACTGATTTGAAAAATATGTTTATTAAATTAAATTGATATTCCTCTAACACAAATATAACCTGAATAGTTGCTTCACAACATACATGACTAATATAGTGTGTTTGCTAAGTTCTGTTCTGTCAATGATGTTTTATCTGTCTACTGAAAAGTAGTGAAGACAGACTTAATGCTTTTCACCTCCGGCCGATTCGAAATATTAAAGTAAATCGAACAGTTCAAATATTTGAATTATGCGAAGATGATGAATACCCGAAAAATTACAGCAATTTGTGTAAAGAAATATGACCAATGGACGAGTTGTTGTTCCAGATGAAATTAATGAAGATGAATGAAACTGGGAAAGGGTGTGGAAGGAAGCGGCCGTCGCCTGTCAGAAGGTACCGCCCCAATATTTGCCTGGAGTTGAAAATGGGGAAACCTCGGAACACCATTTCAAGGACGGCCGACGGCGAGGCTCACACCCAAGTCTACCGAGTCCACAGAGAGCTTGGCCCCATGACCTAACGCTGCGCTTTAGCGAGCGTAGCTACCGCTGGCGGTTATTTCTAGGCTTATTATATTCGATTATTGACTACATAGTCGAGCGGAGTCCGTACAGCCACGTGAAGCAAACCTAAGAATATGAGGGTTTGATTCTCACCTCTGCCATCCTGGTTTTCCGTGGTTTACCCCACTTCTTCTCCAGGCAAATAGAGAGAGAGTTCCTAACTTTAAACCACGGCCGCCTCCTTCCCAATTCTATCCCAAATGTACAAATACACACACTAGTACTGTCATCACAAAAACACAGGTTATCATACTAATTTCACACACACTAATTCATAGGGCTACTTGACCGCGATAACGCAGTTCCTAAAATAAGCAGCAACAACGACTCTGTGTTGTAGCTTCTTTTAAGAGCTTGGTCACCAGCCCCGATCCCGGCTGAAGTCGTCGGATTTTTTAAGAGCGTTAAAAATCCCTCAGTATCCCTTCATTCGGAGGGGAAGTAAAGCCGGCGGTCCCATGTCATAGATTTCATAAAAAAGAACCTTCCACTAACAACACTTGTGGAAGCTAAAAATGTGTAGGTTAGTTCGATAACGCTATATTAGTTCCAACGTTCACCGCTATGTGCTGACTGCGATGGCATTTAGTAGCCACGTCCGCAGCTAGGTGTCGCGGACAGTAGCACTTTGGTAGCAAAAGTAGGAACTACATGAAAAAATTATCGTCTGCAGTCCTTCTACGTGAATCACAGATAACACACACTAATACAGCCATCACAATTAACACCGGTTTTCAGACAAATTCTACACACACCCAAAGTACACGGGGCTACATGACCGAGTTTTCGCAGCCCCTAAACTAAGGAACCAACCAACCAACCACCAGCCCCGATTTTTGGACTGTGCATTAAATTTGTCTCATAACCTATGTTTATGTGGTGATGGTAACATTGTGTGAACTATTAGCCCCGGATATTGAAATAAGGTACCACAGCTACGAGGTCGCTGTCCTTGCCAAGATTTGAACCTCGGATCATCGGACTTGCAGAGGCTACCCACTGGAATATAGGTGGATAAAGGTGCCATGAGACTTTAAAAACTACAGTTCGACCCCGAATGTACCTGAAAAGACTGAAAAAAAAAGTGAGGGATGGGGGAAGGATACTCAGTATAGCCATCGAAAATCGTTAGGAACCAGAATCAAACATTTGAATTTTGCTCTCGTCCAGTGTATATTTGTATATTAGCACGCTCGGCTACGCAGATTATATACACCGTGTATAAGCGAAGATATACCCTGTGTGCCCGATGTATGGTGTTGCTTTTGAACCATCGCAAAGTTCCGACCTTTACCCAGGAGCAGTGACCGCAGCCCTCCTCACAATACTGCTCGAATAGTTGCATAAGCTATATCCCTCAGGCGCTCAGTGCGCGTTGGGCTGTTGACTTACACAAGTTGCTCACGTTAATACGCCGTGCCATCGCATCTAGCGGAACAGTCAGTGGTGCCAATACCTGTCAGGGTTGTATAATAAACAAGTATACTTGACAGCCAAATTTATTCTTTACTAATCGATAATTAGTCTACCTGTCCAAAATTCATCCCTACAACAAAAATTACGTACCCTCCGAAACAAAACATGCAGCTGAGTCTATTTATTCATAGTCGTGACTAACTCGTAGCCAGGCGGAGTTATTATATCCCCCATAAACATACCACTCAGTCCCACCGAACTAGTAATGAGGATTCAGTGTCTGCTTTCTATCTCTCGATAACAGATGTCGCATGGTTTAAAATAACTGAAAGATCTCTAGTAGAATTAAAAAATACAGAGAATTCCCTACTCAATCGAAAATCTAACATATTCGTCGTTGAAGAAATAAGGACAAAATTACAGCTTCCATCATCAAACAAGAAGTTCCGTGACGAACTAAAGAGCCTACTTTTCTTAAAATTTAAGATTCATGCCAATGATTAATCTATATGGATCTATCTAGAATAATGAGGAAATTAAGTTGGTAATATCGAAATTTCTAATTAGTTCGAAATACTGTAAACTTGGCATAATGTAGCCTAATAGAACTACAGTTGGCAGCTCTGGTGACTGCATGTAACGTCCATGCTATCCATTGGACTTAAACCAAATTTTGTATTCTGTATCTTAAGAGATAGAACTAAGAGTATATTCTGTCACCAGGGCTGCCAACTGCAGTGCTTTATTAGGTGACATTAAATCAGGTATACATTATTTCGATAGAAATTTCAAAATTACCAACTTAATTTCGTCATTATTCTAGATAGATCCACATAGATTAATCATTGGCATGCATCTTAAATTTTAAGAAGAGTATGCTCTTCAAATCGTCACAGAACTTCTTGTTATTTCTATTAGACGGTAGATATAGTTGTGCTAATTAAGGCTTGCTGTGGAGTACTGTAGCATATCTCGTATTCCGTGAACATGGTTAAGTATACAACAAAACAACGAATGTTTCTAGTGGAAACTTGATCTGTTCCTATTAGACGGTAGATACAGAAACATTTTAAGAAAGAGGTTGCACTAAAAGCAAGAGCAAAGGGACATGAAACAACAGCAAAATAGATGTTAGGAATCCAACAGTAATGACAGTCATGTTCTAAAAAACGGAAAAATCTTTTAATTTCAATTTCTTGCTAAAATGTTTTTTCTAGATGTAAAATTTCATTTTTATTCCGAAAATTTTCAACATACAAAACTGAAATATTTAGATGTAATTCCCCATTATGTGTATCATATTTTGACACGCCCGTTTTATAAAAATATATTTACTTATTGTAGATGTAAATATTTTGACACTCTTTAGTTCTAGTGTCCATATTTAACAAGATGTTCAGTAAAGAACATAGAGCCTACTTTCTCCTAAATGCATGGGTATTGTTATAACTCTTTGTCCTTTTCAAGGAGTATAATTGAATGTTGGCTGTAGTCGCTTGTTGAAATACAACGTGTTATACAGATACAAAACATGAATATGAGGTGCCCTTTGCTAGTACTACCTCTGTACAAAATTTCATTCTATTCGGTTTCACCGTGTTTGAATTGATATGGTGAATCGATTTGCACACATACATGGCCGCTATCTGCAAACTATTGGACTGATGACCTTGTAGTTCAGTCGAAGGATTAGGTTGGTCTTAATTTGATTTAAGCTTTTAACATTTGGGTGGCCGCCATTACGTTTTCGTCAAGATGGCGGTGATATAAAACATGACACTGAGGTGCCCTTTGCTAGTGCCACCACCGTACCAAATTTCGTTCAATTCGGTTTCACCGTGTTCGATGAGAGAGAGAGAGAGAGAGAGAGAGAGAGAGAGAGAGAGAGAGAGAAGAGAAAGAGAAAGAGAAAGAGAGAGAGAGAGAGAGAGAGAGAGAGAGAATGAATTTTTCGCCCTGTGTTGATCTCATAAGTCTACTTTCATTTTTTGCAAAAATCGAAAATAGGCTAGAAAATATATATTTTACATACTGTACATGTGTAAATATTGACACATTTTAGTACCCTACAAGTCATTGGAACCACTCAACATTTAGTTTGTTGAGTTAATGTTATATCAGACTTGTTTTAGCTGCTCTGGACTGGCTTGATCAAGCACCGCGAACTGTTACCTCTCACTTGTAGATATACAATATCTTGTGAAACACACGCTAAAATATTCAGCCTATTTGATCCAGCAAACTTTTGGCTGCGAAGAAAGAGAAACATTACATAAGTGAACTTGATATTTCTTTTAGAATGTAAACTGGTGTGAAGTAGCGTTACATTAGAGTTATTCAGCGCTGACCTTTTGCATATCCACAGTATTATTATTATTATTACTACATTCAATAGGAACTGTAATTAATTTAACACAGCCTAGCCTTGGCTTTCGTGTCCAATTCCTATACCGTCGCTCTACATTCATAAATTTACCACGTTATGCAACCTGTTCTTTCTTCTTCAAGTTGACCTAGAAAATGGAACAAAACTTCCACTATTCTCCCAGGCTATAGGCTGGTCAATTCATAATCAATGGAGATCCCGAAACATTTTTACTTATTGGGGTCCAGGGTGCCTTTCATTCTCTACCGTCCATGGCCCATTCTTTTAATAAAAACATTTTTAGGGGTTGGATTTTTCTCTTTCCTTAAAAAATAAATAATAAAGGTTGGATTGTTTCCTTTCTTTCAAATAATTAACATATTATACGAGTCTCATCCAAATATCAAGTTTCCCTATTTTTAGCCTATTTTCACTTATGAAAAATAGGCTTATGAGATCACCTTTTGTCCGTGTGTGTGTGTGTGCGAGCGTATGTGTGTTTGTGTGGGTGTGTCCCCCCTAATAACTTCTAAACGGCTTGACCGATATCAATGAAACTCGGGAAGGTCATAGCACCATTTCGGACGTCCCCGACGGTGCCCTTCGAATTTTATTACGTCTCACAAATCCAACATGGCGGTTGTGCGAAATATTTTACCGGCATTCTATATCTCCGAAACTATTACCGATATCACGCTGAAATTTTGTACGGTGATAAAGGGCACTACTAGAAGTTCACCTATGAGACGTTCAGAAAACTGTCGAACTAAAAAACCAACATAGCGGCCAAGCGAAGATGAACCTCTTAAGTAGACTTTTCTCGCGATTTAACCATCAAAACGCAATGAAACTTGGTGCACCAATTTTTTTATACACATTGTAATGCACTGGTGTCTAATTTAGCTCAAATGTTTACATAACCTCAGGTTGGCGGCGACGCGAAATATAAATATTTAAATGGACGTTTCTCTCGATTTAACCAGCCGAGTGCAGTGAAACTCGGTACGGTAAATGCTTATACAAGTTTTAATACACTGGCATCTAATTTACTTCAATTGTTTTCATAACCACAAGATGGCAGCTGTGCGAAATTTTAAAATCTCCTTTTTATTTCTTGAGTCCTATTCATGCGATTGAAATTTGAATACTAGGCTACACCTATACAATAATTCTCATGTAATAGTACATTACTCTAAGACCTGCATTTATAAAAATCCAACATGGCGACCATCCGAAATATTTCGACGGTTCTCAATATCTACGAATCAATTACAGCAATCAAACTGAAATTTTGTATGTTGATAGAGGTAATTAATATAGCTAAGATATATGAAAATAGGCTTTAGTTCTTCACTGAACTACTTGTTTAAATAAGAAAAAACATAATTACATGAAAACCAAATACAACAATGTTTGAGCAATTTCTTTTTAACATCGCCACCAGAATTGTGACACCTGTCATCGTGGTATTCCTGTGTCGTGGAAGTCTGCGCCTGTGAATGGAACCAATGTGTGGCCGTAGTCCTCAGCTCACTAAGCACCTGGTGTTCAAAAAAGAGTGTGCCTGCTTAAGGGCCTTGAACAGAAGGCAGGAGATACCAAAAGACCAAAAAAAGTCTGACCCCTCGAAGAATGAGAGATCAGGAAAGATGAGAAAAGGGTCAATTAAGGCGGGAAAGGGAAAGTCACCCTAGGCCTCGGATACCCTAATGCCGTCGGGGTCAGAAGAGAACAAGAGTTGACCAAGGGAGGTCGACAGGAGAAAGATGTCAGGGAGGTTGATGATGATAATTGTTGTTTTAAGGGGCCTAACATCTAGGTTATCGGCCCCTAATGATCTGGGTGATAGCGAAAATGACAATGAAATGGAAACCAGAACGAAAATTAAGCGAGACGGAAAATACTTACAAAAAGGAACTCAGATTGAAACAACCCACAAAATGTTCTTACAGAAGGGAATCTAGAACGAAAAGATTCACAAAAAGAATAGATTGAAAAATACCCACAAAATGTAGGCCAGGTTCAAAATACGGACAAAATGCAATGCAGAGTCGAAATACTTACAAAATGCAATTGAAATTCAAAATACTTACAAAATGCAAATGAGATCGAAAATACGTACAAAATGCAATTGAGGTTCAAAATACTTTCAAAATGCAATTGAAATTGAAAATACACAATGCAATTCAGATTGAAATATCCCAGTTCCAATCCAAATTATTCACAAAATGCAATTGAAATTCAAAAAACTCACTAAAATGCCCTGAAACCTACATTGAAAGACTTACTAAAAAGCAATTTAGATTGTCAATCTTTACAAAATGCTATTGAGGTTGAAAACAATCGCGAGAGGTAATTTAGATCAAAAAAAACTTACAAAATGCAACGTAGATTAAAAATACCTTCAAAAAATGCTAAAGGGAATTTAGATACACGGGGAACCAAGTAACAAAAAACAGTGCGGGGTTTGAAAGAGAAAAGGAAATATAATGAAAAGAAAACAAGAGGTCTGACCCCTCGAAGAAAGAGGGATCCGGAAATATGAGACAAGGACCAATTTAGGCGGGAAAGTGAATGACTCCCTAGGCCTCGGATACCCTAATACCGTCGGGGTCGGAAAAGATCCAGAGTTGACCAAGGGAGGTCGACAGGAGAAAGATGTCCGGGAGGAGAAAGATGTCAGGGAGGAGACCGGCACAAGTAAGTGGAAGCAATGCCGGACGCAGCTGGGGTCCGTGGTCGCCAACCCACGTCCCACAAGATATGAGCCCCTGGGGGGGGGTTAGCAGAGTGGTATAGCAGAGAATGACCGGCAACACACAACCCTAACTTACATAGCACGCGTGTCCCAGACTGCAATACTAGGCTGTGATAGCGAATACAATAGAATTACAACAAGCAGACACATTTTAACAATTAAACGTAGTGCGAATAAACTGTTACTATGTAGAATTGTGTTAGGGGTGCAAATCCTCTAATGTGACCCTCCACAAATATTCACTAACACACGTGATGATAATTTACGGAAAAACATGCATATGTGTAGTGAAATGTCGTAGGAAGGATGACGTAAATTGTTTTGAATAAAATACTCGAGTTCGCTGCGTTATACGCGAGATTCACATTTGCAATGGAAAACTAAGCGTGTTGTGTAACGTGATGCTGCGCATCATGCATTCATTTACTCGCCCAGCCGCTAGTAATGCGACGGAAGAGCAATACTAGTTCATATTTTTATCCGAGTCAGGATGTCTACCAACAACAAATAACAGATTTCCCTGACAATTCCCTGATTTTTCCAGGATAAATCAGAAAATTCCCTGAGTAACAGTAGCAGCCGTAATAAATATATACATGATGATTATGATAGTTGTTGTTTTAAGGGGCCTAACATCTAGGTTATCGATCCCTAATGGTTTGGGTGATAGTGAAAGGTGAGATGAGAATGAAAAAATTACAGTCAGTCTGAGAGACTAGACTTTATATCATTTCAAATGACGCATGCTACAAATGCTGCACATGTTAGAAAGGCTCAGGAGGGCTCTTTCAACAGACTCCATTACCCATTAACTTAGGCTTCCCACGCGGGCACCTCTTTAAGGGTCACCCTGTATTTGAGTCTGACATCCTTTACAACTCTTTAGGGGTCACCCATTATTTGAATCTGATATCTTGCAAAGGGTCACCCTGTAGTTTGCTCTGCCAACCTGCACACCTCTTTAGGTGACACCCTGTATTCATACCTGGTATCTTTTATATCTCTTTAGAAGTCACACTGTATTCTTGTGTGACATCTTGTACACCTCTTTAGGAGTCACCCTGTATTCTTATATGACGTCTTGTATATCTCTTTAGGAGTCACCTTGTATTCCTGTCTGACACCGTGTACACCTCGTTAAGGGTCACCCTATATTCTTATCTGGCATCGTGTACATCTCTTTAGGAGTCACCCTGTATTCCTGTCTGACATCTTGCACACCTCTTTAGGAGGCACCCTGTTTTCCTGTCTGACGTCACGTACTCGCCGTCTCCCAGGAGTAAACTCACGACTCGGTGCATATGCACTGAATAACATGATGACGTCATACACGCCGTACCCGTAACGCATAACGTTAGACCCAAGCATAACGACGACGTCGACAAGATCATTTGAAATGATAAAACTAAAAGTAATACCAACTACAAACTTACATACTAGAAGAAGAAATGGTAAACAAGAAGAAATAGTAAGCAAACAAAGGATAAGGCAAATAAAAGACAGGAAGAAAAGAAATGCCCTCAACCCTCGAAGAATGAGGAGTGAGGGACTTGGAAGGAAGGAGAGCCATGGACGGCAGATAGGAAAGGGAAAGAGGAGAGGGCCCACCCCAAGGTCAAAGGAAAAAGGGGGAAAAACAGACCCAGCTCAGGAATCCCTCGGGATCGCCAACTCCCGAACTCACCCCTGAGGGTGTAGCAATATCCAGGGTACACCAGAAGTTGTGGGGCTACATACACCCTGCCTCCTTGATGATGAGGATGATAATTGTTGTTTTAAGGGGCCTAACATCTAGGTTATCGGCCCCTAATGATCTAGGTGATAGCGAAAATAACAATGAAATGGAAACCAGAACGAAAATTATGCGAGACGGAAAATACGTACAAAGAGAAACTCAGATGGAAACAACTCACAATATGGTCTAACAAAAGGGAATTTAGAACTAAAAGATTCACAAAAAGAATAGATTGAAAAAGACCTACAAAACGTAGGCTAGATTCAAAATACGTACAAAATGCAATGTAGCGTCGAAATACTTACAAAATGCAACTGAAATTCAAAATACTTACAAAATGCAAATGAGATCGAAAATACGTACAAAATCCAATTCAGGTTCAAAATACTCACAAAATGCAATAGAAATTGAAAATACACGATGCAATTCAGATTGAAATATCCCAGTTCCAACCCAAATTATGCACAAAGTGCAATTGAAATTCACAATACTTACAAAATGCAATTGAAATTGAAAATGCTTACAAAATGTACGGTAGATTCAAACGACTCCTGTGGATTGACAATACTTACAAAATGCAATTTAGATTGAAAATACGTGACAAAATGTAATTTAGATTCAAAATATCCACAAAATGCAATTGAGAATCAAAATATTTGCAAAATGCCCGCCAAACAAAATGCAATTTAGATTCAAAATTCTTGTGAAATGCGGTTTAGGTTGAAAATACTTACAAAATGCAATTGAAATTCAATAATCTCACTAAAATGTCCTGCGCCTACATTGTAAGACTTACTAAAAAGCAATTTAGATTGTCAATCTTTACAAAATGCAATTGAGGTTGAAAACAATCGCGAGATGTATTTTAGATCGAAAAAACTTACAAAATGCAACTTAGATTAAAAATGCCTAAAAAAATCGCTAAAGGGGAATTTAGATACACGGTGAACCAAGTAAGAAATACAGTGCGGGAATCTTAAAGAGAAAAGGAAATATAAGGAAAAGAGGAGAGGAGAGGGTCCGCCCCAATGGTAAGGGACAAAAGGGGAAAACGGACCCAGCTCACGAATCCCTCGGGGTTGCCAACTCCCGAACTCACCAGCCGTGAGCCCCTGAGGGTGTAGCATTATCTAGGGTGCACCAGAAGTTGTGGGGCTACATACACCCTGCCTCCTTAAGGGCCTTGAGCACAAGGCAGGAGGTAAAAGGAAAAGAAAAAGAAGGCTGACCCCTCACAGAAGGAGGGAATCAGGAAAGGTGAGACAAGGGCCAGTTAAGGCGGGAAAGTGAAAGACTCCCTAGGCCTCGGATACCCGAATACCGTCGGGGTCGGAATAGAACAAGAATTGACCAAAGGAGGTCGACAGGAAATAAGAGAGAGAGAGAGGAGCCCGGCACAAGTAAGGGGAAGCAATGCCGTACTCAGCTGGGGTCCCGTGGTCGCCAACCCACGTCCCACTAGATGTGAGCCCCTGAGGGTCCTGCCTCCTTGAGGACCTTGAACAGAAGGCAGGAGATAACATGAAAAGAAAAAGAAGGCTGACCCCTCACAGAAGGAGGGTATCAGAAAAGATGAGACGAGGGCCAATTAAGGCGAGAATTTGAAAGACTCCCTAGGCCTCGGATACCTTAATACCGTCGGGGTCGGAAGAAAACAAGAGTTGACCAAGAGAAGTCGACAGGAAAGAAGACGGAGAGGGGCCCAGCACAAGTCGTGGTTATTCGATATTTATGAAATTATACGATTTGAGTACTCATTCCTTTGATTTACTGTTTCATCATATTCTAAAGACTAATGCCTTGTCGATGCAACCACACTCTTCTGTCGTTGGCGGTTCGTCTCAGTTCCATGTAATTGTCACATCCCATTCTATTCTTAATATCTTCCAAATACTTTGTCCAAGACCGTCCTCTTCCTTTCTTTCCCAGCATTTTCCTTTCAAGAATGTTAAAATGACATGAAACGGGCTTCACAGTGCCCAAATGTGAAGTGCACAGCAATTATGGAGCGTATTTTCTTACAGCAACAGTATCTGAAAATCTTACACCGTACATTTTTTTAAAGCCATCTTTTAAATAAATTATACATATTTATTAAATTAGAGTGCAATTCGTCACTGCCAATGTCTATTCTCTTTCATTTGAATGCTCATTTGCCACGATCGGTCGCTTGTGAGCGCCGCAGGAGGAATCTCTACTACTGAAATAATATAATTATATATGATATGTACTTTGTAAATAATATATATTCAGGATAAGAAAAGGGGCTGAGCTATTTTGTCCAACACATTCCAAAGCGATTAAACGGTAAGGGGCGTTCCACGCCTTTTGTGGCGCCCCATGATGTGGACGGAGAAAACAAATACAGAAATAGCTGGCAGTGTGTTGCAAAGTGAACAAAGCTCCGATCAGCTGTTCACAGTCTTGCCAACTGCGGAGGCGTGATGCAATACATTCTCCACGGTTTGATTTACACATTCTCGACGTGTCTGCCTCTGAGAACGACGGAATTTGTATACATCGAGACTTGATAATGATTAACAGAAATATTTCATCCTATTAAATCTATTGACCGACTAGCTCAGCGCGTTAACAGACACAGAGGACGAGTAGGGTTCGAACCCCACCGCAAGTCATTCTTAAAATAGTTTGCCGTGGTTTCGTATTTTCAAAACCAGGCAAATAATGCGACGTGTATTCAGAAATGCTCCCCGACTTCAATCCGTATGGTCATACGAAACTCGTTGCGTGTGCATGTCCCATCAGGTAATGATCGCGATCTGACACACATTTGAAAGGCCAATAAAAGCCAATCCACATCATACAGTTAGTTATTGTTTTAAGGGGCGGAACAGCGAAATCATCTGCCCCCACATCATAAAGAAAATTGATCTATTCTTTCTATATAAAAAACAACCGCCCACGGTATGTGTGCGCGTGGATCAGTGGCGTAACTACGGGGGGAATCGGGGGATCAATTCCCCCCCCCCTCCCCAGAGCCAAATAATAAAAACTTAAATTTGATGAAGTTTTTACATTTGAATAAAACTACTCTTGGTATTAAAAATTCAGGAATTTTTCTAGGTTTGTGCCATGTCTTGTGTGGGGGCGAACTACGCGCTACCTCCCTTTTTATGAAGCGCACCTGCGCCTCTTTACTGTGAGAACTAAAAGCTTAAGCCGCCATAACCTCCCCATGAAGGCTTCGTATTGATGACAATTGGATTGTGTTTGAAAGCATTTCTTTTCACACGTTTAACTTCTTAACTTTAACTTTGTTAGTGTTAGCAAAATGGTCAGCTGTTCAGTTGGTCAGAAGGGTGACAGTAGCGCTATCTTTCCCATCCCTTTCCAAAAATACACCACTTGTCAGTTGCCATCCTGTTAGTATCCGAGTGCAAGTGCTAATTTGGAAATTGAAATGTTGTGTTTGCTTGCATTGCTATTTTAAGTTAAACTTTAGTTGGAAACTGTAGTTTTTCTTGTCGGAGAATAGAAAATGCCAGATGATTTCGTGAAGAAAACTCGATTTTATAACAATGACAGCTGGCGGGTAATTGTTCTGGTAGTTGCACTATTTTCATTAAGAGGGGGGGGGGGGGGGGCGACTGTATTCAATTGCGCGATAAAACAGACGTGGGCTACCTCATTCATCACGAATACCACAGTTCATAAAACTTCACGAGGGCACAACTCAAGTTATATAAGAGGGCGAGAAAGAACCGCGAGTGTCACAAGTACGCACAATTTATATTGCAAGACATGATATCGGCACTTGACGGAGCAACACGGATGTCTCCGTCCGCACCTCGGCTTCCTTGTTGCAATCAGCGGGCAACGCATTCACACGTTTGTTATCCGAATCTACTGGTGTTACAATAATAGTTACTTTTAATTAGATAAAGCATAAATTACTAAAGCAACATATTTAGACATTTGAGGAAAAAGTCGTTCCTCTAGGCTTTGCATGACATGTGCTATGTTTAAAAAGAATACTATACAGCCAGAATTGCAAACCATTCCTGCCCGGAGTGTTAATTATTATGCTTAATAACATAATTTGAATGAGATTAGCTTAAATCAACATCTTACATTTGTCATGAAAAAAAAAGAACATAACGGAAAAATATGATAAAGTCATAGCTAGGGCTCGGATCGATATGCTCGATAAAATCTCCAGATATGCTCGAAAACCATGTGCTTTATGCTCGATAGATATGCTCGAAAAAACCATTATATGCTTGATAGATATGCTCGAAAAACCCATTATATGCTTGATAGATATGCTCGAAAAAAACATTATATGCGGTTACATATGCAGAATATGCTCGAAAAACACCGTTACAAACTATAGAAAGGAATGTGAAACGAAAAAACCAATAACATACCTTTATATACGAGCTTTATTTTCTAATTGTATGTATGATACACTGCAATATACTCGCATTCAAGTTTTACAAGTATATATAAGAGAAGTGCTCTTATAAAAGATACAGTTTAAAAGTTCATTTACAAAATGTTCAGAATTAGGCGAGTCAATGAAGTAGATCTGCACTGGTCTGTACAACAAGAATTTTTTCTATGTTTTCAGTTTTGAATGATTTTCTTAAATCAGTCAATAAAAGTTTCAATGACGAGAACGACCTCACTAAAGGTTAAAAACCTGCGGTTCTATTATTCGCACCAGATAGGCTTTTCAATAATTATTTCTGTTTTCGAACCTTAAGGATGGTCTGGGCCCAAATTCGGGGGGGGGGGGGGGGGTAATTCGAAGAAAAACAAACTATTTAGACGAAAACCACAAGAATATGCATTTACATGCTTCTATTCTGAAAACCGTGGTTTTATGCATTTATATGCTCGATAAATTTCAGTTCTGTTGGTCCCAGAGAGGTGAAAACACCACCGAAAGGCTTCTTTCAATGTGTACTATTCAGGAAAAAAATATGCAAATATGCTCGAATCCGAGCCCTAAGTAATAACTAAGGCCCGGAAGTTCATGCATTATTAAATGAATTTAATATCCATGCAAAAATGCACTAATTATTGGTAAAATATGCACCACGTTTCAAAAAATATGCACTAAGAAACTACTACGCAATTACGGTCACACCGTATTCCTTAGCGGTACTATTTTGAATATCAAGAAAATATGAACAGAAGGACATATACCTACACCTTAAAATATCTCAACTATGAAACAGTTCTAAATAGTAGGAAATGTTAGTTTATCCGCGAGGTAGCGTATTTTCACATCACAACAGCCCAGTTTACTGTAAGTCCAAAATCTTGGTCATTTCCAAATTATTATTTTTTGTGCCATATTAATGTAAAGACGTTTTCTTTTCTAATGGTACACTTATTTTTTCATATCTCATTCCACCAGCTACTTTCCCACAATCATCTGTCCTAGGATTAGTTAACCCAGCAAAGTACGTTTTTATGTTTTATTCCTATTAGACGATAGGCACAAAAAGAACCTTTAAGAGACATGGGACAACAGAAAAATGGATAATAGTGCTTCAAATGGAAGAAGAGAAATCCTATGGTAATGACATGTTCTAAAAATCGATAAATCTGCGATTCAAATTTCTCGACAAAATGCTTTTCTAGATATAAAATTTCACCTTTTATTTTTTCGGAACCTTTCAACAATGCAAAGCTTAATAGTTTAGATGTAAATCCTCCTTACACGTGTTACATTTTAACACATCCGTTTTTCAAAATTTACTTTACTTTCATTTTTCCCGACAGAAATTTTCAATAAAGTGTTGTTAAAGTGATGCAATTTAAAAAAGATTGGTTGCTTCCTCAGTTTAGGGACTGCGACGACGCGGTCATGTAGCCCCGTGTACTTTAGGTGTGTGTAGAATCTGTCCGTTTTTTTTGTCGTGTAGCCTCCTGAGAGGCCGAGTGCAGGTCTTTCTAGTCGACGCCCGTGGACGACCTGCGCGTCGGGATGAGAGATGGAATGGATGAAGATGAATGAAACTGGGCAAGGATGTGGAAGGAAGTGGCCGTGGCCTGTCAGAAGATACTGTCCCAGCATTTGCCTGGTGTTGAAAATGGGAAACCACGGAAAACCATTTCAAGGAGAGCCGACGGTGGGGCTCAAACCCACGCGTCTACCGAGTCAGCAGAGAGCTTGGCCCCTTGACCTAACGCAGCGCTTTAGCCCGCGTAGCCACTACTGTCGGTATCTGTCTGATAACCGGTGTTGATTGTGATGACTGTATTAGTGTGTTATCTGTAATTCAGTTAAGGACTGCAGGTGATCAATTCCAAGTATTTACTACTTTTGCTACCAAATGTTACCGTTAACGACACCTAGCTGCGAACTTTGTTACTAGATGCCACCGCAACCGGCACCTGGCGGCGAACGTTGGATCTTAATAGAGCGTTAATCAAATCTAACCAACAAATTTAGCTTCACACAATTGTATTCAGTGAAGGTTCTTTCACATGCCATAAATCTATGACATGCGCCCGCCGGCCTTACTTCACCTCCGAAGAAAGGCATACTGAGGGATTTTAACGCTCTTAAGGAAAAATACTATTTCGGCCGGGTTTGAACCCGCAATCTTGGGCATAGAAGCTCAGCATGCTACCACCGAAGCCGCTTTAAAAACATTCATGAAAATACAAAAATGAATTTATTTTCAAAAGGATTATGTCAAAATAGGAGTGAGTCTGAATCTGAGAAAAAGATAAATCAAAAATTGGAAATTAGCCTGGGCAATCTGGGAGATTCCGGAGACTTCGGTATATAGAGCACGTATCTCCCTGTGTGACATCAGGCTATCTACCCAATGACATGACACAAAAATGCGTATCGCCCGTCAGAAGTAGCACATTTGCAGTCGTACCATGAGACTCTTGAAGGTTCAATTGATCTTTGACAAGCTCTTTACACACATAAAGTCAAGTCAATCCGAGTGACTTGGGTGGGCGAGCTAGCGTTTGTGTGTACAATGCCTCTCGCTTGGCTGCGTGCCCATTCTATCCCCGCGCCTGGTCTGGTCCGGTCCTATCTCAAACACTCCTTAACGATGAGTAGGCTCTCACAGCAGAGTTATCAACTAGTTAGTAAGAATCAGGGTTGGGCAAGATACTTCATAATAGCAATAATAATGATCAGTGGCGTGCATTTGGATGAAGGAAGGGAAGCACTGCTTCAGTACCCGAAATTCCCCTTAAATCCGCTTATCTTCTATTAGTTATTGCCACATTTCCTCTTGTTTGAGCACTCAGTTTTCATCTCGTCCGTGAGAAGCTGCTCTGCTTCAGCTTGCGCTAGAGGTAACACAGAGAAGGTAGGCCTATAGCTAAAGCCCTGATCCGCAATTTCTTTCGTTATGCAGATCTAGTTTGCATGGCTGTGCGGATAGCGGATAAGTTACGGATAATGTTTGGAGTAAATTTGCGCATAGTTTTTAGAATACAACCCGAACTTGTTTAATATCAATACTAGAACCCGGATGTTTATTATAGCATCATATTTTTCCGTTATTACTTTTTCAGGACAAATGTAAGATGATTTAAGTAGGCTATCTCATTCAAATTATGTCATTAAGCATAATTAACACTCCGAACTGAAAAGCGTTGCAATTCTGCCGTATAACATTCATTTTAAACATAGCACATGCCATGAATATCTATGACTTTCGTCATTATTCTAGATTTTTCTGTAATGATTATGATATAGCACATGACATGTACATAGCCTAATGCCCGTTGCTCACGGTAAAATTTTCCTTCAAATTTATTGTACAATAATTTAATTTTATAAAATTTCTGTTGCTTACGGTCAAATTCAAGTTTTATAAAACCTTTGATAAAACTTTCCATAAAATAGGACATGTTCTAGTCCTTAAAAATAATTTTAGGAAACGAACCAATCAGGGAAGCTGACATGAAGATGATGCTGGCGCCACGTGGTGAGAAGATTGTGAAGCTCGCTTGTAAACGAACACTTCGAAAATGGCAGGCTCCGGCTGGTATAAGGAAGCTGTTGGTGTTTTACTGGACGAGTACCAGAAATATCAGTGTTTGTATGAGGTTAAAACGCCCATATACCACAATAGAAATGCAAGAAGGGAGGCAGAAATCTCAATCGTCGAATATGTTTCACAAATTCGACCGAACACAAGCCAGGCTGATGTGAAGGCGAAGATAAACGGGCTTCGAACTAACTTGCAGTCTCATTTCAGGAGAAATAGCTTGCCTCATGTTAGTGTCCTGTCGAATAATTTTGGGACGAACAAGATCTAGGAGTTTTTTAAAACTGCTTTCCTCCATTCTTAGAAAATTAATATATGAATTCTGATCTTCTAACCTCAACTCATTTTCGACCATGGACAGCATTCCTCTACTCTTCTCTTCTTTATATCCATTCCCGAGTCCAGGACTTCTAGCATTTCTTTTCTTCCTTTTTACCACTGTACGACATATAATTGTAGCTAAAGCAGCAATTTTTGCAATTTTTGCTTTGTTGGAGCTATACTCTCAAACCAATGTGTGTTGAACAGCTGATTCTTGGTTCAGAAGTTTATCGGTCGATGGCGATCCTGATACATCCACGGATTTTATAAAATAATTTTACCGTGAACAACAGCTTGCTTTCGTCAATTCTTTATAAAATTAGTTGTAAAATAAATTTTAAGAAACATTTTACCGTGAGCAACGAGCATAAGGGAACAACTTTCTCCTCAAATGTCAAAATGTGTTGCTTCAATACTTTATGCTTTACCCCTGAGAAAATGACTTCCAGGACCAAGACGAAATCATGGACTGAAGAACGGACAAAGATTTACTGTGTTCAGATGGAGAGATTTTGAAAAAAAAAAAAAACATTATTAGCTAAATAAGTTCTGTCACGCTCCACAGATGGTAAGACAGGGTCATTATCTATGTGCACCCCGATAAACACGGCAAGCTACGCCGGCTGTGACTGGCGCGGTTCAGCCGGTGGTTTTTGTGCTCCGCTGTCTCATATCGTTAGTTCACACGTGTTTTGTCATTTATATGGACGTGTATCTGCAAAGCTTAGACGTTAGTGTTGCACGTTTAGTGAGTATTGTGATTACTATGATTGTTTGTCATGCCTAGACACCAATTTAAATTGCGCGAACGTGTGTATATCCATAATTCGTATATGAAAAGCAGAAAATCTTGTTCTGAAACGAGACGAAAATTTCGAATCAAGTTTCCAGGAAGACTTGTGCCTAATGCCAGTACAAATTAGGAGGCTCCTTAAACGATTCAAGAAAACAGGCTCCGTAAATAATAAAAGAGTTGACAGACATTTTTTCATCAGAAGATGCCAGGTGTGTGTTACAAGAGAGGGATGACATTTTCAGCATCGCCTATGAGCACTGTAAGTAGGCTACACATTATTGAACATGTTTGGTAAAAGTGTGAAAGTGCACGCCAACCACCGGCTCGACCGGATACACGCGCCCGCGATCTGAGCTAGTCACAGCCTGCTTAGCTTGCCGTGTTTATCGGGACGCACATAGATAATGACCCTGTACTAATCATAACGGACTGCAGATCGCTATAGTCTCACACACACTGTACGCAGGAGACTGTTCACATTGTTTGGGCACGTATTTAGGATGAACAACAATAGATTAACAAAAGGATTATTTCAATATAATTAATACAAACAATTAGAGCATAAATTGGCTGGAGAAAACAAGGGGGGGGGGCTGAATCAGATGAATTTCGGAAAGAACATAGTGAAGGAAAAAAACGAGAAATCTTCAGAACCTCAGTAAATAAGCACACGTTTAGGGTGAAATCTATCAGCAGGACTGTTACAAGATGGACAGTAGCAACACAGTGAGTTCATGAAGAGATTTTGGGAGAAGAGGAAGAAAGAAAGAAAGAAAAAAAGAAAAGAAAAGAAAGAAGAAACAAAGAAGGAAAGAAAGAAGGAACAATGAAAGAAGAAACGAAGAAGGAAAGAAACATGAAACAAAGAAGGAAAGAAAGAAGAAACAAAGAAGGAAAGGAAAGAAAGAAAGAAAGAAAGAAAGAAAGAAAGAAAGAAAGAAGTAACAAAGAAGGAAAGAAAGAAGAAACAAAGGAAGGAAGGAAAGAAACAAAGAAACGAAGGAAAGAAAGAAGAAATAAAGAAGGAAAGAAATAAAGGAAGAAGAAACAAAGGAGGAAAGAAACAAAGAAGGAAAGAAAGAAGAAACAACGAAGGAAAGAAAGAAAGGAAGGAAGCAAGCAAGCAAGAGAGCAAGCAAGCAAGCAAGGAAGGAAGGAAGATAGAAAGAAACAAACATCAAGCAAGGAAAGAAAGGAATATAGAAATAAAGGAAGGAATAAAGAGAGAAAGAGACAAACAAACAAACAAACAAACAAACAAACAAAGAACCAAACAAACAAACAAACAATCAAAGAAAGAAAGAAAGAAAGAAAGAAAGAAAGAAAGAAAGAATGAATGAAAGAAAGAAAGAAAGAAAGAAAGAAAGAACTAAACAAACAAACAAACAAACAAACAATGAAAGAAAGAAACAAACAAAGAAACAAACAAAGAAACAAACAAACAAACAAACAAACAAACAAACAAAGAAAGAAAGAAAGAAAGAAAGAAAGAAAGAAATTACTAAAAATCGGGATTTCCCACAGCTAAATGCAAACAATGATTGGTTGGCTGCTTCGTTTAGGGGCTGCGACAACGTGGTCAAGTAGCCCCGTGTTCTTTGGGTGTGTGTAGAATCTGTCTGATAACCTGTGTTAATTTTGATGGTTGTATTAGTCTGAGTTATCTGTTTTAATTCAAATAAGGGCTGCAGCTAATAATTTCAAGTAGCTCCTACTTTTGCTACCAAATGCTACCGTCCACGACACCTAGCTAGCGGACTTGGCTACTAGATGCCATCGCAGTCAGCACCTGGCGTTGGAACTAATTCAGCGTTATCAATATATTCTAACCTACAAATCTTGGTTTAACACAAGATTGTAGTTAGTGGAAGATTCTTTTTCATGCCATAAATCTATGATATGGGACCGCCAGCTTTACTTCCCCTCCGCGGAAGACATACTGAGGGACTTTTGAACGCTTTTAAAAAATCCGACGTCTTTGGCCAGGTTTGAACCCACGACCTTGGGCATAGCTCAGCATGCTACCGAAATCCAAACAATGAATGAATGAATGAACGAATGAATACTGTATAAAGTTTAACTGTATCTTAGCGTATCTGACTATAGAAGAAAGGTGCCTCCAGTTGGCACGTGACAAAGCTATTCAAGTAGACAAGGAAGCTCTCGCGGGTTCTTTCAAAACTGGATTCCAATAGAGAGGGGGAAGACTTTCCTGTCGTACGCCACGCGACTCACATAAAAACATTTACAGGCAATAGGTTTCAACACCAGATGTGTCTTGTCTTCTGGAAACCGGACAGTATGCAGGGGTCGTGTCCCCCCCCTACCCGGGCACGCGCGACCTATAGGAAAAAAAGGAAAGCTATAACATTATTTTTTGTTAACATCTTGACGGCAGGTGTGTTCCAGTAGAGCTCATTCAAAAGCTGTCACATCAGGGGAAGACTACTGTGCCACACGACCTATAGAAAAACAAGTTCCATGCCAGGTTTCTTTAACTACAGTTGTAATTAAGTTTCCTCGTTGATCCTAAGATCAACTGTATTTTAAGATACAGATCAAGATCTAAATTCCCCTTAGCGAATCGTTTGCATCTACACTCCGTTTTGTAGGTATTTCCAATCTACGTTGCATTTTGTAAGTCTTTGCGATCTAAATTGCATTTTGCTAGTGTTTTCAACCTCAGTTGCATCTTGTAAGCATTTTGAATTTCAATTACACTTTGTGAGTATTTTAGATCTGAAATGACCGTTTTTCAATCTCAATTGCATTGTGTATTTTCTAGTTCAATTGCATTTTGTAAGTATTTTGAACCTCAATTTCATTTTGTGCGTATTTTCAATCTAATTTCCATTTTGTAAGTATTTTGTATTTCATTTGCATTTTGTAAGTATTTCGACTCTATATTGCATTTTGTACGTATTATGAACCTAACCTACATTTTGTGCGTATTTTTCAATCTATTGCTTTTGTGAGTATTACTCCTCTCCATTTTGTGATTCGTTTCAATCTGAGGTGCATTTTGTACGTATTTTCAGTCTCACTTAATTTTCGTTCTGGTTTCCATTTCATTGTCATTTTGGCTATCACCCAGACAATTAGGGGCCGATAACCTAGATGTTAGGCCCCTTAAAACAACAATTATCATCATCATGATCCTAAGACCGTGGTAGCCTACGATTCCCGACCAAAGGATTACGATTTTAATGTTGAAAACATATTCTGGCAGACTAAGTAGGGGGAACCACATGTCTGATCAAGTTGAAATTTTCTGAAGTTATAGATACTTGCAAACCAAAAGCTGCGAAGCAAAGTGGAAGTAATAAAATAAAAAAATAAAATTAAAAAAACTCAAATAAAAGGCTAAAATATACTGACGAAATCGAAAATTCATAAAATCGAAACCAAATGCCTGTCAACAATAACTTGGCTTCACAAACTGTATCAATAACATTAGATTAAGAATACAAGATTTCACCCAATTATCTATTTTAACACCAGATAAAAAGGTACCAAAGTAAAAGTACTCTTCTAAAATGTCATTATTTTTTTCAAATATGTTTTCAATTTCTATAATTCACTATCAAAACACTGACACTGATGATGTTGATAACTTGTAAAAATCTCAAGTTTCTAGTTGTCATTGTTATCTAATAACAACGCTTTTATTAAACAGATGCATTGTTGGCTAATCTGAACTTCCCGGTTCCCTTCAATTTCATAAATTAATACGGAGCAAAAACTACAATTTTGAACATTTCGAAGATTTTGAGCATTCCAGAGCCCCTTAATACGAAAGATACTTCAGATTTACGAACTTTTGATAACAGTCGTGAAGCGTAACTTAACGGGCACGCTGCTGGCTGAAAATAAGTACAGTGATATTATCATTTAGACATTCAAAGCCCGTGATACTATCCATAAAGTTGAATTTTGGGCTTATGCCGTGTTTTATTTAATCAAACTCAACGCGTTTCGAAAGGAACCATGTCTTTCTTCATCAGGAATGAACGAAAATATGACTAAATTGTTGCTAAGAGTAAGCAACAATGAAACTAAAAAAAGGTGCCCTAAGATGGACGTCATTTTAGCCCCATGTTAGGGACAACGAAAAGCAGCAGTGTATTACTTTCTGAGGGTTCTGAGATTGTAGCCGGTGTCACGGTTGAACATGGGGCTAAAATGGTGTCCATATTAGGGCCCCTTTTTTATTTCTTTGTTGCTTTCTCTTAGCAACAATTTAGTGGTATTTCCGTTTATTCCTGATGAAGAAAGACATGGTTTCTTTCGAAACGCGTCGAGTTTGATTAAATAAAACACGGCATAAGCCCAAAATTCAACATTATGGAAAGTAGAGTGATATTACAAATTCAGCTGATGTGTTAACATGTAACTTACGCTACCAGAGTTGACACTTGAGAGACTTGCTTAGAATAATTCTGATAGCTGAGTAGTTAGAAATACGAAGAAAGGAAAAAGATGTCTATATACAGTAGCGTGTTGAACAACTTTCTAGTGCGTCAGAATACAAGTGTGTAATTTCAATTAAGTGATCAAGGCACTGAGCAGTATACACAGATGACGTAACATGAGCCTGCATTTCGCATGCTGTAACATCTCTGACATCCTCGCACTGCAACGCTAATGATGAGAGATCAGTGCCCTATTTACGGGGAGGATCATGGAGGGGTCAATTCACCCATCCCCTAGAGCCTAATAATATTAAAAAAATATTAATTGCTTGAAGTTTTTAAAATTAAATGAAAACAAACTTAGGACTGATGACAAACGATAGCATTATGTAGCCTACTATACGTTTATACTTACAAATTTGAAAGCATTTCTTTTCACTCGAGTAGAAATAAATTATTAGCGTTACCGTAACTTAACACTTACTAAATGAGCAAAACGGTCTGCTGTTCAGTGATGCGGATATCAAAACGGGAGAAAGCTTTGAGGATAACTATCGACAATCAAGAATTGGAGAATGTGAAGCAGTTCAAGTACCTGGGAAGCTTGCTGACAAAAGATGCTCAATGCACAAATGAAATTCGCGCCAAAATCGCCATGGACAAAGCCGCATTCAACAAGAAGAGGACTCGGCTCACCAGAAAGCTGAGTTTAGAACTAAGGAAGAAATTGGTGAAGTGTTACATCTGGAGCATTGCACTGTACGGGGCAGAGACGTGGACAATGAGAAAAAGGGGGGGGGGGGGGGAAATCTCAGATAGTTTCGAAATGAGGTGCTGGAGGACAATAGAGAAGATCAAGAGGACAGATCGTGTGACAAACGATGTTGTACTGAGAAGTGTAGGTAAGAAAACTTTTCTGAATACAATTCTTCAGAGGAAGGTCAACTGGATCGGACACAGACATGAGGGGCTCATGCACGACGTCATTCAAGGGAAAATCAAAGGAACGAAAGGACGGGGAAGAAGAAGAATTCAACATCTGGATGACATGAAATATGGAAGGAGTTACAGCAAACAGAAGTTGGTTGGTTGGTTCCTCAATTTAGGAGCTGCGACAACGCGGTCATGTAGCCCCGTGTACTTTGGGTGTGTGTAGAATCTGTCTGATAACCGGTGATAATTGTGATGGCTGTATTAGTGTGTGTTATCTGTTTCTAATTGAAGTAAGGACTGCAGACAGTAATTTCAAGCAGTTCCTACTTATGCTACCGTCCACGACACCTAGCTTGCGGACTTTCCCACCAGATGGCATCGCAGTCAGCACGTAGCGGCGAACGTTGGAACTAATAGAGCGTTATCAATTCTAACTTGCAAATTTAGCTTACACAAGTGCAATTACTGGAAGGTTCTTTTTCATGCCATAAATATATGATATGGGATCGCCAGCTTTACTTCCCCTCCGAAGGAAGGCATACTGAGGGATTTTTAACGCCCTTAAAAATCCGACGATTTCGGCCGGGTTTGAACCCGCGATCTTGGGCATAGAAGCTCAGCATGCTACCAACTACGCCACCGAAGCCGCTGCAGACTGAAGGAAGAAGCTGAAAACCGGGAACATTGGCATCAGAAATTCTCTGAACGAAGACATGGACCTGTCACTAGACAGAATACTGTATAATAATAATAATAATAATAATAATAATAATAATAATTCAGTAAAAAACAAAATCCCTCTGTCACGCTGGAAGGCGGAGATTGGTTTCACAACTGCCGACCAAACGGACAGGAGTACAGTGGCTCAATTAAGACAGAAGTTGGAAATAGCGCTATCTTTGGCTCGTTTGTACAGTTCACGCCACGTTTTTTGGCCGGTGAGCCTCAGTTTCACACGCATAGACTACAGAAGGCAGTCTGCGCGCCTCACGCATAGGGACACTTAAGCTTCTTTTAGTATAACTCAAGGAAGGGGTCAGATTAAAATTAAAAATTATTCTTGATAACTTGATTTGATTCTGTTTCATTGTAGCAAATCATCCATCTACATTATATATAATGTAAAACATTTATAAATCTCCCATTTTACACAATTTTAAAACAAGGCACACGGTATCGGAGAGCCTCAAATATTGCAAGATTATTCTATTATTCTACTAATGTTTGTACAATCCTTATTGCCTTTTCAACACATATGTCACATTGACAATAAAGAAGTTCCCCTTCAAGGGGAAATTTTATCGCAAACTGTTTTTAACAACATCTTTTGGCGTCTGGTCATCTGAGATGGACTTCTCTGTGGAGTGCGAGTGAAGTCAACAAGTTGGAATGCTGACGGAAATGGGAGCGTGTGTGAAGGCAAGGGGTTATCACTATCAGCTATCAAGTTGAGTGGGTCAGAGGTTGGCCTACCACCCAGTAGCATGGAGGGTGTGGTAACATCAGCAATTTAAAACGAGCCCAACGGACCTTATCTGAGGACGGACGGGCCACTTTCATGCCGAGGCGGCACACAACATAGGAGACAAGGAATCGACGATGCATGTGCCATGGAAAATTCAAAGAAACAGATTATGTCTATGGCTCTATAAATACTAGGTATTCCCATCCGCCATTTTGATTCTCTATTTCATTCCGTTCTATTCAGGGTTGGGTAATTTACTTCATAAATGTAAATCGCAGCATGGGAAACAAGGAATCTAAGCAGCATGAGTCATGGAAAATATAAAAAAAACTTTCAAAGAAACAGAGTGCGTCTATTGCTCCATAAATACTACGTATGCCCATCGGCCATATTGGTTCTCTACTCCATTCCGTTCTTTCAGGGTTGGGCAAGTTACTTCTTAAAAGTAACTAAGTTTCAGTTACTGTTACTTACCAAAAATTAAAAGGAAGTTGGTGGATTGCAGTAATTTGGAGAAATAAAAGGAATTGGCTAAATGTAAATCATAATTAATCTTTACTAATACCAATATAATAAAGCTGAACAGTTTGTTTGTTTGTTTGTGTGTTTAAACGCGCTAATCTCTGGAACTACCAGTCGGATTCTTTTTGTATATGATAGCCAGATTCAAGATGAATAGTTTAGGCTATGTGGCATTAGGCTACACCTTTCAGGTAACCTTAAAGATTGATTTTTGTCCAGTAAGTCGGAAGAACAAGCGCTCCCGGATAACTCCAATAATACCGAAGTCTATCGTTGCCTGGTAATGCGGGCTGCATCACGTCACCCCTACCAGTGTTCTGATGCAGAATTGCGAGCTACTCATAAATTGCAGTCACGGGGAGAAATTAGTGCAAAAAGATTTCTTAGGCCCCTTCAAACAGTTATCATCATGACAATAGTATGCCTCTGTATAAGGGCGATGGTGTTGGTGCAGTATACTGAGGTTATCAGCTGCAATAAGCGTTGGTGCTTTCCGATCCTTATCCTTGAGCGCTCCAGTTCTGTAGTAGTATTCATTATCATCCATAAAACTAATAAATCCACCGGGCGAAGCCGAGCACTACTGCTAGTAATAAAAAAAAAAGATACGAGCCTTACAGTAGTCGCAGATGATGTGTAACATCTGACATGTTATCCTACTCGTATAATACACAGCTTGGACATTCTTAAAATATTAATTTACACTCCATTTTCATACTGGTACTATGATGAATGTATAGATTGAACTGGAGATATGCTACTTTCACATTTGTGGCGCAGCGGTCAAGCTGTAGTCTCTCACCAAGGTAGACCGGGTTTGATTCCCGGTCAATACATGTGAGAATTTCGAATTGAAATGCCATGTCCTGTGGTTCGCATTCCACGTAAAAGGGAGGTACCGTGGATCATGATCGTGAGATTAACGGACACGCAAAACTACAAGCTTCCTTCCTTCCTTTTACATTAATAATTCATAATAACAAAGTGACACACAACGTCGACAGTACTCTCAAATACTGTGAACACATTCCTCAGTAACTATAACATTCATTATTCTCAAGGCTCTCATACAGTTCGTCGTAAACAATCAAAACGTGGCTTCCTACAATCATGAAATGACCTAGTCTCACATATGATGAAAATACAGCTTTTATTCCACTCATATAACAACATTCTGTTATGCATTTAATATTTGACTACTCACCCACAGCTTGACAATAATGCCGCTTACTTAAATGTCATTTGTCGTCTTTGTCCTACCCCATGTGATATTCAACCTTGAACGTGAAGCTTCATAAACTGCTCAATGACAAATGAAAGTCGGTGAAACATTTGCCACTGTGCTTGTCAAACCAGTGCCTGCTAAATGCACTGCCTACTGTATTGCCATAACATTCTCGCGCTACAGAGCACACACTGCCTTGTTTCTAATACACACATTTTCAATTGTACATCCAGCTGGCAGTGCGTCTTCATTTCCGTTCGATCCACTTCCGCCCGATTCACTTCCGTCCCATTTTTCTGGCAGTGCGTCTTCACTTCCGTCCGATCCACTTCCGCCCGATTCACTTCCGTCCCCAATTTTCAAAACCACTCCCACAAAACTATCCAGCAACCGAGCGAAAAGATGTTACACATCAATAAATGGTTGGGATAGGATCTTCTCTAAGGATTTACGACTTGTAAATGAATTCCTTAGAGACAACATTCAAAACTAGGTGACCTGTGTGAGAAATCTCGCATGTACATGAACCACACACTCAGCTTTACTGTTATGCGGGATTCTTATCTATTCGTTTAAACGCACTTTCTAAACAAATATATTTCTGTTAACTTTACAGTACATGCAACATTTCCGTTTACTATTGAGACGATTTGGAAGACACTGGCGTTAGCAACAGCGTAGCGCCCAACTAGTTCAACACATTCATCCTCACTGATACACCCTCTGTCTGAAAAGTTCGGTGAATGGGTCTATATTACGAACGGATTGTTGGCTTACCTGAAACAGCCGTTACTGTCCTTCGAAGTAATCCCCGTGGATGGTTATGCACTTCCTAGAACGACTGAACAAGTCCTGGAAACTCCTGGCATAGTCTCCTTTAGGAATAGCCTTCAGTTTGGGTCGTCAAAACTCCAAATTGAAAGCAAGAGAGAAGCGTGAATGTATGCAACCTGCCTTGCACACCTGATAGACGGGCGGTAGTGAGAAGGGTGAATTTTATGCAACCTACCGTGCACACCTGTTCGACGGGTGGCAGCGAGAAGGGTGAATGTTCCGTGGAATGGAATGGTACTGAAAACCATCGTCACGGGTGACGAGACCTGGTGCCTGAGGTACGACCTCGAAGGAAAGCGTCAGAGTATGGAGTATTGGGGTCCAGGGTTGCCGAAAAGCCCTGAAGGGCCAGAGGTTTTCGGACATTTCAGACATTAAACGTAATGTGACGACCCAACTGAAGGTTATCCCTCAGGAAGACTATGCCAGGACTTGTACAGCCGTTCTAAGAAGTGCAAAACCATCTACGGGGATTACTTCGAAGGATAGTCACGGCTGTTTCAGGTAAGCGAACAATCCGTTCGTAATATAGGCCTAGATCCATTCACCGTACTTTTCAGACAGAGGATGTATTTCATTCTCGAGAGCCTCCAGAGTACGCGGATTTTCTATGCCCATGATCGCGGGTTCAAATCTGGCCGAAGTCGTCGGATTTTTTAAGAGCGTTAAAATCCTTCAGTATGCCTTCCTTCGGAGGGGAAGTAAAGCCGGCGGTCCCATGTCATAGATTTATGGCATGTTAAAGAACCTTCCACTAATTACACCTGTGTGAAGCCAAATTTTATAGGTTAAGAGTGAAAACAACGCTCTTAGGTTCCCCACGTTCGTTGCCAAGTGCCGACTGCAGTGGCGTCTGGTAGCTAAGTTTTGAACTATTAGTCATTGACGGTGGCGTTTGGCGGCAAAAGTAGGAACTACTTGAAATTTAAATGTCCTCAGTCCTCTCTAGAATTAAAAACAGATAACACACACTAATGCAGTAATCACAATTAACACCGGTTATCAGACAGATTCTACACACACTCAAAGTACACGGGGCTACATGACCGCGTTGTCGCAGCTCCTAAACTGAGGAACCAACCAACCAACCAACCAGTCCGCGGATTGTTTACCTTTCGTTGACGTTTCCCCCACAAGTAACAATCGCACGATGCTGAAATTTACGAACACATTCAAGTTACTAGAAGACTTCTTCTTGAGAAGATGCTAGTCAACTGGCGCTGACTCAACGCACTCCACCCGTTACACGGCCCAAGCAAGGCTCCATTTTATAGGGAAGGCTCTCACTGTAGGATGCATAGGCTGCATGACGAACACTTGTTGCCATGGTAACCACCGGATATCCCTGTCTGTTTTTGTGCACACGAATCACAGATCAATCATATCCATGTCAAAAGTATTTTAGAATGTAATAGCCTACTCCGGTAGCGGCTTCGGTGACGTAGTCTGTTGCATGCTGAACTGCTGTGCCCAAGGCCGCGGGTTCAAACTCGCCTGAAGTCGTCGGATCTTTGAGAGCGTTAAAATATCTCAGTATGGCTTCCTTCGGAGGGGAAGTAAAGCCGGCGGGCCCATGTCATAGATTTATGGCATGTCACTACAATTGGTGGTGTGCAACAAAATTTGTAGGTTATATTTAGCTGGTTAGAAACGCTCTATCAAAGTTCCAACGTTCACCGCTAGGTGTCAGTAACAGTGGCGTCTGATAGCCAAAGTTGGAACAACTTGAAATTGAACTTTCATTCATTTCATCTCTCATTATCTCCTCTCGTGAGGTTGGTGGCAAGAAGGGCATCCGGTCGTAGAAACTATCAGCCAAGTGGTTCATCGCATCTCATCCCCGACCCCGTTGGAAAAGAGAGTTATGAAGGAGTAGACATAGAATAGAATAAAATGGTTGGTTCCTCAGTTTAGGGCCTGCGACAACGCGGTCATGTAGCCCCGTGTACTTTGGGTGTGTGTAGAATCTGACAACCGGTGTTAATTGTGATGGCTGTATTAGTGTGTGTTATCTGATTTTAATTCAAGTAAGGGCATGCTACCATCCACGACACCTAGCTGTGAACTTGGCTACTACTAAATATCATCGCAACCAGCGCCTGGTGACAAACGTTGGAACTTCAGAGCATTAATCAAACCTAACCGACAAATTTTGCTTCACACAAGTTAAGTTAGTGGAAAGTTTCTTTTACATGCCATAAATCTATGATATGGGTGCTCCATCTTTACTTCCCCTCCGAAGGAAGGCATACTGAGGGATTTTTAACGCTCTTGGAAAATCCGGCGATTAAGGCCGGGTTTGAACCCGCGACCTTGGACATAGAGGCTCAGCATGCTACCAACTACGCCACCGAAGCCGCCCAATAGGATAGACTTTTCCCCCCAGGGGCTCACATCTTGTGGGACGTGGGTTGGCGACCACGGGGCCCAAGCTGAGTCTGGCATTGCTTCCACTTACTTGTGCCGGGCTCCTCTCCGTCTTCTTTCCTGTTGACCTCACTTGGTCAACTCTTGTTCTCTTCCGACCCCGACGGTATTAGGGTATCCGAGGCCTAGGGAGTCTCTTCCTTTCCCGCCTCAATTGGCCCTTGTCTCATCTTTCCTGATACCCTCCTTCTGCGAGGGGTCAGCCTTCTTTTTCTTTTCATGATATATCCTGCCTTCTGCCCAAGGCCCTGAAGGAAGTAGGGTGTATGTAGCCCCACCACTTCTGGTGCACCCTGGATAATGCTACACCCTCAGGGGCTCACGGATGGTGAGTTCGGGAGTTGGCGCCCCGAGGGATTCCTGAGCTGGGTCCGTTTTCCCCTTTTGTCCCTTACCTTTGGGGTGGACCCTCTCCTTTTTCACTTTGGTATCTGCCTTGCATGGCTCTCCTTCCTTCCAAGTCCCTCAATCCGCATTCTTCGTGGGTTGAGGGCATTTATTTTTCTCCTGTCCTTTATTTGCCTTATTCTCCTTCAGTTTTCCATTTCTTCTTCTAGTATGTAGGATTGTAGTTAGTTTTAGTTTTAAGTTTGCATTTCATTTTCATCTTCACGATCACCCAAACCATTAGGGGCCGATAACCTAGATGTTAGGCCCCTTAAAACAACAATTATCATCATCATTAGGATAGCCTACTCCAGTGTATAAAATAACGGATTAACAACTTCTCAGCCGCAGGAATCTTATAAACATGTATTCAAAGGAAGACTGAGATTTCTTCTGTTACTTTCAAGTGAATGCTTTCCTCCCCGTGCTTGATTCAACCCTTCCTTTTTAATCGCCGAGGCTTTGTTCGCAGCCCCACTTCATCTCTGCTCTAACATTTTTTCATGAATCATCCCTTTGAAATAATCCAAAAGAGTTTCTCTTTACTTATCAAATGCCTGTCTTTGAAAACGTTATCCTTGCCTGACTTATTCTTCATTTCTAACGTCTATTCTTCAACACCAAAAGTAAGAGCATCATTTTACCAAGTACAGAAGAGTCAAAACACAGAATCAAGGGTATGTTTTCTTAAAATATCGGTCTGACTTGTTTAAAAATATTACACGTACCGACTTCGACGGCGTAGTTTGTAGCATGCTGAGCTACTATGCCCAAGGTCGCGGGTTCAAACCCAGCCGTAGTCGTCGGATTTTTATATAGACACCTCCCGGGCATTGCCGGGTACAATATCTAGTATGTACTGTAGGTAAAACTACAGAAACATTTAAAAGAAGACTACAATTTTATGCACACCTTCACTGAACGACGACAGATTAATCAAAAGATTTTTTGATTGCATCTCCAAATTGAAAACTACCACAGGATGGCTAGAAGCTACAAGATGGGATCTACCAAGACTGAAGATCACAGATGGCATTATAACAGACAGGGCGGTGTCTAATATAGTCTATATACAGTGTGGTCCACCCGCCCCTTATTATTTAGTTTTATGAAACCCAACTAACACTGCATTTCTCCCGATGGTCGATATTGCTCTGCCCTCGGACTGTGTGACAGCAATGTAATTGGGTCATGGGTCTAACAAAGAAAAACCGACCTTAAACTTTTCCCCGCCAAATACTATGGCCCATTCTACTAACATATGACTTATTGCTCCTTGAAATAACACACATACACGTAATACGATCGAATTAATAGCTTACCGTACGCCACGTGATCTGTAATAGTAGAAAGTTAAATCAACGCCATAAACCGTGATTGAAGACTTTGAGATGGACTTAAACGTTTGAGGTGGAACGGCTACAGTAACAACTGCAAGTGCAGCGCGCGATGTTTACCATGCAGTGGTGGCTCATTCGTTTACAGCACGGCCGTAGACGGCGGGCGAGAATGGGTAGAATAGTGCATCGAATCCAGTGGTAGGCATACTTTTTTGAATAAAAGCCCACGCTCCATTTTAGTAGGGATGTAACTACATTGCCACATTCATTCCCTTACGATGTATTTTTGTGAAGAGTGGGTTGAATTTGCTGATTTATAAAGAGAATACGACCGAATTGATAGCTTTTGCCACGTGACCTGTAATGGCAGAAAATTAAAAAACTGTCATGGATATTAACATAGCATATCGACGTGTTGCTCCGGAGGTCCAGGTGCAATTCGCAGTTCTGCCAAGAAATTCAATACTGGTCTGAGGGCTGAAATTGGATACACTCAGCTTCGTGAAGCAAATCTGAGAAGAGGTGGGTTCGATTCCCACTTCATCCACCCTGGAAATGGTTCTCTGTGATTTCCCACTTCTGCTCCAGGCTATTGCCGGGACGGTTTCTAACTTAAGGCCCCTACCGCCTCCTTCCCCATCCTCACCTTAATTGCTAATACATACATTATACAGACACCGCTATAGACAGGTTATCAGAGGAATTCAACACACACCCAAGTACACGGGGCTAAATGACCGCGATGTTCTAGCCCCTCTAATGAAACAAGTTTCTGATCGCCAGTGCTAGCATCGAAGTATACGTATTCCTTAAAATTGTCCGTGGTATTAATTTGTTCGGGGTCTACTCAGCCACGGGTGTTCCAAATGAGCATAGAGGGTTAGATTTCCCCTTCAGCCATCCTCGAAGTGGTTTTCCGTGGTTTCCCACTTCGTCTCCAGGCAAATGCCGGGATGCTACCTAACGTAAGGCCACGGCCGCCTCCTTCCATCCTCCTTGCCTATCCCTCCCAATCTTCCCATCCCGCATAAGGCCCCTGTTCGCTTTGCAGGTGAGGCTGCCTGGTCGAGGTGCTCGTCTCACCTCCCCAGTTGTATCCCCCGACCAGATGTTTCAAGCTCCAGGACTCTGCCCTGGAGGCGGTAAAGGTGCGATCCCTCAGTGAGTCCGAGGGAAAAGCTAACCCTGAAGGGTAAACCGACTAAAAATATATATTTTGTCATTAAATTCTAGCAAGAAGAAGAAAACTCTATTTGGCGTTCTTCTGACCCCGACGGTATTAGGGTATCCGAGGCCTAGGGAGTCTCTTCCTTTCCCGCCTTAATTGGCCCTTGTCTCATCTTTTCTGATACCCTCCTTCTGCGAGGGGTCAGCCTTCTTTTTCTCTTCCTTTTACCTCCTGCCTTGTGCTCTAGGCCCTTAAGGAGGCAGGGTGTATGTAGCCCCACCACTTCTGGTGCACCCTAGATAATGCTACACCCTCAGGGGCTCACGGCTGGTGAGTTCGGGAGTTGGCGACCCCGAGGGATTCCTGAGCTGGGTCAGTTTTCCCCTTTTGTCCCTTACCTTTGGGGCGGACCCTCTCCTCTTTCACTTTCCTATATGCCTTTCATGGCTCTCCTTCCTTCGAAGTCCCTCAATCCGCCTTCTCCGAGGGTTGAGGGCATTTCTTTTCCTTCTGTCCTTATATTTGCCTTATTCTCCTTTAATTTTCCATTTCTTCTTCTAGTATGTAGGTTAGTAGTTAGTTTTAGTTTTAAGTTCGCTTTTCATTTTCATCTTCACGATCACCCAAACCATCAGGGGCCGATAACCTAGATGTTAGGCCCCTTAAAACAACAATTATCATCATCATCATCTATTTGGCGTGTACATATTAAGATTTTTCGTGTAATACCGAATACGGAAACAACGTAACGTTCGTGGAATCCAACCTGAAAATGAATCTGCTCGCTATATATCTAGTGCCCCACCCTCAATAATTAACTGTGACCTCTTGTATCATTTCGGTCGTAAGACATTGGTAAAGTTGTCAACACAGACGATAAAACGTACCGAAAACAAATTATAAATCTTCCCCCTCTACTAAGTATCGAACCACGAATCCTTCAATCCGCAGTCCAACGCGTTACCCTTTCAGCCACGGTTGCTTACACTACAGGCGGTGCAGAATACACCACGAGGATAGAAAGTGAGAAGTGCGATGCCATGGGAAACCACTTCCTAGATGATTTAGGTTGGCGGCGAGTAGATGATAAAGATTTGATAATCGATTCCACAAGCATGCCAACACACGTTATTTTGTTTGCACAAAAATAATCCTACCTGAGAGTTAATTCAGCAGGAAATTAAATATTCATAAATAGCTGTCGAGTTTCGTTTACTGAACATTGCACATTGGACGCTTGTATTCTTTCATGGCCTCCTCGAATACGCCACTATGACACTTCCCAGGCAGTGAAATTTAAAATAGGAGGCCTTGGAAGTCAGTGCATGTGCGATGCGATCCTTACCTAATTGGTCAAACAGCTGTGTCGTAATGAAAATCTTGAGCTCTGATTTTTGGAGAACCTCTATCATAATGAAACTTGAACTACAATGTGCCTCTTTAAGATGCAATTTTCTAGCATATCATATTTATATTTCGGCATGGTCGAACACAATAGTGCATTATGCAACGAGCCTATAATGGCAATAATTAAGACACGAGTATATGCGAGTTTTATAATTTCCATACGAGTGTCTTAATTACCATTATAGGCGAGTTGCATACGACTGTTTATGTTCGACGATAACTATTTTATGTTCGAACATAAATATCTGTCGAGATTTCACCAGTTTTATGTGCTGAACAGAGCGCATGTGACGCTGAGAATGCCTTGTATTCGACCATGGCCTCCTCGACACCCCACTATGACACTAGGCCAGGCAGTGAAATTTAAATGACAAGACCTTGGAACTCAGTGCAGGTGCGATGATATCCTTACCTAATTTGTCAAACAACTGTTTCTTGAGCTCTGATTGGTGGGAGAAACTGTTTCATAATGAAAACATGTACTATAATGAGTCTCATTATAGTACAGTTTTCTGACATATAATAATTACATTTCGACATCGTCGAACATAAAGGTAGTTCCAGTATTATCGAGACTCACTCAGCGGAGTGACCTGACCTTGAGTACACTTGGTGGGGGACGATACTGGCCATACGGCAGCTTACGATATCAAACGCAACTGGAACTAATTTTCCCGGCTCTAATACACACCTACTTGTACTAGGTCACATCACAGTTCGCATTCACTCACGATGTATTCCAGTGACGAGTACGTTGATATGATGCTCATTTATGGAGAAACAAGGAAGAACGCATTGCAGTCTCAATGCCTGTATCATGAGCGCTATCCTGACAGAAGACTACCGACTGCCAATTCGTTTCGCAATCTTGAACGAAGAGCGCGGTCAACTGGGTCACTTGGAAGGGTATCTCCTGTTAGAGATGCTCTTATAACATCTGGTCCAAATGAAGAAGATGTTTTGGGCACTGTCCTTAATAATCCTCATATTAGTACACGGACACTTGCACAACAGACCAACATCAGCCGGTCATCTGTCATCCGAATATTGCATAACAATAGATTTCACCCATATCATCTTCAATTACACCAGCAGCCCACGAACGTGATTTCGATGCTAGAGTAACATTTTGTCAATGGGCGTTACGCAGTATGACCAATAATGCAGCCTTTTTTTTTTGTGTCAAACGTTCTCTTTTCAGATGAATCACCATTTCACAACAATGGCACCGTCAACAGGCATAACATGCACTATTGGAGCGTGGAGAATCCCCATTGGGTAAGACTGGGCGCATTTCAAGTGCAGTGGGGGTGTAAATGTATGGTGTGGGATCTTGGGTGACAATCTAATCGGACCATATTTCTACGACGGTCATCTTACGGGAGCACGCTACCTTCATTTTCTGCAAAATGAACTCCCACAGTCGGTGGAAAACGTGCCACTGCGCGAGTGATTGCGAATGTGGTGGCAACAGGATGGGGCCCCACCTCACTGATCATTAGTCGTCTGGAACCATATTCATGATACATATCCAAATAAATGGATAGGAAGAGGAGGACCCGTTCACTGGCCTGCCAGATCACCCGATCTTACGCCACTTGACTTCTTCCTGTGGGGTCACTTAAAGCAGGTAGTATATGCACAGGAGCCTGAAGATCCTGACCACCTTCGGCAACTAATCACCGAGGCATGCCAAGCTGTTACACCTCAGATGTTACAGCGTGCAAGACTGTCTGTAATACGTCGTGCTGAAATCTGCATCAACCAAGGTGGTCAACATTTCGTACACTTGCTACACTGAATATGCAGAGTACCTTGTTTTATTCCTACAGGGGGGTTTGGTGACGCAGCGGTCAAACTCTTCGCCTCTCACCAACGCCATGTCCTGTGGTTCGAATTCACGTAAAATGGAGATCCCGTGGCTTATGATCGCGAGATTAACGGTCACGCTAAACTACAAACTTTCTTCCTTTTCGTCCTACAGACCATTATGTCATCGTCTAGCCTGCCTAAGTAGCATCGAATAAAAACGGTCCTTTTCAGGACCAAATAAAAATTCATTCATGGGAACAGGTAGATATGTGTCCGTAGTGCAGCTACTGTAAACGGCATTAAGCGAAAAAAAAAGAACTTAATTGCCTTGGGATCGAACCTGCTACATTGCAGCATGACTGACGTTACAGCACAGAAGCCCGATTTAAGCATCTTAGCTACCGTGAGTCGTGGCGGCATACTGTCACGTATTGAGTCGTATTTGTAGTCCTCATAGACACTTCATGTCCTTCGTAAGGCAGTGTTGTTCGGATGTGTCGATTTACACATTCGTTATAGTTGATGGCATTGAAATAACACTGCTGCCAATGATTTCGACTATATTCGCGAGCATGAACTCAACCGTAAAGTTGTACTACGCCGTAAAGGAGCAAGTACTAATGTTTTTAGGACTATGATATACGCGTTAGTTGGGTTGGCTTCCTCCAAGATAAATAAGGGGCTGGTGGACCACACTGTATATGTTATAGAAAGATACGTGCCAATATATTTCGCCTCTAAGTGAGTTTAGAATATAGTTCCCCTTGTCTCTGATGTAACACAGGTGCAATATTAAGTTTAAAAGGCACACACGATTCACTGAAATTTTTGGGGTCAAGTATATATATGCCTTTCCAACCCGCAGAAATGGCGTGAATAATGAGAAATTACTTATTCCTGTATACAGCTCAGTGAATATTTAGACTCCATATTAAGAAACAGTATTGCTGTAAAATTATATTACACGCATATTATCTTGTCCTCATCAAGTTAAAGCGAATATAGCAATGTATTAACCCAGTATAATGCCAAATAAGATTCTTAGATAGCCTATTCCGGTAAAAGTCTTCATTTTTAAAAAAGATGGTATATTGGCTTTCACGGCCGGTGAATTAAATCTCAGCAATTCTTCTAGGTTTATGCCGTGTCTTGTGTGGGGTTTCGCCTAGGACACCAAGCTGGCTCATCGGCGGGCTTATTTTCATTTATGAAACAAGATGTTCAGGAAAGAACATATAGCCTACTTCTCCTAAATGCATGGGTATTGTTATAACTCATAGTTCTTTTCAGAGAGTATAATTATTGAATGCCGGTTGTAGTATCTTGTTGAAATACAACTGCTATAATATTATACGTTGATTGAATCCTCACCTGAAGTATAAATACACACTAATACAGCCATCACAATAACAAATTTTATCAGACAAAATTCAACACTCACCTTAGTACATGGGGGAAAATGACCATAATGTCCAAGCTTCTCAAATGAAACAACAACAGCTTCCTACCAAAATCCTTCCTCGTTTAAAGCACAGACATCAGAGGGACACAGATTATCAGAAAACTTCTAAGCACTCCCAAATGCACGGGGCTACGTGACCATGATGCCGCTGAGCCCCTAAAGAGTCAACAACAACAACAGACTCTACCGCGGAACAATGACAACGAATTTTAATCGCTGTAGCCAAGTGTTGAAATAAGTGGTGTTATAAGTATATATATTATTTTCGATTGCAAATACACACTAGGCCTATATATGCTTAACATTATATCGTGCGAGTAGTTATAAATCAATTATAAAAAAATCAAGTAAAGAAAATTGAACGCACTTGGATTTGAACCACGAACCACCAAGCTATGAGCCACGCTAACATTACGCTACACACGCCCAATACTAACATTGCGTTAACAACAGCTTTAGTATAACTGCCTAGAATATTTTGTCTTGCAATGAAAGATTTCATTAGCGATCTCTGCCGTTTTTATAAAAGACCACGGCCGCCCCCTTCCCTATTCTTAACTGGATTACAAGAAGGCTTTATTTATTTATTTATTTATTTATTTATTTATTTATTTATTTATTTATTTATTTATTTAGCGTATGGCTTTTAGTGCCGGGAGTGTCCGAGGACATGTTCGGCTCGCCAGAGCTGCTTTAAGCGGACACCCATGGGGTGAGCTACAAGTTCCGTTCAATTTCAAGTAGTTCCAACTTTCGCTACCAGATGTCACGGACACCTATTGGTGAACGTTGGAACTTGGATAGAGCGCTTCAACGAAATCTAGCCTAGACATTTAGTTTCACACAAGTTTGGTTAGTGGAAGGATCTTTGACATGCCATAGATTTATGACATGGGACCGCCAGCTTTATTTTCCCTCCGAAGGAAGGCATACTGAAGGATTTTAACGCTCTTAAAAATCCGACGACTTCGGCCGGGTTTGAACCCGCGATAGAAGGCCATAATATGCCCGTAACTGGATTACTAGAAAGCCATAATTTGGCCGAAACTGATACACTTTATTAATTAATATATATTAATTTAATTATTAATGACTAAGGTGCAATAAATGTATTAAATAACAATACCACCTGGCTTTCATTTAGATTAAATCGTCAATATGGAAAGGCCCGGAAGTTGATGCCGTAAAAAAGTTTAAAAAATGCACTTAAAATTTTCAAAAATGACTAATAAATGACCTAAAAAATCGAAAAATGCACTATAAAATGGAGAAAATCATCTTATAATAATACACTAAACTCGCCAATATTTCAAAAATTCGAAAAATGCACTATAACGTGGAGAAAATAATCTTATAAATAATAAACTCACCAATATTTCAAAAATGACTTCTGAAGCTCAAACTGAAAAGTCAATCGAAATAGATTTCTAGCACTTAACAAAAGGTTTATGTTCATAGCTACTAGCTTCTTCTTAACTATGAGAGACTTTTTTTTTTTTTTTTTTTAGCGTATGGCTTTTAGTGCCGCGAGTGTCCGAGGACATGTTCGGCTCGCCAGTTTTTGTAGCTGCTTCGAGACGGACACCCAATGGGTGAGCTACAAGTACCGTTGGGGAGGGAAGTTGGAATGGAAGGACGAGGCGTTGGAAGGTAGCGGCTGTGGCCTATAGTTAGGGACCAACCCCGGCATTTGCCTGGAAGGAAGATGGGAAACCACAGAAGACCATCTTCAAGGTTGCCGGCGGGGGGATTCGAACCTCCTCGCCTCCCGGATGTGAGCGACTGCCATCAGTCATGCCGTAACCACCACGGCTAACTCACCCGGTTATGAGAGACGTAACTCCGTTATATAAAGGTGTGACATGACTAAATTGGAAAAAATGACCTTAAAAGGCTGATTTTTCTAAAATATGACCACAAAGATCTACCAAATTTAAAAAAATGCTCTTAAAATGGAAAAATAGCAAAAAATGCAAAAAAAATGCAAAATAAAAATGACATGTTTGGAGACGGCGTGGCTCGTCCGGAGTTTCTATATACTTCAGCATTGTTTTAGACAGCTCAGTAAAAAGATGACATGTCATCAACATCCGGGCCCTAGTTATTAAGTTCATATCTTTATACACCTCTGCATCAGTTAATGGACTAATATCAGCCGGTTTTTGAAACGAGGTCCTCTTCTCCGAACATGAACTACTCAGTCTGGACGTGGAGCGAGATTCCATTGTGGTAACTCTTTAGCGGTCCTGGCCGGTGTCTTTCTTGAGTAACAAAGAGGGAGAGAGAGTTCAGTGATTTAGGTGGTTGCATGTGGACGTTTATTGCATCCACGTAGGCTACCAATTGACTGTCGCGTCCTAAATATCTCAAGGAAATCTGCATTTCACTTACAGGAAGTTAACCATCGAAAATGTGTCGAACAAAGAAACCGGCCTTGCCCGCTTCGACCTTGCGACTGAAACCATGATGTAACAAGCATCTAAGAATAACGGTAGACGAGTTTGATGGTTTTTATTATAAACTGTGTACGGGCATGTTAATGCGAGATCTATAGCCCGCAGAATTCTGCTCTCTTGCTCTGTCTCGCCTACCCATGAGGCGAGAGGGTTGTTGGATTTGAGACATCGAGGACTTGTAGCCCCCGTGTTCTTATGGAAGTATTGAATCTCTCTGATAACATTATTTATTTATTTCCTTTTATTTATTTTGATGACTGTAGTAAAAGGATTTGGAAGAAGGTGACCTTCGCCTTAATTTTGGAACGATTTACTGGAGTAGAAGTGGGTAAACCACGGAAAACAACTTCTAGGTCAGCTGAGGTGTGAATCGTACCCATCTGTTCTCAGTTTCACCTCTTGATGCTGAGTGAACTACTTCACCGGCCCGCTAATAAAAGCATAAATTAATTAGCACATAAACAAGGAATAAACCTTAACACCGAAACATGTGGCAAAAGGAGGTAATGCCAGTAACGCTACTTCTCAGACAATTCCTACATACACCCAAGTACATGGAACTAAATGTCCATGATGTTTCAAGCTCCTAAATAAATTAGCTACAACAACAAAAAATTGCATATACAGGGTGGCCACTCAAATCGGTCAACGATTTTCCAGGAGTTTTCCAGGAATTTTCCAGGAGTAATTCTCATTTTTCCAGATTTAAAAACAAGTAGTTCCGTGAAGAACTATACAGCCTATTTTCATATATCCTGCTCATGTTAATTTCTTCTAACAACATACAAAATTTCAGTTTAATTGCTGTAACAGATTCGTAGATATTGAGAACCGTCTACATATTTCAGATTGTCGCCAGGTTGGATTTTTATTTTTGTACTATTACATTAAGATTATTGTGTACGTGTGGTATTCAAACTTCAATCGCATGATTAGAACACAAGAAGTAAAAACGAGATTTTAAAATTACGCACAGCAGCCATCTTGTGATTATGCAAACAATTGAAATAAATTAGATGCCAGTGGATCAACATTTGTATAAGCATTTAACGTGCAACATTTAACAGCACTCGGATAGTTAATTCGCGAGAATCATCCATTTAAATATTTATACTTCGCGTCACCGCCATGTTGGATTTGTGCTCACCAGGTTAATGAAAGTCCTATAGGTGAACATATGTTCATAGTCTCTATGAACATAAAAAAAATCAGTTTGGTTGCTGTAAAAGATTCATAGATATTGAGAACCGTCTAAATATTTCGGAAGCTCGCCATTTAGGATTGTTATATGTATAGGCCATAGAATTATGTACCATTCAAGGACAATTATTGCCTAGGTTCATTATTCAAACTTTCACTTTGATCGCATGATTAAGACACAAGAAATAAAAACTTAATTTTAAAATTTCGCACAGCCGCCATATTGAGGTTATGTAAACAATTGATTTAAATTAGATGGCAGTGCATTACAATCTGCAAAATCATTTACTGTACCACATTTCACTGCGCTCAGAGAGTTAAATCACGAGAAAAGTCTATTAAAATATTTCAAATTCGCTTGGTCGCCATGTTCGTTTTTTACTTTACAAGTTTATGAAATATACATAGATAAACTTGTACCAGTACCCTTTATCACCGTACAAAATTGCAGGGTAATATCTGTAATAGTTTCGGAGATATAGAATGTCAGTGAAATATTTCGCACAGCCGCCATTTTGAGGTTATGTAAACAATTTAACTAAATTAGACTCCAGTGCATTACTATGTGTATAAACACTTGCTGTACCTAGTTTCATTACGTTTGGATGGTTAAATCGTGAGAAAAGTCTATTTAAAAGTCTCAACTTCGCTTGGTCGCCATGTTCGTTTTCTACTTTACAAGTTTATGAAATATACATAGGTAAACTTGTATCAGTACCCTTTATCACCGTACTAAATTGCAGGGTGATATCTAAAATAGTTTCGGAGATATAGAATGTCAGTGAAATATTTCGCACAGCCGCCATTTTTAAGTTATGTAATCAATTGAACTAAATTAGACTCCAGTGCATTACAATGTGTATAAACATTTGCTGTACCAAGTTTCATTACGTGTGTATAGTTAAATCGCGAGAAAAGTCTATTTAAATGTCTCAACTTCGCTTGACCGCCATGTTGGTTTTGTAGTCACCAGGTTTTTGAAAGTCTCATAGATGAACTTCAAGTAGTACCCTTTATCACCGTACACAATTTCAGGGCGATATCGGTAATAGTTTCGGAGATATTGAATGCTAGTGAAATATTTCGCACAGCCGCCATTTTGCATTGGTGAGACGTAACAAAATTTGAAGTGCACGGTCGAGGTCGCCGGGAATAGTGCTATAAACATACCGAGTTTCATTGAAATCGCTCCAGCCGTTTAGATTTTATTAGGGGGGGACACACACACGAATCACACACACACACACACACACACACACACGCACACACACACGGACAAAAGGTGATCTCATAAGCCTATTATTTCAAAATTGAAAATAGGCTAATAAGCGCAAGTGCGGGGCTTTATCGGTTGCCTACTTCAAGACCAAAATAAAGCAGTTGTGTTTGGTTTACTTATACAGATGTTGACAAAAATTAGTGGTGATTGCGTTATTGATACGCAAGCCTACACACAAATGATTTAGTTGTTATTTTTAAGAAAGCCTTTGTGACTCAAATATCCGCTTTAAAAAAAGAGAAAAGAATGCTGCCTGCAATTTTATTGCGGTGAAGTTTTCTATACTCAATATGTTTTACAAAAGTACTAACGCGTGTTCTCCCACACAAAACAGGTAGCCTGAGGAAATTTCTTTCGTTAACGATAGAGTGCTCACCCTAAACCGCAGCGGGAGTATGATTTAAGATGGAAAGATTTTTTATAATTAATTAACAGTGGCTTTTCCAGGAGTTTTCAAAAATTTCGTCATTTTCCAGGAGTTTTCCAGAATTTCCAGACCTAATAAAATCTAGGAGTTTTCCAGGATTTCCAGGAGTAGTGGCCACCATGCTTATATTGAATTTTGATTTGGAGAGGAAAGAATGGAATGTACGTAAAGAAGTTTTGGAACCTAAACAAGTAGTTCTGTGAAGAACTATACAGCCTATTTTCATATATCCTACTACCGACGGCATTGGCTCAGCTGGCTAAAGCGCAGCATTAGGTCGTGGGACCAAGCTCTCTGCTGACTCGGTAGACGCGTGGGTTCGAGCCCCACCGTCGGCCGTCCTTGAAATGGTTTTCCGTGGTTTCCCCATTTTCAACACCAGGCAAATGCTGGGACGGTACCTTCTGATAGGCCACGGCCGATTCCTTCCACATCCTTGCCCTGTTTCATTCATCCTCATCCATTCCATCTCTCATCCCGACGCGCAGGTCGCCCATGGGCGTCGAATAGAAAGACCTGCACTCGGTCTCTCAGGAGGCCACACAACAACAACAAAATATCCTACTTATGTTAATTGCCTTTAACAACATACAAAATTTCAGTTTGATTGCTGTAAGAGATTCGTAGATAATGAGAACCGACTAAATATTTCGGATGGTCGCCATGTTGCATTTTATATATGTAGGTCCTAGAGTTATGTACTGTTAAATGAAGATTATTGTGTACGTGTAGCATTCAAACTTCAATCGCATGATTACGACACAAGAAGTAACAAGGAGATTTTAAAATTTTGCACAGCTGCCATCTTGTGGTTATGGAAGCATTTGAAATAAATTAGATGCCAGTGGATTAACATTCGTATCAGGATTTACTGTACCAAGTTTCACTGCACTCGGATGGTTAAATTGCGAGAAACGTCCATATGAATATTTATACTTCGCGTCACCACCATGTTGGATTTGTGATCACCAGGTTATTTAAAGTCCTATAGGTGAACTGAAGTTCATAGCCCCTATGAACATAAAAAAATCAGTTTCATTGCTATAATAGATTCGTAGATATTCAGAGCCGTCTAAATATTTCTGATGGTCGCCATGTTGGATTGTTAAATGTAGCCTATAGGCCATAGAGTCATGCACCATTAGAGGAACATTATTGCGTAGGTTCATTATTCAATCTTTCACTTCGATCGCATGATTACGACACAAGAAATAAAAACTTAATTTTAAAATTCGCACATGCGCCATCTTGAGGTTATGAAAACAATTGAACTAAATTAGATACCAGTGCATTACAATGTGTATAAACATTTCCTGTACCAGATTTCATTGCGTTTGGAACATTATATCGCGAAAAAGGTCTATTTAAAATTTTCAAATTCGCTTGGCCACCATGTTCGTTTTGTAGTTAACCGGATTTTGAAAGTCTTATAGATGAACTTCCAGTAGTGTAACGTTCCCTGTCCTTCTAAGTGACCAAAGGTTACGTTTCTGGCGGGGCTCCAATATTGCGTTCTCCCGGAGTACAGTAGAAGAATCGCAACAAGAACAAGCACCGCTTTACTCACACCACCAATAGCATACTTACCTCTTACCTGTTCATTAGCAATGATTATAATCAGCTCTTGTGGGCGCCAGGACACCTAACACTTACTTTAGATGTGCCAAAGTATTTAATTAAAATAGTGATAGAGCACTCGAAACGTCTTTCTCTGAAGCCGTGGTATAGCTGAGCCATTAACCAATTGTCTTATCGCTACTGGGAGAAGGTATGCATTATGTCTAAAGCTAGCTACTGGAAATGAAAGTCCTACCATTACTTAAGAACAAAATTTAATTGATCAAAATTTAAAGCAGCAAAAGACGTAAAAAGAGAAACAAATGAATTTTAAAAAAATCTGGAAGTTATATTAAATTGGCGAGAGTTACAAAATGGAATATGAATTAAATTTAAACAAAAGCTGGATTCTAATTTGCCATAAACATAATTACAGAGACTTGATTGGATTTAGTAAAGGAACTCACGGCCGTCTTCTTCATAGTGGTCGTCTGGTTTTCCCTCTGATCTTGCTGGCGGATGTTGTTTGGTTCTGCCGCAATATTGTATAGATCCTTATCTTGATACGGGCAGGGAACCAATTTGTCCCGTCTCCCGACTGACATGTGTGAATGGCTTTGCTCCAAAATTCACTTTTGTGAATATGATCAAGGACACGATCATATTCACGTCAGTAGTATTAATTTTAAAACTTCTTGAACTGATAAGTTGCGATCTCGCAGCGAAGATGTCTGATAGACGTGAAGATTCAGAAAATCTGAGAAGATTGGGCTTGAGAGTAGATGACCATTGGTTTTTATGGAAGATGAACTTCCCCACTCTGCAGTATTTCTCGACCAATCAATTAGGTATCCTGATGACGTAGCTCCCCACTCCAGATCCCTAAGTTCTGATCATGCCTCTTCATTAGTTGGGTTAACCACGTGGGGTTGCTTCTGAAGTAATTTTAAATCAGCGTCCTGATGCGATGTTCTTCCGAGAATTCGTGACGTCAGCGCTAACTGACCAACTTGCTTTGTCTAGAAGCCTCGCGTCCCCGGAATGTTTGTACATATATCTCGAAAGTCAAGTCTATTTTTGGCGGACTACCCGTGGCGAAACTGACGACACGTTGAACGACATATTTCCCAATCAAGTCTTGTACAAAATATAACCTATAACGAATCTAACTAAAATCTCCATTTTATAACTTCCGCCAAACAATAATTAAACCCCTTCCATATATATAAAGAAATTATGGACTAAATCTAGAATCGATATGATAATTAAAATATACATAATAATAATAATAATAATAATAATAATAATAATAATAATTAATTTTGCTGCTTATAAAACATATAAATTAAGGGGAAGTATTCGGACTGTTACAGTAGTGCCCTTTATCTCCGTACAAAACTTCAGGGTGATACCGCTAATAGTTTCAGAGATATAGAATGCCGGTGAAATATTTCGCACATCCGCCATCTTGTGGCTATGTACACAATTGAACGAAGTTAGATGTCGGTGCATTAGAATGTGTATAAACATATACTGTACCAAGTTTTATTGCGTTTGGTTGATTAAGTCGCGAGAAGCGTCTATTGAAATGTCGCAAATTCGCTTGGCCGCCATGTTGGTTTTGTAGTTACCAGTTTTTCAAAAGTCACATAGGTGAACTTCTGGTAGTTCTCTTTATTACCGTAATAAATTCCAGGGCGATATCGGGAATAGTTTCGGAGATATTGAATGCTGGTGAAATATTTAGCACAGCCGCCATGTTGGATTGGTGAGACTTAACAAAATTTGAAGAGCACGGTCGGGGTCGCCCGGAATTGTGCTATCAACTTACCGAGTCTCATTGAAATCGCTCCAGCCGCTTAGAATTTATTAGGGACACACACACACACACACACACACACACACACACACACACACACACGCACGCACACACACACGGACAAAAGGTGATCTCATAAGCCTATTTTTTTCAAAATTGAAAATAGGCTAAAAATAAATAGTCTGGATGAAAAGGAACAAGTAATTCCGTGAACGAAACTTGTAGCTCACCCCATGGGTGTCCACTTGAAGCAGCTCTGGCGAGCCGAACATGTCCTCGGACACTCCCGGCACTAAAAGCCATACGCTAAATAAATAAAATATGGCCTTCTTGTAATTCAGTTAAGAATCAGGAAGGGGCCGGCCGTGGTCGAAAGTTAAAACCATCCCACCAGCATTCACCTGGTGTAGAAATGGGACACTAGAAACGAAATTCCAGGATGGTTTAGGTGAGAATCGAACCCACCTCTTTTCAGTTTAGTCTTACGAGGCTGAGTGTGCCCTGTTCCTGCTCTCAGATCAGAATTAAATTCCTTAGCAGAGCCGGGAATCGAACCCGGGCCTCAACGGTGATGGCCTAGAATGCTAGCCGCTACGCAACAGGGCGGAATTAAAACGTTACAATCACATACTATAGTTAGAATGGAAAACAAAAAATGTGCTGGCTACAACCAATGCTAAATCACTGCCAGGATTTTCTCTCTTTTTTTTTTTAGAAAAGTTGATCAAATTACGAAAACAATAATTGCTTGTGAGGAAGAGATGTTACTAGTTTTAGAAATGCATTTGCAAGTGACAGCGAAGCAGGTGATGGTATCTGGTGACAGATGGGTCGGGAGCGACGGGGTTATCTGCACATAAATCGTCGTTGGATGACCGAGAACCTGGCAATTGAGGCATAAATGTCAGATTAATAGTGGGCAGATTGTAATGAGGTGTAGTCGACTTCAAATGGCACGTTAATAGTCTGTGTGATGTGGAGTTGCGCACACTTCCGGCGGTTACATAATGAGTCTTACCCTCCATACTTGGATAGTTCGCAGCTGGAGAGACCAACAAAAATGTCGAATTATCCAAACATTCCAATTAGGGAAGTTTTATCCCTGTTGTAAGCCTCCGTGGCTTAGGCGGCAACACGCTGGCCTCTCCCCGCTGGGTACGTGGTTCAAATCCCAGTCACTCCATGTGAGATCTGTGCTGGACAAAACTGAGGCAGACAGGTTTTTCTCCGGGTACTCCGGTTTTCCCTGTCAAAATTTAATTCCAGCAACATTCTCCCCTATCATTTCATTTCATCTGTCATTCATTTAATCATTGCCCCAGAGGAGTGCGTCAGGCCTCGGCAGCCGGCACAGTTCATATCCTCGCCGCTAGATGGGGGCTTCATTCATTCCATTCCTGACCTGGTCGGATACTGGAAGCAGGCTGTGGATTTTCATTTTCACATCCCTTTGGTTTGATTTGGTTTTAGGACAAAAAAATTGCCTAAACTCGTCAATCTTTCAGTGAGTAAATATTTATTACGAAATGCTGTGTGTAAAAGAAATATAACGGCGGCTTATGTGGCGTAGTTGGTAGCATGCTGAGTTTCTATACCCAAGATCGCGGGTTCAAACCCGGCCCAAGTCGTCGGATTTTTAAGAGCGTTAAAAATCCCTCACTATGTCTTCCTTCGGAGGGGAAGTAAAGCCGGCGGCCCCATATCATAGATTTATGGCATGTAAAGGAACCTTCCACTAACTACAATTATGTGGAGCTAAATTTGTAGGTTAGATTTGATTAATGTCCTATTATGTTCCAACGTTCGCCGCCACGTGCCGGTTGCGGTGGCATCTAGTAGCCAAGTTCACAGCTAGGTGTCGTTCACGGTAGCATTTGGTAGCAAAAGTAGGAACTACTTGAAATTGATAGTCTGCAGGTCTTACCTGAATTACAGATAACACACACTCATACAGCCATGTTGCAAAATTTGGTAGAGATCAGATGATTAGGTTAGTCGTAATTTGATTTAAGCTTTGAACGTTTGGGTGACCGCCATGAAGTTTCCGTCAAGATGGCGGCGATATAAAACATGACACTGAGGTGCCCTTTGCTAGTGCTACCTCTGTACCAAATTTCATTCAATTCGGTTTCACCGTGTTTGAATTAATAGGGGGGATACAGACATGCCGAGTACACACACACAAACAAATTTCTTGCAAAACACGAAAGTAGGCTAAAAATGCGCAACACCAACTGAAGGTTAAGTATCCTCAAATGCCATCTAACAGAGCCGGGATTCGATCCCTCTATCTTGGGAACAGCAGGCGAGAACCTAATCTAACCGCTATGCGACGCAGCCAGACGATTATAAAACACTACGATTGGCGCCAAACTATGGAGCAATTTCGTTTGAGTTAGTTATCGAAGCTACAGTTAAACCACGTCATCCATACTGCATTACGCACTCAATTTGAGCCGTGATATTATGCTGCTGTATTACATAGTCTGTTAACAATACTAATTAATTCGAACAGACACGATTGAACAAGAAGAGACGTCATCACATTGAAAAGCAAGCAAAGCGGACCATTTAAATAATTGATAGACATAATTACTTAGCTTACAATAAGGAGCCCGAGTCGCAGACAATTAGATCCATCCACTTCAATCAAAGACGTTAATTAGGGAGATGCTTCACTAAGTCAATTAGACTTACCACGAGGTTAAATACTCCTTAATTAGGTCGTTTCTTAAGCGGCTAATGTTGGGGAAAAAATGTGACTGAGGGTGTTACAAGAACATGATGTTCCAAAACAAACTGATCGGCATTTTCGCTTTAACCAGAAGATACAATATTCTGCAGCTGAGCCGTGTGTGTTAAATCGCACATCACGACTGCAAGGAGGGATTTGGAAAGATAAGAGATAGAAAGTTCGAATCTCGACGTTGACAGCGGCCATCACTACAGTAGTGTGATTTTTCCACAATCCCTCCACACAAATGCCACGATGATAACTCATTTCAAGTCCTCGGGCTTTTACCCCCAATCCTGTTTACTATCTCTTGATGAATGCAGTACATTGCCATTTGTTTGTTGGCACAGGCTAGAGTAAAATGTGACTTTTCACCGATGTCTCAGTCTCACTCATGGCTGTGATTATATGGAAGCTACTGAGGCTAGTGATGGCATTCAGGGCACAGTCAGTGCCAGTGAATGCTGTGAAAGGTTCTACTCATAGGGTTAGTACTGCTGTTCTGACTCGGTGAGGAAAGCACTAGCAAACTACCTCACATCTCATCTTGACTAGTACGCCTCAATGTAGCACTGCCTTGGGTTGTTGTGGGTATCTACCCACATATCCTAACGGCGGTATTTTTTGAGGATCCAACCAGCCTTCGGACTGACTACCTAACAGACAGACTTGATGCTAATAATTACAATTACCAGCCACGGTAGCCGAGAGCGCTAACGCACCAACTCGTGCCTCGCTGGCATAGGAAGAGCGGCTTCGGTGGCGTATTTGGTAGCATGCTGAACTGCTGTGCCCATGATAGCGGGTTCAAACCCGGCCAAAGTCATCAGATTTTTTAAGAGCGTTAAAATCCTTGGTTGGTTGGCTCTTAAGTTTAGGGGCTGCGACAACGCGGTCATGTAGCCCCGTGTACTTTGGGTGTGTGTAGAATCTGTCTGACAACCGGTGTTAATTGTGATGACTGTATTAGTGTGTGTATCTGTTTTTTTAATTTAAGTACCGCAACTTAGAATTTTTCAAATAGTTCCTACTTTTGCCGCCAAGTGCCATCATCGACGACAATTACGCCAAGTTCAGAACTTGGCTACTAGACGCCACCGCAATCGGCTCTTGGCAACGAACGTAGAGACCTAAGAGCGTTGTTTACATTCTTAACCTATCCAATTTAGCTTCACACAGGTGTAATCAGTGGAAGGTTCTTTAATATGCCATAAATCTATGACGTGGGACCGCCGGCTTTACTTCCCCTCCGAAGGAAGGCATACTGAGGGATTTTTAACGCTCTTAAAAATCCGACGGCCTCGGCCGGGTTTTCAGTATGCCTTTCTTCGGAGGGGAAGTAAAGCCGGCGGTCCCATGTCATAGATTTATGGCATGTAAAAGATCCTTCCACAGACTAAACTTGTGTGGAGCTAAATTTCTAGGTTAGATTTCGTTGTAACGCTCTATCTATGTTCCAACGTTCACCACTAGGTATCATTGAGATCTGGTAGAGAAAGTTGGAACTACCGGTAGTTGAAATTGAACGGAACTTGTAGCTCACCCTAGTGGTGTCCGCTTGAAGTAGCTACAGCCTCTAGCGAGCCGAACATGTCCTCGGACACTCCCGGCACTAAAAGCCATACGATGAATAAATAAATCGGAAGAGCACGAGTTCGAATCCCACCTCAGCCGTCCTGAAATTAATTGTCATGGTTTCCCATTTTCACCACCAGGCAAATGCCGTGACAGTTCCTTGCAACAGGTCCACGGCCGATTTTCTTCCAAAAACCTTTCCCTGACCCATCCTGAAAATAAAATTATGGTCACTCTTTTACTTAAGACGTCGGCTTCGAACGGAGGTTGATGATCCACATAGCTGGCCGTGATCTTGACATTGCTGGATTAAACGCCTCTCTCTTCTGGTGTGCAACAAGTCCATCTTCGAATATTCATCAGCCAAGCGACTTCGGTGGCGTAGTTGGTAGCATGGTGAGCTTCTATGCCCAAAATCGCGGGTTTAAACCCGGCCGAAGTCGTCGGATTCTTTAAGAGCGTTAAAAATCCCTCAGTATGCCTTCCTTCGGAGGGAAGTAAATCCAGCGGGCCCATGTCAGATTTATGGCATGTAAAAGAACCTTCCACTAACTACAATATTACAATAGTGTGTGTGAAGCTAAATTTGTAGTTTAGATTTGATTATCGCTCTATTAATTTACAACGTTCGCTGCAAGGTGTCGGTTGCGGTGGCATCTAGTAGCCAAGTTCACAGCTAAGTGTCGTTGACGTTAGCATTTGATAGCAAAAGTAGGAACTACTTGAAATTGATTGTCTGCAGTCCTTACCTGAATTACGGATAACACACATTAATACAGCCATCACAATTAGCACCGGTTATCAGACAGATTCCACACACATACAAGTACACGGGACTGATGACTCGAAGGGCGTGTTTTTCAATCGCTGAGTAAAGTTCGGAGTAGCGTACTCCCCACATAAAACGCCATATTGTGTTTTTCAATCGTTAGGCAACGCTGCCAACGGAATAAATGTGGTGGGCAAGTAGGTCGTATTTACTCGGTGCTATTTGTGTTGGATAAATCTATTCTGCAGAGTAGTCAGTTTTTTTACTGCTCCAGCTGACCAATATCATGGATTCGGACGACGATCTTGAAATCATCGAGTATATGCATTTTTTAAGACGACCTCATATTTATAGGGAAAGACCGGCGCACTTCGACAATTACGACGAAACTGATTTTATGGCTCGTTTTAGATTATCAAAAGATGCTGTGATGGAAGTGCTCGGATTGATAGAAGACAGGCTGCTGACACCAACAGACAGGTTTGTTATTTTGTGTTATAGCCTATACAATAGTTGTTTGTGTTTGTCGATACCGCTTTATTTTCGTAAGAACATAAACTACAGACAGTTTGGGAATGAACATGGCTGGATGGTGGTTTTAGAGGTTAAGGTTCTGGTGCTAAGTTCAGATTATACGGAAAGTTCTTCGAGCTTTTATAGTCGCAATGTAGACTTTTCTTGTGAATTCAGAGGCTATCTAAGCTTTATTATTCGTATTTTCTTCATCTACTTACAAATACAGATTAAAATCCCGTGTGAGTGAAATTAAACAAACTTTCAGAATGTTACAAGGGACCTCTGTTCATGACCAATACGTGTTTATAATTTTAATTATTCTTCCGGTAGAATTGAATGACAGTGTTATTGTCGTTATCAAGCAATATATTCTATTTTAATTTGTTTATAGTGCTTCTTTAACGGGCGGAACCACTTTGGATTGTAGGCCTATATAGTGAAAGTTTGCATACCGGTACTAGTTGTTAATTAGCCTTCTTGTCTAGCCTATGTCTTTCGATGAAATATACTGGAGCATTGCATTATTAGTGTTTAGATATTTGGAGCAGTACAGTACTTACAATGCTGTAAGATTCTGATATGATAAGTTGCATGTTAATGTAGTATATGACATTACTTCCAAGACAAGAACTGTATGTAATAGGCCTACCTGTTCTTTAATATAGGAATGAAGCAGTGACACCATTAACACAGCTGTTGATGACTCTGAGATATTATGCTCTTGGGACCTGGCTGACTGCAGTAGGAGATTATTGTGGCGTCTCCAAGTCGACTGCCTGCAAGATAATTAAAAGAGTATCTCGAGCTATTGCTTCCTTGCGGCCACTCTACATATCGATGCCGGGCAATGAAATTGAACGGCAAGCAATTGCCCAGAAATTTTATTCAGTTGCTCGCTTTCCTAGAGTGATAGGAGCTATGGACTGTACTCATATAAAAATTATTTCTCCAGGTAAGGACTAACTTATTTTTGTTCACAATTTCGTGACAGTGCTTACGATGAAATTGTTGGTTCAAGTTTATACCATGATTCCTGTGTGTTTAGGGGAACGTGTAAGTGTAGTCGATGTTGTAACGAATGATGCATGCTACAGACGTTGATGTCACGAATGTTCATACACTACTTTTTGACCAGTACTGGGTTAGACCTCTGTCTGGACGAAAATTACTCTTTGTACTACAAGCGCAGGGGGGGATCTGGCATGTAAGCCCCAGGTTAAGTCTATGTTTGCATGTAAAGCCTTATTAACACATAGAATTCAAAATGCCTGCGTCCTTTAAACCTTCAGTGTTGTCCACGACATCATGTGAGCTGCCATTTTCTGCAAGGAATCCCAACCTATACTACTCCCAAATTGGTTATACAGGTAGTTGGTATCAGGTTCATGTAAGTCCATAGTCTGTTCAGTAATCCAGTTTACTTTTGCACGGCAGGGAGCACCGTGCCAGCTTTACCGTAAGGAAAGGAACGCAGCAAAACTAGTAATTGTGCAGGAGTGGTGAACCCGGATTCTACCCTCGTACTTGGATAATATGTCATGTTCATGATTTTCATACCTTATTTCATATTCTGTGAGTCATTACCAATTGAATTTACTGTCCATTATCACGACTGCATCGTAAATACGTGGTATATTATGTAAATATGCGTTTTGCTTTCTTGCTCATTCAATGACAATTTCCATGTTTGTTTGGCGCATCAGGTCTCTTCAACTGTTACCGATGGCACCTTGATGTCACATTACTGTTACCAACATAACTGATAGAAAATACACCTTGTAATTACATGATAAAGCATTCATGTGCAATAACCTCGATGTTAGGCCCCTTAAAACAACAATTATCATCATCATCATTCATGTGCAAAACTATTGGTCGGGATAAGGTCTATTGATGTGCGAGTACTCCCAAGGTGTGTGACAAATATCAGGGGTGTATATATTATGTAACGCAGGCCACGTCACCTAGCATTTATTGGTCTAGGCAAAACCTATTGTTCCCAGAATTCACGCGTATTATAGCAGATACAACTGGAGTTTTACTATATAAGTCGTGATCTAAAAAGGGGATGGCGAGTGTGTTATAGACAGCGGTTGAGAATACATCTTTCACGGCATTTCCTCAATTATTACTGATCATTAAAATAGGTATTTCAGCTAATTTAGGTAGTTTTGTTGAAGGTTCACCACTCTTCTGCCTATTTTCTTGATGGTGAGACTTTCGTTGATAATTTTTGAAAATTAACTTGATGAAGGAAAAATAGCTCCAGAAGTACTAAGCGAAGAAATCGTCTCATTTTATCTGGTACGAGTAGGTTCACATTAGGCCATTGTTTATATTTTGTAAAATCTTATATGGCTGGCTGCATGGCTCAGCGGGAACGTTCTTGCTTGCTGGGCCCAAGGTTGCAGGTTCATATCCTGGCGCAGTCAGCTGGGATTTGAGGGTGCGCAAATGCGAGGGAGCCGTGTCGGTAGATTTACTGGCACGTTAAATATCCCCTTCGGGGCAAAATTCCGGCACCCCGGCGTCTCTAAAAGTCAGTGTAGTTAAAAGGGACGTAAAACCAATAGCATTATTATTAATAAAAATCTTATATTACCATTACCGGCCCCTCGGTATTTGTAGCACACATGACTCGAATTCTGAGGCCCCGGATTCAATTCCTGTCATTTTAGAAAATGGCATGAGAGCTAGAACGGGGTGCACTCTGCCCCGTGATGACAATTGAGTAGCTCTCTGACAGTGAGGTCACGGAGACCAAGATTAACGGTCGAGGAGACTGGGCAGCGGTCGCTTGGTAGGTTAGGCTATTCATTGGCTGTAGTTCCAAGGATTTTTATTTTACATTACCATTACACGTATTGTATTATTGACTTCACACAATGTAATCTTAATCATCTGCAAGAAGTAGACACCAGCCAAGACCTTCCAAAATGTTTTGTTTATTCCTGAAGTTGCTTAAAAAAAATATTTTCCATAATTTACATTGCACACATTATTGTTAGCTCTTCTGTTTGTCGTACTTTCGAATGTAAATGTCATGCCTGTAATGTTTGTTTTTGTTTTAGGGGGTGCAAATGCTGAATATTTTCGGAACCGCAAAGGTTTTATGTCCGTAAATGTACAGACAGTCAGCGATGCAGACCTGAAGATAAGGGACATCGTTGCAAGATGGCCTGGTTCTACACACGACCAGACCATATTTAATAACTCACTTTTAAGGGCATATTTTGAAAGAGGAGATTTTGGGACAGGGCTCCTCATAGCTGATAGTGGGTATGAAAATACGCCATTCCTGGTGACCCCACTTCACATTACCAACGATAGAGGTGAAAATCTATATAATGAATCTTTGGTGAGGACCAGAAACTGTGTGGAGCGGCAGTATGGGGTATGGAAGAATCGTTTCCCCATCTTGAGCCAAGGGATTCAACTCAAGAATATGGCCACAACATTGGCAGTGATTGTAGCCACAGCTGTTCTACACAATGTGTGTAGAGACAGGAATTTGCCTCAACCCCCTGAAGATCCCGAGTTGGACTTGCCTCCAGTGATCGAAGACCAGGATGAAGAAAATGTGCCAAGGAGGGGAAATGATCACACTAGAAGGAGATTGATAAATGACTATTTTGCAAATTTGTAAGACAAATCATCTTTATTTCAATTGTTTCTCGAGAATCTTTGTTTCCAGTTCCAATTTTTTGCATTTTAAATTGATCATCTTCATGTAAGCCATGTGTTCCCGTCTCTTCAGTTGATATTCCCTCTCTTGTATGGTCTTCTGGCGGCGGGTAAGAGCGAGTTTTTCATCTGCTAAAGATGAAAACTTGGTATGAGTTTCCAGAGACTTGGATGGCCGGGTATTTAAATTGTACCGTTTGCGTTCTGTAACAAAAAGAAAATGTTCATTAAATTATTGGTTTTAGCACTAAACATTTTTCTAATGACTAGTCCTTACCATCCTTTCCTAAAATTACCGTTTCTTTAAATATTTAAGGTCAATAGTTGTCAATGAATATCATGGCACGATTGCAGCAGAATAGCATGACTCCACATAATTGTGTACCCTTGCCAATTTTCGTCACAATTATTGACGAGCCATGTGATCAGCAGCACCCTAGCGGACTACTACTGTACTAGATTACTTGACTCGCAGAGATTGGAGTAAACTAGCCAACATGCACCCTATATACTTGAGCCTCCCCTTCTTCCTAGGCGCGTGATAGTCAATTTGTCGATAGGGTTCGATTCCTGGTGAATACACACAAGATTTCTGAAGTGAAATATCATGTTCCACATAAAAATGGGGGCTGGCACGGTCAAGCTTCCTTGCCTTCTTCCTGATCCCTCAAATGTGTTCTTGCATAGCAAGTAAACCACCAACTCCTATCCTCGCTGATGCGCCACGGAACGACCATTTTATGTACAATATGGACATGGCATTTCACTTCAAATGCAGTGTGCATTAACCAGGAATTGGGCCTGGTTAGAGGCAAGCAACTTAACTACTGCGACATCACACCCCTCATCTGCTCAACATTCTAGTACGAGGCAACATGCGCCCGCCCTATAAACTTGAGCCTCACCTCCTTTTTAGACGCGTGATAGTCAAGTTGTTTGCAGGGTTCGGTATCCGGTCAATACACACGAGAGGCTAGAGACTACTGTAAAATTCTGTTGCTGACTAACTTTCGCCAGTCATCAACCAGACATAACCAATTACAGACAAAGGGTAAATGCCCTGACCTATAATTTAGAACTCACGAGAACCTAACCATCATAGGTCTATGGTGATACTGTATTTAGATGGCTATAGGTGCGATGAAAAAATAAATCATTACAATAATTATGAGGTTAGCGTTGGAAAGGCAACAGCGTTCAACCTTAAGTCTGTTCGCCGAGTCAAGAGATTGGAAGTAAACACAGTTGTACAAGCGATTGCAGGGCTGCCCGTAAGGGGTGCATAGGGCTGTGCCTGTTGAACATACGCCAACTTCAGTGCTGTGTATAGCCTACATGCTACAGTGCGGTTTATTTGTTGTTCGTTTATGTTTGTATTTATTTAATTACAGTAGTTCTTAACTGCTTATGACAGGCAACAGTATACAGTGCAGCAAGTCTTGTCTTTTCTAGGGCCTCTTTGCTACCCCTGTCCGGCAGAGCCGATGACATGAACTGGGTGTTCTTACCTGTCCAGTGACCACATGCAAGTATTTATGCACGCTATCTCGACTCGGCGAACAGACTTTATCGTTAGTCAAGATGGCGCCGAATATGCAACAGCAAATTACAGTTGATGCATGAGCAATAACAGAGAAAATATGATCGTGAGGCCACAAGACGTGAGTTTAATATACGCCTGATAAAGTAATAAGTACAGTATTGCCAACCCCAAGCATTTGGTACTATTTCATATCCGGTATCGTAAACAAAAATGTTCCGTTCTAGCCCAATGATTTTTGCCTAGACCAATAACTGCTAGGCAGTGCGGCCTACGTTAAATATAAACACCTTTGGGTTTTGTCACTCACAGTGGGGTCGACATGCATAAATTTTCATCCAGGGCAATGGTTATGCCAATTATTTCTTTTTTCACATGTGTCGTATGGTGTATTTTGTATCGGACATGTTGGCAACGGTGGTATGACTTTAATGTGTGCCCCTAAAACATGGCTGCCGTCGTTGTGTGAGCAAGAAATAGTCATTTACATAACATAACAAATATTAATTGTGGAGTTTACCAGACCGGAACAAAACCAGCACGCGGTAGATTATATCCTTCACATACTTTCTGGGAGTCATTAGGAATTGAAAATACTGTCAAATACCACTGTTGCACATCGAAAATAGTGTCAAATGTCACTAATATTGCTTAAATGAAGGTTTTTATTTGTAGCTTGTTCAACGACGGCAGATGTTTGTGGCCGATACATTGACGTCATATTGCGTTGCCAACATGTCCGATACAAAATACACCACTTGACACACGTAACTTTGTAATTATTTGAAAAAAGAAGTGGCAAAACCATTGGCCTGGATAAAGATTATTGATACGTGACAAAAACCTGGGGCGCTACCTAATAATTATTGGTCTAGGCAAAAAACCACTGGTCTGCCAGATGTGATATAGTCCCGATTGTGTGGGGTTGGCTAAAAATGGCGGAGTCAGCTGGAATTTTATCTATACAACTCATGATCCTATTTGGAATGGCTGGGTGGGTTATAGTAATAGATGTTTACTCCTATGCTGTATGTATAATCTCCAAACCATTACTACCGATATTTTGGCTAACTTCAGTAGTTTAAAAACTTTTTACTCCGGTTCAGGTAAACTCCACTGTTACCACAAATATTTCTGGCACAGCAGTGATAATTGACAGTATTGTCAATTCCTAGTGACCCAAGAAGGTATGTGAATCATATATTTTCAATAATTGCCAGGTACAAGTGTAGGAGCCAGGAGTAGGTACCGGCAAGTATTAATGAGGTGGGTTCGATTTTCACCTCGGCCATCTTAACTACGTGGGCTTTCTATGGTTTCCCATATTACGTCAGGATGGTTCCTAACTTAAAGCCACGGCCACCTCCATCCCCTTCTGAATTGCAAATACACATGCAATTGCGGTCATCACAATTACACAGGTTATCAGATAAAGTCCCCCACACCACACACATACCTAACTATACAGGGCTGAAAGACAACATCCAAGCCCCATAAATGAAACGACAGTAATTTAAAAAATATACCCGTCATTAATGACAACGCATATTTTGTCGCCATAGCCTCCAAGGCAGATCCACGCCATTTTCCTAATCTCCATTATACTTGGATACAGTATAATTTGTTAATACAACCACAAGACAACAGTATAATATGCTATACATTTTTATAATATCTGTATCTTCCTGAACCACAATTTATGAATAATCAGAATACAACATATTTTAAAAGTAAAATTCTCACATACCTGATGAATTAGTCCTAGGAGTTGCGAGGGCAGAGCTCTTCGGGCGTCGCAAAGATTGCGGAGTCCACGAAGACCAGTCTGGTGCTGATACCTCCTGAGAAAAAAAAAATCACATAGTATGTTCTTCGAAACGGAAGGAATGATTGGCAATAGTTTACAACACTAGCCCATCACACAATTTATGACCCCTGCCTCTAGCTACAGCCATCACCCTACATTTCCATAAGTCTGTTGCTAAGCAATTGCAACCCTCCTGTAATAAAAGCTGGAAATGATCTAGTATTGAGGCTGAAGAAAATGCTTCTGAACCATTAATTACTGTCTCAAATATATATTGCCTGCTTGGTTGTTGATTCAATTACAAGCTTTGACATGGCCATTTAGCCCTGTACTTGGATGTGTGTGTTTGTGGAATTTGTCAAGTAACCAGTGGAATTTGTAATTGGGTCTAGGATAGCCTCGTATGAGTCAGTGCAGATTATTTCTGCAAAGGTAACGGAAGTGAGATACCAAGTTTTCCACACTTCCTCCAGTGGGATAGTACCTTACTTCATGTCCCGAGGCACCTACTTCATCCCTGTCCTCAATACAGTTACACACACTACTAAAAAATAAAAAATACAGGTTATGAGACAAGTTCAACACACAGCCAACTACACAGGGCGATGATCGAGATGTCCCAGGCCCCTAAAACGATTTAATAATATCTTTATGGATGATAATGTCCATATAGAAAAATGTTTTAATTTATAAATATATGAAATGAAACTTTGAGTTACATAATTCGTAGGCTACTCTTCAAAAATTAACAAGTTTTCTCAAAAGGAGTGTTCTAACTACCACACAATCAGAGCACTGTTTTTTCCATATACTGTATTAGTAAACAACAGTCAAACAAATATATTGTATTGAATAATGCATCAAGGGTTGTTCTTACACAGATATGGTTAATTTCAATTCATGCAATGATGGGCCAGTGTTGTAAACTAAAAATCAGAAGGTTAGGTTATTGCAGCTCGACACACACATATGCTTCTGACCCTTAGGCCTATGGTTTGGCTCCACAGACCATATTAGCCTACAGTAATTTCTATTTTACCCCAGTCTGATCGTTATAGCACACCTGCATCTTGAAACTTTATGAAAAAAAAAAAAAAACAACTTATAATGGATGCTTAGAAGAATGTCAACAAGTTGCAAACCCAGGATTCAACACCTAGGTTACTTTCTCAATGTTTTTGCACAAATTATGAGAATGTAATCATGTGATTGGCTCTACCTTGATTTTATGGAGATAGTAGGCTACCACGCAGCACTTTCTATTCGGCACTTGTGTAGTTTAGGTGTCAGGGATTGCAAATATTTGTTTTCATCAATACTAATAAATCTCAATTCGTGTTGCCATCTGATTTATCATAAGCAGTAATTTCCGGCAAATCCTAACCTAACATGTCAAATTCTTGTTTACATAAAGATCTAATAGGCCTAGCAATCGCATTATGGAAGGAAACGTGTGGCGTCTGTGATGGGAGTCATATTATTTGTACACGTTAAAACACAAATAATAGGTCAGTTATTAGCTACATATGCATAGGCCTATTACTCACAATTTTGATATAAGTTTCATTCCATAAAGTTCAAAGATAATGGTGTCTATAATGATACCGGTCCCTTCACAGTCCATTATAGTATGCCATGATGAAACAAGACATACCTCTATCAAAATGGTTTCAGGCCTAGCTGGTTCATCCTGTACGATGCAAACTTCTGATGTCACAGTCTCTGGAAAGACCTATTAAAAATAAGAAAACTCGACATTAGAATACTAAAGGAACTGCTTCTTCTAAACAGTAGTCAAAAGGTTATAAATTTAAATATTCTGTTATACTGCTTACAAATAATTTACCTGCGTTTCATCGACCACATCCATTACGATCTGCGAATCAAACACATCCTCCTCGGCATCGGCTGAAATAAAAATGTTACAAATCAGATTATGGTTTTCCAGAATGCATAAAATAATAGTAATAGAAAGCATCTGTCGAAATTTCTTTTTATATTTAAAAAATATAGTTACCTCTCTGATTGGCGTCCGAATCAAATTCGGAAGGCATGCCGGTAACGCTCAAGGCAATCATCCGTTTGAGCCTCTCCTCAGCTTCATTTTTTGGAGGTTCTTGCGGAGGTGAACCTCCACCTGTCTTCGTTCTTTCCCTGCGAAGATGTGCAGCATCCTTCCTAACCTTTTTCTTCATGCAATCGTACTTACATCGCAGCACTACGGCGGTACAATGTGGCCCCGATGTACCGGCGTTGAATTCAGCTGCTATTCTATTCCAGCCGGTTTCTTTTTCCCTCCACGTTACCGCATCGGACCGCTTGTTTTCTATTACGTCTTTATGCTTTTCCGCCAAACGCACCAATTCACTAATTTCGAAGTTGCTGAAATTGGTCGACCTAACGCGTTTATTCGCCGCCATGATGAATACAAAAGTACTCCACCACGTGCGAGATGTTTTTATTTGTGTAGTTCTTTCTCTTAACGCCAGAGTTCTGTTATTGTTTTGACCAATCACATAACCCGTACCAAATATTTCAGCATGCAGTGTTGCCGCTCCGTAATTAATGTGGTGAGCAGTAACTCGGCGAGTAAACTGCATTGAAAAACAGGTTCAAGCTGCCGTGGGAATAAAAGTGGTAGGCAAAGTTACTCGAGGAGTAGTTGCCCATCACTTGTATCCAGAGATTGAAAAACAGGCCCTAAGACTCTAAAAAATAACAAAAGAATCAACAATAAGATACAACAAGGGTACAACATTTTTTTTCACGATCGAGCTAGTGTTTGTTTGCTTTCATTTAGGAGATTGGGGGGTATGGTGGCTATCAGCTCCGTGTACTTGATGTGTGTGGGAAATATATAATGCCTTTTGTGTGTAGCGGCTGGTATTCTTGGCTGTCACTCCAGAGGTCCGGGATATATTCAACCTCGTGAGGTGACCAACTGAGAAGTGGAGGGTTCGGTATCCCCCCAGCCATCCTGGAAGTGTTTCTCCGTAGTTTCGCCCCACTTCTACTCCAGGCAAATGCTGGGATGGCTGCCTCTTCCTCTTGTCAGGTCTGAGCACATGCACCTACTTAATGTACACAAAAGATCTCCGAGATTTGACGGAGATATGACCTGGTCTCGCTTAACACTTTAACGGCAGGTGGTGCGGCCGGTCCTGTTATAGTGCGCCACTTCCGTATCACGTGACCCTCCACGCGAGAGTGGAACGGGAACGGGTTGTTCCTCTGTTCGCAGATCCTCGCCAAGGTGCGACCGATTAGCATTATTACTGTATTACATGCTCCCGTCCCGTCCCGGCTTCTATTCTATTATGCGTGCTAACTGAAGCTTATGGCCCCACAGCTCTCTTATCTTGTTCAACCTGAAGGCCAGCTGGTGGCGCTTAAGGAGCCCTTTTGTTAAGGGTCGTAATCCTGATGGATCGGGCGACCTTCTATAGCAAGGGTAAAAGAGATGAAACATCTCAAGCGCATCTGCTTGTTACAGTGCAGTATTAAAGTGGCTACTGCAAGTTCGTTTATTTATTTATCGTATGGCTTTTAACGGCTTCGGAGGCGTAGTCGGTAGCATGCTGAACTGCTGTGCCCAAGATAGCGGGTTCAAACCCGGCCGAAGTCGTCAGATTTTTTAAGAACGTTAAAATTCCTTCAGTATACCTTCCTTCGGAGGGGAAGTAAAGCCGACGGTCCCATGTCATAGATTTATGGCACGTAAAAGATCCTTCCACAGACTAAACTTGTGTGAAGCTAAATTGTTTGGTTAGATTTCGTCAGAATGCTCTATCAAAGTTCCAACGTTCACCACTAGGTATCATTGATATCTGGTAGCGAAAGTTGGAACTACTATACTTGAAATCGAATAGAACTTGAAGCTCACGCTATGGGTGTCCGCTGGAAGCAGTTACAGACTCAGGCGAGTCGAACATGTCCTCGGACACTCCCGGCACTAAAAGCCATACGATAAATAAATAATAGTGGCGGGAGTGTTCGATGACATGTTCGGCTCGCCATAGGCTGTATGTACCTGCTTCAAGTGGACACACATAGGGTGAGCTACAAGTTCCGTTCAAGTAGTTCCAAATTTCACTACTGGTGAACGTTCCAACGAAATCTAACCTACAAATTTAGCTTAACACATGTTTAGCCTGTGGAATGATCTTTTACATGCCATAATTCTATGACACGGGACCGCCAGCTTTACTTCCCCTCCGAAGGAAGGCACACTGAAGGATTTTAACGCTCTTAAAAAATCCGACGACTTCGGCCGGGTTTGAACCCGCTATCTTGGGCACAGCAGTTCAGCATGCTACCAACTACACCACCGAGGCCGGAATTTCGTGAAATTGTATGATAGAGGCCATTCTTCCCGTCGCTCCTAAATTTCAATCTCTCCCGCTTAATACAAGATCAACCATAACATTCAAAATTGATTCGCTGAATTGATATTTGAAATAAAATTATCTATCACACAAAACAGAACCAACAATGTATATATGTGGATTCTGTTCCCTAGTTATTAAAGTTACCTTTTAATTTTCTATGTAATAATTAATTTCACAGCGGCTTCGGTGGCGTAGTTGGTAGCATGCTGAGCTTCTATGCCCAAGATCGCGGGTTCAAACCCGGCCGAAGTTGTCGGATTTTTTAAGAGCGTTAAAAATCCCTCAGTATGCCTTCCTTCGGAGGGGAAGTAAAGCCGGCGGTTCCATGTCATAGATTTATGGCATGTAAAAGAACCTTCCACTAATTACACCTGTGTGAAGCTAAATTATATATAGGTTAAACATTCAACAAACTCTCTTAGGTTCCGACGTTCGTCGCCAGGAGCCGACTGCGGTGGCATCTGGTAATCAAGTTCTGAACTAGTAGTCGTTGACGGTGGCGTTCGGCGGCAAAAGTAGGAACTACTTGAAAAGTCCAATGTCTGCAGTCCTCACTTGAATTGAAAACAGATAACACACACTAATACTGTCATCACAATTAACACCGGTTATCAGACATATTCTACACGCACCCAAAGTACACGGGGCTACATGACCGCGTTGTCGCAGCCCCTAAACTGAGGAACCAACCAACCAACCAACCAATTGATTTCAAAACCTGTGTTTATATTTGACGAATTTAGATTTAGCTTTTATATTATATTTAGATTAAGCTTTTTACTACGATGCATTTAGACGTGTGAATTTATTTCCCCATCGTTCAAAGAGCTAGCCATATTTATCACCACGTATCTGAATTAGCTACGAGTAGACTTAAGGATATAAACAAGCATAGCTTCAATAGAACAAACCACAAACGTGCGGGCAATCAGCTGTCTGCGGTATGTTCAAGGAATACTTGTTATGAATCCAGTTATTCACGGAACATAAACTCATCGATATCCAGAGAGAGAATAATTCCTACATCGGGCTGTTCCAAATCCACGAGTTTGAGTATGCGTACACGCGAGTACTCAGCGGTAATGCTCGGAGTACGGTTGGAGAGGGACTGGGGCTGATAGCCAATACGTCACTGGGCGAAGGTCATAACACAAGTCCATGCACTTCCTGCCAGTCTTGATGTATCCACCGCGCAGTGACGGCAGCCCCCACGGCAGAGTTGTATTGCATGTTGCAGGTTTACTAACGCAAGGCGGCGAGTACTCCGCTGCTCACTGGCGAGCAGCTTGGCTGGAACAGCCTGTACTACATTGTCTTGGTTATAAATCTGATAACACTGCTTGGCTAAAAAAAACAGTTACAAAACCGAGGCCGATAGACGAGCCCGTGGCATTTTGAGCAGAATGCGCCCTTGACCGATATATCGCCCTTTGGCGATAAAAGCAGAGTGGAAAACCATTTCTGGGGTGGGAATCGAACTCACGAGCTTTGTATCAGTAGTTACTTTCCCAGAGACCACAAAAGCCGACGTTATTCACAAGAATAAGAGGCTAAATAATGTACCGCTGAACCAAAAAGCAATTAAATACCACCCACGCCACTCAAAGAAGAGCGCCATGTCACAAACCGTACCGAGTATGAATGACGATGATTGTTTCCGTGCCAGTAATTTAGCACAATGACACTGGAGTTGATAAGTGAATATTTTTATTCATCGCGCAGGGGAGACTTCATTTGTCATTCATAGCGCTGGGAGGAGCGAGAGGAAAAGGCATCAATCACAGATTAGCTTGTAAAGTAATCATACGGGAGAGAGAGAGAGAGAGAGAGAGAGAGAGAGGTCCCCATAACAGCTGACCAGATTGGCGCCCTCCAATTGTCAACTTCACCAGCTCTCCGCAATAAATCAATAACTTGGATTTAAAGGCTATGTTCATATTGCCATCTAAGCGCCGCTGCAGACATGGCTTTCTACTGCAAATTCCACACCTTGGCATAGCCGAGCACGTTAAGGTACGCGCCATAGGAGTCGCAACAACTCCGGAGATCAGTGGTTCGAATCCCGGTGCTAACAGCGGCCATCCTGAGTGTGGGTCTTCCACACTTCCTCCAGCCAAATGTCGGGATAGTTCCGGATTTCAATGTCCCGGGACACCTTACTCGAATCACTAATAATAATAATAATAATAATAATAATAATAATAATAATAATATCGTATGGCCTCGGATGCCGGGTGCAAGCTTTGTTATTTGCACCCAGGGTAGCTTGCATGTCGAATGTCCTTGTTCCTTGAAGAACTATGGAAGTCAAGGAGGATAGATATCTACGCTCCTTGAACACTATAGCGCTTTCTAGTAGAGATATGAGGAACTTTGTGTTGGCGGAAAATCCCGAGATTAAATTTGCCATTATGAACACGGCCTACTGAATTCAAATGGGTTCTTTGACATGCCAACATCCTATGACGTGGTGTCGTAATTTTTGCCGCCTTTCGATAATCACTTACCAAGGCCAGGAGCGAACCTGCAAGCTTGGGGTTAGTAGACCGACACGTTGACCACTCACCCACCGTGGCAAGCTTATATTCATCATTGTTTCATTTGATGGACTTTAGCGGTCATGTAGCCACGTGTACTTGGGTATTTGTATTATATTTTAATTACAGGCAATGACCATAGCGGGATATTTCAATTGAACGCCCGAAGGCTCCCCCATCAAATTGAATTTCAAATAGTTCCAACTTTGGATACCAGAGATGCCACTATCACTGACACCTAGCGGCGAACATTGGAACTTGATAGCGCGTTTCTAACCAAATAACCTACAAATTTAGTTACACACTACCAATTGTAGTGGTATGTTCTTTTACATTCCATAAATATTTAACACGGGCCCGCTGGCTTTACTTCCCCTCCGAAGGAAGGCATACTGAGGGATTTTTAACGCTCTTAAAAAATCCGACGACTTCGGCCGAGTTTGAACCCGCGACCTTGGGCATAGCAGTACAGCCACAGAAGCCGCCAAACTGGAAACACTTACATGAATTAGTTTATTATCACTAAAATAAAATGGGGCACTGATTCTATCCATCCATCGTTCTTTGGGCGTGATAATTAACTAATATATGTAGGCCTATATTTCCAAGAGTGTATTTACATATTCATACGTTGTACCCCACCCAGTCATTGGACAAATTCGTGTTGACCGACTGAAGATCAGCAAATAAAAGTTTGTATAGGCAAAACTTTTTTTTAGTATGACTTTTAGTGACGGGAGTATCCGAGGACATGTTCGGCTCGCCAGTTTTGTAGCTGCTTCTATGCGGACACCCATTGGGTGAGCTACAAGTACCGTCACGTGTGGAGTGTTGTCTGGGGAGGAAAGTTTGATTGTAAGGACGAGGAGTTTGGAAAGAAGCGGTTGTGGCCTATAGTTAGGGACCAACCCCGGCATTTGCCTGGAAGGAAGATGGGAAACCACAGAACACCATCTTCAAGGTTGCTGGCGGGGGGATTCGAACCTCCTCGCCTCCCGGATGTGAGCGACTGCCAGCAGCCACGCCGTAACGACCACGGCTAACTCACCCGGTATAAACAACACTGAAAGAAAAGAAAATCCACAGCCTGTTTCCAGTCTCCGACCGGGTCAGGAATGGAATGAATGAAGCCCCCATCTAGCGGCGAGGATATGAACTGTGCCGGCTGCCGAGGCCTGACGCACTCCTCTGGGGCAACGATTAAATGAATGACAGATGAAATGAAATGATAGTGGAGAGTGTTGCTGGAATGAAATTTTGACAGGGAAAACCGGAGTACCCGGAGAAAAACCTGTCTGCCTCCGTTTTGTCCAGCACAGATCTCACATGGAGTGACCGGGATTTGAACCACGGACCCAGCGGTGAGAGGCCGGCGTGCTGCCGCCTAAGCCACGGAGGCTTCAAAGCAACACTGAAAGAATGGCTTCAAACCTAACACTGAAAGAATGGCTTGACACCTTTACTGCTCGGGTCCAAGCTGCGTGAACCTGAGAGGAATGTGCATCGCGGACTATGAGAAACGGTGTTGACGAGTGATTAGGTTTCTTGGTCCGTGCATAGTACAGAACCATATACATTGGTTGGTGACGCACTCACTCATTCCTAACACCACATTGGTTTGAGCAACGGCCCGATGTTAGCAGTATTCCCTGCTCTTTCCCCTCACCCCGCAAGTTCATAGAGCTTGGACCCGAGCAGTACATTCATCATGGTCTTGTAAACTTTTCTTTTCAGGTGGATAGGATTTTTTTATCACACAGTATTTCAGTGATTATGATAGTTATTGAGGCTTATAGGGGGGGGGGGGACTACGAGGACATCTGCTCCTATTCAGTGATTATAATTAGACTACTAATATATAGTTACTCATTACGGCCAACTATGGACCCAGTTTGACAGTTTATACATTATTATGTTTTGTCTTCACTCTCTGCCAATATCTCTTCATCCTCTCTTCCACTTCCTTCTTCTGCTCCTCCGGGTAAGATCTTCCTTTCCTCACTGACAACTCCCCTGTCTCCTTGAAACCTGTCAAGTCCTTAACTCGTCGTCTAAATAGCTCTCTGACCATTATGTCTTCTTCCCTCACCCCTATCGGACCCAAGTCCAATACTGTATCACTACCCGAAACCATTTCGGCCCCATCTTCCTCTTCCTGAAGAATTCAAAAACCCTCTTCCGTCAATCTGGTACTGTTCATCCTCACCAAGTGTCCATATAACTGTATTCTTCTATTTCTCATTAGGGGTACGACTCCTTCTGTCTTCAGGTATAGTTCTTTGTTAGGTTTGAGTCTCCTCTCTGCATCCTTTAATCAGAAGGAGTTAGAAGGTGCGTTTTGTGTCAACATATTCCAAATGGTGTCGCAAGAGTACAGGAAAAATCTTACATTTCTTGAAAACTCGAGGGAAATACGTTTATTTGTTTAAAAAGAGTGTTTAAACAAATAAAGAAGACGATAACCCCTGGCAGAACTGCGTCGTGTCCATCCCACGTAACACTAGGGCCAGGCGGGTAGTCTGTACACATGGGGCGCACACAACCCATCGTGCATTGAAAAGAATATTCAAACGGAATTACCCGCAACAGTGACGAATTGCAATCTGATCTCATAAATATCAACAATTTGTTTAAAAAGTGCGTTTAACCCTAGAATACTAACATTATTCAATTGATGCTTAAAACTAATAATACGGTAGAACCCCTCTCGTCCGCCCTCGGCTAGTCCGCCGCTCCGGTTGGTCCGACCGTGCTTGATCCGAACTTGCCCCGACTCGTAGAGGCGCCATTGTTGTTTATAGGAAGGCACACTTGAGTCGTTTAGTTGCAAAACCAGATACATCACAAAAAGAAAACTTTAAATGTTTCATTCCAATTTCTGAAAAGGCACAAGTTTGATACTTGGGGCAATCATTAGCTGATGTAATGTAGTTATGTTCCTGTAAGAACTTAAGAACGTGAGTATTATATTGTGCGATAACCGAGAATATGTTTGTGATGTATTTGGATTTGAAACTTAACTGCTGATCTATCTGGATTAGAAAATAACTTTTAAGACTTATCTGATTTTGAAAACGAACACACATTCTCCTGGACAAACAACATTTACATTTACAGTAAAACTGATACAATATCACATTTGTACTAAAGTTTCTGATTGCTTAGTAGTTTAGAAAATACCAATGACAGAAAATATTATCATTTTGAACAATATAGTCTTAATTTACAAAACAGAATATCACAACACTGAAATATGTTAGATGTCAATTTTGAGACTTGTACAACAAGGTCATCTATTTCAGAAGCGTTCTCACACACACAATCTTCGACATTGGCAGGATGATGTTCACTTTCAGTTAAGTTCTCGAACCTGTCTATAATATTGACGTAATATGACAATGTGTTAAGAGATTTCCAGTCATTGCCGAAATGTTTAGTAAGCAAAGCTCTTACATCCCTTATTTTCAATGGTGATACTTGAACTCCCGGCTGTATTATGGACGGTGATCTGATATCCGCCACTTTCTTTTACAAACACTTTTGTAATTGCCAATTTGTGCTTTTGTGCAGCACGGGACCACTGAGATTCATTCCGCTGCTTTTTCCGTGGACGATCATGGTTTTCACTTTCTTTTTCAATATGTCAGGTGTATATGTCTATTTAAATGTCGCGAATTCGCGGGGCCGCCATGTTGGTTTTGTAGTTACCAGTTTTTCAAAAGTCACATAGGTAAATTTCTAGTAGTTCCCTTTATCTCCGTAATAAATCCCAGGGTGATATCGAGAATAGTTTCGGAGATATTGAATGCTGGTGAAATGGTGAGACGTAACAAAATTTGATGGCCACGGTCGGGGTCGCCCGGAATAGTGCTATGAACTTACCGAGTTTCATTGAAATCGCTCCAGCCGTTTAAAAGTTTTCATAATTTTTTCATAAATTGAAAATAGGCTAACAAATACAGAAGTCGTTTACTTTGACGTAAATAGCAGTACGTAATCTCTCCATCCTCTTATACTGTCCCTGGTTTCTATGAGGTTGTTTTTATAATCCCTATGAAGTGATGTAACATAATTATCTACATTAAAATCCCCACCTCTTTGTTATTACCATGGATAAACCAATGAAATGAAAATCCACAGCCTGCTTCCAGTCTCCGACCGGGTCAGGAATGGAATGAATGAAGCCCCTATCTAGCGGCGAGGATATGAACTGTGCCGGCTGCCGAGGCCTGACGCACTCCTCTGGGGCAATGATTAAATGAATGACAGATGAAATGAAATGATAGTGGAGAGTGTTGCTGGAATGAAATTTTTGACAGGGAAAACCGGAGTACCCGGAGAAAAACCTGTCTGCCTCCGTTTTGTCCAGCACAGATCTCACATGGGGATAAACCAATATGTTGTTAAATTCAAGGAGAGTTTCCAGGCAATTCTTAGCCCCATGATTATGCCTCTAGAACTTATTGGCTTTAATAACAAAAGCATTGACATCACCACCACAGACCAGTGGAAGCACTGCTGGAAGATGGTAGGGTGGGGACAGATATAGAGGGAATTCTAAGCAGTTAAATTTATTCATACACGTAAATTTTACGTTTGTTAGTACTGTACGGTAGGATTAAACAAATACACATACTTATAGAAGCCCGCATAACAGTAAATCCGGGCGGGAGGTTGGTTAATGAACGTGCGAGAAATCTCGCACAGGTAGGCTACCTTAGTCATTATTCTCGATGTAATGGTGCTCGGGTACTTGGTGCGGCATGAGGAAGGTGCTCATCGACTTAAAAAGGTTGTGAACGCCTTACGTTCCGCCGTCTATTCATGACAAATGAAGGAGTACAAACACAAGACAGCGAAGATGACGTCTCCAATACAGCGGACCATCTGGCGTGTTGCTCTTACAAGTGTAGGTTCCGGGAGTAGCCGCGTGCCAAACGAACAAGGAACTGTTCAAACTTTCTCTTCTCCTCCTCCTCTCTTCGATTTACGAGTTAACCCAGTCGAGAATCGGCAAGCGCTAAGAACTTGGAGCCGCCCTAAAGTTACCTCAAGATTCTAGCCTGCTAAAATACCAAAGTTATGGGAATCCGCATAACGCAATGGTACGTAAACAGTCCGGCACACCACGGCGCGGCTCAACAAACACATTCAACAAAATACCCTCACGCACCGTAGACTGGAGTGTGTCTTACAGTTACATTTATATAGTTCTCTTTCAAATGTGCTCATTTAATTTTATAGCTTGCCATGGTGGGTGAGTGGTTATCGTGTCAGTCTACCAACCCCCCAAGCTTGCAGGTTCGCTCCTGGCCGTGGCAAGTGGTGTTTTTTTTTTTTTGAAAGGCGACAGAAACACGGCACGCATGTCATACGTTGTTGGCATGTTAACGAACCCATTTGAATTCAGTAGGCCGTGTTCATAGTGGCAAAATTAATCTCGGGATTTTCCGCCAACACAATAACCTACCACTGCAATTGGTAGTGTGTGGCAAAATTTGTAGGTTATATTAGGCTATCTAGAAACGCTCCATTAATTGCCAATGTTTGTCGCTAGATATTAGCGACATTAGCAACTGATAGGCAAAGTTGGAACTACAGTAGGTTACTTGAAATTGAACTTGTTAGGAGCCCTCAGGCGTTCAATCAAAAATACCCAGATATGGCCATTCGGCTGCAATTCATATCGAAATTTAGTGCTGCGATGGGACAAATGTGGAGACTCACAAGAAGAGGCCGCCAAGTGGTTTACTAGAAAAGTGTTCAAATTTGGAGGGTTTGCTCTTCATATAAAAAAAAAAAAAAAATGCCTCTGTTCGAGCGTTTTTGCCAATGGGTCCTAGTGTATTCAAAATTGAACGTTTAAAATCAATCCTCAAACTTTAGTGGCGTTGTCGGTAGCATGCTGAACTGCTGTGCCCAAGATAACGGGTTCAAACCCGGCCGAAGTCGTCGGATTTTTAAGAGCGTTAAAAATCCTTCAGTATGCCTTCCTTCGGATGGGAAGTAAAGCCGGCGGTCCCATGTCATAGATTTATGGCATGTAAAAGATCCCTTCACAGACTAAACTTGTGTAAAGCAAAATTTGTTAGGTTAGATTTCGTCAGAACGCTCTATCAAAGTTCCAACGTTCATCATTGATATCTGGTGGCGAAAGTTGGAACTACTTGAAATTGAACGGAACTAGTAGCTCACCCTTGAGGGTATCCGCTGGAAGCAGCTACAGTCTCAGGCGAGCCGAACATGTCCTCGGACACTCCCGGCACTAAAAGCCATACGATAAATAAATAAATAAATAAATAAGTAGTCCTATTCTCGTACACGTTCTCGGCTAGTCTCCGTGGCGTTACTGTCAGCGAAACGTACCTTGATCTCTTTTTTTATATTATTTTCTTGATCATACTATGACATTTTTTCTTTTATTTTATGTTTGTGGTACAGATTACATCAAGTACTTTATTATTTGTTGTTGCTTTTTCTATTTACAATATTAATACATTAATATTTACGTTAATGTTTACCTACAGAAATTTTTGCTTGATTGTGGAGCAGAGTGGAACAGACGGAAGGGAGAGCTCTTGCGTTTCTGCATTAGACTCGGCGCAGTGGGAATGAACGTAGCGTCGCCGGCCACGCTGCATTTAAATTCTAAAGAATAAAACTTACACAACACGTTCAATCGTCACGGACGAATAATGTTAAAATATTGTACATAGCTCCAAAACCGAAGAGACCACAGTAAATACACTATAGAAAACACAAAATACAATAAGGGATATATCAGTAAAAGAAAAAGAAAGTGCTGACCAAAGTCTGACTCGAACTCGAAACTTTCAATTCCCCACGCCAATGCGCTAGCGACTACGCCACGGAGACGAGCCGGGAACGTGTGCGAGAATAGGACTACTAAAGTTTGAGGATTGATTTTAAATGTTCATTTTGAAGACACTAAGGCCCATTGGCAAAAACGCTCGAACAGGGGCAAAATATTTTTTATGAAGAGCAAACCATCCAAATTTGAACATTTTTCTAGTAAACCACTTGGCGGCCTCTTCTTGTAAGTGGGAAAATAGCGTAAGGTTGTAGAACAGTATGTATATTTCTAATTACCTGTATGTATTTTATTTTGACTAAAAATGTAGGGGCAAAGACTTTTTGATCCGCCCTTGAATATTTGATCACAATCGGCAAATGTTATAAATTAAATCACACACAAAGAAGATCAGGCATCCCTTGCGACACTCCGCTAACCGACGGCCGGAAGATTTACTAGACGCTGTTTTTCAAACATTTGTATTCGTCAATGAACATTACTGACTCACCCGTCAAGTTCTCGGAGTGACAATTTTCCACACAGAAAGAATAACTGATGTTATAAAGCCAGAACACGTGCTCTTCTCTATTTATTTCTCTGTCACAATCATAGCCATTTGTAGACCTTTCTCTCGTGCTGTATATGGAGGAACTAGAATCGTAGGGACGCACAAAAGGATAGACAATAAGACACAGGGCTGTCTAGGCTTTATTTCACTCTACGTTGCCGCTGAAAGGAAATCATTTGACAGCTATGGATGAAAGAAACTACCTTGGTAGGTTCAAAGCCACATATAATAATAATAATAATAATAATAATAATAATAATAATAATAATAATAATAATAAAATATTATTATCATTTGCCACGGTGTGAGAGTGGTTATCGTGTTTGACTACCAACCCCAAGATTGCAGGTTCGCTTCTGGCAGTGGAAAGTTATTTTTGAAAGGCGACAAAAATCTCGGCACGCATGTCATACGCTGCTGACATGTTACAGAACCCATTTGAATTCAGTAGGCGTTCTTCATAATGGCAAAATTAATGTCTGAATTTTCCGCCAAGACAAAGTTCCTCCTTTCTCTACTAGAAAACGCTATAGTGTCAAGGAACTTAGATATCTAACCTCCTTGACTTTCATAGCGCTCCCAGGAACGACAACATTCGACATGTGAGCTGCCCTCTGGGTGTTAAATAGGTCATACGATATTATCATCATCAACATTATTATTATTATTATTATTAAGGGAGATATTAATATCATAAATAGGGCTAGGATTTGTAGGTGTTAAAAATCGGGAAAATATTTATTTTTTATGTATTAAAAATACCTGAATTATGTGACAAAAAAGCAAAAATATTTAATTATAGTTTAGTTTATTAATGTGAATATAAACAATATGCAATACTCACGAATGCAATTTATTCTCTGTCTCAATGACTGCTGAAGCATTACAATACACAACGAGATACATCTTCAGGTTGTCCATCACAAATGACCGACGATTATCGCGAAACTGCGGCAATATGTTTCTTGCCCTTGAGGTGTTGTGTAACTTGAGATCGCTGTTCAGCCTTGATTCCTTTCCAACATGGTTGGCAGAACAGAACGCCCCCATCAAAAGTAAAGTTATCTTTAAATTCTGCAACAGATGATAATTTGTAGTTGTTTTTACTTTAGGCATCGTAGAACTGCCTTATACTTCACAGTGCCAGAAATGAACTGCATGGGAGTGACACTGGTTCTAGGTAGCTGGGGGGAGAATTGAAGTCTAGCACGCGGTACAATATGGCTATGGACAAGGAAATCCCCGGCTTACACAGTGAGTGGCACGGGGCGACAAGTTAAGAATAACACAGTTGCAAGCTGACATACGATCTGCATGAAGATTAGATACCTCACAGGTTCTTGACCGTTGAAGTAACACAGAACAAAAATGCAATAAACTGAAAGACCTAGCATACTGATTTAAAAAAAATTAATTATTATCTCCTTTTATGTGCTAATAAGTGAAAATCAGGAATTTATGTATTTATAGAAAAAATGCTTAAAATATATATTTACATAAAAAATATTTATTTACCTGAAAATCCGAGCCCTAGTCATAAATAACCCCTGACACTACAGCCCTTGAAGGGCCTAGGCCGACCAAGCGACCGCTGCCCAACCATTTGCCTTGCAGATATTGGGGTGACGCGTGATCAGCGCATCGGGTCCCCTCGGCCGTTAATCTTTGGTTTTCGTGATCGGGGCGCTGCCTCACTTTCAGACAGCTTCTCAATTGTCCTCACGAGGATGAGTGCACCCCGTTCCAGCCCTCACGTCAGTTTCTAAAATCCCTGACGGAGCCGGGAATCGAACCCGGGGCCTTCAGGTGAGAGGCAGGCGCGCTACCCCAACACCACTGGGCAGGCATATTAATGTCATAGCAATCTGTAATTTCAGGAGGTACATCATCAAAGACGAGACATCAACAGATACATGCCAAAAGTGCCGAAACAAAACTGAAATAATAAACTCCGATGCTTTTCAATTGCGTTCTTCATAAGATCGTAAGGACTTTGCGAAAGCAATAAACGGAAACCGGATACAGCCCGCTGAGAATGGGAATAAAATAAAAGGGGATTCGTGGCAGACTGTCTAGCTTTTGCCGATGACATTGCTACTGTATTGTCAAACGATTTGGAAACTACTAGGTTTCAAATCGAATCGTTTAAGGAAATCTCCATTTCTAAAAACAGAAGTAATGACTAACATCAAAGATGTCCCTCCAAACGTGGGCACAAAATAGGGAATACCCACAGAGTGGTGAAATTTAAGTATCTATAGTTTGTATAACGAAAGAAGAACGCTGACAGCTGTCATCCACTCCTAAGGTGAAGTGTGTTGAGGAGATGAGCGGGGTAACGGTCTCCATGGCAACAATGACAGTGTTGCTATGTACTCAAGGTCTGACGCAGTGTCCTTGCCTTATCCCTCACTGTCACTATTAAGTCCGTAGCATGCTGAACTACTACTTTTTCTTCGGATGCCGATCCATTAATGGATTTTAGCGACCACATTATGCATCTTTTGCTTATGAACTGCGATGTGGAATAATTTATCGATGCTGAACTGCTATGCCCAAAACCGCGGGTTCAAATCCGGCCGAAGTCGTCGGATTTTCAAGAGCGTTAAAATCCTTCAGTATGCCTTCCTTCGGAGGGGAAGTAAAGCCGGCGGGCCCATGTCAAATATTTATGTCATGTAAAAGAACCTACCACTACAATTGGTAGTGTGTAGCTAAATTTGTAGGTTATTTGGTTAGAAATGCTCTACCAAGTTCCATAGTTCGCCGCTAGGTGTCGGTGACAATGGTATCTCTGGTAGCCAAAGTTGGAACTACGTGAAATTGAAATTGATGGGGAGCCTACGGTTGTTCAATTAAAATACCCTGCTGTGGCCTTTGGCTGCAATTCAAATATAAGCAAAATTTTCAGACCACCTAAACTTTACATCCAACAGAACCTGGACGGAGAAGCGCAGAAATTCCTGCCCTATTGGATGTCTATGATGAAACATTGGTGTGTAAGTTGACTTGGAATGAATGTCAATTAAAAGCTTAAAAGGAACTACATTTTTACGCTCCTTCTATTAACTTTATAACTATATGATTGATCTTGATGCTTTTATGAACTTATCAACGTCATTTGGATCGAAAATTGAGCGTTTATTTCGTATATCTTAATGCAGATTATCGCAATGAAGGACCGAAAACATGTTCCAATAAAGATTTAGAGCATATTGAGTATTAGCAGGTGTAAATCAGTTTTAGTAAGATAGGAATTAACTAACTAACCGTTAGTCAAGAGTTGGTGAAAACAGCCTTTAGCTACTTCATTAATTTCTCTGCTTCTGACACGATAATAAAGTAGTTTTCTTGACAGAACGCCAGAGCACTGGAATATGGGATATCATGTCCCACGGTGCCATAACAAAGGTGGCAGTGTTTACAGATTGTATCTTCCTGTTAAGTAGTCCGCGCCTAGTGCTTTCTACGAGAGCCGCCTCACAAACCACGAGCGGCACACTTTCACCGGCTGAGCGAGTCTCTCTCCTGCCTTTCTACCCTGAGCCACAATGCCTACAGTTGAACCACACTCAAGTTCATACTACGCTACGGATGGCACTCTCAATCGATTATTTCGAGTTCTCCAATAATCGATTAATCGAAGCAGAAAAATTGATTACAAATAACGATTAATCGATTGGTTATTTAATCGATTAATCAGTTAGTCGAATAATTGATTGATTGGTCGAATAAAATTGATGTACTTCACTCCTTTCACTACGCTCTGACAGAAGAAAAAACAGACATTTAATTAATTAAAATATATTGTACCATATAATTACTAGGACTCGGATTTTTAGGTGCTAAAAATCGTGAAAATATTTATTTTTTATGTATTAAAAATACCTGAAATATGTGACGAAAAAAGTAAAAATATTTAATTATAATTTAGGTGAATGGATAACTATCAATAACAATGAAACAAATAGATTAGAGGTCCGAGCAAAGAAAATGAACGTAGCATTTCAGATCACCAGAAATGTATACAAGAAGGCATTATCATGGAACACTAAAATTAAACATTACAATTCTGTGGTGAGACCTGAAGCATTCTTTGGAGCTGAAACATTTAAGTTAATGCGGAAAGGTGACATAAACAAAATCATGGTCATGGAAAGAAGATTGGTTCGATGCATCCTTGGCCCAAGGATAACAGAAACAGACTATAACAGAACATAATTGACACCATGGGCAAACGACGGATGTCATTTTTTGGGCATTTAAATAGAATGAATAATGACAGGCTAACACAACACATTTTTAATAAAATTTTAAAACTTAAATGTTTATTAGAAATATTATTCATTTCAGGTTCCGTATTGACAGTAATCATGAAGAATAAAACTTACAATTTTCCGCCTAGTCAAATTATAGTATTGACTAGGCGGAAAATTGTAAGTTTTATTCTTCATTCTTAAATGTTTAACCAGCGTGGTTTACACAGACATTAAAGGATCTTAAGGAAGCCGACATTGACATTGCAGATATAATAGGAATTTATTTCCGGACAAAATTCAAAAAGTGATCTTCAGGGAGGAACAAGAAAGACAACGATAGCAGCCACGGAACATTGAACAGCTCCGAAAGCAGAGATCAGAGACGATGAAGCGAATGTGGGCAGAGAAAAGAAAGACATGTGGCAAGATTTGAAGTAATGATTTTACGTGCTCTGTAATAGTCTATTCGATTAAATAAATAAATAATAATAATTTAGTTTATTAATGTGAATACGAACAATATGCAGTAGGCCTACTCACGAATGCAATATTATTTATGCTATGTCTCACTGACTGCTGAAGCATTACAATACACAACGATATACATCTTTAGGTTGTCTATCACAAATGACCGACGATTATTGCGAATCATTTCTTCTGAAGCGCAAAACTGTGGCAATTTGTTTCTTGCCCTAGAGGTGTTGTAACTTGAGATCGATGTTCAGCCTTGATTGCTTTCCCCACATGGTTGGCAGAACAGAATGCCCCCATCAGAAGTAAAATTATATTTAAATTCTGCCACAGACGATAACTTGTAGTTGTTTTTACTTTATGCATCGTAGAACTGCCTTACACTTCACAGTGCTAGAAATGAATTGCATGTGTGTGACACTGGTTCCAGGTAGCTGGGGGAGGGGTAGGTATAGCACGAGGTGCAATATGGCTATGGACAAGGAAATCCCCGACTTCCACAATGAGTGGCACGGGGCGACAAGTTAAGAATAGTACAGTTACAAGATGACATACGCTCTGCATGAAGATTAGATAGCTCACAGGTTCTTCCCCGTTGAAGTAACACAGAACAAAAATGCAATAAACTGAATGATACTGATCTTAAAAAATGTAAATATTATGTCTTTTTATGTGCTAATAAGTGAAAAAGAGGAATTTATGTATTTATAGAAAAAATGCTTAAAATATGTATTTACATAAAAAATATTTATTTACCTAAAAATCCCAGCCCTAGTTATTATAGTCTGTAAGTTTGCATTGTTCCCTTTATTTTGTAATATATTCCTGGACATGTAAAACAAACAAATATTATTATTATTACTGTTGTTGTTGTTGTTCACCCGCGGACTCTGCAAGAGATCATTCCTCAACCGTCATGAGGACGGTGTTTGGGAGCTGAACACATTTTGTCAGCAGATACAATGGTGACAGGCCAATCGCTCTGGCGACCACTAACTTGGTTCTAATTAAGGAAAGGTAAGGGAAAGGATTTTGGAAGGAAGTTGACCGTTGACAGATTCCGACTCGGCATTTTCCTGGTGGTAAACAAGTACTGTAGTTCCGTGAAGAACTATACAGCCTATTTTCATATATCCTACTTATGTTAATTGCCTCTATCAACATACAAAATTTCAGTTTGATTGCTGTAATAGATTCGTAGGTATTGAGAACCGACTAAATATTTCAGATGTTCGCCATGTTGGATTGTTAAATGTATAGGCCATACAGTCATGTACCATTAAAGAACACGGAACACTTATTCTGAAGGCGCAAAACTGCGGCTATAAGTTTCTTGCCCTTGAGGTGTTGTGTAACTTGGGATCGCTGTTCAGCCTTGATTGCATTTCACATGGTTGGCAGAACAGAACGCCCCCATCAGAAGTAAAATTATCTTTAAATTCTGCAACAGATGATATCTTGTAGTTGTTTTTAATTTAGGCATCGTAGAATTGCCTTACACTGAAATGAACTGCATGTGAGTGACACTTGTTCCAGGTAGCTGGGGGGAGGGGGGGAGGTCTAGCACGTGGTGCAATATGGCTATGGACAAGGAAATTCCCGGCTTCCACAGTGAGTGGCACGGGGCGACAAGTTAAGAATAACACAGTTGCAAGCTGACATACACTCTGCATGAAGATTAGATACCTCACAAGTTCTTCCCCGTTGAAGTAACACAGAACAAAAATGCAATAAACTGAAAGATCTAGCATACTGATTTAAAAAAGGATAAATATTATGTCTTTTTATGTGCTAATAAGTGAAAAGCAGGAATTTATAGAAAAATGCTTAAAATATGTATTTACATTTAAAAAAACTAAAAATCCGAGACCTAATAATTACCTTCTTTGTTGGTTGGTTGGTTGGTTGGTTGGTTAGTTCCTTAGTTTAGGGGAAACAGCGACAACGCAGTCATGCAGCACCGTGCACATTGGGTATGTGTAGAATCTGTCTGATAACCCGTGTCAATTGTGATGACTGTATTAGTGTGTGTTATCTGTTTTTAATTCAACTACGGACTGCAGACAATAATTTCAAGTAGTTCATACTTTCGCTACCAAATGCTACCGTCCACGACACCTAGCTGTGAACTTCGCTACTACTAGATGCAATCTAAACCATCGCCTGGTGACGAACGTTGGAACTTAAAAGCATTAATCAAACCTAACCTACAAATTTTGGCTTCACGCAAGTGTAGTTAGTGGAAGGTTCTTTTTCATGCCATAAATCTATGACATGGGACCGCCAGCTTTACTTCCGCTCCGAAGGAAGGCATATTGAAGGTTTTTTAAACGCTCTTAAAAAATCCGACAACTTCAGCCGGGTTTGAGCCCGCGACGTTGGGCATAGGTCAGCATGCTACCAACTACGCCACCAAAGCCGCCTACCTCTTTTTTGTGGAAACTAGGCTAAAACGAAGTAAAAGAAAAATGTCCATGTCCAAAATTTCTAAACCTTGAACAAGAATTGAAAATCTTTGCTGACAACTCTTTTTTCGAAACCGTTCCGAATTTGATGTTTGTCCTTCCACTGTCACTGATTCGTATTTAGTTGCCGTTAACATAAATAATGAAGGATACGTTGTATATTTAGTCAAAAAGTAAAAAGTATCCGACCCGCGCATTTGCTTGGTTGTGAAAATGGGAAAGAACGTAAACTACACAACAATAACTAACTAGCTAGCTACAGTTTCCTAGCAATTCCTTATTGAAAATGAAAATCCACAGCCTGCTTCCAGTCTCCGACCGGGTCAGGAATGGAATGAATGAATCCCCTATCTAGCGGCGAGGATATGAACTGTGCCGGCTGCCGAGGCCTGACGCACTCCTCTGAGGCAATGATTAAATGAATGACAGATGAAATGAAATGACAGTGGAGAGTGTTGCTGGAATGAAATTTTGTCAGGGAAAACCGGAGTACCCGGAGAAAAACCTGTCTGCCACCGTTTTGTCCAGCACAGATCTCACATGGAGTGACCGGGATTTGAACCACGGACCCAGCGATGAGAGGCCAGCGTGCTGCCGCCTAAGCCACGGAGGCTTCCAATTCCTTATTAAAATATATAAATGTACTAGCGGACCCGCGCGAGAAATCTCGCTTATTCAAAAGCCACACTTTCCCCAATAGGTGTATAATAAGATACTTATGGAGAAAGGTTGTTATGTTTTTATTTGAATCAAATGATTATAGAACACTATTTACGTTTCAGGCGTCTCTACGGCCAAAATGCGAACTGAACAGCAATGATATCACGTATTTTCAGACAGCAACAGTATTTGCAAATCGCACACTTCTTACAAAAATTTATATTTATGAAATTAGAATGCAATTCGTCACTGCTAATGCAATTTGTGTTCTGAGTCCATTGATTGACAGTAACACTCACCGGTTATTCGATATTTATGAAATTATATGATTTGAGTACAGTACTCATTCCTTTAAATTACCTCAGAATGTTAAAATGACACGAAACAGGCGTCACAGCGACCAAAATGTGAAGTGGACAGCAATTATGGAGCTTATCTTCCTGCAGCAACACTTCGTACAGTTTTTTGAAAGTCATCTTTTAAATAAATTATATATATTTATGAAATTAGAGTGCAATGTGGCACTGGTAATGTATATTCTCTTTCATTTGAATGCTCATTAGTCACGATCGGTCGCTTGTAAGCGCCGCAGGAAGATTCTATACTACTGAAATAATATATATGGTATGCTCCAACAATGACCATAACCTCAAATTTTATTGTTGTCTTAAAGCTGTTATTTTCGGTCACTGAACAGCGAGTGACTACCTCTTCAAAACAAAACAGGTCAAAGCAGAGTTGCCAACATCTTCGATGAATCCACAAATCCGGTAGGAACTGTTATAGCGCATTATACCAACCATCTGACAAGAAAATTCCCTTTCATAAACAGCTATCTTGAAATATATGTAAAAATTGTTGAAATTTGTGTGTTGAGAATAATAATTTGGACAGATCTGTATGCACACACACAACAAATTATATTTGCGGAGTTAAAATAAAAATGTTGTAATATTAATCATTAATATGCAGTGAATCTAAGACTTCACAGCGGATATTTTAACTCTAAGGCAGTAATGTTAAAAATAGCAGTGAACTAGGGTCGAAGTATATAACACAAGCTCTATTATTTTCAAGATAGGCTAGTTAGGCTATAACGCGCGGCTAGAGAGGAAGGTCAAATTAAAAGCAGAACCATTTATAATGGACAAGCTGCAGCCGGCAATGCAAATCAAAGATTGTTTGTTGAAGTGCTTTTGGATAAACAACATATTTTTTTTTTCGTTAACTGCCTCTAAACTATTGTAAATGGATTTACTAATTCAGAAACATTCGTGGTATATGAACGCATATGGGACTTTGTTGAAACTATTCGCACGCCATCACTCATTTGTTGAATCTACTCGTGTACTACCAATTGTAAAATGGATTTACTGATTCATAAACCTTCGCAGGAGTGTACACAATAACTCGCCAAAGTTCCATCGCAATCGGATGTATGGTATATGAGTGCATATGGGACTTCTTGAAACGATTCGCGCACCATCACTCATTTGTTGAATCTACCGTGTAATACCAATTGTAAAATGGATTTACTAAGTCAGAAACCTTCGCAGGAGTGTACATAACAAGTCACCAAAGTTCCATCGCAATCGGATGAAAGGTGTATGAACGCATAAAGGGCATACATACATACATACATACACACACACACACACAGGCAGGCACACTATCAAGTAACATTCATTTTTACAGATGGATAGCCATTAAAAACTGGCTACTAGATGGCTAGTTAAATTCTCTCACGCTTCATTTACACGTAACACAATCAATTACAACCGCACTCCGGGTTTTAATATTCCCTGGAATACAGAAAGTTCCCAGTGTATTGCGAGCAAGCAGCAGCCCTGTTCCAATTAAAACTGTTGTACTAACTAAACAAAACCCAGACGGACTGAATAAGAATTAAAATTCATAGCAGGACCATCACATAGGCGATGATAACTACAGTTAGTTAGTTACATGGCTAGCTCAATTTCATTAACAATTCTGGTTGGTTGGTTCCTTAGTTTAGGGGCTGCGACAACTCGGTCATGTAGCCCCGTGTCCTTTGGGTGTGTGTAGAATTTGTCTGATAACCGGTGTTTGTGATGGCCGTATTAGTGTGTGTTATCTGTGATTCAGGTAGAAGGACTGCAGACGATTAATTTTTTCAACAAGTTCTTACTTTTGCTATCAAATGCTACCATCCACGACACTTAGTTGCGGGTGTGGCTACTAAATGCCATCGCAGTCAGGGCTGTACGGAAAACGTTAGAACGAATAGAGCGTTATCAAACTAACCTATACATTTTTAGCTTCCACAATGTTGTTAGTGGAAAAACAATTCTGGTCTGAGAAGGGTACGGAGAGGGTACTATGGGGTGGAAATGATGATGATAATTGTTGTTTTAAGGGGCCTAACATCTAGATTAACGGCCCCTAATGATCTGGGTGATAGCGAAAATGTTAATGAAATGGAAACCAGAACGAAAATTAAGTGAGACGGAAAATACTTACAAACAGGAACTCAGATTCAAACAACTCACAAAATGTTCTTACAAAAGGGAATTTAGAACGAAAAGAATAGATTGATAAACACCCACAAAATGTAGGCTAGGTTCAAAATACGTACAAAATGCAATGTAGAGTCGAAATACTTACAAAATGCAACTGAAATTCAAAATACTTACAAAATGCAAATGAGATCAAAAATACGTACAAAATGCAATTGAGGTTCAAAATACTTACAAACTGCAATTGAAATTCAAAATACTCATTAAAATGCCCTGAATCTATATTGAAAGACTTACTAAAAATCAATTTAGATTGTCAATATTTACGAAATGCAATTCAGGTTGAAAACAATCGCGAGAGGTAATTTAGATCGAAAAAACGTACAAAATGCAACGTAGATTAAACATACCTACAAAAAAATCGCTAAAGGGAATTTAGATACACGGGGAACCAAGTAACAAAAACAGTGTGGGAATCTTAAAGAGAAAAGGAAATATATTGAAAAGAAAACAAGAGGTCTAACCCCTCAAAGAAGGAGGGATCACGAAAGATGAGACAAGGACCAATTAAGGCGGGAAAGTGAAAAACTCCCTAGGCCTCGGATACCCTAATACCATCGGGGTCAGAAGAGAAAAAGAGTTGACCAAGTGAGGTCGACAGGAAATAAGACGGAGAGGAGCCCGGCACAAGTAAGTGGAAGCAATGCCGGACTCAGCTGGGGTCCCGTGGTCGCCAACCCACGTCCCACTAGATGTGAGCCCCTGAGGGTTGTGGAAGAGAAGAAGCTACATTATTTTGAGATGTGGTGCTATAGGCGTATGCTCAAAAGAAAATGGATTAACAAGGTTTCCAACGAAGGTTGGTTGGTTCCTTAGTTTAGGGTAAACTGCGACAACGCGGTCATGTAGCCCCATGTACTTTGGGTGTGTGTAGAATCTGTCTGATAACCGGTGTTAATTGTGATGGCTGTATTAGTGTGTGTTATCTGTTTTAATTCAAGTAAGAACGGCAAACTATAATTTTAAGTAGTTCCTAATTTTGCTACCAAATGCTATCATCCACGACACCTAGCTCGCGTACATGACTACTAGATGGCATCGCAGTCAGCACCTGGCGGCGAAAGTTGGAACTAATAGAGCGTTATCAAATTCTAACTTATTTATTTATTGAATTGAAATGAAAATCCACAGCCTGTTTCCAGTCTCCGACCGGGTCAGGAATGGAATGAATGAAGCCCCCATCTAGCGGCGAGGATATGAACTGTGCCGGCTGCCGAGGCCTGACGCACTCCTCTGGGGCAATGATTAAATGAATGACAGATGAAATGAAATGATAGTGGAGAGTGTTGCTGGAATGAAATTTTGACAGGGAAAACCGGAGTACCCGGAGAAAAACCTGTCTGCCTCCGTTTTGTCCAGCACAGATCTCACATGGAGTGACCGGGATTTGAACCACGGACCCAGCGGTGAGAGGCCGGCGTGCTGCAGCCTAAGCCACGGAGGCTTTTATTTATTGAATTAAATCACTTAATTATTGATCGTTTTTCTTTTAATTTTTATTATACATTACATTGTGCTATACTTTATTCTAATATTGATAATTTTACTAAAACCCCTGCGCGAATGCGGATAAGCGGATAGAGCTTGCATGGCTGTGAATAGCGGATAATCTGTAGATAATGTGTTGAGCAAATTTTCGGATAGTTTTTAGAATACCATGTTGAACTGGATTTTTTAAAATAATTTTAGTTTTTGCAAAGATCTGCGTTTTTCACGTTTCTTGTTATTTCCCCCATTTGCTTTCAATTAGATCGTATGAGAATAATAGTGAAGTGAGAGAAGCCAGTATGGAAATACCCTCAATTAGTGTTGACTTATGCCCCCAAAAAAAGTCGATTTATACCTGCGCTTACCTGCGAGTGTATAACCGACGACTAAGTAAGTGTAATAATTAGCCACTCACCGTTACTCATAGGGACAAAACTCCGTCAACATTGCTCAGTGGGTCAAAATCGAAATCTAGGGGGACAAAATTATTTTTACGTTTTAATCGTGAATTTGGAGTGAAAGCAACGTATATAATTTGTTTACTTAATAATAATCATCAGTTAAGACCTTTTTTTAAGCTACGTCTATACATGCAAGAAATAGTCTATGACTAGGAGTTGGATAGAGCATTCAGTTATCTCTTCAGAACAATTTTCTACCCCTAATTTACTTTTAACAAAGACAAAAAGTTGCACTTTTGACATAATCGTCGAACCCAGTGCTTCAAACCGTTGTAAACGAGTGAGAACTGGTTACACGGCATCTTCCAAAACGTAAAATAACGAAGTAAGTTGCAAAAAGATGCAAAACATCTTATAACAGGCGTAAACTACAAGACTTTATCTACATTTTAACATTAAGTAGAAAGTGACGCAGTGACGCGAAATACTAAAAATCTAAGTGAAAATATAATTTTAAAAATAATAGTTAAATATTGTATAATGCAAATATAACTAAAATTACGTAACAATTACGCCCATTAATAACTGAAACACGTTACAAAGATCATACCTTCAGCTGCATATTCCATCTTGAAGCATCACACTAACCACAAAGACAACCAAACCACAGCCACTTACATTCACCCTCCAATTCAGACTGCTCGAACAGTGGTGACAGATTTACACTAAGATCCGTGTATATCCCAGAATAGTGAGCGGCAATTATATGAGAATGCTGTAGAAGCAATAAATTTTGATTTTTTAATTATGAAAATAAATAATTTTGTCCTTCTAGATTTCGATTTTGACCCACTGTGCATTGTCTTGTAATTCACACATAACTTAGGAGAACGAATTTCTCCTGAAATGTCTAAATGTGTTGCTTTAATACTTTACGCCTTATCTAATGAATATTTTTAGTTATTGTTGTTTTAAACGGCGGAACTACGAGATCATCTGCCCCTTCTAATAAATTATAAGTTAATATTATTGTAATGTCAGCGGATTCGGATTAAAAACGTGCGGATGCGGATAACAGTCATGCAGATGCGGGGCGGACGCGGATAATTTTTTGTTTATCCACGTAGGGTTCTAACTATAATCTTGATTTGAACTACTTTCATCATGATGGTATATTGGCTTAAAACTCAGCAATTTTCGTATGTTTATACTGTGTCTTGTATAGGGTTTCGCCTAGGAACACCAAGCTCGCTCATCAGCGGGCTCTTGGTGTCCGTCTTTTGGAAGCCTTCGTAGGGAGGTAAAGGCAGCTTGAACTTACAGCTCTCACAGTAAAGAGACGCAGGTGCGCGTCATAAAAAGAAGGTCGCGCGCAGTTCGCTACTCCTGTGGGGGTCCGATCACGGACACCAAGAGCCCGCTGATGAGCCAGTTTGGTGTTCCTAGGCGAAACCCCACACAAGACACGGGCGACGGCACAGACCTAGAAAAATTGCTGAGTGTTTAATTCACTGACCGTCATCATCATCATCATCATCATCATCATCGTTTGTTTGCTCCAGCAAGCTGGGTGCGGTTATAAATGAGCCGTCTCCAATTTGTCCTGTCCATCCATAACTGTTGTTCTTGTATTTGATGCTAGTTCATATCTCTAGCTTCAAGGTCCTTACAAATTTGCTTCTCCCACACATCGCGAGGTCTTCCTCTTGGTCTCTTCCCGGAGACACTCTGGCCAAAGTACACTCGAGGTATCCTGTGGGGAGCCATCTACTTCATATGACCATACTATCTCAATCTCTTGAGTTCGAGTGTCTCCAGCAGGCTCCTTTCCAATCCCAGTTGTTGTCGGATATCCTCATTCCTCATTTTGTCCATTTTCGTCTTTTGGAGGCAAGAACGGAGGAACTTCATTTCTACTGCCTGGAGAAGACTGTTGGTCCAGTAAGGGTTGCTGCTTCCAGCCCATATGTTAGTATAGGTATTAAGTATATCGTGAAGAAACTAATCTTGGAAGCGTGTGGAAATGTTTCGTCCCAAAGTAAATGACGCACTGCCTGATAGAAATTGGAAGCTTTCTGTATTATGTTGTTAATCTCGTATGTATGGTATTGTCCGAGGAAAGAATACTACCTAAATACTGGAATTTGTATACAAAATTTATCTTCTCATCTCCAAGTCATAGATGGACCGCTGAAGGCTTTCTACTCATCACCAAACCAACTGTCTTGGTTTTGCTGATTTTAAGACCCGTGTTCACAAATTCATTCTGCCAAAGATCTAGTCTAGCTTGCACCTCCTCTTCTGACTCGCCCCACACCAAGACATCGGCGAAAACTAAGGCATATGTTTGTTGATCCTTGCTTTTAACCGCTTTTAAGCCAATACACAATTTTTTGGAAGCCTTCATAGGGAGGTAAAGGCTGCTTGAGCTTGTAGCTCTCGTAGTAGACTCGCAGGTGCGCTTCATAAAAAGAGAGGTTGTGCGCGGTTCGCTACTCCTGTAGGCGTCCAAGCACGGACACCAAGAACCCGCTGATGAGCCAGCTTGGTGTTCCTAGGCGAAACACCACACAAGACACTGCATAAACGTAGAAAAATTGCTGAGTTTTACTTTAATCATAATTCTTATTTTAATCATTTTACTTTAACCTCGATTTCAATACTTTTAATTTAATTTTAATTTACGAGGCACGTCCAGAAAGTAAGTTCCGTTTGGTAATAAAATTAAATTGTGTACAGATACAGAAAGAATATTTATTGCACAACATTCTACACCTATTAAACTACTTTTTCACATAACTGCCGAACATTTGCAGGCATTTGTCATAGCGTGGCACAAGTTTTTGGATACCTTCTTCATAGAAGTTTGCCGCCGACCCGTAAACGAGAGTGAAGACTCCCCTGTAAGATATCCTACTGTTTTGCCACCACTGTTAGGCAAATTGCGTGCTTACCAGGAGAACTGCGTATGTTTAGGAGTTCTCCTGACCTCATACGCAATTTGCCTAACAGTGGTGGCCAAACAGTAGGATATCTTACAGGGGAGTCTTCACTCTCGTTTACGGGTCGGCGGCAAACTTCTATGAAGACGGTATCCAAAAACTTGTGCCACGCTATGACAAATGCCTGCAAAAGTTCGGCAGTTATGTGGAAAAGTAGTTTAGGAGGTGTAGAATGTTGCGCAATAAATAATTTTTCTGTATCTGTACACAATTTAATTTTATTACAAAACGGAACTTACTTTCTGGACGTGCCTCGTACATCTTCTTATATAATACGCTAGGGCTAAGGTGTTTCACAAAACTCAAGCTCCTAAACCAGAGGGAGTTAGAAGGTGCGGTTTGTACCAAAATCTTCCAAATCGTCTCAATAGTACAGGAAAAATTCTTTCATTTCTAGAAACGTCAACGGAGATATATGTATTTGTTTATAAAGTGCTTTTAAACAAATAAACAAGACGATAGCCCCTGCGAGAACTCGCCCACCTACAGCCCACATAGCAGTAGAGCCACGCGGGTAGTCTGTACACATGGGGCACACACAACCCATTATGCGAGAGTTCTCGTACGGGTCCGCTAGTTTTAATAATTTCAATTAATTTTTGTTACTTATAATTTAAGTTAAATTTTACAGTCATAATATTAATATTTTATTTTTTATAAATAATTCATGTTTTTTGGGCTAATGCCGTGTGTATTTAGATTAGAACCATACGTTTCGGAGAAACCTTGCCTCCTTTTTCAATGGAAAATAACAATGTGGCCAAAGAAAGTATATCAATGAGATTACAAAATTTACAAAAAATATAGATACATTCCTCGGTTCGTCACCAGAGAGCAGCTGCCAGAAATTATTGTATGGACCATGCTAGAACGGCGGACAGAGTAGTAAGTAAGGAGAAGGTAAAGGGTCCGGGTGAAAATATAGAGACTCCTCGAAGAATGAGGATGTCCAAAAGAAAAAAAAGGGGGGCCGTGAAAGCTTTAATAAACACATTTTATTTTTAGTTTATCTCTATGTACTATACATCAAGGATAAGCAGAATTTACATTTCGGGTACATACATAGTAACACTTCCACATATAAATTGTTAAAATATGGCAGTAAGATAGTATAAATTGTCCTTGATAGGTGGTCGGGTTACGAACCTATAAAGGGTTGTTGGTCAAACTCTTCACCATATCGTTGATAGCCTTCACAGTTTATACGGAAGACCCCAGAGCCAGTCGGCTCTAAAGTTCACTGCGCCATACGATGGGTTATTAAATAAATCCTCTCGTGTTATCAAGAGCCGTGGTCTCAGACTAGATCCCTGAGGGAGGAAGACATCTGACCGCAGCAGCATCAGCAGCAGCACACGGCCAGCCTGGTGGAGGCCGCTTGATTTACAGTGTATGTGTTGGGAAAACAACTTAAGGGCATTAATATTAATTCTCATTTTATATCCGACACGCTATGTTTTTAAAAGCATAATGCTATATATTTAAATAACAATAAAAAGGGCTCGTCCTTTTTTGTTCCCACTTTGTTGATGCGCCAAAGAAGGGGAGGGGAAAGGTGTGCTATTGTTGCTGCATTTGATGCGTTTAAGGGCTTTGCGACATCGTGACTTGGGTATGTGTGTGTAGAATCTATCTGATAACCTTTATCATTATGATAGCTGTAAGAGTGAGTGTATTTTCAATCGAGGCTAGCACTGCGAAGGAGCCGACCGTGGCCTTACGTTAGGAACAGTCCCGTCATTTACCTGAAGTAGAAGTGAGAAACCATGGAAAACCACTTCTAGGATGGCTGAGCTATCCTAGGTTTTGCCTCAGACCGGAAAGGTGCGGAACATTGAGGTCAATTTGCCCCCTCTTAACTACAATTACGCTATTGAAGAAAGGGAGAAAAATAAAGAGTTCCAACCACTCAAAAATAAGGATATCGGGAAAATAAAAGAGAAGGGTCATGAAAGGCGCGAAATGAAATAATAATAATAATAATAATAATAATAATGATAATTGTTGTTTTAAGGGGCTTAACATCTAGATTATCGGCCCCTGATGATTTGGGTGATTGTGGTAATGAAAGATCATTACATGAAACCTACAACTAAAACTAACTACTGACATAACAACTAACTTACATGCTAGAAGAAGACATTAACAAAAAAGAGAGAAATATGGACAGGATGACAAGAAATGCCCTCAATCCACGAAGAACGAGGACTGAAGGACTTGGAAGGAAGGAGAGCCATGAAAGGCCGTGAGGAAAGGGGAAAGAGGAGAGTGTCCGCCCCAGAGTCAGTGGAAAAAGGGGGAAAAAGGACCCATCTCAGGAATCCCTTGGGGTCGCTAACTCCCAACTGACCAGCCGTGAGCCCTTGAGGGTATATCACTATCCAGGGTGCACCAGTAGTGGTGGAGCTTCATACACCTTGCCTCCTTTAGGGCCTTGAGAACAAGGCAGGAAATATCATGAAAAGAAAATGAAGGCTGACTCCTCGAAGAATGAGGGTATCAGGAAAGGTGAGACAAGGACCAATTAAGGCGGGAAAGTGAAAGACTCCCTATGCCTCAGATACCCTGAAGAGAGCAGGTGTTGACCAAGGGAAGCCGAAAGGAAAGATAACCGAAAGGAGCCAGGCACAAGTAAGTGGAAGCAATGCCAGACTCGGAGCTGCGTTCCCGTGGTCACCAACCCAGGTCCCATAAGTTGTGTGCCTCTGGCGGGGAAATGAAATGATACCCCAGGTCTCCCTCCATACGTACACAGACTGCTATTAATGCCCGATGGAGCAAAACTGTACGAACCCGTGAGCAAAAAGGAGGAGAAGAAAGGTAGTGGAGAGGTCACTGCTGATGTGCTCGTGGGAGACACTAACGTGCAATACAGCTACAGTAGGAGTCGATGCGAAAGTTTCCGTAGCAAGGAGATAAGTGAACATTCCTCCCCCTCTCAATCACGCTGCAGGACATGGTTTTTCCCGCATACGGAACTCATAGTTACCGGTATCAGTAGTATATCTAGTCAGGGACGAAAGAGAACAAGTATTAACCCAGGAGGTAGACACAAATGGCTCAAGTAAGTGGAAGCATGCAGGACTTAAATGGGGTCCCGTGGTCACCGACTCATGCACCGAAAGCTGTAAATCCCTAGAGGGCACCCTTGATTTCCGTTATTAAATGAATTCCCTCACACAATATCAAGAACCGCGGGCCCAGACCGGATCCCTGTGGGATCCCGCCGCTGAATAAACCAGTGAGCTTGATTTACAGTAACTCTCGGTGTCTGTCGGCAAAATAACTTCGGGGCTTTAATATTAATTCTCATTTTATACCCAGCAAGGCTATGTATATAAAGCATAATGCCACGGATTTAAATAGCAATAAAAATTGTTGGGTCATCATATTTTGTTTCCCTCTCACTCTTGGTAGAGCTTAGAGCAGGAAGGGGATGCTTCGTTTGTTTTGTGACGGCCACAAAGAGCGAGAGTCTGTTATAAAACATACAGCAAGCAGTCGAGGGGATTACCAGATTGAGAAGGACTCAAGTTTTAATTGGAACTTTTTTCCCACTGAATGCCGCCAGTTCCGGTTCACCTTCTCTTGCTCAATTCTCCAAGACAGTGATAGGAGAGAATAGATAATAATGACCGCGACGAGCGAAGACTTACATTATATAGCTGAATGCAGGCACGGTTATTGGTCTAGAGCAGGCATTCTTAACTCCTTTGAGACTGTGAGCACCACTTTCATACCATACAGTAGAGTCTTGCAAACTCGGCACTCCAGGGGTTCCATCGACTCACTCGTCCAAAAATAGTGAAATAGTGAGTGTTTTTCTAGTGAGAAAGAGGTGAGTTTTTGTATGGAAAAGTGAATAAATAGTGAGTAAATTCATAGCATTATTCGCATTTATGGCCGTATATCTGGTTCATAATTTTAACGTTTGTTGACACCTGTAGGCGCAATTAGGGGAGGGGGGGCTTGTGTGGCTAAGCTCCCCAAAACCAACCATAGCCCCCCAAAAATGTGACAAAACTGTATTGAAATAGACATTTTTTTACGAATTAGCCCCCAAAAATGTCAACCAAATTGCGCCTATATCTCGGAGTACTCTTTGTGATTTTTCATGTAGTTAGAGGACACTTGGAAATAATGGATAGGAAAATCAATGTAACACTCAAGAAATTTAAATCGTAAAACAAAAATATAAATTTGAACTTTTGTTAAAATTTCCGGCGATCGCTGCACGGCTCCGGCAGTGGTATTGCACTATGGAAGCTTTCCATGCTTTCTGGCCGTCTGGCTCGCTGCCGGCAGCGCTCTCAGGCACCGGTGGCAGAAAAATGAACTACCCATTCATGGGTATACTTTGGGTCGTTTCTAGCTGTCTGATTGTGCACGAGACCATTTTTTAACGCAGAATGTGACCGGTCTTGTAAAAAAAAAGTGAAAATAGTGAGTAATTTTATCAAATAGTGAGAAAAGTAAGCCTGCTTTGAAAATAGTGAATAATAGTGAGAAAAGTGAGTCGCTGGAAGCCCTGCGGCACTAGATAACCCGGCACTCCGGATTTCTCGGCCACCCTGACAGGAGAAAAAAAACAACATGATTTTTGTTTGTTTTTGTGTTTCCGCACAGAGCGTTATAGAATTATCGACAGTTAAATACGACGCGGAACAAGTTGACCTACAGTACATAGTAAGAAGAGTAACGACGACCTGATAAATATAGGTACTGTCCAGTACTGTAAATGCACAAACTGTTGGCAGTAAGAAGTAAACAGACGGTTCTCTCGCAGAGCGTTGTATTTATTTGATTGCGCATTCTCCGCGATTCTGTTTCTTCGCCGTCTTCGTAACGAGGCTTCAAGAAACAGGTTTCAAAGCGAAAATCAAAAGAACATTACTTACTTTTTTGCAAAAAAGTAAATGGTAATTTTCATTAAGTGAAAAAACTATTTGCCTACGGGAATTGTTTTGTACATATACTTACTGTACAGTGTACATATTATACAAATAATTTGTAGGCCTAGTTTTTCCAAGTTTTCTTTTATAATTTACAGTAATTGTTTCCCTTGATTTGTATGCAGTACAGTACTGAACTATATATTCAAGTACTGTAATTGTAGTGGCTTAATCGTTTTAAAACTTGTGTTTCTGTTAAAAACAAATAAGTTTACTGCATTGCATTACTTTTAAACCAAAACTAACAGCTTATTTCTTCTTTTTAACACATTTCCCGATAACCCGGCATTTTCGCGAACTCGGCCACCCTTCGGTCCACCTTAGGCCGAGTTTGCGAGACTCTACTGTACCAAGTACCCAGTACCATTAAATAAAATATAATAATAATAAATATTCAATAAGTAGAAACCTTAAGTCAAGAAATAGATATACTTTAATCAGAGTACCGGTTTCGGCCACATTGTCACCTTCTTCAGCGTTACATAAATACGAAAAGAAGCAAGACTTACTTTAAAAAAAATCCTTATCAAAAGTTGTTATCAAAATAATTACTTAAAATGCTAACAGTCTTAAGTCTGAAAAACACATAAAAATTTAAAAAAACAGATCTGTTACAATGTGTTATAAAATGAAAGATATAAATCTTGATAAAAAGCAGCTAGACGTTGAAACAGTTATCTATAAAGATGAATAAGACAAAAATGAGAAAATTTATAAGAAGTCAGAAAGAAGATTTACACCTTACGAGGCTGAGGTTAGCCCGTTCCAGCCCCTACACCAGAATAACAAGATGTTCTGTAAATAACATATAGCCTACTTTCACCTAAATGCATGGGTATTGTTATAACTCTTTGTCCTTTTTAAGGAGTATAATTGAATGTTGGTTGTAGTAGCTTGTTGAAATACAACGTGCTATAGGGATATTAAACATGAATATGAGGTGCCCTTTGCTAGTGCTACCTCTGTACAAAATTTCATTCAATTCAGTTTCACCGTGTTTGAATTGATATGGTGAATCGATTTGCACACATACATGGCTGCTATCTGCAAACTATTTGGCTGATGACCTTGTACTTCAGTCAAAAGATGCTTCCAACAAAAAGGTATGTTGATGCAAAATTTGGTAGAGATCAGATTATTAGGTTGGTCGTAATTTGATTTAATCTTTTAACATTTGCATGACACTGAGGTGCCCTTTGCTATTGCTACCTCTGTACCAAATTTCGTTCAATTCGGTTTCACCGTGTTTGAATAGATAGGGGGAATCGATTAGCACAGGGGGAATCGATTAGCACACAAACATGGCCGCCATCCGCAAATTATTGGGCTGATGACCTTGTAGATTGGTAAAAATATTTAATATGAAAATGTATAATGTTGCAAAAATTGCTAGAGATCATATGATTCGTTTGGTCGTAATTTGATTTAAGCTTTCAACATTTGGATGGTCGCCATTACGTTTTCGTCAAGATGGCGGCGATATAAAACATGACACTGAGGTGGCCTTTGCTAGTGCTACCTCTGTACCAAATTTCGTTCAATTTTGATTCACCATGTTTGAATAGATTTTTTGCAAAAATCGAAAGTAGGCTAAAAATTTCCTGGCAAAGTCTGGAATCGAACCCGGACCTCCGGGACAACAGCCAAAAGCACTAGCCGCTACACCACGAAGTGGTCAAGTATTTTTCTTTACCTAATGTTTGTAACGACTCGTTACTTCCACCATTGTTTGTCAAGTATGTGTAAAGGTTACTTTCGTTACTATTTTGGTAAGCGATGATGATGTTGATAATTGTTGTTTTAAGGGGCCTAACATCTGTGTTATCAGCCCTTAACGGTCTGGGTGATAGCGAAAATAACAATGAGAATGAAACCATAACGGAAACTAAAGGAGGACAAAGGAATGAAAATGCACACAAAATGAAATTTAGATTGAAAATACGCACAAAATGCAATTTCGATTCAAAATACTTACAAATTTGAATTTAGATTGAAAATACTTGCAAAATGCGTTTTAGGTTGAAAATACTTACAAAATGCAATTGAAATTCAAAATACTCACAAAAATTCCTCCCCTACATTCAAAGATTTAATTAAAAAAAAAAAAACAATTTAGATTGTCAATCCTTAGAAGATGCAATTGAGGTTGAAAATACTCGCAAAACGCAATTTAGATTGAAAATACTTACAAAATACAATTTAGATTGAAAATGCCTACAAAATGTAGTGTAGATTAAAGAAATTCACAAAATGTAAGGTAGATACACGAGGAGCCAATTCAAGAAACCAGTGCGGAAATTTTGAAGACGAAAGGAATATAATGAAAATAAATAAAAAGCTGATTCCTAGAAGAATGAGGGGTCAGGAACGATGAGAAAATGGCCAATGAAGGCGGGAAAGAAAGAAACTCCCTAGGCCTCGGATGGAAGAAATTAGAAGTTGACCATGAGAGGTCGACAGTAAAGAAGACGGAGAGGAGCCCGTCACAAGTGGAAGCAATGCCGGACTCGGCTGGGGTCCTGTGGTCACCAACCCACGTCCCACTAGATGTGAGCCTCTGGGGGTATTTCGGTAAGTAGCGGTTACTGTAACGTAAGTTACTTTTAATAAGTAACTTACCCATCCCTGATATTATGCTACCAAAATATACGTAAATATACGTACTAGCGACTTGTATTTACGATTGACATAATTAGAAAGACCAAATACGAGAAGTAGAAAGAACAAGCCAAGTAAATGAAACAGGAGGAAAGAAAGAAGAATATGAAGCAGATAGGAGTAGATATTATTCGAGAAGAGAATGGATGCTTCATTTGTTTGTGACGTCACAAGAGCGAGAGAGAGTTATAAAACATATTTAAACAGAGTGGATTATCAGATTGGGAGCGACTTCAAAGTTTTAATTGGAGTTTTCCCACTGAATGCCACCAGTTCCAGTTCACCTTTCTCTCGCTGGTTGTCTGTCTTACTGTAAAGAAATCAAATAATTCTCTAAGACAGTGGTGAGAAAAGTACCGTCGCGTCGCCAGGACATTGTTTTAAAAATCATGGTGATTTGTTGTTATTTCTGGAGGTAAAAGCCAGACATGGATTAACAGAACTTTTTATAAGTACTTCAGTGCTTGTTAATGTTCCCTTCGAAAAAAAAACCTACACACACCCAAGTAACACGGATAAACGATCATTATGTCCCAATCCCCTACATAAGACAACAACCACAGGTAATAAAATTTCAATAACAATATTTTTTTTCAAAATAAATGGCATAGAATGCAAACACATTTGCCATTCAAAACTAATGTTTTTAAATGTCCGTATTGATGTTAGAATTAAACGTTTAAATTATACGCCAAATCAATACATGAACAAATATATATTTTATATATTGGTACATTTTTCGACCCACAATGGGGTCATCCTCAGCCTAAAAAGAAAATCAATCCATTTTTTTTATTACTATATTTTATTTATTACAATTATTATCATTATTTTTTTCATTTTAATTTAGATTTAAGTCACATATGCTATTTTAGTTTTCAATTCTTAATTGATTTTCTTTTTAGGCTGAGAATGACCCCAATGTGGGTCGAAAAATGTACCAATTTATAAAATATATATTTGTGTAGGCCTATGTATTGATTTGGCGTATAATTTGAACGTTTAAATAAATGGCATATGAATATTTAAAAAAAAGAAACTTCGTCTTAAGATAGTAACGAACATTTTTGTGATTTCGTATCGGTATCCCCTCTCTCTTTCAGTAGATCTGTCCGCAGACAGGTTCCAACTGGACGTCCTCCATTTCTCTCTGTCCTGAGCATCATTTTTCATTTGCTTGTAACTTCCTCTCTTCACATCTGTTAACATTCCAAACCTACTTCCTCTTCCTCTTTTTTCTTCTGCTTTTCCTTCCATGATTCATTGTAGTAGACAATTTCTACGTAGTATGTAACCCACACAAGATTTTTCCTCTTCTGTATCATCCTCATGAAACTCCTCTCCTACCCTTCTTAGCACCTCCTCATTTCTCTTTCTATCGATCCATTTTACTTTCTCCATTATTCTCCATGAACTCATTTCAAAACTTTCTAAATATGTTTGTTTTTTCTGTCTGACTGGCCATGTTTCCGAACCGTAAAGGCACCCCACTCCACACAGAACATTCTGCAAACCTCTTCCTAAGTAGTAAATGTAAAACAAAATATTGGAATGCAGCCGAAATAAATCAGAATCCTCTATGGACATCGAATTGGCAGGTGAAAAACTAAAGGAAGTAGGAGTCTTCTGTTACTTAGGAAGCAAAATAACCAGTGATGGACGAAGCAAAGAGGATATAAAAAGTAGGGTAACTCAGGCAAGGAAAGCATTTCTACAGAAAAGGAATCTGTTGACATTGAATATACGTTTAGGTATTTGGAAGTCATTTTTGAAAGCCTTTGTCTGGAGCTTGGCGCTCTATGGAAGTGAAACTTGGACTATTGGTGCAGCAGAAAAGAGGAGAATTGAAGCGTTTGAAATGTGGTGTTACAGGAGAATGTTGAAGATCAGATGGGTAGATAGGGTTACAAACGAAGAGGTATTAAGACTATGGGAGAGGAGAGATGTTTCTGGCGACTGCTAATGAAGAGAAGAGATAGGTTGGTAGGACACATACTAAGACACCCAGGAATAGCAGGCTTAGTTATGGAAGGAAGGGTCGAGGACAAGAACTGTAGGGGTAGATCAAGGTTAGAATATGTTAAACAGATTGCCACGGATGTAGGGTGTGGTAGCCATGTAGAGATGAAACTATTAGCTCAGGACAGGAAGGCATGGAGAGCTGCATCAAACCAGTCAAAAGACTGAAGACTCAAACAACAACTTCCTAAGTTTGATCGGTAGGCCTATGCTTCTGGCTGTTAATAAACCATTCACTCTCCTGAAAGGTTTCTTCCCCATGGAGATTCTGCATCTCACTTCTTCTGTACAAGGCTGGCTGCGTGGCTCAGCGGTAACGTTCTCGCCGGCTGTGCCCAAGGTTGCAGGATCAAATCCTGGCGAAGTCAGCTGGCATTTGAGGATGCACAAATGCGAGGGAGCAGTGTCAGTGAACTTACTGTTACGATAAAGATCCCCTTCGGGGCAAAATTCCAGCACCCCGGCGTCGCTAAAAGCCACAGTAGTTAAAAGGGACGTAAAACCATTATTATTATTATTATTATTATTATTATTTATTCTGTACAACTTCCACTGGAGGTTATCAAGCTTCCTAAATACTGGAATGATTGAACCTGTTCTAATACCATTCCACCAATTGTTATATTACATGAGTCGCCTTCTTTTCCTATTCTAATTACTTTGGTCTTGCTATTGTTTATTTTCATTCCAAACTCTTTACCCACACGTAAAATATCCCCATCGTTACAGGTAACACGTTAATCCCCAACCCTGGCAAAGACCTACGTGTGGAGCGTGCTCCATTACGGAATCGAACCCTGGGCACTTGAGAGTGGCAGATAGAAGAGTCAAAGCTCTGAATTATCGTGTTACAGAAGAATGATGATAATACCTTGGATAGACAACATAATTTATAATAACAGTTATTCCGTGTTAAACTAATGCGGCGTTGTCACATACTTTTCTTACATTTATAGCTATACATATTTCCTTGCTTGCACAGGGTCTAACCGTCTAACGTATACCAACGACTCGGTCAGTTGGGCTGCCTAAAGTACGGTAATCGAGTTATATACCTTGCCCGTTATCAAACCAGAGACTGTTTCCCTAGAGATTCAACTTGTGAATATCTTTATTATTATTATTATTATTTACTACCGTTGAAATGAAGACAATGTGGAAATTCACCACAAGTCGTGCGTAAAACTTAGGGAATGTAACCACTCCTTAGGGAGTATCAACCTTAATTAAGTAAAACATCTTGTAACAGTATAAGGGTTTGCCGAACCCTTCTTGGAACAGCCAGGTAGAATCGATACTACTATTTCCCCGGTCAACAAGAAATATCTCCCATGTCGTTTAAGTAAAAATGAATGTAATATCATTAGAGCTTTATCAGAATAACTAGGGAGCTGCCTAGCCGTGTATACACGAGGAAGTCCTTTGCATAACATCAATAATATTTCAAATCCCCACCACTGCTTCATTTAAAAGCATTGCTTCCTTTCCAGGTAATACTGAAATATGATTGGTTAAGCTACGGGCGTTTTCCTCACTGTATTGAGGTCAACACGCCCATGAAATAATCTTATGACTTGGCTCTTAGAAACCAACACCTGTTATTCCTTAAGTTGTCATCTCACATTGATGTGACATTAACAAGCCGTACAGCTCTTATTCTATGATCTGTCGCCGTGTCATGATTGAATGGCACTAACGTCAAACCTTATGGCTTCTGTAACGAATCTAACTAAATAAATGTCAAGTATTACACCAAGTTGACTTCTGCATTTCTATTGAATACGATACTACTCAGTGCTTAAAGAATCCGAAAGGACCTTAGCTTAACAAACAAAACGAGCTAAGTACGCACGTTAAGCTAAGGAGCTGAGAAAAACCAGCTCTTCAACTCCTCGCTTTTAGGTGTGCCGCGGGACGATCTTGTCTAAATCCTAAAGCTTAGAGTGAATGAATTAAACCGCAGCTTTCGCCTGTCGTCTTGCTAGGCAGCAAAGCAGAGAACTGCAGGCACATCAAACTGCGGAACTGCTTTACGAATTTCCTATTGCTGTAGGCACCCCATCTCAACGAGCTGTATGTGTTACACTTGTTCCATTTGCTCAGAGAAAAACTTAATATTTTTTTCGCTCAAACGAAGTAGTCACTTTGCTCCAATGGCCACCGCCCAGTTTCCGTATTAAATATATTTCAACATCTAGGAGGTAATGCGATACTGTAGGGACTCACCAACCAGTAGAGAACATCAAACAGGAACTCACCTGGAAAGAGAAATATACACAAGTTAGTTACCATAAAAACAATACCTAATGATATGAACTTAATCATCCTTATTGACATTCAATCTAAAAGGAAATACCCACAGGGATTTAATAATTCTAATACACCTTAGTCAATAAAAATTTTAAGTTAATATTTATTAATTGAATACCAGTTTCGGCCACATTATGGTCTTCTTCAGTTTTTTCAAAAAAGAAAAGAAAAACCTTACGGTAAACTACGAGCAAAAGCTTTTGAAAACAACGTTTAAACTCGGTCTTTCCTAATATTATGTTTTGTATAAAAAGTATATTTAAAAAACAGATGTCAAAAATGTGGGCTTTGATTTGATAATATAACATAATTTTGTGAAAAATGGCAAATTAATTTCTTTTTATATTTATGTTATGTTATATTATATTTGTATTTATATGGGCAAGTCTAGTCAGGTTCCTGCAAGATAAGCAAAGGACGAGGCTCTTGGCGCGAAACCCGTAGTGAATAGTAAGATATATACTGTAGAATGAAGTTCCTAATCCAAATGTTCTTAGTCTACTATAATAATTATTCATACAGTAAATTATTTCACCAGAACCATAACAAATAAAAGGGACGTAAAACCCATCACTCTAATATGCATATGGTTATAGACTACTGTACGATGGAATCACATGGGCTGATAAATTTACCACTGAAAGTTAGTTCTCATTTCCTTCGCCGTAATCTCAGACTACCGATATCTTAACGATTGTGCTAAAATAAAATGAAAATTAAAATATTTAACTTTAAATTTAAGTCAACTATGTTAAAAATTAATAAAAATTACAAAATTTAAAAATGTAAAAAAATAATAAAGGAAAATAAATTAAAATTAAAATAACAATACAATATAAAATAATAAAAACAATAAACAAAACAAATAAAAATATATTATGATACTAATCATATTAGTTATTAGTTTTACGTCCCTTTTAACTACTCTGGCTTTTAGAGACGCCGGGGTGCCGGAATTTTGCCCCAAAGGGGATCTTTAACGTGCCAGTAAATCTACTGACAAGGTTCCCTCGCATTTGAGCACCCTCAAATACCAACTGACTGCGCCAGGATTCGATCCCTCAACCTTGGGAACAGCAGGCGAGGACGTTACCGCTGAGCCACGCAGCCAGCTATTTAAAATAAACTGTGAGAGCAGACTCCGAAAGGATGAAAACTAGGTGGGCCTCCAAGAAAGCAAACAGTTGAGATCTCGCAGTCCTTAAAACGGTCCCAACAAAGAAGAAGAAAGAAGAAAGAACAAAATGTAATAAAGGCCTATAATAAAATAAGTTAAAATAAGTTAATAAATATATTAATTAATAGTCCGATCAATGTAAAATTCTCTATCGCACACTCTCTTGTACGTGCCCAGGCGCGTCATTTTATTGCTTTCAAAATACCCTATATTTTTCCTGAAAGGTCCAAGAAAAAAAGTCGCTAATCGACAACCTCTTCTGTGATCTTTAAGGGACACTGGGACTGAAATTTTAGAAAAATATGTGAAAAATATCGATTTTCGTTTTTTCCATATTAATACACCCCTATCCCCTGCGGATCATATAGCAGTGTTTTTTTTATCCGAATTCCGCCATTTTTAAAGCCCTAGCGTAGCTTTGAAATGCATGGTGTGTCCTTTAAACGCCCCATCGCAGTAAGTGTCCTGAAGGTTCTGAGTCTTGGTGCTTCTACAATCGAAGTATCGCAGCTGGTATAACACCACAGAGTAATGAAAAAATGGCTGTAGAACTTAAAGAACCCTTAGTTGTCAAGATTATGCCTGTTTATCAAAGGATGACATCAGATGAGCTACTATCTAGATGCATCCGGGGTGCTACTGAAAATCAGAATGAGTCTCTGCGTTCAGTTATCTGGAGGAAGTGCCCAAAAGAGATTTTTATTTCACGGAAGAGACTTGAAATTGCTGTTTGTAATTCTGTAGCAGAATTCAACATGGGTTGTAGTGCAACAACAGAGTTGAAATCAGGAAAAAGACAAACCTCAGTATCTCATGTCCCAGCACAAACACATGAAAGATGTGACAGTCGCAGGAAGTATGTTAGTCCGCGGTCATAATTGGAGAAGCGAAAGGCATGTCGACGGAAGGAGAAACTGACAGAAATGAAGGAGGAGGCTGCAAATGACAAGAAGGAGGGTGTCACCTATACTGCAGGACAGTCCTAATGTCCTTGGTAAGCTGAAACCTTGTCAATTGTGCAACATTTTAGAAAATTGCTCTTTTCTCTGATTCACTTTTTCAGGCATTCAAAATGTTACTCGCGTCATAAATCTTATGATATTGCTTTCAAAATGGGCATTTATTATCTTCATTGCAATGACTATAAACCTGCGGATCGTTTTTTATATTGCACTTTTGGTCTGGCTGCAAAGAAAAAAAACTGGAAAAATTCAAGATTTTTTGTAGAAAAAAAACTTGGATATGAAAAAAAAAATCTTGACACTCATCAATGCAATTCAAAATCGGATCCGTAGGTTTCTTCCAATTGTTATAGTGCAATAGAATATTACTTAAAAGTAACACTATCTTGTTTTTTTACGTGGCTGACCTTTATAAAACTTGAATAATTAGCGCAATAAAAGTACATAACAATTAATATCTGAAGAACTAATTAACTTACAATGCTCACGTTTCCCACAGTGGTTTATAATATGACTATTCATAACCATATAAAATTTCGAAGCTGTACCTCAGTTTATATAGAATTTGAAAATTTCAGTCCCAGTCGCACTCTCTCTTGTACATGCCCAGGCGCGTCATTTTATTGCTTTTAAAATACCCTATATTTTTCCTGAAAGGTCCAAGAAAAAGGTCGCTAATCGACAACCTCTTCTGTGATCTTTAAAATATTTTAGATATAGCGAAGTTTTCCCCCTTAATTGGCAACACACAATACACCAAAGAGTGGTGAGAGAAATGGCAGAGCGTAGCGCCACCCCGCGCCGCGCTAAGAAGTTGACACAGACTCGCACACCTATGTACACAAAGTGTAGCCTACTCGAGCATCAGGTCCAGTGTTGACTCGCCCGCTCCAGTACATTAGCAGCTCATAAGCGACACCTTAACACTATTTGTTCACGTGCTCAGCTCAGCGGCTTGGGCAAGGTCACCAGCACGGCACGTAGCTTGGCAATTCCGTGTTCAAATTATATGATTCCATCGTAGTTTACGGTGGCGCTAACTAAATATTTGAACAAAACAGTTCAATTTCTTAATATGCTCCAACCACCCAAACTACTGAATCAATTGTTATGTAACATTATCAACATTTACCTTCATAAGTGGCCTGTTTGCCATCTCTTGATGAATACAGTACATTTGCATTTGTCAGTTGGCACAGGCTAGAGTAAAAGATGGCTTTTCACCGATGTCTCAGTCTCACTCATGGCTGTGATTATATGGAAGCTACTGAGATATGGGTGGTGCTTAGTAATGACATTCAGGGCACAGTCAGTGCCTGTGAATGCTGTGAAAGGTTCTACTCATAGGGTTAGTACTGCTGTTCTGACTCAATGAGGAAAGCAATGACAAACTACCTCACTCCTCTTCTTGCCTAGAACGCCTCAATATAGCACTGCCTTGGGTTTTTGTGGGTATCTACTCACATAACGTAACGGCGGTGCTTTTGAGGATCCAACCAGCCTTCGGGCTGACTACCTAACACATACACCTTCATAAGAGGCGGCTTCGGTAGCGTACTCTGTAGCATACTGAGCTTCTATGCCCAAGATAGCGGGTTCAAACCCGGCCGAAGCCGTTGGATTTTTAAGAGTGTTAAAATCCCTCAGTATGCCTTCCTTCGGAGGGGAAGTAAAGCCGGCGATCTATGTCTTAGATTTATGGCATGTTAAAGAACCTTTCACTAATTGCACCTGTGTGAAGCTAAATTGGATAGGTTAAGAATGTAAACAACGCTCTTAGGTTTCTATGTTCGTTGCCAAGAGCCGACTGTGGTGGAGTCTAGTAGCAAACTTCTGAACTTGGTCTAGTAGTCATTGACGGTGGCGCTTGGCGGCAAAAGTAGGAACTATTTGAAAAATTCTAAGTTGCAGTACTTAAATAAAAAAAACAGATAACACACACTAATACAGTCATCACAATTAACACCGGTTATCAGACAGATTATACACACACCCAAAGTACACGGAGCTACATGACCGCGTTGTCGCAGCCCCTAAAATTAAGAACCAACCAACCAACCAACCAACCACCTACCTTCATAAGATAAAATACGGTACTTAGTTATTGAAAAGGCATATCATTCACTGATACCAACATACAATTAGTGTTTTTTTTTAAACAAACTATTAAGCAAACGGTACATTTATGACCTAACTGTTGAAGTTAAACTTAATACAATAGAAGATGATTTCATGACTTGCAATCCTAATTAGAAGCATGATTCTAGAGCTTCAAACGTTTTATTTGTACAATTTTCTTTGATAAGTTTAACAAGTTTTTAAGCAATGCAATGTTTCTCAAGTTACATAAATACTGCCATTATTCTAGGCCAGATTACTGCACATAAAGATACTGTGAACATTTCACACTTATCGGTGAAGTAATTTCTGACAAGAAAATTAAAATCCACAGCCTACTTCCAGTCGACCGACTGGGTCAGGGAATGGAACGAGTGAAGCCCCCATCTAGCGGCGAAGATATGAACTGTGCCGGCTGCCGAAACCTGACGCACTCCTCTGGGGAAATTATTAAATGAATGACAGATGAAATGAAATGATAGTGGAGAGTGTTGCTGGAATGAAATTTGTGACAGGGAAAACCGGAGTACCCGGAGAAAAACCTGTCTGCCTCTGCTTTGTCCAGCACAAATCTCACATGGAGTGACCGGGATTTGAACCACGAACCCAGCGGTGAGAGGCCGGCGTGCTGCCGCCTAAGCCATGGAGGCTTATTGGCATAAAAATAAAAGTTGTAAGAAATGTCTGTCGAAGAAATGTCTGCAAAGGTAGATGATGAATGAAGATTTGGTAGATGTTTGCCAATGTTGACGAATTTCAAAAACCCTTATCTAGGAAGTAGATTAATATTTTTGCTCCAAACTAACTTCCTATAATATTTCAATATGCTGAGTACCCAAAACAACAGAAAAAAGAAAAATTAAATGTTTCAACCGAAACCTAAGTTAGCCTCACCTTAAGATCCTCATTTATTTCTCAAACCCGTTTAATCTCATCTCATCAGTCTCTGAATATCGGTTATTTTCAATCAGTTGCAGATTGAAGAACAATCTACTTAAAGATTCACTTCATTTCTGGTATTATTAGCAGCTTGAATACTCTTATGATAAGTTATCAAATCAAACCAAAATTTTCCTGTTTCTATGTGGGGGAGATTCCCAAATCGGGGCAGATGACCTCGTAGTTCCACCCCTTAAAACAACAATAACTACTGTACATATAACTATTCCCAAATCGTCAGCGGTAAGAAATCTTAAGACTTATTTTTGACACTAGTTTGTGGATTTAATACTGTATTTGGAAATTGTTAGGTTAGGATTGAGCTATAGATGGGTGCGAATATGCGTATTAATGAAGTAACTATGGAATATAATCGTTGGAAATTTCCACATATACAGTATTAAATCCACATCTCCCCTACTTCAGGCTGGGTTTGTATCAAGACTTACATCTTTCTTATTTAATATATTTTTGTAACTGATCTGTATTTTTATTTTGAATTTTAATGTTGTGTTTTTTACTTTTAGACGATTAATATATTAGAATTATTTTTGATAACTTCAGTTGTGGTAAATTTGTTGAATGTAAGCTCTTGCACATTTTCTTATTATAACTTGCGCTGAGGAAGGTCACAATTTGGCCGAAACCGGTAGAACATTAAAATTATATCATATATTGGCGGGAGATTTTAATCTTATTACAATATACTTTGTCAATAAGGAACAGGGCAAATATTGTCATTTTCATGTCCTTTCATTCATAAATAACTTCATTGATCTAAGCTAAAAGATAATACAGCAATAGGGAATTATTTTACAACAGGAAAAATCCAACGATTATCCAGATGTAATAATAATAACTACCTGAATTAAGAACTTTTATGGTCAACTGAATGTTTTGGTTGCTTTTTTTTCTTTATATCTTTTATTGTAATTAACCGCCCTTTAAATGAAGAGTTGTTGTTGATTCATTTAGAGGCTTTGCGACATCGTGGTCATGTAGCCCCATGTACTTGGGTATGGGTGGAATTTGTCGATAAACTGTCTTATCGTGATAGCTGTATTAGTGTGTGTGTTTGTAATTCAGATGAGGATTGGGAAGGAGGCGGCCGTGGCCTTAATTTAGGATCCATCCCGGCATTCGCTTGGAGTAGAAGTGGGAAACCACGGAAAACCACTTCCAGGATGGTTGAGGTGGGAATCTAACCCGGGGCTCTGCGGTGACAGCTAAGGGTGCTGGACACTACGCAACGAGGCGGACTCTGAATGAAGAGAGTTGCATAAAGAGGCTTTGTAGCCTCAGTGTCCTGTATAAGAGAGAAACAATAAATATCAAATTTTAAAAAAAATAATTCAAAAATCCTTCAATGTTGATGGCTACAACATAAAAAAAAAAAGCCTTCCAGTAGTCGCATATGATGTGTAACATCTGACATAGAAGAAACCTCATGCGAAATTGTTTATACACCGGTATTTTATACTATTATTGGCACAAATATTAATCTATTGTAAAAGGGAGTGTTTTACAGATATTGTAGTTTATAATGCGAACTCATTTTATTAGATGATTTGTAGCTTCCACCAGCACTAGCCTAAATAAAGAATACGATAGGGTAGAGCGGGGCTATTCCGCTCATTTCAAATTGTAAACATTATAAATCAAAAACTATTCATTTTTCTAAGATGGAACCAACAGCAAAGCACGCCTTATTTATTGCTTATTACATACGAATGTTGTCAAAATACAGTTATAACAATATACCGGCTTGATGAAATCCCTATATCCCTATATCCCTATATATATTATAAATGTGAAAGTCTGTGTGTGTGTTAGTTTGTTACCTCTTGACACTAAAACGGCTGGACGGATTTGGATGAAATTTGAAATGGAGACAGCTTATACCCTGGGATAACATATAGGCTGCCTTTCACCCAGAAATAAATCATTGTTCCCGTGGAACGAGCAACATAACTGAAAAGTCACTAAAAATACTCAACTGGGACAAAATATCGAAGTTGTCGCATATAGACCGGACAAAGCTCATTTTACGCCCCTCGATGCGAGAAACAATACTCGGTAGGTCCCTACGGGACACCGAAAACCACATTTTAAGGCCCTAAAACCAATAGTTTCAAAGATATTCGCAGAAAACTATCTTCACTCTGATAAACTGAACTAATGGCAAGTCCGTTTCCATGGCAACACTACCTCAAGGTATGACATCCGATTTTCTATATATCCCTGTAGGAGGCAATGCCAATCCATTTGTTATCTTTTTCAAGATATATATAAACACAATAAGAACAGGGTAGCGCGCCGGCCTCTCAACTGGGGGGCCTGGGTTCGATTCCCGGCTCCGTCAGAGATTTTTGACACTGACGTGAGGTTTGCAACGGTGTGCATTCAGATTCGTGAGGACAATTGAGTAGCTGTCTGATAGTGAGGCAGCGCCCCGGTCACGAAGAACAACATTAACGGCCGAGGGACACGATGCACTGACCACGCGTCACCACAATATATGCAGGCCAAATGACTGGGAAGCGGTCGCATTATAGGCTTAGGCCCTTCATGGGCTGTAGTGCGGGGTAAAAAAATTAGAGGAAGCGCCTTCTAATACCACCTTTAATTTTTAAACACTACAGTAGCGGCTACTAAATAAAGGTAGCGATCAAGCAACGTTCAATTTCATAAACACTGGGCTCACAAATCCCGTATATTTAAGTACAAATATCAGTCTGGTCGTTATGTCAGTAGCAACGAAGCTATGTGGCGGCTATTGCCGTTTCCGTAACACTAAAGGCATCCCGCCGTCACATAGTCAATGTACACTTATAAAATTGTGAACCACACTCACTACCTTTAGCAAAATTTACACAAGACGTGATTTTGAAAGCACTCTTCTGTATGTTGAGGTACAGAGATATACCACATGGAAAGATACAATAAAATGTTGGCAAATCTGAGTTTAAGGAACTGCTGTTCAGAATAGGCCTTGTGTTAAATCTGCAGAAGCTTTCGGTACAGGTTATGCATCCCATGTTCGTAACATAGAATGTTTTCCTTTGACAATGCATCTACACAATGTGCGAGGGCAACGCATTTCAAAGATCTCTAAAACACAGTAATCAGGAAATTGGAGAAAATTTATAGTGGGAGAGAATATTCAAGGAGAAATCACTTCGACTCTGAGATTTGCTGATGACATAGTCATCTTGGCCGATACGCCAGAGGATTTGAATGAGTTTTTTAATGGTATGGAATCCGTCTTGAGGAAATAATTCATGATGAAGATCAATAAATGTAAAACAAAAATATTTGAATGCTGCCGAAAAAGATCAAAAACCTCTATGGACATCAAATTGGCAGGTGAAACGATACGGGCAGTAGGTGACTTCTGTTCTTAGGAAGCAAAATAACCAGTGAAGGACGAAGCAAAGAGGATATCAAAAGTAGGTTGGCTCAGGCAAGGACAGCATTTCTACAGAAAGGGAATCGGTTGACATAGAATATATTGTAGATTTAGGTATGAAGATAGATGGGTAGATAGGGTAACAAATGAAGCGGTATTAAGACGAGTGGGAGAGGAGCGATGTTTCTGGCGATTGCTTATGCAGAGAAGAGACATGTTGGTAGGACAAATATTAAGACACCCAGGAATAGCAAGCTTAGTTATGGATGGGAGGGTCGAGCCCAAGAACTGTAGGGGTAGACCAAGGTTAAACAGATTGCCTCGGATGTAGGGTGAGGTAGCTATGTAGAGATGAAACGATTAGCTCAGGAGAGGGAGGCATGGAGGTCTGTATCAAACCAGTCAAAAGACTAAAGACTCAAACAACAACAATCAGGAATTTTAATTACCCAGAGAGGCATGTGGAGAATTTCAATCCCAGGGATGTAACATTGGAAGAGACTGCATAATGTACTCCAGCGGCCAAGGTGAGAGATATTTTACTATGGGTGTATTAATAGCGACATGTTGACGTTCAAACCATCAATAAGTGTGCCAAAATTACACCGTGAATAGCTTAAGGAAAAATACTTTTAATTCCCCATATTCCGATAGATTTGCCATTCCAGTGTGCAAGAGTGCAGTTCTCTTTTCAAACAATATTCGCAATTTCTATTAACAAAGCGCAATGACAAACACTTAAGAGCAGCAGGTGTACATTTAGACAAAACCATTTTTTTCCCATGAACAACTGTATGTGGCCTGCTCACGAATATCCGGACAACAAAATTGTTATGTCTCAGCAGAAGATGGCAAAACCAAAAACGTAATTTTCAAATGTGTTCACATAAGGTAACATCATACCCTGTGGACTTTCTCAACTCTATGAAAGTCCCACTTTGCTGCTCATATCAATACACTGTATGTATTAGAATTTTGAGAATTAGAATGGACCCACCTGTAGCCGCGATTGATGTGATAGAATAGACCAATTTTCAGAATAATGCATCGTCTCCATTGTCTTCATCGCGAGCGAAGCCGCGGGTACCTGCTAGTATATTATAATTGTGAAAGTCTGTGTGTGTGTGTTAGTTTGTTACCTCTTGACACTAAAACGGCTGGACGGATTTGGATGAAATTTGAAATGGAGACAGCTTATACCCTGGGATAACATATAGGCATCCTTTCATCCGGAAATAAATCATTGTTCCCGTGGAACAGGCAACATAACTGAAAAGTCACCAAAAATAATCAACCGGGACAAAATATCGAAGTTGTCGCAAAAAGACCGGACAAAGCTCATTTTACGCCCCTCGATGCAAGGAACAATACTCGGTAGGTCCCTACGGGACACCGAAAACCACATTTTAAGGCCCTAAAACCAACCGTTTCAAAGATATTCGCAGAAAACTATCTTTACTCTGATAAACTGATGAAATAATGGCAAGTCCGTTTCCATGGCAACTGAACCTCACGGTATGACATCCGATTTTATATACATATCCCTGTAGGAGGCAAAGCCAATCAATTTTTTATCTTTTTCAAAATATATATGAACACAATAAGAACAAGGTAACGCGCCTGCCTCTCATCCGGAGGCCCCGGGTTCGATTCTTGGCTCCATCAGAGATTTTAGACACTGACGTGAGGACTGCAACGGAGTGCACTCAGCTTCGTGAGGACAATTGAGTAGCTGTCTGATAGCGAGGCAGCGCCCTGGTCACGAAGAACAAGACTAACGGCCGAGGGGACACGGTACACTGACCACGCGTCACCACAATATCTGCAGGCCAAATGGCTGGGAAGCGGTCGCATGATAGGCCTAGGCCCTTCATGGTCTGTAGTGCCAGGGGTAAAAAAATAGGGAAAGCGCCTTCTAATACCACCTTTAATTTGTAAACACTACAGTAGCGGCTTCTAGGGAAGCGTGATGGCGCAGTGGCTTAGCTTCTCGCCTTTCACCAGGACGGCCGGGGTTCGAATCCCGGTGACAGCGGGGTGGAATTTTCACCTGGAAAATCACGTGGCGTCAGGAAGAGCATCCGGCCTTAAATCCCCGGCCAAAACCGAAATGAGCCTGGCTGGCTACGGCGACCCCAATTAATTGGGAATAGCTGAAGAAAGTTTTACAGTAGCAGCTACTAAATAAAGGTAGCGATATAGCTACGTTCAATTTCATAAACACTGGGCTCACAAATCCCGTATAGTTAAGTAAAAATAACAGTCTGGTCGTTATTTCAGTAGCAACGAAGCTCTGTGGTGGCTATTGCCGTGTCCGTAACACTTAAGGCATCCCGCCGTCACATACCTCAATGTGCACTTACAAAATTGTGAACCAGTCTATTTTCTGAAAAGAATTTCAACGAGCGAGTATCCACTCCGGCAAAAACCACACTCACTACCTTTTCCAAAATTTACACAAGACATGATTTTTAAAGCACTCTTCTGTGTGTTGAGGTACAGAGATATACCACATGGAAAGATACAATAAAATGTTGGCAAATCTGAGTTCAAGGAACTGCTGTTCAGAATAGGCTTTCGGTGCAGGTTATGCGGCCCATGTTCGTAACATGGAATGTTTTCTTTTTACAATGCATCTACACCATGTGCGAGGGCAACGCATTTCAAAGATCTCTAAAAACACAATAAACAGGTAGTTGGAGAAAATTTTTAAGTGGGAGCGAAGATTCAAAGAGAAATAATTTCATCTTAGAGATTTGCTGATGAGATCGTCATCTTGACCGATACGCCAGAGGAATTGAATGAGTTTTTGAATGGTATGGACTCCGTCTTGAGGAAATAATTCATGATGGAAATCAATAAATGTAAAGCAAAATTATTGGAATGCAGCCAAAATAAATCAGAAACCTCTTTGCACATCAAATTGGCAGGTGAAACGCTACGGGAAGTAGGAGACTTCTGTTACTTAGGAAGAAAAATAGCCAGTGATGGACGAAGCAAAGAGGTTGGCTCAGGCAAGGACATCATTTCTACAAAAAAGGAATCTGTTGACATCGAATATACATTTAGATATTAGGAAGTAATTTTTGAAAGCTTTTGTCTGGAGCGTGACACTATAAGGAAGTGAAACTTGGTCTAATGGTGCAGCAGAAAAGAGGAGAATTGAAGCGTTTGTAATGTGGTGTTACAGGAGAATGATGATGATCAGATGGGTAGATGGGGTAACAAATAAAGAGCTATTAAGACGAGTGGGAGTGGAGAGATGTTTCTGGCGACTGCTATTGAAGAGAAGATATAGGTTGGTACGACACATATTAAGACACCCAGAAATAGCAAGCTTAGTTATGGATGGGAGGGTTAAGGACAAGAACTGTAGGGTAGACCAGGGTAAAACAGATTGCCTCGGATGTAGGGTGTGGTAGCGATATAGAGATGAAACGATTAGCTCAGGAGAGGGAGTCATGGAGGGCTGCATCAGTCCAGTCAAGAAACTGAAAACTCAAACAACAACAGTTGGGAATTTTAATTACTTAGAGAGGCATGTGAGGCAAAAGGGTTGTTGGAGAATTTCAATCCCTGGGATGTAACACTGGAAGAGAGTCCATAATGTACATCAACGGCCAAGGTCAGAGATATTTTACTATAGGTAAGGAAAAATACTTTTGATTCCCCATATTCCGATAGAATTGCCATTCCAGTGTGCAAGAGTGCAGTTCCCTCTTCAAACAATATTCGAAATTTCTATTGAAAAAGCGCAATCACACACACTTAACAGCAGGTGTACAATTGCATCGTCTCCATTGACTTGATCGCGAGCGAAGCCGCGGGTACCTGCTAGTAAAATATAAATCAAAGCAAAAATGATGAATCACAAATTTAGTTGCTGCCAAGCATTTTAGCCGGGAAGCTAAATCCGTCTCCTCTTGCATACTAAATGCTGTGGGATGACCCGGTGGTTTGTCCACTATGATTTTCTCTAAGGGTCCTTGTCGTTTACGCAAATGAACACGATTTTTAAGTGTTGAATAAGGCACATTGCAAAGCCCAGCTGCACCTCTCATGCTCATATCGCCTCGTAATACACTTGAAATAGCTCGGTCAATATCTTCCTCCGTCCATTTTCGAACTGGTCCTTTCCTTTTATACGTCCGTACCATATCTAACGTAACAAGAAAGAGATACTAATCTGCTATCTGAAATAATTTGGTTGCAATATTATAATAAGAGAGAAGTCTTGGCTGAGCGGAGTAGCCCCCATATTTCTGGGCGGAGTAGCCCCAATTACTGGAATTTACAATAGCGCGTCTTGTGTTGCCTGTGAACAAGGAAACGCGCTACCTGCTATGTCGAGATGTAACTTAATCTTCAGACTGCCAGGCGCCACTCTTCCGGGGGGAAAAAAAGCCGCTACTGTGGACACTAATCCTTAAGTGTCAAGCACAAATTCTTAATGACGACAAATTCCACAACATGAACCACGTACCTTGCAGTATTCTTCCTTTGTTTTACTCAACAGTCAAGCTGTAACTCTCAAACAAACGATAGATGTAGTAGCACAGGGACCGAGGGTCACACTGAACACAAAGGGCGATATCAGCTGAGCAGGGTGGCTGCTCAGTGCAACGTCAAGCTTATTTTGAGCGGGAAAGCCCCGTGGGCGAATTAGCCCCGCCGTACCCTATGGATCAACTAGATTAATAGACGCGACACCGCTCATATCCTTAAATTCCTTATAAACAGGTCCGCTTCATTCACTGACCAACACGTAATTTCATATGGATTCTGTTAAAATGAGTCATATTGATATGATAAATATCGTTTAAAATTATAATCTGGTAGCAAAAATATCTACCCCGTCCGGGATTCGAACCCGAGATCTCTAGATTCACAGTCATAGGCGCTAACCCCAGGGCTATTCCGAAATATTGTGCACAAGATGGTGACTTATTTCCACGTTCCAATAATACTGCATTACGGAATTAAGTTTCATTTATATTTTGCTTGTTTCGATAATGTTCCTGCGTGAAATTGAGTTTTAAATGCCTTATGAATAGGCCCTTTTGTGAGTAAAGAGAATGTATTCAGCAATAGTTCATGAAGGCTCGCTCAATTCTCGTATAACCACAACGATTATATTATATTGGTGACTGCATTACCATTATGTGGGTTAATATTTGAATAGCCATTGTGCAGAAACATAATACCGGCAATGCCGACTACTTACAATGTTTGATATTAAGGCATTTTACCATTTAAATACTGATACAAAGACTTCGAACATGTGCCATGTGCTTTGTTTCAATCACTTGACACACGAGTTCGCATGAGCGTTTACCGTTCAGTATGTCATATACATTCCACATGGCCGAGAGTACGTCATGGTATCAATTTCCGACACCGCAAGCGAATTGGATCTCTTACCACTGCCAGCTGGATCGATCGATCGAGTTGGCAGTGCGTGTTTCACTTCCGTTCAAGATCCACTTCCGTCCCATTTTTCAAAATCACTCCCACAAAAATATCCAGCAACCGAGTGGAAAGATGTTACACATCAATAATAATAATAATAATAATAATAGTTATGTGTTGTTGATTCATTTACGGTCTGGGTGACATCGTGGTCATGTAGCCCCGTGTATTCGGCACTGTGTGCATGTCTATAGTAGTGTGTGTTGTGTAATTCAGATGAAGATTGGGAAGGAGGCGGCCTGGGACAGATGACCTCGTGGTTCCGCCCCTTGAAACAGCAATAACTAACTAACTAACTAACTAACTAAAGGCGGCCGTAGCTTTAATTTAGGATCTATCCCGGCATTCGCCTGGAGTAGAAGTGGTAAAACACCACGGAAAACCACTTCCAGGATGGTTGTTTTGCCTCATGAGGCTCAGGTTGGAAACTCCAATGGTCGAGGAGGGGCTTTTACTTAAGATGGTCCGCTCCTGGATATCTTTACACGAGATCCGAATCTAGTGCAGATCATTTTTCATCTAGTGAACCAGGCTCCCTTAGTTTCTTCTCTTGGAGAAAAGTGAAAAGGCGATAGGATAATCGTATTGATGTCATTCGGACTAAGTGTCCATAAAACGTTATCTGTATTTTCCTCATCGCGTCACTAAGTTTCTCTACATGTGCGTATTCAGACCTAGGGTACACATATGTGCACCTTCACTTATTAATATGCTTTCTCAGCAATAATTGGTATTATGTGAATTCAGAATTAATTTTACCCCTTAATATTCTCATTTCTATGGGATTGGTGGGTGAAGAAAGATGCGTCCTAAGTTTGTGGATGTTTTTATGGCCGATTGCTCTTCCCGACATTTACTTTAACAGGGGTGTTACTGAGAGGTAAAAATGAGTGGAGATGAATTAAACTCACAAGAAGCGGTCGAGGCCTACTAGAAGATACCATTCCAGTTTCACCTGGATTTGAAAACGAGAAGCATGGAAAACCATTTCAAGTATGTCCGACAGAGGGATTCGAACCCATTCATTTCTCCAGTCCGGACTTGGCACTCTTATGTACGCTGGTTGGCAAATGTGATGTATATTTTTTTTATTTTATTAAAATACAAGCAACCCCACCCCGAATTCGCCCGGGAATAGTTATGAATGTATTACGTGATAAGCGCTTTTTTTTTCTATGTCAATGAACTACGACCTATATTCGTTTTACGTCTCGAAATGATGGGTTAAAATCACCGACTGGACTATTAATTATATTATCATGGAGATGCATTTGCAACGAATTCTTGTCAGACGTAATTTAAGAATGGCGAGGTGCATGAAACACAAATCCCCCTTCGGTCCAATTAAAACACATAGTGGGCGATGTATTGAAGATAGAGATATGCTCTCGCGGACTTTTTTGTAGAACTTTTCATGCTGAACAATTCTTACACTCATAGTATATTGATATTTTAACGGTTCACCCAGCGCAAGCTTAAGAAGCGCACGGACACCAAGTTTGTTTTCGACTTTTTTCACTGAAACCGTTATTGCTTTGCCTCCTTTTGTCATAAACAAATTATTTCCAACAGAACCCTTCCCAGAGATATCGTTTACAGTGGTGAAAACGGTACCAAAATCCATCCAGTAGTTCTCGAGATTACCCGTGACATCCAAGGATCGGGGACTTTGTTTTATACTAAGTAGAGAAGAGATAACACATATGTTATATGTGCCGTTATTTAATACGAAAGAGAGAACCAGAAAAATATAGAAATTTCGTCTTGGGTCTGAAGAGGATAAATCCTGGTTGTGTAGTCTTCTAAACTCAGCATTCGCTTTAACCGGACCTGATAGTTATGCGCAACTAAGAAGGACTTTATAACTTATTTGGCACAATTTTTCCTCCTCCTTGCCAGTATCTCCGCATCCGTTCACTGCGCTCTCTTTTGCGTTTTACTGTCCATCCTGTATTCTTCCGTGTAGGCTTCTTGGCACATTTGTCTGTTTATTTCAGGGGCAGATTGCCTCACTGTTCCACCCCTTATAACTCCAATAACTAGCTGCCTGTTTATTAGGGTTCTAAATCTTGGTCTATTGAGATTAATTTCTTCATTGATACCCTTGTCTTGTAGGCCTTGTGATATTTCTATTATTATTATTATTATTATTATTATTATTATTATTATTAAGAGTAAGTGAGGCTAGGAGAACAATTGGAGCATTAAATTCCTTTTCATGGAGCAGAAACTTGGACCTTAAACAGACAGCAAGCAAACAAATTATTAGTAACAGAGAAATTATACAGGTAAAAAAAATGAACTAGGAGTGGTTGGTTGGTTGGTTCCTTAGTTTAGGGGCTGCGACAACGCGGTCATGAAGTCCCGCGTACTTTGGGTATGTGTCGAATCTCTCTGATAACCGGTGTTAATTGTGATGGCTGTATTATTGTGTGTTAGGCCGATCTGTTTTAATTCAATTAAGGACTGAAGACAATAATTTCTAGTAGTTCCTACTTTTGCTACCAAATGCTACCGTCTACGACTCCTAGCTGCGGACTTGACATAATTTCTTGGTCTACGTGTGAAGAATTTTGTGCCGTACATTTGTGTTACACCCTGTATTGTAATTACACCAAGAACACTGATAACTTTTAGTGCGTTAGCGTCTGTTGTACTCATCTGTAGCAAAGTAATAAATCACCAATTGCTGCAGTGAAAGAGTGATTTGATAAAACTCCTGAGACTTCCGTTTCATCTAGATTCCTTCTGAGCAGACTGGACCAAGGACTTTCCTCTATTTTCCTTCCATGTTTTTTCTATGTCTTAATTAAGAGATCTGTCTCCATTGTTCAAGGTTTCTGAGGCATATAGCGCTTCAGGTTTGATAACTGTGGTGTAATGACTTAATTTTGCATTCTTCTGTTCTTTTTTTTTCCTTCTCATCATAATTATTATTATTTTAAATCTTTCCACGAGAACTTCACGCTTCCGTTTTGCAGACCACTCTTGTTTCAGATATGACCTTCACGATTTTGTTATTTTGTCTCACCATATATGGTCCCAGTAAGAAGTGGGTTGAACAGGTCTCTGATAACGGCGAAACTCTTGGCAGGCAGGCTGGCAGGATCTTTGTCACTCAAGATGAATGGTAGCTGTGAATGGCCCCTGCATGCTGGCGAACCTGCTAACGGTGCAGCGTGGCGGGGTCGCCGACCCTCCTCTCCAGTCCCAAGGAATGTGCTACAAGCAGGCAGGTTGAGGCGACACAGTAAGTCACATCACGTCACGTTACTCCTCCTCAACAAGTATTGCATTATCAGGGTTGGGGAGTAACGCCGTTATTAGTGACCGATGCTTTTACTGTAACGGGAGGGTTACAACGTTACCTTCGTAAAGTAACAATAACGGTAACGATGTTACCTTTTTAAAGAAACAATAACTGTAACCACGTTACCTTTTAGTTATTTATTGTTGTTTTAAGGGGCGGCACTACGAGGTCATCTGCCCCTCGTTACCTTTTATGGTAGCGAAATAATGAAAACGCTCGTTACTTTTCCAAGATGGAGCAATCAGTTGTCAATAGCACGCGGGGATTGAACCAACAACTTTCCAGTTGATATTTCAACTTTTCAGTCGGTCAACACAATATTATTCCAATTGCTTGAACATGCAAAAATATACCCCGAAAAATTGAAATGTGCATTTTTACATATGTATACAGGCTGTTTCGAAAAAAAAAGTGTCTGATATTGTAACAGGGGTTGGTATTGGTCAAAACGAGAAAAAATGTTCCTATAAACATATGTCCGGAAACAAATACCTGTTGAGAACAGGGGCGTATATAAGGGGGGTGCTGAGGGGGCTCCAGCCCCCCCCCCCTGAAAAAAGCCAATAAAAATTAAGAAAGTGTTGCTTTGGTAAGAGCATAAAATAATAGTAAATTAGGTTGTACCCTAATCTTAACTTATTGCCTAAGTTATAAACAATATTAAAATTGAAATTATACTAACTCGCGGTGTAGTGGGTAGCATTCTTCGCTGCCGCCCCGGAGATCCGAATTCGATTCCCGGCTCTGCCAAGAAATTTTAATTCTAGTCTGAGGGATGGAACGGGGTGCACTCAGCCTTGTGAGGTAAAGCTGTGAATTCCACAGTACGTTTTTTGAGAAATACATGTTAAAAAAAAGCTTTTACTTTCAGCTTAGTAAATTGACAAATATTTAGATTTTTGCCATTCATACTCCATAGATCATAATAGAAAGTTCATTAAGTATAACATTTTATTTGCGTGTTGTGTTGTATTTTACAACTTTGTTTGTATTGTCAGTAATAATTGTAGGCAATATAAACTTTGAATCTTATCTAAAATAATTATACAAAGTTATATGCTCTAAGGTATTGGTTGATATTTCTGGGTATTTTGCGGTGACAATCCCCTAAGAAAACTCACAATTTTCCAGGATAGTCAGCCGCCCCCCCGATTTTTTTTCTATATACGCCCCTGGTTGGTTGAGATATGCACCATTTTACCCACGTGGACGTGACGTTGTGTTCGGTGGTGCAGGCGTCTTTCCGTTGAAGGTCTTTGCATGAGTTGGATGTTCAGTCATAGTATGTGACTGTGTGGTTCGCCGGACCTTAATCCATTGGATTTCTGGCTATGGGGACATTTAAAGACATTGGTGTATGCCACACCCATCGGTAATGTGCAGATGTTAAAAGAGCGTGTGACCAATAAGAGTGCCCACATCAGCGAGCAGCCAGGCGTGATTGGACGAGTTGGGGATTCCTTGCGGAGAGGCGAAGCATGTGGAATCCACGTGGAGCATCTCTTGTAACGTGCTGATGGTATCTGCGGACAGACCAGCTGAAATCATCACAGCTGCTAGTTGGTGGTGTTGATGTATGTTTGCCCAACGCGTGTTCTGTTAAACGTGTGTAACAGTCAAGTGTTCATTACAAGTAGCTGGTAGGATGACGTCCTTTGAAGTGTAAATACACAACATAAGTAAAATGGCTCATATCTAACAGGTATTTGTTTCCGGACATATATTTATAGGTACATTTCTTCTCGTTTTGACCTATCCCAACCTCTGTTAAAACATCGGACTTTCTTTCTGAAACACCCTGTTTATTTATTTATTTATCGCATGGCTTTTAGTGCCGGGAGTGTCCGAGGACATGTTCGGCTCGCCTGAGTCTGTAGCTGCTTCCAGCGGACACCCTAAAGGGCGAGCCACAAGTTCGTTCAATTTCAAGTAGTTCCAACTTTCGCCACCAGATATCAATGATACCTAGTGGTGAACGTTGGAACTTTGATAGAGCGTTCTGACGAAATCTAACCTAACAAATTTTGCTTTACAAAAGTTTAGTCTGTGAAAGGATCTTTTACATGTCATAAATCTATGACATGGGGCCGCCGGCTTTACTTCCCCTCCGAAGGAAGGCATACTGAAGGATTTTAACGCTCTTAAAAAATCCGACGACTTCGGCCGGGTTTGAACCCGCTATCTTGGGCACAGCAGTTCAGCATGCTACCGACTACGCCACCGAAGCCCTGTATTTGTTATGAAATCCAGAAGAGACAGAATACTAAGGGGTGACATGTTTCGCTGGCCAAGCGAGCATCATCAGATCCAGATATACAATACAAAACAGCTCAACAAAACACTAGCAAACCTACTGTGACAACCCCAAACAGTCTCCGCCCATCAAAAATACTTATACATACTTCATTATCATAAATACATAAAAATATGTACACTTATTTTAGGGCCCAAGTGTAATGGATCTGATGATGATCGCTTGACGATCGAAACTGGTTATCCAAGTGTATTTATTAATCTCACTTTTTTTTCAGGATTAGGGAATAACCCATCTATTTTGGGGAAAACTCGTGTTGACCGACTGAAAAGCATTAAACATTCGCTTACTAAAATAGTAATTAACAAGAAAAGCACATCCGCCTGAATCAATACTAAAAAGAAAAAAACAATTATTAAACCTGTTTTCAGTATTTAAATACGTATCTTATTACTGTGCTACGCTTTTTTTTTCAATAGCTGATGAAGGGGATAAGATGTAATTAATTCTCGAAATATGTACTGAAAACAAGTTTAAAAAAGCTAAGAGCCTTAGTAGTCGCATATGATGTGTAACATCTGACATGTTATCCTACTCGTATACTACACAGCTTGGACATTCTTAAAATATTAATTTACACTCATTTTCATACTGGTACTATGATGAATGTATAGATTGAATTGGAGATATGCTACTGTCACATTTGTGGCGCTGCGGTCAAGCTGTTAGTCTCTCACCAAGGTAGACCGGGTTTGATTCCCGGTCAATACATGTGAGATTTTCGAATTGAAATGCCATGTCCTGTGGTTCGCATTCCACGTAAAAGGGAGGTACCGTGGATCATGATCGTGAGATTAACGGACACGCAAAACTACACCTTCCTTCCTTTTACATTAATAATTCATAATAAAGTGACACACAACGTCGACAGTACTCTCAAATACTGTGAGCACATTCCTCAGTAACTATAACATTCATTATTCTCAAAGCTCTCATACAGTTCGTCGTAAACAATCAAAACGTGGCTTCCTACAATCATGAAATGACCTAGTCTCACATATGATGAAAATACAGCTTTTATTCCACTCATATAACAACATTCTGTTATGCATTTAATATTTGACTACTCACCCACAGCTTGACAATAATGCCGCTTACTTAAATGTAATTTGTCGTCTTCGTCCTACCCCATGTGATATTCAACCTTGAACGTGAAGCTTCATAAACTGTTCAATGACAAATGAAAGTCGGTGAAACATTTGCCACTGTGCTCGTCAAACCAGTGCCTGCTAAATGCACTGCCTACTGTATTGCCATAACATTCTCGCGCTACAGAGCACACACTGCCTTGTTTCCAATACACACATTTTCAAATGTACATCCAGCTGGCAGTGTGTCTTCACTTCCGTCCGATCCACTTCCGCCCGATTCACTTCCGTCCCATTTTTCTGGCCGTGCGTCTTCACTTCCGTCCGATCCACTTCCGCCCGATTCACTTCCGTCCCCAATTTTCAAAATCACTCCCACAAAACTATCCAGCAACCGAGCGGAAAGATGTTACACATAATTAATTATCTTTTTCTTTATAGTATTGACTCAGGCAGATGTACTTTTCTTGTTAATAACTATTCTAGCATATCAATACGGAACCACCATGAGTCATTTAAATAATGTAATAAATAATGTATTCGCTTACCAAGGCAAAACTGAAAATGGCGTCAAACACCATAAACTAACTAAGTAACAGTCACCGCTTTCGTGTTTGAAATACTAATTTACATGCTACACTCCTTGCATATCTGTTTTGGCAAGCTTACGACCGAGTTCACTAGACTATTAAAACCAAACCATCAGCATAAGCAGACAACTTGCAGTATATTTAGATGGGAAGTGTTGGTTCATAGAGATGTAATGATTGTGAATTATGCTGAATGAGTACACGGTCGTAAAAGTACAGGAGAGAACCTTACCGAAGTTAAGTTTATTGTTTTAACCCCTCTCAAACCAGTCCGATTTCACCGCTATCAACGAGTGCCGGTCGTTCGGCATTGTGTTGCGGGCTTGCATACATCTGCCGTGGGCAGTCCTCGTTTAAGTAGGCCTATTCATCGGCTTAAAAATCTCTAATTATTTAGCATTCGTTCTCAGACTTTAACAGAATGATTAATGGTTCTGTAGAATAAATAAATAAAAGTATTTGGGTCGAGCAACAAACAAAAGAACTAAAGCAAGTCGACGGTCTTTCAAAATGATTGTATTAATTGGATCTCTTTGCATCAGAACATTCCTAAGTGCAGTAATAGTTTTCTTTTATTTTGAGGTGCTTGGACATCGTTGTCATTCAGCCCCATGTACTTGGGTACGTGTACAATTTGCCTGATAACCTGTACGAGGGTTGAGTCATAAGTCGTGGCAACAACCTTTTTTCTCGCGAACAAGAGACAACACAGAAAATCTACGATATAGGGCATGTACGTATGCATAGTGCCTGAAGATAAATTCTGACGTCAGGAGATGCTCGTAGGTAAGTGAAAGAACACAGGCCATTGGTAAACATTGTTTTATTATGATATAGACAGCAAATACAGAAGACTACGTACAAAGGACAGGTCTCCACTGGTTACAGACCTTCGAAATAATCACACAAGGTGTCTACTGTGCGTTGCCAGCGGTGGGGCAGGCGCTGAATACCATTCGCTGCATGGGTATCGCTAACGTGCAACACCTCCCTCCCAAATGCTGTTACGATGTCTTCTTTGATAGCAAACCGTCGTCCACGTAGTGGCATCTTGACATTGGGGATTAGAACATGGTCACATGGGCTCAGATCAGGCGAATAAGGCGGGTTGTTGACTTCCATTGTGTGATGCTCTCACTCACACACTGAACTTGGGGGCATGCTCAGACCCACACTATTGTTTATATACACCATCTAGTGGCATCCTACGCAAGTACATACCGTACCGTAAGTTTCCAAATGAATATCGTAGATTTTCCGAGTTTTCTCCTGTTCGCGGGGGGAAAAAATAGTTGCCATCACTTATGACTCGACCTTCGTATTATTGTAGTATCGTTAGTAGAGTGAATGTGTGAATATTTGTAATTCAGGTGAAGATTAAGAAGGAGGCGGCCGTGGCCTTAAGTTAGGAACCATTCCGGCATTAGCCTAGGGTAGAAGTGGGGAAACCACGGAAAACCACTTCAAGGATGGCTGAAATGGGAATCGAACACGCCTCTTCTCAGTTTTGCCTCACGCGGCTGAGTGTACCCCGTTCCATCCCTCAGACTAGAATTTAAATTTCTTGGCAGAAGCCGGGAATCGAACCCGGGCCTCTGCGGTGACAGCCAAGAGTATTGTAAGTTGGATCTCTTTGCATCAGAACATTCCTAAGTGCAGTTGTTGTTTCATTTGAGGGGATGGGACATCGTGGTTATTCAGCCACGTGCACTTGGGTGCGGGGCCGATAATAAAGCCCTGCGCGGATATTTGCGGATATTCGCTAATTGTTTTGGCATATGGATATAGTTTGCATGGCTGTGCGGATAGCGGATAAGCAGAGGATAATAATTGGAGAAAATTTTCGGATAGTTTTTAGAATACAATCCGAAGTGGTTTAATATCATTATTAGGACCCGGATGTTGATGACATACCAGTATCATATTTTTCCGTTTTTTTATTTCATGACAAATGTAAAATGATGATTTAAGGCCAGGGTGATCCAACCTTTATTTACCCGAGGGACAATCAAACTTTAGTATAGGAATGTGAGGGCCAGAGACATTCCAGAAAGAAAACATATTACATATTTTACTCAAAAACATTTATTAAAATTTATATTAAAAGAAGTTTAATATTACAAATTTAATATACCACTTCATTTTACAGTCGAGAAATCAATGTGATGATTGGCACTGCTTTCCTGATACAAGTGTATCAATGTCCACTGTAAGTTCAGTAGGGCAAAGCCTCAAGCTATATTCCAGTGAAGCACTTCCAATTCGATTTCTCGTTTTTTTAGAGCAGAAAAAGCACTTTCGCTTGCAGACGTACTGCCAAACAGCGATAACACTTGTAGAGAGAATTTAAGCAGTTTAGGAAAACGTTTTTTAGAAATCAGTTTCCAGAAATTTTCAGGGATATCTCACTTTTTAGACTGGTAGAATTGATTTGCATAAAGATCACAAATTTCCATTTGAAGGTCGCAGGGCACCTCACTCGCTTCAATATCCATGGGGTTGTTGAACAGTGCAAGTTTTGGTTTTTGGGAGTCAAAATCCTGGAATCTGTTCTGGAACTCTTTTTTGATATCTATTATTTTTTCATGAAACATACTAAAATTAATATCACTTCTTTCTTCTTTCAACTGCTGACAAGATGGGAAGTGTGCCATATTATTTGCCTTCAATGCAATATCTCCATAAAGCTGGGAGATATTTCATTTTCTGCCTTGTAGTTTCAAGTTTAAAGCATTTAGATGGGATGTTAAATCTGTCAGAAAAGCAAGATTATTTTAAAACTGTATTTCTATCAGTTTTATTGATACGCATGCCCAATGTTTTCATTTTTGAGAAGTAAGTAGGGCAAAGGCCAACACAAATTAACAGGCGGGCCGCATGCGGCCCGAGGGCCACGGGTTGGACCACACTGATTTTAAGCTAATCACATTCAAATTATGTCATTAAGCATAATTAACACTCCGAACTGGAAAGGGTTGCAATTCTGGCTGTGTAGCATTCATTTTAAACATGAGCACATGACATACACAGCCTGAGGGAACGACTTATTCCTCAAATGTATAAATATGTTGCTTTAGTAGGCCTAATTTATGCTTTATATATTTTAAAATATTATTGTAATGCCAGTAGATTCGGATAACAAACGTGGGGATGCGGACTCTACCGATAACCTAGAAGTTAGGCCCCGTAAAACAACACTTATAATCATCATCATTTACTTGGGTACGTGTAGAGTGTCTATATTAGAGTGAATGTGTATGCGAGTTATATTTGTAATTCAGGTGAGGATTGGGAAGGAGGGGACCGTGGCCTGAAGTTAGAAACCATACCGGCATTAGCCTGGAGTAGAAATGGGGAAACCACGGAAAAGCACTTCAAGGATGGCTTAGGTGGGAATCGAACCCACCTCTTCTCAGCTTTCTCACACAAGGCTGAGTGTACCTCGTTCCAGCTCTTAGACCAGAATTAAATTTCTTGGCTGAGCCGGGAATCGGAGCCAGGGCAACAGCTTTGTAAGAATCCTAGTCACGAAGTAGTCAATGGAAAAGAAGAACATTGCCAGATACGAGGTATTGCAGGTTCAGGGGCGATATACAGTAAAGAACTTATAATTGATAAACATTGTTCACTGTGACAATCACAACACCGATATTAGCATTTCCCGCCTTTGGACAGGAATAACCACATATCTGTAAGGTTTATTGCTCTGAATTCTCGTGCCGCGTATTATTGTGGACATTACGGGTTTGTCTACAACAGCGGTTCCCAACCAGGGGTACGCGTACCACTTGGTGGTACAAAACGAACCGGTTAGGGGTACGCCAAAATTAAACGGTAATGGCGGGTGCCATATTCCCATCGTACGTGTCAGTCGTAATGTATCGGTCGTCTTATTCACGCTCGTCAAGGTCAATGCACCCACCCTACCCCAACCCTAGTCACTTTCACTGCTATTGTCTTGATTTGTCTAGTTTTGCAAAACTAATCGCTAGAATTAATTGGTTTTCAATAAAACCAAAATTTAAAAAATCGTATGTGCTGTAATTGTTTATTTTCCTCAGCTAAATGTTTATACATCTTTCATTGCACAAGTAAATAAAAGTAAAATTGAAAATTACATTTAGCATTTTATTCAAATGAAATGCATTTATTTCTTATGCTTTCTTATTCTTCAATAGATCACAGATTAACATACTTAAATTACATTAATAATAGCTCAACAAACAGAGAAGTGAGCTATTCTATCTCTAAATAACTTTGACACGTTACACAACATTGTATATATATTTGTGCATAAATAGAATTCATTAACATCATACATTAACTAAGCCTAAGTGAGCAGGATCTAATGATGATCGCTCGACGATCGAAACATGTCATCTAATCATGTAACCCCATTTTTGTACATAAACGCGTGATATTTTGTAATAAACCTCTTATTTCTTTCAGGTTAGGGCATGCAAATACTTTTCTTCCCACCCGGAAAGCTGTCCATTAATAAATACAACCAAGAAATATCCTACAATGGAGACTGACTCAAATAAAACCTTCCATTTTAACCCTTTATGGGATAGTGGTCTCTATATTAACCACCTGTCATTAGGACAGTTTATGCTTTCAAAGAAGCAGTTAGTTGAACCTTTACGCCAAATTTCGGAGAATTTTCATGCCGAAGTGCTAGTATTTTTAAAATCAAATATACCTACGTATCTACTTGAAGTAATGTGTTTGACAACTTTAAAAAAAAACTAAAAACATTAACAATTGAAGTGTAAAAATTATACAGAAATAAAAATCATAAAAATAAAATTACAATAATAAAATAAATAGAAAATTAAAATAATGAAATTAACTATAAAACATTAAAATAATTGTAAAAATCAATTCGAAATTAGTCAATTAATTAATTCAATAAAATATCAATATTAAATCTATAATAACATAAATTGAAAATTAAAAATAAATATATAAACATTACAATTTGAGAAACATAAAATAAAATTATTAATATTATTATAATAATTGAAGCCTCCGTGGCTTAGGCGGCAGCACGCCGGCCTCTCACCGCTGGGTCCGTGGTTCAAATCCCGGTCACTCCATGTGAGATCTGTGCTGGATAAAACGGAGGCAGACAGGTTTTTCTCCGGATACTCCGGTTTTCCCTGTCAAAATTTCATTCCAGCAACACTCTCCACTATCATTTCATTTGTCATTCATTTAATCATTGCCCCGGAGGAGTGCGTCAGGCCTCGGCAGCCGGCACAGTTCATATCCTCGCCGCTAGATGGGGGCTTCATTCATTCCATTCCTGACCCGGTCGGAGACTGGAAGCAGGCTGTGGATTTTCATTTCATTATAATAATTAAAATAAATTAAAATGTAAACGCACATACAAATATAAAATAGTTTTGCCCTATAAAGGGTTAATGAATTGTATCTTAATTTGCAATAAAGAATTTGGTTCTATTCAGCTTTGCCATATTACAGTGAGTCCAGGAATGTTCTCCGCAGTGCCTACATGCGTCTGCGAGAGCTAGCCACAGCAGTTACGTTGGTAGCACGGCTGCCACTTGCATCATAACAAATAAACCGTAAACTTTGTACTCACCACAGCCATTCATAACAGATGCTGGAACCATTCACAGTACGTCACTTTTATTTCCCCATAATCAGTTTGTTTGAATTCATGAACCACGGTAACTTTATAAGGGAACAACTGAAGCTTGTCTCTTACAGCTTTATGTGCTGTCGACGTAGAGGTTTCTGTTTGTTGAGCTAATTTTCGTGTTGATTTACTTGGACTACGCAGCATTATATCGGAGATTTCATAAAGTTATTCGTCTGTTAAAAGCGTAGGCCTGCCTGTTCCCGGTACATCGTGAACTGAGCCAGTCACACGAAATTCACTTACCAAATCCCGAATGGTATCACGGTTTGGACACTTTGAATTAGGAAACCGCGCCTGAAATCTTAATTTTACATTTTCTGTAAACCGATCGCCTTCGCGAAAAACTTATTCCACCAAAAAAAAACTCTCTCTTCAGTTGTAAACATTATCGCCTGTATACTGTTGCACTTATCTCTCTGAAGGCTCACTGACTGTAATACACACTGAAGGCATGCAGGCTCGCGCGCTTATCGCGATACACACCGACAGCCCACACGGGGGAAGTCCCGCGTTCAAGGACACAGTGCAGTGCAGCCAACTAAACTCACGAGTCAACCATTCGTAGCTGCACGTACTCACTGCGGAGAACATTCTCGGGCGCCCTGTACTAGGGCTGTGTAGCTAACTTGTACGCTGAACTGTGCATCTTTACAATGTTCAAAATTATTGATTCGCCCGCAGCGTGTGAGGTACGATCTGTGATACGTTTTTTGAGTGCAAGAAACATGTCGGCTGCAGACATTCATCGTCAGCTTTGTGAGGTGTATGACGATAATGCAATGACGGAAGGTATAAAGTGCGAAAATGGGTACGCGAGTTCAAAAGTGGCCGTGAAAATGTTCATGACGATGAACGCTCAGGTCGACCATCTGTGATCATAGATTTCCACCTTTTTTCGCAACTGAAACGTCATCTTGGTGGGAAGCGCTTCGCCGACGATGAAGAAGGGAAAACAACCGTGAATTCTTGGTTGTCAGAGCAGGCGGCAAACTTTTATGCAGAGGGATTTCAGAACTTAGTTTTAAGGTATGGCAAGTGTCTAAATAAACAAGGCAAATATGTAGAAAAATAGAGGAAGGTATGTACAACCTAAAAATAAATGTGGTTTCAAAATAAAATGTTCGGTTAATTTTAAAAAATAGCCCTTACTTAAAAATTAGCCCTCGTAATTTGGCCGTCTCTGTATAGTCATGTTGCTTCCTCAAATCATATCCCATGTGATAATTCTTACCGCTTTTGGGAACACACTAATGCCTGACACCCTAAGCAAAGAAGTGTCCATACGACTGACATAAAGAATGCAGGAACAGAGCAATCTTTCCTCTCACCCCCACACAATCCACGGCCAGACAGAGCGATGTCTTCAGCTAAGGAACAATCGATAAAACTATACGAGGGTGAGGGGGGTGAGCGGTACTAAATCTCCTTGTGTGGGTGCGTATCCCGTCATGCGGGATTCCCAAATGGACGGGGAAAATCAACTCTCAGCCCGATGACAAATCTGACGATCTATTGCTCGGGAAATAACAGCGAACCATACTGTAACAGGGAGTTTATTAAGTTCCTCCCAGGTTCTTTCTGGGAATGTGGAAGTTACCCTTTAAAACAAGGGTGTGCCTCCCCTGGGGAGATGCAAAGAGGTTAGTGGGGAGGTGTGACTGTCCTCTATAGCAGGACTGCCCGCGCCGTGTCGCCAAAACTTTGAAACAAGTTCCAGTCGTCGCACTAAACTAAATTATCATGAATTTATTTCATAATTAGATTATTAATTGTGGCAAATGGACATCAATACTCAGTCTTTGTCATTCGTGCTGTACGAGTGTATTGGATATTATCGTACTTTTATTTTAAAGGGATTTATTAAAACTATTTAAATTTATTTTACGTGTTTTTTTTATCCACTACAAATAAATATAGATCGTGGCAACAATACTAAAACTAAGCTCAGACAGCCACAAAACTCGCCATATTGCACCTATATATTTTTAAAAAATCCACACCCCTCAAACCCACCGTAGTGTCATTGGCCCGCAAGGTCCCCCAAATATTTACAATGTGGCCCTTAGTTGAAAAGTTCGGGCACCACTTCGCCTGCAGTCTATAATTTTGAAATATTGCTTTACAGAATTTACACCAGTCTGAACGTAAAACATAAAGTTATAGTTTCTTCGTTATACAAATTATTCTGACCACAACAATAGATCTAATGAGATAAGGTACATACTGTAGTTTGAACAGCTTCAACAATGGATTTCTTCAAGTAAGAATGCTTAGTATTTCTCTTTATTGAAATGCACAATCTGCACGAGTGTACCAATGAATTCTTGCAAGACCGTTCTTTTTTATTCTTTAAATTTACTCAACAGTTTGCATTTACTACTTAAAGTAGGAAGATGTTTCATTATTATCTCCCCTACTATCAAAAGTTGAAGTTATAGTGCTGTGACTTTAGAAAAAAATAAATTCAAAAAGTAAGAAAAGGGCCAAAGAAAATAATATCTTAAAAATGGGTTCACAAGCAACTTTGGTCATGATGGAATTTAAAAATTGCAGTGTGTCTTATGCGCCAAAAATGTGAGGCCTGCCAAACTCCAGGAACATTTCAGTGAAGTACACCTGTGGAGCTCTGGAGAGTTACTTAAGCAGAAGAGAGCTAGATTCCAATCATCGGTTTGTTACCGAAGTTAATTTGAGAAAGAGAGAGGGAGAGAGAGAGAGAGAGAGAGAGAGAGAGAGAGAGAGAGAGAGAGAGAGAGAGAGAGAGAGGGGTGAGGTGAATGAGTTTACTTTAAGGGGAGGTGTGGGAGTAAAAAGGTTAAGAATAAATAAGAATAATGTTATTGGTTTTACGTCCCTTTTAACTACTCTGGCTTTTAAAGACGCCGGGGTGCCGGAATTTTGCCCCGAAGGGGATCTTGAACGTGCCAGTAAATCAACTGACACGGCTCCCTCGCATTTGCGCACCCTCAAATGCCAGCTGACTACGCCAGGATACAAACCTGCAACCTTGAGCCCAGCAAGCGAGAACGTTACCCCTGAGCCACGTAGCCAGCCTAAAAAGGTTAAGAACCCCTGCTTTAAAGTATCTGACTTATCGTTGGCGTAACTTACCAAAACTTAGTAACGAAGTTACAGGAACGCTTCGTTACTTTACAGTTACTTTTGCCAAATGACACAGGTAGAAATACTATACAAGAGAGAAACCAAAGTAGTAGTCGTATAAACCCACTGATTACAGAAGCCAAAGTTACTAAACAGCCAATCAATGTCGACACTGCGTGACACGTATAAACCTTTGGGCAGCCCTGCGTGGATTGAGATATCTAACCAATCCACTACCCACATTGTGCGGCAACATGCGGGTTGTGTTCTCAATAACACCCGCTACTGGAATAACACTTCCTGAGGCACGCCAGAGCCTTTGCGCTCAAAATACTGGATGTAATCTTATTGTGCTGCTGTATCTAAACAAAGCTGATTTGCCATCAAAATAAAAAGTTTATTATTATTAAACACAATGTTTTTAAAAAGACAGAAATGTAATTATTGAATTAATAAGAAAACACTGATTTGTATCAGTCGTTAGCAAATATGTGTGATCTTTCAGCACAGTTTCCAAGATGGTACAGGGAGCATAGGTATCCACATAGGCGACATATACACTTTTCTGTTGGTTTGTCTAATCTCGTTATTGTACATATTTTACCATGGAAAGACGTGAAGACGTGACGTAACTTGAATTTTGCTCCTTTTCATGCGTGATTCTTCAGGGTTTCTGTATCAAAAAGAGCGCCTTCGGTGGCGTAGTTGGCAGCAAGTTGAGCTTCTATGCCCAAGTCGTCGGATTTTTTAAGAGCGTTAAAAATCCCTCGTTATGCCTTCCTTCGGAGGGGAAGTAAAACCGGTTGTACCATGTCATAGATTTATGGCATGAAAAAGATCCTTCCTCAACTACACTTGTGGGAGCTTTGTTGGTTTGTTTGATATCGCTATATTAGTTCCAACGTTCGCCGCTAGGTACCGACTGCGATGGCATTTAGTAGCCACGTCCGCAACTAGGTGTCTTGGACGGTAGCATTTGGTAGCAAAAGTAGGAAGTAACTTACTTAAGAAAATTAATCGTTTGCAGTCATAGTTGAATACAGATATAACACACACTAATAGAGTCATCACAATGAACACCGGTTATCAGACAAATTCTACACATACCCAAAGTACACGGGGCTACATGACCGCGTTGTCGCAGCCCCTAAACTTAGGAACCAACCAACCATCTGTATCAAAAAATTATTTTGGAATCTGAAGTACTTTTGTTTTCCTCTCTTCCAACACTGCGTGCAAGGCAGCCGTGTTGGGTGCTTTAAGAGCGATTTGATATCTTTGATATCTTCCAGAAAGAATGTTATACATACTTATTCTTAAGGCACACGGGACATTGTGAATAAACATTGAACAATAGTTTCAATCCTATGGCTCACATTCTTCACCATACAATAGGTGAGGCTTCACAATAGGCAGCCCACGGGCCACATACAATGCGGTGAGATTTCTGCTGGCCCACCATTAAAAGCGAGAAAAATTAAGTTTGAATAATTCAAAGAAAATTATTCTTACAAGTTAGATCACAACTGGCTTCCAAATTTTCCGCTTTTCTAAAGACGGAATACATTAGATAATTCCTGAGATTACCACGAATCATTTGCCTCAGTGGCAGTGCAGAAAGACACAAATTTGTACCTGTATCTGGCTGGCTAATCGTAAAAAAATACATTTAAAAACAAGTAGTTCTAAAGAACTAAACAGCCTATTTTCATATATCCATCTTATGTTAATTGCCTCCATGAACATACCAAATTTCAGTTTGATAGCTGTAATAGATTCGTAGATATTGAGAACAGTTTCAATATTTCGGATGGTCGCCATGTTAGATTCTTTTTATATGTAGGCCACAGAGTTATGTACTCTTACATGACGATTATTGCGTAGGTTCATTATTCAAACGTTGACTTCGATCGCATGACTAGGACACAAGAAACAGAAACTTAATTTTAAAATTTCACACAGCCGCCATCCTGAGGTTATGTAAACAATTGATCAAATTTGGATGGCAGAGTATTACAGTGTGTATAAACATTTGCTGTACCAAGTTTCACTGCGCTCGGACGGTTAAATCGCAAGAAAGTCTATTAAAATTTTACAACTTCGCTTGGCCGCCATATTTGTTTTATACTTAACAGGTTTATCACCGTACACAATTTCAGGGTGATATCTAGTACTGTTGCGGAGATATAGAATGTCAGTGAAATGTTTCGCGCGGATGCCATGTTGAATTGGTGACATGTATAAAAATTTCAAAGGCACTGTCGAGGTCGGACATGGTAGTAGTATGAAACTCAGCAAATCTTCTAGGTTTGTGCCGTATCTTGTGTAGGGTTTCGCCTAGGACACCAAGCTGGCTCATCGGCGGCTCTTGGTGTCCCCGCCCTGACACCCACAGGAGTAACGAACTGCGCGCTACCTCCCTTTATATTAAGTTACTGCGAGAACTAAAAGCTCAAGCAGCCTTAACTTCCCTATGAAGGTTCCACAAAAGATGGTATATTGGCTTTAAAGCCAGTGAATTAAAACTCAGCAATTCTACTAGGCACGGCACAAACCTAGAAGAATTGCTGAGTTTTAATTCACTGGCCGTGAAAGCCAATATAGGTTACCATCCTTTTAGTAGTATGAACTTACCGAGTTTCATTGAAATCGCTTCGGCCGTTTAAATGTTATTAGGGACAAACACACATACACACAAAAGGTGATCTCGTAAACCTTTTTTTTTTTTTTTTTTTTTTTTTCATAAAGGAAAATAGGCTAAGAAGTGTTGTACTCTGAATGATGGAACGTGAACGATTCGATTCTCTTTCCACACTGAAGTTCTTGTCAGGCTTGTTTAATTTTGTAAAATATTTTCCCAGGTTGTTGGAACCCCCTTATAAACTCTAAATGTCTGGAGCGATTTCAATGAATCTTGGTAAGAATATACTGTCCGACCCCGACCATGCCCTTCAAATGTTAGTACGTCTCGCCAATCCAACATTGCGGCTGTGCGAAATATTTCAACGGTATTCTGTATCTCCAAAACTATTACTGATATCAACCTGAAATGTTATACGGTGATAGAAACTACTCAGTTAAGTTCAGTTATGCGATGCTTTAATACATGGCAAGTACAAAACCAACATGGCGGCCAAAATATTTAAATGGCATTTTCTCGAGATGTAATCAACTGAGCGCAGTGAAACTTTGTAGGATAAATGTTTATACAAGACTTAATCTACTGGGATCTGATTCGATTCAAGGTTTTTCATAACAACAAGATGGTGGCTGTGCAAAATTTTAAAATTATTTATTTACTTTTTCTTTCCTAACGATGCAATTGTAAGTGGACGTTCGAATAATAAACCTATGTAATATTCTTCATCTAATTGCACATAACTCTCTGGCCTACATATAGAACAATCCAACATAGCGATCATTTGAAATATTTTGATGGTTCTCAATTAACCGAATTTATTACAGCAATCAAACTGAAATGTTGTAAGTTGATAGAGGCTATTAACTTAAGGTCACCTATGGGTTTTTCAATAATCTGATGAGCACAAATCCAACATGGCGGCGATGCGAAAATTAAATATTTATATAGATGTTTATTGGAAAATCCTTGTAAATAGAAGGAGAATTTTAATGGCAAAGACCAGTGGGATATATGAAAACAGGCTATTTAATTCTTCACAGATCTACTTGTTATATATTAATTTCAATTTAATTTAATTTTAAGTTGTATCTACCCCCTTAGGAATTTAGGATGTTTAAAATATACAATTCACGGAAGCACACCTCTCACGGAGAGAAGGGAAGACTATCTATAGTTAGATCACTTTAACAATATTGTCGAAAGTCTGCGATCTCCTTGAACACGCCAGTGCGTCATACGCCCACATCACAGTAGTTTTCCCAACGAGGCTCCACACTTAAGGTGAGTACAAGACACGGAAGAGAGAAGGGAGGGGGGTCTCAGGGGAGAAATCGAGCCGAAGACCACGGGGGAAAGGCAGGCGAGACAACAAACAAGCAGGTCCGACAGATGAGGCCATAAGCGCTACTTTCACGACGAGTTTCAGTCTCGGCCCGGCGCCTCCACTGTGCAAGGTGTGGCCCACTCTGATTTGTTTCATCCGGAACTTGGGACTCGCAGCCCCAACAATTACATCAAACTCAAGGAAACCACCCATATGGGTTCAGGATTAATTCTTTGGAGAAGTCGAGATAAACTCTTACAGCCTTTTCTTGAGCACAAGGAAATACAACCTCTTTCCGAAAAGTTCGGTGAATGGGTCTATATTAGGAACGGATTGTTGGCTTACCTGAAACATAAGTTACTGTCCTTAGAAATAATCCCCGAGGTTGGTTTTGCAATTCTGAGAACGGCTGTACAAGTCCTGGCAACTCCTGGCATATTCTTCTTTAGGGATAGCCTTCAGGTGGGTCGTCACATAACGTTGGATGTCCAAAATGTCCGAAAACCTCTGACCTTCAGGGCTTTTCGGCGACCCTGGAGCCCGCCACTCCATACTTTGACGCTTGCCTTCAGGGTCGTACCTCAGCAATCAGGTCTTGTCGCCCGTGACGATGGTTTTCAGGACCATTCTATTCCAAGGAACATTCACCCTTCTGACTGCCACCCGTCGAACAGGTGTGCATGATAGGTTGCATAAATTCACCATTATCTCTCGCTTTCAATTCAGAGTTTTGACGATACTTAAAGAAGACTATGCCAGGAGTTTCCAGGACTTGTACAGTCGTTCTTCCTTCGAAGGATAGTAACTGCTTTTTCAGGTAAGCCAACGATCAGTTTGTAATATAGACCCATTCACCGAACTTTTCGGACAGAGGTTGTATTTCCTTGTGAATACGTCCTCTATAATTCGTTAAAAGGTTGTAAACTTGTTGTTTAACCTAGCATGGCTTGGCATCAACACTATTATTAACAAGCAAGTATAAACCACCTGCCCGGCGTTATTGGTATGCGGACTAGACGCGACACAGTTCTGTTTAATTGCACTTTTAAACAAATTGTCTTTATTTACGCAATCACAAACGCAATTCGTTACTGCCACGGGAATTCTCTTGCTATTGAATGCTCACTTGTTACGATCGGTTACTTGTGAGACTAACTGCGTGGAGCAGCGGTAACGTTCTCGCCTGCTGTGTCCAAGGTTGCAGGATCGAATCCTGGCTCAGTCAGCTGGTATTTGAGGGTGCGCAAATGCGAGGGAGCCGCGTCAGTAGATTTACTGGCACGTTAAAGATCCCCTTCGGAGCAAAATTCTGGCACCCCGGCGTGAAACCAATAGCATTATTATAGGTTACTTGTGAACGCCCCAAAGTATATATAACCCGCCTGGCTTTACTGTTATCCGGGCTGGCTGGACGCGACACAGTTCTGACAGGGGCTATTGTCTTGTTAATTTGTTTAAACGCATTAATATATTTCAGTTGACTTTTCACGAAATGCAAGATTTTTCCTGTACTATTGAGACGATTTGGAAGATTTTGGTACTAACCGCAACTCCTATCTCACTCCGGTTTAAGAGCTTGAGTCGTGAAACACACACCTTAGCGTTTTATATAGACTATAGTCTAGAAATATATACCTAGGTAGAGTCGAACTTCGATATCTCTAAGTGATTTCGGAGATGGAAATTACTTCGAGGAGTTGTATTACAAGGCTAGATTCAAAAGTAAAGTTCCCACATTTGTTAGAAATAGTTACCATTTATATTTTACTTGCAAAGTACACCTTGGAAATCTTATATCTCCTCTATTTTGCAACATAGTCCCAATTCTCACCCTATTTTCATTTAAGAAATAATAGGTTTATGAGATCAGCTTTTGTCCGTGTGTTGTGTGTGTGTGTGCGTGCGTCCGAGTGTCCCTTCCCCCGCATAACGTCTAAACGGCTGGAGCGATTTCAAAGAAACCCCAACCGTGCCCTTTATATTTTATTAAGTCTCACAAATCAAACATGGCGGCTATGCGAAATATTTTACCGGTATTCTATATCTTCGAAACTATTACCGATATCACCCTCAAATTTTGTACGGTGATAAAGGGCACTACTAGAAGTTCATCTATGTAACTTTCAAAAACCTGTAAAGTACAAAACGAACATGGCGGACAAGCAAAGTTGAAATATTTTAACAGACTTTTCTCGCGATTTAACCATCTGAGCGCAGTGAAATATGTTACAGTAAATGTTTATACACATTGCCATGTATCCTACTGGCATCTAATTAAGTTCAATTGTTTACATAACCTCAAGATGGCGGCTGTGCGAAATTTTAAAATTAAGTTTTCATTTCTTGTGTCGTATATTGCGATCGAAGTGAAAGTTTGAATAATGAACCTACGCAACAATTTTCATTTAATGGTACATAACTATGACCTATACATATAACACTCCAACATGGCGACCATCCGAAATATTTAGACGGTTCTCAATATCTACGAATCTATTACAGCAATCAAACTGAATATGTGTATGTTGACAGAGGCAATTAATATAAGTGCAATATATGAAAATAGGCTGCTTAGTTCCTCACGGAACTACTTGTTTTGAATACATCTTTGTTGAGAGATCCATTATTGTAGATACCTGCCTCACAGAAGTCAGCGGCCAACCCGTTGAAACACCTGGTCACTACTTCTTTCTTCGCCCGCAAATAGTGTAGGAAGTTCTCGAACGGCCGCATAGACATCTATGAACACGAAGCGAGAGGCCGTCGATCTCAGATGAAACTAACGCAAAGATTGAGCGAATTCTGTTCGAAGATTGGAGAATCTCGATCAAGGGCCCCTGAGGTTTCTGAATCTTCCATTGAAAGGATTTTGACCGAGAAATTGGGCTATCACAAGATGTGTGCGCGTTGGGAACTGCACATCCTTACAGCAGAACACAAACAGCATCGCGTCGACTGACGAATGCGCCGAAAACACCCGAGGAATTCTTAGACTCCATTGCGCACTGGTGATGAAACGTGGGGACACTATTTCACTACCGAAACAACAGTCACGACGATTAGAGACGGACAATGAAGTGATTGGCAGCGGACTTCTGTGAGGGAGGTATACAAAAGTGGATCTCTCGTCAATAAAAATGTATTTAAAAAATTGCGACTATGTTGAAAAATAGCGGAAAACAAGCTTTTCAATGGTATACTTTTCAAGTCAAATAAAACATGGTAACTATATCTAACAAGTTTATTTATTTATCGTATGGCTTTTAGTGCCGAGAGTGTCCGAGGACATGTTCGGCTCGCCAGAGGCTGTAGCTGCTTCAAGCGGACACCACTAGGGTGAGCTACAAGTTCCGTTCAATTTCAAGTAGTTCCAACTTTCGCTTCCAGATATCAATGATACCTAGTGGTGAACGTTTGGTTATGTGAAGACCAGCCCAAATTCATCAACATAAACGGGAGGACAGCATCAGGCTTAAGGCCTGGACAAAATAACTTCCTTAAGAGAAGATTAGACTGAAAGGATTGGGCTAAGGAAATGCGGCCTGGTTCTTTCAATACTAGACTGAACATTGAGAGTAAATACAATATTTTTATTTTTTATGGTGAAACTTGCAAACACATTAATAAATAAGCCTTAATTAAAAAATTAGTTATGCTGGCCCGCCTGGGGCAATTTCAAATGTTCATTAATTTTATTTAGGTTGGCCCAGCCATGGGCTATTATTCAAAAGTTCATTCTGCTTGATGCACACACAAATTTAATATTCTTGCACTTGCTAGCAAACACTTAAAACGAAGATGATTAAGATAATAATAAAAAAGGCACAAACTTATCTTTAGTGGCGATGACTAGAAGCATGCTGACGGAGACTGCCGTGGCCAACACTTGATTTTTTTTGGCAGTAGAATTTGAGATGTCCAGCATCAGGAAAATAACTTCGCCAGGGCGATCTTCTTCTTCTTCTTCACCAGCGCTGTACATTGTTTAACATCGTTAGGTTTGATGTTATTTCTTGAATGCCAAATAACATGGCATTTTAGAACTGCGATTTGATGCAGCTTCTTGCGGTTTGGAGTAAAATGTAGAATGCACTTTCTCAGTGCTGAAGCTCTCTGCTGTTGCGTTTCCTGGTAGTTTCAATCATAAATGCAGAGTAGGCCTGAAGTTTAGAAGGCCCCGGAGAAGGGCGGAAGGCACGAATGCCTCTCGCAAGTTGAAGAAGACCGTAGAAGGTTTGAAGAAGGAATGCTGATGGAGAGCAAAACGCCGCCACTTAAATAATAACATCATAGAAACGTCTGGAAGCCTAGGCTGGTGGGCGATGATTGGCCAGGGCAAGCTGTGACGTCAGTCATACAGAAAGGCAGCAAGCAAGTCGACACCCTTTTCAGTATGCGAGCGTATGCTGGAGGCACATGACCTAAACATGCTGAGGTAAGAGTCTTAGATATATATATAGAGAGAGTAAACACTAGTAATAAACAATATAATGTTAACAGAAATGAATAAGTACATATTGCTCGTTCGGTGGTCTCAAAAGCATTTAACCGACAAATGCGGCACGAAAGAAAAACGCACGATAAACATCACGAAAGTGATCAACGTTGGAACTTTGATAGAGCGTTACAACGAAATCTAACCTGGAAATTTAGCTCCACACAAGTGAAGTCTGTGGAAGGATCTTTTACATGCCATAAATCTATGACATGGGCCCGCCAGCTTTACTTCCCCTCCAAAGGGATTTTTAACGCTTTTTAGCCTACTTTTCACATTTTGCAAAAATGAGGAAAAAGTAGTCTTATGAGATCGGGCAAATGTGTGTCTGTCTGTCTGTCCTTCTGTCTGTCTGGCTGGCTGTGTGTGTGTGTCCCCCTATCAACTCCTAAACGGCTGCAGCAATCGAAACAAAATTTAGGAGTAAAGATCTATACCTGAATATCTCACGGCCATATTTGAAAATGATGTCAGTGCTACCAACTGCTGAAAAATCGCAATTGAAATTTGAGCTCCATGTTGGTATTCTTGAAAGGTATGAATGCGAGCTATTTCAAAATTGGCACACATATAGATACTAATATTGCAGTTTAATTTCCAGGAGTGCACACATGGCAGTGTTGCCAAACTGATTATAAGCCTGCTGACAGGTCCAAATTATAAATGCATATACTTTCTACACTATCAATTGGATTTCAACCAAATTTCGTATGTGCTATGTGTACGTAAACATATATGACTGAGCGTATTCTTAAGAGCCACCAGGGCTGCCAACTGTTAATAAATGCTCTCATTTTTTAAAATCCAAATACCCATATATCAGAAAGTATGCAAGACGACAGCTTTAAACTATGCACACGTATAGTTCCTGACATTCTATGTTAATTTGGAGTAACTTATATACGTCAGTGCTAACAACATGATTCTAAGCCTGCAGAGAGGTCCAAATTTAAATACATGTAACTTCTATACTATCATTTGGATTTCAACCATATTTCGAATGTGCTATGTGTACCTTAACAGATATGACTATGCCGATTCTTAAGAGTAACCAGGGCTGCCAACTGTTAATAAATACAGTCTCTACTTTTGTTACCCTAATATCGATATATCAGAAAGTATACAAGCCAATAGCTCTTAACTGTGCACACGTATAGTACCTGGCATTCTAGATTAATTTGGAGTAACTAATTAATATAGGCCTACGCCAGTGCTGCCAACATGATTCTAAGCCTGTTGATAGGTCCAATTTTAAAATGCATGTAACTTCAATACTAACTAACGGATTTAATTCAAAATTGACACAACAATAGATCATATTATTTTAGATTATTTCTGACCAATACATGTATGTCATTGTTGCCAACATGATTTTACGCGTGCTGTTAGATCCAAGGTTTAACTGCATGTAACGTCCATGCTATCCATTGGACTTCAACCAAATTTTGTATACTGTACCTTAAGAGATGGAACTAAGAATATATTCAGTCACCAGGGCTGCCAACTGTAGTTCTCTATTAGGCTACATTATGCAAGGTAAACAGTATTTCTAACTTATTAGAAATGTCGATATTACCAACCTAATTTCGTCATTATTCTAGATAGATCCATATAGATTAATCATTGGCATGAACCTTAAATTTTAAGAAAAGTAGGCTCTTTAGTTCGTCACGGAACTTCTTGTTTAATATATCATCGTATCATAAATACACAAATAGTCAACTGTTGTTGCTTTTGGTAGCTGGCTTTACCCAGTTACTTTCACTGTCTGAGGTGCAAATTGACCTCAACCAGTCTTCCAGTCTTAAATAGCATAATAAATTGACAGAAATACATGGTCCCTACACAACTGAATCCATATTTTAATTCCAATGTCACACCTAAAGAAATTAATTCAACTGCATGTTCACCCCAACTTCGGAATAAAGACACGTATTTTATATCTGGGGAACAAAATTATCATTCGAGTCATCAAATTATTCTAATACTAGAACTTTGAATTACAGAAAAAGACATGACATAAATTGTGCAGAACTTCGCCCGGAAATTAAAATTACTTCAAGATATAGGTTGATCAAATTCAACATCTGGAAAGTAATTTAGTCATTTGCCACAGATACCACAACAAACGTTTTCAAAACACTTAAAATTGTTCACACTAAACAATAACCCAATTTTATTCCCAGCAGAATAGCAAGCAGAGAAAGATGGATTATAGGCAACACAATACAACACGCACCTGGGAAATTTTCCAGTCATCTAAACACCAGAGCGAGTGGAAGGAAGTGAACTAGCTTTCCGATACATTTTCAGTAATGTTTTTACGCAGTTTCTAATGGGATTCATTTTATTTTGTTTTCCACAGTTCTGGGAATCATGAAATAGCAGTTTCTAGAAGAAGCTAATCATCAAGGTCTTTAAAGACAAACTCCGGATTTTAATAAAGGAACTGTATTTTAGGAATTTTATATCTAACGCTAGTCATTACGAAAATCCGATATTTTGTGTACCGTATATAAAAGGATTTTAGTTAGTGTAATAGGATGTTGTCAAATGTGTATGTAATATTTTAGCCAACTATGAACGACTGATGAAGGACAAATGCCGAAACATGCATCGTGTGATTTAACGTAAAAAAAAATGTATTGAAGAGTAGAGGCCATGGTTAGTAATTATACATTTCAATACGGACGAAAAATGGTAATTGTGACGAAAGCCATAGATATACATATAAAAGTTCGACTTATAGAATTTTGACTGTAGCCTACACATGATGATTGACACAAGATTGTGCCATCTATAGTTGAACTGCTGTTATGTTGCTGCAGCGTAACTTCACCAACATGAAAGTAAATATCAGTTGAGGAGATGATCTTGGCCATAAAGTTTCTAAAAAAAAATCTCTCATTAGAGGTTAAATTAAGGTGACTTGGAATATACTTCATCACAGAGTAATCACGTCCTTCTAAAATGAAACTTTTCTTTTTATTTCTTGGCGCATTGCATCAATTTGAATATTATGAGAGCGTTGCACTGCAACAGATGTTGGTGCAGAGATAACATGTAAATAAGTTCGACGGTGGTGAAGTCTTGTCTAGTTGGGCCTGTAGCGGGCGCGTATCGATCCCAGGACCCGAGCAAAGCAGAGTGGAGTGGAGTAGAGCGCGCAATACCCGTGACTCACTGAGGAAAACACTGGTTCTGATTAACAGGCAATGGGAAACTTCCTCAATAGGATGATCAGATTAAACCAATCCCGGGGAGTAAAATATAGGAACCTACACACATTATTATACGTCAACCCCCCAGGGGATCACGACTAGTGAGACGTGGGTTGGCGACCACGGGGCCCCAGCTGAGTTCGGCATGACTTCCACTTACTTGTGCCGGGCTCTTCTCTGTCATCTTTCCTACGACCTCCCTTGGTCAACTCTTCTTCTATTCCGACCCCGTCGGTATTAGGGTATCGGAGGCCTAGGGAGTCCTTCACTTTCCCGCTTTAATTAGCCCTTTTCTCATCTTTCCTGATAACCTCAATCTTTGAGTGGTCAGCCTTCTCTTTCTTTTCGTGATATCTCTTGCCTTCTGTACGAGGCCCTCAAGGAGGCAGGGTGTATGTAGCCCCACCACTTCTGGTGCACCCTGGATAGTGCTACACCCTCAAGGGCTCACGGCTCGTGAGTTCGGGATTTGGCGACCCGAAGGGATTCCTGAGCTGAGTCAAGTTTTCCCTCTTTTTCCATTGCCTTTGGGGTGAACCCCCTAATCTTTCCCTTTCCTCTCTTCCTTATTGGCTCTCCTTCCTTCAAAGTCCCACAATTCTTATTCTTCGAGGGTTGAGGGCATTTCCTTTCCTCCTGTCTTTTATGTACATTCTTCTCCTTTTTGTTTCCCATTTCCTCTTCTAGTTTATAAGCCAGTAGTTAGTTTTAGTTGTAGGTTTCATTTGATCATCTTTCATTTTCACTATCACCCGAACCATTAGTGGCCGATAACCTAGATGTAAGGCCCCTAACCCTTTATAGGGCAAAAGACTGGAGGTATAAAATATTTGGTTCTTTTTGCACATTTGTAATTGGGGTTGATAGATGAGTAGGAATATGCAACAATTTTATGTGAGTGGATTCTATTTTATGAAATATGAGGTGGGAAATTATTATCCCACTGCCCACAGCCGACAGTATGTTTTCTTAAATGAGCAATGGGTTAATTACCTCCCACCTCCAAATAATGATGATACTTGTGTTTATCACTCATTAATGAGGTTTATTTAACAGGATATAACATATAAAAAACACCCATCACGCTCTATAATTTTAAAAAAATACACGCAACTCCCACGCAACACAAGGTCAGTGACCTATATCATCTTTGCCGAAAAGTGCAGAAAAAATATAAAAGTGATTTTGGAACGTTAAAAGTTAGTCTATCCGAATATAATTCAATGATTTCAAAATAGTATTTCCTAAAAACACAGAAAATTAATTTTAAAAATCTTCTATTCTATGGCAAACACCGTGAGCAGGATAATTATTTCCATTCTAGCTGAAATATATTTACTCATGTGACCAAAACCATTATTAACATTGTATTTCAGTTATATACCAACGTTTACAAATCTCTTATCTCCAATAAAAACACCTTCTTCTGCAAAACAATGCATTTCTTTCACTCTACACAACCGAACTGGCGAGCACGTGCACTGTAGAGACCACTGGGATATATGCTTCCCATCTTTGGTTTCTGATGATAGTATACATCAAGTTAATGAGTTTCCAATATTTCTCTGCATCTAGCTTGTGGATGCATGTGGAACTGCTTGAAATGAAAGGGGTGGGAAGATGCTCTCCCTACACCCGTTCTATAAATACATGGTGGGAAGATAGTATCCCAAGGACCTATAAAGGGAACAATTATCATCATCATCATCATTATACGTCAAACCGCAGGCTTGAAAAACAATGAGTTAGGCCAGTTAAGTCTAGAGCAGGGGTCTCCAAACTCTTTATCCTAAGGGCCACACTGACTCGCTCAACTAAGTCCCAAGGGTCAAGCCCTAGCTAGCTCATCGTACCAACATACTGTACTTTGGGTTTACGTGCAATGTTTCATGACGGGACTAGCCAACGAGTGCGCAGTGTACCGACATTTGTAAAGGGAAATATGTAAAGTCATCATTAATAGAATGCTTGCCACGGTGGGTGAGTGGTTATCGTGTCGGACTACCAACCCCAAGTTTGCAGGTTCGCTCCTGACCATGGTAAGTGATTTTTGAAAGGCGAAAAAATAACAACACAAAGTTCCTCCTTTCGCTAACAGAGAGCGCTATAGCTTAGATATCTAACCTCCTTGACTTTCATAGCGCTCCAAGGAACCACACAATTAAACATGCAAGGTGCCCTCTAAGCATCAAATAAGAATGCTTGCACCCAGCACCCGAGGCCATACGATATCATACTCCTCATAATCATCATCATACCAATAATAATAATATTTTAATATCGTACGGCCTCGGGTGCCAGCTTTGTTATTTGACATCCAAAGGGTAGCTTGCATGTCGAATTTCGTTGTTCCTTGAAGCACTATGAAAGTCAAGGAGGTTATATATCTGAACTCCTTGAACACTATAGAGCTTTCTAGTAGAGAAATGAGGAACTTTGTGTTGGCAGGAACTCCCGAGATTAATTTTGCCATTATGAACACGGCCTACTGAATTCAAATGGGTTCTTTAACATGCCGACATGGTGTCGTACTTTTTGCCGCCTTTCAAAAATTACTTACCACGGCCAGGAGCGAACCTGCAAGCTTGGGGTTAGTAGACCGACACGTTGACCACTCACCCACCGTGGCAAGCTATAATGATAATGATATACCGTATTATGGCATAGAATTTTAGTTTGAGTCTAGCACTATCTATAGGCTAATGAAACCTGGATGTCTTATGAAGAGAATTGTTGTGGACTATTGAAGAAGGAGATAAATAGGGACCGGATTTATAGGTTTTTGAAATTGTCATTTTAGGTTTTCAAAAACATAAAATAGGTTTTTTAAGGTTTTTAGCCTACTTTTCACATTTTGCAAAAATGAGAAAAAAGTAGACTTATGAGATCGGGCAAATGTGTGTCTGTCTGTCTGTCCGTCTGTCTGGCTGGCTGTGTGTGTGTCCCCCCCTATCAACTCCTAAACGGCTGCAGCAATCGAAACAAAATTTGGTAGGAGTAAAGATCTACACCTGAATATCTCACGGCCATATTTGAAAATGATGTCAGTGCTACCAACTGCTAAAAAATCGCAATTGAAATTTGAGCTCCATGTTGGATATCTTGGAAAGTATGAATGGGAGCTATTTCAAAATTGGCACACGTACAGACCATAATATTTCAGTTTAATTTCCAGGAGGCCAAACATGGCAGTGTTGCCAAAATGATTATAAGCCTCCTGATAGGTCCAATTTTTAAATGCATATAACTTCTACACTATCAATTGGAATTCAACCAAATTTCGTATGTTGTATGTGTACGTAACCAGATATGACTGAGCGTATTCCTAAGACCTACCAGGGCTGCCAACTGTTAATAAATGCTCCTAATTTATTTTATCCAAATACCAATATATCAGAAAGTATGCAAGCCGACAGCTTTAAACTATGCACACGTATAGTACCTGACATTCTATATTAATTTGGAGTAACTTATATACGTCAGTGCTACCAACATGATTATAAGCCTGCTGACAGGTCCAACTTTAAATACATGCAACTTCCATACTATCATTTGGATTTCAACCAAATTTCGTATGTGTTATGTGTACCATAACAGATATGACTATGCGTATTCTAAGGAGCAACCAGGGCTGCCAACTGTTAATATGTGCTGTCCCTATTTTTGTTACCCTAATATCAATATATCAGAAAGTATGCAAGCCAATAGCTCTAAAATTTGCACACGTATAGTACCTGGCATTCTAGACGAATTTGGAGTAACTAATATACGTCAGTTCTGCCAACATGATTCTGAGCCTGCTGATAGGTCCAATTTTAAAATGCATGTAACTTCTATACTAACTAATGGATTTCATTCAAAATTGGCACAACAATAGATCATATTATTTCAGATTATTTCTGACCAATACATGCATGACATTGTTGCCAACATGATTTTACGCGCGCTGTTAGATCCAATGTTTAACTGCATGTAACGTCCATGCTATCCAGTGGACTTCAACCAAATTTTGTATTTAGTACCGTAAGAGACGGAACTAAGAATATATTCAGTCATCAGGGCTGCCAACTGTAGTGCTCTATTAGGATACATTATGCCAGGTATACAGTATTTCGAACTAATTGGAAATTTCGATATTAGCAACTTAATTTCGTCATTATTCTAGATAGGTTCATATTCTGTAGAATAATCATTGGCATGAAAAGTAGGCTGTATAGTTCTTCACGGAACTTCTTGTTAATAGGTAGGATAAGTTTTTAAATATACTACAATAAATGGAACAAAACTGCAATGAGGTATTTTTAGGTACTCGCATATCATATATAGGCTATATATAATATATATACTGTATATATATTTTTAAAGTACGGAGCTACATAATTCATGAATATGGCTCGCGTGATACGGAAAAGCATAAAAGTATTTTTGTATTTAGAAATAAGAAAAAAAAGGTAAAAAACTAAGAATCCCGTCCCCAGAGATAACTTAAGGGATGAGCAACCATGCACACATACTTTGTTACTGTTCAATACGTTAGCCAACAAAATAGAAATTTATTTTAAACGTGGTGATTTGATGATATTTTCTTTTTAAATGTTACAAATTGGTTGTTTTTTTTTTGTTGTATCACCAGATTTGTTAATAGAAAGATTAACAATTCACTAACTATTTTAGTATGATTGATAGTGCAGTATAACAGGCAGCAACACTAAATTATGTTCATGAAGAAATGTTGTAATTTTTGTTTTCAGTAACGTTCAGGTGTGCCGTTTTTAACATCATAAAATTATGGTCACCCTAGACCCTGAACGAATCAACAGCAACTGAATAAATTAGCAACGGAAGCTGCTGGAACACAGCGCGGCAGAGTACGAGAGTAGATCCCCGACAAGACAGCAGCTCTAGACACCACGTGACTTCATCCATCACGCCCGGGGAAGCCCCAACGCTGAAGTACAATTCCCCCCGTTGTCTGGCTAATATGGAACTACTTCAGACTTAGCAATCCTTCCAACTGGCATGTCACAGTGGGTGTGGGTAGCATGCTGAGCTTCTATACCCAAGGTCGCGGGTTCAAAGCCGGCCAAAGTCGTCGCATTTTTTAAGAGCGTTAAAAATCCCTCAGTATGCCTTCCTTCGGATGGGAAGTAAAGCCGGCGGTCCCATGTCATAGATTTATGGCATGATAAAGAACCTTCCACTAATTACACTTTCGTGAAGCTCAATTATATAATAGGTTGACTAACACTCTTATGTTCCAACGTTCGTGGCCAGGAGCCGACTACGGTGGTATTTAGTAACAACGTTCAGAACTAGTTGGTCGATGATGGTGGCATTTGGAGACAAAAGTAGGAACTAGTTGAACATTGATCGTCTGCAGTCCTTACTTGAATTAAAAACAGATAACACACACTAATACAGCCATCACAATTAACACCGGTTATCAGACAGATTCTACACACACCTAAAGAACACGGGGCTACATGACCGCGTTGTCACAGCCCCTAAAGTGAGGAACCAACCAACCAACCAACAGTGAGTGTGAGTGCCAAGACTGAGAGATAAGGAGTTCTTACAAGTCTGTGGTTCGATTACTGGTGCTGACAACTGTTAGCAGGTTGAGTGTCGTCGCAGTGGCGTAACAGGGGTTTGTTTCTGGAGGGGGGATGAGTTAAGCCTAAATTACACTGAAGGGGCTCAAGGGCTCCGACATAATCAATGAAAAAGATATAAAGCCCCGAGGTTTCATAAGCTCCTATCTACAGTAAGCTTGCCACGGTGGGTAAGTGGTTAACGTGTCGGATTACCCCCCCCCCCCAAGCTTGCAGGTTCGCTCCTGGCCGTAGCAACTGATTTTTGAAAGGCGCAAAAATCACGACATGCATGTCATGTGATTTTTGAATTCAGTAGGTCATGTTCATAATGGCAAAATTAATATTGGGTACCTGGGTGTGTGTATTTGAGGTAAGATTTGGGTAGGAGGCGGCCGTGGCCTTAAGTTCGGTTCCATCCCGGCATTTATCTGGATTAGAAGTGGGAACCATGTCCAGGATGGTTGAGGTAAGAATCGAACCCGCCTCTTCTCAATTTTGCTCACGAGACTGAGTGGATCCCGTTCCAGGACACAGAGCAGTATTATATTTCTTGGCAGATACGGGAATCGAACCCGGACTTCCACGGTGATAGCCATGAATGCTAGCCACTATTCTTTCATGTACGCTATGCGTTCATTTCCCAACATGTATTTCTTTTAATCTATAAGTATTATGATATTTGTTCATCTTCAATATTACCCGTTAGTCCATAAACTTTCGGGAGAGATACAGACCCCCTAAACCTCTCTGACTACATGACGGCGAACGTAATAAGTGAATTTAAAAAAATTATAAATACAGTAAGTTATAACTAAATATACAAATAAATGTAATTAAAATATAAATAAATTAAATAAATAAATAAATACACAAACAAATTAATGAACATATAAATGCATAAAAATACAGTACATAAATAAATAAGTAAATAAATAAATTTTAAATAATAAATACAAAGTAAGTAAAAATAAATGAATAAATAAATAATAATTCACCAGATTGAAGTCCCCAAAGAATGTGTTGGGAAAGTAGGGTTGCAAATCTCCTTCACAAAAACTGAATTCATGGCTACAAAACACATTGAAACCCAAACTTTGGTAACAAAATACGGTTCAATCAACAAGGTTAATCATTTCAAATACTTACGTGAAATGATTGAACCTACAGGCACAGAAAGAATAGCACAAAGAACACGTGAACTCGAAATGCGGAAAGCATATGGGAGAACCGCAAACATCTACAACAAAAATGCATGAGCGTTAACACTAAAATTCGACATTACGCGACGGTCATCAAACCCGAAACACTCTACGCCAGTGAGACCTTAAACCTCAATTATAAAGGGGATCTTGAAAACATCAAGAAAGCTGAAAGGAAAATCATCCGAAAAATTCTTGGCCCAAGACTTACAGATGAAGGATATCGTTTATAATCGCACAAGATCACAGAAAACTATTCAAATATTGAAACCGATTTCCGTACACGACGCTTGAAATTTTATGGACACATTATGAGGCTAGATGACAACCGATTAACAAAGAAAATATTGATATTAAAGACGACAACGGTTTGGATTAAACAAGTCCAAACTGAACTCAATAACGCCAACATCACACCCACAGATATCGAAGACCGCAAAACTTTCAGACATAAGATCTACACTTGGGAAGCTGCATCAGAAGATAAGCCCAGCAGACCTAGGGGGAAAATGGACTGACGAACGTCGAGCTAAACATAGCGACATGATGAAAGAATTCTGGAAGAACAAGAAAAATAACAGCAACAGATCATAACTTGCTTTATGTGATCCTGTATGGGTCGAAACATACTTAATAAATAATGAAAATAATAATTAACAAGTAGTTCCGTGAAGAGCTATACAGCCTATTTTCATATATCCTACTCATATTAATTGCCTCTATCAACATACAAAATTTCAGTTTGATTGCTATGTTAGATTCGTAGATACTGAGAACCGACTAAATATTGCAGATGGTAGCCAGGTTGGATTTTTATTTATGTACTATTACATGAAGATTATTGTGTACGTGTGGTTTCCAGACTTCAATCGCATTTTTAGGACACAAGAAGTAAAACGAGATTTTAAAATTTCGCACAGCTGCCATCTGGTGGTTATGAAAACAATTGAAATAAATTAGATACCAGTGGATTAACATTTGTATAAGCATTAACGTGCAAAAATTCACTGCACTCAGATGGTTAAATCGCGAGAAACGTCCATTTAAATATTTATTGTTCGCGTCACCGCCATGTTGGATTAGTGCTCACCAGGTTACTGAAAGTCATATAGGTGAACTTACGTTCATAGAGGCTATGAAAAATCAGTTTGATTGCTGGAAAATATTCACAGATATTGAGAACCGTCAAAATAATTCGGATGCTCGCCATTTTGGATTGTTATATGTATAGGCCATAGAGTTAAGTACCATTAAAGGAAAATTATTGCGTAGCTTCATTATTCAAACTTTCACTTCGATCGCATGATTCCGACACAAGAATAAAAACTTAATTTTAAAATTTCGCGCAGCCGCCATCTTCAGTTTAGGTAAACAATTGAACTAAATTAGATGCCAGTGAATGGCAATATGTATAATCATTTACTGTACCACATTTCAATGCGTTCATATGATTAAATAACGAGAAAAATGTATTAGAATGTTTCAACTTCGCTTGGCCACCATGTTTGTTTCGTAGTTTACAGGTTTTTGAAAGTTACATGGATAAACTTGTAGTAGTGCTCATTATCACCGTACACAATTTCAGGTTGATATCATAAATAGTTTCGGAGATATTGAATTCCTGTGAAATATTTCGCACGGCTGCCATTTTGAGGTTATGTAAACAATTGAACGAAGTTAGATGTCGGCGCATTACAATGTATATAAACATATACTGTGCCAAGTTTCATTGCGTTTGGTTGGTTAAATCGCGAGAAACGTCCATTTAAAAGTCGCAACTTCGCTTAGGCGCCATGTTGGTTTTGTAGTTACCAGGTTTTCAAAGGTCACGTAAGTGAATTTCTAGTAGTTCCCTTTATCACCATACAAACTTCCAGGGTGATATCGGTAATAGTTTCGGAGATATTGAATGCTGATGAAATATTTCGCACAGCCGCCATGTTGGATTGGTGAGACGTAACAAAATTTGAAGGGCACGGTCGGGGTCGCCCGGAATAGAGCTATGAACTTAGTTTTATTGAAATCTCTCCAGCAATTTAGATTTTATTAGGGGGGACACACACACGAATCACACACACACGCACACACACACGGACAAAGGTGATCTCATAAGCCTATTTTTTACAAAATTGAAAATAGGCTAGAAATAAATAAATTCACGAACAAACCAATAAATATAAATAAATTTAAAAATACATAAATTAATAAAAATAAAGAAATAAATTTAAAAAATACATAAATAAATTAGTAAACAAATTAATTAAAATAAAAAATTAACAATAAATAAAAAACAAATAAATGAATAACAATAAATAAAAAACGAATAAATGAATAGGCTACCATATATAAATACAAATAAAAATAACTAAAAATAAGTAAATAAATATATAAGTTAACAAATAAGTAAATAAATAAATAAATAAATAATAAAAATAAAAATAAAAAATATTTTAAGACTTATAGATACGGAAGTGATTTCGACTACTAAGATTGATCATGCTAGGAAGTGAGGACGCAGTGAAGTAGGTTTCCGGGCTATGAGCACACGCTTCGACCCACGCGGCTCGGTGGCGGGCAGTCATGGGGCTCACGCAAGCCAGCAGATGGACACCGACAACAACCACTACAGTGCTACAACTTGTCCACCATATGGCGTGTTTAACATGTCCGTCAATATATAGCCTGCTTGCTTGCACGCAATTAAGTCATAAACCTTTTCCGGGATTATAATTGGAGATTTCAACCTTGTCATTTCACATATGCAGCAAACAGATTTACATCAATACACATTTCATTTCATTTCATACGCTTAGTAACACGGCGCAGTAAATTCACTATTTAGCGAACTAATTGGGGGTGGAGGTTCGTCAGTTGGATTGAGAATTTAGAAATTAGAACTAGAAATTCGAAATATTTAAAAGTCCATTCAATATATAGGCTACATCCGACCATGCAAAACGTCATTTAGATCTAATGTTTATAATAATCTAAATAAATGAATAAATACTTAAATAAATATATAAATAAATAAGTGAAAATGAATACATAAATTATTCCAGTAAGCCTTTAAGTGTTATAAATAAATAAATAAATAAATAAATAAATTCACAAACAAATTAAGAAACATAAAAAAATAAATTTAAAAAATACATTACTTAAATAAATAAATAAATAAATAAAATATATAAATTTAATATAAATAAAAATAAAAACCAAATTAATAAAAACAAATTAATATATAAATAACTAAACATAAATTAAGTCAATATTTAGTACCGTTTTCGGTCACATTGTGACCTTCTTCAGCGTGGTCTAGGATAGGTAACTGTGCAGTAACATACAACTTAATTTTTTTTTTGTCATAATAAGAGTTCTCAACCTCGACAATCAAAATCTCATAGACTGACAAAAGTGTGTTCTGAAACACTGTACGCGAGTATTAAACTCCAACGAAACGTCACGGTGCAACAGGCTGGCACGGTTCCCAGAGAACTCAACAAGAAAGAATATCCATTGTTTCTTTTACGGGGTCAAGGACATTTTGGTCATCAGCCCCGTGTTGTGAAATAACGTAGAAGAGTTGGGCTTCGACTGAATATAAATAATGTTGTAGTAGTTTCATTTGAGGGGCTTGGTCATTAGGCGTCGTGTACTTGGATGTATATGTGTACGGAATGTTTTGCTCACTTGTCGCAAGAAGATATGTACTGCGGACAGTATATGCAAACTGCTGCTTAGAGGCAAAGTGTGCGGTACAGTAGCATCCACCAATTAAATTGCAGCTTCCTCTGGCCCATTTGGCGAGATTCTCGTAGTCCGAGTTCACGGCCAAGAATGGAAGAATGTTATGCAAACGGCGTTGGTCTCTGCCAGTTTGATAATATTTCAATATTGTCCTAGCGGTCACATGTTTGTGCGATCTGGCATGGAAAATATCGCTATGTGACTGGCACCGTTTTCGGCCCATTTAGCACAACTCAAACCGTCACTACAGTTTAGCGTTAGAATAGGGTGTAATACGGTGTGTATTAGTAATTCAGATGAGCATTGGGAAGGAGGCAGCCGTGGCCTTTTAAGTTAGGAACAAACCCGGCATTCGTCTCGAATAGAAGTGGCAGACCACGAAAAACCACATCTTCTCAGGTTTGCCTCGCGAGGTAAAAGTGTATCCCGTTCCAGCCCTCAAACCAGAATTACATTTCTTGGCAAAGTCGGAAGTCAAACTACGAGTAGGCCTCATGGAGGTTTGAGTTATAGAGGTTCTACTGTACGCATTATGGAGGAGGAGGATGATGAGGATGTCGTTAAAAGGGGCTTAACATCTAGGTTATCTGCCCCTAATGGTTTAGGTGATCGTAAGAATGAAAAATGTAACTTACAGTACAACTAAAACTAACTACAGAGTTACAAACTAGAAGAGAAAATGGAGAATAAACAGAGGAATACGGATACAGAAGGAAAGCAAATGCTCTCAACCTTCGAAGAATGAGAATTAAGGGACTTGGAAGAAAGGAGAGCCATGAAAGGGAGATAGGAAAGAGGAAGAGGAGAGGGGCCGCCCCCAAAGGCAATGGAAAACGTGGAAAAACCGAACCCATCTCAGGAACCCCACCCCGGGGTTGCCAAATCCCGAGCTCTCCAGCCATGAGCCCTTGAGGGTGTAGCATTATCCAAGGCGCACCATAAGTGGTGGGGTTACATACACCCTGCCTTCTTTAGGGCCTTGTTCTGCAGAAGGCAGGAGATACGATGAAAACAAAAAGAAGAGGTCTGACCCCTTGAAGAATGAGGGTATCAGGAAAGATGAGACAAGGACCAATTAAGACGGGAAAGTGAAAGATTCCCTAGGCCACGGATACCCTAACACCGTCGGGATCGGAAGAGAACAACAGTTGGCCAAGTGAAGTCTGCAGGAAAGATGACAGAAAGGAACCCTGCACAAGTGAGTGGAAGAAATGCCGATCTCAGCTGGTGCCATGTCCCATTATGACGGACGCCCACGGAAAGAAAGCCTTATCAATTCGAATAATGTTGCAAGGCATCGCGGATTGTCGGGGTTGTACTATATCTGACCTTTGGCACCAATTACTTGTGCAAGGGGGGGGGGGGGGTGGCGTCCCTCTTGATTGATCTAGCCGGCCGTGCGCAGAGGCGCCAGTGCACGACCATATTAATATGAAGCACTTAGCTCTCTCGACCACAACATGACGTTTCTGGGACACGTATTCAATATCCACGTATTGTCTCAAAAGATACTGTACTTGCCGTCCAAGGTCTTATTACACACGGGGAATATTGATGTTCACATAGCGTGAGTTGCGCAAGGTCCCTCACTTTTAGGTGGTGGTAGGGATAATTTATTTTAAGGGCTTGACACAGCTCAGTCATCAGCTCCGTGTAATAGGGTGTGACTAAATTTGTCGGATATGATGATGATTGTTGTTTTAAGGGGACTAACATCTAGGTTATCGGCCCCTAATGGTCTGGGTGATAGCAAAAATAACAATGAATTGAAAACCATAACGAATATTAAGTGAGACTGAAAATACCTACAAAACGGAACTCTGATTGAAATGACTCACAGAATGGAGAGTGGTAATACAGTGGAACTTGGATAATACGAACCTCAAGGGACCAGTGGAAAAATTCGAATTATCCAAAAATTCGAATTAAGAAAGTTCTTTGAAAAGGGTGGAGAAAATATATTGTATTACGTTTACATAATGATTTACGTTCAACAAAGCAGATTAACAGACAACGGTACTTTATAATAACTGCATCGTGAATAACCTAAAAAGTTTCATTTTTATATATAATAGGGATTGCGGTCATTGGTGGGCGAAATAAAACCAAAATGCACTCTTCACCTATTTAACGACAGTAGTAATCCAGCAATCTAGTTAAGTCTTAGAGATATCTACTGTTTCTCTAAATAGTTTGATAATTTTACCAGTTTCCTACAATTAAGTCTCCCAGCCATCGCAAAAGAATCTAACAAATTTAAGGAACGGAAAACAGAATCACTTACGTCATTTCTACTTTCAAACAAACGCCTAATTTCTGTGATGTGGTTTGTTGCTTGGGCTGCACTCAGAGCAGTTTTTTTTTTCGGGAACTGTCCCAACTGTTTGGCTTCCGATCTGTTTTTTACACGTAAAAACTTCGAATTATCCAAAATATAATTCGAATTAACCACGATTTTTTAACATTGATTGTATATAAGATGCTAGGGACCAAGAGAAAAATTCGAATTAAAGAAGATTTCGAATTATAGACGTTCGAATTAGCCACGTTCCACTGTACTTACAAAAGGGAATTGAGTAGGAAAATACTCACAAAAGAAATAGATTGAATGTAGGTTAGGTTCAAAATGCAAGTGAAATTCAAAATACTTACAAAATGCAAATGAGATTGAAAATACGTACAAAATGTAGTGTAGATTCAAAAAATTCGCTTAAGGTAATTTGGATATACGGGGAGCCAATGAACAAAAACAGTGCGGGAATCTTGAAGAGAAAAGGAAATATAATGAAAAGAAAACAAGAGGTCTGACCCCTCGAAGAAGGAGGGAGCAGGAAAGATGAGACAAGCGCCAATTAAGGCGGGAAATTGAAAGACTCCCTCGGCCTCAGATACCCTAATACCGTCGGGGTCGGAAAAGAACAAGAGTTGACCAAGGGAGGTCGACAGGAAAAAAGACGGAGAGGAGCCCGGCACAAGTAAGTGGAAGCAGTGCCGGACTCAGCTGGGGTCCCGTGGTCGCCAACCCACGTCCCACTAGATGTGAGCCCCTGTGGGAGAATTTGTCTGATAACCTGTGTTTCTGTATGACTGTCATGGTGCCCCCAGGGACTCACAATTGGGTTAGTGAGTACGGGACCCCAGCTGAGTCTGGCAATGATTCTACTTACTTGTGCCGGGCTCCTCTCTTTCACCTTTCCTATGGACATCCCTTGGTCAACTCTTGTTCTCTTCCGTCCCCGACGGTCTTAGGGTGTCCGAGACCTACTGTCCGTCCACCAGCTCATGGTCCTAGGGGACTGAAGGGGAGAGGAGAGACATTCCAGCTGCGTTGATTGAATGGACGTGCCGCTGCAGGTATTGCCAACTCAACACCGATGTTATTCACGATATGGTTACTCACTGCTACTTTCGTTTAGTTTCAATTGTGAAATCGTACTGTCAGTAATAGGTTGGCACTATTGTCGTTCGCGCAGAAGCCAGCTGTCACCAGCTGACTCGTTGCATTCCTGCCACGGACTTTAAGGTGGTGAACGGACAGTACGTTGTCGTTCATTTTCCCCGCCTTGATTGGTCCTGGTCTCATCTTTCCTCTTTCGAGTGGTCAAACCTCTTCGTAATTTCCATGGCACCTCCTGCGTAATGTTTTGTTGCCGTTGATTCTATTAGGGGCTTTGCGACACCATGGTCATGTAGCCCTGTGTCCTTGGGTGTGTGTACAATTTATCTGATTACCTGTGTCACTGTGATGTGTATTTGTAATTAAGGCAGGAGTTGGGTAGGAAGCAGACGTGGCCTTTAGTTAGGTACCATCCCGGCATTTGCCTGGAGTAGAAGTGGAAACCCACGGCAAACCACATCCAGGATGGCTGAGGAAGAAATCGAACCAGTCTCTTCTCAATGTTGTCTTACGAGGCTGAGTGTACCTCGGTTGGTTGGTTGGTTCCTCAGTTTAGGGGCTGCGACAACGCAGCCATGTAGCCCCGTGTACTTTGGGTGTGTGTAGAATCTGTATGATAACCGGTGTTAATTGTGATGTCCGTATTAGTGTGTGTTATCTGTAATTCAGGTGAGGACTGTAGACATTCAATTTTCAAGTAGTTCCTACTTTTGCTACCACATGCTGCCATCAACGAAAACTAGTTGTGAACTTGGTTACTAGATGCCACCACAGTCTGCTCCTGGCGACGAACGTTGGAACTTAAGAGCGTTAGTCAAATCTAACTTATAATTTAGCTTCACACAAGTGCAATTAGTGGGAGGTTCTTTTACATGCCATAAATCTATGGCTTTACTTCCCCTCCGTGATGTTTTTCATGACAAATGTAAGATGATGATTTAAGGTAATCACAGTCAAAGTCTGTCATTAAGCACAATTAACACTCAAACTCAAAGGGTTGCAATTCTGGCTGTATAACATTCATTTTAAACATAGTAGATTCGGATAAAAATCGTGCGAATGCGGGACGGATAAGGATAAAAGTCGTGCGAATACGGATAACATTTTGTTTACCTCCGCAAGGCTCTAGTGGTCACCCTGTCTTTCAACAAGAATGAAATGAAAACAAACGCAGCAATTGCGCTAGTGAACAGCTGTCAAGACGGTGGCGCTGGCAAACATCATCTCATAATAATATGCTGCTCGAGCGTTAACTTGAGAAAATAACCATTATAGTTGAACAGTAGAAGGATCTCTCATCAGTCATCACTAGCGCGAAAGCTTCCTCGGTGGGTTAGTAAGATCCCAAGAACGCGGGTTCCATTCCTGGCCAAAGAAGATGGAATTTTGAAAGGCGACTAAAACTCCAGGGATGTTCCGATTAGTACAATATCGGCTGGTATAAGATTTATCGTACCATTTTTGAAGACAAGACAAAAGTAATTAAATCTCGGACATAGAAGTCGCCTAACAGGGTTCTGGTTTATCACTGCTAGATGACAATGTTGGACAGGACGTCGAAATTCCTGAGTAGATCGCCTCGATGGCTCCAACTCGAAAGAACTATGCCACGGTAACTGTTAGTGTTGATTGATTTTGCGGCGTCGATGGCGTAGACTGTTGTTGAATAAAACAGGCGGGAAACATAGAACAGAATGTAGCTAAGAACCAAAATGGCGGGCGGGTATACCGGGTCTTTATACAGCTTTACTTTTGTAGAAAGAAAATATGTGTAATATATTGTTCAGACGATACATCCCAATAAAACTCATTTGAACGGAATACTGGGTTCTAATAATGTGGGAAAAACAAAATCAATTTGCAAATGTGTAAATCATATTTGATAATAAATGATTAATTGTAACAGTCGCATCACTCTAGATTGGCAACTTGTAAATACATTCCTTAGAGACAAAATTAGAAATTATATACCCCAAGGTTTTCGGTATCCTATGGTCACTTCTTTCTCAAATTCTTGTCTAACCTTATCCTAATAAGAACCGGTCAGAGGTCACCTGGGTCAATGTGTCTAAACGTATCTCTGATCTACAATCACAATCTACAAGCCAGACTTGGATAAATGGAAATATTAAAACGCACTTAAAATCATACTTATTGATGTTTACTTGGGAAAAAATATTAATATAATTGCAATAAAAATAAAATTGTATTTCATAAGAAAGGTGAGTAATATACGAAATGAAATGAAAAAAACCAGGGACGATTAGTACCGGTACTTCATTTAGAATAATTAACGAGCATTTTCGTTACTCATTACTGTTAATAATAGTGGCGTTACAGCTACAGAATTCAAATTCAATTAGTCAAGTCGTCGGAAATAAATATTTATCCTTTTATTTTCATAAACAGTTTACATCAAAGCAACATCCTACACCTCATGATAACATCCTATGTCTCACAGCCACCATGTAAACCTCATACCAACATCAATAGTAATATCCTACACGTTGTATTAACTATGTAAACTTCACAGCAACAACTTATACCTCATAGCGACAGCAGTTAGCAACATCCTACACATCATATCAACTATGTAAACTCCACAGCAACAACTTACACCTCATAGAGACATCAATAGCAATATCCTCCACACCATATTAACTATGGTATACAAACATCACAACAAGTTAAACGTCATAGCAACAACTTACATCTAATAGCGACATACTACACATCATATTAACTATATACACTTCACAGCAACAACGTAAACCTCATAGCAACAACTTACACTTCATAGCAATATCAATAGCAACATCCTACACATCTGTAAACCTCATAGCAACCACTTACAACTTATAGCAACATCCTTCACTTCATGTCAACAACATACTTACTGTTCAGAGTAGTTGTTAAAAGTGACGACCACCTTGTGGTACCTGATATACAATTATACATGCCCAATTATTGGTTCCCTATCTCATATACCAACCTCGAAGAGGTAAATTTTGATGAATGTAGAGCTCTCTTTAGGAATGTTGCCTTAACCTTTTCCACATCCTTTAAGGTGCTGCCGGATACTGGAGATGCCGTAGGTTATTACAGGGGCTATACTGACTCTGAATAGCTTAATAGCTTCAATACTGTTCGGAGAGATCATTTATGAGCTATCATTGCTGCTGTTAACCTTTCTTTGATATGTGCTTGTATTTGCAGTGTTATTTATAGGTATTTAAACTTAGTATCACTGGTAATATATCGTATCACCTGCTGCATGTCTGCCCCCCTTTCCTTAAGGTCATCGCCATAGTTTTACTTCTGTTCACATGGAGGTCATTGGTTCGAGCCCATTCTATGAACTGATGAAATGCCAACTGCAGAGTAGGTATTGATTTTGACACTAAAGCCATATCATCTGCATACATATGAATGCGAGTGCCTTCTGTCTTCTTTGCCTGTACATCCTATGTTGCGACGTTAAATACAAGAGGGTTAAAGGAACACCTGTAGTCTGGTCTATTGTATCCGAGAGGAATCGAATTGCCTATTTGCACCTCTTTCTTTGTTACTAGTTATAATATGGGATTCTTTTTCCCTATAAGGTCCTCAATATTTTATATAACGTGCGTTCGACTGATTGTATCAATGTCCTTCGAATAATCAACAAATACGACAAGTAACTTCCCTTATGTGAATATAAGGGCCTCATGAATATCGTTATGAAGGCATTCTATATCTGTATGCTTCCTGAATCCCAATTGCTCTTCTGGAAGATACACAAACATATTAACATGGAACTCAATTTTTTGTCATATTTTGAATTTTCGATTATTTTTTTTTGGGTCACCTTTTCTCTCTTCTTAACTTCTGTCTTGTATTCAATAGTATCATTATTATTTGTTAAGAGGGAGACAGAACCTGGATGTATCACCTCTTAAAACATTCTCTATCTCAATTACTTATTAGGAAATTAAGAATTCTGCAGCCCTTCTTGAGTGTTTTTTTGTTCTCGAAAATGTCCTGATACGAAGTGGAGCCAATATAATTTCTATAATATTGATGGGACAGCCAGAAATATGTTGACTTGGCTTAACAGTTAATGAAGTCAATACTTCATTCGTATTGAATATTCTTGTATTTCAAAAACCTTGCGATGCATGCTTGATCCATCCAAACTCTTGTATCAAACCTGGCTTTGCTTTAGTATGCATTAATTAAGGGGTTCCAATTATGCTTAAAGCTCCTACTCCCATAAGATATCAAACAAATGCAAATTGAATAATGAGGGATCATTTTAACCTCCTTTGGAACCATTAGTCCCACATGTCCAGCAGTGAAATGAATGTTGTTGTTGTTTCCTATGGCTAGCCCGGATTCCAATCCATCAGCTTTCTTGCGTTCCAATAGAGTTGTGTGAGGTTTCCTGAAGTTCTAGCAGTCACATTAAGTTTGTTGCAATGTAGCAGGTGCCCATTATCCATTTTACTTCCAGGTTCGTGACCAAGTGTGCATTTTTCAGATCTCAGGATGTTGATTCGGTTCAGATGAGCTGCAAGGCAGTCATGGCCGTGTTAAGTCTGAAGAAGGCTACAGCTTCTCTTCTTGGTGTTAATTTATATTGATCCCATTTAGCATCAATGTGTGAGTGTGTCTAGTAGCAGTTGCATTGTTTATTAGTTATAGTTCATTGTTTCAGTAGACTGTGATGTGTGAGGGTGCATGTGAGTGTGCCTGGTGACAGACTGTTTTAGTGGTAGTATTTGTTGTTGGTGGAACTTTAGTATTTTTTTCGTTAGTAGAATTTTGGTATTTAATTGTTAGTACGGTAGAAGGTTAGTATTTTTGTTAGTAGAATTGCTCTTTACTTATTCTGAAAGGGAGTAGCAGCCTTTCAGAATAAATCAATTCTTTACTAGTCTTGTAGACAGTTAAGATATTGATAATATAAGCCAAATAATGGCTACACTGCGTCCTGCTGCACGGCTGAAAGCAACGGGAAACTACAGCCGTATGCTATTCCCGAGGATATGCACCTCTCTATGCATAATTACATGTGATGATGGCCTCCTCCCTTGTAAAATTTCAATCCGGAGGTAAACTAGTCCCCCGTTCGGATCTCCGGGTGGGGACTACTCGAGAGGGGGTTAACATCACAGAAGTGACAAAGAGGAAATCTGACATTCTACGGATCGGAGCGTGGAATGTTAGAAGTCTGCTAGGAAGTGGAAGGTTAGAAAACTTAGAAAGGGAAATGGATAGGTTGAGGTTGGATTTGGTTGGGATTAGTGAAATGCGCTGGCAGGAAGAACAGGACTTTTGGTCAGGAGACTATAGGGTCATTAGCACTAAATCAAACAATGGCCAAGCAGGGGTTGGCCTCATATTGAGTAGGAAACTTGGACAGCGGGTGGAATATTATGAGCAATATAGTGAACGGATTATTGTAGCTAAAATCAATACTAAACCTACCTGCACCACAGTGGTACAAGTCTATATGCCTACCAGTCAAGCTGATGATGAGGATGTTGAAAAGGTCTACGAAGAAATAGACGAAATTCTGAGGTATATCAAGGGTGATGAAAATGTTATAGTAATGGGAGATTGGAATGCTGTGGTAGGAAAAGGGAGAGAAGGGAAGATAGTAGGAGGTTTCGGATTAGGTGAAAGGAATGATCGAGGAAGCAGGCTGGTAGAATTCTGCACCGAGCATGAGTTGGTCATAGCTAACACCTTATTCAATAACCACAATAGAAGAATATACACATGGATGAGACCAGGAGATACAGGGCGTTACCAAATCGACTTCATTATGGTCAAGCAGAGGTTTCGAAACCAGATTTTGGATTGTAAAACATATCCTGGTGCTGACATAAACTCTGACCACAATCTGGTTGTAATGAAATGCAGATTAAAGTTGAAGAAACTGAAGAAAAGTCAAAAGCCAAAAAGGTGGGCAATAGACAGACTGAAAGAGAAGGATGTAAACGAAAGATTCAAGAAGAGTATAAAGGAAGGACTAATGAAAAACCCTAAACAAACTTCAATTGCAGACGAATGGGCACTTTTGAAGAATGAAATAACAAAATCCGCAGAAGAAAACATAGGTAGGAAAGAAAGAATAGGTAGAAAACCGTGGATCACTCAGGATATACTAGAATTGATGGATGAAAGGCGGAAACACAAGAATGTAAGAGATGAAAAGGGGAAAGCAGAATACAGACGTCTGAGAAATGAGGTTAACAAGAAGTGCAAGGAAGCAAAAGAAGAATGGTTGAAAGAGAAATGTGCAGGTATAGAAAATTGTCTGAAATTAGGAAAAGTAGACACAGCTTATCGAAGGATTAAGAATACTTTTGGGGAAAAGAAGACTAAGTGCTGTAATATTAAGGACAAAAATGGAAAGCCTCTAACAGATAGGGAAGAAAAGGTTGAGAGATGGAAAGCTTACATAGAGAGTTTGTATAAGGGAAAGGAGATTGAGAATCATGTAATGGAAAGGGAGGAGGAAATTGATGAGGATGCGAAAGGAGATTTAATATTGAGATCAGAATTTGATAGAGCTTTGGAAGACTTAAGCAGGAACAAAGCACCAGGCATAGATGATATACCGATTGAGTTGCTACGCTGCATAGGAGATGAAGGTCTGATCGGTTATTTCACTTGGTGTGTAGGATTTATGAGACAGGTGAGGTACCCCCTGATTTCAAGAAGAATGTTATCATCCCTATACCAAAGAAAGTGGGAGCTGACAGATGTGAAGATTACCGTACAATCAGCTTGATTACTCATGCTTCAAAGATCCTGTCTAGAATAATTTACAAGAGGATTGAAAGCCAGATAGAAACGGAGTTGGGCGAAGACCAATTTGGTTTCAGGAGAAATGTAGGAACAAGGGAAGCTGTACTAAGTCTTAGGCTGATTTTGGAAGGTAGAATAAGGAAAGATAAGAGAACGTTCATGGCTTTTGTAGACTTAGAAAAGGCTTTTGATAACGTTGATTGGACTAAATTGTTTGACATTTTGAAATCGATTGGAATAAAGTACAGGGATAGGAGGGTGATATACAATCTATACAGAAACCAGACAGCAGTCATTCGAGTTGAAGGACATGAGAGAGAAGCTGGTATTCAGAAAGGTGTAAGGCAAGGCTGCAACTTATCACCCATACTTTTCAATCTTTACATTGAACAAGCAATGAAGGAAATTAGAGAAAAATTTAAAGTGGGAGTGAAGATTCAAGGAGAAATAATTTCAACTCTGAGATTTGCTGATGACATCGTCATCTTGGCCGACAAGCCTGAGGATTTGAATGATTTTTTGAATGGTATGGACTCCGTCTTACGGAAAGAATTCATGATGAAAATTAATAAATGTAAAACAAAAATACTGGAATGCAGCCGAAATAAATCAGAAACCTCTATGGAGATCAAATTGGCAGGTGAAAAGCTGAAGGAAGTAGGAGACTTCTGTTACTTAGGAAGCAGAGTAACCAGTGATGGACGAAGCAAAGAGGATATAAAAAGTAGGTTGGCTCAGGCAAAGAAAGCATTTCTACAAAAAAGGAATCTGCTGACATCGAATATAGATTTAGGTATTAGGAAGTCATTTTTGAAAGCCTTTGTCTGGAGTGTGGCGCTCTATGGAAGTGAAACTTGGACTATTGGTGCAGCAGAAAAGAGGAGAATTGAAGCATTTGAAATGTGGTGTTACAGGAGAATGATGAAGATCAGATGGGTAGATAGGGTTACAAACGAAGAGGTATTAAGACGAGTGGGAGAGGAGATATGTTTCTGGCGACTGCTAATGAAGAGAAGAGATAGGTTGGTAGGACACATACTAAGACACCCAGGAATAGCAAGCTTAGTTATGGAAGGAAGGGTCGAGGACAAGAACTGTAGGGGTAGACCAAGGTTAGAATATGTTAAACAGATTGCCTCGGATGTAGGGTGTGGTAGCTATGTAGAGATGAAACGTTTAGCTCAGGACAGGGAGTCATGGAGAGCTGCATCAAACCAGTCAAAAGACTGAAGACTCAAACAACAACATCTCAAAATACTGTGTTCAGCGTCCTCTACCATCTGCATAATTGTGACCCGAAAGGTTGAAGCCACCTTGTATACATACACACACAGGGGTATTTTCTTTTTCTTTTACCAGTTGAACGGAAGAAATTAATTCCTACGCATGCACCTGTATTTTGAAAGATTTTCGACGATATTTTGTTACAAATTCCCAACTATGCTTCCTATCCTCTTTACCTTAATACAATAATAATTACCATCAATTAGGCCATCTGGTTAACGTGTTTATTACGAAGAAATGGACCGGAAATACTGTGGCCACATCCATCATTTTGAAGAACCTCCCCCCACCACCTGCTCGTACGGGGAGGAGAATAGAGAATCGAGTTCCTGCCTGGTCTTTCACAACTGACTTCCTCTTTCAACAACTCGACAGACGAAGCTCAAAGCTTTCGAACTTCACGGCATGCACATGTGCTTCTGCTGACTCTTCCTGTCCAACCGTGCTAGACGTCGCTGTACATTATATAGGTTTTGAAGAATGCGGTGTATTAAATATCCAATACTCTAGGAATACCAAAGTATCGTTGAAAAGTGCACCATGCGGATGGCCGAGAAATTTGCAAGGAAAGTAAGCTATTTAAGAACAAGATATTCAGTAAAGAACATACAGCCTACTTTCTCCTTAAAGGTATGGGCATAGTTATAAAATGATGATGATAATTGTTGTTTTAAGGGGCGTAACATCTAGGTTATCGGCTCCTAATGGTTTGGGTAATCATGAAAAATGTACAGCTTAAATACTAGAAGAAAAAGGAAAACAAAAGAAGAGTAAAGGGAACTAAAAGAAATGCTTAGAAAGAAGGAGAGCTATGAAAGGCGGATAGAAAATGGAAAGAGGAGAGGGCCCGCCCCAAAGGCAATGGATAAGGGAGCAAAAAAACGGACCCAGCTCAGGAATCCCTCAGGATCGTTAACTCTCAAACTCACCAGCTGTGAGCCCATGAGGGTGTAGCAATATTTAGGGTGCACCATAAGTGGTGGGGCTACAAACACTCTGCCTCCTTGAGGGCCTCGAGCAGAAGGCAGGAGATACCTGAAAGGAAAACAAGAGGTCTGACCCCTCGAAGAATGAGGAATCAGGAAAGATTAGTGGGCCAATTAAAGCGGGAAAGGAAGAGACTCCCTAGGCCTCGGATACCCTAATACCATCGGTGTCGGAATTGAACACGAGTTGACCAAGAGAGGTTGACAGGAAAGAAGACCGACACAAGTAAGTGGAAGCAATGCCGGATTCAGCTGGAGTCCCGTGGTCACCACCCCACGTCACACTAGATGTAGAGCCCCTGGGGGGGGGTTATGGTTATAACTTTGTCCTTATCAAGGAGTATTATTGAATGTTCGTTATTAACATGGTGGCCACTCAAATCGGCCAACGATTTTCCAGGAGTTTTCCAGGAGTAATTCTCGTATTTCCAGTCTTAAAAATAAGCGCGAGTCCCGGGGGGCTTTATCGGCTGCCTACTTCAAGACCAAAATAAAGCAGTTGTGTTTGGTTTACTTATACACATGTTGTCAAAAATTTGTGGCGATTGCGTTATAGATACGCAAGCCTACACACAAATGATTTAATTGTTGTTTTAAAAAAGCCTTTGTGACTGAAATATCCGCTTAAAAAAAGAATGCCACCTGCAATTTTGTTGCGGTGAAGTTGTCTATACTCAATATGTTTTACAAAAATACTATCGCGTGTTCTCTCACATAGAAGGTAGCCTGAGGAAATTTCTTTCGTTAACGATAGAGTGCTCACCCAAAACCACAGCGGGAGTATGATTTAAGATGGAAAGATTTTTATAATTAATTAACAGTGGCTATTTTCCGGGAGTTTTCAAATATTTCGTCATTTACCAGGAGTATTCTAGGAGTTTTCCAGGATTTCCAGGTTTTCCGGGAGTAGTGACCACCATGTTATAGTAGCTTGTTGAAATACAACGCGGTGTATTATACGATATAGGCTAGTATGAATAAGGGCTCTCTGTGTTACTGTAGCCTATAACCCTAAGGTAGAAAAAAAACTGATAGAAGCCATTTATCAGATTGCCAAGTTCTATTAAAGATAGTTTTCCAGTCTGTCAACAAAAACGTTTTTTCCCAATTACATTAGGTGGGAAAACAAGTATTTATATGCCCTAACATGAAAAACATTACAAAAGATATTTATCTCAACATAAATGTAAAACAAAAATATTGGAATGCAACCAAAATAAATCAGAAACCCCAATGGACATCAAATTGGCAGGTGAAAAACTAAAGGAAGTAGGAGACTTCTGTTACTTAGGAAGCAAAATAACCAGTGGTGGACGAAGCAAAGAGGATATAAAAAGTAGGTTGGCTCAGGCAAGGAAAGCACAGAAAAGGAATCTGTTGACATCGAATATACATTTAGGTATTAGGAAATAATTTTTGAAAGCCTTTGTCTGGAGCGTGGTGCTCTATAGAAGTGAAACTTGAACTATTGGTGCAGCAGAAAAGAGGAGAATTGAATCGTTTGAAATGTGGTGTTACAGGAGAATGATGATCAAATGGGTAGATAGGGTTACAAACGAAGAGGTATTAAGACGAGTGGGAGAGGAGAGATGTTTCTGGCGACTGCTAATGAAGAGAAGACATAGGTTGGTAGTACAAACACTAAGACACCCAGGAATGGCAAGCTTAATTATGGAAGGAAGGGTCGAGGACAAGAACTGTAGGGATAGACCAAGGTTGCCACGGATATAGGGTGTGGTAGCAATATAGAGATGAAACGATTAGCTCAGGACAGGGAGGCATGGAGGGCTGCATCAAACCAGTCAAAAGACTTAAGACTCAAACAACAACACAAAATAACAAGCTTGTACTGTATGTACAAAAATTGGGGTACTTAAATAGGATGACATGTTTCGAACGTTTAGCATATATCTTCAGATCCTGCTTACTTAGGCTTACAAGGGGAGGATACGATGCATGGGTAACCGATCCAAACTATCTTTAGTACACGTGTAGAGCATGACCAGGCGTATACAAGGTGCAAGTAGTAAGGTGCGTTTCTCACCCGTTTCCGAGAAATTAATTGCAATTTCAGTGCCGCGTCTATGTGCGTTGTACGCTAGCAAGCAGCCAACGAGTGCGTGGTGCAGTGGTAAGAGCACTGCACCCCACACAATACACGGCACAAACGTAGAAAAAATGCTGAGTTTTAATTGTTCATTTATGATATAGAAAAGGTTATTCCACGAGGAAATATGATAAAGTAATGATGATGTTTATGAGAGAGGAATACGTTGTTTATGGAACAAATGTGTGAATGAAGAAGTATTTTTGAGAGGTATTTTGCAATACAGACACGTAAGATGATGCAGCCGATGTAAACAGCTGATTGGTACTCATGATGGAATGTTTGAATAGAATAGTAACAGTAATAGCAACAATGGCAATTAAAGAACAACATGTAGAGTTATTATTATTATTTTATTGTGTGTAAAGATCTGAGGAGGACATGAGCATTTTAATCCAGGCTTTACTGCACGGATTATGTATCCGGATTTGACTTTTATGAACCGAGTATAGCCCAGAGTTACAGTGGTGAATTTAAATGATGTTTTGAGCTGTCAGAAAGACGAGCGCTACCGTGTATATTATGCAAATAATTAGTTTGAGATTGGGTGTTTTGAATCGTTATTAGAATAGGGATTAATCGGGAATAAGGAGTCATGTATAGAGTTAAATATTACTTTTGTGATAGCGAAGGTCATCGCTAGTTTTTTTAAGTTAGGTAATTTAAATACATTTTATTTTCCACTCCTTAAATCTAGGGCACAGTATTTTCATGCCAGGAGCACACTTTTAATTTAATTTATTTCATTTTGATTTAACTAGGGACAGTTAGGAGAGCCACTTATTGGCCAAGAATTAATTTTAATGTATTTGTCGTCTGAATAAATCGGCAGACGCGTACTTACGAATGTCTGATATTTTTTTATAAAACATTTGAGTTATCCTTTACAGTTAATTAGGTAATTTCAGTGTGCTAGAGAGGTAGAATAGGACTCATCACCCTTAACTTTTCCCGTTACGCCCCGACAATCGCTAGTTACTCACTCTCCATTTGTAGATAGACTCCCATTATCCAAATAGAGTAGTCCTATGGCACAACTGTATATTGCATCCCATCTGAGTTATCTGCCAGTAGTTTCTCAGTAGTATTCTAGCCGGGGACTACTACTTGCTGCAATCCATCTGCGAGTCCTGGCAGGTTCTACGAGATTTCGGGTACAATACGTAGACTATATTTGTAATTACCTGTATGTATCATTTTTTGCTGAAATAAAATAAGGGCAAAGACTTTCTAATCCACACCAGTACATTTTCACATCGTGTTTCATTTCGAAAACATTTGTTATCGCAGAGTTAGATGAGACACCCTGTATATAATAGCCAAGCAGTCATCCATTTTTTTAGAGTGCCATATCCCCTCCAGGGACGTAGGAGACCTGAATTAGAGACCTTGACGCTTGAATTCATCAAGGTATCACTAACCAGGCATCCCGAGCCGGAGTTTGCGTGTGGTAGGGTGGTCAGTTCTTTGCCACTCCTTCTACTGCCATAGCATCCGGCAGGTTCCCATTTTGCATCACGAGGCTGGGAAACCACGTACCTGACCATACCAAGACTTTTAAATTCTTGGCAGAGCAGGGGATCGAACCCGGTACCTCAGGGGTGGCAGCCAACAATGCTAGCCACTGCGTCACGAGGTGGTCAGTCACCCATATACAGTGTGAAATAATAACTTGTCGCACGCTACTTGGAGGATAGAATGTGGCTCGGACATTGATCAAGAACCGCGCTTTAACCGAGTCGGCTTTAAAGACCGATTATCTCACCATTCACATAAAGCAGAACAATTTCTGGAACGCCACTGAGAGCCATTAACTCCATTTCTTACAGCTAGCATTAAACAATTGCGTCGGACCTGTATTATGTTACGTTTAATATCTCAAGGCGTGTTTCTCTTGTTATACAACGTATCAGCGCCGTGTACGGCGCGCACATTAAATATGAACTCGGAAATAAGCATTAATCCATTCGAATAAAAGTGTAAGCTAACGTCTCTTTAGTTCATTTTGCGGCAACATATAATCATCATCATGAGCCATTCCATATGTGATTGACATTTACAATACACCTTAGAGAGAAACTATCATTCACTAGCTGCACCCGACATGCGTTGTAACGCCATCAAAGAAAGTGTTGGCGTTGTAACTTTGTTTGTTGAAGTGCCTTTGGATACTCTATTTTTTTTTTCTTTTTCTGTTAACTGCCCCTTAACTATTGTAAAATGGATTTACTATCTCAGAAACATTCATGAGAGCGTGCTCAATAACTCACAAAGTTTCATCGCAATCGGATGAATTGTATATGAACGCATCCGGGACTTTGTTTAAACGATTCTCTTGCCATCACACATTTGTTGAATGTACTCGTGCGCTACCTATTGTAACATGGATTTACTAAGTCGGAAACCTTTGTAGAAGTGTACACAACAACTCACCAAAGGTTCATTGCATTCGGATGAATGATATATGGACGCATATGGGAATTTTTAGAAATTATTCGCACGCTGTCACTCATTTGTTGGATCTACTCGTGCGCTACTAACTGTGAAATGGGTTTACTAAGTCAGAAACCTTAACAGGAGAATACACAATAACTCATTAATGTTTCATTGCAATCGGATGAATGGTATATGAAAGCAGACGGGATTTTCTTGAAACGATTCGGGTACCGTCACTCATTTGTTGAAATTGATTGTGCGCTACCTGTTGCAAAATGGAATTCCTAAGTCAGAAACCTTCCCTGAAGTGTACACAACATCTCGCCCAAGTTTCATCGCATTCGGACAAATGGTATATGAACGCATACGGCACTTTGTTGAAACGCTTCGCGCGTCGTCGCTCATTTGTTGAATCTACTCGTGCGCTACCTATCGTAAAGTGGGTTTACTAAGTCAGAAACCTTCACAGGAGTGTACACAATAACTCACCCAAGTTTCATCGCAATGGGATGAATGGTATATGAAGGCATGTGGGACTTCGTTGAAACGATAGCACGCCATTTTGTTGAAGCTACTGGCGCGCTATCTATTGTAAATTGGATTTACTATGCCTATAACTTTTCCGGGAGTGTGCACGAAAACTCACCAAAATTTGATCGCAATCGGATGAATTGCAGATGAACGCATCGCCAACACTCATTTGTTTAAACTACTCCCGCGCTATCTATTGTAAATTGGAATAACTATGCCTATAACCATCCCGGGAGTGTGCACAACAACTCACCAAAATTTAAACGCAATCTGATGAATGGTTTATGAACGCATATATACGGTATATAAGAATATAAGATAACCGTCGTGGTGGTGGTGGTGGCTGTAAATTGATACTACCAATGACATGGTAGGATACCAGAACACTGCGCAATTCATCATCATCATCGTCATTAGTCGTTTTACGAATTGCTGAGCGTCGTGACCTCATTTCTTCACTTCATTAGTAACTACATCCTTGACGAGACGTTTCCATCCTAAGCGATCTACAGCCCTTCGTAAGATATCGTGAAGAGGTAGGCCGGTGATCTTCTTTGCTTGGTCTAGTGCCTTCAATGTTGCCTTGCATAATGGTCTTTTCTAAATTGTCTCCTTCTCTCCTCAGAGCGTATCCCAGGAATTGCAGGTAACTTTCACTACCACGGGAAGATAAACGTTTTGTGATGCTCAGTTTTTCTATAATGGAGGCATTAGTTCTTCTTTCTGTCCTTGGTATACGTAACATCCTCCGCCAACACCACATATCAAAGGCATCTATTCGGCTTTTGTCATTAGCCTTCACAGTCCAGGTCTTACAACCGTATAAGAAAACAGAAAACACCAGTGATTTCACCAATCGCAATTTCACTGTATTGGATAATGCCCGGTCCTGCCAGATCTTTGTAAGTTTAACCATTGCAGCACGACCTAGGACAATAGACTACATCGTTTTATTTCTTTATCACAATTTCCCGTGTTACTGATTATGGAGCACAGGTATGCACAATCGCGCACCAACTCCAGATCTTTCAGGCATCCTGTCATTTGAATTGGGACTTCACTTTGTCAGTTGATAACCAATTACAATTACAATGCCATATAAAACATGGATTGACAATATAAATTATACTAAATATTACTGCTTTTGATAACGTTGATTGGACTAAATTGTTTGACATTTTGAAATCTATTGGAATAAAGTACAGGGATAGGAAGGTGATCTACAATCTATACAGGAACCAGACAGCAGTCATTCGAGCTGAAGGACATGAGAGAGAAGCTGGTATTCAGAAAGGTGTAAGGCAAGGCTGTAACTTATCACCCATACTTTGCAATATTTACATTGAACAAGCAATGACGGAAATTGGAGAAAAATTTAAAATGGGAGTGAAGATTCAACGAGAAATAATTTCAACTCTGAGATTTGCTGATGACATCGTCATCTTGGCCGACACGCCTGAGGATTTGAGTGAGTTTTTGAATGGTATGGACTCCGTCTTGAGAAAATAATTCATGATGAAAATTAATAAAACAAAAATATTGGAATGCAGCCAAAATAAATCAGAAACCCCTCTGGACATCAAATTGGCTGGTAAAAAGCTAAAGGAAGTACGATTCATCTGTTACTTAGGAAGCAAAATAACCAGTGATGGACGAAGCAAAGAGGATATAAAAAGTAGGTTGGCTCAGACAATGGAAGCTTTTCTACAGAAAAGGAATCTGTTGACATTGAATATAGATTTAGGTACTAAGAAATCATTTTTGAAAGTCTTTGTCTGGAGCAATATTTACATTTATGGAGGTGAAAATCGGACTATTGGTGCAGCAGAAAAGAGGAGAATTTAAGCGTTTGAAATGTGGTGTTAAAGAAGAATGATGAAATTCAGATGGGTAGATCGGGTTACAAATGAAGAGGTATTAAGACGAGTGGGAGAGGAGGGATGTTCCTGGCAAAGTCTAATGAAGAGAAGAGATGGGTTGGTAGGACAGATACCAAGACACCTAGGAATAGCAAGTTTAGTAAAGGAAAGAAAGGTCGAGGACGAGATGATGATAATAATTGTGGTTTTAAGGGGCCTAACATCTAGGTTATCGGCCCCTAATGGTTTGGGTGATCGTGAAGATGAAAATGAAATGTAAACTATAACTAAACCTAATTAACTTATATACTAGAAGAAGAAATGGAAAACAAAAGGAGAATAAGGCAAATAAAGGACAGTAGGAAAAGAAATGCCCTCAATCCTCAAAGAATGCGGATTGAGGGACTTGGAAGGAAGGAGAGCCATGAAAGGCGGATAGGAAAGTGAAAGAGGAGAGGGTCCGCCCCAGAAGTAATGGATAAAAGGGGGAAAACCAGACCCAGCTCAGGAATCCCTCGGGGTCACCAACTCCCGAACTCACCAGCCGTGAGCACCTGAGGGTGTAGCAATATCCAGGGTGCGCCAGAAGTGGTGGGGCTACATACACCCTGTCTCCTTGAGGGCCTTGAGCAGAAGGCAGGAGATAACATAAAAAGAAAAAGAAGGCTGACACCTCGCAGAAGGAGGGTATCAGAAAAGATGAGACAAGGGCCAATTAAGGCGGGAAAGGAAGAGACTCCCTAGGCCTCGGATACCCTAATACCGTCGGGGTCGGAAGAGAACACGAGTTGGCCAAGGGAGGCCGATAGGTAACAAGATCGCGAGGAGCCCGGCACAAGTAAGTGGAAGCAATACTGGACTCAGCTGGGGTCCCGTGGTCGCCACCCCACGTCCCACTAGATGTGAGGCCCTGGCGGGACGAGGTGAACAAGAACTAGCTCTGGACTGATAATAGAGAAACAAACATGACTTTTTAAGAGCCATTGTTCTACACTGTCCACTTCATCAGTATAAGCCACAACATTTTGTGTAACGGCTTCATGACAGTCAGTCATTAAATTGATATAACCAGAAGTATCGCGCGCGCGAAGCCCCGGAGCTGTTGAAGTGACAGTCATATTTATAGCATAACACGAATACAGGAGCGGAACTGCGCAAGGTTCATTATGACAGGCGGGCTAGGCGGTGAAAGGGCAAGTCGGCTGGGACAGACAGACAGACAGACAGACACACGCATTGCTACGCTCCAAGACTATACCAGGCGCTCTCAACCTTTTCGAGACTGTGAGCATCACCCTCATGACCCGAGCACTATTAAATCGAATATAATAATAATAATTATTATTATTATTATAATTATAATAATAATAATAATAAGAAATACATCATCAAAGATACCAGGGTAATCTCAGACGAATGCAGGCGATGCGCCATTCATCTGGAGACCATGTCACTGCAGGTTGCCCAATACTAGCATCAGTTGAATACACAAGACGGCACAATCAGGTTGCAGGCATCATTCATCAAGCACTCGCTCAGAAATATAAACTAACTGAGGAGTATATCCCTTACTGCAAGTACAGGCCGGACGTTTGTTTTAGACGATTGCCCTTGACCTTGAAGCCTGCCGGTGAGCCTACACACACTCACTCTCTCACCTTATCGCTTCACACTTGTCACCACCGATCTGATGTAATGGAATTCCAGACTTAGCAGACGGTACAGTCCACGCCGAAGTATTGCGTGACGCGGAAGTACAAGTTACATAGTTACGAATAGAACACCATTATATTTGCCAATGACTGTACTTCAGGAGTAGTGTGAAAGAGCGTTGTCAATCATCGGACCGCTTGAGGCAGGTGATAACAACACTGGAACTGTAGTATACCCTGCGAGCTGCCAGAATAGGATTGACAGTTCTCTTATCGCCATGTGGTCTGAGAACGAGATTGCCAAACTGTACAAGCCAGCGATGCAGCTGACCAGGCACAGACGCACGTGGGCTGTAATATTGCAACGCAGAGTATTATGACATCAACTATGCGAACATGCATTGGTCAGGAGGCAGAGGGGTGATGACTGACGTGGAATTTCCGGCGAAATGTCAATCCTATACGCTGCCGAAGTCAACGTCACTTCCGCTCCGTTGCTAAGCAACTGGAGCAATACAACATGGCTCCCTTGTAGCTTGCTTCGGTCTTTGAGCCGTCATTATTTCCTATTTTTATCGTATAAAACTGTACATGCATGGATGTCCAGAGGCAAGAAAGCATAGAAATGTATATTTTCCACAGTAATTTAACATAGTTGTCCAGTAAAGTTGTAAAATATTGCGTACGAGATGCACAGTAAGCTTTAGAACATAAGTCGTAGAGATGTGGCCTACGATATTTACCTTGAATTAAGTGAAAACATGAAAATAGAACATTTCTGGATATTGTGAATCAAGTCTTGTATGAATGACCAATACTACGGAAAATAAAGTACCGTAGGCCCTGCCATTAAGTGACGAATAAAATGAACTCAGGTCTATCAATGCATAAGGGAACAGTTTAAAATATTTGGATGAGAGTTTAGGCCAAATCTCATCAACTGCTATAGAAGAAACAAAGACTGCATTTCAATACAATTTGTATGTTTACCGCAACGCCGCGTTTGTTAGAAAACGAATCAAATCAACAAAGCCTAACCTGTGTGCTCACTAACAGGTTAGAGAAGTCTACAATTAAGGCCTATCGTCCTACCTCATTCTAAATAATGGGGCACTTTTCATATCCTAGCTCTAAATATAGGGCCTAAGGCCACTAAAACTGACATGAAAATATCCGAGGCTCTCACCCAGTAAGTACACCAAGCTGATGACCACATTATCACACTGATTATTGTTACACATTAGCTGGTGTGCCACAAAAGAGCTAAATAGAATTAGCTGATAGGCCTATTTAGAGATTTAGAACCAAAGAAATAACTACCCTGCATCTTCACGAGCAATCCTAGCAAACATTCACACAATATGTCATGGACAGTCAAAGTGGTACAAGTAGCCTACTTGGTATGAAGTGGGACAAAGTGTTGATGTAGGGAAATGCTAGTCCCGGTACCATAACGATGATTTTCCCTGACAATCACAACAAGACTTGCCTCTCCATCACTTCAGAAATAAGCAGTACCGGTAGTCATTGGCTTGAATAATGTCACTATACTGTACTGTAACTTTGTTACAGAGTGTAGGCCTACATGATAATTGTTTTCTGAAAGTGCAAAAAATAAAATATTGAGGCAGAAATTTTCACTCTGGGATAGGCCTAATTGTTATTTGGAAACACAATTCACGGCTTAAATAAATTAAGTGAAAAATCACCACTCAGAAAAGTTGTAGGATAACATTTATTGGTGTTAGTGAATCAGCTGTAAGGTTATGTAGGTTGTCGTTTATAATACTGTACTTATACCGTAGCACAAACCATATTTAATTACAACTACACTCCCCACATGAACCAAAAACCCCTTTATGTGACATATATGTCCTAAATATCTCTCTATATTAGATATACTCTATCCACTAAATGATAAATATTTATAATTTGTAGTGCCCGCCATGCAATTCTTGCCTCGGGAGTGAGGTCAACTTTATTCATACTATCTCACAAAATTCTCGTACTTTATCCATAAAATTGCACTTCTATTTTGTAGCTACAACACTGTAGATGATCTTCACGGGAGGCGTTTGCCTAATTTCACGCGTATTACACATTTTTATCCACAAAATTCAAGACGCTGCGCAGCGTTAATGCAGCTTCCTATGTATAAAAAACCTAGCAACCAGTTGTTTGGGTCCAATGTGGCTGCGCCCATGCGGTTGCTAGGCGCGTCACTTCGGCAGCGTATTCAGGCAGCTCACAGAGTATAACTCGCCTCCAGGCTTCCATTAAGATTTTTCACTCGTCTAAAACAAACGTCCGGCATTGTATCTTCCACCATCCCTCCTCGAAAATGAATTGTGTAAAATATATTGGGACACTGGTATTGTGACAGACGAAACAATAGATCACATTCGACCAGACATCATAGTAGTTTATTTATTTATCGTATGGATTTTAGTTCCGGGAGTGTCCGAAGACATATTCGGCTCGCTAGAGTCCGTAGCTGCTTCCACCGGACACCCTTAGGGTGTGCTACAAGTTCCGTTCAATTTCAAGTAGTTCCAACTTTCGCTACCAGATATCAATGATACCTAGTGGTGAACGTTGGAACTTTGCTCGAGCGTTCTGACGAAATATAACCCAACAATTTAGCTTCACACAAGTTTAGTCTGTGGAAGGATCTTTTACATGCCATAAATCTATGACATGGGACCGCCGGCTTTACTTCCCCTCCGAAGGAAGGCAAACTGAAGAATTTTTAAGGCTCTTAAAAAAACCGACGACCTCGGCCGGGTTTGAACCCGCTATCTTGGGCACAGCAGTTCAGCATGCTACCAACTACGCCACCGAGGCCGCTGTCATAGTAAATAAGTTGATGGCACAGCATTTATAATAAACATAGCAGCCCCTAACGACACCAATATCGAACGGAAACTATGGAAAAATTACCAAATATAGACAGCTAGCATAGGAAATCAAGAGGATATGGAAGATGATAGTGCCTGTAATCTTCTCAGTCAACGGCCTCATACCTCAAACACTCCACAAGAGTCTGAAGGAATTGGATATTCCACCGACCATCTAAAGGAGTATGCAGCATTCTGTCCCACTGTCCACATGCAATATTGTGCGATCCTTCCTTGCTAGTGAATGAGTGATAATGAACTCTATATTTTGTATATACATGATATCTATGTATTATAGTTGGTTTAACCCGTGCTTTAGAGCAGTGGTTCTGAACCCATATAAGTCTGCGGACCACTCAACCTGAAATTGAATCATGTACGGCCCCCCCCCCCCCCCTCCTCTCCTCTCCCCTCCCCTCCCCTCCTCTCCCCACCCCCTACCCCCCACCCTGCCGGTACACCTAATCAGTTGTAACCCTTCCTCAGTGCCTTCGCCATAAAATGTTCAAAGATGATTAAGCAAAACAGTTTTTAGAACACATTATTTATTATTACTAATAATTAGTGCACAGTACAACTAAATTACAAATTATTTAATAGAGCAAAATTACTTTTTTATAATACTGTATATAGCCTACATAATATGAAAAGTCTCAATTGCAAATTTATGTTTAAGCAACAATTTTGTTTTAAAAGGACATTGCAAAATAATAATGACCATAATAATTTTAATTTGCCCTGTGACTTTCTTGTTGTTTAATGTTGGTGAAAGTTTATTTGCGACGATTAAACATAAACTATGATAATTATTTTGTATCATATTCTAATAACACTTATTTTACAGATATTTCAATTCAAAACTGGTTCATCATCGCCGCGGATACATTCGGACGATTCTTGTTCACCGCACATCGTTTTCGAAATCTCCATGTATTGGCGACTTTCTTTATGCGTGCTGATGGACTCTCCTCTCCCGCGGACCACCGGTAAGAACCACTGCTTTAGAGTGACCCATGTCTGTAGTGGTGAATTGAATAAATAATAATAAAAATAATAACAATCATACAGTCCTCTGGACTAAACCGAATCGCCAATGAACTAAGAATCACTAAACTACAGAAGGCCTACAAGCTAACGTGGGCTCACTACAACAAGAAGTGTATCTCGCTATCCGCAAAATTAAGGCACTATACAACAGTGATTCTTCCGGTAGAAACTTACGCAGCCGAAACAATGGTGATCGACGGTCATTCCAAAATTAAGGATATAGAAAAACGGTATTTGGATGAAGAGACCTCAAAACGAACTCTACCAAAAGATCCACATGATAACGGACGTAATCACATAACGCCGAGCCCAGTTTTATACACACATTTACAGGATGGACAACTTCAGAACGGCGAAGAAATTGCTCAACGTTATAGCACCGAGTAAGTGTGGCACGGAGTGGCTGACAGAGGTTCGGAGGGACCTACATCAGGTTAACATAGAAAATCTCGATGACCGCACCGAGTGGCGGAATAAAATGAAAAATGTTAAGTTTGAGCATAGACCATCACGATAGCCTGGAAGAAAATAGACAGCTGAGCGGAAGAAGGAGTATTCTGAGAGGATGAAGAGATTTTGGGAAGAGAAGCGGGAAAAAGCCAGAAGATGAAATCATGTATTGAAGTTCAATCGCTCTCCTAAAGGGGAACAATCGATTAAATAAATAAATAAATAAATAAATAAATAAATACATAAATAATATCGTATGGCCTCGGGTGCCGGGTGCAAGCTTTGTTATTTGACACCCAGAGGGTAGCTTCCATGTCAAATTTCGTCGTTCCTTGAAACGCTATGGAAGTCAAGGAGGTTACATATCTAAGCTCTTTGACACTATAGCGCTTTCTAGTAGAGAATGGAGGAACTTTGTGTTGGCGGAAAATCGTGAGATTAATTTTGCCATTATGAACACGGCCTACTGAATTCAAATGGGTTCTTTAACATGCCGACAACGTATGACATGCATGTCGTAATTTCTGCCACCTTTCACTAATCACTTACCACGGCCAGGAGCGAACCTGCAAGCTTGGGGGTTGGTAGTCCGATACGTTAGCCACTCACCCACCGTGGCAGGTTAACAACAACAATAATAATAATAATAATAATAATAATAATAAAGCGAAAGTAGTACATCAAGCTTTTGCGCGGCGATACTGCTGTATGAGAAGGAAGTTCCATATTATAAATGTAGACCTGATTAGCTTCTGAACAATGACAAAGCTGACAAGGGAAGTGTCAGGTAAGACAGGTCGAAACCTATCTTGAAACTTTCTGGACGCAATCGTTGTACTATAAGAGGACAGCTTGCGGAGAATCAGCCGCCAGATTGAACTGCAAGGCTCCGAAATCGTACCTGACTTCCTGGTACGCAGGCATGACGGCTGACGGAGCTGGACTTCCCTGTGGCACTCGGAGTAGCAGGGACATGGGGTGTATATGCTGACTGGAGCGTGCGGCTGCTTCCCACCGGCATGGAGTGTTAGGGGCGTCAGGACTGTTCATTCCAACATGTACTGTACTCGCTACCTCCCATTGATTTATATGAGAGATTTGCCACATGATTTCGGAGCCTTGCAATTTAATCTGGCAGTTGATTTTCCGTACGTTGTTCTCTTATAGTACAACGATTCGGTCCATAAAGTTTCACGATAGGTTTCGACCTGTCTTACCTGATATTTCCCGTGTAAGATCTTAATGATATTCCACTATAATAACTGATCGTTCTGTAGAAGCCATATTCGCTAAGGAAGCTACCATCGTCAATGTTGCTGTCCCACTTGATGAAAACCTACAAAATACGGTGGCTGAGAAAAGGCGCAAATACCAGCCACTTGCCGCTTATTTTATCGTATGGCTTTTAGTGGCGGGAGTGTCCGAGTACATGTTCGGCTCGCCTGAGTCTGTAGCTGCTTCCAGCGGACACCCTTAGGGTGAGCTACAAGTTCCGTTCAATTTCAAGTACTGTAGTTCCAACTTTCGCTACCAGATATCAATGATACCTAGTAGTGAAGGTTGGAACTTCGATAGAGCGTTCCGATGAAATCTAACCTAACAATTTAGCTTCACACAAGTTTAGTATGTGGAAGGATCTTTTACATGCCATAAATCTATGACATGGGACCGCCAGCTTTACTTCCCCTCCGAAGGAAGGCATACTGAAGGATTTTTGCCGCTGAGCTCTTGTCACGGCCTAAAGGAAGTTTTCGTCATCTCAGTCGTTGTGTCTGTCAATGGTTCAGGAACAAACGACTGGGATAATGCAAAGGAGAGCCTTGGCTTGAAGAAGAACCATGTGCAGTTAATGAGAAACGTTGTCCTCCTTGGTAGGTCTATTGCAAGCATAGTACGAAAGGTTCTGTCTCTTCCGTGAGTCTGAACATCTTGAGAGCCAGTGCTATCATCAGTGCCTCTGGCTCGCAAGGAGTCCGACGGTGATGGTTTTGTATTTTTATGTAAATTTCATATAATAATAATAATAATAATAATAATAATAATAATAAATAATAATAAAGAACACCGAGAGTCATTACTGATAGACCTCACATCTCCCAACAGACAAATCATCCAAACAACAGCTGCTATTAAGATATCTAAGCACACAGATCTGGCAATTGAGATAAAGCAGATGTGAAAACTTGAGTCGGTGACTACCATCCCAATAATTGTATCATGTACTGGTGTTATGTCCAAAATCCTCCACAGTAGTCAATCAGCATTGAATCTGCATCCGCTGATATATATTGAACTACAGTTCTGTTAAGCACATGCCATATTGTCAGGAAGTTCCTTGGTGAAATGCTCCAGTCAATCACTCAGCAAGGCTCGAGGATAATTCAGATGGAAACTTAGCTCATCCTACAATGAAGGAGACTCGGGCACGATATTAATGTAATATGAGGTTCCTGTGCAGTGTCATTTTCATTGTATTTTATAATTTTAAATGATCTTGTCGACTTCGTCGTTACGCTGGGGCCTGGCGTTACGTTACGGTGACGGGACGAAATGTACCCAGATGCACTGACGTGTGTGACGTCATAGTACCGCTTGGTGTATGTGTCCCCGACAATCTCTACATCGTTAGTATAAGACAAAAATCCCCGATTCTTGGATGTCACGGGTAATCTCGAGAACCACTGGATGGATTTTGATGCGGGTTTCACCATTCTGTTAAGGATATCTCGAGGAAAGATTCTGTAAGAAATAATTTATGTATGATCAAAGGAAGCCAGGCAGTAACGATTTCAGTGAAAAAGTCGAAAACAAACTTGGCGTCCGTGCGCTTCTGAAGCTTACGCTGGGCAAACCGTTAAAAATATAAATATACTATGAGCGTAAGAATTGGTCAGCATGAAACGTTCTACAAAAAAGTCCGCGAGAGCATATCTCTATCTTCAATACATCGCCCACTGTAAGTGTTTTTAGACCAGATAGAAGAGGCACGTCCCCGCGCGCTCTCGCGAGCGTGACGGCATCCAGCGCGCTTGACCTTGCTTTGCCCTTGCCGTTCGCGAGTAATTTGAAACAAGATAAGCAAGATAAGTATTATGCAGATAATTTTCTAACATGTCAAGAGTCTTTCCCCAGCCTTTCTAGCATTTTTCAGCATTTGTAGCATTTAAAATGATACAAAGTCTAGTCTTTCAGACTGACTGTCACTTTTTAGTATAGATGGGTCATTGCCAAGGCCGATCCGGGCTATAACTTGAAATGTAATCGGACTATGGCGTGATAATGAGCTGAAAAAATAAATAATAATAATAATAATAATAATAATAATAATAATAATAATAATAATATCTAACGCAGAACAAGTACAACAAACGAGCATTATCATACAAGGCCAAAATCAGACACACTATATCGGTAGTACAACCTGAAGGATTGTACGCTTCCGAGTGTCTTATTTTAAATAAAAAGTACTAGAAAAGAAAGAAAGTAGGATTCTTCGGAAAATACTCGGTCCACAGAAAACTGCTGATGGGACTTGCGAGGATGAAGAAAAACGAAGATCTCGACAAATACATTGAGAAGAACATTGACACAATGAGGAAGCGGAGGTTGAAGTTCTACGGACACCTAATAAGAATGGATGAATGCAGACTGACCAAAAGGATCTTTATCTACATCATGGGGTTAAAGGCCACATCTAAATGGGTAGATGAGGTGAAAAGGGATGCGGCAGAAGTTGGATTCACACTACAGATGGTCCACAACAGAAGAGAGTTGAGAAGGACAGTAGACAGTATAAAAGCATTTCAGGAGAAACCAACAATGAGGAGGCCCAAACGGATCACTTCCGATGAGGAGAGAAAGAAAAGAAGCGAAGAGGTTCTGGGAGGAGAAGAGAAGGAAAGCCAAAATGTCATTAAGTTCTTTGCGGTCCATCGTTGGCCAAATTCGAAAAAAAAAAAAAAATAATAATAATAATAATAATAATAATAATAAAAATTGGATATTCAAGTACCTTTGGGAGAAATTGTCAACAACTAGCAGGATTCAAGAGGTAAAGAAAGATCTAGAAAGAAATAATATAAGTGAAGATGACACTGTGGACAGAGTGTTTTGTTTTTTTTGAAAGTAGGTGCTAAGTATGGAAGGATTCCAGGGAAGAGCGGAAAGGAAAATTGGGGCGATGTGGACCGTACTAGGCCACATCGTAAAGAATAATAATAATAATAATAATAATAATAATAATAACACCCGGACGAACGACTTTCTCTTCAAATGTCAAAATGTGTTGCATGAATGCTTTATGGGCGGCTTCGGTGGCGTAGTCGGTAGCATGCTGAGCTTCTATGCCCAAGATAGCGGGTTCAAACGCGGCCGAAGCCGTCGGATTTTTTAAGAGCGTTAAAAATCCCTCAGTATGCCTTCCTTCGGAGGGGAAGTAAAGCCGGCGGTCCCATGTCATAGATTTATGGCATGTTAAAAAACCTTCCACTAAGTACACCTGTGTGAAGCTAAATTGTATAGGTTAGGAATGTAACAACGCTCTTGGGTTTCTACGTTCGTTGCCGACTGCGGTGGCGTCTAGTAGCTAAGTTCTGAACTTGGCCTAGTAGTCGTTGACGGTGACGCTTGGCGGCAAAAGTAGGATATATTTGAAAAATTCTAAGTTGCAGTCTGTACTTAAATTAAAAAACAGATAACACACACTAATACAGTCATCACAATTAACACCGGTTATCAGACAGATTCTACACACACTCAAAGTACACGGGGCTACATGACCGCGTTGTCGCAGCCCCTAAACTTAAGAACCAACCAACCAAATGCAATGTAGAGTCGAAATACTTACAATATGAAGTTGAAATTCAAAATACTTACCAAATGCAAATGAGATTCAAAATACGTACAACATGCAATTGAGGTTCAAAATACTTACAGAATGCAATTAAAATTGAAAATACACAATGGAATTTAGATTGAAAAAAGTCCTCTCGGCACGCCGGAAGGCGGAGGTAGATTTCACCGGACAAACTTGGAGATAGGCGAAAATAGGCAGAATATGCAGGTTTTCGTAGAAGGATCAGACCTCATTTATCGCGTGAAAGTATTTTATAATTGGAGATTAATTAACTTTGTTTGTCTTCATTTTAAACATATTTTAAACATTTTATTGTCTTACGGGGACGTTAACCTTCTTGTCATTTGGAGTCCATTTTTAGCCTATTTTCAATTTTGAAAAAATAGGCTTATGAGATCACCTTTTGTCCGTGTGTGTGTGTGTGTGTGTGTGAGGTGTGGGTGTGTGTCCCCCCCCTAATAAAATCTAAACGGCTGGAGCGATTTCAGTGAAACTCGGTAAGTTCATAGCACTATTCCCGGCGACGTCGACCGTGCCCATCGAATTTTGTTACGTCTCACCAATCCAACATGGCGGCTGTGCGAAATATTTCACTAGCATTCAGTATCTCCGAAACTATAACGGATATCGCCCTGAAATTGTGAACGGTGATAAAGGGTACTACTACAAGTTAACCTATGAAACTTTCAAAAACCTGGTTACTACATAACCAACATGGCGGCCAAGCGAAGTGGAGACTTTTAAATAGACTTTTCTCGCGATTTAACTATCCAAACGTAATGAAACTTGGTACAGCAAATATTTATACACATTGCAATGCACTGGAATCTAATTTAGTTCAATTGTTTACATAACCTCAAAATGGCGCCTGTGCGAAATATTTCACTGACATTCTATATCCCCGAAACTATTACAGATATCACTCTGCAATTTTGTACGGTGATAAAGGGTACTGATACAAGTTTAGCTATGTATAATTCATAAACCAGTAAAGTACAAAACGAACATGGCGACCAAGCGAATTTGAAATATTTTAATAGACTTTTCTCGTGAGTTAACTCTCTGAGCGCAGTGAAATGTGGTACAGAAAATGATTTTGCAGATTGTAATGTACTGCCATCTAATTTAATTCAATTGGTTACATAACCTCAAGATGGCGGCTGTGCGAAATTTTAAAATTAAGTTTTTATTTCTTGTGTCGTAATCATGCGATCGAAGTGAAAGTTTGAATAATGAACCTAGGCAATAAGTGACCTTGAATGGTACATAACTCTATGGCCTATACATATAACAATCCTAAATGGCAAGCTTCCGTAATATTTAGACGGTTCTGAATATATATGAATCTTTTACAGCAACCAAACTGAAATTTTTATGTTCATAGAGACTATGAACATATGTTCACCTATAGGACTTTCAGTAACCTCGTGAGCACGAATCCAACATGGCGGCGACGCGAAGTATAAATATTTAAATGGACGTTTCTCGCGAATTAACTATCCGAGTGCCGTGAAACGTTGCACGTTTTAAATGCTTACACAAATGTTGATCCACTGGCATCTAATTTATTTCAATTGTTTGCATAATCACAAGATGGCTGCTGTGCGTAATTTTAAAATCTCGTTTTTACTTCTTGTGTTCTTATCATGCGATTGAAGTTTGAATACCACACTTACACAATAATCTTAATATAATAGTACAAAAATAAAAATCCAACCTGGCGACCGTCTGAAATATTTAGACGGTTCTCAATATCTACGAATCTGTTACAGCAATTAAACTGAAATTTTGTATGTTGATAGAGGCAATTAACATGAGCAGGATATATGAAAATAGGCTGTACAGTTCTTCACGGAACTACTTGTTATACTTGTGGTCACACTGTCCTTATGCAAGGTTTCGACACTGATGTGTAACTATGTAACGGTCTGTTACTTCTTCACGCAAAATTATATCTCCCGCAGAGATGTTGGTTGGTTCCTCAGTTTAGGGGCTGCGACAACGCGGTCATATAACCCCGTGTACTTTGGGTGAGTGTAGAATCTGTCTGATAAACGGTGTGAATTGTGATGGCTGTATTAGTCTGTAATTCAGGTAAGGAATGCAGACGCTAAATTTCAAGCAGTAGTTCCTAATGTTGCTACCAGATACTAACGTCAACGCCATCCAGCTGTGAACTTGGCTACTGGATGCCACCTCAATCAGCAACTCGCAACGAACGTTGGAACTTCCCCTCCAAAGGAAAGCTTACTGAGGGATTTTTAGCGCTCTTAGAAAATCCGACGACTTTGGCCGGCTTTGAACCCGCGACCTTGGGCATAGAAGTTCAGCATGCTACCAGTTACGTCACCGAAGCCGCTTCACACTTAGTCAGATGGAAATCTGAATCTGATCTCGCACAAGTGCGTTGTCATGGCAACGTCTGATGGCTCATCCCTCATCAATTTAGTAGTGTTGCCATGTCAACCACTGATAGCTCTTGGCATTTTCTTATAATTCGGAAATCATTTTTCTCATCCCTTGGCGCAATGGTGGCTCATATCAAAAATTCTTTCAGACAAACGTTTTAGGTAATTATTAGGGGAATATTGTCCATTCCGTACGGTTTTGATATTGTGCCTATTAACAGAGATATGATTAATGTTTCCCGAAAAAAAAAACACTTTTTCCCACCCCTTTGGTCAATGGTTGGTGCTATCAAAAACGTTTCAAACATAAATTTCTGAGCTTTATCCGACACATAGTATGAACTTTGAACGGATTCGATATTTCACATATTAAGAGAGTTATAGCAATATTTCATTTTTTTTTGAAAAAAAAAGTCCCCCATTTTCATCCCCTTCGTCCGATTTAGCCCAGTAACGAACTCGTCCGAGATTTTATGGGTATACATATTCGGTAAAAAATTCAAAGTGATTGGTGCAAAATTACGGCAGTTATCGTGTCCACAAGAAACTGATATACATATATACATATATTACATAAATTATATATAAACTTTTGAACTGACGGTGGTTTTGGGGTCTGGGGGATGTGAAACGCGAAGATATGTCGAAATTTTCCGGCAATCGAAACATGGTACCCATTGCAATAGTTAGCTTTCTAATGAAATCTACCTAAAATACTACCGTCAACGACACCTAGCTGTGAACTTGGCTACTAGATGCCACCTCAATCAGCAACTCGCAACGAACGTTGGAACTTCCCCTCCGAAGGAAAGCAAACTCAGGTTTTTAGCGCTCTTAGTAAATCCGACGACTTCAGCCGGGTTTGAACCCGCGACCTTGGGCATAGAAGTTCAGCATGCTACCAGTTCCGATACCGAAGTCGCTTCCCACTGACATATGAAAACTGAATGTGATCTCGTGCAGTGGCGTTGTCATAGCAACTGCTGATGGTCATCCCTTATCAATTAAAAGTAAAGTTGTCATGGCAACCTCTCTTGGCACTTGGCATTTTCTTATAATTTAAATCATTTTGTTCACCCCGTGGCGTAATGGTGGGTCATATCAAAAATTCTTTCAGACAAAAGTTTTAGGTAATTATTGGAGGAATATTGTCCATTTTGTGCAGTTTTGATATTGTGCCTATTAACAGAGATATGATTAATGTTTCCCGAAAAACCCACTTTTTCCCACCCCGTTGGTCAATGGTCGGTGCTATCAAAAAACTTATTTGACATAAATTTTTGGCACTTATCCGACACATATTATGAACTTTGAAGGGATTCGATATTTCATGTATTAAGAGAGTTATAGCGATATTTCACTTTTTCGAAAAAAGCCCCCCATTTTTACCCCCTTTGACCGATTTTGCCCATTAACGAACTCGACCGAGATTTTATAGGGATACATATTATGTAAAAAATTCAAAGTGATTGGTGCAAAATTACGGCAGTTATCGTGTCCACAAGAAACTGATATATATATATATATATATATATATATATATATATATATATATATATATATATATATATATATAGATAGACACATATATACATAAATTATATATAAACTTTTGAACTGACGGTGGTTTTGGGGTCTGGGGGATGTGAAACGCGAAGATATGTCGAAATTTTCCGGAAGTCGAAACATGGGACCCATTGCAATAGTTAGCTTTCTAAAGAAATCTACCTAAAAATCCCATTTCAGATCCAAAATACTCACTAAGCGCAATTGAAATTCAAAATGCTTACAAAATGCAATTGAAATTGAAAATGCTTACAAAATGTATGGTAGATTCAAACTACTCATTTGGATGGACAATACTTACTAAATGCAATTTAATTCAAAATACTTTCAAAATGTAATTTAGATTCAAAATACCAACAAAATGCAATTGAGAATCAAAATATTTACAAAATGCAAGCATTACAAAATGCAATTTAGATTGAAAATACTTGTAAAAAGCGGTTTAGGTTGAAAATATTTACAAAATGCAATTGAAATTCAAAATACTCAAAAGTCCCAGCCCCTAAATTGAAAGGCTTACTAAAAAACAATTTAGATTGTCAATCCTTACAAAATGCAATTGAGGTTGAAAATACTCGCAAAATGCAATTCAGATCGAAAAGACTTACAAAATGCAACGGAGATTGAATATACCAACAAAATTGGAGTGTAGATGCAAAAAGGGAATTTAGATACACGGGGAGCCAAATAACAAAAACAGTGCGGGAATCTTAAAGAGAAAAGGAAATATAACGATAAGAAAACAAAGAGGTCTGACCCTCGAAGAAAGAGGGATCAGGAAAAATTAGACAAGGGCCAATTAAGGCGGGAAAGTGAAAGACTCCCTAAGCCTCGGATACCCTAATACCGTCGGAGTCGGAAGAGAACAAGTGTTGACCAAGGGAGGTCGACAGGAAAGAAGATGGAGAGGAGCCCGGCACAAGTAAGTGGAAGCAATGGACTCAGCTGGGGCCCCGTGGTGGCCAACCCACGTCCCACGAGATGTAAGGCCCTGGGAGGCCCCACAGGACTAGCGAACTGAGCACTACCTCCCATCTTATGAAATGCACATGCGCCTCTTAACTGCGACAGCTCAAATGTCAAGCAGCCTTTTACATCCATATAAAAGCTTCCAAAAGGATGGTATATTGGCTTTCACGGGCAGTGAATAAAAACTCAGCAATTTTTCTAAGCGTGAAAAGTGAGAAAACAGTGGACATAGCACTGTCTTACACGCGATTTCGTCAGTGCTATGAAAATATTTCCTCTTCAAGGGCCTGGAGATTCGGCCCATAACGTTGTGATGGAGTGAAATAAGAGTTAGTTATTTTTGTTTTAAGGGGCACAACTACGAGGTCATCTGCCCCTCTTAACACAGATTAAATTCTACACATTTCGAATATATTATTAAATCTTGAGGTGGATGCCTGAATATTTTTAAAAAGACCTAAAACAATAAAAACCAAAAAATAAACAAAACTAATAATTATAAAGTTTTTGTTGTTTGAGTCTTCTGTTTTTTGACTGGTTTTATGCAGCACCCCATGCCTCCCTGTCCTGAGCTAATCGTTTCATCTCTACATAGCTACCACAACCTACATCCGAAGCAATCTGTTTAACATATTCTAACCTTTGTCTACCCCTACAGTTCTTGACCTCGACCCTTCCTTCCATAACTAAGCTTGCTATTCCTGGGTGCCTTAGTATGTGTCCTACCAACCTCTCTTCTTTTCATTAACAGTCGCCAGAAACATCTCTCCTCTCCACCTCGCCTTAATATATCTTCATTTGTAACCCTATCTACCCATCTGATCATCATTCTCCTGTAACACCACATTTCAAACGCTTCATTTCTCCTCTTTTCTGCTGCACCAATAGTCCAAGCATGACGAATAGAATACATAGTGTTATCACTGACTGAGTTCAAGCGCGCCCCGCTGTTGGCTAGCGCTAGCGGCGCAGACCACCAACGCTACACAGTCAGCAGCAGTCAGCTGTTCAAATATGGGATACGCGCTGGGCTACGTAAACCTCTTTGTACGAAGGATGCGGTTACGCCGATTACAACAAATTGTTTGTTTAGACTTATGAATAATAAGTTACCGTGAAAAAGTTTTTATTAATATTCTCAGTCCCCATGTAGAACTATCTTTTAAAACCTTCCGTTAGTCGCGCATTGGTCTGACAGTTCCGTGGCTCGTTTTAGTTGTAATATCAGGCCAACAGTTCAAGTTATAATATTATCGTCTCGGGACATCATACACCATATCTAGTAACCATTTTCCTGGAGTTGTCAAATGACGAGCCTAAAAGTAACTCTACACGAGTAAGTGTGTCGCCTTCTGCTGAAAGATAACGAATCGCTAGTTCATGAATCAGTAATTTCAAAGGAATTTGTGACTGATACTGAAGACAACGTTGAAACAAGATCCGAAGACTCGGATACTGACCATGATTTTGATCAGGAGGACGGTAACGGAAGCGAAGAATTGGATGGCAGTTTATTTATTTTTGGCAGGTTGGCCATTATTATTATTATTATATGTCCGTCTCATTCTTGGCTATCACCGCGGAAGCCCGGGTCGATTCCCTGCTCAGCAAAGAAATGTAATTCTGGTCTGAGGGCTGGAACGGTGTTCACTCAGCCTCGTGAGGTTAAACTGATAAGAGGCGCGTTTGATTCCTACCTCAGCTATCCTGGAAGTGGTTTTCCGTGGTTTCCCACTTCTACTCCAGGCAAATACCGGGATGGTACCTAACTGAAGGCCACGGCCGCTTCCTACCCAAATCCTACCTCAATTCCGAATACACACACTACTACAGACATCACAATGACACAGGTTATCAGAAATTCTACACACACCCAAACACACGGGGCTACGTGACCACAATGCCGCAAATTCCCCAAAAATCAGCAACTATTATTATTTTAGGCCTATTATTATTAAGACGGATTATATATTTTTTCGTTTTAAGTAAGAATGGCACGAAGTAGAACAAGTAACCATGGAAGGCTGCCTTCATTCCGTATCCTACTGGGCGCATTCGTGATTTTAACACAGTGCATAGACATTTCGGTAAATTTTGAAAAAAAATGTAAGGTACTATTCCAGGTTTTAATTTCCACTTCACGCGAGGAAGTTCCACGTTCTCACAGTTCACTACGAAACAGTCCGCCTTTATAATAATTAAATCTGCCGAAAAAACGCATGTCACAGACTCTACTTTTGATCGACAATTGCTTACCTTTCCGTGGAATAACTCTCGCCCATTTCGCAAACAGATTTGTTTCTTTTGGTGGTGTGAAAAAATGTCCTACCATCAGATTTTCTTCCGTAACCCGATTTACATCCAGGAACGAAACAATACGACATTTTCCCGAAACAGCAGAAAATTTAGTTGTTTGCACTCAAAAAGCACTGGACAGACATTCGTAAATTTTTACAAAGAAACAAATTCCCTCGCATGGCTGGACCATGAACTACAATGCTTAGGGAGCGGAGTGATGACACTGTTTATTTCTATTCGTCATGGTCCAAGTTTCACGGAAAACAAATAATAATTTTCCAAAAAAAGAACAATGTCTTTGAGTACAGAGGTGTGCACATTTTTAGAATCAAATCAAGAACTTTTTATTCAACATCATTTTATCGACTAACGAGCTGGCATATTTTATTACCCTACTTAATAATGTTTTCTCCCTCGTGTACTTACACCTTTTACCATAAGGAATTGCGTCTGGAATGTTTCAGAATTGGGGAATTATGAGGGATACCCAAGCTGGGTCGGTTTTCTATATTTTCATTGACTATGTGATGTACCCGTTTAGTCAGATGATTTCAATCCATGGTTCACGAATCTTTGAATAGTTCAGGAGCGGATCATTAGTAAAGAAGACTCCAAATTCCTTTTACACGAAAAATTCAGTGAAGTAATCAAAACAGAACGTGTGGCATTTTGCATTAGCAAGGCTCCTCTGTTATTGGGAATTCTAAAAAATCATTTTACTTTGAGTTTCTGAAAATAAATATAATTAAGACATTTGGTTGAACATTTGAAGTAATTTCAGAGTCTTCCAAATATATTTAGTGCATTAAGCCGTGAAAAGTATAAATACAAAGTATTACTTGTAAAATTAGATTAGTTAGTTATTGAGGTTTAAAGGGGCGGAACTACGAGGTCATCTGCCCCTCTTTTGACACGGATTAAATTATACAAATTTTGAATACATATTTAAATTTCAACGTGGAAGCCTAAAAATAATAAAACAACAAAAAACTAATATTATAATAATAAACAAAATATTCAGAAAAACAAAAATAAGAATTACAAAAACAAGTTCTTTGAGTAAATATTCACTTGTAAATTTAGATTGCTGGCCCTAACCCACTCTCACTTATAAAGCGGATGACGAGATCAGCAGCCAACACGCCATCGCTAATACAAGTTTGAGTGTAATCTGCAAACCAAGGTTTCTTAAGTCAGCAAGATTCACACATTCAGTTAAAATGTGGGCCATGGTGAATACCACAGCACGTAAAAGTTAAAATATTACACAAAAGTATATATATATATACATTTTCAGTTTTCAGGTGTTCCAGAAATAGTACAAGTGTGTTCGTGAGTTCTGTGAATGAAGTAAATTTCTATTAATATTAATGTTTTTAACTTTTGTGCTACGGTAGGTACACAAGAACCTCGTTTATATGGCCCTCATTAATCCGTATCTCAGGTATATCCGGATCGAAAATAATAATAAAATATTTTTACTGTACAGTATTTCTTTTACGGCGCCAACTCTCCGCCAAGGATAGTTAAGGGCAGGAATTGGAAGTAATTGGCCACGGTCTGTCAAAGGTACCGTCACAGCATTCGCCTGGAAGTGAGAACTGATGTTAGTAAAACGTCTTCATGATCGTGCTGCGCGGAAACGCTATACAAATGTAAAACAGAAAAAAAACTCACATTAATTTAGTGCATAAAACAGAATCGTAAATGTACGAAAATTGTTCTTACGTTTCTTTGTACAATTAAAAAAAAGGTATTACAACGTATGTTATTTGATTATGAAACTTGTATTTTAGATATTTCCGGACTGTCCGGATTTTCAATACGCCGGATCAATTCCGGTCCCACTTGATCCGGATAAACTAGGTTCTTGTGTAGTTGCTGATTGTGTGCAACATAGGAAAATTAATGAAGAGGAATAAATATTAACAAATCCATTTCCATCTATACCTCTGAATACAAACTTATAAAAAAGAACATTGGAACCTCATCAACCTGGGTAATAGATAAATTTGCTTCAATGAATTACAGGAGTGGAGAATATATCTACAACTAAGGAGCCTTGTGAGTCCAGTTTTTAATTCATGAACTATAAGGTGCGTTCAAAAAGTAACGAGCTGGAGGCTGTAATGCGCAAACCGGTGACATCGGCTAATCGTGGCGTGTGTAACGAGGTGTGGTTCCGACCAAAGCGTGGAAGGTCACAGCCCGTTGCTAGAGGGCATGCGTACACGTCACGTGACGATACAAAGCGAGCAGCAGCATGCATCAATCGTCCTACGCTGTCAGTCGCATTGCAAACAGTGACATGGAGGCGTCAAACGAAGAGCAAAGAGGTGTTTTTTCCGTTTCTGACAGCGAAAGGAGTAGGGGGAACGGACATTCATCGCCGAATGACACAAGTGTACGGCGAACACTGCATATCCCTTGCAAGAGTCAAGGCGTGGCACAAGCGCTTCGGGGAAGGACGGGTGTCATTAGCCGATGATGCCCGGTCTGGGGCACCCCCCTGCATTAACGATGACAACGTCCAGCTGGTTGATGCACTCATTACCCAGGACCGCCGAGTGACAGTGAACGCCATAGCCGCCGTGGTCGGATTGAGCGTCGGAAGTGTGCACACCATTATGAAGGAACGACTGCACTTGCGCAAAGTGTGTGCCCAATGGGTGCCCCACAGTCTTCAACCACACCAGGAAGCATGTCGAATGGCCCACTGGCTTGGTCTTGGTTGGACGACTGATGAATGCTGCTGCTCTCTTTCTATCGTCACATGACGTGCACGGGTGCCCTCTAGCGACGGGCTGTGACCTTCCACGCTCTGGTCGGAACCACACCTCGTTACACATGCCACGATTTGCCGATGTGGTCACCGGTTTGCGCATTACAGCCTCCGGCTCGTTAAATTTTGATCGCACCTTATATTTATTAAAACTTGTTTCAAATGTTGTGTTGTGCGGAATAATGATAATGGTAATATTGGCAACAGTGTATGTCAAATATAAAACTATGTTTATTATGAAACAAAAACAATATCATCTGGCCCATCTTAAAATTTTAGTCAGGAGTCTTATGTTACTTCGAAGGGCGTAATATATTGTTTTACATTTTATTATTTTCTATTCAAATGAAATACATTACACATCAGTTGTTACGTCCGCCTTCTCAACATAATCTCCTTGTATCTTTATGCACTTTTGCCATCGATGTGTCAGTCTTTCCAGATCTTCCTGAAACCATTCTTTCGGAGTGCTGCGTACCCATGCCTTGACTTCTGTGTCAAGTTCTGCAAAATCCGCAAAACGGCGATCTTGCAATGGAAGCATAGGGGCAGTCCACCACTCAAGAAATGCTGAACAGTGAAATCAGTTGGCAAGCAAATGGCGACAGTGTTCTGGGACACTAAGGGCATCATCCTCCTTGTCAGGCTGGAATTGGAGGCCACGATTAACGGTATCTGTTGATTGTCTCCCTCAAACGCTTACGTCGTGCCATTGAAACTAAGCGGCCAGGAAAATGGGCTAAACGTGTGCTTCTGCAACATGACAATGCCCGCCCCCACACTAGCCGAAAGACCACCGCTGCCATTGATCAGATGGGATTCACGGTGCTGCCATAGCCACCATACTCTTCCAACTTGGCACCAAGTGATTATCACCTGCTCGGGAACATGAAGAACCTCTGGACCCAGCTGTCAAGGCATGGGTACGCGGCACTCGGAAATAATGGTTTCAGGAATGTCTGGAGACACTGACACATCGATGGCATAAGTGCATTAAGTTACAAGGAGATTCTGTTGAGAAGGTGGACGTAACAACTGATGTGTGATGTACTTCAATTGGGTAGAACAAAATAAAATGTCAAACAATATAGTACGCCTCTCGTAATTAAGAAACGCGTAACGCCACAACTTTACTGTTACGAAATAACGAAACCCACCTCGTTGCGTAGTGGTTAGCATTCTTGGCCGTCACCGCGGAAGCCTGGGTTCGATTTCCGACTCTGCAAAATAATTAATTCTGATCTGTGGGCTGTGAGACAAAACTGAGAAGAGGCTTGATCGATTCCTACCTCAGCCATTCCGGAAGTGGTTTTCTGTGAATTCCCCACCTGAACTCAAGGCAAATGCCGGGATAATATCTAACGTAATGCCACGGCCACTTCCTACTCAAATCAGTCCTCGATCACAAATACACGAACTTGTACATACATCATAGTAACACAGGTTATCAGACAGCTTCTAGACACACATACCGAAGTACACGAGGCTTCGTGACTACGACGTTGCAAAGCCCCTAAAGAATCAACAACAACTTTGACTATTGTAACTGGAAATCAGTAGCTTTTCGCACGAAGTATCTGTATATTCGTTACCATTTTTGGTACGTAACGCTAACTGTAACTTGGTAGTTTATTATTTATTTATTTATTTATTTATTTATTTAGCGTATGGCTTTTAGTGCCGGGAGTGTCCAAGGACATGTTCGGCTCGCCAGAGGCTGTAGCTGCTTCAATCGGACACCCATAGGGTGAGCTAAAAGTTCCGTTCAATTGCAAATAGTTCCTTCTTTCGCTACCAAATACCACTGACTCTGAACGTGGGAACTTTGTTACAGCGTTACAACGAAATCTAACCTAGAAATTTAGCTTCACACAAGTTAAGTTAGTGGAACGATCATTTACACGCCATAAATCTATGACATGTAACCGCCGGCTTTACTTCCCCTCCGAAGGAAGGCATACTGAAGGATTTTAGCGCTCTTAAAAAATCCAACGACTTCAGCCGGGTTTGAACCCGCGATCTTGGGAACAGCAGTTCAGCATGCTACCAACTACGCCACCGAAGTAGTTTTAAAACGTAACTCATTTTGCCTAATTTCAATAATTTGAAAGATTTTATTCTGTGAATGAGGTCTCCTCCAGTGTTGCAATTTTCTTTTAGGCTGACGTGGATTGTACTGTATGTACCGCAGGTCATGGGCCAAGGTGAGGCGTGCCCAAGACCACGAGGCCAAGGGGAGACCTGAAAAACCAGCAACAAGTGGTACAGTAGCGGTGACGATTGAGACCACCAAACAAGCGTCTCTTCTCGCCTCATTACGCGACCATCGCTCAACCCCAACACTACCACTAATCGCCTGACTTTGCGTGTTTCCACAAACAACCCCTTGTTGTTGTTCCTGCTGCGAAGATGCATATGAAGACTCACCGCGAGATTACTAGCATGTACCGATTACAACAGCGGGACGAGAAGCCCTCAATGTTCTAATCATCATCATCATATATATTATTTCAGTAGTATAGATCCCTCTTTCGGCGCTCACAAGCGACCGATCGTTTTGCTGTCCACTTCACATTTTGGCCGCTGTGACGCCTGTTTCAGGTCATTTTAACATTCTGAGGTCTCTCTTATCAATTTGCATGGATTTCAGAAACAGTAAATCAAAGGAATTATTACTCGAATCGTATAATTTCATCGAATAACCGGTGAGTGTTACGATGATCCAATTTTCAGTGATTGTCTTCTTAAGTTAGGGAACGTACAACTTGGAATTCTAACTGAAATGTAAATTGTGTTTTATAATCATTTGGTTGAAATAAAAAATAACAACTTTTCTCCTTAAGTCTCTCATTATAAACCTATTGGGGAAAGTGTGGTTTATGAACATGCGAGATATATCGCACCGGTCCGCTAGTAGCATTTATTACATATGCAGCTGGCAAGATACCTCAGTTGAGATAATTAAGATTTGCAGTGAAGTACTGTAGCCTGCCTGGTATCCCGTGAACATGGTTAGGTATTGAACAAAACATTGAATTTTCCTAGTGGAAATTTATCTTTGTAAGAAGAAGTTTCAGCGCCGTGCGATATTTACTTGTGGGGAACCTCAAACAAAAGGTATACAGAAACAATCCGTGTACTCGGGAGACTCTCGAGAACGAAATAACTGGACTGATACCAAATAATCAATGAGGATGAATTACAGCGAGTGGACCAAAACTTCTCATGTTGGTGCAATGGGTGTTAAGAAATTGAAGGACAGCATTTCAAGCAACTACTCTGGAATTCATGTAACGTTAAAACGTGTAAATGAGTTAAACTAGATGGGCGCTACGCTGCTGTTGACTTGCTCGACACGCTGCGATATACAGTGCCCCGGCCGCCTTACGGCCTTTGCGAGGCTCCATTCTATAAGGAAGGCCCTCGAGAGATATAAAACTTCGTTCAAGTCTAGGATAGCCCCTCTGTATCAAATTAGAATGGGCCTATGGTTAATGCAGTACATACTAGCCATTATCAATGTTTTGATATGTGTTTATAACATTTAACCCTAGAACGGTACGGTATCGCTACTTGCAACGTTGTTATCGGTAGCGCTTCGCATTGACGACGACTACGATTCTAGAAACTGATAATAAATACCACTTCCGTCAACTTTTATGTCACACTCTAAGCTAGCGGAATGGAGACTGTGTTTGAATAATTTGGTTTCATTTCTGTTATTTGGGGGGGGGATTTTGATTAAATTTTTATTTATTTATTTGGAATTTTTGAGCTGGTTTTCACTAATTTTGGACTAATTGGGAATGCTTTCTTTTTTGGAATTTGACTATGATTTCTTGTGTTTTTCTTGAACATTAGCTTTGTCTACTAATTTTGATTGTCTTTTTTTCTGTATTTTGACTGGTTTTGCTTTTTGTTTATTTTTAGAGAGACTATTAAGTTTTTTTTCTCTTTCATACATTATGAGCTTTTTTTTTTTACAAATTTTGATTGTTTTTGGGGGTTTTTATGGATTTTAACTTTCTTCTTGCAGGCCCATTTTTTTTCGTAAAGGAAGGCATACTGAGGGATTTTTAACGCTCTCAAAAAATCTGACGACTTCGGCCGGGTCTGAACTCGCTATCTTGGGCATACAAGATCAGCATGCTACCAACTACGCCACCGAAGCCGCTATCCTTCATGTAGCAAGGTTGCCCTTTGAAAATGGATGAAAATGGATAAAAAAGAAGTTATCCATTTTTAATGTGGAGTGTTGCAAATGGGACAAGTTGACAGTGCACTTCTTGGTTTGTACCCGAATGATATCGCGGCACTAAGACGGGGGACAATTTAAATCTTTTATAAGAAATTTGCATGAGTTTTGAGGTCATTAAAGCATTTTTTTAGTGTTTTATAGGGCATTAAATTCCTAGCCCTAATCGCTGTCGTCGTCACGGTCGTAATCCAATTTGGAGGAGCTACGTAACGAATCATGACTGCCAATCACATGTCCTACTACTAAAGCTCAGGAGAAACCCAAAGAACGTGAGATAAATCAAATAATAGTGCAGATACTGGTTTGAGCGAACGTGTCGTACAGGTGGCCAAGGTGGAGCGTGGCGGAACACAAGAAGCTGTTCTTATATTCTTTAATTGTGGTCAGTGAAGTCTAATGGAGCATGCGCACGAGGAGAGCACGGGGCATTATGGGTAGTTGAACCCGGCTACTCAGCGTGAGTCGCTGGCTTACTCGCTTCTCTCTTCCTTAGCTCGAGGTCGCCAGCCTCAGGTGTCCCGTGCCCGTCCCACCACTTGTCTAGAGCTTCTTATGCCTCCTTTAGCCGGCACGATCGCGATCTGAATAATGACCAAAGGCCGGATAATTTATTACGTATTTAACTTCTCATAATTATGTATTTACTGGTTACACGTCCTTTGTACTGGTAAAAATGTAAGTGTATATCACACTCCGACCACTTCTTGTTCTAACCTGACGAGATGAAATCCGTCTTTGTCAATACAGTGAAAATGATGTTTAACAAATATTTAAACGTACATGTTTCGGTATGTCATTGATACCTTCTTCAGCGTAATTGAATTCTTAAACTAGGTTAACAATGCTAAATAGAAATGGATATCCTTGACAAAGATATTGAATTACATTATTTGAATGACTCATGGTGGTTCCGTATTGATATGCTAGAATAGTTATTAACAAGAAATGTACATCCGCCTGAATCAGTACTACAAAGAAAACATTAATTATTTGACTTGTTTTCAGTACATGTTTCGAGGATTAATTACAAAACGCTTTGTTTTGCTTTTTCAATAGCTGAAGAAGGGGATAAAATGTAATTAATCCTCGAAATATGTACTGTTAACAAGTCAAATTATTAATTTTTTCTTTATAGTATTGATTCAGGCGGATGTTCATTTCTTGTTAATAACTATTAAACATATTGAATTTAAAATAACATGAAAAACTCACAAATAGATTAAATGCCATATAGGATAGAAATAAGTTGATAGTAAATAAAAAAAGGATGTTATGAATAATATTGGTGAAAATGTATAAAAGAGAAATATTAGTAATCTACATTATTATATTTTTATTATATTTATTAAACACAATGTCTACAGAAAGAATGAAAAGTAAGTTACATTATTGTCGTGATTTCACCAATCAAACAAAACAACAAGAAGTTCCGTGACGAACTAAAGAGCCTACTTTTCTTAAAATTGAAGATTCATGCCAATGATTAATCTATACGGACCTATCTAGAATAATGACAAAATTAAGTTGGTAATATCGAAATATCTAATTAGTTCGGACCTGGTATAATGTAGCCTAATAGAGCACTTCAGTTGGCAGCCCTGGTGACTGAATATATTCTTAGTTCCATCTCCTACGGTACAGAATACAAAATTTAGTTGAAGTCCAATGGATAGCAGGGACGTTATATGCAGTTCGACATTGAATTTATCACCGTGCATAAAATCATGTTGGCAACAATGTCATGCATGTGTAGGTCAGAAACATTCTGAAATATTATGATATCTTGTTGTACCAATTTTGGTTGAAATCCAATTGGTAGTAGGAGGTTACATGTATTTGAAAATTGGTCCTATCAGCAGGCTTAGAATCATGTTGGTAGCACTGACGTATATTAGTTACTCCAAATTAATCTAGAATTTCAGGTACGATACGTATGCATAGTTTAATCTAACGGCTTGCATACTTTGATATATTGGTATTTGGATACAAAAAATCGAGAGAGCATTTATTAACAGTTGGCAGCCTTGGTGGCTCTTAAGAATACGCTTAGTCATATCTGTTTAAGTACACATAGTACACACGAAATTTGGTTGAAATCCAACTGATAGTGTAGAAGTTATATGCATATACAAACTGGACCTATCAGTAGGCTTAGAATCACTTTGGCAACACTGCCATGTATGGCCTCCTGGATATCAAACTGAAATATTATTATCTATGTGTGTGTCAATTTTGGAATTTTTGCATACCTTCCAAGATATCCAACATGGAGCTTAAATTTCAATTGCGGTTTTTCAGCAGTTGGTAGCACTGACAATTTTCAAATAGGGGCTTGAGATATTCAGGTATAGATCTTTACTCATACTAAATTTGGTTTCGATTGCTGCAGCCGTTTAGGAGTTGATAGGGAGGGACACACACACACAGACAAACAGACAGACAGACACACCTTTGCCCGGATCAATCTCATAAGCCTACGTTTTCCTCATTTTTGCAAAATGTGAAAAGTAGGCTAAAAATAGGGAAGAGACACTTATCAACAACCACAAACACACTGTCTTTAGTTTGTTCAATTAGTGATAAAGTCCTATTTTTACATTTCTGCAGGTGATATTTGGGGCATGGTTTATTAGTTTGCAGATGCAGCTGTCCTTAGTATCGTGGTAGGCGCTTTCTGCGCAAATCTTTCCATGAAAGCCGTGTACAGCGAATTGTGTGTGCAGGTGTCGGAGTTTGAAGTTTGGTCCTTTCCAAGAGTCTGTTGCCATTGCGTCTGTTTCTGTTATCCCCTCCGGGATCTGTCTTGCTTTGCAGTTCCTCTCTTCGATAAAGGTTTCATATGCTTGTGTCTCTGATCAACTACCTAAGTCACACTCCTTTAAATTGGTTCACAAACGTAGTAATAGAAGACGTCACTGCCAGATGAATAATGTTCCGCCAATCAATACAAATTATATTCAAATTTATACATCTTTCGATCCAACAATGGGACCTACTTCAGCAAAATTAGACTCAAAACTTTTCTAATAAAGGTGTTGAGAAACTAAATTGGCCACACACCGCGCCATAACAATTTCTTAACGATCGTGTGACAAGGAAAGGTTTTGGGGGAAGAGGTAGACCAAGAAAGAGGTATCTGGATTCTGTACATACAAAATTTCCAAGAATATGCTGGTTTGAAACGTTTAGCAGAGGAGAGACAAATGAGGTTGCAGCGCTTAAGGCCTTGCCTTTAGGATATGATATACAGGGTCTTTCATATAAAGTAAGAACGCCAAGCGGCAGTTTTGTTATTCGCTGTTGCGGTGGCCTTGGCCGAGCTTGTGGCGCGCCATGGCCCCCTGCTGTATTTTTGAAAGCGCTCGCAAAGTACATACGTGGGCTTTTTAATCTTTTCAAGTTCCGATGGACTGTATAAAAATAACAGATTGACATACCAAACTGATTTTACTACTAAATGTTTGCTTTTTTTATTCTTATGTCTCAACATAATCGCCAAAACGATTAAAACATTTAACATTTGTCGTATCGTTACACCAGCTTTCCAATGCCCTCGGCAAAATATTCTGACGCCACTGAGGTGGTTACGTCTGGACAGCCTCCTGTAGTTTTGACTTTTTGGCTAGGCGTTGCCGCCCAACCATACCTTCAATTCTCGAAAAAGGTGAAAATCATTCACGAGCACACTGTACCAACGTTACGATAGACTTCTACAGAGAATTCAAGTGTTAAGTTTTGGAGCATCTGCCATTTAGTCCAAACCAGCACTGAATGATTTTCACCTTTTTCGAGAATTGAAGGTATGGCTGGGCGGCAACGCCTCGCCAAAAAGGAAACACTTCAGGAGACTCTCCAGACGTATCCACCTCAGTGGCGACAGAATGTTTTGACGAGGGCATTGGAAAACTGGTGTAACGATACGACAAATGTTTCAATCGATTTGGTATGTCAATCTGTTATTTTCATATAGTCCATCGGAACATGTAGTCCAGCCCTCGTATGTACTACGCGCGCGCTTTCAAGAGTACAGCAGGGGGCCATGGCGCGCCACAAGCTCGGCCAAGGCCACCGCAACAGCGAATAACAAAACTGCCGCTTGGCGTTCTTACTTTATATGAAAGACCCTGTACAGGATGAACTCAAGAAACTGGAACACAATGAAACCATGAAAAAATAAACTTGCCAATTTGACGTGAATATAGGTTTCTGATTTCTTTCGGCTGCATTCCATTATTGTTAAATATTCAGTAGCAAATATTTTTGTTTATTTTTTCAATTTTTCTTATTCATTGTTTTCCAGTTTTTTTCATTTCATCCTGTATATACTTCAGTTAATTTCGTTTCTCAACACTTAGCTTTATTATATTAATTTCTTAAGGTTTGATTGTAATTTGCTGAAGAAGGTCCCATTCTTGGACCGAAACATGTACTAATTTGAATATAATTTGTATTGATTGGCAGAGCATCTTAATTAATGATCTATTAATCAATACGGCAATTTTCTCACATTTTCCAAAAATGGTAAATGTTTTTCATTTTTACGAAATGTGTTTCATCATAATCGATTTTGGGCAACTAAGGTCCACGTAAATAACTCTTCATGATTTTAGTTTTCTTTGGCACCAGTATTGCTTCATTCTCTTGCTCACAGCTTCTTTCTGTTCAGCTGTCCAATGTTCCTACTCCTTGGTCGTTGTTTCTGGCTCTAGGAGCCCCTCAAATGTGTGTATCTTATTTCTGAAAATGGTTCTGTTGCGGATGTCTTGACTTGTAGATCCTTCTTGGTGTAAGCAAACCATTTTTCATAAGAGTTGCCTTTTCTATTGGGCTTGTTGAAGTGGTTAAAAATTTTCTTAGTGGTCTGTCGTCAGGCATTCTTGAATCATGTTCAAAGAATTTAACCATTAGTTTTCGTATGGTATCTGAGGTTCTGCTGCATGTTTTATCTACATCTTTGTTACTGAGTAATCGGTATGTAAATTGTGCTCTGAAAGAAGTTCATTTTCCGTATTGACAGATTCACTATATAACAAAGGAGAAACTGTTCCACCTAGTCAATACATTTATTTACAACAAGTTATAAACTTGCTATTGTATGGTACATGTTTCGGGGTCTCTAGTACTGGTCCCTTCTTCAGCCATAAATTAAGTTGCAAAATCCAGCATAATTAAAGATATCATAATAAAAATACATAAAATGATGAGTGAATTGATGAAATGAGGTGGAAAAGAACATATTAATCATGAGAAGTAACAAGAGTGCGCATCAGTAAAAAGTAATACCATTGGTAGTGCTAGGTTCTTGAGAATACACTTATATAGCACTGTTCTAATGTTTGTGCATGTGGAAATCACTTAACTTGGGATGTATGGCCTGTTGTTTACAATGCTGTTGACTGAAACTTGCTGTTCAAGCTGAGGCTTCTGAGCTTATAGTCTTGTATTAAAGGGAAAAACACCGATTGTCATGTAATGAAATACATCATCATGATGAGGAGACGTCCAAGCTTGGAAAATACATACTTTACTTAGACCAACTCATTGTAAACAACAGGCCATACATCCCAAGTTAAGTGATTTCCACATGCACAAACATTAGAACAGTGCTATACAAGTGCATTCTCAAGAACCTAGCACTACCAATGGTATTACTTTTTACTGATGCGCACTCATGTTACTTCTCATGATTAATATGTTCTTTTTCACCTCATTTCATCCGTTCACTCATCATTTTATGTGTTAGCCTACTTTCGATTTTTGCGAAAAATGAAAGTAGACTTATGAGATCACTACAGGGCCAAAAATTGTGTGTCTGTCTGTGTGTGTGTGTGTGAGTATGTGTGTGTGTGTGTGTGTGTGTGAGTGTGTGTACTCTGAATGTCTGTCCCCCCCTATCAATTCGAACACGGTGAAACCGAATTGAACGAAATTTGGTACAGAGGTAGAATAAGCAAAGGGCACCTCAGTGTCATGTTTTATATCGCCGCCATCTTTACCAAAACTGAATGGCGGCAACTCAAACGTTCAAAACGTAAAATCAAATAGCGACTAACCAAATTATCCGATCTCTACCAAATTTGGTAATAACATACCTTCATATAGGACGCGTCTTGTGACCAAACTACAAGGTCATCCGCCGTACCATTTCAGGATGGCGGCCGTGCGAATTATGCAAACGTTATAATCCATATCATGGGACCCACCAGTTCCGATTATTGAGCCGAGAATCGATTTAACTGTTCTAAAGGAAGAGGAAAGTTCGAAATTAAAAGTTTATTTTGTAATACTATAGTGCAGAAGTGATTTTAAAAAGCTGTGCCGTCTCGGTAAGAAGACAAGATGGCAGCGGATATCTTGTGCCTGACTTATATTTCACTAATTTGAGTATTGCATGAATATAGCGTACTGATACAAAAAAAACTTTGCATGAAATGCTTTATATATAAATAATATACTCCACTGATGAAATCGTTAGGTCTAAATCATTATTTGCTAACAAGTTCTATGTAAGTCATTTTATATAGATCAATGTTCGTTGGCACAAATGGCTCCGTGGTAAAGCGTTCGTCTATCGTTCATATGCCTATGGTTCAAAGCCCATCAGTGTTAGGTTTTTTGCTTGAAATTTTACATATTTTTTTGCTTTGTAATGACTCAGACGTTTTAAAATTAAGCGTTATATTGTGCATATTACGGTGCAAAACATATATTTAATTAAAACATAATTCGCCAGCAGATTTGCTCGAGACATCTAGCAGCCAAAAAGGTAACTGCACGCCGGCCTACTTATTAACTTCCAGATTTTATTGAAAAGTTTCTTCTTATGGCCGCTAGAATGCACTCGCCCCTGTTAGGATTATATTGTTCGATACTTCTCCACTAGATTTCACGACTGGTCTACATGGGACTCCATTGATAGTATACCATTGGCATTCTATGCGCATCGAATTTGAAGAATGACAAGACGATAGGCAACTATGATACATTTTTACTTCTTATTTTAAAGGCTTTGTAACAGCCTATTGTGCGTTATTTGAAAATGTTTTTGAAGTAAAGAACAAAACGATTTCACATAGTAACTGAATTCTAGCCGCTGGTGCTAGTTCAGGTTATTAATACTTTTATTTCAGGCAAATAGCAATCGAAAATATCTACATAGTTTGTATACACACGTCTCTGTAGGTTTATGGAAAGATTTGTTAATTCAATTAGGGTTGTGAAAGCCATGCACAACCAGACGTGTAAAGACATGCCTCAACTCAAAGTTGGATGTTGCCTACGGCAGGTCGATTATGTAATAATAACAATAATAATAATGTTATTTGTTTTACGTCCCTTTTAACTACTGCTGCTTTTAGATACGCCGGGGTGCCGGAATTTTGGCCCGAAGGGGATCTTTAACGTGCCAGTAAATCTACTGACACGGCACCCTCGCATTTGTGCACCCTCAAATGCCAGCTGACTGCGCCAGGATACGAACCTGCAACCTAGGGCCCAGCAAGCGAGAACGTTACCGCTGAGCCACGCAGCCAGTACGGTCGATTATGTCTCCAGATCCATAACATTCTTGATATACTTCTTATCTATCTTTCTTCAATGATTGTAGCAGTTTTTTTTCTAGATTGTGGCGTTTGGTAGAGGTAAATCGTTTCTAAGGTCTTTAACCAAGAAATGATTCTATTATACTCTTTGATAATAACGAGTTATAACTATACTCATACATTTAGGAGAAAGTAGGCTATATGTTCTTTACTGAACATCTTGTTTTATTATGATATCTTTAATTATGCTGGATTTTGCAACTTAATTTATGGCTGAAGAAGGGACCAGTACTAGAGACCCCGAAACATGTACCATACAACAGCAAGTTTATAACTTGTTGTAAATAAATGTATTGACTAGGTGGAACAGTTTCTCCTTTGTTATATAATCGGTAGCCTATGTGTTAACACATTTTCTTGGTCCGATAATTTTTCTTAAAACATTTCGTTCCCAGCTTTCAATTTCTTCAATGGCTATTTTAGTTGCTAGTCCTAGGCATTCCGAAGCATACAGGCACTCTGATAGTGTTGTAGTTTAGTCCTAACAGAAACCACTTTCTTGTTGTGTAGAAATGTGTTTATTTATTTGTTGATGGTACACAACACGGCTCAGTGTGCGCCCCAATAACAGTGCACCTACACAATAAAATACATTTCCAGGTAGGCCTATTTCTACATTATTAAGTATTAATATCTAAATGCAATTCTTAACGCTAAAAAGTTCACAGAGATGTCTAAATGCATCGTAGTAAAAAACTTAAATCTAAATATAATATAAAAGATGAATCTAAATTTGATCAAATCTATACTAATATAATAAAGCTGAAGAGTTTGTGTGTTTATGTGTTTAAACGCGATAATCTCTGGAACTACGAGTCGGATCCGAAAATTACTTTTGTATATGATAGCCAGATTCAAGAGGAATAGTTTAGGCTATGTAGCATTAGGCTAAATATCTCAGGTAACCTTAAAGATTGATTTTTGTTCAGTAAATCGGAAGAACAAGCGATCCCGAAAAGCTTTAATAATACCTACAGTAAGTCTATTGTTGCCTGCCTATGCGGGCTGCAACACGTCGCCCCTACCAGTGATCTGGTGCAGAATTGCGAGCTGCTTATAAATTGATTAGTGCAGGAGATTTTTTAGGCCCCTTAAAACAGTTATCATCATGACAATAGTATGCTTCTGTATAAGGGCGATGGTGTTGGTGCAGTATACTGAGATTATAATATTATATTTATTAAACACAATGTGTACTGAGAGAAGAAAATAAAAATGAAAAGTTGCAATGTCGTGATTTCACCAATCTTTCGATAGCTCAATTAGTGATACAGTCCTATTTTTAGACTCCTGTAGGTGATATTTCGGGCACCGTTCATTACATAGCTTACAGATGCAGCTGTCCTTAGGATCATGGTAGGTGCTTTCTGTGCAAATCTTTCCATGAAAGCCATGTACTGCAAATCCTGTGTACAGGTGTCGGAGTTGGAAGTTTGGTCCTTTCCAGCAGTCTGATGTCATTGCGTCTGTTTCTCTAATCCCCTCCGGTATCTGTCTTGCTTTGCTGCTCCTCTCTTCGATGAAGGTTGCATATGCTTTTGTCTCCGATAAACTAAAGCAGTGTTTTATGTCATCTACGAAGAGAGTTTCCTGCGCAAGGATATAAGCATAACTATTTCTTGTGAATTTTGAGATGGATAACACTCTTTTGAGGAAGCTAGATTTAACGCTTTCCAGCTTTCTTAGATTTCCGACCGTCAGGTAGTTCCAGATTAGTTGTATTCCATAGGTGGCCGTCGGCATGACTTTGATCTTGAATAGTGCCATTGCTGTTGAAACTGACATTAGTTGTAATTTGGGTATGTCATATATTGCTTTTGCTGCAGCTGCTGTTCGTTCTTGTATGTGTAGTGAAAACTTAATTCCCGTAGTTTGGAGGGTGACCCCCGAGTATTTGAAATTTGTTACGAATTCTAAGGGAGATTATGAGCTGCAATAAGCGTTGGTACTTTCCGATCCTTATCCTTGAGCGCTCCAGTTCTGTAGTAGTATTCATTATCATCCATAAAACAAATAAATCCACCGGGCGAAGCCGGGCACTACTGCTAGTGTCAAATGTAAACACAGGTTTAGAAATTAATTATTACGTAGAAAACTAACACTTTAATTAGATAACAGGCCTTAGATACATTGTTGGTTCTGTGTTGAATGATAATTTTATTTCAATTAACAATTCCATGTGTTAAGGTATATAACTTAGCACTTCGCACGCCTTTTGTGTTATTTGCACTGATGTTCCAGGTCTCATTCCTTTCATCGTCAAGTGCAAGTTCACCGATCTAGAAACACTGTTTTGAATGCGGTCTTTGTTGCAAACCTGAGCAGTATTTCATTGCACTTGAGCAAGTTACTCTTGACAATCATGAAAGGAAATACCGATAAATGGAACGGTGCTTTTAATGACGCTCGAGGTATTCATGTGTGCCTGGTACGGAAGCGTGAGGCAGAGCTGTGGCGAGAGGTATTCCCTTCTGGGATCATTGAGTGAAACTACAGACTGACATTTTAAAAATAAAAACACATCTACCGTATGCAAAACTGTTTAAAAACATGAGGACGGCTTCATTTTCAATCTCCATTGCTACACACAAACCCCCCAGGAGCTCACATCTAATGGAACGTGGGTTGGCGACCATGGGACCCCAGGTGAGTCCAGCATTGCTTCCCCTTACTTGTGCCGGGCTCCTCTCCCGCTTCTTTCCTGTCAACCTCTCTTGGTCAACTCTTGTTCTCTTCTGACCCCGACAGTATTAGGGTATCCGAAGCCTGGGGAGTCTCTTACTTTCCCGACTTAATTGGCCCTTCTCTCATCCTTCCTGATCCCTCATTCTTCTAGGGTTCAACCTTCTTTTTCTCTTCATTATAGTTCCTTTTCTCTTGAAGATTCTCTCCCTTTTTATGAATTGGCCCCCCGTGTCCTTAAATTACATTTTGTGAGTTGTTTGAATCTCAACCACATTCTGTAAGTATTTTCAATCTACATTGCATTTTGTCAGTAGGAAGTTACAGTATTTTGAATTGCGGGCATCCACATATGAGTATTTTGAATCTACCATACATTTTGTAACCATTTTCAAATCCAAATGCATTTTTTAAGTATTTTGAATTTCATTTGCACTTGGTGAGTATTTCGAATCTGAACCGGCCTCTTTCAATCTAACTGGCATTGTGTGTTTCGAATCTCAATTGCATTTTGTAAGTATTTTCAGTCTAACTTAATTTTTGTTATGGTTTCCATTTCATTGTCATTTTCCCTATCACCCAGACCATTAGGGGCCAATAACCTAGATGTTAGGCCCCTTACAACAACAATTATCAACATCATATCTTCATCAGCTACATAAAAAATCCTTTCGACTCGCCAGAAGGCGAGGTAGATTTCACCGGGCAAAGAAAAATATTTCGATTTCACTAAAGTTTCCAATTATTGTACACTTACAAACGTTGAATATGTTAAGCATACGAGAAACTCCATCTTCTCATAATTCCGAAGGCATTTTGCCCAATCCTCTTGGCGTGAGGTGGGTCATATTAAAGAATTATTTCAGACAAACATTTTAGGTATTTTTTAGAGAATACTGACCATTTCAAACGCTTTTGATTCTATGCCTATTAAGGGGGGGTGTGTGTTGTCTGTTTGAGTCTTCAGTCTTTCGACTGGTTTGATGCAAATCTCCGTGCTTCCCTGTCCTGAGATAATCGTTTCATTTCTACATAGCTACCACACCATACATCCGATGCAATCTGTTTAAAATATTCTAACCTTGGTCTACCCCTACTGTTCTCATCCTCAACACTTCCTTCTATAACTAAGTTTGCTATTCCTTGGTGTCTTAGTACGTGTCCTACCAACCTATCTCTTCTTTTCATTAGCAGTCGCCAGAACCATCTCTCTTCTCCCAATCGTCTTAATACCTCTTCATCGTAACCCTATCTACCCATCTGATCTCCATCATTCTCCTGTAACACCACATTTCAAACGCTTCAATTCTCCTCTTTTCTGCTGCACCAATAGTCCAAGTTTCACTTCCATAGAGCGCCACGCTCCAGACAAAGGCTTTCAAAAATGACTTCCTAATACCTAAATCCATATAAGATGTCAACAGATTCCTTTTCTATTAGAAATGCTTTCCTTGCCTGTGCTGACCTACTTTTTAAATCCTCTTTGCTTCGTCCACCACAGGTTATTTTGCTTCTCAAGTAACAGGTCTGTCTCCTACTTCCTTTAGCTGTTCACCTGTCAATTCGACATCCATAGGGGTTTCTGATTTATTTCGACTGCATTCCAATATTTTCGTTTTACATTTATTAATTTCCATCATAAATTCCTTCCACAAGACAGAATCCATACCCTTTAAAAACTCATTCAACTCCTCTGGTGTGTCGGCTAAGATGACGATGCCATCAGCGAATCTCAGACTTGGGTGAGATGACTTGTTTTTCTCTAAAAATTCCATTTTCCCCACACTTTTCGTCAATGGTTGATCCTATCAAAAAACTTCACGTATATATAAGTTTTTGGCCCTTATCCGAAGAATTGTATGAACTTTGAATGGATTCGATTTTTCACATATTAAGAAAGTTAAATCAATATTTCACTTGTTCGAAAAAAGTCCCCTCATTTCCACCCCATTGGTCAGATTTTGCCCACTAATGAACACGACCTTCCACTAATTACACTTGTGTGAATCTAAATTATAGGTTAGATTTGACTGATGCTCTTAGGTTCCAACGTTCGTCGCCAGGAGCAGACTGCGGTGGCATCCACTAACCAAGTTCAGAACTAGTTGGTCGTTGACGGTGGCGTTTGGTAGCAAAAATTGGAACTACTTGAAAATTTAATGTCTGCAGTCCTTACTTGAATTAAAACAGATAACACACACTAATACAGCCATCACAACTAACACCGGTTATCAGACAGATTCTACACACACCCAAAGTAAACAGGGCTAAGTTACATGACCGCGTTGTCGCAGCCCCTAAACTGAGGAACCAACCTACAAAACTTACTAAGGTATGGAGAAAATGTTATCTTTTCCACGTATTTTAAGGCTAAAACCATTGCATTACCTGCAATAATTTTTATTGCAATTATTTAAAATCTAGGCATTATTTTTCGATCTATCTATCTATATATCTATCGTATGGCTTTTAGTGCCGGGAGTGTCCGAGGACATGTTCGGCTCGCCTGAGTCTGTAGCTGCTTCCAGCGGACACCCTTATTAGGGTGAGCTACAAGTTCCGTTCAATTTCAAGTAGTTCCAACTTTCACCACCAGATATCAATGATACCTAGTGGTGAACGTTGGAACTTTGATAGAGCATTCTGACGAAATCTAACCTAACAATTTAGCTTCACTCAAGTTTAGTCTGTGGATGGATCTTTTACATGCCATAAATCTATGACATGGGACCGCCGGCTTTACTTCCCCTCCGAAGGAAGGCACACTGAAGGATTGTTAACGCTCTTAAAAAATCCGCGCCTTCGGCCGGGTTTTAACCCGCTATCTTGAGCACAGCAGTTCAGCATGCTACCAACTACGCCACCGAAGCTATTTTTCGATGACCCTGTACTAAGGTGGTTAAAAAAAATGCGCCCTTGGGTAACAAATATGGCCAAGTACTGTACTGTATAGCTCATCGTTGATTGAACTGGAGGTAGAGGAAAGTTTCATAATAGCAAACACCTGTCACCTTCAAATGTTAACTTAATGCCATGACTAACAACGATTCAGGGACTGCCGGCCCTCGGTTACTGGGACAAGGTTTGTCTGTCTGGGCTAAGCCCGGCTCGGCTCGCCCGCCTAAATACTGTACAAGATGCTCACTCACGGAAGTGACCTCGTTCTACCGTGAACTGTTAAAACTTCTCAAGCGCCAGAGCCAAGGAGCAAATCGTCTTACATGAAACACACACCACTCACTCACTCACTCGCACGATAACAACCATTATTTATTTCACTCGTTACAAATTGTATTAGGTGATTAGAATAATTAAATGGCAGCAATACGTGTAAAGGAATAATATTGTAACGAAAATATTATGACTAGGCCTATATAGTTCAGCACTGTACCGATAATAATCAACCATTCTTTCTGCGTGTTGTGGTACGATGCGTTGCCAATAACAAGCACCGAGTTTCGTTCCAAATAACGGATCAACTTTTCTTTTAACCAACGAATATAATATTCACTGTTCATATCTTTGTGATAGTCCTCACTTCTTTTATGTGACTGGTAAATAAGTAGCACGTTGGTAACAACAGGCTGGCTGTACCTCTCTGTTATAAATCTGTCACAAGAAGCAGCCTTTCTGCCTTCGCCCCCTCTCGCCCCTTCCCAGCCCTCTTCTGCGTTGCAAGCTGTCATTGAACTTGAGGTAGGTCCGGTGGCCAGCTTCAGTTTCTCACTCACGGGCCAATTTGTTCCGAGGGACTCATGATGGTTCTGATGATGATTGTGATAGTTATTGTTTTAAGGGGCCTAACATCTAGGTTATCGGCCCCCTAATAGTTTGGGTGTCCAGCTCTGTGGCTAAATGGTTAACACGATATACTTTGGCCCGAAGTGCCCCGGGTTCGATTCCCGGCCGAGCCGTCAGGGATTTCAATCTCCTGGGGTTAATTCCCGTGGCTCGGAGACTGGGTGTATTTGAGGTCTTCATCGTCACTTCATCATCATCCCGACGCGCAGGTCGCCCACGGACGTCAACTAGAACGACCTGCACTCGGCCTCTACCGTGGCCACACGATCATTCCAATGGTTTGGGTGATCGTGATAATGAAATATGATTACATGAAACCTACAACTATAACTAAGTACGGACATAACAAACGTACGTACTAGAAGAAGAAATGAGTAAATATAAAGGAAGAAAGAAAGGAAACTCACTACGACTAGCCATGAGCCCTTGAGGGTGTAGTACTATCGGGGGTGCACTAGAAGTGGTGGGGCTAAGACACACTGCCTCCTTGATGGCCTTGTGCAGAAGGCAGGAGATATTATGAAAAGAAAAAGAAGGATGATGATAATTGTTGTTTTAAGGGGCCTAACATCTAGGTTATCGACCCCTAATGGTTTGGGTGATCGTGAAGATGAAAATGAAATGTTAACTATAACTAAAACTAACTTATATGCTAGAAGAAGAAAAGGAAAACAAAAGGAGAATAAGGCAAATAAAGGACAGGAGGAAAAGAAATGCCCTCAACCCTCGAAGAATGCGGATTGAGGGACTTGGGAGGAAGAAGAGCCATGACAGGCAGATAGGAAAGTGAAAGAGGAGAGGGTCCGCCCCATAGGTAAGGGACAAAAGGGGGAAAACCGAACACAGCTCAGGAATCCCTCGGGGTCGCCAACTCCCGAACTCACCAGCCGTGAGCCCCTGAGGGTGTAGCAATATCAGGGGGTGCACCAAAAGTCGTGAGGCTACATACACCCTGCCTCGTTGAGGGCCTTGAGCAGAAGGCAGGAGATAACATGAAAAGAAAATGAAGGCTGACCCCTCGCAGAAGCAGGGTATCAGAAAAGATAAGACAAGGGCCAATTAAGGCAGGAAAGGAAGAGACTCCCTAGGCCTCGGATACCCTAATACCGTCGGGGTCGGAAGAGAACAAGAGTTGACCAAGTGAGGTCGACAGGAAAGAAGACAGAGATGAGCCCGGCACAAGTAAGTGGAAGAATGCCGGACTCAGCTGGGGCCTCGTGGTCGCCAACCAACGTCCCACTAGATGTGAGCACCTGGGGGAGAAAAAGAAGGCTGACCTGTCGAAGAATGAGGGTATCAGGAAAGATGAGACAAGGGCCAATTAAGTGAAAGACTCCCTAGGCCTCGGATACCCCAATACCGTCGGGGTCGGAAAACAACGAGTGTTGACCAAGGGAGGCCGACAGGAAAGATGAAAGAGCCCTGCACAAGTAAGTGGAAGCAATGCCGGACTCAGCTGGGTTACCGTGGTCGCCTACCCACGTCTCACAAGTTTTAAGGCCCTGGCAGGGGTAATGGTTTTGGAGGAGCTGCAAATGAAACAGCTGATTTTAAGATGACAGCAGTGTTGTTGGATACCTGTCATTGCTAAGCTATTTCTAACAATAGGCCTAAGACTGGAATGATAAGTGACTGTGAAATCTGTACCTTCAGCCATATTTATGAGAAATTGAAGATAATAATGTATGGCTACCCCTTATTACTCCCGTTTCCAACGGGGTCCGGGATGAGATGCACGAACGGCTATGTGGCGGGTGGTTTTTACGGTCGGATGCCCTTCCTGACGCAAAACTTATGACAGGAGTTAATGAGAAATGAAATAAATGAAACTGGGCAAGGATGTGGAAGGAAGCGTGCATTGCCTCAGAAGGTACCGTCCCAGCATTTGCCATGAGTTGAAAATGGGAAACTACGGAAAACCTTTCAAAGGACGGCCAACAGTGGGGATCGAACCAGCGTCTACCGAGTCCACAGATAGCTTGGACCTATGACTTAGCGCTGTGCGTTAGCGAGCGTAGTTACCGCTGTCGGTAAATTAAAGATAATAGTAATAACTAGCGGACCGTGCGAGAATTCTCGCATAATGGTTTGTGTGCGCCCCTTGTGTACAGACTAACCGCCCGGCGCTAGTGCTATGGGAGCTGCACGCGACACAGGGGCTATCGTCTTGTTTACTTGTTTAAAAGCATTTTATAAACAAATACACATATTTCCGTTAAAGTTTCAAGAAATGCAAGATTTTGCTACAAACCACACCTTCTAACTCCCTCTGGTTTAGGAGCTTGAGTTTTGTGAAACATACACCTTAGCGTATTATAATAAGATCTCAATGAAAGTAGCCTACACCTCACTGTCTCTCTCGTAATTATAGTTTTCTTTCTTCCTATCATGATCGTCACACGCGATCTGGATCTATAATTGCAATTCCTCTACATCATTCATCTGCCTTCAGTAACTCTTTCCTTGAGTCTGGAACTAGAATTTGGAATAATTGTCCTCGTGACGTTAGAAATTCTACATCCCTAACAACTTTCACACGTGCATGTAAAGATTTCATCTTGAATTCGTAGGCCAACTAGAACAATTTGTGTATGAATGTGTGAGTGAATGACTATAGGAAAACTTTGTTAAAACTCCTTACTGTATGTAATTTGTATAGCTTAGTTAATATCACACAGTTGTCACTTTAATTCTAGTATTTAAGTTTGGTAGGTTAAGATTGACATATATGAGTATTCATGTAAGTTGCATTGCGTGTAAGAGAGGGCCTAGAGCCTTAACTTCGCCACAATAAAGGCACCAATAATAATAATAATAATACATTACGAGCCTTACAGTAGTCGCATATGATGTGTAACATCTGACATAGAAGGAACCTCACGTGAAATTGTTGATACACCAGTATTTTATAGTATTATTGGCACAAATATTAATCTATTGTAAAAGGGAGTGTTTTACAGATATTGTAGTTTATAATACGGAACTCATTTTATTATATGATTAGTAGCTTCCACCAGCACTAGCCTAAATAAAGAATACGACATGGATCAACTAGATTAATAGACGCGACACCGCTCATAACCTTAAATTCCTTATAAACAGGTCCTTTTGATTCACAGACCAACACGTAAGTTCATATGGATTCTGTTAAAATGAGTCATATCGATATGATAAATATCGTTTAAAATGATAATCTGGTAGCAAAAATATCTACCCTGCCCAGGATTCGAACCCAAGATCTCTAGATTCACAGTCATACGCAATAACCCCACGGCTATTTCGACTACGCAAATATTGTGCACAAGATGGTGACTTATTTCCACGTTCCAATAATACTGCATTACGGAATTAAGTTTCATTTATATTTTGCTTGTTTCGATAATGTTTCTGAGTGACATTAAGTTTAAAATGCCTTATACCAATGCAATGCCGACTACTTACAATGTTTGATATTAAGGCATTTTACCATTTAAATACTCATACAAAGACTTCGAACATGTACCATGTCATTTGTTTAAATCACTTGACACCAGAATTCGCATGAGCGTTTCCCGTTCAGTATGTCATATACATTCCACATGGCCGAGAGTGAGTCATGGTATCAATTTTCGACACCGCGCGCTGATTGTTTCTCTTACCAGTGCCAGCTGGATCGATCGATCCACCACTGCCAGCTAGGGCACACTTCCATTCGATCGATCGAGCGGGCAGTGCATACTTCCGTTGTCCACCACTGCCAGCTAGTACACTTCCGTTTGATCGATCGAGCGGGCAGTGCATACTTCCGTTTGATCCACCACTGCCAGCTCGATCGTTCCGATCCACTTCCGTCCCCAATTTTCAAAATCACTCCCACAAAACTATCCAGCAACCGAGCGGAAAGATGTTACACATCAATAATAATAATAATAATAATAATAATAATAATATAGACGGCACAACCACCAACTTAACAACCACGAGGAAAAAATAACTGACACCATGAGGAAACTGAGAATTACCTTTTACGGTCATATAACAAGAATGAACCCTGCGCGATTATCAGAATTTTCACCTACTTCCTCGAAAAGATAACCAAGGGAGCTTGGTTCACGGAGGTGGACAAAGATTTTCAAGAAGTGGGAATTACAAGCAAAGATCTCTGAGAACGTGCCCCGCTGAAGCGAAAACTAACAGCACACCGATGTTTCCAAGAAAAGTCTAAGCTTCCAACAGGCAAGAAGTGGACTGGGAAAGGAAACAACAGCATCGAGAAGTAAAGCAAAAGTACTGGGTGGATGTTAAAGCTCGATGCAGCAAAAAGCAGTTGAAATGACGTGGTCCTTTGATGGCCGAACCGGAAGGAGAAGAAGAAGAATATACCTCGGTGAAATAGGGTTCACCTTGTAATGGATATTCAATAATAATAATAACACACCCTCGGACAGCTGAAATCAACCGCATGCTAATCCAACTACACTACTCAGCCCAAACAAACATTCCTTTTTGTCTTGCCGACATTGGCATGCAACGCCGACAACCACGCATGGTCTGAATTGTCCTTGTAATAACACAATTGCGGTGATATCTGGTAGATCGGCCCCTCTATAGAAAATCAATTAAAACGCCTATTCTGGGAGTTGTTTTTTTCCTAGAACGTTGTATCGCGTGATAAGCAGTGTCATAGTAACTAATGTCAGTCAGATAATAATATCGAGCCCTCTGCTAACTGATAAGATAACAACACGACATGACTATGACAGACCACTATTTTTAGCTAGGTGTGATGAAATGGCGCGCTACTTTTGTCATTCCGAAGGGAAGGGAAAATCACGAATACAATTTGCGTAATATCTGCATCAGGCCTTCTCAACAGGTGGCCTGTCATTTCTAAGGGAAGGGTAAATCGCGAATAAAATTTGCGTAATATCTAGACCAGGCCTTCTCAATAGACGCCCTGTAATTTCTAAGGTAAAGGAAATCCACGAATACAATTTACGTAATGTCTAGATCAGGCCTTCTCAATAGGCGCCCTGTCATTCCTAAGGGAAGGGTAAATCGCGAATAAAATTTGCGTAATATCTAGACCAGGCCTTCTCAATAGACGCCCTGTAATTTCTAAGGTAAAGGAAATCCACGAATACAATTTACGTAATGTCTAGATCAGGCCTTCTCAATAGGCGCCCTGTCATTCCTAAGGGAAGGGTAAATCGCGAATACAATTTGCGTAATATCTAGATCAGGCCTTCTCAATAGGCGCCCTGTCATTCCTAAGGGAAGGGTAAATCGCGAATACAATTTGGGTAATATCTAGATCAGGCCTTCTCAATAGGCGCCCTGTCATTCCTAAGGGAAGGGTAAATCGCGAATACAATTTGCGCAATATCTAGATGAGGCCTTCTCAATAGGCGCCCTGTCATTCCTAAGGGAAGGGTAAATCGCGAATACAATTTGCGTAATATCTAGATCAGGCCTTCTCAACAGGCACCCTGACATTCCTAAGGGAAGGGAAAATCGCGAATACAATTTGCGTAATATTTAGATCAGGCCTTCTCAATAGGCGCCCTGTCATTCCTAAGGGAAGGGTAAATCGCGAATACAATTTGCGCAATATCTAGATCAGGCCTTCTCAATAGGCGCCCTGTCATTCCTAAGGGAAGGGTAAATCGCGAATACAATTTGCGTAATATCTAGATCAGGCCTTCTCAACAGGCACCCTGACATTCCTAAGGGAAGGGTAAATCGCGAAAACAATTTGCGCAATATCTAGATCAGGCCTTCTCAATAGGCGCCCTGTCATTCCTAAGGGAAGGGTAAATCGCGAATACAATTTGCGTAATATCTAGATCAGGCCTTCTCAACAGGCACCCTGACATTCCTAAGGGAAGGGTAAATCGCGAATACAATTTGCGCAATATCTAGATCAGGCCTTCTCAATAGGCGCCCTGTCATTCCTAAGGGAAGGGTAAATCGCGAATACAATTTGCGTAATATCTAGATCAGGCCTTCTCAACAGGCACCCTGACATTCCTAAGGGAAGGGTAAATCGCGAATACAATTTGCGCAATATCTAGATCAGGCCTTCTCAATAGGCGCCCTGTCATTCCTAAGGGAAGGGTAAATCGCGAATACTATTTGCGTAATATCTAGATCAGGCCTTCTCAACAGGCACCCTGACATTCCTATGGGAAGGGTAAATCGCGAATACAATTTGCGTAATATCTAGATCAGGCCTTCTCAACAGGCACCCTGACATTCCTAAGGGAAGGGTAAATCGCGAATACAATTTGCGCAATATCTAGATCAGGCCTTCTCAATAGGCGCCCTGTCATTCCTAAGGGAAGGGTAAATCGCGAATACAATTTGCGTAATATCTAGATCAGGCCTTCTCAACAGGCACCCTGACATTCCTAAGGGAAGGGTAAATCGCGAATACAATTTGCGTAATATCTAGATCAGGCCTTCTCAACAGGCACCCTGACATTCCTAAGGGAAGGGTAAATCGCGAATACAATTTGCGCAATATCTAGATCAGGCCTTCTCAATAGGCGCCCTGTCATTCCTAAGGGAAGGGTAAATCGCGAATACAATTTGCGCAATATCTAGATCAGGCCTTCTCAACAGGCACCCTGACATTCCTAAGGGAAGGGTAAATCGCGAATACAATTTGCGCAATATCTAGATCAGGCCTTCTCAATAGGCGCCCTGTCATTCCTAAGGGAAGGGTAAATCGCGAATACAATTTGCGCAATATCTAGATCAGGCCTTCTCAACAGGCACCCTGTCATTCCTAAGGGAAGGGTAAATCGCGAATACAATTTGTGCAATATCTAGATCAGGCCTTCTCAATAGGCGCCCTGTCATTCCTAAGGGAAGGGTAAATCGCGAATACAATTTGCGCAATATCTAGATCAGGCCTTCTCAACAGGCACCCTGACATCCCTAAGGGAAGGGTAAATCGCGAATACAATTTGCGCAATATCTAGATCAGGCCTTCTCAATAGGCGCCCTGTCATTCCTAAGGGAAGGGTAAATCGCGAATACAATTTGCGCAATATCTAGATCAGGCCTTCTCAATAGGCGCCCTGTCATTCCTAAGGGAAGGGTAAATCGCGAATACAATTTGCGCAATATCTAGATCAGGCCTTCTCAACAGGCACCCTGTCATTTCTAAGGGAAGGGTAAATCACGAATACAATTTGCGCAATATCTAGATCAGGCCTTCTCAATAGGCGCCCTGTCATTCCTAAGGGAAGGGTAAATCGCGAATACAATTTGCGCAATATCTAGATCAGGCCTTCTCAATAGGCACCCTGTCATTTCTAAGGGAAGGGTAAATCGCGAATACAATTTGCGCAATATCTAGATCAGGCCTTCTCAACAGGCACCCTGTCATTTCTAAGGGAAGGGTAAATCACGAATACAATTTGCGCAATATCTAGATCAGGCCTTCTCAACAGGCACCCTGTAATTTCTAAGGAAAAGGAAAATCATGAATACAATTTGCGCAATATCTAGAACAGGCCTTCTCAACAGGCTCCCTGACATTTCTAAGGAAAAGGAAAACGTGTCCTCTCATGAGTTCCGATTCCCACCAGTTACAAATTCTTTAGCGGATTAGCTATCTGCCAATTACACTACCTGAGCGAGTCCCATCAGTCCCGAACACTACCTGATCGAGTTCCAGCTTAGTTTTCTACAGCAAAATTGTATTTATTTGTTTATTACTGAAACAAATACGGTCCATTGTTAGCGCCAGCCGGGGGTGCGTGCCCTCTTTAATTAACTGGCTCCTCTAAGAGAGGGGTGCGGACTCCATGGACCAGTAGCCCCCATAGGCTAATCAGCTTTCGCCTGGTCAGTATCTATATCAGGATGTGCCATCGTCAAAATAATCAGTTTTGAGTTATATTTACAAAGTTCTTAAAATAGTATCAGCATGACGCTTCGTCTTTGAACGATTTTTTAATCTTATTTACAAGTCACTTAGTAATCAGCACGTAGCTTCGTCAAATTGATCTATTAACTGAATTATTCTTCTCAGCAAAAGATAACCTTGAGGTGAGGAATGCAAGTGCAGCACACTGACTGATGGTGTTTCTGATCTCCTGGCTAGTTTTATACATACCCGAATGCCCAATTTCTCGCACTTTTCTCCATATACTTTGGCTTAAGTGGAAAAAAACAGCCTTGCACTTGGACTCTTGGAAATACTTCTATCGCTTTGATAGCTCCAAACTCAAAATCCATGTTTACTATTATTAACCGGTCAAACCTCAGAACTGACAGCTGGGTTTTCCAGAGATATTTGGAACTAGTGAGACTCATTAGCTTATTTACTCAGGCGTGAATACGCGTTCGGAAGTCATGGGACGTTTTTCCTAAGAAATTTGTTTTCGGAACTCATGGGAACGGAACACGTGGGACGGAACCAAAGGAAAATCAGGAATACAATTTGCGTAATATCTCAGGCCTTCTCAACAGAAGCCCTGTCATTCCTAAGGGAAGGGTAAATCGCGATTACAATTTGCGTTATATCTAGATCAGGTCTTCTCAACAGGCGCACGATATATTTATGACCTACTTATAGAAGTTAAAGAAATGAAACTTAATACAATTGAAGATTATTCCATGGCTTGCAATGACTAGTGCTTCAAACGTTTTTTATGTGTAAATTTTTCTTTGATAAGTATAAAAAGTTTTGAATCAATGCATTTATTTCTCAAGTTACATGAATACTGCAACCATTATTCTAATTCAGATTAATGCATATAAAGGTACTGTGAAAATTTCAAGTAGATCGGTGCAGTAATTTCTGATAGACTATAATGTACCTTATTTGCATAAAATTAAAAGTTGTAAGAAATGGCTGTCAAGGAAATGTCTGCAAAGATTGATGAATAAACATTTGGTACATGTTTGCCAATGTTGGCAAATTTGAAAAACCCTCATCTCGGAAAAACAGATTAACATTTTGCTTCCAACTAACTTCCTATGATATTTCTTCAGCAAAAAAGCAAAAGAGAGAAAATTGCATTTTTCAAACAAAACCTAAGTTAACCCTAAGTGTTAATAATAATAATAATAATATCGTATGGCCTCGGGTGCCCGATGCAAGCTTTGTTATTTGACACCCAGAGGGTAGCTTGCATGTCAAATTTCGTTGATCCTTGAATTACTATGAAAGTCAAGGAGGTAAGATATCTAAACTCCTTTAACACTATAGGCTTTCTAGTAGAGAAATGAGGAACTTTGTGTTGGCGGAAACTCCCGAGATCAATTTGCCATTATGAACACGGCCTACTAAAATCAAATGGGTTATTTTACATGCCAACATCTTATGACATGCATGTCATATTTTTGCCGCCTTTCAAAAAAAATCACTTACCACGGCCAGGAGCAAACCTGCAATCTTGGGGTTAGTAGACCGACACGCTATTCACTCACCCACCGTGGCAAGCTCCCTTAAGTGGTGGTAATGTTATAAATTAGGTTTTAATAATAATAATAATAATAATAATAATAATAATAATATCGTATGGCCTTGGATGCAAGGTTTTGACATTTGACGCCCAGAGGGCAGCTTGCATGTCGGATTTTTGCCGTTCCTTGGAGGGCTATGAAAGACAAGGAGGTGAGATATCTAAGCTCCTTGACACTAGAGCGCTTTCTAGTAGAGACAGAATGAACTTTGTGTTGGCGGAAAATCCCGAAATTAATTTTGCCATTATGAACACCGCCTGCTGAATTCAAATGGGTTCGTTAACATGCCAACAACGTATGACATGCATGGCGATATTTTTGTCGCCTTTCAAAAATCACTTACCATGGCCAGGAGCGAACCTGCAAGCTTAGGGTTGGTAGTCCAACACGATAACCACTCACCCACCGTGGCAAGCATAACTTAGCTTAATTCTAATGACAAGGCCTGACGGTCGCTTTGTTTATTGCCAAGTTCAGTGCTTTGTTCTTTCAGGGGGAACGCGGGGGCACGCGTACCCCTTAAAAATTTTAAAACATTTAAGAAAATATATTGGTACATTTGTATCTAGTCCGGCAAATATAACTTCCGACTTGAAAGTACATCGATCAGCCGGCGTCAACGCGCTGTTCACAACATCTGGAGGAGATTTCTAGTAATCCTCGATTTAAATCGATCTACCGAATTAGTTTCTTTTGGTTGGTTGGTTGGTTCCTCAGTTTAGGGGCTGCGACAACGCAGTCATGTAGCCCCGTGTACTTTGGGTGTGTGTAGAATCTGTCTGATGACCGGTGTTAATTGTGATGGCTGTATTAGTGTTTGTATCTGTTTTTTAATTCAAGTAAGGACTGCAACTTTGAATTTTTCAAATAGTTCCTACTTTTGCCGCCAAACGCCACCGTCAACGACTACTAGGCCTAGTTCAGAACTTAGCTACTAGACGCCACCACAGTCGGCTCTTGGCAACGAACGTGGAAACCTAAGAGCGTTGTTTACATTCCTAACCTATGCAATTTAGCTTCACACAAGTGTAATTAGTGGAAGGTTCTTTAACATGCCATAAATCTATGACAAGGGACCGCCGGCTTTACTTCCCCTCCGAAGGAAGGCATACTGAGGGATTTAAACGCCCTTAAAAAATCCGACGGCATCGGCCCGGTTTGAACCCGCTATCTTGGGCATCAGTTTCTTTTGGTCGGCAACTCGGCACTCCGTTCTTAGAAGCACGCAGGCTAATGTTTGGAGGTGGGGTAGGTTGTTATTTTGTGCGTGTGGTTAGTTTTGAAGGATGAAGAAAGAACTATTTAACATCCACCCTGGCATTGAAAAATCTGAAAGTTAATGATATGAACATAAACAATGACGGAGAAACGCCAAAAGTGCTGTGTGCTGATGCAAAGGAAGATGACGAGAAAGAGCTTTCAACCGCGTGTAACAGTGGGACGGAAGACATTCCCGAATGCTGGGATTTGGAGAAAAAGCAGGAATTTTGCAGCAAGTACGAATGGTTGGTTGGTAAAATTATTAGAAATACTGAATGCAGTTACCACCTTGACATGTTGACCATAAATAAATTAACCCAATGCAACCGTTCATTTAACATGTCAGCCCGAAAAGTAATAACTAGGGCTCGGATTTTTATGTGCTAAAAATCGGGAAATTATTTATTTTTTATGTATTAAAAAAATGAAATATGTGACAAAAAAGGAAAAATATTTAATTATAATTTAGTTTATTAATGTGAATATAAACAAAATGCAATTTATGCTATGCCACACTGACTAACCAAGAATTACAATACACAACGCGATACACCTTCAGGTTGTCCATCACAAATGACCGACGATTATCGCGAAACACTTCGTCTGAAGGGGCGAAACTGCGGCAGTATGTTTCTTGCCCTTGAGGTGTTGTGTAACTTGAGATCGCTGTTCAGCCTTGATTGCTTTCCCCACATAGTTGTCAGAACAGAACGCCCCCATCAGAAGTAAAATTATCTTTTAATTCTGCAACCTACTGCTGCAGACGTTAACTTGCAGTTGCTTTTACTTTTAGGCATCATAGAACTGCGTTACACTTCGCAGTGCCAGAAATGAACTGCATGTGAGTGACACTGGTTCCAGGTAGCTGGGAGGGGTAGGTCTAGCACGTTGTGAAATATGGCTATGGACCAGGAAATCCCCGGCTTCCACAGTGAGTGGCGCGGGGCGACAATTTAAGAATAACACAGTTGCAAGCTGACATATACTCTGCATGAAGATTAGGTAGCTCACAGGTTCTTCCCCGGTGGAGTAACACAGAAGAAAGATGCAATAAACTGAAAGATCTAGCATACTGATTTTAAAACATGTAAATATGTGCTAATAAGTGAAAAGCAGGAATTTAGGTATATACTTATAGAAGAAAATGCTTAAAATATGTATTTACTTAAAAAATATATTTACCTAAAAATCCGAGCCCTAATAATAACCGGACTCTGTAAATTGCCGAAAATTGCAAGATCGTGATGTTTTGTCGACTACATCTGAGAGTACCCCTTACAGTTCTTAAAAAAAAACGACTGATAATCAGTCCGAAATACTAGACTTTATATCATTTTAAATGCTACAAATGCTGCGTGAACTCAAAGTCCGTTAGCAAGTGCAAACCAAGGTCAAAGGAGATAGCTGGCTGGATGACGTCACGCTCACCGGAGCGCGCGGGGAAAGGAGGAAGCTCAAGCAGTACGATGACGTCACAAACCTCAGTGCATTCTCGGTACATTTCGTCCCGTCATCGTAACGTAACGCCAGAACCCAGCGTAACGACGAATTCGACAATATCATTTAAAATGATAAAAAGCACTGCCAGAGTTCATTTGTGAATAAATTTGAATCACCCTGCTAATAATTAAAAGAGACTGATAGTCAGTCTGAAAGACTGGACTTCATATCATTTTAAATGCCAGCAGCCGAGTACCAAGAAGGCAGTGCGAGAACAGAGTTTCAAGTGTCTATTTTGTTTCTTCACTGCCTACTTGATTGTTCTCGCACTGCCTTCTTGAAACACTGTTCTCGCACTGCCTTCTTGGTACTCGGCTGCTACATCGTACTATGACGTCACACACTTCAGAGAATTCTCGGTACATTTCGTCCCATCACCGTAACGTAACGACAGACCCCAGCGTAACGACGAAGTCGACAAGATCATTTAAAATGATAAAACGTCTTTCTCATTAACATGTCCGCAATGAGAACACACGAGATACCTCTGTAAGAAGGAGAGATGATTCATTCCATGGAATGAACGTCTCAGTTGTGTTTTAACAGCAGGCGATAAGCAGCAACACGTTCGCAGTGTGTGTGGGGAGGACGACGCGAGTCCGGCACGCGCTGGCACCAGATAGCAATGTGCACTGAGTGGTGCGGGAGAATCCTACACACGACTTGCGACATCTCACGTCGCAGTCAACTGGCTCGGCCAATTCGCAACAACACTTCACTTATTATTATCGTCGAACATAAACAGTCGTATGCAACTCGCCTATAATGGTAATTAAGGCACTCGTATGGAAATTATAAACATAATCGTGTCTTAATTACTGCCATTATAAGCTCATTGCATAATGTACTATTAAATGACACTAAGAGCACTCAGGGTCCAGTTTAGCAAAAACATGAAGTTCACCTATTTTGACAGTTGTGCCAAACGTTGAAAAGCTAGAAGACCCGGGAAAGTGTCAAAATACGTGTTTTGAAAGGCTCCATCATATTTCAAAATAAACATTTGAAAATTACTTCCAGCTTAAATTATATTTTGAAAAAAAATTCTAAAACGCTAGTTTTTAAAATGTAACTTGTTCTACAGATTTAAATTAATGTTCGATTATCTTAAACAATTCTTTGATTCTTTATCTTCAATTTGTGGTAAGCAGATATTTGAATTTCTCAAAACGGAAGTAGATATTTCGATTTTGATTTGACCATGTATGGGTCAACACTAGCGCTCGTAGTGATACATTTAGTGAACTAAATATGACAAAGGATGTGTTATAACGCTTGGTGTCCTTGTCACCATGCCGCCAAAACGTTCAAGTCGTTAGGTTAATACACAAAATATGCGAAAGTGGAAAAAGAAAACTAAAAAGCAGAAAGTAGTAAGATTCAGCAACGAACCTGGAACGGTACGGAAAAAAAGATGAAGACGTAACCATTCAACAATCAACAACTACAAATTAAAGTGCTTTAAAGGAACGCAAATCTCGCCAACAGAAGACGTCAGTAAATCTATCAGTACGAGCGCTAGTGTTAACCCATACATGGTTAAATCAAAATATCAACTTCAGTTTTTAATGACAAGTCATGAACACCAACAGTTAGTCATCAACACCAACAGTTAAACCACATCCTTTTTCGTATGTATAGTTCACAAAATTAATATCATCATTATCTAATCTAAAGGCTAATAAGCCTTGCCGCTGCAGCCAAAGTCCACGATCTTCAGAAGTTGTCTTTCATCGTGACGTAGGAAACAAAACCCAGCTGAGTGATTTTGTTTCTAAGTTATGAGGAGTCACGGTCTTCCTCTCGATTTCTTCCCTAGGACCTTGCCTTCGAAGACAATCCGGAAAAAGGTGTCATGCCGTAAGACGTGTCCCAAGAAATTCAGCTTTCCTCTCCTCTAATGAATAAAGTAATGTCCGTTTCTCAAATTCATGTAAAGTTTATTATTTCCTTTTTCTTTTCTTATCCTAAAATCTTAATTCAAAAGTCATAAGTTTTCCAGCCTGAAGGGCTAAAACTGTGATTTTTTTCATACCAAGGTAAAACAACTAACATGAAGATCTCCGCGTACGTAAGTTGGTTGTAGGTCAGTCGTTAATGCAATTATGAAATAAAACAGTCAACTAAAATTATCACTCAAGCCATTAGGGGCCAATAATCTGAACATTAAGTTAAAAAAAAATGAAATGTCAACATGAAATAAGGTACACAAACATAGGAGGATGTGCCCAATCAGATGAACTTATACAATTATTTCTCAAGATTTCTTAGAATATAAAAAGCACCGTAAAGAATAGCAAAATGATAATTTTCAAAAATTCCAATAATTTAGCGATATTATCACTAAATACGTAACACCTACGCCCAGCATCTTTTGTTATACACTCACCCATCAGCAAGTGGCACATCGATTTAAGAAGTAGGTCAGGAACTTACCTGTAAACAAAAAGAGACCAGAGTTAGGTATGCGATAAATCATGATGATGATGATGATGATGATAATAATTGTTGTTTTAAGGGGCCTAACATCTAGGTTATCGGCCCCTAATGATCTGGGTGATAGCGAAAATGATAATGAAATGGAAACCAGAACAAAATTATCTGAGACGGAAAATACGTACAAAAAGGAACTCAGATGGATACAACTCACAATATGGTCTTACAAAAGGAAATTTAGAACGAAAAGATGCACAAAAAGAATAGATTGAAAAAGACCCACAAAACGTAGGCTAGATTCAAAATACAGTACGTACAAAATGCAATGTAGCGTCGAAATACTTACAAAATTCAACTGAAATTCAAAATACTTACAAAATGCAAATGAGATCGAAAATACGTACAAAATGCAATTGAGGTTCAAAATACTTACAAAATGCAATTGAAATTGAAAATACACAATGCAATTCAGATAGAAATATCCCAGTTGCAAACCAAATTATTCACAAAGTGCAATTGAAATTCAAAATACTTACAAAATGCAATTGAAATTGAAAATGCTTACAAAATGTACTGTAGATTCAAAGGACACATGTGGATTGACAATACTTACAAAAAGCAATTTAGATTGAAAATACTTGACAAAATGTAATTTAGATTCAAAATACCCACAAAATGAAATTGAGAATCAAAATATGGGCAAAATGCCCGCCAAAAAAAAAATGCAATTTAGATTCAAAATTCGTGCGAAATGCGGTTTTGGTTGAAAATATTTACAAAATGCAATTGAAATTCAAAATACTCACAAAAGGTCCCTCCGCCATATTGAAAGACTTACTAAAAAGCAATTTAGATTGTCAATCTTTACAAAATGCAATTGAGGTTGAAAACAATCGCGAGATGTAATTTAGATCGAAAAAAACATACATAAAGCAACGTAGATTAAAAATGCCTTAAAAATCGCTAGAAGGGAATTTAGATACACGGGGAACCAAGTAACAAAAACAGTGCGGGAATCTTAAAGAGAAAAGTAAATATAATGAAAAGAGGAGAGGAGAGGAGAGGAGAGGAGAGGAGAGGAGAGGGGAGAGATGAGAAGGTCCGCACCAAAGGTAAGGGACAAAAAGGGAAAACGGACCCAGCTCAGGAATCCCTCGTGGTCGCCAACTCCCGAACTCACCAGCCGTGAGCCCCTGAGGGTGTAACTTATCTAGGGTGCACCAGAAGTGGTGGGGCTACATACACCCTGCCTCCTTGAGGGCCTTGAGCACAAGGACGGAGGTAAAAGGAAAAGAAAAAGAAGGCTGACCCCTCACAGAAGGAGGGTATCAGGAAAGATGAGACAAGGGCCAATTAAGGTGGGAAAGTGAAAGACTCCCTAGGCCTCGGATAACCTAATACCGTCGGGGTCGGAAGAGAACAAGAGTTGACCAAGGGAGGTCGACAGGAAAGAAGACAGAGAGGAGCCCGGCACAAGTAAGTGGAAGCAATGCCGGAAGCATGTATGGAGCATGGCGCTCTATTGAAGTGAAACTTGGGACTGTTGGCGAACCGGGAAAAAAGGAGAATAGAAGCGTTTGAAATGTACAGTAGATAGAGTGACGAGCGGGCGAGGAGAGATATTTCTGGCGACTGCTGAAGAAGAGATGATAGGTTGGTAGGACACATACTAAGACACCCAGGAATAGCAAAACTCAGTTATGGAAGGAAGGGTAGAGGACAAGAACTGTGGGGTTAGACCAAAGTTAGAATATGTTTAACAGATTGCCTCGTATGTACAGTAAGGTGTGGTAGCTATGTAGAGATGAAACGATTAGCTCAGGACAGGGAGGCATGGAGTGCTGCATCAAACCAGTCAAAAGACTGGAGACTATAATAACAACAACAACAACAACAATATAAGAGCGCATACGCCATTTATTCACATAAAAGGGGACACTGCATATAGGCTATTTAGGAATATCACGCTTTCTCTTAGGACTACAATATATACAGCAGGAAACAGAATCCAAAGCCTCACAGAACCACATTCCTATTCACCAACAAACACACTATTCGCCCACATCGTGGTGCAATGGTAGCATCCTTGGCTGTCAACGTGGAGGTCAGAGTTCGATTCTCACCTCAGCCATCCTGGAAGTGGCTTTCCGGGGTTTACTCACTTCTACTTCAGCAAATGCTGAATGAAAGCAAGGCCACGACCGCTTTCTGCATCACCATCCTCACCTCAATTGAATATACACATACATTACCACCAATCTCTACCAAAACAAGAAGTTCCGTGACGAACTAAAGAGCCTACTTTTCTTAAAATTTAAGATTCATGCCAATGATTAATCTATATGGATCTATCTAGAATAATGACAAAATTAAGTTGCTAATATCGAAATTTCTAATTAGTTCGAAATACTGTATACCTGGCAAAATGTAGCCTAATAGAGCACTACAGTTGGCAGCCCTGGTAACTGAATATATTCTTAGTTCCATCTCTTAAGGTACAGAATACAAAATTTCGTTGAAGTCCAATGAATAGCATGGACGTTACATGCAGTTAAACATTGGATCTAACAGCACGCGTAAAATCATGTTGGCAACAGTGTCATGCATGTAATGGTCAGAAATAATCTGAAATACTATGATCTAGTGTTGTGCCAATTTTGAATGAAATCCATTAGTTAGTATAGAAGTTACATGCATTTTAAAATTGGACCTATCAGCAGGCTTAGAATCATGTTGGCAGCACTGACGTATATTAGTTACTTCAAATTCATCTAGAATGCCAGGTACTATACGTGTGCAAAGTTTAGAGCTATTGGCTTGCATACTTTCTGATATATTGATATTAGGGTAACAAAAATAGAGACAGCACATATTAACAGTTGGCAGACCTGGTTGCTCTTAAGAATACGCATCGTCATCTGTTATCGAACACATAGCACATACGAAATTTGGTTGAAATCCAAATGATAGTGTAGAAGTTATATGCATTTAAAATTTGACCTCTCAGCAGGCTTAGAATCATGTTGGTAGCACTGACGTATATATGTTACTCCAAATTAATATAGAATGTCAGGTACTATACGTGTGCATATTTTAAAGCTGTCGGCTTGCATACTTTCTGATATATTAGTATTTTGGATAAAATAAATTAAGAGCATTTATTAACAGTTGGCAGCCCCGGTGGGTCTTAGGAATACGCTCAGTCATATCTGGTTATGTACACATACAATATACGAAATTTGGTTGAATTCCAATTGATAGTGTAGAAGTTATATGCATTTAAAAATTGGACCTATCAGCAGGCTTGTAATCATTTTGGCAACACTGCCATGTATGACCTCCTGGAAATTAAACTGCAATATTATTATCTACACGTGTGCCAATTTTGAAATAGCTCTCATTCATACCTTCCAAGATATCCAACATGGAGCTCAAATATCAATTGCGATTTTTTAGCAGTTGGTAGCACTGACATTTTCAAATATGGCCGTGAGATATTCAGGTATAGATCTTTACTCCTACCAAATTTTGTTTCGATTGCTCCAGCCGTTTAGGAGTTGATAGGGGACACACACACACACACACACACACACACACACACACACACACACACAGCCAGCCAGCCAGCCAGACAGACACACATTTGCCCGATCTCATAAGACTACTTTTTCCTCATTTTTGCAAAATGTGAAAAGTAGGCTAAAAAATCCCTCACGGCACGCCGGGGAGGGGGGGGGGGGGGGGGGGGGCGGAGGTAGATTTCACCGGGCAAAGAAAAATATTCCGAATTCACTAAATTTGCCAATTGTTGTATATCTACAGGTTCTACATGTTTAGCATACGAGAAGCCACATTTTCTTATATTTCTGCTATTTACCTTGCACCAGCACAACTGCCAACCAGCCGGTCAGGAGATTGAGATAACGCTATCTTCGCCTCGTTTGCAGAACGACACCGGTGTCAAAACAACATCAATATTGCTTTGATGACATCCGTACTGCTCGGGTCTAAGCTGTGTGGACCTGAGAGGAATGTGCATCGCGGACTATGAGAGTAGTGGTGGTGACGAGTGATGAGGTTTCTCGGTTCTTGCGTAGTAACAGAAGCAAATACATTCGTCGGTGACTAACTCACTCATTCCCAACGCCACACTGGTTTCAGAAAAGACCCTATGTTAGCAGTATTGGAATAGACGAGAATGTCAGGTAACACGGCGGGCTGTCCACAGGCTTCTCAATTCTCGCCTGCTCCTACCCTGCCTCTGCCCTTCATCCCGCAAGTTCACAGAGCTTAGACGCGAGCAGTAGTACAGCCAGCAATAATTTGTGTTACCTATCTTCGGCTTAGCTCTTGCCCTCATCAACTTGACATCTTCATAGACAACATTGCTCATCCTTTGGCGTAATGGTGGGTCATATCAATGATTCTTTCAGACTAACGTTTTAGGTAATGCTTAGAGGACTATTGACCATTTTGAACGGTTTTGATATTGTGCCTGTTAAGGGAGGTATATTTCTTTTTCTAAAAAAAATAAAAAAACTCCCCTTTGGTCAATGATTGATGCTATCAAAAAAACTTTACTCAGATAAGAAAACTTTGAATGGATTCGATTTTTCACATAGGTAATGGTGAGATTTCGCTTTTTCGAAAAAGCACCCCCCCCCCCCCATTCCCACCGCCCTTTGTCCGATTTTGACCAATAACGAACTCGACCGAGATTTTATAGGTCAATATTTTTTGTATACATTTGAAAGTGATTAGTGGAAAATAGCGATAGTTATTGTGTCCACCAAAAAGTGAAGATATGTCGACATTTTCCGGAAGTTGCAACATGGTACCCATTGCAGTAGTTAGCTTTCTCATGAATATATACATTTTTTTCGGGGGGGGGGGGGGGGCTGGCTATCCTGGGAAATTGTGATTATTCTCAGGGGATTGTCACCGCAAAATACCCAGAAATATCAACCAATTTCTTAGAGCATATAACTTGGTGTAATTATTTTAGATACGATTCAAAGTTTATATAGCCTACAATTACTGGCAATACAAAAGGAAGTTGTGAAATACAACAACACACGAATACATTTTTATACTTGAATTTTCTATTATGGTATATGGAGTATGAATGGCAAATATCTAAATATTTGTCAATTTACTAAGCAGAAAGGTAAACAGTGTTTTTTTTTACAAGTTGATAATTTATTTCTCAAAAGTACCGTACTGTGGAATTCACAGTTTTGCCTCACAACGCTGAGTGTACCTCGTTCCAGCCTTCAGACTGGAATTAAAAATTCTTGGTAGAGCCGGGAATCGAATTCGGACCTCCGGGGCGGCAGCCAAGAATGCTAGCCACTACACCACGAGTTAGTCTAATTTCAATCTTAATATTGTTTAGATTACAACTTAGTCAATATCTTAAGATTAGTGTACAACCAAATTTACAATTATTTTATGGTCTTCAAAGCAACACTTTCTTAATTCTTATTGGCTTTTTCGGGGAGGGGGATGCAGCCCCCTCAGCACCCCTCTTATATACGCCCCTGGACTGAAGCACTGTGACGAGTCAAGCAAGAACAGTAGCTCCTTCACAACTCATTTTAGAATTGCCCCCCAGGCGAGGAGTCAATTGCAGATCTGCGACAAAATGCCGATACAAAGAAACTTGTCAATATCGTTTTCTTGCTTCCAAAGTGCAGACGGCAACATAAATATAGTGTTTCGCTCGTAATGCCAATGATCTTGCCAGAAGCGCATCATTGTGTATCTTCACAGCACGCCTACTGATGCTAGCCCGCAGTGCGTTCGATGGCTGCATCACTGCAACTTGTGTTACATGACCTTTGCCTAGGCCCGGCGAAAGGAACATGCAAATGAGTCTGCAACACTGGGGCCCGAGCGTGCTGAAGGATGAAGAGGTTTATCTAAAAGGATCCATTATCACTCTTAAAACAACAACGTGGTTAGTGGTCTCTATATTAACCACTTACTATAAGCACAATCTATATTGTCAAAGATACTGATGGTTCAATCTTTCAGCCATATATCAACGAATTATTATTATTATTATCATCATTAAATTATTATTATTATTATTATTTTGAAAGTGATTATTTCTGAAAAACAAATATTATACACTAGAAATACCCGTCGTGGCTTCGCCCGTGAATATTCTAGTTGTAAGGAGTAGCCTACACTTAACAAAATTCTCAATCATTTATGCTACGACTGATTTATCCTTGGTATGAATAATCAGACTTTATCAATTCAGCTACTGGTGCAGTGATTAGGGGTTTGTCATTCCTTCATAGGTATATTAGAGCGAAGTTAGTTTTCTGGGAATATGACAGACACTTAATTTAAGGGCCTTTAAATGTGGTTTTCGGAGACCCTTTATAGTCGGGTGAAAAAGACCTTTCGTACCACACTCACACGTGAAAATTGCGTGAAAAAATTCTAGAGTGCCCCTTGACCCCCTTAAGCGCATTATACTGTATGTATTGATGAATTTTACAGCTCAATTTGGTTCCGTGATAACCTTATAACCGTCTGGAAACTTTCACAGTAATGTAATAATTGGAATTGCATTGCGTCTTACAGAAATAGATGGACCTGTGAGGTTCTGTTACCATGGTTACCGTGTTGCATTCTTTCATTATTTCATTGTAAATATACATGTTTTAGTTAGTTATTGTTGTTTTAAGGGGCGGAACTACGAGGTCATCTACCCCTACATGTTTTAAGGTATTTATTTAAATGTGAGGTATTTAAAGAGTAAGTGAGTGCGTTTCACTTACGCATTGGGTTACGCTGAACCTGTAGGTACCCCATATGTGTAGGTTGGTGTTAATGGGACCTTATTTTCCGTACATAACTGGAATGGGACTTTAGCAGAATAATATAGGGAGGGATAAGTAGATTCATAAAATTACTATTTAAATAATAACATTTAAAATTAAAGAGTGAAAAAATTAAATATAATAAACATTAGATTTAAAAATAAATAAGCTCAAAAAATAAAGTTATAATAATTTGAGATTATACAAACAATAGATGAAAATGAAAATTATCAAAATTAATATGAGCATTAAGATGTTGAAAATACAAAAATTAAAATTAATAAAATTATAGTTAGGCTAATATAATTAAAATAAATACAAATAAAATATTTTCATTAATATTGTGCCCTATAAAGGGTTAAAACACCTACTCGTTACTCTTATCTATCCCAGGGGTCTCGAAACGTTTCAGCCTAAGGGACACACTGACTCCTCCAGTAAGTCCCAAATGCTTGTCTACTAATAGACCACAAAGAGAGGGGTGGGTCTAATTTCGGCCACTTGAAACAGCGTCCTTTCTGGTTCTCGAATGTTTGATACGTTTTCTAAATTTGTTGTTGTTAATATTTCATTTCCGAAGCTTGGGTCATGTTGGTAATCAGCCCCGTGTAGTTAGGTGTGCGTTGAACTTGTCTGATGACTATAGCTGGTAATAAGCGATGATCGGTTAATCGATTAATAATTGATTGATAATTAGTTTTCGATTAACTTCAAATTATTCGATTGATCCCGCAAGCACCACCAATTCGGCCAGGTACCGCTATTTGCCTGGTCTCCGGGCCACCATAGTTTATTTTGATTACATTGTAAAATGAGAAGTAAATGTAACAAAATAATAGGATGTTTTATTTTTACTTAACCAATTAAGAAACACAAAATAACTGACAAACATAATAAAATTGGACATTTTAACTGCAATTAATTATACCAGATTGCTTGCCTCGGTGGGTGAGTGGTTATCGTGTCGGACTACCAACCCCAAGCTTGCAAGTTCGCTCCTGGTCGTGGTAAGTGATTTTTGAAATAATAATATATATAATATCGTATGGCCTCGGGTGCAAGCTTTGGTATTTGACACACAGAGGGTAGCTTGCATGTCGAATTTCGTTGTTCCTTGAAGCACTATGAAAGTCAAGGGGGTTAGATATCTAAGCTCTTTGAACACTATAGCGCTTTCTAGTAGAGAAATGAGGAACTTTGCTGTTGGCGGAAACTTCCGTGATTAATTTTGTCACTATGAACATGGCATACTGAATTCAAATGGATTCTTTGACATGCCAACATCGTATGACATGCGTGTCGTGTTTTTGCCGCCTTTCGTAAATCAGTTACCACGGCCAGGAGCGAACCTGCAAGCTTGGGTTAGTAGACCGTCACGTTAACAACTCACCCACCGTGGCAAGCTAAGGATGAAATCAACATGAAACTCGCAATTTTGATATCGTGGTGATGAGAACAGATCTACTACCACTGTGCGTTTTACCAGACATTTCGTCGTGGGTAGAAAAGGATTTAGCTATAAGAGAGGGAGTGTTCGAAGGATATCGAATCCAGCAGCGAGTTTATTTTTGTATGTGAGAAAGTCGTCTTCCGCCACGCTACGGAAAAGAACCTGTCGCCTGCTAAGTATATTAAGGCCATCAAGACTCTCTACCTTGAGCATCAAGGACTGAGAAATGAGAGCACTCAACAAAGACAAGACGCTAGAGGAGGATCGAGTTTCGGTGACACGCGGCAAGCACGAGTTATGGACCGCAAACACAACTATTATTACTAAGGCTCTCAATCCGAATGATCAAAAACTTCGCTAAATAACCTATTGAATGACATCAAATCTATACTAATATAATAAAGCTGAAGAGTTTGTGTGTTTGTTTGTGTGTTTAAACGCGCTAATCTCTGGAACTACCAGTCGGATTCGAAAATTTCTTTTTGTATATGATAGCTTGATTCAAGAGGAATAGTTTAGGCTATGTAGCATTAGGCTACATCTTTCAGGTAACCTTACAGATTGATTTTTGTCCAGTAAGTCGGAAGAACAAGCGCTCCAGAACGGCTTCAATAATACGAAGTCCATTGTTGCCATGTAATGCGGGCCGCATTACGTAACCCCTACCAATGTTCTGGTACAGAATTGCGAGCTGCTTATAAATTGCAGTCACGGGGAGTAATTAGTGCAAAAATATTTCTTAGGCCCCTTAAAACAGTTATCATCATGACAATAGTATGACTCTGTATAAGGGCGATGGTGTTGGTGCAGTATACTGAGGCTATCAGCTGCAATAAGCGTTGGTGCTTTCAAATCTACTTTCATTTTTTCCGATCCTTATTCTTGAGCGCTCCAGTTCTGTAAAACAAATACATCCACCGGGCGAAGCCGGGCACTACTGCTAGTAACAATATAATTAACAACAACATGTACCACTGATCTCAGCAGGGTTGGACAATGATGATTTGCTTTTAACGCCGCACAGTGGAGTATTTACCCTAAAAAGCTGTCCAAAAGTCGAAATTGTAAAGTTTATCGTTAACTAGTCAAGACGATCACTTCTTGTAGGTAAATAAAGACTTGAACTTTTCATAGCAGTATGGGACGCCCTGCGCATCACTGCGACTGGCAGCGCCATTCAGTGGTGCATTATAAGAACCAATGCGCACAACACTAATCAAACAATGGAGCATGAACATACAGGTATGTAGGATAGAGTCAAGTTACTCCGTGATATCAAGTAACACCGTGATAAAGCGTATTTCCTCTATCACTACGTAGGTTCAATTCTGAAAGTTCTAGTTTTTTACCAACATATAGCAGTAGAAAGCAGGAATCCAGGAAGCCATTGCTTTATATCTTTGACCAACTCAATGAAGTTTAAAAAGTATATTAACAGAGAGATGACATTTCAACAAGTGATCCACTTCCAGTGAAATCTGTGGTCAAGATTTTAATTTCTTACAAATCTGTGGTCAAGATTTTAATTTCTTACAAACAACTGTTTCATTGTATAAGTTTCATTTTAACACCAGACAGAGGTAAGATGCAGACCACTCGCATACAAAAATTACATGCATGTCGTGTTACGCATGCCAGGTGTATGAGCCTATCAATAAGTACATTTTTCTTAGGTTGGACGTTGAAATGGCGCCAAAACGGAATAAAGAGGCTTGCTCGCTCCTACACAGCTGAAACACTTAAAAAAGCATAGAGGTCGATGAAGGAAGAAGGATGGTCAGTATACAAGGCCAGTAGACGTTTTAATAACCCGGGAAGTACACTAAAGGATTATTGCACAAAATATTCAGCCGATCCAGGAAGTGCAACCCTTGCAAAAATTGGAAAGCCATTCGTTGTGTCACCTGAATTTGAAGTGAAGATAGTGTGTCAAGATAGACACAATAGAGTCTAGGCCTAATTCCAGAGCCCAGAAGAATGACGATGATGGTTGTGGGGCGTAAGGTGGCTACCCTGGCGGATGACACCAAGAGGAAGAATGGAGCCAAATGGATTGATTATCAGTTTTGTAATGTCAGGTACCTATAATGTCTATTTTATGTGCGATAGGTGTGGGGAATCTGATAGTGACTAAGAAGACTTAAAATATGTTTAGAGGAATATTTTTAATAGAATGTTTTCTTTTCTATAAAAAACTGTGTAGTGAAATGTTTCAATATGGGCAATATGGGGTAATGAAAACTTATAGTCTACATACGATTTGAACACTTATTTCATTAAACATTAGTTTTCAAGATTTAAAAAAGTCCTCTCGGCACGCCGGAAGGCGGAGGTAGATTTCACCGGATAAACTTGGGGATAGGCGAAAATAGGCAGAATATGCAGGTTTTCGTAGAAGGATCAGACCTAATTTATTGCGAGAAAGTATTTTATAATTGGAGCTTAATTAACTTTGTTTTTCGTCATTTTATGCATATTTTTAACATTTTATTGTCTTATGGGGACGGCAACCTTCTTGTCATTTGGGGTCCATTTTTATTATACTTGTGGTCACAATGTCCTTATGCAAGGTTTCGACACTGATGTGTAACTAAGTAACGGTCTGTTACTTCTTCACGCAAAATTATATCTCCCGCAGAGATTTTGGTTGGTTCCTCAGTTTAGGGGCTGCGACAACGCGGTCATGCAACCCCGTGTACTTAGGGATGGCTGTATTAGTCTGTAATTCAGGTAAGGACTGCAGACGGTCAATTTCAAGCAGTAGTTCCTAATGTTGCTACCAGATACTACCGTCAACGGCACCTAATTGTCAACTTGGCTACTAGATGCCACAGCAACCAGCAACGAGCGTTGGATCTTCCCCTCCAAAGGAAAGCATACTGAGAGATTTTTAGCGCTCTTAGAAATTCCGACGACTTCGGCCGGCTTTGAACCCGCGAATTTGGCCATAGAAGTTTAGCATGCTACCAGTTACGTCACCGAAGCCGCTGCTCACTTAGTCAGATGGATGGGAGCGGCTTCGGTAACGTAACTGGTAGTATGCCGAGCTTCTATGCTCAAGATGGCGGGTTCAAACCCGGCCGAAGCCGTCGGATTATTTAAGAGCGTTAAAAATCCCTCGGTATACCTTCATTCGGAGGGGAAGTGAAGCCGGCGGTCCCATGTCATAGATTTATGGCATGTCAAAGAACCTTCCACTAATTACACCTGTGTGAAACTAAATTGTATAGGTTAAGAATGTAAACAACGCTCTTGGGTTTCTACGTTCGTTGCCAAGAGCCGATTACGGTGGCGTCTAGTAGCTAAGTTCTGAACTAGGCCTAGTAGTCGTTGACGGTGAGTTTGGCGGCAAAGGTAGGAACTATTTGAAAAATTCAAAGTTGCAGTCCTTACTTGAATTAAAAAACAGATACACACACTAATACAGCCATCACAATTAACACCGGTTATCAGACAGATTCTATACACACCCAAAGTACACGGGGCTACATGACCGCGTTGTCGCAGCCCCTAAACTGAGGAACCAACCAACCAACATTAGTCAGATGGAAAACTAAATGTGATCTCGTGCATGTGCGTTGTCATGGCAACGTCAGATGGCTCATCCCTCATCAATTTAGTAGTGTTGTCATGGCAACCTCTGATAGCTCTTGGCATCTCTCTATATATAAGAATGAAAGTTTGTCTGTTTTTTCTGAATTTCTACGGAAATTTGCGTTATTTACGCGTTTCAGACAGTTTTATGACGGATGCGCGCGAAAATGATTTTTTTTTCTGTCTGTCTGTCTGTCTGTCTGTTTGTCTGTCTGTGGACAAAGTGGTTGTTCCCTTATAACTCGAGAACGGCTGGGTGGATCAACGTAAAATTTGGTAAATTAGTCACGACACTAATCATTGATGTAACTCTTCTCTGTACCTCTCATAAAAGGGGGCCAACCCCTTAAAATACTTGCTGAAATAGGCGTAGAAGGGCGAGACAAAGCTCATTTTCAGCCCCTCAATGTGAGAAACGAAACTCGGGGGCCCTAAAGGGAACCCGAAAACCACATTTTAAGGCCCTAAAATCAACAGTTTTTGAGATATTCCCAGAAAATTAAATTCATTTAATACAATAATGAAAGAAAGCTAGCCGGTAACCATGGCAACAGAAACTCACAGGTCCATTTATTGCTGTAAGACGCAATACAATTCCATTTATTACATTACTGATTGTGAGATAGTTTGCAAACGGCTAGAAGGTTATAACGGAACCAAATTAAGCTGTAAAATTCATCAATACATATAATGCGCTTAAGGGGGTCAAGGGGTACTCTAGAATTTTTTCACGCGATTTACACGTCCTGGTGTGCTACGGAACGTCTATTATATCCCTATCCCTATATTGTTATAATATTATTATAATTATTATTATTACACTACGGAAAGGAAGACCCCAGAGGACTGGAAAAAGGGAATAATTGTCCCGATCTTCAAGAAAGGTAGTAGAACAGAATGCAGAAACTATCGGGGAATAAAACTGATGAGTCATTGTGCAAAAATGTTTGAGAAGGTTTTGGAAAGGAGAATTAGGACAAGGATAGAAGGAGGGATGAGGGAAGAACAACATGGCTTCAGAGCAGGAAGGTCCACAGTGGATTTGATTTTTGCTGTAAGGCAGTTACAAGAACAGCACTATGAGTATGGGACAGATCTACTGATGGCCTTCCTGGACATTGAGAAAGCATATGACAGTGTATGCCGAAACAAAGTATGGAAGTCCCTGGAGGATAGAGGAGTAGAAAAATGGACTATAAGAAGGATAAAGGAGATGTACAAGGGAAGCGTGAGCTGTGTGAAAGTGGGAGGAGAGAGATCGGACTGGGTGGAACAGAGAAACGGCCTGAAACAAGGAAGTGCACTGGCACCGTTACTTTTCATTGTGGTGATGGAAGACATAATGACCCGAGTGGCACAAGTCATTGGGAAAGGAAATATGAAAGCAATGGTGTTAGCGGATGATTTGGGGAAACAAGGAGGAGGAGGTACAGAAACAGTTGGACGTGTGGGAAGGAATAATACAAGGATATGGGATGAAATTTAGCATAAATAAGAGTGAGATGGTGATCACAACAAGGAAGAAGGAAAGAACCACAACGGGAATAACAGTTGGTGGGGAACAACTGAAGAAAGTGGAGAGTTTCAAGTATCTGGGAAGCCTGATACAAGATAATGGAAGAAACAATAGAGAAAAAATGAGCGGGGGAGACAGGCAGAAGCATTCCGGTGGAGTGTGAGAAGCATGCTATGGAGCAAGGATGTCCCTCAGAACAGAAAAAAGATCATATATCGGACGTACTATGTCCCTATCCTGACGTATGCCTCCGAGACCTGGGCTATGAAATGAAGGGAGAAGAGCAAAATACAGGCCAGTGAGATGAGGTTCTTGAGAATCAGTATTGGAGCTACAAAGATGGACAGAATAAGAAATGAGAGGACCAGAGAATTAATAAAGGAGGAACCATTACGGGATGGTATAGAGAAATCTAGACTTAGATGGTATGGACATGTAAAACGAATGGAGGATAAGTGGATACCCAGGAGGATACACGACACGAATAGGGAAGGAAAGAGACCGAGAGGAAGACCGAGAGACAAGTGACTGAAAGGGATGGAAACAAGCGTGAAGAAGAGAGGAGAAGACTGGACAGGGGTGGAGGCTGAGAGATGGTGGGAAGCCAGAAGACGTTGGAGTGGCCTGTGTTCCAAACAGACCCGGCCAGTGGCTGGAAACTGTGCAAGAGGATGATGGTGATGATACTACGGCATACAACGACGAGACAAAGCTCATTTTCAGCCCCCTGGTGTCAGAAAAAAACTCGGGGCCCCTAAACAGCCGTAAAGGGTCCCCGAAAACTAAATTTTAATGCTCTAAAACCAAGAGTTTCTGAGATATTCCCAGAAAACTAATTTCATTTAATAAACTAATGTAGGAATGCAAGCCTGTAACCATGACAACAGTGTCTCAAAAAGGTACATCCAACTTTCCATCTATTTCTGCAAGAAGTAATGCCACTCCATTTATTAAATTTCTGTGAAAGTTTGCAAATGGCTATAAGGTTATCACGGAACCAACAAAAACTGTAAAATTCATCAATGCGCTTAAGGGGGTCAAGAGGTACCCTCGATTTTTTTCACAAGACTTAAACGTGCGATGTGTCGTACAGAAGGTCTATTATATATTCAAACAGCAACATTATTTTCAAAAATTCCTGAATTGAAATAGTTTTATCTTTTTTTCTTTTAGGAATTTGGGCCATTGGAGGCTTAACAAGAAGTTCCGTGAAGAACTATACAGCCTACTTTTCATGCCAACGATTATTCTACAGTATATGAACCTATCTAGAATAATGACGAAATTAAGTTGGTAATATCGAAATATCTAATTAGTTCAAAATATACCTGATATAATGTAGCCTAATAGAGCACTACAGTTGGCAGCCCTGGTGACTGAATATATTCTTAGTTCCACCTCTTAAAGTACAGAATACAAAATTTGGTTGATGTCCAAGGGACGTTACATGCAGTTAGACACTGGATCTATCAGCACGCGTAAAAGCATGTTACCAACAATACCATGCGTGTGCTGGTCAGAAATAATCTGAATTATTATGATATCTTGTTGTGCCAATTTTGGATGAAATCCATTTGTTAGTATAGAAGTTACATGTATTTTAAAATTGGACATATCAGCAGGCATAGAATCATGTTGGCAGCACTGCCTTGTATTAATTACCCCCAAATTAATCTAGAATGTCAGGTGCTATACGTGTGCAAAGTATAGAGCTGTTGGCTTGCATACTTTCTGATATATTGATATTAGGGTAAAAAGAATATAGACAGCATTTATTAACATTTGGCAGCCCCGATTGCTCTTAACAATGCTTATAGTCATATCTGTTATGGTACACATAGCACATACGAAATTTGGTTGAAATACAACTGATAGTATAGAAGTTACATGTATTTAAAAATTGGTACTATCATGTTGGTAGAACTGACGTATATAAGTTACTCCAAATTAATCTAAAATGTCAGAATATACGTGTGCATAGTTTAAAGCTGTTGGCTTGCATACTTTCTGATATATTGGTATTTGGATTTTAAAAAATAGAGAGAGCAATTATTAACAGTTGGCAGCCCTGGTGGCTCTTAAGAATACGCGCAGTCATATCTGTTTATGTACAGATATTACATACAAAATTTGGTTGAAATCCAATCGATAGTGTAGAAGTTATATGCATTTAAACATTGGACCTATCAGAAGGCTTAAAATTATTTTGGCAACACTGTCATGGTTGGCCTCCTGGAAAATAAACTGAAATAGTATTATCTACATGTGTGCCAATTTTGGAATAGCTCCCATGCATACCTTGCAGGATATCCAACATGGAGCTCAAATTTCTAGTGCGTTTTTTCAGCAGTTGGTAGCACTGACATCATTTTCAAATATGGACGTGAGATATTCCGGTGCACATCTTTACTCATACTAAATTTGGTTTTGATTGCTGCAGCCGTTTAGGAGTTGATAGGGGGACACACACACACAACCAGACAGACAGAAGGACAGACAGACAGACAGACAGACAGAAGGACATACAGACAGACACACACACACATTTTCCCGGATCGATCTCATAAGTCTACTTTTTCCTCATTTTTGCAAAATGTGAAAAGTAGGTTAAAAACCTGAATTTTCATGCACCACAAGCCTTTATAATTTATTAAAGGGGTCTTCCTCTGGATGCGCACTTGACACGACAGTGAGGGACAGTTTTTATGTGACGTGTATTGCATTTCGTCTACGAGGTTTTCAATTTTATTTTCACATCAGGAAGTACACGTTAGGTAAAGTAGTTTCAGAGCATATTACAACTAATCATTTATCTTTGTCGACAACAGGTTCCAAGCCCCTAACCATTGCAACAGTAGCTCAATTGATTGCGTCTGGTTATTAATACAGACGACCGTTCGAAGAATGGGTACTTCTGCTAGTTTTCGTATAATTCCGAAATCATTTTTCTCATACCTTGGCGTAATGGTGGGTCATATCAACAATTCTTTCAGACAAAAGTTTTAGGTAATTATTAGAGGAATATTGTCCATTTTTACGGTTTTGGTACTGTGCCTATTAAGAGAGATATGATGAATGTTTCCCGAAAAACCCACTTTTTCCACCCCTTTGGTCAATGGTTGGTGCTATCAAAAAACTTTTCAAACATCAATGTTTGGGCTTTATCCGACACACAGTATGAACTTTGAATGGATTAGATATTTCAAATAATAAGAGTGTTATAGCGATATTTCACTTTTTCGAAAAAAGCCCCCCATTTTGACCCCCGTCGTCCGATTGTGCCCATTAAGGAACTTGACCGTGATTTATAGGGATACATATTATGTGAAAATTTCAAAGTAATTGGTGCAAAATTGCGGTAGTTATCGTGTCCACAAGAAAGTGATATATAGCTTGCCACGGTGGGTGAGTGGATATCGTGTTGGTCTACTAACCCCAAGATTGCAGGTTCGCTCCTGGACGTGGTAAGTGATTTTTTTGAAAGGCGGCAAAAATACGATACGCCTGTCATACGATGTTGGCATGTCAAAGAACCCATTTGAATTCAGTAGGCCGAGTTCATAATGGCAAAATTAATCTCGGGAGTTTCCGCCAACACAAAGTTCCTCATTACTCTACTAGATAGCGCTCTAGTGTTCAAGGAGCTAAGATATCTAACATCTATCCTCCTTGACTTGCATAGTCAAGGAACAACGAAATTCGACATGCAAGCTACCCTCAGGGTGACAAATAACAAATCTTGCACCCGACACCCGAGGCCATACGATATTATTATTATTATTATTATTATTATTATTATTATTATTATATACATAAATTATATATAAACTTTTGAACTGACGGTGGTTTTGGGGCGTAGGGGATGTGGAACACGAAGATATGTCAAAATTTTCCGGAAGTCGAAACATGGTACCCATTGCAATAGTTAGCTTTCTAATGAAATCTACCTAAAGTACACTGAACGGTGAACACCGTGCTATCACGGAGTAACTTGAACACTATCACGGAGTAACTTGCATATTACGGCGTTACCTACTTCTACTACCGGATTTTGTTAGTTAATACCTTGAAATAACTTATGAATATTTGTAAGATATATGCCAGAAATGTTCCGTAGGGTATCCCTCTTTAACATGAAATGAATCGAAATAACTGAAATCTAAAATTTCAGAAATAGTAACAAAAAAAAGCTTAGTATTACGGAATTACTTAACTTTACCCTATGTATTAGCGTGAGTTATTGGTGTTTGTATTGGTTACATGAATCGTAGCGTAAATGTGCTGTTTATAATCATTGCGTAGTGTTTTTGTATGTGTCGGGGCTTATCGGATTATGATCGACACGCACAAATGAAGTTTAGGTCCTATTCTTACTATAAAAATAAAAAATAACCTCTCCCGTACGTACCCCTTATTGTTGTACGTCTTTTTAAAAATGGAGGTTCGTGTTTGTTACAGATCCTTAGAAAGTCACTTCCAAGCAGACTGTTTACCCGAATGCATATGTTTGAACGTTTTTGGAGGAAACTTCTGATCCCAGGACAGTTATCAACAACAGCCGCCGAAGATGACTTACAATCAGAGAGCGTTGAGGAGGAGGAAGAAGAAGATTCAGACTAAAATGGAAGTTCATTGTAAACTCTTTTGACTGCCAGATTTTCCTTTTTAATATAGACTATGATCGGCTACTCCTTTGGCAGCACGATTAATATTTTCTTGTTAACTTAAAATTAGTCGACAGCAATTTTATTATGTTTTGATACGGCTGTGTGTAAAAAAGAGCTTATATAGAATTCCCACGCAAAATTTGCGCTTTTTTTGTTATTGTGAAATTTTATTTTTAAAATTGTCCCGATTTATGTCAATCAATTGTAACGATTTTGTCATAGGATCGAAAATAAATCTACTTTTGTCCAAGTCAAATGTTTAATCACATTACATTTAATTCCATCCTAATTCTATTCTAAGAAAGACATTAAAAATATAATAGGTTAGCTAAGTATTTTTGGTCAGCTTTTTAGGGTAAATACTCCACTGTGAGCCGTTTCTAGCAAACGTGAATTTCATAAACTGAAACCTTCTCAAGAGCTAACTGCTTTTATTAGCGGCTTCGGTGGCGTAGTCGGTAGCATGCTGAACTGCTGTGCCCAAGATAGCGGGTTCAAACCCGGCCGAAGTCGTCGGATTTTTAAGAGCGTTAAAAATCCTTCGGTATGCCTTCCTTCGGAGGGGAAGTAAAGCCGGCGGTCCCATGTCATAGATTTATGGCATGTAAAAGATCCTTTCACAGACTAAACTTGTGTAAAGCAAAATTTGTTAGGTTAGATTTCGTCAGAACGCTCTATCAAAGTTCCACCGTTCACCACTAGGTATCATTGATATCTGGTGGCGAAAGTTGGAACTACTTGAAATTGAACGGAACTTGTAGCTCACCCTTTAGGGTATCCGCTGGAAGCAGCTACAGACTCAGGCGAGCCAAACATGTCCTCGGACACTCCCGGCACTAAAAGCCATACGATAAATAAATAAACTGCTTTTATTAAAGCTACTCAAATTCAAAGAATTAATATTCAGAGTAATACATTTTCCACATCAAAAAGTGGTTGTCTGAGCAACCTGAAGACATTTGGTGTATTCTTGGAATACACGGTACCAGAGATTATAATTTTCAATGCTTTTGCATGTTCTTTCCTTCCTCTTTGTCAAACACCAACAGTGATCTTCTGTTTTCTCTTAGGGGTTCAGGTCGCTTATATCTTTTATGAGTCTGTTCCAGATATATATTCTATGACCCACCTAGCGTCATATAGCAGCGAATATCTGAAGCTCTTCAATTCCTCCTGGTGCGAGAGGACTTACATATCCATCTGGCCACCAGATCTTGTTACCATCGCCAGCTATTTTTTCCTTGAGCAAGAGGACTACGTCCACTGTTTAACTCACCATGCTGCGCTAGTATCGCCTGTTATCAACTCTTTGAAGACCAGCTCAGCAAGAGAAGATCATTTTTTTTGTTGTAACATTGGCAATGTTTATATGTTCTCCTTTTGTCTCCTACCCCCCACTCTTTTCCCCTTCCTTGGACCCTCCGTGCTCCGTTGAGCAGGTCTCACTTCTCAGTCGGCAGTTGACTCGGTCAGTTAAAGCTCCTCTCGAGCTAGTGTCCTCAAACCAAGAGGCACACTCTCTTCTACGTCATGTTGGCAAGGTAGTTGTCATCCAGGGAAACTTCGCCTTCAACATGAAATCAAGATAAGTACCATTTTAAAAGTTTTAACCTCATCTTCATGGTTTTAACTTCCACGTGCTTTTAATGATATTTTTTATAGACAGTGTGAAATTATTTATTTTGGGGCAAAAATCATTCTTCGTGGGATTTGCCATGTTGAGCTTTTGCTTGTATAAGCCAACTTTACTAAAAAAGAGCTTTCTTAAGCTATTCAAATGAGAAATCCTCTCACTACGTGGGATATTACCTAATACCCGCTGTCTATAATTCATAAAGCTAGTTCCTCCGCTGGATTAACTTTGACTCCATTCTTCTATAAAGATCGTTCTGGAACTTTCCAGATCAGGTACTCTATCTGCGAAGCTTGCCGTCAGGTATTTTTCACTCACTTGTGAAAATACTAGTTTAAATGAGGAATCTTCCTTAAATTACTGCAATAGCGAACTTTCTTCCCCCGTTGGAACATTCTATGGCGCATTTAATTGGAAATCACAACTTTTTCAAGAAATAGACTCTCACCTATATAGTGCAATCAGTTATTTCCATAATTGCAATAACTTTCTTTCTCATAAACTTTAGTGTTTCTACAGTGAACTTTGCATCAACCTTTACAGACTATAGTGATAATCAGTGCTTGTTCCACTTTTCTACCGCGTCGCGATCGTCCGTTTACATTAAATACGGCCATGAACATTGATCCTATATCCCAATGATCTTTCCTCAACCTTCTACTAACCACCAACATTAATTCTGTATAAATATAAGAAGTTGTAGGAACTTCTATCTTATTTTTCATGTTTTTATTATTGTTATTTTCGAAGTTGTCACTTTCTCTAGAACATTCTCTCAAGAATTTCTTAAGGTACACTCTTTGTACTCCAATTCACGTTCAAACTTTAATTACTTCATTGTTTATTTGTTTAAATCTTATAAAGATTTTAGAAACATGTAAGGTTTCAAACCTCATAAATTGTCAATTGCCTGGAGCAAACGTTTAATGTTGAGAGGTCTGCGACCCCATTTGTTAAAAAGTTCAAATGAACTATGTTTGTCAAAATTATATTACACGTTTGTTAATTTCCTCAAACTTCTTTGAATTGTTAAATAAATTAAATATTTGTTTTTGGATTCATCATTTCTCTGATACTACAGTTAGGCAAGATCCTGGCTTTCCTAGCTCTTCCTAGGTTTATGCCCTCGTTCATACTCAATAAAGCTTTTACTATCTGTCTGGCCAGACCATCACCCTTCCCTATAGTACTTTTATACATGCTTGGGAGGAAATACACGAAAGCCCTTCTCTGGCAAACCGCCAAAGTCTTAGCTGCGGTTCCCGTCAGCTTCGACCAAGCTCGTACCCACTTTAGGTATCCGAGAACGGATTTGCGGTGGCAACCGCTTCTAAGTGTGTTTAAAGTTAAACTTATTAATTTTGTGGGACTCTCCTCCTATTTTCTATCCTTTTTTCCAATCCAAAACCTACTTCCTTTTTTTTTAATCATCTTCCCTTGGTGGGTGGGTTATTCCTCAGCCAATAAACTACCCAAAATTTGGTGCCGAAACCCGGGAGAGTCCATTTGCTATGTCCATTGTTTGTCAAGTGTCATTTGACAATACTTTGCAAATTATTAATATCTGCTTTGGATTTTTCAGTTATAACTACATCATGCAAAGCCTGTGAACGGGAAAGAGGCCGCTCCTGTCTCCTTTGGTGTGTCCTGTTCTTTATACCCATTTGCTGCTGCCAGCTTGACAGCATCTCCAAGGTTCTACAGTTTCGTGAGTTGTATTTCAATTTATTTATCTTGTCATGGCTCCTACTGAAAAAGATGAAACTCTCATTGCTAGACGTTCTTCCCATAAAGGGCAACTCACCAGATTCAGAAATTTCGTCAACAAATTAAATCCCGCCGAGTGTGATTTAGACATCTTGACACATCGCCTTAAGTTGTACGAACGGTCTTATGATTATTATGATCAAATTCAAACCGAGATTGAATCCGCTTGCCCAGAACTTCAATCGGATCGGGACGAGGTCGAACCCTTGTACTTTGAAGGGATTGCAAAGGCCCACCAACTGATCCGCAATATCTCAGAACCGGACACTAGGGTCATCAATCCGGCCCAGTTCGCACCCGCTTCAGTTCACAAGAACAAACCGAAACCGTTACTTCCTAAAATAAGCCTACCGCACTTCTCAGGCAAGGAAGGTGAATGGTATTCTTTTTACGAACTTCACTGCTCCCTAATTCATGAAAATACCGAGATCCCCGATATTCATAAATTCTACTTCCACCGTACTTCTTTGGAATGTGAGGCCTTAGCCTTAGTGGAGTCACTGCCTTTAAGCGCAGACAACTACCACATCGCCTTCAATCTCCTTAAAGAGAGATATGGCAATTTACGTTTGAGTGTAGCTCGCCACATACGCTGTCTCTTCAACCTACCGGCCGTCAAACCTAATGACGTCACCTCTTTAAGAGACCTCTTAGACTCTATACAGTTGAATGTCAGAGCATTATACCAACTTAAGCAGCCTGTCCAAACATGGGACACCATACTCATTCATCTGGCTACATCAAGATTCGATTTTTCAACTTTAAAGGCTTGGGAAATTGAACTCGCTCGCAAGGAAGAATTTTCCTTCGAACACTTAATCTCGTTTCTCAACAGCCGATGCCAAGTCCTTACAGCACTCGCATTTCAGTGCGAAAAGGTCGAAACGAATGATCAGTGTCAAATTTTTGAAGAAAAACTTGCTTCTTCAAAGGGACATCAGCCCCCATCTGTCGAGAACAAGCAACCCCGTTCTTCTTTCAATCATGCACGAGAACAAATCAGGCCGCTCAACAAATTGTTAAAATGCACGCTCTGTAAAAAGCTTCACACATTGTATTTGTGCAAATCCTTTAAAGAATTGTCTGTGGAAGATCGAAGGAAGTTTGTCTTCAATAGCAAACATTGTTTCAATTGCTTGTCACCTAAGCATTCTTCTTCGAACTGTACGTCATCAAATCTCTGTTTCCATTGTAAAAAACCGCATCATTCTTTATTGCACGTTCACGATAAATCGAGGTCATCAGCACCCGCCTCTTCAAGCTCCATGCAGAGCAGCTCCGAACAAACTAATGCTTCTTCCTGCATTTCCAACGCCGAAACTTTTCATAGTACGCAAACCCTTTTGACCACTGTACAATTCGAAATCCAAGATAAATTTGGAAATTGGTTTAGAACCCGTGGTCTTCTCGATTCCGCTTCAACTCATAATTTTGTTTCGCAATCGTTGATTAAAAAACTAGGTCTTTCGTCATCGCCTACTTCTATCAGTGTGACCGGCATTGACAATTTGAAAACTCAAGTCTTGCAGTCTTCAAAATTGAAAATCAGAGACGTTTGCCAAAGAAACACCAATCTTAATTTAAACTGTCTCATTCTTACCAGTATTGGCAAGGACACTCCTAGCAGCTGTATTAATACCTCCTGTTTAAAGATTCCTTCGCACTTAAGGTTAGCCGATCCTCAGTTTAATGCTCAAGGTCCCATTGATGTACTTTTCAGTGCCAATGTTTTTTGGAAGTGCATTCGCAAACAAACACGCAAGTTATCTTCAACCGTGGTCGCCAGAGACACAGATTTTGGTTGGGTTATAACTGGTGAAATTCAATATCCCAGTGTTCAAACCAAAGCGCAATGTCATTTCGTTACAGCTGACATAAATCTCATTTCTGAAAAAGAGAACGCTCATGTTTCAGATCTCAATATTTTTGAAAAACACTTGCCGAAACGATGTCTCATCGTGAACAACTACGCTACCTCTGTAAGTTGTTTAAATGGTTTTTCCTTCTTCCCGCACAAGATGGCCATTCAATTTCGCCTTGCTTTGTGTTACTTAGTCTACCTTCTTATGTCATTTTTTATAGCAGGTAATTGCTTAAAATTTCTATTGAAAACTATCTTCCCCTTGTGTAAAACTATGGCTATCAGTCACCATCACTTTGCTGTGAGCTATGTTTCACTTCTTTCGTTATTTAGAAGGATGGCCACGGTCGGCTCCTCCCTCCTTCCTCACAATTGGAAGCCGCTTTTGAAACCGCTTGAAAATCTGAATTCTCTAACATCAAGAATAACTATTCTTATGCATAACCTTCTTCTCAATGTCCCGGCTTCACTTCCTATTTCGGAAGAATCAAGGTTTTTCCTGTCGAAAATTGTCGGATTCCGCGATCCTCTCAATCATGCGAAATTGATTTCCTACTCTATTTCATATACACACATCAAAAAAAGTTTTGCATCACCTCGGTTCCCAGATCTCCGGCATATAGACGTTGACTGTGTATATTGTATCCAAGATACAGTCCCTTTGACTGTTCATAGATGTCACTAAAACTGCTCAAAGATGTAAACAACCATGCATGAGCAGGGCCTATTAGACGGAGGGGGTACGACAGCCGATCAGTTCCAGTCATTCCACCAGGACGAAGGTACGCTGCTCATGTTGTCTGTAGTTCTACCATGCCTAGAAGGTCAATACCGCAGTTCGATCGCGTCCGCATTATTACTTTGTGTCAAGAAGGGCTCTCAACAAGGGAAGTTTCCAGGCGTCTCAGAGTGAACCAAAGCGATGTTGTTCGGACATGGAGGAGGTACAGAGATACAGGAACTGTCGATGACAGGCCTCGCTCAGGCCGCCCAAGGGCTACTACTGTAGTGGATGACCGCTACTTACGGATTGCCGCTCGGAGGAACCCTGACAGCAATGCCACCATGTTGAATAATGCGTTTCGTTCAGCCACAGGACGTCGTGTTTCAACTCAAACTGTGCGCAATAGGCTGCATGATGCGCAACTTCACTCCCGACGTCCATGGCGAGGTCCAGCTTTGCAACCCCGACACCATGCAGCGCGGTACAGATGGGCCCAACAACATGCTGAATGGACCCCACGGAATTGGCATCACGTTCTCTTCACCGATGAGTGTCGCATATGCCTTCAACCAGACAATCGTCGGAGACGTGTTTGGAGGCACCCTGGTCAGGCTGAACGTCTTAGACACACTGTCCAGCGAGTGCAGCAAGGTGGTGGTTCCCTGATGTTTTGGGGTGGCATTATGTGGGGCCGACGTACGCCACTGGTGGTCATGGAAGGCTCCGAAACGGCTTTACGATACCTGAATGACATCCTCCGACCCATAGTGCAACCATATCGGCAGAATATTGGAGAGGCATTTGTCTTCATGGACGACAATTCTCGACCTCATCGTGCACATCTTGTGAATGCGTTCCTTCAAGATAACGACATCGCTCGACTACAGTGGCCAGCATGTTCGCCAGACATGAACCCTATCGAACATGCCTGGGATATGTTGAAAAGGGCTGTTTATGGACGTCTTGACCCACCAACCACTCAGAGATTTACGCCGAATTGTCGTTGAGGAGTGGGACAATTTGGACCAACAGTGTCTTGATGAACTTGTGGATAGTATGCCACGGCGAATACAGGCATGCATCAATGCAAGAGGACGTGCTACTGGGTATTAGAGGTAGTGGTGTGTACTGCAATCTGGACCACAAATGCTGAAAGTCTAGCTGTATGATGGTACAACATGCAATGTGTGGGTCTCATGAGCAATAAAACGAGCTGAAATGTTGTTTGTGTTGATCTCTATTCCCTTTGTATTTAAAGGTTCCGGAACTCTTGGAACCGAGGTGATGCAAAACTTTTGTTGATGTGTGTATCTTTAAATTGCTTTTTCACGTCCAAGTTACGATTGACTGCATGCCATCCAACCTGAATATCTGCTTTAAGTTACAGCTGATTCAACTAGTGTTGTTTGTGTACTTTGAACTGTTTGTTTTTCAAACTTGTTTGTATACAAGCCGGAGTAAGGTCAAGTCACTGTTTATTTCCTGTACGCTTGACACAGTTCAAAGTAAGTTTCTCTTATCTCAACTTTGGCTGATTGCCAACCATTGTCTGGCGAGTCGCTACCGCACGCTCGGAAGCCGCTCACCTATTTCCCAAAATAAACTTGTTCTAGTCAAGGACTCTTTCAGATATTTATATTCGTTATCTCGCTGTACTCTGTGGGTCAAGGCCGCGCTTGCTTACGTCTCTCACTTACTCACGCTCGTATCTTACAATTGCTTCGATTATTGCTTCAAAACTTCGTTGCGTATTTCTCACGCGCTCATGTATTGCACTCTGCTCACATATTTTGAAATCTTATTGTTCATTGATGAACAAACTTACTTTTTCTCGTCGTCACATTCGATGTGTTTTTGCATTCATACTTGTTATGTCACGTTTCTCGCTGACTTAAGTATTTTTCTGAGTAACCCCTTTGATACTTATTATGACTTGAGGTCATTGTTTATGGCTACTAGGTTGTTACCTATGGCGTTCTTGCTTTCTACTCGCATAGTTTCTTTGTTTATTTGGTATATTCTTGTCCTGAATAGATGTACTTGTTTCTATACGCTTTGTTTAAACTTGTCAATTCTCCTTTCGCATCGTATCGTAATCTTTACTAGTGCTTTATTTCCCTCAGCTTCTAGTTATTTTGTGATTGAAGATGTCGTTAACTCTCTCTCATTAACTCCGCTTTCTAATGACCCTGATGACCTCCTTCCACTTACACCTGGTCGCTTCCTTACACGCACTTCTCTCTCTGCCCCTCCTCCCCTTCCTAATTCTTTCAGGGATTCTGATTTACCTATCGCTTGGCGTAAACTTGAAGCCCTCTGTAATTCTTTTTGGAAGAGATGGAACTTGGAATATTTAACTTCCTTGCAAAGGAGGCAGAAATGGTTTCTTTCCAGTCCCAATATTAAAGTGGGGGACTTGGTCTTAGTTAGGGAAGTTTTTCCCCCCTTAGTCTGGATCTCGGGTAGAGTGACCGAGTGTTACCCTGGAAGAGATGGGAGAGTCAGGGTAGTCAGAGTCTTGACCACTAATGGTCAGATCATAAGACCACTTCTCTTAACTTACTTTATTACTCTTAAATGTTTAATTGCTTATTTGTTCCCTGTTGGTGTTTTCCCCTCCCAGTATGGTGTATTCTTGGAATACACGGTACCAGAGATTATAATTTTCAATGCTTTTGCATGTTCTTTCCTTCCTCTTTGTCAAACACCAACAGTGATCTTCTGTTTTCTCTTAGGGGTTCAGGTCGCTTATATCTTTTATGAGTCTGTTCCAGATATATATTCTATGATCCACCTAGCGTCATATAGCAGCGAATATCTGAAGCTCTTCAATTCCTCCTGGTGCGAGAGGACTTACATATCCATCTGGCCACCAGATCTTGTTACCATCGCCAGCTATTTTTTCCTTGAGCAAGAGGACTACGTCCACTGTTTAACTCACAATGCTGCGCTAGTATCGCCTGTTATCAACTCTTTGAAGACCAGCTCAGCAAGAGAAGATAATTTTTTAGTTGTAACATTGGCAATGTTTATATGTTCTCCTTTTGTCTCCTACCCCCCACTCTTTTCCCCTTCCTTGGACCCTCCGTGCTCCGTTGAGCAGGTCTCACTTCTCAGTCGGCAGTTGACTCGGTCAGTTAAAGCTCCTCTCGAGCTAGTGTCCTCAAACCAAGAGGCACACTCTCTTCTACGTCATGTTGGCAAGGTAGTTGTCATCCAGGGAAACTTCGCCTTCAACATGAAATCAAGATAAGTACCATTTTGCGGATATCCGTGGGTTTATCCGTGAATATCCGCATCCGCGCAGTGCTTTACCTATAGATGCCACATACATCCAAGAACCTGGGCTGATGTCCATTAATTCACAAGCCCTACATAAATGGCTTACATTGGCTTTTGTTAAAAGTTTCTGCCTAATAGAAGACCAGTAGATTCACTCTCTTGTAATTATTGTCAATTCAAATTACAGTACAGTAAGTATGTAGTTAGTTTTAGTTGTAAGTATGAAGTTAATTTGTTTATTAGCTATATGTCATTGTTCTATTAGACTGTGGTGTGTGAGTGTGTCTGGTGAGGGTGCATGTGAGTGGGCCTGGTGACAGACTGTTTTAGTGGTAGTATTTTGTTTGTTGGTGAAACTTTAGTATTTTTTTCGTTAGTAGAATTTTGGTATTTAATTGTTAGTAGAAGGTTAGTATTTTGTAGTAGAATTGCTCTTTACTTATTCTGAAAGGGAGTAGCAGCCTTCCAGAATAAATCAATTCTTTACTAGTCTAATAGACGGTTAAGATATTGATAATATAAGCCAACTAATGGCTACACTGCGTTCTGCTGCACGGCTGAAAGCAACGGGAAACTACTGCCGTAATGCTATTCCCGAGGATATGCACCTCTCTATGCATAATTACATGTGATGATGGCCTCCTCCCTTGTAAAATTTCAATCCGGAGGTAAACTAGTCCCCCGTTCGGATCTCCGGGTGGGGACTACTCGAGAGGGGGTTAACATCACAGAAGTGACAAAGAGGAAATCTGACATTCTACGGATCGGAGCGTGGAATGTTAGAAGTCTGCTAGGAAGTGGAAAGTTAGAAAACTTAGAAAGGGAAATTGATAGGTTGAGGTTGGATTTGGTTGGGATTAGTGAAATGCGCTGGCAGGAAGAGCAGGACTTTTGGTCAGGAGACTATAGGGTCCTTAGCACCAAATCAAACAATGGCCAAGCAGGGGTTGGTCTCATATTGAGTAGGAAACTTGGACAGCGGGTGGAATATTATGAGCAATACAGTGAACGGATTATTGTAGCAAAAATCAATACTAAACCTACCTGCACCACAGTGGTACAAGTCTATATGCCTACCAGTCAAGCTGATGATGAGGATGTTGAAAAGGTCTACGAAGAAATAGATGACATTCTGAGGTATATCAAAGGTGATGAAAATGTTATAGTAATGGGAGATTGGAATGCTGTGGTAGGAAAAGGGAGAGAAGGGAAGATAGTAGGAGATTTCGGATTAGGTGAAAGGAATGATCGAGGAAGCAGGCTGATGGAATTCTGCACCGAACACGAGCTGGTCATAGCTAACACCTTATTCAATAACCACAATAGAAGAATATACACATGGATGAGACCAGGAGATACAGGGCGTTACCAAATCGACTTCATTATGGTCAAGCAGAGGTTTCGAAACCAGATTTTGGATTGTAAAACATATCCTGGTGCTGACATAAACTCTGACCACAATCTGGTTGTAATGAAATGCAGATTAAAGTTGAAGAAACTGAAGAAAAGTCAAAAGCCAAAAAGGTGGGCAATAGACAGACTGAAAGTAAAGGATGTAAACGAAAGATTCAAGAAGAGTATAAAGGAAGGACTAATCAAAACCCCTAAACAAACTTCAATTGCAGACGAATGGGCACTTTTGAAGAATGAAATAACAAAATCCGCAGAAGAAAACATTGGTAGGAAAGAAAGAATAGGTAGAAAACCGTGGATCACTCAGGATATACTAGAATTGATGGATGAAAGGCGGAAACACAAGAATCTAAGAGATGAAAAGGGGAAAGCAGAATACAGACGTCTGAGAAATGAGGTTAACAAGAAGTGCAAGGAAGCGAAAGAAGAATGGTTGAAAGAGAAATGTGCAGGTATAGAAAATTGTCTGAAATTAGGAAGAGTAGACACAGCTTATCGAAGGATTAAGAATACTTTTGGGGAAAAGAAGACTAAGTGCTGTAATATTAGGGACACAAATGGAAAGCCTCTAACAGATAGGGAAGAAAAGGTTGAGAGATGGAAAGCTTACATAGAGTGCTTGTATAAGGGAAAGGAGATCGAGAATCATGTAATGGAAAGGGAGGAGGAAATTGATGAGGATGCAAAAGGAGATTTAATATTGAGATCAGAATTTGACAGAGCATTAGAGGACTTAGGCAGGAACAAAGCACCAGGCATAGATGATATACCGATTGAGTTGCTACGCTGCATAGGAGATGAAGGTCTGATCAGGTTATTTCACTTGGTGTGTAGGATTTATGAGACAGGTGAGGTACCCCCTGATTTCAAGAAGAATGTAATCATCCCTATACCAAAGAAAGTGGGAGCTGACAGATGTGAAGATTACCGTACAATCAGCTTGATTACTCATGCTTCAAAGATCCTGTCTAGAATAATTTACAAGAGGATTGAAAGCCAGATAGAAACGGAGTTGGGTGAAGACCAGTTTGGTTTCAGGAGAAATGTAGGAACAAGGGAAGCTGTACTAAGTCTTAGGCTGATTTTGGAAGGTAGAATAAGGAAAGATAAGAGAACGTTCATGGCATTTGTAGACTTAGAAAAGGCTTTTGATAACGTTGATTGGACTAAATTGTTTGACATTTTGAAATCTATTGGAATAAAGTACAGGGATAGGAGGGTGATATACAATCTATACAGAAACCAGACAGCAGTCATTCGAGCTGAAGGACATGAGAGAGAAGCTGGTATTCAGAAAGGTGTAAGGCAAGGCTGCAACTTATCACCCATACTTTTCAATCTTTACATTGAACAAGCAATGAAGGAAATTGGAGAAGAATTTAAAGTGGGAGTGAAGATTCAAGGAGAAATAATTTCTACTCTGAGATTTGCTGATGACATCGTCATCTTGGCCGACAAGCCTGAGGATTTGAATGAGTTTTTGAATGGTATGGATTCCGTCTTACGGAAGGAATTCATGATGAAAATTAATAAATGTAAAACAAAAATACTGGAATGCAGCCGAAATAAATCAGAAACCTCTATGGAGATCAAATTGGCCGGTGAAAAGCTGAAGGAAGTAGGAGACTTCTGTTACTTAGGAAGCAGAATAACCAGTGATGGACGAAGCAAAGAGGATATAAAAAGTAGGTTGGCTCAGGCAAGGAAAGCCTTTCTACAAAAAAGGAATCTGTTGACATCGAATATAGATTTAGGTATTAGGAAGTCATTTTTGAAAGCCTTTGTCTGGAGCGTGGCGCTCTATGGAAGTGAAACTTGGACTATTGGTGCAGCAGAAAAGAGGAGAATTGAAGCATTTGAAATGTGGTGTTACAGGAGAATGATGAAGATCAGATGGGTAGATAGGGTTACAAACAAAGAGGTATTAAGGCGAGTGGGAGAGAAGAGACGTTTCTGGCGACTGCTAATGAAGAGAAGAGATAGGTTGGTAGGACACATACTAAGACACCCAGGAATAGCAAGCTTAGTTATGGAAGGAAGGGTCGAGGATAAGAACTGTAGGGGTAGACCAAGGTTAGAATATGTTAAACAGATTGCCTCGGATGTAGGGTGTGGTAGCTATGTAGAAATGAAACGATTAGCTCAGGACAGGGAGGCATGGAGAGCTGCATCAAACCAGTCAAAAGACTGAAGACTCAAACAACAACAACCATTTTAAAAGTTTTAACCTCATCTTCATGGTTTTAACTTCCACGTGCTTTTAATGATATTTTTATAGACAGTGTGAAATTATTTATTTTGGGGCAAAAATCATTCTTCGTGGGATTTGCCATGTTGAGCTTTTGCTTGTATAAGCCAACTTTACTAAAAAAGAGCTTTCTTAAGCTATTCAAATGAGAAATCCTCTCACTACGTGGGATATTACCTAATACCCGCTGTCTATAATTCATAAAGCTAGTTCCTCCGCTGGATTAACTTTGACTCCATTCTTCTATAAAGATCGTTCTGGAACTTTCCAGATCAGGTACTCTATCTGCGAGGCTTGCCGTCAGGTATATTTCACTCACTTGTGAAAATACTAGTTTAAATGAGGATTCTTCCTTAAATTACTGCAATAGCGAACTTTCTTCCCCCGTTGGAACATTCTATGGCGCATTTAATTGGAAATCACAACTTTTTCAAGAAATAGACTCTCACCTATATAGTGCAATCAGTTATTTCCATAATTGCAATAACTTTCTTTCTCATAAACTTTAGTGTTTCTACAGTGAACTTTGCATCAACCTTTACAGACTATAGTGATAATCAGTGCTTGTTCCACTTTTCTACCGCGTCGCGATCGTCCGTTTACATTAAATACGGCCATGAACATTGATCCTATATCCCAATGATCTTTCCTCAACCTTCTACTAACCACCAACATTAATTCTGTATAAATATAAGAAGTTGTAGGAACTTCTATCTTATTTTTCATGTTTTTTATTATTGTTATTTTCGAAGTTGTCACTTTCTCTAGAACATTCTCTCAAGAATTTCTTAAGGTACACTCTTTGTACTCCAATTCACGTTCAAACTTTAATTACTTCATTGTTTATTTGTTTAAATCTTATAAAGATTTTAGAAACATGTAAGGTTTCAAACCTCATAAATTGTCAATTGCCTGGAGCAAACGTTTAATGTTGAGAGGTCTGCGACCCCATTTGTTAAAAAGTTCAAATGAACTATGTTTGTCAAAATTATATTACACGTTTGTTAATTTCCTCAAACTTCTTTGAATTGTTAAATAAATTAAATATTTGTTTTTGGATTCATAATTTCTCTGATACTACAGTTAGGCAAGATCCTGGCTTTCCTAGCTCTTCCTAGGTTTATGCCCTCGTTCATACTCAATAAAGCTTTTACTATCTGTCTGGCCAGACCATCACCCTTCCCTATAATACTTTTATACATGCTTGGGAGGAAATACACTAAAACCTTTCTCTGGCAAACCGCCAAAGTCTTAGCTGCGGTTCCCGTCAGCTTCGACCAAGCTCGTACCCACTTTAGGTATCCGAGAACGGATTTGCGGTGGCAACCGCTTCTAAGTGTGTTTAAAGTTAAACTTATTAATTTTGTGGGACTCTCCTCCTATTTTCTATCCTTTTTTTTCCAATCCAAAACCTACTTCCTTTTTTTTAATCATCTTCCCTTGGTGAGTGGGTTATTCCTCAGCCAATAAACTACCCAACATTCCACAATTTCAGACAAGTCTCTACATCAGATCTTTCAACACAATATTAGTAAAATGGCGTATACGTTAACCATGTTAAATAGGTAAGAGTTTTATCCGTATTGACTAATACAATGCGCCCGCGAATGTTCTCCGCAGTGCCTACAAGCTGATGCGAGAGATTACGTCACCAGTTACGTTGGCAGCACGGCTGTCGCTTGTACAGGCCGGACGTTTGTTTTAGACGATTGCCCTTGATCTTGAAGCCTGTAGGTGAGCCTACACACACTCACTCTCTCACCCTATCGCTTCACACTTGTCACCACCGATCTGATGTAATGGAATTCCAGACTTGAGCAGACAGTACAGTCCACATCGAAGTATTGTGTGTCGCGGAAGTACACGTTACGTAGTTACGAACAGAATGTCATTATATTAGCCAATGACTGTAGTAACTCTCCTCCAGGCTTCCATTAAGATTTTTCTCTCGTCTAAAACAAACGTCCGGCCTGTATCATAACAAACAAACTGTAAACTTTATACTCACCACAGCCATTCGTAACAGATGCTAGAAGTGCTGATGACACACATGCTCGCTTATTTCAATACACACTGACGAATTCGACAGCCCACACATGTGGCCTTCACCCGATCAAGGACACTGTGCTACCAACTAAACTGATGACGCAACCTCTCGCAGCGTCCCGGGCGCATTGTAGTAGTATGTATTGTGCAATCCGCCCTGTCAATACTGTGAAAAAATATTGTATCTTCGACGATGTCGATATGTAAATATTATATGTCAGAAAACTGTATTATAATGGGGGTCATTGAAGTACTACTTTTCATTATAACACAGTTTATACAACCAATCACAGCTGAATCTTGTCATTCATTGACCAATTAGGTAAGGATAGCTCCTCACATGCACTCAAAATCCAACATGTCGGACATGAATTACTTGATTTGAAAGTTGACAATGTAGCCTATATTGGATCAACCATTGTAGTTGCAATGCATAAACAAACTGGTCAATATTGCAAAAGAAACCTTAATATCCGCAACTAGAATTTCTATTGCCTTACATTCGTAAGATTTCGCCGACAATCTTAGTGAATATTGTTATTGACATAAACACACCAGAACGTCATGGAGGAAGCAGGCATATGACATTAGTTCCACGGAAATTATAATCCAGCTCTCTATTCAGTAAATTGATTTCATATGCGAAACTTTTCCGCCAGATGTCATAACTGTTCTACTTGGGACTGAATTGATTTTCCTTCCGTTGACATTCTATACGCATCGAATTTGAAGAATAACTAGTTGATGATACGATACATTTTAATTTAAAAGCGTTTGTAGTAGCCTATTTTGTGTTATTTGACCAAAATGATCCAACATAGTAGTCTACCTGTGCGCTATCTGTTGGTGCTACTTCAAGATAAACAATGTTTCAAAGCTTTGGGATTCGTTTTTGGGTAGAGATCAAATGCTGAGCCCACACAATTCCCAAGAAGAATAATTCAACCGACATAATCTCGACAGATATTGATGAATATTTATGTTACAACACATAATGAAGTTATAATTATCGTCGAGCATAAACAGTCTTATGCAACTCGCCTATAATGGTAATTATAGACTTGTTGCATAATGTACTATTAATCGTGCATGTTTCGATATGACAATGGTATCTTTATCAGTGTTGATAGTTTAATAGTTTAACATGAAAGAGAAATGGATATCCCTAAAAAAATCATTTAAAATAAAATGAAAAGTTCACATAGAAATTAAATTTTACACACTGTTTAAAATATTTTATTAAAAATCATTTTAAAGTATTGACAAGACGAATTACACAATACATATTACAATATTAGTAGACGGGCAATATTTCGTAACGGCTCAGATGGTGATGATCGTGTGGCCTCCAGAGAGGCCGAGTGCAGGTCTTTCTAGTTGACGCCCGAGGGCGACCTGTGCGTCGTAATGAGGACGAAGTGATGAAGAAGACGTCACATACACCCAGTCCCCGAGCCACGGGAATTAACCACAGGAGATTAAAATCCCTGATGGCGGCTTCGGTGGCGTAGTCGGTAGCATGCTGAGCTTCTATGCCAAAGATAGCGGGTTCAAACCAGGCCGAAGCCGTCGGATTTTTAAGAGCATTAAAAATCCCTCAGTATGCCTTCCTTCGGAGGGGAAGTAAAGCCGGAGGTCCCATGTCCTAGATTGATGGCATGTTAAAGAACCTTCCACTAATTGAACCTGTGTGAAGCTAAATTGGATAGGTTAAGAATGTAAACAAAGCTCTTAGGTTTCTACGTTCGTTGCCAAGAGCCGATTGCGGTGGCGTCTAGTAGCTAAGTTCTGAACTTGGGCTAGTAGTCGTTGACGGTGGCGCTTGGCGGCAAAAGTAGAAACAATTTGAAAAATTCAAAGTTGCAGTACTTAAAAACAGATAACACACACTAATACAATCATCACAATTAACACCGGTTATCAGACAGATTCTACACACACTCAAAGTACACGGGGCTACATGACCGCGTTGTCGCAGCCCCTCAACTTAAGAACCAACCAATCAACCAAAATCCCTGATGGCTCGGCCGGGAATCGATCCCGGGGCACTTCGGGCCAAAGCCTAGCGCGCTAACCATTTAGACGCAGCTGGATGGCTCTGATGGTGGGGTCATGAGATTAGAATGAACGAGGAGCGATTAGCTAGGAACTTAATGAAATCTGCCTTAAAAGGGAAGAGAACCATAGCAAGACTTCAAGGTGAGGGGCATAGAATCAGAGGAGACCCCAGTGCCAACTGCTCTAAGGAGATCATGGAGGCGACTCTTTCGCAGACAGAGGCTTGCAAACTAGAATAAACGCGGAAATGCAAAAGAATCTCGAATGTGTTGTCGCAGCCCCTAAACTAAGGAATCAACCAACAAACCACCGCTCCAGCCCTCAGACCAGAATACAATTTCTTGGCAGAGTCAAATCCGGACCTGTCGTCCCGACAGTCAAGAATGCTAGTCGCTACACCACTAGGAGGTCTGACTGACAAACTAGGGTGGGACGAGGCATGCGAACAAATCTTACGGGTTAATAACAAGGAGAAGAGGAAGTGAGATTAAGCAATACTTCAAATGATTAATAAACTACAAGAGAGAAGAAAGAGTATGGCGACATTCCGAGTAACGATGTAAGCTACCCACAAAACCGCCTCAAGCCCGCTGCCAAACGACATACTCCATCGTCTCTAACCGCAAAACAAAACACCCATTACTTCTCCACAAGGCCAGGAGCATACATCCATGGTGAAACTAGGGGACATCTCTACTGTAGTTCTATCGAAGGTTTTCCCAATATTTAGGCTAAATGATGTATAAATTACCTAGATACATCGAAAACGTCTCACAAACTTACCTCCAAATTTAGAAAAAAAAAAAATTGTGCTTGCTTTGCGACATCGTGGCCATGTAGCCATGTGTACGTGAGTGTGTGTGATAGCTATATCCGTAATTGAGCTAAGTATTTATAAGGTGCGTTCAAAAAGTAACGAGCTGGAGGCATAATTACAGAAACCAGTACCTGTATGTTAGAAGTATTGGCCCTGGCTGTTGAGGCACTTGTCTCACTGTGACACGAGGCGGTGAATGGCTGTCTCATTAAATTCCTTGGGCTGCGATGTGAACCACCAGTTCCGCACGTACACCTGGACGTCGACGTCCGAGGTGAATCGTTGGCCCTGCAGAGGCCTTTTCAGGGGACCAAACATGGCCTAATCACAGGGAGAGAGGTCTGGACTGTATGAAGGGTGGCCGAGAACCTCCCATTTGAATTTCTGCAGGAGTGCCGCGACTGTGTTGGCCGTATGAGGTCGTGCATTGTTGTGGAGCAGAATGACCCCACGGGTGAGATTGCCTGGTCATTTTGTTTTGATCGCTTGGCGGAGGGTGGTCAAGGTTTGCGAGTAACGCTGGGCATTCACTGTTGTCCCGTGCGGCATGAAGTGTATCAGAAGGCGGCCATCTTGGTCAAAGAAGAACGTCAGCATTACCTTTTCTGCACTCGTGTGGATGGCCTTGCCTGTTTTGGGTGGTGGTGACACTGGATGCTTCCACTGGAGGCTTTGTCGTTTGGATACTGGTTCGAAGGGATGACACCATGACTCCTCTCCAGCCACCACTCGTGCCAGGAACCCATTCCCTTCCCTCGCATAGCGTTGCAGGTGGCCAAGACAGTGGGCCATTCGACATGCTTCCTGGTGTGGTTGAAGACTGTGGGGCACCCATTGAGCACACACTTTGCGCAAGTGCAGTCGTTCCTTCATGATGGTGTGCACACTACCGACGCTCAATCCGACCACGGCGGCTATGACGTTCACTGTCACTCGGCGGTCCTGGGTAATGAGTGCATCAACCAGCTGGACGTTGTCATCGGTAATGCAGGGGAGAGCCCCAGACCGGGCATCATCGGTTAACGACACATATCCTTCCCTGAAGCGCTTGTGCCACGACTTGACCCTTGCAAGGGGCATGCAGTGTTCGCCGTACACTTGCGCCATTCGGCGATGAATGTCCGTTCTCCCTACTCCTTCTGCTGTCAGAAACCGAACAACACCCCTTTGCTCTTCGTTTGACGCCTCCATGTCACTCTTAGCAATGCGACTAGCAGCGTTGGACAATTGATGCATGCTGCTTCTCGCTTTGTATCGTCACGTGACGTGCACGCGTGCCCTCTGGCGACGGTCTGTGACCTTCCTCGCTCTGGTCGAAACCACACCTCGATACACACGCCATGATTAGCCGATGTCACCGGTTTGCGCATTCCAGCCTCCGGCTCGTTACTTTTTGAACGCACCTTATAGATAGGAGGTGACTGTAGTCTGAAATTTGGACCATCCCAGTATTCGCTTAGAGCAGAAGATGGAAAGCACGGCAAATCACTTCCAACAAGGGTATTCGGGTATCGTCTACCTCCCCCCGATCGGATATAATTAGCAAATAATACTCTTGGAAGCTGACACTATACGATGGTGGTAAATAAAAATCGGGTAAAATTAACATGAAGCCTGTATTTAATGTGATTGAAGAAACGCGGAACAGGGAGTCAAGCACGGGGAAATGGAAGGCAGCCATCCGCATGTTGTCTCGTCGAAGCGACCAGGCAACCGCCAGCTTTTCATTTACACGCGCCGACATCTTGTTCAGAGTCTATTCAATCAACTTAAATAGAGACTTAATGTTAATTTGCGCCGATTCGTTTTACCACAATCGTAGAGTGAGCTTCCTGTTTTAAAATTCCCGTATATTTGTCGAACGAAAATCGACAAAATTCCCGTATATTTTTAGAACTCTTCTGAAACTAGAGTTAAATACCGAATGGCTGAAAAATGAATCTTAAAAGTGCGAATCTAGTTTTGTAAGTATAAGTGCAACAGCATGTTTGGAGAATACTACAGCAGGGGTGATGAGATTTAGGGTTAAGTCTGTAGCGTAAGCAATGCGCGTGCGCGAGAAAGTTGGTACTCTCTCGCAGATGGGATGAGAAGCTCCAAACACAAATCAAGTACCGTTTACGGCTGGGGGTCGGCTAGGCAAAGCAGCCTCATTCGACGCTAGGACGCTTTCACGTTGTGATGTTGGCTGGGCTCTCACCCCGCATAGTGCTCTAAGCGGCGGTGGCGCAAAATGCGGGTAGCGGTGCGGTCTGCATGCAAAATAGAAGGCCGAGCGGCAGAACTCCACCGAGCGTTCGGAAATCGGGCATTATGAGACTTTTCAAGATTTCCTGGATGAAAGGGGCCTCATACACCGTCAGTGGGAATTAGCTTCATAGAGCTTTCACCTAATTTAGAGAGAGGAATAGTATATAAAGTATTTCGTGATATATTGAAAGGATAATATTCGTGATATTTTAAACTCCGTGAATCAAAAAAACAAGATTTAACCAGAAATACCAGTCTGAATGGAATGAATTTTTTTCATGTAAAGTAAACGCATAAATAGCGAGGATGAACCACCATGAATGTTATATTGTAAATACAGTAGTATATTTTAAAAAAAAAAAAATTTGTCTTTCAAAAAATGAACAGTTTTTAGGTTTATTTTTCCAAGTGTATCTCAATTATTTTTTAAGATCATTTCATAAATGAGGTTCATCCTCTAGGGATCATATGTTGGAATGTATCTGCCGAGTTTCATCACATAGTTCACGAGATATTGTGTTTTTCCTACCAAAAAAGCAACCTTTCCGGTAAACAGCTTTGAATATTAAACACTCCTTTGACAGATAGGCGCATGGTCTCACGTAATACGCTATATCTCTGCCAAAACGCTGAATTTACTTATAAAACTTAACAGATATATTGAGAAAGGTATTGTCTTTCATTTAAACGTAAAAAAACAACTTAAATTTTGACAACCGACGGTGTTTGAGCCCCCTGAAATGCGAGACTCCCGTATATTTCCCGTACATTTCCCGTATCGCTCGACACTCTGTACCACCATCATGTAGAGAGAGCTTCCAAGGGTATCCTCTGCCAATTACATAGTTAATGTTATTGGTTTTACGTCCCTTTTAACTACTGTGGCTTTTAGAGGCGCCGGGGTGCCGGAATTTCGCCCCGAAGGGGACCTTTAACGTGCTAGTAAATCTACTGGCACTGCTCCCGCACATTTGCGCACCCTCAAACTGCACCAGGAATCAATCCAGCAACCTTGGATACAGCAGGCGAGAACGTTACCACTGAGATAATCACGGAAACATTTTTGACAAAAGTGTACGATCAGAAATTCTGTAAGTGAAATCACCTAATGATCTTAAACTTTGGTTATATTACCCAAGCAGAACAACAGGGCACTCAGTGGGACGGATTGCCAAAAACGTGGACAATGTTCTAGATCAGTCAGACAAACATTTGTATCATCGTGTTTTCGACTTAGCTGATTGTGAATTTGATATAAAAATTGAAAAATTCAAGATGGTGGATCCAATATGGCGGACAAAATGTGAAAAATAATGAAATTTACTAAAAAGCACATGCACTTGTACGGTCGCAGGTTCTCAGATTCCACACAACCGTCTCACGGTATAGCGGCTAGCGTTCTTGGCTGTCACCCAGGAGATCTGGGTTCGATTCCCGGATCTGGCAAGAAATTTTAATTCTGGTGTGAGGGCTGGAAAAGGGTACACTCAGCCTCATTGAGGCAAAACTGAGAAGAAAAAGGTTCAATTCCCACTTCAGTCATCCTGAAAGTGAGTTTCGGTGGTTTCCCCACTTCTAATCCAAGCAAATGCCAGGATGGTTCCTAACTTAAGGACACGGCCGTCTCCTTCCCAATCCTAACCCCAATTTACAAATACACACATTAGTACAAGCACTACAATAACACATGTTATCACACAAATTCTACACACACACAAATATACGGGGCTATATGACCACGATGTCGCAGCACCTAAAATAAGCAGCAAAACAACAACAATATATTTCACACACATTCAAGTGCCCGGGTTGATGACCATGAACTCCTCAAACAATGAAACAATTGAAACAAAAAATAAATCGCTCGGGCCGGATTTGTTTAAAGGTTATTCAACATGGTTGGTTGGTTCGTAAGTTTAGGGGCTGCGACAACGCGGTCATGTAGCCCCGTGTACTTTGGGTGTGTGTAGAATCTGTCTGATAACCGGTGTTAATTGTGATGACTGTATTAGTGTGTGTTATCTGTTTTTTAATTTAAGTACTGCAACTTAGAATTTTTCAAATTGTTCCTACTTTTGCCGCCAAGCGCCACCGTCAACGATTACTAGGCCAAGTTCAGAACTTAGCTACTAGACACCACCGCAGTCGGCTCTTGGCAACGAACATAGAAACTTAAGAGCGTTGTTTACATTCTTAACCTATCCAATTTAGCTTCACACAGGTGCAATTAGTGGAAGGTTCTTTAACATGCCATAAATCTATGACATGGGACCGCCGGCTTTACTTCCCCTCCGAAGGAAGGTATACTAAGGGATTTTAACGCTCTTAAAAAATCCGACGGCTTCGGCCGGGTTTGAACCCGCTATCTTGGGCATAGAAGCTCAGCATGCTACCGACTACGCCACCGAAGCCGCCCATTCAACACTTTTCTGTCGATATTGAATGAAGGTTGGTGAAGATTATACGATATTCAAAACATGTATCACTACAATAAGTTATTACCCAATAAATAAACAACTGACATAGATGAATCAACAACAACAACAACAGCGAATCTAATTTTCAATCTATGAATACTTGTCAGTCCTCGTCGTGGTAATGGAGGAAATTCTGAAGCAAGGTGGCGTAACATTCACTTACCCCTGCACGGTGATGCCACATTCAGAGACCCTCTGGGATGATAAAGGTGTAGAATGAACCTCCGCGATGTCTTCATCGGTACCGATGTGCGAAACTCTTTTTAAAATAAAAGAAAAGAAGGTTTAAATGTCTTTAAAGCGACCGTGTACTGTCACGAACGGATTCCCGGCTCAAATGAGCTGCATGTGTGCATACACGTCAGTCCCTTCCGAACTTTCAAATAGCGCGTAGTAAACCGCGTCATCACTGCGCGCAGACTGTGATGCAATATTATGGTGAAGTGCACCCTCTCTTGTCCTCTACACGACCAATAAGTAGAGGCGGGCGCTGATGAACTAAACGTTATCCACATCCGCACGACTTTTATCCGCATGTTTGTTATCCGAGTCTACTGCCAGTAGAATGATATTTTTAATTGGGTTGGCGACCACGGGACCCCAGCTGAGTCCGGCATTGCTTCCTCTTTCTTGTGCCGGGCTCCTCACTGTCACATTCTCTTCCGACCCTGACGGTATTAGGGTATCCAAGGCCTAGGGACTCTTTCACTCTATCCCGCTTTAATTGGCCCTTCTCTCATCTTTCCTGACCCCTCGATCTCCAAGCGGTCAGACCTCTTGATTTATTTTCCTGATATCTCCTGTAAGCTTCTATGCCCAAGATAGCGGGTTCAAACCCGGCCGAAGCCGTCGGATTTTTTGAGGGCGTTAAAAATCCCCCAGTATGCCTTCCTTCGGAGGGGAAGTAAAGCCGGCGGTCCCATGTCATAGATTTATGGCATGTTAAAGAACCTTCCACTAATTACACCTGTGTGAAGCTAAATTGGATAGGTTAAGAATGTAAACAACGCTCTTAGGTTTCTACGTTCGTTGCCAAGAGCCAACTGCGGTGGCGTCTAGTAGCTAAGTTCTGAACTTGGCCTAGTAGTCGTTGACGGTGGCGCTTGGCGGCAAAAGTAGGAACTATTTGAAAAATTCTAAGTTGCAGTCTGTACTTAAATTTAAAAAAAAACAGATAACACACACTAATACAGTCATCACAATTAACACCGGTTATCAGACAGATTCTACATACACACAAAGTACACGGGGCTACATGACCGCGTTGTCACAGCCCCTAAACTTAAGAACCAACCAACCGATATCTCCTGCCTTCTGCACGAGGCCCTCAAGGATGCAGGATGTATGTAACCCCACCACTTCTGGTGCACCCCGGATAGTGCTACACCCTCAAGGGCTCACGACTGGTGAGCTCGGGATTTGGCGACCCTGAGGGATTCCTAAGCTGGGTCAAGTCCCTCCCCCCTCTCCATTGCCTTTGGGGCGGATCCTCTCCTCTTTCACTTTCCTCTCTGCCTTTCTTGGCTCTCCTTCATTACAAGTCCCTCAATTCTAATTCTTCAGTGTTGAGGGCATTTCCTTTCCTCCTGTGTTATTTGCATTCTCCTTTTTGTGTCCCATTTCCTCTTCTGGTTTGTAAGCCAGTAGTTAGTTATAGTTGTAGGTTTCATTTGATCATCTTTCGTTTTCACTATCACCCAAACCTAGATGTTAGGCCCCTTAAAACAACAATTATCATCATCATCATCATCAATATTTTTAATTAGATAAAGCATAAAGGAACACATTTAGTCATTTGAGAAAAAATCGTTCCCTTAGGCTTTGTATCTAAATATTGAACCAAATATTTATATAAAATATTGAATTAGTTATGATAATGTGTACTAGCATTACCCGTCGAGGCTTCGCCCGCGAATTACACTTATCAGCATCTCAATCATGAATGCTATGACTGATTTATCCTTGGTATGAATAATCAGACTTTATTAATTCAGCTACTGGTGCAGTGGTTAGAGGTTTGTCATTCCTTCATAGGTATATCAGAGCGAAGTTAGTTTTCTGGGAATATCACAGACACGGTTAATTTAAGGGCCTTTAAATGTGGTTTTCGGAGACCCTTTATAATCGGGTGAAAAAGACCTTTCGTACCACACTCTCACGTGAAAATTGCGTGAAAAAATTCTTGAGTGCCCCTTGACCCCCTTAAGCGCATTAATTTGGTTCAGTGATAACCTTATAACCGTCTGGAAACTTTCACAGTAATGTAATTGGAATTGCATTGCGTCTTACAGAAATAGACAGACCTCTGAGATTCTGTTACCATGGTTACCGTGTTGCATTCTTTCATTATTTCGTTGTAAATATACATGCTTTAAGGTATTTATTTAATTGTGAGGCATTTAAAGACTAAGTGAGTGCGTTTCGCTTACGCATTGGGTTATGCTGAACTTGTAAGTACCCCATATATGTAGGTTGGTGTTAATGGGACCTTATTTTCGGTACAAAACTGGAATGGGACCTTAGCAGAATAATATAGGGAGGGATACTTGATTAAATTCACTAACACATTACGATGCAAAAGCGCGTTAATTTTGACACTGTAGCATACTAGACATTTTCTGGCTAGGTTATTTACAGTGGTGCCCAAGTGTTTGCAGCGTTAACTAGTAGAACTCGAATATTCGTGTCGTCATTCATCCCCTGCTGGCCGATTCAGACACATTTCACTCACACAAACACCCCTGCCGCCCCTCATCACCGTCATGCTCTAAACAAGTGCAATGCGCATGCGTCTACTCCACGGTTTGAAATCTAAAATAGTGGAAGGGCTGCGCTACACCGCCTACCTATTTACAATTAGTGGCGATTAATTAAGATCTTCCGTTAGCCCGATTTTGATTGTGTTTAGGTAGTTACAAGAAATAACTTGATAAACAAATGCTTTCCCCTGCATAGATGCGATTGAATGCACGCCACTGATATGATGTAAAATTTGTTTTGGTAATGTTTGTATATTTTCATTTAAAATTTGCACATTTTTTTACTATCTCGACTAAATTATAGCACTTTGTATACACCTTTTTAACCGAAATTTGGCACCAACTCTATTTATAACAGAGAACGGACTTTCAAGTCTTAAAAAAAATCGATTTTAGGGGTACAAAATAGCAGTTCCCATTTTTTTAAAGGCTTTTGGAATTTTATAAAGATACAGAAAAAACCACCCTAATTTGTTGTTGATGTGATTACGCATATCGCAGATTACATGGCATTGTGTTTGGTGCATAGAAATCTTGGCTGATGTTCTTTTTCTATGTAATCCTGGAAATTGCCGGTAAATAAGCTGAATGTTTTCTGATGCCTTGAACGTAAGACCCATTTTTCCACAACAGTGACATAGCCGTTTTCCAGTTAATGATGATGAACAAACGCCGTCTACTTTTCCCCTTCCATTTTAAACGTTTTCCTGAAGTATTACCATTTTTAATTAATGGCGCTGCTGCGCAAAATGAGCAATATTTGGGTGAGAATCGAGGCTGATCATCTCTGTAGTGCCGAGAGCTGAACAGCACAATTGATCAAACTCAGTGAGTGGAAGGCCCTATATAAAATTCCAGCAATTATATTTCTTTTAAACTGCGACTTCGGTGGCGTAGTTGGTAGCATGCTGAGCTGCTATGGCCAAGATCGCGGGTTCAAACCGGGGCGAAGTCGTCGGACTTTTTTTAAGAGCGTTAAAATCCCTCTGTGAAAGCCTCCGTGGCTTAGGCGGCAGCACGCCGGCCTCTCACCGCTGGGTCCGTGGTTCATATCCCGGTCACTCCATGTGAGATCTGTGCTGGACAAAACGGAGGCAGTCAGGTTTTTCTCCGGGTACTCCGGTTTTCCCTGTCAAACTTTCATTCCAGCAACACTCTCCACTATCATTTCATTTCATCCGTCATTCATTTAATCATTGGCCCAGAGGAGTGCGTCAGGCATCGGCAGCCGGCACAGTTCATATCCTCGCCGCTAGATGGGGGCTTCATTCATTCCATTCCTGACCCGGTCGGAGACTGGAAGCAGGCTGTGGATTTTCATTTCAAAATCCCTCTGTATGCCTTCCTTCGGAGGGGAAGTAACGCCGGCGGTCCCATGTCACAGATTGATGGCATGGAAAAGAACCTTCCACTAACTACACTTGTGGAAGATAAAATTTGTAGGTTAGTTTGATAACGCTATATTAGTCCCAACGTTCACCGCCAGGTGCCGACTGCGATGACATTTAGTAGCCACATCCGCAGCTAGGTATCGTGAACGGTAGCATTTGGTAGCAAAAGTAGGAACTACTGGAAAATATGAATCTTCTGCAGTCCTTCTACCTGAATCACAGATAACACACACTGATACAGTCATCACAATTAACACCGGTTATCAGACAAATTCTACACACACCCAAAGTACACGGGGCTACATGACCGGGTTGTCGCAGCCCCTTAACTAAGGAACCAACCAACCAATTCTTTTTAAATATCGCTACACCGCAAATTACCACCCACTGCAGCATTGATAAATCACTCGCCAGCCAGTCCCCTAACGAAACTTTGCGCTTAATGTTGGTAATCTTTGTCCTTGGGACTTACTTGAGGAGTGCCGGGTGTGTTAGCCGTGGTCGTTACGGCATGACTGCTGGCAGTCACTCACATCCGGGAGGCGAGGAGGTTCGAATCCCCCCGCCGGCAACCTTGAAGATGGTCTTCTGTGGTTTCCCTTCTTCCTTCCAGGCAAATGCCGGGGTTGGTCCCTAACTATAGGCCACAGCCGCTACCTTCCAACTCCTCGTCCTTCCATTCCAACTTTCCTCCCCAACGGTACTTGTAGCTCACCCATTGGGTGTCCGTCTCGAAGCAGCTACAAACCTGGCGAGCCGAACATGTCCTCGGATACTCCCGGCACTAAAAGCCGTACGCTAAAAAAAAAAAAAAAAAAAAAATGAGGAGTCAGTGTGGCCCTTAGGCTAAAAGGTTTGGAGACCCCTGATATAGATGACTGTTTCATTTACCTTAACAGAAACGAGTTCCAGACAATTTAAAAAAAGTGAGTGAAATGTGACGTGACAGCTGTTAGAGTAAGCCCAGTAAATCATTACAGCCAACACGTTTGAAGATACTGTAAATACAGGTGTGTTATACCACTATTTCAAGTGCCCTTTCTGGGTAGGCGCGGCGCAGAGCGGAGCAGCAAATGATGTATCGCTCCAGTAAGGTTACACAACTCACCACACCTCGATCATGATGCTCATTAGGCACAGACACTCACTCGACCATGTACACAAGGCTGCAGCAATCACCAAGGTGATCCCATGTGGTGTGATGTCACAATGTAATCTCCTTACCCTCCTTAATCGTGCAAGAGACTACATTATTTTATAAAAATGCAGTGTCATCACCACCGCACAGTGGGTGAAAATCGAAATCTAGGAGGACAAAATTATTTATTTTCATAATTAAAAAATCAAAATGTATTACTTCTACAGCATTCTCATACAATTGCCGCTCACTATTCTGGGATATAGACGCATCTTAGTGTAAATCTGTCACCACTGTTCGAGCAGTCTGAATTGGAGGGTGAATGTAAGTGGCTGTGGATTGGTTGTCTTTGTGGTTAGTGTTATGCTTTAAGATGGAACATTCAGCTGAATGTATGATCTTTGAAACGTGTTTCAGTTATTAATGGCCGTAATTGTTACGTAATTTTAGCTATATTTGCATTATATAATATTTAACTATTATTTTTAAAATTATATTTTCACTTAGAGTTGAAGTATGTCGCGTCACTCTGCGTCACTTTCTACTTATGCTAAAATTTAGATAAAGTCTTGTAGTTTACGCCTGTTATAAGTTTTTTTGCATCTTTTTGCAACTTACTTAGTTATTTTACGTTTTAGAAGATGCCGCGCGACCAGTTCTCACACGTTTACAACTGTTTGAAGCACTGGATTCGACGATTATGTCAAAAGTGGAAATTTCGTGACATTGTTAAAAGTAAATTAGGGGTAGAAAATTGTTCTGAAGAGATAACTGTATACTCTATCCAACTCCTAGTCATAGACAATTCCTTGCATGTGTAGACGAAGCTTAAAAAAGGTCTTAACTGATGTTTATTATGAAGTAAACAAATTATATACGTTGCTTTCACTCTAAATTCATGATTAAAACGTAAAAATAAGTTTGTTCCCCTAGATTTCGAGTTTTACCCACTGTGCGCTGGGTGGGATTTGAGGTTCTGCCCACCAGGTTACCCCTCTAGATTATTTAGGAATTATATAATGATGTAAGCGCCTATCAATACAATATACTGTATTTATTGAACATTGACTGATATACGAGGGCTGTTTCTTTTTTCAAGTTCCGGTGGACTGTATAAAAACAGATTGACATAAACTGATTTTTCTAATAAATGTTACCTTGTGTTATTCTTACGTCTCAATATAATCGCCAAAACGATTGAAACATTAATCGTATCGTTACACCAGCTTTCCAATACCCTCGGCAAAAAATTCTGCCACCACTGAGGTGGGTACGTCTGGAGTCTCCTGAAGTGTTTCCTTTTTGGAGAGGCGTTGCCGCCCAACCATACCTTTAATTCTTAAAAACGGTGAAAATTATTCACGACCGCACTGTGCCAACGTTACAATAGATTTTTTCAAAGAATTCAAGTGTGAAGTTTTGGACCATCTGCCGTTTAGTCCAAACCAGCACTGAACGATTGTGGTGACTAAGTCAATTTTACTGGGACAGTCCCGGATTTAAAATATAGGGTCGGTGCATCAGACCGTGCCGTTCTGCATTGGGTTGGCACCACTGCATTGTGAAACCTTAGTTTTCGTTTTTCCAATTGAATCGGCCGGAGCTGAAAAATATTAAGTTAGTTTTCACTACTTGTCAGGAGACAAATAAAACGTAATTGACAGAACAGAACTTAACAAACACACTATGTTAGTCATCTATATTGTGAATCACCTATTCAGGATATATTCGTGTTAGCGGAATATCAATTTAATTTAATAACCATATTTATCAAACCAATTTTGGAAACGTGACTTAATGCCATTCAGCTCCGTGGTCAGTTTAGTGAGGCATAAAGCCATCCAGAATGAATATTTCTCATGATATTTTATTTTAAAATGGATTTGTAACGTAAAAACTACCTAAACCTTGTATGAATGTAATTTACAATAGCATTGTAACACGCGGGAATCGTGCAGTGTGGCCAACATTAAGTACGGAATACGGCGCTGAAAGGCAGCAAGGCTTAATGCTTTTCTCTTCTGATCGCTCTACATGTGTTAGTAGTTTCTGGCATAGACAGAAGGCTTGCTTAATTCTCTCTTATGCCGTTCCAAGGCCCTTGGATCAATACTTCAGGATACTAATTGTTTAAAAATTACCATTTTTTGACTTAATGCTTTTCAGCTCCGACCGATTCAATTGTTTTCTCACTTCTGTTTGCAGTTTGATTGTTGCAAACAGGACATGTATGGTGTCAACTGCTCGTTTTGGTCATTTTCAAGGCTAATCCGTATGGAGTGCAAGGAGATTTTTTTTAACACTTCCGACACATTTTACTCTTCGGGTTGAATCGAGAATCTAGTGCTACAAAAGCCGGGAGAAGAATTTCTGTTATGAACGTGAGGGAAGCATTAGCTGAGAGGTAATTGTTTTCGCGTTTCCGAGAAGAAAAATTCGACTTTTTAGATGAACCACGTTCTGGAAAATCTTCACTTTTTGACGAAAACCACCAAAATCAGTTGGATCGCAATAATCCCCGCCAAACAAAGCGGGAATTGGCACACATTTTGGAATGCGATCACAACGCTGGCAGGCATCTATTGACAAAGATGGTGATTAAATCACTGAGCGACTGATTAATTGATTGATTTATTTATGACGTGAATCGAAGCCTCCGTGGCTTAGGCGGCAGCACGCCGGCCTCTCACCGCTGGGTCAGTGGTTCAAATCCCGGCCACTCCATGTGAGATCTGTGCTGGACAAAACGGAGGCAGACAGGTTTTTCTCCCGGTACTCCGGTTTTCCCTGTCAACATTTCATTCCAGCAACACTCTCCACTATCATTTCATTTGTCATTCATTTAATCATTGCCCCAGAGGAGTGCGTCAGGCCTCGGCAGCTGGCACAGTTCATATCCTCGCCGCTAGATGGGGGCTTCATTCATTCCATTCCTGACCCGGTCGGAGACTGGAAGCAGGCTGTGGATTTTCATTTTCATTTAAGACGTGAATCAATCTTGCAATGCAGCGGCTTCGGTGGTGTAGTCGGTAGCATGCTGAGCTTCTATGCCCAAGATCGCGGGTTCAAATCCGGCCGAAGTCGTCGGATTTTTTAAGAGCGTTAAAAATCTCTCAGTATGCCTTCCTTCGGAGGGGAACTAAAGCCGGCGGTCCCATGTCATAGATTTATGGCATGTTAAAGAACCTTCCACAAATTGCAGCTGTGTGAAGCTAAATTGTATAGGTTAAGAATGTAAACAACTCTCTTAGGTTCCTACGTTCGTTGCCAAGAGCCGACTGCGGTGGCGTCGGGTAGTTAAGTTCTGAACTAGTAGACGTTGACGGTGGCGTTTGGCGGCAAAAGTAGGAACTATATGAAAAATTCAAAAGTCTGCAGTCCTTACTTGAATTAAAAACAGATACACACACTAATACAGACATCACAATTAAGACCGGTTATCAGACAGATTCTTCACACACACCCAAAGTACACGGGGCTACATGACCGCGTTGTCGCAGCCCTTAAACATAAGAACCAACCAATCATGCAATGCAATGTAGGCTACTGAGTTTTATTCCAATAAGAAATGCACGGAATTATGCACCGATCCAATATTTCTTAGCTATGACACGGCATCCCAACAAACCAAAAACCTATGTTACCGCAATCACTTAGGATACGCAAACACAAAGTCTATAATAATACGAACGATTAGCCTGGCAAACATGTTTAAATATTGGTATATTGTCTTTCACGGCCAGTGAATTAAAACTCAGCAATTTTTCTAGGTATGTGCCGTGTCTTGTGTGGGGTTTCACCTAGGACACCAAGCTGGCTCATCAGCGGGCTCTTTTATGTCCGCACCCAGACCCCCCACAGGATTAGCGAACTGTGCACTACTTCCCTTCTTATGAAGCGCACATGCGCCTCTTAACTGCGAGAGCAACCTTTCACCTTCCTATTAAGGCTTCCAAAAATATGGTATATTGGCTTTCACGCCCGGACATCAAGAGCCAGCTTGGGGGCAAGGCGAAACCCCTCACAAGACACGGCACAAACCTAGAAGAATTGCTGAGTTTTAATTAACTGGCCGTGAAAGACAATATACCATCTATTTGGAAGCCTTCATAGGGAGGTTAAGGCTGCTTGAGCTTTTAGTTCTCGCAGTCAAGTGGTGCAGTTGCATTGTTGGTTTCCGGCAGCTTAGGTATTCCCCACTCACTACAGTGGCGTAACTAGGATTCGCTTCTAGAAGGGGATGAGTGGAATCAAAATTGCATTGAATGAAGGGCGTCCATCAAAATGAGACATTATGAATGAAAGCAAGTATCTGCATGTCTTTTGTTCTCGTGTTTAATTTAGATAGCAATTGACACATTTTATTTCCAGCTATCAATGCGCAAAGACTACAAAATGAACAGTTTTACTGAAGCAAATGTGAAGTTGTAGGTAACTAAACATTTTACAAGAGTAAAGATGCTAATCATTTTAAGGGGCCTAACATCTAAGTTATCGGCCCCAATTGGTTTCGATGATCATGGTAATGAAAATCAAATGGAAACTATAACTAAAACTAACTACAGACTAGAAGAGGAACTGGAAAACAAAGAGAAGAATAAGGTAAATACAAGAGAGGAGAAAGGCGATCCATGAGAGGCAGATACGAAAGGAAAAGATGAGAGGGTTCGCTCCAAAGGCAATGGAAGAAGGAAAAAAACAGGACCCATCTCAGGAATCCCTCGGGGTTGCCAACTCCCGAACTCACCAGCCGTGAGCTTTTGAGGGTGTAGCTACATACACCCTGCCTCCCTTTAAGACCTTGAGCAGAGAGCAGGAGATACCATGAAAAGAAAAACAAATTGGTCTGACACCTCGAAGAATGAGGGATCAGGAACGATGAGACAAGTTCTAATTCAGGTGGGAAAGTAAATGACTCCCTAGGCCTCGGATAGATTAATAGCGTCGGGGTTGGAAGAGAACAAGAGTTGAGCTAGGAAAGATGATAGAGAGGAGTCCTGCACAAGGAGGTGGAAGCAGTGCCGGACTCAGCTGGGGCTCCCGTGGTCGCCAACCCACGTCCCACAAGTTGGAGCTCCTGGGGGAACGAATAAAGAGAAGTGTCCTCAAATTAGTTAGTGTAAATGTATTAATATACGAAGGCTGTTCTTTAAGTAAGGGCCGTTTTTTTTTAAGCCCGTAGTTAGTGCGCACGCCGCAACAAGCGTGCGCGCTACCTCCCGGCATCCTTTGCGAACAAGCAGGCGTCAGTTGCAGCTGTGTAGCTAACTTGTACGCTGAACTGTGCATCTTTACAATGTTCCAGATTATTGATTCACCCGCTGCGTGTGAGGTACGATGTGTGATACGTTTTTAGAGTGCAAGGAACATGTCGGCTGCAGACATTCATCGTCAGCTTTGTGTGGTGTATGGTGATAATGCAATGACAGAAGGTAAAGTGCGAAAATGGGTACGCGAGTTCAAAAGTGGCCGTGAAAATGTTCATGACGATGAATGCTCAGGTCGACCATCTGTGATCACAGATTTCCACCTCTTTTCGCAGCCGAAACGTCATCTTGGTGTGAAGCGCTTCGCTGACGATGAAGAAGTGAAAATAACCGTGAATTGTTGGTTGTCAGAGCAGGCTGCAAACTTTTATGCAGAGGGATTTCAGAACTTAGTTTTAAGGTATGACAAGTGCCTAAATAAACAAGGCAACTAAGTAGAAAAATAGAGGAAGGTATGTAAAACCTAAAAATAAATGTGGTTTCAAAATAAAATGTTCGGTTAATTAAAAAAAAACGGCCCTCGAATAATCCGGTCGTTTGTCATCAATCCGAAAATTGGTGTTTTTTTTCTCACTAAAATTGATCGAATTACATATTTCTATGAATTGGCTCTGGAAGGGGTGGGGGGAGGATTTTATCCTCCCAAACACCCCCTATAATTAAGCTACTGACCCACCCTGTATAGGCTACCCAAGTCGTACATTTCACAGAGCCTTCTGCGTGAAAATTAAGTTTACGATTTCCCCCTAGTAAGAGAATATCAGCTGGCACGCGAAGTGAAAGCCAAAAGAGATACAAATGGGAGAGGTAGACATACAGCAGTTTGATGACAAGAGATAAGCGGCCAATCCAATATCGCCTGCGGCCTGACAAATCAATAGATAGCTCTTGTTTTGTGATATCGTGATTATGTCGAGTCATTCTACTACTACGTGCGGTGATACAAGTTCAAATAAAACAATATTGAAACAACATACACACAGAGCGGGCATGTCGCTTGTCTCTCTTCACAAATGAGATATTACCACAAATATTACACGAGTGCAGGAATCCGTAAGAGTTCAACAATTCATAAAACCGAATTGATGACCTATAAATCTCGCTCGACAAGATCGTCCTTCTTCTTGTTCAATTTATGGGATTAAGTACAGGCGCTCAACATTTTTGTGACTGTGAGCCATACCAACTACCTGAGCTCCATTACATCGAACGTAATAATAGTAATAATAACAATACTGCGTGTCACAGTGGGTGAGTGGTTATTGTGTCGGTTTACTAACCCCCCAAGCTTGCAGGTTCGCTCCTGGCCGTGGCAAGTGATGTTTGAATGGCGAAAAATATCACGACACGCATGTCATACGTTGTTGGCATGTTAAAGAGACCATTTGAATTCAGTAGGCCGTGTTCATAATGGCAAAATTAATCTCGGGAATTTCCGCCAACACTAGACAGCGCTATGAAAGTCAAGGAGCTTAGATATCTAACCTCCTTGACTTTCATAGCGCTCCAAGGAACAACAAAATTCGATATGCAAGCTGCCCTCTGGGTGTCAAATAACAAAGCTTGCACCCGGCACCCAAGGTCATACGATATATATTATATTTTATGACAATACTAAATAATACAAATAATAAAACTAGAAGTGACTCATGGAATAATCATCGGGTTGACAAATTTAAGTACCTTGGCGAAAAAGAAGCCTTTGCGTCACGCATGAATAAAATTGAAATGGCCCTTCACCTAACAAAAAATGTCTATAACAATAGATCTACATCCTTGAATACAAAAAAATAAACATTACTGCACTGTCATCCAGCCAGAAGTTTTATATGCAGCAGAATGTCTCACCATAAACAAGAAAGGGATGATGGACAAATTGGAAGCAAAGGAAAAGAGGATTTTGAGGAAAATCTTAGATCCGGTTAAAAGACGGCATTACCAGGACTTATACACACATGTGGAGAAAATTACTGACGTGATGCGGGAAAAGACTGATTACATTTTATTGCCGCATGAGCCGATTGACGTCAACAAGATTAACTTATCGCATTTTCACTTTTCTATGAGAGAAGAAGACAACGGGAGCCTGGTTCACTGAGATACAAAAAGACCTAATGTGAAGATATTTAGGAACGTGACCAGCTTAAGAAAAGGACTCTTCGAACAAGGAAGTTTCCAACCTAATCCGACGCTAAAAACTGGAAAGGCGTGGGCAAAAGAGATAAAAGAACAACACCGTCTACAAATGAAGGAATACTGAGCTAATCTTAAATCTAAACGGAAAGAAGTTGAAATGACGTGGTTCTTAGTTGGCCGAAAGGCAACAAGAAGAATAAAACCATCATTTTGCTAAGAAAATGAACATCAGGACCAACAAATCATAGGCTAATTAACGGAGGATGATTCTCAGTGCCCAGATGAAGAGATTTTGGGAGAAGAAGAAAACATCATCAGTTAAAGAAGTTCTATCGCGGTCCACAGATGGGCATTACGATGTAATAATAATAATAACAATAATAATATTAATAATAATAATAATAATAATAACTGGCGGACCAATGAGAGAACTCTCGCATAATGGCTTATGTGCGCCCCATGTGTACAGACTACCCACCCGGCACTAGCGCTATGCGGCTATACGCGACACAGTTCTGCCTATTCTGTCTATTTGTTTAAAAGCACTTTATAAACAAATACATATATTTCCGTTGACTTTTCAATAAATGCAAGATTTTTCCTGTACTATTGAGACTATTTGGAAGATTTTGGTACAAACCACACCTTCTAACTCCCTCTGGTTTAGGAGCTTGAGTGTTGTGAAACATACACCTTAGCGTATTATATAATAAGAAGAATGCAAATAGCCTGCGTTTCTATTTCCTTTCCCTATCTCTCTCTCCCTCTGAAGTGCTGAAATGGCTTGGAATTCACCGCTCACCAGGCATGCTGCAACTGTTACCAAGGTGGATCGCGTTCGATTCCCGGTCAATGCATGTGGTTTGGAATCCACATGAAAAACGGAGGTCCTGTGGCTGAGAGAGAAGCTGGTATTCAGAAAGGTGTAAGGCAAGGCTGCAACTTATCACCCATACTTTTCAATCTTTACATTGAACAAGCAATGAAGGAAATTGGAGAAAAATGTAAAGTGGGAGTGAAGATTCAAGGAGAAATAATTTCAACTCTGAGATTTGCCGATGACATCGTCATCTTGGCCGACACGCCAGAGGATTTGAATGAGTTTTTGAATGGTATGGACTCCGTCTTGAGGAAACAATTCATGATGAGAATTAATAAATGTAAAACAAAAATATTGGAATGCAGCCGAAATAAATCAGAAACCTCTATGGACTTCAAATTGGCAGGTGAAAAGCTAAAGGAAGTAGGAGAATTCTGTTACTTAGGAAGCAAAATAACCAGTGATGGACGAAGCAAAGAGGATATAAAAAGTAGGTTAGCTCAGGCAAGGAAAGCATTTCTACAGAAAAGGAATCTGTTGACATCGAATATAGATTTAGGTATTAGGAAGTCATTTTTGAAGGCCTTTGTCTGGAGCGCGGCGCTCTATGGAAGTGAAACTTGGACTATTGGTGCAGCAGAAAAGAGGAGAATTGAAGCGTTTGAAATGTGGTATTACAGCAGAATGATGAAGATCAGATGGGTAGATAGAGTTACAAACGAAGAGGTATTGAGACTAGTGGGAGAGGAGAGATATTTCTGGTGACTGCTAATGAAGAGAAGAGATAGGTTGGTAGGACACATACTAAGACACCCAGGAATAGCAAGCTTAGTTATGGAAGGAAGGGTTGAGGGCAAGAACTGTTGGGGTAGACAAAGGTTAGAATATGTTATACAGATTGCCTCGGATGTAGGGTGTGGTAGCTATGTAGAGATGAAACGATTAGCTCAGGACAGGGAGGCCTGGGAGCTGCATCAAACCAGTCAAACGACTGAGGACTCAAACAACAACAGCAACTGTATTGTTGTTGATTTATTTGGGGGCTTTGAGACTGGAGCGTGAGTTTGTAAATGGGGCTAGGATTTGGATAACAGGCAGCCACTGCCTAAATTTAGGCAGGCTGTGTGTGTCCTCAATGCCTTGATAGCATCCGGGGCTTCCCGACCCGGAATAGAGGTGGGGGAGAAACCAAGGAAAACCATTTCTAGGATGGCTTAGGTAGGAATCGAACCCACCTCTGGTCAGTTCCGCACCTTGAGTCTGAGCGAACCCCGTTTCACCTTTCAGACCAGAATTTAATTCCTTGGCTCTGGATGCTCTCGAGAACGAAATAACTGTACTGATACGCAATATCAGTGAGGATGAATTACTGTGAGTGGACCAAAAATTTCCCATGTCGGTGCAACGTGTGTCGAGAAAATGGACTACATTTCCAGCAACTATTCTGAAATTCATATAAGTATTGTATGTCTACCCCTCATTTGAAAGAATGCCAAAACAAGTGATGGAGAGGCAAATGACGGGAAAAAGAGGACGAGGAAGACCTAGAGGTCGGTGGTTGGACCTTGTTAAGTGCAGCGTGATAAACCGGAACATGGAGTGGCGTTCAGTGCTTGAGGAAGAGTGGTGGACAGACCAAGTAAAGTGGAGGGGACTCATGTTTGCTCCGACCCGGCCTAGGCTGGAAAACGGAAAATGATGATGATGATGATGATGATGTCTACCCCTCATTATTCCCATTTTCCAACGGGGTCGGGGATGAGATGCGATGGACGTCTTTGTGGCGATGGTTTTTACGGCCGGATGCCCTTCCTGACGCCAACCTCATGAGAGGAGTTAATGAGAGATGAAATGAATGATGGTGAATGAAATTGGGCAAGGATGTGGAAGGAAGCGGCCGTGGCCTGTCAGAAGGTACCGTCCCAGCATTTGCCTGGAGTTGAAAATGGGAAACCACAGAAAACCATTTCAAGGACGGCCGACGGTGGGGCTCGAACCCACGCGTCTACCGAGTCAGCAGAGAGCTTGGCCCCATGACCTAATGCTGCGCTTTAGCCAGCGTAGCCACTACTGTCGGTCTCTGAAATTCATATAAGTAATTAATGGAAATCCACAGCCTGCTTCCAGTCGACCGACCAGATCAGGGAATGGAATGAATGAAGCCCCCATCTAGCGGCGAGGATATGGACTGTGCTGGCTGACGGAAGCCTGTCGCACTCCCCTGGGGCAATGATTAGATGAATGACAGATTTATTTATTTTCCGTGTCCGAATCAAATTAGATTTTGCCAGTAAGTAGCAACAGTTATAGCATTAGCATTTGCAGCCAAAATATAGTCCTTCGAACATACTTCCGCCATCAAGGGGCAGATCAGCAGGTGTTCTGGATCTTGTAACATGCCGCAGTCACAAAACTCATCATTGTTGACGACCATGTTCCATTTCTTGAGATTGTTCTTGCAGCGTGAAACCCCCGTCCTCAGCCTGTTCAATGATTTCCAAATTCCATATGGCAAGTTGTGACCAGGTGCCATTTTTTCTGATAGAGGAATAGTTGGGTGTGTGATCTCTTTCTTCCATATCTTCACACGGGCAGCTTCTTGTGAGCCTTCGAGGGCTGTTACCCCCCTCAAAAAGCTGTTTCTGGACTTAAGTCTCTGTCGGGCTGGTTGTTGGCCGAAAAGTGGATGCCATGAATCGGTTTCTTGCCGTTTCTTCTCAGATGCTGCTGCTACCATTCTTCGGACATGAGGTGGAGAAATTCCAATAAGAGGGTAGATCTTCTGAAGTGGTGTTGGTCTAAGACATCCAGATACAATCCTGAAGTCTCATTCAGAGCTATATCCACCTCTTTGGAATGTGGAGAAGAAAGCCCAACTGGTGCTGCATATTCAGCAGCTGAGAAGCTTAGTCAAAGGGCTGAAGTTCTGAGAGTGGTGGGGTGAGCACCCCATGTCCTTTCTGTTAGGCATCTTAGTATGTTATTTCGTGCAGATACTTTACTTTTGGTGTTCAAGCAATGTTGCTTGAAATACAGAGTTCGATCGAGGGTGACACCAAGATATTTTGGTGTAAAACAATGAAGGATTGTTTCACCTTGCCACATAATGTTCAGTGTCCTCTTTGCTTCTTTATTTCGCAAGCACAAACTTGCGTTTTGGCTGGATTATTTCTGTGATAGTATCGACCAAGTTCTTCCAAAGCACAGGACAAAGAATGTTCTATTTCTTCAAAGCTACGACCTTGCACGGCTACTGCAGTGTCATCTGCGTAGATAAATCACCTGGTGCCTTCTAATGACAGATGAAATGCAGAGTATTGCTGGAATTAAATTGTGACAGGGAAAACCGGAGTACCCGGAGAAAAACCTGTCTGCCACCGCTTAGTCCAGCACAAATCTCACATGGAGTGACAAGAGCGGCCGAGCCGGGAATCCAACCCGGGCCTCAGGGGAGACGTACAAGAATTCTAGTCACTACGCCATGAGGTCATGCGCTGTATACAAAGAGTACAGGCCATATACGGTAGATGGAAGGTAGAAAATTAACATACCTGTCTATAATTCATCGAGATCACTGCAATTTGATCCGAGTCAAGCCGGGTATTTAACCAAGGTTAAGTCGCTGTAGTCGTGACAGCGACTCTTGACGGTCACGATCAACACAGCTGGAACTGTTTACCCACGAAACTCAATACCTCGAGAGTGTTAATAGCCTGTTGCGAGAGTAGAGGGAAGTCAAGTGACATGTATATTCTTAGACCTGCTATGCCTTCCAACTTAGCGTGTTAATACAGCGAGGAACCTCCCTATAGAACGGTGCTTCGCAAGCGCCGTGTGACGGCTGGGGGGGAACTGTGTGTAATCTCGTGTCGAGCAGTGCATTGGCGCTAACAGCAGCGTAGCGCCCAACTACTTTAACACTACTTAAACGCTCGTTTTATAATTTCCATACGAGTGTCTTAATTACCATTATAGGCGAGTTACATACGACTGTTTATGTTCGACGATAATTATAACTTTATTATAAGCTTTAACATAAATATTCATAAATATCTGTTGAGATTCAGTCACTAGAATTTTGTGATCAGAGTGCAAGCGCTGGGTAGGATATCTCTGTTTCCCAAGTGCTCTGACCGACCGACGCATGCGCTCTGTGTGCTTGGCAATGTTTACAGCCTGCCGATGTGCATCTGCATTCAGTCAAACTGTCACTGAAGTCGTTTGAAAGCAATGCGCTGTGTTGAAATTGGAGTTGGGGATATTAAGGTATATACAGTGCTATTTCTAGTCTCATATTCACCAGTTTATTTACGCGAACATATGCACGGTGTACTTTCGGTAATTTATATAGACATGTTGGATTTTGAGAGCATGCGCGAAGGTATCCTCGCCTAATTTGTCAAACAACTGTTTCTTGAGCTCTAATTGGTGGGAGAAATTGTTTCATAATGAAAAATAGTGTTATAATGAGCATCGTTATGATACAGTTTTCTGACACAATGTTTACATTTCGACATCGTCGAACATAAACATCATTACTTATATTAATTTCGAGTAGTTGGTGGAAATGTATCCATTTTCTGGACATACGTTGCACCGACATAGGAAGTTTTGGTACTTCTTCCTCTTCTTGGCGTGCCTGTCTGTTTCGGACGCTGGCGATCAGCATGGCTATTGTGGCTTTATCTGTGGCAATTCGGAACAATTCTTCAGAGCTTTTGTTGAACTAGATTCTAAGGTTGTCGAGCCAGGAAATTCTCCTTCTGCTGGGCGATCTCTTTCCTTCTATTTTTCATCTATTATATAAAACAAAGTGTCCTGACTGACTGACTGACTCATCGCCCAGCTAAAACTACTAAATTTAGAAACATAAAATTTTGGGGATATGTTCGTTGTATGTCGAAAGCGTCCATTAAGGAAGGATTTTTGGATATTCAGGTTCTAAAGGGGTGTTAAAGGGGTAGACCTGCATTTCATTGAATAACAATATCTCCCGATTGGTTTCATTGGGGGATGTGATACTCTGCATATAAACTAATCATCAAAAATAAGAAGACACGTGTTTGAGGGTTTTTCGATGTGGTGTATATTATGAGGTAAAAGGGGTGGATAGTGGGGGTTGAAGGATTCCTAACGGAGCGTGTATCTCTTAAACGACATAGGCGAGGAGTTTGAAACTCAGCGGAAAAAATCAGCTTAAAAATAAGTAAATAGGTGTTTGACCGTTTTTTCATAAATCTAATTTAAGGGGCCCAAGGGGAGGGGTGAAATTAAAAAAAAAAGAAAAAAAAAAAGAAAACAGGAAATAAAGTTTCCTAACTGATTGACAGACTCACTCATCAAACTCAGGGGGGAAAAAAGGTTAAAAATAAGTAAATAGGTGTTCCACAGTTTTTTTTCATAAACCCAATTTAAGGGGCCCATGGGGAGGGAGGGGTGAAATACTGGAAAAAAAGTCCACTAAGGAAGGATTTTTGGATATTCACTCTCATCGACCAACCAAAACTATTAAAGTTAGAAGTATGATATTTTGGGGATATGTTGTTGTGTGTCGAAAACGTCTACTAAGGAGGGATTTTTGGATATTCAGGTTATAAAGGGTTGTTAACGGGGTTAAACCTGCATTTCATTAAATAACAATATGACACGACTATGACGCGAGCGAAGCCGCGGGTACCTGCTAGTTGCAGTATAAGTTGAAGCAGCTCATACCTTTTTTGATTCCTCACAATGTGACTAAGGTAGTGTAGTGGACGACACTTAATGATGTTGATCAGTTCTGGTCTTTTTTCAACTCTGGGTAGAACTTCCTGATTTGAAAATTTATGAATCCATGATATTCTCAGTATTCTTCTGTAAAGCCATAGTTCAAAGGCTTCAAGTCTAACAGTGGTAGCCTCTGTAAGGGTCCATGTTTCTGAGAACACATAGCACCTGAGGAGCCGTAGTTTGGTGTTCATGGTAAGATCGTGGCTTTTGAAAATTGAGCTCATTGAGTTAAAAACACCCCTTGGCTTTCCAATGCGACATTTTATCTCAAGAGAACTGTCCGATGATTCGGTAATGATGGTACCCAGATATGGATTTTGGGAAACTCGCACTATGCTATTAACATTAATGTACAAATTCACCCCTCTTATGTACGTCTTGCTAATTATAAATTTTGTTTTATTTATATTGATATCTAGGCCATATCGTTTGCTTGTTTTGGTACACTCGCTGTAATTCGTCATTACTGATATTTCGTATCAGTGCAGTTACGAGGGATGGTTTATTTTTTTCAAGTTCTGATGGACTGTATAATAATAACAGATTGACATGTCAAACTAATTTAACTACTAAATGTTGGCTTGAATACAAAGGTGAAAACCATTCACGACCGCACTGTGCCAACGTTACGGTAGACTTCTTCAAAGAATTCAAGTGTGAAGTTTTGGACCATCTGCCGTTTAGTCCAAAACAGCACTGAATGATTTTCACTTTTTTCGAGAATTGAAGGTATGGTTGGGCGGCAACGCCTCGCCAAAAAGGAAACACTTCAGGAGACTGTCCAGACGAGCCCACCTCAGTGGCGGCAGAATTTTATGCCGAGGGCATTGGAAAGCTGGTGTAACTAGACGACAAATGTTTCAATCGGTTTGGCGAATATGGACACAAGAATAAAACAAGCAAATATTTAGTAGTAAACTAAGTTTGGTACGTCAATCTATTATTTTTATACAGTCCAACGAAAAAAAAATCAGCCCTTGTATTTCGTTCTTGAGAGGCACCGTACGCGGATTGTTTCTGTGTACCTTTTGTTTGAGGTTCCCCCCACAAGTAAAAGCCGCACAGCACTGAAACTTACGAACTCATGTAAAATTTGTTCTTGAGAAGACAATTTTCCACTAGGAAAATTTGATATTTTGTCCTATACCTAACCATGTTCACGGGATACGGAAAAGGCTACAGTACTTCACAAGTCTTGATTATCTCAACTAAGGTATCTTGCAGGATGTGTGTGTTCTCAATGCTTTGATAGCATCCGGGGCTCCAGACCTGCTGTTGTAATCGCGGTGCATACTATAAATCTGGTGGTGACGCATTGCGACCTCACCACCGCACGGCCTCTGGGAGGTTCCATTCTATAGAGAGGACCCCCACTTCCGCTAACTTGCAGCATCCACATGAACTACATAGGTTTCTAGTTACCCAAGGTGTCTTCGGTCAGCATTAGACTACCTCAGTTAATCGCGGTTCCAATGAAGTTTATAATGATAATGAGAATAATAATAATAATAATAATAATAATAATAATAATAATAATAATGCTGATCAATTAGGCTACCTCCCTAATACCAACATGAAGAACACACATGGATTACCAAGCAGGGTACAAGTGTACCCTAGAGGCAGATGACCTCGCTGTTCCGCCCCCTTAAAATTCCAATAACTAACAACCAAATGTACCCCAACATAATAGTGTATATCTTTCCATTTTTACCATTTTAAATGATCTTGTCGACTTCGTCGTTACGCTGGGGTCTGGCGTTACGTTACGGTGACGGGACGAAATGTACCCAGATGCACTGAGGTGTGTGACGTCATAGTACCGCTTGGTGCTTGTGTTCCCTGACAATCTCTACAAATCTCTACTAAAATCCCCGATTCTTGGTTGTCACGGGAAATCTCGAGAACCACTGGATGGATTTTGATGCGGTTTTGACCATTCTGTAAAGGATATCTCGACGGAAGATTCTGTAGAAAATAATTTATGTATGATCAAATGAAGCCAAGCAGTAACGATTTCAGTGAAAAAGTCGAAACCAAACTTGGCGGCCGTGCGCTTCTTAAGCATACGCTGGGCAAACCGTTAAACATATCAATATACTATGAGCATAAGAATTGGTCAGCATGAAAAGTTCTACAAAAAAAAGTCCGCGAGAGCATATCTCTATCTTCAATACGTCGCCCACTATAGGCTAAGTGTTTTTAGACTGGAAGGAAGGGGCACGTCCCCGCGCGCTCTCGTGAGCGTGCGGCATCCCGCGCGCTTGACCTTGATTTGCCCTTGGTTTGCACGCGAGAAGCCTCCAGCCTTTGTAGCATTTTTCAGCATTTGTAGCATTTAAAATGATACAAAGTCTAGTCTTTCAGACTGACTGTCACTTTATTTATGTAAAAAAATCAAATATTGCAATGTGCCCATGTCGATTCAAGGCAAAACCGTATCAGATATTCAACCTGTCAGCAAGATCCTCGCTTCCTCACAAAGCTGTGGGCCCAGGTCATAAGAGGTCAGTCAGTCACTGCAACGGCGAAAGCAACACAATCGCAGGTCGATTGCCTGGCGATCGGGAGAATAATACTATTTGAAAATTGAAATTATTTCGCCGAGAGTTTCTTTTTTAAACTTGGGGGCCCTATTCTCCTGATAGGATGGCATGTGAAAGCCTTTTTTAGTAGGGATCTGATGATTGAGGAAAGACGGCAACTGACATAGGAACAGGGCTGACACTGTGGTAAGTCTCATGCAATTCGTTCCAGATGTTTAGGAATTGATAGGGGCGGATGTTAAAGCACATAAACAGATATAGTTATCTCGTAAGGCCTTTTTCCTTTTCATGAAAGAAGAAAAGAAAACAACAACAACAACAACAACAACACACGATTCGTGAACTAGCTCCAGTGGAAGATCCAGGCCTTGCGGGGCCCTGGGCGATATGATGATTTGGGGCCCACAATAATAGGAAATAAAAAGAAATCAAATCGAATGGAAAATAGTTTTGTAATAATAATAAAATAAAGAATAGTTACCATATTTTGAATACACTACGGTACTTTTTTTTAATAATATGAAAGAAACCATTCAGTCCCCTTGAAGTAGATCATGTAAACTATGAATTATTTATATAATCCGGGCTGTGAAAGCCTTAATATACAGATTAAAATATTACTTTGAGACTTTTTGCCATCATTTCACTGAAATCTAAACTTGTTAAACGGTCACGGGAGGTCATAGCTGCACTGAAAAAAGAATATGAATTATAAATGAGTTTGAAAAGTTTGAAAAGTATAATTAATTAATCAATTAAATGTAAAACAATCCATGGCGCGGGGCCCTGGGCGGTCGCCCTCCTCTAGATCCGCCCCTGACTAGCTCATCAACCATGTGTTATTTAACCAATAAATCTCTCAATTTTCCAGCACAATTTTATGAAGTAACTATTCTAATCGGGCGAGAACCGAGAAGAATGGTAATGGTACAGGCTGTACTATGATGGGACAGGAGCTCGTGTGTACACAATAAGCATTATGTTACGCTGAACAGGTAAAATGCGCCAATTGCAGCAAGACAGTGCTTTAATACCAACATTATGACACATTATTGGGACTTTATTACGGTTCCCCCATATCTTTATCGCATTCAGAACGTCCAAACAGCACGCGCTTGCTAGTCGATCACGTGTATAGCATACACACACAGATGCAGGAGTGCAACTACACGATCACATTATTTACTACGCTATGAAATCTAAATTAATTCACAAGTGTTGATTAATCGATTAATCAATCAACTAATAGTATACGCAAGTTGAATAACGCAATAAATGTTTTAATACACTAGGGCAGGGGTTCTCAACCTGTGTTAGGGGTACGCGAAACATTTCAGGGGGTACGTGGCAGGCCATCCTTCTACTCGATCCACATGCGCAGTGAGCTTCGTGCCGTAATTACTGTGTGAGTTATTTACGGCGCGTGTATTTGAACTCCACAAAGAATTGTATCTTTTCTTTACCGAGCACAATTCTAATTTATCATCAGTACTCAATGACTTTGGTGGGCTTTTAAAATTGGCCTATTTAAGTGATATTTTTGAAAAAACTGAACATTTGGAATAAGTGTATGCGAGGTAGTGTTTCTGATATGTTCTATGTTGAAATGAAAACTAACGCAATGATTGCAAAAATCACCCTTTGGGAAAAGGAACTGAAAAACAACAACTATATTTTGTTTTATTAAAATATCTTTCCTTATAAAATTACAAAGGTTAAACCACACTAACTAAATACCTTTTACATTTTTAATAACCATTATTACTACCTAAGAAAGGTTAGTAGGGGGTACGCAGGATGTGTATTTTTTTAAAGGGGTACGATGGTTGAAAAAGGTTGAGAACCCCTGCACTAGGGATTAACATATTACACTGTTCACAAAAATTAGAGGATATTGTAAGGTCAGCTCATAATGGTGCAATAATATGCGAGATCATTCAGTTTTTCAACCATTTATTACTTACATAATGCTATACTGACAGATAAACCGCCCATGATTCCAGAGAGCCCCTGATAAGTGTTTGAATAAAATGACATGAATGAAGAGAGAATTTGGCAAACAAACAAAGCAACACTACCATAATTGTGGGCCATAGCTGAATATTGTTCTTCAGTAAGGTGTATGGTCTCCTCGAACGGCTAGCACTGCTGCACACCTGTGTGCCATTGATGTAATGAGTTGATCAATGAGTTCTTGGGGGGATACTCGGCCACTTGTCTATAAGAGCAATCTGCAGCTGTGGAACAGTTGTGGGAGGTGCTGGTCTGCCTGCAATGCGCCTGCCTAATGCATCCCACACGTGCTCTATCGGATTTAAGTCCGGCGAGGAAGCTGGCCACTGCATACGCTGGATACCCTCCTCCTCCAGCATGTCGTCCACCAACCCAGGTCTGTGGGGATGTGCATTATCGTCCATAAACACAAAGGAAGCACCTATGGCACCAGCATACGGCACGACAAAAGGTCGGAGAATTTCGTCTCCACACCTTACAGCAGTCACAGTACCACTTGGGATGATGTAAAGGTCCGTACGTCCACCGTCCTCCGTCATGTGGTGTATGTGCAGGGGGGACGCAAACACATGTTTACCTTCTCTGGGAGTAAAGGAAAGCGATTGCATCTAATGCGGCATGAAACACATAGCATACATAGCTGAGTTTACAATATCCCCTAATTTTTGTGAGCAGTGTACAATATTACGATGATAGAGGCAAACATCAAAACGAATAATCTTCTAGCGGCTTCGGTGGCGTAGTTGGTAGCTGAGCTTCTATGCCCAAGATCGCGGGTTCAAACCCGGCCGAAGTCGTCGGATTTTTAAGAGCGTTAAAATCCCTCAGTATGCCTTCCTTCGGAGGAGAAGTAAAGCCGGCGGTCATATGTCATAGATTTATGGCATGTTAAAGAACCTTCCACTAATTACACCTGTGTGAAGATAAATTATATCTAGGTTAAACATTCGACAAACGCTCTTAGGTGGCATCTGGTAATCAAGTTCTGAACTAGTAGTCGTTGACGGTGGCGTTTGGCGACAAAAGTAGGAACTACTTGAAAAAATTCAATGTCGGCAGTCCTCATCTGAATTGAAAACAGATAACACACTAATACAGTCATCACAATTAACACCGGTTATCAGACAGATTCTACACACAACCAAAGTACACGGGGCTACATGACCGCGTTATCGCAGCCCCTGAGGAACCAACCAACCGAATAATAGTCTCAACTCTTAATTACTGTTGTAGTTGTTAATGTTGTTCGACTGGTTTAATGCAGCACCCCATTCCTCCCTGTCCTGAGCCAATCGTTTCAACTCTACATAGCTACCACATCTTACATCCAAGACAATCTATTCGTGTATACCCCCGCCAGTTCTTGTCCTTGACCTTTCTTTCCATAACTAAGTTTGCTATACCTGGGTGTCTTAGTAACATATGTGTCCTACCAACCTATCTCTTCTCTTCATTAGCAGTCGCCAGAAACATCTCTCCTCACCCACTCGTGTTAATACCTCTTAATTTGTTACTCGATCTACCCATCTGAACAACATTCTCCTGTAACACCACATTTCAATTGCCTCTATTCTCCTCTTTTCTGCTGCGACAACAGTCCAAGTTTCACTTCCAAAGAGAGCTACGCGCCAGGCAAAGACTTTTAAAAATGACTTTTAACACCTAGATCTACAGTATATTCGATGTAAACAGATTTATTTTCTGTAGAAATGCTTTCCTTGCCTGAGTTTCGTCCATCACTGGTTATTTTGCTTCTTAAGTAACAGAAGTCTCTTTCTTGTTTTAGCTTTTCACCTGACAATTTGATGTCCATAGGGGTTTCCGATTTATTTAGGCTGCATTCCAATATTTTTGTTTTACATTTATTAATATTCATAATGAATTCTTTCCTCAAGACGGAGTCCATACCATTCAAAAACTCATTCAAATCCACTAGTGTGTCGGCCAAGATGACTACAGGGTCTTTCATATAAAGTAAGAACGGCGAGCGGCGGTTTTGTTATCCGCTTCTGCAGTGGCCTTGGCCGAGCTTGTGGCGTGCCACGACCCCTGTTGTAGTATTGAAAGAGCACGCATAGTACATAGGCCTACTTGACCTTGCAATAAGCGTGCAGGTCGCCAGTCTGAACCTCAGATGCCAACATGGTGAGACAGTTATCGTTGCAACATCGTATTTTTGTATGTAAAACTTATTTTAAGTACGATTTGGCTCGGCGGGTACGTGATGCATTTGTCCATTAATTTCCTGATGAAGTGCCACCTTCACTCGCACAGATTCACGTAATTGTGAATAAGTTTGACACTACTGGCTCAGTGCTCAATGAAATACATAAAATAAAAGATAAGAAACATTACATAAGCAGAACTCACTCGCGTCAGTCAGAATGTGGCTACCAGATTTGGTCTGTATTACCCAGGGAGGATGACACTTTCAGCATCTATTATAGGGTGTTATTTCATTGCGCACACGCTTAAAGCAGGGGTCCGTGGCGCGCCACAAGCTCGGCCAAGGGAACCGCAGCAGCGGATAACAAAACTGACGCTTGGCGTTCTTACTTTATATGAATGACCCTGTATGTCATCAGCAAATCTCAGAGTTGATACTATTTCTCCAGCTTTATGTTTTCCTAATTTCCCTCAATGCTTGTTCAATGTATAAATTGAAAAGTTTGATTTTTTGTTTGAAGGAGCAGGACTATTTGTCGCGAGGTGGCAGCAGAGAAAGAGAGACCAACGTTTTAAGACAGATCCCAGACATTCTATGTTAAACCACAAGGTGACCACTCCTCGTCTAAGATCCAGGAAGAGTTAAATTAAGAGAACAGTACCCCTTCATACCAAACCATATGTCCGGCGTGTGTCACTCGGGAAACAAATAGTACCAGAGGGTTTTACCCCTAAAGAAGAAATGAGCAGTGGTAGTCATTTGCCGTATACCACCTGGAGATCCTTAAACCGGATGAGAACAGAAGTGCCTAAGTGTCGTAGCAACCTTGTGGAGTGGGGTTATGCAGAAGATCCAAGATATGACTGTTGAGAAATCCAGATTCCACACAACACCTGCTCACGTGCCAAGATCTGAATGACACCTGCAGCCAGGAAGACCTTATATTGGCCACAGACCGAGGGATAAGAGCTGCCGAGTTCAGGAAAGGAATAACTTTGTGTGTCTCCCGGACACGGAAATATAATATAATATGTTATAGGGGCAGAACAGCGAGGTGATCGGCCGCGGTTTGAAAAATATGGGTGATAAACTGCAGCCTTGCCTTAATTAAAAATATCGTCAAGTTAGTATTGCGATTGTAGAAACAAAGTGATGATCTTAGTGACCGTTAGGTAGGTTACTTCCTAAAAGTAACTAAGATGTAAATACCGTTACTTATCAAAATTAGTAACGATATTGAATTTACTTTATGCGAAAAGTAACTGCGTTACAGTTACAATTGTATCAGTCAGAGCTGTATTAAGTCAGTTCCACTACTTTTCAGGAGACAAATAAAAAGTCATTGGCAGAAAAGAACTTAACAAACCCACCATGTTAGTCATCTATGTTGTGAAGCAACTATTCAGGTTATATTTGTGTTAGCGGAATATCAATTTTAATTTAATAAACATATTTTTCAAATCAATTTTGGAAACTTGACCTAATGTCTATTAACATATTTTTCAAATCAATTTTGGAAACTTGACCTAATGTCTTTTAACAGATTTTTCAAATCAATTTTGGAAACTTGACCTAATGTCTTTTAACAGATTTTTCAAATCAATTTTGAAACTTGACCTAATGTCTTTTAACATATTTTTCAAATCAATTTTGGAAACTTGACCTAATGTCTTTTAACATATTTTTCAAATCAATTTTGGAAACTTGACCCAATGTCTTTTAACATATTTTTCAAATCAATTTCGGAAACTTGACCTAATGTCTTTTAACATATTTTTCAAATCAATTTTGGAAACTTGACAATGCTTTTCAGCTCCGACCGATTCAATTGTATAAATAACAGATGGTTACATTTGTTTTAAATAAAATTGATTATTTGTTATTTTATTTAAGGATCATTTAACCACGTGCACTTGGGTGTGTGTTGAATTTGTCTTGCTAACCTGTGTTATTGTGGAGTCTGTAGTGGTGTGTGTGTATTTGTAATTCAGCTGAGGATTGGGAAGGAAGCGGCCGTGGCCTTAAGTTAGGAAGTTACCTGGAATAGAAATGGAGAAACCAAGAAAAAAAAACACTTCCAGAATGGCTGAGGGGTGAGCAATCGAATCCACCTCAATTTTGACTCACGAGGCTGAGTGTACCCCGTTCCAGGCCTCAGACCAGAATTAAAATAACTTGGCATAGCCGGGAATTCGAACCCGGACCTCCAGAGCACTGCCAAGAATGCTAGTCGCTGCACCACGAGTTGGACTAAGCAACCATCAAAGGCATTCTTAGGAAAAAAAAACAACAATATCGTTAATTTCTATACAAAAAAAGAAAAAAAAACTAAGCCTTTCGAACATTTAGTTTTGTTTAACTTCAACTTTCGTCAGTTATTTACGAAGTTCAACCTTCAACAAGTTAATATTTTCAGCAATTATCTTAAGAAAGAAAAAAATAGAGAAAGAAGGCTTGTAGTTTTTCAGTGACCGTTAGTTTCGCGATCTAAAGCCAATAGACCTCCATTTTACGTGGAATCCGAACCAGAGGACGTGATATTTTACTTAAAAAATCTCGCATACCCATTGACCCGGAAACGAAGCCTTGGTGAGTTTACGAAATGAAAGATTCAAGCTATTAGGTCGGCACTACACAAATAGTGCAAGCCATGTAGATGGCTCACCTTGCTTAGTACACCTCATTATAGTGCTCCCTTGGGATTTTGTGAGTTTCAGCCCACATAAATCCTGCCACGGTGGGTGAGTGGTTATCGTGTCCGACTACCAACTCCGAGCTTGCAGGTTAGCTCCTGGCCGTGTTATGTTATTTTTTGAAAGGCGAAAAAAAATCACGGCACGCATGTCGTACTTTGTTGGCACGTTCAAGAACGCATTTGAATTCAGTAGGCCGTGTTTATAATGGCAAAATTAATCTGGGAATTTTTCGCCAACACAAAAAAGTTCCTCCTTTCTCTACTAGAAAGCGCTATAGTGTCAAGGAGCTTAGATATCTAACCTCCTTGGCTTTCATAGCGCTCCAAGGAACAACAAAATTCGACATGCAAGCTGCCCTCTGGGCATCGAATAACAAGGCTTGCACCCGGCACCGAGGCCTAACGATATTATTATTATTATTATTATTATTATTATTATTATTATTATTATTATTATTATTATTATAGCCCACATAAGCTATACGTGCACTTTTTGAGGGTCCGACCAGCCTCCGGGCTGACAGCCCCAAGGCGGGATTCGAGCCCACCACCTCGACTAAGTTAAGTTTACCAAGTGCGATACCGGTACCAATTTTCGGATGGTGTAGGTGCGAATCGAATCCACTACTTCTCAGCTGTCCTCCCACGACGCTTTCCAATTTATAACAACGAGGATTAGAATCCTTTACGGCAACGTCTGAAATTTAAACCGGATTATCTGCTTTACTTTACTTCCCGCTAAAGCACGCCAAATCCCACTGAGTAGAAGTCTTTGAACAGAGAAGAGTGAATTGCGTATCAGGAAGCAGTTTCTGAACCTTGAAAAGTTGGCCGAGTTAATCAAGCCAGACTTAACTCACAACAAGTGGGGAAGTTTTAGAAGAAAAGCCGGTCTGTTAGGCACGAATCGTAACGGCGACATTAAAACAGCAAGAAGCGTGCAAGACTTTCAGAGTCGACGAGAAAGCATTTCAAGTATCACATTACGGCGCAGAACGACCAATAACGTCATCATTTACAAGACCGCCAATTACGGGAACTAAACGCTACACCGATAATGTGAGCATGTATTCGACCGCGCATTACCTGTACAGTTAGACTCAAAAGGAAAGGAAAGGACATTAATAAGGCCTGGAATTTTATGCAAAATCATATGTTTGCGTGTTTAAGCATATTTTGGTTATAATCGCACACTGCATCATATTTTTCTCCTTTGCCTGTTTAAGTGCATATCTCTGCTTGAGAAGGGCGTATCGCGAGTTGCATACGACTGTTTATGTTCGACGATAATTATTATAACTATTTTATGTTCGAACATAAATGTTCATAAATATCTGTCGAGATTTCGCCAGTTTTATGTACTGAACAGAGAGCATGAGACGCAGAGAAAGCCTTGTATTTGGCCATGGCCTCCTCGATTACCCTACTATGACACTAGGCCATGCAGTGAAATTTAAATTAGAAGGCCGTGGAACTCAGCGCATCTAATTATCTAATTGGTCAAACAACTGTTTTTGAGCTCTGATTGGTGGAAGAAACTGTTTCATAATGAAAAATAGTGGTATAATAAGTCTCATTATAGTACAGTTTTCTGACATATAATAGTCAGGGTCGAACATAATAGTACATTATGCAACGAGCCTATAATGGCTATAATTAAGACACGAGTATTTTTTATAAAACGAGCGTATGCGAGTTTTATAATTTCCATACGAGTGTCTTAATTACCATTATAGGCGAGTTGCATACGACTGTTTATGTTCGACGATAATTATAACTTTATTATATGTTTTAACATAAATATTCATAAATATCTGTTGAGAGTCAGCTACTGGAATTTTGTGATCGCAGAGCGAGCGTTGGGTGTTATACCTTCGTCTTTCAAGAGCTTTGAACGGCCGACGCATGCGCTCTGCCATATGCAGCCATATGTTTACATCAGCCGTCCCTCAGTAATATTGTCACCGCAGTCATTTGAAGACAATGCGCTGTGTAGAAATTAGTGTTAGTGATTTTAAGGTACTGTGCTATTTCTTGTCTCATATTCGCCAGTTTATTTACGCGAACTTATGGACGGTGGGTATTCCATGTCGGTAATTTATTATAGTTCGATGTTGTGTTTATGTCCGATATGTTGGATTTTGAGCGCATGCGCGAAATTATCGTTACCTAATTGGTCAATGAACGAGCTCTGATTGGCTGGAGAAACTGTATCGTAATGAAAAACGGTGTTATAATGACCATCATTATGATACAGTTTTCAAACACATAATAGTGAGGGTCGAACATAAAAATAATTATTGCAGGTCAACACAGCTTGAAGTTCCATAAAATAACATTTCCTACTATTTAGAACTTAGTTGAGATATCTTTAAAAAGGTGTAGTTATATGTCCATCTCGCCGGCCCCGTGGTGTAGGGGTAGCGCGCCTGCCTCTCACCCGGAGGTCCCGGGTTCGATCCCCGGCTCCGTCAGGGATTTTAAAACTGACGTGAGGGTTGGAACGGGGTGCACTCAGCCTCGTGAGGACAATTGAGTAGCTGTCTGACAGTGAGACAGCGCCCCGATCACGAAAACCAAGATTAACGGCCGAGGGGACCCGACGCTGATCACGCGTCACCCCAATATCTGCAGGCCGAATGGCTGGGCAGCGGTCGCTTGGTCGGCCTTAGCCCGTCATGGGCTGGATAGTGCCAGGGGTTGTTGTTGTTTGTTGTATATGTCCATCTGTTCATATTTTCTTTATATTCTAAATAGACACGCTATAGAATAGGGGGTGATCGTAATTGCTGTAGTTATTTCATAGTGCATATTTGTTGAACCGTGAAGCATATCTGACCAATAATTAGCGCAATTTTGCATGCATATTTATTCATTTAATAGTGTATGAACTTCCATGCCTTAGTCATGAAATAGCACGCATTATCTCGACAGAAATTTGAATTGACATGGATATGTTTTATGACCGAGGACCAAGTGGAAACATATACATCAATTAACTGACAGCTAATACCCTGCGCGGATAAACCCGCATATATATAGTTTGCATGGCTGTGCGGATAGTGGACAAACTGCGGATAACAAACAGTGAATTGCGCATGAATGTGCATAGAAATAATGTTCTTAATGTTCACTCGCAGCAAAATGGAGTTAGTGATTTCTTCCTTCGTTCGCATGTAAGTACATGGTATCTGTTCAAACTGCGGATAATGTTTGGAGTAAATTTGGGGATAGTTTTTGGATTACAATCCGAACTTGTTGAATATCATTACTAGAACCTGGATGTTATGACACATTTTTCCGTTTTTTTTTAATTACAAATGTAAGATGACGATTTAAGCTAACATCATTCAAATTATGTCATTAAGCATATTTAACACTCCAAACTGAAAAGGGATGCAATTGTGGCTGTAGGACCATCATTTAAAACATAGCACTAAGGGAACGACTTTCTCCTCAAATGTATAAATGTGTTGCTCTAACTCAAAATATTATTATAATGCCAGTAGATTCAGATAAACGTGTGGATGCAGATAAAAGTCGTGTGGATGCGGGGCAGATGCGGATAAAAGTTGTGCGGATAACGTTTTGTGTATACACGCAGAGCTCTAAGCTGACACCGTGTTATTGTTGTTGATTCCTTTAGGGGCCTTGCGACATCATGGTCATGTAGCCTCGTGTCCTTGGGTGGGTGTGCGTAATTTGTCTGATAGCATGTGTTATTGTGATTGCTTGACAATCGAAACTGGCCATTCAAATGAATTTATTAATCGCGTGTATTTTTTTTTTCAAGTCTAGATAAACACCCCATGAAATTAGGTACAATAATTGTACCCAATCCTCATCTGAATTGCAAATATACATACTATGCAGACATACAATCAGATTATTAGGCAAACCCCACACACATGTCCAAGCCCTGAAATGGAAAGACAAAAATAATTTCCTGGATATTAAAAGCTTAATCTATAAGGAATTCCCAGAGCTGACAACAGTGTTTCAGAACTTCCTGGAAATATCCTCACAAAGTCTTATCGTTGATGTGTCCCAACCTAAACCACATCCTGTATTAAAAGCTGTCTTTTCCTGGTGTTAACAATACTGTGTAACACGACACAGGAAGTTGCGATTGCTCACCTTACTGACTTCAATGGCAACAACAGATTTACAGTATGACCTAATCTTCCAACTGACAATGGAGTGTAGTGGCTAGCATTATTTTGGCTGTCGCCCCGGAGGGCCATGATCGATTCCCAGCTCAAGAAAGAATCGAAGGGTCTGGTGCAAGAGGGGGGTACCTCCATTTCACCATATTTTTTCAGGAGAGACATAGAACTGATTAACGTATTCCATACAGCTTGAATAGTCCTCAGATATATGCTATGAAGTACCTACTTCAAGGCGATAATACATGGCTACAATTTCTAAGTTCAAACGATTAATATTATGTATAATAATATAAACTTAAAATGGAGTTAGCTCTGTATTGCACCAAAATATTTTTAAAATGTTTAACCCTTTCAATGCTAAACCCGTAAATATACGTTGTGCGATGACAAGCCACCGGTGATAAACTCGTAAATATACGTTTTCGTGCAGTGCTCACTTTGCTAAGCCCGTAAACATACGTGGAGCGTCCGATCAGTTCAAATGGCGCGCCAGAAGTTCAAGGAAGTTCTGAAGTAGCGATAGTTCACCTTTTCCGCACATTTATGTAAGGATTTTGTTTCAGAGCAATGATGAAGTAAAGACCTTGTGTGCTTCCAACCACTTTCAATTTATTACCTTTAAATTTATGTTTAATTTCAATTTATTATATTAAGAAGTCAGTTAAATAGGCTAACTAGTAGTATTTTTCAATAATCGCATATTCTTGAAAGAAAGAAAAAAAAACACAGAGGGAGTAGGTCTACATAAATAGCCTAGCATTCTTAGAATGTAACGTGTAAGATGATAAGGCGAATGTAGAATAAAGATGTTTGCTCTTATAATACAATAAGCAAAAATATTTGCCATAATAGCAAATTGTTTGGATCCGTATTGACAGAATAACTAAGAAACACTTAAGTTAATTATACGCCAAATCAATACTAATAAAAACACACTTAAATGTCTACAATTTATAGACTATTTGAAGTATAGGCTACATGTTTCGAAACATCAATGGTTTCTTCTTCAGCACAATTAAGAGAAAACTTATCCTAAAGTAAACTTAAATTAAGAATTGGATATCCTTACAATACGTTTTTAAGAGAATAATTTGGAAAACACATTAATAAATCCTTAAAAAATATCTATGAAAATTTTAAATAATCTTTGAAAATATATATGAAATATTGTTTTATAGGCAATTATATGGTTAATCTTCTGAAAAATATATCTATGAAAATTTTTGTAAACATTCCTCATCTGATAAAATTAGTTATTATGGTTCCGCTGAAAATAAACAGAATCTTAAAAATAAACTATTAAAGCTTTAATGTACTTGTACAACGGAGTTGAAATTACGCATGTAGTCATACCTCTGGAACTGATACAATATTAGATCCTACTAAGTGCATCAAGTCTATATTTCGATGTTCATTCAGTTCTTATAGTTTAACATGTTGCTATTCTTGTTACTTTCGTTTTTAATTCTCTTGTTATGGCAATGCATATCAGTAACGTATAAATATTTTTATATGATGTTCATATGAGCCAATACGTAGCGGCATCTCGAATCTCGAAAATATTAAATCAGAGCATCAGATCGTCATCTCGTCGCTATGCCTTCTGCCTCGCATGCCAACTATTTGTGATATTTAATGTATGAATATTTAATATAAACTCCAAAATATTAGGCCTATATAGGTTTTTCAATGCTATACATGTGATCATAAATCCTTAATCCTTAATTAATATAATTGTTTCTTACTTATAATACAAGTATAAAAACAAAATGCAACAAAAATAATCACCATGGTAAGTGGAATATTTCATTTAAGCAGTGTCTTCATCCTCTGCAAGGGCCTCAGTACAGTCTCCACTGGCCTCAGTGCTTCATAGTACAATATCAGCAATGCCATCATGCCTTTAAGTTTCGCGGGTTTTAATAGCAGCTTCATCCTGGGGGTGTCCCAAATGCAAGAGGGAGTGCAGTTTTAATCACTTGTACAGGGTCGTCGAAAAATAATGCCAACATTTCAAAAAATTATAGCACCGAAACCCTTTATGTTAAACGTGTAATTCTTTCACTGAACGCCAGCTGGTTAAAGTAGGTTTTGTTTTGGAGGGGACGTGACCTTGCTATGTGCACACTAGAAGCGCAGTAGCCAAGGTCGGCCGTAGGGCACGCGCGCCAATGAAGTCCTGACCTCAGGCCTTTGGATTTTTTTTTCTGAGGGTACATTAAAAATATTGTGTATGCACAAAAAATTCGGGATTTGGAGCACCTGCGGGAGCGAATTTCTGCCGCCATCTTGACAGTTACTCCTGAAATGTTTGCACGTACCAATCCAGCCATTGGGAAAGCGTGCGTTCAATGCTGATGTTGGTGGTCGGCCTGGCCTAGAGTTTTTCTCTTCAGTCCCTGTTTTCTTAAACTGATTAAACCATCGAATGACAGCTTTGTAATCAGGTGCAGTTTGTCGGGTGGTGCAGTCATTGGCGCGCGCGCCCCCGGCCGACCTTGGCTACTGCGCATCTAGTGTGCGCATAGCAAGGGCACGTCCCCTCCAAAACAAAACTTACTTTAACCAGCTGGCGTTCAGTGAAAGAATTACACCTTTAACATAAAGGGTTTCGGTGCTATAATTTTTTGAAATGTTGACATTATTTTTCGATGACCCTGCATTACCGTTAGTTTAAGCGGATGCGCCTCATTCTTGCGACAAAGATGCAATTAATTAACGCACACTTAGGTTCAATGAACAGTTTTTCGCGAATTTTAGAGTCCCCCCCACAATATCTCCCACCTCTTGCACCAAACGCTTCGGCTTTTACTCCAGGTGAATGCCGGGATGGTTCCTAACTTAAGGCCACGGTCGCCTCCTTCTCAATCATATCACCAATTTACACACGCCCAAGTACACGATGTCCCAAAACCCTTAAAATGAGCAACAATAATAATAATGAAGTTGCGCAAGCCGTCCCTGGTATAGCTTGGCAACTAATTTCTGCCTATTCTTTCTATGTTTCAAGAACGGTATTGGCCAAGGATGGGAAGCAACGATTCGATCCGCAACCTTGGGCAGTGCAGGAAAGAAAGAAGAAAGAAAGAAAGAAAGAAAGAAAGCAAGAAAGAAATACATAAATAAATAACGTGCAAAATTTGGTTGAAGTCAATGGACGTCACATGAAGTTAGACATTGGATCTATCAGAGCGCATAAAATCATGTTTGCAAACATTGTCACGTATGTGTTGCTCAGAATTAATTTGAAATATTATGATCTATTATTGTGCCAATCTTGGATGAAATCCATTTGTTAGTACAAAAGTCACATGTATTTAAAAGTTTGACCTATCAGCATGCAGCATTGCCGTATATCAGTTACTCCAAATTAATCTAGAATATCAGGTACTGTACGTGTGCAAAGTTTAGAGCTTGCATACTTTGATATACTGGTAGTCTATTGCCTATTAGGATAAAAAAATATAGAGAGCATTTATTAACGGTTGGCAGCCCTGGTGGCTCTTAAGAATACGCATAATCATATCTGTTATGGTGAATATAGCGCATACAAAATTTGGTTGAAATCCAATTGATGGTATAGAAGTTACATGCATTTAAAATTTGGACTTATCAGCATGCATAGAAGAATGTTAGCAACACTGTAATGCATGGGCTCCTGAAAATATAGGCTATGTGTGTGCCAATTTTGGAACAGTTCGCATGCATAACTTCTGAGATATCCAACATAGAGCTCAAATTTCAATGTGATTTTTCAGTAGTTGGTAGCACTGACGTCATTTTCAAATATGGACGTGAGATATTCAGGTATAGATCTATACTCATATGGAATTTGGTTTTGATAGCTGCAGCCGTTTAGGAATTGATAGGGGGAGGAGGAGGGGGAGGGGGGCGTGGCACACACACGCACACAGAAGGACAGACAGACAGACAGGACAGACGACGGATGATCTCATAAGACCACTTTTTCATCATCTTTTTAGCCTATTTTCATTTATGAAAAAATAGGCTTACGAGATCACATTTTGTCCATTTGTGTGTGTGTGTGTGTGCGCGCGCACCCGAGTGTGTGTACCTCCACCCCTAATAAAATCTAAACGGCTGGAGCGATTTCAATGAAACTCGGTAAGGTCATTGTACTATTTTGGCCGACCCCGACCGTGAAATATGAAAAAAAGGTATTTAGTTCTTCTGGAACTACTTGTTGCAAAATGAGAAAAGTAGGCTAAAAATAAATAAATGCCAATACCAGCATGCGACGTGGGCGGCGGATGATCTACGGGCACCTTCGGCGAATAGACAAGCGGATACCAAGCGGATCTTCTCCTTGATTAAAAGCTACAAGACTGGAAGCCTGTGGAATTTCTGACCTTGATGTCCAACAACGTTCCAAACTTGCTGATAGGGTTAACTGTTGGTCCCCGCCTCCCAAAGTGTCTTAGTGTAGGAAACCTCTCTCGCAGGAGAGGAAGGAAAAACTAGCAGCCGGGTTCAAGAGATATTGGGATCGGACGAGAGCTTCGAAGAAGAACTAGTCATAAGCGCTCCTTAGTGGGCTTGAATCAATAATAACAATAAAAGTAGATAGAAATGAAGGTCTTGTTTGAGGAAACCAGGCCCGTTTTGGTGAGACGCAAGCGGCTTGACCACTGCACCATCACGCCTTCTGAACAGAGAGAGCGCGCGCAAGTGTTGTTATGGTCACGTTACTGTTCTTTTACTCCGGCAATGAACAATATTACTGACATTACCCGAAATTAGTATTTTGTCGAAACTTTCGGTTGAAACCCGGTTGTGACAGCTGCCATCGTGAATCCAGGTTTGTCCCGGGTCTTGCTACACTCCCTCCGGGAAAATGCCAAGATTGTATCTTATTTCAAGTACCTCAATCCCCTCCCCCAAATTATTACAGTTAAAAACAACACACAACTAGAGTTAACAAACCAATGGCACAGGTTATCAAATAGGTACACGGTGCTGATGTAAAGTTGTGCCAACCCCCTAAAAGAATTTAACATATTCAGTTTTGTACACATATCAGAGGCAAATTCCATTTTAGAGTCACGCAGTTTCCCTCCTTGGCTAATGTTACATAGACCAAACCTTCGTGGTCACGTGTTTCGTAAGACGAACCCGTATAGCGCAAGCAGGAATCAGTTACATGTGGTCAATTCCAGTTTTCTCTTCACTTCGCCAACCGCAGACTCGGCATTACTTGTCTCGATTCGTAACGCATTTTGCCTCCCCACTCCCGTTAAGTCGGCAAAACAAACTTCTTTCCGTAAACTATTCTTGAAAGAAAATTAATACGATTCTCGTCCGCATATTGTACAATCTCTACTTAGTATAAAACAAAGTCCCCGATTCTTGGATGTTACGGGTAAACTCGAGAGCTACTGGATGTATTTTAGTGCTGTTTTCACCATTCTGTAAAGGATATCTCGAGGATGATTTCTGTAGAAAATAATTTATTTACGATCAAAAGAAGCCGGGCAGTAACGATTTCAGTGGAAAAGTCGAAAAAAAAACTGGCGTCCGAGCGCTTTGTAAGCTTACGCTGGGCAAACCGTTAAAAATATCTAAATACTATGAGTGTAAGAATTGTTCAGCATGAAAAGTTCTACAAAAAAGTCCGTGAGAGCATATGTCTATCTTCAATACATCGCCCGCTATAAGTGTTTTTACGTTTTAATTTCTTCCAATCGTGTCCATTCAACTACTGAGGCGACAGTTTACGAACTAGCTAAGGGCGAGTCCATCGTCCCTGTTACAGCCTAGCTAGCGGGCGAACCTATTGTCCCAGATACAGCCAGCTGCAAACCGTCGAGTCGTGTTGAGTTAAGACTTCTGAGAAGGGTGGTTGTGTTTGGAGTTTCCCTGCAAGTGCAACTAAAGTTTTCTTCATTTCGCCTGTGAAACACAGTCAAGTTAAGATTGGACGGAATGGGGATTTGAGTTTCAGTCACCTCGCCATTCCCTGGAAGTGCAACTCTCATTTCGCCTGTGAACTTTTCGTAGCGCAAAATTCACAGTCAAGTTAAGATTGGACGGAAGGGGGATTTGTGTTTCATGAACCTCGCCATTCTTAAATTACGTCTGACAAGAATTAGTTGCACATGCATCTCCATGATAATATAATTAATAGTCCAGTCAGTGATTTTAACCCATCATGCCGAGATGTAAAACGGATATTGGTCGTTGTTCATTGACAATGGAATTAAAAAAGCGCTTATTACGTAATGCATGCATAACTGTTCCCGGGCGAAGCCGGGTCGGGTTGCTAGTTACTGTATAAAGGCCTCGTAGAAAGAAAGAAAGAAAGAAAGAAAGAAAGAAAGATCTTGAGGAAAATTCTCGGCCCGTTTAAAGACGATGTGAATTAAGACGACAGCATAACCTGAGCTGTACATTCATGTCCAAGAGATCTCTGACGTTATGAGGAAAAAGAGAATTGCACTTTATGGCCAATTGCTAAGAATGAAACCCACACGATTGACGAACCGGATCATTACCTATTTCAAAGATAAGAACACCAAGCCAGCCTGGTTGGAAGAGGAAGAAAGTGACCTACAAAAGTCGTGCCAGCAGCCGCGGTTATACGTAGGACTTGAATAAATATTATGTTACCTGTGAACGCAACCCCCTCTAGAAAAACCAAAGTTGAAGACGGAAAACATGTTGGCTGGTTGGTTCCTCAGTTTAGGGGCTGCGACAACGTGGTCATGTAGCCCCGTGTACTTGGTGTGTGTGTAGAAACTGTCTGATAACCGGTGTTAATTGTGAGGGCTGTATTAGTCTGTGTATCTGTTTTTTAATTCAAGTACGGACTGCAACTTTGAATTTTTCAAATAGTTCCTACTTTTGCCGCCAAACGCCACCGTCAACGACTACAAGGCCTAGTTCAGAATTTAGCTACTAGACGCCACCGCAGTCGGCTCTTGGCAACGAACGTAGAAACCTAAGAGCGTTGTTTACATTCCTAACCCATACAATTTAGCTTCACACAGGTGTAATTAGTGGACGGTTCTTTAACATGCCATAAATCTATGACATTGGGACCGCAGGCTTTACTTCCCCTCCGAAGGAAGGCATACTGAGGGAAAAGATGAGGACGGAAGTAATAAGAGAACAACACCGGCAACGTATGAAAGAGCTCTGGGCAATGATCAAAGCCCAGAGAAGACAGTTGAAATGGCGTGGTCGTTAGTAGGTCGATACGATACAGGTAGCCCAATTCCAGGGGCCTTCATAATGCTGGAACACCCTCTCTCCAGGAGTCATAAATATGGAGGGCCCATCTCGGGGTTATGAGATAGGCTCCCCATTAAGTTCAATTTCAACTTTGGCTATCAGAGATGCCATTGCCACTGACACCTAGCGGCGAGCGTTGGAACTTGATAGAGCGTTTCTAACGAGCTAACCTACAAATTTAGCCACACACTACCAATTGTAGTGGTAGGTGCTTTTGAAAATCCACAGCCTGCTTCCAGTCTCCGATCGGGTCAGGAATGGAACGAATGAAGCCCCAATCTAGCGGCGAGGATATGAACTGTGCCGGCTGCCGAGGCCTGACGCACTCCTCTGGGGCAATGATTAAATGAATGACAGATGAAATGAAATGATATTGGAGAGTGTTGCTGGAATGACATTTTGACAGGGAAACCCGGAGTACCCGGAGAAAAACCTGTCGGCCTCCATTTTGTCCAGCACAGATCTCACATGGAGTGACTGGGATTTGAACCACGGACCCAGTGGTGAGAAGCCGGCGTGCTGCCGCCTATGCCACGGAGGCTTTGGTAGGTGCTTTTGTGTGGCGTAAATCTATGACATGGGCCCGCCGGCTTTACTTTCCCTCCGAAGGAAGGCATACTGAAGGATTTTAACGCTCGGGTATTTAGCATCACATGAGGGAGGTGCTTATAGTTTCAATAAGAATGACAACGTCTGCCCTACACATAAATATTTAGACAGACAGACAGAACATGTATAACAGCGGCTTCGGTGGCGTAGTCGGTTTTTTTTTGTCGTGTAGTCTCCTGAGAGGCCGAGTGCAGGTCTTTCTAGTCGACGCCCGTGGGCGACCTGCGCGTCGGGATGAGAGATGGAATAGATGAAGATGAATGAAACTGGGCAAGGATGTGGAAGGAAGCGGCCGTGGCCTGTCAGAAGGTACTAAGGTACTGTCCCAGCATTTGCCTGGTGTTGAAAATGGGAAACCACGGAAAACCATTTCAAGGACAGCCGACGGTGGGGCTCGAACCCACGCGCCTACCGAGTCAGCAGAGAGCTTGGCCCCTTGACCTAACGCAGCGCTTTAGCCCGCGTAGCCACTACTGTCGGTTGGCGTAGTCGGTAGCATGCTGAGCTTCTATGCCCAAGATCGCGGGTTCAAACCCGGCCGAAATCGTCGGATTTTTAAGAGGGTTAAAAAATCCCTCAGCATGCCTTCCTGCGGAGGGGAAGTAAAGCCGGTGGTCCCTTGTCATAGATTTATGGCATGTTAAAGAACCTTCCACTAATTACACCTGTGTGAAGCTAAATTATAGATAGGTAAACATTCAACAAACGCTCTTATATTCTGACGTTCGTCGCCAGGAGCCGACTGCGGTGGCATCTGGTAATCAAGTTCTGAACTAGTAGTCGTTGACAGTGGCGTAGGAGAGTAGGAAATACTTGAAAAAAATCAATTTTTTTCAGTCCTCACTTGTATTGAAAACAGATAACACACTAAGACAGTCATCACTAGGGCTAGGATTTTAAGTAAATAAAATATTTTTTATATAAATACATATTTTAAGCAATTTTTCTATAAATATATACCTTCCTGCTTTTCACTTATTAGCACATAAAATACATAAATATTTACATTTTAAATCAGTATGCTATATCTTTCAGTTTATTGCATCTTTGTTCTGTGTTACTTCAACGGGGAAGAAACTGTGAGCTATCTTATCTTCATGCAGAGCGTATGTCAGCTTGCATCTCTGCTATTCTTAACATGTCTCCCCGTGCCACTCACTGTGGAAGCCGGGGATTTCCTTGTCCATAGCCATATTGCACCACGTGCTAGACCTCCCCCTACCGCAGCTACCTGGAACCAGTGTCACTCACATGCAGTTCATTTCTGGCACTGTGAAGGGTAAGGCAGTTCTACGACGCCTGAAGTAAAAACAACTACAAGTTATCGTCTGTTGCAGAATTTAAAGATAATTTTACTTCCGATGGGGACGTTCTGTTCTGCCAACCATGTGGTAAAGCAATCAAGGCTGAACAGCGATCTCAAGTTACACATCACCTCAAGGGCAAGAAACATATTGCCGCAGTTTCGCGATAAGATGTATCTCGTTGTGTATTGTAATTCTTTGTAGTCACTGAGGCATAGCATTCGTGAGCACTGCATATTGTTTATATTCACATTAATAAACTAAATTATAATTAAATATTTTTACTTTTTTGTCACATATTTCAGGTATTTTTAGAACATAAAAAATAAATTATTTCCCGATTTTTAGCACCTAAAAATCCGAGCCCTAGTCATCACAATTAACACTGGTTTCAGACAGATTCTACACACACCCAGAGTACTCGGGACTACATGACCGCGTTGTCGCAGCCCCTAAACTGAGGAACCAACCAACCAATATGTGTATCGCTTTAGCCCACAGCCCGGAGTGTAGCTAATATCCATACCGTAAGCGGCTCGAACCAACAGAAATGCTCACACCTCATTGGAGAGAGAGAGCCACACACAACGCAAACTCAATTGAGTTGAAATATAGCACGAAAAACACCGCGTGCGAGTACGGGTCAGTAAACATTAAAGGTTGTTTTTTTTTATATTTTATTTAGCGTATGGCTTTTAGTGCCAGGAGTGTCCGATCGGCCCGCCAGAGTTTGTAGCTGCTTTTATGCCGACACCCATGGGGTGAACTACAAGTACCGTCACGTGTGGAGCGTTGTCTGGGGAGGAAAGTGCGAATGTAAGGACGAAGCATTGGAAGGTAGCGGCTGTGGCCTATAGTTAGGGACCAACCCCGGCATTTGCCTGGAAGGAAGATGGGAAACCACAGAAGACCATCTACAAGGTTGCCGGCGGGGGGATTCACACCTCCCGGATGTGAGCGACTGCCTGCAGCCACGCCGTAACGACCACGTCTAACTCGCCCGGTACTAAAGGTATGATTGGTCGCCATTTTAGTTCCTTACTGTATCCAATTCTGGTTGGTTGGTTCTTAAGTTTAGGGGCTACGGCAACGCGGTCATGTAGCCCCGTGTACTTTGGGTGTGTGTAGAATCTGTCTGATAACCGGTGTTAATTGTGATGACTGTATTAGTGTGTGTTATCTGTTTTTTTAAATTTAAGTACTGCAACTTAGAATTTTTCAAATAGTTCCTACTTTTGCCGCCAAGCACCACCGTTAACGACTACTAGGCCAAATTCAGAACTTAGCTACTAGACGCCACCGCAGTCGGCTCTTGGCAACAAACGTAGAAACCTAAGAGCGATGTTTACATTCTTAACCTATCCAATTTAGCTTCACAAAGGTGCAATTAGTGGAAGGTTCTTTAACATGCCATATATCTATGACATGGGACCGCCGGCTTTACTTCCCCTCCGAAGAATATCCAATTCTAGTGCAATTACTTACATTCTTGGCTGCAACGTCTGAGGTACGGGTTCGATTCCCGACTTAGACGAGAAATTTAATTCATGTTTGAAATCGGAACGGGTTAGAACAAGGTACACTCAGCCTTGTGAGAAACTGGAGAGAGGTGGGTTCGATTCCCATTTCGGCCATCCCAGTTGTGGTTACACAAACCATGAACATTTCTTCCCTGTGTCATGGGAACTTGAGGGATGTCTCCCTTTGTCTTTGTGAAGTAATTCTCTCTCTTTTGTGACAAAAGAGAATTATTTGTTGTTAAGTTCCATTGTTACGTGATAAGCGTATATTTTCGATGTCAATGAACAACGACCAATATCCGTTTTACGTCTCGGCATGATGGGTTAAATCACTGACTGGACTATTAATTATATTATCATGGAAATGCATGTGCAACAAATTCTTGTCAGACGTACTTTAGGAATGGCGAGGTGCAAGAAACACAAATCCCCCTTCCGTCCAATCTTAACTTGACTGTGTATTTTGCGGAACGAAAAGTTCACAGGCCAAATCAAGAAAAGCCCAGTTGCACTTCCAGGGAAACTCCCAAACACATAGGGGCGTGGTGGCGCAGCGGTCAAGCTGCTGGCCTCTCACCAAGGTGAAATGCCATGCCCTGTGGTTCGGATTCCACGTAAAAAGGAGGTCCCGTGGCTCATGATCTCATGATTAATGGTCACGTAAGACTAAAAGCTTCCTTCCTTCCCAAACACATCCGCTCTTCTCTGAAGTATTTACTCGACACGACTCGACAGTGTCTGGGGTGATAGGCTTTGTCGCTAGCTAGCTCGTAAACTGTCTCGGAAGCTAGTAATTGAATGGAGATTGTTGGAAGAAATTACAACAGTAGGATAAATAAGCCGGTTCTGGCACAGGGGCTAATGGGCAAGATGGCCGCCGCGCGCAATCACTCTATGTTATTCTTATGGAGGGGTCATTCAGAGCTGGCACAGGGGCTATTGGGCAAAATGGCCGCCACGGCCTGAGACCGTGGATTACGTCACAGGGAGAGGTCGGCCGTGTAGTTGCCAAATGGAATATTTATTATTATTATTATTATTATTATTAGGTAATTGTTAATTGATCATGTATAATCAAGACCAGCCTTATATTGTCCACTTTTTGGTGTAGTGGCTAGCATTCTTGGAGGTCATTCCTGAGGTTCGAATCCCGGCTCTGCCAAGAAATTTAATTTCTGGTCTCATGAGTGGAACGGGGTACACTCAGCCTTGTGAGGCAAAACTGACAAGAGCTGGCTTTTGATTCATACCTCAACAATTCTGCCTAACCCAACTTCACCTAACCTAACCTAACCTAACCTAACCTAACCTATCCTAACCTAACTTCAAAGTCAAAGCAAATATAAAAGCAAATGTGAAAGCACACATAATAAACTAAGTTATAACCTAACCTAACTTCACCTAACCTAACCTCACCTAACCTGTCCTAACCTAACCTAACGTAACCTACCTAATTTAAAATTGCAAGCGAAAAAAATTTAGCAAAAAGTATGTGAAAAAAGTGAGAGCAAATGTAAGAGCACAAATAATAAACTTAGTTATAACCTAACCACACCTAACCTAACCTAACCTAACCTAACATAACCAAACTTCAAAGTGAGAGCAAAAATGTAAGAGCAAATGAGAGAGCACAAATAATAAACTTAGTTATAACCTAACCTAACCTAACCCACAGAAACCTCATTTAAAGATTTTAGATTTTATGTTTTAACATTTTAGATTTTTGATTTTTTCATTTTACATTTTTTAGATTTTACATTTTACATTTTTGATTTTTTGTATTTTAGATGTTAGTTTTTTTTAGATTTTACATTTTAAATTTAAGATTTTTTGATTTTAGATTTTACTTTTTACATTTTCCGAAAAGAGTAAACTACTAGGTCACATACCTAACCTCACCAAACCTAACTTTGCCAAACCTAACTTAAGCTAATTCAAAGGCTAATGCACATACACAAAGTATATAAGGGTACAAGCAACTATCCTTATGCTAGTTTTATAGGTTACTGTACAATATGATAACTACCCCAACCGTTTTTTTTTTCATTTGTTGTTTACACATATGACAATTTTCCAATTCCCCATTTTCATTTTTTTAAATGTTAGTTTTAAGTTTTTCAATTTCATAACATGGAAACATGGATTTTGCATTATGTTGTTTACACATTTATCAATTTCACAATTTCCCATTTACAGTTCTTAAAATGTCAGTTTAAAGTTTTTCAATTTCATGATATAGAAACATGGATTTTCCAATTTGTTGTTTACACATTTGTCAATTTACCAAATTCCCATTTACAGTTTTTAAAATTTCAGTTTAATGGTTTTTTTTTATTTTGTCAATATGGAAACATGGATTTTCCAATTTGTGTTTTACATGTTCATTTTGCATTAGGAGTGGAGAGAGGTGAGTAGTAATAAAAAATGTACAAGCAGTTTCCATACGGTACAATATTTTTTTATTTAAATACATGTACACTATTTACACATAATACATTTTTATATATATTCCTTATTGTTATAAATTGTACACTTGTTTTTATTTTGTTTTCTATTTTATTTATTTTTGATTATGAATGCCATTTCTTATTTTGTTTTATTTTTATTTTTGTAGTGCTATTGTTTTATTTCCTAAATTGTTTTGTTTTATGTATTTGCTAGTTGCAGGCAGAAGATTTTGATATTCATAACTTAACTCTTTAAGCATGGTTAATGATTGAGTAATGACCATAGGCATGTGTACCTATACCATCAGCATCAATCACTCTTTTATCATCACCAGGACACAAAGCAATTTTGTTTAGTCTTATAGATGATATGTCATGTTGTTTAGAAGCGATAATGTTCATTGGTATTCTTTTTACATTGTTTTTCATGACACAATCCTTATAATCTTGAAAGCTTATACAATTTTTGACAACACCTCTGTTAATACCTTTAATCTTTTTGATTTCTTTACCATTTATGTCTAATGCGTACATTTTAGCTCTAAGTCCAACAAATGCTTTTATAATTTGTCCACAAGCCTCGTCTTTAAATTTCCCCAACGTTTTCTTGTTTGATGTAGAGTAACATATGTGATTAGTAGGATAATCTGATGTGTCCAGGTGTTGTAGGAAATCCAACTTGTCTTGATATACATCTGGGGTGTTAACCAAATATATGAACGAGTCAGTATCCATATACATGAGTTTAAGATTGTTCATGCCATAATAGGGTAGCAGGACATCATAGTGGTGGGAATACATGAGAGTTTTTGAAATATCCAGTATACACATTCCAATATATATAGGCTTATTGAATACAATGTTACGTTTAGACATGTGGAAAGCAGCTAGGTTAGGGCCATAAATTGTTCTGTCGATAAATGTCGGCTTTGCTATTAGCTTTTCTGCCTTTTTGCTGTCAGTCACAAGACGTATGTCTATTCTTTTACGGATATTTTCCATTGTTTTCCCAAAAATGGCATTGTTGAATAATTTGTACAGATTTTTCTCAAAATCATTTTTGGCTTGTTTTCGAAGGTTGTTATTAAAATCAACGTATGCCTTTAACCAAGGTCTTTGTTTAAACTTTAACACACGATGAATTTTTATCAATTTTATTCCATGATCTAAAGCCTGTTTTAATGCCATGTAGTGAACAACATATCGCCTTCGATTTCCAAGATGAGGAATTAGTTTTTTCAGAGACGAATCCTTAGGTTGTGTACACTCTGGTAGGAAAGGTAAATCGTTGTGTAGATCATGAAGGTCAGATGGGTAATCAACATCAACGTCTAGAATGTATCCCACAGGATCGTCTTTCTTTAGTTTTTCTAGATCAACAGTATCTGGAGAAACCCACTGAAATCCACCATAAGGAAGGGAGTGACACATAGCCCACCCGTATTGGTTGTTGGCATCATCATAGGTAATAAACTGCGATGGTTTCTCAGAATCATAGGTTTCCATGTATTTATTGTTAGCTTCAGCATACCGATGAGACACCTGGCATATGCCTCCACGTATTCCAGACTCGATTAAAAGAATCTGATCGTAATCCTGTAGCAATTCCAGTTCAATGCCTGTGTAAAGGAGCATTGCCTCGAAACTTAAACCAGGCGAAGTAAAAAAGTGTGCAGCATCCACTCGGTGTGTTTCTAGTGTTTTGTTTCTAAAGGTTTCAAAGCTGTCTGCAAGAAGGAGTACATCTGAAGTTAGGTAGAGGTCACTATATTCCCCTAGAGTTTTAATGTTGAACTGATTCCAGACACTTTTGGCATGTTCATAGTCTTCTTGACTAACATCTTCTTGACTTAATTTGTTAAAGAATGCCTCTTTTGGAGGTAAACACGTTTCACTTAACTTTTCCCATGAGTCAATGTAGTCATAACAAAATACCCCTTTACGAGTCATGAGCATTGCATTTTCTTTTCCAAAGGACTTGTCTGTTTCAGGGTATGATGTTAAGTTGGAAACTAAGTTTTCCAAACTACTCGGCATTAACCGAAACGTATCCACAAATCTAAGCTTAACATTTCCTACGTATTTGGTAAAGGAAATGTACTTTTCTTTGGAGTTAGCGATAACATCCACTCTCTCAGTAGTACATCCCAATTGCTTTACAATGAAATTTGCGTCGTAGCCACTCATATTATGTAGAAACACAGGAACGGGGTTTCGTGTTTTACACCTCAAATTACAGTTATTGTGAGCACTTCCACGGTATTCCCCTGTAATATGGCAGTGGTCTCGAACTTTCCAGTCCTCTTTGGTGAATGGTTTTCGACACAAATAACAGGTTTCAGAACATTGGAACTCTGCTTCTTGAGCCTGAGTTAAGGCCTTTGGAACATTTAAGCTGTAAAGTCTATCAATTTCATTAGCTATTGAGATCAAACAGTCCATAAACTTTTCTGCAGCGTCAGGTCCACGATAAATAACAGGTTGGCTTGGAAGATTTGTCTTTATGTGTTCCACAGCGGGTGATGGTTTAACGTATATACCAAAGCTCATAGGAACATGACTCTGGTATGGCACTGTATAACTTGCTTCAGGATTGGGCAAACATGTTTGATAGGGTAAGAGTATACTTTCGAAATCTGCATAGATAACGTAAGGTATTCTTAGCATTTTTTCCACGTTTAAAAATTTGACAATGGGGTTTTTAATAGGCATTTCAACCCTAGCAATGTCATGCTGGACACACAAAGCTCTATGTTCTTTCAATTTTTCCATTCCTTGTTGTCCATATTGATTATCAAAGTGAGTAAAACACCGTTTACACGTATATATCTTATGTTCACGGCGGGTAATCTGATGTGCTACTAGTTTATCAAAATCTTTGATAAAGACGTAGTGGTTCTGGCCGGATGATGAACTTAGCAGAAGGAGGTCGCGATGGTCTTGCATCTCTTGATCCACAACCTTTAGAGGGAACAATTTGTTGTCTTGTTCCAATCCAAATACATTAATGGATATATCGTTGGCTTTTTCAAATTTGGGAATGTCAACTAGCGATGTAGGAAACGATATTACAGAAAAATCATACTTGTTGTCCAGGTCCTTGTATTTACTAATGCGATGAGCATTCTTTTTAACCAGTTTTGCTAAAATGGCATACATAAAACACTTTTCATCATTCAAATTTTCAGGATTAATGCAGGCTTTTCTTGCTTGTATAGCTGCTGGTAATGGAATATATGTGCTTCCACGCAAGGGATTGTACTTATTTATTTTCAATCGTACTCCTTCCACTGCTAACAAAGCCCAATTACTGCCTTTTAGCTCAGATTCCTCCATTTCCGTAGTTAACTTTGTAAATTGTGTTTCCAAGAAACTACTTAAGTCCGTTTCCAAAAATAGGGCCTGATTTCGTGTTTTAAATGCACGATCTGTAATTTCATTGGTAGATGTATGAATGAATCTACATTCAGCCACAAGATTAACTTTTATCGACTTGTGCATTGCTAGTTCTTTCTGCATAGCTTGTATTATTTGCTGTTTGGACTCTTTAAGGTATGAATTTAAATCCTTGCACGTATCGCAACGAATGAAATAGGATTTAAGTCGACCTCCAAATGATGTCTCATATTCAATAAGTCCATTTTTGTCAGGGACCAATGACAGTAGGTAATGTTTTGTAGGCTCTGCCTTTTGTCTTTTAGCTACCGACACAACATTACAACATTCTTCATGACGACGTCCATTGTAGGCATTGTTGAATGTACTACCACAGGTCTTGCACTCATGAAATTCACCACACGATACTTCATGTCGCTTCCTATGATAGTCTCGAAGAAAAGTCTTTCCACACTCTTTACACATATAGCTAGGAATGGCTTCTTCCATTATGATTGTTGATTTCTGCAAACAGCTGCTTACTGCGTATCACAGGGCTAGAGGTTGGTCAGTGAGACGGTCTTTCACGATGTGAACACCGTGAGAGGTAGTAGTCAACTGGTGATATTCTTGTGAAGGGTCCACTAATATACCCCTAGTCTAGACCAACAGCTCTTTACAGCGTATGACAAGGCTGTATACTGGACAGTGAGACGGTCTTTCACGATGTGAACACTGTAACAAGTAGTAGTCAACTGATTATATACTTGCTAAGGGTTCTCTAATATACAATAGTCAAGACCCACAGCTACTTACTGAGTAGTACAAGGCTGTACAATAGTTGTTTTAACAGTCTTTCACGATGTGGTCACTGTGAATGGTGGTAGTCAACTGATGATATTCTTGATAAGGGTCCTCTAATATGCCCCTGGTTAAGGGTAACAGCTGTTCACTGCTTATGACAAGGCTAAAGACTGGTTGCTTCAACGGTCTTTCACAATGTAAACACTGTGACAGGTAGTAGTCAACTGAAAATATTCTTATGGCCTACTCAAAGGTTATCAGGTACTTACTGCATATCAAAAGGCTGTACACTCATGTGTGTTAGGCACTCTTTCTTGCTAAGGACCCCAATATTCCCTACACAAGGCTATACATGTTAGTTCTAAACACTTAGTGGTTAATTGTATATTCAATTTTTGTACAAAGCATATACGAGCACGTTTTTATGAGGTAAAACTTTGTTAAATAGCTGCATGCGACACGCAAAGTATGTTGCCGCTATCTAGCGGTGACTATGAGAACTACTTGAACGACCAGCATGCTACCTAGCGCTCCATTTCAACACTCGCTCACTGAACGACCAGCATGCTATCTAGCGGTCGATAGCAATACTCCTCAACTACCAGCCTGCTACCTATCGGTCAATATAACAACTCACTCAACTACCAGCATGCTACATGGCTTTTTTTTGGTCAGTTTTTTGTTGGCTTTTTTTGGTCAGTTTCTGTTGGCTTTTGTTGGCTTTTGTTGGCTTTTTGTTGGCTTTTGTATTAGCTCTTTTATATTTGCTCTTGCTTGTGGGGGCTTATTTGGTCTTGGAAAGTATGTCAGTCCTTTTTTTATGGCTGTAAAATGCTTACAGCCATGTTTGTAAGCAGCAACAACAACAACAACAACAACACACAAAATTCCAAAAAATATCGAAAGTACTCTAAGTTTTATCAATGACTCTCAACTCTTACACTTACCTCTATCCCATGCATAGTCAAAAATTAGTGTATTTTTCAAATTTTTCAAAAAATATTTGGAAAGTAGGCTGTATCATTAAACTAAAAATCCTGAAAAGACATATGTTAACTCCAACACCTACTTCTATACCCCTCTCAGTCCAAAAATAGTGTATTTTTCAAATTTTCCAAAACATATTTCCAAAATGGGTTATATTTCCGAAATTTAAAAGTTTACAAAAACGTTTGTTTGACATAAACGAATGGCCTTTGTCCCCTCTACCGTCGTACCAAGTCCCAGGTCTCTAGGACAACAAACATAAAAATTTGAAAATGGGCTTATATTTCCAAAATTAGGAATTTTACAAAAACGTTTGTCTGACGTAAATCAGTGGTCATTACCCCCTCTATCCCCACACTAAGTCTCATGTCTCTAGAACAACAAAAATAAATTTTTGAAAAATGGGCTTATATTTCCAAAATTAGGAATTTTACAAAAACGTTTGTCTGACGTAAATCAGTGGTCATTACCCCTCTATCCCCATACCAAGTCTCAGGTCTCTAGGTCAACAAAAATAAAATTTTGAAAATGGGCTATATTTCCAAAATTAGGATTTCTACAAAAAAGTTTGTCTAACGTAAATCAATGGTCTTTACCCCCTCTATTCACATACCAAGTCTCAGGTCTCTAGGTCAACAAAAATAAAATTTTGAAAAAATGGTCACTATTTTGGAAACTAGGAATTCTACGAAAAAGTTTGTTTAACATAAATGAAAGGTCTCTATCCCCTCTACCTGTAAACCAAGTTCCAGGTCTGTATGACAAAAATGAAAAAGTTCAACTGGGAAAGTAGGCGATTTTTCATATAACCAAACATTCTAAAAAGTGTTCTATGGGCTTAAAAGAATGGCCTCTATGTCCTTTAATTTTTATAATAAAACTTTTTTATTTTTTATGTTTTTTTGAAAACACTCGAATTTTGAAATTTTTATATTTTGGAAACTAGAAAGTCTACAAAAAAAATTTGTTTGACATAAATGAATGGCCCTGACCCCATCTACCACCAACATACATTTCAAGTCTCTAGAATGAAAAATAACAGTAGTGGAGTAGTGAGAGGTCTAACCAGTGTCATGGCCGTCGCGTGGACTCACGCGGCGGCCATGACACTATTTGGAACTGTCACTACTCCACTACTGTTATTTTTCATTCTAGAGACTTGAAATGTATGTTGGTGGTAGATGGGGTCAGGGCCATTCATTTATGTCAAACAAATTTTTTTTGTAGACTTTCTAGTTTCCAAAATATAAAAATTTCAAAATTCGAGTGTTTTCAAAAAAACATAAAAAATAAAAAAGTTTTATTATAAAAATTAAAGGACATAGAGGCCATTCTTTTAAGCCCATAGAACACTTTTTAGAATGTTTGGTTATATGAAAAATCGCCTACTTTCCCAGTTGAACTTTTTCATTTTTGTCATACAGACCTGGAACTTGGTTTACAGGTAGAGGGGATAGAGACCTTTCATTTATGTTAAACAAACTTTTTCGTAGAATTCCTAGTTTCCAAAATAGTGACCATTTTTTCAAAATTTTATTTTTGTTGACCTAGAGACCTGAGACTTGGTATGTGAATAGAGGGGGTAAAGACCATTGATTTACGTTAGACAAACTTTTTTGTAGAATTCCTAATTTTGGAAATATAGCCCATTTTCAAAATTTTATTTTTGTTGACCTAGAGACCTGAGACTTGGTATGGGGATAGAGGGGTAATGACCACTGATTTACGTCAGACAAACGTTTTTGTAAAATTCCTAATTTTGGAAATATAAGCCCATTTTTCAAAAATTTATTTTTGTTGTTCTAGAGACATGAGACTTAGTGTGGGGATAGAGGGGGTAATGACCACTGATTTACGTCAGACAAACGTTTTTGTAAAATTCCTAATTTTGGAAATATAAGCCCATTTTCAAATTTTTATGTTTGTTGTCCTAGAGACCTGGGACTTGGTACGACGGTAGAGGGGACAAAGGCCATTCGTTTATGTCAAACAAACGTTTTTGTAAACTTTTAAATTTCGGAAATATAACCCATTTTGGAAATATGTTTTGGAAAATTTGAAAAATACACTATTTTTGGACTGAGAGGGGTATAGAAGTAGGTGTTGGAGTTAACATATGTCTTTTCAGGATTTTTAGTTTAATGATACAGCCTACTTTCCAAATATTTTTTGAAAAATTTGAAAAATACACTAATTTTTGACTATGCATGGGATAGAGGTAAGTGTAAGAGTTGAGAGTCATTGATAAAACTTAGAGTACTTTCGATATTTTTTGGAATTTTGTGTGTTGTTGTTGTTGTTGTTGTTGCTGCTTACAAACATGGCTGTAAGCATTTTACAGCCATAAAAAAAGGACTGACATACTTTCCAAGACCAAATAAGCCCCCACAAGCAAGAGCAAATATAAAAGAGCTAATACAAAAGCCAACAAAAAGCCAACAAAAGCCAACAAAAGCCAACAGAAACTGACCAAAAAAAGCCAACAAAAAACTGACCAAAAAAAAGCCATGTAGCATGCTGGTAGTTGAGTGAGTTGTTATATTGACCGATAGGTAGCAGGCTGGTAGTTGAGGAGTATTGCTATCGACCGCTAGATAGCATGCTGGTCGTTCAGTGAGCGAGTGTTGAAATGGAGCGCTAGGTAGCATGCTGGTCGTTCAAGTAGTTCTCATAGTCACCGCTAGATAGCGGCAACATACTTTGCGTGTCGCATGCAGCTATTTAACAAAGTTTTACCTCATAAAAACGTGCTCGTATATGCTTTGTACAAAAATTGAATATACAATTAACCACTAAGTGTTTAGAACTAACATGTATAGCCTTGTGTAGGGAATATTGGGGTCCTTAGCAAGAAAGAGTGCCTAACACACATGAGTGTACAGCCTTTTGATATGCAGTAAGTACCTGATAACCTTTGAGTAGGCCATAAGAATATTTTCAGTTGACTACTACCTGTCACAGTGTTTACATTGTGAAAGACCGTTGAAGCAACCAGTCTTTAGCCTTGTCATAAGCAGTGAACAGCTGTTACCCTTAACCAGGGGCATATTAGAGGACCCTTATCAAGAATATCATCAGTTGACTACCACCATTCACAGTGACCACATCGTGAAAGACTGTTAAAACAACTATTGTACAGCCTTGTACTACTCAGTAAGTAGCTGTGGGTCTTGACTATTGTATATTAGAGAACCCTTAGCAAGTATATAATCAGTTGACTACTACTTGTTACAGTGTTCACATCGTGAAAGACCGTCTCACTGTCCAGTATACAGCCTTGTCATACGCTGTAAAGAGCTGTTGGTCTAGACTAGGGGTATATTAGTGGACCCTTCACAAGAATATCACCAGTTGACTACTACCTCTCACGGTGTTCACATCGTGAAAGACCGTCTCACTGACCAACCTCTAGCCCTGTGATACGCAGTAAGCAGCTGTTTGCAGAAATCAACAATCATAATGGAAGAAGCCATTCCTAGCTATATGTGTAAAGAGTGTGGAAAGACTTTTCTTCGAGACTATCATAGGAAGCGACATGAAGTATCGTGTGGTGAATTTCATGAGTGCAAGACCTGTGGTAGTACATTCAACAATGCCTACAATGGACGTCGTCATGAAGAATGTTGTAATGTTGTGTCGGTAGCTAAAAGACAAAAGGCAGAGCCTACAAAACATTACCTACTGTCATTGGTCCCTGACAAAAATGGACTTATTGAATATGAGACATCATTTGGAGGTCGACTTAAATCCTATTTCATTCGTTGCGATACGTGCAAGGATTTAAATTCATACCTTAAAGAGTCCAAACAGCAAATAATACAAGCTATGCAGAAAGAACTAGCAATGCACAAGTCGATAAAAGTTAATCTTGTGGCTGAATGTAGATTCATTCATACATCTACCAATGAAATTACAGATCGTGCATTTAAAACACGAAATCAGGCCCTATTTTTGGAAACGGACTTAAGTAGTTTCTTGGAAACACAATTTACAAAGTTAACTACGGAAATGGAGGAATCTGAGCTAAAAGGCAGTAATTGGGCTTTGTTAGCAGTGGAAGGAGTACGATTGAAAATAAATAAGTACAATCCCTTGCGTGGAAGCACATATATTCCATTACCAGCAGCTATACAAGCAAGAAAAGCCTGCATTAATCCTGAAAATTTGAATGATGAAAAGTGTTTTATGTATGCCATTTTAGCAAAACTGGTTAAAAAGAATGCTCATCGCATTAGTAAATACAAGGACCTGGACAACAAGTATGATTTTTCTGTAATATCGTTTCCTACATCGCTAGTTGACATTCCCAAATTTGAAAAAGCCAACGATATATCCATTAATGTATTTGGATTGGAACAAGACAACAAATTGTTCCCTCTAAAGGTTGTGGATCAAGAGATGCAAGACCATCGCGACCTCCTTCTGCTAAGTTCATCATCCGGCCAGAACCACTACGTCTTTATCAAAGATTTTGATAAACTAGTAGCACATCAGATTACCCGCCGTGAACATAAGATATATACGTGTAAACGGTGTTTTACTCACTTTGATAATCAATATGGACAACAAGGAATGGAAAAATTGAAAGAACATAGAGCTTTGTGTGTCCAGCATGACATTGCTAGGGTTGAAATGCCTATTAAAAACCCCATTGTCAAATTTTTAAACGTGGAAAAAATGCTAAGAATACCTTACGTTATCTATGCAGATTTCGAAAGTATACTCTTACCCTATCGAACATGTTTGCCCAATCCTGAAGCAAGTTATACAGTGCCATACCAGAGTCATGTTCCTATGAGCTTTGGTATATACGTTAAACCATCACCCGCTGTGGAACACATAAAGACAAATCTTCCAAGCCAACCTGTTATTTATCGTGGACCTGACGCTGCAGAAAAGTTTATGGACTGTTTGATCTCAATAGCTAATGAAATTGATAGACTTTACAGCTTAAATGTTCCAAAGGCCTTAACTCAGGCTCAAGAAGCAGAGTTCCAATGTTCTGAAACCTGTTATTTGTGTCGAAAACCATTCACCAAAGAGGACTGGAAAGTTCGAGACCACTGCCATATTACAGGGGAATACCGTGGAAGTGCTCACAATAACTGTAATTTGAGGTGTAAAACACGAAACCCCGTTCCTGTGTTTCTACATAATATGAGTGGCTACGACGCAAATTTCATTGTAAAGCAATTGGGATGTACTACTGAGAGAGTGGATGTTATCGCTAACTCCAAAGAAAAGTACATTTCCTTTACCAAATACGTAGGAAATGTTAAGCTTAGATTTGTGGATACGTTTCGGTTAATGCCGAGTAGTTTGGAAAACTTAGTTTCCAACTTAACATCATACCCTGAAACAGACAAGTACTTTGGAAAAGAAAATGCAATGCTCATGACTCGTAAAGGGGTATTTTGTTATGACTACATTGACTCATGGGAAAAGTTAAGTGAAACGTGTTTACCTCCAAAAGAGGCATTCTTTAACAAATTAAGTCAAGAAGATGTTAGTCAAGAAGACTATGAACATGCCAAAAGTGTCTGGAATCAGTTCAACATTAAAACTCTAGGGGAATATAGTGACCTCTACCTAACTTCAGATGTACTCCTTCTTGCAGACAGCTTTGAAACCTTTAGAAACAAAACACTAGAAACACACCGAGTGGATGCTGCACACTTTTTTACTTCGCCTGGTTTAAGTTTCGAGGCAATGCTCCTTTACACAGGCATTGAACTGGAATTGCTACAGGATTACGATCAGATTCTTTTAATCGAGTCTGGAATACGTGGAGGCATATGCCAGGTGTCTCATCGGTATGCTGAAGCTAACAATAAATACATGGAAACCTATGATTCTGAGAAACCATCGCAGTTTATTACCTATGATGATGCCAACAACCAATACGGGTGGGCTATGTGTCACTCCCTTCCTTATGGTGGATTTCAGTGGGTTTCTCCAGATACTGTTGATCTAGAAAAACTAAAGAAAGACGATCCTGTGGGATACATTCTAGACGTTGATGTTGATTACCCATCTGACCTTCATGATCTACACAACGATTTACCTTTCCTACCAGAGTGTACACAACCTAAGGATTCGTCTCTGAAAAAACTAATTCCTCATCTTGGAAATCGAAGGCGATATGTTGTTCACTACATGGCATTAAAACAGGCTTTAGATCATGGAATAAAATTGATAAAAAATCATCGTGTGTTAAAGTTTAAACAAAGACCTTGGTTAAAGGCATACGTTGATTTTAATAACAACCTTCGAAAACAAGCCAAAAATGATTTTGAGAAAAATCTGTACAAATTATTCAACAATGCCATTTTTGGGAAAACAATGGAAAATATCCGTAAAAGAATAGACATACGTCTTGTGACTGACAGCAAAAAGGCAGAAAAGCTAATAGCAAAGCCGACATTTATCGACAGAACAATTTATGGCCCTAACCTAGCTGCTTTCCACATGTCTAAACGTAACATTGTATTCAATAAGCCTATATATATTGGAATGTGTATACTGGATATTTCAAAAACTCTCATGTATTCCCACCACTATGATGTCCTGCTACCCTATTATGGCATGAACAATCTTAAACTCATGTATATGGATACTGACTCGTTCATATATTTGGTTAACACCCCAGATGTATATCAAGACAAGTTGGATTTCCTACAACACCTGGACACATCAGATTATCCTACTAATCACATATGTTACTCTACATCAAACAAGAAAACGTTGGGGAAATTTAAAGACGAGGCTTGTGGACAAATTATAAAAGCATTTGTTGGACTTAGAGCTAAAATGTACGCATTAGACATAAATGGTAAAGAAATCAAAAAGATTAAAGGTATTAACAGAGGTGTTGTCAAAAATTGTATAAGCTTTCAAGATTATAAGGATTGTGTCATGAAAAACAATGTAAAAAGAATACCAATGAACATTATCGCTTCTAAACAACATGACATATCATCTATAAGACTAAACAAAATTGCTTTGTGTCCTGGTGATGATAAAAGAGTGATTGATGCTGATGGTATAGGTACACATGCCTATGGTCATTACTCAATCATTAACCATGCTTAAAGAGTTAAGTTATGAATATCAAAATCTTCTGCCTGCAACTAGCAAATACATAAAACAAAACAATTTAGGAAATAAAACAATAGCACTACAAAAATAAAAATAAAACAAAATAAGAAATGGCATTCATAATCAAAAATAAATAAAATAGAAAACAAAATAAAAACAAGTGTACAATTTATAACAATAAGGAATATATATAAAAATGTATTATGTGTAAATAGTGTACATGTATTTAAATAAAAAAATATTGTACCGTATGGAAACTGCTTGTACATTTTTTATTACTACTCACCTCTCTCCACTCCTAATGCAAAATGAACATGTAAAACACAAATTGGAAAATCCATGTTTCCATATTGACAAAATAAAAAAAAAACATTAAACTGAAATTTTAAAAACTGTAAATGGGAATTTGGTAAATTGACAAATGTGTAAACAACAAATTGGAAAATCCATGTTTCTATATCATGAAATTGAAAAACTTTAAACTGACATTTTAAGAACTGTAAATGGGAAATTGTGAAATTGATAAATGTGTAAACAACATAATGCAAAATCCATGTTTCCATGTTATGAAATTGAAAAACTTAAAACTAACATTTAAAAAAATGAAAATGGGGAATTGGAAAATTGTCATATGTGTAAACAACAAATGAAAAAAAAAACGGTTGGGGTAGTTATCATATTGTACAGTAACCTATAAAACTAGCATAAGGATAGTTGCTTGTACCCTTATATACTTTGTGTATGTGCATTAGCCTTTGAATTAGCTTAAGTTAGGTTTGGCAAAGTTAGGTTTGGTGAGGTTAGGTATGTGACCTAGTAGTTTACTCTTTTCGGAAAATGTAAAAAGTAAAATCTAAAATCAAAAAATCTTAAATTTAAAATGTAAAATCTAAAAAAAACTAACATCTAAAATACAAAAAATCAAAAATGTAAAATGTAAAATCTAAAAAATGTAAAATGAAAAAATCAAAAATCTAAAATGTTAAAACATAAAATCTAAAATCTTTAAATGAGGTTTCTGTGGGTTAGGTTAGGTTAGGTTATAACTAAGTTTATTATTTGTGCTCTCTCATTTGCTCTTACATTTTTGCTCTCACTTTGAAGTTTGGTTATGTTAGGTTAGGTTAGGTTAGGTTAGGTTAGGTGTGGTTAGGTTATAACTAAGTTTATTATTTGTGCTCTTACATTTGCTCTCACTTTTTTCACATACTTTTTGCTAAATTTTTTTCGCTTGCAATTTTAAATTAGGTAGGTTACGTTAGGTTAGGTTAGGACAGGTTAGGTGAGGTTAGGTTAGGTGAAGTTAGGTTAGGTTATAACTTAGTTTATTATGTGTGCTTTCACATTTGCTTTTATATTTGCTTTGACTTTGAAGTTAGGTTAGGATAGGTTAGGTTAGGTTAGGTTAGGTTAGGTGAAGTTGGGTTAGGCAGAATTGTTGAGGTATGAATCAAAAGCCAGCTCTTGTCAGTTTTGCCTCACAAGGCTGAGTGTACCCCGTTCCACTCATGAGACCAGAAATTAAATTTCTTGGCAGAGCCGGGATTCGAACCTCAGGAATGACCTCCAAGAATGCTAGCCACTACACCAAAAAGTGGACAATATAAGGCTGGTCTTGATTATACATGATCAATTAACAATTACCTAATAATAATAATAATAATAATAATAAATATTCCATTTGGCAACTACACGGCCGACCTCTCCCTGTGACGTAATCCACGGTCTCAGGCCGTGGCGGCCATTTTGCCCAATAGCCCCTGTGCCAGCTCTGAATGACCCCTCCATAAGAATAACATAGAGTGATTGCGCGCGGCGGCCATCTTGCCCATTAGCCCCTGTGCCAGAACCGGCTTATTTATCCTACTTACAACGTAAAAGCACTTATAGTGGGCGATATATTGAAGATACTTTTCATGCTGAACAATTCTTACACTCATAGTATATAGATAGGCTAGATATTGTTAACGGTTAACCCAGCGTAAACTTAAAAGGCGCACGGACGGTAGGCTTTTCTTCGACTCAATTTACTGAAATCGTTACTGCTCGGCTTCCTTTGGTCATAAATAAATGTTTTTCTACAGAGAGCTTCCTCGAGATATCCTTTACAGAATGGTGAAAACCGCATCTCATCCATCCAATGGTTCTCGAGAATACCCGGAATATCCAAGAATCGGGGACATTGTTTTATACTAAGTAGAGATAGAGATGATTATTGTAGTTCCTACGGCAAATTGAGGGATTTTAAACGCTCTTAAAAATTCCGACGACTTCGGCCGGGTTTGAATCCGCAATCTTGGGCATAGAAACTCAGCATGCTACCAACTACGTCACCGAAGCCACATAACAGGTTGAGAACGCCTGCTTGGTGAAAATAGTGTAACACCCAGAACAATTACTGTATCTGGCAGTCGGCACTGGTGTATAGAGTTCAAGAAGGAGCCAACATGGTGGGCGAGTAAACCGTACAAACCTGCGAGCCGTGTGGGAGTCGTCGCTACTTTTACGGTTGTCTTCTCTCAGCTGGGAAGAGAACCAGGTTATTACCCTGAACAGTCAGGCGCCTGTACGTGCGATTGCTCGCTGATGGTGAGGTCGTGCGCGAAACATTGCACAATGAAGGCCTCTCTCCACTCAATTGGACACAGTGCCGCTACTGTTTAGCTAACATGCGTAATTCTCAGCACTAGTAAAGATAGCTTTCAAGCGTTCCCTTATTAACAATTGATATTATAACTTTCAGTCGGTCAACATAAAATAATTCCAATTACTGGAATTTGTGGAAAAACAAGAAGTTCAGGAAAGAACATATAGCCTACTTACTCCTAAATGCATGGGTATAGTTATAACTAGGGCCCTGATGTTGATGACATGTCATCTTTTTACTGAGCTGTTTAAAACAATGCTGAAGTACATAGAAACTCCGGACGGGCCAACCCATCTTCAAATATGTTATTAGCCTACTATCGATTTTTGCAAAAAATGAAAGTAGACTTATGAGATCAACACAGGGCGAAAAAAAGTGTGTCTGTCTGTGTGTGTGTATGTGTGTGTGTATGTGTGTGTGTGCACTCTGAATGTCTGTCCCCCCTATCAATTCGAAGACGGTGAACGCGAATTGAACGAAATTTGGTACAAAGGTAGCACTAGCAAAGGACACCTCAGTGTCATGTTTTATATCGCCGCCATCTTGACGGAAACGTAATGACGGCCACACAAATGTTCAAAGCTTAAATCAAATTACGACTGACCTAATCATCCGATTTCTACCAAATTTTAGAACAATATACCGTTATGGAGGAAGCATCCTTTGACCAAATTAATAGGTCATTAGCCTAATAGTTTGCGGATGGCGGCCATCTTGGTGTCAAAATCGATTCCCCCTATTAATTCAAACAAGGTGAACCGAATGGAACGAAATTTGGTACAGAGGTAGCACTAGCAAAGGGCACCTCAGTGTCATGTTTTATATCGCCGCCATCTTGACAGAAACGTAATGGCGGCCACACAAATGTTCAAAGCTTAAATCAAATTACGACTGACCTAATCATCCGATTTCTACCAAATTTTAGAACAACATACCGTTATGGAGGAAGCATCATTTGACCAAATTAATAGGTCATTAGCCTAATAGTTTGCGGATGGCGGCCATCTTTGTGTCAAAATCGATTCCCCCTATTAATTCAAACACGGTGAAAGCTAATGGAACGAAATTTGGAACAGAGGTAGCACTAGCAAAGGGCACCTCAGTGTCATGTTTTATATCGCCGCCATCTTGACAGAAACGTAATGGCGGCCACACAAATGTTCAAAGCTTAAATCAAATTACGACTAACAATCATCTGATCTGTACCAAATTTTGCAACAACATACCTTTATGGAGGGAGCATCCTTTGACCAAACTAATAGGTCATCAGCTTCATATTTTGCGGATGGCGGCCATCTTTGTGTGAGAATCGATTCCCCCTATCAATTCGAACACGGTGAAACCGAATGGAACGAAATTTGGTACAGAGGTAACACTAGCAAAGGGCACCTCAGTGACATGTTTTATATCACCGCCATCTTGACGGAAACGTAATCGCGGCCACCCAAATGTTAAAAGCTAAAATGTAACTACGTCCAACCTAATAATCTAGTCTGTACCAAATTTTGCAACAACATATCTGTATGTGGGAAGCATATTCTGACCAAACTGCAAGATCATCAGCTCAATAGTATGCAGATGGTGGCCAGTATGTGTGCAAATCGATTCCCCCTATCAATTCAAACACGGTGAAACCGAATTGAACGAAATTTGGTACAGAGGTAGCAGAAGCAAAGGGCACCTCATTGTCATGTTTCATATCGCCGCCATCCTGACGGAAACGGAATGACGGCACCCAAATGTTAAAAGCTTAAATCAAATTACGACCATCCTAATAATTTGATCACTACCAGATTTTGCAACAACATGCCTTTTTGTGGAAAGCATCTTATGATTGACTACAAGGTCATCAGCCCAATAGTTTGCAAATAGCGGCCATGTATGTGAGCAAATCCATTCCCCATATCAATTCAAACACGGTGAAACCGAATTGAATGATTTTTTTTTACAGAGGTAGCACTAGCAAAGGGCACCTCATATTCATGTTTAATATTCCTATAGCACGTTGTATTTCAACAAGCTACTACAACCAACATTCAATTATACTCCTTGAAAAGGATAAAGAGTTATAACAATACCCATGCATTTAGGAGAAAGTAGGCTGTATGTTCTTTACTGAACATCTTGTTTTTAGTTAGCATCTTTTTGCTATTTTTAGCCTATTTTCAATTTTGAAAAAATAGGCTTATGAGATCACCTTTTGTCCGAGTGTGTGTGCGTATGTGTGTGTGTGTGTGTGCGAGTGTGTGTGATTCGTGTGTGTGTCCCCCCCTAATAAAATCGAAATGGCTGGAGCGATTTCAATGAAACTCGGGAAGTTCATAGCACTTTTCCCGGCGACCTCGACCGTGCCCTTCAAATTTTGTTACGTCTCACCAATCCAACATGGCGGCTGTGCGAAATACTTCACTAGCATTGAATATCTCCGAAACTATTACCGATATCGTCCTGAATTTGTGTACGGTGATAAAGGGCACTACTAGAAGTTCACCTATGAGACTTTCAAAAACCTGGTGACTACAAAACCAACATGGCGGCCAAGCGAAGTTGAGACTTTTAAATAGATTTTTCTCGAGATTTAACTATCTAAATGTAATGAAACTTGGTACAGCAAATGTTTATACACATTGTAATGCACTGGAGTCTAATTTAGTTCAATTGTTTACATAACCTCAAAATGGCGGCTGTGCGAAATATTTCACTGACATTCTATATCTCCGAAACTATTACAGATATCACCCTGCAATTTCGTACGGTGATAAAGGGTACTGATACAGGTATACCTATGTATATTTCATAAACCTGTAATGTACGAAACGAACATGGCGACCAAGCGAATTTAAAATATTTTAATAGACTTTTCTCATGATTTAACTCTCTGAGCGCAGTGAAATGTGGTACAGTAATTGATTTTGCAGATTGTAATGCACTGCCATCTAATTTAATTCAATTGCTTACATAACCTCAAGATGGCGGCTGTGCGAAATTTTAAAATTAAGTTTTAATTTCTTGTGTCGTAATCATGCGATCGAAGTGAAAGTTTGAATAATGAACCTAGGCAATAATTGTCCTTGAATGGTACATAACTCTATGGCCTATACACATAACACTCCTAAATGGTGAGCTCCCGAAATATTTAGACGGTTCTCAATATCTATGAATCTTTTACAGCAACCAAACTGATTTTTTTTTATGTTCATGGAGACTATGAACATATGTTCACCTATAGGACTTTGAGGAACCTGGTGAGCACAAATTCAACATGGCGGCGACGCGAAGTACAAATATTTAAATGGTCGTTTCTCGTGAATTAACTATCCGAGTGCCGTGAAACGTTGCACGTTAAATGCTTTGATCCACTGGCATGTAATGTATTTCAATTGTTTGCATAATCACAAGATGGCTGGTGTGCGTACTTTTAAAATCTCGTTTTTACTTCTTGTGTTCTAATCATGCGATTGAAGTTTGTATACCACACGTACAAAATAATCTTAATGTAATAGTACAAAAATAAAAATCCAACCTAGCAACCATCTGAAATATTTAGATGGTTCTCAATATCTACGAATCTGTTACAGCAATTAAACTGAAATTTTGTATGTTGATTGTGGCAGTTAACATAAGTAGGATATGTGAAAATAGGCTGTATAGTTCTTCACGGAACTACTTGTTCCATTTTAAAAGCATTTTATTCAGTTTGGTAGATTTTTTGGTCATATTTTAGAGAAATTGGCCTTTTAAGGTCATTTTCTTCCAATTGAGTCATGTCACAGCTTTATATGAGGGAGTTAAGTCTCTCAGAGTTAAGAAGAAGCTAGTAGCTGATACAAGATCATTTAAAACTGTGAAATACAATATTTCAGTATTGCTATTAGTAGAAAAATATATATATCTTGGACGCAGAAGAACGGTACCGTTTTCGTCGCAAATCAGTTATTAGCGGAATGGAATGTTATTTGATCTGTTGACCAATGTCAGCTATGGCAGGGTAGAAAGGGGAAGGGGTGTATATTCGTGTCTCAGTTCCGCATAGTTCACGGCGAGAGATATCGTTCATGCCACTTTCTCCATTTTATAGTGCATTTTTTGAATTTTTGAAATATTGGTGAGTTTATTATTATAAGATCATTTTGTCCATTTTATAGTGCATTTTTAAAAATTTTAGGTCATTTATTACAGTAATTTTTGAAAATGTTAAGTGCATTTTTTAATCTTTTTTACGGCATCAACATCCGGGGAATCGATTTTGACACAAAGATGGCCGCCATCCGCAAACTATTTGGCTGATGACCTATTAGTTTGGTCAAAGGATGCTCCCCCTCATAGAGGTATATAGTTTGAAAATTTGGTAGAGATCGGATGATTAGGTTAGTCGTAATTTGATTTAAGCTTTGAACATTTGTGTGGCCGCCATTACGTTTCCGTCAATTCGTGTTCACCGTGTTCGAATTGATAGGGGGAACAGACATTCAGAGTACACACACTCACACACGCACAGACTCCCACACATACACACACACACACACACACAGACTGACACACTTTTTTCGCCCTGTGTTGATCTCATAAGTCTACTTTCATTTTTTGCAAAAATTGAAAGTAGGCTAAAAATAGCAAAAAATGCTAAAAGATGCAAAATAAAAACAAGATGTTCAGTAAAGAACATATAGCCTACTTTCTCCTAAATGCATGGGTATTGTTATAACTCTTTGTCCTTTTCAAGGAGTAAAATTGAATGTTGGTTGCAGTAGCTTGTTGAAATACAACGTGCTATATGGATATTAAACGTTGATTGATTGAATCATCACCTGAATTACTCACAAACACACACACACACACTAATACGGCTATCACAATAAAACGGGTTATCAGACACAATTCAATACTCACTCAATTACACGGGGCTAAATGACCATGATGGCCATGCATGTCAAATGAAACAACAACAACAACAGCTTCCTACCCAAATCATTCCTCGTATAAAAGTGCACACACTAGTAAGCCAACAGACATCACAGTGAGGCAGGTTATCAGACAACTTCTACACACACCCAAGTAAACGGGGCTCCAAGACCATGATACCACAAAACTCCTAAAGAATCAACAACAAAAACAACGACAACAACAATAGACTCTACCGCGCATCAAGGTCAACGAATATTAATCGCGGTATTCGAGTGTTGAAATATGTGGTGTAATAAGCACTGTATGTCTGTTAGGTAGTCAGCCGGAAGGCTGGCTGGATCCTCTAAAAGCACCGCCGTTAGGATATGTGGTTAGATACCCACAAAAACCCAAGTCAGCGCTATATTGAGGCGTACTAGGCAATTAGACGAGTGAGGTAGTTTGCCATTGCTTTCCTCACCGAGTCAAAACAATAGTACTAACCCTATGAGTAGAACCTTTCACAGCATCCACAGGAGCTGACTGTGCCCTGAATATCATAAATGAATTAATATGCATGCAAAAATGCACTAATGATTGGTCAAATATGCGTCACGTTTCAAAATATATGCACTATGAAATAACTATGGCAATTACGATCACTCCGTATTCTTTAGCGTTTCTATTCTGAATATCAAGAAAATATGAACAGTTCGACATTTATAACCACCCCGTTTTCAAAATGTCTCAACTAACAACTAAGAAACAGTTCCAAATAGTAGGGACTGTTATCTCACGGAACTTCAAGCGGTTTTGACCATCAATAATTATATTATTATCTTAATTTTTAAGTGTAACTGATATACAATTTCAATAGCCATTGCATTCTTTTTAAATGAAAATAATTCTACAATATTTACAAAGTAAATGCTGAATAAATACAATAAAACATTAACTAACAAAACGGATTGAAACGTACTAAGTAATTTCAGTATTATTCTGTGATAATACTCTCGGAGTCCGAATCGAAATATACGACTTAAAGAACGTGAAGTAACAAAAAGCGCTTCAAAACAACAGGAAATTAGAAAATAGGCCATTCTCAAGCAGAGATATGCACTTAAACAGGAAAAGAAGAAAAATATGATGCGTTGCCACAATAACGAAAATATGAATAAATATGCAAAAATATGATTTTGCATGAACTTCCGGGCCTTGTCATTACTAAGCCATGAGTGAGACTGAGACATCAGTGAAAAGCCACATTTTACTCTAGCCTGTGCCAACAGACAAATGCAAATGTACTGCATTCATCAAGAGATGGCAATCAGGCCAGAATTATGATGAAAATTAATCAATGTAAAATAAAAATATTGGAATGCAGCCGAAAAAAATCAGAAGCCCCTATGGACGTCAAATTGGCAGATGAAAAGCTAAAGGAAGTAAGAGACTTCTGTTACTTATGAAGCAAAATAACCAGTGACGGACGAAGCAAAGAGGATATAATAAGTAGGTTAGCACAGGCAAGGAAAGCATTTCTACAGAAAAGAAAATCTGTTGACATCGAATATAGATTTAGGTATTAGGAAGTCATTGTTGAAAGCCTACGTCTGGAGCGTGCCGCTCTATGGAAGTGAAACTTGGACTGTTGCAGCAGAAGAAAAGAGGAGAATTGAAGAGTTTGAAATGAGGTGCTACAGGAGAATGATGAAGATCAGATGGGTAGATAGGGTCACGAATGAAGAGGTACCGATATTAAGACGATTGGGAGAGGACAGATGTTTCTGGCGACTGGTAATGAAGAGAAGAGATAGGTTGGTAGGACACATACTAAGACACCCAGGAATAGCAGAGTTAGTTATGGAAGGAAGTGTCGAGGATAAGAACTGTAGGGGTAGACCAAGGTTAGAATATGTTAAACAGATTGGTTCGGATGTAGATGTGTGGTAGCTATGTAGAGATGAAACAATTAGCTCAGGACAGGGTAGCATGGAGAGCTGCATCAAACCAGGCAAAAGACTGAAGACTCAAACAAGAACAACAACAACATTCTGAAATAAATTACATGTGATTAAGTTACGCTTATTTTCGGAAAGATTTAGGGAAGACTTTGCTAATTCCGCATTACTTGAAATATACGTTTCTGCAGAGATACCCCAGTGCAACAGACGAGTTTATCTCACCAGTTATATTGAGCAAACTTGTTTAAGGCGGCTTCGGTGGCGTAGTTGGTAGTATGTTGTGCTTCTATGCCCAAGATAGCGGGTTCAAACCCGGCCGAAGCCGTCGGATCTTTTAATAGCGTTAAAATCCCTCAGTATGCCTTCCTTTGGAGGGGAAGTAAAGCCGGCGGTCCCATGTCATAGATTTATGGCATGTTAAAGAACCTTCCACTAATTACACCTATGTGAATCTAAATTGGATAGGTCAAGAATGTAAACAACGCACTTAGCTTTCTACGTGGCGGTGGCGTCTAGTAGCTAAGTTCTGAACTAGGCCTAGTAGTCGGTGGCGTTTGGCGGCAAAAGTAGGAACTATTTGAAAAATTCTAAGTTGCAGTCTGTACTTAAATTTAAAAAAAAACATATAACACACACTAATACAGCCATCACAATTAACACCACTTATCAGACAGATTCTACACACACCCAAAGTACAAGGGGCTACATGACCGCGTTGTCGCAGCCCCTAAACTAAGGAACCAACCAACCCAAACTTGTTTAATTTCCCTTGGTTATGGATATCAAAACGACAAATGCTACCACCTGATGATAAAATCGTGAAAATTTGTGCTGTGCGTATTTTCTTTAAGAAGGATTTATAATAGATGTATTTTGGCGGTACAGATCTGATGTTTGTTTTTGGCCGGTGCTAGCTTGTTGCGTAGAGGTGTCCGGCCAGCCAGGAAGCTTTCTTATAGTGAGCATGCGCAGTAACAACTGCATTCACGCACGAACACTCGAAAGGAACGAAGAAAAGAAGGAAGGAGGTTGAACGGTTAGCACAGGGGATGTGTGGATTACACGGTTACCGGCCAAAAATAAATAGTGGTAGTAATGAAAGGGTTACACTTATCACATTGCGGATTTAGACAACGTATTGTGGATTTAGCACAAATACCACTAGTATCAACCAAAAATCCCTAAAAGGTTACTAAATTCAAATTTCATTAAAAGTGTTTAAGTATTTAATGATTTAAACAAGCAATGCCAGATGAAATTTTAAGAATTAAATTTATGTCATTAATGTGTAGTAATTTAATTTGTATGTTAATTTTTTGGAAAGCTTCCCCTGAATTTATCATGTCTACCGTCAACCACTTAATATTGCGGATTTAGCCGAGTCTCCGTTATAGAAATCTATGAATGTTACTTTGTGCCTAAATATACGAAGTGTGTTTCCTTCTTATGTTAACAATAACCAAAGAAGTGTCAGTGACAGTGGAAGGACAAACATCAATCTAATTGGGAAGGATTTAGAAAAAAGAAAACTAAGATTTTTCACCAAAGATTTTGAATTCTTGTTCAATGTTTACAATTTAGGTCCAGAACTTTGATAACTCAGCAATTTTTCTAGGTTTATGACCTGTGTTGTGTCGGGTATCGGCTAGGAACACCAAGCTGGCTCATCAGCGGGTTCTTGGTGTGCTTTCCCGGACCCCTACAGGAGTAGCGAACTGTGCACTAACTCCCTTCTTATGAAGCGCACCTGCGCCTCTCACCTGCGGGCGTAGACACCAAGAGCCCTCTGATGAGCCAGCTTGGTGTTCCTAGACGAAACCCCACACAAGACACTGTAAAAAAAACTAGAAAATTGCTGAGTTTTAATTCACTGTCCTTGAAAGCCAATATACCATCTTTTTGGAAGCCTTTATAGGGAGGTATAATAATAACATCGTATGGCCTCGGGTGCAGGGAGCAAGCTTTGTTTTTTGACGCCCAGAGGCCAGCTTGCATGTTGAATTTTGTTGTTCCTTGTAACGCTATGAAAGTCAAGGAGGTTAGATATCTTAGCTCCTTGACAATCGAATTCGAGTAGGAGGAACTTTTTTTTATGTGTTGGTGGAAAATCCCAAGATTAATTTTGCCATTATGAACACGGCCTACTTAATTAAAATGGGTTATTTAACATGCCAACATCGTATGACATTCATGCCGTGATTTTTGTCGCCTTTCAAAGATCATTTACTACGGCCAGGAGCGATCCCACCGTGGTGCTCGAGCTGTTAGCTTTTAGTTCTAATTCCTTGGCCGTGAAAGCCAATATACAATCCTTTTTTCTGGAACTTAGGCCTACATATGTTTTACTTAGTTTTAGCCTAGTTTTCACAAAGAAGGCACACTTTTTAAAGTATCTGATACAGTATAGTTTAATTAATTAAATATCTGTTTTGCTTCTGTGTGAGCCTAGTGAAAGGAGCGAAGCACATCGATTTATCGATAAAACAATCTATTATTCGACAAACCGATTAATCGATTAAACGCACAATCAATAGTCATTATTTGTTGCAATTAATAGACTTTTCTGCTTTGATTATTCGACTGTTCGAAAACTAAAAATAATCGATTAAAAATACCAGCCCTAGCCAACTCGGCTATGGTCTGACCTGACGGGAGGGAGGGGCGAACAGGGCTGCAGCCCAAGGGCATGGACCTGCTGAGGTGCCCGGGGTGGTAGAAAAGCCCAGAGTAGACAAATTTACTGTATTTAATTTGCCAACAAATTTGACATTTTCTGATATTCAATGTTACACATGGTGGTCACTCAAATCGGTCAACGATTTTCCAGGAGTTTTCCAGGAATTTTCTAGGAGTAATTCTCATTTTTCCAGATTTAAAAATAAGTGCGAGTCGTGGCGCACAGTGGGTCAAAATTGAAATCTAGGAGGACAAAATTATTTATTTTCATAATTTAAAAATCAAAATGTATTACTTCTACAGCATTCTCATATAATTGCTGCTCACTATTCTGGGATATAAACGCATCTTAGTGTAAATCTGTCACCACTGTTCGAGCAGACTGAATTGGAGGGTGAATGTAAGTGGCTGTGGTTTGGTTGTCATTGTGGTTAGTGTGATGCTTTAGGATGGAACATGTAGCTGAAGGCATTATCTTTGTAACGTGTTTCAGTTATTAATGGGCATAATTGTTACGTAATTTTAGCTATATTTGCATTATATAATATTTAACTATTATTTATAAAATGATATTTTCACTTAGATTTTTAGTATGTCGCGTCACTTTCTACTTAATGTTAAAATGTAGATAAAGTCTTGTACTTTACGCCTGTTAAAAGATTTTTTGCTTCTTTTTGCAACTTCCTTAGTTATGTTACGTTTTAGAAGATGCCGCTCAACCAGTTCTCACACGTTTACAACTGTTTGAAGCACCGGGTTCGACGATTATGTCGTGGAACCTTGTGACTTGGTTAAAAGCAAATTAGGGGTAGAAAATTGTTCGGAAGAGATAACTGAATGCTAGTCATAGACAATTTCTTGCATGTATAGACGTAGCTTAAGAAAGGTCTTATCTGATGTTTATTATGAAGTAAACAAATTATATACGTTGCTTTCACTCTAAATTCATGATTAAAACGTAAGAATAATTTTGTCCCCCTAGATTTCGATTTTAAACCACTGTGCGGCGGGGGTGGGGGGCGGGGTCCTTATCGGTTGCTTACTTCAAGACCAAAATAAAGCAGTTGTGTTTGGTTTACTTATACAGATGTTGACAAAAATTAGTGGTGATTGCGATATCGATACGCAAGCCTACACACAAATGATTTAATTGTTGATTTAGAAAAGCCTTTGTCACTCAAATATCCGCTTAAAAGAAAAGAGAAAAGAATGCCGCCTGCAATTTTATTGCGGTGAAGTTGTCTATACTCAATATGTTTTACAAAAATACAATCGCGTGTTCTCCCACACAGAAACAGGTAGCCTGAGGAAATTTCTTTCGTTAACCATAGTGTGCTCACCCAAAACCGGAGCGGGAGTATGATTTAAGATGGAAATATTTTATAATTAATAAACAGAGGCTATTTTCCATGAGTTTTCAAATTTGTCATAATTTTCCAGGAGTTTTCCAGACCTAATAAAAATCCAGGAGTTTTCCAGGAGTAGTGGCCACCATGAATGTATATGAATAATAATAATAATAATGTTATTGGTTTTACGTCCCTTTTAACTACCCTGGCTTTTAGAGACGCCGGGGTGCCGGAATTTTGCCCCGAAGAGGATCTTTAACGTGCCAGTAAATGTACTGACACGGCTCCCTCGCATTTGCGCACCCTCAAATGCCAGCTGACTGCGCCAGGTTTCGAACCTGCAACCTTGGGCTCAGCAAGTGAGAACGTTACCCCTGAGCCACGCAGCCAGACAAAATGTATATGACTAGTAATAATAATAATAATAATAATAATAATATCGTACGACCTCGGGCGCCGGGTGCAAGCTTTGTTATTTGACACCCAGAGGGTAGCTTGCATGTTAAATTTCATTGTTCCTTGAAGCACTATGAAAGTCAATGAGGTTAGATATCTAAGCTCCTTGAACACTATAGCGCTTTCTAGTAGAGAAATGAGAAACTTGGTGTTGGCGCAAACTCCCAAGATTAATTTTGCCATTATGAACACGGCCTACTGAATTCAAATGGGTTCTTTGACATGCCAACATCGTATGACATGGTGTCGTATTTTTGCCGCCTTTCAAAAAAATCACCACGGCCAGGAGCGAACCTGCAAGCTTGGGGTTAGTAATCAGACACGTTAACCACTCACCCACCGTGGTAAGCTATATGACAGGTGATTATGCTAGAAAAAATACTATACACACAACATAACAAATTTATTTTTAATAACCATATGTTTACAAGCCTCCGTGGCTTAGGCGGCAGCACGCCGGCCTCTCACCGCTGGGTCCGTGGTTCAAATCCCGGTCACTCCATGTGAGATCTGTGGTGGACAAAACTGAGGCAGACGGGTTTTTCTCCGGGTACTCCGGTTTTCCCTGTCAAAATTTCATTCCAGCAACACTCTCCACTATCACTTCATTTCATCTGTCATTCATTTAATAATTGCCCCAGAGGAGTGCGTCAGGCCTCGGCAGCCGGCACAGTTCATATCCTCGCCGCTAGATGGGGGCTTCATTCATTCCATTCCTGACCCGGTCGGAGACTGGAAGCAGGCTGTGGATTTTCAATAACCATATGTTTACTTCTTCGCGGCCAGAAAAAAAAGTAAGTGTCCACCTTTTATAGGTAGGAAAGTTGGTAAATAACCTTTCAACTCAATCTAATAGCCCCAAAGCAACATTTTGAACTTTTGCAAAGTTCGAATTTTAGTAGCTTTCATAAGGTTGTGAAAGGCCTTAAACTTGTTCTTGTGATGAGAAAGAGTTACATTTTTGGTCAGATAACCTACAACGAAAACTGCATTGCAAATTCAGTAAATTATTACGTTTCCGAAGCAGTACCGTAAATAAAATCATTTAAAAATACACAGTTGTTTTTATGGGGCTTTAAAAATAAAAAAGGAAATTTGATATTTGCGCAAATTGACGGGACGAACTAATATGGAGGAGATCGTGCTCCCTCTCCACGGCCCTGGCTATGGTGACTAAGTTCTTGAGATTAAACTTCCTAAATTACGAAGACAGAGCAGAAGTGACTGTTTCTCTGTTTGAAGAAAACGTTGTAAAGCGCAGACAGTGACCTACGGTAGGTATTTTGTCTCGTGTTAGGAGAGTAAACAGCTGGCAGGCTATATATAGCTAGTGAGCGCCTAGGGTGAATCAGTTTGTGTGTGGAAACAATTCTACCGCGTACAGCGTAAATGGGCTCCGGATGAGCTCAATGTGTGCCAAGGTTAGCAATATCAACAAAACTTGAATCACGCACACCATAGTTCTAGGCCATGAGTCTTCATACACCCGTGGCGTGGGTAGCGAGCGAAGTTCCACTATACACATGGCCTGGAGAACTTCTTGTATGGCATTAACAGAGAGAGTATTATTCCACATACTGTAGTCCTAAAATGAACAGTAATTTCAATCCCGGGAACCAACATTAAGATTTAATAATTTTTAGGTTTATGGGGGGATGTAACCGATGAGGGGTCAAAATATCAATAATTTGAAATATGTGTTTTTTATATGTATACGGAACTTTTATACTTTGTGACAAAATTTCAAGCTCACTACTCAACTGGAAGTATTTTAAAAATAAATTTATATCTGATGCTGCATGCGTATAGACAGTTATTGTTGTTTTAAAAGGGGCAGAACTGCGAGGTCATCTGCCTATAGACAAAGTTACTTAAATGTGAGTAAAAGAACATATCCAGCTTTCAAATGTTGTTTTCTCAATATCAATTTTCCACCACATAGTTACACTTTTCTCTGAAACCCTAAATGATACATAATTGACATTTTCAGGGATTGTTTATTGAGTAATTATACACATATTTTTGTAGAATTATGCTCCTATTTAACCATTTGTAGAATTTGCATGCATTTACATTCATATTTTCACTGAGTTTATAAAATCCAAAATTCAAATGACCATAAATAAAATAAAAACTTTTCACTGTATTAGAGATAGTGACATATATTTAAACTAGTTGAAGGCTCAGGCCAGGATCATTTATAGTTATGTTGTAAAGTGTGCCTAAATAAGAGGATGTAACAAACTTTATGCAGTGACTGTACTGGTGCCATTTTGCCACCCAAGATAGCTGTCGCTTACCACGCAATAGATTATTATTATTATTATTATTTACCGTATGGCTTTTGTGCCGGGAGTGTCCGAGGACATGTCCGGCTCGCCTGAGTCTGTGGCTGCTTCCAGCGGACGCCCTTTCAAGTAGTTCCAACTTTCGCCACCAGATATCAATGATACCTAGTGGTGAACGTTGGAACTTTGATAGAGCGTTCCGGCGAAATCTAACCTAACGATATAGCTTTACACAAGTTTAGTCTGTGAAAGGATCTTTTACATGCCATAAATCTATGACATGGGACCGCTGGCTTTAGTTCCCCTACGAAGGAAGGCATACTGAAGGATTTTTAACGCTCTTAAAAAATCCGACAACTTCGGCCGGGTTTGAACCCGCTATCTTGGGCACAGCACAGTTCAGCATGCTACCGACTACGCCACCGTAATAGATCAAACACCATTAGAAGACTGTACAAAGTTTCAATGCTCAATGTTTTATATTGTGAACTCAGTGAACTTTTAAAGTCAGCTATGCATTTTCGGTTACATCCCCCCTTAAACTCGTTATAATAAACTATTTATTACCTTAAGTCAATATATTGTACATTAAAACCGTGCCGGGTTGGGTCACAAAGTGACCTTCCTCAGCGTAGTTGCGAGCTTTTGGAACAAAAATATATTTAGTATCCTCTGTTATGGCAAAATTTTTTGAAGTGTGTGTTGTTGTACATTTACTTATTCTATACCACACTGTGTAAGGTTACAATGTGACCGAAACCGGTACGGGTTTAATGTACAATATATTTACATAAGGTAATAAATAGTTATAATAATAATAATAATAATAATAATAATAATAATAATTAACATAGAACGAATGGAAAAACTCCAGAAAGCATACTAACTTACATGGTCACATTATAATAAGAAAAGCATATCAAGACAGGCTAAACTTAGACATTACAAAACAGTTGTATCACCAGAAGCATTGTATGCGTCAGAAACGACCACAATTGGAGTATCTGGCATCATAGAAACAGAAAAAAAAATGAACATAAAATTCTGAGAAAAATATTTGGAGCAGTACACAGAGATGGGATATGGATGAAAAGACCTACCAAAGAGCTATATGAACACACAGACAGACTCACAGATATCATTAGAAAACGCAGACTAACTTTCTACGGGCACATACAGAGAATGAACAATAAACGACTTACAAAGAAAATCTTTGATGTAGTAAACAGTTCATAAAGGAAAACAAATTGGTATCATGAAATAGGAGACGACTTAAAGCAATTAGGGATCAACAAGCAAATGATAGAAAACAGAGAAAATTTCAGAAACAAAATTAAGAGCGCCAAATTTTTAGTAAGTGAAAGGAAGAAGATAGGAACATTGTGGACGGAACAAAGGAAATAGGAACACAGTCAAAGGATGAAGAGATTTTGGGAAGAGAAGAAGGGAAAGAACTGAAAATTGTGACATCATGAGATATTTAAGTTCATACACTGTCCATAAGGGCAAACATGATGTAATAATAATAATAATAATAATAATAATGTCATATGGCCTCGGGTGCCGGGTGCAAGCTTTGTAATTTGACACCCAGAGGGTAGCTTTCATGTCGAATTTCGTTGTTCCTTGAATCACTATGAAAGTCAAGGAGGTTAGATATCTAAGCTCCTTGAACACTATAAGGCTTTCTAGTAGAGAAATGAGGAACTTTGTGTGGGCGAAACTCCCGATATTAATTTTGCCATTATGAACACGGCCTACTGAATTCAAATGGGTTCTTTGACATGCCAACATCGTATGACATGCATATCGTATTTCTTCCGCCTTTCAAAAATCACTTACCACGGCCAGGGGCGAACCTGCAATCTTGGGGTTAGTAGACCGACACGTTAACCACTCACCCACCGTGGCAAGCTAATAAATAGTTTATTATAATTAATACGTCAATAAGGAATCTGGCTATCATGGTCATTTTATAAGCCATTTTATAGTTTAAACTCTTTTCATTGGAAATTATATTTTCTAACATAATATTTTTATTGGCATTTTTTAGCCTACTTTCGATTTTTGCAAAAAATGAAAGTAGACTTATGAGATCAACACAGGGCGAAAAAAGTGTGTCTGTCTGTGTGTGTGTATGTGTGTGTGTGAGTCTGTGTGTGTGTCTGTGTGTGTGTGTGTGTGTGTGTGTGTGTGTGTGAGTGTGTGTACTCTGAAAGTCTGTCCCCCCCTATCAATTCGAACACGGTGAATGCGAATTGAACGAAATTTGGTACAAAGGTAGCACTAGCAAAGGACACCTCAGTGTCATGTTTTATATCGCCGCCATCTTGACGGAAACGTAATGGCGGCCACACAAATGTTCAAAGCTTAAATCAAGTTACGACTAACCTAATCATCCGATCTCTTCCAAATTTTGCAACAAAATACCTTTATGGGGGGAGCATCCTTTGACCAAACTAATAAGTCATCAGCGTAATAGTTTGCGGATGGCGGCCATCTTTGTGTGAAAATCGATTCCCCCTATTAATTCGAACACGGTGCAACCGAATGGAACGAAATTTGGTACAGAGGTAGTACTAACAAAAGGCACCTCAGTGTCAGGTTTTATATCGCCGCCATCTTGACGGAAACGTAATGGCGGCCACACAAATGTTCAAAGCTTAAATCAAATTACGATTAACCTAATCATCCGATCTCTACCAAATTTTGCAACAACATACCTGTATAGAGGAAGCATCCTGTGACCAAATAACTAGGTCATTGGCCTAATAGTTTGCGGATGGCGGCCATCTTTGTGTGAAAATCAATTCCCCCTATTAATTCAAACACGGTGAAATCAAATGGAACGAAATTTGGTACAGAGGTAGCACTAGCAAAGGGCACCTCAGTGTCATGTTTTATATAGCCACCATCTTGACTGAAACGTAATGGCGGCCACACGAATGTTCAAAGCTTAAATCAAATTACGATTAACCTAATCATCCGATCTCTACCAAATTTTGCAACTACATACCTTTATGGAGGGAGCATCCTTTGACCAATCTAATAGGTCATTCGCCTAATAGTTTGCGGACGGCGGCCATCTTTGTGTCAAAATTGATTCTCCCTATTAATTCAAACACGGTGAAACCGAATGGAACGACATTTGGTACAGAGATAGCACTAGCAAAGGGCATCTCAGTGTCATGATTTATATCGCCGCCATATTGACAGAAACGTAATGGCGGCCACACAAATGTTCAAAGCTTAAATCAAATTACGATTAGCCTAATCATCCGATCTCTAGCAAATTTAGCAACAACATACCTTTATGGAGGGAGCATCCTTTGACCAAACTAATAGGTCATCAGCCTAATATTTTGCGGATGGCGGCCATCTTTGTGTGAAAATCGATTCCCCTTATCAATTCGAACACGGTGAAACCGAATGGAACGAAATTTGGTACAGAGGTAGCACTAGCAAAGGGCACCTCAGTGTCATGTTTTATATCACCGCTATCTTGACGGAAACGTCATTGCGGCCACCCAAATGTTAAAAGCTAAAATGTAATTACGACCAACCTAATAATCTAGTCTCTACCAAATTTTGCAACACCATATCTTTATGTGGGAAACATATTCAGACCAAACTGCAAGAACATCAGCCCAATAGTTTGCAGATGGTGGCCAAGTATGTGTGCAAATCGATTCCCCCTATCAATTCAAACACGGTGAAACCGAATTGAACGAAATTTGGTACAGAGGTAGCACTAGCAAAGGGCACCTCATATTCATGTTTAATATCCCTATAGCACGTTGTATTTCAACAAGCTACTACAACCAACATTCAATCATACTCCTTGAAAAGGACAAAGAGTTATAACAATACCCATGCATTTAGGAGAAAGTAGGCTATATGTTCTTTACTGAACATCTTGTTTTTTGATTTGTTGTGCCCAACTAAGGAGCTCGTTTGAAATTATTAGCACTTCTCCTTCTTCTTACCTTGACAATATATCTTCATCCTCTCGCTGTGTTCACTTTTACGCTGTTCTGACCATCCTCTATTTTATCGGGTGAACTTTTCAGAAAATTTGTGTTTGTGAATTAAAGTTCTGTCTTGAATGGATTCTTCATGACAACCAATTTCAATTATGTCTTCACTGATTTCTTTTAGCAAGTTGTTTTGATTTTTTATTGATAACTTTTATTGAAAACTTTCCTTGTGAGCCTGTTATTGTCCAATCTATACAGGTGTCCGTAAAACTGTATAGTGGACGATGTATTAAACAGAGATATGCTGTCGTATTATATAATACGCTAAGGTATATGTTTCACAAAACTCAAGCTCCTCAACCAGAGGGCGTTGGCAGGTGCGGTTTGTGTCAACATCTTCCAAATCGTCTCAATAGTACAGGTAAAATCTTACATTTCTTGAAAAGTTAACGGAAATATATATATTTGTTATAAACACATACCGATTACGCAGTACAGAATCTCAGGTACCATACGAAAACTAAGGGTTAATTTCTTTGGACATGTTTCAAGAATGCCTGACGACAGACCCACAAAGAACAAGTAGTTCCGTGAAGAACTATACAGCCTATTATCATATATCCTACTCATGTCAATTGCCTGTATCTACATATTGAGAACCGTCTAAATATTTCAGATGGTCGCCAGGTTCGATTTTGATTTATGTACTATTACATGAAGATTAATATGTGCGTGTGGTATTCAAACCCAATCACATGATTAGAACACAAGAAGTAAAAACGAGATTTTAAAATTTTGCACAGCTGACATCTTGTGGTTATGAAAACAATTGAAATAAATTAAATGACAGTGGATTAACATTTGTATAAGCATTTAACGTGCCAAGTTTCACTGCATTCGGTTGGTTAAATCGCGAGAAACGTCCATTTAAATATTCATAATTCGCGTCGCCGCCATGTTGGATTTGTGATCACCAGGTCCTATAGGTGAACTTATGTTCAAACTTTCTATGAACATAAAAAAATCAGTTCGATTGCTGTAAAAGATTCGTAGATATTAAGAACTGTCTAAATATTTCGGATGCTCGCCATTTTGGATTGATATACTGTATGTATAGGCCATAGAGTTATGTATCATTAAAGGAAAATTATTACGAAGCTTCATTATTCAAACTTTCACTTTGATCGCATGATTACAACACAAGAAATAAAAAACTTAGTTTTAAAATTTCGCACAGCCGCCATCATGAGGTTATGTAAACAATTGAACTAAATTAGATGCCAGTGCATTAAAATATGTATAATCATTTACTGTATCACATTTCACTGCGCTCAGAGAATTAAATCTCGAGAAAAGTCTATTAAAATGTTTCAACTTCGCTTGGCCGCCATGTTCGTTTTGTACTTTACAGGTTTATGAAAGTTACATTGATTAACTTGTACCAGTGCCCTTTATCGCCGTAGAAAATTTTAGGGTGATATCTGTAAAAGATTCGGAGATATAGAATGCCAGTGAAATATTTCGCACAGCCGCCATTTTATGGTTATGTAAACAATTGAACGAACTTAGACGCCAGTGCATTACAATGTGTATAAACATTTTCTGTACCAAGTTTCATTACGTTTGGATGGTTAAATCGCGATAAAAGTCTACTTAAAAGTCTCAAATTAGTTTGACCTCCATGTTTGTTTTGTAGTTACCAGGTTTTTGAAAGTCTCATAGGTGAACTTCTAGTAGTGTCCTTTATCACCGTACACAATCCAGGGTGATATCGGTAATAGTTTCGGAGATACTGAATGCTGGTGAAATATTTTGCACAGCCGCCATGTTGGATTGGTGAGACGCAATAAAATTTGAATGGTGCTATGATCTTACAGAGTTTCATTGAAATCGCTCCAGCCGTTTATAAGTTATTAGGGGACACCGACATACACACACACACACACACACACACACACACCATCACACACCATCACACACACACACACACACACACACGGACAAAAGGTGATCGCATAAGTCTATTTTATCATAAAATGAAAATAGGCTAACATTTTTAACCACTTCAACAAGCCCAATAGGAAAATGAAAAATGGTTTGCTTACACCAAGAAGGTTCTACAACAAATGAATATCACTGGTCAAGACATCCGCAACAGAACCACTTTCAGAAATACGATACACACATTTGAGGGGTTCCTAGAGCCAGAAACTGCGACCTAGAAGAAACAACATTGGACAGCTGAAAAGAAAGAAGCTGTGAACAAGAGAATGAAAGAATAATGGCGCCAAAGAAAACTGAAGTCATGAAGGTTATTTACGTGGTCCTTAGTTGGCCAAAATCGATTATGTTGATGAAAAGATAGGAGGAAAAGAATTGGATTCAACTCTCAATGAATGAGAATTAAGGGACTTGGAAAAGTAGAAGAGTTATGAAAGGCAAACCCGAAAGGGAAGGAGGCAATGGCAAACGGGAAACATGTACCCAGCTGAGGAATCACTCGGAGTCGCCAACTCCCGAACTCACCAACCGTGAGTCCTAGAGGGTCTAGCACTATCCACGGTGTACCCTGCCTACTTTAGGGCCTCGAGCAGATGGCAGGAGATGATCATGGAAAGAAACACAAGGGGTCTGACCCCTCGAAGAATGAGGGACCAGCAAGGATAAGAAAAGGGCCAATCAAGACGGGGAAGTTGAAATACTCCCTAGGCCTCGGATACCCTAATACCGTAGGGATCGGCGAAGAACAAGAGGTGACCAAGTCGATAGGAAAGTTGATAGAGAGGATCGCGGCACAAGTGGGGCATTGCCGGACTCAGCTGGGGTCCCGCGATCGCCAACCCACGTCCGACAAGTTGTAAGCTCCTGGGGGGGGGGGAATCTAACTAACCAACTAACGCATTATTCCATCACTGTTTCCTCTCACAATCGTCTGAGCTTGATATGGTTGAGTTGCCAAGGTTAATGATCATTTCATTCACCACAATATCCTGAATTGCTTTCTTGTTCAAAAGACTTTAATATTTCGTCTTTCATACAGGTATTGTCCTCGGGTAGAACATACATCATAGTTCTCTCACATTCATCGTTAACGTGTTTTTTTTTAAATTATCCATATTGGTCCGTATTGAAATAGAATTCCACTTAATACACTAACTTCGTTCCGTCTTTTCAATACTATTTAATTTACAAAATGCTGTCCTAGTACATGTTTCTTCAGGTAGAAAACATGTTAAAACATTATAGCTAAACAAGATGTTCAGCAAAGAACATATAGCCTACTTTCTCCTAAATGTATGGGTATCTTTATGACTCTTTGTCCTCATTCCTAAAACAATCACCCCAACCACAATGTATTGTTTGTTTTCTTTTATATTGATAATAAGCCAGTAAGTGTCAAGATCAATATTATATACTTTATGATGATTGAATAACAAAACTACTAACTTATTGTAATGCATTCACGTCCGTTAATCTCTATATTAAGCCAGCCTGCAAAATTAAGAATCTTCCGCCCCAATCATCTTCCGCCCCAATCACAGTAGGTGGTGCTGCGACCTATCAGTGAATTAATCTTTATCTTGTACGCCTATGCACTGCCATCGTAATGTACTACGATGGCAGTGTTCTATGGGTGTTGAATGAGTAGGCAGTTTAAAGTAGCCAAGAGGGAGGCGATCCAGCTGGCAGTGTTTAAAGGTATTCGGAGCGCGATCGTGGCTAATAGTTGAACTACCAGTATTACAAAATTGCCATACTTCAGGAGGCCAGCTCAGGCATTTACACAGCGTTATGTTTGGAACAATATTACCCACATAACCCACAAGAGGACAGCACCGTACAGAGGCATTAAGAAGGCCTGGGTAATGACAACGTGTATCTAGTTCTTCTATTCTCCTTTTTCTAATGTCTTCTGTTTATGTGCGATGCTGGGACTGTGATTTTATTAATATACGAGTGTATACTTTATCCTCTCCTTTGAGCTAAATGACATTTTATTCAGTATCTGTGGGAAAAGCTCGTGCACATCATTTGTAAAAGAATTCAAGAAAAAAAAACCTAACTGTAGCAGTATTCGATCCCCAGTCAACTGCGTGTCAGACTAACATGCTAGCCCAGAGCTAACCGTATCCATGACGTCAGGTGTTCTTAACTGATATATTAGATACAAACTGTTGGCAAATAATGACTTTAAATAAACGATTTCTTCACTGCAGTACATCTTCATTAAAGATCATTTCATACAAAGTTTATATTATTGTATCAGTACGGTATATCACATACAACATACTAAAACTACTGAAATATAAGACAGGCACATGAGGACAGCTACCATCTTGTCGTGTGACACAAACGGCTCAGCTCTTTTAAGCCACTCATACTGTATAATATTATAATATTAAATTATAATAAATAACGGATCACGACCTTCAGGATAGCTTAAACCCCCCTAGGCTCGATAATCGGAATTGGTGGGTCTTAAGCTATTTATTAAAATGGTTGCATAATTCACACGGCCGCCATCCTGAAATGGCATGGCCGATGACCTTGAATTTTGGGTGAAAGACGCGTCCTATATAAAGGTATGTTGTCACCAAACTTGGTAGAGATCGGATGATTAGTTTAGCCGTAATTTGATTTTACGTTTTGAACATTTGAGTGGCCGCCATTCTGTTTTGGTAAAGATGGCGGCGATATAAAGTACGACACTGAGGTTTCCTTTACTAGTGCTACCTCTGTACCAAATTTCGTTCAATTCGGTTTCACCGTGTTCGAATTGATAGGGGGGGACAGACATTCAGAGTACACACACTCACACACACACACACACACACAGACACACACACACACACACACACACACACACACACACACACAGACTCACACACACAGACTCACACACACACATACACACACACAGACAGACACACTTTTTTCGCCCTATGTTGATCTCATAAGTCTACTTTCATTTTTTGCAAAAATCGAAAGTAGGCTAAAAATATACACTCAAAACATTGTGATTCATGCCAATCACTAGATGCCAATCACTAGATTGACATGTTTTAATTAGTTATAGAAAGGGACAGACATTTTCCAAGTGTATGGACAATGAGACACCCTGTGTCCACATTAATGACTTTTTAATGAATCATAATGTTTTGAGTGTATATTTTTTAGTTGGTTGGTTGGTTCTTAAGTTTAAGGGCTGCGACAACGCGGTCATGTAGCCCCGTGTACTTTGGGTGTGTGTGTGTGTAGAATCTATCTGGTAACCGGTGTTAATTGTGACGACTGTATTAGTGTGTGTTATCTGTTTTTAGCCTACTTTCGATTTTTGCAAAAAATGAAAGTAGACTTATGAGATCACTACAGGGCGAAAAAAAGTGTGTCTGTGTGTGTGTGTGTGTGTGTGTGTGTGTGTGAGAGAGAGAGAGAGTGTGTGTGTGTGTGTACTCTGAATGTGTGTCCCCCCCTATCAATTCGAACACGGTGAGCGCAAATTGAACGAAATTTGGCACAAAGGTAGCACTAGCAAAGGACACCTCAGTGTCATGTTTTATATCGCCGCCATCTTGACGGAAACGTAATGGCGGCCACACAAATGTTCAAAGCTTAAATCAAATTACGACTAACCTAATCATCCGATCTCTACCAAATTTTGCAACAACATACCTTTATGGAGGGAGCATCCTTTGACAAATCTAATAGGTCATTAGCCTAATAGTTTGGGGATGGCCGCCATCTTTGTGTCAAAATCGATTACCCCTATTAATTCGAACACGGTGAAACCGAATTGAACGAAATTTGGTACAGAGGTAGCACTAGCAGGGGGCATCTATGTCATGTTTTATATCGCCGCCATCTTGACGGAAACGGAATGACGGCCACCCAAATGTTAAAAGCTTAAATCAAATTTCGACCATCCTAATAATTTGATCTCTACCGGATTTTGCAACAACATGCCTTTTTGTGGAAAGCATCTTATGACTGACTACAAGGTCATCAGCCCAATAGTTTGCAAATAGGGGCCATGTATGTGTGAAAATCCATTCCCCAGATCAATTCAAACACGGTGAAATTGAATTGAATGAATTTTTTTACAGAGGTAGCACTAGCAAAGGGCACCTCATATTCATGTTTAATATCCCTATAGCACGTTGTATTTCAACAAGCTACTACAACCAACATTCAATTATACTCCTTGAAAAGGACAAAGAGTTATAACAATACCCATGCATTTAGGAGAAAGTAGGCTATATGTTCTTTACTGAACATCTTGTTTAATTCAAGTACTGCAACATAGTATTTTTCAAATAGTTCCTACGTTTGCCGCCAAGCACCACCGTCAACGACTACTAGGCCAAGTTCAGAACTTAGCTACTAGACGCCACCGCAGTCGGCTCTTGGCAACGAACGTAGAAATCTAAGAGCGTTGTTTGCATTCTTAACCTATCCAATTTAGCTTCACACAGGTGCAATTAGTGGAAGGTTCTTTAACATGCCATAAATCTATGACATGGGACCGCCGGCTTTACTTCCCCACCCCCCGAAGGAAGGCATGCTGAGGGATTTTAACGCTCTTAAAAATCCAACGGCTTCGGCCGGGTTTGAACCCGCTATCTTGGACATAGAAGCTCAGCATGCTACCGACTACGCCACCGAAGCCGCTTTATATGTTTTTAAATATTTTTTAGCTATAAGGTTTTAACATGTTTTCTAGCTGAAGAAGGACACAGATGTGTCCGAAACATGAAATAGGACAGCATTTTGTAAATTAAATAGTATTGAAAAGACGGAACGAAGTTAGTGTATTAAGTCGTTAACGGTTGGCAACTTAGACGTAAGGCAGTAGAACGCACCGGCAATAACCACTGTTCGCTGCTGGCCAATAGCTGATGGTTCTCGACGAATAGCATGATGCCTCTATCCATCCACGTGGACTTAAAAGTACGGTCCTGGCGGCCTGCTCGTGTGTCAGGTGACCAGTTTTGCACAGCTGCTCGTAGTTCTGTCCAGTCTCGCTGCTTCTTCTCAGTGGCTACAGTGGAGAGTTGACAATACTGTGTCTCGAGCTGGGAAAGCGTTGCACAGTGGGTCAAAATCGAAATCTAGGGAGACAAAATTATTTTTAAGTTTTAATCGTGAATTTAGAGTGAAAGCAACTTGTATAATTTGTTTACTTCATAATAAACATCAGTGAAGACCTTTTTAAGCTACGTCTACACATGAAAGAAATTGTCTTTGACTAGGAGTTGGATAGAGCATTCAGTTATCTCTTCAGAACAATTTACTACCCCTGATTTACTTTTAACAAAGTCAAAAAGTTCCACTTTTGACAAATTCGTCGAACCCAGTGCTTCAAACAGTTGTAAACGTGTGAGAACTGGTTGAGCGGCATCTTTTAAAACGTAAAATAGCTAAGTAAGTTGCAAAAAGATGCAAAAATACTTATAACAGGCATAAACTACAAGACTTTTCTACATTTTAACATTAAGTAGAAAGTGACGCGACATACTAAAAATCTAAGTGAAAATATAATTTTAAAATGAATAGTTAAATATTATATAATGCAAATATAGCTAAAATTGCGTAACAATTTCGCCCATTTATAACTGAAAAACGTTACAAAGATCATACCTTCAGCTGCATGTTCCGTTTTAAGGCATCACACTAACCACAAAGACAACCAAACCACAGCCACTTACATTCACCCTCCAATTCAGACTGCTCGAACAGTGGTGACAGATTTACACTAAGATGCGTTTATATCCCAGAATAGTGAGCAGCAATTAAATGAGAATGCTGTAGAAGTAATACATTTTGATTTTTAAATGAAAATAAATAATTTTGTCCTCCTAGATTTCGATTTTGACCCACTGTGCGTTGGCTTCCCGCAGACATGGAATGTTCTGTAAGCATCCGCCCAGCTAGTTTTCAAAGGCGAACCGCTCGTTAACGAGGAAAGAGAAAGAACTGTATATAGGCACATGGCGCAGTAGTTGTCAACTGTCTCGCGGGCATTCTATTCCACTCCCTCAATATCTGTCATGTTCTCTCTTTCAAAATTCACGATTTACACTGACTCACCCATCAGCAAACAGCATGTGCACTTAAGACGTACGTCAGGAACTCACCTGGAAACAAAATATATCACAGTTAGTGAGGAGCTCTCATCTAACAGGCATTGATATAAACCATGCTTTTGTAAGTATTAATTAACAATCAAGGCAGTTATTTATACCCTTAACTAGCTACCCACCCCGGCTTCGCCCGGTATCTTTAAACAGTTTACCCAGAGTCAGCCTAAAATACGATTTTTTTTTTTTTAGATTTCAATGAACTACGACCTATATCCGTTTACCGTCTCCGCATGTTGGGTTAAAATCACTGACTGGCTTATTAATTATATTTTCATGGAGACAGCATATGGAACGAATTCTTGTCAGACGTAATTTTAGAATGGCGAGGTGCATGAAACCGTCCAATTTAAACTTGACGGTGTATTCTCCGGAACGGAGGCTTAAACTGGGGTGATAGGCTCGCTCACTAGCTAGCCCGTAAACTGTCTCCGTAGCTAGTAATTGAATGGAGATTATTGGAAGAAATTAAAACGTAAAAACACTTATAGTGGGCGATGTAATGCAGATTTTCCCGGACTCTTTTGTAGAACTTTTCATGCTGAACAATTCTTACACTTATAATATATAGATATAGCGTAAGCTTATAAGGCGCACGGACGGTAGGCTTTTTTTCCGACTCGAATTACTGAAATCGTTACTGCTCGGCTTGCTTTGGTCAAAAATGAATTTTTTTTTCTACAGAAACCTTCCTCGAGAAATCCTTTCCTTTACAGAATGGTGAAAACCGCATCAAAATCAATCCAGTGGTTCTCGAGATCACTCGGAACATCCAAGAATCGGAGACTTATACTAAGTAGAGATAATTTCAGATATCACAAGGTCAGAGATGGAGTTGTTGTTGTTGTTTCATTTGGGGGGCTCGGACATCGTGATCATTTAGCCCCTTGTACATGGTTGTGTGTTTAAGTTTGTCTGTTAACCTGTGATGTTGTGATGACTGTGTTATTTGTGTGTACATGTATTTGCAATTCAGGTGTTTGGGAAGGTGACGGCTGTGGCCTTAAATTGGGAACCATCCCGGCATTTGCCTGGAGTAGAAGAGGGATACCACGCAAAACCATTTCCAGGATGACTGAAGTGGGTATAGAACCCATCTCTTCTCAGTTTTGCCTCACGAAACTGAGTGGACTTTGTTCTAGCCCTCAGAACAGAATTAAATTTCTTGCCAGAACTGGTAATCGAACCCAGCCCTTAAAGGCAACAGCAAAGAATGCTAGCTGCTACATTACAAGGTGCTCTTAATGACTAGCCGTCCCCGTGGTGTAGGGCTAGCGTATCTGCCTCTCACCCACAAGCCTCGTGCTCGATTCCTGGCTCCGGAGAGATTTAGAACCTGACGTGAGGGTATTCGGCCTCGTGAAGACATCTGAGTAGCTGTCTCAAGAGAGAGGCAGCGCCCCGGCTAAGATTAGCAATCGAGAGAACCTGTCGCACTGTCCACGCGTCACCCCGCAATCTGCAGGCCACGTAAATCACCAGTGATGGACGAAGCAAAGACTGTATACAAAGTAGGTTGGCTCAGGCAAGGAAAGCATTTCTTCACAAAACAAATTTGTTGAAATCAAATATAGATAAGTATTAGGAAGTCATTTTTGAAAGCCTTTGTCTGGAGCGTGGCGCTCTATGGAAGTGAAACTTCACTATTGGTGCAGCAGAAAAGAAGAAAATAGAAGCGTTTGAAATATGTAGTCTACATACATTTTTGAAAGGATTCTTTAAAAAAATATATTGCACAGTGATCTTGAATTAAAAGAACAACCGATGAGAGAGAACAAGAAGTAGAGTGACTGAATAACTAAAAGGAAGGAAGGAAGGAAGGAAGGAAGGAAGGAAGGATGGATGGAAGGAAGGAAGGGAGGAAAGAAGGAAGGAAGGAAGGATGGAAGGAAGGAAGGAAGCTTGTAGTTTAACGTGACCGAATAACTAAAAGCAATAGTACGTTGCCTACATTATGCAACGAGCCTATAATGGCAATAATTAAGACACGAGTATGTTTATAAAACGAGCGTATGCGAGTTTTATAATTTCCATACGAGTGTCTTAATTACCATTATATGCGAATTGCATACGACTGTTTATGTTCGAAGATAATTATTATAACTATTTTATGTTCGAAGATAAATATTCATAAATATCTGTCGAGATTTCGCCAGTTTTATGTACTGATCAGAGCGCATGGGACGCAGTGAATGCCATGTATTTAAACCATGGCCTTCTCGATTACCCCACTATGACACTAGGCAACGCAGTGAAATTTAAATTAGAAGGCCTCGGAAGTCAGCGCAGATGCGATGCTAACCTTATCTAATTGGTCAAACAACTGTTTCTTGAGCTGTGATTGGTGAGAGAAACTGTTTCATAATGAACAAGTAGTTCCGTGAAAAACTATACAGCCTATTTTCATATATCCTGCTAATGTTAATTGCCTCTATCAACATACAAAATTTCAGTTTAATTGCTGTAACAGATTCGTAAATATTGAGAACCGTCTAAATATTTCAGATGGTCGCCAGGTTGGATTTTTATTTTTGTACTATTACATTAAGATTATCGTGTACGTGTGGTATTCAAACTTCAATTGCATGATTAGAACACAAGAAGTAAAAACGAGATTTTAAAATTACGCACAGCAGCCATCTTGTGATTACGCAAACACTTGAAATAAATTAGATGCCAATGGATCAACATTTGTGTAAGCATTTAACGTGCAACGTTTCACGGCACTCGGATAGTTAATTCGCGAGAAACGTCCATTTACATATTTATACTTCGCGTCGCCGCCATGTTGGATTTGTGCTCACCAGGTTACTGGAAGTCCTTTAGATGAACATATGTTCATAGTCTCTATGAACATTAAAAAATTCAGTTTGGTTGCTGTAAAAGATTCATAGATATTGAGAACCGTCTAAATATTTCGGAAGCTCGCCATTTAGGATTGTTATATGTATAGGCCATAGAGTTATGTACCATTCAAGGACAATTATTGCCTAGGTTCATCATGCAAACTTCCACTTCGATCGCATGATTACGACACAAGAAATAAAAACTTAATTTTAAAATTTCGCACAGCCGCCATCTTGAGGTTATGTAAACAATTGAATTGAAGTAGATGGCAGTGCATTACAATCTGCAATATCATTTACTGTACCTCATTTCACTGCGCTCAGAGAGTTAAATCACCAGAAAAGTCTATTAAAATATTTCAAATTCGCTTGGTCGCCATGTTCGTTTTGTACTTTACAGGTGTATGAAATATACTTAGGTAAACTTGTATCAGTACCCTTTATCACAGTACAAAATTGCAGGGTGATATCTGTAATAGTTTCGGAGATATAGAATGTCAATGAAATATTTCGCACAGCCGCCATTTTGAGGTTATGTAAACAATTGAACTAAATTAGACTCCAGTGCATTGCAATGTGTATAAATATTTGGTGTACCAAGTTTCATTACGTTTGGATAGTTAAATCGCGAGAAAAGTATATTTAAAAGTCTCCACTTCGCTTGGCCGCCATGTTGGTTATGTAGTAACCAGGTTTTTGAAAGTTTCATAGGTGAACTTCTAGTAGTACCCTTTATCACCGTACACAATTTCAGGGCGATATCCGTTATAGTTTCGGAGATACTGAATGCTAGTGAAATATTTCGCACAGCCGCCATGTTGGATTGGTGAGACGGAACAAAATTTGAAGGGCACGGTCGAGGTCGCCGGAAATAGTGCTATGAACTTACCGAGTTTCATTGAAATCACTCCAGCCGTTTAGATTTTATTAGGGGGACACACACACACACACACACACCTCACACACACACACACACACACACACACACACACACACGGACAAAAGGTGATCTCATAAGCCTATTTTTTTCAAAATTGAAAATAGGCTAAAAATAGTGTTATAATGACCATCATTATGATACAGTTTTCTGACGTATAATAGTCAGCGTCGAACATAATGTAAATTAATATTCAGTTGGGCAAGCTAAATTCCACGGAGCTTTTTCTTTTGTGGGGGGATTCAAACTTGCAAGCTTAATACCATAATTCCAAAATTATGTCACAGGTTTAATAAAAATTGAGGGGCCCGGAAGACCTCGTCTCATGGCCCGTGATAGCTCTCTACGGCCTTGTACAGTGCCGCAAGGTGGTAAGGGTTGATTACATAGCAACTAGAGCTTTTCACCAACACTACGAAATATGCAGTAGATCGTGCGTGACCTATCGCCAATAGATAGAATGATAAACACTTCCTGACTAGCATCATCTTCCTTATCGCATTGTGCTGATACGACTCACGTGATACACTCGTGTAAATTTAGCCAAACCTTCCTCATTATCGAATCACATTTCCTCGTATTGCTTGATGGCCTGTCCGCAGGGGTGAAGCTGGACTTGACTCCAGCTGGGGAAACATTCGTAAGTGACGGCGAATATTTGCGTCACAATGTTCATTTTAGATACTGTAAACTGGCTTTTGTACACTTGCCATCATAAAAGCCAAGATTAGAAACTGTTCGCAACTACTGTAGGTCCTCAATTTAAAGAAAGGAAGCCTGCAGTTTTACGTGACCGTTAATATCGCGATCATGAGCCTCGGGACCTCCAATTTTGCGTGGAATCCGTACCACTTCGAAAATCTCACATGCATGGAGTTAAACCTGGTCCACCTGGTTCGCCTAGTGCAAATTAAATGATCACACAGAACTATTCTTAAAGCGTAATTTGACATTTTATTTTTTAGATATAAATATGTTTTTTTGAAAATTTGTTGTGACATAATACTGCTACTAATAATGATAATAATAATAATAATAATAATAATAATAATAATAATAATAATAATAAAGACGGAAAATAGAAAAAAGTTCTTCAAGAAATTGGCATTACAGAGGAAACTTTACAAGATCGACTCCTGTTCAGATCAGGGCGTGATGGCGCAGCGGTCAAGCTCTTCGCCTCTCAGCAAGGTGGGCGGGGTTCGATTCCCGGTCAATGCATTTGAGATTTTGGAAGTGAAATGCCGTGTCCTGTGGTTCGGATTCCACGTAAAAAAAAGGAGGTTATGTGGCTCATAATCACAAGATTAACGGTCTCGTAAAACTACAAACTTCCTTGCTTCCTTGTTCAGAACATTAATCAATAACGATCATTTCTCTGAGAAAATGACTGACAGGGCTAAGAAATCATGGACGGAAGAACGGAGGATGAGGAGGAAGATTTTTAGTGCCCAGATGAAGAGATTTTGGGAGAAGAAAAAAATATAATTAGCAAAATAAGTTCCATTGCGCTCCACAGATGGGAATATCGATGTAAAGTAGGGGCGCAGAGATTGATAAAGGGGGGAGGGGCGCCGGCTCTGATTGAACCATGAACCAATCATAGACAGGAAGCTCCCTCGACCATGCAAGACTAATAAACTCGAACTTATTTCACAAGAACTGACCAGTAGATCCTGCCAGCAGGAATTCTAAAAAAAAAAAAGGCGTAGAGTAACATTTCCCACACAGCAGCCTTTCACACTCCACCCACAATGATATCTCCTTACCAAACACTTAATCACTAATGACAATAAACCGCTTAACAATATGACCACCAAATCCTTACAAGAGTAGATTCTTCTATTTCTGCCATTGTGGACTCGAATTCAGCCAGGCCTTTGCAGTCAGTTCAAAGACAGTGAGTGAACAGGTGAATTCTAGATCGTGTTCAGTGGAAGTGGTTAGCCCGATTTACAACCTTTTTTTTTTTCAAAACGTTGTTGAACTTTGATGTGCTCTAGGAATAGTAAATTGTGTTATTATTATTATTATTATTATTATTATTGTAATTGGTAGTTACAGTAATTAGACAGAAGCAAATACTGTAGATCTTGTGATCCGCTTTTGTTTGTAGAAAGTAGCCTATGCGAAGTGCCAAGAAAGGGCGCTAGATATTTCATGATTCAGAAGGGGGAGGCGACGGAAATAGTATGGGAACCTCTGGTCTATACACATGGGGCGTCACAAGTAACCGATTGTGCATTCAAAAGAAACAGAATTACCGGCAACAGTGACGAATTGCACTCTGATTTCGTTAATAATTTAAACAGTGCGTTTAAACAAATTGACTGGCTGCGTGGCTCATCGGTAACGTTATCGCCAGCTGTTTCCAAGTTTGCAGGGTCGAATTCTGGCGCAGCCAGTTGGCATTTGAGGGTGACCAAATGCAAGGGGGCCCGTGTCAGTAGATTTACTAGCACGCTACAGATCCCCTTCTGGGCAAAATTCCAGCATCCCGGCGCGGCGTCTCTTAAAGCCCCAGTATTTAAAGGGGACATAAAACCAATAACAATATTCAGAATGTCTACCAACTATTTGAAAATTCAAAGTTGCAGTCCCTACTTGAATTAAAAAAACAGATACACACACTAATACAGTCATCACAATTAACACCGGTTATCAGACAAATTCTACACACACCCAAAGTACACGGGGCTACATGACCGCGTTGTCGCAGCCCCTAAACTAAGGAACCAACCAACCAAAAAGCCAACTAACATATTTCCCTGACAATTACCTGATTTTTCCACGATAAATCGGAAAATTTCCATAATAAATATATAAAACAAGGTTTGTACTTACTGTAAAGAGCATTTTAAAAAGTGCTTGAACAATAAACTGTAGCATGACAAATTTGAAAAAAATAATTTTGTTTTCTAAATTTTTCATCCAGAAAAACTATTGCACTTGAGAGTATTGAAAGAAACTCGTCAATAGTAATACTCTCAAAAATCATACAGTTACACATTTATATACAAACACACAGTCTACACATGTAATTAGTGTGCTCTATTTTACAAGAAATGAGAGCTTACCGAACAATCATCACCGGAATATACAGTATTTTTCCCCATCAAAATTTAAATGCTTAATTTCCAATCATTCAAGATTGGACCTTATAAAACTAAAATTCCCTGAGTGTCATTAAAATAACCTGATAATTCCCTGAGTCTTCCAAGATTTAAAAATTCCCTGAGTATTCCCTGTTTTTCAGAGTAGTAGACACCCTCTTATTAATGCTTTCACTTTCAGGCTTTCATCCGATGGATGTGTGAAACTATCCGACATATTTACCAAGCTTTGCACACACTTCTTTTAATATGAGACGGAAGAGAGAAAAATAAAGATATTAAAATAAAATATTATAAACATAGAGTGTATAAATGACATAATAAGTGTATCTGAGCCATATGATTTATATATAAAAATATTAAAAAAGAACAATGGAAATAAATTGCTAATTTCAGATTTGAAATTTTTGAAGTAATTTTGGGAAATGTAATTCACTTGTCAAGTCTAATATTCATGTTAAAAGAAACTATATTAATTGATAGCGTGGTAAACGTGAAGATTCCAAAATTACCAACGAAAAGTGAGAAAAATACACGCAAGTTTGCCACCAACCGTAAGGTAAACAAGACACGAAACTCTGTGAGCACGTGTTTCAGACTCTAAGAATTAATATAAATACGGATTGTCAGAGCTTCCCAAGAATATAAACGTAGTTAAAATTGCCTTCTTCATATTCCCTGAAAATTGCTGTTATCAAACATAAAAATAACGAATAATCTATGATAAAGGCCACTAACAGTTTTGGCACGAACAGGGCGTAACGACAGATCGTTGCCTTGAAATTCAAAGGGTTAAGCACATTGTTCCCTAATACTGACGAAACCTCGTTGAAGCATGCCCAGCCACAGTGGGCAGTTGTTCTCCCTCTCCCTCTCTCTCTACCTGCATAAGAGGCATGGCGAAATCAGTAGCGCACACACGCAAGGACGAAATGATAATAGTTGTTTTGGAAATGTGTACAAGGTCAGCTTGTTTATCACACGGACTTGGCATGACTTTAATACCGGCAAGAAACAAGAGAATCAAACACGGCAATTATCTAATTTAGCTTGACAATCATGCCCACGGCTGTGAAGAGTCAAGGTAGTAGTTCTTCGTATCGAGACAGGCTGGGTGGTGGCTAAATCTAGGGCATACTGATGGACAGTTCTGACATTTAAACTGTTGCCGTTATAAGCAGTACAGTGAGGTCACTCCCTATAGATACGCCCCTGTCCGGATAAACAGAAAGTTATCCGCATCCGCCCCGCATCCACACGACTTTTATCCGTATCCGCACGTTTGTTATCCAAATCCACTGACATTATCTAATAACTTATAAATATTATTGTAAAGTATTAAAGCGATACATTTAGACATTGGTCATGTGTGAATCGCAAGGCAATGTTGACTGAGTTTTGCCCCTCTGAGTAACGGCAAGTATATCAGCGGGTGGCTAATTATATCACTTACTTAGTCGTCGGATATACCACCGCAGTCAAGCGCAGGTATAAAGGATTTTTATTTTTATTTTGGCAAAAGTGAACACTAATTGAGGGTATTTAGATGACTGGCTTCCCATACAATCCAAGCGAGAACAAATAGTGAAATAACAAGAAACGTGAAAGACGCAGCTCTTAGAAAAAACTAAAATTATTTAAAAAAATCCAGTTCAACATGGCATTCTAAAAACTATCCATAAATTTACTCTAAATATTATCCGCAGCTGATCCGATATCCTCACAGCCATGCAATGATATCCGCACAGGGCTTCACCTATAGAACCAAGACTCGCATACGCCGCCTGGAGGCCAGAGCACTGTGGCTAGCCGCGTGTCGAGCAAGGCACTGGCGCTAGCAGTACAGGGTCTTTCATATAAAGTAAGAACGCCAAGCGGCGGGTTTGTTATCCGCTAGTGTGGTGGCCTTGACCGAGCTTGTGGCGAGCCGTGGCCCCCTGCTCTAAGCTTGTGTACAATCCTCTATGAAATATTACCTTATAAAAGGTCCTGGAAGTGTCGTCCTTCCTGGGTTATACAGGCATTGTATCTGGTAACCACATTTTGGCTGACGTGAGTGAGTCATGCCACTGTATTTTTTCTGATTTTTTATTTTGTGTTTTTTATTGGGCACTGAACCAGTAGTGTCAAAGTTATTTACAATTACGTGAATCTGTGCTAGTGAAGGTGGCACTTCATCAGGAAATTGCTGAACAAATGCATCACGTACCCGCCGAGCCAAATCGTAATTAAAATAAATTTTACATACAAAAATACGATGTTGCAATGATAACTGTCTCAACATGTTAGCAGCTGTGGTTCAGACTGGCGACTGACAACACCTGCACGCTTATTGCAAGGTCAAGTTTGTACTATGCGCGCGCTTTCAATACTACAGCAGGGGGCCGTGGCGCGTCACAAGGTCGGCCAAGCCGGCTTCAGCAGCGAATGACAAAACCGCCGCTCGCCGTTCTTACTTTATATGAAAGACCCTGTAGTTTAGTGTCCAACACATTTACACTTGTTAACGTATTTAATAATCACAATTTCTTACATGAATTTCAGGGTAATTGGAATAGGAAATGATACCATAAGTCAACAAAATGCAACATTTGGGTTCAATGCACCGGTCTCGGTTATATTATAATATGATATGAATGAAGTTGCAGGATTACATATAATTTTATAAAGTATGAGTCCAAATATATTTCCAAAAACGTTACCTAAATGTTTAAAAATACTCTAAAAATTAAAATTAAAATCAGATCAGTTACAACTTTCTTTAAGTTAATTATGAAAGAACAAATTCTTCAAAAAGACAGCTCGAAAACTTATTTCCCTAAAATCATTTTAATTAATATAAAATGTATACATTTTCTTTAAGACATATTCATTAGACGGATCAATGGGCAAAACAATCTTATATTTGAAAAAAACAAGAAGTTCCGTGACGAACAAAAGAGCCTACTTTTCTTAAAATTAAGATTCATGCCAATGATTAATCTACAGTATATGAACCTATCTAGAATAATGACGAATTAAGTTGGTAATATCGAAATGTTTAATTAGTTGGAAATATATCTGGTAAAATGTAGCCTAATAAAGCACTACATTTGGCAGCCCTGGTTTCTGAATATATTCTTAGTTCCATCTCTTAAGGTACTGAATACAAAATTTGGTTGAAGTCCAATGGACGTTACATGCAGTTAGACATTGGATCTATCAGCACGCGTAAAAGCATGTTGGCAACAATGTCATGCGTGTGCTGGTCAGAAATAATCTGAAATATTATGATATCTTGTTGTGCCAAATTTGGATGAAATCCATTTGTTAGTATAGAAGTTACATGTATTTTAAAATTGGACCTATCAACAGGCTTAGAATCATGTTGGCAGCACTGACGTATATACGTTACTCCAAATTAATCTAAAATATCAGGTACTATACGTGTGCATAGTTTACAGCTGTTGGCTTGCATACTTTCTGATATATTGGTATTTGGATAAAAGAATAGAGAGAGCAATTATTAACAGTTGGCAGCCCTGGTGGCTCTTAAAAATACACTCAGTCATATCTGTTTATGTAAACCTATTACATACAAAATTTGGTCGAAATCCAATTGATAGTGTAGAAGTTATATGCATTAAAAATGGACTTATCAGAAGGCTTAAAATTATTTTGGAAACACTGACATGTATGGCCTCCTGGAAATTTAATTGAAATAGTATTATCTAAGTGTGTGCCAATTTTGGAGTAGCTCCGATGCATACTTTCCAAGATATCCAACATGGAGCTCAAATTTCTAGTGCGTTTTTTCAGCAGTTGGTAGCACTGAAATAATTTTCAAATATGGGCTTGAGATATTCCGGTATACGTCTTTACTAATACTAAATTTGGTTTCTATTGCTGCAGCCGTTTAGGTGTTGATAGGGACACATACACACACACACACACACACACACACGGCCAGCCAGACAGACACACATTTTCCCGGATCATTTAAGTCTACTTTTTCCTCATTTTTGCAAAATGTGAAATTTAGGCTAAAAAATCTTCTCCAAGGAAAGTGGACAAGTCTGATATGGAACTTATGTTGTTCATTGAGAAATTTAGAGGTTGGGATTCATTGTGAACTTATGCTACGTTCGAATAAAAGGTTTTAAGATACATTATAGTGAAAAGAGTTAGTCCAAAAACTAGACCACAATGAATCCCACAATAATTTACCATTGCTGAATTCAATCGTGCACGGAAATTATTCTGAAAACTGTTCCAAAAATGTTGTATTTTTTGGCCAGAGTAAATAGTAATACCGAGCAAAAACACTAGAATGTGACGGAAATGTTGCAATAAACAATAAACAACTGCTTACACTGAAAAAAAAAAAAAAAAAAAAAACAACATCAGGTATTTAAACAACATACATGTACATGTACGTGTACGTTATCTAGCCACCATAAACACTTCAAAAATACTGGAATATATTTTGACGTTCACCAACAATTTACAAATAATCGGGAGGACAACTTGAGTAATCGTGAGCGGGAAATACTATAGGAAATCGGCAGTCTCCCGCCTAAATCGGGAAAGTTGGCAGGTATGGAAAATAAACCCAGCTCAGGATTCCCCGTAGTTGTCATTTCCCGAGCTCACCAGCTGTATGGCCTTTAGGGTGTAGCACTATTCAGAGTGCACACAATACGGGGGTGGGGCTACACACACCCTGCCTCCGTTAGGGCCATGTGCAGAAGGGAGGAGATGCGATTATAAGGAAAAAGGAGGCGTTTACTTTAACGTGACCATTAATCTCGCGATCATGAGCCACGGGACCTCATTTTTACGTTGAATACAAACCACAGGACATGGCATTACACTTCGAAAACCTCACATGCATTGACCCGGAATCGAATCCTTGGTGAGAGGCAAAGAGCTTGACCGCTGCGCCACCCATTAACCCAAGAACGGTAGCGCTAATTGCTACGTTGTTACTGGTAGCGCTCCGCATCGGCGACGACGACGATTCTAGAAACTGATAATAAATACCATTCACGACAACTTTTATTTCACTCTATAGGCTAGCGGAATGGAGACTGCTTTTGACCAATATTGTTTTTTTTTTCCCCTTGGAGTTTGACTAATTTTTGTTTATTTATTTATCTTTTTGAGCTGGTTTTACTCATTTGATTTTGACTAATTTTAATTATTCAATTTTTTGAGCTGGTTTTCACTAAATTTTTATTTTTTATTTTTTGGATTTTGACTAATTTTATTTATTCAATTATTTCTTTGAGCTGGTTTTCACTAATTTTGTTTGTTTTTTTATTTTTTTGATTTTGTCTATTTTTTATTTTTATTTTTTGGATTTTTGACCAATTTTTCAATTATTTTTAGAGCTGGTATTCACTAATTTTGAGTTTTTTTCGTGTGTGAGGGGGGGGGGAGACTTTTTGAGCTTATTGACTAATTTTGATTTTGTGTTTTTGTTTAAACAGACTTATGACTAAACTTATGAGATCTACACAGGGCCAAAACTTGTGTGTGTGTGTCTGTGTGTGTGTGTGTGTGTGTGTGTGTGTGTGTGTGTGTGTGTGTACTCTGAATGGCTGTCCCTCCTATCAATTCGAACACGGTGAAACCGAATTGAACGAAATTTGATGCAGAGGTAGAACTAGCAAAGGGCATCTCAGTGTCGTTTTATATCGCCGCCATCTTGACGGAAACGTAATGGCGGTCACCCAAATGTTAAAAGCTTCAATCAAATTACGACCAACCTAATAATCTGATCTCCACCGAATTTTCCCAAAACATACCTTTATGTGGGGAGCATATTTTGACCAAATTACAAGATCATCAGCCCAATAGTTTGCAGATGGCGGCCATGTATGTGTGCAAATCGATTCCCCCTATCAATTCAAACACGGCGAAACCGAAATGAACGTAATTTGGTACAGAGGTAGCACTAGCAAAGAGCATCTCAGTGTCATGTTTTATATCGCCACCAACTTGACCGAAACGTAATCGCGGCCACCCAAATGTTAAAAGCTTAAATCAAATTACGACCAACCTAATCATCTGATCTCTACCAAATATTGCAACATTGTACCTTGATGTATAAGGAATTTTTTGAGCAAACTACAAGGTAACCAGACCAATAATGTGCGGATGGCGGCCATGTATGTGTGCAAATCGATTCCCCCTATCTTTTCAAACACGGTGAAACCGAATTGAATGTGTTTTTTTTTACAGAGGTAGCACTAGCAAATAATAATAATGTTATTGGTTTTACGTCCCTTTTACCTACACTGGCTTTTAGAGACGCCGGGGTCCCGGAATTTTGCCCGAAGGGGATCTTTAACGTGCCAGTAAATCTACGGACACGGCTCCCTCGCATTTGCGCACCCTCAAATGCCAGCTGACTGCGCCAGGATACGAACCTGCAACCTTGGGACTAGCAAGCGAGAACGTTACCCCTGAGCCTCGTAGCCAGCCAGCACTAGCAAAGGGCACCTCATATTCATGTTTAATATCCGTATAGCACGTTTTATTTCAACAAGCTACTACAACCAACATTCAATTAGGCTATACTCCTTGAAAAGGACAAAGAGTAAGAACAATACCCATGCATTTAGGAGAAAGTAGGCTAACTGAACATCTTGTTCGTTTTATCTTTACTTTTAGAGCTATTTTGACAAATTTTGACTAATTGATTGTTTTTTATAGATTTTTAATAATTGATTTTTATGTGTTTTTTTATTTTTACTAATTTGCTTTGTATTTTATGACTGCCAAACACTGTTGGGGATTGGACAAAAGGGAGTAGTGGGGGAAGCAAGAATGCATCCCGTTTTCGTCGCGGAGACGAGCGCTAGCTAACATTCTAGGCTTAAAAGGAAAGAAGTGGTCTAACTACTAGAAGAATGAGGGTATCAGGAAAGATGAGACAAAGCGGAAAATGCTAAAACCAAAGACACTGGATGTCCTAACACCGTAGGGGTCGGAGGGGAGCAAGAATTGACCAAGGAATGATGACAGAAACCCCGACACAAGTTACTTGGATAGCCAACCCACGTCCCATAAGCTGGAGGTTCGGTAACAATATGATATTCTACGACAAGGTTAAAATGACGAATATCGTTAATTACTGTGTTGTTAAATAAGACCTAGCAAATGATCCTTACGGTAAGTGGTATGATTAAGTATTGTGTCCGCAGGCACTTAAAAGTTAATGATGGTCGAAACATTTTCTGTAATGATGATACGACTTTACAAGGAACCACAGTGATTTATAAATAGAATAATGACAGGACACATGCCGCGCACGAGAAAACATTACCAATCAATCAAGCGACAAACCTTGGCTCATTAGGCAACAAGACATCAGGTTTCAGCATTACAATTCCTCGGTTTACAAAATACTCGGAAGAAAAAGGAATCTGTAGTCCCACGTGACACGCAGTGGTGGCTTAAGGGTCGATGCGTTAAGTTTGTGGTCTTCAGGTTTCTAAAACTTTGCATTTTTAGCCTACTTTTATCATTTTGCAAAAATGAGGAAAAAGTAGATTTATAAGATCGATCTGGGAAAATGTGTGCGTCTGTCTGTGCCCCCCGCCCTATCAACTCCTAAACGGCTGCAGCTATCGAAACCAAATTTGATAGGAGTAAAGAATATATCACGGCCATACTTGAAATTGACGTCAGTGCTACCAACTGCCGAAAAATCGCAATTGAAATTTGAGCTCTATGTTGAATATATCAGAAGTTATGCATGCGAACTATTCAAAAATTGGCACACATATAGATAATAACATTTCAGATTAATTTACAGAAGTCCATGCATGCCAGTGTTGCCAACATGATTCTAAGCCTGCCGATAGGTCCAATTTCTAAATGCATGTAAATTCTATACTATCGATTGGATTTCAATCAAATTTTGTATGTATTATGTGTACTATAACAGATACGACTGTGCGTATTCTAAAGAGCTACAGGGGCTGCCAACAGTTAGTAAATGCCCTCTCTATGTTTTAACCCTAATATCAATATATCAGAAAGTATGCAAGCCAATAGCTCTAAACTTGGCACACGTATAGTACCTGACATTCTAACTTAGTTTGGTGTAACTAATATACATCAGTGCTGCCAAAACGATTCTAAGCTTACATATAACTTCTATACTAACAAATGGATTTCATCCAAAATTGGCACTATAATAGATCGTAATATTTCAGATTAATTCTGAGCATCACGTACATGACATTGTTCCCAACATGATTTTACGCGCACTGATAAATCCACGCACTGATAAATCCAATATCAAACAGCATGTAACGTCCATACTATCCATTAGATTTCAACCAAACTTTGTACGGTATGTGCATTCTATATCTTAAAAAATGGAACTATGAATATATTCAGAGTCACCAGGGCTGTCAACTGTAGTAAGTTACTCTATTAGGCTACACTATTTCAGGTGTATTTCTAACTGCAGTACTTAGAAATGTTAGTATTACCAACTTGATTTCGTCTTTATTCTAGATTGGTCTATATAGATTGGCATAAATCTTAAATTTTAAGAAACGTAGGTTCTTTAGTTCGTCACCGAACTACTTGTTAATTGAGCGTTTAGTTGTATTTATGATTTTACAGTATTATAAGTGGGGACCGGATATTTAGGTTTTTAAAATTGCCATTCTATATTTTCATAAACATAAAATAGTTTTTTGTTTTTTGTTTTGAATAAGTAGGTAGAATAGGTATTTATAAGAAAAGCATAAACCGCGAAAAGCTTACCATTAAGGTCTAATCGATAGTAGACAATCTGATTGTAACGAGAATGGAAATATCTTACACAATGATATGTTTTCTTATCAAATTATCCCCGGAAACTTCACATTTTTAGGCAATATTTGTTTTCCTTAAATATGTTAATTATTAAAGTTCAATAAACCCAAGGATGTCAGAGGTGATTTTCACACTCTAGCCCGTTTAATTAACTTTGTTCATTCATAATATAGGGAACTTGGAAACAATAAGAGATGTATCCCCACTATCCTGACAGTACTTGAATTGTGTTGTGTAATCCTTGAGTGCATGAGCCTTTCTTTTTGTACAAATTTACATAAGGCGGGTGTGCGAGGCCCGGGTATGGACTATAGGGGAAATACTGGTGTGAGGTCAATATTTCGGTACGTTCATTTAGGTTCTAAAATGGAAATTAAACATCGCAATGAGGAAATAATTGAATCAAATGTGAAAATATATACAAAAGTTTGATTTTAAAACACCAGGACACAGCATGAACCCATGACGTCTCACATGAAGTCATCACTAGATTAACAAACTATGTTTTTTTTTCAAGTTTTCTGTCAACATCCACACATCATGTATCATAAAATTAATAAGTAACTGAATGATTTTAAAACATGAGACTGAAAGGCCCGGCTTACGCACTCTAGGGTTAATTGAGGATATCTAACAGAATCAGGAGAAAACGCAATTTTTCCTTCGTGATGCAAGACATTCAAGACCTCTCAATTAATTTTAAATTATTGCAAAACATACTAAAGTTAGCAGTTTTCAAACAACTGAGTTCCGCTCCTTAAAACAATCACCACCACTTGGCTAATGGTCACCAGTATACCGGGTAGTAATGAGGCCCCTAATCCTTTGCAGCAGGTTAAAGCTAACTTTTAGCACGGATAACAAATCCTAAAACAATGCACGAGAAAATAAATTCCTCCTCTTCTCGCTCTAAAAAAATACTCCCCCAGGCTCACTTAATAACTCCTGGTTTAATTAATATATTTAATTTATCTCTCTGTGGAGAGAGTCGCTTACATTGGCAGCTGGAGAGGTCAGTTCCAAGCCGACCAGACTGGACACTCGTCACAATGGCTACTTCATTTCTGGACGAGACGATTTTAATTGTTAATTGCAGAGGTTCGCAATATAGGGACGTCGTGGAAGTTCGGTAATATTGGCAATATAACGTGGAAACTTCGACTATTAACCTTAGCCTTTGGCACTAATATCGCGCGGAGGGCGAGGAGAAAGTAATGGAAGTTCATTGTCGCCAATCCGCCTACTAAGTTATAAGGCGTGATCAAAAAGTTTTCGTTTGACAGGCGTTCAGTCCAGAATCAGTAAGCCAATGATCTCACAGACGCACCAGGTTGAAGATCCCCGTGTCCTGCTGCGTGAAGAAGTCCGTAACCCTCTTGCTGCACGTCTTCTCCGACAGGAATCGTCGCCTTTCAAGGCCATTTTTTTAAGGGACCGAAGGCGTGATAATCACATGAGGAGAGATCGGAACTATAGGGCGGTTCCTCGAGTGTATCCCACTTGAACTGGCGTACCTTCTGGGTTACGACCTTTGTGGTATGAGGACGTGCGTTATCATGAGGCAGTAGAACCCCTTGCCGCAGTTTTCCCGGATGATTCACCTTATTGCTGTAATTTCTCCAGTGTTGCGCAATACCGTTCCCCAGTGATGAAAAAACCAGGTTCTTTGATATCAATAAGCAATGGGCCCCCCGTAATAATTTTAAAAAAAGGGTGGGTATCACCTTTGCAGCGGAAGGTTGGCTCTTCAAGTTCTTGGGACGCATTCGACGCATTCGATTCACGTTCCCAGTGGTGGCACCAGCTTTCGTCACCTGCAATAATGCATTCCAGGAACGTGTTGCCTTTAAAATTGAAACGTATCAGCTGCTGACAAACGGAAATGATTGCCAGTGGATCCGGATTGTTGCCAGGTGTAATCGTAATTCCTCGCTAAGGATATCCGACCCCCAAGCAAAAGGCTGAACTCATGCTCTCCCCGATCGATATTAAACGGAAATGATTGATAGTGGATCCAGATTATTGCCAGGTTTAATCGGAATTCCTCACTTGTGAACTCTGATCCCAAAGTAAATAAAAGGCTGACGTGAGTACGAACTGGTATGCTCATGCTTACACCGATCGATATTAACCGGAAATGGTTGACAGTGGATCTAGATTATTGGCAGGTGTAATCAGAATTCGCTGGTGATGTCTGACCCGGTGACAGTAGTAAGCACGTACTAAAGCTGCGTCATTGATATCTCACGCAGTGTGCCATCTGACACTTCAATTGTATTATACGGGACAATAAAGTGACGAAGATCGCTTGCTAATCACTGAGAAAGAATTCCTTCTGATAAAGCTCTTTGACGCATGATCAACTACACAGACATTTTATATCATTCTCAGCGGATTGGTTTCCGTAGCAGGGCCATTGTGGAGATTGTTGTTTTAAGGGGGGGGGGGGGGGGGGGGGCATCTAGCTCATCTCCAGTGGCGGCTGGTGCAATGAATTTATCATTTGTGTGCTGTATGCTATCTCCCATCCAAGAAAATATAGTACATTATGCAACGAGCCTGTAATGGCAATAATCAAGACAAGAGTATGTTTATAAAACGAGCGTATGCGAGTTTTATAATTTCCATACGAGCGTCTTAATTACCATTATAACCGGCCGCGGTGGACGAGAGCGCTAACGAGCTACCTCGTGCCTTGCTGGCATCGGGAGAGCGTGGGTTCGAATCCCACATAGGTCGTCCCGAAAATGGTTTTCGTGGTTTCCCATTTTTACCACCAGGCAAATGCCGGGACGGGTCCTTTCAACAGGTCCACGGCCGATTTCCTTCCAATATCCCTTCCCTGACCCGTCCTGAAAAGAAAAGTACATGGCCATTGGCTGCATTAATAAAATTATTAATTACCATTATAGGCGAGTTGCATACGACTGTTTATGTTCGACGATAATTATTATAACTACTTTATGTTCGAACATAAATATTCATAAATATCTGTCGATATTTCGCCAGTTTTATGAACTGAACAGAGCGCATGGGACGCAGAGAATGCCTTGTATTTGACCATGGCCTCCTCGATTACCCCACTATGACACTAGGACTAGGCCACACAGTGAAATTTAGAATTGAAGGCCTTGAAACTCAGCGCAGATGCGATGCTATCCTTAACTAATTGGTCAAACAACCGTTTCTTGAGCTCTGATAGGTGGGATAAACTGTCCCATAAAGAAAACTTGTGCTATAATAAGCCTAATTATAGTACAGTTTTCTGACATATAATATTTATATTTCGACATCGTCGAACATAAAAATATTTAGAAACATACAGAAACTGAGTTTGCATACTAAACAAACACTCAAACAAACTCAATACATTTATACAATAAACTAACTTAAACATATTAAAAACGGTAATTCATCGGGAGTGATGAACCAAGATCGTACACTTGCACTTCGCGAATATATGTCATTTTCGTAATTTTCATACCTTATTTAATATTCCGGGAGGTTTAGATGCAAGTAAGATGCTGTGGAGCTGCGGCCCCTAGACATGTGCACACGAGCCCAGCTAAGATAGTTTTTTAACTACTTACGAGGGGAATACCGGCATCAAGTATATGTTAATTTGAAGCAGACAAATAAGGCTTCCATTTAGAACGAAAAAACTAAAATTGAGTTACAGTTAGTAATTGTTTTTAGGGGCGGAACTACGAGGTCATCTGCCCCTCTCAACACAGATTAAAATATACAAATTTAGAATGGAATTTAAAATTTATAGCTGGACACACAAATTTGAAAAGACAGAAAATTAAAATAAAACAAAAAATTAAATAAAACTAATAATTATAAAAATAAATAAAACTTACGGAAAAACAAAAATCATCATTCAAAGACGAACAAGTCGTTGAGTCAATGTTCACTGGAAAATTTAGATTGCTGGCCCTAACCCACTCTCACTTATGAAGCGGATGACGAGATCAGTAGCCACCGCGTCATCGGCTAATATAAGTTTGAGTGTCATCTGCAAACCAAGGTTTCTTCGTAAGTCAGCAAGATCCACACACTCGGGTAAAATGTGGACCACGGTGAAAACGGCTCCACAGGTACAAAGTGGGCGGGGGTCTTCCCTTCTAATTAGGTACGAGTGGGTGGATCCTTTATGACCTATCCTTAACCTACACAAAATGAACGGAAATTGAAAGTGCCAGTTCGAACGTATATACATACATACAGAGGTGTGCAAATTATTAGACTCGATTGCAGTTTTCTAGCATTTACTTTGTAGGTTTTGTGACTTAGTACAGTAGAAATGTTTTGCATAGCGCAGAAATTATTTCAAATGTTTTATCTATAGTCTTAATAACATTTTCTTAAAGATACGGTAAACTATTTTTTTACAGTTTCCACTAAAAGAAGAGCCCTCTTAATGTAGAATGCCACACGTTGTTTTGATTATTTAATTTTAATTTTCGTGTGAATTTAGACCAGAGAGATTGGAAGTCTTCTATTACTGATTGTCCACTTTTGAACTGTTGAAAGATTTGTGGACAATAGATGAAATCATCCGATTTAGAGGATACATTCCAAAGTCTACTAAAAGCAAAACACACTGACTTAGCTCAGAATCACCAATTTCGAAAATATCCAAATGCAAATGAAATCAGAATAATAATAATAATAATAATAATAATCGGCTTCGGTGGCATAGTTGGTAGCATGCTGAACTGCTGTGCCCAAGATCACGGGTTCAAACCCGGCCGAAGTCGTCGGATTTTTTTAGAGCGTTAAAATCCTTCAGTATGCCTTCCTTCAGAGGGGAAGAAAAGCCGGCGGTCCCATGTCATAGATTTATGGCATTTAAAATATCCTTCCACTAGCTAAACTTGTATGAAGCTAAATTTCTAGGTTAGATTTCGTTGGAATGCTCTAACAAAGTTCCAATGTTCACCACTACGTGTCAGTGATATCTGGTAGCGAAAGTTGGAACTACTTGAAATTGAACGGAACTTGTAGCTCACCCTATGGGTGTCCGCTTGAAGCAGCTTCAGCCTCTGGCGAGCCGAACATGTCCTCTGACACTCCCGGCTCTAAAAGACATACGATAAATAAATAAATAAATAAATAAATAAAAAGAATTGTGACTGATTTAAATGATTTTGAGTCAATAATTTGTACACCTCTGTACCTTAAAACATAGAAGTCCAATATCTAGTTGTGAGTCTCCTAACATTTCGTTATGCAAGTTGGCAACATTGACCTACCAACAGGTGTCTCGTGAAACATCCTGGACATATGGCTGCCGAAAGCTGCGTTTCATGAATAAGAGCTTTCGAGCCACAATATGCAAGATAAGATCGCAAGAAAAGCCACGAACCGGAGCGACGACAGCGAACGCCACGCAGCGCCGCGACCGTGCCGCCGAGAATAATTTGCCGAAAGACCATCAATAAGGAAGGCCTGGAGGCTCGTATTACCGTGGGACAACTTAAAGAGAATAATCTTGTCAGGGAGACTCTTGATGCGTTCCTACGTGTGTCACCTGCACGAAGATGAAGTTACCGTAAACTAGAGTTTGATTGGTCCAGCACGAGCTTCTTAAACCTTTACGTGGGATTTGACATCAGGATTAGAGAAAGTCAGGTATTCGTAAGTATAGTTTTAGTAAGCTAAAGAAGAGAACTAATGAAAATGAAGAATTAATGTAAAATGAAGAAAAATTTAATGCTGTCAAAAGAAATAAGAAAACTTATTTATTTAGCGTATGGCTGTTAGTGCCGGGAGTGTCAGAGGACATGTTCATCTCGCCCGAGGCTGTCGCTGCTTCAAGCGGACACACATGGGGTGAGCTACAAGTTCCGTTCAATTTGAAGTAGTTCCAACTTTCGCTACCAGATATCACTGACACCTAGTGGTGAACGTTGGAACTTTGATAGAACGTTTCAACGAAATCTAACCTAGAAATGTAGTTTCACACAAGTTTAATGTCAGGCCCCTTAAAAACAATTATCATCATCATCATCATCATCATCATCATCATCATCATCACAAGTTTAGTTAGTGGAATGATCTTTTACATGCCATAAATCAATGACATGTAGGGTTGCCAGATTTCAAGAATGGAAAAACGGAACACACGTGCCAAAACATGTTTTTTAAAATATAAATTAGGGTTGTTAAACGTTGTAATAAATAATACACGTATGTATTAAATAAACACCAGCGACTTACAAATACTTCTCATTTGAACAACCCTTTGCAAGGATTTTTTGTTTGTAAGCACCTTCTGATAAAATTCACCACAATTTTCGTCATAATTGTAATATGTGAACAATTCTTGTTTTATCAAACGAATGGAGCTTCTGTTTCTATCATCTCTCCATTTGATATACATGACAGAAAAAAACACTCTCCGTAAAAGCATTGGAGGGGAAATGCTGAGTATGAACTTCACAAGGACTAAGCTATTCTTTAATTTTGTTGCCCATAATAAATCTATAACATGTACCCATCTATCTGACACAGGCATAGAAATCATTTTCTCTTTTAAACTTGCACCTGTATCACCAGAAAACACGCTAGATGTTTCAGTCAATTCTTAAGCGGGACATTTGAAAATTGGTGCGAAAATTGAATATATTATCAAATTAACCAACAAAAATAAAACGGAATATTCGGCGTTCCGTTAAAGATTAAAACGGAGAACGGTTCCGTTAAAGATTAAAACGGAGCGCGGTTCCGTTAAAGATTAAAACTGAGAACGGTTCCGTTAAAGATTAAAACGGAGCGCGGTTCCGTTAAAGATTAAAACGGAGCGCGGTTCCGTTAAAGATTAAAACGGAGCGCGGTTCCGTTAAAGATTAAAACGGAGCGCGGTTCCGTTAAAGATTAAAACGGAGGACGGTTCCGTTAAAGATTAAAACGGAGCACGGTTCCGTTAAAGATTAAAACGGAGCGCGGTTCCGTTAAAGATTAAAACGGAGCGCGGTTCCGTTAAAGATCAAAACGGAGCGCGGTTCCGTTAAAGATTAAAACGGAGCACGGTTCCGTTAAAGATTAAAACGGAGCGCGGTTCCGTTAAAGATTAAAACGGAGCGCGGTTCCGTTAAAGATTAAAACGGAGCGCGGTTCCGTTAAAGATTAAAACGGAGGACGGTTCCGTTAAAGATTAAAAAGGAGCGCGGTTCCGTTAAAGATTAAAACGGAGGACGGTTCCGTTAAAGATTAAAACGGAGCGCGGTTCCGTTAAAGATTAAAACGGAGCACGGTTCCGTTAAAGATTAAAACGGAGCACGGTTCCGTTAAAGATTAAAACGGAACGCGGAACACAACAGGAAACAAGTAGTTCCGTGAAGAACTATACAGCCTATTTTCATATATCATACTTATGTTAACTGCCACTATCAACATACAAAATTTCAGTTCGATTGCTGTAATAGATTCATAGATATTGAGAACCGACTAAATATTTCGGATGGTCGCCATGTTGGATTTTATATACGTAGGTCCTGGAGTTATGTACTGTTTCATGAAGATTATTGTGTACGTGTAGCATTCAAACTTCAATTGCATGATTAGGACACAAGAAGTAACAAGGAGATTTTAAAATTCTGCACAGCTGCCATCTTGTGGTTATAGAAACAATTGGAATTAATTAGATGCCAGTGGATTAACATTCGTATAAGGATTTACTGTAGCAAGTTTCACTGCACTCGGATGATTAAATTGCGAGAAACTTCCATGTGAATATTTATACTTCCCGTCGCCGCCATGTTGGATTTGTGATCACCAGGTTATTTAAAGTCCTATAGGTGAACTTAAGTTCATAGCCCCTATGAAAATTTAAAAAATTAGTTTGATTACTATAATAGATTCGTAGATATTCAGAACCGTCTAAATATTTCGGATGGTCGCCATGTTGGATTGTTCAATGTATAGGCCATAGAGTCATGTACCATTAAAGGAAAATTATTGCGTAGGTTCATTATTCAAACTTTCACATCGATCGCAAGAAATACAAACTTAATTTTAAAATTTAAAATTCGCAAAGCCGCCATCTTGAGGTTATGTAAACAATTGAACTAAATTAGATACCAGTGTATTACAATGGGTATAAACATTTCCTGTACCAGATTTAATTGCGGTTGGAACATTAAATCGCGAGAAAGGTCTATTTAAATTTTCAAATTCGCTTGGCTGCCATGTTCGTATTGTAGTTAACAGCTTTTTGAAAGTCTTATAGATGAACTTCCAGTAGTGCCCTTTATCTCCGTACAAAATTTCAGGGTGATACCGCTAATAGTTTAGAGATATAGAATGCCGGTGAAGTATTTCGCACATTCACCATCTTGTGGTTATGTAAACAATTGAGCCAAGTTAGATGTCGGTGCATTACAATGTGTATAAACATATTCTGTACCAAGTTTTATAGCGTTTGGTTGGTTAAATCGCGAGAAACTACTATTTAAAAGTCGCAAATTCGCGTGGTCGCCATGTTGGTTTTGTAGTCACCAGTTTTTCAAAAGTCACATAAGTGAACTTCTAGTAGTTCCCTTTATCACCGTAAAAAATTCCAGGGTGATATCGAGAATAGTGTCGGAGATATTGAATGTTGGTTAAATATTTCGCACAGCCGCCATGTTGGATTGGTGAGACGTAACAAAATTTGAAGGGCACGGTCGGGGTCGTTCGGAATAGTGCTATGAACTTACCGAGTTTCATTGAAATCGCTCCAGCCGTTTAGAAGTTACTAGGGAGACACACACACACGCACACACACACGGACAAAAGGTATCTCATATAAGCCTATTTTTTTTCAAAATTGAAAATAGGCTAAAAATGGAATTGTTCCAGGTAAAACGGAACGTCTGGCAACCCTAATGACATGGGCCCGCCGGCTTTACTTCCCCTCCGAAGGAAGGCACACTGAAGGATTTTAACGCTCTTAAAAAATCCGACGACTTCGGCCGGGTCTGAACCCGCAACCTTGTGCATAGAAGCTTAGCATGCTATTAACTACGCCACCGAAGCCGCTTTTAAGAAGGATATTGTAAAATTTAGGGATAAAGTATAGAAAATTAGCGTTGACGGTTTAGCCAGTAGACTACTGTCGACCAAAGTATTATGTGCACTCGAGTTTGAAGGTTGTAAGTTTGAAGGAAGTAACCAATAGACCTACATAAAATCCAATATCATTTTCGTCGTTCTATTTTACGTTAGTTCATGTAGGTTTGGATTTTTTATTTTATATTTTAATATTTTTTATCGCAGTTGGAACACAAAAAGTGCACGTTTTTAAGCAAGTTTCAACCATGCGTCACATTTAAGAATTATTATCTCAAAAACCCGTCATCAGATCGAATCCAAATTTTAAAACAATATACATTGAAATGTTGTATAACTGGTTTATTAATTTCACAATTGTGTGTGTCAAAGAAACAAAGTTGTTATCATTTTTGTAATGTAACTTTTTCTCGGTTCGGGGTAGTTGGAAAATGTAGTTCTTGGTTGCGTTGTAATCTTTATACATCAAAAAGTTATGCTGTATGACTGGGAAATACGTAAATTAATTCACTTATTTTATATCGGTTTGTATTTATACGAGGAAATAACACATGGTTCACCAGCTAGCCGCTCCACGGAAAGTTGTACAAATACTAACCGATATAAAATAAGTGGATTAATTTACGTATTTCACAGTCATACAGCATAACTTTTTGATGTATAACGATTACAACGCAACCAAGAACTAAATTTTCCAACCACCCCGAGCCGAGAAAAAGTTACCTTACAAAAATGATAACATCGTTTCTTGGACACACACAACTTTGAAATTAATAAACCAGTTATACAACATTTCAATGTATATTGTGATAAAATTTGGATTCGATCTGATGACGGGTTTTTGAGATAATAATTCTTAAATGTGACGCATGGTTGAAACACGCTTAAAAACGTGCACTTTTTGTGTTCCAACTGCGATAAAAAATATTAAAATATAAATTAAAAATTCCAAACGTACATGAACTAACGTAAAATAGAACGACGAAAATGTTGATGTTATTGGATTTTATGTTGGTCTATTCGTTACTTCACAAACAACCTTCAAACTCGAGTGAACATAATACTTTGGTCGACAGTAGGAGCGATACAGCTTCAGCATGGATCGGTGCCAGACCGTGCCGTCACGTGTCGGGCGCGCTAAGCACTCAGAAGGTCAGCTTGGTATTTGTTAAGGTAGCTATTGAGTTATATAATTGCCAGCAAGTGATTCACGGCTGTGTTTACAACAGGTATAACAGTGTGACTCAATTCACCTCACTGTTAACATACACACACACTAAACTAGTACGTATGTATGATTCATTCAGCTATCTGAACATTACAGAAGCTGCCCGACTTTTTCTTGATACTAACCAACCAGGTTAGTCACGCACCTTGAGGTAGATTCCTGACTCGATAGATGATGATGATGATGATGATGATAATTGTTGTTTTAAGTAGCCTAACATCTAGGTTATCGGCCCCTAATGGTCTGAGTGATAGCGAAAATGACAATGACATGGACACCAGAACGAAAATAAGTGATAAGGAAAATACTTACAAAAAGGAACTCTGATTGAAACTACTCACAACATGGAGAGCTGTAATACTTACAAAAGGGAATTTAGAACGAAAATACTCACAAAAGGAATAGATTGAAAAATAAGTTACGCACAAAATGCAGGCTAGGTTCAAAATACGTACAAAATGTAATTGAGGTTCAAAATACTTACAAAATGCAATTGAAATTGAAAATACACTATTAAATTTAGATTGAATGACTCCCATTTCAGATCCAAAAGTGCAATTGAAATTCAAAATACTTACGGCGGCTTCAGTGACGTAGTTGGTAGCATGTAAGCTTCTATGCCCAAGATTGCGGGTTCAAACCCAGCCGAAGCCGTCGGATTTTTTAAGAGAGTTAAAAATCCCTCAGTATGCCTTCCTTCCACTAATTACACCAGTGTGAAGCTAAATTGTATAGGTTAGGAATGTAAACAACGCTCTTGGGTTTCTACGTTCGTTGCCAAGAGCCGACTGCGGTGGCGTCTAGTAGCTAAGTTCTGAACTAGGCCTAGTAGTCGTTGACGGTGGCGTTTGGCGGCAAAAGTAGGAACTATTTGAAAAATTCAAAGTTGCAGTCCTTACTTGAATTAAAAAACAGAAACACCCACTAATACAGCCATCACAATAAACACCCGTTATCAGACAGATTATACACACACTCAAAAGTACACGGGGCTACATGACCGCGTTGTCGCAGCCCCTAAACTGAGGAACCAACCAACCAATAAAATACTTACAAAATGCAATTGAAATTGAAAAGGCTTACAAAATGTACGGTTGATTCAAACTACTCATTTGGATTGACAATATTTACAAAATGCAATTGAGGTTGGAAACACTCGCGAAATGCAATTTATATCGAAAAAAAAAAAAAAAAAAAAAAAAAAAAAAAAAAAAACGTACAAAATGCAACGTAGATTAAAAACACCTACAAAATGACTCTATAGATCCGAGGTCCTCAAAGTAGGGGTCGCTGAGAGTGATAAAGGAGGGCGCCGGCTCTGATTGAAATGTTAATCACCATATATATTATTTCAGTAGTATAGATCCCTCCTGTGGCGCTCACAAGCGAACGATCGTGACAAATGAGCATTCAAATGAAAGAGAAAAGGAATTAGCAGTGACGAATTGCACTCTAATTTCATAAATATCTATAATTTCTTTAAAAAATGACTTAATTAAAATGTAAGAAGTGTGCGATTTGCAGATACTGTTGCTGTAGGAAAATACGCTCCATTATTGCTGTCCACTTCACATTTTGGCCGCTGTGACGCCTGTTTCGTGTCATTTTAACATTTTGAAATCTTTCTTTTATCATGTTACATGGATTTCAGAAACAGTAAATCAAAGGAATGAGTACTCAAATCGTATAATTTCATAAATATCGAGTAACCGGTGAGTGTTACAGCCAAGCTGTCAATCAATGGACTCTGCACACAAATGACATTAGCAGTGACGAATTGCATTCTAATATCATAAATATAAATTTTTGGAAGAAGTGTGCGATTTGAAAATACTGTTGCTGTAGGAAAATACGCGACATCATTGCTGTTCAGTTTGCATTTTGGCCGTAGTACGCCGGCGAAAGTGAGAGATTTCTCGCACGGGTCAGCTAGTATAATTATATATGAATTGCAGCCAATGGCCATAGCGGGGTATTTTAATTGAACGCCCGAATGCTCCCGATCAGTCCAATTTCAAGTAGTTCCAACTTTGGCTACCAGAGATGCCACTGACACCTAGCGGCGAACGTTGGAACTTGATAGAGCGTATCTAACCAAATAACCTACAAATTTAGCTATGCACTACCAATTGTAGTGGTAGGTTCTTTTACATGCCATAAATCTATGACATGGGCCCGCCGCCTTTACATCCCCTCCGAAGGAACGCATACTGAAGAATTTCAACGCTCTTAAAAATCAGTCTACTTCGTCCGGGTTTGAACACGCAATCTTGGGCATAGCAGTTCAGCATGTTACAGACTACGCCACCGAAGCCGTTCCCTTACAGCAAAATTATAGAATATCAATGTTTTTATTTACATATTGGGTCTTGCATGTGTGTGCGCAATTTGTCTGATAACCTGCCTTATTGTGATGACTGTATTGGTGTGCATTTGTAATTGGGTAGGAGGCGGTCGTGGCCTTAGGTTAGGAACCATCCAGCCATTTACATGGAGTAGAAGGGGGAAACCACGGAAAACCACTTTACAAGATGTCTGAGATGGGAATCGAACCTTCCTCTTCGCAGTTTTACCTCACGAGGCTGAGTGTACCCCGTTCCAGCCGTCAGACAGGAATACAAAGTTCTTGTTAATCAATCCCGGACCTCCAGCTAAGAATGCTAGCCACTACACCACGAGGTGGTCGAAACATTACAAATAGTATTGCACCACAAAACCAACGCGTTTTGCATGTATATAACAAGCTTTTTGCAACTAAATTGAATTACACGATTAAATTATCCACCTAACTCAATGCATGCTGGCAGTGAAATCAATTTGTTACACGGCTGTCATTACAAATTTATTCATAACCACAGTAACAATTCGCTATGATGCGATCTCGCACACTTTTTTTGTTCAACTAGATTTACCACACGAAGCGAAGAGGATATAAAAAATAGGTTCGCACAGGTAAGGAAAGCATTTCTACAGAAAAGGAATTTGTTGACATCGAATATAGATTTAGGTAATAGGAAGTCATTTTTGAAGGCCTTTGTCTGGAGCGTGCCACTCGATGGAAGTGAAACTTGGACTGTTGGTGCATCAGAAAAGAGAAGAATTGAAGCGTTTGAAATGTGGTGTTACAGGAGAATGATGAAGAACTCATGGGTAGATATGGTTACAAATGAAGAGGCATTACGACGATTTGGAGAGGAGGGATGTTTCTGTCGACTGCTAAAAGTAGAGAAGAGATAAGTTGGTAAGACACATACCAAGACACCCAGGAACAGCAAACTTAGTTATTGAAGGAAGGATCGATTAGAATATGTTAAACAGATTGCCTCGGATGTAGGGTGTGGTAGCTATGTAGAAATGAAACGATTACCTCAGGATAGAGATGCATGGAGATCTGCATCAAACCAGTCGAAAGACTTAACACTCAAACAACAACAGATTTTCCACACGAGCTATTCGAGTTCGTTACAATTCCGAATAAACGAGCAAAGAGACCACTTGAAGAAATACACACGCCAGCTATAATTAATTTATGATTACATTAGAAAATTGGAAGCCTCCGTGGCTTAGTCGGCAGCACGCCGGCCTCTCACCGCTGAGTCCATGGTTCAAATCCCGGTCACTCCATGTGAGATCTGTGCTGGACAAAACGGAGGCAGACAGGTTTTATTCCGGGTACTCCGGTTTTCCTTGTTACAATTTCATTCCAGCAACACTCTCCACTATCATTTCATTTCATCTGTCATTCATTTAATCATTGCCCCAGAGGAGTGCGTCAGGCCTCGGCAGCCGGCACAGATCATATCCTCACCGCTCGATGGGGGCTTCATTCATTCCTGACCCGGTCGGAGACTGGAAGCAGGCTGTGGATTTTCATTTTCATTAGAAAATTGCTTAGAAGAATATTTAACTCAGATACTGTTGTTGAATCTTGAGGCACTTAGCAACATCGTGGTCATGTAGCCCCGTGTACTTGTGTGTGTGTGTGTGTAATTTGTCTGATAACCTGTCTCAATGTGGTGTCTGTATTTTAAGTGTGTACTTGTAATCTAGGTAGGATTTGGGTAGGAAGCGACCGTGGCCTTAAGTTGGATACCATCCCGGCATTTGCATGGAGTAGAAGTGGGGAAACCGCGGTAAACCACTTCCAGGTTGGCTGAGTTTAAAATCGAACCCACCTCTTCTAAGTTCTTCCTGGCGAGACTGAGTGTACCCCGCTCCAGCCATCAAACCAGAATAACATTTTCTTGCCAGAGCCGGGAATCTAATATAATCTCCGCGGTGACAGCCAAGGACGCTAGTTTTTTTTCTTTCGGCGCCCAGGCTGGTCTGCAAGCCTCTGTGCGTGATTGAGTCGTCTCCATGATCCCCTATTAGCTGTTAGCACTGTGGTCTCCTCTGCTTCTACACCTCACAGGTTGACATCTTTTAACATTTAATCTCACCCTGTCCCTCTGTTTCTCTTACCCTCTACAGTAGAATTCAATAACCTCTTGTTGTTGCTTGAGTCTCCAGTCTTTTGACAGGTCTGATGCAGCTTTCCATGTCTCCCTGTTCTGAGTTAATCGTTTCATCTCTACATAACTACCACACCCTACATCCGAGGCAATCTGTTTGACATATTCTAACCTTGGTCTACCCCTACAGTTCTTGTCCTCAACCCTTCCTTTCATAACTAAGCTTGCTATTCCTGGGTGTCTTGCCAACTTATCTCTTCTTTTCATTAGCAGTCCGTTTGCCATCTCTTGATGAATACAGTACATTTGCATTTGTCAGTTGGCACAGGCTAGAGTAAAAGGTGGCTTTTCACCGATGTCTCAGTCTCACTCATGGCTGTGATTATATGGAAGCTACTAAGGTATGGGTGGTGCTTAGTAATGGCATTCGGGGCACAGTCAGTGCCTGTGAATGCTGTGAAAGGTTCTACTCAGAGGGTTAGGACTACTGTTCTGACTCAGTGAGGAAAGCAATGGCAAACTGCCTCACTCCTCTTCTTGCCTAGAACGCCTCAAAATAGTGCTGCCTTGGGTTTTTGTGGGTATCTACTCACATAACGTAACGGCGGTGCTTTTTGAGGATCCAACCAGCCTTCGGGCTGACTACCTAACAGACAGACATTAGCAGTCACCAGAAACATCTCTCCTCTCCCACTCGTCTTAATACCGCTTCATTTGTTACCCAATCTACCCATCTATCTTCATGATTCTCCTGTAACACTACAATCATTTCAAACGCTTCAAATCTCCTCTTTCCTGCTCCACCAATAGTCCAAGTGTCACCAGTTACTGTCGACCAAAGTATTATGTGCACTCGAGTTTGAAGGTTGTTTGTGAGGTAACCAATAGACCTACATAAAATCCAATAACATCATCATTTTCGTCGTTCTATTTTACGTTAGGTCATGAAGGTTTGGAATTATAAATTTATATTTTAATATTTTTTATCGCAGTTGGAACACAAAAAGTGCACGTTTTTAAGCGTGTTTCAACCATGCGTCACATTTAAGAATTATTATCTCAAAAACCCGTCATCAGATCGAATCCAAATTTTAACACAATATACATTGGAATGTTGTATAACTGGTTTATTAATTTCAAAACTGTGTGTGTCCAAGAAACAAAGTTGTTATCATTTTTGTAAGGTAACTTTTTCTCGGCTCGGGGGGGTTGGAAAATGTAGTTCTTGGTTGCATTGTACTGCTTACACATCGAAAGGTTATGCTGTATGACTGTGAAATACGTAAATTAATTCACTTATTTTATATCGGTTTGTATTTCTATGGGGAAATAACACATGTTTCATCCGCTAGCCGTTCCGGAAAAGCTGTACAGCGTTGCCGAAATGATGCCCACACGCATCATGGCGCGTCTCGCTCGGAAGTGACGGGCTCCATCTCAGCAACGCTGTACAACATTTCCGGAGCGGCCAGCAGGAGAACCATGTGTTATTTCCTCGTACAAATACAAACCGATATAAAATAAGTGAATTAATTTACGTATTTCACAGTCATACAGCATTACTTTTTGATGTATAACGATTACAACGCAACCAAGAACTACATTTTCCATCCACCCCGAGCCGAGGAAAAGTTACCTTACAACAATGATAACAACGTTGTTTCTTGGATACACAAAATTGTGAAATTAATAAACCAGTTATACAACATTCACATGTATATTGTGTTAAAATTTGGATTCGATCTGATGACGGGCTTTTGAGATAATAATTCTTAAATTTGACGCATGGTTGAAACACGCTTAAAATCGTGCAGTTTTTGTGTTCCAACTGCGATAAAAAATATTAAAATATAAATTTAAAAATCCAAACCTACATGACCTAACGTAAAATAGAACGACGAAAATGTTGATGGTATTGGTTTTTATGTAGGTCTATTGGTTACTTCACAAACCACCTTCAAACTCTAGTACACATAATACTTTGGTCGACAGTAGGTCATCCATTCTCACCACAGTCGGCTCACACGAACAGCCACAACTAACGTGTTCATTTCAAGCCCACCCTTCATCTCTTCATTACATGTACGTTCCTGACATTGCTCCAATCATTCGTGTATGATATATCCTAATCCACCAAGAGGCAAGGTCGGTCTACATATTAATTTAAAAATTCCACTCGGCACGTCGAAAGGCGGAGGTAGATTTCACCACAGGCGTAGTTGGTAGCATGCTGAGCTTCTATGCCCAAGATCGTGGGTTCGAACCCGGCTGAAGTCGACGGATTCTTTTAAGAGCGTCCAAAATCCCTCAGTATGCCTTCTTTCGGAGGGGAAGTAAAGCCGGCGGGCCCATGTCATAGATTTATGGCATGTAAAAGAGCCTTCCACTAATTACCCCCTGTGTGAAGCTAAATTATAGTTCCAACATTAGTCACCAGGAGCAGACTGCGGTGGCATCTAGTAACCAAGTTCACAACTAGTTATCGTTGACGGTAGCATTTGGCAGCAAAAGTAGCAACTACTTGAAAAAATTGAATGTCTGCAGTTCTTACCTGAAATACAGATAACAATTGTAAAACATAGTAGCGACCAATGGTTTCGTCCAGACGGTCGTCGATCCTAGTAGGGGCGAAGGCGTTTGAAGAATACAGTGCAACGTTTCAATTAAAATGAACAACTAAAAGTAATTTATGAACATTCGTAACTTACCGCCACATCTCGCGCTTGAACACATGTCACTACATCGGAATGTAACGATGCACTATTTGAAACTTCATACAACTGACACAATGGCGGCATTTCAAGCCAGATCAAACAAGCGAATATCAACGTCCGCACGTCACCCGTGACGTCATCAACTACACTAAAAATTGCTGCTAGACACGTACGTATCGCGGTATATACTAGAACCTACTATGTTCATATACCACAACGATAAATGCATAATACTGTTATTTTGTACGATAAGAATGTTTACGTGCAATACAGTACACTAGTTAGTTAGTTATTGTTTTAAGGGGTGGAACTACGAGGTCATCTGCCCCTATATAGCACACTAATCTCTCTATTTCACACATTGTAACAACACCGGACGAATATTTATGCACGAGATCTCGAATCTAATCTGGTGTTTCAGACAATTGCGCTTATATCGGGCACAATGTGCTAATTGACATCTTTCGTTGTTAAACAGAAGTAATAAAGCGTTGCATTAAAACTGTTGTTTCTCGTAAACCCAAGATTCTCATTATTTCGTGAACATAAAAAAGGACGGTAAAGTCAGCAATTATTCTAGGTTTGTTCCGTGTCTTGTGTGGGGTTTCGCCTAGGACACCAAGCTGGCTCATCAGTGGGTTCTTGGTATCCCCGCCCGAACCCCCTAGAATAATTGCTGAATTATAATGATGATGATGATTGTTGTCTTAAGTGACCTAACATCTAGGTTATCGGCCCCAAATGGTCTGGGTGATAGCGAAAATGACAATGAAATGGAAACCATAACGAGAATCAAGCTGGACTGAAAATACTTACAAAACGGAACTCAGATTGAAATGGCTCACAATGTGAAGAATGCAAATACTTATAAAAGGTAAAGGTAATTTAGAAGGAAAAATACTCATAAAAGGAATTTAGATTGAAAAATACGCAAACAATATAGTTTAGGTTCAAATTACTTACAAAATGCAATGTAGATTCGATATACTCAACAAAATGAAATTGCAACAAAATGCAATTGAAATTCAAAATATTTACAAAATGCAATTGAATTTGAAAATGCTTACAAAATGTATGGTAGATTCAAAATACTCATAAAATGTGGAAACCCGCGATTCAAAATACTGTACTTACAAAATGCAATTGAGATTGAAAATACTTACAAAATGGAGTTTAGATCGAAAATACTTACAAAGTGCAATGTAGATTGAAAAAACTCACACAATATGGTTGAGTTAAAAATAAAAATAAAAACACAAAATGTAATTTAGAGACACAGGGAACCATTTCATAAAAACAGGGCAAGAATCTTCAAGAGAAAAGGAACTAGAATGAAAAGAAGGCTGATCTCACGAGGGTAGAGGGAAGGCGAGGCAAGTCAGCCGCTGGCTGTGCGCGCTGACGTGTGCCGGCATGTACTGTACAATTCAGAACGTGCACCGCCAACTTGGGGCTCCCAAATTCCCCCTTAAAAAGGACCAGCGAAAAATTAGACCTCCAGTACCTGTTTCAGCGTAAAAAGACCTTCACGACTATGCAAAAATAAGTCTAAATTCGTGGTCCGACTTCGTACCGTTCCCTCGTTAGTACATATACACATCGAAGGCTGTCTTTTTATACAGATGAATTGGTTGTGCACACGTACACTGGTTGGTTCCTCAGTTTAGGAACTGCGACAATGCGGTCATGTAGCCCCGTGTACATTGGGTGTGTGTTGAATCCGTCTGATAACCAGTGTTAATTGTGATGGCTGTATTAGTGTGTATTTCTGTAATTCAGTTAAGGACTGCAGACGATCAATTTCCAGTACAAGCAGTTCCTACTTTTGCTACCAAATACGTATGTAAACAACACCTAGCCGTGAACTTGGCTACTAGATGTCATCGCAAACTGGCACCTGGTGACGAACGTTGGAACTTATAGAGCGTTAACACGGCCGACTGAATCCGAGCTGCGTTCCCTATACCGGCCTTGACATTCCCAGTTAGAACCCATGCATAAAGTGTAATTGAAAAATTTCCTATAGGCTAGTTGCCGATAGAGCGCACCCCCAACCCATGTATAGGCGCGATTAGTCAATAGCCGTGCAGTAAGTTTAAAGTGTGTTTCTCACAGTGATACGTTTAGAACAACGAAGTTTTGTTACAGTTTCAATTATTGTGGTGTTTGAAGCCATATTTTCAGTGTTGCCTTAGTAAACAAGAGTTTAGTGCTTTTCAGTCGGTCAACACGAATGTACCCAAAAGAGATGGGTTATGCCCTAATCCTGAAATAAATTACATGAGATTAATAAAACACTAGGATGACCAGTTTCGATCGTCAAGCGATCATCATCAGATCCAATACACTTAGGCTATAAAATCTATGTTTGAAATACAGGTGAAAATATTTACAATATGTACAATTATTTAGTTGCAGTATTGGTACTGCAACTGTCAGTGTATGCTAAATGCAGTATATATGTTAGGTGAAATGCTAAATGGTGATGGCTATCCGGAGATTGTACTTTAGAGAGATTATATGGTTGTAAACTATGGTTAAACTATAAAATTTTAGGCTAACTACTTATCTGATTGTCTTCCGTACTACAGCTATTCGCAGTTTCCGTGCTCACTTGAACTCGCTGTGCGGTCGACTGCGGTGGTTATCTTAACGACTGGTTTTTCCCTGCCTTCCCCCCCCCCCTGTCCCTACGTGCTGTGGGGAGTGATCGCGATGTGTTTATGTGAGGTGTTGCCAACCTAGATAAGATGTATGTTATTGAATGAGGTGGATCTACAACTATTAAAGACCGTGGATTAGTCCTCGCCACGCGTGGAGCATAACCCATTCGAACTAAGCGTTGACGGTCTTATGAGGACGTCCCGGCACCTTTAATACTGCCTCTAATATGGGCCTTGGTTTATTGCAGAAGAAAAGTACATCGTACACCTGATCCAGATAACATTTACCTATTAAAAAACCCCTAATTTCCCCCCTTTTTTATCTAGCTTGGCTGTGTCGCTAAATTGTGTTTTGTTTCCGACAGGGTGTGTTTTTTAGTAGCGTGAAGAGGGGTGAGCTCTCCATGAACGTGTGTTCATTTAGATTGTTGGGATTGTTTCGTTTGGCTAGGTGTATCTCGATTGCTTCCTTTATGTCAAGAGCTCTGCCTTTCGATTCGTGATGGATTATTTTAAGGTCCGACTCTATGTTGGTAAAGCTATGCCCTGCGTCACACATATGTTCGCACACGGCTGAATGTGTTCCGTATCTTATCGCATTTCTATGTTCATTATAACGTGTGTCTACTCGCCTTCCACTCTGCCCGATGTAATTAGCTTGACAATCGGTGAACCGTATTCAAGGTCAGGGGTGTATTCTATAACGTGCCAAGACACCGATTGTCAAGCTAATTACATCGGGCAGAGTGGAAGGCGAGTAGACACACGTTATAATGAACATAGAAATGCGATAAGATACGGAACACATTCAGCCGTGTGCGAACATATGTGTGACGCAGGGCATAGCTTTACCAACATAGAGTCGGACCTTAAAATAATCCATCACGAATCGAAAGGCAGAGCTCTTGACATAAAGGAAGCAATCGAGATACACCTAGCCAAACGAAACAATCCCAACAATCTAAATGAACACACGTTCATGGAGAGCTCACCCCTCTTCACGCTACTAAAAAACACACCCTGTCGGAAACAAAACACAATTTAGCGACACAGCCAAGCTAGATAAAAAAGGGGGGAAATTAGGGGGTTTTAATAGGTAAATGTTATCTGGATCAGGTGTACGATGTACTTTTCTTCTGCAATAAACCAAGGCCCATATTAGAGGCAGTATTAAAGGTGCCGGGACGTCCTCATAAGACCGTCAACGCTTAGTTCGAATGGGTTATGCTCCACGCGTGGCGAGGACTAATCCACGGTCTTTAATAGTTGTAGATCCACCTCATTCAATAACATACATCTTATCTAGGTTGGCAACACCTCACATAAACACATCGCGATCACTCCCCACAGCACGTAGGGACAGGGGGGGGGGGGGGGGGAGGCAGGGAAAAACCAGTCGTTAAGATAACCACCGCAGTCGACCGCACAGCGAGTTCAAGTGAGCACGGAAACTGCGAATAGCTGTAGTACGGAAGACAATCAGATAAGTAGTTAGCCTAAAATTTTATAGTTTAACCATAGTTTACAACCATATAATCTCTCTAAAGTACAATCTCCGGATAGCCATCACCATTTAGCATTTCACCTAACATATATACTGCATTTAGCATACACTGACAGTTGCAGTACCAATACTGCAACTAAATAATTGTACATATTGTAAATATTTTCACCTGTATTTCAAACATAGATTTTATAGCCTAAGTGTATTGGATCTGATGATGATCGCTTGACGATCGAAACTGGTCATCCTAGTGTTTTATTAATCTCATGTAATTTATTTCAGGATTAGGGCATAACCCATCTCTTTTGGGTACATTCGTGTTGACCGACTGAAAAGCACTAAACTCTAGTTTCAATTATTGTAAGTAGTCGGTATTAATATACTGAATTCCTACGTTGTTTGGAGTGTTTGCTGATGTGATTGTAAAATGCTGGGGTAAATAATAAACTATGGTTTGAACGCCACTGCACAAATCCAGTATGTCATACTGTTTTGTGCCATTTTGCACTTCGAATTGGAAGAAAATAGGAGGTGTGTTTTCATTTCACGAGCTTCCGTGTGACAGAGATAGGTGTGAGGATTGGCTTAACGTGATTTCCCGCGATAACTTTTTTCCGGACACAAACTCTCCTTCTTCTGGCGTGTGTGGTCGTCATTTTAAGAGTCCCGCGCCGTAGTTGTGATCTTATTTATTTATTTATTTATCGAGGTTTTAAGGGGCAGAACTATGAGGTCTTCTGCCACTGTAGTTGTGATCGTTTAATCGTGCACCATGGCTGCGAGGGCAGCTGTAGCAAGTCCAGAGAACGTAATTTCAAAACCCAGCACAGACAGAAAAGATCCTGAGTGTGATTTTTCTACACTCCATCCAGGCAAATGCCGGGATAGTACTTTACCACTGCTAGTAATGCACATGTTAAGGACTTCCTGGCTTCTGAGACCTACGAAGATATCGAATTAACTACGGAATCAACCGTCCAGTGCATAGCCTACCCATAAGGTATCTTCTGAAAAAATGTGTATCATAATGTTTTCTTGCGATTCTGTTGAATCATTCTTCAGTACATCCCCCAGGGGCTCACTACTAGTGGGACGTGGGTTTGGTGACCACGGGACCCTAGCTGAATCTGGTATTGCTTGCACTTGTGCCGGGCTCCTTTTTGTCATCTTTCAAGTCAACCACCCTTGGTCACCTCTCGTTCACTTACGACATTAAGACACTCCCCCTCTCTCAGGGGCTTACAACATGTGGGACGTTGGTTGGCGACCAGGGGGCCCCAGCTGAGTTCGCGATTGCTTCCACTTAATTGTGCTGGGATCCTCTCTGGCATATTTTCTGTCTGCCTCCCTTGATCGACTCTTGTTCTCTTCTGACCCTGACGGTATTAGGATATCCGAGGTCTAGGGAGTCTTTCAAATTCCCGCCTTAATTGGACATTAGGTAATTATTCCTGATACCCTCATTCTTCAAAGGGTCAGACCTCTTGTTTTTGTTTTCGTCATATCTCCTGCCTTCAGCACAAGGTCATAAAGGAGTTAGGATGTGTGTAGACCCACCACTGAAGGTGCACCCTGGATAGCGCTACACCCTCAAGGGCTCACGGCTGTTGATTTCGGGAGGATACCTGAGTAGGATCTGTTTTTTTTTTCGTTTTTCCAGTAACTCTGGGTCGGACACTCTCGTATTTCCCTTCCTATCTGCCTTTCATGGCTCTACATCCATCCAAATCCGTCAATTCTCATTATTCGAGGGTTGAGGGCATTTCCTTTACCTATATTTTACCCTTATTCCTCCCTTTTTTGGCTTGTTCATCACCTAATCCGTAAGTTAGATGTAAGCTGTTGTTAGTTTTAGTTCTAGTGTTCATTTCATCATATTTCATTTTCACACCAAAATATTAGAGGCCGATAACCTCGATGTTAGGCCCTTTAACACAAACTTATCAAATTACAATTTCAGCAATACCTTCGGCGACAATGATAACTACAAGTCCGGGTTATGTTTTATGCACAGTGGAAAGAATTTCTTGTATGAAATGTTTGGAATGCATTTCTCAGAACTCTAATCCTCTCCACTCATTAACCTAACAGTAGCAACGGACTTGCCAGCATCACTGCAGAGAAATTTGTATCACCGATTACGGATATTATTATACAAGCCGTAATACCGGTTACTTCCAAATGTCTTCTGTACTAACCACTCAGCAGGAAAGTGCATTAAGTTTTATAAAAACCGAGAGAACCTAATGGAATTCTATTTTAATAAAATGCAAGGTATGTCTAGTTTCTCACAGATTTAATATCACGCTATTTTATTTTGTGATATAATTTGCATTTTGATATTGCGGAAATTATAATAACAAATAGTGTCATAAGTCTGTCATGCTATGCTGGGTTGACAGCGCTGTGTGAGCAGTTGAGTAACTCCATTACACTTACAGTAGGCTATAAAACCTATGTCTGAAAGTATGGGTGAAAATATTTACAATATGTACACTTATTTAGTTGCAGTATTGGTAATGCAATTCGTCAGTATTTGCTAGTCGTAGTCTATGTGACGTTTTGTTGAGATACTGGAATATATTTTAACAAAGATTATACATCCGCCTTAGTCAATACATAACGAAAGGAAATATAATTAGATTTGCTCCTGGTACATGTTTCAGAGATTAATTGCTTTTATCCCCTTCATCAGCCAAGATTAATATCTGAAGAAGGTTATAAAATAACGTAGCACTCAAAAAAAAACATATCCGCTCCAAACACAGGTCAAAGCTTGAATTGGCAAAAATGGGATCACAATACTTCACCATATGTACACAACCAATGAAGAAGCCATATGCTTAACAGGTCCATAAGCCAAATCAAATGTCTGCATACAAACGAAACGAACGTGGAAGGAAAAACTTCATATAGCAATGAACTGTCCACTGGTTCTCTACGTTTATCTTCGCTTGTGTTTGATGGCTGAATATCATCACCGTTTCATATTTTTTTAGTTTTGCTGAATATTTTTCTGTGACCTACTTATATGGTGCACCATATTAAGTCAAATAGCCATTTGCTTTTTTGAGTGCTACTTGATTTTATAACTTTCTTCAGATATTAATCTTGGCTGATGAAGGAGATAAAAGCAATTAATCCCTGAAACATGTACCGGGAGCATATCTAATTATATTTCCTTTCGTTTATGTATTGACTAAGGCGGATGTATAATTGTTGTTAAAAACTATTTAGTACGTCAATACGGAACCATCATGGAAACTAATTTAAATAATAGAGATACTGGAAGTCGTGATTGACCTCCGGAATTTGCCTGTTTGCATCTGATGATGATCGCTTGACGATCGAAACTGGTCATCCAAGTATATTTATTAATCTCATGTAATTTCTTTCAGGATTAAGGAATAACCCATCTCATTTGAGTACAATCGTGTTGACCGACTGAAAAGCACTAAAATTTTGAGTGTTTTTGTTGTTGCATATTTACATTAAATTTACACAATGAAATGCCTTGTAACTCAGTCTCATTTACAGGTAGGCTATGACTTAAAAAAAAAGTCCCTTGTTACTAAGTTAGCCCTTCTATATTGCGTTGAAATTTCAAGTTCTTGTGATTTACAGTCACTGAGAAAATGGGGCATTAGACTAGCATGGAAAAAGTAATTTCAAGAGAAATTTTAACTTAAAGATCCCTGCACCATAGAGCTCTTTAAACATTTAATGCCTTTCCATAGATGCTAGAGGAAAAGTAAGTTGTCGTTGTTCGAGTCTTCAGTCATTTGACTGGTTTGATGCAGCTCCCCATGCCTCCCTGTCCTGAGCTAATCGTTTCATCTCAACATAGCTACCACATCCTACATCCGAGGCAATCTGTTTAACATATTCTAACCTTGGTCTACCCCTACAGTTCTTGTCCTCAACCCTTCCTTCCATAACTAAGCTTGCTATTCCTGGGTGTCTTAGTATGTGTCCTACCAACCTATCTCTTCTCTTCATTAGTAGTCGCCAGAAACATCTCTCCTCTCCCACTAGTCTTAATACCTCTTCGTTTGTAACCCTATCTACCCATCTGATCTTCATAATTCTCCTGTAACACCACATTTCAAACGCTTCAATTATCCTCTTTTCTGCTGCACCAATAGTCCAAGATTCACTCCCATAGAGCGCCACGCTCCAGACAAAGGCTTTCAAAAATGATTTCCTAATACCTAAATCTATATTCGATGTCAGCAGATTACTTTTTTTTTGTAGAACTGCTCTCCTTGCCTGAGCCAACCTACTATTATATCCTCTTTGCTTCGTCCATCACTGGTACTTTTGCATCCTAAGTAACAGAAGTCTCCTACTTCCTTTAGCTTTTCACCTGCCAATTTGATGCACATATTCAGAAAGAACCGATTCTACACTACCGAATTCAGGCAAAAAACGAAAATTGCATTTTCCCGCCAAAACAAGGAACGGTCTCCCCTTAAATAATATGGTAATCGTAGTATTATTAAACATGTGATAGCAAAAAAATAAAACAACCTATTGATTATTAGGCCAGGCGACAGGTCGAAAAAAAGCCTCAATAAGGAAATAATTAGTGGAAAGCTGGAACTTGCTTTAATCGCTTTATTTGGACCCAGATATTACTCGGCAAAGTTTTCCCCCTCGAGCGAAGTCGGCGTTGGCCCTTCTGGCCCTAAGAATGTAGCATTTTTCGTTTGTTTGCAAATATCTCCCAAACCATCAACTTTATCAACAAAATACCTATTATAAAAATAATCTAGAGTAAATTTCCTACAAAAATGTTCTCTACCTTTTGTCTCTAATGTGAACCGTTACGATGCTACGACCATTCAAAGTGGAGCCCTTTTTGATTCTTGCGGAAAAGCTATGGAAATGACATGCCATACCAAAGTTTCTTCTACACAGGTATTTGGTTGATGAAGTTGATGGTTTGGGAGATATTTGCAAACAAACGAAAAATAGTACCTTCTTAGGGCCAGAAGGGCCAACGCTGACTTCGCTCGAGGGGGAAAACTTGGAAGAGTAATATCTGGGTCCAAATAAAGCGATTAAAGCAAGTTCCAGCTTTCCATTAATTATTTCCTTATTGAACTACCTGTCGCCTGGCCTATATACAGGCCGGACGATTGTTTCAGACGAGTGAAAAATCTTAATCGAAGCCTGGAGGCGAGTTACTGCAATACCTGTGTTGTTATCAGCTGCCCCAAGCGGTCAGATGATTGGCAAAGCTGTCTCACACTCCTACTGAATTACAGTCATTGGCGAATATAATGACGTTCTGTTCGTAAATACGTAACGTGTACTTCCGCGTCACACAATACTTCGACGTTGACTGTACTGTCTGCAAGTCGGTGTCGCCACGTGCTCAAGTCTGGAATTCCATTACATCAGATCGGTGGTGACAAATGTGAAGCGTTAGGGTGAGAGAGTGACTGTGTACAGGCTCACCCGCAGGCTTTAAGGTCGAGGGCAATCGTCTAAAACAAACGTCCGGCCTGTACCTACCGTGAATATTGGATTGTAAACACGCAGACAGATAGCGAGAGACAAAAGACAACACCAATGAAATCTCCGCCAGGTTATTCTCATTCACCTGAGAATCCATTAAAAAAAGAATGTCAATTACATAGCACTAACAGTGTTCCTACATGGTTCGCGCCAATTATTGTCCAGCAGTTAACAATGAACAGCCGCTGTAGGAACTGGATACTCGCCAACATGACAAGAAGCTCCATAAAATAACACACTTTACAACCACATAAGTTCGGTAAAAGAGGAGTTTAGTTTCAATTAAATTTAACTGCCAAGTCGTTTAGAAACTTGCATAAATCCATGAGATCCCCCATCCTGGGTATCACATCCAGTAGCGTCGTCAGAATATCTTATCAAGGAGGGGCACATGCGGTGGCATAGGTTCTCAATAACCTGGGTGTGATTTGATTGTTGCTCTTACTGCGTGTCTAACAGACAATTTAGACCTCACTGGTACTCCCCTTAAATCACTAAAGACATCCATTATTTACGTTTTTTAAATTTATTTATCGTATGGCATCCATGACAATTATTTATAAGTTGACATCAAGGTTAGAAACATAATGAAGTGCCTGTGGTGTCTCTCGGAAGAAGTCGCTGAATTCACCACTGTAAGATGTTTGTGGGCATTCTTTTACTACTGTCGACAAAAATATTATGTGCACTCGAGTTTGAAGGTGGTTTGTGAAGTAACCAATAGAAATGAAAATACACAGCCTGCTTCCAGTCTCCGACCGGGTCAGGAATGGAATGAATGAAGCCCCCATCTAGCAGCGAGGATATGAACTGTGCCGGCTGCCGAGGCCTGACGCACTCCTCTGGGGCAAGGATTAAATGAATGACAGATGAAATGAAATGATAGTGCAGAGTGTTTCTGGAATGAAATTTTGACAGGGAAAACCGGAGTACCCGGAGAAAAACCTGTCTGCCTCCGTTTTGTCCAGCACCGATCTCACATGGAGTGACCGGGATTTGAACCACGGACCCAGCGGTGATAGGCCGGCGTGCTGCCACCTAATCCACGGAGGTTCTTTGTGAAGTAACCAATAGACCTACATAAAATCCAATAACAATCATTTTCGCCATTCTATTTTACGTTAGTTCACGTAGGTTTGGAATTTTTAATGTATATTTTAATATTTTTTTTATCGCAGTTGGAACACAAAACGGGGCCCATTTTAAGCGTGTTTCAACCATGCCTCACATTTAAGAATTATTATCTCACAAACCCGTCATCAGAATGCATCCAAATTTTAACACAATATACATTGGAATGTTGTATAACTGGGTTATTAATTTCAAAATTGCGTGTGTTCAAGAAAGAAAGTTGTTATCATTTTTGTAAGGTAACTTTTTCTCGGCTCGAGGTCGTTGGAAAATGTAGTTCTTGGTCGCGTTGTAATCCTTATACATCAAGAAGGTATGCTGTATGACTGTGAAATACGTAAAGTAATTACTTATTTTATATCTGTTTGTATTTGTACGGGGAATTATGACATGGTTCACCAGCTAGCCACTCCGGGAAATGCTGTACAGCGTTGCTGATACGGAGCTCATCACTTCCGAGCGAGACGCACCATGGCGCGTGATGGACTCCACCTTGGCAACGCTGCACAGCTTTCCCCGGAGCGGCTAGTTGGTGAACCATGTCTTAATTCCCCGTACAAATACAAACCGATATAAAATAAGTGAATTAATTTACGTATTTCACAATCATGCAGCATAACTTTTTGATGTATAAGGATTACAACGCTACCAAGAACTACATTTTCCAACCACCCCGAGCCGAGAAAAAGTTACCATACAAAAATGATAACTTTGTTTCATGGACACTCAACATTGTAAAATAAATAAACCAGTTATATAACATTCCAATGTATATTGTGTTAAAATTTGGATTCGATCTGATGACGGGTTTGTGAGATAATAATTCTTAAATGTGACATGGTTAAAACACGCTTAAAAACGGGCCCTTTTTGTGTTCCAACTGCGATAAAAAATATTAAAATATAAAGTAAAAATTACAAACCTACATGAACTAACGTAAAATAGAACGACGAAAATTATGATATTATTGGATTTTATGTAGGCCTATTGGTTACTTCACAAACAACCTTCAAACTCGAGTGCACATAATATTTTGGTCGACAGTAGGTGCCGAACAGTCTGTCTTTCCGCGCCGCACTTGCAACATCATGAAGATCTTTTCCTCCACTTGTACAGGAGATCCCCGCAAACACCGAGATTGGTCCGGATTCTATTTAATTTTGACCAGGTCTTTCTAGGCTGAGAATATTCACGGTAGACACCGTCAATAGATTTTTTTTTGTTATCGCATGTTGTACTTGCTTCTAGGATAAAAAGCAAAGAGATTTCAGCTACTTTAGCACCTCCGTCTGTATAAAAATTGTTTTAGCATATTGTTGTTGCTGTTTGAGTCTTCAGTCTTTTGACTAGTTTTAAGCAGCCCTCCAGGTCTCCCTGTTCTGAGCTAATCGTTTCGTCTCTACATAGCTACCATATCCTACATCCAAGGCAATCTGTATAACACATTCTAACTTTGGTCTACCCCTATAGTTCTTATCCTCGACTCTTACATAACTAAATTTGCTATTCCTGGTTGTCATAGCATGTGTCCCACCAACCTACCTCTTCTATCCATTAGCAGTCTTCAGAAACATCTCTCCTCTTCCACTCGTCTTAATAATAAAATATTTATTGCGGCCAATCGCCATAGATAGTAAGAACATTATAACAATGTGAAAAATTGAATTAATCGTGTACCTAGGTAATACCAGAGACTTGTGTTCATCGAGTCCGTTCACCCATTCCACTACACTACACTTTGATCAAGACAACTTAATCAGTCCTCGTCTAAACAAAACTGAGTGAGTGATACTAGTCTTCTATGCATTCCATGGCGTGATATATATCGCATTGATTGTTGCATAATCGGAAAACACACTCCTGGCTGAGCTGATGGAAGGACTTCCTAGTGCAGATGCGATGGTGGAAGCCATAGATCGCAAATCTGGTCACTAGGCGCCTCAGCTCATACTCTGGTCGCATCCATTCTTTATAAAACATTGCATCTGTTACGAAGAATCTTTCTGGGATGGAGTCTCTCTTCCTTCGAAGTTTGCTTAACAGGTCTACGCATGGTTGTGTGGATGGTAGGTGCATTAGCAGTCGAAGGTCTTCTGCCAGAAATGTTTCTCTGGCTAAAGCTGTGGTTCTGAACCCGTAGAAGTCTGCGGATCACTCAGCCTGAAATTGAATCATGTACGGACCCCCCCCTCCAATACACCTAATCAGTTGTAACCTTTCCTCTATAACTCTTATTTTAAATATATTTCAATTCAAAACCTGATAGTCATCACCGCGAATACATTCGGACGATTCTCGTTAAACGCACATCGTTTTCAAAATCTCCATTTATTGGCCATTTTTTGTATACGTGCTGGTGGACCCTTCTCTCCCACGGATCACTCCCGAGGCACTCGCGGACCACAGGTTAAGAACCACTGGGCTAAAGCATACACATATCGTGAAAGAGCGAATTTTGACATCCCCAATACCCTTTTCACTCGTCTTAATACCTCTTCATTTGTTACCCTACCTCACATAACACCACATTTCAAACGCTTGTATCGACCTCCTTTCTGCTGCTCACCCTGTTCTGTCCATCCTGTATTTTGTCGGGTGGGCCTCTCAGAAAATTTGTGTTTGTAAATGAAAGTTCTGAATTTTGTTCTCTCTTGAATGGTTTCTTCAGGACATCCAATTTCATTTATGCCTTCACTGATTCCTTTTAGCCAGTTTATTTTGATTTTTCATTGATAAGACTAGGTTGAAAATTTTCTTTTTGAGCCTGTTATTATCAATTCTGTAACTTGATAAATTTTATGTGACTTCTCTTTCATCCAAATTCCATTTTCATACTTTGGTCCTAAGATTTTCATTAAGATTTTCCTTTCTTGTTTTTCGATCATTTTTATTCGAGGTTTGTCACCAATTATAATAGTTTCAGATCCATATAGAGCTTCTGTCTTAACGACTGTGTTATAATGTCTTAATTTTGCCTTTGTTGATATAGTTCTTATATTGTATCTGTTTATTAATTAATTTATAGTAATTTATTTATTATTGTCTACGGTGTAATACATTTATAAAATACCAATCGGTATTCATTTCGACTTGCAACAATATAAATCGTCATTAAGGTTTTATTACGTAAAACACTCACTATTCTCCAACTTCTCAATACGCTGTTTGAAATATCTTGCTTTAAACCAAATTCAACAGTGTGCGGGGTGTTCCATCCACCACGCAGACACTACTGTGAGATGCTATCGGATTTTTTATTATGGATACTCGAGTTTAGGCCTTAATTACAACCAAACCAATATACATATTGAAAAACGAGTTATACCAATATTTTCCTTGTTTAATTCTGCGTTAGACTGTATAAGTCAATTATTTTCAAGGTTAACAATTATTTATTTGTGGTTGTATGCAAAATTGTCCGTGTTTTTGACATCTTTTATAGGAACCGCTCACTTAAAACTATACACATGGAAAACTACTTGCCGGAGGGTAATGAAATTTTCATATGTGATAGGTACAAGTATTGGTAGTGCAAATCTCAAGTTTTAATTTTTTTCAACCACCCGATAATAAGTTCTTATACTTTTTCTGACGTAACGTTTTCTCAGCCCAGGATAAACGTACAGCAGGAAACATTGTCTCATTTTGAAGCTCTCATTCGTGATTATCGGAAACTACGACCACTGTAAACGTACAGTGTGATGACGAATTTATGAAGAGTAATATTAATGGTAGGTTTTGTGCGTAGGGTCGTGTACCATCCACGCATGACCGATAAACTATTACAAGAGCCCGCTGATGAGCCAGCTTGGTGGCCTAGGCGAAACCCCACACAAGACACGGCACAAGCCTAGAAAAATTGCTAAGTTTTAATTCACTGGCCGTGAAAGCCAATATACCATATATTTGGAAGCCTTCATAGGGAGGTTATGGCTGCTTGAGCGTTTAGTTCTCGCAGTAATGAGGCGCAGGTGCGCTCCATAAAAAAGGGAGGTAGCGCGCTGTTCGCTACTCCTGTGGGGTCCGGGCGGGGACACTAAGATCCCACTGATGAGCCAGCTTGGTGTTCTAAGCGATACCGCACACAAGACACGGCAAACACCTAGAAAAAGAGTTTTAATTCACTGGCCGTGAAAGCCAATATAACACCTTTTTAGGGAAAATATAGTTTATAAGATATTGAAGCATCAATCTTGGGGGGAGTCTGCCAGATGTGAGAGCTCATAAGAGCCTGTAATACACCTAACTCCAGGCAGACTGTGAACTGTATCTTGTCTTGATCGTTTCATGAAAGCCACAAATTCAATTTACATCCAGCACAGCAGTTGTCCGCCCTAAGCAGCTGTTAACAAGCCGGACTTTACTGTTACAGTCGTGTATAAATTAGCACGTTCAATGTCTCACTACCAATACAACCGCTCTGTCGAACACGCTACCCGACACTTGATATGCTGGCGCACTCTCTACAGTCCTCAAAGCAACCTTCGTAACTCATTTTAACCTATCTTTAGATCACCTTTTGTCCGTATGCGTGTGTGAGTCCCCCTAATAAAATCTAAACGGCTGGAGCGATTTCAAAAAATCTCGGTAAGGACAAAGAACTATCTTAGCCGACCCCGACCGTGCCCTTCAAATTTTGTTAAGTCTCACCAATCCAACATGGCGGCTGTGCGGAATATTTCACTGACATTCTATATCTCCGAAACTATTATTGATATCACCCGGACATTTTGAACGGTTTGACGTTCACTTATGAGACTTGCGAAAACCTGTTAAGTACAAAACGAACATGGCTGACAAGCCAAGTTGAAACATTTAAATAGACTTATCTTGCGATTTAAGCACCCGAGAGAAGTGAAACACGGTACAGAAAAATATATTAATACACATTTTAATGCACTGACATCTAATTTAATACAGTTGTTTTCATAACCACAATATGGCGGCTGTGTGAAATATTAAAATTAAGTTTTTATTTCTTGGGTCCTAATCAAGCGATGAAGTCAACGTTTGGATAATGATCCTACGCAATAATAGCCATCCAATAATACATAACTCTATGGCCCACATATATAAAAATCCAACATTGCGACCATCCGAAATATTTAGACAGTTCTCAACATCTACTAACCTATGACAGCAATCAAACTGCAATTTTGTATGTTGATATAGGCTGGCGAGCCCAAATGCAACATGGCGGCGACGCGAAATAAAATATTTAAATACGTTTCACGAGATTTAAACATCAGAGCACAGTGAAATTTGGTGCGGTAAATGCTTATACACATTTTAATCAACTGACATCTAATTTATTTCAGTTGTTTTCACAACCACAATCCGGCGGCTGTGCGAAATAATTTTTTTTTAATTTCTTGTGTCCTAATGAAGCATGCGATTGACTAAACCTACGCAATAATCGTTATCTAACAGTACATAATTCTATAGTCTAGCCAATTTATTTTTCTTCTTCTACGGGTATTTTTCTTCTTCTACGCGATCAGGCCCAGCGGACCGCGCGCTATTACAAATTTCCTTCTCCATCGTCTCCTAGTCATAGCTGCCATCCGCCAACTGTCCACACGTATCGCTGCCTGTTGCAGAACTTCATGGAGTCCATCACTCCACTGCTTCCTTGGTCTCCCTGGTGGTCTCCTTCTTGTAGGGATGAAATCCAGAAGCTTCCGTGGCCATCGGTGGTCTTCCATTCGGGTTCATGTCCAGCCCACTGCACTGGTTTTGATGGTTCCAGCTATGTTGGCATCATGGTACAGGTCTTCTAATTCGTGATTGTGTCTAATCCTCCATTCATCCGTATGTTCATCCCCCACCGGTCCGAAGATCTTCCGAAGAACTTTTCTCTCAAATACAAGTAGTTTTCGAAAGTCCTGTTTGGGGCAGATGACCTCGTAGTTCCGCCCCTTAAAACGACAATAACAACAAAGTCCTGTTTTCGGATACTCCATGCCTCGCATCCATATAGTACCACGGGTTGGATCAGTGTTTTATACGGACGAATTTTGAACGGTTTGGAGAGACATCTGGACCGAAGAAGCTGTGTTAGGCTGTAGAGAGTTCGGTTTGCTGTTTGGATCCTGGCGTTGATCTCTGCCTCACATGATGAGTTCTCCATGAAAAGCGATCCTAGGTACTTACATTCATGGACCCTCTTGTAGGACTGGTCCCCTACCCGGAGTTGACTGTAATTGGTCTAGCCTACATAGACAAAAATCCAGGATGTCGACCATCGAAAATAATTAGATTGTTAATATGTATACAAATCTATTACAGCAATTAAACTGAAATGTCGTATGTTGATAGAGGTAATTAGTAGGATATATGAAAATACGCTATCTAGTTCTTCACGGAACTACTCTTTTAAAGATACGAAAACCCACCAAAGATTCAGCGTTCATTCAAAGTGACCACATCGTGGTGTACCGACTAGGGTTCTTGCTGGTGAAGAAAGACGGAGAAGAGGTGGATAAGATTCCCATCTCAGCCATCTTGGAAGTTGTTTTCCCCACGACTGAGCTAGAGCTGGTAATAAGCTATATTCGGTTAATCGATTCATCGAATAATTTGAAATTAATCGAAATCGATTAATCGACTTGACGTTCAATCGATTACTCGACTAATCAATTAATAGATTAATCAGCTAACCGAAGAATCGATTTATTTATTTGTCGTATGGCTTTTAAGTGCCGGGAGTGTCCGAGGACATGTTCGGCTCACCAGAGGCTGTAGCTGCTTCAAGCGGACACCAATAGGGTGAGCTACAAGTTCCGTTCAATTTCAAGTAGTTCCAACTTTCGCTACCAGATGTCAATGATACCTAGTGGTGAACATTGGAACTTTGATAGAGCGTTCCAACGAAATTTAACCTAGACATTTAGCTTCACACAAGTTTAGTCAGTGGAGGGATCTTTTACATGCCATAAATCTATGACTCGAGAGCGCCATCTTTACTTCCCCTCGGAAGGAAAGCATACTGAACGATTTTAACGCTCTTAAAAAATCCGACGACCTCGGCCGGGTATGAACCCGCTGTTTTGGGCACTGTAGTTCAGCATGCTACCAACTACGCCACCGAAGCCGCTGAAGAATCGATTAATTGATTAGTAGACTCGAGATACGAAAAGAAGTTCAAATGATAGATCATCTCTTAAGTTGATTTACGCTTATTTTCGGAATATTGTATAGAAATATATAAAGGTTATTTCTTGCCAAAATATACAAACTAACCTTGCTTGTTTATGTTAACAATAACGAAATAATAGTGTCAGGGGCAGCGGAAGGAAAAACATCAATCAAATTGGGAAGGGTTTCCAAGAAAGGAAACAGTTTTCTGCAAAGATTTTGAATTCTTGTTCAATGTTTACAATTAGAACAGGAACATTCCTGTTTTACTTCGTGTTAGCCTAGTTTCCACAAAGAAGGTACATATATGATACAATATAATTTAGTTACTTAAATGTCTATTTTACTTCTGTGAGAGCGTATATTAAACGACAATAGAATTAGTTAATTTTTCGACCAATCAATTAAACGTTATTCGTAGCAATTAATCGATTTTCTGCCTCAATCGATTGTTCGATAACTGAAATTAGTCGATTAAAAGAACCAGCCCTATATCGAGCCCTCAAACCAGAATTACATTTCTTGACAAAGCCGGGAATCGAACTCGGGCCCTCAGGACGAAGGCCACTACACCACGATGTGGTCTCCCATGCTTTATGAACCATTGTTTACTACAGTTACGTACATCTATGCCTACAGGTAGACAATATTTAATACGTTTTCTTATTATATGCCGGTCCCGTCGTGTTGGGGTAGCGCGCCTGCCTCTCACCCGGAGGCCCCGGGTTCGATTCCCGGCTCCGTCAGGGATTTTACAAAATGACGTGAGGGCTGGAACGGGGTGCACTCAGCCTTTTGAGGACAATTGAGTAGCTGTCTGACAGTGAGGCAGCGACCCGATCACGAAAACCAAGATTAACGGCCGAGGGGACCCGATGCGCTGATCACGCGTCACCCCAATATCTACAGGCCAAATGGCTGGACAGCGGCGGTCGCTTGGTAGGCCTAGGCCCTTCACAGGCTGTTGTGCCAGGGGTTATTTTTTTCTTATTATATATGAATTGCAGCGAATGGCCATAGCAGGGTATTTTAATTAAACGCCCGTTGGCTGCCAAGAAGTTCAATCTCAAGTAGTTCCAACGTTGGCTACCAGATGCCACTGTCACCTTGCGGAGAACGTTGGAACTTGTTAGAGCATTTATAACCAACCAAACCTACAAATTTTGACTTCACACTACCAATAATTGTAGTGGTAGGTTCTTTTACATAACCATAAATCTATGACATGGGCTCGCCGGTTTTACTTCCCCTCCTAAGGAAGGCATACTGAAGGATTTTAACGCTCTCAAAAAATCCGACACTTCGGCCGGGTTTGAACCCACGATCTTGAACATAGCCGTTCAGCATACTACCGACCACGCCATCGAAGCCATTTTATTACGTTTAAATTACCTAAAAGCACCCAAATAAATAAATAAATAAATAAGTAATGCCCCTTGTACAGAATGGACCATCACAGGCTGTCTTATAAGATCTCCAAGGTAGCCAAGAAGGGTAAAGCCTCTGGGTCCTTGTGGATCAAACAAATTGAGAAGGATCTTTCTGAATTTAATATTCAGCAAGACACAATAAATGACAGGAGTGTCCGAGGACATGTTCGGCTCGCCAGTTTTGTAGCTGCTTCGAGACGGACACCCAATGTGTGAGCTACAAATACCGTTGGGGAGGGAAGTTAGAATGTAATGATGATGATAATTGTTGTTTTAAGGGGCCTAACATCTAGGTTATCGGCCCCTAATGATCTGGGTGATAGCGAAGATGATAATGAAACGGAAACCAGAACGAAAATTAAGTTAGACGGAAAATACTTACAAAAAGGAACTCGGATTGAAACGACTCACAAAATGTTCTTACAAAAGGGAATTTAGAACGAAAAGATTCACAAAAGGAATAGATTGAAAAATACCCACAAAATGAAGGCTAGGTTCAAAATACGTACAAAATGCAATGTAGCGTCGAAATACTTACAAAATGCAACTGAAATTCAAAATACTTACAAAATGCAAATGAGATCGAAAATACGTACAAAATGCAATTGAGGTTCAAAATACTTACAAAATGCAATTGAAATTGAAAATACACAATGCAATTCAGATTGAAATAGGCCTTATCCCAGTTCCAATCCAAATTATTCACAAAGTGCAATCGAAATTCAAAATACTTACAAAATGCAATTGAAATTGAAAATGCTTACAAAATGTACGATGATTCCAACGACTCATGTGGATTGACAATACTTACAAAAAGCAATTTAGATTGAAAATACTTGACAAAATGTAATTTAGATTCAAAATACCCACAAAATGCAATTGAGAATCAAAATATGTGCAAAATGCCCCCAAACAAAATGCAATTTAGATTCAAAATTCGTGCGAAATGCGGTTTTGGTTGAAAATACTTACAAAATGCAATTGAAATTCAAAATACTCACTAAAAGGCCCCGCAACCTGCATTGAAAGACTTACTAAAAAGCAATTTAGATTGTCAATCTTTACAAAATGCAATTGAGGTTGAAAACAATCGCGAGATGTAATTTAGATCGAAAAAACTTACAAAATGCAACATAGATCAAAAATGCCTTAAAAATCGATAAAAGGGAATTTAGATACACGGTGATTCGAGTAACAAAAACAGTGCGGGAATCTTAAAGAGAAAAGGAAATAGAAGGAAAAGAGGAGAGGGGAGGGGAGAGAGGAGAAGGTCCGCCCCAAAGGGAAGGGACAAAAGGGGAAAACGGACCCAGCTCAGGATCCCTCGGGGTCGCCAACGCCCGAACTCACCAGCCGTGAGCCCCTGAGGGTGTAGCATTATCGACGGTGCACCAGAAGTGGTGGGGCTACATACACCCTGCCTCCTTAAGGGCCTTGAGCACAAGGCAGGAGGTAAAAGGAAAAGAACAAGAAGGCTGACCCCTCACAGAAGGAGGGTATCAGGAAAGATGAGACAAGGGCCAATTAAGGCGGGAAAGGAAGAGACTCCCTAGGCCTCGGATACCCTAATACCGTCGGGGTCGGAAGAGAACAAGAGTTGACCAAGGAAGGTCGACAGGAAAGAAGAAAGAGAGGAGCCCGGCACAAGTAAGTGGAAGCAATGCCGGACTCAGCTGGGGCCCCGTGGTCGCCAACCCACAACCCACTAGATGTGAGCCCCTGGGGGGAGTTAGAATGTAAGGACAAGGAGTTGGAAGGTAGCGGCTGTGGCCTATAGTTAGGGACCAACCCCGGCATTTGCCTGGAAGGAAGATGGGAAACCACAGAAGACCATCTTCAAGGTTGCCGGCGGGGGGATTCGAACCTCCTCGCCTCCCGGATGTGAGCGACTGCCATCAGTCATGCCGTAACCACCACGGCTAACTCACCCGGTATGACAGGAGGTGCTACCATGTATCAATTGAAACCAGACCTTTCCCCACCATGCTTTACAGAAGTTCACCACTACGCGTCCAGGAAATGGTGAGAGGAAAGTAAGATGAGCTCAGCAAGAAAACGAAAGATTACTGGTCCAATAGAAAGGCTCAACATTTCAGCACGAAAGCAGCCTACAAGTTATCCATCAAAAATACTAGAAGTGGCAGACAACAGCTAAAACACAAGCACCGTGGTCCATAGGTGGTCCAAACGACCAAAAAAATAAATTGGTGTTAGCATCTGCTGCTCATGGAAGACACAGTATTTCACACTGACGAAGGCGGACCGGGTTCGATTCCCGGCCAATGCATGTGAGCATTTTAAATTGAAATATCACGTCCTGTGGTTCTGATTCCACGTAGAAACGGAGATCCCATGGCTCACTATCGCGAGATTAACCGGTCACATAAAACTGCAAGCTTCCTTCACGCAGACTGACAGCAGCATAATCAAACACTATAGGCCTACTAAGATTAAAACGTTACGGGATACCGCGTGTGGCCATGACCTTGGCGCTCAGAAATCCAAGCATGCTTACATTTCCTCTTTCCTGGATTATAATCGTCCAATCAGCGCACAGCTCGCTTGGTCCAATGCCAAACAGCGAAATGGACAACACGATAGTGCTTGTACTGGTCAATGCGTGGGTCTTTGAAACGCTAGCAGTCGTTTTACCAGCACAAAGTGAATGTTTACCAATCTAACAGTCATTCGACACGAAGGAAATAGTACATTATGCAACGAGCCTATAATGGCAATAATTAAGACACGAGTAAGTTTATTAAACAGCGAAGCGAGTTTCATAATTTCCATACGAGTGTCCTAATTATAGACTGGTTCAGTTTTACCAAATTCTAAATTTGAGCGGCATTTTGGGTAACATTTGGGCAAATGGCATATATTTACTAATTCGGACCTGCTGAACAAGAATATAAACTCATAAATATCTGTCAAGATTTCGCCAGTTTTATGAACTGAACAGAGCGCATGGGACGCAGAGAATACCATGGCCTCCTGGAATACCCCATTATTACACTAGAAGCCACGCAGTGAAATTTAAAATAGAAGGCCGTGGAAGTGCGATGTTATCCTTACCTAATTGGTCACACAACTGTTTCTTGAGCCCTGATTGGTGGGAGAAACTGTTTCATAATTAAAAATAGTGTTATAATGACCCTCATTATGATACAGTTTTCTGACATATAATATTTACATTTCGACATCGTCGAACATAAAATGTATTATCATTGTATTGGAAGCCATTTTTAGCCTATTTTCATTTAGGAAAAAATATAAGACTTATGAGATCACCATTTCTCCGTGTGTGTGTCCCTGATAACATCTAAACGGCCGAAGCGATTTTATCGAAACTTGGTAAGTGCATACTAATACCTCATCCGACCTCGACAGTGCCTTTCAAAATGTGATACGTTTCACCAATCCTACATAGCGGCCACGTGAAATATTTCACTGGCATTCTATATCTCCCCAACAGTATAGATATCACCCTTAAATTTTGTACGGTGATAGACCTAAAGGGTACTACTACAAGTCTATCTATGTGGCTGTCATAAACCTGTTAAGTACAAAACGAGCATGGCGGCCAAGCGAATTTGAAACATTTTATACACTTTTCTCGCGTTTCCGATCGCAGTGAAACTTGGTACACATTGTAACGCACTGACATCGAATTTAGTTCAATTGGTTACATAACCTCAAGATGGCGGCTGTGCGAAATTTTGAAATTAAGTTGTAATTTCTTTTGTTCTAAACATGCTATAATTTCTTGTGTCCTACTCATGCGATCGAAGTCACCGTTTGAATAATGAACCTACGCAATAATCGTCATTCAATAGTACATAACTCTATAGCCTGCATATATAAAAAACCAATATGGCGACCATCCGAAATATTTAGTCGGTTCTCAATATCTACGAATCTATTACAGCAATGAAACTGAAATGTTGTATGTTGATAGAGGCAATTAACATGAGTATGATATATGAAAATAGGCTATTTAGTTCTTCATGGTATTACTTGTTCAGTATTGCCTTAGTAATCGAAATTTAATGTTTTTCAGTCTGTCAACACGATTGTACGCAATTGTAAGGGGTGGTTCCCCAATCGTGAATAAAAAAATACACGAGATTATTAATAAATACACTTGGATAACCAGTTTCTATCGTCAAGCGACCATCATCAGATCCTTTTCACTGATCATTTAACTCGAGGGTGTGTGAACACACAACACTATTCCAGTACGCGACCGAAAGAAGCTCATACTCAACTTCGTTCACCTGGCTCAAGTCAGTGTTATGCAAGCAGAGTAAAATTCCCGGACCAAAAATCAAGAAACTACTGTCGGGGAAATAAGTATAGATACTCGAGTTTAGAGGTCAATAAAACCTTTACCCGTAATCTTACATAAGAACAACCTACACCAAAATTTTCCTTGTTTTATTTGTCGTTTAACGATATAGAGTAAATATTTACATTGTATCTCGTAATTTTTAGCCTACTTTCGATTTTTGCAAAAAATGAAAGTAGACTTATGAGATCAACACAGGGCGAAAAAAGTGTGTCTGTCTGTGTGTGTGTATGTGTGTGAGTCTGTGTGTGTGTGTGTGTGTGTGAGTCTGTGTGTGTGTGTGTGTGTACTCTGAATGTCTGTCCCCCCCCTATCAACTCGAACACGGTGAATGCGAATTGAACGAAATTTGGTACAAAGGTAGCACTAGCAAAGGACACCTCAGTGTCATGTTTTATATCGCCGCCATCTTGACGGAAACGTAATGGCGGCCACACAAATGTTCAAAGCTTAAATCAAATTACGACTAACCTAATCATCCGATCTCTACCAAATTTTGCAACAACATACCTTTATGGAGGGAGCATCCTTTGACCAAACCAATAGGTCATCAGCGTAATAGTTTGCGGATGGCGGCCATCTTTGTGTGAAAATCGATTCCCCCTATTAATTCGAACACGGTGCAACCGAATGGAACGAAATTTGGTACAGAGGTAGTACTAACAAAAGGCACCTCAGTGTCATGTTTTATATCGCCGCCATCTTGACGGAAACGTAATGGCGGCCACACAAATGTTCAAAGCTTAAATCAAATTACGATTAACCTAATCATCCGATCTCTACCAAATTTTGCAACTACATACCTTTATGGAGGGAGCATCCTTTGACCAATCTAATAGGTCATTCACCTGATAGTTTGCGGATGGCGGCCATCTTTATGTCAAAATTGATTCCCCCTATTAATTCGAACACGGTGGAACCGAATGGAACGAAATTTGGTACAGAGGTAGCACTAGCAAAGGGCACCTCAGTGTCATGTTTTATATCGCCGCCATCTTGACTGAAACGTAATGGCGGCCACACGAATGTTCAAAGCTTAAATCAAATTACGATTAACCTAATCATCCGATCTCTACCAAATTTTGCAACTACATACCTTTATGGAGGGAGCATCCTTTGACCAATCTAATAGGTCATTCACCTAATAGTTTGCGGATGGAGGCCATCTTTATGTCAAAATTGATTCCCCCTATTAATTCGAACACGGTGGAACCAAATGGAACGAAATTTGGTACAGAGGTAGTACTAGCAAAGGGCACCTCAGTGTCATGTTTTATATCGCCGCCATCTTGACTGAAACGTAATGGCGGCCACACGAATGTTCAAAGCTTAAATCAAATTACGATTAACCTAATCATCCGATCTCTACCAAATTTTGCAACTACATACCTTTATGGAGGGAGCATCGTTTGACCAATCTAATAGGTCATTCGCCTAATAGTTTGCGGATGGCGGCCATCTTTGTGTCAGAATCGATTCCCCCTATTAATTCAAACACGCTGAAACCAAATGGAACGAAATTTGGTATAGAGGTGGCACTAGCAAAGGGCACCTCAGTGTCATGTTTTATATCGCCGCCATCTTGACGGAAACGTAATGGCGGCCACACAAATGTTCAAAGCTTAAATCAAATTACGACTAACCTAATCATCCGATCTCTACCAAATTTTGCAACAACATACCTTTATGGAGGGAGCATCCTTTGACCAAACCAATAGGTCATCAGCGTAATAGTTTGCGGATGGCGGCCATCTTTGTGTGAAAATCGATTCCCCCTATTAATTCGAACACGGTGCAACCGAATGGAACGAAATTTGGTACAGAGGTAGTACTAACAAAAGGCACCTCAGTGTCATGTTTTATATCGCCGCCATCTTGACGGAAACGTAATGGCGGCCACACAAATGTTCAAAGCTTAAATCAAATTACGATTAACCTAATCATCCGATCTCTACCAAATTTTGCAACAACATACCTTTATGGGGGGAGCATCCTTTGACCAAACCAATAGGTCATCAGCGTAATAGTTTGCGGATGGCGGCCATCTTTGTGTGAAAATCGATTCCCCCTATTAATTCGAACACGGTGCAACCGAATGGAACGAAATTTGGTACAGAGGTAGTACTAACAAAAGGCACCTCAGTGTCATGTTTTATATCGCCGCCATCTTGACGGAAACTTAATGGCGGCCACACAAATGTTCAAAGCTTAAATCAAATTACGATTAACCTAATCATCCGATCTCTACCTAATTTTGCAACTACATACCTTTATGGAGGGAGCATCCTTTGACCAATCTAATAGGTCATTCACCTGATAGTTTGCGGATGGCGGCCATCTTTATGTCAAAATTGATTCCCCCTATTAATTCGAACACGGTGGAACCGAATGGAACGAAATTTGGTACAGAGGTAGCACTAGCAAAGGGCACCTCAGTGTCATGTTTTATATCGCCGCCATCTTGACAAACGTAATGGCGGCCACACGAATGTTCAAAGCTTAAATCAAATTACGATTAACCTAATCATCCGATCTCTACCAAATTTTGCAACTACATACCTTTATGGAGGGAGCATCGTTTGACCAATCTAATAGGTCATTCACCTAATAGTTTGCGGATGGCGGCCATCTTTGTGTCAGAATCGATTCCCCCTATTAATTCAAACACGCTGAAACCAAATGGAACGAAATTTGGTATAGAGGTAGCACTAGCAAAGGGCACCTCAGTGTCATGTTTTATATCACCGCTATCTTGATGGAAACGTAATCGCGGCCACCCAAATGTTAAAAGCTAAAATGTAATTACGACCAACCTAATAATCTAGTCTCTACCTAATTTTGCAACACCATATATTTATGTGGGAAACATATTCTGACCAAACTGCAAGAACATCAGCCCAATAGTTTGCAGATGGTGGCCAAGTATGTGTGCAAATCGATTCCCCCTATCAATTCAAACACGGTGAAACCGAATTGAACGAAATTTGGTACAGAGGTAGCACTAGCAAAGGGCACCTCATATTCATGTTTAATATCCCTATTGCACGTTGTATTTCAACAAGCTCCTACAACCAACATTCAATCATACTTCTTGAAAAGGACAAAGAGTTATAACAATACCCATGCATTTAGGAGAAAGTAGGCTATATGTTCTTTACTGAACATCTTGTTTTTATAGCAGATTGAACAAAAAAGTACCGGTTTTTCTTACCAAGTTCACGGAGCGCTCACTTAGAAAGATCATTAAGTTAAAAGTAATGATTTGATCGTAACGAAACTTTAATACGTCTTAAAGGAACTTATTGTTAACGCGTATATGAAGTTTTAATCTGATCTGACGTTTCTTAAAATAGTTGTTGTGAATTTTGTAAAAACAACTTTTTCTCGGGCCTGGGTGGTCATAGCGGTATGAAATGTGGCTTGTTATGATGCTCATAGCAATGCAAGTAGTTGACAATTACTGAAAAAATATCGTGAGTGCACACAGTTATATGATAAACTAGCAACCTGCTCCGGCTTCACCCTGTATCCTTAACGGTTTACCCAGCTTAAGCTTCAAAGGCGCATGGACAGTAGGTCCCAGACGTAATTCAGAAAAGCCGAGGTGAACAGCGAAAATCCAAACACATATTATACTCTTCTCTGAAGTCTTAACTCGACACGACTCGACAGTTTGATAGTGGCCGAAGCTGGAGTGATATGCTAGCTCGCTAGCTTGTAAACTCGCTCCGAAGCTAGTAATTTAATTTTCCACTGAATTGAGATTGTTGGAAGAAATGAAAACTTAAAAATACTAAAGTGGGCGATGTATTAAAGATGAGAGATATGCTGTCGCGGACTTTTATGTAGAACTTTTAATGCTGAGCACTTCTTACACTCATAGTCTGGAGATAATTTTAACGGTTTACCCAGCGTACGCTTAAAAGGTGCACGGACTGCAGGTTTTTCTTCGACTCTATTCACTGAAATAGTTACTGCTCGGCTTCCTTTAGATATAAATGAATGTTTTTCTACAGAAACCTTCCTCGAGAAATCCTTAGAGAACCCTAAAAATAGGGCTGTTGAACAACGGAAACAGTTCGCTTCACGTTTCGGGAAGATTGTTACACCTCCGGAATCGGCTCCATGAAGCAGAGCAGTAACTATTTCAGTGAATAGAGTCGAAGAAAAACCTGCCGTCTATGCTCCTTTTAAGCTTACGCTGGGTAAACCGTTAAAAATATCTACAGACTATGAGTGTAAGAATTGCTCAGCATTAAAAGTTCTACATAAAAGTCATGAACGGCAGAGCAGCGTGAAAGAAACCTTTTCGTGAGATAAACCGAGGGAAGTGGTTGGCAATCACTAAGGAATTTATTAACGTGGGACAAGACATCTGGAAGACTATTTTCGGACGAAAGTAAATTTACCATGTTTGGATCTGATGGTGGAGAGTTTGGATAAGATCAAATACATAACTGGAAAGCAAAAATATACTACTAACAGTGACGCATGGAGGAGGCCACGTCATGGTATAGGGCTTTTTCGGTGAACAAGACGTGATTGGAGGTAACATGAATGCCCAGGGCTACATCAAAGCGCTCCGGGGTAATTTGTCTAGGAGTGTTGTGAAATTAGGCATACAAGACACCTATTAATTTCATCATGACAACGACCCAAAGCATACAGCAGGAATAACGCGAGAGTGGGTGCTGTACAACGCCCGAATAGTATTTCCCACGCCACCGCTATCTCCGGACGTTAAACCCATTGGAAATTTATGGGTCCATTTCGAAGAAACCAAAATCAGAAAATTCAAGTGTTCCTCCAAAACGCAACTAGTAGGCAATTTGCGAAAAATGTTGCCCGAAATTATACCAGACTTCACGAACAAGCTTGTTAAATCCATGTAAAGGAGGCTTCAGGCCATTATAAATGCAAAAGGTTGGCATACCAAACAATAATTGCGTTTGTATACTGTAGAAAGTCTCATTTGTGGTGTGTATGAATATTTCTCTGGTGCCCGAAGAATGGTTTTTGTTTCATCTTTTAATACGTTTTGTGTTTGAAAGGTTTTCGTTTTTCGGTGATGAATAAGAAGCACTTTTCGTTCTACATAAGCAAACATGACGTTCTCTGGCCATATATTAAACCAGCATTCAAAAATAACATGCGTGTACGAACACTTTTTTTTACCAACTGTAAATGAAAAAGAAATCATTAGTCGGTGTTTGAACAAGGGGCGAAAAAGTGCAAAGCCGCGGCGATAACCACGTCAATGGAATATGTAACGCGCTAAAAGAAACGTAAACAGGTCGGACACACTTCGACAGTCATTTTCTCGGAAACGGTCGAGTATCGACGGATAAGCCGAAACATGTGTTAGCTTATTTCGACCGCTCTTTCACAGAGTGAAGTTCCTGGGAAATTGGGTTGTTGCACTTGGCGTGTCCCCCCACGTAAGACAGAGGTATCCATACAGCACACCATGCGGAGGTAGATTTCACCGGGCAGAGAAGAATATTTACAATCCTACAATACCGAAAAACGTTCTACATGTTCAGCATAAAAGAAGCCCCCATCTCCTTATAATTTCGAGAACACTGTGCTCATCCCTTGGCGTTAGAGTGGGTCATGTCAGAAATTATTTGAGACAAAATTGTAGGTATTTTTTGGGGGATTATTGATTATTTTACATTGCGCCTATTGAGGGAGGTATGATTTTTTTTTCTCTAAACGCTTCATTTTCCCACCCCTTTGGTCAATGGTTGATGCTATCAAAAACCTTTACGAAAATAAGTTTTTCGCCCTTATCCGAAGAATAGTATGAGCGTTGAATGGATCCGATGTTGCACATATTAATGAAGTTATGGCGATATTTCACTTTTTAGTGAATATATGACATCGGATGCAGGAGAAATCGGAACAATCCAAGCAGACGGCGATGACCTGCCTCGAACGACAAAATTTTAGTATCTGGCTCTACGATAACTGCTGAAGGTCGTCTCACTGAGGAGGTCAACGTAATGCTGCGTGGATGAATGGGCAAACGACAGGTTGTCATGTGCGATCGCCAGACGAAAGAACACCTAAAATCGAAGATTTACCGCACTGTCATTCGTCCCGTAGCGCTTTATGGTACTGAATGTTGGCCGATCACCAAGGAAGCGGAACGTCGGCCGAGAGTCATGGAGACCAAGATGCTTAGATGGACAGCTGGCATTACTAGGTTGATCACATCCCCAATGAAAGAATAAGAGAACGATTTGGTGTCGCGGCAATCAACAACAAAATATGTGAGGGTCGACTGCGATGGTTTGGGCATGAGCTACGGTCAGGAGCGGATACCATTGCAAAACAGGGCTACACACTACAGGTCGCCGGGAAACACAAAAGGGGCAACCGAGACAACGTTGGGCCGATACACTGCACAGGGATCTGAAAAGCGTCAACCTACATCCGGACATGGGCCATGACCGAGTAAAGTAGAGACAGCGGATTCACATAGCAGACCCTGCCACGAGGCGGGACAAACGCTAAAGCAGAAGAAGAAGATGATGATAATTGTTATTTTAAGGGGCCTAACATATAGGTTATCGACCCCTAAGATATGGGTTATATCGAAAATGTTAATGAAATGGAAACCAGAACAAAAATTAAGTGAGACGGAAAATACTTACAAAAAGGAACTCAGATTGAAACAACTCGCAAAATGTTCTTACAAAAGGGAATTTAGAACGAAAAGATTCACAAAAAGAATAGATTGAAAAATACCCACAAAATGTAGGCTAGGTTCAAAATACGTACAAAATGCAATGTAGAGTCGAAATACTTACAAAATGCAATTGAAATTCAAAATACTTACAAAATGCAAATGAGATCGAAAATACGTACAAAATCCAATTCAGGTTCAAAATACTTACAAAATGCAATTGAAATTTAAAATACACAATGCAATTCAGATTGAATTATCCCAGTTCCAATCCAAATTATTCACAAAGTGGAATTGAAATTCAAAATACTTACAAAATGCAATTGAAATTGAAAATGCTTACAAAATGTACGGTCGATTCAAACGACTCATGTGGATTGACAATACTTACAAAATGCAATTTAGATTGAAAATACTTGACAAAATGTAATTTAGATTCAAAATACCCACAAAATGCAATTGAGAATCAAAATATTTGCAAAATGCCCACCAAAATGAAATGCAATTTTGATTTAAAATTCTTGCGAAATGCGGTTTTGGTTGAAAATACTTACAAAATGCAATTGAAATTCAAAATACTCACTAAAATGCCCTGAACCGTAATTGAAAGACTTACTAAAACGCAATTTCGATTGTCAATCTTTATAAAATGCAATTGAGGTTGAAAACAATCGCGAGAGGTAATTTAGAACAAAAAAACTTACAAACTGCAACGTAGGTTAAAAATACCTACAAAAAAATCGCTAAAGGGAATTTAGATACACGGGGAACCAAGTAACAAAAACAGTGCGGGAATCTTAAAGAGAAAAGGAAATATGATGAAAAGAAAACAAGAGATCTGACCCCTCGAAGAAGGAGGGATCAGGAAAGATGAGACAAGGACCAATTAAGGCGGGAAAGTGAAAGACTCCCTAGGCCTCGGATACCCTAATACCGTTGGGGTCGGAAAAGAACAAGAGTTGACCAAGGGAGGTCGACAGGAAAGAAGACAGAGGAGCCCGGCACAAGTAAGTGGAAGGAATGCCGGGCTCAGCTGGGGTCCTGTGGTCGCCAACCCACGTCCCACTAGATGTGAGCCCCTGGGGTGAAGAAGAAGAAGAAGAAGAAGAAGAAGAAGAAGAAGAGTGAAAAGGCTCCACATTACCACCCTCTTGGTCGGATTTTGCGCATTATCAAACTCGACCAAAATTTTGACAGGTTATGTTTTAAGTATACATTTGAAAGTGATTGGTCCACAATGACAGTAGTTATAGTTAAAGCCCTGCGCGGATGCGGATATCCGCAAAATTTGTTGCCATGCGGATATAGTTTGCTTGGCGGTGTGGATAGCGGATAAGCTGCGGATAATGTTTGGAGTAAATTTGCGGATAGTTTTTAGAATACAATCCGAACTTGTTTAATAGCATTACTAGAACCCGGGTATTTACGACATATATTTTTCCGTAATGCTTTTTTTTTCTCAGGACAACATAATGTAAGATGATGATTTAAGCTAATCTCATTCAAATTATGCCATTAAAGCATAATTAACACTCCGAACAGGAAAGGGTTGCAATTCATTTTAAACATAGCACTTGGCATACAAAGCCTATGGGAACGACTTTTTCCATTTGTGAATATGTTGCTTAAGTAATTTATGCTTTATCTAATATTAGTACATTATGCAACGAGCCTATAATGGCTATAATTAAGACACGAGTTTTATAATTTCCATACGAGTGTCTTAATTACCATTATAGGCGAGTTGCATACACTGTTTATGTTCGACGATAATTATAAATTTATTATAAGTTTTAATATAAATATTCATAAATATCTGTCCAGTGACTAGAATTTTGTGATCGGGTGGTGCGCTAGGTAGCATATCTCTGTGTTCCAAGCTCTCTGGTCGACCGACGCATGCGCTCTGTGTGCTTCAGTGCCATATGTGCAGATCGTGAACCAGTATTCAGTAAACTGTCACCGTAATCGTTTGAAATCAACGCGCTGTGTTGAAATTGGGTTTGGGTATATCAAGGTACAGTGCTATTTCTTGTCTCATTTTCACCAGTTTATTTACGCGAACATATGGACGGTGCACTTTCGGTAATTTATATAGACATGTTGGATTTTGAGCGCATGCGCGAAGGTGTCCTTATCTAATTGGTCAAACAGCTGTTTCTTGAACAGTGATTGGTGGGAAAAACTGTTTCATAATGAAAAACAAGATGTTCAGTAAAGAACATATAGCCTACTTTCTCCTAAATGCATGGGTATTGTTATAACTCTTTGTCCTTTTCAAGGAGTATGATTGAATGTTGGTTGTAGTAGCTTGTTGAAATACAACGTGCTATAGGGATATTAAACATGAATATGAGGTGCCCTTTGCTAGTGCTACCTCTGTACCAAATTTCGTTCAATTCGGTTTCACCGTGTTTGAATTGATAGGGGGAATTGATTTGCACACATACTTGGCCACCATCTGCAAACTATTGGGCTGATGTTCTTGCTGTTTGGTCTGAATATGTTTCCCACATAAAGAAATGGTGTTGCAAAATTTGGTAGAGACTAGATTATTAGGTTGGTCGTAATTACATTTTAGCTTTTATCATTTGGGTGGCCGCGATTACGTTTCCGTCAAGATAGCGGTGATATAAAACATGACACTGAGGTGCCCTTTGCTAGTGCTACCTCTGTACCAAATTTCGTTCCATTCGGTTTCACCGTGTTCGAATTGATAAGGGGAATCGATTTTCACACAAAGATGGCCACCATCCGCAAAATATTAGGCTGATGACCTATTAGTTTGGTCAAAGGATGCTCCCTCCATAAAGGTATGTTGTTGCTAAATTTGATAGAGATCGGATGATTAGGCTAATCGTAATTTGATTTAAGCTTTGAACATTTGTGTGGCCGCCATTACGTTTCTGTCAAGATGGCGGCGATATAAAACATGACACTGAGGTGCCCTTTGCTAGTGCTACCTCTGTACCAAATTTCGTTGATGTTGAACGCAGTTTTTCGAGATATAAAAACTTGTTGGTTGATAACCGCAGACCATTTACATTTGACATCAGAATGACATTCGTAGTGCAGTGCAACTGAGACAAAAGTGAACATAAACCTTTCGTTAAGTGCTAGAAATCTATTTTGATTGACTTTTCAGTTTGAGCTTAAGATGGTCTTTTTTGAATTATTGGCGAGTTTATTATTATAATATAATTTTCTCCATTTTACAGTGCATTTTTTTTTTACATTTTTACGCCATCAACATCCGGGCCCTAGTCAGTAGCTTCCATAATAATCACAGCCATTATTATTATTCTCGAGTCAGAAAACATCAAATAAAACACAGATACAAATACTATGACTACAGATATTATATAATATTTGACCAAAACTTGGCCACTTCTACTGCATTCTGTGAGGCTTCATAAAGGTCATATTCTGTGCAGGAGGTCGGGCACAGTCTACACTGAAGCATATATTTCACAGTCTGATCTTCTCCACAGTAACACTGAATGCCATCTTCCTTATTGTAGCCCCACTTTGCAAGATTGATCTTAGATCTGCCCACTCCTGATCTTAATCTATTCATGGATCTCCATGTTAACCAATCTTGATCATAACCAGGAGGTAAAGTTTCGGCTATCCTTTTCCAGCCCAGGAGAGGAGATTCCTTAGCTTTCCATAATTCTAGCCTGGCTTTTTCACATGTATCACAGCCATGAGAGAGACTGAGACATCGGTGAAAAGCCACATTTTACTCTAGCCTGTGCCAACAGACAAATGCAAATGTACTACATTCATCAAGAGATGGCAAAGAGGGGAATGTGAAACGCGAAGGTAAATCGAAATTTTCCACGCCGTCTTGCTTCTGGCGCGGGCGGCCTTGCAACGATGGTGTGGATTAGGATATATAGTGCGTCTCTACCTTAAAAGACAGGACGCATCAAATGGGGCGCGCTGATGCCATATCTGCTGCATATAAGTTCTGCAAGGCTAGGCACATGATGTTAACAAAACTCGTATACAGGCATGGTTTTACGCAAAACTCTCGAAATTTCCGAAGTATTTGTTTGTTGTATATAACTATACATCATGCATTGCAGCGAACGACCATTTTCGATCAGAGCCACTGCCCTGGCAACATCTTCAGGCCTCAAGCATATATTCGTTTCGGAATTGCACAAGAACAACTGAGAATATGGCAGAATTGATATTTTCCTATGGCAACAAGTGGCAAAAGAAAACAAGTAGTTCCGTGAAGAACTATACAGCCTATTTTCATATATCCCACTTATTGCAACTATCAACATACACAATTCCAGTTTGATTGCTGTAATAGATTCGTAGATATTGAGAACCGACTAAATAATTCGGATGGTCGCCATGTTGGATTTTATATATGTAGGTCCTAGAGTTATGTACTGTTACATGCAGATTATTGTGTACGTGTAGTATTCAAACTTCAATCGCATAATTAGGACACTAGAAGTTACAAGGAGATTTTAAAATTTCGCACAGCTGCCATCTTTAGGTTACGGAAACAATTGAAATAAATTAGATGCTAGTGGAATACCATTCGTATAAGTATTTACTGTACCAAGTTTCACTGCTCTCGGATGGTTAAATTGCGATAAACGTCCATGTGATTATTTATACTTCGCGTCGCCGCCATGTTGGATTTGTGATCACCAGGTTATTTAAAGTCCTATAAGTGAATTTGAGTTCATAGCCCCTATGAACAATAAAAAATTCAGTTTGATTGCTACAATAGATTCGTAGATATTGAGAGCCGTCTAAATATTTCGGATGGTCGCCATGTTGGATTGTTAAATGTATAGGCCATAGAGTCATGTACCATTATAGGAAAATTATTGGGTAGGTTCATTATTCAAACTTTCACTTCGATCGCATGACGACATCACAAGAAATAAAAACTTAATTTTAAAATTCGCACAGCCGCCATCTTGAGGTTATGTAAACAATTGAACTAAATTAGATACCAGTGCATTACAATGAGTATAAATATTTCCTGTCCCAGATTTCAGTGCATTTGGAGCATTAAATCGCGAGAAAGGTCTATTTCAAATTTTCTAATTCGCTTGGCCGCCATGTTTGTTTTGTATATAACCGGTTTTTTAAAGTCGTATAAATGGACTTCCAGTAGTGCCCTTTATCTCCGTACAAAACTTCAGGGAGATACCGCTAATAGTTTCAGAGATACAGAATGCCGGTGAAATATTTCGCACATCCGCCATCTTGTGGTTATGTAAACAAATGAACGAAGTTATGTGTCGGTGCGTTACAATGTATATAAACATATACTGTACCAAGTTTCATTGCGTTTGGTTGGATAAATCGCGAGAAACGTCTATTTAAACGTCGCAACTTCGCTTGGCCGCCATGTTGGTTTTGTAGTTAGCAGGTTTTCAAAGATCACATAAGTGAACTTATAGTAGTTCCCTTTATCACCATACATGATGTCAGGGTAATATCGGTAATCGTTTCGGAGATATTGAATGCTGGTGAAATATTTCGCACAGCCGCCATGTTGGATTGGTGAGTCGTAACAAAATTTGAAGGGCACGGTCGAGGTCGCCCGGAATAGTGCTATGAACTTACCGAGTTTCATTGAAATCGCTCCAGCCGTTTAGATTTTATTAGGGGGGGACACACACACGAATCACACACACACACACACACACACACACACGCACACACACACGCACACACACACGGACAAAAGGTGATCTCATAAGCCTATTTTTTCAAAATTGAAAATAGGCTAAAAATAATAAATCATTGCATTGTTGGCGATAGCGATGGGCCGCACATCTTTCCGCGGGAAACAGCATCATGTCAAAGAATCGCTATTGTTAAATGAAACAATGGCATGAAGAATGGTAATGCATCCAGGAAACCAATTAACCTTACTTCCAGGCTATAAACAGCATGTACTGTACTAGGCCTATACCGATCAAATTTATGATTTGAATTAAAGTAATGTCGAATTTTTCAAGTGACCGGTTTTGTTTCTTCTGTTGTTTTTTTTTTGTTTCTTCTCTTTCTTCTGTTGTTTTTTTTTTGCCGGTCAGTGTATTTCACTGGAGTTGCAATGCGACCCTGCGTGAGCGCTAGCTACGTCATCCAGACTGGCCGAGGACGGCGACCTTGTAGTTCACATCTTTTACGGGGTTTCAGTTGGAGTTGCTGAGCTCTAACACTATTTTTCATTATGAAACTGTTTCTGCCACCAATCAGAGTTCAAGAAACAGTTGTGTGACCATTTAGGAAAGGATAGCATCGCACCTGCACTGACATTCACGGCCCCCGATTTTAAATTTTACTGCGTGGCTAGTGTCATAGTAGGATATCTGAGGAGGCCATGGTCAAATACAACGTATTCTCTGCGTCTCTTGCGCTCTGTTCAGTACATCAAACTGGCTAAATCGCGACACATGAAAATGAATATTTATGTTCGAACATAAAATAGTTATAATTATCGTCGAACGTAAACAGTCGTATGCAACTCGCCTATAATGGTAGCTTCGCTCGTTTTATAAACATACATGTGTCTTAATTATTGCCATTATAGGCTTGTTGCATAATGTACTATTATAAAACAAAACTTTTAAAGAAGTTATACAAAGCAATCACCACACTATTACACTACATCAAATATTTTATAATTGTTCAGCAAAACGGATTAAGGACAGTTCCTTGTTCACATAACTTAATCACGGTACTGGCAATACCGGAATGTAAAGGAAACGAAAAGAAAGGAGACGTCTACGGGTTAAACCAAGTGTAGCTCACGTGACAAGAAAAATATCTATACGAATAAAACCTTGGTGAACGAGCTCCAGTAAGAGGACTTGAAAAATTACATTAATACTTAATTACAGTATTAATAATTATGATGAAATGAATGATGACAGTGTTTTACCGGCCTAAGACATGAAAATGTCCAGCGGGCAACACGCTTAACACATATAGTGGAGCGTCCATTTAGGTGGGTGTCATATCAGCAGCAGGAGATTGTAGTGTCACTTGAACACAACAAATTTCACTCTGTATCAGTTCGGAGTGTGAACCGGTAGCTAGCTGTTATCAACTTCATTACAATAGCCATGACAGGTGCCTAGGTTGGTATCGTCTTGATAGCGTTAAGTCTTCATTGCGGATACCTGGTGAGGATAATCTGGTTTTGACAGATAAGCAAATATGTTAGAATTATTAATTTGCTTTAATGCATGGAACAATTTCAAATAATGCTATCAGAAGACAATATTCCTGGTTAGATTATCGATTGGATAAAGGCATGGCTCGCTATTCGGTTAGATCACTGTCTGGGCGAAACCATTGGTCACTACTGGGTTAGACCACTGTCTGGGCGAAACCAGTGGTCGCTACTGGGTAAGGCCACTGCCTGGGCGAAACCAGTTGTCGCTACTGGGTTAGACCACTGCCTGGGCGAAACCATTGGTTGCTACTGCGTTAGACCACTGTCTGGGCGAAACCATTGGTCGCTACTGCGTTAGACCACTGTCTGGGCGAAACCATTGGTCGCTACTGCGTAAGACCACTGTCTGGGCGAAACCATTGGTCGCTACTGCGTTAGACCACTGCCTGGGCGAAACCATTGGTCGCTACTGCGTGAGACCACTGCCTGGGCGAAACCATTGGTCGCTACTGCGTGAGACCACTGCCTGGGCGAAATCTCTGGTCGCAACTGCGTGAGACCACTGCCTGGGCGAAACCTCTGGTCGCTACTGCGTGAGACCACTGCCTGGGCGAAACCAGTGGTCGCTACTGCGTGAGACCACTGTATGGGCGAAACCACTGGTCGCTACTGCGTTAGACCACTGTCTGGGCGACACCAGTGGTCGCTACTGCGTTAGACCACTGTTTGGGAGAAAACCAGTGGTCGCTACTGGGTTAGACCACTGTCAGGGCGAAACCTCTGGTCGCTACTGCGTTAGACCACTGTCTGGGCGAAACCTCTGGTCGCTACTGCGTTAGACCACTGTCTGGGCGAAACCTCTGGTCGCTACTGGGTTAGACCACTGTCTGGGCGAAACCTCTGGTCGCTACTGGGTTAGACCACTGTCTGGGCGAAACCTCTGGTCGCTACTGGGTTAGACCACTGTCTGGGCGAAACCTCTGGTCGCTACTGGGTTAGACCACCGTCTGGGCGAAACCAGTGGTCGCTACTAGGTTAGACCACCGTCTGGGCGAAGCTATTGGTCGCTACAGGGTTAGACCACTGTCCGGGCGAAACTATTGGTCGCTACTGGGTTGGACCACCGTCTGGGCGAAACCAGTGGTCGCTACTAGGTTAGACCACCGTCTGGGCGAAGCTATTGGTCGCTACTGGGTTATACCACCGTCTGGGCGAAACCAACGGTCGCTATTAGGTTAGACCACCGTCTGGGCGAAACTATTGGTCGCTACTGGGTTAGACCACTGTCCGGGCGAAACTATCGGTCGCTACTGGGTTAGACCACCGTCTGGCCAAACTATTGGTCGCTACTGCGTTAGACCACCGTCTGGGCGAAACTATTGGTCGCTACTGGGTTAGACCACCGTCTGGGCGAAACTATTGGTCGCTACTGGGTTAGACCACCGTCTGGGCGAAACTATTGGTCGCTACTGTGTTAGACCACCGTCCGGGCGAAACCAGTGGTCGCTACTGCGTGAGACCACTGTCCGGGCGAAACCAGTGGTCGCTACTGCGTTAGACCACTGTCTGGGCGAAACCAGTGGTCGCTACTGCGTTAGACCACTGTCTGGGCGAAACCAGTGGTCGCTACTGCGTTAGACCACTGTCTGGGCGAAACCAGTGGTCGCCACTGCGTTAGACCACTGTCTGGGCGAAACCAGTGGTCGCCACTGCGTTAGACCACTGTCTGGGTGAAACCAGTGGTCGCCACTGCGTTAGACCACTGTCTGGGTGAAACCAGTGGTCGCCACTGCGTTAGACCACTGTCTGGGTGAAACCAGTGGTCGCCACTGCGTTAGACCACTCTCTGGGCGAAACCATTGGTCGCTACTGGGTTAGACCACTGTCCGGGCGAAACCAGTGGTCGCTACTGGGTTAGACCACTGTCCGGGCGAAACCACTGGTCGCTCCTGCGTTAAACCACTCTCTGGCCATTGGTCGCTACTGCGTTTGACCACTGTCTGGGCGAAACCAGTGGTCGCTACTGCGTTAGACCACTCTCTGCCATTGGTCGCTACTGCGTTAGACCACTGTCTGGGCGAAACCAGTGGTCGCAACTGCGTTAGACCACTGTCTGTGCGAAACCAGTCGTCGCTACTGCGTTAGACCACTGTCTGGGCGAAACCTCTGGTCGCTACTGCGTTAGACCACTGTCAGGGCGAAACCTCTGGTCGCTACTGCGTTAGACCACTGTCTGGGCGAAACCTCGGGTCACTACTGCGTTAGACCTCTGTCTGGGCGAAACCTCTGGTCGCTACTGGGTTAGACCACCGTATGGGCGAAACCTCTGGTCGCTACTGGGTTAGACCACCGTCTGGGCGAAACCAGTGGTCGCTACTAGGTTAGACCACCGTCTGGGCGAAGCTATTGGTCGCTACTGGGTTAGACCACTGTCCGGGCGAAACTATTGGCCGCTACTGGGTTAGACCACCGTCTGGGCGAAATCAGTGGTCGCTACAAGGTTAGACCACCGTCTGGGCGAAGCTATTGGTCGCTACTGGGTTAGACCACCGTCTGGGCGAAACCAACGGTCGCTACAATGTTAGACCACCGTCTGGGCGAAACTATTGGCCGCTAGTGGGTTAGACCACTGTCCGGGCGAAACTATTGGTCGCTACTGGGTTAGACCAACGTCTGGGCGAGACTATTGGTCGCTACTGGGTTAGACCACCTTCTGGGCGAAACCTCTGGTCGCTACTGCGTTAGACCACCGTCTGGGCGAAGCTATTGGTCGTTACTGGGTTAGACCACCGTCTGGGCGAAGCTATTGGTCGTTACTGGGTTAGACCACCGTCTGGGCGAAACTATTGGTCGCTACTGGGTTAGACCACCGTCTGGGCGAAACCTCTGGTCGCTACTGCGTTAGACCACTGTCTGGGCGAAACCATTGGTCGCTACTGCGTAAGACCACTGTCTGGGCGAAACCATTGGTCGCTACTGCGTAAGACCACTGTCTGGGCGAAACCATTGGTCGCTACTGCGTAAGACCACTGTCTGGGCGAAACCATTGGTCGCTACTGCGTTAGACCACTGCCTGGGCGAAACCATTGGTCGCTACTGCGTGAGACCACTGCCTGGGCGAAATCTCTGGTCGCAACTGCGTGAGACCACTGCCTGGGCGAAACCTCTGGTCGCTACTGCGTGAGACCACTGCCTGGGCGAAACCAGTGGTCGCTACTGCGTGAGACCACTGTATGGGCGAAACCACTGGTCGCTACTGCGTTAGACCACTGTCTGGGCGACACCAGTGGTCGCTACTGCGTTAGACCACTGTCTGGGCGACACCAGTGGTCGCTACTGCGTTAGACCACTGTCTGGGCGACACCAGTGGTCGCTACTGCGTTAGACCACTGTCTGGGCGACACCAGTGGTCGCTACTGCGTTAGACCACTGCCTGGGCGAAACCAGTGGTCGCTACTGCGTTAGACCACTGCCTGGGCGAAACTATTGGTCGCTACTGGGTTAGACCACCGTCTGGGCGAAACTATTGGTCGCTACTGGGTTAGACCACCGTCTGGGCGAAACCAGTGGTCGCTACTGGGTCAGACCACCGTCTGGGCGAAACTATTGGTCGCTACTGGGTTACACAACCGTCTGGGCGAAACCTCTGGTCGCTACTGCGTTAGACCACCGTCTGGGCGAAACTATTGGTCGCTAATGGGTTAGACCACTGTCCGGGCGAAACTATTGGTCGCTACTGGGTTAGACCACTGTCCGGGCGAAACTATTGGTCGCTACTGGGTTAGACCATTGTCTGGGCGAAACTATTGGTCGCTACTGTGTTAGACCACTGTCCGGGCGAAACTATTGGTCGCTACTGGGTTAGACCACTGTCCGGGCGAAACTATTGGTCGCTACTGGGTTAGACCACTGTCCGGGCGAAACTATTGGTCGCTACTGGGTTAGACCACTGTCTGTGCGAAACCATTGGTCGCTACAAGGTTAGACCACTGTCTGTGCGAAACTATTGGTCGCTACGGGGTTAGACCACTGTCTGTGCGAAACGATTGGTCGCTACTGGGTTAGACCACGGTCTGGACTAAACCATTGGTCGCTACTGGGTTAGACCACTATCCGGGCGAAACTATTGGTCGCTACTGGGTTAGACCACCGTCTGGGCGAAACTATTGGTCGCTACTGGTTTAGACCACCGTCTGGGCGAAACTATTGGTCGCTACTGGGTTAGACCACTGTCCGGGCGAAACTATTGGTCGCTACTGGGTTAGACCACTGTCCGGGCGAAACTATTGGTCGCTACTGCGTTAGACCACCGTCTGGGCGAAACTATTGGTCGCTACTAGGTTAGACCACCGTCTGGGCGAAACTATTGGTCGCTACTGGGTTAGACCACCGTCTGGGCGAAACTATTGGTCGCTACTGGGTTAGACCACCGTCTGGGCGAAACTATTGGTCGCTACTGGGTTAGACCACCGTCTGGGCGAAACTATTGGTCGCTACTGGGTTAGACCACCGTCTGGGCGAAACTATTGGTCGCTACTGGGTTAGACCACCGTCTGGGCGAAACTATTGGTCGCTACTGGGTTAGACCACCGTCTGGGCGAAACCAGTGGTCGCTACTGGGTTAGACCACCGTCTGGGCGAAACCAGTGGTCGCTACTGGGTTAGACCACCGTCTGGGCGAAGCCAGTGGTCGCTACTGTGTCAGACCACCGTCTGGGCGAAACTATTGGTCGCTACTGGGTTAGACCACCGTCAGGGCGAAACTATTGGTCGCTACTGGGTTAGACCACCGTCTGGGCGAAGCTATTGGTCGCTACTGGGTTAGACCACCGTCTGGGCGAAACCAGTGGTCGCTACTGGGTTAGACCACCGTCTGGGCGAAACTATTGGTCGCTACTGGGTTAGACCACAGTCCGGGCGAAACTATTGGTCGCTACTGGGTTAGACCACCGTCTGTGCGAAACCTCTGGTCGCTACTGCGTTAGACCACCGTCTGTGCGAAACCTCTGGTCGCTACTGCGTTAGACCACCGTCTGGGCGAAACTATTGGTCGCTACTGGGTTAGACCACCGTCTTGGCGAAACTATTGGTCGCTACTGGGTTAGACCACTGTCGGGGCGAAACTATTGGTCGCTACTGGGTTAGACCACTGTCTGGGCGAAACTATTGGTCGCTACTGTGTTGGACCACTGTCCGGGCGAAACTATTGGTCGCTACTGGGTTAGACCACTGTCCGGGCGAAACTATTGGTCGCTACTGGGTTAGACCACTGTCCGGGCGAAACTATTGGTCGCTACTGGGTTAGACCACTGTCTGGGCGAAACTATTGGTCGCTACTGGGTTAGACCACTGTCGTGCGAAACCATAGGTCGCTACTAGGTTAGACCACTGTCTGTGCGAAACTATTGGTCGCTACTGGGTTAGACCACTGTCTGTGCGAAACCATTGGTCGCTACTGGGTTAGATCACGGTCTGGACTAAACCATTGGTCGCTACTGGGTTAGACCACTGTCCGGGCGAAACTATTGGTCGCTACTGGGTGAGACCACTGTCCGGGCGAAACTATTGGTCGCTACTGGGTTAGACCACTGTCCGGGCGAAACTATTGGTCGCTACTGGGTTAGACCACTGTCTGGGCGAAACTATTGGTCGCTACTGGGTTAGACCACTGTCCGGGCGAAACTATTGGTCGCTACTGGGTTAGACCACCGTCTGGACGAAACTATTGGTCGCTACTGGTTTAGACCACCGTCCGGGCGAAACTATTGGTCGCTACTGCGTTAGACCACCGTCTGGGCGAAACTATTGGTCGCTACTGGGTTAGACCACTGTCCGGGCGAAACTATTGGTCGCTACTGGGTTAGACCACTGTCCGGGCGAAACTATTGGTCGCTACTGGGTTAGACCACTGTCTGGGCGAAACTATTGGTCGCTACTGGGTTAGACCACTGTCTGGGCGAAACTATTGGTCGCTACTGGGTTAGACCACTGTCTGGGCGAAACTATTGGTCGCTACTGGGTTAGACCACTGTCTGGGCGAACCCAGTGGTCGCTACTGCGTTAGACCACTGTCTGTGCGAATCCATTGGTCGCTACTGGGTTAGACCACTGTCTGTGCGAATCCATTGGTCGCTACTGGGTTAGACCACTGTCTGTGCGATACCATTGGTCGCTACTAGGTTAGACCACTGTCTGTGCGAAACCATTGGTCGCTACTGGGTTAGACCACAGTCTGGGCGAAACTATTGGTCGCTACTGGGTTAGACCACTGTCCGGGCGAAACTATTGGTCGCTACTGGGTTAGACCACTGTCTGTGCGAAACTATTGGTCGCTACTTGGTTAGACCACTGTCTGGGCGAAACTATTGGTCGCTACTAGGTTAGACCACTGTCTGGGCGAAACTATTGGTCGCTACTGGGTTAGACCACTGTCTGTGCGAAACCATTGGTCGCTACTGGGTTAGACCACTGTCTGTGCGAAACCATTGGTAGACCACAGAGGATACTACTACAGTATTATTAGGCGTACTATTTGTACTACAAGCAAGGGGGTATTATTAACACAAAGGAAAGCGATATGTACACAGCACAGTTAGCAGGCCACAACATTTTTAGTGTGTACGCAATCAGGACACAACCGCATAGGCAGCAATTCTCAGACAGGGTGTCCGACGAGTTTCTTTACGTGAATCTCATGGCATAGTGTCTAGCATTCTTGGGGGCTGTTACCGTGGAGTTCCACGTCAATTTCCGGCTCTGCCAAGAAATTAAATTCTGATTTGCGAGATGGTACGGGGTTCACTGGACTGAGAGGAGGTGCGTTCGATTCTTACCTTACCCAGCCTAGTAGTGGATTTCCCCACGTCGACTCCAGGCGAATGCCGGGATTCAGAAACACGATACTTGCCCTGAGGCCACAGCAGGCGAGTAGCACTGTAGCAGCAATAATATGCTAGGTCACGTGCTAGAGAGAAGCGAATTGAACCTGTAAAGCAGGATTGTTATCGATTTGTTTAGGGACTTTGAGACATCGTGATCATAGTTAGTTAGTTATAGTTAGTTATTGTTGTTTTTAAGGGGCGGAACTACGAGGTCATCTGCCCCACTTGAGTTCATGTGGAATATGTCTGATAACCTGCCTTATTGTGATAGCTGTATTAGTTTGTGTATTTTTAAGTCATGCGAGGATTCAGAAGGAGACTGTTGTGGCTTTAAGTTACGAAGCGTCCCGGCATTTTCCTGGAGTAGAAATGGGAAATCAAGGAAAACCACTTCCTAGATGACTTGAGGTGGGAAACAAACCCACGTCTTCTAAGTTTTGTCTCACGTGGCAGAGTGTGCCTCGTTGCGGCCCTCAAAGAGCCGAGAATCGAATTAGACCTCCGGCGCGACAGCCAACCATGCTAGCTGCTACACCACGAGGTGGTCTTATAGCATCATGCTTATAAAACAACAAGAACATATAGCCTAACTTTCTCCTAAATGCAAGGGTATTGTTATAACTCTTTGTCCTTTTCAGGGAGTATAATTGAATGTTGGTATTAGTAGCTTGTTGAAATACAACATGCTATACGGATATTAAACATGGATATGATGTGCCCTTTGCAAGTGCTACCTGTGTACAAAATTTCATTCAATTCAGCTTCACCGTGTTTGAATTGATATGGTGAATCGATTTGCACACATGCATGGCCGTTATCTTTCAACGATTGGGCTGATTAGTTCAGTCAAAAGATGCTTCCCCAAAAAAGGTATGTTTTTGCAAAATTTGGTAGTGATCAAATAATTAGGTTGGTCGTAATTTGATTTAAGCTTTTAACATTTGGGGGGCCGCCATTACGTTTCCGTCAAGATGGCGGCGATATAAAACATGACACTGAGGTGCCCTTTGCTAGTGCTACCTCTGTTCCAAATTTCGTTCAATACGGTTTCACCGGGTTCGAATTGACAGGGGGGAGGGGGGGGGGGGCAGACATTCAGAGTACACACACTCACACAATTTTTCACCCTGTGTTGATCTCATAAGTCTACTTTCATTTTTTGCAAAAATCGAAAGTAGGCTAATAAAGGAAGCTTGTAGTTTTACGTGACCGTGAATCTTGTGATTATGAGCCACGGGACTTATGAAACAAATAAATAATAATGTTATTTGTTTTACTTAACAACTGCGGCGTTTATGGACGCCGGGGTGCAGGAATTTTGCCCCGAAGGGGATCTTTCATGTGACCATGTGACAGTAAATCTACTGACGCGGCTCCCTCACATTTGCGCACCCTCAAATGCCAACTGGCTGCGCCAGGATTCGATCCTCCAACCTTAGGACGGCAAGCGAAAACGTTACCGCTGAGCCACGGAGCCAGCCCCTTATAAAATTATGATGATAATTGTTGTTTTAAGGGGCCTAACATCTAGGTTATCGGACCCTAATGGTCTGGGTGATAGCGAAAATGACAATGAAGTGGAAACCAGAACGAAAATTAAATGAGAAGGAAATTCCTCACAAAAATGTACTCAGATTGAAACTACTCACAAAATGGTGAGCGATAATACGTACAAAAGGGAATTTAGAACGAAAATACTCACAATATGAATAGATTGAAAAATACGCACAAAATGTAGGTTAGGTTCAAAATACGTACAAAATGCAATGAACAGTCGAAATACTGACAAAATGCAAGTGAAATTCAAAATACTTACAAAATGCAAATGAGATTGAAAATACGTACAAAATGCAAATGAGGTTCAAAATACTTACATAATGTAATTGAAATTGAAAATACACAATGCAATTTATATTGAAAAACGCGCATTTCAGATTCCAAAAAAATCACAAAGTGCAATTGATATTCAAAATATTTAAAAAAAGCAATTGAAATTGAAAATGCTTACAAAATGCACGGCAGATTCAAACTACTCAATTGGATGGACAATACTTACAAAATGCAATTTAGATTGAAAATACTTACAAAATGTAATTTAGATTCAAAATACCCACAAAATGCAATTGAGAATCAAAATACTTACAAAATGCAATTTAGATTGAAGATAGTTGCAAAAAGCGGTATAGGTTGAAAATCCAAAGTACAATACAAATTCAGAATACTCACAAAAGTCCCATCCCCTATATTGAAAGACTTACTAAAAAGCAATTTAGAATGTCAATCCTTACAAAATGCAATTGAGGTTGAAAACACTCGCAAAATGCAATTTACTGTAGATCGAGAAGACTTACAAAATGCAACGTAGATTGAAAACACCTACAAAATAGAGTGTAGATGCAAGAAAAAAATTAAAAGCTAAATTGAATTTATTTACAAGGTGAGCCAATTAACAACACAAGATGTTCAGTAAAGAACATATAGCCTACTTTCTCCTAAATGCATGGGTATTGTTGTAACTCTTTGTCCTTTTCAAGGAGTATAATTGAATGTTGGTTGTAGTAGCTTGTTGAAATACAACGTGCTATAGGGATATTAAACATGAATATGAGGTGCCCTTTGCTAGTGCTACCTCTGTAAAAAAATTCATTCAATTGGGTTTCACCGTGTTTGAATTGATCTGGGGAATGGATTTGCACACATACATGGCCGCTATTTGCAAACTATTGGGCTGATGACCATGTAGTCAGTCATAAGATGCTTTCCACAAAAAGGCATGTTGTTGCAAAATCCGGTAGAGATCAAATTATTAGGATGGTCGAAATTTGATTTAAGATTTTAACATTTGGGTGGCCGTCATTCCGTTTCCGTCACGATGGCGGCGATATAAAACATGACACTGAGGTGCTACCTCTGTACCAAATTTCGTTCAATTCGGTTTCACCGTGTTTGAATTGATAGGGGGAATCGATTTGCACACATACCTGGCCACCATCTGCAAACTATTGGGCTGATGATCTAGCAGTTTGGTCAGAATATGCTTCCCAAATAAAGATTTGTTGTTGCAAAATTTGGTAGAGACTAGATTATTAGGTTGGTCGTAGTTACATTTTAGCCTTTAACATTTGGGTGGCCGCGATTACGTTTCCGTCAAGATGGCGGTGATATAAAACATGACACTGAGGTGGCCTTTTCTAGTGCTACCTCTGTACCAAATTTCGTTCCATTCGGTTTCACCGTGTTCGAATTAATAGGGGCAATCGATTTTCACACAAAGATGGCCGCCATCCGCAAACTATTAGGCTGATGACCTATTAGTTTGGTCAAAGGATGTCGCCCCCATAAAGGTATGTTGTTGCAAAATTGGGTAGAGATCGGATGATTAGGTTAGTCGTAATTTGATTTAAGCTTTGAACATTTGTGTGGCCGCCATTACGTTTCCGTCAAGATGGCGGCGATATAAAACATGACACTGAGGTGTCCTTTGCTAGTGCTACCTTTGTACCAAATTTCGTTCAATTTGCGCTCACCGTGTTCGAATTGATAGGGGGGGGGACAGACATTCAGAGTACACACACTCACACACACACACACACACAGACTCACACACACACATACACACACACACAGACAGACAGACACACTTTTTTTTCGCCCTGTAGTGATCTCATAAGTCTACTTTCATTTTTCGCAAAGATCGAAAGTAGGCTAAAACAGTGCGGGAATCTTAAAGAGAAAATTAATTATAATGAAAAGAAAACAAGAGGTCTGACCCCTCGGAGAAGGAGGGATCAGGAAAGATGAGACAAGGGCCAATTAAGGCGGGAAAGTGAAATACTCCCTAGGCCTCGGATACCCTAATACCGTCGGGGTCGGAAAAGAACAAGAGTTGACCAAGGGAGGTCGACAGGAAAGAAAACAGAGAGGAGCCCGGCACAGCAATGCCGGACTCAACTGGGGTCCCGTGGTCGCCAACCCACGTCCCACTAGATCTGAGCCACTGGGGGACCCCTTATAAAACAGAATAAATCTGGTGTCAGAAATAGATTGTGCCTAGGACTGGAATAGGCCTAGATTCCTTGGTGCTTACACTAGAAAGAACCATCTCACCCCAAAGCGGGTGTGGAAAAAAACCGTATGAAAACCACCCTGAGTGACGGAATTCGAAGCAGGATTACCGGAACGATCTTCTTGGAGGGGTAAGTCTTGGCGAGTTTGACTACGGAGGTGGGTGGGACGATGATGGCGTTGTATAACGAACGTTCCGTGTGCCCTTTAGAGCCGTAGTGTTAATGTGGACAACTGCTGACGGCGATACGTGAAGCACGCGACCTGTGAGGTGACAGCGGCGCGGCGTCACGGGCCCGTGAAGCAACTTGCAAACCTGCCTATGACCTGAACATCTGCACATAGTCGAATTCTTTAAGTATTTTATGCCCATTTTTAAATAACTTTGACGATTGTAAATAGATATTTTTAAAGTTATTTAACAAGATCAACACATAGACTGTCATATGAGAATCATTAATGTGTTTGACTGAAGAAGGCTCATAGAGCCGAAACATGTATCTACGAGTGTAAGGACATGTATAAAAACATTTTTGTATTGTAAAGTGGATATTGGTGTAATATATCATAATCAATACGGTAAAATCTAGAATAATGACAAAAGTCATAGATATTCAGCTCAGGCAAGACTTCTGAGTTCTACCCCACAAGGCTGTTCCAGCCCAGTCCACGGAACAGAACTAATTTTCTTGGCAGAGGAGAGGAAATGTGGTAAACCCGGAGTAAAATAATCCCACGCTCAGAATAGCCACTGTCAGTGCCAGATTTGAAACTCCTAATCTCCGTCAGTGGCGGCTCGTAATAAGGTTGCAGTGTTACACAATGACCAGATTAATTCAAGAAAAACAATTAATACCCTAATAAAAGCTCTACGTTTCCTTTTATCGGTATAGGAATTCATAGTTTTATTCTTTAATAATTCAGGAAATCTTAAAGTAAGTAAGGAGCCTACAGAGTTCACGTAAAGTCTCGAGCAATAGCCGCTACCAAAGCCATATATGATATCAAAACAATCACGAAGCTCTCTTTGGGAACTGCTATGACATTATTCGACGCGAAAATAACTCCCATCGCCACATATGGACTTGAAATCATATGGGAGAAATTATCCCTGGCAGACTTGAGGACGCTTGAAGCAGTCAAATCGCGCTTCCTGAAGGCTACCCTGCGGATATCGAAGTATACAAAATCAAAATTAGCATATGAACTCGCCAGGGAGACCTTCTTCATTGAGGACCTTCTGATGAAGAGAGGGCTACCATCCACAGACGCCTGGGAAAAACTAATGCAGGAATGAATACAGAAAAGGGACGATATCTGGTTCGAGTTTTACACCACGGAGGCTATGATGACTAGGACATGGATGAACACAAATCAAGACTTGCGACACTTTGTCAATTCGATGGCGGTACATGGGTATCACCATAAACTGTGCAATACCGAATACTTTCATGACCCTGATGAAGCCTGCGTATGTAAATTATGCGGGGTGCAATGTAGTAGATACCACGTAATTCCTTGTGCAAATCGGGGATCTTCCATTGTGAAGTTTTGTGAATGACAGTTTGTTATCAATATGCACAATTTGTGCGTTTTATCTTTAATAATTAAAGTAAGTTTTTACTGTCTGAGAAAGCGAGACGTCTAGGAGCGCACGCCCGTCTGGTCCTTGCCAGCCCCGAGCACCGACCAGATCTCAATAGTGAAGGGTATGGCAGAGATGCTAGATTGAGCAAGTGTTAGCCCAACAGGAACTTGTCTGGTCGTTGCCCGCTGATTGCAACAAGTGAGCCGAGGCACGGACGGAGACATCCGTGATGTTTCGTCAAGTGCCGATATCATGTCTTGCAATGTAATTTGCGCGTACTTGTGACACTCGCGGTTCTTTCTCGCCCTCTTATATAACTTAAGTTGTTTTGTTCTCGCGAAGGTTTTATCATTTCAAATGATCTTGTCGACTTCATCGTTATGCTTGAGTCAAAAGTTATGCGTTACGGAGACGGAGACGTAAAGCAGCCGCGCGGGAAGCCTAAGTTAATGGGTAATGGACGGCGAGTGCATGTCGGCATGCAGCCACGCGGGAAGCCAAAGTTAATGGTTAATGGAGTCTGCTGAAAGAGTCCTGGGGCGTCGAGCGACCTGGGGCTTAGAGCGAAGCGAAAAGAATACAGGGTGACTCCTAAAGAGGTGTACAAGTTGCCAGATAAGAATACAGGGTGACTCAAAGAGGTGTACAAGATGGCAGAGAAGAATACAGGGTGACTCCTTAAGAGGTGCACAATATGTCGGACAAGAACACAGGGTGACTCCTTAAGAGGTGTACAAGATGTCAGACAAGAACACAGGGTGACTTCTAAAGAGATATACAAGATGCCAGATAAGAATACAGGGCGTCTCCTAAAGAGGTGTGCAGGATGTCAGAGCAAAATACAGGGTGACACTTAACGAGGTGTACAGTATGTTAGATTCAATTCAAATACAGGGTGACCCTTAAAGAGGTTTGCAAGATATCAGATTCAAATAATAAGTGACCCTTAAAGAGTTGTAAAAGATGTCAGACTCAAATAGAGGGTGACCCTTAAAGAGGTGCCCGCGCGGGAAGCCTAAGTTAATGGGTAATGGAGTCTGTTGAAAGAGTCCTGGGGCTTCGAGCGAAGCGATAATCCCTCCTGAGCCTTTCTAACATGTGTAGCATTTGTAGCATGCGTCATTGGAAATGATATAACGTCTAGTCTTTCAGACTGACTGTTTTTTTAAATGTAGACTACGGTAACTTATATTCCATTTAATCCGCAGACAATTATTTGATGTTCTCTGAAATGCGGCATTCGTGATGAATGAGGTACATTCGTTTAACCGCGCAATTGAAAAGGCCTACAGTTTTCTGATATAAAGCATTCCTTTACCCAGTACAATTATTCGTCAGCCGCCACTGGTCTCCGGACTTGCCGCAAGTCACCATCACAGTCTTTGTGAGCGATTTAACGCTATTGGATTACCCGAGTACGGTATGTGTGACAGGTGGTGGAACAGGTAATGCGTTCTGTCAAGATGCCCCACTCGAACCTCGCATTGGAACGTGCTCGATAAACTTTTCAACGAATGCTCTATGAAATGGCATTATTTTACACTATTCGTAAGAGAAACCAGTGTTTAAGAAATTAGCGAGCGTACAATTCCATTGGACCAAGATATTAAGGAGGAAGTTTAGTTTTCTTAATTCAAGTCAAGGAGTCAGGATAGCCTTTACAGTATACAGGGTGTCTTTTATGTACCTTTGGAGAATGATAGGTCGTGTAGGGGACGGGTATAGAAGTAATTTGAGATAGGGAACTTGCTGTCGGAGTGGCCTCCTTAACCCCTAAAATAAGGGTTGTTTCAGGCCCTCCACCCTGTAAGTTAGGCTACCGACCCAAGCCTCTATTGAAAATCCACAGCCTGCTTCCAGTCTCCGACCGGGTCAGGAATGGAATGAAGCCCCTATCTAGCGGCGAGGCTGCCGAGGCCTGACGCACTCCTCTGGGGCAATGATTAAATGAATGACAGATGAAATGAAATGATAGTGGAGAGTGTTGCCAAGCCTCTATTACCTTTCTCAATCCTTCTCTTGGCAAGATTCATTTCACCATGTGGCGCTGGCATAATGGATAGCGTTGCGGTGCGAAAGGCCGGTAGTCTCGGGTTCAATTCCGGGCTTGGGCATTTTTTGTGTATGTGTGTGTGTTATTTTAGGTGTAAGGTCTTTAAGCTTAATACCTTCGGTAAATTAAACCGATCTTTGTTCACTTCTCTGACGTAGCACCAGACTGTATCATGTGACTTAAATACGACAAATAACATTTTTTTTTTAAATTTGCCTAAGCACGCACGCACCCTTCAAGGGACCTAAGGCGTGATAATACGAGGGCTGTTTTTAAGTAAGGGCCGTTTTTTTAAATTAACCGTACATTTTATTTTGAAACCACATTTATTTTTAGGTTTTACATACCTTCCTCTATTTTTCTACATATTTGCCTTGTTTATTTAGGCACTTGTCATACCTTAAAACTAAGTTCTGACAACCAAGAATTCACGGCTGTTTTCACTCCTTCGGGGTTTGTTTGGGTTTGACCTTGACAGGAGAGGTTGAGTGTCACCATTCCATTGACTATTGCTTGGTTTCAGGGGTGGAATGGGATACCCATGTTTCATCTCCTGTGATGATTCGACTCAACATGTCATCCCCTTCTTGCTCCGAGCGATTTCCACCGCTTTTCGCAGCTGAAACGTCATCTTGGTGGGAAGCGCTTCGCCGACGCTCTTTACATTTACCTGGACACCAAAGTTCATTACAACTATAGAATTCACTTACAATATCGACTGACAAGATTCACAATATTCAACACTGGATGGAGGTTTCTCCATGTTGACCAATAACTGCCCTTTGTTTTGAGATTTTTTTTCTCGTTTTGATACTTTTTTCTTTCTTGGGCTTTTCCCAATTAATTGGGGTCGCCGGAGCCAATCAGGCTCATTTTGGTTTTGGCCGGATGCCCTTCCTGACGCCACGTGATTTTTCAGGTGAAAATTCCACCCCGCTGTCACCGGGATTCGAACCCAGGTCATCCGGGTGAAAGACGAGCAGTTAAGCCACAGCGCCATCACACTCCTCCCTTGTTTTGATGCTATTTCTCATAGGCTAAATATAAATATTAAAACTCAACAATCTGTCTAGGTTTATGCCATGTCTTGTGTGAGGTTACCCCTAGGAACACCAAGCTGCCTCTTGATGTCCGTGCCCGGACCCCACAGGAGTAGCGAACTGCGCGCTACCCCCTTTCATATGAAACACACCTGTGCTGCGCTTAGGAACACCAAGCGGGCATAAACGTAGAAAAATTGCTGAGTTTTAATTCACTGACCGTGAAAGCCTTCCAGCCTACGTATTTTGTTGAGACTGCCGTACAACACCAGGCAAGACTTAGTAATGAACAGGAAGCCGTTTTCAGCGAGAGTTAGACTACCATGGTTGTTACAGTATTACCTCCAGCACCCAACGTAACGATATACAGTAACTTAAAAATCCAATCCAATAAACTTCAAAGAATATTGGCGTCAGCAATACGGTCAAATCCCACCGTTGTCATTGATTAAATACTGTACGATGCGAGAAAGTAGTAATCAGATCAACAAAGTTCTCCGCATTCTTTTAATTAAACATGTTTGTAAGAATTGCGAAGAGCATTGTTAGATTTTGAAAACACACTGTGGTCTCATTGTTAAATCAAGGTCTGCATTGTATTATCTACTGTCATGTAATTTACGTACAATGATTTTATCTTACGTAAATAATATGACATGCGTTATTGTGCTCAGTTGTTGTTGATAGATTGTTGTTTTAAGGGGGAACATACAACTTAAGAAGCCAAACCCATAACGATTTTAATAATTATAACTGTGCCTGTCATAAATCGTGTACAACAAGGAAACACACACATATTGCTATTAGATGCATTCTCAAGTTTCAAAACTTAACTATTTTATCTTTTTTTTTTTTCTTTTCAAATTTGGCCCTTGTTTTGTGCAGACCTTCACCATTTCCCTCATATCTAGGCTTGCCACATTTTTGGTGACTGAAACCGGGACACATCTATATGGGATGGCCTTACCGGGGGGTCTGTTTTTTTATTATAAGCAAAATGGTGAGTTTTAAGCGTTTTTTAAGTCTTGCAAGTGACGGGAGGGGGGAATCTGGAACCCTAAATTGTTAGTTCTACACACGTTTTAAAAATAAAAATAAAGGAATTTTTGCTACATAAAAATATATAATTTTTCCTTTTTAATGATTTTTTTCTGGTATACCATTTAGAAAGAAGTGTTAATAAAATACAATTTAAAATACTTCATAAAATTGGTAAATTGAACAATTACTAAGTCTTATAATTTTTTGAAAAACTACAACTTTTTGTCTAACTACAAAATCAATTTAAAAAAACCGATGTTGATTGTTGAAAAGTAACCGATTCATAAAAGATTCTTCAACACATAAATTCATTACTTTTTATATCTTACAGCCGTTTTCCGGGACATTGATAAAACCGGACGGGACACCAGGACAAGAGCAAAATACCGGGACTGTCCCGGTCAAACCGGGACGTATGGCAAGCCTACTCATATCTCCCATGTTTATCGGAATTTACAAATTCGCCCAGATTCGCCCAGTAGTGGGCAACTTTAGCACGCTAGTGGGCGAAACTGATAATGTGGATTCGATGGGCGATTTGAAAAAATTGGTGAGCAGTTAATTACGTTTTTTATATATACAATATGACCGATAAGTTTTTGTCTAGAAATACAAGGAATAAAATAAAAATGCAAACACGTAATTAAATTATATCAAATTAGGCGTATGTTTCCTTTTTAATCTATTTATTCATGATGTTTAATTAGATATAAAAATTCCGTAGTTTTAATTTTATTTTTTCTTAAATTCATTTCATTGATTGTTATTCCATTTTTAGACCTATTATTTGCAAATTTTAATGTACATAATTATACCTAAATAATCATGATGTACCTTATAAGAGAAAAATGTCCGTAAAATCCTCATTTCTCAACTTATATATATGTATTTGAATGTAAGTTATGTGTTAGTAATTTTAAGATTTGTAGTTTTTTTTGAAATGAGGTGGGCGAAAGAAAATTATAAACCTCGTAAGTGGGTGATGGTCAGAAAAAGTTTGGGAAACCCTGCTCTAACTGATCCTGTGACACCTGGAAGGTGGAGAGGCGTATATAGAATTTTATTTCGGGGGATGCCCAATCGGGGGTTAGGGGACATGGTATAGGCCCAAAGAATAGGGGGTCCGGGCTTCTCCCCGGGAACTTTTGTATACTTAGGTGCAAAATGATGAGTTTTAAGGCTGTCTGGCATCACTTTTTCAACCAATTTGTTGTGATGTTTCATGTTTGGTTAATGTCAAACACAACTAAGACCATTTTATGATACTTTTTATTAATACAATTATCTTGCTCACTTGATAGTGTTTACATCGAAAGAATTAATGTTACTGTTTTGATTTACAACTGACACTATAATGTAAAGTCAAGGTTTCTTGAAGCATTGCCAAATCAGTTCATAACTTCATCGTCGGTGAGATGTATGTTTCTGCGAATAGATGACAACACTAGACCATTGAGTCTGTTTTCATAAGTAGAATTTCTTAAGTGTGTTTTCAACCAACTCAAACTCCGTTCGGCAATACCGGTAGTTACAGAGAGAGGCAAACTTGCCAAAAGTTTGATAAGGGTATAAAAGTTAGGGAAAAAACTTTTGTCACACGCTTCAAGGGCACTTGTTGGTGTTCTTGGTACGTTCATAAGAGCGAAGGCACTGGAGAGTAATAAGAGTTTATATTGTTACACATAAGATCAGAGCAAACTGGTTGTCACACTGTTTACATCGCTCTACCTTCGCCTTGCTTTGCAACGTTGCCATACGTCACTTAGTAACAATAGTACATGATTATATTAGTTTTTAATGTTTGAATTCATAAACATTTATTATATGGGACAAAAATACGCCCTTATATACGCCCCTGGGAAGGTGTAAATCGTAAATTGAATTAGCATTGTTGTGAGGCCTGGAACAAGAGACCGTGCCACACTTACGCAGGGTTAAGCAATGACGATTCAACGCAACGAGCTCTTGGCTAGCAAATATGAACACATTCAAAATTGCAGAGAGATGCGTCAAAATCAACAATACAAGACCCATTCACCATGAACCCTTTACTACGTTTGTAAATGTCAACACTCACCCCTAAGCAGATAGGCAGCCAACACCATATCCCGGAACTGGGGCAGAAGAAACAGGTTGGCAGGAGTCAAAGTGACGTTTGATGGTTGCAACTGCGGTTGCGAATCTTGAAGATGGTGATGAAAATTATTATGTTGGTGATTGACCACATTGACGGTCTGCTGTTGATCCATCAACAATTCACATATACGACACCTCATGTTGAATAATTTTCTTAAGAAATACGTCGTAATATTATCTGTCACACACATATAGTAACCTTATGTACGCAAAAAAAAATAATGTCACTGTTAAATATATTATTAGAATATATCCACCACTCTAACACCAAAAAAATAGAATATATTATAAACAATATAAAAATATAACAAGCACTGTTATCACAGCAGAAGCACAACACGATAACGAAGCAATGACAGTTCTTGGGAAAAACAATGCACCGATATATTTCAGAAGAACAAACACAACGCACCGATTTCCTTTCTCTTTTATCTTATCACAGTTGATCCATCACGAGTGTCGATTTCTATCCACAAAACTGACAATTCTTAAGAAAACACCACCAAAAAGGCACATCAAGTAAGACACATACGGAATGACGCAGTAGCTAATATGTCATCACTACCATGTTGCACAGAGATGACAACCAAATCATGTCACTGTATAATTCTTCCATTACACTGAATAATAACGATAATTGACGCAAATGCTGACGGGAAGAGTTGTCTAGTGTTTTCAGGAGGCTTTGGGGGCGACCAAGCAGCGTTAACTGCGGCGGTAACGATGTTCACATCTCCGTGCACAGTACTCAACTGTCGAGTCAAGTCGGCTCCGCACGGCACGGTACGGCAAGGCAAGCAGCTACTCTAGCACATAGAGAGAGCCACCACACAAGTATATACGTGGCCTGCTTATACAAGCCACACACACAATCCCCCACTCTTTTTCCTTTCTTATAACAGGGCAGGTGTCCTATTACAGCATACTTAACTCCCCTCTTTGATTCCTTCCACTGCTGGTATCTTTTAACGGTGGCAAAATATTAGGAGAGAAAATGGCGACGCCATAGAAAGGTGACGTCTATTGATTTCAGCAGCAAAGCGAAGTACAGTAATTGCAATTACTTTAAAGCAGTGATGGAACCAAGTACGGCCCTTGAGGTACTTTAATCAGGCCCGGGACATGGTTTCGAATTATACCTATGCTAACTACAATTACATATAGGTCATACTTTCTGTTTTGTACATGGTGGCCACTACTCCTGGAAAACTCCTGGAGTTTAATAGGTCTGGAAAACTCCTGGAAAATGGACGAAAAATTTCAAAAACTCCTGGAATATAGCCACTGTTAATTAATTATAAAAATCTTACCATCCACTGCTAAAATTCCCAGTCCGCTCTTAGTCCTCGACGTCATGATATCGCGGATGGGGGTAGCAAGGGCCATCTAGCGGTCGCTCAGCAAACCCGTTTTTTTTAACCGGAAATTTACACGCCGTGTTTTATCTTAAATCATACTCCCGCTGCGGTTTTGGGTGAGTACTCTATCGTTAACGAAAGAAATTTCTTCAGGTAACCTGTTTCTGTGTGGGAGAACACGCGATAGTATTTTTGTAAAACATATTGAGTGTAGACAACTTCACCGCAATAAAATTGCAGGCGGCATTCTTTTGTCTCTCTTTTTTAAAAGCGGATATTTGAGTCACAAAGGCTTTTTTAAAACAACAATTAAATCATTTGTGTGTAGGCTTGCGTATCAATAACGCAATCACCACTAATTTTTGTCAACATCCAAACAACTGCTTTACTTTGGGCTTGAAGTAGGCAACTGATAAAGCCCCCCCACCCGCCGCCCGGGATTCGCGCTTATTTATAAGTCTGGAAATATGAGAATTACTCCTGGAAAACTCCTGGAAAATCGTTGACCGATATGAGTGGCCATCAAATATACCTAGAAGTGAAAAACTGTTTCAATCTCATTGTGTTTATATTTAATAAAAGATCGTACAATGTACATAGATTATTCAATTTCCTTGCTCCACCGAGCAAATCACTCTCTGGTACAGTACTCGGTAAGGGATACTTGTCTTTTCTCGCACACCTTTATGTGGTAACGATCACAATGCATGTTGCATAGTTCACAAACACACTGTTCTCCTGGGTCATGGTGCTTCTTGTTGCTGCAGCATTTGAAGTGAAATCCGTGTACAGCGAAACTTGTCATCATGTGTCGAAGGTCGTAGTCGGCCTGTTTCCATTCTGTAGTGACCATTGCGTCGGTGGAATAGAATTCGTCCCATATTTCTTCTTTCTTTATACAAAGTCATTGTGTTTATGCGTCTTGTGTAATAGAGTTGCAGCTAGAACTGATTGAGTTACACTGGAACAATGAATTGAAGCAACTATTCCTCAACGTTTCGAAAATTGAGTTCTACAAGGCCTTACCAAAATCAAGCTTCCCAAACTTGAAATCTCGTGCACAGAAGATACCTGCCATGTTCGCATCTCCCTACAGTATATCTGTAAACAGGTGTTTTCTACAATGAAGCTTTACAAAAATAACGTCGGAAATAAACTGACAGACCACCATTTAGCTGCGCTACTAAGAATCAGCTCATCCTAGTTTCAACCAGATTATGAAAATACTTTTAGAAGCACAGTCACAGTTTCACTTGTCACATACTCCTTCCTCTTCTAACACATAATGTACGTGTGTTCATAGTGCAAAGTTGAAGGAATACTGGACTGGGCTAAGAAGGAAGTTCGTCAGAGTTAGGAACCACTTGGTCCAAGGTGCCTCAACGAACCAGGAAGAAGAAGGTGTGTTCTTTTTTCCTAAGTTTTCTACCACTGTAGCCTATAAGTTTTGTTTGATTTATAATTCTGAAATAATAAGTTTATAATCTACCTATAAACATTTCTTGTTTTTCCTTTCGGCCCACATAGATTATTTTGTATTGCATATGGCCCTGTCCGTAAAAGGTTTGCCATGTCTGCTTTAAGCGATGAGAAAAAAAAGTATCACGTTCTGCTGTAGAATCATCTGACAGTCTTGTAATACAAGCACAATTATTATTACGGTGTTTACGTAGTAATATGAACTTAAACATATCCAATTACTGTTCGATTCCAAACTCTGTGAACTTGCGGGGAGAGGGGAAAGAGCAGGGAATGGTCGGGCGAGAAGAGAAGGGTCTGTCAACAGCCCGCCGTGATATCTGGTATTTCTTTCTATTCCAATACGGGTAACATAGGGCCGTTGCTCAAACCACTGTGGTGTTACGAATGAGTGAGTGAGTCACCGACCAATGTATTTGGTTCTGTACTATGCACGGACCGGGAAACGTCATCACTCTACAACACAATTTCTCATAGTCCGCGATGCACATTCCTCTCAGGTTCACGCAGCTTAGACCCGAGCAGTACTTTCCTTATTGACGTTTAGCCTAAATGAAATACCAATGGCTATTTAATAAATGTATTACCCCTTAGTCAATCAAGTTATGTTGTGTTTTTTTTAGTCGGTTTATCCTCCAGGTTGGCTTTTCCCTTGGACTCAGCGAGGGATCCCACCATTACCGCCGCTAGAGTGGAGCTTGAAACACCTAGTCGGAGGATACAACTGGGGAGATGGGACCAGCACCTCGCCCAGGCAACCTCACCTGCAAAACGAACAGGGGCCTCATGAGGGATGGGAAGATTGGGAGGGATAGGCAAGGAAGAGAAGGAGGCGGCCGTGGCCTTACGGTAGGTAATACCCATTTAAGATTTGATTGCCGCTGAGCGTGGCTGCGCCAGTGTTTGTTGTTTATTGTAGCAGCTGCCCTGCGGGCCGAAGCGGGGAACACAGCGATGACAGAGTGCATTCTGCAAATAAGACAAGCAGCATTGCGCGTCAAAGGAGCTCATGTCATCACGGACAGTTAAACAGTGACAGAGGCTATTGGAGCTGAGTCATATCCCACTCACGCAACTGTACCTGTCAACGAAGCAGGCTAACGTGTGACATAAGTAAACCAAGAATAGTTCCCATCTCGACCGCCAGCAATCAATTCGTGGAAGGGTAATACCATCCAGGCATTTGCCCGGAGACGAAGTGGGAAACCACGGAAAACCACTTTGAGGTTGGCAGAGGTGGGAATCGAACCCTCTCTACTCATTTGGACCACCCGAGGCTGAGTAGACCCCGTTCCAGTCCTAATACCACTTTTCAAATTTCGTTGCAGGGCCGGTTATCGAACCTCGGAGCTCCGGGGTGGCAGCTAAGCACGCTAACCACTACACTACGGAGGCGACGATAAAGTAATATAAATTGATGAAATGTACCAGTTTCGACAATATTATGGACTTCATCAGCGATGTTGTTAAAAAAAGAAAAAAAAAACACTAATGTAGACTACAGTTATTACGACCATTTTAAGTATTTGAGACCATCGGAGCGATAGAATGAAGTAATGTAGATTTTCCTATAAAATTATCTGAAATACAAACACAGTCAAACAGTCGACACATCTCTCCAAAATCAGACTAATGTATACATGCATAAATTATAAAATTGCACGAAGATATTGGAAGGACATCCGATGTGTCAAAACACCGCTTTCTGCATCTGAACACCATTCCGAAAATTAAGAGCTATTATTTAGAGAGAAATTGAGTCATTTTTTTGTCAGTGTTGTCTTTTTGGATTCTATTTACATTAGATTCATTACAGAGTAGCAGTTATTTAACTGAAAAGCATCGAAATTAATAACGTATTATCATCAAGATTTTCCGTTTTCTTTCCGCAACAAAATTAAAAAGATGTTGTACTGTGTTCTTCTTGATTAAAAAAGGAAAATACGATGAAGTTTAATGACGAAATAGAGAACTTTAAGACCGACTTCGATCAGAAGTGGGCAGAACTAGAAATAGGTTTTACAACTTTGACATGCTACCCTTTATTGTTCGAGCACTTTTGATGTGTAACATCTTTCCACTCGGTTGCTGGATATTTTTGTGGGAGTGATTTTGAAAAATGGGACGGAAGTGGATCGGAACGATCGAGGTGGCACCAGCTGGCACACTTCCGTTCCATGGAACGGAAGTGTGCTCGAACAGAAAAGTGCTAGCTGGCAGTGGTGGATCGAACGGAAGTGTAAGACGCACTGCCAACTCGATCGATCGATCCAGCTGGCAGTGATAAGATCCAGCTGGCAGTGGTAAGATTCAGCTGGCAGTGGTAAGAGAAACAATGAGCGCGCGGTGTCGGAAATTGATACCATGACGTACTCTCGGCCATGTGGAATGTATATGACATACTGAACGGTAAACGCTCATGCGAACTCTGATGTCAAGTGAAACAAAGCACATGGTACATGTTCGAAGTCTTCGTATCAGTATTTAAATAGTAAAATGCCTTAATATCAAACATTGTAAGTAGTCGGCATTGCCGGTATTATGTTTCGGCACAATGGCTATTCAAATATTAACCCACATAACGGTATTGCAGTCATCAATATAATATAATCGTTGTGGTTATATGAGAATTGAGCAAGCCTTCATGAACTATTGCTGAATACATTCTCTTTACTCACAAGCGGGCCTATTCATAAGGCATTTTAAACTCAATTTCACGCAGGAACATTATCGAAACAAGCAAAATATAATTGAAACCTAATTCCGTAATGCAGTATTATTGGAACGTGGAAATAAGTCACCATCTTGTGCACAATATTTGCGTAGTCGAAATAGCCGTGGGGTTAGCGCCTATGACTGTGACTCTAGAGATCTTGGGTTCGAATCCCGGACGGGGTAGATATTTTTGCTACCAGATGATCATTTTAAACGATATGTATCGTATCAATATGACTCATTTTAACAGAATCCATATGAAATTACGTGTTGGTCTGTGAATCAAGAGGACCTGTTTATCAGGAATTTAAGGTTATGAGCGGTGTCGCGTCTATTAATCTAGTTGATCCATATCGTATTCTTTATTTAGGCTAGTGCTGGTGGAAGCTACAAATCATCTAATAAAATGAGTTCCGTATTATAAACTACAATATCTGTAAAACACTCCCTTTTACAATAGATTAATATTTGTGCCAATAATAGTATAAAATACCGGTGTATCAACAATTTCACGTGAGGTTTCTTCTATGTCAGATGTTACACATCATTTGCGACTACTGTAAGGCTCGTAATTTTTTGAAATACTTTTTAAGTACAAACTCTGTTTTATATATTTATTATGGCCACTAATGTTACTCAGAGAATTTTCTGATTTATCCTGGAAAAATCGGGGAATTGTCCGGGAAATCTGTTAGTTGGTTTTGGTAGACGTCCTATTATATGATGCGCGAGTACTCCCCACTGTGCGTGACAAAAACCCTGGGTGTTTAGCCTATACTTACATGGTGTCCACAGAATTTTCAATGTAAAATTTCCTGACCATTTTTCAATAAAATTCTTGACTCGCGAAGTCATCGTAACATCGGAAAATTGGTTTATTGAGCACATGTATATACTGTATATATATCTTATTTGCAGCCTCCACCATCCCCATAGTTGCCCAACGCTCGCCTCTTTATTCATTTAAAATACAAAATAAAGTAATTTATAATGCAATAATACATAAATCAACTATAGTGATGGGGTCGCCACATCCCTACGCCAACGCCAAAAAAGCAAACAAAAAACAGGTAAAAGAGGTTTTTACTATGATGTACTGTAAAAATGGAAACTTACCATAACGTCCAGCGAGTTATTGCTTTTTATCTTCAGAGATTAGTTGAACTAGTAACATCAAAATATGGCTGTGAAACACAAAATACTGTATGGTTAATATAACATTTCTGACTTTCTAATACTATTCACCATTTTTTCCTTACTCGCGCCATTTTTCCACACTTTTCCCTGACTTTTCCTAACCAAAAACAAAATTCCTGACTTTTCCTGCCTGTGGGCACCATGTAGCTAACGCTGTCCGCAGGGGCGTGCTACCTAGTAAATATTGGTCTAGGCAAAAAAAAAAAACAACATTGGTCTGGATGAAGATTATTGTGATCTTAATTCACGCGTATATTGGCAGACACAGGTGGAATTGTAATCCACTATTTACAAGTAAGTCGTTATATAAGAAGGGTGGGTCATAAACAGCGGAAGAGTAAACATCTACCTTACTACATAATTTGCAGATTAAATTTGCATCATTATAGAAGGTAATTTGGCTCATTTCAATAGTTCAGTAAATTGTATCGTAGGTTCTCCGCTCGTGCAGTGTTACCAATTCAGAAATTAAACATTTATATTCAATTAGCAGAAGTACCCGCTCTTCGAACGGTCTTCGGCATTAATAACCAGACGCTATCAAATGAGCTACTGTTGCAATGGTTAGGGGCTTGTTATTCCTTCATAAGTTTATCAGAACGAAGTTCGTTTTCTGGGTATATCACAGACGCTGTTAATTTAAGGGCCTTAAAATGTGGTTTTCGGAGATCCTTTATAGACTCCCTAGTTTTGTGTCACACATTGAGAAGAGCAACATATGCTTTGGTCGTCTTTCTATGATTATTTTTAGCCTACTTTTCACATTTTGCAAAAATGAGGAAAAAGTAGTCTTATGAGATCGGGCAAAGTGTGTCTGTCTGTCTGTCCGTCTGTCTGTCTGTCTGTGTGTGTCCCCCCCTATCAACTCCTAAACGGCTGGAGCAATCAAAACAAAATTTGGTAGGAGTAAAGGTCTATACCCGAATATCTCACGGCCATATTTGAAAATGATGTCAGTGCTACCAACTGCTAAAAAATCGCAATTGAAATTTGAGCTCCATGTTGGATATCTTGGAAAGTATGAATGGGAGCTATTTCAAAATTGGCATACGTATAGATAATAATATTGCAGTTTAATTTCCAGGAGGCCATACATCGCTGTGTTGCCAAAATGATTATAAGCCTGCTGATTGGTCCAATTTTTAAATGCACATAACTTCTACACTATCAATTGGAATTCAACCAAATTTCATATGTTGTATGCATACATAACCAGATATGACTGAGCGTATTCTTAAGACCCACCAGGGCTGCCAACTGTTAATAAATGCTCCTAATTTATTTTATCCAAATACCAATATATCAGAAAGTATGCAAGCCAATAGCTCTAAACTTTGCACACGTATAGTACCTGGCATTCTAGATGCATTTGGACTAACTAATATACGTCAGTGCTGCCAACATGATTCTAAGCCTGCTGATAGGTCCAATTTTAAAATGCATGTAACTTCTATACTAACTAATGGATTTCATTCAAAATTGACACAATAGATCATATTATTTCCGATTATTTCTGACCAATACATGCATGGCATTGTTGCCAACATGATTTTACGCACGCTGTTAGATCTAATGTTTAACTGCATGTAACGTCCATGCTATTCATTGGACTTCAACCAAATTTTGTATTCTGTACCTTAAGAGATGGAACTAAGAATATATTCAGTCATCAGGGCTGCCAACTGTAGTGCTCTATTAGGCTACATTATGCAAGGTATACAGTATTTCGAAATAATTAGAAATTTCGATATTAGCAACTTAATTTCTTAATTATTCTAGATAGGTTCATATACTGTAGAATAATCATTGGCATGAAAAGTAGGCTCTTTAGTTCGTCACGGAACTTCTTGTTATTTTTCGCCTATTTTAGCATGTATTTTAAAAAGATTTTCCCTACACCCACCCTTCTATGAGAAGTACGGTGGAGAGTTCTATAAATGATTGGTGTATTGACTCATGGTTACAATACCTAATTTTACGATGCTCCAAGCACCCGACCACGAGTTATAGGCGTAGACTACATAAACATGAAGATATATCAACCACATAGTGGCACGATGAACCCGTTGTCGACGAAAATATCATTAGAGTTAAAATGTGCTCTCAACTAAATTCACCTAACGTGTAGGCTACTTCCTGACATGAAAATAATATTGAAAACCTTGTTGACGAAACGCAATATATGTCAAATAAAAACTGAGCCTCACCGCTGTGGAAAGTCCCCATCCTCACGAAGACCCCTTTAATAAATTATAAAGGATTGTGGTGCATGAAAAATTCGGGATTTTTAGCCTCCAATGGCCCAAATTCCCAAAAGCTGCAAAAACACTATTTCAATTCAGGAATTTTTGATAATAATGTTGCTGTTTGGAGATATAATAAACCTTCTGTACAACATATCGCACGTGTAATTCGCCTATACAAATTCTAGGGTACCCCTTGACCCTTAAGCGCATTGATGAATTTTACAGTCTATGTTTGTTTCCATGATAACCTATAGCCATTTGCAAACTTTCGCAGAAATTTAATAAATTGAGTAGCATTGTTTCTTACAGAAATAGATGGAAAGAAGGTTGTCGCCTCTTGAGGTACTTTTGTCAAGGTTACCGGCTTCCATTACTTCATTAGTTTCTTCTTGTTCATCTTCTTTCGGATGGGCCAGCTAAGGACCACGACGTTGAACTTTTCAGCTTGGCAAGGGACTTGATGTTTGCCCAATATTCGCGCATTCCCTGGCTATGTGTCTCCTTTCTCCCTTTTGTCCAGATGATGCCGGTTTTCCTACAGGGTGGTTTGTCCTGAAAACTATTCTGTTTATGTATCTTTCTGAGATGTGATCGGCTTCTAATATCACTTTCCATTATCTTCAGTTTTTGGATGTCCTTGTTAACTTCTGTTAGCCACGGTGTCACGCTCTTTATAATCTCCCAGTAGATGAGAAGCCGGTTGGTTAGTTTTGTTGGATTCATCCTTGAGACATGTCCGTAGAAAGCCAGACGTCTCTTCCTAGCCACATATGTGATTTTCTCAGTATATCTATTAAGCTCCTGATTTGATGTTCTTCTGTACTCGTCATATATTTATTAGTTTATTAACTGAAATTAGTTTTCTGGGAATATCTCAGAAACATGGTTTTAGACCCTTAAAACGTTGTAGCCTCCATGCCACTGAGGGGCTGAAAATGAGTTTTGTCTCGTCCTTGTACGCCATAATATAATAATAATCATAATAATAATTTAATAATATAGGGATAGGGATATAATAGACCCTCAGTACCACACCCGCACGTGTAAATCACGTGAAAAAATTCAAGAGTACCCCTTGACCCCCTTAAGCGCATTATATACGTATTGATGAATTTTACAGCTTAAGTTGGTTTTGTGATAACCTTATAGACGTTTGCAAACGTTCACAGTAATGTAATAAATGGAATGGCATTGCGTCTTACAGAAATAGATGGACTTCAGAGATTGTGTTGCCATGGTTACCAGCTTGCATTCTTGCAATAGCTTAATAAATGAAATTAGTTTTCCGGGAATATCTCAAAAACTGTTGATTTTAGGACCTTAAAATGTGGTTTTCGGGGCCCGTAGGGCTCCCGTGTTTTGTTTATCACATTGAGACGCTGAAAATGAGCTTTTTGTCGTATTTCTACGCCCATTTCAGCATGCATTTTAACGGGGTAGGCCCTCTTTTATGAGAGGTATGGAGAAGAGTTACATCAATGATTACTTTCGTGCCTCTGATGGACATCTATACCAAATTTTACGTTGATGCACTCAGCCGTTCTCGAGTGATGCGCGTACATATTTGTACACAGACAAACAGACAGGCAAAAAATTTTGTTTTTGCGCGCAACCGTCTTAAACCAGTCTGAAATGCGTTAATAACTCAAATATCCGTGGAAATTCAGAAAAAACAGACAAACTTTCATTTTTATATACTGTATATAGAGATTAGGAAACTTTTGATGCTCTTATTTTATATTGGGGGTTTCGACATCTTATTATTGGTTTTACGTCCCTGTTAACTACTATGACTTTTAGAGACGCCGGGATGCCCAGAAGGCAGTGGCGTAACTAGGATGTGCTTCTGGAGGGGGATGAGCGGAGTCAAATATTAGCTAATTACGTTTTTGGTTTTGTGTTTGTTTTCTGCATTTGCTCTTGTTTTCGAATTTTGCTGTTGTGTTTGTTTTCTGCTTTTGTTTTTGAATTTTTTGTTTGTTTTGTGTTTGCTTTCTGCTCGTGCTCTTGTTTTTGAATTTCGTTTTTTCTCTTGTGTTTGTTTTCCGCTTTTGCTCTTGTTTTTGAATTTTGCTTTTGTTTTTGAATTGTGTTTGTTTTCTGCCTTTGCTCTTGTTTTTGAATTTCGCTTTTTGCTTTTGTGTTTGTTTTCTGTTTTTTTTCTTGTTTTTGAATTTTGTTTTTTGCTTTTGTGTTTGTTTTCTGCTTTTGCTCTTGTTTTTGAATTTTGTGTTTTGTTTTGTGTTTGCTTTCTGCATTTGCTTTTGTCTTTAAATTTTGATTTTTGCGTTAATGTTTGTTTCCTTATTTGATTTTGTTTTTGAATTTTGCTTTGTGTTTTTTTTTTACTTTTGCTCTTGTTTTAGCTTTCTGTTTTGGTCATGTGTTTGTTTTTGCTTTGTGCGGAGGGCACGATAAGACAATCAATGAAAGCAGAACTACACATTTTCATGTTTGATCTCGATAGCATTTGATATGTTTCATTTCTACCTCTCAAAAGCTCGGAAATGAACAGTTTTGTTAGGCCTAACACTATATATTTTACACAAGCTAAGATAAAATAATGCTCTCAAATTATAACCGTACATAATCCAATGTTTTGTCAATTATCCGAAAATTGTTGTTGTTATTATTTCAAATGATCTTGTCGACTTCATCGTTATGCTTTGGTCTACCGTTATGCGTTACGGTTACGACGTGCATGACGTCATCATGTTGTTCAGTGCATATGCACCGAATCTGAGTTTACTCCTGGGGTCTGGCGTTATGCGATATGGACACGGCGAGTACGTGACGTCATGCAGCAGAATGCACCTTCCGGTCTCCGTTCCCCGCGCGGGACGCCTAAGTTAAAGGGTAATGGAGTCTGTTGAGTCTGAGTTTACTCCTGGGGTCTGGCGTTATGCGATACGGAGAAGCCGAGTGCGTGACGTAATGCAGCAGAGTGCACCTCCCGCTCTCCGTTACCCGCGCGGGAAGCCTAAGTTAATGGGTAATGGAGTCTGTTGAAGGAGTCCTGGGGCTTCGAGCGAAGCTTTCTAACATGTGTAGCATTCGTAGCATGCGTCATTTCAAATGATATAAAGTCTAGTCTCTCAGACTGACTGTATCTTTGTTGTTGTTGTTGTTTTTTCTTTTCAAATAAAAATTTCATCAAATTAGGGAGATCCTTAACGAGCCAGTAAATCTATTGACACTGTTCCCTCACATTTAAGCACCCTCAAATGTCAAATGACTGTGCCGGCATTCGATCCCGCTATTTTGGGGTCAGCAGGCGAGAACTGAGCTAAAAGTCTGGCAGCTGTGTGTATGCCTTGGAGTATAAATGTCTAATAGATATGGGCTGTGATATGGAAGAAAGACGCAGTAATAGTGTAGAGGCGAAATATAGGGAAAACCTACAATATCATTCGAGCCCGTATGAATTCCGCGCCAGCAAGGTGGCCACTTGCATCGAGTCGCCAGGAGTACATGGAGGGAGGGCAGGTGTTGGGAGTTAACAGTTATGCAGTCGTGATGTTCTTAAGTTGCAGTGGGCTGCATGCAACCAATATCAACACGCAACATTACTAAGGAAGATGTGCTTCACGCGCGCGGTGACAGTTACGCAACAAATTCACACCGTAAGTCAGCAATAACGTATATACTAACATCATCATCCCTCCCTATATTATTCTGCTAAGGTCCCATTCCAGTTTTGTACCGAAAATAAGGTCCCATAACACCAACCTACACATATGGGGTACCTACAGGTTCAGCATAACCCAATGCGTAAGTGAAACGACCTCACTTACTCTTTAAATGCTTCACAATTAAATAAATACCTTAAAACATGTATATTTACAATGAAATAATGAAAGAATGCAACACGGTAACCATGGTAACAGAATCTCACAGGTCCATCTATTTCTGTAAGACGCAATGCAATTCCAATTATTACATTACAGTGAAAGTTTCCAGACGGTTATGTGGTTATCACTGAACCAAATTAAGCTGTAAAATTCATCAATACATACAGTATAATGCGCTTAAGGGGGTCAAGGGGCACTCTAGAATTGTTTCACGCAATTTTCACGAGTGAGTGTGGTACGAAAGGTCTTTTTCACCCGACTATAAAGGGTCTCCGAAAACCACATTTAAAGGCCCTTAAATTAACAGTGTCTGTGATATTCCCAGAAAACTAACTTCGCTCTGATATACCTATGAAGGAATGACAAACCCCTAACCACTGCACCAGTAGCTGAGTTGATAAAGTCTGATTATTCATATCAAGGATAAATCAGTCATAGCATTCATGATTAAGATTTTGCTAAGTGTACTCTTTACAACTAGAATTTTCGCGGGCGAAGCCGCGACGGGTAATGCTAGTATATATTATTTCAGTAGTAAATTATTGATCCCCCCTGCGGCGCTCACAAACGACCGATCGTGACAAATGAGCATTCAAATGAAATAAAATGGACATTAGCTGTTACGAATTGCACTGTAATTTCATAAATATCTATAATTTCATTACAAAATGACTTTTGAAAAAATGTACGAAGTGTGCGATTTGCAGATACTGTTGCTGTAACAAAATACGCTCCATAATTGCTGTCCGCTTCCCATTTTGGCCGCTGTGACGCCAGTTTCATGCCATTTTAACATTCTCAGGTCTTTCATTTATCATTTTGCATGAATTTCAGAAACAGTAAATCAAAGGAATGAGTACTCAAATCGTCTAATTTCATAAATATCGAATAACCGGTGAGTGTTATGATGATCCAATTTTCAAGCGATTGCCCTCCTAAGCTAGGGAATTGGAATTCTAACTGAAATGTAAATAGTGTTCTATAATCATTAGGTTGAAAAAAGAACATAACAACCTTTCACCTTAAGTCTCTCATCTATTGGGGAAAGTTTGGTTTATAAACATGAGAGATTTCTCGCACGGGTCCGCTAGTCTTAAATAGCCTATTTCCTTAAAACAGTCCACAATGGGTTATACCTAGTGATCATTTGTTGTTGATTCTTTAGGGGGCTCTTCGATATCGTGGTCATGTATCCCCGTGTACTTGGTTGTGTATAGAATTTGTCTTATAGTCTGTGTGATACTGTGATATCTGTACTAGTGCGTGTATTTGTAATTGAGGTAGGATTTGGGTAGGACGTGGCCGTTAGATACCATCGACTCATTTGCCTGGAGTAAGAGTGGAAAACCACGGAAAATTATTTCCAGAATGGATGAGATAGGAATCGAGCCCACCTCTTCTCAATTTTGACCTCAAATAAGAATTAAATTTCTTGGCAGAGTTAGAAATCGAACACGGGCCTGTGGGATGACAGCTAAGAATGCTAGCAGCTACTCAATGAGGTGGACTAGGATTTCGAGAGAATCACTCGACACCTCGGTTGGCTGCTTGGTTCCTCAGTTTAGGGGGCTGCGACAACGCAGTCATGTAGCCCCGTGTACTTTGGATGTGTGTAGAATCGGCCTGATAACCAGTGTTAATTGTGATGGCTGTATTAAAGTGTGCTATCAGTAATTCAGGTAAGGACGGTCAACAATCAATTTCAACTTGGCTGCTAGATGCCACCGCAACCAGCACCCAGCTGTGAACTTTGGGACTAAATAGAGCATTAATCAAATCTAACCTACAAATTTAGCCTCACACAATTATTGTAATTAGTGGAAAGTTCTTTTACATGCCATAAATCTATGTCATGGGCCCGCCGGCTTTACTTCCCCTCTAAAGGAAGCCATACTGAGGGATTTTTAACAGTCCTAAAAAATCCGACGGCTTCGGCCGGGTTTGATCCCGTGATCTTGGGCATAGAAGCTCAGCATGCTACCAACTACGCCACCGAAGCCACCGGTGGCGGCTGTGCGAAATTTTAAAATTAAGTTTTTATTTTTTGTGTCGTAGGCCTAATCATGCGATGGAAGTGAAAGTTTGAATAATGAACCAACGCAATAATTTTCCTTTAATGGTACGGTATATTTAAACCTTTAGTCTATTATTATCAAAGGGGAGCGTGATGGCGCAGTGGCTTAGCTGCTCGTCTTTTAACCGGACGGCCGGGGTTCGAATCCCGATGACAGCGGGGTGAAATTTTCACCTGAAAAATCACGTGGCGTCAGGAAGGGCATCCGGCCTTAAATCCCCGGCCAAAACCAAAATGAGCCTGGTTGGCTCCGGCGACCCCAATTAATTGGGAAATGCCGAAGAAATAGATAGATAGTCTATTATTATCAAAAAATGTAAACCACAAGACAGTGTTTATTCCTAGCTCTAGTTGATTGAGAGAAATCCTAGCTGCCAGGAAATTCAAATACTTTAGCACTTTTCAGCTTATATCTGTTATTTACTGTCAAGAAAGAGGGGATAAATCTCTTATTGATTCCAAGTTCCCTATATTATAAATAAACAAAGTTAATTAAACGGGCTAGAATGTGAAAATCAACTGCGACATCCTTGGTTTCAGGGACGGTGCGTCATTAAGGGCTGAACGGGCCCTGCCCACCCAAGGCCGTTAGGCAGCATTGCAAATAATTTGTTTAATAATGTCCTTTAAAATTACTTTATGTTCGACCCTCACTATTATGTGTTAGAAAACTGCTGCTGCTAATCGGTTTTGAAGCCGCTGGCTGCGAGCGAAGCGAGCAGACCAGCGGCGCTAGGGGACCAGGTACCGTTGCGTCAATGCGCTACTCTGCCTGGTGAATAATATTTTAGGGACGTAATTTTGAATTTGATTTGTGAAATTGAAGAATTGTTTAATAATAAAAATTGTTTTTACCGCCGCGAAGCGGCCGACAATCACTTCGGCGGCGCGTGTATAAGATTGGGATGGTTTAAAAAGAAATTGTTTGGTATAAGGTGGAATAAGAATGAAAGATTTGTTAATTTAATTTCGTTTTCGGGGAATGAACAGTTGTCATAGCAGTCGAGCTCTTTAGTTTACTAGCCTGGTGTTTTGGCTTAATATGTAAAACGTGCGCCATGGCCGGCGTTGCAATAGCTTCAGCTTAATAATAATAATAATAATCAAATGATTTGAAAAGTTACGTTTTAGTTTAAGGAAGGAAGACAGACCTCTAGTGGGTTGGCGTTTGATAGTATGAAATTGTTGAAAAGACCTGTAGTAGGTTAATTTGTTTAAAAAATAAAATAATAGTAATATATAAGCCTCGCTATTTGGGAATAATGATGAATTAATGATTATATGAATGATTTGTAAGGGCTGTGAGTTTACTGGCCTGTGATTGGTTGTATTCGAATATGCCGGCTGAGCGGGCGTCTATACTGTGCTGTGATTGGTGAATTGGTTTTGGTCCGTTTTTGGTGTTCCTGATGGTAAAAATTTGCAATTTTTGTTCGAAAAGTGTATTTTGGAAGTGTAGCTATGATGTAGAGTAGGTTTTGTTCGGATATATTGGTATTTGGTTGAAAAAGTTAGTCGGACGTTGTAATCCTGGCCTGTGATTGGCTATCTGAGTTCCGCAGTCTCTGAGCTGTTTTTAAGTGAATATGTAAATTTTGTGTTTCTGAAACGTGTTAAAAGTTGAGTTTTAAGCATAATCGAAGTTAATAAATTGATTTTGAATTTCGGAAAAAATAGATTAGGGTGTGTATGAACTAAAGAATGACCCGCCAGCCCGCGGCGCTCTACCCCGTTGGATAGACTTTCGCCTAATCCCCAGGCAGGCCCGCCACGAGCTGACAGGTCCTGTGTTCGACTGCGGAAACTGTCAGATAGCCTTTGAGTGTACTTGTAACCTGTGTTATTGTTTTGAGAGTGATTTTGGGTTGTGGGAATATGTTTTAGGTTATTGTTAACTGTGATATGTAAAAGTCCGGTTTGTATTGTGTTTTCCGGTCCGCCAAGCTCCATCCCAGGCGACCGGGTTCAGGCCCAGTCCCCAGGCAGGCGCCTAGCGATCCCAGAGTCCTGTGTTCGGTTTGGGCTGAGTGTCTATGTAAGTGAGATGGCTGAGAGTTGGGAGAGGAGCTGTAGTAGCTGTGTAAGGGCTTAATTAGTATGTTGTGAGAGTGTGGCGGCAGGTTGGGTTGAAGGGGGGACTGTTTTTAGTGAAAGTAGCGACGGTATATTGGGACTGGTTCGATGCCTGGTTAGTGCTCTCTGTCTTCGCTTGATGGCGTCTTTAATATATTGACAGCCTCCATAACTTGCCGCGTGATTGCCCCCACAGTTTACACACGTGGGGCTGTCCTTATGCACCTTGCAATCTGTGTGACGATGATTACCGCCACACCTATTACAGCGGGTAGCATGCCTGCAATTCGCGGCGTCGTGGTTCAAGCGTAGACATTTGTAGCACTGGAATATGAGTGAGGAATGTTGTGTGATCGGTGGGCGGCGTCGCGGCGCCCTAGTTGTTGTGTTAGGGTTCTTACGGGACTTGAGTTTGCGCGACGCTTGTTCTGATGTGGAAGGATGGTGTTCTATGGAATTTTCGGATATGATGGGGCTACCTGGCTCTGGGTCAGTGGCGTGAGAGTTGGAGTGGCTAGGGGGAGGGGCGGTTTCAGTATGAGGAGTGGGTTTTGGTTTTTGGGTAGTGGTTTTGACGGGGATGACGGAGATCGTTTGCACTGGAGTTACGGAGAGAGAGTGAGTTGTTTGGGTTTGCTTGGATGAAGGATATTTAGGCATAGGAGGTGGAGTTGGAATGGTTTGGGTTTCAGCTTGAGTGCGCTTATTTTTTGAAGCGGTAGGATAGGGACACACCCGAAAATGCTGGGGAATGGCTGGGTGTCGCTGGAGCGCTTTACTCAGGGTATGGAGGTGTCGCTCATTAATTGGGATGATTGTGACGTAGTGTTGATGTGTTTCCTCTATGCCGGCAATAATCATGAAATGGGGCGCAAGTGCTTGGCAGATGGCCTCTCTGAGGGTTTCTGGATGGAGGTTTTGAGGCGGGTGAGTCATGAGCATAGAGGTCCCTTGAGGAGGGTCCATTCTAGGATTGACAGCATACAGATTCGCTGACGTATCTATTTCGTACATCCAATTTTTACGAGTAGATGACCTAGTGGTTGAAGGTGTGTCCCTGAAGGTATCCCAAGCGGGATCCGCTGGATCGTACTCTTCAGGGTTGTGTTTGCGAGTAGAGTTCATGTTAGCAAGTGGTGAGTCGTAAAGTGTGTGTAGAAATGTGTGTGGATGATTGGTCAAATGCTTGGCAGACCTTAGGGAACGTAGATTTCGGCTTCGCCCAAGAGAGAAAAATACCAGTCGTCAAAGGTTTCCAGTTTTTAAAGCAGAGGGGCCGCGACAATTGACGAGCTGGTTTAAATTAAATAATTAATTAATTAATAACAATTAATCAATTATGTGGCTGCTGGGGGGAGAGAGGGAGTGAGTTTTTGCATGGTGGCAACTCAGGAAGATGGGATTGCTTGATTTGGAATGGTCTGCGGGTGGGTTTGAACTTGATTGTTGTCGACAATGGGCAACGGTTAGGAAAGGGTATTGTTGCTTGAATAGTGCAGGGCGGAAAGGGAGTTGATTGAAGGCTGGGTAGGGAAGATGGTATCGATGAGTCAGAGTCTCGGCGGAAGATGGATCATCAATTTCATCAATTCTGGATCGTAGTTGGAGCTTGGTGCAGGAGCTTGGTGCAGGAGCTGCTTCTCGTTCGGCTGCTAGCTTGCGAACGCCTCTTAGAAAACTGTATCATAATGATGGTCATTATAACACCGTTTTTCATTATGATACAGTTTCTCCAGCCAATCAGAGCTCGTTCATTGACCAATTAGGTAACGATACCTTCGAGCATGCACTCAAAATCCAACATGTCGGACATAAACACAACATCGAACTATAATAAATTACCGACATGGAATACGCACCGTCCATATGTTCGCGTAAATAAACTGGCGAATATGAGACAAGAAATAGCACTGTACCGGTACCTTAATATCCCCAAAACCAATTTCTACACAGCGCATGGTTTTGACACGACTTCAGAGACAGTTTCACTGAATACTGGTGCGCAATCTGAACATATGGTATTGAAGCACACAGAGCGCATGCATCGGTTGTCCAGAGAGCTTGGGCAAGAGAGATATACTACCCACCGCAGCACCCGATCACAACATTCTACTGTAGTGACTGAATGAATATTTATGTTAAAACATATAATAAAGTTATAATTATCGTCGAACATAAACAGTCGTATGCAACTCGCCTATATTGGTAATTAAGACACTCGTATGGAAATTATAAAACTCGCATACGCTCGTTTTATAAAAATACTCGTGTCTTAATTATAGCCATTATAGGCTCGTTGCATAATGTACTATTATATTACAGATACTCAACTTAAAATAAGTGTTTTACCCTTATAGATTCTCTAAAGAGAATTCATTATAAATAACTCATGCCCAGCTTATGATCCTGACAGTCTCGTACGGTGTATCGTCAATGTAGCGAGGGCCGCTCCACAGCAAGACCCATGCAAAGTATATGGCTTCATGGGCCGGGCGAGGAAACAGTGGACATAGCACTGTCTTGCACGAGAATTCTTGAGTGCTATGAAGGGAATTTTCTCTCTCTTCAAGGGCCAGCAGATTGGGCCCATAGCATTGCTTTGATGCTTCCTGCTTCTGTCTCTGTCAAACAGGATTACGGGAGAAGGGTTCACCCCACCTCAAGCTGTTAGACAGGTATTCAGCTATTGTTCGCAGGTTGCTGACATAAGACAAACATATAAATATACATTTTCAGTTGTCTGATATTCAAAGTACAGTACAAATGTGTTAGTGAGTTTCGTCGTTGAAGCTGTAATTTCTACTGTGTAAATGTTTTTTTTAAATTTGTGGCACGGTACGTAGTTATTTAATATGTCGATTGTATGCAGAAATAGGAAAATGAACGTGGAATTATTAAACAAATCCATTTTCTTCTATAGCTCTGAACACAAAGCTAGAAATTAAATAATTATGACTCATCAACCAAGCTGATGGATAAATATGCTTCATCCAAGCACAGGAGAGAATATATGTATTAATAAAGAGCTATACGGGTACAGTTTTTAATGCATCAACTATTTATTAACACTTGTTACAAATTTTGTGTTGTGTGGAATTATGATAATGGCAATATTGGCAACAATAGTATAATCTGGTCCACCCTAGAATTTTAATGAGGAGCCGCCCCTGCTTGGTTTCATTCAATTTGAATAATTAATATACTTAAGAAGAGCAAATATTGCTTAAATGTATGAAGTTTTCGGTGATAATTTGATAAAAGACGAATAATTATGTAAAATATTTACACTCTCGTTCCAATCTGATTTTTCTACCAACAAATAGGAATTAATTTTAAGCTTTGCGCTTTACTACAAACATAAAAACCTATTTAAAATCCTATACTAACTTACGTATTGAAAAACGTAAAAAAATATTTTATGTTTTTGAAATCCTAAAATGACAATTTTAAAAACCTGAAAGGCCGGTCCCTAATAATAATATACAAAATATACGCAAAAACAAACATTCAGAATTCAAAAAAGAACAAGTATTTGAGTAAATATTCACTTGTAAATTTCCTTGACGTACCAAATAGCTGCGATATTCGACGTATAATAAAACAATACTCCGCCCATACGCCACTCCTTCAATTTTGAGCAATAACGTGAAAGAATTTGATTACATGAATCCAATTATAGCGTTTTATTTCGACAACAAAACTCCAGGTCTGTTATCACTGAGCTCTTATCGCTACCGGTCACTCGCTTTCCGTCGTACATATGTTCACAAACAACACTGACAAAGGATTAGTGTTTTTATACTTCTTTATGAAGCTTACATTGCTAACGCAAAATGGGCTGAAGGGTAAAAGAATAAAATTAATATTTAACATGAAGACACATCTAAAATAAACTAAGTTACACAATATTTGTGTGGTAATATAAAGGTCTGAGGGGGGTTATGGGTAAAGCCCAATTACAGTTAACTTATACAGTAGCTTCCTCAGTTATACTAAAAATATTAAACCAAGAGCATCAATCTAACATTAATATCCTATGCAAAAAGAGATGAAGACTAGAAATAAAGTATTCAATATATTTTTTTCTCAGTAATCGTAAACTAATCTTCAAATATTAAAAATTATATTAAAGATATTGTTAATTATAATCGAAAATACAGACTAATTACAAAAAAATCGTTAAAATATGGAAAAATATAATTACAATGTAAATATTCTTTAAAAATAAGACCTGTTACAATTAAATTATTACTGAAATTTAAACAAGATGTTCAGTAAAGAACATATAGCCTACTTTCTCCTAAATGCATGGGTATTGATATAACTCTTTGTCCTTTTCAAGGAGTATGATTGAATGTTGGTTGTAGTAGCTTGATGAAATACAACGTGCTATAGGGATATTAAACATGAATATGAGGTGCCCTTTGCTAGTGCTACCTCTGTACCAAATTTCGTTCAATTCGGTTTCACCGTGTTTGAATTGATAGGGGGAATCGATTTGCACACATACTTGGCCACCATCTGCAAACTATTGGGCTGATGTTCTTGCAGTTTGGTCTGAATATCTTTCCCACATAAAGATATGGTGTTGCAAAATTTGGTAGAGACTAGATTATTAGGTTCGTCGTAATTACATTTTAGCTTTTAACATTTGGGTGGCCGCGATTACGTTTCCGTCAAGATAGCGGTGATATAAAACATGACACTGAGGTGCCCTTTGCTAGTGCTACCTCTGTACCAAATTTCGTTCCATTCGGTTTCACCGTGTTCGAATTGATAAGGGGAATCAATTTTCACACAAAGATGGCCGCCATCCGCAAAATATTAGGCTTATGACCTATTAGTTTGGTCAAAGGATGCTCCCTCCATAAAGGTATGTTGTTGCTAAATTTGCTAGAGATCGGATGATAAGGCTAATCGTAATTTGATTTAAGCTTTGAACATTTGTGTGGCCGCCATTACGTTTCCGTCAAGATGGCGGCGATATAAAACATGACACTGAGGTGCCCTTTGCTAGTGCTACCTCTGTACCAAATTTCGTTCATTCGGTTCCACCGTGTTCGAATTAATACGGGGAATCAATTTTGACATAAAGATGGCCGCCATCCGCAAACTGTTAGGCTAATGGCCTATTAGATTGGTCAAAGGATGCTCCCTCCATAAAGGTATGTAGTTGCAAAATTTGGTAGAGATCGGATGATTAGGTTAATCGTAATTTGATTTAAGCTTTGAACATTCGTGTGGCCGCCATTACGTTTCAGTCAAGATGGCGGCGATATAAAACATGACACTGAGGTGCCCTTTGCTAGTGCTACCTCTGTATCAAATTTCGTTCCATTCGGTTCCACCGTGTTTGAATTAATAGGGGGAATCAATTTTGACATAAAGATGGCCGCCACCCGCAAACTATTAGGCTAATAACCTATTAGATTGGTCAAAGGATGCTCCCTCCATAAAGGAATGTTGTTGCAAAGTTTGGTAGAGATCGGATGGTTATGTTAGTCATAATTTAACTTAAGCTTTGAACACTTGTGTGGCCGCCATTACGTTTCTGTCAAGATGGCGGCGATATAAAACATGACACTGAGGTGCCCTTTGCTAGTGATACCTCTGTACCAAATTTCGTTCCATTCGGTTCCACCGTGTTTGAATTAATAGGGGGAATCAATTTTGACATAAAGATGGCCGCCACCCGCAAACTATTAGGCTAATAACCAATTAAATTGGTCAAAGGATGCTCCCTCCATAAAGGAATGTTGTTGCAAAGTTTGGTAGAGATCGGATGGTTATGTTAGTCGTAATTTAACTTAAGCTTTTAACATTTGTGTGGCCGCCATTACGTTTCTGTCAATATGGCGGCGATATAAAACATGACACTGAGATGCCCTTTGCTAGTGCTACCTCTGTACCAAATTTCGTTCCATTCGGTTTCACCGTGTTTGAATTAATAGGGGGAATTGATTTTCACACAAAGATGGCCGCCATCCGCAAACTATTTGGCTAATGACCTAGTCATTTGGTCAAAGGATGCTTCCTCTATTAAGGTATGTTGTTGCAAAATTTGGTAGAGATCGGATGATTAGGTTAATCGTAATTTGATTTAAGCTTTGAACATTTGTGTGGCCGCCATTACGTTTCCGTCAAGATGGCGGCGATATAAAACATGACACTGAGGTGCCTTTTGTTACTACTACCTCTGTACCAAATTTCGTTCCATTCGGTTGCACCGTGTTTGAATTAATAGGGGGAATCGATTTTCACACAAAGATGGCCGCCATCCGTAAACTATTACGCCGATGACCTATTAGTTTGGTCAAAGGATGCTCCCCCGATAAAGGTATGTTGATGCAAAATTTGGTAGAGATCGGATGATTAGGTTAGTCGTAATTTGATTTAAGCTTTGAACATTTGTGTGGCCGCCATTACGTTTCCGTCAAGATGGCGGCGATATAAAACATGACACTGAGGTGTCCTTTGCTAGTGCTACCTTTGTATCAAATTTCGTTCAATTCGCATTCACCGTGTTTGAATTGATAGGGGGGGACAGACATTCAGAGTACACACACTCACACACACACACACACACACACACACACACACACACACACACAGACACACACACACACACAGACTCACACACACACACACACACACACACACAGACTCACACACACACATACACACACACACAGACAGACACACTTTTTTTTGTCCTGTGTTGATCTCATAAGTCTACTTTCATTTTTTGCAAAAATCGAAAGTAGGCTAAAAATGATATAAAATATACATCTACTGTACTAGAATTATATGGACTATATAAATGATGTTTCTTTGTTCGACCCTTATGCGTACATATTCCAATCATCAAATTGCGAGCAAATTTTGGTGAGTTGTTGTGCATAGTCCCGGGATGGTTATAGGCATAGTAAATACAATTTACAATAGATAGCGCTTGAGTAGTTTCAACAAATGAGTGTTGGCGATGCGTTCATATACCATTCATCCGATTGCGATCAAATTTTGGTGAGTTGATGTGCACACTCCCGGGATGGTTGTAGGCATAGTAAATCCAATTTACAATAGATAGCGCACAAGTAGCTTCAACAAAATGGTGCGCTATTCGTTTCAACAAAGTCCCACATGCGTTCGTATACCATTCATCCGATTGCGATGAAATTTTGGTGGATTGTTGGGTACACTCCTGCGAAGGTTTCTGACTTAGTAAATCCATTTTTGAATAGGTAGCGCACGAGTAGAATCAATAAATCAGTGAACGCGCGCGAATCTTTTTAACAAAATCCCGTATGCGTTCATAAACCATTCATACGATTGCGATGAATCTTAGGTGAGTTGTTGCGTACACTCCTGCGAAGGTTTCTGACTTAGTAAAGCCATTTTACAATAGGTAGCGCACGAGTAGATTCAACAAATGAGCGACAGCACGCGATTCGTTTAAACAAAGTCTCGTATGCGTTCATATACCATTAATCAGATTGCGATGTAACTTCGGTGAGTTGTTGAGCACGCTCCCACGAATGTTTCTGAGATAGTAAATTAATTTCACAATAGTTTAGAGGCAGTTAACGGAAAAAGAAAAATATTGTGTATCCAAAAGCACTTCAACAAACAAAGTTACAACGCCAACACTTTCATTGATTGGCATTGCAACGCATGCCGGGTACAGCTAGTTACTTATAACATATTTTTGAGGTTCTAAAATATAACAATAAGAAACGGTATAGAAATGATGTTCCTATGTTTTCAAATTGTTATTATCTGGAAATAAAATAAAAATGACTGTTTTGAATGACATGCAGAAATTACCATTGATATCAAACTTTTCTTAATAAAGGTAATCTTAAAATAAAGGTAAATCAATATGTGGCTTAACGTCAAATAAATTGCTCGTTAATTTCGATGATCTGTACCTGCTTGGCGTAACAGTTGCTTAATTTAAATAGTAACCCCGTTACCCTTCGTTACAGCAACAAAAAGTAACTGTGACTTGTAATGGCGTTACAATTAACGCAACACTCCCCAACTCTGAGACATTATGCCTATTGAATTATTCTTGAGTAAAGAACAGTATTGATTTCGGGCCTCCACTTTCAGAAGTATGCCATTACCATTCCAGACAATTAGTTAACTTCAATGACTTCCTAATATTCCCGCATTATGGTTATTCAATTGGCCATTGAAGTGCGGAACTCGTAATAACCTGTCTAGACATCTCCCTTTTCTAACACTGCATAGACGAAGGTATTAACCAACCGTTTCGCGGATTAAGCATTTTTTGCTCCCGATTTTAAATTCAATTTCTTAAATATGTACAGTATATTGATATTGAATCTTTAAGGGGCTTTGCGACATTGTGGCCATGTAGTCCCGAGTATAATTTGTCTGATAACCAGTGCTATTGTGATGGCTGTATTACTGTGTGTGTTTGTAATTCAGATGAGGATTTGGAAGGAGACGGCCATGGCCTTAAGTTAGGAGCCATCCCGGCATTTGCCTGGAGTAGAAGTGGGCAACCAGGTAAAACCCTTTCCAGGATGGCCGACGTAGGAATCAAACCCACCTCTTCTCAGTTTGGCTTCACGAGGCTGAGTGTACCACGTTGCAGGCCTTGGACCAGAATTAAATTTCTTGGCAGAGCCTGGAACCAAACCAAGGCCTCCGCGGTGACAGCCAAGAATGAAAACAAAAAACTGAACAAGTTAATCGGTGAAGAATATATAACCTGATCTCTCTTGAATGTACGCGTAGTATCTATCCCTATCACGCAGTAAAATTTCCTTTAATTAGGAAGCCCAACCAAAGAAGTAAACTCCAGTAGCCAGTTGACCTCGTACGAGGGACCGAATTAGACACCACTTATTAAGTAAGTTCACTGCTCTAAAACTATTATTTAGAATTGAATTGGCAAAGCCCGGAATCGAACTCAGACCACCGCGATGACAGCCAAGAATGTAAGAGGTGGACAGCCAAGCGTGAAAAATGACTTTTGATGATTTTATTAGGCTGAATTCCCGGAACAAGGTTGAACGACTATTAGTTCAAGTTTATAACACTGACATGTTACATGATACGTGGTTGAGATAGGCTATGGTTTAACTCACCACTACGAAACGTCAAGAACGCAGTCATCCAATGAACTCACCTGAAACAGGAAAAGAACACTCATGTTAATAAAATATGACATTAAATTAACGGAATGATTATTGAAATAAAAATTCAAACAATGAAGAGTTTGCTCTGAAATAGACTAACTTTAGTTCCATTTTATTAATTCATACGGCCTGGGGGGACATCTCGTGCACTTGACTATATGTTCAATATCTATCTAATATAATAAAGCTGAAGAGTTTGTTTGTTTGTTTGTTTGTTTGTTTGTTTGTTTGATTGTGTGTTTAAACGCGCTAATCTCTGGAACTACCAGTCGGATTCGAAACATTCTCTTTGTATATGATAAGACAGATTCAAAAGGAATAGTTGAGGCCATGTAACATTAGGCTACACATCTCAGGTAACCTTAAAGATTAATTTTTGTTCAGTAAGTCGGAAGACAAGCGCTCCCGAACAGCTTCAATAATACCTACTGTCTACCAAAGTATTATGTGCACTCGAGTTTGAAGGTTGTTTGTGAAGTAACCAATAGACCTACATAAAATCCAATCACATCATCATTTTCGTCGTTCTATTTTACGTTAGTTCATGTAGGTTTGACATTTTTAGTTTATATTGTTGTTATCATTTTTGTAAGGTAACTTTTTCTCGGCTCGGGGTGGTTGGAAAATGTAGTTCTGGGTCGCGTTGCAATCCTTATACATTGAAAATGTATGCTATATGACTGCGAAATACGTAAATTAATTCACTTATTTTATATCAGTTTGTATTTGTAGGGAAAAAAAGACATGGTTCACCAGCTAGCCGCTCCGGGGAAAGCTGTAGAGCGTTGCCGAAATGGAGCCCACACGCATCATGGCGCGCCTCGCTCGGAAGTCATGGGCTCCATCTTTGGTCGACAGTAAGTCTATTGTTGCTTGGCAATGCGGGCTGCATCACGTCGCCCCTACCAGTGTTATGGTGCAGAATTGCGAGCTGCTTATTAATTGCAGTCACGGGGAGATTTCTTAGGCCCCTTAAAACAGTTATCATCATGATAATAGTATGGCTCTGTATAAGGGCGATGGTGTTGGTGCAGTATACTGAGGTTATCAGCTTCAATAAGCGTTGGTGCTTTCCGATGCTTTGAGCGCTCCAGTTCTGTAGTAGTATTCATTATCATCCATAAAACAAATAATTCCGTCGGGCGAAGCCGGGAACTACTGCTAGTGTCTAATAATTAGGGACCGGATTTTTAGGTTTTTAAAATTGTTATTTTAGGTTTTCAAAAACATATTTTTTAAAGATTTTTATAGGTAGAATTGGATTTTCAATAGGTTATTATGTTTAAAGTGTATCAAAAGTTGACATAAATTCCGCAAGGTTAAGATTAATGTCTAATTGTTAGTAGAAAATCTGACTGAAATGAGAGTGTATAAATATTTTACACAATGATACGTCATCACGGCTTCGGTGGAGTAGTTGGTAGCATGCTGAACTGCTGTGGCCAAGATCGCGGGTTCAAACCCGGCCGAAGTCATCGGATTTTTTAAGACCGTTAAAATCCTTCAGTAGACTATGCCTTGCTTCTAAGGAGAAGTAAAGCCGGCGGTCCAATTTCATAGATTTATGACATGTAAAAGATCCTTCCACAAACTAAACTTGTGTGAAGCTTAATTTGCAGGTTAGATTTCGTTGAAACCCTCTATCAAAGTTCACCACTAGGTGTCAGTGACATACGGTAGCGAAAGTTGGAACTACTTGAAATTGAACGGAACTTGTAGCTCACCCCATGGGGGTCCACTTGATGCAGCTACAGCCTATGGCGAGCCGAACATGTCTTCGGACACCCCCGGTACTAAAATCCATACGCTAAATAAATAATAATAATCAAATTATCACCGAGAACTTTACACTTTTAGGCAATATTTGCTGTCCTTAAATATGATAATTATTCAAATTCAATAAAACCAAGGATGTCAGAGTTTTTTTTTGTCGTGTAGCCTCCTGAGAGGCCAAGTGCTGGTCTTTCTAGTCGACGCCCGTGGGCGACCTGCGCGTCGGGATGAGAGATTGAATGGATGAAGATGAATGAAACTGGGCAAGGATGTGGAAGGAAGCGGCCGTGGCCTGTCAGAAGGTACTGTCCCAGCATTTGCCTGGTGTTGAAAATGGGGAAACCACGGAAAACCATTTCAAGGACAGCCGACGGTGGGGCTCGAACCCACGCGTCTACCGAGTCAGCAGAGAGCTTGGCCCCTTGACCTAACGCAGCGCTTTAGCCCGCGTAGCCACTACTGTAGAGGTGATTTTCACTCTCTAGCCCGTTTAATTAATTTTGTTTATTTAGAATATAGGTTTCTTGGAAATAATAAGAGATTTTTTCTGACTTTCCTGACGGTAAATAACCACCAAGCAATAAGATATTAGTAGAAAAGTGCTGAATATATTTGAATTTTCTGGCAGGTAGGATTTCTCTCAATCAACTAGAGCTAGGAATAAACACTGTCTTTAGGTTTACTTCTAAAAATTATGGTCTAAAAATTCAAATATACTACAATAACTGGAACAACGCTGCAATTAGGTATTTTTAGGTACAGGCATATAATTTAGGGTTTTATTAGGTACAGTAGAGTCTCGCAAACTCAGCTCTCGGTAACCCAGCACTCCGGATTTCTCGGCCACCCTGACAGGAGATAAAAATCATGATTTTTGTTTGCTTTTGTGTTTCCGCACAGAGTATTATTATGTTTTCTTTCGTCTTCTCCGTCAATGGAATTATCGACAGTTAAATATGACGCGAAACAAGTTGACCTACAGTACATAGTAAGATGAGTAACGACGACCTGATAAATACAGGTACTGTACAGTACAGTACTGTAAATTCACAAACTATTGGCAGTAAGACGTAAACAAACGGTTATCGCGCAGAGCGTTGTAATTATTTGATTGCGCATTCTCCGTGACGCGCAGCAAGACATTCTGTTGGATGCAGATATTGTAGCGGCTGTCACAAGAAATGATGAAATCGACGATCATGATGAAGTTGAAGATTGCGGAGTAGTGGAACCAAAAATCACTCATACAGAGGGACTTTATGCCACTGAAACTACTCTTCGGTACTTTGAACAACAAGGTGCATCCGCTATGGATATTCTGTGTCTTCGCGTCTTCGTGACGAGGCTTCAAGAAACAGGTTTCAAAGCGAGAAGCAAAAGAACATTAACTTACCCATTTTTTGGCAAGAAAGTAAATGGTAATTTTCATTAAGTGAAAAAATATTTGCCTACATGAATTGTTTTGTACATATACTGTGCAGTGTACATAATATAAAAATAATTCGTACGCCTAGTTTTTCTAACTTTTGTTCTATAATTTTTAGTAATTGTTTTCCTTTATTGTTATGCAGTACAGTAATTGTAGTGGCTTGATCGTCTTAAAACTTGTGTTTCTGTTAAAAACAAATAAATGCACTGCGTTGCATTACTTCTAAACCAAAAACAAACAGCTTATTTCTTCTCTTTAACACATTTCCCGATAACCCGGCATTTTCGCGAACTCGGCCACCCTTCGGTCTACATTAAGCCGAGTTTGCGAGACTCTACTGTACTCCAGAATTCATGAATATGGCTCTTTTGAGTGAGATTCGAAAAAGTGTTACAGGTAATTAGAAGCAAGGAAAGAACACGCGAAAACCTAAGAATCCGGTCCCTACTAATAACATGTGTTACTGACCGTACTACGCTACGCCACGGGGTCTAACTTGAAAGTTTTAAAAAGCCCGATGTGGCTTTGCCTACGCAAGTTGCATACACACTACACTCTAAATTAAGCGAGGACTCAATCACCAATGCTATGATATATTTGTGAAAATACCAGCATTGCCCAACGCGACTTTGCCCGCGAAAATTGCATAAACACTACACTCTAAATTAAGGGAAGACTCAATTATCAATGCTACGATTTATTTGTGGTTCAAATTTGAAACAGCCCGCTTTACGATACGATCGAATTAACTTACTACATTATGCAAAAAGCCTATAATGGAAAAAATTAAAACACGAGTTTTATAATTTCCATACGAGTGTCTTAATTACCATTATAGGTGAGTTGCATACGACTGTTCATGTTCGACGATAATTATAACTATTTTATGTTCGAACATAAATATTTATCAATATCTGTCGAGATTTCGCCAGTTTTATGTACTGAACAGAGCGCATGGGACGCAGAGAATTCCTTGTATTTGGCCATGGCCTCCTGGAATAACCCACTTTGACACTAGGCACGCGGTGAAATTTTAAATAGGAAGGCCGTGGAAGTCAGCTCAGGTGCGATGCTATCCTTACCTAATAGGGCACACAACTGTTTCTTGAGCTCTGATTGGTGGGAGAAACTGTATCATAATGAAAACTTGTACCATAATGCGCCACATTATAGTACAGTTTTATGACATATAATATTTACATTTCGCCATGGTCGAACATAAAAAGAAAAAAAAACTTAAATGATATGCGAATAGGCTTACCTAAAAATACCTCATTGCAGTTTTGTTCCATTTTATTCTTCTTCTTTTCGAATCACCCACTTTGGGGTACGTCTTAGATGCTTGTGCTCTCCTTTTCTCCCAATACTTCTTCATTCTATCTGATCTCCTCTTTCTTTCCTCTTGTGATATCTGCATCGGTTTTCTGGAGACGGCTCTGTCTTGGAACTTCTTGGTGTTGTCTTTGGTCATGGTTTTGGCTGTACCATTCATCAACATGATTTCAGTAATCTGGAGCTCTCGCAGGTCCTTTTCTACTTCCGTAAACCAATTTGGTTTGATCTTCTTTTTGGGAAAGAAGTCAAAGATTTTCTTGGTTATTCGAACAGGATTCATCCGGTAGATGTGTCCATAGAAATCAATGCTTCTTTTCCTTATGGTATCTGAAAGACTCTCCGACTTCACATACAGGGTGTCATTCCTATAGAAAACTTGTTTGTTATTTTGGAATTTAGGACCTATGATATTCCACAAAAATTCTCTCTCTTTGATTTCCAATTTGTAACCTATTTTCATTGTATGAAAAAAAATAGGCCTATGAGATCACCTTTTGTCCGTGTGTGTGTGGGCGTGTGTGTGTGTCCCCTAATAACTTCTAAACGGCTGGAGCGATTTCAACGAAACTCGGTAAGATCATAGCACCATTCTGGCCGACCCCGACCGAGACCTTCAAATTGTATTGTGTCTCACCAATCCAACATGGCGGCTGTGCGAAATATTTCACCAGCATTCAGTATCTCCGAAACTATTACCTGTATCACCCTGAAATTGTGTACGGTGATAAAGGGTACTACTGGACGTTCACCTATAAGACTTTCAAAAACCTGGTAACTACAAAACCAACATGGCGGCCAAGCGAAGTTGAGACTTTTAAATAGACTTTTCTCGCGATTTAACCATCCAAACGTAATGAAACTTGGTACAGCAAATGTTTATACACATTGTAATGCAGTGGCATCCAATTCAGTTCAATTGTTTACATAACCTCAAAATGGCGGCTGTGGGAAATATTTCACCGGCATTCTATATCTCCTAAACTATTATAGATATCACCCTGAAATTTTGCACGGTGATAAAGGGCACTGCTACAAGTTTATCTATGAAACGTTCATAAACCTGTAAAGTACAAAACGAACATGGCGGCCAAGTGAAGTTGAAACATTTTAATAGACTTTTCTCGTGATTTAACTCTCTGAGCGCAGTGAAATGTGGTACAGTAAATAATTATACATATTCTATTGTAATGCACTGGCATCTAATTCAGTTCAATTGTTTACATAACCTCAAGATGGCGGCTGTGCCAAATTTTACAATTAAGTTTTTATTTCTTGTGTCGTAATCATGCGATCGAAGTGAAAGTTTGAATAATGAACCTACGCAATCATTTTCCTTTAATGGTACATAACTCTATGGCCTATAGTCTACATACTGTATAACAATCCAAAATGGCGAGCATCCGAAATATTTAGACGGTTCTTAATATCTACGAATCTTTTACAGCACTCAAACTGTTTTTTTTAAATGTTCATAGAGGCTATGAACATAAGTTCACCCATAGGACTTTCAGTAACCTGGTGAGCAGAAATCCAACATGGCGGCGACGCGAAGAATACATATTTAAATGAACGTTTCTCGCGATTTAACCATCCGAGTGCAGTGAAACATTGCACGTTAAATACTTATACACACATCAAAAAAAGTTTTGCATCACCTCGGTTCCCAGATCTCCGGCATATAGACGTTGACTGTGTATATTGTATCCAAGATACAGTCCCTTTGACTGTTCATAGATGTCACTAAAACTGCTCAAAGATGTAAACAACCATGCATGAGCAGGGCCTATTAGACGGAGGGGGTACGACAGCCGATCAGTTCCAGTCATTCCACCAGGACGAAGGTACGCTGCTCATGTTGTCTGTAGTTCTACCATGCCTAGAAGGTCAATACCGCAGTTCGATCGCGTCCGCATTGTTACTTTGTGTAAAGAAGGGCTCTCAACAAGGGAAGTTTCCAGGCGTCTCAGAGTGAACCAAAGCGATGTTGTTCGGACATGGAGGAGGTACAGAGATACAGGAACTGTCGATGACAGGCCTCGCTCAGGCCGCCCAAGGGCTACTACTGTAGTGGATGACCGCTACTTACGGATTGCCGCTCGGAGGAACCCTGACAGCAATGCCACCATGTTGAATAATGCGTTTCGTTCAGCCACAGGACGTCGTGTTTCAACTCAAACTGTGCGCAATAGGCTGCATGATGCGCAACTTCACTCCCGACGTCCATGGCGAGGTCCAGCTTTGCAACCCCGACACCATGCAGCGCGGTACAGATGGGCCCAACAACATGCTGAATGGACCCCACGGAATTGGCATCACGTTCTCTTCACCGATGAGTGTCGCATATGCCTTCAACCAGACAATCGTCGGAGACGTGTTTGGAGGCACCCTGGTCAGGCTGAACGTCTTAGACACACTGTCCAGCGAGTGCAGCAAGGTGGTGGTTCCCTGATGTTTTGGGGTGGCATTATGTGGGGCCGACGTACGCCACTGGTGGTCATGGAAGGCTCCGAAACGGCTTTACGATAGCTGAATGACATCCTCCGACCCATAGTGCAACCATATCGGCAGAATATTGGAGAGGCATTTGTCTTCATGGACGACAATTCTCGACCTCATCGTGCACATCTTGTGAATGCGTTCCTTCAAGATAACGACATCGCTCGACTACAGTGGCCAGCATGTTCGCCAGACATGAACCCTATCGAACATGCCTGGGATATGTTGAAAAGGGCTGTTTATGGACGTCTTGACCCACCAACCACTCTGAGAGATTTACGCCGAATTGTCGTTGAGGAGTGGGACAATTTGGACCAACAGTGTCTTGATGAACTTGTGGATAGTATGCCACGGCGAATACAGGCATGCATCAATGCAAGAGGACGTGCTACTGGGTATTAGAGGTAGTGGTGTGTACTGCAATCTGGACCACAAATGCTGAAAGTCTAGCTGTATGATGGTACAACATGCAATGTGTGGGTCTCATGAGCAATAAAACGAGCTGAAATGTTGTTTGTGTTGATCTCTATTCCCTTTGTATTTAACGGTTCCGGAACTCTTGGAACCGAGGTGATGCAAAACTTTTTTTGATGTGTGTATAAATGTTAATCCAGTGGCATCTAATTTATTTCAATTGTTTTCATAACCACAAGAAGGCAACTGTGCGAAATTTTAAAATCTCGTTTTTACTTCTTGTGTTCTAATCATGCGATTGAAGTTTGAATACCACACGTACACAATAATCTTCATGTAATAGCACATAAATAAAAATCCAACCTGCGAACCATCTGAAATATTTAGACGATTCTCCATATCTACGAATCTATCACAACCTTCAAACTGAAATTTTGTATGTTGATAGAGGCAATAAACACGAGTAGGACATATGATAATAGGCTATTTAGTTCTTCACGGAACTACTTGTTCCATTTGGCATTGTCTCCTCAAGACTAGTGTTTCGGCTGCAAAGAGTGCCTCTGGCCTAATTGCGGTGTTATAATGCCTGATTTTAGTGTTCCAGGAGAGGGTTTACTTATTGTATTTTTGTTTTCCTGGAAGGCTAGTCCCATTTTGATTCTTCTCGCCTCCATTGTTTTTCCTTCAAGGCTATTCCAGTCGATCCATTCTCCTAAGTATTTGAAACTATTTGTTCCATTTATTGTAGTATATTTGAATCTTTAGGCCATATTTTTAAAGATATACTGGGTCATTTACTGTAACCAAGAAAAGTGCGGCAATATATCTTATCATATTCTTACTGTCAGGAAGGTGGGGATAGATCTCGTATTGTTTCCAATTTCCCTATATGCAAAATAAACAAAGTGAATTAAACGGGCCAGAGTGTGAAAATCACCTCACACATCCTTGGTTTTAATGAATTTGAATTACTATTAACATATTTAAGGAGAGGAAATATTGCCTAAAAGTGTGAAGTTTTCTGTGATAATTTGATAAAATAAATAGCCTATCATTATGTAAAATATTTACACACTCGATGGAATCAGATTGTCTAATAACAACTCATTAATTTTAAGCTTTGCGAAATTTGTCAACTTTTGCTACACTTTTAACCTACAAACCTATTAAAAACCTAAAAGAAAACTATTTTATGTTTTTGGAAACCTGAAAGGTCAATCCTGTCCCTAATCATAACAATCGAAGGCGGCACGGCGCGGCGGTCACGTGAACAATCTATGAGTTTGTACTGCTCGCGTCTAAGCTCTGTGAACTTGCGGGATGAAGGGCAGAGGTAGAGTAGGATCAGGCGAGAATTGACAAGCCTGTCGACAGCCCGCCGTGTTACCTGACATTCTCGTCTAATTTGCTTCTGTTACTACGCAAGGTGGCTCAGGCGGCAGCACGCCGGCCTCTCACCGCTGGGTCCGTGGTTCAAATCCCGGTCACTCCATGTGAGATCTGTGCTGGACAAAACGGAGGCAGACAGGTTTTTCTCCGGGTACTCCGGTTTTCCCTGTCAAAATTTCATTCCAGCAACACTCTCCACTATCATTTCATTTGTCATTCATTTAATCATTGCCCCAGAGGAGTGCGTCAGGCCTCGGCAGCCGGCACAGTTCATATCCTCGCCGCTAGATAGGGGCTTCATTCATTCCATTCCTGACCCGGTCGGAGACTGGAAGCAGGCTGTGGATCTTTTACTACGCAAGGACCGAGAAACCTCATCACTCGTCACCACTACTAATAGTCTGCGATGCACATTCCTCTCAGGTCCAAGCAGCTTAGACCGGAGCAGTACAGGCCGGACGTTTGTTTTAGACGAGTGAAAATCTTAATGGAAGCCTGAAGGCGAGTTACTGCAGTACCTGTGTTGTTATCAGCTGCCCCAAGCGGTCCGATGATTGACAAAGCTGTCTCACACTCCTACTGAAGTACAGTCATTGGCAAATATAATGACGTTCTGTTCGTAAATACGTAGCGTGTACTTCCGCGTCACACAATACTTCGACGTTGACTGTACTGTCTGCAAGTCGGTGTCGCCACGTTCTCAAGTCTGGAATTCCATTACATCAGATCGGTGGTGACAAATGTGAAGCGATAGGGTGAGAGAGTGACTGTGTACAGGCTCACCCGCAGGCTTCAAGGTCAAGGGCAATCGTCTAAAACAAACGTCCGGCCTGTACTATCGGATCGCTAGTCGTCGCGACAAAGACTAGACCGTGCGCCAGAGATGATGCAACTTTGCGTAATACAACTGGACCGCCTAACCACCTCGGTCAAATATCACTTCCCGCCGCGACAGACCGCTTGCTGTGTGGCCGACCCTTTATTCTGCAAACACCATCCATTACAGTCCAAGGCGGTTTCCATCAATAAACATCATTCTCTAAAGTGTTTCTTCAAAGGCTGAGAGGACGAAGCGAGAGAGGGCCATCAAAATAATAATCACCGTCATTAGCTTCTCAAGCTGGAAGAGCAGCTGCAAAGCTGACCGGGAAACAAAAACATTACCTGAATAGTCTTGTCTTTCTCTCTGATAGCCAACTATGCCATCACATGCCCAGCGGACCACGGTAGCTACCTAGTTATTGTTGTCTTAAGGGGCGGAACAGCGAGGTCATCTGTCCCCACGTTAGCAACGTGTGCTATTATCAATTATTATGATAAAATTGGTCCGGTTAACTCAAACATAAAATGCCAGCGTTTCGCCCCGGTGTGCCGTTGGGCTCGTCAATTGGTACAGACACACCTCACCAATACGCGTGGCTGGCACATACTGAGAAGGCCATCGTCGCAAGACACAAAATACAAGCAGTATTGACGTCACGAATGATGCCAATGTGCTAAGGAAGTCAAGCTCCCTTTCATAAAACAAAAGCCTTACCTTGGCAATCCAAATAGCTTATGAATATTCCCGAATGGGAATATGATGTTATTTCCGCTTGAGCGGATGACTTCCGTAGCACATTGACATCACTCGTGACGTCAATACTAGGCCTACTTGTATTTTTGGTCTTGTGATGGCCTTCTCAGTATGTGCTTGCCACGCGTATTGGTGAGGTGTGTCTGTACCAACTGATGAGCCCAACTGCACACCGGGGCGAAACGCTGGCATTTTATGTTTGAGTTAACCGGACCAATTTTATCATATTAATTGATAATTCATCTGCTCAAACGGAAATAACATCATATTCTCATTTGGGAATATTCATAACCTACGTGTGCTATGGCAAAGCCTATCTCCGGTCTCGGAATTCAACGGAGTTCGAAACCCACTGTTAGCGGTCCTTGGAATGGCTTTCCCCAGCTTCCCATTTTCACATTGTTGTAGCCGATTGTGATTTCAAAAGAAAGAGAAATACTCGCAGCAATGACGAATTGCACACTGATGTCATCAATATCGACAAATTGTTTAAAAACTTCAAGAGCCTTACAGTAGTCGCGTGTGATGTGTAACATCTGATATAGAAGAAACCACACGTGAAATTGTTGATACACCGGTATTTTATAATATTATTGGCACAAATATTAATCTATTGTAAAAGGGAGTGTTTTACAGATATTGTAGTTTATAATACGGAACTCATTTTATTAGATGATTTGTAGCTTCCACCAGCACTAGCCTAAATAAAGAATAAGATATGGATCAACTAGATTAATAGACGCGACACCGCTCATAACCTTAAATTCCTTATAAATAGGCCAACTTGCGAGTAAATGCAATGTGCACAGCAGTAGATCATGAAAGGCTTGCCCAGTTCCCGGACCTCTTGATTCACAGACCAAAACGTAATTTCATATGGATTCTGTTAAAATGAGTCATATTAATATGATAAGCAGCAGAGAATCAAGAAGGCAGTGCGAGAACAATCAATAAGGCAGTGCGAGAGTAGAAATATCAAGTAGGCAGTGAAGAAAAAAAGAGAGTCTTGGAATTGTTATGTATTATTAGTGGGTAAATAAAAAAGATTTTAGTGTGTTGATGAATGTCCAGGAGGGATACGATCCAGCTGGCAGTGCGACTTACACACTTCCGTGCGATCCACTTCCGTCCCATTTTTCAAAATCACTCCCACAAAAATATCCAGCAACCGAGTGGAAAGATGTTACACATCAAAAAGTGCGTTTAAACAAACGAACGAGGACGATAGCTCCTGCCAGAACAATGGTTTATTCGCATGCAGTGTTCTTACATGGGTCCACTAGTTGTTTTGATGTGAAGAATTCGGCGAGATCCACTTCCACAGCGTCAATGTTTTTCAAATTTCTTCCACGTAAAAAATGGGCCATGGATCAAAAAAGATGGTAATCTGAAGGCGCAAGATCAGGACTGTATGCTGGTTGTGGTAGCAATTCGACTCCTCCCAATTCCGTATATTTTGCCATGGTCGTTCGTGCAGTCTGAGGTCTCGCATGGTCCTGCTGCAAGAGAACTCTATTTCGGGTAACTAATGCTGGGTAACTCCGTCTCAAAATTTCATGAAATTGTTCCAGTTGTAGAGAATAAAGATCCATATTGACTTCACGCCTGTTTGGAACAGTGAATCTTTCTTACTTAGTCGATCCTCTTGTACCTTGCGGTGTCGAGGTTTTCCAGACGGTCCGCCAGCGATTTCTGTCTCGGGCCAGCTCTTTCGGTCTCCTCCAATCACCACCTCTGGCTTCTACAGCTGCCTTCACGTCATCTTCCCATTTTCTTCTGGGTCTCCCGCGCAGTCTTGCTCCTTGCATTCTGACATCCAAGGCTTGTTTAGCCATCCTGGTGTCATCCATTCTTTGGACATGCCCAAACCATCGTAACTGGCTCTGTTCAATTTTCTCGAGCACAGGTGGAACGTCAAGACTAGTTCTGATGGTCTGGTTCCTGATTTTGTCCCTTCTCGTTTGCCCCTCTATTTTGCGAAGAAATCGCATTTCTGATGCCTGAATTCTACTCCGGTGTTTGCTGGTCAATGTCCAGGTTTCACAGCCATAGAGCAAGGCAGGGAGATATATCACTTTGTATACACGAAGTTTCGTGGATATAGTCACAGCTGGGTTGTTGAGAAAATTTCTCTTCAGTTGAAACAGTTTTTTTTTTTTTTTTTTTAGCGTATGGCTTTTAGTGCCGGGAGTGTCCGAGGACATGTTCGGCTCGCCAGTTTTGTAGCTGCTTCGAGACGGACACCCAATGGGTGAGCTACAAGTACCGTTGGGGAGGAAAGTTGGAAGGGAAGGGCGAGGAGTTGGAAGGTAGCGGCTGTGGCCTATAGTGAGGGACCAACCCCGGCATTTGCCTGGAAGGAAGATGGGAAACCACAGAGGACCATCTTCAAGGTTGCCGGCGGGGGGATTTGAACCTCCTCGCCTCCCGGATGTGAGCGACTGCTATTAGTCATGCCGTGACCACCACGGCTAACTCACCCGGTAGTTGTAACAGTGAATCACTCCTTCAAAATTCCACCAGACACACAACATCACTTTGGAGTCAAACCGAGTCTTTTTAACGATGACTTTATCAGGTTGACGGGGACTAAGCCACTGTTTGGAGGTGTCAGCGTTGCGGTAATAGACCCATTTTTCATCATATGTGACAATTCTCCTGATAAATCTATCATCCATGGGGTTACCGATAAGCTGACGACAGATATCCACTCAACGTAAAGCCTGTTCAGGGGTCAATTCATGAGGTACAGATCTACAGCTTCTGTTTGATTCTCCAAGTTTCTTAATCTGGCGATATCCTTTGATGCACCAAGTTCTTCTGACTGCCTACGAGTACTTCTTTGCGGATTTTCTTCCTCTGTGTGTATTCTCAATATCCCATAGTTTAGATCTTCTAGAACGCGGTAAATCTGTAGTGCTTTATTCCCCAGTGTTGAAGAGTTGGAACCATCGTTATGCCACACTCTCACTAACGACACCTTCTCCCTCCACTTCACATCTTCTTCAAGCCACGGCAGCAGCTTTGTAATCTTGTTTCAAGTAGTGCTCTAGAAGGACCCTACCTTCCGAGTTTGTAAGTTCCATTTCTGATTGTGTATCAGCAACTGACGGCTGATACATTCTCGCAATATACGCAATTCTAGTCATGGCCTCCTGTAAATGGCATTGGGGAACCAAAGAAAACCAATTTCATCAGGCTTCCAAAAATTGGTATACTAACATTACCCGTCGCGGCTTCGCCCGCCAATATTCTAGTTGTAAAGAGTACACTTAGCAAAATCTCAATCATGAATGTTATGACTGATTTATTCTTGGTATGAATAATCCGACTTTATCAATTCAGCTACTGGTTCAGTGGTTAGGGGTTTGTCATTCCTTCGTAGGTATATCAGAGCGAAGTTAGTTTTCTGGGAATATCACAGACACTGTTAATTTAAGGGCCTTTAAATGACGTTTTCGGAGACCCTTTATAGTCGGGTGAAAAAGACCTTTCGTACCACACTCACACGTGAAAATTGTGTGAAAAAATACTGTATGTATTGATGAATTTTACAGCTTAATTTGGTTCAGTGATAACCTTATAACCGTCTGGAAACTTTCACAGTAATGTAATAATTGGAATTGCATTGCATCTTACAGAAATAGATGGTACTGTGAGATTCTGTTACCATGGTTACCGTGTTGCATTCTTTCATTGTAAATTATACATGTTTTAATGTATTTATTTAATTGTGAGGCATTTAAAGACTAAGCGAGTGCGTTTAGCTTACGCATTGGGTCATACTGAACCTGTAGGTACCCCATAGATGTAGGTTGGTGTTAAGGGACCTTATTTTCGGTACAAAACTGGAATGGGACCTTAGCAGAATAATATAGGGAGGGATTGGCTTTCACGGCCAGTGAAGAATAATTGCCGAGTTTTAATCCTAATTGTTAGTTATTGTTTTAAAGGGAAGAACAGCGAGGTCATATGTCCATAATTCTCAAGATAAATTCACCAGTTTATTGTTATAGATTTAATTGGCACGCCACCTCTATTGCGTACTTAACTACCTGTCCACTTCCGGTTGGGCAGGTCTCACTTTGCTTCAAAGGAATTTATTGCGATCCATTCAAGTCCAGGAATTCGAGAAGTTTCTTCCTACCTTCCAAACAACAGTCACACGCCATTACAGAGTTCCGTGCCACAACAAAAGAGCTAACGTCAAACAAAGATCCGTTTAAGAACCATTCATTTAACATCCTGGCAAACAATCTTAACAATTCATACGCCATAAATGGAGAAACCTTGACTTGCGGACGAGGACAGATCTTACAAATTAAGACTGTCCTCGTCTACCAATTGGTGCCATCCCATAACTGGTTGGTTGGTTCCTCAGTTTAGGGGCTGCGACAACGCGATCGTGTAGCCCCGTGTACTTTGGGTGTGTGTAGAATCTGTCTGATAGCCGGTGTTAATTGTGATGACTGCATAGTGTGTGTTACATGCCGGACGTTTGTTTTAGACGTTTGCCCTTGACCTTGAAGCCTGTGGGTGAGCCTACACTCACTCACTCTCTCACCCTATCGCTTCATACTTGTCACCACCGACCTGATGTAATGGAATTCCAGACTTGAGCAGACAGTACAGTCCACTTCGAAGTATTGTGTGACTCAGAAGTACACGTTACGTAGTTACGAACAGAACGTCATTATATTTGCCAATGACTGTACTTCAGTAGTAGTGTGAAAAAGCTTTGTCAATCATCGGACCGCTTGGGACAGCTGATAACAACACAGGTACTGTAGTAACTCGCCTCCAGGCTTCCATTAAGAATTTTCACTCGTCTAAAACAAACGTCCGGCCTGTATCTGTATAAGGTAAGGACTCCATACGTTCAATTTCAAGTAGGCTAGTTCCTACTTTTGTTACCAAATGCTACCGTCAATGACACCTACCTGTTAACTTGGCTACTAGATGCCACAGCAACCAGCAGCGATCGTTGGCACTTAAGAGCGGTAATCAAATACGACCTACAAATTTTAGCTTCACACAGTTGTAGTTAGTGGAAGGTTCTTTTACATGCCATAAATCTATGACATGGGCCCGCCGGTTTTACATCTCCTCCGAAGGAAGGCATACTGAGGGATTTTATCGCTCTTAAAAAGTCCGACGACTTCAGCCGGGTTTGAACCCGCGATCTGGGGCATAGAAGCTCAGCATGCTACCTACTACGCTATTGAAGCCGCTAAATCCCAAACCTTCTCGAGAGGGAGGGGAATTTTAGTTTCAACTTCCTCTCACCAGAGGTTGCCAAATGAGTTGTTGTTGTTGTTGATCCATTTAGGGGCTTTGCGACATCGTGGTCATGTAGCCCCGTGTACTTGAGTGTTTGTGTGTGGAATATGTTTGATAACTTGTGATATTGTGATGGCTGTATTAGTGTGTGTATTTGTATAAGGTGCACCGGAGGCTGTAATGCGCAAACCGGTGACGACATCGGCTAATCGTGGCGTGTGTAACGAGGTGTGGTTCCGACCAGAGCGTGGAAAGTCACAGCCCGTCGCTGAAGGACACGCGTGCACGTCACGTGACGATACAAAGTGAGCAGCAGCATCCATCAATCGTCCAACGCTGACAGTCGCATTGCAAACAGTGACATGGAGGCGTCAAACGAAGAGCAAAGAGGTGTTGTTCGGTTTCTGACAGCGAAGGGAGTCGGGGGAACGGACATTCATCGCCGAATGTCACAAGTGTACGGCGAACACTGTATGTCCCTTGCAAGGGTCAAGGCGTGGCACAAGCGCTTCAGGGAAGGACGGGTGTCGTTAGCCGATGATGGCCGGTCTGGGGCACCCCCCTGCATTACCGATGACAACGTCCAGCTGGTTGATGCACTCATTACCCAGGACCGCCGAGTGACAGTGAACGCCATAGCCGCCGTGGTCGCTCCACGACAATGCACGACCTCATACGGCCAACACAGTCGCGCCACTCCTGCAGAAATTCAAATTGGAAGTTCTCGGCCACCCTCCATACAGTCCAGACCTGTCTTCCTGTGATTACGCCATGCTTGGTCCCCTGAAAATGGCTCTGCGGGGCCAACGATTCACCTCGGACGCCGACGTCCAACTGTACGTGCGGAACTGGTTCACATCGCAGCTCAGGGAATTTTATGAGACAGCCATTCACCGCCTCGTGTCACAGTGGGACCAGTGCCTCAACAGCCAGGGCCAATACTTCTAACATGCCTCCGGCTCGTTACTTTTTGAACGCACCTTATAATTCAGATGAGTCAGCCGTGGCCTTAATTTAGGTTCAATCCCGGCATTCGCCTGGAGTAGAGGTGGGGAAACCCACGGAAAACCACCTCCAGGATGACTGAGGTGGGAATCAAACCCAGCTCTTCTCAGTCTTGCCTCGTGAGGTTGAGTGTACCCCGTTCCAGCCCTCAGAACAGAATTAAATTTCTTGGCAGAGCCGGGAATCGAACCCGGGCCTCCGCAGTGACAGCCAAGAATGGTGGCAACTACACAACGAGGTGGACGATTACCAAATAAAGACAACGTAAGTTGTTGTTGGGTCTTAGAACATCTTGGTCATCAGCCCCGGGACGAAGTATGATATCACACCAAGGCTTTAAAACTCATTGCACATAACGATATGAAATTAATCATATCAATAAATTCCCTTATTGACAATCGAATTAATGAAATACCAAATTTGTATATAGCCTAATCTAAGTCAATAACATTTTCAATAAATGAAAATGAATTAATCAAATAGCTTGCCACGGTGGGTGAGTGGATATCGTGCCGGTCTGCTAACCCCCAAGATTGCAGGTTCGCTCCTGGCCGTGGTGATTTTTGAAAGGCGGCAAAAATACGATAGGCCCTACGCATGTCATACGATGTTGGCATGTCAAAGAACCCATTTGAATTCAGTAGGCCGAGTTCATAATGGCAAAATTAATCTCGGGAGTTTCCGCCAACACAAAGTTCCTCATTTCTCTAGACTACTAGAAAGCGCTATAGTGTACAAGGAGCTTAGATATCTACTAACTTCCTTGACTTTCATAGTGATTCACGGAACAACGAAATTCGACATGCAAGCTACCCCCTGGGTGTCAAATAACAAAGCTTGCACCCCGCACCCGAGGCCATACGATATTATTATTATTATCATAATTAATCAAATTGTACACGTTTCGACCATATTATTGTTATCCTTAGCGTCAATATTTGAGGTACTAAAATATGGCGAGCAAAGTGCTAATAATTAACAAGTGACCTTAATTCTAATTAATAGTAAATTGCAACAATATAATATATTCAGAACGGTGTAAGGCAAGGCTGAAGCTTATCACCTATACTTTTTAATCCATGCATTCAACAAGCAATTAAGGAAATTAGAGACAAATTAAATTAGGTGTAAAGATTCTAGGAGAAATAATTCCAACTCCTAGGTTTGCTGATGACATTGTCATTTTAGCCAATTCACCAGAGGATTTGAATGAGTTTTTAAATGGTAGGGACTCCGTCTGGAAGAAAATCAATAAATGTAAAACAAACAAAAAATGGAATGTAGCCGGAAGAAATCAGAAACCTCAGTTGACGTCACATTGACAGGTGAAAAGGTAAAGCGAGTAGAAGACTTACGAAGTTTGCTAAAGCAAGGAAAGTACAGTGCACCCGGAAATGTTCTCCGCAGTGCCTACAAGCTGCTGCGAGATATTACGTCACCAGTTACGTTGGCAGCACGGCTGTCGCTTGTATCATAACAAACAGTAAACTTTATACTTATCACAGCCATTCATAACTGATGCAAGAAGTGCTGATGACACACATGCTCGCTTATTGCAATACACACTGACGAATTCGACAGCCCACACATGTAGCCTTCACCCTATCAAGGACACTGTGCTGCCAACTAAACTGATGACGCAATCACTCGCAGCTGCACGTAGCCACTGCCGAGAACATTCCCGGACGCCCTATATTTCTGCAGGAAAGAAATCTGATGACATGAAATATAGATTTAGGTATAACAAAGTCATTTTTGAAAGGCTTTGTCTGATGCGTGGCTATGGAAGTGAAACTTGACTGCTGGCACAGCAGAAAAGTGGAGAATAAAAGCGTTTGAAATGTGGTGTTACAGGAGAATGATGAATATCAGATGGGTAGATAGAGTATAATAATATTATAATGTTATTGGTTTTAAGTCCCTTTTAATTACTGCAGCTTTTAGAAACGCCGGGGTGCCAGAATTTTGCCCCGAAGGGGATCTTTAACGTGCAAGTAAATCTACTGACACGGCTCCCTCGTATTTGCGCACCCTCAAATGCCAGTTGACTGCGCCAGGATTCGATCCTGCAACCTCGGGAACAGCATGCGAGAACGTTACCGCTGAGACACGCAGCCAGCCGGCAGATTAATGAATAGGTATTAAGACAAGTGGGAGGGGAGAGATGTTTCTGGTGACTGTTAATGAAGAGAAGAGACAGGTTGGTATAACACGTACTAAGACGCCCAGGAATAGCGAACTGTGTAATGGAAGGCAGATTAGAGAACAAGAACAGTAGAGGTAGACCAAGGTTAGAATATGTAAAACAGTTTGCCTTGGACGTAAGCTGTGGTAGCTGTGGTAGCTTTGTAGCGATGAAACGATTAACTCCGGACATGGAGGCACGAGGGGCTGCATCAAACTAGTGAAAAAACTGAAAATTCCAAGAACAACGACAACAACCATTAACCAATAATCTGTAGTGGCGGGGAAAAGTGGCACAAGTAGAAAAATTAAATTTTACGAAAGAGTGAAAAATCTGTCCTAACGAATAAATTTATTTATTTATTTATTTACATATGTTACGCCCTCATTGGAGCACTTAACCAAAACAAGTATATACATATCTCAAAAAACAATATTAATGATTCAGCTTCTTATTTTTCTTCTTTTCCCAAAACATTTTCCTTCTAGTCGACCTTGCCGCTCTCTCTGCATCTAACGAATAAATTATTGAAATTTAAAAAAACTTCTGTTACTCCTTTGCAATTACCGAATCACTTGTTGGATATGATACAAATATCCACTATAACTAACTAACTAACTAACTAACTGAGGAATATTGACTTACGCCACTTTCCCCGCCACTACAGAAATTGAAAATTAGTCTCATTTTGCCATATCCTAATCACTTTTTTCAGGACTTTTATCCATCATCATCATCATCATAATCGTTTTGGCCAACAAAGGACCACGTAAATAACCATTCATGATTTCCGTTTTATTTCAATCTCTTGTTCACAGCTTCTTTCTTTGCAGCTGTTCAATGTTGTTTCTTCCTGGTCGCTGTTTCTGGCTCTAGGAACCCCTCAAATGTGTGTATCTTATTTCTGAAAGTGGTTCTGTTGCGGATCTCTTCATCAGTGATTTTCATTTCTTGTAGATCCTTCTTGGTGTTAGCAAATCATTTTCCATAAGAGTTGCCTTTTCCATTGAGCTTGTTGAAGTGGTTAAAAATGTTCTTAGTGAGTCTGTCGTCAGGCATTCTTGAAACATGTCCAAAGAATTTAACCCTTCGTTTTTGTATGGTATCTGAGATTCTGCTGAATGTTTTACATACTTTTCCCCATATTATTATTTATTTGTTTATTTCACACGTTGCATGCCTATTAGACCACGCAAAGCGATTATGATATATTATTCATTCATTCATTCATTTCGTATAGGCCATCTATGGACCGCGTCATTCCAACTGTCTTTGATGTTTGCCCAGTACGCCCACATTCGTTCTCGGTGGACTTCCTTCCGTTCCTGGGTCCAAATCTTTCCCGTTTCCAGCTTCGGTTTTCCTTGGAAACCTTTGCAAGCTTGAAGTTTCCTTTTGAGTGGGGCGCGCTCCTGAATGTCTCTTAGTTATATCCCCACTTCTTTCAGATCTTTATCCAGTTCAATGAACCAGGCCCATTTTGTTTTCCTCTCCTGAAAGTAAGTTATGGTGCGGTTGGTCAGTCTCGCTGGGCTCATTCGTTTCACATGTCCAAAAAATGTTATCCTTCTCTTCCGGATGACGTCACTTATCTTCTCCACATGAGTATATAGTTCATGGTTATGCCGTCTTCTGTATTCCCCGTTGTCTTTGATGAGACCCAATATCTTTCTCAAAAATTTCCTTTCTTTGGCCTCCAGTTTTTCGACCAAGGTTTTTTTTGTTCATCGTGAGGCATTCAGAAGCATACATTATTTATTTACCACAAACCAAGCAGAAGTATGGAAGGCCTAGTGATAAAGGCCAAGCCCCACAAACATATTACACGTTTCACTGGCACAATTTATATATACATTTGGTTTTGCAATATTTACATGTTTTACAAAGATATTTGCATTATTTACATATTTATTTAGAATATTAACAGAGTTCACTCACTTTCCCACGCACGCACTTTCATCACTTCAATCACTCCATACATTCATTCATTCGGTGAGACAATCAATCACTCATACAGAAGTATATTTAGACAATGTACCTTTTTATGTACAGCCTGAATTTCCGAAGAGGTAAGATCTTGGCATCCCCCGGCAGCGCGTTCCATAACCGCGCAGAGCGGCCGTAGAAACCTGTCAGGTAGGCATTGCAACGAGCGAAGGGCGGAACGAGAGTTACACCACGTTCTCTACGAACTGAGCGATATGACAATGTCAGTCGGCAAAAGGAGTCAATATTAATGACACCCGTGAGGCATTTTTTAGCCTACTTTCGATTTTTGCAAAAAATGAAAGTAGACTTATGAGATCAACACAGGGCGAAAAAAGTGGGTCTTATGTGTGTGAGTCTGTGTGTGAGTGTGTGTACTCTGAATGTCTGCCCCCCCCCCTCCCTATCAATTCGAACACGCTGAACGCGAATTGAACGAAATTTGGTACAAAGGTAGCACTAGCAAAAGACACCTCAGTGTCATGTTGTATATCGCCGCCATCTTGACGGAAACGTAATGGCGGCCACACAAATGTTCAAAGCTTAAATCCAATTACGACTAACCTAATCATCCGATCTGTACCAAATTTTGCAACAACATATCTTTATCGAGGAAGCATCCTTTGACCAAACTAATAGGTCATCAGCCTAATAGTTTGCGGATGGCGGCCATCTTTGTGTCAAAATCGATTCCCCTATTAATTCAAACACGGTGAAACCGAATTGAACGAAATTTGGTACAGAGGTAGCACTAGCAAAGGGCACCTCAGTGTCATGTTTTATATCGCCGCCATCTTGACGGAAACGTAATCGCGGCCACCCAAATGTTAAAAGCTGAAATGTAATTACGACCAACCTAATAATCTAGTCTCTACCAAATTTTGCAAAAACATATCTTTATGTGGGAAGCCTATTCTGACCAAACTGCAAGATCATCAGCCCAATACTGTAGTTTGCAGATGGTGGCCAAGTATGTGTGCAAATCGATTCCCCCTATCAATTCAAACACGGTGAAACCGAATTGAACGAAATTTCGTACAGAGGTAGCACTAGCAAAGGGCACCTCAGTGTCATGTTTTATATCGCAGTCATTTTGACGGAAACGGAATGACGGTTACCCAAATGTTAAAAGCTTAAATCAAATTACGACCATCCTAATAATTTGATCTTTACCAAATTTTGCAACAACATGCCTTTTTGTGGAAAGCATCTTATGACTGACTACAAGGTCATAAGCCCAATAGTTTGCAAATAGCGGCCATATATATGTGCAAATCCATTCCCCATATCAATTCAAACACGGTGAAACCGAATTGAATGATTTTTTTTACAGAGGTAGCACTAGCAAAGGGCACCTCATATTCATGTTTAATATCCCTATAGCACGTTGTATTTCAACAAGCTACTACAACCAACATTCAATTATACTCCTTGAAAAGGACAAAGAGTTAAAACAATACCCATGCATTTAGGAGAAAGTAGGCTATATGTTCTTTACTGAAGATCTTGGTTTTTTTTTTAGAAAAATCAAATCCGTTTGTTTGGCTGTTGCCTCTATAGATGGATATTGTGACAAAGGGGAAGGGGAATGACGAGCTATTAGCTGTGGCAAATTATTATTCATTTGCCACAGTACACAGCTCACATACCATGTGTAGCACACCACGATTTTCGAACTTCGGGTTTAATCCGGCTAATGAATCGTGAAGAAGAATATGGACTTTAATAATATCGCCAGGGCTGTACCTTGCTAACCACAGTGACAGACAATTACAGCTAACTGCAAACAAAGACTCGTTTAAAAACCATCAATTAAGGCAGACAACCTAACAATTTGATACGCCATAATAATACACCTTGATTTGCGAATAACGACAGAGCTTGCAATTTGTACAATTAAGACAGTAGTCTGCCTACGAGTTGCGGTCGGGAGTGGGAGGGGAGAATCGATAGGGAACGAGGTCGACCAGTCAGGAAGAGAAGTAAGTGTGACCTGACCCACTTGAGAGAGCCGACCACCATCAACAGAGAATGAATTCATCTTAGGCGACACGGTGAGTTACACGGGGCCGTTACATGAATTAACACTAAATCAGTGGCGGCTCTCGGGAAGAGGGGGTTACACCTGCCATTTACAGTACTAACAACCAGGGAAATGATTTATATGTAAATACACATCTAATTAGGATACTAATTGTACATTATGCAACGAGCCTATAATGGCAATAATAAAGACACGAGTATGCGAGTTTTATAATTTCCATACGAGTGTCTTAATTACCATTATAGGCGAGTTGCATACGACTGTTAATGTTCGACGATAATTATTATAACTATTTTATGTTCGAACAAATATTCATAAATATCTGTCGAGATTTCGCCAGTTTTATGTACTGAACAGAGCGCATGAGACGCAGAGAATGCCTTGTATTTGACCATGGCCTCCTCGACTACTCTATTATGACACTAAGCCAGGCAGTGAAATTTAAATTATAAGGCCGTGGAACTCAGCGCATCTAATTATCTAATTGGTCAAACAACTGTTTCTTGAGCTCTGATTGGTGGGAGAAACTGTTTCATAATGAAAAATAGTGTTATAATGAGCCTCATTATAGTACAGTTTTCTGGCAGGGTCGAACATAAACTTAATTATATTTTGTATTATCTTTACGAATCATGACGCGAGGAGTTGAAAAATGAAGTATTTATTTTCCATATTTTGGAGTTTAGCACATATGAACCATATTCTTAGTCATTATAATCAATATAGTCCATATTTCGGCTAAAACGTATTTATGATGATCATCAGGTGCCATCAAGTCAGCATCGACTCCTAGCGACTGCATGGATGGACTGTCTCCATATGATTCGGTCTTCAGCCATATACAGTACTTCAGATCCTTCACTGAAGTATTCATGTCGGATTTGATGGAGTCAATCCTTCTGGATGCTGGCCGCCCTCGTCTCCGAGATCCTTCCACCTTTCCAGGAATAATTGCCTTTTCCAACGAATCAGAACGTCTCATAATGTGTCCAAAATATGACAGCTGTAATCGTATTATCAATGCTTCAAGAGACAGATCTGGTTTGATTTTATGAATTACCCATACATTTGTCTTCTTGGCTGTCCAAAGAATACGCAGTATCCTTCTCCAACACCAGAACTCAAAAGCATCAATATACTTCCTATCTCGTTTCCTTATGGACCAGCTTTCGCAACCATATGTAGCTAGTGCCTTCAACATTCTGATTTTAGTAGGCAAAGATCTGAACACTTGAAGATCTTATCCAGACCTTTAAATGCTACTCTCCCTAAGGCAAGTCTTCGTCGAATCTCCGGACTGCATGAGCCACTAGTCTACTACTTTTTTTTTTTTTTTAGCGTATGGCTTTTAGTGCCGGGAGTGTCCGAGGACATGTTCGGCTCGCCAGTTTTGTAGCTGCTTCGATACGGACACCCAATGGGTGAGCTACAAGTACCGTTGGGGAGGGAAGGAGGGAAGTTGGAATATAAGGACGAGGAGTTGGAAGGTAGCGGCTGTGGCCTATAGTTAGGGACCAACCCCGGCATTTGCCTGGAAGGAAGATGGGAAACCACAGAAAACCATCTTCAAGGTTGCCGGCGGGGGGATTCGAACCTCCTCGCCTCCCGGATGTGAGTGACTGCCATCAGTCATGCCGTAACCACCACGGCTAACTCACCCGGTTACTAATGGTTGATCCCAACAAACAGAAACTATTCACCTCTGTGATTAACTTATTATCTATCATAATGTTTGATGGTAAACCTGTTGTCATTAGTATTACAATCTATTAAATTGGCAGTCCTGTCATTAATGGAGAAACAAATTAAAAATATATAAAAATTTAATAATTTAGCTGGTGTACAGCTTCATCATCACGCCTGAGTTGATAAGTTAAGGTGCGAGAAACACAGAGGAGGTGAGATCACAAATACACTCAAAAGGTTTCAAAACTTTCTGAAAAGCGACTTCGGTGGCGTAGTTGGTAGCATGCTGAGCTTTAATGCCCAAGATCACGGGTTCAAACCCAGCCGAAGTCGTCGGATTTTTTAAGAGCGTCATAAATCCCTCAGTAGACCATGCCTTCCTTCGGAGGGGAAGTAACGCCGGCGGTCCCATGTCATAGATTTATGGCATGTAAAAGAACCTTCCACTAATTACACTTGTGTGAAGCTAAATTATAGGTTAGATGTGACTAACGCTCATAGGTTCCAACGTTCGTCACCAGGAGCTGACTGCGGTGGCATCTAGTAACCAAGTTCATAACTAGTTGTCGTTGACGGTGCCGTTTGGTAGCAAAAGTAGGAACTACTTGAAAATTGAATGTTTGCAGTCCTTACTTGAATTAAAAACAGATAACACACACACTAATACAGCCATCCCAATTCACACCGGTTATCAGTCAGATTCTACACACAACCAAAGTACACGGGGCTACATGACCGCGTTGTCGCAGCCCCTAAACTGACGAACCAACCAACCATCAATTTCTGAAAGTTTCAAGATTGTGAACAAAAATGTGGAACAACTATATCGTGGTACAGGCCAAGTTGTAGATTTTTGTTACTGAGAGTGATAACGTGTGAGCATAGTAGAGCCCGTTATTTAAAACTATTCTACATTGAATATGCAGTCTACACGAGGTTTATCAATGTTCTTAAGTACGCGTTGCATTATGGGTAAAGCCCAGCGCAGATATCCGCAGATTTTTCGCCATGCGGATATAGTTTGCATGTCTGTGCGGATAGCGGATAAGCTGCGGATAATTTTTGGAGTAAATTTGCGGATAGTTTTTAGAATACAATCCGAACTTGTTGAGTATCATTACTAGGACCCGGATGTTCTTGACACGTCACATTTTCCCGTTATATTTATAGCCTATTTTCAATTTTGAAAAAAAAATAGGCTTATTAGATCACCTTTTGTCCGTGTGTGTGAGGAGTGTGTGTGTGTGCCCCCCCCCTAATAACTTTTAAACGGCTGGAGCGATTTAAATGAAACTCGGTAAGTTCATAGCACTATTACGGGCGACCCCGACCGTGCCCTTCAAATTTTGTTACGTCACACCAATCTAACATGATGGCTGTGCGAAATATTTCACCAGCATTCAATATCGCCGAAACTATTCCCGATCTCACCCTGGGATTTATTACGGTGATAAAGGAAACTACTAGAAGTTCACTTATGTTACTTTTGAAAAACTGGTAACTACAAAACCAACATGGCGGCCACGCGAATTTGCGACTTTCAAACAGACGTTTCTCACGATCTAACCAACAAAACGCAATAAAACTTGGTACAGTATGTTTATACACATTGTAATGCTCCGACATCTAACTTGGTTCAATTGTTTACATAACCACAAGATGGCGGATGTGCGAAATATTTCACCGGCATTATATATCTCTGAAACTATTAGCGGTATCATCCTGACATTTTGTACGGAGATAAAGAGCACTACTGGAAGTTCATCTATAAGAATTTCAAAAACCGGTTAACTACAAAACGAACATGGCGGACAAGCGAATTTGAAAATTTTAAATAGACCTTTCTCGCGATTTAATGTTCCAAACGCAATGAAATCTGGTACAGGAAATGTTAATACACATTGTAATGCACTGGTATCTAATTTAGTTCAATTATTTGCATAACCTCAAGATGGCGGCTGTGCAAATTTTAAAATTAAGTTTTTATTCTTGTGTCGTAATCATGCGATCGGAGTGAAAGTTTGAATAATGAGCCTACGCAATAATTTTCCTTTAATGGTACTTGACTCTATGGCCTATACAATTAGCAATCCAACATGGCGACCATCCGAAATATTTAGACGGCTCTCAATATATCTACGAATCTATTATAGCAATGCAACTGATTTTTTATTTTCATAGGGGCTATGAACTTAAGTTCACCTATAGGACTTTAGATAACCTGGTGATCACAAATCCAACATGGCGGCGACGCGAAGTATAAATATTCACATGGACGTTTCTCGCAATTTAACCATCCAGAGTACAGTGAAACTTGGTACAATAAATCCTTATACGAATGTCAATCCACTGGCATCTAATTTATTTCAATTGTTTCCATAACCACAAGATGGCACCTGTGCGAAATTTTAAAATCTCTTTGTTACTTCTTGTGTCCTAATCATGCGATGGAAGTTTGAATGCTACACGTACACAATAATCTTCATGTAACACAGTACATAACTCTAGGACCTACATATATAAAATCCAACATGGCGACTATCCGAAATATTTAGTCGGTTCTCAATATCTACGAATCTATTACAGCAATCAAACTGAAATTGTGTATGTTGATAGTGGCAGTTAACATAAATAGGATATATGAAAATAGGCTGTATAGTTCTTCACGGAACAACTTGTTAATGATGAGTTTATATGCCGAGTATCAAATGCCCCAATGATTCTAATCGGGAGATATTGTTATTCAATGAAATTCAGGTCTACCCCCTTAGAACCTGAATATCCAAAAATCCTTCCTTAGTGGACGCTTTCAACATACAACGAACATATCCCCAAAATTTCATGTTTCTAACTTTAGTAGTTTTGGCTGAGGGATGATGAGTCAGTCAGTCAGGACACTTTGTTTTATATAATAGACATGTTCCAAGTGAGCCTGAGGGCTACTTGCAGTTTAGGTATACTTTCTGTGTATGCATCACGATTCAGTCCGGAAGGTTGGATGACTTCTCCCAGATACTTGAATTTAGACACTGATATTTACTTTCCTTCTTCTGCCAAAAGTCATACGAGAATATGGTAATCATCCCACCTAAGGTAGACGGGGCTACATGACCGCGTTAACGAAGCCCCTAAACTTGAGGATCAACCAACCGCGATTGTTACCTGGTTTCTCATTTACATTGCTTTGTAACCAAATGGGCAATGTCAAATTATTTATTGTACGTGAGATAATTCGCACATAAGAGTGTTTCATTTTTCACTATCAATAAAAACCAGAATTTTGCAATAAAAGATTAATGAATATATTTTTCCGACACAAAGTATTTTTGTACGGCAAAGAATATTAATCTTCTTGTGTATACTTACATATTATTTGCTTGAAATGTATTTTGAATATGTAATGATTATGTACTTTGGCTGTGGTGTGTCTTGTAGAGGTACTCATTGTCCCCAGTAGGTGCGTGGCATGCTGGCAGTTCACCATATCGCCGATAGGTAGAGCCCTGCGTGGGTAAACAAAACGTTATCCGCATCCGCCCCGCATCCGCACGGCTGTTATCCGCATCCGTCCTGCAACCGCACGACTTGAATCCGTATCCGCACGTGTGTTGTCCAAATCCGCTATTACAATTATATTTTCAGCCTATTTTCAATTTTGAGAAAATAGGCTAATGGAATCACCTTTTGTCCGTGTGTGGTTGAGTGCGTGTGTGACCACACTAATAACTTCTAAACGGCTTGAGCAATTTCAATGAAACTCTGTAAGTTCATAGCACTGTTCCGGACGACCCCGACCGTGCCCTTCAAATGTTGTTACGTCTCGCCAATCCAACATGGCGGCTGTGCGAAATACTTCACCAGCAATTAATATCTCCGATACTATTACCGATATCACCCTGGAATTCTTTACGGTGATAAAGGGAACTACTAGAAGTTCACCTATGTGACTTTTGAACACCTGGTAACTACAAAACCAACATGGCGGCCAAGCGAAGTTGCGACTTTAAATAGACCTTTCTCGCGATTTAACCAACCAAACGCAATAACACTTAGTACAGTATATGTTTATACACATTGTAATGCACAGACATCTAACTTCGTTGAATTGTTTACATAACCACAAGATGGCGGCTGTGGGAAATATTTCACCGGCATTCTATATCTCTGAAACTATTAGCGGTATCGCCCTGAAATTTTGTACGGAGATAAAGGGCACTACTGGAAGTTCATCTATGAGACTTTTAAAAACCGGTTAACTATAAACGAACATGGCAGCCAAGCGAATTTGAAAATTTTAAATAGACCTTTCTCGCGATTTAATGTTCCAAACGCAATGAAACTTGGTACAGGAAATGTTTATACACATTGTAAAGCACTGGTATCCAATTTAGTTCAATTGTTGCATAACCTCAAGATGGCGGCTGTGCGAATTTTAAAATTAAGTTTTTATTTCTTGTGTCGTAATCGTGCGAACGAAGTGAAAGTTTAAATAATGAACCTACGCAATAATTTTCCTTTAATGGTGCATGACTCTATCGCCTATACATTTAACAATCGAACATGGCGACCATCCACAATATTTAGACGGCTCTGAATATCTACGAATCTATTATAGCAATCAAACTGATTTTTTTATGTTCATAGGGGCTATGAACATAAGTTCACCTATAAGACTTTCAATAACGCGGTGATCACAAATCCAACATGGCGGTGACGCGAATTATAAATATTTACATGGACGTTTCTCGCAATTTAACCATCCGAGTGCAGTGAAACTGGGTACAGTAAACCCTTATACAAATGTTAATCCACTGGCATCTAATTTCATTCAATTGTTTCCATAACCACAAGATGGCAGCTGTGCGAAATTTTAAAATCTCGTTTTGACATCTTGTGACCTAATCACGCGATTGAAGTTTGAATGTTACACGTACACAATAATCTTCATGTATCAGTACATAACTCTAGGACCTACATATATAAAAATCCAACATGGCGACCATCCGAAATATTAAGTCTGTTAATATCTACGAATCTATTACAGCAATCAAACTGAAATTTTGTATGTTGATAGTGGCAATTAACATAAGTAGGATATATGAAAATAGGCTGTATAGTTCTTCACGGAACTATTTGTTCCTTTCTGCGTCCAGTCTTGTGTCCATACCTCTGTTTGTGAATGAATCAACCTTATGATACCCAATTAGCAGTTAGCAACCGGGTGAGTTAGCCGAGGTCGTTGCGGCATGACTGTTGGCAGTCGCTCACATCCGGGAGGCGAGGAGGTTCGAATCCCCCCGCCGGCAACCTTGAAGATGGTCTTCTGTGGTTTCCCATCTTCCTTCCAGGCAAATGCCGGGGTTGGTCCCTAACTATAGGCCACAGCCGCTACCTTCCAACTCCTCGACCCTCCCATCCAACTTTCCTCCCCAACGGTACTTGTAGCTCACCCCTTGGGTGTCCGTCTCGAAGCAGCTACAAAACTGGCGAGCCGAACATGTCCTCGGACACTCCCGGCACTAAAAGCCATACGCTACAAAAAAAAAGCAGTTAGCACTGTGATCACCTGAATCTAACGATCGTCTCCTAGGTCTGTTGTTGTTGTTGTTGTTGTTGTTGTTGATGATGATTCATTTAGGGCAGAGGTTCCCATTTTTTTTAAACCCACGTCTCCCTTTCAGTACAAACAGGGCTTTGCGGCGCACCTATTTACCCATTTTGCATTTTCTCTTTTGAATAGTTAATTGTTAATATATTTTTACATAACATTTTAAATAAATTGTTACTATTTTTATAACAATACACAATTCAGGATTTTAAACATTTCTCACAGATTGGTCAGTTGCTGACCAAGTTTACCAGGTTTACCTTGTTTTAGATGATTTAGGCTAATCTCATTCAAATTATGTCATTAAGCATAATTAACACTCCGAACAGGAAAGGTTTGCAATTCTGGCTGTATAACAAAGCACATGACATACATAGCCTATGGGATTTTCCCCCCTAAAATGTCTAAATATGTTGCTTTAGTAATTTATGAAATGAAAATCCACAGCCTGCTTCCAGTCTCCGACCGGGTCAGGAATGGAATGAATGAAGCCCCCAACTAGCGGCGAGGATATGAACTGTGCCGGCTGCCGAGGCCTGACGCACTCCTCTGGGGCAATGATTAAAAGAATGACAGATGAAATGAAATGATAGTGGAGAGTGTTGCTGGAATGAAATTTTGACAGGGAAAACCGGAGTACCCGGAGAAAAACCTGTCTGCCTCCGTTTTGTCCAGCACAGATCAGTGACCGGGATTTGAACCACGGACCCAGCGGTGAGAGGCCGGCCTGCTGCCGCCTAAGCCACGGAGGCTTCTTTAGTAATTTATGCTTTATCTAATTGAAAATATTATTGTAAAGCCAGTGCGGATGTGGAAAACAGTCATGCGGATGCGGGGCGGATGCGGATAACAGTTATGTGGATAACAGTCGTGCGGATGCCAATAACATTTTGTTTTTCCGCGCAGGGCTCTAATTATAGGTTACAATTACTCTATTTCTCGTTGCCACCGTAACTCAGTGGCCAACAGCAATGATTAATAATAATAATCTCTATATAATAATACGCTAAGGTGTATGTTTCACAAAACTCAAGCTCCTAAACCAGAGGGAGTTAGAAGGTGTGGTATGTACCAAAATCTTCCAAATTGCCTCAATAGTACAGAAAAAAATCTTGCATTTCTTGAAAACTCAACGGAAATATATGTATTTGTTTGTAAAGTGCTTTTAAGCAACTAAACAAGACAATAGACCCTGTCAGAACTGTGTCGCGTACAGCCGCAGAGCACTAGAGCCGGGCGGGTAGTCTGTACACATTGGGCGCATACAACCCATTATGATGAATTGCTCTCTGATTGCATTAATATCGACAGAGCGTTTAAACAAATAAACATATTTAAAGAAGCCCGCATAACAGTAAAGCCAGTCGAGAGTTCTCGCACGGGTCCGATAGTCAGAAAGATACGAGCCTTACAGTAGTCGCATATGATGTGTAACATCTGACATGTTATCCTACTCGCATACTACACAGCTTGGACATTCTTAAAATGTTAATTTACACTCCATTTTCATACTGATACTATAATGAATGTATAGATTGAATTGGAGATATGCTACTGTCACATTTGTGGCGCTGCGGTCAAGCTGTTAGTCTCTCACCAAGGTAGGCCGTGTTTGATTCCCGGTCAATACATGTGAGATTTTCGAATTGAAATGTCATGTCCTGTAGTTCGCATTCCACGTAAAAGAGAGGTACCGTGGATCATGATCGTGAGATTAACGGACACGCAAAACTACAAGCTTCCTTCCTTCCTTTTACATTAATAATTCATAATAACAAAGTGACACACAACGTCGACAGTACTCGCAAATACTGTGAGCACATTCCTCAGTAACTATAACATTCATTATTCTCAAGGGTCTCATACAGTTCGTCGTAAACAATCAAAACATGGCTTCCTACAATCATGAAATGACCTAGTCTCACATATGATGAAAATACATCTTTTATTCTACTCATATAACAACATTCTGTTATGCATTTAATATTTGACTACTCACCCACAGCTTGACAATAATGCCGCTTACTTAAATGTCATTTGTCGTCTTTGTCCTACCCCATGTGATATTCAACCTTGAACGTGAAGCTTCATAAACTGCTCAATGACAAATGAAAGTCGGTGAAACATTTGCCACTGTGCTTGTCAAACCAGTGCCTGCTAAATGCACTGCCTACTGTATTGCCATAACATTCTCGCGCTACAGAGCACACACTGCCTTGTTTCCAATACACACATTTTCACTTCCGTCCGATCCACTTCCGTTCGATCCACTTTCGCCCGATTCACTTCCGTCCCCAATTTTCAAAATTACTCCCACAAAACTATCCAGCAACCGAGCGGAAAGATGTTACACATCAATAATCCCGACATATGGCTGAAAGGACTATGAAAAAAAAACGGGGAAAAACTATACTCAGGATAGACACTGTCAGCGCCGGGATTTGAACCTCCGATCTGCGGACTTGCTGGTACTTCTCATCACGTTCATGGTGAGCGATTTAACACGACAAATGGTAGTCAGTAACGTATTTAAGGTGACTGGAACGATAGCCTGTTGTGCTCCCTCAATGAGACGAAATCAAGTTACTGCGACACACCACAAAGCTGGCGACACGTCCGTATTAGTCTTTGTCACGTACAGGAACCTTCCCCATAGATATCACACAGGGGGATCGACATATTGTTCCCATTTAATACAAAGAACATTTGGTGCTCTGGATTGTCCTGAAGCCGTACAGATTCTTCCTAAATCTAACATCTACTGCACAGCGTAAAAATAGAACAGATGGAATCAAGATTGCAGAAACGTCTTTCTGAAATCCCGAACCAAACTCTTTAAATTTTCGTTTGAACCACTGGTAAGCATTTCAGTTGTTTTTTCTGCTACAATGTTAAAATATTACTGAGTCTAGTGCCCTGAATCCATATCTGTATTCAGATTTTCTGTATCACATCATTTTTTGTAATTTTGAAAAGAAAATCTATCAAATAAAGCAAAGTTCATAATTTTAAAAAGTACTTATATATTAATAAGAAATGACTGCTTAGGTATTGAAGGAACTGTTGCGGCTTTTAGAGACGCTAAGGACCCGTCACGGTTCGTATATAATTCTGCACACTTTTCCCCTATTATAACGGTTTTAAATCTCGCTTGTAGCGCTTTTTATAAGAATTCGGGACGGTTCGAATACAATACTGCATTATTTTACCCTATTATAACGCTTCTACCACAAGCCTCCGTGGCTTAGGCGGCAGCACGCCGGCCTCTCACCGCTGGGTCCGTGGTTCAAATCCCGGTCACTCCATGTGAGATCTGTGCTGGACAAAACGGAGGCAGACAGGTTTTTCTCCGGGTACTCCGGTTTTCCCTGTCGAAATTTCATTCCAGCAACACTCTCCACTATCATTTCATTTCATCTGTCATTCATTTAATCATTGCCCCAGAGGAGTGCGTCAGGCCTCGGCAGCCGGCACAGTCCCTATCCTCGCCGCTAGATGGAGGCTTCATTCATTCCATTCCTGACCCGGTCGGAGACTGGAAGCAGGCTGTGGATTTTCATTTTCATAACGCTTCTACCCGCTTATAGCGCTTTTTCTTTCATGCAAGAAAAGAGGGGAAATTCCTTTAAATTGTAAAAAAAAAAGGCCTGTATTTGCCTTGTTTAATTTTAATGCAATATAATAAAATGCAGTAATAATAAAATACTGTACATTACTGAAATATTGTCTAAAAGTTGTTTTCCCACCTCACAAATCATTTCCCGTCTATAGCACTGACCCACTTATTACGCGTTTAAACCACGATGAACGTAATAACGGGGGTTTACCGTATTTTAAAATTTGGACTGCCAGGAAATTTTGGGGGAAATATTCCCAGGAATACACCCGGTAATTTACTCATCACTAATCCTGAATTAAGAATTGCGTCGCAATTAGAACGTTTGGGCAAATCGTGTCGGTACCTCATAACGGACGAGAATACTAGAGACAGGAACAAGTTTATGATATACGGAGGAATAATGACCATTATTATCCCTTACACAACCTTAATTCCAGTTTATCGCATCTATATGGAAATTTGGCGGCCGTTTCTCACTTCTCCAGCAGCCAACCATTTGTAACGCGGTGCATTTTAAAATCGCTTCTATCCGCTCAGGAAACTTCAGCCTTCACAAAGTTTAACCCTACTTCTTTTACAGAATAGCAAATCCTTCTTCGAGGAAATTTGCATATATCAGATTCTCAAAAGCCAATAGTATAAGTTATAACCTCAACACGAGAGGAAATTACATCACAGACACCGCTGCCACCAAATATCCAAGAAAAGATATGTGGCCTCAACAAACGAAGTTTTCTTATGAAATAATAATGCTAATAATAATTAAGACATTAAGAAAAATAACAAGGAAAATTATTGGACCAAAGCACACAGATGAAGGATACAGGCTTCACCCCAAAGACACTGCAGAGAAATTGTCCAACCTCGCAGCTGACATCAGAAAGAGGCGACTAAAATGTGACGGCCACATCAACCGACTCCCACAAACCAGACTCACCAACAAAATTCTTAGATACATACAACGGCTCAAGATTCGTATATAAGGGGGGGGGGGGGGGGGGGGGGGCTGAGGGGGCTCCAGCTCCCCCCCTCCCGAAAAAAAAACAATAAAAATTAAGAAAGTGTTGCTTTGGTAAGAGCAAAGAATATTTGGTTGTACCGTAATCTTAACTTATTGGCTAAGTTATAAACAATATTAAGTTTGAAATTATACTAACTTGTGGTGTAGTGGCTAGCATTCTTGGCTGCCGTTCCGGAGGTCCGAATTTGATTCCCGGCTCTGCCAATACATTTTAATTCTAGTCTGAGGGCTGGAATGGGGTACTCTCAGCCTTGTGAGGCAAAACTGTGAATTCCACAGTACGGTACTTTTGAGAAATAAATTATTAACTTAAAAAAAAAACTGTTTACCTTTCTGCTTAGTAAATTGACAAATATTTAGATAAATGCCATTCATACTCCATAGATCATAACAGAAAATTCATTAAGTATAACATTTTATTTGTGTGTTGTGTTGTATTTTACAACTTTGTTTCTATTGTCAGTAATAATTGTAGGCTATAAAAACTTTGAATCTTATCTAAAGTAATTACACAGTTATATGCTCTAAGATATTGGTTGATATTTCTGGGTATTTTGCGGTAACAATCCCCTGAGAATACTCAGAATTTTCCAGAATAGTCAGTCCTCCCCCCCCCCCCTCCCCCCGAACAAAATTGTATATACGCCCCTGTCAAGATTACTGCACACTGAATGGTGCAAGTCAAAATTAATTAAAGTATACGATTGGGATGTGATGCCAGAGAAAGCAGCACCTACAGCTCAAAGACCAAAATGGACCTAAGAAAGGAAGAGGGCCTTTAGTGCACGAATGAAAGAGTAGGCCTACTGGAAAAACAGGAAGATCAAATAGTCATGATTGCTTCGCGTGGTCTAATAGGCCTGCAACGTGTAAAATAAACAAAAAAATAATTAAGACATTACACCACAGTAATCAAACTTAAAGCACTATATGCTTCGGTAACCTTGATTATTTGATTCCACAATTTACATATTGATTATTGGAGGCAGATCTCTCATTAAAGACGTACAGAAACAAGACAGAAAAATATTGTGGAAAATCCTTGGTCCAGTCGGCTCAGAAGGGATCTGGATGAAACGGAAGTCTCAGGAGCTTTATCAGCATGATTAAAAGATCACAGACACCTTCAGGAAAAGGCGATTACAGTTCTATGGCCACCATTCTCAGAATGAACAATGGCAGGCTCACCAACAGGATTCTCAACCTAGCTCTCTCAATGAAAGCCAAGAACAACTGGCTTAGTGAAATATAACAAGCAATTGGCATTACGGAGGAAATTTTACAGGATAGACTCCTGTTCATAATATTAATCAACGAATATCATTTCTCTGAGAAAATGACTACGAGGACAAAGACACCATGGACTGAAGAACGGAGGAATATGTTTAGTGCACAGATGAAGAGATTTTGGGAGAAGAAAACAACATTGGCTAAATAAGTTCTATAGCGCTCCACAGACGGGCATAATGATGTAAAATAATAATAATAAAATAATAATAATAATAGCCGGCCCCGTGGTGTTGGGGTAGTGCGCCTGCCTCTCACCCGGAGGCCCCGGGTTCGATCCCCGGCTCCGTCAGGGATTTTAAAACTGACGTGAGGGTTGGAACGGGGTGCACTCAGCCTCGTGAGGACAATTGAGTAGCTGTCTGACAGTGAGACTGCGCCCCGATCACGAAAACCAAGATTAACGGCCGAGGGGACCCAGTAGGGGGGTAAGGCGGTTTCCAAATAGTGTCATGGCCGCCGCGTGAGTCCAAGCCAATATCTCGCAAACCGATGGTCGGATTTTAATAAATGAGGTGTCGTTGGACTCGGGCTGACGGGGGCTTTGCTATGGACCACTCATTTCAACCCCTAAATAAAACCTACCCCTACTAGGGGGTGAAATTGTAATTTTTAGTGAAAGTCTCTTTTCAAATACGACATGTATAAGGTGCGCTGCTAAAATGAACTTAAATGTTGTTGCTCATATCGTGCATGCGTTTTTCTGGCTGCCGCTATGGATGAACATTTTTGTTTTTGTTTTTTTACGCATGCGCACTTGGGATTTTTGTAAGAGATCGAGCTCTTTGAAAAAAAGATTGATAAGAAGAGGTTTTGGTGGTGAGGAGAGAGCCAGATAGTCGCCTACTTTCCTACGACGTTTGCCGATATCTCTCGAACGCAAGGTCGGATTTGGACGTGTGACGTGTCAAATCGCTTGTCTCGAAGCTCTATATATGCTATTAATAGGTTAAAGTTTTGAGAATGAGGGAAACAGGCTTTTTGGGGGTAAAACCATGATTTTAGACTTTTTCCGATATCTCACGAATGCATTTTCGGATTTGGGCCTATGACGTGTCAAATGGCTTGTCTCGAAACCCTCTTTATTTTGGTAATAGGTTAAAGTTTTTGAGAATGAGGGAAACAGAATTTTTTGGGGTAAAAACGTGATTTTAGACTTTTTGCTATATCTCACGAACCAATAACGCTAGAGGCGTGTTCGACAGGTCCAAGGACTCGGGGTAACGTCCTCTCTCCTATGGACCACTCGTTATAATTTTTAATAAAATTGGAAACTCGATTTTGGGGTAAACACATGTTTTTTGTGATTTTGCCGATATCTCACGAAGCAATAACGCTAGAGGCATGTACGATGGGTCCAAGGATTCGGGAAGACGTCCTCTTTGCTATGGACCACTCGTTGTAATTTTAAAAAAATTGGGAAACGCGATTTTGGGGTAAACACGTGTTTTTTATAATTTTTGCCGATATGTCACGAACCAATAACGCTAGAGACGTGTACGAGGTGTCCTAGGACTCGGGCTAACGCCCCCTTTCAAATGTGGTAGATATTTTTTTCGAAAAAATAATTCACAAAGGGCCTAACGCCATACATGTTGAGAAAAAAATTCTTTACCGTTACCTGTTTATAATGTTTATGAAGCGTGGTGGTTGAGAGAGACGATACGGCTGGGTGTGTGTGTTTCAACGAACCTGTCGCTGACCACGGTGGCTGTGTTCAATAGATCAATCGCTATTTCGGCGGGTCGGTGTATGACAGAGCGAGGGTACGTTTTTTCACACCTTTTACCTTTAACGTGTAAACGGTGATGAGAACTGGGTTCTATGTTGGTCGAAGCGAGTACAGAAAAACAAACTTGCCGACGAGCAGGAGGTGAATGTCATTTGAGCTTATGGGAAGGCGTTGAACTGACTTGACAACAGGTGACGCTTGAAGGTGAAATAATCTGACCATCGTGGTGGCAGGGGAGTGTGAAAGGCATGCACACACATTTGTGAAACCACATGTAGGCTAAACCAGTGACATCCTGTTTTGCTTCGAACGTGACAAAATGCAAGTTCATGTGAAATTTGATCTACCGCAGGTGTTCGCTTGGGACGTTATCTGTCCACATGCGCGATAACTGTTAACAAGTTACATCCTGTCTTGCTTCGTACGTGACAAAATGCAAGTTGACGTGAAATTTGATCCGGCACAGGTGTTCGCCTGGGACGTTAGCTGTCCACGTGCACGATAAGAGAATCTTCAAAGCATGGGGAAAAAAGAGTATACATGCAACGTAGCATATATAAAGACATGTCGTTATCATTTCCACGCTCACTTAGGTGACTACCTTTGAACACACTGCGTTGCATGAAACCCCTGGTCTTGTTTATCAGTTTTGGTGTTGGTGGAAAATACTTGACCTTGTTGTGGGGTAGGTATTTATTTATTTATTTATTTATATATTTATTGATTTTTATATAAATACATGCAATTATTTATTGATTAGGTAATTAATGATTTTATTTATTTATTTGTTTGCAGATAACGTGTATAGCCTGCCTGTCGTGTGTCTGTGGGAAATATATTAAAGAAAGAGAGAAAGACAGAAAAGAAAACCATTTCCATACTAGCCCACGAGACGGGAATATAGAAAAGCATTACACGTCAAGGTGAGATTTGTTTTATTATATAATATAACCTGTTTGATTTTGTTTTGTTTATGAAATGCATAAACTATATGGAATGGATATACTTATGGTGGTTTATTTTATTTCTTTTTAGATATTTGGAAAAAAAAGGGTTCACTGCTATAATAAATACAGTTGAAAACCAAGTGGCTTTAGAGTGGAACCCTTGTCAAGCAGTCTACAGGTGAAAACTCAGGTGAGAGTGTTCTTTCAAAATAATGTCTTTTACTGCTGAGAATACGTTAACTTGGGAACCCATAAACAGTTGTTTCAAATCGCGTGTGTGCTCTGGCCGCGTGGTCAATGTTAGAAAAAGTTTGATTCCCAAAGAATTTTTACAATCTTGTTTTGAAATTTTTAAAATTGAAATTTGTACAGCGCAAAGGTTGCATACGGCTTTAAAGGTGAATACAGAACTGGTGTGCGATTTCATATATAAAAAAAAGGACGTAGAGCATAAAGAGACATTTTATATTTGCAGTAAAATGCAAGAGCTATTCATAGCCCATAATTTGGAACATTGGTATGAAACCCACGTGGTGAATGCCTTGCTATCAAAATTTGATAAACTGCAACAAGGACCGAGTGGTCTAGCCTTAGACAAAATTCATTATTTGCAAATCAACATTTGTCAATTCAACCCGTTGAATGCTGGGTCTAGCTATATTAAAACACCACCAGCTATAGCTTCGAAAAATGCTGTGGTCAATATAAAGAATCGTGACAATGATTGCTTTCTGTGGTCTGTGGCTGCCTTTTTGCAGCCGGTGCAACATAATGGTTGTTGGCCGGGAAAGTACAAGGCCAAGTTTAATGAATTAAAACAAACTTTAAATTTAACTCGAGTATCGTTCCCTATGGACTTAACCGAGATCCATAGGTTTGAACAAGATAACCAGGACTTTTCGTTCATGGTGTATGGCCTTGATGGTAATGAGATTGTGGGTCCTCTTTATGCCACAAAAGAACCGAAACGACACCACATTCATCTTTTATATTTATCTGTAGGAGAAGTGAATCACTATTGCCTCATTAAAAGCCTGAGTAGATTGCTAAGCAGTCAAATGTCAAAGGACAAGCGTTCAAAACATATTTGTGACCGTTGCTTGCAATATTTTACAACCCCTACGCTTTTGGAACGTCATAGGGTAGATTGTGTTACTCAGGAAGCGGTGAGATTGATATTGCCACAAGGGGACAAGGCTGTGTTAAAGTATAAGGACATTCACAAGCGTGACACTGTTCCCTATGTGGTATATGCAGATTTCGAAGCTCTCACTACACCCATGGCGGGATGTGAACCAGATCCCTCCATCAGCTCAACCACACCCATTCAAAAACATGAACCCTTTGCCATAGGATTTAATGTGGTGTGTGCCTATGACCCCACACAATCCGTGTACAAATACCGTGAGGGGCCAGATTGTGCCAAATGGTTCTTGGATGAACTTATCAAGTTGGCCGACCATGTACAGGAAATACTGGACCACCCAGTACCCATGAGCCTATCTCAAGAACAGCAGCAGTGGTATGAGCATGCCACAACATGTCATATTTGCGAAAAGCCACTGATCAATGCTGAAGACACCGTTCGTGATCACTCGCACTTTACGGGGGAGTTTCGTGGAGCTGCGCATAGTAAATGCAACTTGAACTTTCCAGCTCCTCGTTTCATCAGTGTCTTTTTCCATAATCTGGCAAATTATGACATTCAGTTTTTGATTCGTGAATTGGGCCATGTCAACAAGGGCTCGTTTACCATTATCCCCCAAAACCATGAGCGTTTTACAGCCCTGACATGGAGGTTGAGCAACTTTAGCATTCGATTTTTGGATTCCTTTAAGTTTATGACGTCCTCGCTAGACAGCCTTGTGAATGGCTTGAATGAGGAGGAATTAAAAAATACTAGAATGCATTTTAATGATCCTGAGCAATTTCAATTGTGCATTCGGAAAGGTATATTCCCGTATGATTTCTGCAATAGCTGGGACGTGTTAAAGCAAAGAAAACTCCCACCACAAGAGAAATTTTACTCGAAACTAACACGCAGTACCGTTTCCGATGAAGACTATGCACATGCATGTCAAGTTTGGCGAGTGTTTGGCATGAACACGCTAAGTGAATATGCTTTGCATTACCTAAAACTGGATGTATTGCTGCTCACTGATGTGTTTGAAAAATTCCGTAACTTGTGTCAACACATTTACGGTCTTGACCCGGCTCACTATTACACGAGTCCTGGACTCTCGTTTGATGCCGCTTTGAAATACACTCAAGTGGAATTGGATTTACTCACTGACGTAGACATGGTTCTATTTTTTGAAAAGGGCATTCGTGGCGGATTTGTCTCACTTAACCAACGCCATGCCGAAGCGAACAATGTCTACATGCCTGATTATTCACCAGACAAACCAGAATCGTACTTAATGTACTATGACGTGAATAATTTGTACGGTTACGCCATGAGTCAGCCTTTGCCCTATGGAAAGTTTGCTTGGCTGACAGACAAACAAGTGTCAGAATTTGATGTGAACATGGCTAGCCAAGAAACAGGCCGTGGATATGTGCTAGAAGTGGATATTGAATATCCCTCATCCTTGTATGATGAACATGCCGATTTCCCATTCTGCCTTGAGCAAATGGTTCCCCCTGACAGTAAAGTGAAAATTGAAAAACTCATGGGCACACTTTACAACAAAAATCGGTATGTGGTACATATCCAAATGTTGGTGCAATGCCTCGCCCAAGGCTTGGTGTTGAAGAAAATCCACAGGGGTATTTCTTTTGCTCAAAAATCATGGCTTGAGCCGTACATGCGACTCAACACAGAGCACCGACAAATGGCAACACAGCAGTTTGAAATTAATTTTTTTAAATTAATGAACAACTGCATCTATGGCAAGTCCATGGAGAATGTCCGCAAATACCGTGACATTAAATTGGTGAATGTCTGGGAGGGGCGGTGGGGTGCCCGGCGGTACATTGCCAAGCCAAATTTCAAATCGATCAAAATTATCGATGAGGATTTGGCTACTATTGAAATGAGTAAAACCAGCGTGACCATGGATAAGCCCATTTACTTGGGTCAAGTCATTTTAGACTTTTCTAAATCGGTCATGTATCGATTCCACTATGAGTTTGCCAAACGCCATTTTGAGGACGTTTCTCTTTTGTATATGGACACGGACTCATTCATTTACCACATTCGCCACTGCAACCCCTATAACGTCATGAGGCAACATAGTGACTGGTTCGACACCTCTTGCTATAGCGCTGACAACGTGTTTCAGCTGCCCATAAAAAACAAAAAGGAAATGGGCGTTTTAAAAGATGAATGTGGTGATTCCATTATGACGGAATTCGTAGGTTTGGCTTCGAAAATGTATGCTTATCGCACACTCGACTGTAAGGAAGCCAAAAGAGCAAAAGGTGTAGGTAGGGCAGTGGTAAAATCGCTACGTGTTGATGACTATCTAGCGGTTTTACGCACGGGCAAAGCTATGTCTCATACACAGTGCAGGATACAATCCAGCAACCATCATTTGTATCTTGTGGAACAGAGAAAACGCACCCTCGCCTCCATGGATAACAAGCGTGTGTGGGCTGATGACCTGCTCACCAGCCTGCCCTGGGGTTATGATCGCAAGGAAGAGGAGGTGTGATTTCATTGTTTAATCGTTTATGGGACATGGCTTTTTGTAACTTGTAGATTTAGAATTTTGTAAATATTGTTTTCTTGTCATTGTAAATAATAGATTTTGTAAATAGTGGCAACCCACTTGGACCTTTTGCTCTTTAAAAAAGTTGTGTGCAACCTTATTTTTTTAAAATTTTTTGATTGGTAAATAGTGTGATTCTTTTAACGCTGTACAAAGTTGAGTTTTTTTGTAAATATGAAATAAGTAAGATTTTTAGTAACTTTAATAACTAGTATTTAATTATTTTTCGTAATGTAAATGATAAACTAAAAAAAAGTTCTTTTGGGATGAGTGAGCATGTCGAGAATGTGCTTTTGGGAATAAATAAAGTGGTTGTGTTTGTTCCCAAAGACAGGTGTGAATGTATGAGTGGAGAGAGAAAACTGGTGTGTATGATTGACCAGAGCAAACACGATGAGGTAGGGTGGGGGGTAAATGGTCACTTATATACTCATTTTGTTTTAAATAGTTTCGTTTTTCATTGAAATGTGGCAGACAATAGACATTATTTTTGTAAAAACAGTCTTACCTGCAGTAGTTGTAGACCTCGACGTTTCTCCAAACACGCATCAGCACATTGCAGTATTATCAAGGTCAAGCACTCGCATCAACATCATTGTCAAATCTCAACTTTCGACATACACTAAATGGAAAAATGTGAAAACAGCAAAATGGAAAATCCGTGTTTCCATATCACCAAAAACGCAAAACTTAAAACGGACATTTAAAAAAAACTGGAAATGGCCATATGTGAAATATGAAAATTCAAAAACTTCAAACGGTCATTCTTTAAAAAGTGTCATCAGCAAAATGGAAAAATCCATATCATCAAAACGAACGTTTTCAAAAACTGTAAATTGCAAATTAGCAAAATGGCAATGTGTGAAATGTGAAAATGAGAAATCAGCCATCAACATCATGGTTTTTTATAAATAATAAAAACACAAAACATCGTGCTCTGTCAAACCTTTGTTTTTATTTCATAGTCATAGTGAATTGACAAAAGAAAAATAGAATACAAACAAATCCCAATTCCTCACTCCTCAATGTTTATGTCCATGCATCATCAACTTTCCTTTCATAGCACTCATGACAATCAGGGCTGCCATTCTTTCACCCACTGAGGCATCACTGGATGTGAAACGTTGTTTAGCTTTCTTTAATAACAATTTATCTGCCACATGTCTTAAACCAGGATGACTATGGCGATAAGAAAGGTCATGTTCCTTGCATGCTTGATCCAAAAGATTAATGGGTACATCACCACGTTGTAAACGTTTTTCGAGACGAGTTCCAGGGCCACAAAAACGATAACCTGGAAGATGGATTTCGAAAGGTAAGTATTGAATCACTTTGTCAATGACGCCATTGCCAGTACAGGTCTGGCATATCCTTTTCCATTGATGGTAAAAAGGTTTGGTCTTCCTCCTCCTCTGTGGACGATGTTTGTGTTTGTTGTTGTTGTTGTTGCTTTTTCTCGCCATGACACCCGTGGAATGATTCAACAAAGTCTTTACATGGACTCTTATGACCGTGATACAGTTTCACTAGCTGGCAAGTCGCACACTGACGCATAGACGGTATTTTTGCCATGGCCACTTGCTTATGGTGATCGTAATCCGTACAGGGTTGCAATTCACTCAACACAGGGTCTTGAGTCCATGATTTTGGTACATGTTGCCAGATTTCTTTCACTGCGTTGGCGGCCACATAATAAATGAACGACTTGGGCAGCGCCAAGAGTTCCTCTTTGGTAAAACTGTCTAGTTTCTTTTTGCACACAAAGAACTTGCCGATGGCTTTGTCCGTAGCATTGCCTTTCTCCATGGTATCACGTGCTGTAGATGTTTACACGTCGCTTGTAGAAATCTCACTGACGTCATTCACAGGTAAATCTTGAGTTATAATTTTGTTCAACAACTCCCAGCAGGCATGAGTGGTTAACCAATGAAAGAGATGCCACGCATGCGATAGGGCTGTATGGGTAATGTTGCCACAGGAACAAGTATTCATGAGCGTTTGCAGGGAGGGGCAGCCCAACTCCATGAGGTCGATACATTGGCAGTAAGACGCCAAAAATGGTTGCAACCATTGACGTTTTTCATTACCTTTCACAAATACCACATTGGCCGAGGACAAGTGTGCTTTCATAACCACATCCAAATATTTATAGGAAATGGTTCCCTGATTCCAGTCTAGTTGCCTATGATTTTCAATCCACTGGGTTTGTTTACGGTCTTTTTCACACAACAAATCAAAAGCATGGGGTGGTTTAAATAGCAAATGCGTAGCTTGTGATATCCAAAACGTGGTACAATCGATCACGGCCACTTGTTTAAATATAAATTTGTTGTCACCAATTTTAAACCCTTGGCAATCCACAATGAGTGTGCGCAACATGTTGACGCTTGTCTGGACCACGTTCAACTGACGACTGACTGACGATCAGGTGTGATCATGGCATGGACTTACCTGCCATGCTAGTTTCAAAATTGAGGTTAGGGTAAGACAGGGGGACATGCAAAAATAAGAATTTAAGAATTACATCATTTTATTATCATAACACGTCTTACAGGCTTTTGTCATTTTAGGATAAGGACGATAGCAACTGATACAACAATATAGTCTCTTGTGTTTGTAACGTCCATAACACCGATGATGTCCCAATGTCTCTAAACTAGGCGTTTTTGATGGTGAGCTGCTCACCGAAGCACCATGGATACCATACGGTCCACACGTATCGTAACTTGTTTTTTTTTCATCACCCAGAGACACAAGTGAGGGATAGCTTGAATGACAGGGTATATTTCCCACTTTCATTCTGCACAGGTAGGGGCAGGTGGGTGACCAGCGCTGATGTTCCTGCATGGGTTCATCGCCCTCCTGCCATTGGTCTATGATGATGGGACAAAAGGCACATTTCACTTCATCTCTTGTTTTTAAATAGTAGAATCCAGCAGCCGCCAAGGCTTGAGGGTTTATGAAAGGCACTGGCCATGTGGCAAACGTCTTGAAACGTTGTTCCTCAGAGTTTAAATTCATGGATGTGACGTCTCTTGAGGCTTTAAAGCAAGACATGACTGAGCGGCTTGACGTGGGATGACCTGTTATTTATACACTCGTCACTTGGTTGGACAGTGGATAATAGTTGACTTGTTTGTGATGAATAATCAAACAGTAGGCCGTCGTATTGGCTGGTACATTGTCATGCGTTTCAAAATCTAGTCGAATGTCGATATTGGATGGCTTGACAGACTCTTCCAGGTAAGAACAGTCAAAGACAATCAGTGGTGCTCTTGCCTTAAACGCTTGGGGTAGTAGCATGGGGCCGTTCTCTTTTTGATAATACGACCATCGAAATTTAGAAAACAAGTCGTACAGGGGGCCAAACTTATTTTTTGAAAAATCCAAATCCAGTCCTTCATAGGGAAACATAGCTCCGTTGAGGAAAAGACGTGCATTTCTCAATTGCAGGTGATCAAATTGCGTGGCATCTTTGGTTTGTTGATACTTGCGATTCGTTTGAAAACCCACAATCAGGTAGAGAGGTCTCTCTGTATAGCGAGCTGTTTTTACAGACCAACTGTGTGTGTTGGTAGTGGGCAATAGCGGATACTCATGGAGTGCCCAGCTTCTAAATTCCATGGGTAGAGGCATATCTCTCTTTACCATTTTAAGTATGTCCAGTTTTTTGCTATCGTTAAGGGTCACATGGGGGACTTTCCATAGCAAGCGTTGTAGTTGAATTTTTGAATCGATGGGGGCATTGTCGGCTCCCTTGAGTGCATTGTTATCACTCCTGTCTCTCACCAGATAAAGCACTTGCCTTGCGTTGACCACAATGCGTTGGTGATCTTCAGCAAAGCCTAGAATTAGTTTAAGAGGTAAATATCCAGTAAAGGTTCCATCGGTGTGTACCATCCAGTCATTGGTCGAGTCAGGACACCAACCTGCCATGCAAAGTGTTTTACCTTCTTCCTCACTATAAGAGGGGTATAGTTTCATGACACTGGAAATGCCCACATTTCGAGTGCTATCCACCACGATATCGTTAATGACATAACGTACTTCAGAAAACAGAAAGGCTAAACCATGGTTGGCCAACTTGGATGTGGTAGGTGTAGAGCCATCGGCTTTGGTGAGCCGACCTTCAATCTGAATGACACTTTCATGCGGTAGGGTGTAAATATCTTGGTTGTTGATAACAAATTGAATTTCATCATTGTTATTGAGTCCAGGTGTTTGAGCTTGATAGGAATGGAGATCAATTCTTACCACTCCTGGTTGCTCCTCGATGCGGTTCGCTATCTCTAGGATAGAATTCATCATGAGAGTTGACGTGGTAACCCAAATGCTGTAAAATCTGCTTGTTCTGAGATGTTAACGTGTATTCACGTGGCAAACAACTAACACCATTCCTAGACGGTGTTGTTGCTTTATACACAAACTTCATAGTGGCTTTAGCACCAACTTGTAAGTCACTGGTGTGGTAGAATCTAGATCAATGAGTTGTTGATCTCTATTGATCAGTCTTAATGTTATATTACTAATACTATCAACAGCCACAGCATGAAAAAGCACCACTGGAGGGTTTTCACGAATAATATAGCCATTGGGCGATGTCACAATAAAGTCATAAAGTGAATGCGATGGTTCTTGATTGGTGTACACTTGGCTAATAATATTACACGTCACCGACACATGATGGTCCTCAATGAATTTCACTTCATGGTCTGATTCATGTTTTTTGTTGGGCTCCAACACACGTGGTTTAAATCCTAGTAATGGACCAATGGAATCGGGGTGTGTTTTAAAGTAAATGTTGAATGAGGAGAAAATACTGCAGCAATGAGTGTTAGTATTGCCTACAAGTTCAAACTTGTGCGTTCCGTCAAGAAATGACTTTAAACCATATTGATTGATCAACACCACATAAATGTGTTCATAAATATCATCGATCGTGTATCCACCAGAGTTCAAGGTGAGCACAGAATCATCATAGTAAAACTTGTTGTTCACATTTTCACGTATGTTGTATATTCGATTGTACGTTTCAAGAGAAACAAGTCCTAAACCATAGGGTTTTTCACTCAATTCGATAGGCGGGTAGAAGTCTAGGCTGACTTCGGGTCCACGTCCATGCACTGTAAACGTTTTACTTTCTGCCGACATACTGGTGGCGTTTTTGCTTATGCTGCGTCTTATATAAAAAAATTAAACACAAACGTCCACACTGTTGGCTGTTAAACGTTTGCTCTCGTTTCACATTATAATATATCTTGATCCTGTTTCCAAAATAGGTCACTAGTTCCATGGGCGGGGGCAAATTCCCAAAACTGTCAAAGTACCATACCGTGGATCCCTCTTTGACATAAGCTACATAATGCGTTCCTGGTCCTCGGTGATCATCCAAATTGACAACAGCACATTCCTGTTTCCAAGGTCGTGGGGGTAATTGGTTTCGCATAAACACACCTCGAAAATGAGAAAGCTTTAGTTGTTTAGCATAGCTTTCCACTTGTTCATGCGTCAGGGCATGTCTCGCTATGGCAGAGGTTATTTTTTTTTTTTTTTAATATTTCGAAATGGTGAAATCCCAAATCCTTGTTGATAAAAGGCTGGCTTTAAATTGGCATTTCTAGCCCCCATGGCAATCGCTTCCATCGTTTCATTGTGTCGCTGACTTTCTTTGAGTTGTTGCTTGCCCTGCTGCGCGGCTTTAATGGTTTTCGCCACTGCACTGGCACCGCCCAAAAGTGAGCCCAGAGCAGCCAACCCGGCAAATAATGCAGGTAAAAATCCCGCTCGTTTGGGGACTGGAATCACTCGCCCTTGGTTTGAAACCTGTCGCCGACGTTTTGGAATAACCTGTCTCTGTGCGACGTTTTGGAATAACCTGTCTCTGTGCTGCTCGAAGGGCTTTCCTTATGGTCAATACATTATTTTTTCTTTTTTTCTTTCGCAAGGGCTTGTCCTCGAATGTTGAAAACCCTGGCTTTGCCAATGACAATGTCCTTTTTTTAGTCTTTCTCACCACATACCTTTGTTTCACCATGATGATAATGACCAACAACCTTTCACACGAAAGTTTAAATCACAACTAACGTCAGATGGTTATTTCATGGCTGTATATTCCAATTCCACATAAAGTGGGAAGTCGTTTATGGTTTTTCCCGCTTGCTTTTCATCCCATGTCAACATGAGGTGAAAGGATAATTCGTCCCCTGCATTGACCATTTCATGGTCATGGACCAACATCCTATGACCATTTATCTTTATTTGTAAATGGTTCTCATCAGGTATGGCATATTTGATGTGAATGGTTCCATCATAGTGTAATCGATAGTGGCTTAAACCCGAAGCAAGCACATAGGTCAAGTGCTGATCATGGACTAGCGGTAAATGGTTTCTGTCATTCACAGGTTTTTCATTTGTCAGATACACTAAAAACACAGATGGGATAAATTTATAAAGCCTTTTCATTTCATGGGTCACGTAACGCTTGGTACAAACATCGTCTTCGTCTTGTGGGTCTTCCACGTGAAAATCCGATGGTGATTAGCGCTATAGCCATTCACCATAAGCTGGGGCACTTTGTCATAAAACTCATACACTTTGTTATCCACATACTTTTTCGTAGTAACGTCTGTAGACACTTGAGGATGTTTTACATGGGTTAACCGCTTTCCCTTAAAGTCATAATCTCCCTGTTTTGTGCGTGGCACTACTGACGTATCCACATAGTGTTTATTAGCAGGATCTGTTTCTTGTTTAGGATCATGTATGGGGACAGGCCTACCTTTGGCCATCAACGCACGTCCAAAGACATCCATCGTCAACCTGTAGTATCAGTCTACTGTTTCTATGACAAGGTTCGGTGTCCTGTATATAGACAGCCTGCTAGCCTGTCTAAGCCTTAGTTAAAATGAAGATTATTAAGCAGCAAGAGTCATTCCCCGTGGGGGACATGGTTTCCCATCTCTGTCCCACATCACGTGAACAACGCCATGGTTCACTGTTTCCATCTTCCATTCGCTGCATCATTGTGGGGCCTTCCGGCTGTGGAAAGACAAATCTTTTGCTAACGCTCATCACAGCGCCCAATGGTCTGCGTTTTCAAAATATTTATATTTTTGCAAAATCTCTCTACCAACCCCTCTACGTGTTTCTGGATCAAGTCATGTCTGGATTACAAAAAGAGAATATGGGTTATTTTACATTTTCCATGCAAGAAAATGTGATTTCACCGGATGAGGTAAAGCCTGATTCACTCATGATTTTCGATGATGTATCCACTGAACGTCAAGGCATCATTCAAAGCTATTTCAGCATGGGTCGTCACAAACATATCGATTGCTTCTATCTTGGACAAACGTATTCAAAAATGTCCAAACAGTTGATTCGTGACAATGCCAATGTCATTGTTTTATTTCGTCAGGACGAGAGGAACAGTCGTCACATTTATAATGAACATGTGAATCCGGATATGACCTTTCAAATGTTTACAGAATTGTGTGCCAAGTGCTGGAACACTCAACGTCATGCCTGTTTAGTGATTGACAAACAAAGTGAACTCAACCAAGGACGGTATCGCTTAGGGTTTGATCATTTTATTGCTATTTAAGGCCTTGTCTCATTCCCCGGCAAGTCATTTGCCAAGACACCATGGCGTTAGCAGAGAGTCAATTAAAAAAGCATATTATTAGAGCAAAAAATACTATTCGCCAAAAGTTTCGTCAATTGAAACAATCACGTGCCAATCATGCTTTGTTTATTCAACAACATTTAGCACCTCCGCTAAAAGCCATGTTGAAACCCTCTTTCAAGCCATCTGAAACTCTACCCACCGTTTCACAAGCCACGCAGACGCTGCACGAGGACCCTGAGGAAGAGGAAGAGGAACAGGAAGATTTGACTAGTGTTAGTGAAGTTGAGGATGAGGAGGAACAAGTGTTTACGCCTCAAAAAAAGGCCGCACCCCTTGCAGAGTTTTTGAGAAAAAAGAAATCCTTGGCCATGGTCGATACACCTTGCCCTTCCAGGGCGTCTCCGTTTTCACAACTCTTGGCCACCCCTCAACATAAAGCACAACTGAAAACCATTTTAATAAAATATTATGGATCAACATTGGAACCCTATTTCACCGATCTATTTATTGGAAACACAGATACCACGTATGGTGTTCGCTATGAGGATGATAGTTTTAAAATTGGCGATTCATCCATTAAATTTGCTCGTACTAAAGCTGTCATTAAAAACATCAACTATAAATTAACCCCAGGACTGTTAAAGCTGCTCTTTTCTCGGACCCCCTCTTCCCATGATTATACGTCAGAGGACCTTGACAAATATAAATCCATTTTAATGGATACCCATGCCCACAAAAGACAGTATGATCCCACGCAACAAGTGAATGCCAATATATCTCAAAAATATAAAACCATCATTGCAAAAATGTTTCCCACCAGTCAAAGTACTCGTCGTAAAGCATCCGCTTCGGGAGTGACATTTAAACCATTAAAACCCCTTGTGGATGTTACCTACTGGCACAATCCCAATAAGCTCGTCCAGCGGCTACAGTTGTTGCATGCCTCACGTCAAGCTGGCCATACCGGTCACGATTGGGAAATTCAAGAAATTGAACAAGAACTTCGAAATGCCAAAATTATTGTTTAAGCCCTCACCCATTAAAATGGGTATTGCTCACGAGTTGCATCGCCCAGCTAGGCGTCATTATCCACGACTCAAGGTGATTTCACGAGGTGTGGATGAACTTTGGCAGGCTGACTTGGTTGAAATGATACCCTATGCTGGCGTTAACGACGGTGTACGCTATATGTTGACCGTCATTGATGTCTATTCCAAAATGGCCTTTGTTGAACCTGTGCGTCGCAAGTCTGGTCCACTAGTTACCAAGGCCTTTCACCATATTATTCAACACTCCCAACGTCAACCTCAGCTGCTACAAACCGACCAGGGGAAAGAATTTTTCAACAAGGATTTCTCCAGTTTTCTCAAATCTAAGGATATTCACCATTACACCACGTACAGCAATCTCAAAGCCAGTGTGGTCGAGCGGTTCAACCGAACATTGAAAACCCATATGTGGAAAGCGTTTACCGCTCAGGGCAGTTATCGCTGGTTGGACATGTTACCTGAGCTAGTATCACGTTACAATGACACGATTGGGACCAAGCCACGTCTCGTAACTAAAAATATTCAGCGATTGGATAAACTGTTTAACCCCATAAAAACAGCTGATCCTAAACGTCACCGACTGAACATTGGGGATTTTGTTCGTGTGAGCAAATTTAAGTCTGCCTTCAATAAGGGCTACACGCCTCAGTGGGGGACTGAACTATTTCGAATTCGTCGAGTCTACTTGGACACTCCAGTCACCTATTTACTCGAGGACCTCAATCATCAACCCATAAAAGGTAGATTTTATCTACATGAACTTCAGAAAACAGCATTTCCTCAGCACTATCTTGTGGAAAAAGTGTTGAAACAAAAAGGAAATAAACTCTACGTCAAATGGTTAGGGTTTAACTCTACGTTTAATTCTTGGATCAATAAACTACATGTTGTGTGAACCTGTGTACTTTTTATTTATTCACCCATGTTGTACACTACCTATAGCTCTATGTATACAGCGCTCCGCGCTTCATGCATGTTCATACATGTTTGTCTTTCCCTTTCCTCCTGTGTTCTCTCATACATTACCCCCTCCCCTCTCCCTCCCTTCACCTCCCACCACTGCTGTTTGCAGTTCTTGCCTGTCTATTGGTTGTGACATCATTCCGACAAGTTGCATCATACTTTTTACTGATTCAGCGATTCCCACGCTTTGACCATTCTGTTATCAGGCACGTGGACAGCTAACGTCCCAGGCGAACACCTGTGCCGGATCAAATTTCACGTCAACTTGCATTTTGTCACGTACGAAGCAAGACAGGATGTAACTTGTTAACAGTTATCGCGCATGTGGACAGATAACGTCCCAAGCGAACACCTGCGGTAGATCAAATTTCACATGAACTTGCATTTTGTCACGTACGAAGCAAAACAGGATGTCACTGGTTTAGCCTACATGTGGTTTCACAAATGTGTGTGCATGCCTTTCACACTCCCCTGCCACCACGATGGTCAGATTATTTCACCTTCAAGCGTCACCTGTTGTCAAGTCAGATCGGAGCCTTCCAATAAGCTCAAATGACATTCACCTCCTGCTCGTCGGCAAGTTTATTTTCTCTACTCGCTTCGACCAACATAGAACCTAGTTCTCATCACCGTTTACACGTTAAAGGTAAAAGGTGTGAAAAAACGTACCCTCGCTCTGTCATACACCGACCCGCCGAAATAGCGATTGATCTATTGAACACAGCCACCTTGGTCAGCGACAGGTTTGTTGAAACACACACACCCAGCCGTATCGTCTCTCTCAACCACCACGCTTTATAAACATTATAAACAGGTAACGGTAATGATTTTTTTTTCAACATGTACGGCGTTAGGCCCTTTGTGAATTATTTTTTCGAAAAAAATATCTACCACATTTGAAAGGGGGCGTTAGCCCGAGTCCTAGGACACCTCGTACACGTCTCTAGCGTTATTGGTTCGTGACATATCGGCAAAAATTATAAAAAAACACGTGTTTACCCCAAAATCGCGTTTCCCAATTTTTTTAAAATTACAACGAGTGGTCCATAGCAAAGAGGACGTCTTCCCGAATCCTTGGACCCATCGTACATGCCTCTAGCGTTATTGCTTCGTGAGATATCGGCAAAATCACAAAAAACATGTGTTTACCCCAAATTCGAGTTTCCAATTATATTAAAAATTATAACGAGTGGTCCATAGGAGAGAGGACGTTACCCCGAGTCCTTGGACCTGTCGAACACGCCTCTAGCGTTATTGGTTCGTGAGATATAGCAAAAAGTCTAAAATCACGTTTTTACCCCAAAAAATTCTGTTTCCCTCATTCTCAAAAACTTTAACCTATTACCAAAATAAAGAGGGTTTCGAGACAAGCCATTTGACACGTCATAGGCCCAAATCCGACCATGCATTCGTGAGATATCGGAAAAAGTCTAAAATCATGGTTTTACCCCCAAAAAGCCTGTTTCCCTCATTCTCAAAACTTTAACCTATTAATAGCATATATAGAGCTTCGAGACAAGCGATTTGACACGTCACACGTCCAAATCCGACCTTGCGTTCGAGAGATATCGGCAAACGTCGTAGGAAAGTAGGCGACTATCTGGCTCTCTCCTCACCACCAAAACCTCTTCTTATCAATCTTTTTTTCAAAGAGCTCGATCTCTTACAAAAATCCCAAGTGCGCATGCGTAAAAAAAACAAAAACAAAAATGTTCATCCATAGCGGCAGCCAGAAAAACGCATGCACGATATGAGCAACAACATTTAAGTTCATTTTAGCAGCGCACCTTATACATGTCGTATTTGAAAAGAGACTTTCACTAAAAATTACAATTTCACCCCCTAGTAGGGGTAGGTTTTATTTAGGGGTTGAAATGAGTGGTCCATAGCAAAGCCCCCGTCAGCCCGAGTCCAACGACACCTCATTTATTAAAATCCGACCATCGGTTTGCGAGATATTGGCTTGGACTCACGCGGCGGCCATGACACTATTTGGAAACCGCCTTACCCCTCTACTGGACCCGACGCGCTGATCACGCGTCACCCCAATATCTGCAGGCCGAATGGCTGGGCAGCGGTCGCTTGGTCGGCCTTAGCCCGTTGTTTAATAATAATAATAATTTGAGGATAAATTTAGACGCAGTTTGCACTCAGGGAATTTAGATGAGAAGAAAATCCCAGGAGCTTTATCAGAATTAGGAGAAAATCTCGGACACATTCAGGAAAAGAGATTTGAAATTTTATGGGCATGGGCTATTGTCAGATTGCGTGATCACAGGCTGACTAAAATAATTCTAAATGTTCGTTTCTCAATGAAAATTAAGAACAACCCTGGCTGCTTAAGTTAAAAAAAAAAGTTTTTATTTATTTATCGTATGGCTTTCAATGCCGGGAGTGTCAGAAGACATGTTCGGCTCGCCAAAGGCTGAAGCTGCTTAAAGCGGATACCCATAGGGTGAGCTACAAGTTCCGTTCAATTTCAAGTATTTCCAACTTTCGCTACCAGATGTCACTGATACCTAGTGGTGAACGTTGAAACTTTGACAGAGCGTTACAACGAAATCTAGCCTAGAAATTTAGCTTCACACAAGTTTAGTCTATGGAAGGATCATTATATGCCATAAATCTATGACATGGGACCGCCGGCTTTACTTCCCCTGCGAAGGAAGGCATACTGAAGGATTTTAACGTTCTTAAAAAAATCCGACGACTTCGGCCGGGTTTGAACCCGCTATCTTGGGCACAACAGTTCAGCATGCTACCGACTACGCCACCAAACAACCCTGGCTGCTTGAAGTTAAAAAAATATATATATATATCAGGAAATAGACATCAGAAATGATACGGTAGCCGACAGGACTAAATTCAGGGAACTAGTTGACAATCATCGATTTTCAGATCACCCAAACTTTGCATCCAAAAGAACCTGGACGGAGAAGCGCAGAAAGAACCATAGCGAGAAGATGAAGAGATTTTGAGAGGACAAGAAAGCAAGATCAGCTGAATAGGTTCAATCGCGCTCCGTAGACGGACATAACGATGTAAAAAGAATAACAAGTAGTTCCGTAAAGAACTATACAGCCTATTTTCATATATCCTACTTATGTAAATTGCCACTATCAACATTCAAATTTTCAGTTTGATTGCTGTAATAGATTCGTAGATATTGAGAACCGCCTAAATAGTTCGTATTTTTATATACAGGCCTTAACGTTATATAGTATTACATGAAGATTATTATTTAGGAGTTTTTATTCCAACTTCAATCGCATGATTAGGGCACAAGAAATAAAAACTTAATTTTAAAATTTCGCACAGCTGCCATCTTGAGATTATGTAAACAATTGAACTAAATTAGATGTCAGTGCATTGCAATTCGTATAGTCATTTGCTGTACCAAATTTCACTGCGTTCGGATGGATAAATCGTGAGAGAAGTCTATTTAAATGTTTCAAATTCGCTTGGCTGCCATGTTCGTCTTGTAGTTAACAGGTTTTTGAATAGGTGAACGTCTAGTAGTGCCCTTTATCACGGTACAAGATTTCAGGGTGATATGAGTAACAGTTTTGGAGATATAGAATCCCGGTGAAATATTTCGCACAGCCACCATGTTGGATTGGTGAGACGTAATAAGATTTGAAGGACACGCTTGGGGTCGGTCGAAAAAAAAAACAAAAAAAAACACACACACACACACACACACACACACACACACACACACACACACACACACACACACACACACACACACACACACACACACACACACACACACACACACACACACACACACACACACACACACACACACACACACACACACACACACACACACACACACACACACACACACACACACACACACACACACACACACACACACACACACACACACACACACACACACACACACACACACACACACACACACACACACACACACACACACACACACACACACACACACACACACACACACACACACACACACACACACACACACACACACACACACACACACACACACACACACACACACACACACACACACACACACACACACACACACACACACACACACACACACACACACACACACACACACACACACACACACACACACACACACACACACACACACACACACACACACACACACACACACACACACACACACACACACACACACACACACACACACACACACACACACACACACACACACACACACACACACACACACACACACACACACACACACACACACACACACACACACACACACACACACACACACACACACACACACACACACACACACACACACACACACACAAAAAAAAGGTGATCTCATAAGCCTACTTTTTCATAAATCAAAATAGGCTGGTAATAACCGGTCAGAAAGAAATGGCATATGAGGCAACTCACTACAAAATAGCATTGACAAATTAATACTCGTACAAAAGGCAGTTATCCTTTCTACATGTAGAATTGTTAGTCTGTTCATGGGGAACTAGAACATAACAGGAGATTGGGAAGGAACCATACCGGCATTCGCCTTGAGCAGACGTAAGAAACTACGGAAAACCACTTCCAAGATGGCTAAGGTTGGAATCGAACCCACCTCTTCTTAGTTTTGCCTGACGAGGCAGAGTGTACCTCCAGCCCTTGGACCATAAATACTGAGTAGAGAATCGAACCCAGGATATCTGAATTAAGAGCCTCAATACGTAGCCCGAGACCATAGAAGACGACCGTCTGTGAGTGTGGTGAGCGAAGGCATTTACATGTATTTCGCCGCAAAACGGTGATTTAACCTGACAGATTATTTCCGACATCTGAGTCATTATGGCTCAGAGAATGTCACTTCCTGTACTGCTCAAGTCTAAGCTGTGTGAACCTGAGAGGAATGTGCATCGCGGACTATGAGAAACGGTGTTGACGAGTGATGAGGTTTCTCGGTCCGTGCATAGTACAGAACCAAATACATTGGTCGGTGACTCACTGACTCATTCGTAACACCACACTGGTTTCAGAGAAGACCCTACGTTAGCAGTATTGGAATAGACGAGCATGTCAAGTAACACGGCGGGCTGTTGACAGGCCCTTCTCTTCTCGCCTGACTCTTCCCTGCTCTTTCTCCTCACCCCGCAAGTTCATAGAGCTTGGACTCGCACAGTACTTCAAGTAATGAGTAGAATGTCCTCCATCCGACACTGACATTAATTGACACCCTACACTATAGGTAAAGCCCTGCGTGGATGAGGATATCCGTGGATAAACCCGTCATGTAGATAATGTTCTACCCACGGGGTAGAAGTTCACTGTATTTGATGATATTCACGAGACGGGAAATATTCTAGCCCGTTGCCGGGTTCACGTTACACCACAAAATGTAGTTCGTTTTACAGTACGTAGTAAATTATTCGAAAGTAAAATCGCCAGAGACAGCTGCTCCAGAAACAAAGTCAGGTCTGTTCAGCTCTGCAAGTGTTCCACGTTTCTAAGAAAACGCGACTGTCTCTTTTAAAGGATATCGCACGTCCACACCCACTGACGCCATTGAATGAAACAAGCGCTTCACTAGTTGAGAAATAAACTGCCGACAATAAGAAAAAAATACGCCGTAACGCTTGGATACTTTCAAAGAATAAAATGAAACTTATTTTTTCTTGCATTTTTTGAAAATCAAATGCAAGGAAGATTAAGAGTAACTTCACTTAAAAGTTTAGGCTATTTTTAGAAGAGAATAAATGAAGTTCTTAGACTTTTGGCAAATTTTCAAGAACTGCGTCCATCGCCTACTATACTGAGTGGTCAGAAATCACAGGAAGGGTAGTTCCATGAGAAAAATGTGCCGTGTATGACTCCTGAGCGTTGCGGGTAGCTGCAGCGGAATAGAGCAGTCTGTCACAGACACGAGTGTAATGAAATTGGCAACACGTCGCGAGTTAACCGACTTTGACCGTGGGATGATCATCGGCGCACGGCGCATGGGTCATAGTATTTCGGAGATTACACGTGAATTCGGGTTTCCGAGGTCAACAGTGTCGAGGATGGATCTTCAATATAGTTATTTATTGTTGTTTTAAGGGGCGGAACAGTGAGGTCATCTGCCCCTCTTAACACAGATTAAATTATACAAATTTGGAATATATATTTAAATTTTAAGGTGGAAGCCGAAATATTGAAAAATACGGTACCTAAAAATAATACAAAAAGAAAATAAATAAAACTAATAATATTACAATAACATACAATCATAAATACAAATATACGGGATACAAAAAATCCTCAATATCGCAGAGATAATTTTACCATCCGCGTAAACTGTCGCATTGAACGACCACAGGTGTTTAACGAACGGACATCACGTCACCTCAGCAGAATCATACGGGGCGATCGAAGGGCTACTGTTAGTCAGATCTCTCTCTCTATCTTGATTCGTTTAGTCGATTCCGACTCTCCGTGACCCCATGTACTAAACTACGCCAATTTCTTGTGAGCCAGATCACTCCCAGTTAAATGTTGGGTGTCAATGTCTCGCCATTGCTGCCATTTTGAGGGCTCGCGGAGGAGCAACTCGTTATTAACCCTCATATTCCGTGCCTTCCCATAACTTGAGCAGAATCTAGAGCGCCTAAAGGAATTTTTACTGCAACCAAACTTTTCGATGCTCTAGGAAGTACTGAATAACAAGTCATTAGATGAAAGCCCAATAATGCCACAAAAAAAGCGCCATTCTCACATCTCAACAATAGCGGAAGCGAAATGCAAATACTGCCATAAAATTTCAAATCCAACCCAAGGCGACAGAATCCCTTTATAAACCTTACATGTTCATATTCTTGTTCCCAAATGTAATTAACATGATCAATTGCCCGGAGACTTAAAAGAAGGAAGGAAGGAAGGAAGGAAGGAAGGAAGGAAGGAAGGAAGGAAGGAAGGAAGGAAGCTTTCAGTTTTACGTGACCGTTAATCATGCGATAATGAGCCATGGGACCTCCTTTTTACGTGAAATCCGAACCACAGGACATGGCATTTCACTTCGAAAATATCGCATGCATTGACCAGGAATCGAACCCGGTCCACCTTGGTGAGAGGACAACAGCTTGACCGCTGCGCCACCATGCCCCCGGGACTTAAAAGAAAACCATCACAATGAATTCTTATCCTAAATGAGAAAAGGGCAAGCAATCGAAAAGAAGGAAAGGAACATCTTGAGGAAAATTCTTAGACCGCAGAAGACCACAGATGGGACATAGAAAAAGGAGAAATGAGGATCTCTACAAGAATTCCCAAAATATCACGGACGCAATGCGAAAATCAATACTGGAATTCTACGGACATCTAATAAGAATGGAAGACAAACGACTGACTAAAAAAAATCCTAAAATATATAATTAGATTGAGGAGGACCACGAAATGGATGGAGGAGGTTAAGAAGGACATTGAAGAAATTAAAATTACCTCTGATATTGATCCTCAAACCAGAACGACGTTCAGAACTCAAGTAGATAATCTCCAGGTCCGGATTCTGATGACATGTCATCTTTTAAATGGTTCACCACATACATTGTTAACTTATATACAAATCCTGTTCATGGCCCCCACATTACAGAAATGCATTTTTTTAAGTCATATTTTCGTCATTTTTCTAAGTATTGTATTTTAAGGCAATTTTCTCCCTTTTCGCGTCATTATTTTGCCATTTTATGGAATTTATTAGAATATTTTATACGTTTTGAGTCATTTTCTCACAAATTGTTCGTGATGCTTTTTTTTGCGTATGTTAGTGGATATTAACGGAATTGAAAGTGAGGATGAATACGAATACATGAGGATCTTCACAACTTTGTTCAACGCTTATTTCTTGGAATATCCACATTCCAAGAGACACATTAGACTAAAATAATAACCAGTATTTGTGTGCAAATAATTCGTATTTGTGAAATAATAATGAAATTATATCAGGTAGGCCTACCTATTAAATTCATTTCAACCTGCAATGACGCGGTCCGTTTGCTTTGTGTGATGAAATTATGTAATTTTCATTCTAATTTTAGGTAATTTTTTAAAGTTTTCGGGTCATTTTGGGGATTTATGCAGTCATTTTATAGGTCATTTTTTAAAAATTTGAAGTCATCAAAATCCGTGCCCTGATAATCACAAATGAAGAACAGGCCCAAACCCGTAATAACTGAGGAGCAGAGAAAATTAAGGAGTGAACGAGAAGAGAAAAGAATACTGGCCAGAAAGCATGAAGTTACTCGCAGGTCCATAGCTGGCTAAATTCGGAAGCAATGAAAAAGAAGAATTCTAATCAACGTAATTATGAAAGACGTTTCGACAACTTAAATTTTCCTTAGCGTTACGTTGTTTTTTTTTTCTTCTTTGGGCAGCAGTGTACTTGTCTCATTCTGTGCACAGTCTCTACCTAATGACTGAATAATTTTAATCTGCTTCCAGCAGACTTAAGAGGCATTCAATATGTTCTTAGAAATTCGATACAAATCTCGCATATACAGGGATGGGCTCTATCGAGCCTATTTATAACAATGACTGTTGTAAAGATCTGAGGGCTACGTACAAAATCAGCTGGTGGGAGGGCGTTGAGCTATTTTTCGGAGAAAAAACGCACACTAACACGACTGATACTATTGCTTGACAGAAGCGAGTGGATAATCGGAAAGAATGTGAGTTCGAGCGGTGACGTAAGCACACAGCACTGCACGGAAATACCGTACACTCTGCTTTCAGCTGGGTCACGTAGCGTCTAATGTGTTACTGATGGAGCATAAATGATAATAATTAATAATACTTGTATTTGTTTTACGCCCCTTTAACTACTGTGGCTTTTAGAGATGCTGTGGTGCCAGAATTTTGCCCTGAAGGGGATCTTAAACGTGCCAGCAAATCTACAGACACGGCCCCCTCACACATTATAGTGGGCGATGTATTAAAGATAGAGATATGCTGTCACGGACCATTTTAGTTGAACTTAGAATAATAGAATAATACTTACATTCATAATATATAGATATTTTTAACAGTTTACCCAGTGTAAGTTTAAAAGGCGCACGCACGGCAGGTTTTTCTTCGACTCGATTCACTGAAGTAGTTACTGCTCGGCTTCCTTTGGTCATAAATGAATGTTTTTGAACAGAAACCTTCCTCAAGAAATCCAATTTCAAATAAACCATATGGAGGGGAGGTAAAATTCAAATAAACAAGAGGGAAGGAAGGAGGTAAAATACAAACTACAAGGCGGGAAAAATTCAAATAACCAAGAGGGAGGGAGGGGAAAATAACCGAGAGAGGGAGGAAAAAATTCAAATAACCAAGAGGGAGGGAGGGGAAAATAACCGAGAGAGGGAGAGAAAAATTCAAAACAACCAAGAGGGAGGGAAAACTTCAGATAACCAAGAAGGAGGGAGGGAACACTTCAAATAACCAAGAGGGAGGGAGGGGAAAATAACCGAGAGAGGGAGAAAAAAATCCCAAAAAACCAAGAGGGAGGGAAAACTTCAGATAACCAAGAAGGAGGGAGGGAACACTTCAAATAACCAAGAAGGAGGGAGGGAGAAAAAAATAACCGAGAGAGGGAGGGAAAAATTCAAATAACCAAGAGGGAGGGAGGGGAAAATAACCGAGAGAGGGAGAGAAAAATTCAAAAAAACAAGAGGGAGGGAAAACTACAGATAACCAAGAAGGAGGGAGGAACACTTCAAATAACCAAGAAGGAGGGAGGGAGGGAAAAATTCAACCAAGAGGGACAGAGGGAAAAATTAAAGTAATCAAAAGGGAGGGAGAGAAAATTAAAATAACCATGAGGGAGGGAGGGAGTGAAAAGTAACCGACAGAGGGAGGGAACAATTCAAATAACCATGAGGGAGGGAAAACTTGAAATAACCAAGAAGGAGGTAGAGAAAAATTCAAATAACCAAGAGGGACGGAGGGTAAAATTAAAATAACCAAGAGGGACGGAGGGTAAAATTAAAATAACCAAGAGGGACGGAGGGTAAAATTAAAATAACCAAGAGGGACGGGGGGTAAAATTAAAATAACTAAGAGGGACGGAGGGTAAGATTAAAATAACTAAGAGGGAAGGAGGGTAAAATTAAAATAACTAAGAGGGACGGAGGGTAAAATTAAAATAAACAAGAGGGACGGAGATTAAATTAAAATAACTAAGAGGGACGGAGGGTAAAATTAAAATAACCAAGAGGGACGGAGGGTAAAATTCATATAACCAAGAGGGACGGAGGGTAAAATTAAAATAACCAAGAGGGACGGAGGGTAAAATTAAAATAACTAAGAGGGACGGAGGGTAAAATTAAAATAACCAAGAGGGACGGAGGGTAAAATTAAAATAACCAAGAGGGACGGAGGGTAAAATTAAAATAACCAAGAGGGAAGGAGGGTAAAATTAAAATAACCAAGAGGGAAGGAGGGTAAAATTAAAATAACTAAGAGGGACGGAGGGTAAAATTAAAATAAACAAGAGGGACGGAGGGTAATATTAAAATAAACAAGAGGGACGGAGGGTAAAATTAAAATAACTAAGAGGGAAGGAGGGTAAAATTAAATTAACTAAGAGGGACGGAGGGTACAATTAAAATAACTAAGAGGGGAGGAGGGAAAACTTGAAATAACCAAGAAGGAGGTAGGGAAAAATTCAAATAACCAAGAGGGACGGAGATTAAATTAAAATAACTAAGAGGGACGGAGGGTAAAATTAAAATAACCATGAGGGACGGAGGGTAAAATTAAAATATTTAAGAGGGAAGGAGGGTAAAATTAAAATAACTAAGAGAGAAGGAGGGTAAAATTAAAATAACCAAGAGGGACAGGGGTAAAATTAAAATAACCAAGATGGACGGAGGGTAAAATTAAAATAACTAAGAGGGACGGGGGGTAAAATTAAAATAACTAAGAGGGAAGGAGGGTAAAATTAAAATATTTAAGAGGGAAGGAGGGTAAAATTAAAATAACTAAGAGGGAAGGAGGGTAAAATTAAAATAACCAAGAGGGAAGGAGGGTAAAATTAAAATAACCAAGAGAGACGGAGGGTAAAATTAAAATAACCAAGTGGGACGGAGGGTAAAATTAAAATAACCAAGAGGGACGGAGGGTAAAATTAAAATAACCAAGAGGGACGGAGGGTAAAATTAAAATAACCAAGAGGGACAGGGGTAAAATTAAAATAACCAAGATGGACGGAGGGTAAAATTAAAATAACCAAGAGGGACGGAGGGTAAAATTAAAATAACCAAGAGGGACGGAGGGTAAAATTAAAATAACCAAGAGGGACTGAGGGTAAAATTAAAATAACCAAGAGGGACAGGGATAAAATTAAAATAACCAAGAGGGACGGAGGGTAAAATTAAAATAACCAAGAGGGACGGAGGGTAAAATTAAAATAACCAAGAGGGACGGAGGGTAAAATTAAAATAACCAAGAGGGACGGAGGGTATAATTAAAATAACCAAGAGGGACGGAGGGTAAAATTAAAATAACTAAGAGGGAAGGAGGGTAAAATTAAAATAACTAAGAGGGAAGGAGGGTAAAATTAAAATTACCAAGATGGACGGAGGGTAAAATTAAAATAACCAAGAGAGACAGGGGTAAAATTAAAATAACCAAGAGGGACGGAGGGTATAATTAAAATAACCAAGAGGGACGGAGGGTAAAATTAAAATAACTAAGAGGGAAGGAGGGTAAAATTAAAATAACTAAGAGGGAAGGAGGGTAAAATTAAAATTACCAAGATGGACGGAGGGTAAAATTAAAATAACCAAGAGAGACAGGGGTAAAATTAAAATAACCAAGAGGGACAGGGGTAAAATTAAAATAACCAAGAGGGACGGAGGGTAAAATTAAAATTACCAAGATGGACGGAGGTAAAATTACAAGAACCAAGAGGGACAGGGGAAAATATAAAATAACCAAGATGGGGTAGGGGGAAGGGAAGAGGGGAGGGGGAAGAGGGTAACATTAAAATAAACAAGAGTTTCATTTTCGTGATTTTGTTTTGCCGTACTTACTGATTTTTATTTTACATTTTGTACAATTATACACAAATGTTCATTTAAAAAAAAAGTCCGTAATTTCCTTTTGTTTTTCAAAATCATAGACAATGTCGGAGGTAAAATTCCGAACTGATCGGCGACATCTCCACAGCTTGAATCACACGCTTTTCTTTATCCAGTTATGGAGTGACACTTGTTCTATCTTGAACTAATTTACATACTTACAAATTATACAAATCAAACATTATACTGCAACACACTTCAACGTTTGAAAGAAGACTCAAGACTGCGAACTCACTCATACAGTACATCTCATTATTGATGTAAACAAACGACAGGTCTGTGCATGATAACAATACTGTAATCACCGACTTCAAATTATAGAATGTCGGCGAGCAAGATGCTATTCCTATAACTTCAAATTACCGAGGGGACCAAATCACATTGATTTTGTAAAATTTGTGGAGTATTTTGCTAGGGACAGGGAAAAACTTCTAATTATTTAGAGTTTCAAATTAACGAGTGTCTAATTATCAACAGTTGACTGTATATTTAATCATATGTAATTATTTTCAGTTGATTTTTTCGCATGTATAAGTAGGCTATTATTGATATTCTATATTACGTTGACCGACTGAAAAGTGACAATAGCACTGAACAATGGCTTTAGGGGCAGATGACCTAGCTGTTCCGCCCCTTAACCCTTTATGAGATAGTGGCCTCTATATTAACCACCTGCCATAAGGACAGTTAATCCTTTCAAAGATGCAGATAGTTGAATCTTAAGCCAAATTTCGAAGAATTTTCATGCCGAAGTGCTGGTATTTCTAAAAATCAAATCTATCTATAACTATCGTATGGCGTTTAGTGCCGTGAGCTTCCAGCGGACACCCTTAGGGTGAGCTACAAGTTCCGTTCAATTTCAAGTAGTTCCAATTTTCACTACCAGATATCAATGATACCTAGTGGTGAACGTTGGAACTTTGATAGAGCGTTCCGACGAAATCTAACCTAACAATTTACCTTCACACAAGACTAGTCTGCGGAAGGATATTTTACATGCCATAAATCGATGACATGGAACCGCCGGCTTTACTTCCCCTCCGAAGGAAGACATACTGAAGGATTTTTAAGGCTCTTAAAAATCCGACGACTTCGGCCGGGTTTGAACCCGCTATCTTGGGCACAGCAGTTCAGCTTGCTACCAACTACGTAATGTGTTGGATAACAGTTTTAAAATTTTTAAAACTAAAAGAATTAACAATTAAAGTGTAAAAATAAAATATTAATATAGAAATAAAAATAATAAAAATAAAATTACAATAATAAAATAAATATAAAAAATAAAATAATAATCATAACTATAAAAAAATTATGAAAATAATTGTAAAATCAATTCGAAATTAGTTAATTAATTCAATGGAAAAATATCAAAGTAAATCTATAAGAACAAAATTGAAAATCAAAAATAAATGTATTAACATTAATATAAGAGAAACAAAAAATAACATTATTAATAATTATAACAATTAAAATAAATCAAAATGTAAAAAAAAACATAAAAATAAAACATAGTTTTGCCCTATGAAGGGTTAAAACTACAATAACTAACTAACTAACTAACTAACTAACAATGAGCTATAGTTTTGATGCATACTATCACCGCCTAAAATACTGGATACTGTTTAACTAGACTGGAAATAAGCAATCATGTTTAGGGACACCCGTATATTTCAGACTTGAACAGACTGTTCCTATAGTTTTAAACGTATGATGTATTTTAAGTATAACTAATGTAAAATACTCTAACATCGTGTTTGGTTGAAAATTTGAGGACTGTAGCTCAAATAGTTCATGAGTTATAATTTCTTTTGGTCCTTTATGGCCTCCAAATAGTAAGTTTGATTTTGAAGAAACTAAATAATATAATTAAAAAGCTATCCAACAATGCATGCTGATTGTTATGTGGTTCCTAGGAGATAACAACAGCTTTAATATGACCCCTGTTTGAAGGCTTTAAAGAACTTCTTACTCATTTCGCCATCATTTTAGTAAAATTTCATTTCCCGTAAATTTTAAGCCTAGCACTGACTTTTGGATCTCCTAGGAACCACATAACAATCAGCATGCATTGTTGTACAGCTTTTTAATTATATTATTTGGTTTCTTCAAAATCAAACTTACTTTTTGGTGGCCATAAAAGACAAAAAAAACACCTCATGAACTATTTGAGCTACAGTCCTCAAAAATTCAACCAAACACGATATTAGAGTACTTTACACTAGTTGTACTTAAAATACATCATAAGTTTAAAACTATAGAGACAGTCTGTTCAAGTCTGAAAATACGGGTGTCCCTAAACCTTTTGGCAACACTGTACTTAACGAATTACTCATTGAAACATTATATCCGCTAGCTTATCGAAATATCCCGACCTGCGCCAAGGAAGCATTCCACTTCATTGATCCACGTGATTTGATCGGATGAAGAAAGACAATAAGGCACTATTAACCTACTTCTCGTAGCAGTCGACGCGGAAAACTATTATCATCGCGTTTCTCGCCCACGCCGAGCTTAGCAGGTGCGTCCTATCATCTGCAGCCTTCCTTCCCACTGTTGTATACATTATACACTTTCACCCCACGCATGACATATGAAAGTGCTGAAACAATGTGAATCATCCCGTCTTTATTTTGAGCTGATGTATCCTTTCTGATGGTAATAGCGATATAGCCTACACGAAATTTCCTTGTTAACTCACTATTTTAATCTTTATGGGTATTGCAGCAGGAGCGTTAAACTCCTCGCAAACGTTGGGTGGGGGTCAAATTTATAAATTGAAGTAGCCTACTTACCAGGGAATGTATTTTCTTTTAGTATTAAGCTTCTAAAACTTGAAATAACAGAGTATTGTAGGCCTAACGCTATATTAAAAAAAAAAAAAGATGATTTTATTCATTATTTCCAATTAAAATACAAAATACAATCGGGATATGAACACAAAACGTAAAACATTTTTTCTCAACGTCTGGCCAAAGATCGAATCACTGTCTTACCTCAGTTTTAAACCGGCGCTCAGAAATAATACAGGGTCATGCGCCCCGATAAACACGACAAGCTGGCCGACTGTGACTGGCGCAGATCGCGGGCGCGCTCCGGTGACTCGTATCGATAGTTCACACGTGTTTTGTCATTCATATGGACGTGTATCTGCAAAGCTTAGACGTTAGAGTTGCACGTTTAGTGAGCATTGTGATTACTGCGATTGTTGGTCATGCCTAGACACCAATTCACATTGCGTGAACGTATATTCATATATTCATAATTCGTATATGAAAAGCAGAAAATCTTCTTCTGAACGAGACGAAAATTTCGAATCAATTTTCCAGGAAGACCTGTGCCTAATGCCAGTAGTCTACAATTAGGAGGTTCGCTAAACGATTCAAGGAAACAGGCTCCGTAAATAATTAAAGAGTTGACACTTATTGTTTCATCAGACGATGTCAGGTGTGTGTTACAAGAGAGGGAGGACATTTTCAGCATCTCGTTTGAGCACTGTAAGTACACATTATTGAACATGTTTGGTAAAGGTGTGAAAGTGCGCGCCACCACCGGCTGAACCGGGTACGCGCGCCTGTGAACTGCGCCATTCACAGCCGGCTTAGCTTGCCATGTTTATTGGGGCGCACTTAGATAATGACCCTGTCCTTAAGGTAACCCCACAGCCAGAAATCACACCGCATCATCGGTCGATCGTTTCCCAATGCGTGGCCACCAAGATGTCCAGATTTGAACCCGTGTGATTTCTGGCTGTGGGGTTACTTAAAGGACAGGGTGTATCTACGGGTCACTGACACATGTTGGCGTTTGAAGGTGAGCATCGTGAGGGAGGTATCCAACATCCCACTTGAGATGTTGTGGTCAGTAGTGGAGTGCGGCTCTAGGCTGTCGTGGATACAAATGGTCGTCACATTGAGCCACGTTTGTAACCTGGACTGTCAACATGGGACGCCATTAACACCTGTTACCCGCTCATGTGGAAATTAAAGTGTTTTCTTTCAATGGTTTATTCGTTCTATCTCTTCCGCATGTCCTGCCAAAGGTTTCCACGCCGTTTCATTGCCCTAAGATCACTCGTTTGTCCTGGGGGTCCTCGCAAGTAGTGCAAGTTTAATTATAACCACGCTGTTATCACCCCACAATAATATAAGGTGCGTCCAAAAAGTAACGAGCCGGAGGCTGTAATTAGCAAACCGGTGACGACATCGGCTAATCGTGACGTGTGTAACGAGGTGTGGTTCCGACCAGAGCGTGGAAGGTCACAGCCCGTCGCTAGAGGGCACGCGTGCACGTCACGTGACGATACAAAGCGAGCAGCAGCATGCATCAATCGTCCAACCAAGACCAAGACAGTAGGCCATTTGACATGTTTCCTGGTTTGGTTGAAAACTGTGGGGCACCCATTGGGCAAGTGCAGTCGTTCCTTCATGATGGTGTGCACACTTCCGACGCTCAATCTGACCACGGCGGCTATGGCGTTCACTGTCACTCGGCGGTCCTGGGTAATGAGTGCATCAACCAGCTGGACGTTGTCATCGGTAATGCAGGGGGGTGCCCCAGACCAGGCATCATCGGCTAACGACACCCGTCCTACCCTGAAGCGCTTGTGCCACGCTTTGACCCTTGCAAGGGACATGCAGTGTTCGCCGTACACTTGTGACATTCGGCGATGAATGTTCGTTCCTCCTACTCCTTTCGCTGTCAGAAACCGAAAAACACCTCTTTGCTCATCGGTTGACGCCTCCATGTCACTGTTTGCAGTGCGACTGGAAACGTTGGACGATTGATGCATGCTGCTGCTCGCTTTGTATCGTCACGTGACGTGCACGCGTGCTCTCTAGAGACGGGCTGTGACCATCCACGCTCTGGTCGGAACCTCACCTCGTTATACACGCCACGATTAGCCGATGTCGCCACCGGTTTGCGCATTACAGCCTCCGGCTCGTTACTTTTTGAACGAACTTTATATAATAACTAGCAGTAGTAGAGAAATGAGGAACTTTGTGTTGGCGAAAAATCTCGAGATTAATTTTGCCATTATGAACACGGCCTACTGACTCAAATGGGTTCTTTGACATGCCAACATCGTATGACATGCGTGTCGTAATTTTTGCCGCCTTTCAAAATTTACTTACCGCAGCAAGGAGCGAACTTGCAAGCTTGGGGTTAGTAATCGGACACGATAATCACTCACCCCGTAATTCCCATAGACGGAACTTAATGGTTACTATGATACGTTACTGTGATTATAGAGTATTTGCCACGGATTTCCCTTTTCCTCATAAGTAATTAAATGATGCAACTCAAGAGTTTATTGATAACCAATATGTATATCTCGTTTCATCTCTTGATTGCGATGATAAACACCACAAACTCCTCTCAATATACTGCAATAATTAACCAGCTGTTTTGAATGTAACAGAATTCAGCTGGTCGGCTCCAATGATGAAAAGCAAATACAGAGGATAACAAGTGCTTTCTGACTAGCGATTCCCAGTAATACATTGAATATAATGAATTTACGCTGCAAGTATTTACATGTTTGTTCATTTAGTACCGCATACTAACTGGTTGGTATTTATTGATTGCAAATCAATGAACAGTAATTAGTCTAACACGTGTGCCATAATAGTGTATATATTGGCTAAGATATGCTTATTTATAAATTACTAGCAACCCGCCCCAGCTTCGCCCGGGAAGAGTTATGAATGCATTACCTGATAAGCGCTTTCTTTTCGATGTCAATGAACTACGATCTAGATCGGGTTTTCGTCTCGGCATGATGGTAAAAATCACTGACTGGACTATTAATTATATAAGGTGCGTTCAAAAACTAACGAGCCGGAGGCTGTAATGCGCAAACCGGTGACTACATCGGCTAATCGTAGCGTGTGTAAAGAGGTGTGGTTCCGACCAGAGCGTGGAAGGTCACAGCCCGTCGCAGGAGGGCACGCGTGCACGTCACGTGACGATACGAAGCGAGCAGCAGCATGCATCAATCGTCCAACGCTGCCAGACGCATTGCAAACAGTGACATGGAGGCGTCAACCGAAGAGCAAAGAGGTGTTGTTCGGTTTCTGACAGCGGAAGGAGTAGGGGGAACGGACATTCATCGCCAAATGTCACAAGTGTACGGCGAACACTGCATGTTCCTTGCAAGGATCAAGTCGTGGCACAAGCGCTTCAGGGAAGGACGAGTGTCGTTAGCCGATGATGCCTGGTCTGGGGCAACCCCCTGCATTACCGATGACAACGTCCAGCTGGTTGATGCGCTCATTACCCAGGACCGCCGAGTGACAGTGAATGCCATAGCCGCCGTGGTCACTCCACGACAATGCACGACCTCATACGGCCAACACAGTCGCGGCACTCCTGCAGAAATTCAAATGGGAGGTTCTCGGCCACCCTCCATACAGTCCAGACCTCTCTCCCTGTGATTACGCCATGTTTGGTCCCCTGAAAAGGGCTCTGCGGGGCCAACGATTCACCTCGATCACCGACGTCCAGCTGTACGTGCGGAACTGGTTCACATCGCAGCCCAGGGAATTTTATGAGACAGCTATTCACCGCCTCGTGTCACAGTGGGACAAGTGCCTCAACAGCCAGGGCCAATACTTCTAACATACAGGTACTGGTTTCTGTAATTATGCATCCGGCTCGTTACTTTTTGAATGCACCTTATATTATCATAGAGATGCATGCGCATTCTTGTCACGCGTAATTTAAGAATGTCGAGGCGCATGAAACACAAATCCCCCTCCCGTCCAATCTAAAAACACTCAGGCTATAGTGGGCGATGAATTGAAGATATAGATATGCTCTCACGGACATTTTTGTAGAACTTTTCATGCTGAACAATTCTTACTCTCATAGTATATTGATATTTTTAGCGGTTTGCCCAGCGTAAGCATAAAAAGCGCACGGACGCCAGGTCTTTTTTCGACTTTTTTACTGACATTGTTACTGCTTGGCTTCCTTCACAAATTAATTATTTTCTACAGAAGCCTTCCTCAAGATATCATTTATAGAATGGTGAAAATCGCATCAAAATCCATCCTGTGGTTCTCGAGATTACCCGTGACATCCGAGAATCGGGGACTTAGTTTTATACTTAGTGGAGATTTTTAGCCTACTTTTCACATTTTGCAAAAATGAGGAAAAAGTAGTCTTATGAGATCGGGCAAATGTGAGTCTGTCTGTCTGTCCTTCTGTCTGTCTGTCTGGCTGTGTGTGTGTGTCCCCCTATCAACTCCTAAACGGCTGCAGCAATCAAAACCAAATTTAGTATGAGTAAAGATGTGCACCGGAATATCTCACGTCCATATTTGAAAATGATGTCAGTGCTACCAACTGCTGAAAAAACGCACTAGAAATTTGAGCTCCATGTTGGATATCTTGCAAGGTATACATGGGAGCTATTCCAAAATTGGCACACATGTAGATAATACTATTTCAGTTTAATTTCCAGGAGGCCAACCATGACAGTGTAACCAAAATAATTTTAAGCCTCCTGATAGGTCCAATGTTTAAATGCATATAACTTCTACACTATCAATTGGATTTCAACCAAATTTTGTATGTAATATCTGTACATAAACGGATATGATTAGGCGTATTCTTACGAGCCACCAGGGCTGCCAACTGTTAATAATTGCTCTCTCTATTTTTTTAATCCAAATACCAATATATCAGAAAGTATGCAAGCCAACAGCTTTAAACTATGCACACGTATATTCTGACATTTTAGATTAATTTGGAGTAACTTATATACGTCAGTTCTACCAACATGATTATAAGCCTGCTGATAGTACCAATTCTTAAATACATGTAACTTCTGTACTATCAGTTGGATTTCAACCAAATATCGTATGTGCTATGTGTACCATAACAGATATGACTATAAGTATTGTTAAGAGCAATCAGGGCTGCCAACTGTTAATAAATGCTGTCTATATTTTTTACCCTAATATCAATATATCAGAAAGTATACAAGCCAACAGCTCTATACTTTGCACACGTATAGCACCTGACATTCTAGATTAATTTGGAGTAATTAATACAAGGCAGTGCTGCCAACATGATTCTATGCCTGCTGATATATCCAATTTTAAAATACATGTAACTTCTATACTAACAAATGGATTTCATCCAAAATTGACACAACAAGATATCATAATATTTCAGATTATTTCTGACCAGCACACGCATGGTATTGTTGGCAACATGCTTTTACGCGTGCTGATAGATCCAGTGTCTAACTGCATGTAACGTCCATTGGACTTCAAACAAATTTTGTATTCTGTACCTAAAAAGATGGAACAAAGAATATATTCAGTCACCAGGGCTGCCAACTGTAGTGCTCTATTAGGCTACATCATACCAGGTATATTTTGAACTAATTAGATATTTCGATATTACCAACTTAATTTCGTCATTATTCTAGATAGGTTCATATACTGTAGAATAATCATTGGCATGAAAAGTAGGCTGTATAGTTCTTCACGGAACTTCTTGTTTTTTTTAATGCATTAAGGTTAAACATTTTTCCCCCTTGTTCAGATAGTCAATTTTCTTCGTTGAGAATTACATTGTCATGCTAGCAAACACATCTTATCTTCATTCTTGTATAGTATATGGTGAGGGAACTTCAATTCAACAGTTTCTGAGAATGGATGTGTCAAAACGGAACTATAGGTCCTGTTATGAAGTGGCAGCGCAAATATCTAAAATAAGAGGGAAATCGCTTTCTTAGGAAAGACAAAACTTTTATTCTTTGTAGAAGAGAGCTTAAGATGAATTGGCTTACATTGTTTAGTAGTGTAATTAACAGTTTAGGGGCTGCGACAACGTGGTCATGTAGCCCCGTGTACTTTGGGTGTGTGTATACTCTGTCTGATAACAGGTCTTAATTGTGATGGCTGTATTAGTGTGTGTTATCTGTAATGCAGGCAAGGACTGCAGACGATCCCTTTGAAGTAGTTCCAACTTTTGCTACTAAACGCCACCGTCAACGACCAACTAGTTCTGACCTTTGTTACTAGTTGCCACCGCAGTCGGCTCCTGGCGACGAAAGTTGGAACCTAAGTGCGTATAATTTAGCTTCACACAAGTGTAATTATTGGAAGGTTCTTTTACATGCCATAAATCTATGTCATTGGACCGCCGGCTTTACTTCACCACCAAGGAAGGCACACTCGGCCGGGTTTGAACCGGCGACCTTGGGCATAGAATCTCAGCATGCTACCAAATACGCCACGGAAGCCATAACCATATTTTTCTAAACGGTTCGGATCGTCATATTATAAATGCCCACGGGCTAGAGAGGGAGAATGAAAGAGAAAAAGTGATAAAACATACCTAGAAAAATTAAAAAACGCTATTCCTACGTGTCTATGGGATTTTCTATAATGTAGTCGATGGCGTCAAGGAAGACGTACGGACGTTGATGATTATTTGGTTGTAGTGCCTTGAATTGCCGCTATGTGACTCTACTGTATGAGGTTTTAAATAGTGCGTCGACATATGCGGATTCAGTCACATGTAATCAAGAGCGAGATTTGGTAGTTCCGAATGTTCACAAATTACGTTTAGTTAATCAATTAATTCAAAGGTTGCACTGCATTCTCCTAAAGCTACGGTGAGACAAACCCAGCATTGGTCGCTACTGGATTAGACCACTGTCTGGGTGAAACCATTGGTCGCTACTAGGTTAGACGACGGTCCGGGTGAAACCATTGGTCGCTACTAGGTTAGACGACGGTCCGGGTGAAACCATTGGTCGCTACTAGGTTAGATGACGATCTAGACGAAACTATTCGTCGCTACTAGGTTTGACGACTGTCCGGGCGAAACCATTGGTCGCTACTAGGTTAGACGACTGTCTGGGCGAAACCATTGGCCGCTACTAGGTTAGACGACTGTCTGGGCGAAACCATTGGTCGCTACTAGGTTAGACGACTGTCTGGGCGAAACCATTGGTCGCTACTAGGTTAGACGACTGTCTGGGCGAAACCATTGGCCGCTACTAGATTAGACGACTTTCTGGGCGAAACCATTGGTCACTACTAGGTTAGATGACGATCTGGACGAAACTATTCGTCGCTACTAGGTTAGACGACTGTCTGGGCGAAACCATTGGTCGCTACCAGGTTAGACGACTGTCTGGACGAAACAATTGGTCGCTACTAGTTTAGACGACGGTCTGGGCGAAACCATTCGTCGCTACCAGGTTAGAATACTGTCTGGACGAAACAATTGGTCGCTACTAGGTTAGACGACTGTCTGGACGAAACCATTGCTCGCTACTAGGTGAGACGACTGTCTGGGCGAAACCATTGGTCGGTACTAGGTTAGACGACTGTCTGGGCGAAACCATTGGTCCCTACTGGGTTAGACCACGGTCTGGACTAAACCATTCGTCGCTACTAGGTTAGACCATTGTCTGGGCGAAACCATTGGTCGCTACTAGGTTAGACGACTGTCTGGGCGAATCCATTGGCCGCTACTAGTGTAGACGACTTTCTGATTGAAACCATTGGTTGCTACCAGGTTAGATGACTGTCGGGACGAAACAATTGGTCGCTACTAGGTTAGACGACTGTCTGGACGAAACAATTGGTCGCTACTAGAATAGGCGAAGGTCTGGGAGAAACCATTCGTCGCTACTAGGTTAGACCATTGTCTGGGCGAAACCATTGGTCGCTACTAGGTTAGACGACGGTCTGGGAGATACCATTGGTTGCTACTAGGTTAGACCACTGTCGGGACGAAACAATTGGTCGCTACTAGGTTAGACGATGGTCTGGGAGATACCATTGGTCGCTACTAGGTTAGACCATTGTCTGGACGAAACAATTGGTCGCTACTACACACATCAAAAAAAGTTTTGCATCACCTCGGTTCCAAGAGTTCCGGAACCTTTAAATACAAAGGGAATAGAGATCAACACAAACAACATTTCAGCTCGTTTTATTGCTCATGAGACCCACACATTGCATGTTGTACCAGCATACAGCTAGACTTGCAGCATTTGTGGTCCAGATTGCAGTACACACCACTACCTCTAATACCCAGTAGCACGTCCTCTTGCATTGATGCATGCCTGTATTCGTCGTGGCATACTATCCACAAGTTCATCAAGACACTGTTGGTCCAAATTGTCCCACTCCTCAACGACAATTCGGCGTAAATCTCTCAGAGTGGTTGGTGGGTCAAGACGTCCATAAACAGCCCTTTTCAACATATCCCAGGCATGTTCGATAGGGTCCATGTCTGGCGAACATGCTGGCCACTGTAGTCGAGCGATGTCGTTATCTTGAAGGAACGCATTCACAAGATGTGCACGATGAGGTCGAGAATTGTCGTCCATGAAGACAAATGCCTCTCCAATATTCTGCCGATATGGTTGCACTATGGGTCGGAGGATGTCATTCAGGTATCGTAAAGCCGTTTCGGAGCCTTCCATGACCACCAGTGGCGTACGTCGGCCCCACATAATGCCACCCCAAAACATCAGGGAACCACCACCTTGCTGCACTCGCTGGACAGTGTGTCTAAGACGTTCAGCCTGACCAGGGTGCCTCCAAACACGTCTCCGACGATTGTCTGGTTGAAGGCATATGCGACACTCATCGGTGAAGAGAACGTGATGCCAATTCTGTGGGGTCCATTCAGCATGTTGTTGGGCCCATCTGTACCGCGCTGCATGGTGTCGGGGTTGCAAAGCTGGACCTCGCCATGGACGTCGGGAGTGAAGTTGCGCATCATGCAGCCTATTGCGCACAGTTTGAGTTGAAACACGACGTCCTGTGGCTGAACGAAACGCATTATTCAACATGGTGGCATTGCTGTCAGGGTTCCTCCGAGCGGCAATCCGTAAGTAGCGGTCATCCACTACAGTAGTAGCCCTTGGGCGGCCTGAGCGAGGCCTGTCATCGACAGTTCCTGTATCTCTGTACCTCCTCCATGTCCGAACAACATCGCTTTGGTTCACTCTGAGACGCCTGGAAACTTCCCTTGTTGAGAGCCCTTCTTGACACAAAGTAACAATGCGGACGCGATCGAACTGCGGTATTGACCTTCTAGGCATGGTAGAACTACAGACAACATGAGCAGCGTACCTTCGTCCTGGTGGAATGACTGGAACTGATCGGCTGTCGTACCCCCTCCGTCTAATAGGCCCTGCTCATGCATGGTTGTTTACATCTTTGAGCAGTTTTAGTGACATCTATGAACAGTCAAAGGGACTGTATCTTTGATACAATATACACAGTCAACGTCTATATGCCGGAGATCTGGGAACCGAGGTGATGCAAAACTTATTTGATGTGTGTAGAATAGGCGACGGTCTGGGAGAAACCATGGGTCGCTACTAGGTTAGACGACTGTCTGGACGAAACCATTGGCCGCTACTCGGTTAGACGACTGTCTGGACGAAACATTCGGTCGCTACTTGGTTAGACGATGGTCTGGGAGATACCATTGGTCGCTACTAGGTTAGACGACGGTCTGGGAGAAACCATGGGTCGCTACTAGGTTAGACGACAGTCTGGGAGGTACCATTGGTCGCTACTAGGTTAGACGACGGTCTGGGAGATACCATGGGTCGCTACTAGGTTAGACGACTGTCTGGACGAAACCATTGGTCGCTACTAGGTTAGACGACTGTCTGGACGAAACAATTGGTCGCTACTATGTTAGACGACTGTCTGGACGAAACATTCGGTCGCTACTTGGTTAGACGATGGTCTGGGAGATACCATTGGCCGCTACTAGGTTAGACGACGGTCTGGGAGAAGCCATGGGTCGCTACTAGGTTAGACGACTGTCTGGACGAAACCATTGGCCGCTACTCGGTTAGACGACTGTCTGGACGAAACAATTGGTCGCTACTAGGTTAGACGACTGTCTGGACGAAACCATTGGCCGCTACTCGTTTAGACGACTGTCTGGACGAAACATTCGGTCGCTACTTGGTTAGACGATGGTCTGGGAGATACCATTGGTCGCTACTAGGTTAGACGACGGTCTGGGAGAAACCATGGGTCACTACTAGGTTAGACCATTGTCTGGGAGATACCATTGGTCGCTACTAGGTTAGACGACGGTCTGGGAGAAACCATGGGTCGCTACTAGGTTAGACGACTGTCTGGACGAAACCATTGGTCGCTACTAGGTTAGACGACTGTCTGGACGAAACAATTGGTTGCTACTAGGTTAGACGACGGTCTGGGAGATACCATTGGTCGCTACTAGGTTAGACGACGGTCTGGGAGAAACCATGGTTCGCTACTAGGTTAGACGATGGTCTGGGAGATACCATTGGTCGCTACTTGGTTAGACGACGTCTGGGAGATACCATTGGTCGCTACTAGGTTAGACGACAGTCTGGGAGATACCATTGGTCGCTACTAGGTTAGACGACAGTCTGGGAGATACCATTGGTCGCTACTAGGTTAGATGACGGTCTGGGAGAAACCATGGGTCGCTACTAAGTTAGACGATGGTCTGGGAGATACCATTGGTCGCTACTAGGTTAGACGACGGTCTGGGAGAAACCATTGGTCGCTACTTGGTTAGACGATGGTCTGGGAGATACCATTGGTCGCTACTAGGTTAGACGACAGTCTGGGAGATACCATTGGTCGCTACTAGGTTAGACGACTGTCTGGACGAAACCATTGGTCGCTACTAGTTTAGACGACTGTCTGGACGAAACAATTGGTCGCTACTATGTTAGACGACTGTCTGGACGAAACAATTGGTCACTACTAGGTTAGACGACTGTCTGGACGAAACAATTGGTCGCTACTAGGTTAGACGACTGTCTGGACGAAACAATTGGTCACTACTAGGTTAGACGTCTGTCTGGACGAAACAATTGGTCACTACTATGTTAGACGACTGTCTGGACGAAACAATTGGTCGCTACTAGGTTAGACGACTGTCTGGACGAAACAATTGGTCGCTACTAGGTTAGACGACTGTCTGGACGAAACAATTGGTCGCTACTAGAATAGGCGACGGTCTGGGAGAAACCATGGGCCGCTACTAGGTTAGACGACGGTCTGGGAGAGACCATTGGTTGCTACTAGGTTAGACCACTGTCTGAGCGAAACCATTGGCCGCTACTAGGTTAGACGACGGTCCTGGCGAAACCATTGGCCACTACTAGGTTAGACCACGGTATGGGCGAAACCATTGGCCACTACTAGGATACACGATGGTCTGAGCGAAACCATTAAGTAAGACAACAAGCATCTTAGTCACTTTGTCATGCCATCGTTCTTAAGGAGCTCTAGGTGATAACATCGACTCTTAATTACCATAAGCTTTAATTTAGCTGCTAACAGTGTAGCACGTCAAGGGCGTGTCTTAATGATGGGCACTTCTCACCTCCAGCGGAAGTAACTCCTTGTTGTCTCTCGCTTGCGAGTTTACTATTGTAATCCACACGGAATATCACGGATGCGCACGCCTCAAGTCTACTCATCACACTTTGCAGGACGACTACTGCAGGATAGAAGAGATCTGGGCTGTTATATTGGAAGGGAGACCAAAATATACAAGTGACCTCCTCCTACCAGAGAAAATTTTATTGAAGAAACACTGGGTACAACAACAAACACCACTATAACTAGTGTTGTAAAATACCCAGGTATTTATAAATTGGGGTAAATACCCAGGGTATATACTCTGGTAAATACCCAATTTTGGGTATTTTAGATGTTTCATTAAAAATCCTGTGTCGTGGTAAGTTGAACCTTAAAAAAGGGTACCGGTATGCAAACTATTTTACATTACCTTTTTAGATTTTTTTTTAAATATTTAAAATTGAATAAAAAATAACTTAACGCACTTTTACTTAGCATTTTTTTTTTCTCAAATGTCCTTTCTGTTGAATATGTTTTATTACCTTTTGATTGGCATACACACGTTTCAATTAATATGCATATAGCCTACTCTTATTACTACAAAAGTAGCTTTTCCTTCCCACATATTTGTTGCTCATTTCCAGTAGGCTACCGTAATAAAACTAGACCTTTATTAACAATTTAAAACACAAAACAACCAAAAGATTTTATCCAATATTGTACTTAAGTTTATGGAAAGAACACACTTAAGGACAAGGTTACAGTGCCAAAACATATAAATACCCAAAAATACCCGGACGTTCAGGTTTTTTTTTTTAGTTTTGAAGGATCAATTTCAATTTAAGGCATCAAATACCTGTGTTTCAGCCCTTGTTTGTCCAACACTTCATCAACACATCAAAAAGTGTTGTACAAAGCTCAAAAAAAAACAAAACACGAAAATACCCTCAATGTGGGTATTAAAATGACCACTGGGTATATACCCGTGTAAATACCCAATTTATATTTACCTTCCCACTGGGTATTTACCCGGCCCACATCGCTAAAAAAAGTACTGAAAGCCACCTTGGTTATCATTGCAGCCCTCGAAAAAAAAAACGGAAAAAAATATCGGGCTTGTGATAATACTCGTTATATCAAACCGTATGAGGCCATTTATATAGAATGACATTCTGCATTAAGGTATAAGAAATAAACACGCAATTTTCGATCCAAAATGACGTTGACATGTTAACAAAAGCATCAAAATCAATCATATAGTAATAAAGTTAATAGAATACATCCAATAGGGCAGGAGCTTCCAAGCGACACCAAGTTACTAAAACATTATACACCCTCTGTCTGAAGAGTTCGGTGAATGGGTCTCTATTACGAACGGATTGTTGGCTTAACTGAAACAGCCGTTACTGTCCTTCCTTCGAAGTAATCCCCGTGGATGGTTATGCACTTCTTAGAACGGCTGTACAAGTCCTGGCATAGTCTTCCTGAGGGATAGCCTTCAGTTGGGTAGTCACATTACGTTGGATATCCGAAATGTCCGAAAACCTCTGGTCCTTCAGGGCTTTTCGGCGGCCCTGAACCCCGATACTCCATACTTGACGCTTGCCTTCGATGTCGTACCTCAGGCACCAGGTCTCGTCAACCGTGACGATGGTTTTCAAGACCATTCCATTCCACGGAATATTCACCCTTCTCACTGCCACCCGTCGAACAGGTGTGCACGTTAGGTTGCATAAATTAACCCTTCTCACTTCCGCCCGTCTATCAGGTGTGCAAGGCAGGTTGCATAAATTCACGCGTCTCTCTTGCTTTCAATTTAGAGCAGAGATTCCCAAACTGGGTGAATTCGCCCACTAGTGGGCGATTTTAGTACGCCAGGGGGCGAAACTGACAGAATGTGAATTCGATGGGTGATTTGAAAAAATTGGTGGGCAAATAATTCAGTTTTTAGCCTACTTTTCACATTTTGCAAAAATGAGGAAAAAGTAGTCTTATGAGATCGATCCGGGAAAATGTGTGTCTGTCTGTCTGTCCTTCTGTCTGTCTGTCTGTCTGTCTGTCTGTCCTTCTGTCAGTCTGGCTGTGTGTGTGTCCCCCTCTATCAACTCCTAAACGGCTGGAGCAATCGAAATAAAATTTGGTAGGAGTAAAGATCTATACCTGAATATCTCACGGCCATATTTGAAAATGATGTCAGTGCTACCAACTGCTGAAAAATCGCAATTGAAATTTGAGCTCCATGTTGGATATCTTGGAAGGTATGAATGGGAGCTATTTCAAAATCGGAACACATATAGATAATAATATTGCAGTTTAATTTCCAGAAGGCCATACATGGCAGTGTTGCCAAAATGATTATAAGCCTACTGATAGGTCCAATATTTAAATGCATATAACTTCTACACTATCAATTGGAATTCAACCAAATTTCATATGTTGTATGTGTACATAACCAGATATGACTGAACGTATTCTTATGAACCACCAGTGCTGCCAACTGTTAATAAATGCTCTTAATTTCTTTTATCCAAATACCAATATATATGAGAAAGTATGCAAGCCGACAGCTTTAAACTATGCACACGTATAGTACATGACATTCTATATTAATTTGGAGTAACTTATATACGTCAGTGCTACCAACATGATTCTAAGCCTGCTGAGAGGACCAACTTTAAATACATGTAACTTCCATACTATCATTTGGATTTCAACCAAATTTCGTATGTGCTATGTGTACCACAACAGCTATGACTGTGCGTATTCTTAAGAGCAACCAGGGCTGCCAACTGTTAATAAATGCTGTCTCTATTTTTGTTACTCTAATATCAGTATATCAGAAAGAATGCAAGCCAATAGCTCTAAACTTTACACACGTATAGTACCTGGCATTCTAGATTACTTTGGAGTAACTAATATACGTCAGTGCTGCCAACATGATTCTAAGCCTGCTGATAGGTCCAATTTTAAAATGCATTTAACTTCTATACCAACTAATGGATTTCATTCAAAATTGGCACAACAATAGATCATATTATTTCAGATTATTTCTGACCAATACATGCATGACACTGTTGCCAACATGATTTTACGCGCGCTGTTAGATCCAATGTTTAACTGCATGTAACGTCCATGCTATTCATTGGACTCCAACCAAATTTTGTATTCTGTACCTTAAGAGATGGAACTAAGAATATCAGTCACCAGGGCTGCAAACTGTAGTTCTCTATTAGGCTACATTATGCCAGGTATACAGTGTTTCGAACTAATTAGAAATTTCGATATTACCAACTTAATTTCGTCATTATTCTAGATAGATCCATATCGATTAATCATTGGCATTAATCTTAAATTTTAAGAAAAGTAGGCTCTTTAGTTCGTCACGGAACTTCTTGTTAATATATACAATATGACCAAGATTGTTTTGCCTATAAGAACAAGGAAGAAAATAAAAATGCAAACAAATAATTTAATTATGTCAAATTATGTTTCCTTTTTAATCTATTTACAGCTACAGTAGTTTATCAAATTACATTAATTAGACATAGGTATTCATGTTGTTTAATTAATTTGATATAAAAATTCATGTAGTTTTAATTTTATTTTTTCTTTAATTCATTTCATTGATTGTTATTCCTTCTTTAGACCTATTATTTGCAAATTTTTGATGTACATAATTATACCTAAATAAACATGATGTACCTATTAAGAGAAAAATGTCCGTAAAATCCTCATTTCTCAACTTATATGCAGGTATTTGAATGTATGTGTTAGAAATTTTAAGATTTGTACGTTTTTTGAAATGAGGTGGGTGAAAAAAAATTATAAATCTCGAAAGTGGGCGATGGTCAGAAAAAGTTTGGGAAAAACCTGATTTAGAGTGTTGACGATCCAAACTGAAGGCTATTCCTAAAGAAGACTATGCCAGGAGTTTCCAGGACTTGTTCAGTCGTTCTCAGAAGTGCATAGCCATCCACGGGGATTACTCCGAAGGACAGTAACGGCTGTTTCAGGTAAGCCAACAATCCGTTCGTGATATAGACCCATTCACCGAACTTTTCAGACAGAGGGCGTACATAGGGCCTATTATCCAAATTACAGAGACGACTTTAAGAAGGATAGGCGACTTGAAATTTAATGAGGCCTCCGATAGACCCATTCCACTTAGGATTTTTAGAAATCAAGATAAATTGTTTCGTATATTGAATTAAAACTTTAAAATTTCGATTTTTGATTTTAATACAAAAGTCGTTTTTGAAAATCAATGAATATGTAAGGACGTCCATTTCGCAATAGTGTTTGTTTTTATATATGGTTATTTAACTTAATGCCACGTTTTCATAAATAATACACATGAAGATATTAGGCTAACAAGGGGAGGATACGATGCATGGGTCACCGATTGGAACCATCTTTAGTACACGTGTAGGGCATGGCCAGGCGTATACCAGGTGCAAGTAGTAAGGTGCGCTTCTCAGCCGTTTCGGAGAAATAAATTTTCCCAATTGCAGTGCGGCGTCCATGTGGGTTGTATGCTAGTAAGAAGCCAATGAGCGCGTGGTGCAGCGGTAAGAGCCCTGCTTCGTATGCGCGGGATCGCTGGATTGAAATCCACTGGTGAGCCTTTGCAGTGTGTTTTTATTTTTATTTTTAAACATTGATAATTCGTACAACAGTAAAGGTGTCGTGAACAATGTTTATTTTGCAGTCAATTGTAAGAACGTGTTATGTGAGCGGGAATGGAGATTCTAAAATCATCGTAAGGGGGTCTGTGACATTACATAATGTATAGTATCGGCATTGCAAATACATTGGTATTGTACACAGTCAAGTGTTATCTCTTATATGTATACATTTATACAAAGAAGGCCCAGTCTGTTCCGTTCATTACACGTCTGTGAACCATCAGATCGCCCTGTACCGCGCAAGCAGTGACTCATTCTATGAGTATTGGTTGGAAATCGCCAATGGTAAAAAAAGAAAGAACACCACACACTGCAAAGGCTCACCAGTGGGAATCGATCCAGCGGTCCCGCAGTTACAAAGCAGGGCTGTTACCGTTGCACCACGCGCTCGTTGGATTCTCGCTAGCGTACAACGCACATGGACGCCGCACTGCAATTGGGAATAATTAATTTCGCGGAAACGGCTGAGAAGCGCACATTACTACTTGCACCTGGTATAGGCCTGGTCATGCCCTACACGTGTCTAAAGAAGGTTCGAATCGGTGACCCACGCATCGTATCCTCCCCTTGTAAGCACATAAACTGAAGAAGTTTCTATTGAAGGACCGAAAACATTTTCCAATAAAGATTCAGAGCTTATTGAGTACTAGCAGGTGTAAAACAGTTTTAGTATGATATCCAACCATATCAGTGGTAGATGATCTCGCTCTTCCGCTCCTTAAAACAACAATAACTCGCTAACTCCAACCACGTGTCTTTGACTTGAGGCGTTGCCTAGCATCCACTCCATTTTACCTGGAGACTAGGGCTACCAATTACATGCTATTCGTTTCTACAATATTCTCATTTACACCAAGGAAAGGATTAACCTAGTTTTACCCGAGTCCTCTCAAAGCTATTCCCCAGCTTTTCATTTCAGAAGTAAAAGACACATTACTGACTCAATTTCCGGTCCAGTTTTCAGGGCAGCTGTCAGGAATCACAAGCCGGAACTAGACGAAATCTAATCAACTCCATAAATGAGGTTAGGAGCCAAGACATTTGACGTGGCCTTCTTTCCTGCTGGAGATTTAACGAAAAACCACAAAGAAAGGGTAAACCTTGCGCCATAACATGGATTGCGTGTCAAGTGTTATCCCCAGAGATTCTTTTGTGAATAAAAGGAACTTCTAAAAAGCGTCGTCACTCCCACGGAGCCTGTAGTGTGTGTGTGTGTGTGTGTGTGTGTGTGAAAACACTCTTAGGAATTGTAACCTTCGAGCTCCGGATTTACTGATCATTACATAAGCACACAACTCCACACAGATTCAACACACACACCAAAATACCTCCAACTCCTCGAGGTTGATCATCAAGATATCTCAGCTTCCTTTGTAGTTAAGTGGTAGATAGCACACCTCCACATCCCAAGTTCACAGGTTCGAAGGGCGGCGTAAATCTACGGCATTTCGATCTGTACGATGTCAGCTCGTAAAAGATATCTCGTATCACATTTGGAGATTACAAAATAAAGTTAAGTGAATCTCAGCCAAAGAGCGTACAGCAGTGTTCTGGTTTTCACTGCCAGATGACAGCAGAACGTCAAAATTAGAGAATAGATCACCTCAGCGGCTCCAACTCAAAAAGATCAAAAAGGTAGCTGCGGCCATACGTTAATGAAAATGAAAATCCACAGCCTGCTTCCAGTCTCCGACCGGGTCAGGAATGGAATGAATGAAGCCCCCATCTAGCGGCGAGGATATGAACTGTGCCGGCTGCCGAGGCCTGACGCACTCCTCTGGGGCAATGATTAAATGAATGACAGATGAACAGGGTGTCTACTGTAAGGATGAAGTAAAAATTAGTTACTTTTTAGGTACCTTTTAGTTACCTTTTAGTTAATTTTAGTTACCTTTGAATTCAAGTTACGTCCGCGGTCTACAATCATAGGCGCTCATCACGCGGTGAAGAAAAACAACAATGAACTGTTTTTAAAGAAGTTTTTTATTTTTCGTATGGCTTTTAGTGCCGGGAGTGTCCGAGGACATGTTCAGCTCGTCTGAGTCTGTAGCTCCTTCCAACGGACACCCTTAGGGTGAGCTACAAGTTCCGTTCAATTTCAAGTTGCTACCAGAAATCAATGATACCTAGTGGTGAACGTTGGAACTTTGATAAAGCGTTCCGACGAAATATAACCTAACAATTTAGCTTCACGCAAGTTTTGTCTGTGGAAGAATCCTTTACATGCCTTATATCCATGACATGGGACCGCCGGATTTACTTCCCCTCCGAAGGAAGGCATACTGAAGGATTTCTAACGCTTTTAAAAAATCCTACGACTTCGGCCGGGTTTGAACCCGCTATATTGGGCACAGCAGTTCAGCATGCTACCAACTACACCACCGAAGCCGCTTTAAATAAAATTCACATGATGTTATAAAAATTTAAAAAATAATAAATATATTTTAGATATTTAATATCCAATGAGTTGTTTCAGCTAATATGTCGTCTTGTCCACAATATGTTGTTATTATTACGGTACCAAGAGGTTGCTCAGCACTTGACCATTTCGCGAGATTTCCTTCGTCCCCGCGGTAGGTCGCGAAGAAATGTATGCGATGTTACGCGATCGTCACCGAATTCTGTCTTCGCAGTCAAATGCGGAGAAATATCGAGATGTTACACGATCGGCGCTGGTCTCAGTTGTTTGGTGAGCTTCCCGTAGATTTCACGATAGAACACGGAGAAAAATCGCGATTTAGATCATCAGCGTCACTTTTAGCCATTCGACGAGATTTCCATTGTCCTTGAGTTCGGGCACAAGAAAATATAGCATTATTACGCAATCGGTGCCACTTGCTGTCCGTTTGACAAGAATACAGTTGTCCTCGTCATTGAATGCGGAGAAATATCGCGATGTAACGCAATCGCTGCCGCTCTCGGCCTTTTTACGTTGTCCTCGAGATATTATGCAATCGTCGCCACAACCGGCCGTTCAACGATTGTCTGCCTGTCTATCTGTCCTGATAGAATGGCGGAGGCAAGCTCAAGGTTGGGTATGGTTAAAATTCACGCGTAGTTATGAACATGTTGTTCGGTCGGGGCCGTGATTCCCTTTGTTTCTATGCTATAGTTGGGAGTTCATGAGTTCAGGGTGGATCACGAGGAAGATTTAGTATTTCGATGCTACGCAGGCTGCCATTTTTAAGTGGGTTGATGCACTTCTCGCTTCCCGCACGCTTTTAAGTATACGGTCATGGGAAAAGTGGTAAGTAGGTTTCGTGATGGGTGCCCCGTGATGGGAGCCCAATCACCTTTGACAGGATTCCCGCAGTCCTCGTGGTCACAAGTTCACGATAGGGGACGGGTTTTATGATTTTACGCAACTGACGTCGATCTTGGTCCGTTTGACGAGATTCCCGCAGGCAAGTCGTGCGGTCAGCCGGCCGTCTTGAGGATGCGATTTTGGAGGATGAACGTTCGAAGTAGGTACGGTATCGAATATTACGAATTGTTCTGAGAGGATTGCACGAATAATACGACAAGAGGGCAAGTTTTATTTCGATTGAGAACCACGAATTATCAACAAGTTATCGAAATAATCGGTTACATTAGGCCTATATATCCGATGGAACGAAAGTTCGAAGGAAAAATCGACTTATAACGGTATTTCGAATAAACCATACTGAATGTCGCAAATTTATTTGACATATTTTTTAAATAAGTTATATGTATTTCGAAGATTTTTCGCATTTTTTTCGAAACGGTAATATTTTGCAAGATTGCGACATTAAATTGTTTCGCGTTATTTCTGGACTTCAATTAGACATAGTTTCCAAATAACAGAAATAAGAGATTTCTTTTTAGTTTCGGAAGTATTCGCGAATAAACGTCTCGCGAAAAGTCAGGTTTCCTAATACAGTAACACAGAAAAATATTTCACACGAAACTTAAGACTTCTTGATGCCGAAAATATACGTTGAACCGATGTATACCGCTCAAGGTATCCTTGGTATGTATTTCCTTGAGGTCGGGCACGGAGACATATAGCTTAGTACTATGTAATAGGCACGGCGCCGCTTGCGTGAAACTCGCAATCTCTGAGCCTAGCGGCGCGAGTTTAAATGATTCAACCCGCCTTCAGAAAATTTTCGTTACCTGTTTGTAAAATTCGTTACTTTTTCGTTACTTTCGTTACCCATTTGTAAAATTCGTTACTTTTTCGTTACTTTCGTTACTTTCGTTACCGGTAGACACCCTGATGAAATGAAATGATAGTGGAGAGTGTTGCTGGAATGAAATTTTGACAGGGAAAACCGGAGTACCCGGAGAAAAACCTATCTGCCTCCGTTCTGTCCAGCACAGATCTCACATGGAGTGACCGGGATTTGAACCACGGACCCAGCGGTGAGAGGCCAGCGTGCTGCCGCCTAAGCCACGGAGGCTACCCATACGTTAATAATAATTATAATAATAATAATAAATAATATTATTGTTATTAGTTTTACGTCATTTTAGCCTATTTTCATTTATGAAAAACTAGGCTTATGAGATCACCTTTTGTCCGTGTGTCTGTCTGTGTGTGTGTGTGTGTGATGGTATGTGTCCCCCTAATAACTTCTAAACGGCTGGAGCGATTTCAATGAAACTCGGCAAGTTCATAGCTTTATCCCGGGTGACCCCGAACGTGCCCTTCAAATGTTGTTATCTCTCACCAAACCAACATGGCGGTTGTGCGAATTATTTCACCAGCATTCAATATCTCCGAAACTATTACCGATATCACCTTGGAATTTTGTACGGTGATAAAGGGAACTACCAGAAGTTATACCTATGTGACTTATGAAAATCTGATAACTACAAAGCCAACATCGCGGCAAAGCGAATTTGCGACTTTTAAACAGACGTTCCTCGCGATTTAACCAACCAATCGCAATGAAACTTGGTACAGTATATGATTATACAAATTTTAATGCACCGACATCTAACTTCGTTCAATTGTTTACATAACCTCAAGATGGCGGCTGTGCGAAATATTACACCGACATTCTATATCTCTGAAACTATTACCGGTATCACCATGAAATTTTGTACGGAGATAAAGGGCACTACTGGAAGTTAATCTAAGAGACTTTCAAAACCCAGTTAACTACAATACGAACATGGCGGCCAAGCGAAGTTGAAAGTTTTAAAAATACCTTGCTCGCGATTTTATGATTCAAACGCAACGAAACGTCGTACAGGAAATGTTTCTACACATTGTAATGCACTGGTATCTAATTTAGTTCAATTGTTTACGTAACCTCAAGATGGCGGCTGTGTGAATTTCGAAAATTAAGTTTTTATTTCTTGTGTTCTAATCATGGGATCGAAATCAACATTTTCGTAATGAACGTACACAATAACCATCATCTAATAGTACATAACTCTATGACCTATATATATTAAAATCCAAAAAGGCGACCATCCGAAATATTTAGACGGTTCTCAATATCCATTAATCTACTACAGCAATCAAACTGAAATTTTGTAAGTGTATAGAGGCTATAAGTATAAGTTCACCTATGGGACGTTCAATAACCTGGCGAGCACAAATCCAACATGGCGGCTACTCGAAATTTAAATATTCAAATGGACGTTTCTTGCGTATTAACCATCCGAGCACAGTGAAACTTCATACGGTATATGCTTATACAAATTATAATCGACTGGCATCTAATTCATTTAAATTTATTTCATAACCACAAGATGGCAGCTGAGCGAAATTTTAAAATCCCGCTTTTATTTCTTGTGTCGTAATCATGCGGTTGAAGTTTGAATAAAACACCTACACAATAATCGTCATGTAATAGTACTTAAATCTAAGGCCTATAATATAAAATCCAACATGGTGACCATCCAAAATATTTAGACGGTTCTCAATATTTACGAATCTATTACAGCAATCAAACTGACAATTTGTATGTTGATAGAAGCAATTAATATTAGTAGGATATAAGAAAATAGGCTAATTAGTTCTTCACGGAACTACTTGTTAACTACTGTCATTTAGGTTCGTTCGGACCGAAGGACAAACATCCTCGATCCTTCGGGAAGCAGTTTGAATTCAATATTAAATATGGAATACAATAATAATGATAATAATAATAAAAATAATAATGATACTGAAAAATACAAACTTGCCACTGTTAACTAGCTACTGTACTGTAGAAATAATGTGACTCTAAAAACTAACAGCCACATTTAACGGCTAATACTGAATGAAAATTATTAGTTCTGGAGGAGACCAAATCCAGGCTTTCGAATAAGGAAGCTCTTAAGTTTTACGTGACCGTTAATCATGCGATCATGAGCCACGGGACCTCCTTTTTACGTCGAATCCAAACCACAGGACATGGCATTTCACTTCGAAAATCTCACATGCAGTGACCGGGAATCAAACCCTATCCACCTTGGTGAGAGGCAAACAGCTTGACCGCTGCACCACCACGCCCCCTTATCCTGGCTTTTACACTTCTTCCTGGCATATTATTGCAATTCTATCATTTTCATACTCTTCTGCGAGTCATTAGGAATTGAAATTACTGACAATTATAATATTCGTTATATTACGTAAATGAATGTTTTCATTTCTTGCTCATTCAACGAAGGCAATCATGTTTCTGAGGTGCATGAGGTACCCGAAAAAAAATGGAAATTGCAACACCATGAAGGCATTGGTCGTTTGTGTTGATTTTCAAGATATGGAACGATGCCATGTAGGTACCGTATGTTAACCATCAAAGTTTCAGACCCATTGGATTGTTGCTACAGGTCTCCGCACGAGATTGGTCGCGGAGGAATCAACCCCAGTATACGTACTCTGGTGTAGCGTAGTTGACTTGCAGTCTGTGCAGTGAAGTGTTCCACGTCAAACATACCTCGACGACAGAGAAGAGCACGCTAGCAACAACTGTCGCCGTTTGAGAGGGCTCGGATAATCGGGCTGTGTGAGGCTGGATTATCGTTAAGGACTGTCGCTGCACGTGTTGGCCGACAGGCATCTACGGTACAACGTGTATGGCAGCAGTGGTCAACTGAAGGTACCCACACTCGTAGACCTGGCACAGGTCCAGCGCGACAGACAACTGTGAGAGAGGATCGCCGCATCATTCGGATGGCCCGGATGGAACCCCATGCGACAGCAGCGCAAATTCGAGCAGCTGTGGCACCCCACGTTACACAACAAACAGTTGGTAATCGCCTGCGTGCAGCTGGCTTACGATCCCGTGTCCCAGCAGAAGGTGTTCCATTGACCCCACAACAGCGACGTGCAAGGCTGGCCTGGTGTCGAGAACGATCGACGTGGGTCGACAAATGACATAGGGTCGTCTTTAGTGATGACTCGCGCTTCTGTCTTGCCCGCAGTGATCGCCGGAATCGTGTGCGCCGACGTACCGGGGAGAGGGGCCGCCCGGTCCTTATTGTCGAGAGCACACAGGGCCAACACCAATCATTAAGGTCTGGGGAGCTATTGGCTTTAATGTGAAATCTTAATTAGTGCTTGTTGAGGGCACTATGACTACTCGACAGTACGTTGATAGGGTACTCAATCCAGTGGCTGTCCCTATGATGGGGAACATTGCTAATGGGATGTTTCAGCAGGACAATGCCCGGGGTCACACTACACGCATCTCCAGAGAAGCTCTCCACATCACAGCCTTAGAATGGCCCGCCAAATCCCCGGACCTCAGTCCTATTGAGCATGTGTGGGACATGATGGTCGACAACTGGCCAACCGTCCTCAGCCACCCACAACTCTGGAACAACTGACCCGTGCAGTGCAGCAAGCATGGGCCATAATTCCTCAGGAAGCGATCCAGGGCCTTATTGACTCCATGCCCCGCCGAATTCATCAATGTATTGCAGCTCGTGGTGGGCACATCCTGTATTGATTGTTGTCCAAACTTGCCGTCAGAGGGACCTGAAAGTGTAATCATCGAATCACAACCGAACACTCGTCCTGCATGTTCAATTGCAGCAATGTAGCACCACTCATTCTGGTTGTTGAAATTTCCATTTTCTTCACTGTATCTTCAACTGTTCCTCAGATGTACACATTGACGACAGTTCATTGTTGCCAACATGTGTGATACAAAATACACCACACGACAAACGTAATATTGCAATTATGTGAAAAAGCAATAGTTGGCAAAACCATTGGCATGGATAAAGATTATTGATGCGTAATTACCCCACTGTGCGTGACAAAAAAAAAACAAAAAAAAAAAAAAACAGGGGTGTATACATTCACCCTAGCAATTATTGGTCTAGGCAAAAACCATTGGCCTGGATAAAGATTATTGATGCGTGACTACCCCACAGTGTGTGTCAAAAAACAGGGGTGTATATATTAACTAACATAGCCACGCTACATAGCAATTATTGATCTAGGCAAAAACCAATGGCCTGGATAAAGATTATTGATGCGTGACTACCCCACAGTGTGTCTCAAAAAACAGGGGGTGTATATATTTACTAACGTTGCCACGCCACATAGCAATATTAGTCTAGGCAAAAACCATTGGCCTGGATAAAGATTATTGATGCGTGACTACCCCACAGTGTGTGTCAAAAAACAGGGGGTGTATATATTAACTAACGTGGCCACGCCACATAGCAATATTAGTCTAGGCAAAAAACCATTGGCGTGGATAAAGATTATTAATGCGTGACTACCCCACAGTGTGTGTCAAAAAACAGTGGGTGTATATACAGGCGCGGATCTAGAGTTTGGCTTTGGGGGAGGGTCAGAGAATCGACATTGTTAAGAAAAATGGTATCACTAAAACCGCAATCCCAAAATAAGCAAACATACAAAACCAGACCATTTGTTTTGCAAGCTACATGGATAGAAATTTGATGCGTTTAGCGCACCAAAAATATTCGTACACATTGAAAGGCGTGTTTTGCGACTTTTACATCGAGCTTGGAGAAAAGTATCAATGTACCGTACGTTACAGTTTCTGCAAGTCGAGTTGGTACCGACATAGGGAGAAAGTCACAGCTAAAATTGCCAACCAAGCTCTTGCAGTTTGGACGTCGGCAAAATTTTTGGGTTCGAAAACAGTCCCAAATTCCTATCCGTGCGTTGCTGCACATTCATCGTGACATCACTACAAACATCGAGTCGGTAATCACAAGGTTTGCTAAACAAAATAGACGAGTTGATTTTGTTATATAAATAATCGTTTTTATATAACAGGTATGAAGTTGTAAATATGTACAGTTGTAACAGAACATAATAATTGCACTAAAGCTATTTTCAGTATTGAATAAAATGAAAAACACTGTTTTTCAGTTAAAATTCGTTAAGTTTTATTTGTCTGGTTTTTGTGTTTTCGTTTTTTGAGTTTACAAAAAGTTTAGTCTCCGTTGGGGGGTGGGGGCTGGGGTCATGACCCCCGTAACAACCCCCCCCCCTTGAATCCGTGCCTGTGTATATATTAACTAACGTGGCCACGCCACATAGCAATTATTGGTCTAGGCAAAAACCATTGGTCTGGCTGAAAAATTATCGATGCATTTTTGGGTAATTTCAGTCTTATTATACAGGACGCCAGGAAATGTTCCCCGCAGCGACTGCCGGCTTCAGCTAGAGCTAGCATCAGCAGTTTAGTTGGCAGCACGGTGTCCTTGATAGGATGAATCCCACATGTGTGGGCTGTAGGCTGTCGAAATTGTCAGTGTGTATTGCAATAAGGGAGCATGTGTGTCATCAGCACTTCCATCATCTGTTATGAATGGCTGTGGTGAGTACAAAGTTTACTGTTTGCATGACGAATAGAATACATAGTGTTATCACTGACCGAGTTCAAGCGCGCCCCGCTGTTGGCTAGCGCTAGCGGCGCAGACCACCAACGCTACACAGTCAGCCGCAGTCAGCTGTTCAAATATGGGATACGCGCTGGGCTACGTAAACAAACCTCTTTGTACGAAGGATGCGGCTACGCCGATTACAACAAATTGTTTGTTTAGACTTATGAATAATAAGTTACCGTGAAAAAGTTTTTATTAATATTCTCAGTCCCCATGTAGAACTATCTTTTAAAACCTTCCGTTAGTCGCGCATTGGTCTGACAACTCCGTGGTTCGTTTTAGTTGTAATATCAGGCCAACAGCTCAAGTTATAATCTTATCGTCTCGGGACATCATACACCGTACCTTAGTAAGCATTTTCCTGGAGTTGTGCAATGACGAGCCTAAAAGTAACTCTACACGAGTAAGTGTGTCGCCTTCTGCTGAAAGATAACGAATCGCTAGTTCATGAATCAGTAATTTCAAAGGAATTTGTGACTGATACTGAAGACAAAGTTGAAACAAGATCCGAAGACTCGGATACTACCATGATTTTGATCAGGAGGACGGTAACGGAAGCGAAGAATTGGATGGACGTTTATTTTATTGGCAGGTTGGCCATTATTATTAGTAGGCTATATCTCCGTCTCATTCTTGGCTATCACCGCAGAGGCCCGGGTCGATTCCCAGCTCTGCAAAGAAATGTAATTCTGGTCTGAGGGCTGGAACGGTGTTCATTCAGCCTCGTGAGGCAAAACTGATAAGAGGCGCGTTTGATTCCTACCTCAGCTATCCTGGAAGTGGTTTTGCGTGGTTTCCCACTTCTACTCCAGGCAAATACTGGGATGGTACCTAACTGAAGGCCACGGCCGCTTCCTACCCAAATCCTACCTCAATTCCGAATACACACACTACTACATACATCATAATGACACAGGTTATCAGACAAATCGACACACACCCAAGCACACGGGGCTACGTGACCATAATGTCGCAAATTCCCTAAAGAATCAACAACTATTATTTTTTTAGGCCTATTATTATTAAGACGGATTATATATTTTTCGTTTTAAGTAAGGATGGCACGAAGTAGAACAAGTAACCATGGAAGGCTGCCTTCATTCCGTATCCTACTGGGCGTAATCGTGATTTTAACACAGTGGATAGATATTTTGGTAAATTTTGAAAAAATGTGAGGTACTATTCCTGGTTTTAATTTCCACTTCACGCGAGGAAGTTCCACGTTCTCACAGTTCACTACGAAACAGTCCGTCTTTATAATAATTATTAAATCTTCCGAAAATCGCACGTCACAGATTCTACTTTTGCTTGACAATTGCTTACCTTTCCGCGGAATAACTCTCGCCCATTTCGCAAACAGATTTGTTTCTTTTGGTGGTGTGAAAAAATATCTACCATCAGATTTTCTTCCGTAACCCGATTTACATCCAGGAACGAAACAAGAAGACATTTTCCAGAAACAGCAGAAAATTTAGCTGTTTGCACTCACAAAGCACTGCACAGACATTCGTAAACTATTACAAAGAAACAAATTCCCTCGCAGAATATGACTTCTCGCGCATCTCGTGGGCTACTTGTCACACGTGCTTATGGTACGACTTCCGCGCCACACACTGGCTGGACCATGAACTACAATGCTTAAGGAGCGGAGTGATGACTAGGGCTAGGATTTTTAGGTAAATAAATATTTATTTATGTAAATACATATTTTACGCATTTTTTCTATCAATACTTAAATTCCTGCTTTTCACTTATTAGCACATAAAAAGACATAATATTTACATTATTTTGAAATCAGTATGCTAGATCTTTCAGTTTAATACATATTTGTTCTGTGGTACTTCAACGGGGAAGAACCTGTGAGCTATCTAATCTTATGCAGAGCGTATGTCAGCTTGCAACTGTGTTATTCTTTACTTGTCGCCCCGTGCCACTCACTGTGGAAGCCGGGGATTTCCTTGTCCATAGCCATATTGCACCACGTGCTAGACCTCCCCCTCCCCCAGCTACCTGGAACCAGTGTCACTCGCATGCAGTTCATTTCTTGCACTGTGAAGTGTAAAGCAGTTCTACGATGCCTAAAGTAAAAAACAACTACAACTTATCGTCTGTAGAACTATGTTGTAGTATTTAAAAGATAATGTTACTTCTGATAGGGGCATTCTGTTCTGCCAACCAATTGGGAAAGCCATAAAAGCTGAACAGCGATCTCAAGTTACACAACATCTCAAGGGCAAGAAACATATTGCCGCAGTTTCGAGCCTTCAAAAGAAGTGTTTCACGATAATTGTCGGTAATTTGTGATGGACAACCAGAAGATGTATCCCGTTGTGTATTGTAATGCTTCAGCAGTCAGTGAGACATAGAATAAATTGCATTCGTGAGTAATGCAAATTGTTGATATTTACATTAATAAACTGAATTATAAAAACATATTTTTACTTTTTATCACATATTTCAGGTATTTTAATACATAAAAAATAAATATTTTCCCGATTTTTAGCACCTAAAAATCCTATCCCTAGTGATGACACTGTTTATTTCTATTCGTCATGCTGTTTGTTTGTTTGTTTTAATACAAGCGGCAGGCGTGCTGCCAACGTAACTACTGATGCTAGCTCTCGCAGACGCTTGTAGGCACTACAGAGAACATTCCCCGGCGTCCTGTATTTGAATTGCAGCCAATGGCCACAGCAGGGTATTTTATTTAAACGCCCGTAGGTATCCCATCAAGTTCAATTTCTAGTAGGCCTTAGTTCCAACTTTGGCTACCAGAGATGCCACTAAATAAAATGAGAAGACATTCGCCATTAAAATCCGTATCGATAGAAGTTAATCAACTATTCAAATAATACGCCAAATCCATTTATCCGCTTGCGATGAAACTTTGGTGAATTGTTGTGTACACTTCAGTAAAGGTTTCTGGTTTAGTAAATTCATTTTACAATAGGTAGCGCACGAGTATATTCAAAAATGTGCTATGGTGCGCGAATCGTTTCAACAATGTCCTGTATGCGTTCATATACCATTTATCCGATTGCGATGAAACTTTGGTGAATCATTGAGTACACTCCAGAGAATGAGTTGTTGTGTACACGCCAGGGAAGGTGTTCAACTTGGTAAATCCATTTTACAATATAGGTAGCGTACGAGTAGATGTAACAAATGAGTGACGACGCGCGAAGCGTCCAACAAAAACCTGTATGCGTTCATATAGGCCTACTATTAATCGATTGCGATGAAACTTCGATGAGATGTTGTGTACCCTTACGTGAAGCTTTCTAACGTAGTAAATCCATTTCACAGTTGGTAGACCACGAGTAGATTCAACATTCAGCAAATGAGTGACAGCGCACGAATCATTTAAACAAAATCCAGTATGCGTTATATGCCATTTAATAAACTTTTGTTAGTTAAATCATAAATATGAACGCTCTAGACCTTGTACATAACTTACTGTTTATAGCATGCAAGTTAGGTTTCCTGGATGTATTATCATTCTTCATGTCATTGCTTCACTTAACAATAGCGATTCATTGACAAGATGCTGTTTCCCGCGGAAAGATGTGCGCGCCACCATTTTCGATCAGAGCCGCTGCCCTGGCAACATCTTCAGGCCTCAAGCGCATATTCGCTTCTGATTGCACAACAACTGAGAATATGGCTGTATTGTTCTTTTCCTATGCCAACAACTGGCAAAAGAAAAAACAGAATAAATCATTGCATTGTTGACGATAGCGATGGCGGGCAAAACTTTCCGAGGAAAACAGCATCATGTCAAAGAATCGCTATTGTTAAGTGAAGCAATGACATATCAACTACAGTATGTACTGTACTAGGCCTATACCGTCCATATTTATGATTTGAATGAAAGTAATGTTGAATTTTTCAAGTGATCGTTGTTTTTTTTTCTTTTTTTTCTTTTCCTGTCAGTGTATCTTATCTCATAAAGGTAAAAGTTGATAAAGTTTCATAACAATTGATATAGTAGTTTGTGTGCTAGGATATTACTTTAAGAATTTGTTGACCCATTATTTGGCCTCCTCCAGTTTTACCTGAAAATTTGTTTAATTACTTAGCAAAGACATTGATAACTGAATTTTTGTGAACTTCTACCAGCGAAGATTAGTGAATCAAAGTCATCTCTTCTCATATATTCTAATGAGGCTGAATATACCCGGTTCCATTCCACAGGACAATGATGATGATAATTATTGTTTTAAGGGGCTTAATATCTGGGACATCGGCCCCTAATGGGTTGTCTGATTGTGACAATGTAAATGAAATTACATTATAAAACAAACCAACTTTCTTCGGCTTTTCCCAAATAATTGGGGTCGCCGGAGCCAACCAGGATCATTTTGGTTTTGGCCGAGGATTTAAGGCCGGATACCCTTCCTGACACCACTTAATTCTTCAGGTGAAAATTCCACCCTACTGTCACCGGGATTCGAACCCTGGCCGTCCGTGTGATAAGACGAGCAGCTAAGCCGCTGCGCCATCACGCACCCCAAATGAAATGACATTATGCTTAAAACTAATTACAGACTCACTAGAAGAGGAAATTGGAAAATAAATAAAAGAATAAGGGAAACAAAAGACAGGAGGAAAGGAAATGCCCTCAATCCTCGAAGAATGAGAATTATGGGACTCGGAAGAAAGGTAAACCACGAACGGTAGAGAGGAAAGGGAAAGAGGAGAGGCAATGGAAGAAGGAGAAAAACCGGACCCAGCTCAGGAAGCCCTCGGAGTCACCAACTCCTGAACTCACCAGTCGTGAGCACTTGAGTGTGTAGCACAATCCAGGATGCACCATAAGTGGTGGGGATATAACACACCCTGCCTCCTTGAGGGCCTTGAGCAGAAGGCACGAGATACAATGAAAAGAAAACAAGAGGTCTGACCCCTCGAAGAATGAGGGATGAGGAAAGATGAGACAAGGGCCGATTAAGGCAGAAAAGTAAGAGACTCCCTAGCCCTCAAATACCCTAATACGGTCGGGACTGGAAAAGAACATGAGTTGACCAAGGGAGGTCGAGAGGAAAGATACCAGAGAGGAGCCCGGCACAGGTAAGTGGAAGCAATGCTGAACTCAGCTCTGGCCCCGTGGTCGCCAACCCACGTCCCCCAAGTTGTGAGCCCCTGGGGGACCATCACACATGGCAGGATATTCAATGAATGCCCATAGATCGCGGAAGTACGCAATTAGGTCAATTGAACCAAGTATTTTCGTGCGGAACGATAACATTATATAGCAAACTGTCAGATAGAACGAAAGAGAACAGTCACTTTCAATTCGAACGGTGCGACAGGCAAACAAACTGCTGAAGAATCAATGAATGTTTCGCCCTACTACTAGTGGGTCACACGGCACAAAGCGGCAGACAGCAAGCACGCTACATAAATTGGAACGATGGAACACTGATACGCCGGAATAGGAAATGAGAGCTTGACAGATTATCATTAAAAGCACCAATTTCCGTAACTACTTGACACAGTGGGAGAAATAACAGATACGTAAGACGAAACGAAGAAAAGCCGTCACAATGAACACAAATCCCTCTCGGCACGCCGGAAGGCGGAGTTAGATTTCACCCGGCAAAGACAAATATATAGAATTCACTAAATTAGTCAATATTGTTGTGTACCTAAAGTACAAATGTTCTACCGAAAAAGTTCTGCTCTTGGCGTAAGGATGGGTCATATCATAAATTCCTTTACACCAAGTTTATAAGTACTTTGCCCTATTAAGACCTTTTCTTTGATATTGTGCCTATTAAGGGAGGTATGATTTATTTCCCCTCTCAAAAATCAATTTTTCCCACCCCTTTGGTCAATGGTTGGTGCCATCATAAAACTTCAACAAAACTTTTCGGCCTTTATCCGAATAATAGTATGAAATTTAAATGGATTCAATATTTCACATATTAAGAAAGTTATGGTTGTAACGGTTTTCCTTGCTCCACGTTGAGCGTACAAGTGAAACGGTTTCTATAGCCCTCACTGTTGCGTGACAAATGTAATGGTTTCTTACTAGCTCTGTCTTGCACTTTGAAATATTTACTCTGACTAAGATATGTTGTTTTAATGGGCGCCAAGACCTCAACGCTATGTTGAAATCTAAATTTTTATTTAGCTCTGGTAGAACACCTTCAAGAATCTTTTCACTCAGATCGTGGTATGATTTGATCATTAACCCAACAAACAATTGTAACAGGAGAAGGAATTGGTCCACATCTAATGCTACCTACTGAAAGCAAAGATTGCATGGTTAAAAGAAATGAATTTATTATATAAAACAAGTATTGCAAAATTAATAATAATAATAATAATAATAATAATAATAAGTTTGAATTTAAATTGGAGCGTTGCGATTTGAATATTACCGCTAGAAAATTACGTGAAAACGGAGTCGGATGAATTACTGATTTTACTCTTATTCCCAAGCTATGAAGTTACTGAAATACTGAATATTAAACAAAGAGACGAGAGATTGCGTAGTTCTGAGTCATTCGCGCTTACCACTGGAAATTGCCGTAGCATTTCCCTCGTACTGGATGTTGTAGAGAGCTTCCCACAGCCTCCTGGTCGTCGTCATCTTCTTCGTTAGTTGATGAGATACTTGTAGATATGATAACTTATGGTCCGAATATCGGAACCAACCACACGTACAACCACACTGGTTAAGTTTTACAAAGATAGTCGCCTAGCCTCCACGGCGCGCAAACCATATATGCACTCGTCGCTTCCCCTCTACGGAGCCGTCTTCAAGTCGCCCGGTCTCCACTGATTGGCTGACCCACAACGCGATCTTCCCCTCCTCCGGGTCATTACACTCGGCGCGGCGATGATGTCGATTACCGGTCCAGGCCATTTCGCCTTTTCTTGAAGCTGCAACCCAGCTTGCGTCATGCTACTCGATAAGATTAAGCCTGTAGCCGAATTCCCAGTGAATCATCTCTCTCAAAATACCCTAACTGACAAAACTCCGTAAAATTCCGTAATCATATAATTTTCTTACGATAATGTTGTTCGTAATAATTTGCTTGATAGTGTTTTCTATAACATAGAAAACCTATCTGATTACTTATAATTTTATAAAAAATGCTCCAAAGAAATACCTTAATAATAATAAGTTAATAATAATAATAAATTAACATGAAAACTTCTCTTGGCTGAACAATTTGCCGCGTAAATAAATATAGAATGGCTTCCTACTGACTTATGCCAGTTGCGTAAAATCCCCTCGAAAAACACGTTACATGGTGGTATTTCACTTTTTACCCGATTTTGCCCATTAACGAACTCGACCGAGATTTTAAACGGCTATATATTATGTATACATTTGAAAGGTGATTAGTGCAAAATGGGTGTAGTTATCGTGTCCACAAGAAATTGCACTGCAAATATTTCTGTAATTTTGAATACAATCTTTGAAGGTCAGAACCCATATAAGGAGTGTATTCACGCTTGTTTTTCTTTAGTTTGTACTACCACAGGTATGTACAAGTGTCAGTGTGGAACCTTTTCAACACACGACCTCTCGCAAAACACTTGCACTAGAATCTTGCAACAAACGCTATTGGCATTCTAATTTACCCTACTTTTATTTTGTTAATGTCAATAGGCATGGTTGCTCAAACATTACACGTTCGAAGTATTATTCAAATATACAGTATTTTTAGGCTAAAAATTTGAGCCCCCGACTACCAAGCCAGTCTCTGAAAACCACACATCGATATCACTTCCCATTTCCGAAAAATTTGCAGTGCAAGTTTTAGGTGACTCACCCCGTATAGGCCTATACATTACAGTATCAGAGATTCCCAGACTGAACCAATTCGCCCAAAGTGGGCGATTCTTGCACGCCGGTGGGCGAAACTGACAGAATGTGAATTCGATGGGCGATTTGAAAAAAATTGGTGGGCAAATAATTCATTTTTTTATATACAATATGACCGAGAAATGTTTGCCTGTACCAAGAGTGTAGAAGCTATCATCTTTGGTCATCGACTAAGATGCACAGGACATGTCCACCGCATGAATGACATCAGGTTGCTACGCCAATTCCTCTACGGTGAACTTTGCACTGGTAAAAGGCCACAGGGTGCACCTTTAAGGCGCTTCAAACACCAGCTGAAACAAACCTTCAAGTTGACAGAAATTAACCCTCTAACTTGGGAGGCACTGGCTGAAGATCGTGTACTTTGGAGGCAAACTATATCTGCTTCAGTAAATCATTTTGAACAGGAACGTCGCAGACTGGCAGAAATTAAGAGACTACAAGGCAAGCTTCGTCAAACCAGTCTACGCTCTCCTCGAACTACAAGATGCTCAGTATGTGGCCGCATGTTCCATGCAAGAATCGGCCTGTTTAGTCACCAGAAATTCACTCATAAAATGCCCTGATTTTGGAAGTGTATTGTCAGAAAATTGTATACTCGGAAACGAGCTGCAGCCGACGACGACGACGACGACAAGGAATAAAATAAAAATGCAAACAAGTAATTTAATTATATCAAATTATGTTTCCTTTTTAATCTATTTACAACTACAGTAGTTTATCAAATTACATTAATTAGACAATATGTAACGTGTTTTTCGAGGGGTTTTCATGCCACTGGCATAAGTCAGTAGGAAGCCTTTCTATATTTATTTACGCGGCAAATTGTTCAGCCAAGAGAATTTTTCATGTTAATTTATTATTATTATTAATTTATTATAATTATTATTAAGGTATTTTTCGGAGCATTTTATAAAAATTATAAGCATACAGATAGGTTTTCTATGTCTTAGGAAACACTATCAAGCAAATTATTACGAACGACATTATCATAGAAAATTATATGATTACGGAATTTTACGGAGTTTCGTCAGTTAGGGTATATTGAGAGACATGACTCACTGGGAATTCAAATACAGGCTTATGCTTGTCAAGTAGTATGACGCAAGGCTGGGTCACATCGTCAAGAAAAGGCGGATGTATGGAACGGCAAACGACTTCACCCTCCCGCCGAGTGTAATGAGCCAGAAGAGGGAGTAGCGCGTGAGGGGTCAGCCAATCAGTGGAGACCACGTAAGCTGGAAGTCGGGACTGGAGTGGGAGACCGACGAGTGCATATATGGTTGGCACGCCGTGGAAACGAGGACTATCGTTATAAAATTTAACCAGTATGGTTGCACGAGTGAGTGGCTCCGATGTTCAGTGGAGTTAGCGACTATCTTTGTGAAACTTAACCGTTGTGGTTGTACGTGTTGGTTCCGATGTACGGACCATGAATCTTCATATCTACAAATATATCATCAACAACGAAGAAGATGACGACGTCCAGGAGGCTAAGGGAAGCTCACTTCAACATCCAGTACGAGGGAAATGCTACGGCAATTTCCAGTGGTAAGCGCGAATGACACATAACTACGCAATCTCTCGTCTTTCTTTGTTTCATATTCAGTAATTCAGAAAATTCATAGCTTGGGAATAAGAGTAAAATCAGTAATTTATCCGACTCCGTTTTCACGTAATTTTCTAGCGGTAATATTTAAATCGCAACGCTCCAATTTAAATTCAAACTTATTATTATTATTATTATTATTATTATTAATTTTGCTATACTTGTTTTTTATACAATAAATTCAATTCTTTTAACCATGCAATCTTTGTTTTCAGTAGGTAGCATTAGATATAGACCAATTCCTTCTCCTGATACAATTGTTTGTTGGGTTAATGATCCAATCATACCACGATCTGAGAGTAAAGATTCTTGAAGGTGTTCTACCAGAGCTAGGTGTTGTTAAATACAAATTTAGATTTCAACATAGCGTTGAGGTCTTGGCGCCCATTAAAACAACATATCTTAGTAGAAAACATTACACTTGTACGCTCAACGTGGAGCAAAGTGAATAACATTACATTTGTCACGCAAAAGTGAGGGCAATAGAAATCATTACAATAGGTATTCATTTGTTTGATTAATTACATATAAAATGCATGTAGTTTTAATTTTAATTTTCTCTTTAATTCATTTCATTGATTTTTTATTTCTTTTTAGACCTATTACTTGCAAATTTTTAACGTCCATAATTAGGCTGTATTATCTAAATAAACATGATGTACCTATTAAGAGAACAATGTCCGTAGGAATCCTCATTTCTCAACTTATATGTAGGTATTTGAATGTATGTGTTAGAAATTTTAAGATTTGTGCGTTTTTTGAAATGAGGTGGGCGAAAAACAGATTATAAATCTCGAAAGTGGGCGATGGTCATAAAAAGTTTGGGAAACCCTGCGTGTAGATAGATACATAGGCCTAGTGATGTGGGCCGGGTAAATACCCGGTGGGAAGGTAAATATAAATTGGGTATTTACCTGGGTATATACCAAATGGTCATAAGTACCCAAAATGAGGGTATTTTCAGTTTTTTGAGCTCCACTAGATTTCACGACTGGTCTAAATGGGACTCCATTGATAGTATACCATTGGCATTCTATGCGCATCGAATTTGAAGAATGACAAGATGATACTATGATACATTTTACTTCTTATTTTAAAGGGTTTGTAACAGCCTATTGTGCGTTATTTGAAAATGTTATTTGAAGTAAAGAACAAAACGATTTCACATAGTAACTGAATTCTAGCCGCTGGTGCTAGTTCAGGTTATTAATACTTTTATTTCAGGCAAATAGCAATCGAAAATATCCACATAGTTTGTATACACACGTCTCTGTAGGGACATGGAAAGATTTGTTAATTCAATTAGGGTTGTGAAAGCCATGCACAACCAGACGTGTAAAGACATGCCTCAACTCAAAGTTGGATGTTGCCCACGGCAGGTCGATTATGTAATAATAACAATAATAATAATGTTATTTGTTTTACGACTCTTTTAACTACTGTTGCTTTTAGATACGCCGGGGTGCCGGAATTTTGGCCCGAAGGGGATCTTTAACGTGCCAGTAAATCTACTGACACGGCTCCCTCGCATTTGTGCACCCTCAAATGCCAGCTCACTGCGCCAGGATACGAACCTGCAACCTAGGGCCCAGCAAGCGAGAACGTTACCGCTGAGCCACGCAGCCAGTCCGGTCGATTATGTCTCCAGATCCATAACATTCTTGAGATACTTCTTATCTATCTTTCTTCAATGATGGTAGTAGTTTTTTTCTAGGTTGTGGCGTTTGGTAGAGGTAAATATTTTCTAAGGTCTTCAACCAAGAAATGATTCTATTATACTCTTTGATAATAACAACAACGAGTTATAACTATACTCATACATTTAGGAGAAAGTAGGCTATATGTTCTTTACTGAACATCTTGTTTAAGGTTCAACTTACCACTTTTAATAAAAAATCTAAAATACCCAGGTATTTACCCAAATAGGATATTTACTCGGGTATATAGTCCACCCTGGGTATTTACCCCGATTTATAAATACATCACTGCATAGGCCTACATGAATTATACATAAACTTTTGATCTGACGGTGGTTTTGGAGTCTAGGGGATGTGAAACGTGAAGATATGTCGAACTTTTCAGCAAGTCGCAATATGGTTATCCATTGGAATAGGTAGCTCTCTAATGAAATCTACCTAAAATGGAACAGATATGAGGACAAATGAGATAGAATATGATTCTGTTACACCATCAACCCCGTACAAACAGATTTAACCAGGTCCTACGGTGATCGTTCTCGCCTGCTGTTTCCAAGGCTGCAGGATCCAATCCTGGCGCAGCCAGTTGGCATTTGAGGGTGCGCAAATGCGATGGAGCCGTGTCAGTAGATTATCGGCAGTTGTGTATAATTAGCTACTAAATAGGACATGGTCTCCCTGTTGCCTTCTTAGCGCAAACGGTTGCGTTGCAGACTCAGAGTTCATTATGCAGAACTGGAGGGAGTTCGAGTCCCACTTCGGATATTTTTTAGTCTATTTTCATTTATGAAAAAAAAAAAAAAAAGCTTATGAGATCACCTTTTGTCCGTGTGTGTGTAGGTGTGTGTGTGTGTGTGTGTGTGTGTGTGTGTCCTATTAAAATCTAAACGGCAGGAGCGATTTCATTGAAACTCAGTAAGGTCATATATCTTGGCCGATCCCGAACGTGCCCTTCAAATTTTATTACGTCTTACCAATCTAACATGGCGGCTGTGCTAAATATTTAACCGGCATTCTATATCTCCGAAACTATCACCCATATCGCCGTGAAATTTTGTACACTGATAAAGGGCACTAATGGAAAATCAACTATATGCCTTTCAAAAACCTGTGAACTACAAAACGAACATGGTGGCCAAGCGAAGTTGAAACATTTAAATATACTTTTCTCGCTATTTAACCACCCGAACGTAGTGAAACTTGATACGACATATGCTTATACAAATTTTAATCCACCGGCATCTAATTTATTTCAAGTGTTTTCATAACGACAAAATTTTAAAATCTCGTTTTTATTTCTTGTGTCCTAATCATGCGATTGAAGTTTCAATAATACACCTACACAATAATCTTCATGTAATAGTACATAACTCTAAGTCCTACATATATAAAAATCCAACATGGCTACCATCCGAAGTATTTTGACGGTTCTCAATATCTACGAATCTATTACAACAATCAAACTGAAATTTTGTATGTGGATAGAGGCAATTAACATGAGTAGGATATATTTATTTATGACTTTTAGTGCCGGGAGTGTCCGAGGATATGTTCGGCTCGCCAGAGGCTGCAGCTGCTTCAAGCGAACACCCATAGGGTGAGCTACAAGTTACGTTCTTTTTCAAGTAGTTCCAACTTTCGCTACCAGATGTCACTGATACCTGGTGATTAACGTTGGAACTTTGATAGAGCGTTCCAACGAAATCTAACCTAGAAATTTAGCTTCACACAAGTTTAGATTGTGGAAGGTTCTTTTACATGCCATAAATCTATGATATGGGACCGCTGGCTTTACTTCCCCTCCGAAGGAAGGCATACTGAAGGATTTTAACGCTCTTAAACAATCCGACGACTTCGGCCGGGTTTGAACCCGCTATCTTGGGCACAGCAGTTCAGCATGCTACCAACTACGGCACCGAAGCCGCTAGTAGGATATATGAAAATAGGCTATTAGTTCATCACGGAACTACTCGTTTTATTTTATTTCCGTATTCTTCTTTCTTAGTATTAGTAACAAGAGTGTTCTTTTATAACTTTACTAGCGGACCCGTGCGAGAAATCTCGCATGTTCATAAACCTCACTTTCCCCAATAGGTTTTGCAAATCGAACCGTCTTACAAAAATTGACATTTAAGAAATTAGAATGCAATTTGTCACTGATAATGTCATTTGTGTGCTGAGTGTGCTGCAACACTCACCAGTTATTCGATATTTATGAAATTATACGATTTGAGTAGCATACTCATTCCTTTGATTACTGTTTCTGAAATCCATGCAAAATGATAAAGGAAAGACCTTATAATGTTAAAATGACATGAAACAGGCGTCACAGCGACCAAAATGTGAAGTGGACAGAAATTATGGAGCGTATTTTCATACATCAACAGTATCTGCAAATAGCACACTTCGTACATTTTATTAAAAGTCATTCTTTAAGGAAATGATTGATATTTATGGAATTAGAGTGCAATTCGTCACTGCTAATGTCTATTCTCTTTCATTTGAATGCTCATTTTCACAATCGGTCGCTTGTGAGTGCCGCAGAAGGGATCTATACTACTGAAATAATATATAATAGCAGAAGTACCCGTTCTTCGAACGGTGTTATATATTAACACCAGATATTATCAATTGAGCTACTGTTGCAATGGTTAGCGGTTTGTCATTCCTTCATAAGTTTATCATAACGAAGTTAGTTTTCTGGGAATATCACACACACTGTTAATTTAAGGGCCTTAAAATGTGATTTTCGGAGACCCCTTATAGACTCGCGAATTTTATGTCTCACAATGAGAAGCGCAACATATGCTTTGATCGTCCTTCTAGGATAATTTTTATATTTCGCCTATTTTAGCATGTATTTTGAGAAGTTTTTCCCTATATCACCTTCTACTGTATGAAAAGTACGGTGAGGAGTTTTATAAATGATTAGTGTATTGACTCATGTTTACCATACCTACTTTTACGATGCACCAAGCATCCGAACACGATTTATAGGCGTACATAAAGATACACAGAAAGACAGACGGACAATTCTATTGTCTACAACATATCACCCAGATATCCAAATATGGGTACATCTGCCATACAGTATCAAACAAAATCATCCTTACGATGAACCCGTATGCCGACAAAAAAAAGTTTAGTTGAAATGTGCTCTCAAACTAAATTCACCTAACGTGTACTTCCTGACGTGAAATAGATTTGAAAGCCTTGTAGACGAAACGCAATACACGTCACATAAAAACTGACCCTCTACGTTGTGTTAGGTCCCCATACACAGGAAGACCTCTTTCATAAATTTATTATAAAGGCTTGTGGTGCATGAAAATTCAGGTTCTCTAGACTCAAATGGCCCACATTCCTAAAAGCCGCAAAAAATGCTTATTCAATTCAGGATTTTTTGAAAATAATGTTGCTGTTTGGAGATATAATAGACTTTCTGTACTATATGTCGCACGTGAAATTGCATGAAAAAATTCTAAGTTACCCCTTGACCCCCTTAATTGCATTGACGAATTATACAGTCTACGTTGGTTCCGTGATAACCTTATAGCCATTTGCAAACTTTCACAGAAATGTAATAAATGGAGTAGCCTAATAATAATATCGTATGGCCATGGGTGCCGGGTGCAAGCTTCGTAATTTGGCACCCAGAGGGTAGCTTGCATGTCGAAATTTCGTTGTTCCTTGAATCACTATGAAAGTCAAGGAGGGTAGATATCTAAGCTCCTTGAACACTATAGCGCTTTCTAGTAGAGACAGGAGGAACTTGTGTTGGCGGAAACTCCTGAGATTAATTTTGCCATTATGAACACGGCCTACAGATTTCAAATGGGTTCTTTGACATGCCAACATAGTATGACATGCGAGTCGTATTTTTGCCGCCTTTCAAAAATCACTTACCACGGCCAGGAGTGAACCTGCAATCTTGGGGTTAGTAGACCGACACGCTATCCACTCACCCACCGTGGCAAGGTATAAATGGAGTGACATTGCTTCTTACAGAAATAGATGGAAAGTTGGATGCCACCCCTTGAGATAATGTTGTCATGGTTACCGATTTCCATTCCTTCATTAGTTTGTTAAATTAAATTAAATTAGTTTTCTGGGAATATTTCAGATACTGTTGGTTTTAGAGCCTTATAATGTAGTTTTCGAGGCCCCCAAGTTTTGTTTCTGGCACCGAGGGGCTTTGTCTCCTCGTTGTACGCCATAATATAATACTAATAATAATAATATAATATAGGGATAGGAATATAATAGACCTGCCGTACCACACCCGCAGGTGTAAATCGCGTGAAAAAAATTCTAGTGTACCCCTTGACCCCCTTAAGCGCATTATACGTATTGATGAATTTTACAGCTTAATTTGGTTCCGTGATAACCTTCTAGCCGTTTGCAAACTTTCACACCAATAATAATAATAATAATAATAATATCGTATGGCCTCGGGTGCCTGGTGCAAGCTTTGTTAATTGACACCCAGAGGGTAGCTTGCATGTCGAATTTCGTTATTCCTTTGCACGCTATGAAAGTCAAGGAGGTTAGATATCTAAACTCCTTGACACTACAGCGCTTTCAAGTAGAGAATGGAGGAACTTTGTGTTGGCGGAAAATCCTGAGATTAATTTTGCCATTGAACACGGCCTACTGAATTCAAATGGGTTCTTTAACATGCCAACAACGTATAACATGAGTATCGTGATTTTTGTCGCCTTCAAAAATCACTTACCATGGCCAGGGGCGAGCCTGCAATCTTGGGGTTGGTAGTCCGACACTATAACCACTCACCCACCGTGGCAAGCTTCACACCAATGTAATTAATGGAATTGCATTGCGTCTTACAGCAATAGATGGACCTCTGAGAATCTGTTGCCATGGTTACCGGCTTGTATTCGTTCGTTCATTAGTTTATTAAATGAAATTAGTTTTCTGGGAATATCTCAAAAACGGTTGGTTTTAGGACCTTAAAATGTGGATTTCGGGCACCCTGTAGGGCCCCCGAGTTTTGTCTCTCACATTGAGGGGCTGAAAATGATCTTTGTCTCGTCCTTCTACTCCTATTTCAGCATGCATTTTAAGGGGGTAGGCCCTCTTTCATGAGAGGTACGGAGAAGGGTTACATCAATGATTAGTGTCGTGCCTCTGATGGATATCTGTACCAAATTTTACGTTGATACACCCAGCCGTTCTTGAGTTATAAGGGAACAAATTTGTCCACAGACAAACAAACAAACAAACCGACAGACAGACCAAACAATTATTTTCGTGCGCATCCATAATAAAACAGTCTGAAACGCGTGAATAACTCAAATTTCCGTACAAATTGCGAAAAAAACATACAAACTTTAATTTTTACTTATGCAGAGATATACTGCACCGCTCGGTGTTGACCGTGTTTTATTGCAAAAATTTAGGTTTTACTCGCTAACCGTTGGAGATACACGAAAAGTGATAAGGACCTTTTGGATAGAAAATTAAATGTTTAATCTCGTGTATGCATCAAAAGTTTGCTATTTCTTAGCGTTCTCTTTTTATTTGATATGGAAATATGAAATTTTGAAACCAAAGGGTGTAGTGACGTCACTAAAATGGTCGCCATATTTTAATAGTGCAAAATATCGAAATTAAAAGTATCCTATATGTAAACATGGTAAATCAGCTACATCCATGCAAAATTTAATTTAAATCGGACCAGTGGTTCTTGCGTTATTGAGTAACAGACAGACAGACACACACCATCTCATTTTTAGCCTACTTTTCACATTTTGCAAAAATGAGGAAAAAGTAGTCTTATGAGATCGATCCGGGAAAATGTGTGTCTGTCTGTCTGTCTGTCCTTCTGTATGTCTGGCTGTGTGTGTCCCACCCCCCCCCCCCCCTATCAACTCCTAAACGGCAGGAGCAATCGAAATAAAATTTGGTAGGAATAAACATCTATACCTGAATATCTCACGGCCATATTTGAAAATGATGTCAGTGCTACCAACTGCTGAAAAATCGCAATTGAAATTTGAGCTCCATGTTGGATATCTTGGAAGGTATGGATGGGAGCTATTTCAAAATCGGCACACATATAGATAATAATATTGCAGTTTAATTTCCAGAAGGCCATACATGGCAGTCTTGCCAAAATGATTATAAGCCTACTGATAGGTCCAATATTTAAATACATATAACTTCTACACTATCAATTGGAATTCAACCAAATTTCGTATGTTGTATGTGTACATAACCAGATATGACTGAACGTATTCTTATGAACCACCAGTGCTGCCAACTGTTAAAAAATGCTCTTAATTTCTATTATCCAAATACCAATATATATGAGAAAATATTCAAGCCGACAGCTTTAAACTATGCACACGTATAGTACATGACATTCTATATTAATTTGGAGTAACTTATATACGTCAGTGCTACCAACATGATTCTAAGCCTGCTGAGAGGTCCAACTTTAAATACATGTAACTACTATACTATCATTTGGATTGCAACGAAATTTCGTATGTGCTATGTGTACCATAACAGCTATGACTATGCGTATTCTTAAGAGCAACCAGGGCTGCCAACTGTTAATAAATGATGTCTCTATTTTCGTTACCCTAATATCAATATATCAGAAAGAATGCAAGCCAATAGCTCTAAACTTTGCACACGTATAGTACCTGGCATTCTAGATTACTTTGGAGTAACTAATATACGTCAGTGCTGCCAACATGATTCTAAGCCTGCTGATAGGTCCAATTTTAAAATGCATGTAACTTCTATACTAACTAATGGATTTCATTAAAAATTGGCACAACAATAGATCATATTATTTCAGATTATTTCTGATCAATACATGCATGACACTGTTGCCAACATGATTTTACGCGCGCTGTTAGATCCAATGTTTAACTGCATGTAACGTCCATGCTATTCATTGGACTCCAACCAAATTTTGTATTCTGTACCTTAAGAGATGGAACTAAGAATATATTCAGTCACCAGGGCTGCCAACTGTAGTGCTCTATTAGGCTACATTATGCCAGGTATACAGTATTTCGAACTATTTAGAAATTTCGATATTACCAACTTAATTTCGTCATTATTCTAGATAGATCCATATCGATTAATCATTGGCATGAATCTTAAATTTTAAGAAAAGTAGGCTCTTTGGTTCGTCACGGAACTTCTTGTTATATATTAGTATGATAGTATGATGATGATGATTGTCATAAACATACTCGTATGTTATATTCATATAGGTGAAAGTTCGTGTGAAACTCGGAAACAAACGAATTTTTCCGACATTGCAATATGCGCGAGGTAGACTTCAGCTGATTCCCTCTACTTTAACGATGCTTTAGGGAGTTGAGTGGTCAGATTTGGCCATTTAACGTAATTGATTATTAGTGGTAAGTTAACGACCGTTTCTGTTTGATGAAATCTTCGCGCATAGCTAAATGACCTTTAATGATGGACTTAGAGATAATTAACGTTAGTGAAAATAGCCCCAAGGGACAAATATTTCACGCCGACACCCAGATATGAATTGGTTCTAGCAGCAACCAAAATCGTTCTTCACGGACGGTATTCGCCGCCTACTTGTAAAATTAAATGCCTACCTCAACGCCATTGGTATCTGCTTTTGCACCTATTTCATTTTTTTTAGCGTATGGCTTTTAGTGCCGGGAGTGTCCGAGGACATGTTCGGCTCGCCAGTTTTGTAGCTGCTTCGAGACGGACACCCAATGGGTGAGCTACAAGTACCGTTCGGGAGGGAAGTTGGAATCGAAGGACGAGGAGTAGGAAGGTAGCGGCTGTGGCCTATAGTTAGGGACCAACCTCGGCATTTGCCTGGAAGGAAGATGGGAAACCACAGAAGACCATCTTCAAGGTTGCCGGCGGGGGCATTCGAACCTCCTCGCCTCCCGGATGTGAGCGACTGCCAGCAGTCATGCCGTAACGACCACGGCTAACTCACCCGGTTATTTCAAATTGTACGGTTTCCTCTATGGCTACACGGACATGATTTGATTTCCTTTGTTCGTCACTGGAGGAGTTTCCATCTTTTTTTCGCCGAGGCCTGTATGACGTTGGGTATCGTACACATACACTTCCCTTTTGTTTCTGTTTCCTTATATCCATCCGTCCCTCTACCTACATCCCCCACATCCTCCCACCCCCTTCTCCTTATTTGGACATCCTCATTTTTCGAGGAGTCTCAATAGTTTTCCCATTTTACCTTCTCCTTCCTTACTACTCTGTCCGCCGTTCTAATTAATATGGCGCGTTTTTCTACTAAGGACCAAACATAACTTTCTGGCGGCTGCTCTCTGGTGACAAACAGAGGAATTTCTCTAGTTTATTATAATCTCATTGATACAATTTCTTTGGCCACATTGTTTTAATTCCATTGGAAAAGGAGGCAAAGTTCCTTCGAAACGTATGGTATTCAATTTTATTTTCACACGGCCTCAGCCCAAAAAACAACAATTTTAATGTATAAAATTAGTAACTTACTACTCTTTCGTTTGACTTTTATTTCTTCCTTTCTGGAGCCAAGGACAACTTGCGCAAGTTTATAATAACTGCTGTTACTAAATAAATGTACATATTGTACAGTGTGTCCGCAAATTCTCTCCGCAGCGGCGAGAAACGTGGGTCTCACCTTGGCATACATTCATGTCGCTGTATTGGCAACTCAAACTAACACTTGGGGCGCTGCGGTCGGTCTGGATAAGTAGGGTTTAAAATACTCAATAACACGCGTTTGATATGGAACACTTTTTATTTTTCGGTTATAATCAGTAAATGTGGTCTCTAAAGTAATGACAGTGTTATTTTTAATTGTATATATGTATAACTGTGCGATACACGTGATCTAATTTGTGTGTTCCACTGGATTTTTTGGTGTCATTTGCATATTATCAAGCATCAGTTTTTATGGTTGATGTAGATCAGCTGATTCAAATTTACACAGGGCTACACTTCGGACATTATTTCGGTACTATTATACGCAATATAATGTAAATGTCGATCCTGAGTCAACGCCGAGGACATTCAAATAGAGAAATACGGTACATAAACAAATAAATAACACACCGAAGCTGTGCTACTTTTATCATTCCGAGACTAGCATCCACGCAAACCAGACGCCACTGTTCCAAGCTCCGACTTATATCGTGAATTGATGTCAAACTGATGATCCGCCAGCCTTTCCGCCAAGCCTACACCTCGTAATCGCTAAGTTCTTCGATATTCGAGCTATTCCACTATCAGTCATATAGGCCTAATTTGCCTCCCCGTGGGCACTGTAGAATGAGTGATTCCGCTACCATTCAAATATTCAACACCAAACCCACCTTTTAACCATCCAAATCAAGCAATTCCTGTCGCCCCACGAGTTTTAATACAAGTTAAACTCATCCCTTCTCCCTACCAAGCAGCCAATAATTAATTATTCAAGTAACTTCAATCTTACCAGCGCGCCCATCGTAACAGCTGTTTTTAAACTGAATAACCTTCGCTGGCTTTACGTCGCAGGCCTTCTGTCTGTCTACCTCGACAAGTGTTAGATCCTTTCCGGGGTGGAAAGGTATTATTATTAGGTATTAGGTATCATCACATTTCGGCTATTGCTATTTGCATCTTTTGGAAAGTGATGAAAACGTATATCCGCAGCTCTCTTATACATCGACTTACAGCCGTAAACTGAGCAATACACTTTGCTTTTACTCATTTTTCACTCTATCAACGAGTAAAACTTATTACTTATGTATAAAGACACGAACAATTTACCACGATCTGTTTACCAATACAAGAAACCATATACAAACAGTCACCACGTGACAAATGTACCCTACTTGGTAAGTTTCTCATTTTTACCGCTAGATGTCATATCAGATAGCTGGAGTTGCCAATACGCAGTCACACCGCAGCGCTTGTTCTGTTTTGACCTTCAACTGGAGTTATAGGGTGGGGACTCCCGGTTCATTATTGCCGCGAGTGAGTGCCTGTGCATGACAGTGTTGACGCTGTAAATTGTGTTCTTGTCAATTTCTAGTGCATTGGTTCTGAACCCGTAGAAGTCTGCGGACCACTCGGCCTGAAATTGAATCATGTACGGACCCCCCTCCCCCGCCCACCCCTACCCCTCCCCCACCCTCCACCCCAATACACCTTATCAGCTGTAACCCTTCCTTAATAACACTTATTTTCAAGATATTTCAATTCAAAATCTGATAGTCATCGCCACGAATACATACAGATGATTCTCGTTCAACGCACACCGTTTCCAAAATCCCCATTTATTGGCCACTTTTTTATACGTGCTGGTGGACCCTTTTCCCCGCGGACCGCACCCGAGGCACTCGTAGACCACCTGTGGTCCGTGGATCACCGGTTAAGAACCACTGTTCTAGTGTAAGCTGAGTCTAGAGGGAATGCTAACTACTGAAGAGCATGTGTTTTTAGTGGAAGGGGTTTTCCGTGCTGGTGGAAACTTTACGGAGCTTGTGAGGCGGCAATTTAGTTTACGTTTTCCTGCTTTGAGGTGTCCCCATCGTGACACTGTACACAACTTTCAGCGTCAACACTGTCATGCACAGGCACTCACGGTCAGCAATAATGAACCGGTATCCCCCACCCTATCACTCCAGCTGGAGGTCAACACGGAACAAGCGCTGCGGTGAGACTGCGTATACAGCGACATGAATTTACTACCAACCTAACACGTCCCGCAGGCGAGACCCGCGTAGCTCGCCGCTGCGGAGAGAATTTGCGGACACACTGTACATATCACCCACATACTTGTAGACATAGATTTGATAGCCAAAGTGTTCATCATCATCATTAGTCGTTCTACTCGTTGCTGAGCGTCGCGATCTCATTTCTTCACTTCATTAGTAACTACATCCTTGAAAAGACGTTTCCATCCTAAGCGATCTTCAGCCCTTCGTAAGATATCGTGACGAGGTAGGCCGGTGATCTTCTTTGCTTGGTCTAACCCTCTACTTGTTGTTCTACCTCTTGGTCTGGAACCTTCAATGTTGCCTTGGAGAATGGTCTTTTCTAAATTGTCTCCTTCTCTTCTCAAAGTGTGTCCCAGGAATTGGAGGTAACTTTCAATAACACAGCAAGATAAACGTTTTGTGATGCTCAGTTCTTCTATAATGGAGGCATTAGTTCTTCTTTCTGTCCATAGTATACGTAGCATCCTCCCCCAACACCATATCTCAAAGGCATCTATCCGGCTCTTGTCATTAGCCTTCATAGTCCAGGTCTTACAACCGTATAAGAAATCAGAAAACACCAGTGATTTCACCAATCGCATTTTCACTGTTATGGATAATGCCCGATTCTGCCAGATCTTTGTAAGTTTAACCAATGCAGCACGATCTAGGACAATACGTCGTTTTATTTCTTTATCACAATTTCCCGTGTTACTGATTATGGAGTTCAGGTATGCACAATCATGCACCAACTCCTGATCTTGAAGGCATCCTGTCATTTGAATTGGGACTTGACTTTGTCGGTTGATAACCATTAGTTTGGTCTTTTTTATGTTGATTTCTAGACCAAAATACGAACTGATGGTTTTCACTCTGGACAGCAATTCATCATGTTCTTGCCCACTTCCTGCAATGAGTGTAGTATCATCAGCAAAGCGTAGATGGTTAATTTTCCTACCACCGATTGAAATTCCATTATCCCAGCCATCCAATGCTCTTTTCATTATGTACTCTGCGTAGATGTTTTAGAGTTGTGGTGATAATATACAACCTTGTCTGACTCCATTTGCCACATTGAAAAATGTTAATGTTCTGATAATGATCGGTTGACGACCAAAACTGGTCATTCAAGTGAATTTATTTATTTATTTATTTATTTATGTACTTTTCTTCAGGTTTATGGAAACACCAATTACAATTGGGTACAATCGTGAAGACCGACTAAAAAACATTAATTTCAAGAAATGAACTACTGTTAATACTCCATGCTTAACTCACCAGTTCACCCGACCCAGTGAGATCATCTAACACCAACTTACCTGCAACAGAAAGAATAACACACATAAGAAGACCGAGCATTACAATCAGGAATGGATTACGACAGTAAACAAGTAGTTCCGTGAAGAACTATACAGCCTATTTTCATATATCCTACTTGTGTTAACTTCCTCTGTACTTAACGGGTATTTGAAAGTTTCACAGATGAACTTGTAGTAGTGTCCTTTAGCACCGTACAAAAATGCAGGGTATTATCAGTAATAGTTTCGCAGATATAGAATGCCGGTGAAATATTTCGCACAGCCGCCATTTTGAGGTTACGTAAACAATTGAACTAAATTAGATGCCAGTGCATTACAACGTGTATACACATTTGCTGTACCAAGTTTCAAAGCGTTTGGATGGTTAAATCGCAAGAAAAGTCTATTTAAAAGTTCCAACTTCGCATGGCCGCCATGTTCGTTTTGTAGGTAATAGATTTTTGAAAATCTCATAGGCGAACTTTTAGTAGTGCCCTTCATCACCGTACAAACTTTCAGGGTGATATCAGTAATAGTTTCGGAGATATAGTATGCCGGTGAAGTATTTCGTACAGCCGCCATGGGGGATTGGTGAGACGTAATAAAATTTGAAGGGCACAGTCGGGGTCGGCCGAAATGGTGCTCATTGAAATCACTCCAGCCGTTTAGATTTATTAGGGACACACACACACATACACACAAACGGACAAAGGGTGATCTCATAAGCCTATTTTTTCATAAATGAAAATAGGCTAAATACAGTGCCTTTGTTTCAAGTGGTGGCCGGCCAGGCATGCTTCTCACAGTGGGGCCACCTGGCGGTGAGCAATACTGTTTCTAACCGGTTCTGTCCGCACAGTTGTGCGTACTCCATGTGCTTATTAGACAGCTCATCTGCCGCATTCTAACCTAATAATAGTAATAGTAATAATAATAATAGAAGCTTTCGTGGCACGGATTAACAAAATGGAAATGGCTTACCATTTAACCAAAGACATTTACAAAACACGATCAATGTCCTTCAAGGCCAAACTGAGGCACTTCGTTACCGTTATTCGCTCGGAGGCGTTATATGCATCAGAATGCCTGGCGATGAATAAGAAAGGCCTGGCAGAACAACTCGAAACCAAAGAGAGAAAGATTCTGAGAAAGATCTTGGGCCCGGTCAAGGAACGAGGAGAGTATAGAAGACGACACACGATGAACTTCATCTACATGTGGAGAAAATAACGGACAACATTCGCAAAAGAAGACTCTCCTTTTATGGCCATTTAACACGAATGAACTCTCGAAGATTGTCCAATCTAATCTGTGCCTACTTTGTGGGAAAGAAAACCAAAGGGATCTGGTTTACAGAGGTGGAAAAAGACCTACAAGAACTGGGGATATCATATGAGGACATCTTGGAACGTGACTCTTTGAAGAAGAAACTTGGGGAGATACAGAGTTTTCAGCCAAAACCTATATTGAAAACCGGCAAGAAGTGGACCGAAGAACGGAAGGAAGCTCACCGAAGAAGAATGCGCGAATACTTGGCCAATGTGAAAGAAAGAGGGAAAAGGCAGTTGAAATAACGTGGTCCATAGACGACCGAAACGATTATAAATAATAATAATAATAATAATAATAATAATAATAATAATAATAATAATAATAAACACCATGTTAAACTTCTTATGGGGACTTCAATGCTCAACTTGGTCGAGAACACAAGTATAGGAAAATCATTGGAAACTATCCTGCCCACAAAAGAACCAATCAAAATGGTGAGAGATTGGTCTCCATTTGCGAAAACCATAACTTGCAGATCATGCCGACACACTTTCGCCATCTTCCCAGAAAGCAGACAACATGGCGATCTCCTGTCGACGCCATCGGAGAGTTTCAAATAGATCACGTCGCAATCTCTAGGAAAAACAGCCCTGAGATTATGAATGTTAAGGTTAAAAAAGGCATAAACGTGGCTTCAGACCACTATATGTCCATAATTAAATTCAAACCGGTCCCTGCCAACACCAACAAGACGCCCAAACAAATTATTCGCTTCGACACTGATAAACTCAAACAGAATGTAACCGAGTTCCAGGAAAAGGCTCGACCAATCGACTGTGACTTTAACAACACAAAAAACGCCTGATCGAGGCTGCCAAGGAAATTGCTGACATTTAAAGAAGCAAGAAACATGCCTGGTGGAATTATACATGTGTTTCAGTTGTCAAGAAAAGGCTCGATGCATGGAAACAATATTACTCAACAAAATCGCAAACTGATTGGGAAACCTACAAAGCCCAACGAGCCCAGACAGCTAAAGTGATCCGAGCTGAGAAACGTAAATATGAAAAGTCACTTATTGAGAAGATCGACCAAGACTTTAAAAGAAACAACACCAGAGAGTAATACGGAACGTTCAAAAGGAAACTTACGGGTTATAAACCTCCGTCGTTATGCTTTCAGCGAAAGGACGGTACACTGGCGACCTCAAATTAAGAAAATTGTACCATTCTAGCTGATTACTTTCAGAATTTACTAAATTGCGATCAACCCAAAAATCCCATCAAGACCGAGGAACACATTCGCAGATGCCCAGAATCAAGACCACCCAACAAAGACGAAATCAAGCGTCACATTGCTCGACTAAAAAACAACAAAGCGCCCGGGGAAGACTCTGTAGTTGCAGAACTTTGGAAATATGCTCCGGAAGAAGCAGTTGAAATCTTGCAGAAGCAAATAGAACAAATTTGGAAAAAGGAAATTCTACCAGAAGATTGGAAAACGGCCTTGATCCATCCGTTAAACAAGAAAGGCAGCATGAAACACGTCAACAACTTCAGAGGAATATCCCTCCTACCGGTAACATACAAAATTCTCTCACTTGCTATCCTGGAGCGATTAGAAGCCGAAGTCAAGCATCAAATAGGAGAATACCAAGGGGGATTCAGAAAGGGTCGTTCAACTGCCGAACAGATCCACAACCTCAAAACGATCATTAGATATTGCAATCTCAGGTCCAAATCGTACGTATCAGTCTTTGTGGACTTTAAGAAGGCTTACGATTCCATAGACCGCGAAGTTCTGTTGAACATCCTCAACGAATTCGGGGTTGACCTGAAACTGCTGGCATTAATTAGAGCCACCATAACTGAAACAAAATCCAAAGTAAAGTTCCTGGGATGTCTGTCGGATTCCTTTGAGGTCAAAACGGGAGTCAGACAAGGTGACGGGCTCTCTCCAATGCGTTTCAACTGCGTCCTCGAAAAAGTCATTCGGACCTGGCGAACAAAATTATTAGAAACTGAGTATAGCCCTCTGAGAATGGGAGCAAAATCCAAGGGGATCATAGTCGACTGTCTAGCATTCGCTGATGACATCGCCATTCTGTCGAACGACGTAGAAACTGCTAAGATGCAAATCGACCTTTTAAAAGAAATCGCAGAACAAACTGGCTTGCAGATATCATTCGAAAAAACAGAAGTAATGACCAACATCAAAGACGCCCCAGCAAAACTGCAGACAAAATACGGGAAGATCAACAGAGTGGAAAAATTTAAGTACTTGGGAGAGATCATCATGAAAAGTGGACTGGACAAAGAAGCACTCAAGGAACGAGTACGCAAACTCGAAATAGCCTATCAAACATCGCGCTCAATAAACAACAAAAAATGCCTGTCCAAAAATACTAAACTACGTCATTATGAAACTGTTCTGAAACCAGTAGTTATGTATGCAGCCGAAACCCTATCCCTAAATGCTAATAAAGGACTCCTTGAAGAACTGGAGAAAAAAGAGAGCAAAGTCGTCAGAGGTATAATGGGATCAAATCACAAGAATGGTATCCACTATAAAAAATCCAACAAAGAAGTCTACAGTGAAAGAGAACATTTCAGAATCAATCCGTAAAAGGCGGGCACGGTATTACGGTCATCTCAAACGAATGGACGGAAACAGGCTGACTAAACAGATTTTTCATTTCTTTGACTCCAAACCCAAAACCACAATGCCCTGGTTTATGAATACCAAAGGCGACCTCAAAATACTGCATCTAAAACCCGACGACGCCTTCAATAGAGATCTCTTCCGCAAAAAGATACTGACTAATGGGCTAACCCGAGACGAGACATCGAACCCGAAAAGAAGACAAGGTACTACTTGGACAGCGGAGCGCAAGATGGCCCACTCACAAAGAATGAGGGAATTCTGGGCTCAGAGGAAGGCGAAACAAATTGCCAAGTGTAGCAAGACTTAACGTGGTCCTAGATGGCCTCAACGAATTATATATATATACAAGCTGTACCCGGCATGCGTTGCAATGCCAATCAAAGAAAGTGTTGGCGTTGAAATTCTGTTTTTTGAAGTGCTTTTGGATACACAACATGTTTTTCAATTTCCGTTAACTGCCCCTATGCTATCGTAAAATGGATTTTCTAATTTAGAATCAATCGTGGGAGCGTGCACAACAACTTTCAAAAGTTTCATCGCAATCGGATGAATGGTATATGAACGTATACGGGATTTTGTTTGAACGATTCGTGCGCTGTCACTCATTTGTTGATTCTACTCGTACGCTACCTATTGAGAAATGAATTTGCTAAGTCGAAACCCTACCCTGGCGTGTACACAATAACTCATCAAGGTTTCATCACAATCGAAGAAGGTTATATGAACCCAATATGGGATTTTGTTGAAACGCTTCGCGCGTCGGCACCCATTTGTTGCATCTACTCTTGCGCTACTTATTGTGAAATGGATTTACTAAGTCGAAACCCTTCCCTGGCGTGTACACAATAACTGATCAATGTTTCATCGCAATCGGATGAATAGTATATGAACGCATACCGGATTTTGTTTAAACGATTCACGCTCCGTCACTCATGTGTTGAATCTACTCGTGCGCTACCTGCTGTAAAATGTATTTACCAAGTTAGAAACCGTCACGTAAGTGTCCACAACATCTCACCCAAGTTTCATCGCTATCGGACTAATGGGATATGAAGACATAGGGGAGTGTATTGAAACGCTCCGCGTGTCGTCGTTCATTTGTCGAATCTACTCGTGTGCTACCTACTGTGAAATATATTTACTAAGCCAGAAACCTTCCTTGGAGTGTCCATCATATTTCACCCAAGTTTCACCCTAACGGCAGAATGGTATATGACCTTATACGGGACTTTGTTGAAACGCTTCGCGCGTCGTCCCTCATTTGTTGAATCTACTTGTGCGCTGCCTGTTGTATAGTGGATTTACTAAGCCAGAAACCTTCCATGAAGTGTACACAACATCTCACCCAAGTTTCACAGCTATCGGACGAATGGTATATGAATGCAGACGGGACATGGTTGAAACGCTTCGCGTGTCGTCGCTCATTTGTTGATTCTACTTGCGCTACTTATTGTAATATGGATGTACTCAGCCAGAAACCTTCCCTGGAGTGTACACAACATCTCACCCAAGTTTCATCGCAATCGGATGAATGGTATGTGAACGTATACGGGACGTTGTCGAAACGGTTCGCGCGTAGTCACTCATTTGTTGAATCTAAACGTGCGCTTCGTATTGTAAAATGGATTAACTAAGCCAGAAACCTTTCCTGTAGTGTACACAACAATTCACCAAACATTTATCACTGTCAGACGAATAGTCTATGACCTTATACGGGACTTTGTTGAAACGCTTCGCGTGTCATCGCTCATTTGTTGAATCTACTGCTGCGCTACCTATTGTAAAATGGATGTACTAAGCCAGAAACCTTCCCTGGAGTGTACACAACAGCTCACCCAAGTTTCATCGCTATCGGATGAATGGTATATGACCTTATATGGGACTTTGATGAAAAACTTCGCGCGTCGTCGCTCATTTGTTGATTCTGCTCCTGCTCTTCCTATTTTTAAAGGGATTTACTAAGCCAGAAACCTTCCCTGGAGTGCACACATCTCAGCCTAGTTTCATCGCTATCGGACGAATGGTATATGAACGCATACGTGACTTTGTTGAAATGCTTCACGCGTCGTAGCTCATTTGTTGAATCTACTCGTGCGCTGCCTATTGTAAAGTGGATTTAATAAGCCAGAAAATTTCCCTGAAGTGTACACAACATTTTACGCAAGTTTCATAGCTATCGGACGAATGGTATATGAATGCATACGGGACTTTTTTGAAACTGACTTTGTTGAAATGCTTCGCGCGTCGTAGCTCATTTGTTGAATCTACTCGTGCGCTGCCTATTGTAAAGTGGATTTACTAAGCCAGTAAATTTCCCTGAAGTGTACACAACATTTTACGCAAGTTTCATAGCTATCGGACGAATGGTATATGAATGCATACGGGACATTTTTGAAACACTTTGCGTGTCGTCGCTCATTTGTTGAATCTACTCGTGCGCTATCTACTGTGAAATGTACTCACTAATTTGGAAACCTTCACGTAAGTGTATACAACATCTCACCCAAGTTTCATCGCTATCGGACGAATGGTATATGAACACATACGGGACTTGTTTGAAACGCTTCGCGCATCGTCACTCATTTGTTGAATCTACGCGTGCGCTACCTATTGTAAAATGGATTTACTAAGTCAGAAACCTTCCTTAGAGTGTACTCAACATCTCACCCAAGTTTCATCGCAATCGGTTGAGTGGTATATGAATGCATAGGAGACATACACACACACCCACAGACAAACTATCACGTAAGATTGATTTTTATATATATAGATATAATATTACTTATTGACTGGAGACGCAGCCTCACATTAAATGTTAATGTTGAATTTTATCTGTTTTAACAGTGTTCTAGATGTGTGATTTTAACATTTTAACATAGCGTTCCAGGCCTGGTTTTACGCAGACACTTTAATACATGATAGGCTAACATGAGTAACATTTTTGTACATTTTAAACCATAATTTGGCACAACAATTCCTAGCTCTAATCACTACACATTCATTACGCACAAAGGGGATTTATCCGAATGTGATTGCGGAGGGAGTTCAATGTCTAGCCTATATGTCAGTATGGCCGGAGTCGTGTAGCCCCGTGTACTCAGGTGTGCGTGGTATTGTCTAATATCCTATGTCATGTTGATGGCTTACGTGAGTGTCAGAGAGACTGTGTGAGCGAGAGTGTGTGTGCGCGAGCGTGCGTATTTATTGCGGCTAAGATTTGGATTGGAGGTGGCCGTGGCCCTAATTTGAGTTTCATGTCTGCATTCACCTGGACTAGAAGTGGACAAACAACGGAAAACCACTAGTACACTGGATGAGCTATACAGTTACATACACTATAATTGTCATAATAATAAAAAAAAAACTGGCACTACAGCCCGTGAGGGCCTAGGCCTACCAAACGACCACTGCCCAGCCGTTTGGCCTGCAGATATTGGGGTTACGCGTAGTCATCGCATCGGGTCCCCTCGGGCGTTAATCTTGATTTTCGTGACCGGGGCGCTGCCTCACTGTCAGGCAGCTACTCAATTGTCCTCACGAGGCTGAGAGCACCTTGTTCCAGCCCTCACGTCAGTTTCTAAAATCCCTGACGGAGCCGGGAATCGTACCCGGGGTCTCCGGGTGAGAGGCAGGCGCGCTACCCCAACACCACGGGGCCGGCCATAATTGTCATCACACACTATAATTTTCATCACATAAAGTTATCAGACAAATCTAAGATACACAGGGCTAATGACCAAGATGTCTCGAACTCCTAAAAATGAATTAATAGCGATGCTAGTCACTATACCACGTGGTGGACTATCAGTATTGAGACTGGCTGCATGGTTCCCCAGCTGTGTCTAAGGATGCAGGATGGAATCCTGGAGCAGTCAGTAGGCATTTGACTGTGCGAGTCAGTAGACTTGCTAGAATGTTAAAGATTCGCTTCAGGTCAAAATTCTGGAACCCTGGCATACTTAAAGCCGCAGTATTTAAAATGGACTTCTCAATTTCTGACACTTGTTTCAATAGCAAATAGCCAGATTACTATTATTACTTACCAGACCTAGCTATGCTGTGTGGTTATTACATTTAAATGCCATGAAACACACCATTGATCCTCCCCCAGTCGAGTGTTTAACTTGCTACTTTGCCGCTCTTCCCCCTTTTTACATTACTGTTGGCGAGACTGTTTTTGCACGCTAGGACTGGTTTGCGTCATAATCCAGTGTATACAGACTGGCCGGGACAGAATTAATTCCAAATTGATTACATATGGACGTGCTTTTATGATGTTTCGTTCTATGCTTGGGTTCACTACCGCTTTGGACCATTTCTCCGGGTGATTGGAGAGATTTCCGAAATAGGCTGAAAGTCAAGGGAGAAATTCCATTTGTCTGCATCGTGGCACAGTGGCTAGCAATCTTGCCCGTCACTCGTGAGGTAAGGTATCGATTTCCGACTCTGCCAATATACTGTATGTAATTCTGGTGTGAGGGCTGAAAAGGCATACATTCAGCCTCGTGAAGCGGAACTGAGAAGAGGTGGGGTCGATTCCCACTTCAGGCATCTTTGAAGTGGTTTTCCGTAGTTTTATACTTCTACACCTGAGAAATGCTGGGATAGTTCCTAACTTAAGGCAACGGGCCTCCTACTTCCCAATCCTCACCTAAATTAAAATTCACAATAATTTAATGTTATTGGTTTTACGTCCCTTTTAACTGCTCTGGCTTTTAAGGACACCAGGGTGCTGGAATTTTGCCCCGAAGGGGATCTTCAACTTGCCAGTAAATCTACTGACACGGATCCCTCCTCGCATTTGCGCACCCTCAAATGCCATCTGATTGCGCCAGGATACGAACCTGCAATCATGGGCCCAGCAAGTGACAACGTTACTGCTGAGCCACACAGCCAGTCACAAAATTGCTCAAACTACTGCTAAAGTCACAACAATAACACAGGTTATCATACAAATTCTACCCACATCCAAGTCTTCTTCTTAAGTATTCAATCCATGGATTGGTCTGCGGGAGTTTTCCAGTCGGCTCAATTTATAGCTTTCCTCTTCATAGTTTCTGCATCCTACATCAGACATGATTTGCTGTACATATTGTAGGCGTGGTCTTCCTCGACATCTTTTGTCTTCAACCATTCCCTCCATTACCGTTTTCAGCAGGCTATCGTGTCTCAAAATATGTCCTATCAGTCTAGTCCTCCTTCTCTTTATGCTTTTCCATAAGGTATAATTTTCCTCCACGTTTTTAAATACATCAGCATTCGATATTTTTTCTGTCCAGCTAATTTTCAGCATTCTTCTATAACACCATTGTTCAAAAGAATTTAATCCAAGTATACGGAGCTAAATGACCACGATGTTCAAACCCCTCATATAAAACAAATATTACATTTCTTGGCAGAGTCAGGAATCTAACCCGGGCGATGACAGCCAAGAATTCTAGCCAGTAGGCAACGATTAGGACAAATGAAAGTTATAAATCAAACGAAAAAGGCATTCAGGAACTGACAACGGTCGGGTTAATAGTCACTATTCTTCAGAATTCGGGTGAAGTCTGGACACAAGACCATACGAGTTAACGGGCCGAGCAGCTAGCCTGGCCGCTAAAAGAACAGAACACAGTCGCCTATCAGAGAAACAAGAGAGGAGTTTGAAATTAAATTGCAATCCATTTTGACCAGACAATCTAACACGTGAACTTTACACAAACATACAAGCGTTGCAATTCAGTCCCGTTGGTCAGAGATTTGAAAGGGGTTGGGGAGTTGGAAAACAGACATAGAGTGGAAATGTACACACTGGGATCAAGCTAACCCTCTTCATCGGGAGAGAAGCCTTCAAAACCGGGAATAGAGCTGGTATTTAATTCGCTGAGTACACTGTGGTAATGAGCAGCACACAGGTTTCAATAGCCCTTGTGTGTGTTGGAACCCAGAAGAGAACACTGTCCCGTCAATGGTATGGAAACATACAGAACAGGCCATAGTGACAGGCAGGACCGCAACCTGCATGCCATACTCTTACAAAGGCGGATAGAAAAGTCTTTGCCCTTATTTTTTTCTTTTTGGCAAAAAAAAAAAAATTACGAGCCTTACAGTAGTCGCATATGATGTGTAACATCTGACATAGAAGAAACCTCAAGTGAAATTGTTGATACACCGGTATTTTATAGTATTATTGGCACAAATATTAATCTATTGTAAAAGGGAGTCTTTTACAGATATTGTAGTTTATAATACGGAACTCATTTTATTAGATGATTTGTAGCTTCCACCAGCACTAGCCTAAATAAAGTATACGATATGGACCAACTAGATTAATAGACGCGACACCGCTCATAACCTTAAATTCCTTATAAACAGGTCCTCTTGATTCACAGACCAATACGTAATTTCATATGGATTCTGTTAAAATGAGTTATATTGATATGATAAATATCGTTTAAAATGATAATCTGGTAGCAAAAATATATACCCCGCCCAGGATTCGAACCCAAGATCTCTAGATTCACAGTCATACGCAATAACCCCACGGCTATTTCGACTAAGCAAATATTGTGCACAAGATGGTGCCTTATTTCCACGTTCCAATAATACTGCATTACGGAATTAAGTTTCTTTTATATATTGCTTGTTTCGATAATGTTCCTGAGTGACATTCAGTTAAAAATGCCTTATGCCAATGCAATGCCGACAATGTTTGATATTGAACCCATGTGCCATAGGGTCCAATGAGGGCGAATCCATGTATTTGGGGAAGAAATGAAAGAAACGTATAGTTTCTAATGTAACTTAAAGAAAGATCCAGCTAAGATGCTAGCCTAATATGGTGCAAGAGGCGAGGACCAGGTGTTCGTGAGATGAGATCATCCCTCTTGACATTCAGAAGGGAGCGAGTCATGAGTATTAATAACCGAGTGGAAATTTCCCAGGATTAAACAAGGAAGCCTGACTCGGAAATCGACCTTACGTTGCTGGAAATTGACAACACCGCTTATGCGCCAGAAGAGGAATAATTAAATTTAACCCGTTTACAAGTATAATAATGAGTAAACAAGTACAGTACAGTGAATCATTTCGAATGAGAGATTTTTTAGTAAAGAGAAACCATTTAATAATTGCGCAGGAGAAAACTGCAAACGCAAGACGACGTCATCGGGGAATTACCAAGGCCCGTGTGGAGGGGAGAAAGCAAAAGAAATGCAACACCCACACAATTGAGGACGAGAAATTAATTAATATCTCCGAATTGCACGATCGATTCTTAGGTGCAATGAGATTATTTGACATTGAGAAGACGAGCTTTCGGAAGGTATAATTGTTATAATTGTGCAACCATTATTTTAGAAATTGGCCATAGAAAGGACTAGAGTCTTATCTTTTTGTAGCGAAAAGGTATAAAACTCCTGGCCTCACCAAGCCAATCATGCAGTCTTAATAGGCCGGAAGGCTACATCACAGCACATCAATATTCAGACAGCCGTGTGGGGCGTCACTCTGCGTCACATCGAAGAAAGTTACTAGTACTCCTTGAGGGGAGAAACGCTGTGTTACACCGCAGAAGTAATATCCGATAGCCATAGGCGTCGCAGTATTAACAACTTGCTTGCCTCCATAAGGAGTGGTAAAGAAGAAATTTAAAGTATCGCCGTATTGAAATATTAGGAAAATCCTAGTTACAGGATTTAGGCCCGACTGTATACAAGTTATAGTGAAAGTTCGTAAGATATAGTCAGAGCAGGCTGCGAACGTCGGACTTAAAGGCGATAGGTCGTTAAATAGACGAACGAATATATCATAACGTACGGAAGTACCGTAACAGAAGATAAACTGTTATCTAAATTAAAGAACCCAAAAAGGGAAGAACAGAATAAGGTTCGGAACGTATATCAGAAACGTAGGAGTGCTAGAACCGATCAAATAAAGAAGATCGGAGAATATAAACATTTTCTCCAGAAAGCAGGCGAACTATTCTAAAAGTACTAGACTCGAGAAGTACTAGCTGCTATAAACTAAATCTATAGGTCATTGAGGAGACCTCGATCCGAATAGACTTTCGCTAGGATCGATAAACAGATCTACAAAGAAGCCGTTCAAGCTAGATAAATAGCCGGTCATCCAGGATAGGAGTAGAAGAATTTGGATTCCAGGGAACAGTAGAAGTTTCGAGACTTTCGTATTCTGCAGGATAGGAAGCCGACATTGAATAAATTTCACCCTTGGAAACGGGAATTTAAGAGGTCACGTGTGATAGGCTCAGAAATACGGCCTAGTGATCAAGAATTGTGAAGTGTAAATTTATCAAGATTGTGTGTTAGATTAATATTTTTAGTGTTTATTATGTGTTCTAAAGGGACACATCAGTGTATAAAAATGTCGTCAATGTTAAGTGTCTTAAATATATGTCAAGAAGTGTTTGTACATAAGATGAATTCCTTTAATATGGAGTAAAAGTTCAAAGTGGGCCCAAAATGAAACACCGCACAAGAATAAAGATCATGGGACGATCTTAAAAACATGTGAGTACTGAATTTCATTCTATTTTGGTGTCAGGAAATGGTTGTGTACAAATCCACCAGAGTTTTGAGTAAAAGGGATGTGTTTTAAGAAATAAATACTGAATAAACAAGAACGCGGTCTGAACAATAATAGAAATTTGAGAAATTATAAATAATTATGTAAAGAATAAATCCCGTAGAGGAAATATGTGAATAAAATGTTAATGTATTTAACGAATGTCGTAAGAGCAAGCGAAATATCAGTAATTATCATGAAAGATATTTAAATAAAGTAAAGTTGAGATATGAAAGAAATAGCTTTTGAGCTTGTGTAAAGAATAACGATAATACTAATAACTAAGTATGGAAATATTAAATAAAGATCAAATAAATTGATGTGAACATAAGAGCGTTAAAGCCTTAATATATGTGTAAGATATGATGTTCAAGGGAATGTTTTAAAAGGGAGCGATTTATCGGCCACGGAAAAGATTAATATAAGAATTAAAAATAATATGAATTGTTACTAATGAGATTTATCAGTTCTTGGGAAGACATTTCGGCTTAAAATAATGCATAGCGCAAAGGAGCGCAAATAATATTAAAATGTCACGCTAGGAAAGCGTAGAAGTTAAAATACTTGGTAAATTACTTATGGAGGGTAGTTGATTGTAGTGAATTGATAATTGTATAAGTCCTCTATTTGTGACGTAGTATCACGAGGCATTGTGTATGTATTAAAAGGGAGCTAATGTATGGTATTATTGAGCGTATGTCATGTAGGCCACGGCCGACTTTAAATCGCGTCTTGTATAAGTCCTCTATAAGGGAATGGTTCCCGAGGCATGTGAAGAGATTCGAACTCAGAATCCTCTTATGAAAAGCCCCTTAATTCTTCGTCGTCGAATGTGTATTAATCTTCCCCAATCAATGAGGACCCTCTCATAATTAATAATGCCAAGGTTACGAAAGTGGTCTATGAACCAAAGAATATTTGTTTGAATGGATACAGTACAGTAAAAGCCCGGTCTCTCCCCAGGACTGAGTATAATGTGAAGGTTTGTTTTGAAAGCCTTGGAAAGGAGCTGCTAACGTGGGTTAGACAGAGAGTCGCCCGTCACCCTCCGTGTCATAAATCGCGCCCGAGTATAATGGCCTGGCTCTCTTAGAGTAAGGGTGGGCCGAAACCGTCTCGTAAGATGTAGTAAAGACACCGTGAGTGTTTAAAGTTGTTAACGACCCGGGCGTTGAACCGAGGTCCTTGTAGATTGATATTTTCGTTTGCCTGTTCAGATCGTCGTTTCTTATATGATAATGGTCTTATAAGACATAAGAGATAAATAACAATCCTTATTGTAATGTGGTATGGAAGTAGGATTCCACGAGTTAATTGAAGGCAACTAAGTTTCGGGAGTAACTATAGTTTTTTTGACTATGTCAAGTATCTTCACGCTCTGGAGTACACAAGTGATTTCCAGATTACCTTAATATATTTGTGAAAATAAAGAGAGATGATAACAGCTGAATGTGTGAACATGCCCAAAATATTGAGTTAGATAATTAACATAAATTTTTAAATGTAATTATACATTTGTTTGAGGATTAAGAAAATATAAAAAGATATTATTTGAGGTGTACAAGAATGACACCATTATTATGTAAAGCATGGAGCCAAAAGAGCTCGGAGTTATATAAAACTTACAGTTGATGCTTTATGGAAGTAAGACTAAGTAGGAATTGTTGGTTTATGTGGGAACCATATGATTTAAATACAATATTTGTTTTATTATATTTGTGATTCCTTGTTCATTTGGAGCAAGTAGATGATTATGGGTCAGTAATTAAATTGTTAAAGTGTTTGTAGCGCCATTAATTTTATGAATTAAATGTGTTAAAATAGGAGTTGATTTTGTTGTTATTTTTGCAAGTGTATCCGCTAATTAATCCAAAATATGTGAGTCACAGAGTGGGGGAACTTACCGCTGCCCCGAAAATTCCGAATTGAGCTACGCTGGTATACTGTGATTGGCATATTTCTTGCTAAAAGGGCACATGGGGGGGCATATAAGTAATGTGCTGGATTAATAACTAGAGGAACACTTAAGACGGTCATAACATGTAAAGTAAAGTAATGATAGGAGTAGCTACAACGTAAAATATTAACTGACCGCATGGGTCCCTGGAAACTCATACCGAGCAGCCCTGTATTATATTATCAACCCCCCCTAGCAAACCTATCTTCATGGCGCCCAGTACGCAGGGCTGAGTTTTCCTAGGGAAAACCCGAGTTTTCTCGAAAAATCAAAATTTTCATTAAAAAAAATGGTTTTTCGAAGTTTTGAATTTTAAATACTTCCATAAAGGTTTATGAAATTGAATAAAAGTATCAAAAGGGTACGTTGTGGTAAATACCCGTACCAAAGTAAATTTTTGAAGAAATTGGGACACAATGATTCAGAGTATCATCTCTCAAGCATGTACTGGTGTGGTGGCATTAGTGGCCCACTATATTCTAATAAGATGGTATTGAGTGAGGAATTGCAGGGGCTTTTGGAGGCGATAAAAGCCGATAGTAATGAAAAATTGGAGGCGATAAAAGCCGATAGCAATGAGAAGTTGGAGGCTATAAACAATACATTGGGCCTCCAAAAGGATGAAAATAACAAAGTGTTCGAATCCATAAATGAGAGTTTGAATAAGTTGGATAGACAACAGACTGAAAATAAAGAAGGGTTAGGATCTATAAACAATAAGTTGGACAGCCAACAGGAGGAAAATAACCAAAGGTTAGGATCCATGAATCTAAGTTTAGAGTCACTAAAAACTAATAGTGATAATATGGGAACTAAATTAGAAGCTATCGAAGCCGACTGTATAAACATGAATAAGGAACTGAAGGCTGAGATAGAAAAGATGAAAACAGAAAGTGGGAAAACCATTAAAGAACAGTTGGAAGTGATAAAAACGGAGACGTTAGAGTCTCTGAAAGCCAACAGTAAAGAAAACAATGGAGTACTGAAGGCTGAAATAGAAGGGACAATGAATGACAAATTTGAAGGGTTTGACACTAAGTTTGGGGACAAGTTAACTGAGTTAAAAGGGGAAATCACAATTAAAATTGAAAATGAAAACAAAGCACTTCAGTCAGGATTGCAAGACCAAATAAATATCTTGAAGGGTAGCACGGAAAAATCCCAAACAGCATGTCAAGGAAATTTTGAAATTTTGAATAAAAGTTTGAGTTCCATGGAAACTAAATTGAGTAATATGGAGGGAAATGTAAAAGCATGTGAGGAGAAACTTGTAACCCAGATCCAAGGTGTGCAGAAAGAATTGAAAGCTCAGATAGAATCTAACAAGAATATTTGTGAACGTTCCCGGGATGAGATAAAAGAAAGTTTTAAGACATTAGGAGAAGAATTTAAAGGGGTAAAGGACAAAGTAGGAGAACTCGAGGGAAAGGTCGATGGAGTTCAAACCGAAGTAACTGAGATGAAAAATCAAAATAAACAGGATGTTAAGGGTATGAAAGATCAGATTGATCATTTTATTAGGCAGGTAGATGATAACTGGAAGACGTACGAAACGAAAATAGATAAAAGTTTAGGTCTATATGAGGAGCATCTCCAGAATGAAAGAAAACAACGAGAGGACGAAAATAAGGAAAGTACCCATAAGATAGATGAAATAAGTCAGGGTATTAATGAGGTTCAGGGAACCATTGGAACATTAAAAGTCGAAATAGGAAAAACTCATAGGGAAGTAGGCCAGATCCAAAATGACTGGATGATATTATATAAGAGTCAAGGGAAAACTGAGGAAAAACTGGAAGGAATTAAAGTAAACTTGGTCAAAGGACAAAGAGAGCTGGAGAAAAAGATAAAGGAAATACAAGAAGACCTAGATACCAGAGGTGACGTTAAACCAGAAATTATAACAGAACAGGTCATGGTCATCAAGAAAGAGGTAGAAGACCAACTAAATGTCTTCAGGGAAAGCTTCAGGAACGGCAAAAACCAAATCAAACAAGAACTGGAAACCAGTAAGAAAAATCAGGAAAGAATTCAAAATGAATTAGGATCCAGATTGGAGAGGACTGAACATAAGAATAGTCAAATGGAAATCCAACTCATGGCTAATGAAGAAAGTGCCGGAAGGGAAAGGAAGTTAGAGTTCGAGAATCAGGAGGAGTTTCCAAAGACAGGATGGGTAGATTCCCGTGAACAAGGCACAGATACGGAGAGGAACTTAGGAGGGGAGAGCCCTTATAAGAACCCAGGATATCCGATGGCGATGTCAACCCCGTACATGAATCAGACAAATGGCCAGATAATAAACATTATAAAATCCAATGAGGACAGACCAGTAAAGTTTACGGGTAATAACATGTCTATTACTCCAAAATACTGGCTAAAGGAAGTGGCAGAGTATCTAAACGAAATGAAAGTTCCTCAGGATCGGAGACTGAGAGCTATTGAAAAGCTGTTAGCAGGTGATTGTCTCACCTGGTTCAGAAGCTTCAGGTACACCTTTGATACGGTGGAAGGCTTTAGGGAAGCATTTTTAAAACGATATTGGGCAGCAGACGTCCAAGAGAATTTAAGGCTAGATCTGTACTCTAGGAAGTACAGCACCAATGCACCTACTAAATACTCGGAATTTTTCACCGCTCAGCTGTGTAAATTCCGCGAACTGGATATTGCTCCGGCAGAAAACGACCTGTGTGCCGCCATTGCAAGACAACTTCCGTATGAGATTCAGAGGCTGTTAATCTCATCCAAAGCCAGAAGTGCTGTGGAAGTGGAGAGTGTATTACGTCAGTTAGATATGACGACTTCGCACGTAACTCCTCGGCATCAAAGACAAACTGAGCAAGTACACATGGCCAGCAGTCAGGAAACTGGAGAAAAACCAGCGACCAGAAATCAGTCCACCAGCACGGATACCCAAGGACTAGGTCGAGAGTATGGGCACCAGGAGCCTAGAAGGATACAGCCATACTACAGAGGAGGATATCGAGGAAGAAATCCTAGGAGTTCAGGTTATAGGCAACAAGAGAGCCGACCCTATAACAATAACCATCAAAGGCAAGAAAACAGAAAGAAATGGGAGAATTATCCCAGAAGGAATGTAAGGCCAGAGGATAGGGATGATGAATATCGGGCCGAAATAGAAGAAAGATATCAGGAAAGTCTTCGTTATATGAACGAACGACCAGATGAACCTGATAGGCAAAAAGTCCGTTGGAGTGAGGCAATTAAGAACCGGAAATCACCCGACCGACTAGACGGAGCTCAAAGCTTGGAACTACAAGCTCAGTTAAAGAATGAGGGAAAAGGGAGACCTCAGGATTTAAAAAAAACTCCAAATTTAAATTGTCAAAAGTGGAAACATACCAGGAGCTGGGAGGAGGTAGAAATTGTGAATTGGATAGCCAGACCAGATGAGCTAATTAACGAGGATGTGGAAGGAATCCCACCTGTTAAAAGAGAATTACCTATAATTATGCTTAGGATAGAAGGACTACTGGTCAGAGCATTGATTGATACCGGATCCACAATAAGTCTAATTACACAAACCCTTCTAAATGAATTGGAAACAAGGGGCCGAGTATTAAAGATTCCCACATCAAGTGTAAAGATTAAGGGGATTATCACTGAAAAATCTTTAACATGTAAATTTCAGGTATACATTGATTTGATCATGGGTAACGCTGAAATTTCGCAGTGCTTTTTGCTGGTAAATCAATTACCGTATAATGTCATATTAGGTATTGATTTTATCCGTGAGAACAAGGTCATCATAGACCTAGCGCAAAACTGCATTAGAGTTCAAAGAGAGGATGTGGATGAGCAAAACATTAACCTACAGGAACAGGATGCGAAAATAGGAGAACAGGTATGGCATATGGAAGAAGTGATTGAAGAAGATTATAAGGACATAGAAAAGATATTTGAAGTCCTCAACATAGAACTCGAAGATAATTTGGAAAATGAGTTCGAGACCAACCTGTCAGGAAAAGTGGAGGAAGCTAAAGTCAGCCTCGAAAATAAGGAACAGTTAAAGAAATTATTATTGAATTATAGGGACGTATTTGATTCCAAGCCAGGGAAGATTGAAAATTTTAAATACGCGTTCCAAGTCAATGATTGGGCACCGTTCAAACAAAAACCATACCCGGTTGCGGAAAAACATTACCCACAAACCAAGAAGACACTGCAGGAGATGATGAATGCAGGTGTTATAGAAAAGATGGCGACACCATATGTTAGTCCATTAGTGATTGTGAGTAAACCGGATGGCTCAGTAAGGGTGTGTTTAGATGCCAGAAATTTAAATGCAAAAATCATACCAGAAAATGATTCGGCACCACCCATAAAAGAAATACTGAGGAAGTTCAAAGGCAAGAAGATTTTTACAAATATTGACATGACTTCTTCGTATCATCATCTCGAACTGGAAGAGAAAACCAGCTTGTTGACTGGATTTCAGTTCGACCAACAAACATATTGTTTTAGAAGATGTCCGTTTGGATTGAAGACCGCAGGATCTGCATTAATAAGAGCGCTTGATCGAAACCTGTCAGAGGAAGTGAAAGATTGCACTATCCGATACGTGGATGACATTTTGCTTACCTCGGAGAACATTGAGGAACATTTAGAAAATTTGAAGAAATTATTGGAAGACTTAAGAAGGGCAAATTTTAAAATAAATTTAAAGAAGTCGAATTTTTGTCAAAGGCAAGTGACATTTTTAGGGCATGTGATTGACAAGGATGGTGTTAAACCAAATCCATGCAAATTGGAATCGATAAGGGATTTTCCAAGGCCTTTGAAGGTGAAGAACGTTCGCCAGTTTTTGGGATTGATTGGGTTCTTCTCAGGACATTGTCCATCATACACCAAAACTGTTGCACCACTACAGGACCTTCTGAAGAAGGGGGGCAAGTGGAAATGGACGGAGGAAGCAGAAAAAGCATTCGTGGAGGCCAAGGAAATGCTTTTAAATTACGTGAAGCTAGGATATCCTGATTTTAATCAGAGATTTATCATTCAAACAGACGCATCCCAGATTGGAATAGGGGCAATGTTATATCAGGAAAACCCGGAAAACCCTGATAAGAAAAACTATCTAGCTTTCACAAGTAGGAGACTGAAACCACACGAGAAAAATTATACGATCAGCGAAATCGAGCTGTTAGCGATATTGCACGCGTTGCAATATTGGCGGAAGATCGTATATGGGTTTCAGGTCATTCTAAGAACGGATCATAAAGCCTTAACCTTTTTGATGAAGACTGATTTATCCAGTCAAAGGTTGATGCGTTGGGCTTTATACATTCAACAATTTGATGTCAAGATAGAGTACTGCCCAGGAAAAGAAAATATAGTTCCAGACTACTTAAGTAGACAGCCAGAGTCCATAGAAGAGGAAGTAATGGCTATAGATTTGGAAGACAGGGATCAGCGTACTCTTAATGAGTTAAGAAGCATTAGTCAAAGACAACGGGAGGATCCATGGATGAATATGCTTATATCGTTCCTTGAGGGAAGCTTGATAAGAGGAACACCAGCGTACACGGAAGCGAATAAGATAGCTCAAGACTACACGTTTTATAATGGATTGTTATATAAGTTTGTGGACTCTGACCATACAAAATTAAGGATTGTTGTACCTGCAATTTTGCAGAGGAAAATAGTATGGTTAGCCCATAGATCGTTCGGACATATGGGAGTCGACAAAACAGTCTCAATGCTGAAAGAAGCATTTGTATGGCCGAGACTGAGAGAAACTGTAAGGGACACGTTAAAGACATGTGATCTATGTCAAAGGATCAAACCTAATGCATTCCTGATGAGGCAGAAGCCTATACCATTGTTGCCTGAAAGGCCCGGCCAAATCATATATATTGATAATTTTGGACCTTTGCCAAAGGCAAGAAGAGGAAATCGACACATAATGGTGGCTATGGATGTCTTCACTAAAATGGTTGTCCTTGCTCCCATACAGAAGACTAGTACCAAACAGGTGTTAAAACGACTTAAAGAAAAAGTGATACCGATTCTGGGGAAACCTGAGAACTTGTTGTCGGATCACGGCAGTTGTTTCACCAGTGTAGAGTTCAGACGAGAATTAGAAAGACTTGGAATACGTCAGATTTTGTCAAGTATTCGCCATCCTGAGGCAAATCCTGTAGAAAGAGTTATGAGAGAGACGGCCAAGTACTGTAGAATATACTGTGCCGAAGAAAATTGGAAGTGGATAGATATCTTGGATATTATCGAATTTTGTATAAATAATACAATCCATGAATCCACAGGAGAGATACCCATAACGTTACATCGGAATGAGCAACCAGAAAGACCTTGGAGTCTGGTAATTCCTAGGCCAGCAGACGCTCAGCCTGGAAGAGATGTACGCATTAGAAGAGCCTTTGAGCATCTAAAAGCTCAAGCCGACAGGAGGCAGAGAAGAAATAGGCATAAGAGGTATCATCGACCATTATTAGTAGGAGAAATGGTGTTAGTAAAAAGACCAGCCATTTCGGATCCAGGGAACCGTGTGTACAAGAAATTCCAGAAAATGTACCACGGACCATATCAAATAATCAGAGATTTGAGGAATAACGCATATAGAATTCGGCACTGTGAAACGGATCACGAAATGACCATGAATTCAGCAAATTTGAAATTATATTACCCTCCCGAAGATTTCGATGAAGTAAATGAGCAAGCCCTGGTTATGGAAACATTTAGAGATGAATCCGCTTTTGACATAAACAAGAATAAGGAAGAAATAGAAAATAGAGCTCAAGCATTCGAGTGCGAATGCGAATTGGAGAAATTGTATTGGGAAATTAAAGAAATAATTGAATTTATTGAAGAAGAAAATTCCAATTTAAGAAAGGAAAATGATGAAATAAGGAAACGGGTAGGGATAGACCAAACCCGTAAGGAAGAATGAGGTTCTGGGGACTTAAAGTCCAGACAAGTAAAGAAAGAGAGAAAGGGTAGGGACAGAGCATACCCGACCTACACAATTACCGGATACGACTTTAAAGAAGTAAAAACAACGGAAGGTACGGACATCGTTATGATGGCTTCGACGAATAAAGACAGATATGATTAATTGAAATAAATTTCCTCAAAATTTTTCGAAAATTTATTTACCTAAGGAGGGGAGAGATGAACCCATGTGCCATAGGGTCCAATGAGGGCGAATCCATGTATTTGGGGAAGAAATGAAAGAAACGTATAGTTTCTAATGTAACTTAAAGAAAGATCCAGCTAAGATGCTAGCCTAATATGGTGCAAGAGGCGAGGACCAGGTGTTCGTGAGATGAGATCATCCCTCTTGACATTCAGAAGGGAGCGAGTCATGAGTATTAATAACCGAGTGGAAATTTCCCAGGATTAAACAAGGAAGCCTGACTCGGAAATCGACCTTACGTTGCTGGAAATTGACAACACCGCTTATGCGCCAGAAGAGGAATAATTAAATTTAACCCGTTTACAAGTATAATAATGAGTAAACAAGTACAGTACAGTGAATCATTTCGAATGAGAGATTTTTTAGTAAAGAGAAACCATTTAATAATTGCGCAGGAGAAAACTGCAAACGCAAGACGACGTCATCGGGGAATTACCAAGGCCCGTGTGGAGGGGAGAAAGCAAAAGAAATGCAACACCCACACAATTGAGGACGAGAAATTAATTAATATCTCCGAATTGCACGATCGATTCTTAGGTGCAATGAGATTATTTGACATTGAGAAGACGAGCTTTCGGAAGGTATAATTGTTATAATTGTGCAACCATTATTTTAGAAATTGACCATAGAAAGGACTAGAGTCTTATCTTTTTGTAGCGAAAAGGTATAAAACTCCTGGCCTCACCAAGCCAATCATGCAGTCTCAATAGGCCGGAAGGCTACATCACAGCACATCAATATTCAGACAGCCGTGTGGGGCGTCACTCTGCGTCACATCGAAGAAAGTTACTAGTACTCCTTGAGGGGAGAAACGCTGTGTTACACCGCAGAAGTAATATCCGATAGCCATAGGCGTCGCAGTATTAACAACTTGCTTGCCTCCATAAGGAGTGGTAAAGAAGAAATTTAAAGTATCGCCGTATTGAAATATTAGGAAAATCCTAGTTACAGGATTTAGGCCCGACTGTATACAAGTTATAGTGAAAGTTCGTAAGATATAGTCAGAGCAGGCTGCGAACGTTGGACTTAAAGGCGATAGGTCGTTAAATAGACGAACGAATATATCATAACGTACGGAAGTACCGTAACAGAAGATAAACTGTTATCTAAATTAAAGAACCCAAAAAGGGAAGAACAGAATAAGGTTCGGAACGTATATCAGAAACGTAGGAGTGCTATAACCGATCAAATAAAGAAGATCGGAGAATATAAACATTTTCTCCAGAAAGCAGGCGAACTATTCTAAAAGTACTAGACTCGAGAAGTACTAGCTGCTATAAACTAAATCTATAGGTCATTGAGGAGACCTCGATCCGAATAGACTTTCGCTAGGATCGATAAACAGATCTACAAAGAAGCCGTTCAAGCTAGATAAATAGCCGGTCATCCAGGATAGGAGTAGAAGAATTTGGATTCCAGGGAACAGTAGATGTTTCGAGACTTTCGTATTCTGCAGGATAGGAAGCCGACATTGAATAAATTTCACCCTTGGAAACGGGAATTTAAGAGGTCACGTGTGATAGGCTCAGAAATACGGCCTAGTGATCAAGAATTGTGAAGTGTAAATTTATCAAGATTGTGTGTTAGATTAATATTTTTAGTGTTTATTATGTGTTCTAAAGGGACACATCAGTGTATAAAAATGTCGTCAATGTTAAGTGTCTTAAATATATGTCAAGAAGTGTTTGTACATAAGATGAATTCCTTTAATATGGAGTAAAAGTTCAAAGTGGGCCCAAAATGAAACACCGCACAAGAATAAAGATCATGGGACGATCTTAAAAACATGTGAGTACTGAATTTCATTCTATTTTGGTGTCAGGAAATGGTTGTGTACAAATCCACCGGAGTTTTGAGTAAAAGGGATGTGTTTTAAGAAATAAATACTGAATAAACAAGAACGCGGTCTGAACAATAATAGAAATTTGAGAAATTATAAATAATTATGTAAAGAATAAATCCCGTAGAGGAAATATGTGAATAAAATGTTAATGTATTTAACGAATGTCGTAAGAGCAAGCGAAATATCAGTAATTATCATGAAAGATATTTAAATAAAGTAAAGTTGAGATATGAAAGAAATAGCTTTTGAGCTTGTGTAAAGAATAAAGATAATACTAATAACTAAGTATGGAAATATTAAATAAAGATCAAATAAATTGATGTGAACATAAGAGCGTTAAAGCCTTAATATATGTGTAAGATATGATGTTCAAGGGAATGTTTTAAAAGGGAGCGATTTATCGGCCACGGAAAAGATTAATATAAGAATTAAAAATAATATGAATTGTTACTAATGAGATTTATCAGTTCTTGGGAAGACATTTCGGCTTAAAATAATGCATAGCGCAAAGGAGCGCAAATAATATTAAAATGTCACGCTAGGAAAGCGTAGAAGTTAAAATACTTGGTAAATTACTTATGGAGGGTAGTTGATTGTAGTGAATTGATAATTGTATAAGTCCTCTATTTGTGACGTAGTATCACGAGGCATTGTGTATGTATTAAAAGGGAGCTAATGTATGGTATTATTGAGCGTATGTCATGTAGGCCACGGCCGACTTTAAATCGCGTCTTGTATAAGTCCTCTATAAGGGAATGGTTCCCGAGGCATGTGAAGAGATTCGAACTCAGAATCCTCTTATGAAAAGCCCCTTAATTCTTCGTCGTCGAATGTGTATTAATCTTCCCCAATCAATCAGGACCCTCTCATAATTAATAATGCCAAGGTTACGAAAGTGGTCTATGAACCAAAGAATATTTGTTTGAATGGATACAGTACAGTAAAAGCCCGGTCTCTCCCCAGGACTGAGTATAATGTGAAGGTTTGTTTTGAAAGCCTTGGAAAGGAGCTGCTAACGTGGGTTAGACAGAGAGTCGCCCGTCACCCTCCGTGTCATAAATCGCGCCCGAGTATAATGGCCTGGCTCTTTTAGAGTAAGGGTGGGCCGAAACCGTCTCGTAAGATGTAGTAAAGACACCGTGAGTGTTTAAAGTTGTTAACGACCCGGGCGTTGAACCGAGGTCCTTGTAGATTGATATTTTCGTTTGCCTGTTCAGATCGTCGTTTCTTATATGATAATGGTCTTATAAGACATAAGAGATAAATAACAATCCTTATTGTAATGTGGTATGGAAGTAGGATTCCACGAGTTAATTGAAGGCAACTAAGTTTCGGGAGTAACTATAGTTTTTTTGACTATGTCAAGTATCTTCACGCTCTGGAGTACACAAGTGATTTCCTGATTACCTTAATATATTTGTGAAAATAAAGAGAGATGATAACAGCTGAATGTGTGAACATGCCCAAAATATTGAGTTAGATAATTAACATAAATTTTTAAATGTAATTATACATTTGTTTGAGGATTAAGAAAATATAAAAAGATATTATTTGAGGTGTACAAGAATGACACCATTATTATGTAAAGCATGGAGCCAAAAGAGCTCGGAGTTATATAAAACTTACAGTTGATGCTTTATGGAAGTAAGACTAAGTAGGAATTGTTGGTTTATGTGGGAACCATATGATTTAAATACAATATTTGTTTTATTATATTTGTGATTCCTTGTTCATTTGGAGCAAGTAGATGATTATGGGTCAGTAATTAAATTGTTAAAGTGTTTGTAGCGCCATTAATTTTATGAATTAAATGTGTTAAAATAGGAGTTGATTTTGTTGTTATTTTTGCAAGTGTATCCGCTAATTAATCCAAAATATGTGAGTCACAGAGTGGGGGAACTTACCGCTGCCCCGAAAATTCCGAATTGAGCTACGCTGGTATACTGTGATTGGCATATTTCTTGCTAAAAGGGCACAATATTAAGACATTTTACCATTTAAATACTGATACGAAGACTTCGAACATGTACCATGTCATTTGTTTAAATCACTTGACACCAGAGTTCGCATGAGCGTTTCCCATTCAGTATGTCATATACATTCCACATGGCCGAGAGTGCGTCATGGTATCAATTTTCGACACCGCGCGCTGATTGTTTCTCTTACCAGTGCCAGCTGGATCGATCGATCGAGTTGGCAGTGCGTCTTATACTTCCGTTCGATCCACCACTGCCAGCTAGGACACACTTCCATTCGATCGATCAAGCGGGCAGTGCATACTTCCGTTGTCCACCACTGCCAGCTAGTACACTTCCGTTTGATCGATCGAGCGGGCAGTGCATACTTCCGTTGTCCACCATTGCCAGCTAGTACACTTCCGTTTGATCGATCGAGCGGGCAGTGCATACTTCCATTTGATCCACCACTGCCAGCTCGATCGTTCCGATCCACTTCCGTCCCCAATTTTCAAAATCACTCCCACAAAACTATCCAGCAACCGAGCTGAAAGATGTTACAAATCAAAAACAACAACCTACGGGTTAATTACAAATATACATAGCCTACTGTTCTACGAACCTTACACTATTTTTCCACATAGTCTCCACATTTGTTCAGACATTTGTCCCCTTGCAGCACTAAATTGGAGATGCCCTGTGGTAGAATTCAGCCAGCGGACCATGACAATGCGAGACCACATGTGGCAACCAAGTAACGTTAACTTCTTTGTAATTTTTGTTAAGGGAACCAGGACGTATGAATCTATAGAAGAATGTAGCTTCCGATGTTTAGTTACATATCTCAGAAACTACAATAGATATTTCCTTGAATGTTCTTTTGGTGTATTCAGAGCACATTCATCATTACTTGGATAAAATTTGAAGCTTCTATGTTGAATATTTTGTGTCAGAGAGAGCGTTACAAAACCAATCATAAAGAAATATATTTTTAAAAAATCCCTTAACTCATGTCCCTTTTTCTGAGCAAATACTCAAACCAGACCCAACAAACGTTGCATGCATATTATTGAAACCATTTTTGAGCTACTGATGTTAAAGTATTGTCGTATTATTTACAGGAGTTGAGTTTTCTTACATCATAATTGAAAACTGAAATTGTCTGTAAAATTGTCAGTGCTTTTCAAGCTGGGCTCCATGAACTATACTAGATACCTGAATAAATTTACTTCCATTAGTAGATCTATATAGTGCCTTAGAGACTACCAGGTTTCAAATACGTTGATCAGATAGTTTCTGAGAATATGGTACACGAAGTTTCAAACAATATGACTTACGGAAAACACAAAAGGAATGTTTGGCTAGTAGCTACAGTAATAGCCATAAAACATTATGTTTAAACCTAATTTTATTGCATCAAATATCGCTTCAGCACAATAATTGATACACCAAATTCTTCAGGAAAGTTGGGAGATTTTCTTAACCTTTAAAAAATTGACATTTTTGAGTCCATCCCACGTTTCGGTTCCCTTAAGTAACGTTAACTTCTTTGTAATATTTGGTAAGTAACTTTAACTTCTTTGTAATATTTGGTAAGTAACGTTAACTTCTTTGCAATTTAAGTTAAGTAACGTTAACTTCTTTGCAATTTATGTTAATTAACGTTAACTGTTTTGTAATTTTTGGTAAGTAACTTTAACTTCTTTGTAATATTTGGTGAGTAACGTTAACTTCTTTGCAATTTAAGTTAAGTAACGTTAACTTCTTTGCAATTTATGTTAATTAACGTTAACTTCTTTGTAATATTTGGTAAGTAACTTTAACTTCTTTGTAATATTTGGTAAGTAACGTTAACTTCTTTGCAATTTATGTTAATTAACGTTAACTGTTTTGTAATTTTTGTTAAGTAACGTTAACTTGTTTTGTAATTTTTGTTAATTAACGTTAACTGTTTTGTAATTTTTGTTAAGTAACGTTAACTTCTATGTAATTTTTGTTAAGTAACGTTAACTGTTTTGTAATCTTTGTTAATTAACGTTAACTGTTTTGTAATTTTTCTTAAGTAACGTTAACTATTTGGTAATTTTTGTTAATTAACGTTAACTGTTTTGTAATTTTTGTTAAGTAACGTTAACTTCTACGTAATTTTTGTTAAGTAACGTTAACTGTTTTGTAATATTTGTTAATTAACGTTAACTGTTTTGTAATTTTTGTTAAGTAACGTTAACTGTTTTGTAATTTTTGTTAAGTAACGTTAACTTGTATGTAATTTTTGTTAAGTAACGTTACCGGTAACTGTTTTGTAATTTTTGTTAAGTAACGTTAACTTCTATGTAATTTTTGTTAATTAACGTTAACTGTTTGGTAATTTTTGTTAATTAACGTTGACTGTTTTGTAATTTTTGTTAAGTAACGTTAACTGTTTGGTAATTTTTGTTGAGTAACGTTAACTTCTATGTAATTTTTGTTAAGTAACGTTAACTGTTTTGTAATTTTTGTTAAGTAACGTTAACTCTTTGGTAATTTTTGTTAAGTAACGTTAACTTCTATGTAATTTTTGTTAAGTAACGTTAACTGTTTTGTAATTTTTGTTAAGTAACGTTAACTGTTTTGTAATTTTCGTTAAGTAACGTTAACTGTTTTGTAATTTTTTAATGTAACGTTAACTGTTTTGTAATTTTTGTTAATTAACGTTAACTGTTTTATAATTTTTGTTAAGTAACGTTAACTGTTTTGTAATTTTTGTTAATTAACGTTAACTGTTTTGTATTTTTTAAAGTAACGTTTACTGTTTTGTAATTTTTGTTAAGTAACGTTAACTGTTTTGTAATTTTTGTTAAGTAACGTTAACTGTTTTGTATTTTTTAAAGTAACGTTTACTGTTTTGTAATTTTTGTTAAGTAACGTTAACTTCTTTGTAATTTTTGTTAAGTAACGTTAACTGTTTTGTAATTTTTGTTAAGTAACGTTAACTGTTTTGTAATTTTTGTTAAGTAACGTTAACTTCTATGTAATTTTTGTTAAGCAACGTTAACTTATTTGTAATTTTTCGGAAGTAACGGTAACAATAACATAGTTACTTAAAAATACCCAACCCCGGATAGCGATTAAGGGAAACAAGACTTCCTTTTTAATACAGCAGCTAGGGCACTGGAAATAATATTCTTACGAGCACGGCATAGCCTACAAGGGGTTGCTCATCGCTAGCGAAAATAAATTGCCAATGGAGATAATTACGTGGTAAAACATTGTTTTGTAGCCTAAGACTAGCTCCATTCAACAGTACTAATATCTGTTGTACTACCCGAAGAAATAAATAGCTCCCATTACTTCCCGTGCAGCATACGAACTATAACTACCCAAATTACAGGGCCTTAATGACAGACTAACATCAAAAAATATAATATTAACGTGTAAACTTTCCAGCATGGATAACTAATATATTACTGTCACATTTAAGAAGTATGAATTATCTTTTCAAGTAGTCACGTTAACACGAACCGTTACGTGACTATGAAAATTATCACGTAATGTGGGATCTGTTATTACGCCATAAAATAAATTATCCGACATAATATACATCGCTCAAGGAACATTGCAGGCCAGTTAGCTGCTGCCATGTTTCAAGGACAAGTGTAAGAGATTCAACATATCAAAATACAATGCGGTGCTGAAATCTGTTTCCCCGTAATAGTACATTATGCAACGAGCCTATAATGGCTATAATTAAGACACGAGTATTTTTTATAAAACGAGCGTATGCGAGTTTTATAATTTCCATACGAGTGTCTTAATTACCATTATAGGCGAGTTGCATACGACTGTTTATGTTCGACGATAATTATAACTTTATTATATGTTTTAACATAAATATTCATAAATATCTGTTGAGAGTCAGCTACTGGAATTTTGTGATCGCAGAGCGAGCGTTGGGTGTTATATCTTTGTCTTTTAAGAGCTTTGAACAACCGACGCATGCGCTCTGTGTGGTTGCAATGCCATATGCAACCATATGTTTACATCAGCCGTCCCTCAGTAATATTGTCACCGCAGTCATTTGAAGACAATGCGCTGTGTAGAAATTAGTGTTGGTGATTTTAAGGTACAGTGCTATTTCTTGTCTCATATTCGCCAGTTTATTTACGCGAACATATGGACGGTGGGTATTCCATGTCGGTAATTTATTATAGTTCGATGTTGTGTTTATGTCCGACATGTTGGATTTTGAGCGCATGCGCGAAGTTATCGTTACCTAATTGGTCAATGAACGAGCTCTGATTGGCTGGAGAAACTGTATCATAATGGAAAACAGTGTTATAATGACCATCATTATGATACAGTTATCTGACACATAATAGTGAGGGTCGAACATAAAATACATTGTACGTTCAGAAAATAAGTTTCACTTGCTAATAAACACAAAACGAGTACAGATACAGATAGACTGCTGTAGTTAGTTACTGTCGACCTAAGTATTATGTGCACTCGAGTTTGAAGGTTGTTTGTGAAGTAACCAATAGACCTACATACAATCCAATAACATCATCATTTTCATCGTTCTATTTTACGTTAGTTCATGTAGGTTTGGAATTTTTAATTTATATTTTAATATTTTTTATCGCAGTTGGAACACAAAAAGTGCACGTTTTTAAGCGTGTTTCAACCATGCGTCACATTTAAGAATTATTATCTCAAAAACCTGTCATCAGATCGAATCCAATTTTTCACACAATATACATTAGAATGTTGTATAACTGGTTTAATAATTTCAAAATTTTATGTGTACAAGAAACAAAGTTGTTACCATTTTTGTAAGGTAACTTTTTCTCGGCTCGGGGTGGTTGGAAAATGAAGTTCTTGGTTGCGTTGTAATCCTTATACATCAAAACGTTATGCTGTTTGACTGTGAAATACGTAAATTAATTCACTTATTTTATATCGGTTTGTATTTGTTCGGGGAAATAACACATGGTTCACCGGCTAGCCGCTCCGGGAAAAGCTGTACAGCGTTACTGATGGAGCCCATCACTACCGAGCGAAACGCGCCATGATGCGTGATGGGCTCCATTTCGGCAACGCTGTACAGCTTTCCCCGGAGCGGCTACTTGGTGAACCATGTCGAAGACGAAGGCGAAGGCGAAGACGAGATGAGGGAAAATATTAATGAACACTTGTGGGTTGTACAACTGTATTATTTCATATGAATGTGTTTAATAGCGACGTGGCGTCTTGCTTCCGTTTATTGTCGTGTGCTTGTAAAAACGATTCGATCTTTGCACGTCAGCGAGTTTAACAGCTCTCAGAACACTAACCAATCCATTACATACCCGTGATATTCTCCTCCATTACACATATACTAGTTGCTCTAGCCTTAAATTACTCGGCCAAACAGGAGCTCTGGATTTTAGCACACGAGAAAAGAGCACAGTTTTATCATTTCAAATGATCTTGTCGACTTCGTCGTTATGCTTGGGTCCAACGTTATGCGTTACGGAGACGGAGACGGAAGTGACGTCATGCAGCCGCGCGGGAACTGAGTGCGTGACGTCAGAAGCTAATGGATATTGGAGTCTGTTGAAAGAGTCCTGCGGAGTCGAGCGACCCGGGGCTTTGAGCGAAGCGAACACAAGAATACAGGGTGACTTCTAAAGAGATATACAAGATGCCATATAAGAATACAGGGTGCCTCCTAAAGAGGTGTGCAGGATGTCAGAGCAAAATACATTACAAGATGCCAGATAAAAATACAGGGTGACTCCTAAAGAGATATACAAGATGCCAGATAAGAATACAAGGTGACTCTTAAAGGGGTGTACAAGATGGCAGAGAAGAATACAGGATGACTCCTGAAGAGGTGCACAAGATGTCAGACAAGAATACAGGGTGACCCCTAAAGATGTGTACAAGATGTCACACAAGAATACAGGGTGACTTCTAAAGAGATATACAAGATGCCAGATAAGAAAACAGGGTGCCTCCTAAAGAGGTGTGCAGGATGTCAGAGCAAATTACAGGGTGACACTTAACGAGGTGCCCGCACGGGAAGCCTAAGATAATGGATAATGGAGTCTGTTGAAAAAGTCCTGGGGCTTCGAGCGAAGCGAGAAGCCCTCCTGAGCCTTTCTAACAGGTGTAGCATTTGTTACATGCGTCATTTGAAATGATATAACGTCTAGTCTTTCAGACTGACTGTAATTTTTTTTCTTGATAATTATTTGCCTTTAGTAGTATTCTATAGAGCAGGGGTTCTCAAACCTTTTCTGCCCCCCCCCCCTTCCTATTCGTATTTCCGAAGGAGAGTAAGCACTATCACTTTCATGGGGTCTCTATTTACCACAGCTAATAAGCCACTTATCCATGGGTAATGGCGTTACTTGTATAAGTTTATTGCAAATCGGGGTAACTACTTCCACTGAACTCGCACTAGAATTCACCGGCTCACTCACTGTCTTTGAACTGCCCGCAAAGTCCTGGATGAATTCAAGTCCACAACGGCAGAAATTGAAGAATCTATTTTTGTAAGGAAGTGGCGATCACATTGTCAAGCGGCTTATTGTCATTAGTGGGTGTTAAGTGTTTGGTAATGAGTAGGGCCCAGATGTTGATGCCGTAAAAAAGATAAAAAAAACACTTAAAATTTTCAAAAATGACTGTATTAAATGACCTAAAAATCGAAAAATGCACTATAAAATGGAGAAAATGATCTTATAATAATAGACTAAACTCACCAATATTTCAAAAATTCGAAAAATGCCGTATAAAAAGGAGAAAATGATCTTATAATAATAAACTCACCAATATTTCAAAAATGACATCTGAAGCTCAAACTGAAAAGTCAATCAAAATAGATTTCTAGCACTTAACAAAAGCAAGAGTTTAGTGCTTTTCAGTCGGTCAACACGAATGTACCCAAAAGAGATGGGTTATGCCCTAATCCTGAAATAAATTACATGAGATTAATAAAACACTAGGATGACCAGTTTCGATCGTCAAGCGATCATCATCAGATCCAATACACTTAGGCTATAAAATCTATGTTTGAAATACAGGTGAAAATATTTACAATATGTACAATTATTTAGTTGCAGTATTGGTACTGCAACTGTCAGTGTATGCTAAATGCAGTATATATGTTAGGAGAAATGCTAAATGGTGATGGCTATCCGGAGATTGTACTTTAGAGAGATTATATGGTTGTAAACTATGGTTAAACTATAAAATTTTTGGCTAACTACTTATCTGATTGTCTTCCGTACTACAGCTATTCGCTTGAACTCGCTGTGCGTTCAAGTGAGCACGGAAACTGCGAATAGCTGTAGTACGGAAGACAATCAGATAAGTAGTTAGCCTAAAATTTTATAGTTTAACCATAGTTTACAACCATATAATCTCTCTAAAGTACAATCTCCGGATAGCCATCACCATTTAGCATTTCTCCTAACATATATACTGCATTTAGCATACACTGACAGTTGCAGTACCAATACTGCAACTAAATAATTGTACATATTGTAAATATTTTCACCTGTATTTCAAACATAGATTTTATAGCCTAAGTGTATTGGATCTGATGATGATCGCTTGACGATCGAAACTGGTCATCCTAGTGTTTTATTAATCTCATGTAATTTATTTCAGGATTAGGGCATAACCCATCTCTTTTGGGTACATTCGTGTTGACCGACTGAAAAGCACTAAACTCTTGTTTACTAAGGCAACACTGAAAATATGGCTTCAAACACCACAACTTAACAAAAGGTTTATATTCATAGCTACTAGCTTCTTCTTAACTCTGAGAGACGTAACTCCCTCATATAAAGCTGTGACATGACTAAATTGAAGAAAAAAATGACCTTAAAAGGCTGATTTCTCTAAAATATGACCAAAAAATCTACCAAACTTGAAAAAATGCTCTTAAAATGGAAAAATAGCAAAAATAATGCAAAAATATGAAAAATAAGTATGACAAGTTTGGAGACGGGGTGGCTCGTCCGGAGTTTCTATGTACTTCAGCATTGTTTTAGACAGCTCCGTAAAAAAGATGACATGTCATCAACATCCGGGCCCTAGCTAATGAGATATCGCTGTGGGTGGAGTGGCAAAGGGTGCTGTGTGGGAAATAATACTATACACCTTTTCTCAGAAATCCTGCTGGCAGGATCCACTGGTCAGTTCTTGTGAAATAACACAGCAAAAGTACGAGTTTATTAGTGTTGAATGGTCGTGGGAGCTTCCTGTCTATGATAGGTTCATGAATATAAGGATAGCAAAATTTGCTACAGAATGTGATACATAAATATTTCAATCAGAGCCGGCACCCCCCCCCCCCCTCCCCCCCCCCCCTTTATCACTCTCTACGCTCCCTTTAGGGGGCGCGCCCTACACTTTGAGGACCTCGGCAATAGAATCATATTTCTGCTATTTAGTTTGCCATAACCAGGAGTAGATGATTCAAAAACGTCGTAAACTCTGGATAATATTATTTTATGTCCTGAAAATAAAAGTTTACAATAATAGGCAATACACGCTATTGATTTTCAAAAGTACAAAAATTACACACGAGACATGTCACGCTAATGATTTTCAAAAAAAAAAAAAAAAAAAAAGGTGGCGAGTTACGCTGGCAATTACTAAAAATCAAAATAGAGATCGATTTCTTAAAAATTAAAAAATACAAGGTGAGTTACAGTATTGATTTTCAAAAGTACTATGTAGAAGGTGAGTTACGCTAGCAATTTCTAAAAATTCAAAATAGAAGGCGAGATACGCTATTGATTTCTAAAAATTAACAAGTAGTTCCGTGAAGAACTATACAGCCTATTTTCATATATCCTACTTATGTTAATTGCCACTATCAACATACACAATTTCAGTTTGATTGCTGTAATAGATTCGTAGATATTGAGAACCGACTAAATATTTCGGATGGTCGCCATGTTGGATTTTATATATGTAGGTCCTAGAGTTATGTACTGTTACATGCAGATTATTGTGAACGTGTAGTATTCAAACTTCAATCGCATAGTTAGGACACAAGAAAAAACAAGGAGATTTTAAAATTTTTCACAGCTGCCATCTTGAGGTTATGGAAACAATTGAAATAAATTAGATGCCAGTGGATTAACATTCGTATAAGGATTTACTGTACCAAGTTTCACTGCACGCGTATGCTTAAATTGCGAGAAACGTCCATGTGAATATTTATAATTCGCGTCACCGCCATGTTGGATTTGTGATCACCAGGTTATATAAAGTCCTATAGGTGAACTTAAGTTCATAGCCCCTATGAACATTAAAAATGCAGTTTGATTGCTAAAATAGATTCGTAGATATTCAGTATCGTCTAAATATTTCGGATGGTCGCCATGTTGGATTGTTTAATGTATAGGCCATAGAGTCATGTACCATTAAAGGAAAATTATTGCGTAGGTTCATTATTCAAACTTTCACTTCGATCGCATGACTACATCACAATAAATAAAATCTTAATTTTAAAATTCGCACTGCCGCCATCTTGAGGTTATGTAAACAATTGAACTAAATTAGATACCAGTGGATTACAATGTGTATAAATATTTTTGTGCCAGGTTTCAGTGCGCTTGGAACATTAAATCGCGAGAGGGGTCTATTTAAAATTTTCAAATTCGCTTGGCCGCCATGTTCGTTTTGTAGTTAACCGGTTTTTGAAAGTCTTATAGATGGACTTCCAGTAGTGCCCTTTATCTCCGTACAAAATTTCAGGGTTTTACCGCTAATAGTTTCAGAGATATAGAATGCCGGTGAAATATTTCGCACATCCGCCATCTTGTGATTATGTAAACAATTGAACGAAGTTAGATGTCGGTGCATTACAATGTATATAAACATATACTGTACCAAGTTTCATTGCGTTTGGTTGGTCAAATCGCGAGAAACGTCTATTTAAAAGTCACAAGTTCGCTTGGCCGCCATGTTGATTTTGTAGTTACCAGGTTTTCAAAAGTCACATAAGTGAACTTATAGTAGTTCCCTCTATCACCATAGGAAATGTCAGGGTAATATCCGTAATAGTTTCGGAGATATTGAATGCTGGTGAAATATTTCGCACAGCCGCCATGTTGGATTGGTGAGTCGTAACAAAATTTGAAGGGCACGGTCGAGGTCGCCGGGAATAGTGCTATGAACTTTCCGAGTTTCATTGAAATCGCTTCAGCCGTTTAGATTTTCTTAGGGGGGGACACACACACACGAATCACACACACACACGCGCGCGCACACACACACGGACAAAAGGTGATCTCATAAGCCTATTTTTTTCAAAATTGAAAATAGGCTAAAAATAGAAGGTGAGTTACAGTATTGATTTTCAAAAGTTAAAAATAGAAGTGAGTTACGGTATTGATTTTCAAACTTTCACAATAGAAGTGAGTTAGGCTATTGACTTTCATAAATTCAAAACAGAAGATGAATTGCACTAGCGATTTCTAAAGATTCACAATAGAATGTGAGGTACGATATTAAGTTCAAAATAAAATGTACGTATTCTTTGGGCCACCTTATATTTTAATACCCGTGTGCAAAAGCTTCGAATTAAGGAAGGTAAACTTTGAATTATCCCCGATTTATTTCCATTGACTTCAAGGGACCGACACACATCTTGGAATTATCGACAAATTCGATTTACGGAAGTTTGAGTTATTCAAATTCCACTGTATATAAAAATTTAGTAGTGTGTCTCAGTCGGTCTGATACTCTTTCACGGAAAAACTACTTACCCGATAACGCTGAAATTGTGTATGAGTCATCATATTATAAAGGCTAATGCCTTGTCGATGCGACCACACTCTTCTGTCGTTGGCGGTTCGTTTCAGTTCCATGGAATTGTCACATCCCATTCTATTCTTGATGTCTTCCAAATACTTCGTTCTAGGCCGTCCTCTTCCTTTCTTTCCCAGCATTTTCCCTTCAAGAATGTTAACGATGAAAGTGTTGTGTCTGATGACATGTCCAATACATTTTATTTTTCTCTTTCCCATTTCCTTCATTAATATTCTCTCTTCTTTGACTTCCCTTAAGACTTCCAGGTTGGGTTTTCTCTCCATCCAGCTCGTTCTTGTCATTTTCCACCATATCCACATTTCAGCAGCTTCAAGTCGATTCTTTTCCAATTTACTCAGAGTCCAACTTTCACTTCCATAGAGCAGTGTACTCCATACAAATGATTTTGCAAAGGATTTTCTTACAACAATATTCATATGTTTGCTGGATAAAATGCTTTTCTTAGTCATAAATGCCTGTTTTGCCAATTCAATCCTTCTCTTCACTCCCATTAAGCTTCTATTGTCTTCTGAGATTATACTACCGAGGTAACAAAATTGTTTCACTTGTTCAATTGTCAGGCCATCAATTTTTATATTGGTTTTAATTTCTTCCATATTTCTCCGAACTACCATTACTCTCGTTTTCCGTTTGATAAATTTTAATTACCATAGTTTAAGTGTGTCTGATAGGACTTGCAGCATTTTATTCATTTATTTTTCGGAGTCTGCAACTATTACGATGACACCAGCAAATCTGATAAAATGTATCCTTTCCCCATTTGTTTTATTCCCTTGTCTTCTCCTTCATGATATGAATAGCTTCTTCAATGAGCAAATTAATTAAATACGGAGATAGGGGACTCCTTATCTAACTCCTTTTCTGATCCTGGCCTCTTCCTCTACGTTATTGATGATTACTTTTGTGGTTTGATTCTGATATAGTAGATTAATTATTCTTCTATCCTTCCAGTATGAGTATAGTGGTTATATCTAGAAAGAACATAGGATCACAGAACATCAAATATAATAGAAGTGAATGCCGCATGGTAAAGCATGGAAACAAGAAACTACTGCAGCACGCCTAGTGGTGAGGCAGCCAACTACCAGTATGGAAATATTAGGTCCCAAATATGTTTTCATTTTATGTTTTTATTTTATTTAAATGGGTCACTCCAATCCGTATTTTATTTAAGGACACATTTCCATTTTAAAAAATCGCACCAACATGAGACTTTGGACTGGGTGGTTTTATTCAGAACTGTTCACACCGATGTCGTATGACTCATATTCTTTGGTGTGAGCAACATCCGCATTTGACAAATACGGTTTACGAATGAAAAGTATGGATCACAATTATAAGCTGCAGAAATACGATAGTAGCATGTTACCCAGGAACAATATTTGCTATTGCGAGTAGTTTTAGCGTATAAGTGACTCAAATATCTCTGAAAATCAGGATAATGAACAGTTACCGTAACGTGTTTCAAGCATGTGGAGCCGCCATGTTATCAACATCACAGAACACCAAATATAACAAGGCTGGAAAGCTCTTGTGGAAGCCCTTTGCTCATTGGAGGACATAAGTCAAGTAAGTCAAAATCAACCAATCACGAGGCGAACTATTGCCTAGCAGCGCTCGTAGTGGGGTGGCGCTGAAGTACCCAATGTTGTCAGTACTCGTATCGTAGCTTCATTATTGCCGTGTCGAACAACATAGCCACTGTGTGCTTGAGGATTCAAGGGATTGGAGACGACTCCTCTTCACCTGCACTTAATAACCAAAGCAGGGCTATTAGAGTAAGATTTTTCATCCCCTTACTTACAACACACCTCTACACTAGATAATAAAAAATACAACAAAATAAAAAACACATAAAAGGGAAGAGAGTCGTGAATAAATGTGCCGTAAAGCAAACGGGAGTGAGAAACATTCAAATTTGTATTCATGAAAAGTGTTTAAGGTGACGCTGTGAGGGGATGAATTGGGCTTGCAAAATTATTCATACCCTCTCTCCCTGGCAGAGCAAGCTGCACTCTCTCCAGCGCCACGTGGGACCCAAGGTAGTCTCAGACGTCGGTCTGGCTTTTGCCGGACATGCACCCATTCTTAACCTGTTGTCCTCCCGCCTAGCAGACATTGCAAAAGTCAGGTTTTCATGCCAGTCGCATACAAGATACGCTGCTGTAACATTCTTAACACTAGGGACCAAATGTTTAGTCGTTAATATGATAGACAACTTAATGTAGGCATAATGTGGTCTTACGGGTATTAGGTGGAGTTGAAACTTAAATTTACCGACAAGTTTCGCGACAACAGTTTCTTTCTTTGTCAAGGTTAGAAAGACAGAAATATGGAGTCAATAATGGCATATAGCCTCTGTAGATGCAAAGGAATGAAATATGGGCGGTTCTGTGCTGTTGAAAATGAAAATCCACAGCCTGCTTCCAGTCTCCGACCGGGTCAGGAATGGAATGAATGAAGCCCCTATCTAGCGGCGAGGATATGAACTGTGCCGGCTGCCGAGGCCTGACGCACTCCTCTGGGGCAATGATTAAATGAATGACAGATGAAATGATATGATAGTGGAGAGTGTTGCTGGAATGAAATTTTGACAGGGAAAACCGGAGTACCAGGAGAAAAACCTGTCTGCCTCCGTTTTGTCCAGCACAGATCTCACATGGAGTGGCCGGGATTTGAACCACGGACCCAGCGGTGAGAGGCCGGCGTGCTGCCGCCTAAGCCACGGAGGCTTCCTTCTGTGCTGTTATTATTTATTTACTTATTCGTTAATTCCCCATACGGAGAGTGTTACAACACAATCAATTTTCATGTTCTATTCTGGTCCTTTCTTCTTTTTTTCCCAAAAACCTCTCATATACACACTATGCTTCCTCTTTCTCTCCTCCGTCCACTTCTTTCCCGGTTGTCTCTCTTTGGGAGTTTGCTCAAACTTCTGTTGTCTAAGTTTTTCTCTGTATGTGCTCCTGTCTGCCATGTCTTCTGTAGAGATGTTTAGTTTCTTGAGGTCTTCCACGGTTTCCTTTACCCAATTGGTTTTTAGTGTACTATTCTTAACTATATTAAAATTTTTCTTGGTCTTCGGTCTTCCTATGTATATGTCTATAAAATTTTGCCCTCCTTTTCCTTATGTTGTTTATAATCGTCTCTGTCTGTTTGTACAGTTCTATTGTCGGTCTCTTTATCCATATTCCCTCTTTCTGAACTGGCCCATCGATCTTCCTCAGAAGTTTTCTCTCTTGTTTTTCTAATTCCTCGATTTTTGTTCGTCCCTTGATTGCTGTCGTTTCTGAAGCGTATAAGGCCTCTGGTAAGACTACTGCACGATAGTGTCGTAATTTGGCATTGATGGAAATACTTTTTTTTATTGTAGTGGTTCCATGTATGTCGGTATGCTTTCTGCAATTTAGCGATCCTGTCTTCATTGGATGTCAAGTTCAGTCCTGTTTTCTGTATAATCACTCCTAGGTATTTGAAACTCTCCACTTGTGTTATATTTCCATACTTGTTTTTCAGTGGGTGCCTGTCTGTAGATTTTGCGTCCATGAACTGTGCTTTATCGTATGAGATTTTGTGCTGTTATTATTATTATTGTTATTATTATTATTGTTATTATTATTATTATTATTATTCATGGACCTAGAGAAAGCATATGACCGGGTGCCCCGAAGAGAAGTCTGGAGATGTTTACGAGCGAAGGGAGTCCCAGAGAAGTACGTGAGTTATGTATCCCGTCCAGGGTCGAACCCCAGACTCCATTCTAAACTAAAGGTTATGGTCATTCTTCCTATAGAAGGAACACCATTGCCCAATGTATTTCTCAATATGCTATTATCAACGTGTTAACTGGAACCATGCTCATTCTAGGAAACAAGGAAATGCTTCCTTCACAAACATGTTATCTTCAACACATGTGGTTTACTATCTGTAGATTATTATTTATCAAATACTTCCTAGAAGGACTAAGGAAATGGCCCTGTACATTTCCTCATATGATTACTTAATCTGTTATTTCCAGATGTATTAACAGCAACAGCTATGAGTGATCAAATTCACGGAACTGTTATCAAAGACATGCGTCCATATCCTGTAAGATATATATTTCCACATACATGTTATCTAGTACGCCCCTCCACTGTGACGCACTTTGTTATGAAGGGATTTTGTATAAAAGACCTGGGCTGAGAAGCAAAGGTCCTCTTCCAGTTACAGCAGCGACCGAACAGGTTGACTGTCTGGTGTTAACTTGTATATATTGGATTGTCAAAGATTAATAAATACATCTACAAAACTAACCAACGAGTTCTCATTCATAGAAAGCAGATACTACTCATCAGAAGTAAGAACCACGAGACCTACTGACTTAGCAGTAGCAACAAGTTCTTAGTACATCACTAAAGAAGACTGTTAAGCGACAAACTTAACTGGGGGCCCGTCCGTGATAGGTAACGATTATCCTTGCCAGATAATCTACGAGTAAGTTAGTACTGTGTTCTGACAAACCTCACAAGGAGGCCTTTCGTCACTATACTAGCGACACCAAGGTACCTATCTTCAGTACTAGATGCAGTCATCGTTTCTATGAATCAGCCAGCAAGCCAGGAGTGGTACTGACAACCTCAGGGAGGCCTTTCGTCCACAAATGACTTCGCCAGCTTGAAGGAAGCAAGTTAGAAGTGGAACTGACAACGTACCAAGAGACGCTTTTCGTCCACAACCAACTTTGCTAACTTAACGGAAGGAAGGAAGTTCGCCGACAACGTTCCAAGTAAACGCCTTTCGCAACAACCGACCGCCATCGCCGTGCGTGCCGACAACGCTCCAGAAGCGCTTTCCGACCACACGACGACACGAGAGAACCAACCGACTCCGCAGTTCCAAGAGGATGCAGCCAGCACTGATCATCTTTTCTTGTCTGTAAGTCAAACTCCAAATAATACCTTATTTGTGAACTAGAGTATTATTAGTGAAGCATGGTTCAATATTTCAAGTGACCAATTGGGAGAGCAACAACAATAATAATAATAAAACCTAAATAATACATTCTTTTCCTTTCAAACGAAAACAAATTACAGTTAACTTTAACTAGTAGAGTTTGCCTTGTCATTTCGATTTGAATTAAAATTAATAAACGTAAAACAAATAATACATACTTAATAATAAATATTCATGACTTTCAAGAGGAAATAATTTAGTGGGCTCTAATTAGCAGACCTTACACTCTTTATTTACTTTTGAATTAATATTGTAACTAAACAATTAAAACAAAAAATAATAATAATAAAGTTATATCATTTCCTAGCAAAAGTGAGTTAGTGCAGCCCATACTGGTCTTTCGCTTGTCACTATTAAAGGAATTAATAAAATAATTAAATATTTATTATCATCATCAATCATCATCCTCATTTCAGAAGACATATAATTAATTTTATCATTTTACTAGTTCATATTGCGGAGAATCTAAACGAGATATCCACATATCATTAATTTTAGATTAATAATAATAATAACTTATTTCCTTTATTGTGAAAACCTAACCGGGGCTCTTTCACATATATTTTGATTAATAATAATAATAATAATAATAATAATAATAATAATAAGTTATTTCCTTTATTGTGAAAACCTAACCGGGGCTCTTTCACATATATTTTGATTATTAATAATAATAAGTTATTTCCTTTATTGTCAAAACCTAACCGGGGCTCTTTCACATATATTTTGATTAATAATAATAATAATAATAATAATAATAATAATAATAATAATAATAAGTTATTTCCTTTATTGTGAAAACCTAACCGGGGCTCTTTCACATATATTTTGATTAATATTACCACTTATAAGTAAGTAATTAACTTTTAAAAGTAACCACTGTTACAAAATTTAATCTAGCAAATTAAATATTTATTATAAACAATTTTGAAAACCGTCTTTATAAATTCAAACAAAATGCCTGAAACCGAGTTACTTACAAAATTCGAATATGCTCAGATACAGCTTTTGCCTGAATTTAACGGCACTAATTCTTGCAGTCTTGACTATTTCTTAGCAAGAACAGAATCGTTTCTAAACACTCATAAGAGAATAGCGTCAGCTACAAACTCAGTATTAATAAACGACTTCCTATTTAACGTCATAGAGTCAAAACTAAAAGGTGAAGCATGTAGCATTCTTGACTTAGAAGCCAACAGTACTTATGAAAAATTTAAAGATAAACTCATAAGAAAATACGGTAACGTCAAAGACGAGAGACTTCTCATCCAGGAGATCTCTAATTGCTACCAGAAAAGAAACGAATCATACAATGACTATCATGATAAATTAGAAGGATTGACTTTGCAATGCAAAAGCTTATGCAAACTCAATTACCAAAATCAAATTTTGGAATTGAAATTAAGAGAACTTGAAGAGTTAAGCCTAAACACGTTTAAAGCAGGAGTTTTGGAACCCTACCGTTCATACTTAAGATATGCACAGATTACAGACCTGAATCATTGCCTCAGGTTATGCAGGTCTTATGATAACGATCGCTCCCATGAAGATTACATGGACCAACTAAGAGGAAAACTACCTCCTAGCAAGTTTCCAACAGCTCGACCACTAGGCCACTCAGCACACAATCCATTCTCGAATTTTAACCCAGCTCCACCAAGGAACCTATTTAACCAACCTTTCATGCAAAATCAAACCCACAGACCCTTCTTTAAAGATAAACCACAACCAATTTTCGGACACGCTCAAGCTCCGAACACTCAGCCTTTCAAGCCACCAAACTCCATGAATCGTCCTTACCCAACTCCCAATAATATTGGCCGACGTTTCACACCCACTAACCAGCAAAGATTTCCACAGCCGATGTCAGGTGTTTCAACCATTAGAGGTAATCTGAATGCTCACTTAGAACCTTCAGAAGACATCGAACAGGAAGCTTTAGGTCCCATACAGCAATCACTAGAGTATGTAGATGAGTACAACATACAAAACTACCCGAAAGAGTACGACACTCAGTACTATGAATATGAGTACGATACAGAGGAACAGTCTCAGGATTTTCGCTTGGCCCAGCCATCAAAATCGAAGACTTAAATAATTTAGGTAGCGCAGATTTCGCTCAATTAGACGCAAAGATTGACTACGCCTCGAACCTAGTCACTCTCAACAGCACAGACATACCGTTTCACTTTCATTCTTCACATAATCAAGTGAATCATTTTCAACCCACGGTAGATACAGCTAACACTGCGATTCCCGTCAATATCGAAAAAGAAGAAGAGTATGTTCTGAATTTTAAATATGGTGAAATGTATCTCTTAGATGCCAAAACTCACCAAGCCATACAGCCCACAGAGAGACAACTAAAACACGAGTTTAAGGAACCAATTTTAGTTGAGCCAATGGAAATAAATTCCATTACATACGGTAACATTCAAGAATATCCCCACACAAAACCAGGAGAGTCTGATTACGTCAAAGACAAAACTAACTATGTCGCAGACACACTCTCTAGAGTAGAGATTAACATGGCTGATGAAGCAGCTTCAATCATTGCCATCCCCGGAGATGACACCTACCAAAATGATATGGATAATGAAACTGTCCATTCAAACCAAGCAGACCCCATATTCACATTGAAAATATCTGAACGGAACTTAAACCAAAACCGCAATCAGATTATTGTAAAATATGGTAATTATCCCAAGGTACTTAAACAAAACCTGTTTAAAAAATGTACCAGACACATAATGATTGTCACAAAGAAGAATCTTCAGGAAGATTTAGCAAATCACCTCCTCAAAATAATAGTAACCTCAAACAAGTACGCTACTTATTTTGACGATATCACTCTCGAGATCCCATTCATCAGGGCATGCCAGAAGCTATTTACTTCTGAACTAATCATTATCAGGTCATCCAAATTCTTGGAAGACATTGAAAGCCCCGAAACTCAGAGACAGCTGATTTCACACTATCATTCTGAAAACCACAATGGTATAGTAGAAACTTACGAACATCTTAAGACCAAATATTACTGGCCTCATTTAAGAGAACAAATTAGGACAATCATCAATCAATGTAACCTCTGTCAAAGAAACAAATACGAGAGACACCCTAACGAGGTATCGAACCAAGGTCCCATCACCGCCGATCACCCTTTCTCTCAAATTCACATCGACACGTTTCACTTCGAGCAAAGTCGCATATTAACTATAATTGACATTTTCTCAAAGTATGGACAAGCCTACATTTTACCAAATGGTACAGGTCTGGCCACACTAAGCCAATTACAAGTTTACTTTTCCCACCATGGATTACCAAGGAAAATCACACATGACCAAGGAGGAGAGTTCGAAAACAATGTCATAAAAGAATATTGTAAAGCCACGAACATCGAATATCACGCTACTACCCCTTTGAATTCTTCATCTAATTCTCCAGTAGAAAGACTAAATTCGACCCTTCTAGAGAAACTTCGTATCTCCAGAGATCACGATAAGTTCACTCCGCTCTCAGAGCTCGTGACCACCATAATCACGAATTACAATTCCTCAATCCATTTCACAACTAAACAACCTCCTTTCAACGTTCTATATGGACCATACTATAAGGCTTTAGACCACGTCTTCTCGCCATGTCCCAAAATCAATGAGTACATTGAAAGACAAGGAAATCAGTTGAAAATTGTAAAAGAGAGTCATACTAAACCAAACACCGACACTTTCAATCATAATTACCAAATTAATGAAACTGTCTACGTATTAGATCCCCTCACCAGAAACAAGAAATCAAAAAACCTGTACAACGAAGATATCATTACCAAAATCGAAGAAAACAGGGTATACTGTAAAATGAGAAACGGTAAAACTCATGTAAGGAATTTTCGGGACATTAAACCAAAAAGAAAATTTCTTATTCCAGATTCCTCCCTGGATATGGCACCATCATCGCACAGCCCATCCAAACACAAGGATTCTATGCCGACTCATTAGGACCAGCCTTAATAATTAACGATTATCACCGGTTCATGTTTCATTTCAATTTAACGAGTTTAAAAGAATCTTATAATAATAATCAAGACACTATCTCAAGTCTCGTATCACGAAGCAATAATACTTTTCCTTATCTAATATCAGAATTAAGAGAATCAATTAAAGAAACAAAAAAGGAATTAAATAAGTTGCTACCTGCTACACCTAGAAGTAAGAGAGGCCTTATAAATGGTTTAGGTAGTATAATTAAATTCATATCAGGTAATCTAGACCAAGATGATCTAGACAATCTACAAGAACAATTAAAAGCATTATAACAAAGTAACGCCAAAGAAATTAAACATATTAATAAATTAGTATCATTCAGTAACTCCATTGCTCTAAAGTTCTATAATGAAATGAACCATGTAAAACTATAATATGAAGGTAATTAAAGGTATTTTACAAGAAGAAGACTTCAAGATTAACCTTCTGGAACATCAACAATATGTGCTCTTGTGTACGATCAAATTAGATAAAATCATACAAGTGATGCAAGATACTATTAGCTTGTCATTTAATGAAATGACAAATATCAAGATGTTCTCCCAAAAGGATTTAACAAATGTTGTAAAACATTTACAACTAATCTACCCAACAAAAACTATAATTCATACTGACCAGTATCATCAATTTGAGAACCTTAAACTGTCAAAACGCAAGTTCTCATGATGAACGAAGAAATGGTTGTAATATTATATATGCCAATCACTGATGCTAAAACTTATACATTGTATAAAATTTCTCCTGTACCTAGCAATAATCTAATATTAATCCCTCCGGAAAAATATTACTTGCAAGGACCTACCTTAAGATGGTCCAACGCACCTTGTATAAAAATTACTCAATATTACGCATGTATACTCTTTAATACTAGAATAACTTCATGTAATTTAACGGACACTACCAGATGTCAATTTGCCACTGTCAAAAACGAGGTACAACTATTTCAACCACTAAATAAGAAGCATAGCCTTTTCTCTAGTAAAAATCCTCAAATAATCTTGCAAACCTGCCCAGAATCTCAGAGAACTATAAAATTAGCAGGATCATATGTTATCTACTCAAATGAGTCTTGCCCTATTACAAGTATGGGCATAACTTTGCAACAGCAACCTACAAATTATGTGCACCTGATTCCACTCCTGTCAACTCCAAATGATCCATACGTTGAAACCGAAATACATTTCCATTCATCCCACCTCGATGTGAAAGGAATGAAGTTAGATTTAAAACCCATTCCAGAATACAATACTAAAATGAAAACTTTTGTGTCTGTGAACACAAGTATTATAATACTTATTTTTTGTGTTATTATGTTAATATTTAGAACAAGAATATATCAAGGTATTAAATCTGCAAATAATAGATTTAAGAAAATTGTTATCGAGGACGATAACGAGCAACAAAGGGTGGAGGAGTTATGTATCCCGTCCAGGGTCGAACCCCAGACTCCATTCTAAACTAAAGGTTATGGTCATTCTTCCTATAGAAGGAACACCATTGCCCAATGTATTTCTCAATATGCTATTATCAACGTGTTAACTGGAACAATGCTCATTCTAGGAAACAAGGAAATGCTTCCTTCACAAACATGTTATCTTCAACACATGTGGTTTACTATCTGTAGATTATTATTTATCAAATACTTCCTAGAAGGACTAAGGAAATGGCCCTGTACATTTCCTCATATGATTACTTAATCTGTTATTTCCAGATGTATTAACAGCAACAGCTATGAGTGATCAAATTCACGGAACTGTTATCAAAGACATGAGTCCATATCCTGTAAGATATATATTTCCACATACATGTTATCTAGTACGCCCCTCCACTGTGACGCACTTTGTTATGAAGGGATTTTGTATAAAAGACCTGGGCTGAGAAGCAAAGGTCCTCTTCCAGTTACAGCAGCGACCGAACAGGTTGACTGTCTGGTGTTAACTTGTATATATTGGATTGTCAAAGATTAATAAATACATCCACAAAACTAACCAACGAGTTCTCATTCATAGAAAGCAGATACTACTCATCAGAAGTAAGAACCACGAGACCTACTGACTTAGCAGTAGCAACAAGTTCTTAGTACATCACTAAAGAAGACTGTTAAGCGACAAACTTAACTCGTGCAGTTGGTTCAGGAAATGTACAAAGACGCAAGAACACAGGTTAGAAGCAGCGTTGGACTTACAGATTGGATTCCGGTTCGAGTAGGTTTACACCAAGGTTCGGCTTTAAGTCCATATCTGTTTGACCTAATTCTGGACGAAATGTCTTGTGGATTACGAGACCAAGCCCCCTGGTGCATGATGTTTGCGGACGACATTGTGTTGTGTAGTACCACCAAAGATGTCATAGAAGAAAAACTGGAACAGTGGAGGGCAGCCTTGGAAGACAGAGGACTCAGGATTAGCAGGAAGAAGACAGAGTATATGAGGTTCAATACAGACCAAGACTGTGAGATCAGAATGCAAGGGGAAACGTTAAATAGAGTGGATGAGTTCAAATACCTGGGTTCGGTGGTGACTGGAGATGGAAATCTGGATCTGGAAGTGTCACACAGGATTCAGGTAGGATGGATGAACTGGAGGAAAATGTCAGGAGTGCTCTGTGACCGCAGGATCAAGCCTAAGGTTAAGGGGAAAATATATAAAACTGTTGTAAGACCTGCATTGCTGTATGGCTCTGAAACATGGTCTGCACGCAAAACGCACACACACAGGCTTGACGTCACGGAAATGAAAATGCTCAGGTGGATGAGTGGAGTGACTAAGCGTGATAGAGTGGAAAATGTAAAAATAAGAGGAATATTGAAGGTTGTGGAAATATCTAGGAAGATACAAGAAAAGCGACTTCAATGGTACGGGCATGTGAGAAGAAGGGAGGAATCCTACTTGGGGAGGAAGATGCTAGACATGCAAATACAGGGAGTGAGAATGCGAGGCAGACCTAAACGAAGATGGATGGATTGTGCACAGGAGGACCTCAGAGAAAAACAGTTGTCAGAAGAGGATGTGCATGACCGGGCTAAATGGAGGAGAGCTGTCAGAAACATCGACCCCACATAGGAGTGGGAAGGATGTAAAGAGAAAGAAGAATTATTATTATTATTATTATTATTGGGGAGCGTGATGGCGCAGTGGCTTAGCTGCTGGAACTCTCTACCTGCCGCAGTCTTAGAGCCTTTTCCCAAACATATAGGTGTGTTTAAGAAAAGACTGACTATTTGTGTAAATACTCCAGTTTAATTGTTGTATAATTGTTATTGAATTGTTATGTACAATTGTTTATATGTTATGTATGTCCAATTTGCCACAGAAATTATTATTATTATTATTATTTATATTCATATGTTCACCATATGGAACTACCACTTTCGGAAACGCAAATAGCCCTGGGGTTCACTCAGCCTACACCAGAAATGAGTACCAGGGTGATTCCTGGGAGCAAAGACGGCCGGGCGTGGAGCTGACAACTCCATCCCATCTAGTGCCGATGTCACAAAAAGTGGAAGCCTCTACCTTCCACTACTCCCAGGGCCTCCATGGTCTGTACGGAGTTGGCTTTTTTTCATACAATGAAGCTTGGTGTGACAAGATCAGATGGGTAGATATTGTAACAAATTAAGAGGTATTAAGACGAGTGGGAGAGGAGAGATGTTTCTGGTGACTGATAATGAAGAGAAGAGATGTTATCTATTTATCGTATGATACTAACACAATAACGAAAATGAAGACATGAATACAGTGTCACAAACATCCGAACAATATGACAACAAGATATAAGACTGTTAAAGATGAAAATTTCATAGGTCAACATCCAGCCTATTTAACCAATCTACTGCTTCTGAAGTAGCACAATTTAAATCCTCCAGACTCTCTGGAAACACTCGGCAGGGACAATCAAACACTATGTGTTCCAATGTCCGCGGAATGACATCACAGTCACAGCACGGCGAATCTTTCCAACCCCAAGTATGTAGTCTTCCCACACCACATCTAATACGATTGAGTCTACTCCAGGTAAGTCTTGGCAAGTTAAACAGCGAGTTTTGTAGTTGGGTTTCCAACTTGTACGATGCCTCGAGGAGGAGCTCTTGTCCACTCAGTCTGCCAGCTAGTATTGGCTTTGAAATTGCCGTTTGTTAGTTCTAAGGCTGTTTTCCATGCAGGTTTGCGGGATTTCAGTCTAGAAGGGCCCAACTGTTGAACGTCATCATGGATTGGAAGTGACCGATTCTTCTGTATTCTGGACCGAAGATGAACAAGACTTTTCAAGAGAAGAGATAGGTTGGTAGGACACATACGAAGACGTCCATGAATAGCAAACTTAGTTATGGAACGAAGGGTCGAGGACAAGAACTGTAGGGGTAAACCAAGGTTAAACGGATTGCCTCGGATATAAGGTGTGGTAGCTATGTAGAGATGAAACTACTGTATTAGCTCAGGACAGGGAGGCATGGGAGAGCTGAATCAAACCAGTCAAAGGACTAAAAACTTGAATACACAGGGAGCTCTACTATAAACTAATCACAGAAATTCCCGTAGTTATTTAAGCGGTGTCAAGCTTTCTAGCTCCCTATAATCGATGAAGCGAGGTAGTGCAAGAACCACTGGAATCCTAAAAGATTAACTAACCACAGGAGTGTGGGAGGACTACTGCGACGCACGGAGGAAGTGATATATATTTTTAAGACTCAGTGTAAGCCAGCTCGTTTAATTAAGACTACCGTGTTCCTTCAACTCGCACTGTGTGACTCTGTGAGATACGAGCAATAGTAAAGAGCAGTGGCGGTGTGTGTGCTTGTCATCTCGTGTACTAACACATAAGTTACACCTCCAAGTCACGCGTCCAATTCACTACATTCGTAACAAGGGCAGTATATGTGAAGTTTAGAAGCCAGTGATGCCATATTGACCATTGATATTGCAACTTTTGAGTCCACATTTACACTTTTATGTTCAACTATGTCGAAATGTAAATATTATATGTCAGAAAACTGTATATAATGAGGGTCATTATAGTACTAATCTTCATTATGAAACTGTTTCTCCAGCCAATCAGAGCTCATTCATTGACCAATTAGGTAAGGATAGCTTCGCGCATGGGCTCAAAATCCAACATGTCGGACATGAATTACAGTACATGATTTGAAAGTTCAAATTGGATATCGGATCAACCATTGTAGTTACAATCCCAAACACAAAGACAAAATCAGCACAAAACTTTACGGCAACGAGAAAATACTATGACATGTGCAAGAAATGTATGAATCTACGTCTAGAAGTTAGCAACACAGCATCCTTCTACATAAATTACCGACATGGAAAGTGTACCGTCCCATATGTTCACGTAAATAAACTGGCGAATATGAGACAAGAAATAGCACTGTACCTTAATATCCCCTACTCCAATTTCTTCACAGCGCATTGCTTTCAAACGACAATATTAGTGAATGCTAGTCTTGATCGACACTAGACATCATGCAGGCTGTAAACAATAGCATTGCCAAGCAAAGTAAATGGTCTCTGCTTTCGAAATTCTTTGACCCACGCATGCGCCCTGTTCAGTCAGCAAACCACCAAGCGCGCTCTGTTCACTGACTGAAGTTACTGAATCCCACAGATATTTATGAATATTTATGTTAAAACATATAATAAAGTTATAATTGTCGTCGAACATAAACAGTCGTATGCAACTCGCCTATATGGTAATTAAGACACTCGCTACGCTCGTTTTATAAACATACTCGTGTCTTAATTATTGCCATTATAGGCTCGTTGCATAATGTACTATTAACGTAAGGTATTTAATAGAGCTGTCGATTTAATCGACTAATCGGACTGATTAACAGAGTAATATAACATACGATTAATCGATCACTGTGCTTTAGTTGATTAATCGAACCGATCAAAATAGTAGCGTGGTGTAGGAAAAGTAATTGTTCTGCGCAGCACAAAACCTGCGTATTGTATATTTGCCATTTGGCGCACTAGCATCAGCTAAATGAGGGATTTGCCCACCGCATTTACAAACAATGGAAGAGGAAATACCGGACAGGCTATTACTGTCTTATTACTGAAGTTTCAAGTCGTTGGTGGAATTAAAAGATGACTTCGCAGACCCTCTACAACTCCACACCTCGCACGTACAGCCAAAAATTTGCTTTGCATTTTAGCTACTTCAGTTGTGTGTGAGAGTGTCCAGTGACGCTGGAAATATTGTTACTAGGAGAAGGGTAGCCCTTAATTCAATGCTTATCATTACAAATAGTGTCCATATACGTGCGGGGGCATGGTGGCTCAGCGGTCAAACTATCGCCTCTCATCAAGGTGGACCGGGTTCGATTCTCGGTCAATGGATGTAAGATTTTCGAAGTGAAATGCCATGTCCTGTGGTTCAGATTCCACGTAAAAAGGAGATCCCATGGCTCATGATCACAAGATTAACGGTCACGTAAAACTACAAGCTTTCTTCCTTTCCATATACGTACCTATTTTGAACTTTTTAAAGTTTTCTTAGCGCCTCTTGAGCCGAACTGTACTGATAACCTACGTCTTAAGAGCTAACGGAACTGCAACAACAATCAACGGTTCTGAGCCACTGCGTATACTTTTTAAATATATGTATCGTTTTGAAGTAAATTTCGGCTATAATATAGTGGAAGTGACAGATTTTTCGCAATAAAGGATGATGAAAATTCAATGAGCAAACAATACTTTTAAAATTTAAAATGCGGTGTATAATTACACGATTGTTTTTAGACGAGCTGTCAACAGCGCATAGTTGCACTTGACAGCTATGAGCCACCCCATGAGCGCTCACGTGTGTGGGCATTGTTAAACAGCATAATACGGCCACGCCTCCCAACTGGGCCAATTTGTTAAAAAAAACGTGCGTAAATGGTGTTTGTAAACTTCTAACTGACCATATTTATGTCTTCTCTTACACTTAACCACACAATATGGTAGCGGTACATATGAAACAAATTCATGAAATACAATAAATACAAGTTCATTATGGTGATCAATCAAGAGCCTGGTGGCGCAGTGGCTAGCATTGTTGGCTGTCACCCCCAAGGTACTGCGTTCGATCCCCGGCTCTGACAAAAATTTTAAAGGCCTTGGTATGGTCTGGTACGGGGTCTCCAAGTCTCGTGATGCAAAATGGGAACCTGACGGATGCTATGGCAGGAGGAGGCGTGGAAAGGAACTGGCCACCCTGCCAAATGCAAACTCTGGCTCAGAATGTCTGGTTAGTGATCCTTTGACGATGTCAAGATCTCTAATTTAGGTTGCCTACGTCCCTCTAAGTATTAATACTAATATAAATGAATAATAATAGCTTGGCGTGGTGGGTGAGTGGTTATCGTGTCGGACTACCAACCCAGAGCATGCAGGCTCGCCTCTGACCGTGGTAGGTGATTTTTGAAAGGCAACAAAAATCACGACACGCATGTCATACGTTGTTGGCATGTTAAAGAACCCATTTGAATTAGGTAGGCCATGTTCATAATGGCAAAATTAATCTCGGGATTTTCCGCCAACATAAAAAGTTCCTCCTCTCTCTACCAGAAAGCGCTATAGTGTGAAGGAGCTTAGATATCTAATTTCCGTGACTTTCATAGCGCTCCAAGGATCAATGAAATTCGACATGCAAGCTGCCCTCTAGGCGTCAATTAACAAAGCTTGCACGCGGCATCCGATATTATTATTATATGAATAATAATACAGTAATAATACTAATAATATCATATTTCAAAAAGATGGTGTATTGGCTTTCACGGTTGTGAATTAAAACTCAGCAATTCTTCTAGGTTTGTGCCGTGTCATGTGTGGGGTTTCGCCTAGGACACCAATCTGGCTCATCGGCGGGCTGTTGGTGTCCCCGCCCGGACCCCCACAGGAGTAACGAATTGCGCGCTACCTTCCATTATATAAAAGCTCAAGCAGCCTCAACCTCCCTATGAAGGCTTCCAAAAAGATGGTATATTGGCTTTCACGGCCAGTGAATTAAAACTCAGCAATTCTTCTAGGTTTGTGCACAAACCTAGAAGAATTGCTGAGTTTTAATATAATATTTCTATAGCCTCACATACAGATTCACAAACACTGTACGCAGGAGACGGTTCACATTTTTTGGGCATATATTTAGGATGGACAATAATAGACTAACAAAACGATTATTCAATATACCTCGAGCATAAATTGGCTTGTGGAAACAAGGGGTGACCTGAATGAGATGAACATAATGAAAAATCAAGAAATCTTCAGAACCTCAGTAAATAAGCACACATTTAGAGTGAAATCTATCAGCAGAACTGGTACAAGATGGACAGAAGAACGTATGAAGCAACTCAGTGAGTTCATGAAGAGATTTTGGGAGAAGAAGAAGGCAAAGGTCAGCAAGCCAACTAACAAGTTCCAACGCACTCCATGAATAGACATGACAAAGAAAGAAAGAAAGAAAGAAGGAAAGAAAGAAAGAAAGAAAGAAAGAAAGAAAGAATGAAAGAAAGAAGGAGAGAATGATAGAAGGAAAGAAAGGAACAAAGAAAGAAGGAAAGAAAGAAAGAAAGAAAGAAAGGATGAACGAAAGAAGGAAAGAAAGAAGGAAAGAAAGGAAGAAAGAAAGAAAGAAGGAGAGAAAGGAAGAAAGAAAGAAAGAAAGAAAAAAGGAAAGAAAGAAGGAGAGAAAGAAAGAAAGAACGAAAGAAAGAAAGGAGAGAAAGAAAGAAAGAAAGGAAGAAAGAAAGAAAGAAAGAAAGAAAGAAAGAAAGAAAGAAAGAACGAAAGAAGGAAAGAAAGAAAGAAAAAAGGAAAGAAAGGAAGGAAGAAAGAAAGAAGGAAAGAAAGAAAGAAAGAAAGAAAGAAGGAAAGAAAGGAAGAAGGAAAGAAAGAAAGGAGAGAAAGAAAGAAGGAAGGAAAGAAAGAAGGAGATAAGAAAGAAAGAAAGAAAGAAAGACAGGAAGAAAGATAGAAGGAGAGAAAGAAAGAAGGAAAGAAAGGAAGAAAGAAATAAAGAAGGAAAGAAAGGAAGGAAGAAAGAAAGAAGGATAGAAAGAATGAGAGAAAGAAAGAAGGACAGAAAGAAAGAAAGAAAGAAAGAAAGAAAGAAGGAAAGAAAGGAAGAAAGAAAGAAAGAAAGAAAGAAAGAAGGAAATACAGAAGGAGAGAAAGAAAGAAAGAAAGAAAGAAAGAAAGAAAGAAAGAATATCATAAGACAAAACTCAATGCACGGAAGGATCCGCTAGTTTTCTAGATGGAAAACCACTAAAGACGAAATTCGGCAAAATTCACCAAGTAAATAAATTAAATTACTTAGGAGAAGTAATTCCGCTAGCAGGAGTGAATCGTGAGGCGAACAAAGAGAAAATTTCAAAATTACGGAAGGTCTATAGAATCACCTGGAACAGATAACAAAACATCAATATCGAAGAACACAAAATTAAGACATTACACCACAGTAATCAAACCTCAAGCTCTATATCCAACGGAAACCTTGATCATCGGAAGCATATCTCCTATTAAAGATGTCGAGAAACAAGGAAGAAAAATATTGAGGAAAATCCTTGGTCCAGTCTGCTCAGAAGGAATCTGGATGAAACGTAAGTCTCAGGAGCTTTATCAGCATGCTGAAAAGATCACTGACACCTTCAGGAAAATACGATTAAAGTTCTACGATCACATTCTGAGAATGAACAGTGACAGGCTCACCAACAGGATTCTCAACCTTGCACTCTCAATGAATGTCAACAACTGGCTTAGTGAAATAGAAAAACACCTTTAGGAAATTGGCATTACAGAGGATATTATACAAGATCGACTCCAGGTCAGAACAGTAATCAACAACTATCATTTCTCTGAGAGAATGACGATCAGGACCAAGAAATCATGGACTGAAGAACGGGGGAAGATTTTCAATGTCCAGATGAAGATATTTTGAGAGAAGAAAAAAACATCATTTCCTAAATGCGTTCTATCGGGGTCTACAGATGGACATAACGATGTAATAATAATAATAATAATAATAATAATAATAATAATAATAATAATAATAATAAATTAAGAACTAATGCTGAAATACATCGAAAAATAGAAAATATATCAGAAACAATACGGAAGAGTAGGTTGCTATTTTTTTAAAGAAATTTATACAGGATGGATGACAGTCGGTTAACCTAGCAGTTCTTCACATTCCTGTGGAACAAGAAGTCAACAACAATCTGGGTACAGGAAGTCAGAAAGGATTTGGAAAGAAACAATATCACAGAAGAAGATACACCACAGAGATATATTTTTAGGCTAAACGTGCTAAAAATGGAAGGATTACAAGGTTGGAAGGGAAAGAAAACCGGCTCGAAATGGTCCGCGGAAAGGAAGAGGAAACATAGTGAGATGATGAAGGAATATTGGAGGAAGAAGAAGGAACAGCAAAGCACAAAGCATTGAAATTGGCTCGTGGTCCCTAGACGACCGAAACGAAAATAATAATAAACAGAATGTCACAAACCATTCTACAATATCTTAAATACAATATCATCATATATATTATTTCAGTAGTATGCATCCCTCCTGCGGCGCTCACAAGAGACCGATCGTGAAAAATGAGCATTCAAATGAAAGAGAATATACATTACCAGTGACGCATTGCACTCTAATTTCATAAATATCTATAATTTCTTTAAAAATGACTTAAAAAACTGTACGAAGTGTGCGATTTGCAGTTACTGTTATGGCAGGAAGATACGCTCCATAATTGGTATCCACTTCACATTTGGCCGCTGTGGCGCCTTTTTTATGTCATTTTAACATCCCGAGGTCTTTCCTTTATAATTTTTCATCGATTTCAGAAACAGTAAATCAAAGGAATGTGTACTCAAATCGTATAATTTCATAAATATCGAATAACCGATGAATGATACGATAATCCAATTTTCAGTGATTGCCATCTTAAGTTAGGGAACGTAGAACTTGCAATTCTGACTGAAATGTTTCGAATAACCGGTGAGTGTTACGGCTAAGCTCTCAATCAATGGACTCAGCACAGAAATGGAATCAACAGTGACGAATTGCATTTTAATTTCATAAATATCAAAGAAATAAACCAGCCACAGCACGCTCACGCTGATGCTCCACTCGGGAAAGCGAAAGCACCCCTGTAGATAACGTGCAATGGAGTTAAGCGCTGATCGTTGCACTTGGAACAAGGAAGCCTCACTGAAAGCGAGGAGTGAAGAAGTTTTCCAACGAGGGCTGTCCTGATAAGAGAGAAGGACGCTCCTCAGCCAACAAGATAAAGCAGGAAATCTTGACCAAGATGCTTTCATAAATATCGAATAACTGGTGTGTGTTATGATGATCCAATTTTCAGTGATTGCCTTTAAGTTAGAGAACGTAGAACTTGGAATTCTAACTGAAATGTAAACAGTGTTCTATAAACATTTGGATGAAATGAAAACATAACAACCTTTCTCCGTAAGTCTCTCATTATAAACCTATTGGGGAAAGTGTGGTTTATGAAAAAGCGTGATTATCTAATTTCATAAATGTTTATAATTTATACAAATTGTGCGATTTTCAGATACTGTTGCTGTACGAAAATACGCTCCATAATTGCTGTCCACTTCACATCTTAGCCGCTGTGACGCCTGTTTGGTGTCATTTTAACATTCTGAGGTCTTTCCTTTAACATTCTGCATGGATTTCAGAAACAGTAAATCAAAGGAATGTGTACTCAAATCGTATAATTTCATAAATCAGCGGTGACGAATTGCATTCTAATTGCATAAATATCAATTTTTGTAAGAAGTGTGCGATTTGCAAATACTGATGCTCCAACATGCTGCAATTATGAGTTGTCGTCTAAACCCTTAAAACTACTAAACGTTAATTATTTTACAGGTTTTTCTTCTGCATTCTAAATTCATAAATATCGATCATTTCGCATGGTTTTCTGAAACAGTAAATTAATGGATTGAGTACTCTAAATCGTATAACCGGCGTGTGTTACGGCGTCTAAAACCTTAGAACTATTAAACATTAATTCTTTTACAGGTTTTTCTTCCATCATTTCCCATGGTTTTCAGAATTACTAAATCAATGGATTGGGTACTCAAATCGTATAATTTCATAAATATCGAATAACCGATGAGTGTTTTGATGATCCAATTTTCAGTGATTGCCTTCTTAGGTTAAGGAACGTACAACTTGCAATTCTGACTGAAATGTATCGAATAACCGGTGAGTGTTACGGCTAAGCTCTCAATCAATGGACTCAGCACAGAAATGGAATCAGCAGTGACGAATTGCATTTTAATTTCATAAATATCAAAGAAAGAAACCAGCCACAGCACGCTCTCATGCTGACGCTCCACTCGGGAAAGCGAAAGCTCCCCTGTAGGTAACGTGCAATGGAGTTTAGCGTTGAGCGCTACACACAGAACAAGGAAAGCACCCCTGTAGGTAACGTGCAAAGGAGTTTAGCGCTGATCGTTGCACTTAGGAACAAGGAAGCCTCACCGTAAACGGGGCGTGAAGAAGTTTTCCAATGAGGGTTGTCCTGATAAGGGAGAAGGACGCTCCTCAGCCAACAAGATAAAGCAGGAAATCTTGACCAAGATGCTTTCATAAATATCGAATAACTGGTGAGTGGATGATAGAATTTTCAGTGATTGCCTTCTTAAGTTAGAGAACGCACAGCTTGGAATTCTAACTGAAATGAAAATGGTGTTCTATAATCATTTGGTTAAAATAATAACATAACAACCTTTCTCCTTAAGACTCATTATAAACCTATTGGGGAAAGTATGACTTATGAACATGCGAGATTTCTCGCACGGGTGTGCTAGTCTTAAATACTATCCTAGCTTAGTCATACGACCTAACACCCAACACCATACACGCGAAACAGTCAGGAGTATTCAACAGGTAATCTTGGCATGCGGCCTTACATTTCTTTATTGTTTTAGAAATTCTGATATCAGCAGGAGTTGAATTCCATAGCCATGAACAAGCTACAGCAAAAGAACGGCTGAACACAGATGAGTGATTGATGGGGATGGAGAGGGAAGAGCCAGATCGAGTGTTTCGGTTATGATATGAGAGCAAGTAATTAAAATTTTATGACCTATACACGGGGGCGCTTTTATGCAGAAACCGATACATGGATATCAGTAAGGCGGCTACGATGGCGTAGTTGGTACCATGCTGAGCTTCTATGCCCAAGATCGAGGGTTCAAACCCGGCCGAAGTCGTCGGATTTTTTAAGAGCGTTAAAATCCCTCCGTATGCCTTCCTTCGGAGGGCAAGTAAAGCCGGTGGGCCCATGTAATAGATTTATGGCATGTAAAAGAAACTTCCACTAACTACAATTGTGTGAAGCTAGATTTGATTAACGCTCTATTGAGTTCCAACGTTCGTCGCCAGGTGGCGGTTGCGGTGACATTTAATAGCCAAGTTCACAGCTAGGTGTCGTTCACGGTAGCATTTGATAGCAAAGTGCGAACTACTTGAAACTGATCAGCTACAGTCCTTACCTGAATTGCAGATAACGCACACTAATACAGCCATCACAATTAACAGCGGTTATCAGACAGATTCTACACACACCCAAAGCACACGGGGCTATATGACCGCGTTGCCGCAGCTCCTAATCTGATGAAACCAACTGTAACAGTCCGAATACTTCCCCTTAATTTATATGTTTTATAAGCAGCAAAATTAATTTATTATTATTATTATTATTATTATTATGTATATTTTAATTATCATATCGATTCTAGATTTATTCCATAATTTCTTTATATATATATATATATATAAGGGGTTTAATTATTGTTTGGCGGAAGTTATAAAATGGAGATTTTAGTTAGATTCGTTATAGGTTATATTTTATACAAGACTTGATTGGGAAATATTTCGTTCAACGTGTCGTCAGTTTCGCCACGGGTAGTCCGCCAAAAATAGACTTGACTTTCGAGATATATGTACAAACATTCCGGGGACGCGAGGCTTCAAGACAAAGCAAGTTGGTCAGTTAGCGCTGACGTCACGAATTCTCGGAAGAACATCGCATCAGGACGCTGATTTAAAATTACTTCAGAAGCAACCCCACGTGGTTAACCCAACTAATGAAGAGGCATGATCAGAACTTAGGGATCTGGAGTGGGGAGCTACGTCATCAGGATACCTAATTGATTGGTCGAGAAATACTGCAGAGTGGGGAAGTTCATCTTCCATAAAAACCAATGGTCATCTACTCTCAACCCCCCAATCTTCTGAGATTTTCTGAATCTTCACGTCTATCAGACATCTTCGCTGCGAGATCGCAACTTATCAGTTCAAGAAGTTTTAAAATTAATACTACTGACGTGAATATGATCGTGTCCTTGATCATATTCACAAAAGTGAATTTTGGAGCAAAGCCATTCACATATGTCAGTCGGGAGACGGGACAAATCGGTTCCCTGCCCGTATCAAGATAAGGATCTATACAATATTGAGGCAGAACCAAACAACATCCGCCAGCAAGATCAGAGGGAAAACCAGACTACCACTATGAAGAAGACGGCCGTGAGTTCCTTTACTAAATCCAATCAAGTCTCTGTAATTCTGTTTATGGCAAATTAGAATCCAGCTTTTGGTTTAAATTTAATTCATATTCCATTTTGTAACTCTCGCCAATTTAATATAACTTCCAGATTTTTTTAAAATTCATTTGTTTCTCTTTTTACGTCTTATGCTGCTTTAAATTTTGATCAATTAAATTTTGTTCTTAAGTAATGGTAGGACTTTCATTTCCAGTAGCTAGCTTTAGACATAATGCATACCTTCTCCCAGTAGCGATAAGACAATTGGTTAATGGCTCAGCTATACCACGGCTTGAGAGAAAGATGTTTCGAGTGCTCTATCACTATTTTAATTAAATACTTTGGCACATCTAAAGTAAGTGTTAGATGACCTGGCGCCCACACGAGCTGATTATAATCATTGCTAATGAACAGGTAAGAGGTAAGTATGCTATTGGTGGTGTGAGTAAAGCGGTGCTTGTTCTTGTTGCGATTCTTCTACTGTACTCCAGGAGAACGCAATATTGGAGCCCCGCCAGGAACGTAACCTTTGGTCACTTAGAAGGACCGGGAACGTTACATTTGTGCGCTCAACGTGGAGCGAAAACGTTACATTTGGACGCACAACTGTGGAGTTTCTTATATATGTATATTTTCGTGCAAGGTTAGTAACAAAACGTTACACAACCAACCCTTCCCCGTCAATGAAACTGGATTGAATTTTATCGTCGAGAGATATCACGAATCTCTAGATTTAGCGTTCTGTACCTCTAATACATCGTGCTAAGTTGTGGCACAGAAGATGCGCGTCACGAATATGAAGCTCTCTGGATATACTGGAATGCTCACACACACACACACACACACACAGTATAATAATGAAGCAGGTGAGTGTCAGCTCATTGCTATGCTATCAGCGACTCGTGTGACGTCACCTTAATGGGCCATTGATTGTGCGGGCGACGAGACGCGATCTGCTCCGGGCGACAGTTCTAGACTCGACAACTACCTTGTTACCCCTGGCATTACAGGCACTACAGTACTGCAATACAACTTTGCAGGAGCACATTGCACCTAGTTTTATAGGCAATACTGCAGTACAGACAACAAGCATCTTGCTCCTGGCTTCGTATGCACTGGTGCAGTACAGGCATCAAACACCTCGTCCCTGGCTCCAGCGCGGATAAACTAAACACTATCCGCATCCGCCCCGCATCCGCACGACTTTTATCCACATCCGCACGTTTGTTATCCGAATCTACTGGCTTTACAATAACATTTTAACTAGATAAAATATTAAATCATTACTTTTAGACATTTGAGGAGAAAGTAGTGTATATAGTGTTCAAGGAGCTTAGATATCTAACCTCCTTGACTTTCATAGTGCTTCAAGGAACAACGAAATTCGACATGCAAGCTACCCTTTGGGAGTTAAATAACAAAGCTTGCACCCGGCACCGAGGCCATACGACATTATTATTATTATTATTATTATTATTATTATTATTATTATTCTTGCATCGTTATGCCCGACTCAGGAGCACGGTTGAACCTGTTTAGCTGATGTGTTGGCCTTCTTTTCCTTCCAAAATCTCTTCATCCTCTCGCTGAGCGCCTTTCTTCAGTCTTCTGTCCCTGGTGTTGGGTTTGTCTTCAAATTGGTGATTGTCGATTAGGGTTCTGAATTTGCATCTGTCCTGCATAATATTGTCTGAAATGTTGATTTCCTGGAGATCTGTTTCAATTTCACGTAGCCAGCTGTTCTTGGTTTTTAGTGAGAGGGCCAAGTTGAGAATTCTTTTAGTCAATCTGCCATTGTTCATTCTGATAATGTGCCCGTAAAATTTCAATCGTCTTTTCCGAAAAGTATGATACATTTTTTCACATTGGCGATATATTTCCTGGGATGACTTTTTCCTCCAGATTCCCTCTATAAAAACTGGGCCAAAGATTTTTCGTAAAATTTTCCTTTCTTGTTTTTCAATCTCTTTGGTTAAAGATTTGCCACCAATGATTAAGGTTTCTGATGCATATAACGCCTCCGGTTTGATTACTGTATTATAATGTCTAAGTTTTGCTTTCCGAGATATTGATATTTTGTTATACCTATTCCAAGTGATTCTGTAAGCTTTCTGTAATTTGGAAATTCTCTCTTTATTTGCTTCACGGTTTAAACCAGAAGGCTGAATAATTTCTCCCAGATATTTGAATTCGTTCACTTGAAAGATTTTGCCGAATTTAGTTCTCATAGGTTGTCCGTCTAAGTATCGTGAGGCTCCTTCCATGTACTGAGTTTTCTCATAAGAAATTTGAAGTCCCGTTTTGATGGCAATTTCATGTAATTTTATTATTATTATTATTATTATTATTATTATTGGAATATGTATCTTCAGTCCATCATTTCGACCACTACTATAAATGAAATAGTCACCATACTCAGCAAACGATACGAGTGTACGATAATCCAGTTGACCTGCGTACTGCTCGAGTCTAAGCTGCGTGGACCTGAGAGGAATGTGCATCGCAGACTATTATTAGTGGTGGTGACGAGTGATGCGGTTTCTAGGTCCTTGCGTAGTAACAGAACCAAATACATTAGTCGGTGACTCAGTCACTCATTCCCAACGCCACACTGGTTTCAGAAAAGACCCATGTTAGCAGTATTGGAATAGACGAGAATGTCAGGTAACACGGCGGGCTGTCGACAGGCTTCTCAATTCTCACCTGCTCCTACCCTGCCTCTGCTCTTCATCCCGCAAGTACACAGAGCTTGGAACCGAGCAGTAATAAACCCCTCAAAATGAACCTCTTATTTCACAAATTAGGCCAGAGGTTGACAGGCGGAACAATCAGCCGCTGAGATAAGCGAACATACGACGTGTCATGCATCCCGTGTATTGCTCAATGCATCACCAAGTGTTTCGTCACGGAATAATGATATTGCTACAGTAGGCAGCTTCATAAATTATATGCCTGCCCTCATCCCTATATGTATCTATTGCACGTAAATATGAAACGCGCCAGGATCGAATATCCTTCCTTATTAACCCTTTATAGGCCAAAAGACTAGGGGTATAAAATATTTTTTGTGTGCACATTTGTAATTGGGGTTGATAGGTGAGTAGGAATATGCAATAATTGTATGGGTGTGCATACTATTTTATGAAATATGGGGTGGGAAATTATTATCCCACTGCCCACATCCGACAGTATGTTTTCTTAAATGAGCAATGGGGTAATAATCTCCCACCTCCAAATTATGATGATACTGTGTTTATCACTCAATAATGAGGTTTATTTAACAGGATTTAATATATAAAAACACCCAACACGCTCTATAATTCTTTTAGAAACGTAACTCCCACGCAACGTAAGGTCAGTGACCTAGAACATCTTTGCCGAAAACTGCACAAAAAATATAAAAGTGATTTTTGAATGTTAAACGTTAGTACATTCGAATATAATTCATTAATTTCAAAATAGTATTTACTAAAAACCCAGAAAATTAATTTTAAGAATATTCTATTATATGGCAAACACCCTGAGCAGGATAATTATTTCCATTCTAGCTGAAATATATTTACTCAAGCGTCTAAAGCAATTATTAACATTGTATTTCAGTTATATACCAACGTTTACAAATCTCTTATCTTCAATAAAAACACCTTCTTCTGTAAAAAAAAATGCATTTCTTTCACTCTACACAACCGAACTGGCGAGCACGTGCACTGTGGAGACCACTGGGATATATGCTTCCCACCTTTGGTTTCTGATGACAGAGTACATCAAATTAATGGGTTTTCAATATTCCTGTGCAGCTATCTTGTGGATGCATGTGAACTGCTTGAAATGAAAGGGGTAGGAAGATTCTCTCCCTAACACCGTTTTATAAATACATGGTGGGAAGATAGTATCCCAAGGACCTATAAAGGGTTTTAAAACCACAAGAGATTAGCTGTAAATAGTTTTGCCACGAAGTTTTGATTGAATAGGTGGCTTTTCACTCAGCCTACTATGCACGACAAGCACACAAGGAACTGCAAGTAACCACGATATTACCCATTCATGATTTGATTGCCGCTGAGCGTGGCTGCGCCAGCCTTTATGTGAGGGGTATAGATGCAAAACTCACATTCTCCACTTTTGCTCGAAATTGAGTTAGCAAGGCATTCTTATTCTTCGTTTCAAACTGCACACGACTATCTTAGTGCTGGAAAGCCAAACTCACAATATCCAGTGGTTTTGAAACGCCAAAAACTCAATTTAGATGCAAAACTATCATTAACCATACTGTTTAGTTGCAAAGAGCACATTCTCCTTGTTGGCCAATCACAAGACAGCTTCTGGTCATGTGAGGTCTACAGCTGCAAGCCAATATTATTATTGTCTGTTCAACCGACAGTAGTGGCTACGCGGGCTAAAGCGCTGCGTTAGGTCAAGGGGCCAGGCTCTCTGCTGACTCGGTAGACGCGTGGGTTCGAGCCCCACCGTCGGCTGTCCTTGAAATGGTTTTCCGTGGTTTACAATTTTCAACACCAGGCAAATGCTGGGACAGTACCTTCTGACAGGCCACGGCCGCTTCCTTCCACATCCTTGCCCAGTTTCATTCATCTTCATCCATTCCATCTCTCATCCCGACGCGCAGGTCGCCCACGGGCGTCGACTAGAAAGACCTGCACTCGGCCTCTCAGGAGGCTACACGAGAAAAAAAATTGTCTGTTCAACTCGTAACCTCTACATAATAAATAAATAATATAAGTGTTTTCCAACAATGCAATTGGTTTCATTTGTCTAAATTTTTCACAAACTTGGCCAACTTGTCTATTGTTTTGTATGAAGTATTTTTTTTTAAGTGTCAAAAGTAAAATTCTCCAACTTGTTCAGAAACAAAACTCACAGTCTCCAATGTTTGGATGCAAAAACCACATTCTCCAAAATTAAAACCTATTTTTCAGATAAATTAATATAAATAATGAAACATAGTTTATACAAGAAGGTGCAATTAAGTACAGCCTGCAACAAAAGCAAAGTCTCTTAGGAATTCAATTAGTTACATACATTTAAGAAGTTTTCTCTTTTTTTTCGGTCAATGAAATCTTCTACAATGTCCTTTTTAGTTCCTGTAAAATTAGAAAAAGTGGATAACGTGAATTTTGCTTCTAGAACCCTATATGTATTGTAGCATGAGCCCCGTGGGACGAAGCAGAGGCCACAGCGATGCAAGAGTGCAGTATTTACATAAGTCAAGCAGCATTGCGTCAGATAAGCGTCACATTAGCTCATGTCACCACAGACAGTTAAACGATGACTGAGGCTACTGGAGGTGTGTCATATCCTACTCGCGCAACTGTACCTGTCAACGAAGCAGGCTGGCGTGTGACACAAGTAAACAAAGAATAGTTCCCATCTCCACCACCGGCAATCAATTCGCGAAAGAGTAATAACAGTCTACTATTTCATTTATTCGTCACCGGCAGAGCACACACAGCAGGATGACACAGCCTAGCTTTCAGCGCAAATGCCAACTCACGTATCAATTGCAAATGCCTGAGACTCACTGACTGTACGACTGCGCAACCGGGTCTGACCGGCCAACAACTGTGACGAATACTGTACAATAACTTTGCTTCTTGCACCATAGGCACCACTGTAAGACAGCCAGGGACACAAACCTTGTTCCTGGCACCATAGGCAACACTGCATTACAACCAGGCACAAGCACCTAGCTCCGAGCTCAATAGGCACCACTGTAACACACAAGCACCACGTTGAATTGGAAGTCCCGAGGCTCATGATCGCGAGATTAACGGTCACGTAAAAATATAAGCTTCCTTTTCTTTTTCTCAAACATCTTCACACGAACAGTCTAGTTTACTTCTGTACATAAATACATTCAGGGGAGACGACAGGTTGCCAATAGCGGGGATGCAAGAGCAGAATGATACCACCCATTTGGGGATTATAATAATACTAGCAACCCGACCCAGCTTCGCCCGGGAACAGTTATGAATGCATTACGTGATAAACTCTTTTTTTTCCAATGTCAATAAACAACGACCAATATCCGTTTTACGTCTCGGTATGATGGGTTAAAAACACTGACTGGACTATTAATTATATTATCATGGAGATGCATGTCCAACAAATTCTTTTCAGACGTAATTTAAGAATAGCGAGGTGTATGAAACACAAATCCCCCTTCCTTCCAATCCTACCTTGACTGTGATTTTGCGGAACGAAAAGTTCACAGGCGAAATGAAGAAAAGCCGAGTTGCACTTCCAGGGAAACTCCTAACACAACCACTCTTCTCTAAAGTTTTTAACTCAACACGACTCGACAGTTTGCTGCTGGCTGTAACTGGGGCAATACGCCCGTCCACTAGCTAAGCTGTAACTGGGGTGATTGACTCACCCCTAGCTAGCTCGTAAACTATCGCCTCAGTAACTGAATGGAGATTGTTGGAAGAAATGAAAACGTAAACACACTAATAGGCGATGTATTGAAGATAGGGATATGCTCTCCCGGGCTTTTTTTGTAGAACTTTTCATGCTGAACAATTCTTACACTCATAGGATATAGATATTTTTAACGGTCTGCCCAGCGTAAGCTTTAAAAGCGCACGGACGCCTTTTATTTTCGACCTTTCACTGAAATAGTTAGTGCATGAATTCCTTTGGTCATAAATAAATCATTTTCTACAGAAACCTTCCTCGAGACATCCTTTACAGAATGGTGAAAACCGCAACAAAATCCATTCAGTGGTTCTCTAGATTACCCGTTACATCCAAGAATCTGGGACTTTGTTTTATACTAAGTAGAGTTAGAGATACAGTGCCTAACACTTGGACCTTCTTTCCAAATTGCAAACGCATTAGTTTGTTTAGGCAAACATTAGTGACTGGTAGAGATTACATTTATAATCATCCCCTTTTCTCTCTACAGAGCGTCCACAAAGTCTCTCCGCAGTTGGTTGGTTCCTTAGTGTAAGGGCTGCGACAACGCGGTCATGTAGCCCCGTGCACATTGAGTGTGTGTAGAATCTTCCTGATAACTGGTGTCAATTGTGATGGCTGTATTAGTGTGTGTTTTCTATTTTTAATTCACGTAAGGCCTGCAGACGATAATTTCAAGTAGTTCCCACTATCGCTAGCAAATGCTACCGTCCACGACTCCCAGCTGTGAACTTGGCTACTACTAGATGCCATCACAACCAGCGCCCGGTGACGAACGTTGGAAATTAAGAGCATTAATCACACAAGTTTAGTTAGTAGTTCTTTTACATGGGCCCAACGGCTTTACTTCCCCTCCGAAGGAAGGCATACTCAGGGATTTTTAACGCTCTTAAAAAATCCGATGACTTCGGTCGGGTTTGAATCCGCGACCTTGGGTATAGAAGCTCAGCATGCTACCGACTACGCCACCGAAGCCGCTAGTAATCTGTATATATATAAGAATGAAAGTTTGTCTGTTTTTTTCTGTATTTCTACGGAAATTTGCGTTATTTACGCGTTTTAGACTGTTTTATGACGGATGCGCGCGAAAATGAAATTTTTGTCTGTCTGTCTGTTTTTGTTTGTCTGTGGACAATTTTTTGTGTCCTTATAACTCGAGAACGGCTGAGCGGATCAACGTAAAATTTGGTACAGATATCCTTCAGAGGCACGACACTAATCATTGATGTAACTCTTCTCTGTACCTCTCATAAAAGGGGGCCTACCTCCTTAAAATACAAAGCTCATTTTCAGCCCCTCAATGTGAGAAACGAAACTCGGGGGGCCCTAAAGGGACCCCGAAAACCACATTTTAAGGCCCTAAAACCAATAGTTTTTGAGATATTCCCAGAAAATTAATTTCATTTAATACAATAATGAAAGGAAGCTAGCCGGTAACCATGGCAACAGAAATTCACAGGTCCATCTATTGCTGTAAGACGCAATACAATTCCATTTATTACATTACTGAGATAGTTTGCAAACGGCTAGAAGGTTATAACGGAACCAACCTAAGCTGTAAAATTCATCAATACATATAATGCGCTTAAGGGGGTCAAGGGGTACTCTAGAATTTTTTCACGCGATTTACACGTGCTGGTGTGCTACGGAAGGTCTATTATATCCCTATCCCTATATTGTTATATTATTATTATAATTGATATTATTATTACACTACGGAAAGGAAGACCCCAGAGGACTGGAAAAAGGGAATAATTGTCCCGATCTTCAAGAAAGGTAGTAGAACAGAATGCAGAAACTATCGGGGAATAAAACTGATGAGTCATTGTGCAAAGATGTTTGAGAAAGTTTTGGAAAGGAGAATTAGGACAAGGATAGAAGGAGGGATGAGGGAAGAACAACATGGCTTCAGAGCAGGAAGGTCCACAGTGGATTTGATTTTTGCTGTAAGGCTGTTACAAGAACAGCACTGTGAGTATGGAACAGATCTACTGATGGCCTTCCTGGACATTGAGAAAGCATATGACAGAGTATGCAGAAACAAAGTATGGAAGTCCCTGGAGGATAGAGGAGTAGAAAAATGGACTATAAGGAGGATAAAGGAGATGTACAAGGGAAGCGTGAGCTGTGTGAAAGTGGGAGGAGAGAGATCGGACTGGGTGGAACAGAGAAACGGCCTGAAACAAGGAAGTGCACTGGCACCGTTACTTTTCATTGTGGTGATGGATGACATAATGACCCGAGTGGCACAAGTAATTGGGGAAGGAAAGATGAAAGCAATGGTGTTAGCGGATGATTTGATGATTTGGGGAAACAAGGAGGAGGAGGAGGAGGTACAGGAACAGTTGGACGTGTGGGAAGGAATAATACAAGGATATGGGATGAAATTCAGCATAAATATGAGTGAGATGGTGATCACAACAAGGAAGAAGGAAAGAACCACAACGGGAATAACAATTGGTGGGGAACAGCTGAAGAAAGTGGAGAGTTTCAAGTATCTGGGAAGCCTGATACAAGATAATGGAAGAAACTATAGAGAAAAAATGAGCGGGGGAGACAGGCAGAAGCATTCCGGAGGAGTGTGAGAAGCATGTTATGAAGCAAGGATGTCCCTCAGAACAGAAAAAAGATCATATATCGGACGTACTATGCCCCTACCCTGACGTATGCCTCAGAGACCTGGGCTATGAAAGGAAGGGAGAAGAGCAAAATACAGGCCAGTGAGATGAGGTTCTTGAGAAGCAGAATTGGAGCTACAAAGATGGACAGAATAAGAAATGAGAGGACCAGAGAATTAATAAAGGAGGAACCATTACGGGATGGTATAGAGAAATCTAGACTTAGATGGCATGGACATGTAAAACGAATGGAGGATAAGAGGATACTCAGGAGGATACACGAGACGAAGTGGGAAGGAAAGAGACCGAGAGGAAGACCGAGAGGAAGACAGAGAGACAGGTGGCTGAAAGGGATGGAAGAAAGCGTGAAGAAGAGAGGAGAAGACTGGACAGGGGTGGAAGCTGAGAGATGGTGGGAAGACAGAAGACGTTGGAGTGGCCTGTGTTCCAAACAGACGCGGCCAACGGCTGGAAACTGTGCAAGAGGATGATGATACTACGGCCTACAACGACGAGACAAAGCTCATTTTCAGCCCCTTGGTGTCAGAAAAAAACCTCGGGGCCCCTAAACAGTCGTAAAGGGTCCCCGGAAAATACATTTTAATGCTCTAAAACCAAGAGTTTCTGAGATATTCCCAGAAAACTAATTTCATTTAATAAACTAATGTAGGAATGCAAGCCAGTAACCATGACAACAGTGTCTCAAAAAGGTACATCCAACTTTCCATCTATTTCTGCAAGAAGTAATGCCACTCCATTTATTAGCCTATTTTCAATTTTGAAAAAATAGGCTTATGAGATCACCTTTTGTCCGTGTGTGTGTGCGTGTGTGTGTGTGTGTGTGTGTGATTCGTGTGTGTGTCCCCCCCTAATAAAATCTAATGTTCATAGGGGCTATGAACTTAAGTTCACCTATAGGACTTTAAATAACTTGGTGTTCACAAATCCATCATGGAGGTGACGCGAAATATAAAAATTCGCATGGACGTTTCTCGCAATTTCACCATCCGAGTGTAGTGAAACTTGGAAGAGTAAATCCTTATACGAATGGTAATCCACGGGCATCTAATTTATTTCAATTGTTTCCATGACCTCAAGATGGCAGCTGTGCGAAATTTTAAAATCTCCTTGTTACTTCTTGTGTCCTAATTATGCGATTGTAGTTTGAATACTACTCGTACACAATAATCTGCATGTAACAGTACATAACTCTAGGACCTACATATATAAAATCCAACATGGCGACCATCCGAAATTTTTAGTCGGTTCTCAACATCTACGAATCTATTACAGCAATCAAACTGAAATGGTGTATGTTGCTAGAGGCAATTAACATAAGTAAGATATATGAAAATAGGCTGTATAGTTCTTCACAGAACTACTTGTTAAATTTCTGTGAAAGTTTGCAAATGGCTATAAGGTTATCACGGAACCAACAAAAACTGTAAAATTCATCAATGCGCTTAAGGGGGTCAAGAAGTACACTGGATTTTTTCACAAGACTTAAACGTTCGATGTGTCGTACAGAAGGTCTATTATATCTTCAAACAGCAACATTATTTTCAAAAATTCCTGAATTGAAATAGTTTATTTTTTATTTTATTTTTTTGCTTTTAGGAATTTGGGCCATTGGAGGCTAAAAAACCTGAATTTTCATGCACCACAAGCCTTTATAATTTATTAAAGGGTTCTTCCTCTGGATGCGCACTTGACACAACAGTGTGGGTCAGTTTTTATGTGACGTGAATTGCGTTTCGTCTACGAGGTTTTCAATTTTATTTTCACGTCAGGAAGTACACGTTAGGTAAATTAGTTTCAGAGCATATTTCAACAAATCATTTATCTTTGTCGACAAACAGGTTCCAAGCCCCTAACCATTGCAACAGTAGCTCAATTGATTACGTCTGGTTATTAATACCGACGACCGTTCGAAGAATGGGTACTTCTGCTAGTGGGATAATAAATGCGAATTCAGCTAATATGCAATATTTGCATCTCCTGAATTTTGCTGATTTTCATATCAAAATCTCCTGATTTTCGGTTTTGTAAGGTTGGCAGGTAGGCTAAGCAACTGTATTAAACGTGCTTGCGTTCTTGTGTTTTTGAAATGACATAGTTGTTGTTGATTTTAGGAGCTTTGCGACATCGTGGTCATGCATCCCCGTGTACTTGTATGTGTCAGATAACCTATCTTCTCGTGATGTCTGTATTAGTGTGTGCATTTGTAATACAGGTGAGGATTGGGAAGGAGACAGCCGTGGCCTTAAGTTAGGTCGCATTCCGACATTTGTATGGAATAGAAGTGGGATATCACGGAAAACCACATCCAAGATGGCTGAGATGGCAATCGAACCTACCTTTTCGCAGTTCTGCCTGATGACGCTGAGTGTACTGCTTGAGTCCAAGCTCTGTGAACCTGAGAGTGATGTGGATCGCGGACGATGAGGGGGGACGTGGGAGGGGGTTCCCGGTCCGTGCGTAGTAACAGAACCAAATAAATTGATTGATCACTCACTCACTTGCAACACTACATTGGTAGAGGCAACGGCCCTATGTAACTAGTATTGGAATATACAGGAATTCCAGAAAACACGGCACGCTGTCGACAAGCCCTTCTCTTTCCACCTCCCGCGGCACCTCACTCCAGAGATTCACAGAGCTTGGAATCGAACAGTACCGGGGATTAACCCCCAGACTAGGATTGATGATGATGATGATAATTGTTGTTTTAAGGGGCCTAACATCTATGTTATCGGCCCCTAATGGTCTGGGTGATAGCGAAAATGTCAATGAAGTGGAAACCAGAACGAAAATTAGAGAGCGATAATACTTACAAAAGGGAATTTAGAACGAAAATAGTCACAAAAGGAATAGATTGAAAAATACACACAAAATGTAGGTTACGTTCAAAATACGTACAAAATGCAATGTACAGTCGAAATACTTACAAAATGCAAGTGAAATTCAAAATACTTACAAAATGCAAGTGAGATTTAAAATACGTACAAAATGCAATTGATGTTCAAAATACTTACAAAATGTAATTGAAATTGAAAATACACAAAGTGCAATTGATTATTCAAAATACTTACAAAATGCAATTGGAATTGAAAATGCTTACAAAATGTACGGTAGATTCCAACTACTCAACTGGATGGACAATACTTACAAAATGCAATTTAGATTGGAAAGACTTACAAAATGTAATTTAGATTCAAAATACCCACAAAATGCAATTGAGAATCAAAATACTTGCAAAATGCGCACCCTACAAAATGCAATTTAGATTGGAAATACTTACAAAAAGAGGTTTAGTTTGAAAATACAAAATGCAATTGAAATTCAAAATACTCACAAAAGTCCCAGCCCCTATATTGAAAGACGTACTAAAACGCAATTTAGATTGTCAATCCTTACAAAATGCAATTGAGGTTGAAAACACTCACAAAATGCAATGTAGACCGAAAAGACTTACAAAATGCAACGGAGATTGAAAACACCGACAAAATAGAGTGTAGATGCAATAATAATAATAATAATAATAATAATAATAATAATAATAATAATAATCGCGAAATGGAATTTAGATACACGGGGGTCCAATTAACAAAAACAGTGCGGGAATCTTAAAGAGCAAAGGAAATATGATAAGAAAATACGAGGTCTGACCCCTCGAAGAAGGAGGGATCAGGAAAGATGAGACAAGGGCCAATTAAGGCGGGAAAATGAAAGACTCCCTAGGCCTCGGATACCCCAATACCGTCGGGGTCGGAAGAGAACAAGAGTTGACCAAGGGAGGCCGACAGGAGAGAAGACGGAGAGAAGCCCGACACATGTAAGTGGAAGCAATGCCGGACTCAGCTGGGGTCCCGTGGTCGCCAACCCAAGTCCCACTATAGATGTGAGCCCCTGGGGGACAGACTAGGATTAAATTACTTGGCGAGGTGTGCAACATTGTCTGCTGCTATGGCACCATTGAATTACATAGTGCTATCCCATGACTTTTGACATGCCTTGGATACTATTAAAACTGTTTGTAGTGATGGGGAACAAATTGTAAAAGTTACATTATTACGAACTTATTTAAGGCTAAGCGGAGTATACAGTGGGCAATGGCTAATGCAAGAGCAGTGAACCTAGGAGACCACGGGTTGATGACTAGCTAGAACCCATACAATTAATAACTCGTTACGATAATAAACATCCTGTCTGTTTCCAGTAGAACAATCACGATTGCACTGTCTCTTGCTACGCTGACTCACTGGCATGGGCAGCAGTGACACTTCTTGGTACAGTCTCGCTTTTCCTTCAACGCCTCCGTCGTGATCTAATGTTTCTGCCACCCAGGGCGATCAAATGCCAGGGTGCCCATTTTTAGGCTATTTTCATTTATGAATAAAAAAAAGACTTATGAGATCACCTTCTGTCCGTGTGTGTGTATGTGTGTGTGCTCCTAATAAAATCTAAACGGCTGGAGCTATATCAATGAAACTCGCTAAGGATATAGTACTATTTCGTATAACCCCGACCGTGCCCTTCTAATTTTATTACGTCTCACCAATCCAACTTGGCGACTGTGGGAAGTATTTCACCATCATTCTATACCTCCGAAACCATTACCGATATCACCCTGACATTTTGTACGGTGATAAAAGGCATCACTATGTGACTTTAACAAACCTGTTAAGTACAAAACGCGTCCCCCATGGTCTGGTACCTTGACGTGGTGGGGAGGCTTGTGTGTTTCAGTGATCCCGAGAGCAATGCCGGCGGGAGCTTCGGCTCCTGGCAAGGTCACCCATGCCGGTAAGGTCGAGGGTGAGAGACCAGACTAAATGACAGACTACACCATGATGGTGGGCAGCAGCGTCATCAGTAGGTTATTTCCAGGCGGAGCTGTAATTCAGTGGTACGGTTGGAAAACTGCGGGGGCTCGTTTACAGTCCTTAAGGTGGCAGCCCTACCAGAAAACTAGGAAGCGGTGGGCTAATAACTCGCACTCTCCGAAATTGTTTATTAAAGAAACTGAAAAGAATGAAAACCAGACGGATCTCATGTTGACAACTTTCGGCACGAAAAGGAAGACACGAATAGGTTTCTGGAATGTGAGGACTCTGGGTGAGAGTAGTAGGCTGAGGCAGGTGAGCAGAGAAATGATCTCGTATAAACTTGAAATGGGGCTGGATTGGACATACTCTGCGGAAACAGAATGATGCAGTAGAAAGGGGAGCTCTGGACTGGAATCCGCAAGGGGCTCGGAGACGGGGAAGACCAAGGAACACATGGAAACGCACCATTGAAGAGGAGGCCAGAAAAGCGGGAAAGACTTGGAGGGAAGTGAAGAACTTGGCAACAAACAGAGCCCGATGGAAATCATTCTTGGATGCCCTATGCTCCGCACGGAGAGAAAGGAAATAAGTCAAGTAAGTAAGTACAAAACGAACGTGGTGTCCAAGCAAAGTTGAAACATTTCAATAGACTTTTCTCGCGATTTAACCATCCGATCGCAGTGAAACATGGTACGGAAAATGTTCATACACATTGTAATGCACTGTCATCTTATGTAGTTCAATTGTTTACATAACCTCAAGACGGCGGATGTGTACAATTTTAAAATTAAGTTTTTATTCTTGTGTCCTAATCATGCGATCGAAGTCAACGTTTGAATTTGATTTATGATTTGAACATTTGGGTGGCCGCCATTAGATTTCCGTCAAGATCGCCTATATAAAACGTGACACTGAGGTGTCCTTTGCTAGAGTACCAAATGTCATTCAATTCGGTTTCGTCGTGTTTGAATTCTTAGAGAGAGAGGGACACACACACACACACAGACTGCCAACTTTTGACCCTGTACATCTCGTAAGTCTTTCATTCTTTGCAAAAATCGAAAGTAGGCTAATAAATGCATAGGCCTAAATAATAATAATAATAATAGTGTTATTTATTTTCGTTTCTTTTAATTACTGGGGCTTCTAGAGACGCCGGGGTGCCAGAATTTTGCCCTGAAGAGGATCATTAGTGTGCCAGTAAATCTAATGGCACGGCTCCCTCACATTTAAGCATTCTCAAATGCCAACTGACTGCGCCGGGATTCGATCCCGCTATCTTGGGTTCAGTAGGCGAGAACGTTACTGCTGAGTCACGCAGCCAGTCAAATAAATAAATAAATAAATATACAGGGTGGACCACGTAAGTTGAGACTGTACAATATCTCAGAAACTAAGCGTTGTATAAAGAACTGTCTGGAATAAAAGTTGCTTGATATTAAGGGGGAAAGAACATGCTATGTGTCGTAGTTTATTTGGAGAACGTTTGAATGGTAATTTGATGGTCACGTGGCGTATTTTAAATGGGAACCAACAATTCTTATTGTGTTTCCTTATCTCTCATACAAACCTTAACAGCATTTCGTACACCAATTTTATAAGTAAGTGGTTTCATCGCTGGTGTAGACAATGCAACATTGATGACAGGTAGGTGCCAATATTGATGTGTCCGTAAAAGTATGTCTCGGTCAATACTGGCACAAGCATATCGTATCCGCGTCTTCATGCTGTCCGGAGTCGTTAGTTTTTCACAATACTCTCGATCATTCAGGTAACCCCATAAGAAAAAGTCCGGGGAAGTAAGATCGATTAACGGGACCTATCCAACGATCATGGTAATAGATATTTAAAACATCCCGAGCAGGGTATTTATCTAATTCGATCAAACTTGACGTTATTAAGTACGTCGGTTCACGAACAAGTGTTTTATACAAAAGTTTTTAAGGTTTGTATGAGGAATAAGGAAACAAAATTAAAGATGTAGGTTCTCATTTTAAAACAAGTAGTTCCGTGAAGAACTATACAGCCTATTTTCATATATCCTACTTATGTTAATTGCCACTATCTACATACAAAATTTCAGTTTGATTGCTGTAATAGATTCGTAGATATTGAGAACTGACTAAATATTTCGGATGGTCGCCATGTTGGATTTTATATCTGTATGTCCTAGAGTTATGTACTGTTACATGAAGATTGTGTAGTACGTGTAGCATTCAAACTTCAATCTCATGATTAGGACACAAGAAGTAACAAGGAGATTTTAAAATTTCGCACAGCTGCCATCTTGTGGTTATGGCAACAATTGAAATAAATTAGATGCCAGTGGATTAACATTCGTATAAGGATTTAATGTACCAAGTTTCACTGCACTCGGATGGTTAAATTGCGAGAAACGTCCATGTGAATATTTATACTTCGCGTCGCCGCCATGTTCGATTTGTGATCACCAGGTTATTTAAGTCCTATAGGTGAACTTAAGTTCATAGCCCCTATGAACATAAAATAAATCAGTTTGAATGCTATAATAGATTCGTAGATATTCAGAGCCGTCTAAATATTTCGGATGGTCGCCATATTGTATTGTTAAATGTATAGGCCATAGAGTCATGTACCATTAAAGGAAAATTATTGCGTAGGTTCATTATTCAAACTTACACATCGATCGCATGATTACGACACAAGAAATAAAAAGTTAATTTTAAAATTCGCAAAGCCGCCATCTTCAGGTTATGTAAACAATTGAACTAAATTAGATACCAGTGTATTACAATGTGTATAAACATTTCCTGTACCAGATTTCATTGCGGTTGGAACATTAAATCGCGAGAAAGGTCTATTGAAAATTTTCAAATTCGCCTGGCCGCCATGTTCGTTTTGTAGTTAACCGGTTTTTGAAAGTCTTATAGATGAACGTTCAATACTGCCCTTTATCTCCGTACAAAATTTCAGGTTGATACCACTAATAGTTTCAGAGATATAGAATGCCGGTGAAATATTTCGTACATCCGCCATCTAGTGGTTATGTAAACAATTGAACCAAGTTAGATGTCGGTGCATTACAATGTGTATAAACATATACTTTACCAAGTTTTATTGCGTTTGGTTGGTTAAATCGCGAGAAACGTCTATTTAAAAGTCGCAAATTCGCGTGGCCACCATGTTGGTTTTGTAGTTACCAATTTTTCAAAAGTCACATAGGTGAACTTCTAGTAGTTCCCTTTATCACCGTAAAAAATTCCAGGGTGATATTGGGAATAGATTCGGAGATATTGAATGCTGGTGAAATATTTCGCACAGCCGCCATGTTGGATTAGATAGACGTAACAAAATTCGAAGGGCACGGTCGGGGTTGTCCGGAATAGTGCCATGAACTTACCGAGTTTTATTGAAATCGCTCCAGCCGTTTAGAAATTATTAGGGGGACACACCCACACACTCCTCACACCCACACACACACGGACAAAAGGTGATCTCATAAGCCTATTTTTTCAAAATTGAAAATAGGCTAAAAAACGTCACGTGAAAAGGTGATCTCATAAGCCTATTTTTTCAAAATTGAAAATAGGCTAAAAAACGTCACGTGACCATCAAATTACCACCCTAAAGTTCTCCAAATAAACCACGACATGTAGCATGTCCTTCCTCCCTTAATATCACGCAACTTTTATTTCAGACAGTTCTCATGGTGTCGAGAGGTGACCAGTTTTTAAATTCCTGTATATTTCCCGAATTTTCTGAACGAAAATTTACCAATTTCCCGTATATTTTAGGACTCTCTGTGACGAATTCGCTTATCAAATGGCTGAAAAATGACTCTTAAAGCGTAAATCAAGTTTTTCTAGCGTGTAACTGAAAATAAGTCCGTAGCGTGAGCAATGCGCGTGCGCAAAAACGTTGAACAGTCGGGTCGTGACGTTGGTGGGCTCTCACCCAGCTTACGGCTTTAAGCGGCTGTGGCGGAAAATGCCGATGGTGGCGCGGTCTGCAGACGAAATAGAAGGCCAATCGGTAGGACTCTACCGAGCGTTCGGAGGCTAAGAAGTCGGGCATAATGAGACTTTTAAAGATTTCCCAGATCAAATGCGAAACTCCCGTATATTTCCCGCATTTTCCAGGTCACTAAAATTCCCGTACATTCCCCGCATATCCCGTATTTCCCGTATCGCTCGACACCCTGGTAACAACGCTTAGTTTCTGAGATATTGTACAATCTCAACTTACGTGGTGCACCCTGTATATTTCGCGCATCTCGTCGACTTTCCTGTGTAAATCACTAAGTTATCGAATGGGTGGTAGCACTGTGTGTACTAATTTAGAATCAACATCCACTCTAGAGTGCTATAAGAGGGCTGCACTCCCTACCTATCGCACGCTATCGCAGGAGCGGTGTATAATAATTTATAATGCGGTGATGCGATGTGCCACGCGACTACCCGACACTCGAGGACAATGCACCACACCTCTTCCCACCACACACAAGAACCATACAATTGAGTGCGACACTCGTGACACGCATACTACGTACACTCACCACTCACACAAGTAGTTTACGCCCAACCATGGCTCAGCTGGGTAGGCAAATTATTACACTCGATGTCAGTTTTCCAACACTTACTTTGTACGTTTTGTGACTTAATACAGTAGATATGTTTTGCAAGGCGCAGAAATTATTTCAAATGTTTAAGATGACATAATAATGACCATGATAGCCAGATTCCTTATCGACGTATTAATTATAATAAACTATTTATTACCTCAAGTCAATATTTAGTACATTGAAACCGTACCTGTTTTGGTCACATTGTGACCTTCTTCCGCGTGGTATAGGATAAGTAAATCAACAGTAATATACAACTTTTTTTTTTGTCATAATCATCGTGGCCACTCAAATCGACAAACGATTTTCCAGATTTAAAAATAAGCGCGAATCCCGGAGGGGCTTTATCGGTTGCCTACTTCAAGACCAAAATAAAGTTTTGTTTGGTTTACTTATACAGATGTTGACAAAAATTTGTGGTGATTGCGTTATTGATACGCAAGCCTACACACAAATGATTTAATTGTTGATTTAAAAAAAAAGCCTTTGTAACTGAAATATCCGCATAAAAAAGATAACAGAATGCTGCCTGCTATTTTACTGCGGTGAAGTTGTCTATACTCAATATGTTTTACAAAAATACTATCGCATGTTCTCCCACAGAAACAGGCAGCCTGAGGAAATTTCTTTCGTTAACGATAGAGTGCTCACCCTAAACCGCAGCGGGAGTATGATTTAAGATGGAAAGATTTTTATAATTAATTAACAGTGGCTATTTTCAAGGAGTTTCCAAATTGTTCGTCATTTCCCAGGAGCTTTCCAGGAGTTTTCCAGGATTTCCAGGTTTTCTAGGAGTAGTGGCCACCATGCATAATGGAGTATACTATAAATATTTTTGTTCCAAAAGCTCACAGAGTAAAATTTCAAAAACCAGATCTGTTGCAAATATTTTCCTAATAAAGCATAAAAAAAAGTCTGGATAAAACAGCGTTGAATTGAAGAGATGTGTATGTGAAATTATATGTGCTGAATAAGATAGGTTATAAATGATGGTTGATGTGTATTTGCCAGGTAGAGAGATATTGTAGAGAGAACTTTGTAAATAGGTGTGACGAAGTTATTATGAAATGGTAAGAAATGTATTGGTTATGTAATTGCGTATATATTTTTAGCCTATTTTCAATTTTGAAAAAATAGGCTTATGAGATCACCTTTTGTCCGTGTGTGTGTGCGTGTGTGTGTGTGTGTGTGTGTGTGATTCGTGTGTGTGTCCCCCCCTAATAAAATCTAAACGGCAGGAGCGATTTCAATGAAACTCGGAAAGTTCATAGCACTATTCCCGGCGACCTCGACCGTGCCCTTCAAATTTTGTTACGACTCACCAATCCAACATGGCGGCTGTGCGAAATATTTCACCAACATTCAATATCTCCGAAACTATTACCGATATTACCCTGACATTTTCAATGGTGATAGAGGGAACTACTATAAGTTCACTTATGTGACTTTTGAAAACCTGGTAACTACAAAACCAACATGGCGGCCAAGCGAATTTGCGACTTTTAAATAGACGTTTCTCGCGATTTGACCAACCAAACGCAATGAAACTTGGTACAGTATATGTTTATATACATTGTAATGCACCGACATCTAACTTCGTTTAATTGTTTACATAATCACAAGATGGCGGATGTGCGAAATATTTCACCGGCATTCTATATCTTTGAAACTATTAGCGGTATCTCCCTAAAATTTTGTACGGAGATAAAGGGCACTACTGGAAGTCCATCTATAAGATTTTCAAAAACCGGTTAACTACAAAACGAACATGGCGGCCAAGCGAATTTGAACATTTTAAATAGAACTTTCTCGCGATTTAATGTTCCAAGCACACTGAAACCTGGTACAGGAAATATTTATACACATTGTAATCCACTGGTATCTAATTTAGTTCAATTGTTTACATAACCTCAAGATGGCGGCAGTGCGAATTTTAAAATTAAGTTTTTATTTCTTGTGATGTAGTCATGCGATCGAAGTGAAAGTTTGAATAATGAACCTACGCAATAATTTTCCTTTAATGGTACATGACTCTATGGCCTATACATTTAACAATCCAACATGGCGACCATCCGAAATATTTAGACGATACTGAATATCTACGAATCTATTTTAGCAATCAAACTAAATTTTTTAATGTTCATAGATGCTATGAACTTATGTTCACCTATTGGACTTTAAATAACCTGGTGATCACAAATCCAACATGGCGGTGACGCGAATTATAAATATTCGCATGGACGTTTCTCGCAATTTAACCAACCGCGTGCAGTGAAACTTGGTACAGTAAATCTTTATCCGAATGTTAATCCACTGGCATCTAATTTATTTCAATTGTTTCCATAACCTCAAGATGGCAGCTGTGAATTTTTTAAATTTAAATCTCCTTGTTTTTTCTTGTGTCCTAATTATGCGATTGAAGTATGAATACTACACGTTCACAATAATCTGCATGTAACAGTACATAACTCTAGGACCTACATATATCAAATCCAACATGGCGACCATCCGAAATATTTAGTCGGTTCTCAATATCTACGAATCTATTACAGCAATCAAACTGAAATTGTGTATGTTGATAGTGGCAATTAACATAAGTAGGATATATGAAAATAGGCTGTATAGTTCTTCACGGAACTACTTGTTTCACATACACATCTCTTCAATTCAACGCTTTTTTATCAATACATATTTATGCTTTATTAACAAAAATGTTGTAACATATCTGGTGTTTGAAATTTTACTGTGTGAGCTCTTGGAACAAAAATATTTATAGTATCCTCTATTATGACAAAAAGTTTGGTTGGTTGGTTTCTTAGTTTAGGGGCTGCGACAACGCGATCATGTAGCCCCGTGTACTTTGGGTGTGTGTAGAATCTGTCTGATAACCGGTGTTAATGTGATGACTAGGGTTCGGAAGTTTGGGACCTAAAGAAGTACAAAATATGCAAGCAAATATGCCCTAAAAACTAGCTGAATATGACCTAAAAACTGTGAAATATGACATGAATTTTTAGGATAGGTAGAGTATCACTAGCATACAGTAAACGTCTTAAGTGCCAAAACGTGATCAGCGATAATACACCTGACACATTTAATCACACAAACTGACAGAGAGCTACAGAACACTAACATTTTCAACATTCATTCTTCAGTATCATAGCCTTGAGATGCAGTTCTTGCTCGGTTTTCCTAAAACAAAGAAAAAAAACACGAAGTATCAGCATGCTTTATGATGACGACGTAAGTCCGTAGAGGAGCGCCTTCTTGGAATCAGGTCTTCTAAACCTGCTATCTGCCTGCTGTGGGAAAATAAAAAATATATATACTACACTATTCGAAAATCCTGTGTTTGAAACTTGACGCAGATAACATGTACCTTGTTAACGACGCCTCAATTTAAACAAAAATGCTGAAATTATAACCAAATATGACCTTATGTCACTAAAATATGACCAAATATGACCAAAACAATAAAAATGGCCGAAATATGCATTTATAGGCAACATCAAATTGCTTTAAACGTGGTCAGGGACCTGTCATTCAAACTTATATTTCAGATTTCGGGTAAAATTAGGTCAGGAAAAAAATATGACTTTTCCTTAATATCCGAACCTTATTGATGACTGTATTAGTGTGTGTATCTGTTTTAATTCAAGTAAGGACTGCAGACATTCAAGTTTTCCAAGTAGTTCCTACTTTTGCCGCCAAACGCCACCGTCAACGACCAACTAGTGCTGAAGTTAGTTACCAGATGCCACCACAGTCGGCTCTTGACAACGAACGTAGAAACCTAAGAACGTTAGTCAAATGTTTAACCTATATATAATTTACCTTCACACAGGTGTAGTTAGTAACTTAGAAGGTTCTTTAACATGCCATAAATCTATGACATGGGACCGCCGGTTATACTTCCCCTCCGAAGGAAGACATACTGAGGGATTTTTAACGTTCTTAAAAAATCCTACGACTTCGGCCGGGTTTGAACCCGTGATCTTGGGCATAGAAGCTCAGCATGCTACCAACTACGCCACCGAAGCTTCTGACAAAAAGTTTATTAAGTTGTAGGCCTATGTTACTGCACAGTTACTTATCTTATACCGCGCTGAAGAAGGTTACAATGTGGCCGAAACCGGTACTAAATATTGACTTTAGGTAATACATGGTTTCTTCTTCTTCTTCTTCTTCTTTTACGGCCTCATTGGACCACTTCAGTCAATCATTTCTTGGTCCTCTTCTTCAGTAAGTTTCCTTTCCGAGTCGCACAGTAGCTCTTCATTCGCTCTGATCTTCTCAGGCGTTCCTCATCTGTAAATACCGTTTTTACTGTATTACGTTTGTCTATTTTAGCCTGAAATCTTATTTTTATATCTCTCAGTTTTTTTAATTTTTGTTGTTTTGTTTTGCAAGTCATCCAAGGTTATTTCTAATTCTTTCATATCTTCTCTAATTTCCTTAATCCATCCTACTTGTTGTTTCATATTCCAAAGTTTCACTACAATTTTTCTAGATAACCTGGTTTCTGGTGTCCTCATGATGTGACCAAAAAAAGAAATCCGTTTCTTCCGAATAGTATCAGTGATGGGCTCCAGTTCTCTGTATACCACTTCATTTGGTACTATCCGCCGCTGTCCATCTTTCTGATTTTTTTATTTATGCATGTTCTAGCTATTCTTCTTTCTACTTTTAAAATTTTGTCGATTCTGTTTTTCTGAGTAACTTTAAAAAGAGTTTCACTTCCATTCGTCACGTCTGGTTGAACCACCGTCTTGTAATGTTTTAATTTTGTTGCGATTGATAGACATTTTCTTTTATATGTAGACCATGTTAATTTTTGGGCTTTTATAATTTTTTCCCACGGTCAATGCATGTGAGATTTTCGAAGTGAAATGCCATGTCCTGTGGTTCGGATTCTAAGTAAAAAGGAGGTCCCGTGGCTCATGATCTCAAGATTAACGGTCACGTTAAACTACAAGCTTCCTTCCTTTTTTTAAAATCATTTTATTCGTTCTTTCATGCCATGCAGGTTTCTCATCCAAGTTGTAAGTTATAATTTCTCCTAAGTATTTAAATAAATAGTTTATTATAATGTTTAACATTTTTTTAAATATTATTTTTTACCGATACCAGTGGCTACGCTCACTAACGCGCAACGTTAGGTCATGCGGCCTAGCGCTCTGCTGACTCAGTAGACGTGTGGGTTTGAGCCGTCCTTGGAAATAATTTTCCGTGATTTCCCATTTTCAACACTAGGAAAATGATGCGACGGTATCTTCTGACAGGCCACGCCCACCTCCTTTCACATCCTTGCCCAGTTTCATTCATCTTCATCATTCCATCTCATGCCAGCGCGCTGGTCGCCCACGGGCACCGACTAGAAAGACCTGCACTTGGCCTCTCAGGAGGCCACACGACGACGACGACGACGACAACAACAACAACAACAACAACAGAATTCTTAAAGAATTTCACAGGAAACTAATGTTTTCCAGTTTCAACTAAAAGAGGAGCCATGTTAATGCACAATGCCACACGTTTTGTTTTCATTACTTTATTCTAGTTTTCGTGTGAATTTAGACCTGAGAGATTGGAAGCCTTCTATTACTGATTGTCCACTCATGAACTATTCAAAGATTCGTGGACAATGGATTGAAATCACCTGATTTAGAGGATACATTCCAAAGTCAATGAAACAAAAAAACAATGGACCCACCTCAGAGGTCCTCAGAATCTCCAGTTTCGAAAATTTTCAGATGCAATTCCTTACGGGAAACGTTGTAAGTCCACAGGGGAGAAAACATTACTAAGTAGGGTAATTAAAATAAAATAATTTTGAATAAAAACTTGTGATAGCTTTAAATTCTTTGAGTCTAATAATTTGCACATCTCTGTAGCCAATTTAAGGCGGGAAAGTGAAAGACTCTCTAGGCCACGGGAACGCTAATACCGTCGAAGTCGGAAGAAAACAAGAGTTGGCCACGTGAGGTAGACAAGAAAGATGACAAAAAGGAGCCCGCCACAAGGTAATGGAAGCAATGCAGGACTCAGCTGGGGTCCCGTGGTCGCCAACCCACAATTCGGCCTCTGTTCGCAGTGATTAGCATTCTTGCCCATCACGGAGAAGGCCAGGGTTCGAATCCCGGCTCTGCCATGAAATGTAATGCTGGACCTGAGGTCTGGATCGTGGTAGCCTACACTCAGCCTCGTGAGGAAAAACTGAGATGGCAGGTTAGATTCCTACCTCAGCCATCCTGGAAGAGGATTCCCGTGGTTTCTCACTTCTACTCCGGGAAAATGCCGGGATGGTACCTTACTTAAGGCCACGGCCGCCTCCTATATAAATCCTACCTCAATTACAAATACACACACTAGTTGATGTTGTTGATTCCTTATGGGCCTTGCGACAAGGTGGTCATGTAGGCCCGTGTACTTGGTTGTGTGTGCAGATTTTGTCTGATAACATGTGTCACTGCGTTGTCTGTACTAGCGTGTATATTTGTAATCGAGGTGGTGTTAGGGTAGGAAGCGACCGTGGCCTTAAGTTAGGTACCATCACGGCTTTTGCCTGGAGTAGAGTGGGGAAATCACTGAAAACCACTTCCGGGAATGGCTTAGGTAGGAATCAAACCCGCCTCTTCTCACTTTTGCCTCACGAGGCTGAATGTACCCCGTAACAGCCTTCAAACCAGAATTAAATGTCTTGGCAGTTCCGGAAATCCATCTCGGGGCTCTGCGGTGACAGTCAAGAATGCTAGCCACTAAGCACCGAGGCGGACCAAGGACACACACATCAGTGATACAGGTTGAAAATCCACAGCCTGCTTCCAGTCGACTGACTGGGTCAGGGAATGCAATGAATGAAGCCCCAATCTAGCGGCGACGATATGAACTGTGCCGGCTGCCGAAGGCTGTCGCACTCCCCTGGGGCAATGATTAAATGAATGACATATGAAATGAAATGATAGCGGAGAGTGTTGCTGGAATGAAATCTGGGACGGGAAAAACCGGTGTACCCGGAGAAAAACCTGTCTGCCTCCGCTTTGTCCAGCACAAATCGCACATGGAGTGACCGGCATTTGAACCACAGACCCAGCGGTGAGAGGCCGGCGTGCTGCCGCCTGAGCCACGGAGGCTCATCAGCGATTCAGGATATCAGACAAATTCTACTCCCACCCAAGCACACGGGGCTACATGACCACTATATCTCAAAGCCCCGTAAAAGAATTAACAACTAGTCGTGAGCCCTTGGGTGAGGGAGGGATTCTTGAGATCAAAAGGCTGACAGATTGTCACTGATTCACCGAAGGAGCTTATTCTAAACCAGGGATTGTTTGAGTGACAATCGGAAACTTTGAAACAACACGAACATCGTTCATTTCCAAGCCCTTCCTTCTTCAGATGTTCCATGGGCCGTACAACAAGTAGCAGGCAGGCAGGCAGGCGAGGAAGCGATACAACACACACAGACAGACATCAAAGACGTGTCACATCACATTCCGCGGCTTGGGAAGGGAGGGGGTGGAGTCCCAGTGAGCACCATTAACATCCAGATTGCGCTACAAAGCTCTCGCGTGCGCTTCTCAGCTCACTGGGCGTGCTGCATGCTCTTTCAGTGGTGAACAAGATATCTTCAGCACAGCAAAAAGAGTAACTTACACCGAGTTAATCAAGTAGCATGCTGAGCTTCTATGCCCCAGATCGTTGGTTAAAACCCGGCCGAAGTCGTCGGATTTTTAAGAGCGTTAAAATCAATCAGTATGCCTTCCTTCAAAGGGGAAGTAAAGCCGGCGGTCCTATGTCATAGATTTATGGCATGTAAAAGAACCTTCCACTAATTAAACTCGTGTGAAGCTAAATTTTGAGTTTAGATTTCGTTGAAACGCTCTATCAAAGTTCCAACGTTCAACACTAGGTGTCAGTGACATCTGGTAGCGAAAGTTGGATTTACTTGAAATTGGACAGAACTTGTAGCTCATCCCATGGGTGTCGGCATTGAAGTAGCTACAGCCTCTGGTAAAAATCGAACTTTTCCTCGGACACTCCCGGCACTAAAAACCATAAGCTAAATTAAAAAGTGACAGGCAGTCTGAAAGACTAGACTTTGTATCATTTTAAATGCTGAAAAATGCTAGAAAGGCTTCTCGCTTAGCTCGAAGCCAAAGACTGTTGACATGTTAGAAAATTATCTGCATAATACTTATCTTCCTTTATAATAATTTACCTTGTTTCAAATTACTCGCGAACGGCAAGTGCAAACCAAGAGCAAAGCAAGGTCAGGCGCGCGGGATGCCGTCACGCTCACTAGAGCGCGCGGGGACGTGCCCCTTCCATCCAGTCTAAAAACACTTATAGTGGGCGATGTACTAAAGATAAAGATATGCTCTCGCGGACTTTTTTTTTTGTAGAACTTTTCATGCTGAGCAATTCTTACGCTCATAGTAGACTATATTGATATTTTTAACGGTTTGTCCAGCGTAAGCTTAAGAAGCGCGCGGACGCCAAGTTTGTTTTCGACTTTTTCACAGAAATCGTTATTGCTTGGCTTCCTTTGATCATACATAAATTATTTTCTACAGAATCTTTCCTCGAGATATCCTTTACAGGATGTAGAAAACCACATCAAAATCCATCCAGTGGTTCTCGAGATTATCCGTGACATCCAAGAATCGGGGATTTTAGCCTACTTTTCACATTTTGCAAAAATGAGGAAAAAAGTAGACTTATGAGATCGGGCAAATGTGTGTCTGTCTGTCTGTCTCTCCTTCTGTCTGTCTGTCCTTCTGTCTGTCGGTCTGTCTGGCTGTGTGTGTGTCCCCCCCCCCCCTATCAACTCCTAAACGGCTGCAGCAATCGAAACAAAATTTGGTAGGAGTAAAGATCTATACCTGAATATCTCACGGCCATATTTGAAAATGATGTCAGTGCTACCAACTGCTAAAAAATCGCTATTGAAATTTGGGCACCATGTTGGATATCTTGGAAGGTATGAATGGGAGCTATTTCAAAATTGGCACACGTATAGATAATAATATTGCAGTTTAATTTCCAGGAGGCCATAGATGGCAGTGTTGCCAAAATGATTATAAGCCTGCTGATAGGTCCAATTTTTAAATGAATATAACTTCCACACTATCAATTGGAATTTAACCAAATTTCGTATGTTGTATGTGTACATAACCAGATATGACTGAGCGTATTCTTAAGACCCACCAGGGCTGCCAACTGTTATTAAATGCTCCTAATTTATTTTATCCAAATACCAATATATCAGAAAGTATGCAAGCCGACAGCTTTAAACTATGCACACGTATAGTACCTGACATTCTATATTAATTTGGAGTAACTTATATACGTCAGTGCTACCAACATGATTCTAAGCCTGCTGACAGGTCCAACTTTAAATACATGTAACTTCCATACTATCATTTGGATTTCAACCAAATTTCGTATGTGCTATGTGTACCATAACAGATATGACTGCGTATTCTTAAGAGCAACCAGGGCTGCCAACTGTTAAAATGTGCTGTCCCTATTTTTGTTTCCCTAATATCAATATATCAGAAAGTATGCAAGCCAATAGCTCTAAACTTTGCACACGTATAGTACCTGGCATTCTAGATGAATTTGGAGTAACTAATATACGTCAGTGCTGCCAACATGATTCTAACCCTGCTGATAGGTCCAATTTTAAAATGCATGTAATTTCTATACTAACTAATGCATTTTATTCAAAATTGGCACAACAATAGATCATATTATTTCAGATTATTTCTGACAAATACATGCATGACATTGTTGCCAACATGATTTTACGCGCGCTGTTAGATCCAATGATTAACTTCATGTAACGTCCATGCTATTCATTGGACTTCAACCAAATTTTGTATTCTGTACCTTAAGAGATGGAACTAAGAATATATTCAGTCATCAGGGCTGCCAACTGTGGTGCTCTATTAGGCTACATTATGCCAGGTATACAGTATTTCGAACTAATTAGAAATTTCGATATTAGCAACCTAATTTCGTCATTATTCTAGATAGGTTCATATACTGTAGAATAATCATTGGCATGAAAAGTAGGCTCTTTAGTTCGTCACGGAACTTCTTGTTGTCTTATACTAACGAAGTAGAGATTGTCGGGGAACACATGCACCAAGCGGTACTATGACGTCACACACCTCAGTACATCTGGGTACATTTCATCCCGTCACCGTAACGTAACGCCAGACCCCAGCGTAACGACAAGATCAATTAAAATGATAAAGTAAAAAATAGAACACTTCGCGCATGAACAACTAAATAATAATTGGTTAGTTTATTTGGTGTTACCCTTCACTTGCAAATCACGCTATCACCTTATCCCTGATTAGTAGTTTCCCACCCATGTTACTTTACAGTGAGGACTATCCCTATAAAACGGGACTTTCCAATAGCCGTGCAGCCGACTTGTCGCAATGTCTCACCGTCACATTTATAGCATGTGCCGATTACAACAGAGCCCAGGAGGTTGTCATAGCATTTATTACACACGCAGCTGGCAAGATAACGTAACTTGCTGTGAAGTACTGTAGGGGACTGGGTGGTGCAGTCGGTAGAGGCATTGAGCTTCTAACTGAAAGGGAGTGGGTTTGATCCTCACCAAGGTAAAGGATTTTAGAAACAAAACTTCCACTTTTATAAACGCAAATGGCCCTGGGGTTCAATCAGAAATGAGTACCAGGGTAATTCTTAGGAGCAAAGACGGCCGGGCGTGGAGCTGACAACTCCATCCCATCTTGCGTCGATGTTACAAAGGGTGGAAGCCTCTACCTTCCACTACTCCCAGGGCCTCCGTGGCCTGTACGGAGTTGGCTTTGCTTCTTGAAGCACTGTAGTCTACCTAGCAGTGCTGGACTACCCATTAGGCCCGACTAGGCCCAGGCCTAGGGTGTCGTGCCATTTCGTCCAGGTGCTATTTCGTCCAAACTCCACGAACAGAGGCAGGTGGGTTGACTCTCTGCCGGCCCCTAGTGCTATTTCGTCCAAACACCTATGATTGACAGTTTGACAGGTCTACAATAACTGTTTCATTTCATTGCGTTTCTTGTTAAAAATAAGTAATTTTTGATGTTTGTAATAATGGACATTACTCGCTCCGCTCGTTTGCCACCAGTCAACTATAGTTTACAATGAAATGCTTATAATGTAAACAACATAATGAGAATAGAAAAAAAAAGTGGATGACAATCACTCTCAGAGCTTCGGTGTATCTTAATTATCTAAATATTGTGCCGTCGTTCGCTGCAAGGCATGAGGTACAGTTATATACAACAAACAAATATTTTGGAAATTACGTGAGATTTTCGTAAAAGCACGCCTGTATACGAGTTATGTTACATCATGTGTCTGGCTTTGCAGAACTTGATATAATTATGCAGTAGATCTGGCATCAGCGCGCTCCATTTAATGCGTACTGTCTTTTAAGGTAGAGACGCACTACAGAGTCTGGGGCATAAATATTGTCACTAATCTATATATATATAAATCAATGTAACGTGATTGTTTGTGGGTGGGTATGTATGTCTCCTATGCGTTCATATAACATTCGTCCGATTGCGATGAAACTTGGGTGAGATGTTGAGTAAACTCCAAGGAAGGTTTCTGACTTAGTAAATCCATTTTACAATAGGTAGCGCACGCGTAGATTCAACAAATGAGCGACGATGCGCGAAGCATTTCAACAAAGTCCCGTATGTGTTCATATACCATTCGTCCGATAGCGATGAAACTTGGGTGAGATGTTGTGTACACTTACGTGAAGGTTTCAAAATTAGTGAATACATTTCACAGTAGATAGCGCACGAGTAGATTCAACAAATGAGCGACGACACGCAATGCGTTTCAACAAAGTCCCGTATGCATTCATATACCATTCGTCCGATAGCTATGAAACTTGCGTAAAATGTTGTGTACACTGCAGGGAAATTTTCTGGCTTAGTACATCCACTTTACAATAGGCAGCGCACGAGTAGATTCAACAAATGAGCTACGACGCGCGAAGCATTTCAACAAAGTCACGTTTGCGTTCATATACCATTCGTCCGATAGCGATGAAACTAGGCTGAGATTTTGTGTGCACTCCAGGGAAGGTTTCCAGCTTAGTAAATCCCTTTAAAAATAGGTAGAGCACGAGTAGAATCAACAAATGAGCGACGACGCGCGAAGCGTTTCAACAAAGTCCCATATAATTTCATATACCATTCATCCGATAGCGATGAAACTTGGGTGAGATGTTGTGTACACTCCAGGGAAGGTTTCTGGCTTAGTACATATATTTTACAATAGGTATCGCACCAGTAGATTCAACAAATGAGCGATGACACGCGAAGCGTTTGAACAAAGTCCCGTATAAAGTCATATACCATTCGTCTGATAGTGATAAATGCTTGGTGAATTGTTGTGTACACTCCAGGAAAGGTTTCTGGCTAAGTAAATCCATTTTACAATACGAAGCGCACGTTTATATTCAACAAATGAGTGACTACGCGCGAAGCGTTTCGACAACGTCCCGTATACGTTCACATACCATTCATCCGATTGCGATGAAACTTGGGTGAGATGTTGTGTACACTCCAGGGAAGGTTTCTGGCTGAGTACATCCATATTACAATATGTAGCGCAAGAGTAGAATCAACAAATGAGCGACGACACGCGAAGCGTTTCAACCAAGTCCCGTATGCGTTCATGTACCATTCGTCCGTAGCTATGAAACTTGGGTGAGATGTTGTATACAAGTCATGGAAAATTTCTGGCTTAGTAAATCCACTATACAATATTCAGCGCACAAGTTGATTCAACAAATGAGGGACGACGCGCGAAGCGTTTCAACAAAGTCCCGTATAAGGTCATATACCATTCTGCCGTTAGCGGTGAAACTTGGGTGAAATATGGTGGACACTCCAAGGAAGGTTTCTGGCTAAGTAAATACATTTCACTGTAGGTAGCACACGAGTAGATTCGACAAATGAACGACGACATGCGGAGCGTTTCAATACAGTCCCCTATGTCTTCATATCCCATTAGTCCGATAGCCATGAAACTTGGGTGAGATGTTGTGGACACTTACGTGACGGTTTCTAACTTAGTAAATACATTTTACAGTAGGTAGCGCACGAGTCGATTCAACAAATGAGTGACGGAGCGCGAATCGTTTAAACAAAATCAGGTATGCGTTCATATACTATTCATCCGATTGCGATGAAACATTGATCAGTTATTGTGTACCCGCCAGGGAAGGGGACTTAGTAAATCCATTTCACAATAAGTAGCGCAAGAGTAGATGCAACAAAGGGGTGCCGACGCGCGAAGCGTTTCAACAAAATTCCCTATTGCGTTCATATAACATCCTTCGATTGCGATGAAACCTTGATGAGTTATTGTGTACACGCCAGGGAAGGGCTTCGACTTAGTAATACATTTCTCAATAGGTAGCGCACGAGTAGATTCAACAAATGAGTGACAGCGCACGAATCGTTTAAACAGGGGTGTATACGTGCATATACAATTCATCCGATTGCGATGAATCATTGATGAGTTATTGTGTACACGCCAGGGAAGGGTTTCGACTTAGTAAATCCATTTCACAACAGGTAGCGTACGAGTAGATTCAACAAATGAGTGACAGCGATGAAACTTTTGAAAGTTGTTGTGCACGCTTCCACGAATGGTTCTAAATTAGAAAATCCATTTTACGATAGCTTAGAGGCAGTTAACATGTTGTGTATCCAAAAGCACTTCAAGAAACAGAATTTCAACGCCAACACTTTCTTTGATTGGCATTGCAACGCATGCCGGGTACAGCTTGTAAAAATATAAACCTACCTGTGAAATTGATTTATCGGCTTCTTCGCGGGCTGTCTTCTTTCCCTGTGCCATAGTCTTATGGACATCTTGTGCAGCCACATCAGGAACACACGTATTGTGGATCTCTTCTTTAATAATTTTACGGTTTATAGTAAACACTTTTCCACTGCAAGAACGGTTTACACAACGCCTCACAACTTCACCGCACTTCTTCTCATTCTTAACCGTATACCGATACCCGTTAAGTAATAAACTAGGTTGGCCCCTTGTAATGGTTGAAAACTCCATAATTAACAAGGATGTTAATTCATAGGGATCATTCGAACGAATTAAGCCGCTGTTCATAAACAGAGGTGGGGAGGGGAGGAATGAAATTCCAAAGCAGGGATGGGTGGGAAATCCCACACTGCACGCCTCAACCCTTGTCAACATTTCGTCTGGACGAGATGGCACTCATTAAATTGTGTAATAATTTGTAAAACCGAGCTGGACGAAATAGCACCGAACCCAGGCCTAGGGCCCCCAATTATCTGGGGCCCCCAAAATTTTATTCCGAAGATTTAGAAAATGTTAACCAGAACTGAGACAGTTTCAGCGTTATATTAAATTACAATGTCCTTTAAAAACTGAGTTCACTCATTCTGAACTTTACGAAATTCTTATTTGAGACAAGCTTGAGTCTGTTTTTCCGAAGGTTGTAATTGCTTTTCGCATTTTCCTGACCCTCATGATAAGGAATTGTTCTGCGGAGCGCTCGTTTTCAAAATTGAAACGGATCAAAAGTGCGCAAAGAAGTATCATGTCACAAGAACGATTAGACATGCTAAGTTTAATGTATATCGAGTCAGATGTTCTGCGGGAAATTGATTTCGATGGCATTGCAGAAGATTGCATTGACCGAAAACAGAGAAAAAAATTGATTACATTTTACAGAAGTAAAAAATCGTTCATCAAATCATCAGAAATGTTTTCAAATAACGATGATCGTTTCAATTGAAATGTATGTATAAATGTATATATGATTTAATAAAAAGTGTATTATTCATCTTGTGAAAAAATACTCTTATATATGCTTTATTAAATATACAGTGCTAAGAAATAAAAAAATATTTGAAAAAAAATAAATGGGCCCCAAAATTTTGAGGGACTTAGGCCTCATTTTACCTTAATCCAGCACTGCTACCTATCACTTGAACAAGTCTAGGAATAGAACAAAACATCGAATTATATTAGTGGAAACTTATTATCTTCTTAAGAAGAAATTTGCAGTAATTCCGTTTACAAGTTTCAGCGCCATGCGATTTTTACTTGTGAAGGAACCTCAAACAAAAGGTATTCAGAAACAATCCGCGTACTCTGGAGACTCTCGAGAACGAAATAACTGCACGGATACCAAATATCAGCGATTATGAATTACAGTGTCATCTGCAAACCAAGGTTTCTTTGCAAATCAACAAGATCCACACACTCACTCAGTTAAAATGTGGGCCACGGTGAATACGGCACCACAGGTACACAGTGGGGGGGAGAGGATTATGGAACAAACCATCACAATTGAAGACACTTTTACAAAAACAGCCAGTCCAAAAATTGAAATTTTCAGTAGAGTAAAAAAACTGTGTCCAGTCTCTTCCTTCCATTAAATCTTAGTAACTTATACTAATTTTATATCGAACTATAGGATTTGTTTCGCTCATCAGTGCACTTTACATTAAATTTATAAATTTTATTGAATGTGAAAAAATATAAACTTGTCATTAATTCAGTGGACATTGGTTGCTTTTATGCAAAATCACATATGAAAATAATAATTCATAGTCCATTGATTTATTGTGGTGCTTCATCACCACTGCTATTAGTCTATCATCAGGATCAATGTCATCATTTGCAACACTCCCTTAGGCTTAAATGTGGAATATGAATTTTATGGTATTGAATACCTTGAATAAGTGAACCAGAGCATAGAGAAATCGGATTATAACTTGATTCTTGTTCTGGCCTGGACATCTGACGCTAAAAAGTATCAACGTTTTAGTTCTAGTGCCATATATATTGAAATGCTTAAGTAGCATTGAAATTACATCATTCTATTCATGCTGACCACCTTCGTCTCCAAGTCATCAATCCCAAATACATAGTACCAATGTTGGCAGCCATAAAAAACTCACAAGTATGAATATGAGGTGGGGGAAGGTTTTGCATGAAATCGAAAGAGATGCAGGTAACCTTGTTTCTCTGAGCCAAACGTTTCAACAGTCTCCTCAATTCAAAATACTTAACAGCTTTATATAGGTGGACTTGCTTTTTCAACTTTTCATCTGTTGATCTCTTCTTCAGTTATAGTTGAATCAATCTGTAGCTGTCGATAATTCGTCTAGATTATTCTGGACATTGGCACCTTTTGCAACAAAGCCAAATATTATTCTGGACATTGGCACTTTTTGTAACACAGTCAAAGGGCAATGGTTGTATTTGTAAAACAGTGCACATTTTAACATGCATTTATAATGGAACTATGGATGGTTTTGTGAAATATTTGTATGTCAAACGGTGCTGCATGTAGCAAAGTACCAAATGGTGGTCACCGTTCAAAAATGCCAATTTTGGACTATGACTGTTTTTAGCCTATTTTCAATTTTGAAAAAAATAGGCTTATGAGATCACCTTTTGTCCGTGTGTGTGTGCGTGTGTGTGTGTGTGATTCGTGTGTGTGTCCCCCCCCTAATAAAATCTAAACGGCTGGAGCGATTTCAATGAAACTCGGTATGTTCATAGCACTATTCCCGGCGACCTCGACCGTGCCCTTTAAATTTTGTTACGTCTCACCAATGCAAAATGGCGGCTGTGCGAAATATTTCACTAGCATTCAATATCTCCGAAACTATTACCGATATCGCCCTGAAATTGTGTACGGTGATAAAGGGTACTACTAGAAGTTCACCTATGAGACTTTCAAAAACCTGGTGACTACAAAACCAACATGGCGGTCAAGCGAAGTTGAGACTTTTAAATAGACTTTTCTCGCGGTTTAACTATCCACACGTAATGAAACTTGGTACAGCAAATGTTTATACACATTGTAATGCACTGGAGTCTAATTTAGTTCAATTGTTTACATAACCTCAAAATGGCGGCTGTGTGAAATATTTCACTGACATTCTATATCTCCGAAACTATTACAGATATTACCCTGCAATTTTGTACGGTGATAAAGGGTACTGGTACAAGTTTACCTATGTATATTTCATAAACTTGTAATGTAGAAAACGAACATGGCGACCAAGCGAATTTGAAATATTTTAATAGACTTTTCTCGTGATTTAACTCTCTGAGCGCAGTGAAATGTAGTACAGTAAATGATTTTGCAGATTGCAATGCACTGCCATCTAATTTAAATCAATTGTTTACATAACCTCAATATGGCGGCTGTGCGAAATTTTAAAATTAAGTTTTTATTTCTTGTGTCGTAATCATGCGATCGAAGTGAAAGTTTGAATAATGAACCTAGGCAATAATTGTCCTTGAATGGTACATAATTCTATGGCCTGTACATATAACAATCCTAAATGGCGAGCTTCCGAAATATTTAGACAGTTCTCAATATCTATGAATCTTTTACAGCAATTAAACTGAAATTTTGTATGTTGTTAGAGGAAATTAACATGAGCAGGATATATGAAAATAGGCTGTATAGTTCTTTACGGAACTACTTGTTATAAAAGTGTCTTCAATTGGGTACAATCGTGTTGACCGACTGAAAAACATCAAATTTCGATAACAAAGGCAACACTGAAAAATGGCTCCAAGCACCATAAACATGGTAGGTCTATATTAATGCCAGGATGAAGGTGTGACAGAAAACAAGCGAGCGAGCGAACAGTCAGGCGAACTCTCTGTCTCATCTTACATTATCCAGTAATTTAGGACGTGTACAAGCGTTGTGAAGCGCTGGAATAATTGACTAAACATCGGTGTAACTCTGCTCACAGAGAAGGTGTGTGACAAAAGCCCTAGTCCTACTACAACAACACATCACAAACAGGCTAATCAGAGCGGCGCGTTGCGTCGGTTCTCCCCCATTCATCTAAACACAGTTAGCACTAATGATATCAGTATTGTTTCTACCTTGACGCCATTAAGTGCTATCAACTTACCTTTGAATAGAAAAAAAAAGCAATGCTATTATATCTGGTCCTAGGTCTTCCCCTCACACCAGAATTGAATTTCTTCGCAGAGCTGGAGTCGACCCAGAAGTTTGAATCTGGAGTTCAATGCCCTAAAATCTTAGAAATATGCCTTGAAAACAATGAAATATGACCTAAAAACTATGAAATATTGTTAAGGAGAAGTTTCATTTTCGATTTTCATCGATTTTTGGATTTGTAAACGTTTTTGTGACGATTTAGAATTGCTATTTGGAATTTAGAATTTTATGCGATTTCGAATTTACTTGATGGAGATTTTATCGTTTAGCTTGCATTTGATCGTTCTACCTTTCTTAACTTTTCCTACTTTTTCTTAACTTTTCTTAACTTTCCTTGACTGGGCTATGAATAAGCAGCCGGGACCATATCAGGAGCTGGGAGGAGAAATAGCGAATATTGTATGTCAATTTATTGCTGATTCGCCCTGTCTCCTCCCAGCTGAAAAGGCGAATAGTCTATGTAATCTTATTGCTGATTCGCCCCATCTCCTCCCAGCTGAAAGGGCGACTATTGTATGTAATCTTATTGCTGAATCACCCAGTCTCCTCCCAGCTGTAAGGGCGAATATTGTATGTAATCTTATTGCTGATTCGCCCTGTCTCCTCCTAGCTTTAAAGTCGAATATTGTATGTAATCTTATTGCAGATTCGCCCTTTCTCCTCCCAGCTGTAAGTGTGAATATTGTATGTAATCTTAATGCAGATTCCCCCTTTCTTCTCCCAGCTGAAAGGGCGACTATTGTAAGTAATCTTTTTGCAGATTCCCCCTTTCTTCTCCCAGCTGAAAGGGCGACTATTGTAAGTAATCTTATTGCAGATTCCCCCTTTCTTCTCCCAGCTGAAAGGGCGACTATTGTAAGTAATCTTATTGCAGATTCCCCCTTTCTTCTCCCAGCTGAAAGGGCGACTATTGTAAGTAATCTTTTTGCTGATTGCTGATTAGGGACACACACACACACACACACACACACACACACGGTAAAAGGTGATCTCATAAGCCTATTAGCCTACTTTCGATTTTTGCAAAAAATGAAAGTAGACTTATGAGATCAACACAGGGCGAAAAAAGTGTGTCTGTCTGTGTGTGTGTATGTGTGTGTGTGTGAGTCTGTGTGTGTCTGTGTATCTGTGTGTGTGTGTGTGTGTGTGTGTGAGTGTGTGTACTCTGAATGTCTGTCCCCCCCTATCAATTCGAACACGGTGAATGCGAATTGAACGAAATTTGGTACAAAGGTAGCACTAGCAAAGGACACCTCAGTGTCATGTTTTATATCGCCGCCATCTTGACGGAAACGTAATGGCGGCCACACAATTGTTCAAAGCTTAAATCAAATTACGACTAACCTAATCATCCGATCTCTACCAAATTTTGCAACGACATACCTTTATGGGGGGAGCATCCTTTGACCAAACCAATAGGTCATCAGCGTAATAGTTTGCGGATGGCGGCCATCTTTGTGTGAAAATCGATTCCCCCTATTAATTCGAACACGGTGCAACCGAATGGAACGAAATTTGGTACAGAGGTAGTACTAACAAAAGGCACCTCAGTGTCATGTTTTATATCGCCGCCATCTTGACGGAAACGTAATGGCGGCCACACAAATGTTCAAAGCTTAAATCAAATTACGATTAACCTAATCATCCGATCTCTACCAAATTTTGCAACTACATACCTTTATGGAGGGAGCATCCTTTGACCAATCTAATAGGTCATTCACCTGATAGTTTGCGGATGGCGGCCATCTTTATGTCAAAATTGATTCCCCCTATTAATTCGAACACGGTGGAACCGAATGGAACGAAATTTGGTACAGAGGTAGCACTAGCAAAGGGCACCTCAGTGTCATGTTTTATATCGCCGCCATCTTGACTGAAACGTAATGGAGGCCACACGAATGTTCAAAGCTTAAATCAAATTACGATTAACCTAATCATCCGATCTCTACCAAATTTTGCAACTACATACCTTTATGGAGGGAGCATCCTTTGACCAATCTAATACGTCATTCACCTAATAGTTTGCGGATGGAGGCCATCTTTATGTCAAAATTGATTCCCCCTATTAATTCGAACACGGTGAAACCGAATGGAACGAAATTTGGTACAGAGGTAGTACTAGCAAAGGGCACCTCAGTGTCATGTTTTATATCGCCGCCATCTTGACTGAAACGTAATGGCGGCCACACGAATGTTCAAAGCTTAAATCAAATTACGATTAACCTAATCATCCGATCTCTACCAAATTTTGCAACTACATACCTTTATGGAGGGAGCATTCTTTGACCAATCTAATAGGTCATTCGCCTAATAGTTTGCGGATGGCGGCCATCTTTGTGTCAGAATCGATTCCCCCTATTAATTCAAACACGCTGAAACCAAATGGAACGAAATTTGGTATAGAGGTAGCACTAGCAAAGGGCACCTCAGTGTCATGTTTTATATCACCGCTATCTTGATGGAAACGTAATGGCGGCCATACAAATGTTAAACGCTAAAATGTAATTACGACCAACCTAATAATCTAGTCTCTACCTAATTTTGCAACACCATATCTTTATGTGGGAAACATATTCTGACCAAACTGCAAGAACATCAGCCCAATAGTTTGCAGATGGTGGCCAAGTATGTGTGCAAATCGATTCCCCCTATCAATTCAAACACGGTGAAACCGAATTGAACGAAATTTGGTACTGAGGTAGCACTAGCAAAGGGCACCTCATATTCATGTTTAATATCCCTATAGCACGTTGTATTTCAACAAGCTCCTACAACCAACATTCAATCATACTCCTTGAAAAGGTCAAAGAGTTATAACAATACCCATGCATTTAGGAGAAAGTAGGCTATATGTTCTTTACTGAACATCTTGTTTTTTCATAAATGAAAATAGTCTAAAAACTGACAGATGGAATTGAGACTTCCCCTCATGACATTTACCACATTTAAAGCCACAATTGATGGCCTATTCACGTTGTAGTCATTCGGAATGCACCATAAAATGTTTATACAGGCCCACTTTATATTTTATTCCAAATAAATTATTCTGAATTATAAAACAGTCGGTGCTTTCTATTCTAGGGAATCAAATGAGGCGTTCCCAACCAGAAGGGCGAACTCGACATATAAATCTACTTTTGTGATTCCATCCAAAAATATAATTTAGAAGGTAATAAAATAAAACTTTGTTCACATTATTCATTTATTATAATCGACACGTGACATGAATGTAATAATAATAATAATAATAATAATAATAATAATAATAATAATAATAATAATAATAATAATAATAATAAAGGAATGCGTACAATCGATTTGTCAGAAGTATCGACTTCACAATATTCGATGCCATTTGTGATGATTGAACACTTTATTGCTGTTGTTCTTTTTTGCTTATTTCAGGGGATTTATGACATAATGGTCATGTATTCCTGTGTACTTGGGTGTGTGTAGAATTTGTGTGATAACCTGTGTTATTGTGATGGCTGCACTAGAGTGTGTATTTGTAAATGGGGGATAGGATTGAGAAGGAGGGGGAAGTAGCCTTAAGTTAGGAACCGTCCCGGCATTTGCCTGGCGTAGAAGTGGGAAACCACGGATAGCTGAGGAGGGAAATGAACCTTCCTCTTCTCACGAAGATCAGTGTACCCTTGGAGTATCCGCTGAAATGTGGGTTTGGAGTTGGGACACCATGGTCCCTCTCGAGTTCATTCCTCTGTCCCTCGCAGCTACTGATCGAGGCGACCTCCCCTGATTTGCATCTGTCCATTTGTAGCCTACTTTTCACATTTTGCAAAAATGAGGAAAATGTAGACTTATGAGATCGATCTGGGCAAATGTGTGTGTGTCTGTCTGTCGATCCTTCTGTCTCTCTCGCTGTGTGTGTGTGTGCCCCACCCCATCAACTCCTAAACGGCTGCAGCAATCGAAACAAAATTTGGTATGAGTAAAGATCTATACCTGAATATCTCAATGCCGTATTTGAAAATTATATCAGTGCTACCAACTGCTCAAAAATCGCAATTGAATTTTGAGATCAATGTTCGATATATTGGAAGGTATGCATGGGAGCTATTTCACAATTGGCACACATATAGATAATAATATTTCAGTTTAATTTCCAGGAGGCCATATATGACAGTGTTGCGAAAATGATTCTAAGTCTGCTGATAGGTCAAATTTTTAAATGCATATAACATCTACAGCATCAATTGGAATTCAACCAAACTTCGTATGTAGTATGTGTACATAAACCGATATGACTGAGCGTATTCTTAAGAGCCACCAGGGCTGCCAACTCTTAATGAATGCTCTCAATTTATTTTATCAAAATACCAAGATATCAGAAAGTATGCAAGTCGACAGCTTTAAACTATGCACACGTATAGTACCTGACATTCTATATTAATTTGGAGTAACTAATATACGTCAGTTCTGCCAACATGATTCTAGGCCTGCTGATAGGTACAATTTTAAAATGCATGTAACTTCTATATTAACTAATGGATTTCATTCAAAATTGGCACAACAATAGATCATATTATATCATATTATTATGTTGCCAACATGATTTTTACGCGCGCTGTTAGATCCAATGTCTAATTGCATGTAACGTCCATGCTATCCATTGGACTTCAACCAAATTTTGTATTCTGTACCTTAAGAGATGGAACTAAGAATAGATTCAGTCACCAGGGCTGCCAAACTGGCTACATTATGCCAGGTATACTGTATTTCGAACTTATTAGAAATTTCGATATCACTATCTTAATTATTCTAGATTTAGATTAATCATTGGCATGAATCTTATATTTTAAGAAAAGTAGGCTCTTTAGTTCGTCACGGAACTTCTTGTTATAGTGTATCAGGTCGAACTCAACTACATGCATCCACAACAGGCATGTGCAAGTTGGAAAACAATCCAGCCAATGATCGTTTATTTATTTTTATTTTTAGGACAGATCAGGGAAGGGGTTTTGGAAGGAAATAGGCCGCAGGCCTATTGAAGGGAACAGTCTCATAATGGGAAACCACGAAAATAATTTTCTGGACGACCGAGGTGGAATTCAAAACCACGCTCTTTCGATGCCAGCGAGGTAGGAGTTATCGCGTTAGCGGTCTGCTACTTCGACAATAAAACCAAATTAAACGCCAATAATATGTTGTATAGCTCAGGGATATGATGAAAAAGTTCCACTAGGACGAACTGTTTATTGAGTGTTGTGTCGATCGGAGCGAAGAGGGCTTGCCTGAAGCCTCTCAATTACTCGCTACCGTCTGTGTGGGCGGGAATGTTTGTGGTTAGGCCCCGCACCGCAAACTGCTTCTACTAAGTATTACTTATATAGATATTAATGTAGCCCATGTTTAGACAGCTCTGTGTGGGCCGAGACACGTCGTATTCATTCATTCATACATAACATGTCAGCAGTATCAAAGCTAGTTCCCCCAGCTGCTTGCGTCTCACTAAGACGGACCGGATTCGATTCCCGGTCCAATGCATGTGAGATTGTCGAAGTCCAGTGGTTCGGATTCACCGTACAAAAAAGGAGGTCTCGTGGCTCATGATCGCGAGATTAACGATCCCGTAAAATTACAAGCTTTCAACCTTCTCATTCTTCTTTCCTTCCCACATTCCCTCCCTTTCTTCCTTGCAACCCATCCCTCCCCTTCTTCCTTTCCCTCCCTTTCTTCCTTTCTTCCCTCCCCTTCTTCCTTCCCACCCTTTCTACCCTCATTCCCTCCCCTTCTTCTTTCCTTACTTCCCTCATTCCCTCCCTCCCCTTCTTCCTTCCCTCCCTTTCTTCCTTCCCTCATTCCCTCCCATCCCTTCCCTCCCTTCTCTACCTCCTTCATTCTCTTCCCTCCCTCCCACCCCTTCCCTCCCTACTCTATCTCCTTCATTCTCTTCGCTCCCTCCCTTTCTACTTCCTTCATTCTCTTCCCTCCCTCACTTTCTACCCTTTCTTTCTTCATTCCCACCCTTCCCTCCCTTTCTTCCTTCCGTTCTTCCTTCTCTCTCTCCTTTCCCTCCCTTTCTTCTCTCCCTCCCTCCCTGTCTTCCCACCCTCCTTTTCTTCCTCCATTCCCTCCCTTTCTCCCTTCCCCTCCACCCTTCCTTCTTTCCTTCTAAACGACAACTAGTTGTGAACTTGGTTACTTGACGCCACCACAGTCGGCTCCTGGCGACGAACGTTGGAATCTAAGAGCGTTAGTCAAATCTCACCTATAATTTAGCTTCACATAAGTGTACAAGGTTCTTTTTCATGCCATAAAATCCTACGACTTCGACCAGGCTTGAACCCGCCACCTTGGGCATAGAAGCTCACCATGCTACCAACTACGCCACCGAAGCCGCAAAACATGGTATGAAGTTCAGGATTAGATGGTACTAATTGTGAATAAGGATCGGGAGGCCAGGCGCCGGGGTTATTCCATGCGAACTCCTAATAAGATGGACTAAGTGACTCTAAATATGGTGACGATGCTTTAGTAGATTTTTCCCGGATATAAAACGTACAAAAAAAAAAGTACATTGAAAATATAAAATGCTTAAAAGAATATGAAAATATATAAAAAATCTTTATATCGCCAATGTGCCAACACTCCAGGGGGACATTGTCCAGTCCGAAGTCTGGATAAAAACGTGAGGGAAGGTATGTAACAATAGTAATTTTAACAAGGTTTATTACAAATTAAATTTCCTGGTTGAACGTGGAATCGAAACCGTCACTCCTGGGTAGTATCCAACCATGCTAACCACTACAGCATCCTTAGAATAACGTAGATAGCAAGACCTTTTTCCAAACCTGCGTAAAGGCAATGAAACAGTCAATAAAGTAGAATGGCTACACCCGGCGAGATCTGAGAGAACTATTGTTTCATATTTCTAGCCGCTAATTGGTAGCAAGAGGCACGCTATGTCCGCTACTAGCACGGGTTGTTGGGGGTGGCATAGGAAATGTCCGCTACTAGCATGGGTTGTTGGGGGTGGCATAGGAAATGTCCGCTACTAGCACGGGTTGTTGGGGGTGGCATAGGAAATGTCCGCTACTAGCACGGGTTGTTGGGGGTGGCATAGGAAATGTCCACAACTAGCATGGGTTGTTGGGGGTGGCATAGGAAATGTCCGCTACTAGCATGGGTTGTTGGGGGTGGCATAGGAAATGTCCGCTACTAGCATGGGTTGTTGGGGGTGGCATAGGAAATGTCCGCAACTAGCATGGGTTGTTGGGGGTGGTGCAGGAAATGTCCGCTACTAGCATGGGTTGTTGGGGGTGGCATAGGAAATGTCCGCTACTAGCACGGGTTGTTGGGGGTGGCATAGGAAATGTCCGCTACTAGCATGGGTTGTTGGGGGTGGCATAGGAAATGTCCGCAACTAGCATGGGTTGTTGGGGGTGGTGCAGGAAATGTCCGCTACTAGCATGGGTTGTTGGGGGTGGCATAGGAAATGTCCACAACTAGCATGGGTTGTTGGGGGTGGCATAGGAAATGTCCGCTACTAGCACGGGTTGTTGGGGGTGGCATAGGAAATGTCCGCAAGTAGCACGGGTTGTTGGGGGTGGCATAGGAAATGTCCGCAACTAGCATGGGTTGTTGGGGGTGGCATAGGAAATGTCCGCTACTAGCACGGGTTGTTGGGGGTGGCATAGGAAATGTCCGCTACTAGCACGGGTTGTTGGGGGTGGCATAGGAAATGTCCGCTACTAGCACGGGTTGTTGGGGGTGGCATAGGAAATGTCCGCTACTAGCAAGGGTTGTTGGGGGTGGCATAGGAAATGTCCGCTACTAGCACGGGTTGTTGGGGGTGGCATAGGAAATGTCCGCAAGTAGCACGGGTTGTTGGGGGTGGCATAGGAAATGTCCGCAACTAGCATGGGTTGTTGGGGGTGGCATAGGAAATGTCCGCTACTAGCACGGGTTGTTGGGGGTGGCATAGGAAATGTCCGCTACTAGCACGGGTTGTTGGGGGTGGCATAGGAAATGTCCGCTACTAGCACGGGTTGTTGGGGGTGGCATAGGAAATGTCCGCTACTAGCACGGGTTGTTGGGGGTGGCATAGGAAATGTCCGCTACTAGCATGGGTTGTTGGGGGTGGCATAGGAAATGTCCGCTACTAGCATGGGTTGTTGGGGGTGGCATAGGAAATGTCCGCTACTAGCATGGGTTGTTGGGGGTGGCATAGGAAATGTCCGCTACTAGCATGGGTTGTTGGGGGTGACGCAGGAAATGTCCGCAACTAGCACGGGTTGTTGGGGGTGGCATAGGAAATGTCCGCTACTAGCATGGGTTGTTGGGGGTGACGCAGGAAATGTCCGCAAGTAGCACGGGTTGTTGGGGGTGGCATAGGAAATGTCCGCTACTAGCATGGGTTGTTGGGGGTGGCATAGGAAATGTCCGCTACTAGCACGGGTTGTTGGGGGTGGCATAGGAAATGTCCGCTACTAGCATGGGTTGTTGGGGGTGGCATAGGAAATGTCCGCTACTAGCATGGGTTGTTGGGGGTGGCATAGGAAATGTCCGCTACTAGCACGGGTTGTTGGGGGTGGCATAGGAAATGTCCGCTACTAGCACGGGTTGTTGGGGGTGGCATAGGAAATGTCCGCTACTAGCATGGGTTGTTGGGGGTGGCATAGGAAATGTCCGCTACTAGCATGGGTTGTTGGGGGTGGCATAGGAAATGTCCGCTACTAGCATGGGTTGTTGGGGGTGGCATAGGAAATGTCCGCTACTAGCATGGGTTGTTGGGGGTGACGCAGGAAATGTCCGCAACTAGCACGGGTTGTTGGGGGTGGCATAGGAAATGTCCGCTACTAGCATGGGTTGTTGGGGGTGACGCAGGAAATGTCCGCAAGTAGCACGGGTTGTTGGGGGTGGCATAGGAAATGTCCGCTACTAGCATGGGTTGTTGGGGGTGGCATAGGAAATGTCCGCTACTAGCACGGGTTGTTGGGGGTGGCATAGGAAATGTCCGCTACTAGCATGGGTTGTTGGGGGTGGCATAGGAAATGTCCGCTACTAGCATGGGTTGTTGGGGGTGGCATAGGAAATGTCCGCTACTAGCACGGGTTGTTGGGGGTGGCATAGGAAATGTCCGCTACTAGCATGGGTTGTTGGGGGTGGCATAGGAAATGTCCGCTACTAGCATGGGTTGTTGGGGGTGGCATAGGAAATGTCCGCTACTAGCACGGGTTGTTGGGGGTGGCATAGGAAATGTCCGCTACTAGCATGGGTTGTTGGGGGTGGCATAGGAAATGTCCGCTACTAGCATGGGTTGTTGGGGGTGGCATAGGAAATGTCCGCTACTAGCATGGGTTGTTGGGGGTGACGCAGGAAATGTCCGCAACTAGCACGGGTTGTTGGCGATGACGCAGGAAATGTCCACAACTAGCACGGGTTGTTGGGGGTGGCATAGGAAATGTCCGCTACTAGCATGGGTTGTTGGGGGTGGCATAGGAAATGTCCGCTACTAGCACGGGTTGTTGGGGGTGACGCAGGAAATGTCCGCAACTAGCACGGGTTGTTGGGGGTGGCATAGGAAATGTCCGCAACTAGCACGGGTTGTTGGGGGTGACGCAGGAAATGTCCGCAAGTAGCACGGGTTGTTGGCGATGACGCAGGAAATGTCCACAACTAGCACGGGTTGTTGGGGGTGGTGCAGGAAATGTCCGCTACTAGCATGGGTTGTTGGGGGTGGCATAGGAAATGTCCGCAACTAGCACGGGTTGTTGGCGATGACGCAGGAAATGTCCGCAAGTAGCACGGGTTTTTGGGGGTGGTGCAGGAAATGTCCGCAACTAGCACCAAAATGATATCAATTAGGGTTGTCCGCAAATAGAAAGTCCGCATCTAGCACGCATTCGACCTAGGAGGCGATGGCTAGACTCAGTATTTAAACGATTTTTGGTGAGAGGCGTAGAAGAACAGAATCTGCTAATAGGACATCATGGAGGAGACTATTTCGCACAGATTCTTGCAGCCTACTGTGGACACTGGAAGGGAGATTAGTCTGTAATGAGGGTATTAAAAGGAAGTAGTACCTCTGCTAAAGAATTGGGATATTTGTCACTTGTAAGACCTATTCTGGAATACGCCTCGATGGTTTGGGATCCATATCAAATAGGGCTCATAAATAAGTTGGAAATCGTACAAAGAAAGGCCGCTAGATTTGTACTGAGTGTTTTAATCCAAGGAGCAGTGTGAGCCGTATGTTAAAGAAACTTGGGTGGGATTCAATTGAGGCTAGGAGGATGAAATCTAGACTCTGCGCTATGTACAACACGTATACAAATCAACCAGCATGGGGTGAGCTTAGCAAACGTATGGGAAAGCCCACTTACAAGGGTAGGAGCGATCATCTTTTCAAAGTTAAGGGCCGACCACAGCGAACAAATTATGGTAAATATTCTTTCGTAAACCGTGCCATTGATAACTTGAACTCTCTACCTGCCGCAGTCTTAGAGCCTTTTCCCAAATATATAGGTGTGTTTAAGAAAAGACTGACTATTTGTGTAAATACTCCAGTTTAATTGTTATTTAATTTTTATGTATAATTATTTATTTGTTATGTATATCCAATTTGCCACCGGGGGACACACCCCAATTGCAAATAAATAAATATATAAATGAACAAATGAATGAAAATCAATGAATGAATAAATCTTAACCATGAAAACAAATTGACGAATTTATTCCTTACTTATTGTCACCCTGTAGGCCTATACAGTGTGATGCCAACTAATACCCCTTACTTCACATCACGGAATGGAAAATAATTCGCACATTATTTAAGGCAGCAAGTTAATTGCATGTCTTTGGGTAATTCCCAACTGCCGCTTGCCTGCCACCTTTCAAGAGCGATAACTCTAATCGCGGGGATGTAGGCGGAAGGAACTCCTCTCTATTACCGAGGTCGGGCCCTATTCAGAACAAGCTAACGCGGATTTTGAGACACTTCAACAGCTGGCTGGAAGATGATTTAATTTAGCCTCTCATAATTAGACGAAATAATTACCCAACTCTATCGCTGAGAGGGTGTTTGTGCGCTTTGACAGGTTAGCATTTGCTGCAACGGTGAGAAATTATCCGGAGAGGGAACAAGTAGCGTGTTATAAGTGGGAACCCAATTCTGTGGCCCATAGCGGAGACTAAGTTATTCCACATTTAAAGATTCAGATATTTTTAGCCTACTTTTCACATTTTGCAAAAATGAGGAAAAAGTAGACTTATGAGATCGGGCAAATGTGTGTCTGTCTGTCTGTCTGTCCTTCTGTCTGTCTGTCTGTGTGTGTGTCCCCCCCCTATCAACTCCTAAACGGCTGCAGCAATCGAAACAAAATTTGGTAAGAGTAAAGATCTACACCTGATTATCTCACGTCCATATTTGAAAATGATGTCAGTGCTACCAACTGCTGAAAAATCGCAATTGAAATTTGAGCTCCATGTTGGATACCTTGGAAGGTATGAATAGGAGCTATTTCAAAATTGGCACACGTATAGATAATAATATTGCAGTTTAATTTCCAGGAGGCCATACATCGCAGTGTTGCCAAATGAATATATGCCTGCTGATAGGTCCAAATTTTAAATGCATATAACTTCTACACTATCAATTGGATTTCAACCAAATTTCGTATGTGCTATGTGTACATAAACAGACATGACTGAACGTATTCTTAAGATCCACCAGGGCTGCCAACTGTTAATAAATGCTGTCAATTTATTTTATCCAAATACCAATATATCAGAAAGTATGCAAGCAGACAGCTTTAAACTATGCACACGTATAGTACCTAACATTCTATATTAATTTGGAGTAACTTATATACGTCAGTGCTACCAACATGATTATAAGCCTGCTGAGAGGTCCAACTTTAAATACATGTAACTTCTATACTATCATTTGGATTTCAACCAAATTTCGTGTGTGCTATGTGTACCATAACAGATATGTATATGCCGATTCTTAAGAGTAATCACGACTGCCAACTGTTAATAAATACTGTCTCTATTTTTGTTACCCTAATATCAATATATCAGAAAGTATGCAAGCCAATAGCTCTAAACTTTGCACACGTATAGTACCTGGCATTGTAGATTAATTTGGAGTAACTAATATACGCCAGTGCTGCCAACATGATTCTAAGCCTGCTGATAGATCCAATTTTAAAATGCATGTAACTTCTATACTAACTAATGGATTTCATTCAAACTTGACACAACAAAAGAACATATTATTTCAATTTATTTCTGACCAATACATGTATGTCATTGTTGCCAACATGATTTTACGCGCGCTGATAGATCCAATGTTTAACTGCATGTAACGTCCATGCTATCCATTGGACTTCAACCAAATTTTGTATTCTGAACCTTAAGAGATGGAACTAAGAATATATTCAGTCACCAGGGCTGCCAACTGTAGTACTCTATTAGGCTACATTATGCCAGGTATACAGTATTTCGAACTAATTAAAAATTTCTATATTACCAACTTAATTTCAGCATTATTCTAGATAGATCCATATAGATTAATCATTGGCGTAGATCTTAAATTTTATGAAAAGTAGGCTCTTTAGTTCGTCACGGAACTTCTTGTTGTTTGAGTCATCAGTTCTTCATTTCTCCCTGCTCTGAGTTAATAATTTTATCTCTACATAGTTACCATACCTTACAACCCAGGCAATCTGTTTGGCTGTGTCCTGATTGCGGTCATTCCAGATTGCGTTCACTTTCATTTTAGGGAAGAATTATAAACATTCCAGCGTCCAAATTGCGATCACTCTTCCTGGGAGACCGGTCCTTGGTTCTTCCCGCCTGACTCATACCTTCCGTAAGTTTTGTGGATAACAAGGGGAAACTGATATTTCACTACCTAACCAAAGAATACAGTTCAGTGTTCAGCTGAGCATACCCCAAAAAACTTCGCTTAAAAAAATCAAGTCCCCTCCCAATCTGACAGCACCTCGTAAAGCAATGATTATAACATTTTCAGTCTTAAGAATAGTAAGTTCCGTTAATACATACCTTCGGTCAATAATCTCCCCTTGCATTTTTTGGATTTCTCCTTCAAACAAAGCCATGTTATAACACCACGTTTACTCGTTCTGTATGGTCTGTAACTATAACCATTCAGTAAAACACACGGCATATCCTTCTCCATTTCGATAAACTCCATAACGATACAGAACACGGTTAGTAAACAGTAAAATATTGAACACTGTGGTTGCAGCTTAAGAGACCAAAGAGAATTGACATATGACATGTACCTCAATATTGGCAAGAGGGATGGAAGTGAAAGGTGAGAAAATCCCCAGGGGAGTTACAACCAGACCGGTGTCCCAAGAAAAGTGACCGCAATCTGGACGCTGGTATGTTTATAGTTCTTCCCTAAAATGAAAGTGGACTGCTAATGAGGTGAACGCAATCCGGAATGGTCGCAATCAGGATGACACCATCTGTTTAACATATTCTAACCTTGGTCTACCCCTGCAGTTCTTGTCCTCAACCCTTCCCAAATTATGGTAAATAGTCTTTCATTAACCGTGGTATTGATAAATGGAACTCATTACCTGCCTCATTCTTAGAGCCTTTCCCCAAACATATTGATGTGTTTAAGAGAAGATTGACATTTTGTGTATTACCCTTTCACGAATTGATTGCCGGCGGTCGAGATGGGAACTATTCTTTGTTTACTTGTGTCGCACGTTAGCCTGCTTCATTGACGATTACATGACAGTTCCACACACTGCCCAAAATACTGACACTTCCCCACAGCCCTTGGACGTGGCTACCTGTTTAATGACTCAGAAATAATCTCGAATGACAGTTCCACACGCATCCCCCCCCCCCCCCCCCAGGCTATAGGCTTCAGGACGTACAATAAACAGAGCGGCATGCAGTGGTGGCGTACAAAATGCGGTGTAAACGAAACAAATATATAGTTTATCTACTTGCACGATACATTTTTAAGTGTGCTGTATTATACAGCTGTTAAATATCAGGGGAAGATCTTACGCTATACTTATACTTCAAAGGCTACTATGGGGAGGAGCCTTTGGAAATTTCTCATTTTTAATGTACTAGTACGTGTACTTGTACTCATAAAAGCTGAAGAGTATTAAACATTTTTGCCTCAAACCTTATACAGTTGCTCAGTAGTTAAAGAATATAATATGTGATTCCAGAGATAAAAGAGCTAAACAACCTTAGGCCAAATTTCAACTTGATCGTTTTCATAGTAGCCTTGGGGGAGGTGGAAGATATGTGTGGAAATGTCAGTCGAGATTATTTCTGAGTCATTAAACAGGTAGCCACGACCAAGGGCTGTGGGGAAGTTTCATTATTTTTTGCAGTGTGTGGAAGTGTCAGTGTGGGGAACTGCCCGGACACCTCATTGACAGATAAGTACAGTTGCGCGAGTAGGATATGACTCAGTTCTAGTAGCCTCAGTCATCGTTTAAATGTCCATGGTGACATGAGCTCATGTGACGTGCAATGCTGCTTGACTTGTGTGTAGAATGTATTCTGTCATCGCTGTGTTCCCAGCTTCACTGTGCTACAATTATCAACAAACACTGGCGCTGCCACGCTCAGCGGCAATCAGATCTTAAACGGGTAATAAATACTACGATGTAGGCCTAATTACTATAGTTCCTAAATTGCGAATTGTGTTTGATGTAATTGTTGGTAATTTTCTGTATTCGTACAATTTGCCATCGGGGAATTACCCCATTTACAAATATTATATAATAGTCTGAAGCCTCCGTGGCTTAGGCGGCAGCACGCCGGCCTCTCACCGCTGGGTCCGTGGTTCAAATCCCGGTCACTCCATGTGAGATCTGTGCTGGACAAAGCGGAGGCAGACAGGTTTTTCTCCGGGTACTCCGGTTTTCCCTGTCAAAATTTCATTCCAGCAACAATCTCCACTATCATTTCATTTCATCTGTCATTCATTTAATCATTGCCCCAGAGGAGTGCGTCAGGCCTCGGCAGCCGGCACAGTTCATATCCTCGCCGCTAGATGGGGGCTTCATTCATTCCATTCCTGACCCGGTCGGAGACTGGAAGATGGCTGTGGATTTTCATTTTCATATAATAGTCTAATTTTTTGATGTGTAACATCTTTCCGCTCGGTTGCTGGATAGTTTTGTGGGAGTGATTTTGAAAATTGGGGACGGAAGTGGATCGGAACGATCGAGCTGGCAGTGGTGGATCGAACGGAAGTATGCACTGTCCGCTCGATCGATCAAACGGAAGTGTACTAGCTGGCAGTGGTGGAAAACGGAAGTATGCACTGCCCGCTCGATCAATCGAACGGAAGTGTACTAGCTGGCAGTGGTGGAAAACAGAAGTATCCACTGCCCGCTCGATCGAACGAACGGAAGTGTACTAGCTGGCAGCTGTGGAAAACGGAATTATACACTGCCCCCTCGATCGATCGATCGATCCAGCGGGCAGTGGTAAGACCCAGTTGGCAGTGTTACGAGAAACAATGAGCGCGCGGTGTCGGAAATTAATACCACGACGTACTCTCGGTCATGTGGAATGTAAATGACATACTGAACGGAAAACGCTCATGCGAACTCTGGTGTCAAGTGATTGAAACAAATGACATGGTACATGTTCGAAGTCTTCGTATCAGTATTTAAATGGTAAAATGCCTTAATATCAAACATTGTAAATAGTCGGTATTGCCGGCATTATGTTTCTGCACAATGGCTATTCAAATATTAACCCACATAACGGTAATGCAGTCATCAATATAATATAATCGTTGTGGTTATACGAGAATTGAGCAAGCCTTCATGAACTATTACAGAATACATTCACTTTACTCACAAGAGGGCCTATTCATAAGGCATTTTAAACTCAATTTCACGCAGGAACATTATCGAAACAAGCAAAATATAAATGAAACTTAATTCCGTAATGCAGTATTATTGGAACGTGGAAATAAGTCACCATCTTGTGCACGAAAATCGCGTAGTCGTAATAGCCGTGGGGTTAGTGCTTATGACTGTGAATCTAGAGATCTTGAGTTCGAATCCCGGACGGGGTAGATATTTTTGCTACCAGATTATCATTTTAAGTGATATTTATCATATCAATATGACTCATTTTAACAGAATCCATATGAAATTACGTGTTGGTCAGTGAATGAAGAGGACCTGTTTATAAGGAATTTAATGTTATGAGCGGTGTCGCGTCTATTAATCTAGTTGATCCATATCTTATTCTATATTTAGGCTAATGCTGGTGGAAGCTACAAATCATCTAACAAAATGAGTTCCGTATTATAAACTACAATATGTGTAAAACACCCCCTTTTACAATAGATTAATATTTGTGCCAATAATAGTATAAAATACCGGTGTGTCAACAATTTCACGTGTGGTTTCTTCTATCAGAATTTACACTTCGACTACTATAAGGCTCGTAACTTTTTTCTTATGATCGTTTCGGTCGTCTATGGACCACGTTATTTCAACTGCCTTTTCCCTCTTTCTTTCACATTGGCCCAGTATTCACGCATTCTTCTTCGGTGAGCTTCCGTGCGTTCTTCGGTCCACTTCTTGCCGGGTTTCAATATAGGTTTTGGCTGAAAACTCTGTATCTCCCCAAGTTTCTTCTTCAAAGAGTCACGTTCCAAGATGTCCTCATGTGATATCCCCAGTTCTTGTAGGTCTTTTTCCACCTCTGTAAACCAGATCCCTTTGGTTTTCTTTCCCACAAAGTAGGCACAGATTCGATTGGACAATCTTCCAGAGTTCATTCGTGTTAAATGGCCATAAAAGGATAGTCTTATTTTGCGAATGGTGTCCGTTATTTTCTCCACATGTAGATAAAGTTCATCGTTGTGTCGTCTTCTATACTCTCCTCGTTCCTTGACCGGGCCCAAGATCTTTCTCAGAATCTTCCTCTCTCTGGTTTCGAGTTGTTCTGCCAGGCCTTTCTTATTCATCGCCAGGCATTCTGATGCATATAACGCCTCCGGGCGAATAGCGGTAACGCAGTGCCTCAGTTTGGCCTCGAAAGGACATTGATCGTGTTTTGTAAATGTCTTTGGTTAAATGGCAAGCCATTTCCATTTTGTTAATTCGTGCCACGAAAGCTTCCTTTTCACGAATGTTGGGCTGAATCCATTCACCCAAGTCTTTGAATTTCTCTACCTGTGTTATTTGCCCTCCATTCACCATAAGTTCTCTGGGTTCTGACATGATGTTCGTTATAAACTGCTTTTTGTGAAACGAAATCTGAAGACCTGCCTTTGCTGCTTGCACCTGTAATTGATTGATTTGTTGTGTGGCCGTGTCAAGAGAATTAGAGAAAATTGCAACATCATCTGCGAAAGCTAAACAGTCGATTGTCAGGTTTTTATTCTTACAACCTAGTCTGACCCCATTCTCTACACCATCCTTACACAATTCTTCACGCCATTCTCGAATAACTTTCTCAAGAACATAGTTGAATAACAGAGGCGAGAGCCCATCTCCCTAACTCACCCCTGCCCGTATTGCGAAGGATTCAGAAAACTCTCCCCTGAATTTCACTTTGGAAACTGTATCCAACAGGGATTGGTGAATGATTGCTTTTGTCTTATTATCTAAACCAAATTCTCTTAAAACCTGGATCAGGATACTTCGATCCAGCGAGTCGTAAGCCTTCTTGAAATCAACAAATGTCACAACAAATTTCTTACTTCTAATAATAATAATAATAATAATAATAATAATAATAATAATAATAATAATAATAATAATAATAACTAAGTTTGCTATTCCTGGGCGTCTTAGTATGTGTCCTATCAACCTATCTCTTCTTCATTAGCAGTCGCCAGACACATCTCTCCTTTTCCACTCGTCTTAAAACATCTCCATTTCTTACTCTAGCTATCCACCTAATCTTTAATCATTATCCTGTAACACGACGTTACATGCTTTCATTCTCCTCTTTTCTGCTGCGTCAACAGTCGAAGTTTCACTTCCATAGAGCGCCAGGCTCCAGACAAATGCTTTCAAAAATTACTTCCGAATACCTAAATTTATATTTGATGTCAACAAATTTATTTTTCTGTAAAACGCTTTCCTTGCCTGAGCTAACCTACATTTTATATCCTCTTTGCGTCGTCCGTCACTGGTTATTTTGCTTCCTAAGTAACAGATGTCTCCTACTTCCTTTTGCTTTTCACCTGGCAATTTAACGTCAATAAGGGTTTCTGATTTATTTCCGCTGCATTCCATTATTATTGGTTTACATTTGTTGATTTTCATAATTGATTCTTTCCAGAAGACGGAGCCCCTGCCATTTAAAAACCCATTCAAATCCTCTGGTGAATCAGCTAAGCAAATCTCAGTGATGACATTATATCAGATGGAATTAAAATAGAACATATTCATAAATCATGACCCAAACTCTCACTTTAACACATGTGACTGCATCCGCGTGTAACCCTTATACAGCTAACGAATATGGCGGTAATCAAGCCACAACAAACAAACGAGGCGGCTTCGGTGGCGTAGTTGGTAGCACGCTGAGCATCTATGCCCAAGATAGCGGGTTCAAACCCGGCCGAAGACGTCGGATTTTTAAGAGCGTTAAAAATCCCTCAGTATGCCTTCCTTTGGAGGGGAAGTAAAGCCGGTGGTCCCATGTCATAGATTTATGGCATGTTAAAGAACCTTCCACTAATTGCACCTGTGTGAAGCTAAATTGGATAGGTTAAGAATGTAAACAACGCTCTTAGGTTTCTACGTTCGTTGCCAAGAGCCAACTGCGGTGGCGTCTAGTAGCTAAGTTCTGAACTAGGCCTAGTAGTCGTTGACGGTGGCGTTTGGCGGCAAAAGTAGGAACTATTTGAAAAATTCTAAGTTGCAGTCTGTACTTAAATTAAAAAACAGATAACACACACTAATACAGTCATCACAATTAACACCGGTTATCAGACAGATTCCACACACACCCAAAGTACGCGGGGCTACATGACCGCGTTGTCGCAGCCCCTAAACTGAGGAACCAACCAACCACGTTCGTATCGCGGTATATACGGTACTAGAACCTTCGAAGTAGTTGAATTAAGCGAATTATATGTACAGCGTGGCTTCAGTGGCGTGATTGATTGCATGCTGAGCTTCCATGCCCAAGATCGCGGGTTCAAACCCGGCTGAAGTCGTCGGATTTTTAAAAGCGGTATGAATTCCTCAATATGCCTTTTTTCGGAGTAATGCCGGCGGGCCCACGTCATAGATTTATGGCATGTAAAATAATAACTACAATTGTGCGAAGCTAAATTTGTGGGTTAGATTTGATAAAGCTCAATAATGTCCAACGTTCTTCGCCAGGTGCCGGTTGCAGTGGCATCTACCAGCCAAGTTCACAGCTAGGTGTCGTTGACGGTAGCATTTGGTAGCAAAAGTAGGAACTACTGGAAATTGATAGTCTGCAGTCTTTACCTGAATCACAGATAACGATCACTAATACAGCCATCACAATTAACACCGATTATATCAGACAGATTCTTCACACACCCAAGGTACACGGGGCTACATGACCATGTTGATCGCAGCTCCTAAACTGAGGAACTAACCAATATACACAGCCCTAGATCCAACTCGTCGACAAGGATTAGATTCGATTGAAGTTTCGAGAATCGAACCCAGATCACAGAGGTGGCAACTACACCACGTGGTCACAGGAGCCTGTTATACACACCTGTGCAATGAGCTCGTCTCCTCGTGTGAATGCAGTCGCAGCGATCAGTGAAATGCCATCAATGATGTGTGGTCGGGAGACACTCGCTGAATGCGTAAGTAGGATGCCAACATTACAGTAATAAGTTCGGGGAAGTCTTGCTTTCAATTGTTTTGTCCGTTGCATGTCAAGGAGATCAATTTTAAGATACGATGAAGGGATGTGAATAGCAAATAGTCACACCTTGATAGCCTCAAGGACAGGCGCGGTCCACAGAGTAGGGCTTGGATGTTGAAGCCCTAAAAATAGTCCGTAAAAGCAAATGTGATCTTAAAAATGACAAAATATGACAAAAAAAAAAGACAAAATATGACCTGAAAATGACTGATTTAAATATGGGCGTATTTTTAGCCGATTTTCATTTATGAAAAAAAAAAAGCTTATGAGATATGTCTGTGTGTGTGATGGTGTGTGTGATGGTGTGTGTCCTCCTAATAACTTCTAAACGGCTGGAGCGATTTCAATGAAACTCGGTAAGTTCATAGCGCTATTCCGGACGATCCCGAACGTGCCCTTTGTTACGTCATGTTGGATTGTTATATGTATAGGCCATAGAGTCATGTACCATTAAAGGAAAATTATTGCGTAGGTTCATTATTCAAACTCTCACTTCGATCGCATGATTACGACACAAGAAATAAAAACTTAATTTTAAAATTCGCACAGCCGCGATATTGAGATTATGTAAACAATTGAACTAAATTAGATACCAGTGTATTACAATGTGTATAAACATTTCCTGTACCAGATTTCATTGCGTTTGGAACATTAAATCGCGAGAAAGGTCTATTTAAAATTTTCATATTCGCTTGGCCGCCATGTTCGTTTTGTAGTAAACCGGTTTTTGAAAGTCTTATAGATAAACTTCCAGTAGAGCCCTTTATCTCCGTACAAAATTTCAAGGTGATACCGCTAATAGTTTCAGAGATATAGAATGCCGGTGAAATATTTCGCACATCCGCCATCTTGTGGTTATGTAAACAATTGAACGAAGTTAGATGTCGGTGCATCACAATGCGTATAAACATATACTGTACCAAGATTTATTGCGTTTGGTTGGTTAAATCGCGAGAAACGTCTATTTAAAAGTCGCAACTTCGCTTGGCCGCCATGTTGGTATTGTGGTTACTAGGTTTTCAAACGTCACATTGTTGAACTTCTAGTAGCTCCCTAATCACCCTAAAAAAACAGGGTGATATCGGTAATAGTTTCGGAGATATTGAATGCTGGTGAAATATTTCGCACAGCCGCCATGTTGGATTGGTGAGACGTAACAAAATTTGAAGAGCCTGTTCGGGGTCGTCCGGAATAGTGCTATGAACTAACCGAGGTTCATTGAAATCGGTCCAGCCGTTTAGAAGTTATTAGGGAGGACACACACCATCACACACACACACGCACACTCAGACAGACACACGGAAAAAAGGTCATCTCATAAGCCTATTTTTTCATAAATGAAAATAGGCTAAAATAAATGAATAAACTGACGTTCCTTATTCCTTGAACCCATGAGCAACGGGTAATAAAAACAAGGACTTATTAAAAGAGTAAAATGTTGGAAGAAATTACTACAAATATGCACGATTTCGACACCGTGATATTGGATTATGGTTGGTTGGTTCTACAGTTCAGGGGCTGCGACAACGCGGTCATGTAGCCCCATGTTCTTTGGGTGTGTGTAGAATCAGTCTGATAACCGGTGTTAATTGTGAAAGCTGTAGCCTATCAGTTTTTAATTCAAGTAAGGACTGCAGACATTCGATTTTCAAGTAGTTCCAACTTTTGCTACCAAACGCCACCATCAACGACCAACTAGTTCTGAACTTGGTTACTAGATGCCACCACAGTCTGCTCCTGGCGACGAACGTTGGAACTTAAGAGCGTTAGTCAAATCTACCCTATAATTTAGCTTCACACAAGTGTAATTAGTGGAAGGTTCTTTATCACGCAATAAATCTATGACATGGGACCGCCGGCTTTACTTCCCCTCTGAAGGAAGACATACTGAGGGATTTTTAACGCTCTTATAAACTCCGATGACTTCGGCTGGGTTTGAACCCGCGACTTTGGGCATAGAAGCTCAGCAAGCTATCAACTACGCCACCGAAGCCGCCGATATTGGACTATAAAGCGATGAAAATAACGGTAAATCTAGTTCCAACGTTGCTCTCACAGCGTATATGAACTTGAGTGCCGACAACTGTAGCACTAATTGCCTAGCTGGAGTGGATTATTATTATTATGACAGGTCCTGTTTGCTATCTCTTGATGAATACAGTACATTTGCAATTGTCAGTTGGCACAGGCTAGAGTAAAAGGTGGCTTTTCACCGATGTCTCAGTCTCACTCTTGGCTGTGATTATATGGAAGCTACTGAGGTATGGGTGGTGCTTAGTAATGGCATTCAGGGCACAGTCAGTGGCTGTGAATGCTGTGAAAGGTTCTACTCATAGGGTTAGGACTACTGTTCTGACTCAGTAAGGAAAGCAATGGCAAACTACCTCACTCCTCTTCTTGCCTAGAACGCCTCAATATAGCGCTGCCTTGGGTTTTTGAGGGTACCATCTACTCACATAACGTAACGGCGGTGCTTTTTGAGGATCCAACCAGCCTTCGGGCTGACTACCTAACAGACAGAGAGACAGGTACTTGACCGAAGAATGAAAGGTTAAGCTCTAGAACTAAACTAATAAAACAGTTTACCACACCAGGTAAATGGTCGACCTCCATCTCCGTATGGAAGAGGATCGAATTCCTGCCCACGCTAAACAGTGCAAATGTCAGGAAGACTTCCGTAACAACATAGCGTCGCCCACATGCCGCTGTACGTGACCTTTCAGAAATAAAGAGTACACCGTCGTATTGTGCATACGATATAAATTTTTAAGCTTATGTATCATGATCCGTGATGCCGTTAGCGTGCCTTTCATAACAAGAATAGTAAACGAGATATGGAAATATCCTCTATAAAGAAAACATAAAAACAGATATCACAAAACATTGAAATATATTGACGCAAATTTTTTCCTATACAATAAATAAATAAGTAAATAAATAAACAAATACACTAATAAACTAATAAACAAATAAATAAATCAATAAATAAATAAGTAAATAAATAAATAAACAATTAAACAAATACACTAATAAACTAATAAACAAATAAATAAACAAATAAATCAATAAATAAGTAAATAAATAAATAAACAAATACACTAATAAACTAATAAACAAATAAACTAATAAATGAATAAACAAATAAATAAATCAATAAATAAATAAATAAACAAATACACTAATAAACTAATAAACAAACAAATAAATCAATAAATAAATAAGTAAATAAATAAATAAATAAACAAATACAATAATAAACAAATAAATAAATCAATAAATAAATAAGTAAATAAATAAATAAACAATTAAACAAATACACTAATAAACTAATAAACAAATAAATAAACAAATAAATCAATAAATAAGTAAATAAATAAATAAACAAATACACTAATAAACTAATAAACAAATAAACTAATAAATGAATAAACAAATAAATAAATCAATAAATAAATAAATAAACAAATACACTAATAAACTAATAAACAAACAAATAAATCAATAAATAAATAAGTAAATAAATAAATAAATAAACAAATACAATAATAAACAAATAAATAAATCAATAAATAAATAAGTAAATAAAAAATTAAACAAATTAACAAATACACTAATAAACTAATAAAAATAAACAAATAAATAAATAAATAAGTAAATAAATAAATAAACAAACAAATACACTAATAAACTAATAAACAAATAAATAAATAAACAAATAAATAAATCAATAAATAAATAAATAAATAAGTAAATAAATAAACAAATACACTAATAAACTAATAAACAAATAAATAAATAAATACTCCTTATTATTCCCGTCATCCAACGGGGTCAGGGATGAGATGCGATGAAAGTCGTTGTGGCGGATGGTTTCTACGGCCGGATGCTCGTCCTGACGCCAACCTCATCAGAGGCGTTAATGAGAGATTAGATGAATGATGGGGAAAGAAACTGGGCAAGATGTGGAAGGAAGCGGCCGTGGCCTGTCAGAAGGTACCGTCCCAGCATTTGGCTGGAGTTGAAAGTGGGGAAACCACGGGAAATCATTTCAAGGACGTCGACGGTGGGGATCGAACCCGCGTCTACCGAGTCTGCAGAGAGTTTGGCCCTATAGCCTAGCGCTGTGCGTTAGCGAGTGTAGCTATCGCTGTCGGTAAATAAATAAATAAATAAATAAATAAATAAATAAATAAAGGATTGCACGCTCAGAGTGCCTTATTTTAAGTAAAAAGGGAGAACTTCAAGTACTAGAAAAGAAAGAAAGAAAGAAAGGAAGATTCTGAGAAAAATACTTGGACCACAGAAGACTACTGATTTGACATGGAAGAAGAGGTAAAATGAAGAACTTTACAAGTGTACTGACAAGATCACAGACGTAATGAAGAAGCGAAGGCTAAAGTTCTACGGACATTTACTACGAATGGATCAAGGCAGGCTGACCAAAAGGATCTTCAGCTACATCATGGGGTTAAGGGTTACATCTAAATGGGTAGATGAGGTGAAGAGGGATGCAGCGGAAGTTGGAATTACTCCACCGATGGCCTACGATAGAAGAGAGTTCCGCAGTTGAGTTGACGGAGTAAAATCATTTCAGGAGAAACCACCAAGTAGGAGGCCCAAACGAATCATTTCCGAGGAGGAGAGAAAACAAAGAAGTGACAGGATGAAAAAGTTCTGGGAAGAGAAGAGAAAGAAAGCCAATAAGTCTTGAGTTCCTTGCGGTCCATAATTGGCCAAATTCGTTAGTAAAAAATAAATATAATAAATAAATAAATAAATAAGCTTAATCGTGCCCCAGTACGGTAATGGGGAAAGTCAAAGAAGAGCACTTCTATCTGAACGCTATTATCCGATTTCAAAGAGTTGTTAAACGACGAAGCTAACCAAACGACAGTCTTGCTTCAATATGCCAACAAGTGTTAGGGAGTATCAAGACCACATCTCATCAAATTCCCACGTCGGCAGTGCCTTGATCAATGTTCAGCGTGAGAAAGCCAAGTTTAAAACAGAATATTCAATAGGTCTGTTATTAAGATGAGGATGGACTTGTTGCGTGAACTGTAGGAAGCATGTCAAGAACAGCGGCCATCACGTGAACAGGAAATAAAACAGATAGGTGGGACAAAGGAATCACTTCACTCCTCTTGACATTCAGGCAACAAATCAACCGACACGATATTGAATCGTAAGAATAGCACAAACAATACTGTATGGATATATCCTATGATCTCAGCACGAATATGCTCTCGAAATCTCTTGAGCATAAGAACCCTTCAACTGAGTAAATATAGCCATAGTGGAACAGGTAGAATAACGTAGCTCAAACCTCATAAAAGAAGAAACAGATAGCGGTGCGAGTTAGTCATTATCAAGAATAAAATATACACATTTTCAGTTTTCAGAAAGTTTTCAAGCCATTTCAGTGTAGCTGTTGTTGTTGTTGATTCATTTAGAGGCTTTGCGACATCGTGGTCATGTATCTCCGTATACCTGGATGTGTGTAGAATTTGTCTGATGGTTGGTTGGTTCCTCAGTTTGGGGGCTGCGACAACTTTGGGTGAGTGTAGAATCTGTCTGATAACCAGTGTTAATTGTGATAGCTGTATTAGTGTGTGTTATATTTTTTTTTCTAAATTCTAGTAAGGACTGCAGATATTTAATTTTCAAGTAGTTCCTACCGTCATTGACAACTAGTTCTGAACTTGGTTACTAGATGCCACTGCAGTCGGCTCCTGGCGACGAACGTTGGAACATAAAAGCGTTAGTCAAATCTAACCTTTAATTTAGCTTCACACAAGTGTAATTAGTGGAAGGTTCTTTTCCAAGCCATAAATCTATCACATGGGACCGCCGGCTTTACTACCCCTCCGAAGGAAGGCATGCTGAGGGAATTTTAACGCTCTTAAAAAATCCGACGACTTCGGCCGGATTTGAACCCATGACCTTGGGCATACAAGCTCAGCATGCTACCAACTACGCCACCCACCGAAGCCGCGAAATTTGTCTGATAACCTGTGTTAGTGTATTTGAAGTTAGTAGCGGCCGTGGCCACAAGTTAGGAGCCATCCCAGCATTTGCCTGGAATATACGTGGAAAACCACGGAAAACCACCTCCAGGATGGCTGAGGTAGGAATCAAACCCGCCTCTTCTCAGTTTTGCCTCACGAGGCTGAATGCACCCCGTTCCAGCCCTCAGACCAGAATTAAATTCCTTGACAGAGCCCAAAATCGAACCAGGACCGCCGGAGCAAGAGCCAATAAAATGCTAGGTGCTACATCATGAGGCGGGTATACTTTAAAGAGTATAAGTAGCTATTATCACTCGAAAAATTTCACCAACAGCGGTAGCTACGCTCGCTAACGCTCTCTGCTTACTCGGTAGACATGGGTTCGAGCCCCACCGTCGGCCGTCCTTGAAATGGTTTTCCATGGTTTCCCCATTTTCGACTCCAGGCAAATGCTGTGACGGTACCTTCTGACAGACTACGGCCGCTTCCTTCCACATCCTTGCCCAGTTTCATTCATCGTCATTCATTTCATCTCTCATTAACTCCTCTATCAGGTCGGCTTGGAAAGGGCATCCGGCCGTAAAAATTGCCCGCCACCTAGTCTTTCATCGCAACTCATCTCATTCCCGACCCCGTTGAAAATGGGAATAAAAAGGAGTAGACAAAATACATCACACGGAAAATTTCAGTCCGATAGATCAAATCGACTCAATGACCCGTCGTCATTATTATCATCATTTTTCCTCTATGGCTACGGAGCCAGGATTTGATCTCCTTTGTTCGTCACTGGAGGAGTTTCCATCTGTTTTTTCGCCGTTGCCTGTATGACGTTAGGTATCGTTCAGATACACTTCCCTTTTGTTTATGTTTCCTTATATCCATCTACCCCCCCCCCCCTTTTAGGTAGATTTCATTAGAAAGCTAACTATTGCAATGGGTACCATGTTTCGACTTCCGGAAAATTTCGACATATCTTCGCGTTTCACATCCCCCAGACCCCAAAACCACCGTCAGTTCAAAAGTTTATATATAATTTATGTATATATATATATATATATCAGTTTCTTGTGGACACGATAACTGCCGTAATTTTGCACCAATCACTTTGAATATTTTACATAACATGTATCCCTATAAAATCTCGGTCGAGTTCGTTAATGGGCAAAATCGGTCGAAGGGGGTGAAAATGGGGGGCTTTTTTCGAAAAAGTGAAATTTCGCTATAACTCTCTTAATACCTGAAATATCGAATCCAATCAAAGTTCATAATATGTGTCGGATAAGTGCCAAAAATTTATGTCAAATAAGTTTTTTGATAGCACCAACCATTGACTAAAGGGGTGGAAAAAAGTGGGTTTTTCGGGAAACATTAATCATATCTCTCTTAATCGGCACAATATCAAAACCGTACAAAATGGACAATATTCCTCCAATAATTACCTAAAACTTTTGTCTGAAAGAATTTTCGATATGACCCACCATTACGCCACGGAGTGAGCAAAATGATTTAAATTATAAGAAAATTCCAAGTGCCAAGAGTGGTTGCCATGACAACTTTACTTTTAATTGATACGGGTTGAGCCATCAGCAGTTGCTATGACAACGCCACTGCACGAGATCACATTCTGTTTTCATATGTCTGTGGGAAGCGACTTCGGTATCGGAACTGGTAGCATGCTGAACTTCTATGCCCAAGGTCGCGGGTTCAAACCCGGCTGAAGTCGTCGGATTTACTAAGAGCGCCAAAAAAAACTGAGTATGCTTTCCTTCGGAGGGGAAGTTCCAACGTTCGTTGCGAGTTGATGGTTCCGGTGGCATCTAGTGGCCAAGTTCACAGCTAGGTGTCGTTGATGGTAGTATTTTAAATTATGTAGCCTATTTTAGGTAGATTTCATCAGAAAGCTAACTATTGCAATGGGTGCCATGTTTCGACTTCCGGAAAATTTCGACATATCTTCGCGTTTCACATCCCCCAGACCCCAAACCACCGTCAGTACTGAACCCTTCAGAATAGCAGTGTTTTATGCAAGAATCTTAGATCAAGGGGTCGCGTTCAGTTCATAGTGTGGTGTTTACGTCCGCCAAACAACGTGCTTTTCTGAGGCAAGGGTTATAGGATAAAAACTATAATTAAGAAAGTAAGGAGACAAAACGTAAGATAATAACAAGATTTAATAACTAATTTGTGCATAAAAGAATAAAACAAACAATAATAAACAAAATCCTCCCTGAATTTTTCCCCTGACAGGAATATCTATCACTTTGAGGAGTCAGATGGATCTCCCCTTTTCTAATAAAATGTGGATCCAAGTTCCACTACCTTGCATGTGAATTTATGTTCGCGTGATGACTATCTACGAGAAATGAGTACTTGGATGATCGTTCGTTCACAACGGGTTAACAGCCACGGTGCTCACGAACAATCATCTCGTAAATCAACGTTTATGGATATGGGCATAACATTAATAAAAATCCTTAAATCTAACTCTGACACACATATTACAACTCTACTATTTACAGGCATCTCTCTGAGACCCTTATTAGTGTGGTGACACACTTAACCAAATGAGCTGCCACAATGGCCAGATACTCAACAACAAGGAAAAACAGCGCCGCACGTGACTCACGGGTCACTGACATGGAAAATAAACATAGAATAAACCAACAACAACAAACAACCTGAGTGGTTAAGATTAATTTATATTAACAAAACTGCATGTTAAAGGAAACGCTTCGAAGATTATCGTGTTTCGTAGGCAACTCCCATTTATTTAAACAATTTTACCATTGATCAGTTTCTCACATTTATATTTATTTTCAAGTAATTGGGAGCCAGACGTGCACTCCACTAATGATGAGCTTGCTTGCGAAACTCAGCCAGCCCTTGTGACAACAACTCACCCTTTCCTCAATACCAGTCATGTCCCCCTTCCAGTGTATATAAATAGCCGACCAGCTGGACTGTTATCTCAAGGAATCAACAGCAACTAACATCTCCTCCAACTCAACATATGGTCAGACAATAATCACATATCCATAATTGTCCTCGCAAGGATACAATATGAATCTGGTACCAAGCTGACAGAAATCAGTCTCTGCTGAAATTCCCGCTTGTAATACCACAAAAAAATATACTCACAATACACACATCTGGGACTGACATAACGCCTTTCACACGGGTCTGCTGAATTAGAGCTCGCAAACATTTAACACAATATTTAAAACTTACGATAGAGCTGAATACTCTTCGTCACAAATTACATTGCTCCAAAAGGCAATAATCACACTGAATCTGATCAATAATAAATCTCAACAAAATTTAATTACCCTCCAATCTACTATATAATTATATTAATTCAGTCCTACTTCTGAAACACGACATATCTCCGAGAGACGTTTTTAACCGCACTTCGTAACCTAGGCGAACACGGCCGTTCACATAGCTACGTTAGTTAACACAACACAAAGAAAAGAACCTTCCATCAACTACAATTGTGCGAGCTGCTTCCAAACAAAAGTGTGTCAGATCAAAACTAAATATACTACATTAATCACACAAGCAAAGTATTTACAAAAAAATATGTCCCATAAACCATAAGTTAATTTAACAAATAATAAATAATATTATTTTGTATTCATCTCTTTTGTAGTCACCCGTCAAAGAACATCAGACGCCATTCCCCAACTGGATGGTTCTTTATCTCATATCAGCCATCTGGACGGAGTGTTGAGAATTCCAAACGTCCTCTGCATTCATCGATGTCATCCTTGCGCTGATACAAAAATTAGGTTATTATACACTTTATGTCTGACTACTAAATTCACTTGTTCAGGTACTAAATTCCCTGTCACTGTTCGTTGGCGAATTATCGACGATACTGCCCCTATAATTATAGTACTATGACTATCTATCACTGAATTTAACACTTTACAATGAATAGCTTGTGTCCTCGACACACAAAATACAAGTCTATCTCTTGTGTCCTCGACACACGGAATAAAAGTCTACGTCCGTATACGCACAGAATAATAATAATGTCTTGGCTCTTCGACACACTTATAAATGAACTGGCCCTTGGGTCTAGATGGAGGGGGATTTTATGTAAAAATTTCTCGAAGTAATTGTGATACAGGAATGAAATAATAATCACTGAACTCGTAATATTGCACAGGTCAAGAATATGCCCATCAATCCTAGAATCGATCGTAGAGATTTTGTCTAGGCGATTTCGCGTGAATGCTAGCCACCGCGTACCCCAGCCGGAGTTGGCGCGCAAGTAGGCATTCTCTTCTCATTGGTTCTCCATTTTCTGTAATTTGGCGGTTTCTAGTAGATCTTGGCGTCTTGGGAGTGTCTATTTTCTTCATCAGCCATTCACGTTACTGCATCATATTTCTTCTAGGCGCGAATAACACAATGAACATACCAGAACCATGTCTCACCGCGCGTCGCTTCTAAAATTGAGGTAGCCACACCTGTCCTTATGATACATAGCTATGCTATTTCTTTTCATAGCTCAAGTATTTAGCCTTTTGTTAAACTGTTGCAGGTATGTCCCTACTGTCTCCAACAAATGCTTGAAATTTCCTCATCACTGTCTGGCTACTTTCATGATGCTGGTTGAAATATTTATTAATTGAAGAAATAAAAAGTAGAATCATTTAACCGACATAGGGTAAAGGGTTCACAACTCTCCCACTCACAAAATTTCGAACTTAGGAATAAAGTCGACAATTTTACAATACTTCCGTAGGCCAATTTGTTTTATTTCCAGAATCACCCCTTTTTCTTACTTGGTCTAGCCGCTCCTGTCTTCAATGGCATTTACTGGTTTTCATATCCTGCTTGTCTCTCCCCCTTCCAATCTTGCGTGACGCTCTGATGCCTGCGGCAACACCTTGCTCGCCTCGTTAATGTTTGTCAACAACAGATCTACTTCCTCCTTCATCACGTGCCGTAATCAACTGCTCCCCGTTGACTTTGTTGATAGTAGGACGTCCGTATATTCAAACAGCGTCATTATTTCGGCGCTACCATGGTTCACTTCGACGATATTTTTTTAGGTTGGCAGCGTTGTATACTGACATTGTTCCTGTGCTCAATTCTTTCACTCTGTAAGCATTATTTCCAAGGTTTCTTACGATAGAATAGGGTCCTATGAATTTCTCGCAGAATTTACTAAAGATTTTCTTTTCTGGGTCCGATGTAGCAGGTCGTTTCACCAAAACGAGCTGGTTGACTTCAAGATCACCGTGAAACCTCTTATTTCTTACTCGCCGTAATCTGCGGTCTGCTTGTTTTCTCATATATGCTCTCGTTCTCTCAATTCGCAGGTCTGGTGCTATCATGGGATCTTGTGGACAGTTAATGATGCTTTTCCACGTTCTTACTGGATACTCGTTCTTGTGTAGGACCATAGGGATTTGTCCTGTTGACTCGTGCCTGGTAGAATTCATGCATGTCTCTACGTCCTTAATTTTATGGACCCATTTGTGGTGTTCGTTCGGAATGAAGATCCTCAAGTATGCAGTTACACATTTAATTACTCTCTCGCTTGGATTAGCTTGGGCATGTCGGATACTGCTTAAAACATGTTTTATACCCATGTCTTCCATTCCTTTCTTGAATTCGGCGCTTGTGAAATAACTGCCGTGATCTGATAATATAAACTCTGGTTTTCCAAGGGTTGGAATAACTCTATTACGAATGCGACTGAGTACCTGCTTCGATGTTGTTTTCTGAATAAGGCATAGTACTACAAACTTAGAAAATACATCAATGCACACTAGCAAATGACGGCAACCTCTCCTTCCCTTCGGAATTGGACCAAGACAGTCCATCGCCAGCAGCTCACATGGTTTATGAGGTAGCAATGGTCTAGGATATTGCCTCAGTAAATAATTATTTGGCTTTGTTCTCTGACACGGGTCACAAGTTGTAATGACGTCACATATAGTTGTTCTCATACGTGGCCATGTAAATGTCTCTCCTATTGTTGCTTCGCACTTGTCTAAGCCCACGTGACCGTAACTTTCGTGCGTATGCCATGTCAATCCTCGTTGTAACGATGCAGGTACTAATATGCATAACTTGGTGTGGTCATTATCTACCCATTTGTGCAGCAAATTGTTGACATAAACATATCTTCCTTCTTTGGCTTTCGCTTCTCGAAATGCAGGTGTTCCTGTAGGTAGTTGCTTTTTGAAGTATTGAATTAATAGCATCATCCATGGTTCCGCTTCCTGTTCTCGCTGTATCTCACGTAACTCCTCCAAGAATTCCCGGTCCTTCGGTGTTAACTCCAAGTGTTGTACCATCGCTGTTTCTTCATTATCAGGCTCTGGGTTCCTGCTGAGTGCATCCGGTATCACGTTCATCTTCCCTGGACAATGTTCAATTTCAATGCTGAACTGCTGAATGTATATAGACCAACGTGTCACACGTTCGCTTGCCATAGACGTCTTAAACAAGAATGTTAATGCCTTGTGGTCAGTTCTGACAACAATAGGGTAACCATATATTATTCGTTTCCATTGTTGGAGCGCATGAAGGATGGCCAACAATTCTAGCTCGGTTACAGTATAATTTCGCTCGTGCTTACGCAATTTCCGGCTGACAAATGCCAAATATGTTTTGTGCTGCAGGTTAGCTGGATCCTCTTGGTAGAGCATAGCACCTATCCCAATTAGTGAAGCATCCGCTTGGATTATAAATTTGAGCTTGAAATCTGGATAGCCTAATTTAATGCAGTTTTCTAATAGCTGTTTTGTTGCTTGGAATGCCTTCTCACATTCCGCGTTCCATGACCATTTGTTATTTTTCTTTAACATTTCTTGCATTGGAGCTACAGTCTCCGTATAACCTGGACAGTTTTCTTTAAAGAATCCCGTTACGCCTAAGAAAGCCCGAATGTGCTTGACTCTCGTTGGTGTAGGGAAATTCTTTATCGCTTCAATCTTAGCTGGGTTTGGCTTCACTCCCTCCTTGTCAATGACGTGACCCAAATATAAGATCTCGCTCTTGAAGAAATGCGATTTCTTCAGGTTTACTTTGAAATTCGATGCATTCAAGTTGCCCAATACTTTATCTATATTTTCCATGTGAGTTTCAATGTTGTCGGATGCCAACAGAATGTCGTCAATGTATCGCACCGTCATCTCCTTTACTTCCTCGGTTAGGTTCCGGTCCAGTGCTCGGATTAAAGCACAGCCCGCTGTTTTGACTCCAAAAGGCATTCTGACGAAACAAAATGTCTGGTTATCGAATAAGAAGCCAGTTAGAAGCTGTGACTTCTCATCCAACTCAAGATGGTGGAACGAGCTCGTCAGATCGACTGATGAATAAATGCTCTTGTTTTTAAAGCCTTTTAATACGTCTCTGATAATTGGCGCTCTGTCATACTCAGGAAAAATGAGTCTCATGTTGAGATTTCTGGCATCTAAACAAAGTCTAATAGATCCATTTGGTTTTGTGACTGCCAAAATCGCATTTAGATAAGGTGTAGGTGTCTTCCTTATCACTCCAGCTTCTAACATCTCATCTATAATGATTTTAACTTGACCACGATATTTTTCAGGAATTGGGTACAATCTGCTTTTGAAAGGTGACCAGTCCTCGACTTGCATAGAGTACTTGAAATTTAATATTTTCCCATTTACTGTATCAAATACTGTTTTGTGCTTCCTTAAAATCTCTTCCAACTGTTTTCTGTGTTCACCCCCAAGTTGAATGTCATTGAGCCGCTCCTGTAGTAACTCTTCAAATTGTGCACCGCTGTCATCTCCTTCTGTTAATAAAGACCATATCTCCTGGGATTCTATCTCCTCATCTAGTTCCACAACAGCCCCTTCTACGATGTTATCTTCCGCCTTTCGTACCTCCTCTTCCGTCTCTTCTGATATTGCTTCCAATGCCCAAGAATTTACATCTCTTCCGGTAGTGATTTCATCCATATGCAATCCCACGTTTTTCAGCTGGTCATATTCTCTAAAACTGACTGTATTCTTGTGTAAATCTATCACTGCTTGATAGTCACAAATGAAATTTGCACCAAGAATTATATTGAAATTCATCTTTGCCATGATAATGAATGTTTGCCCAAAAGTGTGTTCCAATATGTTCAGCTCTAAGTATGCCTGACGTTTACAAGTGACGGTGCGTTCAGGAATAACACCCCTCACTTTGAGCTGTGGTACCGGAATTACAGGAATATTCTGAGTCCGTCCCAACTCTCGAACCAAGGCCTCCGATACTAGACTGATCTGTGACCCTGTATCCAATAAACATCTTATATTAATTCCACCAATCCTTGCGTAAATAATGGGTAGTTGCCTAATTTCATCGTTCCGTGGTTTCACCGTCTCCTCCAGGCAGTCTTCTGGTAAAGCAATCCATTCTTGTATGTTCGCTACTATCCATCCATCTTCAACTTCCGACTGTTGTGTCTGGAGACTGTCTCTTTGATCCAAAATTAACTTTTTTTTTAGCTCCATTTCGACTCCCATCATCCTTCTGTCCCTCATGTCCTTGATATTCCTCTTGTCTCAGTAGACTTCCAGCTTCCTCAGTATGTGTATCTGGGTTCTTTCTGTTCCCAATGGTCTTTTCCCATCTTCCTAGCTCTCCACCTTGATTAGCGTGTAACTCCTCTAAGTAATTTTGTGATTGAGCGTGCCTATCATCCCAGTCATCTCGATAGTTACGTTGATCTCCTTGATTTTGATCTCTCCTCCCTTTCCATCGTTGATTGGCATTGTAATCACCGTATCTTCCATAAGGCCTGTCATTCCTTCGATTATCACGCCATTGTTGATATCCTCTTTGTTGGTATCTATTGTTGTCCTGGTATCTATTGTTGTAGTGATATACGTTACGCTGATATGGTCTGTTTTCCCCTTCTTCCTGGTTTCGCCTAGGCGTGGAGGTGCTTGTATTAGTACCCTGCGTTTTAGTATTTCCCTGTTTTGTTTTTACGACCTCTGTGGTGTTGACTAATTCCAGCTGTCTTCCTCCTCTAAAATGACTATGAGATGTGGTCTCATCTATTTGCCGTAATATCTGCTCTGCATGTAGGGCCGTACTAACGTTTGCTGCGACTAGTACTTGCTGTACATTAACTGGCATTTGCCTTGCTATTGTCATCACCAAATCTGCTTCGTTTAATGGGTAATCTAGGTCGCGAAATTTTAGCATTTGCATGTTAAAGAAATCTGAGTATTTCGTCTGCTGGGTAGTTTGGTATTTTCTAGAGTAAAGCTCCATTCTTAAACTCTGTTGTATGGCGGGAGACCAGTATTTGCGCAGAAACGCTAAATTAAAGTCTGACATGGTTCCAAATGTATATTTGAAACTTAAAAACCAGGTGAGAACATTTCCTGATAAAAATCTCTCCATCATTCTCAATCTACGTGCTTCAGGTACCCCAGTGTCATTAAAATGGTCTTCAATCTCTTTGATAAAGGCCTTAGGCGTTACCGCTGAATTTTCGGTGTATTTCTGCGGTTTGTAGTCATTTGAGCGAATTACTTGAATAAGTTGTGTGGGCTGATGACCGTCCTGTGGTGTCGAGCTCCTATCTACGTTCTTGCGAAATCATTCCGTGTTTGTTGTTAATGGGCTCTCTGCTTGAGTCTGACTTCCTGCTATGCTGGGTTGGGAACTATGTGAGTCATCCGGCTTGTCTTTCAATGCTCCCGTTCTAAATATAGATGATTGTTCTAATGAGCGGAGTTCGGCTTTAATGATCCTGTCTGTCTGCTCTTTAAGTTTATTTTTTACTTCTTGCTCCAAAGCTTGAATACGCGTGTGGTTTTCGCCTACTGTTTTAAGAATGGTGGATCTTTCCTCTCTAGAATCAATATTCATTTTCTTCCAATCTTTCCTGATCTGTTCTTTAATCGTGCTTATTTTTTCTTCTATCTGGCTCTTATTTTCATCCTGATTATTTTCTATCTGGCTTAGCCTTTCGTCTAATGTACTCTTAAATTGTTCTTGTTCCGTTTCTAGGCTTTTCCACTGTTCCGCTGATTTTATCTCGAGACGGTCCATATCTTTAATTATGCCTGATATGTTCTCATCTACTGATGATATTTGTTGTTGAATGACCCTGCCACTTTTCTCCATCTCCTTGAATCGTCCTTCCAACTTATCCTGAGCTATTTTGACCTCGCTTGTATTCATTGTGCATGCTATTTCAATCTGCTCTAATTTAGCTAACACCGTTTCATCGAGAATGCTAAGTTTTTTATCAAAAATACTCTCCATTTTTTCAATCTGCTCTAATTGTTTCTCATTATTTTTGCTTACATCAAGGGCCAGTAATACCATCTGTTGGTTTGTGTGCTCTTTCATCTCTGCGGTTAACGAAGCTAATTGGTTCGTGTTTTTATTATTTTGCGCCTCTAACTGTGAATTTATAGTGTCATTAATTTCACTCTTTAATAACCTAGCTTGTTCCGCCTGATATTCATTTTGTTCAATTCTACTGTTATTTAACTGTGTCCGCAATGATTCACTTTGTTCTAACAGTTTAGTATTTAGCGATTTACTTTGTTCTGACATTTTCGTATTTAGCGATTCACTTTGCTCTAACAGTTTAATTTTTAGCGATTCACTTTGCTCTGACAGTTTAATTTTTAGCGATTCACTTTGCTCAGATAATTTGCTTATCGACTCCCTTTGTTCTGACATACTGGTGTTTATAGATTGACTCTGTTCTGATAGTTTATTGTGTAATTGTTCACTTTGTTCAGCTAGTTTAGTATCCAACAATCCCTGTGTTCTCCTCGCTGCACTTTCAATGATCTCCTGGATCTGCGCCACCGTTGCCATGTTTTATAATTTATATGAGACATATGGGAAATGGCATACGCCAATGCCCTTTGACACGCACATAAATCCAATGCACATTTAATTTCTTTATCCTACTCAGTTCATTTATTTTTACCTTTAATCCCATTAGATGATTGCATCTCTGAGTAGTTCTAGTTTTACTCAATTTAATTTTAAACCCAAGCACATATTTCGTCATAAAACAGTTATCCTGATCTGATATTAACACTGACTAATTAACAAAGTATTAATTGTCATTTTAGGCTACAGCCTCCTAATATTTCCATGAGTTTGACTTTCTAAACAAATCTAGTTTTAACTTTATCATTGGGCGCCCGGTATCACATCTTAATTTTACTTTAATTTAAAATACAATAACGTGAACCGTATTTTACTTTGCAAACTCCTGATTTTAATTTATCTTTCACACATTTGGCGGTATCCACTTCGCCTCAACTACTTTTAATAAAATATCACTTCCCGGTGATTAAATACTGTCATATCTGCCTGCACTTGCGGCATGCCAGTTTTACTCAAATACGCCACTATTGACATGTGTAATCTCCCCGTTACACCACAGTAAATAGCCCCACCGTTGGCCGCGCCAGTTTTCACCTATGAACCCTTCAGAATAGCAGTGTTTTATGCAAGAATCTTAGATCAAGGGGTCGCGTTCAGTTCATAGTGTGGTGTTTACGTCCGCCAAACAACGTGCTTTTCTGAGGCAAGGGTTATAGGATAAAAACTATAATTAAGAAAGTAAGGAGACAAAACGTAAGATAATAACAAGATTTAATAACTAATTTGTGCATAAAAGAATAAAACAAACAATAATAAACAAAATCCTCCCTGAATTTTTCCCCTGACAGGAATATCTATCACTTTGAGGAGTCAGATGGATCTCCCCTTTTCTAATAAAATGTGGATCCAAGTTCCACTACCTTGCATGTGAATTTATGTTCGCGTGATGACTATCTACGAGAAATGAGTACTTGGATGATCGTTCGTTCACAACGGGTTAACAGCCACGGTGCTCACGAACAATCATCTCGTAAATCAACGTTTATGGATATGGGCATAACATTAATAAAAATCCTTAAATCTAACTCTGACACACATATTACAACTCTACTATTTACAGGCATCTCTCTGAGACCCTTATTAGTGTGGTGACACACTTAACCAAATGAGCTGCCACAATGGCCAGATACTCAACAACAAGGAAAAACAGCGCCGCACGTGACTCACGGGTCACTGACATGGAAAATAAACATAGAATAAACCAACAACAACAAACAACCTGAGTGGTTAAGATTAATTTATATTAACAAAACTGCATGTTAAAGGAAACGCTTCGAAGATTATCGTGTTTCGTAGGCAACTCCCATTTATTTAAACAATTTTACCATTGATCAGTTTCTCACATTTATATTTATTTTCAAGTAATTGGGAGCCAGACGTGCACTCCACTAATGATGAGCTTGCTTGCGAAACTCAGCCAGCCCTTGTGACAACAACTCACCCTTTCCTCAATACCAGTCATGTCCCCCTTCCAGTGTATATAAATAGCCGACCAGCTGGACTGTTATCTCAAGGAATCAACAGCAACTAACATCTCCTCCAACTCAACATATGGTCAGACAATAATCACATATCCATAATTGTCCTCGCAAGGATACAATATGAATCTGGTACCAAGCTGACAGAAATCAGTCTCTGCTGAAATTCCCGCTTGTAATACCACAAAAAAATATACTCACAATACACACATCTGGGACTGACATAACGCCTTTCACACGGGTCTGCTGAATTAGAGCTCGCAAACATTTAACACAATATTTAAAACTTACGATAGAGCTGAATACTCTTCGTCACAAATTACATTGCTCCAAAAGGCAATAATCACACTGAATCTGATCAACAATAAATCTCAACAAAATTTAATTACCCTCCAATCTACTATATAATTATATTAATTCAGTCCTACTTCTGAAACACGACATATCTCCGAGAGACGTTTTTAACCGCACTTCGTAACCTAGGCGACCACGGCCGTTCACATAGCTACGTTAGTTAACACAACACAAAGAAAAGAACCTTCCATCAACTACAATTGTGCGAGCTGCTTCCAAACAAAAGTGTGTCAGATCAAAACTAAATATACTACATTAATCACACAAGCAAAGTATTTACAAAAAAATATGTCCCATAAACCATAAGTTAATTTAACAAATAATAAATAATATTATTTTGTATTCATCTCTTTTGTAGTCACCCGTCAAAGAACATCAGACGCCATTCCCCAACTGGATGGTTCTTTATCTCATATCAGCCATCTGGACGGAGTGTTGAGAATTCCAAACGTCCTCTGCATTCATCGATGTCATCCTTGCGCTGATACAAAAATTAGGTTATTATACACTTTATGTCTGACTACTAAATTCGCTTGTTCAGGTACTGAATTCCCAGTCACTGTTCGTTGGCGAATTATCGACGATACTGCCCCCTATAATTATAGTACTATGACTATCTATCACTGAATTTAACACTTTACAATGAATAGCTTGTGTCCTCGACACACAAAATACAAGTCTATCTCTTGTGTCCTCGACACACGGAATAAAAGTCTACGTCCGTAGACGCACAGAATAATAATAATGTCTTGGCTCTTCGACACACTTATAAATGAACTGGCCCTTGGGTCTAGATGGAGGGGGATTTTATGTAAAAATTTCTCGAAGTAATTGTGATACAGGAATGAAATAAATATCACTGAACTCGTAATATTGCACAGGTCAAGAATATGCCCATTAATCCTAGAATCGATCGTAGAGATTTTGTCTAGGCGATTTCCCGCGTGAATGCTAGCCACCGCGTACCCCAGCCGGAGTTGGCGCGCAAGTAGGCATTCTCTTCTCATTGGTTCTCCATTTTCTGTAATTTGGCGGTTTCTAGTAGATCTTGGCGTCTTGGGAGTGTCTATTTTCTTCATCAGCCATTCACGTTACTGCATCATATTTCTTCTAGGCGCGAATAACACAATGAACATACCAGAACCATGTCTCACCGCGCGTCGCTTCTAAAATTGAGGTAGCCACACCTGTCCTTATGATACATAGCTATGCTATTTCTTTTCATAGCTCAAGTATTTAGCCTTTTGTTAAACTGTTGCAAGTATGTCCCTACTGTCTCCAACAAATGCTTGAAATTTCCTCATCACTGTCTGGCTACTTTCATGATGCTGGTTGAAATATTTATTAATTGAAGAAATAAAAAGTAGAATCATTTAACCAACATAGGGTAAAGGGTTCAGTACAAAAGTTTATATATATGTGTGTGTATATATATGCATATATATCAGTTTCTTGTGGACACGATAACTGCCGTAATTTTGCACCAATCACTTTAATGTTTTACATAATATGTAACCCCTTAAAAATCGGTCGAGTTCGTTAATGGGCAAAATCGGTTAAAGGGGGGGGGGGGGGGGAATGGGGGGGGCTTTTTTTTTCGAAAAAGTGAAATGTCGCTATAACTCTCCTAATACGTGAAATATCGAATCAATTCAAAGTTCATAATATTTGTCGGATAAGTGCCAAAAATTTATGTCAAATAGGTTTTTTGATAGCACCAACCATTGACCAAAGGGGTGGAAAAAAGTGGGTTTTTCGGGAAACATTAATCATATCTCTCTTAATAGGCACAATATCAAACCCGTACATAATGGAAAATATTCCCCTAATAATTACCTAAAACTTTGTCTGAAAGAATTTTTGATCTGACCTACCATTACGCCAAGGGAAGAGAAAAATGATTTCGGAATTAAAGAACATGCCAAGTGCCATCAGAGGTTACCGTGACAACGCTTCTAAATTGATGAGGGTTGAGCTATCAGAGGTTGCCAAGGTAACGCCATTGCACGAGATCACATTCATTTTTCCATCTGACTGTGGGAAGCGGCTAACTGGTAGCATGCTGAACTTATATGCCCAAGGTCGCTGGTTCAAAGCCGGCCAAAGTCGTCGGATTTTCTAAGAGCGCTAAAAAACCCTCAGCATGCTTTCCTTTGGAGGAGAAGTTCCAACGTTCGTTGCAAGTTGCTGGTTGCGGTGGCATCTAGTAGCCAAGTTCACAGCTAGGTGTCGTTCACATTAGGATATGGTACAAAATTAGGAACTACTACTTAAAATTGACCGTCTGCAGACCTTACCTGAATTACAGACTAAAACAGTCATCACAATTAACACCGTTTATCAGATTCCTCACACCCGGGGTTACATGACCACGTTGTCGCAGCCCCTAAACTGAGGAACCAACAAAAATCTCTGCGGGAGATAAAATTTTGCGAGAAGAAGTAACAGACTGTCTGATAGTTACACATCAGTTCCAAACCTTGCATAAGGACAGTGTGATCAGAAGTATAAAAATGAACCCCGAATGACAAGAAGGTTACCATCCCCATAAGACAATAAAATGATAAAAAATATGCATACAAAAACGAAAAAAGTTGTTTTTAACCTCCAAATGTAAAATACTTTCTTGCAATCAATGAGGTCTGATCCTCCTACGAAAACCTGCATATTTTGCCTATTATAGCCAATCCCCTAGTTTGCCCGGTGAAATCTACCTCCGCCTTCCGGCGTGCCGAGAGGATTTTTTTTCTTTTCTTTTGGACATCCTCATTCTTCGAGGAGTCTCTATATTTTCACCCCGCCCCATTTACCTTCTCCTTACTTACTACTCTGTCCGCCGTTCTACCATGGTCCATACAGTAATTTCTGGCAGCTGCTCTCTGGTGACGAACCGGGGAATTTATCAAGGCTATATTTTTTGTAATCTCATTGATATACTTTCTTTGGCCACATTGTTTTAATTCCATTGAAAAAGGAGACAAGGTTTCTCCGAAACGTATGATTCTAATCTAAATACACACGGCATTAGCCTAAAAAACACGAATTATTTATATTATTATTATTATTATTATTATTATTATTATTATTATTATATGTGATATTTGCAAATGGGGGTATTTCCCCGGTGGTAAATTGTACGAATACAGAAATTCAGAAAATCACCAACAATTACAACAAACACAATATAGGCTACACAATTCGCAGTTTAGGAACTACAGTAGAGTAATTACATCGTAGTATTTACACAAAATTTCAATCTTATCAAACACGTCAATATGTTTGGGAAAAGGCTCTAAGACTGGGGCAAGTAATGAATTCCAATTATCAATACCACGGTTAATGAAAGAATATTTCCCATAATTTGTTAGCTGTGGTCGGCCCTTTACTTCATGAGGATGATCTGCCCTGCTCAGGTGGGTGGGATTTCCCAGACGTTTGCTTAGTTCTCCCCATGCTGGTCGATTACTGTCGACCAAAGTATTATGTGTACTCGAGTTTGAAGGTTGTTTGTGAAGTAACCAATAGACCTACATAAAATCCAATAACATCATCTTTTTTGTCGTTCTATTTTACGTTAGTTCATGTAGGTTTGGAATTTTTAATTTATATTTTAATATTTTTTATCGCATTTGGAACAAAAAAAAGTGCCCGTTTTTAAGCGTGTTTCAACCATGCGTCACATTTAAGAATTATTATCTCACAAGCCCGTCATCAGATCTAATCCAAATTTTAACACAATATACATTGGAATGTTGTATAACTGGTTTATTAATTTCAAAATTTTGTGTATCCAAGAAACCAAGTTGTTATTATTTTTGTAAGGTAACTTTTTCTCGGCTCGGGGTGGTTGAAAAATGTAGTTCTTGGTTGCATTGTAATCCTTATACATCCAAAAGGTATGCTGTATGATTGTCGTTAATTAATTCACTTATTTTATGTCGGTTTGTATTTGTACGGGGAATTAAGACATGGTTCACCAGTTAGCCGCTCCGGTGAAAGCTGTACAATGTTGCCAAGATGGGCTCCATCACGCATCATGGCGCGCCTCGCTCGGAAGTGATGGGCTCCATATCAGCAACGCTGTACAGCATTTCCCGAAGCGACTAGCTGGTGAACCATGTCCTTATTCCCCGAAAAATACAAACCGATATAAAATAAGTGAATTAATTTACGTATTTCACAGTCATACAGCTTAACCTTTTGATGTATAAGGATTACAACGCAACCAAGAACTACATTTTCCAACGACCCCGAGCCGAGAAAAAGTTACCTTACAAAGATGATAACAACTTTCGTTCTTGAACACACAAAATTTTGAAATTAATAAACCAGTTATACAACATTCCAATGCATATTGTGTTAAAATTTGGATGCGATCTGATGACGGGTTTGTGGAATAAAAATTCTTAAATGTGACGCATGGTTGAAACACGCTTAAAAATGGGCACTTTTTGTGTTTCAACTGCGATAAAAAAAAATATTAAAATATAAATTAAAAATTCCAAACCTACATGAACTAAATAAAAATAGAACGATGAAAATGATGATGTTACTGGATTTTATGTAGGTCTATTGGTTACTTCACAAACAACTTTCAAACTCGAGTGCACATAATATTTTGGTCGACAGTAGTGTAAGTGTTAAAAGTAGCGTATAGTCTGAACTTTGAATCCCATTTGGTAGGTCGTTAATAAGTGCCAGAAATAACAGGGGCCCAATCACACTACCTTGAGGGACACCTAACGTCATCAAAATGTCCTCCGAGAATACATTACCTATTTTAACCTTTTGCGAGCGACCAGTCAAGAACCAGTCATCAGACACGCGCAACATCATAGGAGTACCTCAAAGGTTGTTGTTGTTGTTTATTTATTTAGGGGCTGCGCAACACCGCGGTCACGTAGACTTGTTTACTTGGGTGAGTGTGGAAACTGTTTTTATTAATCTGGGTCGTTCTGATGGCACTACACGTGTATGTAGTTGTAATTGAAGCAAGGATTTAGCAGGAATCGGTCGTGGCCTTAAAATAGGAACCATCCGTGCGTTTTCTTGCCTGGAATAATAAACCACTTAAAGAACATATGACGTGGGAATCGAATCCGACTCACGAGGCTGAGTTTATCTCCTTCCAACGCTCAGGCTAAAATTAAATTTCTTGGTAGAGTTGAGATTCAAACTCAAGACCGTTGGAGCCTGACTCTCAATACGTAATACCATGAATCCAAGAAGGCGGCAAATGATGAAAAGCAATGCACAATGAAAATATTCACACTAAACAGCTATATAATAGGTTTCCATTAAATATTTAACGAGTGGTTAGCGGAATCCACAAATTAAACTTCCGATGTTATAAAAAGCGAACCAAATTAAATGCCAATGTCACCTCAGGGGAAATAAATTGAAAAATCAATATATCGCTATGAACAAACAGAGCCATATCGACAATCGATAACCTCATCCCTAGCGAGATAGAAACAACTTTCACACTTTTTTTAAAATTCGCCTTGGGATGTTCTTTAAGCACTCATGATATATTAAATTCTCTCAACAACACGCTAATTTCAGTCGTACCGCTTCCCTAGTTTTTTTTAAACAAAATAATTTGTTGGTTGGTTGGTTCCTTAGTTTAGGGGTTGCGACAATGCGGTCATGTAGCCCCATGTACTTTGGGTGTGTGTAGAAACTGTCCGATAACCGGTGTGAATTGTGATGACTGTATTAGTGTGTTTTATCTGTTTTAATTCAAGTAAGGACTGCAAAGAATAATTTCAAGTAGTTCCTACTTTTGCCACCAAATGCTACCGTCCACGACACCTAGCTTGCGGACTTGCCTACTTGATGGCATCGCAGTCAGCACCTGGCGGTGAAAGTTGGAACTAATATAGCGCTAACAATTCTAACCTACAAATTTTGGCTTCACACAAGTGTAGTTAGTGGAAGGTTCTTTTTCATACCATAAATCTGTGACATGGGATCACCGGCTTTACTTCCCCTCCGAAGGAAGGCATACTGAGGGATTTTTAACGCTCTTAAAAGAATCCAACGACTTCGGCCGGGTTTGAACCCGCAACCTTGGGCATAGAAGCTCAGCATGGTACCAACTACTCTACCGAAGCCGCAGTATTAAGGACTGTATGGCGTACTTCACATCTCCGTAACCTTGAGAACCTAATTTAGTCAAGAGCACAAGGTGACAAGTCCTTAAATCTAGTTATTTTGACATAAAACTAACTAACTAGGGGCAGATGACTCGCTGTTCCGAACCTTAAAACAACAAAAACTAACTAACTGATGATGATGATAATTGTTGTTTTAAGGGGCCTAACATCTAGGTTATCGGCCCCTAATGGTTTGGCTGATCGTGAAGATGATAATGAAATGTTAACTATAACTATAACTACTAACTTATATACTAGAAGAAAAATGGAAAACGAAAGGAGAATAAGGCAAATAAAAGACAGGAGGAAAAAAAATGCCCTTAACCCTCGAAGAATGCGGATTGAAGGACTTGGAAGGAAGGAGAGCCATGAAAGGCAGCTAGGAAAGTGAAAGAGGAGAGGGTCCACCCCAGAGGTAATGGATAAAAGGGGGAAAACCAGGTCCAGCTCAGGAATCCCTCGGGGTCGCGAACTCCCGAACTCACCAGCCGTGAGCCCCCGAGGGTGTAGCAATATCTAGGGTGCACGAGAAGTGGTGGGGCTACAAACACCCTGCCTCCTTGAGGGCCTTGAGCAGAAGGCAGGAGATTACATGAAAAGAAAAAGAAGGCTGACCCCTCGCGGAAGGAGGGTATCAGAAAAGATGAGGCAAGGGCCAATTAAGGCGGGAGAGGAAGAGACTCCCTAGGCCTGGGATACCCTAAAACCGTAGGGGTCGGAAGAAAACAAGAGTTGACCAAGTGAGGTCGACAGGAAAGAAGACGGAGAGGAGCCCGGCACATGTAAGTGGAAGCAATGCCGGACTCAGCAGGGGCCCCGTGGTCGTCAACCCACATCCCACTTGATGTGAGCCCTTGGGGGGAACTAACTAACCGCATGCCAAGACTACCTGTTGAATACTGCTGACTGACTCGTGTAAATGGTGATGGATGTTGGGACAGCGCTAGGATAATCATTAGAATATTACATAAAGTCCAGCCGCGGTGGCCGAGAGCGCTAACGCGCTGCACAGTGGGTCAAAATCGAAATCTAGGAGGACAAAATTATTTATTTTCATAATTAAGAAATCAAAATGTATTACTTCTACAGCATTCTCATACAATTGCCGCTCACTATTCTGGGATATAGACGCATCTTAGTGTAAAACTGTCACCACTGTTCGAGCAGTCTGAATTGGAGGGTGAATGTAAGTGGCTGTGGTTTGGTTGTCTTTGTGGTTAGTGTGATGCTTTAAGATGGAACATGCATCTGAAGGTATGATCTTTGTAACGTGTTTCAGTTATTAATGGGCGTAATTGTTAAGTAATTTTAGCTATATTTGCATTATATATTATTTAACTATTATTTTTAGCCTATTTTCAATTTTGAAAAAATAGGCTTATGAGATCACCTTTTGTCCGTGTGTGTGTGCGCGTGTGTGTGTGTGTGATTCGTGTCCCCCCCCCCCCTAATAAAATCTAAACGACTGGAGTGATTTCAATGAAACTCGGAAAGTTCATAACACTATTCCCGGCGACCTCGACCGTGCCCTTCAAATTTTGTTACGACTCACCAATCCAACATGGCGGCTGTGCGAAACATTTCACCAGCATTCAATATCTCCGAAACTATTACCGATATTACCCTGACATTTTCTATAGTGATAGAGGGAACTACTATAAGTTCACTTATGTGACTTTCAAAAACCTGGTGACTACAAAACCAACATGGCGGCGACTTTTAAATAGAAGTTTCTCGCGATTTGACCAACCAAACGCAATGAAACTTGGTACAGTAAATGTTTATATACATTGTAATGCACGGACATCTAACTTCGTTCAATTGTTTACATAATCACAAGATGGCGGATGTGCGAAATATTTCACCGGCATTCTATATCTCTGAAACTATTTGCGGTAAAACCCTGAAATTTTTTACGGAGATAAAGGGCACTACTGGAAGTCCATCTATAAGACTTTCAAAAACCGGTTAACTACAAAACGAACATGGCGGCCAAGCGAATTTGAAAATTTTAAATAGACCTTTCTCGCGATTTAATGTTCCAAGCGCACTGAAACCTGGCACAGGAAATATTTATACACATTGTAATCCACTGGTATCTAATTTAGTTCAATTGTTTACATAACCTCAAGATGGCGGCAGTGCGAATTTTAAAATTAAGTTTTTATTTCTTGTGATGTAGTCATTCGATCGAAGTGAAAGTTTGAATAATGAACCTACGCAATAATTTTCCTTTAATGGCACATGACTCTATGGCCTATACATTTAACAATCCAACATGGCGACCATCCGAAATATTTAGATGATACTGAATATCTACGAATCTATTTTAGCAATAAAACTGCATTTTTTAATGTTCATAGGGGCTATGAACTTAAGTTCACCTATAGGACTTTAAATAACCTGGTGATCACAAATCCAACATGGCGGTGACGCGAATTATAAATATTCGCATGGACGTTTCTCGCAATTTAACCATCCGCGAGCAGTGAAACTTGGTACAGTAAATCCTTATACGAATGTTAATCCACTGGCATCTAATTTATTTCAATTGTTTCCATAACCTCAAGATGGCAGCTGTGAAAAATTTTAAAATCTCCTTGTTTTTTCTTGTGTCCTAATTATGCGATTGAAGTTTGAATACTACACGTTCACAATAATCTGCACGTAACAGTACATAACTCTAGGACCTACATACATAAAATCCAACATGGCGACCATCCGAAATATTTAGTCGGTTCTCAATATCTACGAATCTATTACAGCAATCAAACTGAAATTGTGTATGTTGATAGTGGCAATTAACATAAGTAGGATATATGAAAATAGGCTGTATAGTTCTTCACGGAACTACTTGTTAAAATTATATTTTCACTTAGATTTTTAATATGTCACTCTGCGTCACTTTTTACTTAATGTTAAAATGTAGATAAAGTCTTGTAGTTTACGCCTGTTATAAGATTTTTTGCATCTTTATGCAACTTACTTCGTTATTTTACGTTTTAGAAGATGCCGCGCTACCAGTTCTCACACGTTTACAACTGTTTTAAGAACTGGGTTCGACGATTATGTCAAAAGTGGAACTTTGTGACTTTGTTGAAAGTAAATTAGGGGTAGAAAATTGTTCTGAAGAGATAACTGAATGCTCTATCCAACTCCTAGTCATAGACAATTTCTTGCATGTGTAGACGAAGCTTAAAAACGTCTTAACTGGTGTTTATTATGAAGTAAACAAATTATACACGTTGCTTTCACTCTAAATTCATGATTAAAACGTAAGAAAAAAATTGTCCCCCTAGATTTCGATTTTGACCCATTGTGCGCTGGTATCGGGAAAGTGTAGGTTCGAACCCCACCTCAGCCGTTCTGAAAATGGTTATCCGTGGTTCCCCAATGTCACCAACAGGCAAATGCCGGGACGGTTCCTTTCAACAGGCCCACGATCGACTTCCTTCCCTGACCTTTCCTTCATTAGACCCAGGTTAGCGGTCTGTCACCACTGCATCTGCTGACAAAGTGTGTCCAGCTCCAAGACACTGGCCTTGTTGTGGTAGTGGAATGATCCCTCACAGAGTCCGTGAGTGAAGCCGACCTTGGGGGATAAGCGATTTAATAATACAGTGTAACTTGGATAATTCGAACCTCAAGGGACCAGTAAAAAAATCCAATTATCCGAAAATTCGAATTAAGAACGTTCTTTGAAAAAGATGGAGAAAATATTCAAATTTTAAGTTTTCATTCAAGAACCTTTATTAAAAGTAATACTACATAGGTTTTTAACAAGTAAAGTGCTTACATACTATGCATTACGTTTACATAATGATTTACGTTCAACAAAGCAGATTAACGGACAACGGTACTGTATAATGACTGTATCGTGAATAACCTCAAAAGTTTCAAATGATAAAATAAAACCAAAATGTACTATTCACCTATTTAACGACAGTAGTAATCCAGCAATCTAGTTAAGTCTTAGAGAAATCTACTGTTTTTCAAAAATGTTTGAGATTTTTTTCCTGTTTCCTACAAGTAAGTCTCTCGGCCATCACAAAAGAATCTAACAAATTTAAAGAAAAGAAAACAGAAAACAATCGAGTAGAGGCCAAATGGGAATGATACAACGTCGTTTTTTTGGGAATTCCTGACCCAACTGTTTGTCTTCCGATTGGGTTTTTACCCGCAAATGCTTCGAATTATCCAAACTATAATTCGAATTAACCACGTTTTTTAACATTGATTGTATATAAAATGCTACGGACCAAGATAAAAATTTGAATTAAAGACGATTTCGAATTATAGAAGTTCGAATTAGCCACGTTCCACTGTAATAACCCCTGGCACTACAGCCCATGAAGGGACTAGGCCTACCAAGCGACCACTGCCCAACCATTTGACCTGCAGCTAATGGGGTGACGAGTGGTCAGCGTATCAGGTCCCTTCGCCCATTAATCTTGGTTTTCATGATCGGGGCGCTGCCTCACTGTCAGACAGCTACTCAATTCACCTCACGAGGCGAGTGCACCCCGTTCCAGCCATCAGGTTAGTTTCTAAAATCCCTGACGGAGCCGAGAATCGAACCCGGGGCCTCCGGGTGAGAGGCAGGCGCGCTACCCCAACACCACGGGGCCGGCTTTCTAGGGTTTTCACATTTTCAAAACCAGGCAAATACTGGGACGGTATCTTCTGACAGACCACGGCCGCTTCCTTCCACATCCTTGCTCAGTTTCATTCACCTTCATCCATTCTATCTCCCATCCCGACGCGCAGGTCACCTACGGGCGTCGACTACAAAGACCTGCACTCGGCCTCTCAGAAGGCCAAACGAAAAAAAAAAAAAAAAAAAAAAGATGATGATTTGAGCTAAACGATACTAATCACAACCGGAAATTTAATCAAGGTGCAGATGACTACGAACGCCATGACCACGCCAACTTTACAAGAAAATGCTAATTTTATTCGCCATAACATTGACCTCCTTTCCTACAACAGATGTTAAACCATTGCCAAACAATTCAGAGTCTCCAGCAGCGTGAACAACAGTTCGTGTAATTGAAGTAATGCATAGAGCAGTGTTATTGCCGTGTGCAATCTCCTTCTTAATGTCTAGCTTTAATATGTGTTATACTTGCGACTATTACTGTATTAACATGGCACGCCAAACATAATGCGCTGCTCCCCATACACTACCCGGTAGTCTTCTAGTCTTCTCTTAACTTCAAAGTAATCGCATAACAAACAAATAGTAGGCTATATATAGTATTAATAGTACCGGGTGAGTTAGCCGAGGTCGTTGCGGCTTGACTGTTGGCAGTCGCTCACATCCGGGAGGCGAGGAGGTTCGAATCCCCCCCACCGGCAACCTTGAAGATGGTCTTCTGTGGTTTCCCATCTTCCTTCCAGGCAAATGCCGGGGTTGGTCCCTAACTATAGGCCACAGCCGCTACCTTCGAACTCCTCGACCCTCCCATCCATCATTCCTCCCCAACGGTACTTGTAGCTCACCCATTGGGTGTCCGTCTCGAAGCAGCTACAAAACTGGCGAGCCGAACATGTCCTCGGACACTCCCGGCACTAAAAGCCATACGCTAAAAAAAAGTATTAATAGTAGCCCATTTAATAATTTTAAGTGGCTTCGGTGGCGTAGTCGGTAGCATGCTGAACTGCCATGACAATAACACGGGTTCAAACCCGGCCGAAGTCGTCGGATTTTTTAAGAGCGTTAAAAACCTTCAGTAGTCTAGCCTAGTGCTTCCCAAACCTTTTTGTGTGTGTAGGCCTACCACATTAAGATATGAGAATCTCTCGCGTATCACCTAATGGTTGGGAGATATAGTAACTATAACCCCCACCACCAGTACGTAGCAGAACAAAAAGATGGATTGTAAATTGTGTTTGTTAGAGGTAAAGTTCAAATGATAAAAAGTGTGTCCAGTTGTTTTATTATTAATTACAATAAGTATTCAATCCAAACATTCAGAAATGACACTGTAGAAATAATATTAATTAAAAAGATCTTAATAATTAAACACAAAAACCAAAGTTCAACAAACAACTTCAATGTGAAGGGTGAGCTTGAAGATTAGAAGCCAACTTAGGAATGTCTGGTTTATAGTTGCTGAGTCTCAAACGAAGATTATTTTCCACTGTAAGGAGCCTATTCCGGTATTTATTCTTGAGATAAACACGTGAAAAAATGCAGTCTCACACAAGTACGAAGTAGTGAAAGGCAGTAAAAATCGAACTGCTTTGTCAGCTATGTCTGCATAGTCTGCACGCCTCTCAACCCAAAAGTTCACAAGAGCCATTTTTGAAAAAGTTTGCCTTAGTTCTGAATCAGAATTCAATTCATAAAATTCCTCTCGGCAAGCCGGAAGGCGGAGGTAGATTTCACCAGGCAAACTAGGGGATAGGGTATAATAGGCAAAATATGTTTTCGTAGGAGGAACAGACCTCATTTATTGCGAGAAAGTATTTTACAATTGGAGGTTAATTAAATTTTTTCCCGTCTTTCTATGCATTATTTAACATTTTATTGTCTTATAGGGATGGTAACCTTCTTGTCATTTGGGGTTCATTTCTATACTTGTGATCACACTGTCCTTATGCAAGGTTTGGAACTAATGTGTAACTATCTAACAGTCTGTTACTTCTTCACACAAAATTTTATCTCCTCAGTTTAGGGGCTGCGACAACGTGGTCATGTAACCCCGTGTATATTGGGTGTGTGTAAAATCTGTCTGATAAACGGTGTTAATTGTGATGACTGTATTAGTCTGTAATTCAGGTAAGGTCCGCAGACAGTCAATTTTAAGTAGTAGTTCCTAATTTTGTACCAAATACTACCATCAACGACACCTAGCTGTGAACTAGGCTGCTAGATGCCACCGCAACCAGCAACTTGCAACGAACGTTGTAACTTCCCCTCCGAAGGAAAGCATGCTGAGGGATTTTTAGCGCTCTTAGAAAATCCGCCGACTTTGGCCGGCCTTGAACCAGCGACCTTGGGCATAGAACTTCAGCATGCTAACAGTTAGCCGCTTCGCTCATAGTCAGATGGAACAAGAAGTTCCGTGACGAACTAAAGAGCCTACTTTTCTTAAAAATAAGATTCATGCCAATGATTAATCTACAGTATATGTACCTATCTAGAATAATGACGAAATTAAGTTGGTAATATCGAAATGTCTTAATTAGTTCGAAATACTGTATACTAGGCATAATGTAGCCTAATAGAGCAATACAGTTGGCAGCCCGGGTGACTGAATATATTCTTAATTCCATCTCTTAAGGTACAGAATACAAAATGTGGAAGTCCAAAGGACGTTACATGGAGTTAGACATTGGATCTATTAGTACACGAAAAAGCATGTTGGCAACAATGTAATGCGAGTGCTGGTCAGAAATAATCTGAAATATTATGATATCTTTTTGTGCCAATTTTGGATGAAATTCATTTGTTGGAATAGAAGTTACATGTATTTTAAAACTGGAGCTATCATCTGGCATAGAACCACGCTGGCAACACTGGCTTAAATAAATTACTCCAAATTAATCTAGAATGTCAGGTGCTATACGTGTGCATAGTATAGAGCTGTTGGCCTGCATACTTTCTGATATATTGATATTAGGGTAAAAAATAGAGACACCATTTATTAACAGTTGGCAGCCCTGATTGCTCTTAACAATACTTATAGTCATATCTGTTATGTTACACATAGCACATACGAAATTTGGTTGAAATCCAACTGACAGTATAGAAGTTACATGTATTTAGAAATTTGTCCTATCAGCAGGCTTAGAATCATGTTGGTAGAACTGACGTATATAAGTTACTCCAAATTAATGTAAACTGTCAGGTAATATACGTATGCATAGTTTAAAGCTGTCGGCTTGCATACTTTCTGATATATTGGTATTTGGATAAAAACTAGAGAGAGCAATTAATAACAGTTGGCAGCCCAGGTGGCTCTTAAGAATACACTCAGTCATATCTGTTTATGTACACATATTACATACAAAATTTGGTTGAAATCCAATTGATAGTGTAGAAGTTACATGCATTTAAAAATTGGACCTATCAGAAGGCTTAAAATTATTTTGGCGACACTGTCATGTATGGCCTCCTGGAAATTAAACTGAAATAGTATTACCTACATGTGTACCATTTTTGGAATAGCTCCCATGTATACCTTCCAAGATATCCAACATGGAGCTCAAATTTCTAGTGCGTGTTTATAGCAGTTGGTAGCACTGACATCTTTTTCAAATATGGGCCTGAGATATTCCGGTATACATCTTTACTCAAACTAAATTTGGTTTCGATTACTGCAGCCATTTAGGAGTTAATAGGGGGGGGGGGAGGGGCACCCACACACACAGCCAGCCAAACAGATAGAAGGACAGACAGACGGAGGGACAGACAGACACATTTTCCCGGATCGATCTCATAAGTCTACTTTTTCCACAGTTTTGCAAAGTGTGAAAAGTAGGCTAACAAGATGTTCAGTAAAGAACATATAGCCTACTTTCTCCTAAATGCATGGGTATTGTTATAACTCTTTGTCCTTTTCAAGGAGTATAATTGAATGTTGGTTGTAGTAGCTTGTTGAAATACAACGTGCTATAGGGATATTAAACATGAATATGAGGTACCCTTTGTTAGTGCTACCTCTGTAAAAAAATTCATTCAATTCGGTTTCACCGTGTTTGAATTGATCTGGGGAATGGATTTGCACACATACATGGCCGCTATTTGCAAACTATTGGGCTGATGACCTTGTAGTCAGTCATAAGATGCTTTCCACAAAAGGGGGCGTGGTGGCTCAGCGGTCTAGCTGTATGCCTCGATTCCCGGTCAATGCATGTGAGATTTTCGAAGTGAAATGCCATGTCCTGTGGTTCGGATTCCACGTAAAAAGGAGGTCCCGTGGCTCATAATCACAAGATTCACGGTCACGTAAAACTACAATCTTCCTTCCTTCCTTTCCACAAAAAGGCATGTTGTTGCAAATTCCGGTAGAGATCAAATTATTAGGATGGTCGAAATTTGATTTAAGCTTTTAACATTTGGGTGGCCGTCATTCCGTTTCGGTCAAGATGGCGGCGATATAAAACATGACACTGAGGTGCCTTTTGCTAGTGCTACCTCTGTACCAAATTTCGTTCAATTCGGTTTCACCGTGTTTCAATTGATAGGGGGAATCGATTTGCACACATACTTGGCCACCATCTGCAAACTATTGGGCTGATGATCTAGCAGTTTGGTCAGAATATGCTTCCCACATAAAGATTTGTTGTTGCAAAATTTGGTAGAGACTAGATTATTAGGTTGGTCGTAATTACATTTTAGCCTTTAACATTTGGGTGACCGCGATTACGTTTCCGTCAAGATGGCGGTGATATAAAACATGACACTGAGGTGGCCTTTTCTAGTGCTACCTCTGTACCAAATTTCGTTCCATTCGGTTTCACCGTGTTCGAATTAATAGGGGGAATCGATTTTCACACAAATATGGCCGCCATCCGCAAAATATTAGGCTAATGACCTATTAGTTTGGTCAAAGTATGCTCCCTCCATAATGGTATGTTGATGCAAAATTTGGTAGAGATCGGATGATTAGGTTAGTAGTGGAGTACTAGGAGTTCTGCCCCACTTCAAAACCCCCCTTGCTCTACTACTAAGCCTCAGCCATGTTAAATATCTCTTGAACGCATGGTCCGATTTTGACAAATGAGGTGTCGTCAGACTCGGGCTGAAGTCCTCTTTCCTATGGACCACTCGTTATATTTTAAATTTTTTTTTGAAATTTTTTGTTTTCGAACGTTGGTGATAGTTTGAAAACCAAACATGATAGAACGTTGTGCCATAGTTAAAACGAATGGTCTTTATAATCTTTATTTTTTATAATAAAACTTTTTTATTTTTTATGTTTTTTTGAAAACACTCGAATTTTGAAAATCCTATATTTTGGAAACTAGGAACTCTACAAAAAAAATTGTTTAACGTAAATCAATGGTCCCTACCCCCTCTACCCCCAAAATAAATTTAAAGTCTCTAGAATGAAAACCTGCAGTAGTGTGGTAAGGACAGAGCTGCTTATAAAAGCAAGTGGTGAGCCCCTGCGACCTTGGAATGGAAAGAGCCATGCTAGGAGGGCGTGCTTGGATTCGTTTTTTTCGTCTCGTTGTGCTCTTTACGGGAATGTCGGTGTCGAAAAGGTGAAAATCTGGAAACACAGTCTTTTTGGGGTAAAAACGTGATTTTAGACTTTTTGCTATATCTCGCGAACCAATCATGCTAGAGGCATGTTCGACAGGTCCAAGGACTCGGGGTGACGTCCTCTCTGCTATGGACCACTCGTTATAATTTTTAATAAAATTGGAAACTCGATTTTGGGGTAAACACGTGTTTTTGTGATTTTGCCGATATCTCGTGAACCAATCATGCTAGAGGTGTGTTCGACGGGTCCAAGTACTCAGGGTGATGTCCTCTTTGCTATGGACTACTCATTGTAATTTTAATAAAATTGGAAACTCGATTTTGGGGTAAACACGTGTTTTTGTGATTTTGCCGATATCTCGCGAACCAATCATGCTAGAGGCATGAACGAGGGGTCCAAGGACTCGGGCTGACGTCCTCTTTGCTATGGACCACTCATTGTAATTTTAAAAAATTTGGGAAACTCGATTTTGGGGTAAACACGTGTTTTTGTGATTTTGCCGATATCTCACGAAGCAATAACGCTAGAGGCATGTACGATGGGTCCAAGGATTCGGGAAGACGTCCTCTTTGCTATGGACCACTCGTTGTA